>CM068367.1:474481337-477143107 GCA_034769895.1 Magicicada septendecula | reverse complement strand
TTGAACCAAAAAGCATTAAATTTCGTGAATAATTTTGTAGCCTTGCAAACTCATACTTTATCATTCGTATACCCAAAAACTTATATAATAAAGGAAATTATATATGAACTGCTACAAATGGAAAAAAGACTATGGAAGTACTACCTGACGAGAAAAATAAAGAAATCACAGCGTTCCGGGCAAACGACAGGACAACGATGAACTGAATGTTTTGCAGGTCTGGACCCATAGAGGAAAAGTGTAAGGTAAGTCATTTTGTATGATTGCTACGTACTGGCAAGAAAAAAAACGAAAAATGTAATGTAGGTACGTAAAGTGATGAAGGGATAAAGGGAGGGGGACAGAGAAAGAGAGAGAGAGAGAGAGAGAGAGAGAGAGAGAGAGAGAGAGAGAGAGAGAGAGAGAGAGAGAGAGGAAGAGAGAATGAGAAGGGAAAGAGAAAGACAGTAGTAATTGAAAGGAATAAAACGATGTTATATTTATATTCATAAGATATATAAATATGTAACATTTATTTATATTTTGGACTTCTTTCTTTACTGTCGTTCTTAAAACTACTTTATCAGTAAAACTTCAATAAAACTATACTACCTAAAGTAATATGGTAAGAAATTTATTTGAAAATGTCAACTCTTTTTAACCAATGAAAACAGTTTAATTTCTATGTCTAAAGAAACTTTTTTTATACTTTTATTTCGTATTTAACCGCTAATTAAAATATACTAATAATTTATAACTTTTCCTGAACACCCCATTGATCTGTTACACACACAGACACGCGCACAGATAAACATAAAAATACATAAACACATTTACCGAATACTATTTCTGTAGTTATCAAATCGGATCGCCAGTCAGACTATTCATTACATAAATCTTTTTCAAGCTTTGTTTCTAAATTAAATTAAAATTGCTGTTTTAATAATATTTTTATTTAATTATTCACTAATTTACGTATAGTCTAATTAATTGTACAGTTTTACTCACAGCCAATGGAAAAAACAAACATGCATATACAAAAGCAAGCATTACATATAGATTCTCTAGCGATTATTTGTTTTTTCGACATTTTCGACTGACATCTTAAATTTATTAGTAAGGAAATTTACTGTGAAAACAATTTTTTAATCAACATACGTAGTTTTTAAATTAGTTTTATAGAAAGAAAATTAATTTATTCTATTTTCCCGGTATCCTGATATAATATATACGTAAATAATTTTATTCACGTACAAAGAAATTTTAGTTGAAATAGGAGGAAAACGTATTGGAAAATATATCGTCAAATCACCACCAGCCTACTATCTGCATTGTGTGTTCGTTATGAGCAACACGTTTCGTCCCAATGAGCAACACGTTTGTTTGACATGAAAGACCAGACTGTCTACCGTGCTTCTCGGAATCTGTCTCTGTATCCGCCCCTTCGGCCATGTTATTTCGGCACAACATTGCTATGTGAGTCCAATGTTACAGACAGAATTTCTCTTAAATAAGGTCGTTTCATTATGCAGTTGTGGTGGCCGCCACCTCATCATTATTGTTACGAACAATACGCCTATATTTTTACACTTTATTTATAGCCTATACGCTATTCATGTTTGCATGGTTGATATTAATATTGAATCTTTTAACCCCATGGGTGAATGCAAATTTGTGACATTTACAAACCAAGGAGATTTGAGAACTTATTTTAGACATTATTATTTTCCAAAACAAAAAATGGTGCTCTGTCATTTTGAAGCCATAGCACCTATAGCAGTGATTACCAACTGGCAGCCTGCGACTTTACGTTGGTAGACCACTTTAATAATTACTCTATTTATTTCAATAACTAAATGAATATATTTAACTGAGGATAGTCTCCATGCCTCGTTCCGCGGGATTTCTTTAAGCTGCAACCTTATGAACAATTTCCAAATCTGAGAAATTTTGGATAGAAAATGACGTCGACGTTCGGAAGTAAACACCCCCTCCCAAACACCTATAAATGCGTGTTCTCTGCAGTGAAATTAATTAAGAACTACAGCACAAGTCGCCTAATTGTTTCTTCTCTGCTTCGCCTGCTGAGGTAGCAAGAACTCAACTCAATGTGGACATTCCTGCTTCAGTGGTTGCAACAGATTGTTCTTGCTATTTACAAGGAAAATTTTAAGTAAATATATAAGTAGATATATGTTATATATCTTTCTTATATCTTCATTTTTATACTGACATAATAAAGATTGTACCGCTAAATATATATGTTAAATGTGTAACTTGCCTCTTTTTATTTCTTTACAAATAATAATGTTCTTTTTTACGTTACTTGTCGAAAATTGATTACTAATGATGTGCTCCGCCGATTGGTTCTTGAGTTTAGTTGCAGCCCTGGAGAACTTAAAATTATTGGCAAACCATTGCCGTATAGCTTTGGAATTTGGGAGTCTAATCAAAGAAGCTTCTGAAGGTTCCAACCAGTGGAGATGGACCCTTGAAGAAGGCATTGTGATGTTGGAGTCATGAATGCGTTATAAATAAAGGTATCAGGAAGCAAATTCGGCTAGACCAAATAATATTAGACACCATACGTTTTACATGGTTCACTGGTATGACCACATAGAAAAATGTTGTTCAACTGGGTTCCACATAAAGAAATAAAAGAGATAGACTCAGAAAATTATGAAAAGAGGACATTTACAACGACTGTAAAGTAAAAGAAATCAACAACGACGACTGTGGGATAAAGGTCTTTCTTCAGAGAAAGTTGCCATATGCAGTGACAGTACATAGGCTACATCCGCACATGGATGAATGGAATACATTTAAGACAAGTTCTATAACACTACGGTGTACGTAACAGTAAACGAAAACGTGGTAAATTTCCTTGTTGCAAACGACATAGAAATAGCAGTAAATAATTTATTAGTCTTTAGTTACTTAAGTATTAGGGACGCACTGAAAAGGCGATCGTAATGAATGCAGGAACTACAGAGGAGTCAGCCTTCTTAATAATTCATATTAATTATATGCATCTATATTACGAACACGGCTGAATGCGATAACGGAGACCATACTTTCAGAGGCCCAGAACGGTTTCAGGAAGGGCAGATCATATTTAGATTGTACATTTACAATAGCCCAGCTCATTGAAAAGCGCAGAGAGTATCAGCTGCCCACATACATAGCTTTCACCGACTTCGAGAAGGCTTTTGATAGAGTGAATCGGAGAAAATTATGGGCATTAATGGCAAGGAAAGGGATCCCACAACATCTAATTAGAACAATACAGAGTCTGTATATGGAGAATAAAATCTTAATAGAAGCAGGGAGACCGAGAACAGCTCCTAGAGTTGGCCTGATCAATCGTGGAGTACGACAAGGGTGTCCACTATCACCTTCCCTTTTTAATTTATATATTGACGATGTCATACAAAACTGGCAGATGTGTCTTCCAGACCATTTTATGATTGGTCACTCTACAATTGACACTTTGTTGTTTGCGGGCAATCAGGCTATTCTATCGGACTTTGAAAACAGATTGCAGATGGGTATACATTTGTTAAATGGAATCTGCAAAGACTCTGGATTGCAGATATCCACAATTGAAACCAAGGTGATAGCTTTTTGTGGAACTGATCCCCCGTACGGGCAATAAATATTATAGATGGTACTGTCATGGAACAAGTTAGTAGTTTTGAATACCTGGGCTACAGTGGTCTTATGATGCAAGCAACGACGTGGTGCATAAGTTCAACCTTATGTGCGCAACCATCAAGAGAACCCTTAAGTCAGCAAGTAAAGGAACACGCCTAAAATTCTACAAGGTGATGGCTCTTCCCACACTTCTTTATGGGTCTGAGAATTGGACTTTAACGAAAGGCCAGGCCAGTCGCATCCAAGCGGCTGAAATAAGATTTCCCAGGGACGTGGCAGGGTATACTCTCCATGATCATTGAAGAAACACAGATATACAGCAGGAACTGAATATTATTAGTATACTCGACAGGATCGCCCAGTACCGGCTGAATTGGTATTAACATCTTTGCCGAATGGATGACTGCCGCATCCCCAAACAACTATGGAACTATAAGCCGAGGGGACGGAGAGGTGTGGGACGTCTGAGGAAGCGCTGGAGTGACCAGCTGTAATATTTGCCTACTTGAGACCGGAACAAACCATTCTTGGTTTAAACCTTGACGATGATGATGATGAACGACGTACCGGAGACTATAACAGCAGACGAAAGATATTTTTTATAATGTTTAGCTTTCATACCGTTGTCGGTTTCTGGTTGGTGCTAGAAAATATTGTTACGCAGTTGGCGTGAATAGTAATCTTATAACAGTAGGAATAAATTACTGAGGCCATAAAAAAGTCGATATTCACAAATTTTATCAACAATATATTATTCACATAATTTTTATAAAACCATCACAAACTTCTAGTTACACAGACACCTAATAGGCCTACTTACTATACAAAACAGTTAGTTAAAGTTAGCAAGTAAAATATATTAAAATATGATAACAAAAATAAATCATTATAACGGTAAAATTGAATACGATGCAATTTTACGGGGATTAATTCATATATCATAGATATCAAATGTAAATCTATAAAAAACGATGTTAAGTAAATGCAGTTAGACGGTACCAGAGCGGTATTTGTTCAAAAGGAACAAAGCTTGAGTTGGCGCCTGCCAGACGGCCAGAAAATACAAAAAGTCACGTAGAAGATTGGCTATCATAAAAATGCATTATGCGTGGAAACTAGCAAAAAATATGTGAACGTTTGGCTAATTTTAAGTGCTTTCAACAATAAAATACCGTTGTGTAAGACAGAGAGCGTAGACAGAGATATCCAAGTAACGCGTCTTTCCCACTACGTACACACGCGCTGTTGGGGTGACGAATAGAGTAAAGCGTCATTTTTTTAGCGGGTGAATTCTCGGGGTAGGTTGGGTAGATTTGTATTTGGCGGTACGTGAAATCAATCAGAGTGTATTTTGTAAATATTTGGTGAGGGTATTTTAAGTCGGGTATAAAAAAACGTAGTTGAAAAAGTTCAGGCAGTCTGCGGAGATACTACATTTATTTAGACTCGTAACCGGTGTGTTAAATAATTATTAGTTAGTTGATAAATTAAACAGATAATATTCGCAAACGCAGTCAATTGTATACAGTGAAATTATCAAAACAGTAAAACTAACAGTCGTATTTGAATCACTGAAATAATAGAATTCATGAAAGTAAATTGTTGAAGAAGTTTGAAACAGTAAACAGTATTTTAATAAAGTATTAAGTATTTATCGAAGCAATCATAATTCGTCTGAGATTGAATCGGAGTTCGAAGTGTAAAGTTATGGTGAGCTGAGAAATTCTATAGCGGAACTTGTCGTGTACTAATTAATCCGACGGTATCAGCCTATCTTGTCCGTGTTGGAAGCACTTATATCCAATAACTTATATACTATGTGTAAGAAAATATTGTGTAACACGTCACCGTTGTATTCTCGCTAAATCATAAAAGGTGAATTGTGTCTGGTGTATGTGAAACTAGTGTATATAGAGTTAACGAATGAACGAGTGCGGCTGACGGGGATATACTTAGCAGCAGTGGACCAGAGGATCACAGGACCGACGACGTTTGAGGAGACACTCCGCACCGTAAATACGGAATTCAACAAACAAGTAAAAGTTATATGAACATTCATTTTAATACTGTAATTAAAGTTCAATTCTTTTGGTCACTCAAACAGTTAAAAAGAATCCACAATAAAAAGAGAACAATCATAAGAATCTGAATATTGATATAAGTAATGTACTCTTTAAATTGAAGAAGAGTATTAAACGTACAATTTATCACATTTATATTTGTTTTATTAATTAAGAGTCGCTACGCCAAAGTAAGAGCTAAATTCAATAGTTGAATATTAACAATTAGATATATATATATTTAGATGAAGAACCCTAAAGATAGAATAAGTAAAAAGTAATATAACTTATAACATAAAGTCAGTAGTGATCAAATTGATGTTATTTAATATTTTAAAATATAACCCTTACTTTGAGAGCATAGTTGTAGAATTTGGCACTACAACGAACAAATTAATATTATTAACATTCTCGTGTATACTATTTTCAATCCACCTTGGATAATAATTCGCCCGTGTTATTTTATAATGTTAAGTTGCAACAAAGATTGGTTGTTTGTCAATGAAGAAAACTTTTCCTCTAATTGTATCAGTTGTCCAGTGGTTATTTATTTTTGCGTGTTTGTGTGAAGTGATTTAATATATAATTTTGGGGAATATGGGGAACACCCATATCTGTTCTAACGGTTACAGGATATCCTAAGATGTACGTTCGGAATTTGCTGCAAGCAAAGACTATGCTTAGCAGTTCCTTTTCAGTGACGTTATATCTTCTTTCACAGTGGTTTAATACCCGACTGGCGAAACTGATGACTAAGTGGTTCCCTTCTTCATCTTCTTGGTACAATACGGTCCCAAGACTGACATCACTTGCATCGCAATTTAAGAAGAATGGGTGATTAAAATTTGGGTGATGAAGGATTACTGTCTCTAAGAATTTATCCTTTATTTGTTGTAATATAGCGTCTTGTTCATGTCCCCATATCCATTTGTTCTTGGAAGACAGCTGTTCCAGAAATTTAGATGTTAATGCGGAAAATTTGCGTTGGAAATTCCGGTAATAATTACACAGTCCTAAGAAGGATTGGAGTTGTCTCTTATTCTTCGGCTGTGGGAACTTCTGGATTGCAGTAACCTTTTCTTGTGATGGGGAAATTCCTTGTTCAGTCAAATTGAACCCTAAGAATTGAACCTCCTTCGCTATTAACTTGGATTTTTCGAGTTTTAGAGTTATGTTGTTCTCTGCTAACTTACTCAATACATATTCCACTCTGTGACAATGTTCCTCCCAGTTGGATGATGTAATCAACAGATCGTCTACATAAAATGTGGTGAATTGGAGCGCTTCCTGACCCAGTACCTGGTCCATACACCGTACAAAAACTGCTACTGAGTTGACTAATCCAAAGGGCAGTCTCTTAAACTGGTAGTTTTTACCCTTAAAAATAAAAGCCATATATTGTCGACTCTTCGGGTGCAACTTCACCTGCCAGTAACCACAAACTGTGTCCCAGGTACTGATGAATCTTGTACCGTGGAACGTTTTTAGAATTTCTTCTATTTCTCCAGGTGACGTGCGATCATTTACTATCTGTTTATTTATTTCACGGGCATCCAAGCAAAGTCTAACTTGTCCGCTTTTCTTCTGTATCGCTACTATTGGGCTAGTATATGGTGATTGGCTATGCTCAATTATATCATTTAATAACATTTTATTAATCTCAGACCTAACCGCATCCTTCAATGAATATGGTATAGGATAGGATTTTCTGTGGAATTCTGCTGGTTCTTTAAATTGTATTCTACACTGATAGTTCTTTCCTTTTCCTGGTTCTTTCGGAAATACACGTTTATACTTCTTTTATATGGTAATGAGATCTTCTACTTGTTCTGCTGTCAAATTATCTGTGCCTTGGTGTGTAAACTCTCTTATTTCCTGTAATTTACTATTCCACAGGCCTTCATTGGTCATATTATAGATTATTTTTCTGTATTGGGTGTCATTCTTTGAAAAATTTAATTCCCTAACTTGGTGGTGGGTACAGTTCAGAGGGGCACCATCGCTTCCTATTAACTCTGCCGTCCACACTGCACCTTCTGAGCTCACGGACACCTTCTCCTTGCTCAGGTCAATAATGGCTGAGTATTTCCTCAGCATATTACATCCGATTAAGATTTCGAATGGTAGGCCGATTGCGACCAGACAT
Organism: Magicicada septendecula; assembly: GCA_034769895.1. NCBI lineage: Eukaryota > Metazoa > Arthropoda > Insecta > Hemiptera > Cicadidae > Magicicada > Magicicada septendecula. The sequence goes on along the minus strand of CM068367.1, from coordinate 477,135,268 downwards.
ATAATATTAACTGTAACACCCCTGCTTTCTAGTTCCAATGACACTTGCCTTCGCACTGTTATATTTTGGCGCCCAGTGGCACCTATTAAAATAACATTATTGACAGGTAAGGTAGGTATTGTATTTTTACTTTGTTTCTGTATTTTCTCCAGTTCAGTGTCGATAATAAGTGACAAATTTGCACCAGTATCTATCATTACTCGTGTGGGAATTCCTTCAATTTTAGCGGTTATGTATAAAATTTCATTATGCTGGTTGGTTCTACTTGTCACCGTTTCCTCCAACAGTTCTTCTCTAAGATTCTTCAAATAATGGTTGTAGATAATAGTAAGGTTTTGACTATCAGTCCTTAAACTTTGGTTGTTTTTATACCCAGTAGATAGGAGCAGTGAGGGGTCGCGAAGGTTTATCACTGCCTCCCCCCCGTTTAAATTAATGCCATCGTGATTATTGTCCGGGCATGACTGTTGATTTGCCTGGAATGCTGTGCTGGTTCGTGGTTGTTCACCTTCTCGGTTGTTGATTTGTTCACTCCTCCTCGGTTCTCGGAAGTCCTCCTGGCTTCGACTTCTTGCTCGAGTGTCCTGGTGATTCATCCTTCTGGTATTTGCTCTTCGATTATAGCTGTTGTCAAAACTGTTCCTCCGTGGCTGTTGATATCTCCAGTAATCCCCTTCTTCAGCACTAATATAATTGATTCGGGGTCGATACGGACGATTATTATTATGATTACCCTGGTTGTTCTGATTGGCATTAACTCCTGGATTATTTCTAAAATTATTGTAATTTTGGTTGGTTCGGTAATTATTATAATTATTGTTAATTCTATTACCAGGATTGTAATTTTGATTGTACCTGTTGTTGCTATAATTATTGACTGGATTACGATTGAAGTTTACTGGTTATTATTTTGCTGGTTGCTGATTATTATTTGGGGTAACATTTTGGTTCTGATTACGATCGTTGCCATTACAATTATAATTATTTCGATTATTCATATTATTATTGTTATTATTATTCATTCCATGGATATTAATTCTTGAACCGCACTGATCAGTTCGTAGTCTGCTTCGTTTGTAGTAACCCTCGTGCTCGTAATTTTCCAACAAGTCAGCCATTGCGTGCACCGTTTTAATTTGACTTCCCAGACGTGCTCTGGCAATTGCTGCATCATAGTGGTATGCCATTTTAGTTACCAGGGATTCCTCAGGTATTCTTGGCTCCAGGTGTCTAGCCAAACACACCTTTCCCCAGAAGTAAGTAGTTGGAGATGTACCTCTATTTACGTCATATCTTCCCTGACAGATGTTGTCCCTGATAATATTTTGAATAGATTCGGACCAATATTTTTCTTTAAATAATGTTTTAAACTGTGTGTAGTCAATTATATCGTTCCTGGTTGCTGTCCACCAGTTGTCCGTAATCTCCATAAAATGCTCATCTAACATCTCTCTAATCGAGCTCCAGATAGTTATTCTATGTTTGTTAAAATGTTCCTCTATTCTGGCTAGGAATTCCATGGGGTTTCTACGATAATTTTTAAAATTAATCCCTTCTCTGTTTTCATTTGTGGAAATATGGGTGATATTATTTGGTCTGGTTCTAATTAATTCAATTTCTTCTTGGTTTTGGCGTACTTGACCAGTTAAATTATTCACTGTAGTGTTAATATTGTCACACCTTTCTCCGGTTTGTTTCTGTAAATTTACTAAGGTTTCTTGTTCCTTCTGTATTCCTTCTATTTGAATACGATTATCTTCTTGGACACGGTCTATTCTGGCATTTACCATTACTTTATTTTTTGTAATGGTTTCGTTAGCTTTTCTCAATCTCTCATTACTGTCCGCTTTTTCTTGCTTCCTTTCTTCATCGATTTTGTCCATCTTCTGGTTAATCCTACCCTTATTTCTTCATAAATTCTCTTCATTGACTTGTCTGAAATCTTCCTTCATTTGGTTATTATTTTCGCTTATAGTTTGCCTTAAGGTTTCATTAGTACTTTCCTTAATACTGTCGATTTTCTCATTTATCCGTTTAAAATTCTCATTAGTGTCTTCTCTGTTTTGGTAAAATCTCTCCTCCATCTGTTTTATTAAATTTTCACTCATTTTCTCATTTTGTGCCCTTGAGTTCTCGTTAATCTCTTCCTTCATACCATCTATTTTCTCATTGGTTTGTCTGTTATCTTCCTTGATGCTATCAATTTTCTCATTTGTTTGTCTGTTATCTTCCTTGATGCTCTCAAATTTTTCATTAATTTGCTTCAAATCTTCCTTCTGCTTCTTTAAATTGTCATTCGTTTCTTCCTTATTTCTGTCCAATTTCTCGTTTATATGTTTTATCAAACTTTCGTTATTTTGCCTACATTGTTCGGCCATTACTTCCATTACTTTTTGCCAATTTGGTTCTCCTCTATCTTCCTTTCTTGCTACCGTCTCCACATCCTCCACCGACGTTACTTCCTTCTATTCTACTCTAACTTCTTTCTCGGCCTCCTTCATCCGTCTCAGTGACAACGCCCTTTTATGCATTCTTATTGTTTTTTAGAACCTATAGCAGTCGCCAGCTAAAAATTAGGAAATTAATTTGCTTGTTTTTATTTCTTCACCTATTACTTCCCTAATTAAAGCCTCACTAGTTGGTGCGACAATTTATTACCATTCTCGTGTATACTATTTTCAATCCACCTTGGATAATAATTCGCCCGTGTTATTTTATAATGTTAAGTTGCAACAAAGATTGGTTGTTTGTCAATGAAGAAAACTTTTCCTCTAATTGTATCAGTTGTCCAGTGGTTATTTATTTTTGCGTGTTTGTGTGAAGTGATTTAATATATAATTTTGATGACTGAATTATTCTGCCTCGTTTAATAATTAGAATTGGTTTATTTTAATTCGTCAGTTAATATGTTCGAAATTAATTTGAATGTAGCGGTCGAGTTGTTCCAAACAATTCTCAACGTGCACTTTCGATATTAGGCTTAACCCAATTTGTTGAGGTAAATCTTGGTTTTGTAGTTTATATGGTTCCAACAACTCCTCGACGTCTTCTTGATCTTCGTAAGTATAAAATAAATATTGATTATATGTTACCTTCAAGAAATAAGAACGCATGGATATGATTTATTAACATTATCGTTTAATCTTTGCAATTTTAATTCAAGTTGAGGGAATTTTACATGCGATATACACGCTAGTAACAATCGATATGTATCTCAGGGTCGAATAGCAAAACATGTGCTAAACATATAATGTGGGAATTCTTTTGGCTGCTACGAAAGGTTCCATTACATAATAAACAACAATATAGAGTACCGTACATTACAAATAATTCTAATGCTTATAATCTAATATGAGAGTTATAAAAAGTATTCAGACCAACAAAATGTCTGGTGATATTCAGTCCGCTACATGCAGAGCATGCTGGTATTAGAATGACGTCACCATCATGGCCGCCTTGTCCGTCTTTGATAATGCAGGAATTTTTTGTACCAATATATTTTAAATAAATGTGTTCCTTGTACTCACTGATTCTTATATAATGTGTTTCACTTTATGAAATGTCCACTAGTGATTATTTGTGGTGTGAGTTATTGATGTGACCAGTGATTGTGTTCGTTTTGGATTAATAATTTTGTCTATTAGAATAATGGTGTTATACTTTACTTATACGTGGAAATTAACTGTGTGTCTTCTTGTTAATCGTTGATTTTTCTTACTGGTGTTCGTTCTTTTTGATGATGTGAATCTAGTTCATAATTTCGGTATCTTCTATTGTGGTTATATTTTTCCTTCCAAATCGTTTCCTTGGTGTTATAATTTAGTTACATAATCATTCTGTGAGCACTATTCAACTGTCTTCAACCATAATTAACAATCAAGTGTAAGTTCTTCATTTTGTCATCGAACTGACCAAAATTTCTTAAATTCTGATTGGTTCCTTATGCACAGTTCAAGGATTATATGACCACTACCCCTTAATCACTTTATATTTTACAAATTTCGTTTAACTTATTATTTTATCATCATTTACTAATGGTTCATACAATGTTTATATAGTTATTAATTATAAGATTACAAATAATTTGGTACTAAACATGTCTTGGTTTAGTCCTGTAAAATCTTAGTATTTAGTGAATTTTCTAGATATCTGATGAAACAATTTATAATGGTTGATAGTAGTTGTACTTTGACCCTTTGAGATACATTAATTTAAAGTAATTAGTTAACAACATGAAACTCTTATAATATATAACAAAACTCTTAATAATACTACTTAGTTTAACAATTTTAATAATTTTAGTTTATTCACGCTGTTCAACAATTGTCTGTATGATAAATCATTTATCCCTACTGTTAATAATAACTAAACACTTCTTTATAAATAATAGTACACTATTAAACTATAGTTTGTGTAACTATTATTATTATTATGCCACCTTTTCAGTGTTTATCACCACCTTTATCACTGTAAGGGGTTGTGCCCCTTTTCTCTCTTTAGTTTCATATAATTTGATTCAATACAATTTTATGTATTAAAGTTAATACAATTTTACTTTGTATTTGTACTCTTTATTGGGTCTGTTTAGGTTACTCATTGCAAGTTATTTAGGCCTACTAGGTTTCTTTATTTTAAATTTGGTGTGTTTACTGCCCTATTCTACTGGGTAATGTCTGGGTGTGTCTTGATAGTATTAATTAAGTCAAAGGTTGATGTTGTTGAATCATAATTGGTTCCTTACTGATCTTCAAAATTGAATATTTTCTGTTAACTAATTACTGCATTGTCTTGAGTTCCATCCCTGGATAAGGTTTCACTATTGTCATTATAATTATCTTTTACAGTGTTCTGTTTCGTTACAATATTAATGTAGTATTTTGGCGCCCAAGACCTTGGAGCTTATAAAGACCAAAATCCTACGCTAAGGTAGTACCATCAAGCAATTAACACTTTTCCTATAACTGCATCCTATATAACATCAATGCAGCATAACTGAACTGCGGTTATGACTCTTCCGCAGAGCTGAGCTGCACTCCCTCGTTCACTGGCCTTTTATCGTTGCTGTCACTGTAAACAAGATTGTAATAATCTTAGTGAACCATGTTTTGTTTCCTCGGCACTGCAGACGTCCTGAAGCACTGCAGACGTTTCCAGATTTTAAGTCAGTGCATACTTTGCTTGCTTACATGATAAGTCATGAGTTGCGCAACTGCTACGCTAACCACTGACATATCCATTCATTACAGTCCGTCGTCATAATAGTATTAAACGCCTCGTCGGTGAACGAACGATGTCACATTCCAGAAGTTTTAGCATGCAATATACATTTTATAAGATTATTAATAAGTAACGTAATTGTTAAAGAACATAGACTGTCTGATTTCGGCTTGAAAAGAAATTTAAACCAATAAATACAATAATAATCCTGACTAATGTGTCTGAAATTGTATAACATTTCATTATACTTACGTTATTAATTACGTTTAGGATTTATGAATCACCGTTAGAAGGACGATTTTTTTTAATCTACAGTGATAAGTTGGATGAATAATATTGTAAAAGTTGTGTCAAATTATATATGTTCGTTTTGCTGTGCATATTGTATGCCAAGAGTACAGAATCACATCTTTGTAAACATCAATTTCAAAGGGTATTTGCTCTGACCCTGAAAATATTTTTTATGAATGGAGATGCTTCGCCTCACGAGTATGTAACATGTACTTGCATAGATCAAATATACTGGCTGACAGTATTCAAATTGCCTTATATAATCGTATCACATTCTTTTATATGACACAGACGATGCTCGGAATAACCAGTAGCTTATGAAAGATCCACGCTTGTGTAAGCACTTCCCGAGGCCACAAGCTTGAATCACTACTTACTTCTGAACTAGTTTCCTTGTGATTCCCTTTACTTAGTAAACTGCATGTGATTCCCCTTGAGAACATGTGTTCACGTTATACAAATACGTCGACTTTGTATGTTTTATTCCGCTTCAGGCTTGTTTGTCTTATCATCTTAACCATCACTATTTGCTTGTGGAAATTCGTGGTCATCGTGATCCTCCTACATTACTGTTTTAGTAAAGTCTGTTACTCTTTGCATACTACATAATTTGAAATTTGAAATAATCTTCAGATAAGCAAGCGTAGCACAGCCCCTGATCTTGATTTACCTCATTCACTTTAACGCCTGCCTCAAAATTTCCATTCTACTGTAAGCTTTCACCTGCAATAAAAATGCCTGTAAACTGTATGAAAATATTGAAATCACTTCGTGTAGTGCAACTATTGGGATTCCATTCCGCACGTCGACATTAAGCATTGTCCTCACTATTGTTAAAAAATAAATGTCGGCATGTGGTGACAAATTACACGTGTATGAAACTCATGAAACTTTTGGCTCAATTGCGATGTAAACTATTGTAGTCCATAAAATTTTCTCATTGATTCATATAACACATTAAACTTATAACTAACCCCTGTGGTATATTCATCACTCCGCATCATTGCCTTTTAATAGCGGAAAAATATATAGTCGCCAATCGACTGTATAGTAGCGAATTAACGATTCTACATAAACGGTTTCTGGAACTGGGGGGCTGGAACTGGGTTTCCAGAAATGGAAATTAAATATTATTAGTCTAATAACACAAAATAAAATAAGAGGTTCGGCTACTCACAAATTTAATGACATAAATTATCAATAGTACATTGATGAGAACGAAGTGTCCATTAGTGGATCATGATGTACCGGCAGTCTCGTGTACAAGAATGCGGTTTTTTTAAATAAGAATACAACTCCAATAAATTAAATGTAATAACTGTACAAAACGACGGTTCCTAGCGGATGTCTACGAGTAACCTCAGTACCAATTTTGATGACACAAGAATTTTTTACTAGATTTTTTTCTACAGTTTGCGATAGGGTTTCAGAAAGTGCCGCTCTGTGTTAATAATAATGAGATGCAGGGCAGTAAGCTATCGAGAATAACAAATATTAATTCTGGGAGAAAAAATGCTATTGTGCTTTACATGAAATATTTAAGTTGCCTGTTAATACATAAGGTTATATTGTATTGCAAAGAAATTGAAAACGTTTGAAACACCAATCACCTACTTCTAAGTGTTTTGTAACAGTGAACACTGAGAATTTTAGGAAACATTTTTGACTAAAAGTTCGTTGCAAAACAAATTACAACGGTATGTTTTCTGAGCTACAGAACTAGCTCACTGTTTTGAAGGAAGTACGTTTATTATTACAGAAATGTTAAACTTGTTAGATAATTGTCCAGTTTTAGGAAAAATAACAATAATCCCGATTGCTTTACCATTTCTTTAGTAATATAACAATTGTACAGCACACAATCATATAATAAAAAATAAAATTTGGAAAAATGTTTATTCGGATTACAATTCTTTAGTCTGTCACCCTGCTGAAATTTTAAAATTTTTCAAAATTTGATGACTTTTTTGGGCACATAAATTTTGAAATTTCCAACACTTGACAATACAATCAGATTTTAATTAAAATTTCTGTTTAATTAGAAACTCGACATAAATTTTTTAAAATTATCACAAACTTTTCGGACCCTAATTACCAGAAATTTTTTAAATTTGAAAAATGAACACTATATTTATATTGTGGTTAAAATTCAATTTAATTTGACACGCCATGGTTTTTGCGATTTTTTCATAAATTTGCCCCCTTACATTTTTGCTTCCCGCCCCCTAATTGGAGGGGGGGATTAGTCTAAAAGATAAAACGGTTCTGTAAAGCAAAACTTTCGACACCCTTGCTAAGTTTTACGAAAAAGGTTAATGCGTTCGAAACGTATCGTGAGAAATACGCCAAAATGATAGACAAGCACATGCCAAAAGGTCGGGTTAAAATACTGAGGTTACTCGTAGACATCCGCTAGGAACCGTCGTTTTGTACAGTTATTACATTTAATTTTAATGGAGTTGTATACTTATTTAAAAAAACCTCATTCGTGTACACGAGACTGCCGGTACATCACGATCCACTAATGGACACTTCGTTCTCATCAATGTACTATTGATAATTTATGTCATTAAATTTGTGAGTAGCCGAACCTCTTATTTTATTTTGTGTTATTAGACTAATAATATTTAATTTCCATTTCTGGAAACCCAGTTCCAGCCCCCCAGTTCCAGAAACCGTTTATGTAGAATCGTTAATTCGCTACTATACAGTCGATTGGCGACTATATATTTTTCCGCTATTAAAAGGCAATGATGCGGAATGATGAATATACCACAGGGGTTAGTTATAAGTTTAATGTGTTATATGAATCAATGAGAAAATTTTATGGACTACAATAGTTTACATCGCAATTGAGCCAAAAGTTTCATGAGTTTCATACACGTGTAATTTGTCACCACATGCCGACATTTATTTTTTAACAATAGTGAGGACAATGCTTAATGTCGACGTGCGGAATGGAATCCCAATAGTTGCACTACACGAAGTGATTTCAATATTTTCATACAGTTTACAGGCATTTTTATTGCAGGTGAAAGTTTACAGTAGAAAGGAAATTTTGAGGCAGGCGTTAAAGTGAATGAGGTAAATCAAGATCAGGGGCTGTGCTACGCTTGCTTATCTGAAGATTATTTCAAATTTCAAATTATGTAGTATGCAAAGAGTAACAGACTTTACCCGGCTTTTAGGCGGTGGTCGGTTTTTGTGAATTCTCGACATATCGCCGGCAACGTTTCGTATCTCCCTCAAGGATCTTATTTCCCCTACGTTGCTTTTACCCGAAATAAGTGGCGGGTATCGTTCGGCCGAAGATCTGCCATAACTGTTTTTATACACTGTGTCGCTTTTTGCGTCCTGAAAAAGATCCCCGATGGAGCTACGAAACGTTGTCGGTGATGTTGAGAACTCACAGCAACCGATCACCGCCTAACAGGCCACTATGTAATAATAATCTTGGAAATACTGACTCCGGCCGTCTAAGTTTAAGACAAAAATTGAGGGACTGTTTATTATTTTTCATAAACAGCGTATATTTGATAGCAATATACGCTATATAGCAAATATCCAATATTTGATAGTACCTCCTAACGTGTTAAATGTGATAATTTACATTGGGAAATATTTTACAGATATAATTATTATACTGTCAGGAATTTAATGTTATCAGAAAAAACAATTTCTCTAAAATAGTGGATGATGGTAACAGTTTTAAACTTTAAAATCGGACAAAAAAAACTAGCGTAATTGATGTCGCTGTAGCGAATAACATTGCTTATTGGCAACTCTATAGTGTGATCGTTTCTGAACGTTGAAGCATCGTCAATCCACGTGCCCGTTTGACTTTATGTTTGTGATCGTGATAAAATTGTGTAGTACCGTGTTTGTTCGAAATTGTCTCAAAATCGTTCAATATAAAAAATTCACACACATGCATTATATAGTATTGTTCATGTTTTTGACTTGGCAAAAGTAAAGAAAAATAACCTACATGTAGATTATGAAAATAAAGAGAACAGCTAATAAAAGAGCATTTTAAAATAAGCTTGTAAATAGTATTGTTTTGGCAGAGTAGGCCTACTGTCCTAGTCCCAAACATAATTCTGTGAATTATAATTTAATTATAATTATAATTTTAAGTCCAACATAATATGATGGACTTAAATATTAAACTAAACAATTATTTCACAGCAGAATGTGTCGAATACAGTATGTACACAAATGTACAACCCTAGCTAGATTAAAGTAAAGCTTATTAAGGAAATTGCATTGTATTCTGAGGAAGCAGCGTTAATACGTTAGCTAGGTAAGGATTGTGTTATAAAGTGATTACCTTCCATCAAGGCAACACTGTGTGCAGCATAGGGAATAGCTAAGCTCATATACATGGTATTGCTTTGTTTCAACTACTTGTTAACTGTTGTAGACATTATCAAGTAGTTTGTAAACTATGCTTGTAAGATATGTTCTACAATCTCACACATGTTGACCAACGTTATTGTTTTGGCAATTTAAATGGTTCCATTTACCACAATATGTAACATTTCGACAGCAATCCTTATACTCCTAGGTTCTGAAAATGCTTGCTTTTAATGCTACCTTGTTATCAACTTGGTTCGTGCTGTTTCTGCATGCGGAGAAGAGGTGCAAAGATTTAGAACGTCCAGATACATTCTCCGGCTCCTGCTTCGTGTACGGGCCCAGCCCTGTTCAAGCTGTACAACTTTCTTTAACCTGGCTTACCAAGCTTGCGGTGTTAAATCACTTTGTTGGAGTATATACTGATGTAATTTTCAACATCTATGGTATGGTATGGTATATAAGATACTTGCCGAGTCGGCTATGAAAAAGTAGTGTTAGGTTCTTATTGCTTAGTAAAACTTGCAAGTAATATGTCTCACAGTGTTGTGTAAGATCGAACTCAGCAGTGTAAGGTCCTCTTCTCAGCAAGCAAGAACAGGAACGGTAGCGGGCATTGACCATTAACCTAACCTACCTCTCGGGAACAGTTCTGCTCATCGGTAAAGTGTAGAGTAACTAGAGCATCGCCCACTAACGATCGCATTGCCGATTTTTCAGGTCATAGTCTAAAACACTCTTAAGTGTTAGAAACAAGTGAGCTACACTGGCAGGAACTCGTCAAGGAGTATGCCAAATGAGCCGACGATCAAGGTGTAGGCTTCTACCAAGATCACATACCTACGTGGATCATGTACAGTTTGTTATGCTCAGATGCGTTGTTTTCGGCAGCATTAAGAATAAGCACCCCGGCACACTTGATCGCTTTACTTGCCACTTTTTAATTGCCAAATTCTCCTTTGTCGTGGTTGCAAATCCCAATATAGGACTGCAGTAAACGTCTTCTCTGATTGAATAATTACGCCGTTTTGTAATGGGTCCCATGCAGTCACGTGTAATTGTTAAGACTATAAAGTTTAGTGACAAATATAAATGCTTACATTTTACCTTTAAAATTAATTTTTTTTATAAATTTCACTAATTTACCTTCCAATTTCATGGAATACAATCTTAAAACATTCCAGAAATTATTACTGAAACATTTCAGAAATATTATTGTAGATAGACATTGTATTATCGTTTTAACATCTAGTCAAACATCTCTCTCAACGTTACTATCCTTTTCTACTAAATACTCTTTTTTCTTTGTTTAGAGCCGTATTAGGATTACGTAGAGTAACTTAATGATTAGATTGCTTGTTATGCCATTATTGGTTGCTTGTTATGCAATTATATTGGAGTACTTTTTCTCAGGCAACTTCCTACTTCCTTCCGACTAATTCCTTATGGCGTTAATCAACTCCTTGAAAGACCATTGAAATTATAATAAGCTGAATCACAAACTAAATTGTTTCTATTACCATTTCATTTACTTATACTTATTAATTTTATATCCTTCTTAGACTTCTGGGACTATTTCAAACTCGTTTTAGTCCTCTGATAAAAATAAGACAAAGATCTGTCTAGTTACTCTATTGGAATCCATTCTCTTCAGGTGCCTGTAGACCAAATATCTTCTTGTCACCATAGTGCCAATAACCTTCTCTATCTGACTGTAAATCTCATTTCGGTTTCTCAGTATATATTGTTCTTCCACTTACTTAAGCCTAAGAACATTTTAGATGTTTTTCCTTTTTTTCTATTTTATTTAGTTCCTCAATTCCGACCATGTTCAAACACTCTGTAGCATAGAAGCAGCCTGGTCCAATTAATGTATTGTAATATATTCCTCAGGCTTTCAGGGCCTCTGTCAGATGTATTGTAATATTTTAATTCTGCTGTTCCAGAGATGGATTGTCGTTACAGAGGTTTCTGGTCAGGTAGTGTGCAAACACTCTGTAGCATAGCAGCACCCTGGTCCAATTACTGTATTGTAATATTGAAATTCTTCTGTTCCAGAGATGGAATCTAGTTACAGAGGTTTCTGGTCAGGTGGTGTTCAAACACTCTGTAGCGTAGAGGCACCCTGGTCCAATTACTGTATTGTAATATTTTAATTCTGCTGTACCAGAGATGAATTCTCGTTACAGAGGTTTCTGGTCAGGTGGTGTGCAAACACTCTGTAGCATAGCGGCACCCTGGTCCAATTACTGTATTGTAATATTTTAATTCCGCTGTTCCAGAGATGGATTCTCGTTACAGAGGTTTCTGGTCAGGTGGTGTGCAAACACTCTGTAGCATAGAGGCACCCTGGTCCAATTACTGTATTGTAATATTTTAATTCCGCTGTTACAGAGATGGATTCTCGTTACATAGGTTTCTATTCAGGTGGTGTGCAAACACTCTGTAGCATAGAGGCACCCTGGTCCAATTACTGTATTGTAATATTTTAATTCTGCTGTTCCAGAGATGGATTCTCGTTACATAGGTTTCTGGTCAGGTGGTGTGCAAACACTCTGTAGCATAGAGGCACCCTGGTCCAATTACTGTATTGTAATATTTTAATTCTGGTGTTCCAGAGATGGATTCTCGTTACAGAGGTTTCTGGTCAGGTGGTGTTCAAATACTCTGTAGTATAGAGGCACCCTGATCCAATTACTGTATTGTAATATTTTAATTCTGGTGTTCCAGAGATGGATTCTCGTTACAGATGTTTCTGGTCAGGTGGTGTGCAAACACTCTCTATCAACAAACGTTATAAAACGTTGAGTTGTTTTTCAAAGTTTGAATGTCGTAAAACTTCCTTTTGTCTTTACAGTCGAATTTCTAACCTATTCGTGTTTTGTCACAAAAACCTGTAAAATTGTATTCAATACAGCAGGTTCATTTCACGACAGCTGTATGAATGAAGGAAAAATGTTGCAGAGACGTGCGTTATTACTTAGAACGCGTTACACCCACTGCTCAGGAAAGACACAACAGTTGAAGTTTAGAAGAAATCACTTGGATTAAATATAGAACCAGAAAAATCAACGCATCATTTCTTAGTCGGCTTATTCTCTTATTGTAGTTGCTGAAAACAATTTGGATATTTTGCATCAAAACGTTTACTGGTCATTTTTACATCTGCTAATTCTTGACGTTACTAAAACTATATTACCAGGTAGAACCCGGAAAACAAAAACAATACCATGGCAGTAAGTATATTCACTTACTTAAATAACAACAGCAGTTCATTTATCGTGTTTGAAAACAAAATTTATTCATATATTTTATTTTCTGTTTCTCTTTTCTTACGTCAAGAAAAAACAACCTTTCAGGATATCCAAAGTTTTAAAGAAACCGGTTGATTTGATACAGTAACGTTTACAGGATGGTGGATGAGACACTTCCAAAAAAGGTGGGTTCCAAAAAAACATTGGGTATGTTAGAAGCGGGGAAGACCCTGAAAATCCTGAAAAGGAGGCATATTCAGATCCATAAGTGCTTGAGATCTCCGGGATGGTACGTGGAATGATCGTATCAAGTGGATCTTAGGCATCGGACAATGCCGAAGGAGTTCTTTAAAAACACACACACACACACATTTTAACGCGCGCGCGCGTGTGTGTATGTGTGTACACGACCACTCACACAGAATGAATATTACCAAACAATTGTATTTAAATATTTTAAACTTTTTTTACTAATTTATATTTACTTAAATTTATTGCACTGTTTCTTTGTCAGCCGATGGATATAGGCCTAAATACCAAAGCATATAGGCTAATTTCCATAGTTTTTCATACATCCTTTGCAGTTTTCATATCTCCATTCGTTATCTACCGTACAAACAAACTGTAACAAAATGTAACAAATTGGTTTACATAGATGGGAACACAATTGGTTTGGAGTTTTTATGCCACTGTGAAATGTAAGTACATGCACGGTACGTAGATCTTTATTTATACTTTATACTTACGCCAACTCAAATTGATTGGGAAGAAAAATGTCTGTTCCTAATCACAAAATAAGATGATTTCATAATTAACCAACTCTAACAAAATAATGATTATGCCATTAAACCTATGCTGCTTGTGTATGTTGTATATGTTGCTAGAAGTTTCTAAATTTCCTTTGGTAGTATTCAGAATTTGGAGTGTGGGATAGTGTGATTTCGATTTGTCAAATTTCAAAAAAAAAATTCCCTTTATAATATAAATAATGAATGGTAATATAATTTATATTTATAATAAATAGTAAAACTATCAGTACATAGGGCAATAATTAGATATGGATAATTATCTGCATAAACATGAGAAATTAGAAGATTTGAGATAGATTAGTGGAAGTGATGTTGGCGCAGAATTTCGTTGGATGTAGTGAAAAATATAGGGATAAAGGAACGTATGGGGATATAGACTGACTTAATGGAGACTGTAATTTTCAGGAGGTTACGATGTTATGGCCATCGTGGGAAAAACTTCGACTGGCAACCAACGTAGCGTGGAACACAAGGAAGACTGAGAAATCGTTGTGTGAAGCAGTAAATGTAGTAATGATAAACACTGATATCAACGAAGGAGTTTGGGTATTTAAACACCTTGGTCCCTAGGTAGCGAGAAAGGGCCCCAATACGCGATTTAAAAGTCGCATAGCTGGATAAAGCAACTGTATAAATTGTGTCAATGTAGTTTACATACACATGTGTAACTACACGTGTGTGTGTGTAAAGCTATTACATTTATATCTTCTCGCGTTTTCTTGTTTGTAAGAATAAATAAATTACGTTTGTTTTGTTACAAGAATATATTTACATTTTTTACTTCCATGTTCCATTAAGGAAATAGAAGTATGATGTTGGCGATAAAATCGTGTTTGATTCAGATAGTACTACCCTCAAAACATGAAGAAAAATCATTTTCAAAAAAGTGTATATGTGTGTTTGTGTGTGTTGGACTATCTCTGTGTCTGTGTGTCTATATGTAGAATTTTTTCTATGGCGAACGATAACTGCCGCAAATTCAAAGAGAATCAAATAATTTTTGCATATTTACCTGAGTTGTAGAGGACTCGAGGCCTATTGATTTTGTTGAAGATCGGTTAAGGGGGAGGGGTAGTTTACCTGCTACGTTTTACGTTTTATCAAGAGTAAAGTACTTAATTTTGCTAAATAAAGTATCCTGAAAAGAATGTCATAATAATCTATTGTAGAAAGGTAGATGAAATATCTATAAATGAAAATGGTAGTTGTTGAGGGACGGGGTAATTTTTTGAAAATTACCAATCTGATGTCGAATAAACTACTTCATTTTCAAGGATAAGATACCTTAGTAATTACATATAATGAAACTATTACTCAACAAAAGTGTAAAAATCAAAAATGGGGCTATTCGGTTAAGGGAGAGCGGTAGTTTAGCAGCATTGTTTTGTGTTTTAACAATAGTAAAGTACTTGATTTTGATAAATAGGTGCCCCAAAAATAAAGTCATATTAATCCACTGTAAAATGGTAAATGAGATCTTTATAAATAAAGAAGGTGGTTGAAGGAGGAGGGGGTGATGACTTGAAAATTACTTTGCTGATGTCAAGTACGAGTATTTAATTTTGAAGGATAAGATACTATTACTCTATGAAAGTGTAAATATCATTAACGGTGGGGAACGGTTGAGGAGGAGGGATGTTTGTCTACGTAGTTCAGTTACTTTGTAGGAATAAGATACATAATTTTTATAGATAAAGTGACTAAAAAATTACAAAATATTAACGACTACCCCATACTCACAAAAATGTCTATAAAGAGTGAAAATAGTTTGAGGCTGGGAGATATATTTTTAGAAATTATGGAACCGAATTCAAGCAAATGATTTTAAATATAAATCTTTTAACACAGAAGTCACGTATGGTTCTGCATACCGATATTTATATATTAAAACTGTTGAAACAGTTTCAAACTGTCAGCTTTAAAACATTTCTACAAAGAATTTATTTGTAAGGAAAACAAACATAATTTATAAACTGCATATATCGGAAATATAATTACATATTTTCTCACAATTATTCCTTTTTTAAATATTATTATTAAAAAATAAATAATATTTGTTTCTTTTATACAAGAATATATTTTTTTTAAATTACAATATTTCGGCAGTACGAAGTGGTCGAAATTTTGTAATTTTACAACAATCTACATTGTTGTATAAGAGAATCAGATACTATGTGTTCGTTTCTAAAATACTAACAACACAGTATCAAACAATTTATAAAAAAATATATTCTTTTGAGAAATAAAATATAGATAATTTTTTATTAACAATACATAAATGTAGACATACAAACATACATATGTAAAAGGACATATAATCACTTATATATAAGTTAAACATGCATTCTGAACCGTTAGTGTACACCAGACTGTACACACTCCTTTGGATTAGAAATTCCCGGGGTAACTGTTGCACATTCTGATAAAGTAGACTTTATGTACGCGTAACGTTATCTCAGTGATTGCAAAAGCGTTAACAACAACTTCCAGGTTAGCGTAATAGCATTAACTTTACAAAGGCAATACAGTGTTGCATTTAATGTTTACTTAGTACAGTTTAGTTTAATGCTTAAAATGCTAGTTGATGCTAACGCATGTAGTTTTTTTTTAATTATTCTTTTTAACATTTAAAATATAAATAGAAAAGACAGAATATTTGCAAGTTAAGAAAATTATTAATTATTGTTGTTATTTTTTTTAAATGTTGTAGCCGTTATGAGATGCACAGTAGAGAAGTTATGCATCTCACGAATCACCACAAAGCAAGCGCTGCCTTAATAAACGGAAACTTGAAATGACATCTTGATTCATTATAAAGATTCTACAGTGTTAAAGTTGGAATTTTAGATCTTTCTCGGGGATTGCAATTTTGTTTGTGTTGATGGCGGCGTTGACTATAAAGTACAAGCGGATGATTTTTTTTTAATGGAGATTTGTAATCTGTTCGACTAAGTGAACATTGAACAAATTGGCTGACAACAAACATACAGGATTATGAAGAGCTGACCATTTACAGCTTTTCTTGTTTTTGTTAATAGATTAAAGAGATACACAAATTACAAAACTAAATGACAAAAACATGTAAACAAATGAACAAAATCACTTCCATTTGCTGCTGGCATGATACAATAAGTTCAAATGTTAAACACTGGGCCCATAAGGCACATATACAGGTTGACATTAACACTTAATGTTGACACGAATACAAAACATACAAAGCAGAACGGAACAGATATCACAGACGTTACAATACAGATAATACGGAGAATATATTATTAGTTAAACCTGAATGGTAAGTGTAACAGTTTGTGCCTTTTTAGTCTATAAATGTTTTCACTGTTATCTAACAAATTAATTGCCAGGTGGTTTGGATGCTTTCCTAATTTGGAGATGTGAGTCCTGCAGAGGCGTATGATTTCTTCTCTCACGGTTTGAACTTTGACGTCGCGGTCGCGGTGTATAGAATTGTTGGAGACAAACCATGGAGCGTCGACTATTGATCTTAAAGTTTTGGACTGAAAGCGCTGGATAATCCCAATATTACTCGTACTAGCAGTACCCCAAAGTTGAATACCATAAGTCCATACCGGTTTAAGAACTGCTTTATAGATTAACAGTTTGTTGACGAGACTTAACGTGATTTTCTGCCTATCAGCCAGTAGATATTTCTGACCTTGTGATTAAGTTCAACCTTCTTAAATGTTATATGTTTTTTTTAAGTTAGTCTCCTGTCCAGATGCATCCCAAGGTACTTAGCACTTTCAGCTTGCGGTATTGGTTGACCGTTAATTGTTACTGGAGGGCAGTTTGCCTTACGTGTGGTGAAGGTAACGTGTACTAACTTGGACGAATTGATTTTTATGAGCTATTTATCAAGCCATAACTGAACACTGTTTAATGATTCTTGTAGTATAAGAGATGCTATTGAGGGGTCGGAGTGTGTCGATAGGATTGCTGTGTCATCGGCGTAGGTAGCAACAATGGTTTCACTTGCTGACGGTAAGTCCGAGGTGAACAGGAGGTAGAGCAGAGGACCCAGGACACTACCCTGCGGAACACCTGACCCCACTGGTAATAGAGGAGTACTTGACTTGAAACACTCTGCCCACTAAGTAGGAATGTAGAATACGGTGACAATTATGTGGCAGATTTTTCTTTATTTTATATAAGAGTCCAAGATGCCAGACTTTGTCAAATGCCTGGGAAACGTCGAGAAACACACCTGAGCAGAACATCTTCGATTCCAACGATTTATTGATAACATTTGTTAGTCTGTGTATTTGATTTACAGTAGAGTGCTTTTCTCGAAAGCCAAATTGGTGATCCGGAATTAGGTTGTTTTCTACAATTGCTGGCATAAGTCGTTTTACAAACAGCTTCTCAAAGATCTTACCAAGTATCGGTAGAAGTCTTATGGGTCGATAAGAAGAGGATTCTTGAGGGTTTTTACCAGGTTTTAAGACCATTTCCATAGAAGAGGAAAGTATTCAAGTCTGACTATGGCGTTGAAAATATATGTTATTAGTACAACGCCTTTGTGAGGCAGCTCATTTAGAATTTTCCCCGATAACAAATCAATGCCGGGAGCCTTTTTACTTTTCAAATTATACAGGATTATTTCCTTGATTTCGTTAACCTTAAAAGGCTTAATAGGTAGAGTCAGTTGGAGCGGGGAGTGTAAATATCTTTGTACTTCTTCATCGAAAGAGACGTTCTTGCTGGATTCAGGTTGAAAAAGTTGACCAAATGTTCGGCAAATGTCTGGTATTTCTCTGTATTGCTTCGCGCCCAGCTACCATCTGATTTATGTATTGGTGGTATTTGTAATAGTGGCCTTTTTAATCGTTTTGTAGCCTTCCACAAGGAATAATCAGTATTCTCACTAGGTGACACATTTTCTAGGCAATCCTGAATGCCTTCATTCTTTAAATTTTCTAACAATCGTTATAGTATTCTGGCCGCGGAATTCCACTGTTTTTTATCATCCGGATGATGAGTATGCTGCCAAATTCGTCGCAATCTACGCTTTTCAGCTAATTTCTTTCGGACAACAAGAGGAAGGCTTGAGTGCTTACTCTTCGCTGTATTGCAAGGCGTAGCTTCCCAGGCTGATTTTTCAAAAGTACTGGTGAGATATTTACAGCCGCATCCAATTCAGCAGGCGTGTGGAGTGGAAGTACTAGCGAGATATTATCATTTATAAGCTCTCTAAATTAGTCCCAGTCAGTATTACAATTTGTGAGTGTTGGTAGACTTTCAGACTCAATTATAGTATTGCTAATATTGGCAATAATTGGAGTGTGAACAGAGGACAAATCAAGGCAAGATTCAACTTTGTAGTATTTATGAGAAAAGCCTCGTGTTAAAAATAAATCAATGAGGTCAGGTATTTTATTTGTATCAGAAGGCCAATAGGTTGGTTGACCAAAGCGCATGAATAATTAGTAAATTCTGAGAAATGTTTTACAGCGAAGTAGGCTAAGTGCAGTGTTCCGGCAAGCGTGAAGTACCATATTTAATTGTGATATTCATGGATTGTGTTTTGTTAGTGTTGTTCGTCAACTTAGTGCCTGCATTCTATATAAACGTAAATTGTAGTGTATTAGATAAAAGAACAGAAATGCTACTATGCGAAGGTGAAAGTTGTATGGATTTAAAATCTGCGAAACTACATTTCGTTATAATCAATGCTTTTTTACGGTCTTTTGAGACAACGATTAACGTATACCAGTGATGTATTTACTTTCGTTATCTGTGTTATGTAATTATTTATTATTGTTCCAAATAAACGTTTTTGGAATGAAACTATATCAGATGAGGTAATATAATGAAGGTATTAAATACTTTAATTAAGAAATCTAAAGATTATAATCTACTAATTTTAATTCTACGCCGTTTGTTATCCTAGCTTATCCAAGACAGAGTGATTAACCTGATAATAAACTCTTCATTGAAATGACAATCGCAAGTAGCCTAATTTTTATTGAAGTCATACATCTTCATTAAACAAGACTTGATGTTCGCGCGTGTGTGTTTATGAGTGTGTATATCGGATAATCTGTTGTTCAGATGAGATTTTTAGATATTTTTTTACAGTAAGTCATAATACATACAAGGTATTCTATTTGTAATGACTTCGTACAAGTCTCTTATGTTTGTTAATGCCTTATGGGGTGAATACGCACAGTGAGGCAGCTTACTGGGAGGGTTGATTTTTAGCTTACCACTCAGACTGAAAAAGAGAAGCCTTGTTGGAAGCAAGAGGTAAAACAATTACTAATGTAAAACTACTTGCAAGACTTGACCTCTGACTGAGAAGTCACAGAAATACTTAAGCTTCAGAAAACATAAACAGGGTTAATTTTTATAAATTTTATGGGGTACCTTGCATAATTTGGTGACTTTCTGAAAGACCAATTGGTACTGCTTAATGGATAGTTGTATTTGTGAAGAAAAGGTGCCGAAGTATGTTTCATTTGAATAAAAATGTAAAATAAAATCTTTGTGTCAATTTAATTTCACCATACCGAATGTCTCAGTCAACGTAACAGCGCCTTCAGAATATGTTGCCGTTCTCTTAAGAATTTCCCGCCTCACATCATCTCACACGTTATCATCTCTGTGTATTTCAACCTCACTTTGCGTATAGCTAAAAGGAAGAGATTATTTTACAAATTAATCCATTATTAACTGTCAGCTACTTGATGATTAATTAGTGAGTTTAAAGGCAGTTTTCAAAATATTTATCATATCAATAACATGAATGAAAATAAAGAACCCCACTTCAGTGTAAAGCAAGAAAGTTTACATCAAATACACTGAAGCTCTTTTTTTAAAATTAACCCACATTGTCTACCCTATTTCTCACTCTGGTTCCCGTTCAAGTATAAACTACCGAATAATTAATATTCTTTTTATTCAGATTATCGATTTTTTTAATGTATGTTTAAGTAGTCAGCTGTTTTTGTGGTTACATAAAAATATTTAATATTAATTTTTGTTTATTTCAATAAGTTTACAATTTTAAGTAAATCATCTTGTTTTGCTCTTTATTTAGCACATTATTATTATTATTATTTGGTTATTGATATTGAGATTCTTACAATTTTTCGTTTTGTGACTTACTGTATAATTTTAATTAATTTAACGTTTTGAATGCCTGGAAATCGATGTTTATTATTTAGACAGTGTGTGTGCCTAAATATTTGGTTTTAAAAATGCATTGCAGTGTCAAAGGAAGCTGCTCACTAGGTTTTTATTCGTTTGGCGCGCTGTGTGTGGGTGTGTGTGTGTTGTTAAAGTTGTAAATATAATTTAATACAATGCTTGTTTAACGGCACTTTGTATATTTTTATAATTTATGAACGAGCTTACATAAAGGCTGCTACTGTATAAACATGAATAGGCTCACACGAAAACTCGTACAGTCACATATAAATTGTCTTTCCTCTTGGGATTATTCTGTGACTACAATAACGTACGGACAAGGTTAAATGACTTATTCTGTGACTGTTACTCTGAAGTTCTATAATGCACACGCAGTAATACATATGAATATATTTTCTCAATACGGTGTTAATGACGTTGTATAAACTCAACCATTATCAGTCAAAAGGAAAATATTATCTAATACACTTTGTAGAGTTGTTACTCTATGGCAGTTCCCTTAATGTATGGAAGTTTCACCTTCAAATATTATAGTGGAGAAAACTTGGCAGTGTATATAACTTTTCAGGAGTTGGTGTTACAAACCAATGCAAACCAGACAAACAGATTTTAAATTCTGTTGTGTCTGGATACCGAATATTCTATTACTTTTAAAGAATTCTATTATCCTCTCAGAGTTTACCATCTGAGTTTCTATTGTCTTATCTGTAACACATTAGAGTTTTTATTTATTTCTAATTTTTCAACTCTTGGTAATTTCCAGCCCGCACTTTGTCTATTACATGAACCACAAACTGCCTTCTTGGCCTTCCCTTCATGTTCTTCCTTCTACTTTTCCGTCTACGTAAGTAAATGTGAAGTCGCTTCACTTCATCGTATAGCCTTTCGATGTCTTTCATCTTCTCCATAATATAGATTTTCAAATACCTATTTTATCACTCACTCGTTTGAGAGCTTCCTCACTATCCGGTTTAGCCGCACAAGATATTGTTCCGTTAAGCTGAATGATAGTTACGTCAGACTTATCATGCGCCCACAATCGTGGCTGTTCCAGATCATACCGAAACTAGAATGCCACAGATTGACACTGTTTCTAGCGTATTCCAAAGCCCCTGTAATACGCAATTCGCTCGACCCGTCATCCGAAATGTGACCTATCATTCTGGACTTTCACCGGGGTGTAAATATAAGCATCCAGCGTCGGTCAGTTCAGTTAGTTACACCTGAAGGTATTACAGAGCTGAATCGACGTTATTGTTGCAGTTTAGTGGAAAATGTTTATTGTCTTAAATGGTGCGAAACTGTAATAAGGTAACATTTATTGTTGTGTGTTGGACAAATTTAACTTGAATTCTTTTATAACAGTGCGTTGTTGATTTCTAACTGCTGCTTGTTTCTAATTACAGTTTGCAATTAGTGACTTCTTTGGTGTCAGTTATTCTGTTTCCACTATATCCTCGACGATATGTGGATCGTCGTAACAATATCTTCACCACACACCTTCTGCATCACAACTCAAATGCCTCCAAACGCTTTCTGTTTATTTTTTAACAGTCCAAGTTTCAGATACGTAGGCTATATTGTTAAACATCACGCATAACGCCTACAACTGCTTATCAGGTTCTTCGTATCGTTTTGGTTATTTCACATGATGCAAAGAACGTATATATTTTACTGAACCTCGTTTCTTCTATCTGTACTTTATGTTTAAAATAAACCCCTTACCTTTGTGTTTATTTACTGCGCTTTCTTTCCAGAGACAATTGAATTCGATTTTCTTTTTGATCAGTCACATCTTGCATTTATTCAAAACCTGTTCTATTATTTTTCTACTTCTCTGTAAATATATTTACTTCTTGCTAGTATTACGATATTAACCGCCAACCGTACTATGCTGACTACTTTCAACTTAATGTTTTTTTTACCGCTTCTTCATTACATGCATTCATTCCCTGTTAAGTATGTACGTTAAAATAGAAGGAGACTCTCCTGACACTCATCATGTGATTGATACAATGTTGCATAACTACACAAGTGAAAACATTCTGTTGTTTGTTAGAGTTTTTCATATAGCATAACCTCGAGTTATTTTGAGAGTTTATTGTGAATTATTCAAAGCGATTCATTTTAAACCACATGCTATTGAAGGAAATACTACGTGATATGCAATTAAATTCTACGTGATAATTCCTACGTTACACGCATGGAAATTTTGTAGTCCTTCTTTCAGACCCAACAACACTTAAAAAAGTTAATAAAGGGAATTAATGCAATGAATAAGTAATACTATGATAACGCTAATGTTAATTGTTTCGTGTTCGTGTTACTAGACAAAGCGCCAAAATACAGTTTGCTTTAAAAGGTTTGGTTATTTAAAATTTGATATTTAGGGATACATAAAATACATTTTACAACTTTAGATATTACATTTTTTACATTATTAAAATACGTTAGTTCTAGTGTGTGCCTGGAAGAACGCACCACTAAATCATTTTAATGAAATACCACTTGGTCTAGAGATGAATAACACCGTCCAATTTCGGTAAGCACAGCGATTAATTTTTTATTTTTGCAGTCCATAACTTACTTTAAAAATTTTAATGCATCTACCAAACCCCTCATGACGTTCTTTCAACAGTACATTCGACACAATTTAAGGGTGTACGGCTCGGTCACATTTCACAAATTTTTTAGGAAAATAACATACAGTTTCCAAGGACAACTCTCCTCAATTTGTTAATATTATTGTGTAGGCTAGTTTGCTGAACACAAATCTTGGAATAGTTGGAAAAATATTTTGTAATTTTTTTATCCGAAGTACCTCTACACAGGTGATACATAAATTAAGCAAACTGTAAACTGCCAATGAAACCGTTGAAAAACACAATCAGTCTTTGACTAGGTCTATTTTTTTATTTTTTTTATATAAATCTAGTTATTAAAAATACATATTCTAAAAATAATTATTTTTAGCCATTTAATTTATAGGTTACTACTATTAAAAGTCAAAAACCCTTAAGGTTTTTAAATTTTATTTTTTAATTTATTTAGAATTTTATTTTACACGGCGATGTTCATTCCAATCTGTCTATATGGTAGTGAAACATGGACACTGACGAATGAAATGGAAGTCGACTGGAAGTGCAGATACGAGGTTGCTTAGATCGGTAGCCGGATGCACCAGGTTAGATAGTAAAAGGAATGAGGACATCCGTCATGAGTTATCTGGCCGACCAGTAAATGACATAGTGAGGGAATGTAGACAGAAATGGACAAAGAACGTAAGAATCCATCAAAAATGCCACACGTAAGTGCAAAATATATGTCTAAATGTAGAAGTAGTCTGACACGGCAGATTAAAAGACGGAGAGATCGGTTGTAACAACGGACGATGTAACCGTTGCAAAGAAGAATAAGAAGAACATTATTTAAAAAAAATTATGGCTTCAAATAATTTGTTGGACAATTGTTTCGACGCGACTCAGCCATCCATTTTGATATTTATTAGTTTAAAGTTTATTGAGAAAATCTGTAATGCCTTGCGCGTACTCTTCTTTAATATTCTGTCCCTGTGTGTGCGTCATCTTTTATAACGCATACCTTTAACTCGAATGCTTGCATCCTGCTTATATCTCTATGCATTTTTGTCTATTCACGGACTCACAAAATGTAGTAAAAACTGCCGTGTCTCTACAAAACGTCATCTCAGTCTTAGCCTGTCTTGCGTTTCTGTGTAAAGTCTGTCGTGTAGAATCCCAAACTGAGTTATATTTGCCAATTATAGAAAATGAGTTACTATCCTTACCGTTGGTAAAGTCATGTAACAGATATTTTTAAGTAGGATTCTTGTTCGATTATTATGTTGATTATTATTATTTTCCTACCGACGGGACGTCTTCGATCTAAATACCCTCCCGCTCCATCTAAAACCCATAATCTTGGTACAGTTTTTGAAATTTCCTTGTTGGGTACCAGCTTGCCTAGAATGTAGATCAACCTTTGAAGGTTATATTTACTCTCGTCAACAATAACCTGTTCGTCACCATATAGAATGCATAGTACTCACGCATGTGTGCTTATAAAGTTTTGTCTCAAGTGTATCTTTTTCTTTTATCCTAGTGAGATCTAAACCCTTCGAGGAAGGGATCCGACGTCAACAGTAATTTGTGATACGCTCCTATAGTTCTCGCATAAAAATGTTTTAGTAAATACGCCTCTGGTTTTAATTTAATTCACCGCGATAAAGACTGATATCCACGGAACAACACGACAGCATAGTGTAACGAGTAGAAATAGAATATCCTGCAAACATGTGCTCCTGTTTTACTACTTCAAATGCTCTGCCGACTGCTACTTAATTCTGCCCCAGTTCGCAAAGCAGCCGCCACATGTGTACATGTGTGGATCTTTGAAGTATGTCATCTTCTTGTTTCTGGATCTCATACAAAATTTAAATGTCCCTTGTCTAACCTATAGCGTGGAATGAATCTGTCGGTTACTGCTTCTGTAAGTTGGCTCTCATTCCGAAGTGTCATTTCTGTTTATATTTGTTTGTTCCTTACTGATTCCTTACTTCTTCCGAATTTTGAATGTAATATTCATTATTCAGTTTCCCCTAACGTTAATCGACTTATCACTTCTCTACACACTGGTGTTTTGTCTAAATAATTTTTAATTTTTTACAATAATTATACATAAGCATTAATTCAGTCTTATATATTGGTAATATTGTGAATGCAACAATGTAACTACGACGATTTTTAAAAACAAAACTTTTCTCAACTATATAAAAAAATATGTCAACGACTTGAGTTTGTTTGTTTGTTTTAAATTGTCAAGTTCACTACTAAATCGCATACTCTAGCATGTAAATGGCAGGAAAAACGTTGGATTTCATACGAGTGTTAATGAAAGAACAGTGTTAAAGAAGAAATGCAACTATCTGAGCAAAAATATTGTACTCGCGTACGCTTAAAAATCTTCATGATACTGTAGATTACAAAGTTTGATATGCATTAACACTTGGAAATACAGGCGTTGGATGATCAAGAAGACCTGGACGTCTACATGGGGTAGACTTCGTCACCACTATAACGCTGAACCAGTCCCAATTCTTGAAATACAAGGACTGATCAGAAGACGCAAGAGAACTTACCTGTTTGAATCAGTGCAAGTAGGCGAAGGGGTAAAAAAGAGATATTAAATTCAATAACTCACTAAAGTTAGTATCAAGTAAACATTTTAAAATCTTTCCTTTAATTAACAGAAAATCTACAATTGCTGTCCCGCCGGCTGTTACTGCTGGGTTTACGTCAAGTTTGATATACTGTCCACCTGAGGTCATCTGTGCTACAGATATCTAGAGGTAAGAAAAGTATGTATACAATTTTATAGGATTATCTACCCAATCTAGTGATATGTGCAACTTACAGCTCGCTATCCAACGAAAAATTATGTTACAAAAGCATCAACATGCACAATATTACTACTGCGTATCTTAGCCTACTTAATAGAAATACAGAACTGTTGCGTAGATAAGGATGTCTCTGCTATGTCCAGACCTATGTGTCATACACGATGTTAAATGTTAATAATACACAAATTTATGTAATTTACTATGTCAAAATGTTTTAAATATTTGCTAAGTTCTTCTTTTACAGATAGTGTTAAGTTTATTACCTCTTTTGTTGTGTTGGCCAGTAACAAGCAAGCGCCAGCAGGTTTGTTTACAGTCACTATCACCTTATTTAAAACGTACTATAATAATTATATTTGTGGGTATCACAGTAATAATGTTCATTTAATGCTTTCATAGAAAATTTGCTTATGACTTTATTACAAGTTCAACAAAGAAATAAAATAATATGAGCTTAAAATGTGAATGGAAACGATTAATGAGACTAATCAAATAAGCACGTATTGACTAAATACGTAAGCACGTACAACGTAACTATGTTATTACATTAAAGTAAAGCTTATCAAGGAAATTGCAGGTATTGTGAGGAAGCAGCGTTAATGCGTCGCCTCGGTAACAAGTATTGTTCTGTAACACGATTGCTTGCATGGAGAAAGTACTGTGTGTATCATACGGGATACCTAACCTCTGCGTGCGCAGTAGTGTTGTTCATTAGCTGTAAACCAGGGTATACGTATTTGTAGAAAACTTTGTGCTCGTAATAAGTTACAAAATGATATAAATTATGCAATTTATATTGTCTAATATACGTGTTTATTCGTTACCTACAACATTCATGAAGACGTTTTACTGTATGTATAGCACTTGCTTAGTTTCCAGCATTTTCACATACAAATTCTTTAGAAAGAACAACTCTCTGAAATATTATGATGCTTAAAGTTTGAATTCCAAAAAATATTGTACAATATAATATGTTAAGACGGGTTGCATTCTACAGTCACATAACGCGAATGAGCCCCAGAGCGATTGACCAACTACACCTTTGTTTACTTGTATGAAAACCAAGAAAGTATGGCTCACCCAGGTAGAAAGGGGCCTGTGAGAAGTTCGGATCAACCGTGAAAATATCCAGAAACATGAGCCTCTGAAGAAGAAAATTAGAGCAGACGGGGTTTTGTAGGAAGAGCCCAAGCTGCAAACAGGCAAGCCATGGACTTAACAAATAAAGGAAGAGCACCGGAAACGAATGCAGGAATACTGGGCAAACGTTGAAGCTCAAGGAAGAAAACAGTTGAAATAACTTGGTACGCACCTTGCCAAAACGATGAAAGGATATTTATTTGTCACTACATCACAGAATAACTGGGAGACATAATAATCGTCCATCGTGTTTTTGGTTAGATAACATCAACAAGAATCCCTTAATCAACCCTTCCCATCAACAAGAGTGTAAAGACAAATGCCACACGCTTACCACATAATGCATATGCTGGGTTCGTAATAGGAATTAGTAAAAAGCATTTATACTTTAGTAAGCCTATATTCTAGAATTAAACAAAAACGTTTTAGGGGATCGAGGTGCTACACGACTTCAAAGATATTAAAATACCCTGACTGCAACCCACACAATCATAGACGAAGATGTAAAAAAAATGCTGTAATAAATAAGGATTGGGTGAGAAAATGTTTATTAATATCAGATAAAGGATAAAATACTATACTGCAGAACTTTCATTGGAAAGAAAAAGAAATTCTTATGACTTTTTGAAGCCTTTCTAATGACGATAAACAGACATTACGCTGCTACATTCCACTATATACAATATTTCGTACAAGTATACAATCATTGCATATATTTTCGATCTGATGATGAGCTCGAAGCTCGAAGAGGGAATTATATTTTTTAATTTGTGAGAATTCAACAGCGGAATTTCTATTTGTAATTATAACCACTAACATAACGTTGTTAATTAGATGTTCCTAATAACGGTTGACGAAAATTAATACACCGTCGTTATAAGGTGATTAATAAATGGATGAATCCGTTTGTCATTTCAAATCAAAAAATTAATGACAAACTACAATAAAAAGTGTCATGTGTTAATATGTGGTGGTTGAAATGAAGTCGTTTAAGCCTACCTGTCAAAGTACCTTAAGTCTTGTATATTAGCAATATATTTGTGATTATTAATAGGGTTACTATTACTGCAGAATAATATTAAGGCTTTAGTTGTCTAAACTGAGATTTAGTTGAGTTTACGTCTTTAGATTTTAAAATCGATTATGAAAAATTGTGGTTAATTGTTTACATATTTGAACAGGAAACGTATTAAATAAAGCAGTAGTAAAAGAAAGTTGTTATTAAAAAATTATATAGTTATTATTAAAAGATTTAATGGTTTACAGTCTGTGACTTAACGTTTCAACCTACTCACACCATACTAAGGTATCTATCCACCAAAGATTACACTGGGCATATACAAAGCGCCCTCTCTGTCACCCGTCAGTTCATATGTACTTAATAAACTCGTTTTGCATTTTTGACCAAAAGGAAAAGACTATTTTCCAATTAATCATTCATTAACTGTCAGCTACTAGATGATTAATTAGGGGGGTTAAGCAATGTTCTCAAACGTTTAATGTTATTCACGCCAATCAGCGACAATAACAATTCACTCTGTACTGTCAAGCAAGAACATTTTCATCAGTCAATTAATGTTCATGTTTTAATTAACCCATTTTTTATTTCAGTTTTTCGCTCTCTCTCTCTCTCTCTCTCTCTCTCTCTCTCTCTCTCTCTCTCTCTCTCTCTCTCTCTCTCTCTCTCCCTGCCTTCTGAATCTCCAATTTCGCAGCATACACACGTACGTTTGTAGTCCTACAAACGTATAAATAACGACGAATGTGAATGTAAAACTCGGTGTACAAGGTTACTGCATAAACAGGTATTTGGAAGATATATAAAATGACTTGAATAACTTGTCTTATTTTAGAGTATTGCTATGCATGTTATTAGTTTAAGAACGTACAAAATTTAATAATATGACATCCGATAACTTTTACAGAAGATTAACAGCCCAGTAATCGCTGTCCGCTAATCTAGTCCAGGCAGTACCGTAACCTCAAGGCCGTACTCAAGGCAGTGCCTTGAGTACTTCAGATAACACCTAGATTAATAATATAGTGCTGATGAAGTATGGCGTACCCTGGGAGGCTACCATCTTCCTAAAACATTTTGTTGGCGAAAATCAATAAAATATTTTGATGACCGTTTATGTAGTGAAAAAAACGATGGACAAATATATTTACTACATAACAAACAAATGTATATACAAATATGGAAAATTTAATTATGCAAATTAATCCTGCTTTGCGTTTTGAAATACCGTACGTGAGTTAAACACTGTCTAAAAAATAGTGTTTAAACTCTTATAAGAAAATTAGGCAAGTTAAAACGTATTTTGTAGCTTCCAATTGCTGTCAGTTATCGAGTGTTAACAAGACGACGCAATTTAAAATAATTTATTATTGCCATTATTATTATGTACAGCGTGGTGAACAATACAGACCACAACAATCGTTCGCAAATGTACAGAAATTTGTGTGTGTGTGTTTATCTTGTTAAAATAACACACAAACACAATGCTAACGTCTCCCTTCATTTTACTTTTATTCTCATAACACTTGTATAATCTTGAACTACTACAAAACGTCATGGTAAAATTGTGAATATAATTTAATACAATGCTTGTGTAAGGTTGAGCAATCGTATTTTTCTTATTTTTGTAACACTTTAACACAGATTGTAGTCTACTCGCATACCGTAAATGCCCCTGGCAAAAAGACAATCATAAACAACAATGAAACTTGGCTGCCCCTCTGGGACTTTCTACGAATATGACATAATCAGGTCAAGGCTACGACCTTCACTTGGAAGCTTTATAATAAACGTATAAATACTCCAAACAGAGATGAATACAATAGCAGGAACGCTATTACTCACGCTAGATAATCTAACCGTTCTGGAGATGAAGGAGAAGATACCATGTGGAATACACTTCAGTGACCATAATGCTGCAACTATTCCCTCAGCTGCTGTATACGAATAGGCCTATCACTAATGCATTATAAATTTCAGGTTTTCTCAGGGTAACATACAGATTAATAATAGACGACAGACTTACACTCTTCTAAACCATTGTCTTGATGCAAAACCTATTTTAGTTATTTATAAAATTTTGTAGTTTAAAAATGACAAGGAAATGTATAAATAAATGGCAAATATACACATTACTAAGTTCACAATCAAGGTTCAATTAATGCATTCTAAAATTTGCAAGTTTCTAATTGCTGTCAGTTATAAGTTATTAAGGACTAGGCAGTGCAGTTACAAGTACTGTTTTTATTATTGTTATTTACAGCTCGGTGCACAATACAGTCCACAACAATCGTTCCCAAAGGTACATGTTCCCTTCTTATTTATGTATCATCTTGGACCAAAAAATGGTCTCTCCCTCTGGATATTTTTATGAAGATGACGTAGTCAGGTCAAGGCTACGACCTTCACTCTGAATCTTTATAATACACGTACAGAGCAGGCCAAACTGAGATGAATACAACAGTGGGTAGGCTATTACTCACGCTAGATAATCTAACCGTTCTGGAGACGAAGGAGAAGATACCATTTGGAATACACTGAATACACTCCAGAGAATAGGCTATAATGCTACTGCTATTCCCTCAGCTGCTGTATACAAATAATACATAAATAAAAACGATAATGTTTTCTTTGCGCATTCTTTTTTGTATTAAACCTGGCGCTTTACATGTTTATATAAATTCCGACACAAATTTCCTAAACCAAACATTTGAAAAAATAAAACACCACAAATTTAGGAGAATTTCGGTTAGATCATGTAGCTATTTCTCGAAGAAATACAAAGGAAATTATGAATGTAAAAGTAATAAGAAATGGCGGATTTGATTCTGATCACTACTTGTCTAAAATTAAACTCAAACTCCTACCTAATAAAGTTTATCGAAAATTACGAAAGCTATTAAAGTATAATACAGACAGACTTGCCATAACGGAAGAATCAATAAGAAAATATCGAGAAGAAATTAAAATAGTTAAGCATGGTAACTGGCAAGAGTTATCTACAGAAATTAATAATGCAGCAAAGGTAACATTTGGTTTAGTTAAAAATAAAAGGCAAGTATGGTGGAATTAATTGTGTGAAGAAGCATTAGCAGAGAGAGCAAAAAATGGAAAAAGTGGAAATGCTCAGGGAAACCTGAACACTACGAGCAATTTAAGCAACAAAGAAAGGAAGCAGCAAGGATAATAAGGGGAATTAAAAGATTTTTTGAAAAATTAAGACTTGTTGAAATGCAGGAAAATTTTATAAAAAATAATTGTCAAGATTTCTATCAGACTTTTAAAAATAAACTAATGGGTTACCAAACACCAATCGTTTGTTTTAAAAATGAAAGTGGTAGACCTGGCCTAAGCAATGATGAAAATTGTGAAATACTTGCGAAATATTTTGATCAACTTTTAAATTGCCCGGAACCGATTCAGAGGTAAGAACTGTCAGACATTTAAGAAAATTTAGAAGTAGATACACCTCCGACTATCGAAGAAATTGAAGAAGTAATTAAAACTTTGAAAAATAATAAAGCCCGTGGAGAAGACTCCATATCAGACAACTTTCGAAATGGTCTCTACTAAAGGTAAAAAATGATCTACACTTAATTTTTGAAGAAATTTGAAAAACAGAAAAAATCCCAGAAGAATGGAAGGTGGCCTTAATACATCCGCTGCAGAAGAAGGGTGATAAGCGAGAGGTTAATAACTACAGAGGAATAACTTTACTTCCAATTGCATATAAATGTTTTCAAAGATTCTATTGAAGAGAGTAGAAAAAACATTGAATAGCCATTTGGGTGAATATCAGGGTGGCTTAGGAAAGGTTTCTGGATCCTGTCCAGAAAAAATATTCACTCTGAAGTCAATAATCCGTCACAGGCTACTGAATTCAAAGGAGATCGTAGTAACATTTGTTGATTTCAAAAAGGCCTTTGATTCTGTTGATAGAGAAACTACAGATAAAATAATCAGCGAATTTGGTGTTAAATCTAAATTGGCAAATCTAATCCGTGAAACCTTTACGGAGACAGTCTCAAAAGTAAAATTCATAGGAGAAATATCTCAACCATTCAAAATAAATACAGGTGTAAGACAGGGTGATGGTATATCCCCAATTCTTTTTAACTGTGTCCTGGAGAAAGTAGTGAGAATTTGGAATGAAAAATTGAAGGAATGTAAAATATCACCAATCATGTTGGGAAGAAGGAACAAACGTATTAAAATAAAGTGTTTGGCATTCGCAGATGACTTTGCTATACTTTCTGAATATCTGACATCTGCAGTAACAGAAGTTAATTTTTTAGAGGACATAGGACAAGTAGAACAGGCTTAAGAATTTCTGCAGAAAAAATAAATTTCTCACAAACATTAAAAACGCGCCAAAATTCCAGGCAACAGATATTGGTCGAATAGAGAGGGTTCGAAAATTTAAGTGTCTAGGAGAGATAATTCAAGAGAATGGCTTGGAGAAATCTGCTATAGAAGAAAGGATTCATAAGATGGAAAGGGCATATGGTATAACTAAAGATATATACAATAAAAAAGTGCATATTTAAAAATGCGAAAATAAGGCATTACAGTACAGTAGTGAAGCCAGAATGCCTATATGCAAGTGAATGTCTAGCATTGAATTATAATTTAGACAAACTAGAAATATTGGAAAGACGAATTATTAAGAAAATATTAGGCCCACGTAAAACGTCAGAAGGTTGGAAATTAAGAAGTAATGTTGAAATATATCAAAGTATAGAAAATATAACAGAATCAATGAAAAAAAGAAGACTATTATTTTTGGACATTTATATAGAGTGGACGACAATAGGTTGACAAAGCAAATCTTCAAATATCTGTGGGGGAAGAAGTCAACGTCAAGTTGGATTAAAGAAGTCCAAAAGGATTTAGAAAAAAATAATATACATGCAGAAGAAGCAATTGAAGGAGACGTTTTTCAGGCAGAAGTGTTAAAAATGAAGGAAGTCCAGGGTAGGAGAGAGAAAAACGCAGGTTCAAAGAGGACTGAAGACAGGAAGAAGAGACACAGTGAGAAGATGAAGGAATATTGGAAAAAAGGAAAGAACAAAGAGTGAAGAATTGAAATTGGCATGTGGTTCTTAGATGGCCGACACGAAAACAAAAAAAAAACACCAGAAATATATGGGTGCAAATCATAGGTACTTACAAGGAAGATTATAAACCAAATTCGAAGTTCAGAAAAAAGTTTCTTATACGGCTATTTCTGGTGGGGGGAGTTGAAAGTAATCATTCTGAGCTTGGCAACTTTTGAAACAATTTAACCTTAAGAAATTATTAAAGTAACAACGAAATTGAATTGAACTAATTGCTTGTAAACATTTTTTAATTATATGTGCGTGCCCTGAGATTGAGAATATATGTATATTATTGGTTTAAAATAAATCTTAATTTTCTTTGAGTATTTTGTTTGACTGCAAACAGTAGTAATAGGCCTAGTACAATATATAAAATAAAGTACCTAGACGCAATTAAAATGCATGTCACCCAAACAAAGAATGTCTTAAAATAGATTCCGCTTTAAATATTCTATCACAAATGACAAACAAAGTCAACCTAACAAATTACAAGCTGAACGGTAATTAAAGAATATTCTCAAAATAGAATGACATTTATTAAATAGTAATAAAGAAATCTACACTGAGGATTATGGAAAGAAGCTGGAAATATTGGATCGTAACAATACTAATCAAATAGTGTTCATTTAATGGTCAGAAATGAAAAAACTCAAATGAAACCAAATATTTTTTTTTAATTTTGAAGCAAGCAATTAAGTTAATTAACGTATTGGATTCAGTGACGTAGCAGGAATAGGGGAGCCGGAGCGGTGCCACGTAGGCCCGGGTAAAGGGACCATCAAACGGCAAAAAATTTAAATAAATAATTAAAAGTTTGGATCTTACATTTTTCTGAACTTGGAACATGTTTTTGACGATTGTGAAGTCGTTGAAAGGGGTAGTGTACAAGGGTTAACCACGGGCGATGTCAATTTTTTTTATACTTATAATAATAATTTTGATGTTTCTATTTTTTAATGGTTTGTTAAGTAGCGATACTATTGTTTTGACCTATTATTTTGTAAGTAGCGATACTGTAAAACATCGTGATTGACTGTTCTGCTCTATTTGAAACATAAATAATTTTGTCTTAAAATAATAAGTTAGATTTAGGTATTTAATGTTACGCTGTATATGTGTATGTATATGTTTTATATAAAGTAATACTGCCGCGGCAAAGCTGAGGTCGGCAAGGAAGTGGAAAAAGACCCAGAGAGGTTCTGCACCATTGAAAGGTAGCAAAGAGCTTGGGAACAGGAGGCGAGAGAGCGCTGGACTGCGATGCTGATCAAACACATAAAGCCGTAGATTGAGAGAAAGCATGGGGCGGTTGGTTTTTATCTGACGCAGCTTCTGAACGGTCATGGGTGCTTTCAATCCTACCTCGATAAAATGAGTAAAGCCTTGTGAGCAGGCTGCCTGTACTGCCCGGATATAGATGACAACGCAGAGCACACCTCTTTTAACTATGATGGATGGGCCACAAGAAGAGCATTTCTGATTGCGGGTATAAGAATAACAGCTTCAGATGATATCGTCGGAGCCATACTAAGAAGGGAAGTATGTGGCACATTACGTAGAGAAGGCATCCTTCGGGTAAATAATGGAGACTTAGAAAGTCTATCAAGTAGATCAATGTAGATGTGAGCCTATGGGCGCAGCAAAATGGCCTTTTGCCCTTGTGCTCGTTCGACGGAGGAGGGGTTTTAGTTGACGGTCTACGTGAAATGGTAGTCCTATACTTCATGTGCAAATGATTCCCTTCCTCCTTAAAAAATACTGCCTCGGCGAGGGAGTAAACTTAATAAAGAAACTAGTAAATTCCAGGGCTTGTTGTTTACATAATGAAATGTATAATCAGTAATCACTCTTCAAATAAAATTGACGCATAACAGAACGGAGAAATAAACAACTGTGGACAAGTAATATTTTTATTTTGAATGGTTTAGGAAAAGATTAAAAATAAAGAGAAGAAGAAAGAAAAGTCTGAAAGCTGCAAACTAGTTTTGTTTGCAGGGACACATCTCACGTCACTGGAACGTGTTTAATATTCAATTCGCTTTACCAAACTTGTTGTATTGTGTACAAAACATTTCTGCCAATCCCAGTGCGTCTTTGACTAAATAACGTTCATTACCTCTTATTTTCTTATCACTAAACTTTGTAAAGTAGTGCGGAGAACGAAGTTTGCCGTTGTCGGTTTACAAACTGATTGTTGTCGTCTCTTGTGTCTCAAACTTTGTCATGAATTAAACGCTCGAAACTCTAAACTTCAGTCCAACTTGGCTTCACAACAATCTGTTCCGCTTCAAAGTTTTCTTCACTTCCACCTTCTTTCGTCCTGATAAAGTCACAGACAGCTTCAGTACATTGCCGTATTTATAAAATAGGCCTAAGTAAAGTTTTCTGTTAAAAACATATCTTTGTCAAAAGCCTTTATACATAATTTCTCGCTTATCACTGCACTGATTATATTCTATTTATCATTGAAAACTGGCATAAAATATATAAAATATTCTGGTTCTTCATATGAACAAAGAGTTCTGTGCCGGTGTGCCGGCTATTGTGGATTTAGTTAAAATTTTTTCTATCGTAATATAATGCGAATGCAAGAGTGCTAGGCCGACCCTTGCACTGCGAGGTAGGTATACGGCTGCGCGCGCAGCTCATACTTGAGGTCGTCTTGCTTTGTCGCGCACGGCTGCAGTCGACACTTTGCCTCGCCCAGAGAATTATCCGTCTTCCTCTCCGAATTGTACGAAGCAGTTTCTGTAACTTATGGTTGGCTAAGGCGTAAATTGACTCCCGGTAAGTTTGTCTTTGTATTTATTTGTCTTTATAAATAATTATACATGTATGGATAATTAATAACAATATGCTACTGTATAAAATACGTATTTATGTGCGTGCGGCCCGACACTTTTTATGTTAAGAGAAACTCATTCTTTAATGATTTACGTAACGCCCCGTATATAGCCCATGCTCTTATTAGTTTCTGTAATAGGGCGAGAAGTTTTTCAAGAGTCATTGCCATAATAAAAGTGTACAACATTAAAATATTATTGACTAAATGTTAATGTGTAGTCAGGTCATGAACTGTGTCAGTGCATGCAGGGGACTGTCGCAGAGTTTGTTAATTAACTTCACAGTAGAGAATTAA
Organism: Magicicada septendecula; assembly: GCA_034769895.1. Taxonomy (NCBI): domain Eukaryota; kingdom Metazoa; phylum Arthropoda; class Insecta; order Hemiptera; family Cicadidae; genus Magicicada; species Magicicada septendecula. The sequence goes on along the minus strand of CM068367.1, from coordinate 477,098,362 downwards.
GTGTGAGAGCTTCTATGTATGAAATTTAATTGAATGTAAAACATTCTTAATGCTGTGAGTGCCTTGCTGTTAAATTTTTTTGGTCAGGTAACAATTACCACTTACCACGTGGCCGTTTAACCTGCAAAATTATGTCGAAGCATGTTGACCTTGTGCAGTTCACTTTAATTAAGCCACATTTAATGAGGCCGGTTTATTATTCAAATTTATTTATTCCATGGCCGATTTCTCTGCTCTTCCAGCTGGTTGCAAAAACTTTAGTAATAAATATTGTGCCTTTATTGAGAGTTAGTTGGCGGCCCGTTAAGAGGTTAATTACCTTAACTCGGGTGTACATTTTTAATAGACTGTTCTCTAATTTACTTGAATGCATAGGGTTCTCGAACTAGCCGGATTCCTGGCTTGCTGATGGCTGTACACCTGCCTAAGCTGTGAACCATGTACAAGATCTTATACGAAGAGGGAGATGGAGACTGATTTTCTATGTTGCACTCGCCAGCACTTATAAGGTGATATTCATGCATTTATTTCATTTTTTGGGGCCGGGCCGGCAGTGTGCCCGTTTAGAATGGGACCACGTGTCCAGACTGTCTACCGGAAGTTGAGCTGTGATCATGACTCTGTACACTGTAATTTAAATTCAAGAACACTTTTATAATTCACTTACATAACACTAAGTGCACTGCATGTAAGTGTGTGCTGCACTGGGGGAGCGCGCCAGAGATATTTTACTCTTGTACCATTTTACAGTTGTATCTCATTTTCGTTTAACTCCTTACAAAAATTAATTACTGCTCAGTAGCTCTGTTCCGGCTGGAACAGCAGTGTATACGTTTTAATTTGACTATGGGTTTCACATTTAAGGGCTGGGGACTTTCCTGGGGTTTTTTTTTGGGACTTTTCAGGGGTTACAAAAGGGGACTTAGTTTTTCTCTGACACACGCTGGTGCAACCTCAGACAGGTTGAATGCCTGTCAAATTTTGTCTACTACATGTGGGCGCGCTCCCACAGATGCCAGAGCGCAACCACCTTATTGTATTCTTTTTTCTTTTAATTATTTTATATAGTCATTTGGGGCTAATAGAAATAATTTACTATTTGTCTGGAAATACTTTAGTTGATTTTGCCCCTTGCACAAGGGGTATACTGATAGTTTTTCTTAACTGGTAAACACATATGGATTGACTTCCAATTGTAGTATTTGCTGTTTAATTTTTGACTATAAAACATGTATTCAGCTTTTTATTTTTGGGTAAATTATATATTGTCAAAATTTTCTGAAATTGTAAAGCCTCAAGCAATTAATTTCTGTTCATTAAAGTACATAAAGATTTTAATTCCCTTTTGGAATTTTGTGAAATCAAATAACTGTCTAGAATTCTATAAACACTGTTTGAAAGTAGCTGATGTAGTTCTGTCAATTTTACTTAATGATGTGAAAGGAACTTAAGGTTCACACGCTCATGATGGGTCATTGATCAATGGAATGCTAGACAAATGGGTGGTCCGGGTTTTATTTATGCCTCATGAATTATTATCATCCTTCCGGGGGTTTTGGCTTTATGTAATTCTACTGAACGGGTTGCCGACGGGCGTATATTTTATCACTGCTGGGTTATAAGATTGTAGTTACCCTACCTGGCAGGTGGGTGCATTCCAGGGGCATGCGTGTTAAACTTAATGTGATTGTGAGTTTGTGTACCTTATGTTCTGTGTGTGTTGTTATGTGTCTAGCTAGCCACGAGATGGGAGAGAATTTTATAATTATATATACATGTGTTCACTGATTTATATACACTTGTTGTGCTTAATATTTATACACATTTGTGATGCTTAAGATTTATACACACCTGTGATGTTTTAATATTTATACACATTTGTTATGCTTAAGATTTATACACACTTGTGATGTTTTATATTTATACACATTTGTTATGCCTAAGATTTATACACACTTGTTATGTTTTACCTTTATTCATACTTGTGATTGGGCACACATGTTGTTCTAGTTAGTAATTTTAAAGCAGGGCATAAAATAAAATAAATGGTTATCGTTCTGTTACGGCTGAGTTTTATTGCAAGTCCCGTCATAGTGGACCCAGCATAATTTTGCTTCTCTAGGCTTCGGCCTAGTCCTAATTAACTTGTGGCTTCTCTTTCAAAAAAAAATATTAAAATAAAATAAAATAAGTTGTTTTCATACTCATAAAAGGAAAGAGGGGTTACAGTTCTAGTAGATTACAAAGTTGGCTCGATTCAGGCTAAATGCTTTGATGCTGAAGACACGGCTGATCCTTTCAATTATCGGTCTAACACGGACTACATGAAATTAATAGATAATACGTTCTTTATAAGCAGTTTATTTTTTTTCAACCTGCATGCATTTAGGGCTTGCTGTAGGTTAGAGTTTCAAAATAATTATCGGAAACGGAAAGATTGTAATCTGAGTTAACTTGTACAGGAAAGAATTATACCAGTCTATAATTATTGTTCAGTTAATGTTTTCGCAAGAAACTTTTACAATCTCAATCTTTGGAATTTATAAATTGGTATCATACACCATATCTGGCTAAAATACTAGCTATTTTGCAAGCACGTAACTTTGGAGTAAGCGCAAACAGCGCTCTCACGTCGCTCTGGATATTTCAAATGTCCTATATTGATCAACTAAAAAAATATCACTAATTAATCAATTATTTTAAAAAACAAAGTAAAAATTCAATAACTAATAGCTTCATTTATCAAATTAAAAAGTTTTAATTTAATTAATAAAAATTATTAGAAGGGTATAATTGTATGTAATAGCAGGCTACGTTGTCAAAACATTGGTCAAGAATACTCACCAAGCGTAAAGTGTAATAAACGCTTATATTGATATTTTTGTAAAAATTGTTATATAAATCTCACGCAATGTTTAACGTAAATGTACTACGAAAACTAATGCAAAAGTATTAAAATTTATTGTGTAGGGTGGTGATATACTTTGTTATTAGTTGTGAGAAGACAAACACAAAATGAAATCAACTAATGTGCTAAAAATTTACTAAGATCTTAAATCTATTTTACTATACTCGTTTAACTGTTAAAACAAATACATCGTTTAATTCAACTTTTTCTTGAACTAAGCATTAAGTTATTGTTATCAATAAACTTTGTACAGTAATTTAATGTTTTACATAGTTCGATATTTACAATATATTTATTACTCCTTCTCTTGACAGATCTATTTCAGACTTTACATCGTGAATTATGGTTCATTTCTATCGGCAGTGTAGTGTGGAGCTGTCTCACGGCTAGAGAGCATGAGCATATAATTTTGGGGAAGACAATAAGGAGAGACGAGATACGTATTTCCTTTTTAAACAGTAAAATAGCTTACTTGTTGCGTCATTTGTATAAATTAGCCTATTATCAAGAAGTAAAAAAAGTCGTAGATAATTGATTTTGTATTTAGAGTGCATGTACTTTGTAAAGCACCAGGAAAGATGAGGGAAGTTGCTGATGAAATGAACAGATTTCATTTGGATATTATTGCCTTACAAGAGATTAGATGCCAAGGACAAGGAGTAATCGAGAAAAAAGATTTCAAGTTCATTTACAGTGGACCTACAGCAAGAACAGGTCAGTTTGGGACTGGGTTCATAATGAACAAGAAAATATCTGACAGGGTAATTGGAATTGAACCAATATCTGATAGAATATGCAAGCTAAGAATGAAAGGCCATTTCAGAAATATAACACTCATATCAGTACATGCACCAACTGAGGATAAATCAGATGAAGAAAAGGAGGAATTTTATGGAAAATTAACAAGAGTGTATGGAGCAGTCCCAAAATACGACTTAGTTATCATTCTGGGGGACTTTAATGCTAAGATTGGAAAAGAGAATTTTCTGAAAGGCGTTGCTGGGAAATTCTCCCTGCACAATGAATCCAGTGACAATGGAAGAATACTTGCAGAGTTCACTACAGCGTGCGGAATGATCATAAAAAGCACCAGTTTTGATCATAAAAAAATCCACTTAGGGACATGGAGAGCCCCTGGGACTGACATAATGAATCTAATTGATCATGTCCTTGTTAGCAAAAGACATGCAACCTCTGTAGTAGATACTAGAGCAATGAGAGGCTCAAACTGTGATACTGATCACTATTTGGTGAGAGCAGTGGTCAGAGAAAAGATAATCCAAAAAGATAAGGGAGAGAAAAGAATGAAATGGGATGTCGATAAGCTTAAAGATGGTCAGTGTTGTGGTCAATACCAACTAATGATAGCTAACAAACTTGATGAGGAAATCAATAATATTGAATAAAAGTGGACAAACATGAAAGAAGCTGTTATAGAGGCGGCTAGAGAGATAGTAGGTGTGAAAAGGAGAAAACAGTCCGAATGGTTTGATGACGAGTGCAGAGAAGCTATACAGAAAAAGAATGAAGACAGAAGGAAAATGTTGGAGAGAAGCACTAGACAGAATAGTGACCGATATAGAGCTAGCAGACGCGAGGCAAACCATTTATGTAGGAACAAAAAAAGAGAATACATGAAGGAAAAAGTGCGCAAAATAGAGGAATTATCAGAACAGAAGAAAACAAAAAACCTGTATAATGAGGTAAGAAGTATAAACAGAAGTTACCAACCAAAGCTAAATATCTGCAAAGACAAAGATGGAAAACTAATAGCAGAAGACAGGCTGATCCTCAACAGATGGGCTGAATTTTTTGAAGAAATATTAAATAAACCTGACACAATGGAGACTGTAGAAGAGAATGTGAGAATAGGTCCAGAACCATATGTAGAAATTCCCTCAGTTGAGGAAGTGAGAAGAGCAATTAATCGACTAAAGAACGTGATGTTTGGATTTGGATAAGATCCATCCGGAAACTTAAAAGAAATAGTTGGCTTCATCTTAAAATCATACATGCCTGTGTGGTTTGCCATCAAAAAGAGCAAATATTTTACTGACGGACCAAAACATGTCTTTCAAGCTATCCAAACATCACGTTATTTATCCGACGAATTACTTCAAGTTGTCGATCTAGTAATAGAACGAAATGCGTTCTTTGCGCACCCAGAGAATATTCTGTTGGCAATGGTTGTCGATGAAAGAGAACATATTCGGGAGCTTGGTTACAGAAGGATCTTAAAAGCAAGACAAACCGTCCCTAAGAAGAAGACTGTTAGAAATTTCGTACCACCGAAGATATACTTTCAAGCTTCCGATTACACTTAAATTATTAATTGGAATTCTTGTGTGTTGTATCCTCCCCCAATGCTGCGGGACCTAAGTGAAGATGATATTAAATCACTCATCAATTCTGGCACTAAGACCATCAGAGAAATACAAAAGTTTCCCTGTCACACCCAGGCTGTGGAGAGGTGCGTCAAACTTGTGACAGAGGCCTCGAATAAAATATGTGGACATGAAGCTAGAGATGGCTATATCCGAGCAACATTTAAGTCTAGATCGGTTATGCCTCATTTCTCCAAAAAATCAGACTTTAAATGTGTTGTAGATATAAAAAAGAAAAAGTAAAAAACACAGTAAGCCAAAGAATCCTAGTCTATGGAAAATCTTTGTAAATAGTTGTAAATATAATGTAAATACCACACCCAACAATTGGATGGCTGGTTGGGTAGGGTGTGGGTGGAACTCAACGTGCAACCACCTCCACGTGGTGAGTTCTGGGTCGTTTTGTTCTAGCAAAACGAGCGAAGAGTTGCACAGTGAAAATTGCGAAATATTGGTAAATTTCTGTTTTTTCTAAGACGTTGCGCGAACGGAAAAAATTAGATTATTGATCAGAATTTAATTTATTTAGGTTACTTAAACCATAAAACAAGCATAAAAAACTAAAGCGTGTTTATTTTAAAAGTTTAACTATCTTAAAAAATTTACAAAAATGTCGTGATTTTTGCAATTTTTCATAAATTTAAGTACGATGCGCGAACGGAAGATGTTAACCGATTTTAATTTTTTTTATGCCGTTTTTCTTCTTATTACAATAGGCAACTTTTCCGCACTAAAGCTTTCCGAAAAAAAAATATTTATTTTTTCGACCCAGTCTACTACACAGTTTCCGCGATTGCGCTGTTGTAATTTGTTTAAACGACAAATTACTCTCGACCATAATTTACACGCTTTGGAAAATTATCATCCTGAAGGGAATTTTCTAACACATATAAGTGAGTACCGTTGTTTATCCCTTAACTAAAATGACGTGTAATCTTATTTAGTGATAACTGATTTAAAGTAAAGCTGAAGCTGAAGTCATTCCCTGTATGAACAGTCCTAAATTACTATCAAAACTTGGTTGAAAAATTCGCTTAGTAACCTGTAGCTTTTTCTTTCACCGTCTGTCTTTCTTTGAATGGTTAGTCTCAGCTTCTACGCATATGCTCAGCTTTGGCTTCCACAGGCAGGTTTGTATCTGGTGCTACCTTTCGGCAGAATCTGATGTGCCATCTTCTGATCGATCCCTGCACGGTGGTATCCAAAGGTGTGAAGTTGCCGTGGAACGGACGTGTACTTATACGCGCTGTAAATGGCGTTGCTGCCTTCCTACAGCATTACTGGTGAGATCTGAAGGCCATTGATCAGTCGATCAGCTGACCTTCGTTAACCATTTCTATTGGGATTTATACTGTCTACTATGTTCATTTGTGAAGTAACGGACTCTCCTTTCCCTATATTCATTGTCATTTCTCACTATCTTAAATTTGTTCATTACTTACTCTGTTCTCTACTATTTATCTCTATTTTTGATGTCGCTTTGAGCTAGCAGGAATGTGACAAAAATCTGCACATTATTTATTGTTATTTATTTGTTAACTTTAGTAACAATATACCGTAATATGATTGCCGACTACAACATAGCATAACGGGAGATTCCAGGGTTTCTGATAAAGAATCTGAAATCTACAATTTGAAACAAAATAAAAATCTTTAACCAAATGCTTTAAAAAAATTATACGCAAAAATGAAATTAATTTCCACGGTAACCGTAAAACTAAGTGGTTACAAATTCCGTTAAAATTGAAAAAATATTTTAACTATTTGGTTCAAGACAGTTTATATGTCTTATTCTTTATATAAATTTGTCAGATTCATACCGTGTTTTGATAATATTATTATGTCTAAGTAACCTAGGCGATAGGGTATTGGTTAACAGAACTGATATTTGAGCTAATTAATATAACAACTAGCTACATATAGTGTGTAAGTATGTAACCTTTTTCTAGGATACTCTCCTTTAATCCCCACTGTTGTGCCAGCCAATTTATAACAAAATAGAAACAAAATGGTGTAATGTAAAAATGTTGTTCGTGTTGTATGCTGTCGGGCGTTACCTCCGCGCACTTTTTGTTACTTACTGTTGACTGGATCCTCTGCGGTGATGTAGTCCTGTAACGCAACTTAATACTATGTTTTTTGTGGGCGCCACTTGGAATCGTTTGTTTCAAGAATAAAATGTGATTATTAAAGAAATTAAAATTTGTAAATCTTACTTCTATGAAAAAGTATAAACAAGTCAGTTTAGCTTGAAAAAATCAGGTAAGTTTAATGATTCTTCAAAAACAAACAAATCGTCTGAAGGACTAACATTCATATAAAAATTATAAAATTGCAGAGTTACTAAAGAAAAAAAAAATTTCACAAGTTATTATTATTATTATTATTGACAATTTTATATATCCAATCAAGTATCGGCTAGTGTTTTCAATTTTTTACTCAGTTGAAAAGCATGAGTTTAATACGTGAAAAAATCTTTACTCTCAGGACGTGACTCCTTTGAACTACCAAGACATATCAATAAGATGCTTTACAAGAAAAATTAAGTGATTTGAAGGTGTCTGTGGCATGTGTAGTACAACTGTTTGATAAATGTAACCAGGTAAAAAAAAATGACTTTAATTTTGGTAACTCACGTTCCAATGATTAATTAATCTCGCACAGGACACTCCTCTCGGGTAGTTTTTTCAATCTCGCCTCTTCATGTGTGCACTGAATCTATTTTAATTCAAAATTGCGATCATTTACTATTTCCGCACTTTTTGTGACAACGTTTGGCAGTAGATTATCGTTCAAACCCCGCCAATACACATCAGCTGCTCCGCGTTGATTCAAAATTTGGCCGCCATAGCGCTGATTCCCATGCAGTGTCGAGAAAGGCTTTGTGTGTGTATGTTTACGTTAAGGGAATTATTGTCAAGTTAGTCAGTCTATGCGAACACAGCAGAATTGGTTCTCTATTTAAAGTTTTGGTCCCTCCTGGGCCGTTGACGTTCTGGCTGCGTGATTTCTATTAAAATTTGCCGTGCTGCTGCCCTATTTCAGCAACACATTGGCGTAGATTCTTGTAGAGGTTATGTCAGTCTGTTTGTCTATGTACGGGAAAAGCCTTTCTTCGGGTCTTGTCGATTTCTCGCCCCTCGGTTTCGCCTTAGCTGCGTTGATCAGTGTCGTGGGTGATGCATCTGTTCTGGAGTTCAGGTTTCAAGTGTTTTTGTGTCGAATTTGGTCTCTCTTTTATACTAATTCAGGCTGATTGTTTACATCGACTTCCGGTATATTTGTGTAAAAATTCTTTCTAGATTGTTCGAGAATAAACGAAATGGAACATTATGGAACAAAATTCATTTCCGTCGAAGCTTTTAGAACAAATTTCTTATTCTTCATACTAAGGATATTTCAAAAATTACTCTGGTATTTATCAAACAGTTTTACATTAGTACTCACAATTTGTATGACATTATTACATTTAGATTCTCTGTTTTAAACTGAATCTAGTGATACTAATTATGATTGGTTTTTAATTAAATTAAGTCTAATAAGTAACATAATATACAACTCTCACCTTGGGTTGTTGTCATTAAAATTCAATTTTTTTAGAACAAAAATTGTTGTGGAACTATTATGTCTCTTCCACAATCTGAACATACAACATTACTATCTTCCTATAACAAAACAAACAAATTTTAACATATATAACACCTAGATAATTACAATTTTACCTGGCCTCTGTCCATGGCCTAGATTTTTGTCAATGTTATAACACAATGATTAGTCTCTTTCTTTAACATATGTAGTATTTCACTAGTGTACACTCAGAGTTTGTTATACTGTCTGTCTTTTGTGATACCTGGTTACTCTTTACATATATTATCTTTATCACAGGATGACATAGCATCATTGATTGGTCTTGAGATGCTCTTTTTCATGGTGTGACAAATCTTACTCTTATAAGTTAAATTCTTTTATAATTGATCTTATTTTCAACTGAGTTTGTTCGTTTTTAAGGTATACTGAAGTATTGTACCATTCTATTTTATTTTTGTTAGCATTTTGTAAATATTTAGCCAGATATGATTATTTTTGTACTGGTTGATTGGCTCCAGCCATACATGGTATAGGTAAATATTTTGCTAACTTGACTATTACAACGTTGAAGTTAGTCAGATATATTAGTATAGTCGCTTTATATCATATTTCAACTTTCTAATGCATTTTGGTTGCATTTTGGCAACATTAAATCCATAAATTATACAATATTATATGCCTACTACATGTTTATAGTCAATACTGTTTTTGGCTATTTTGACTAATGTTTATTCATTTGACAGCTTTCTTTATTTAAGATAAATTGTTCACTTTTGTCTGCTTGACAATTGCATATAGTTTTTATTTCAATCTGATAATAATTAATTTTTCATGAAATCTGGGTGTTTGGTCTCAAATCCAACACATTAGTATTTTTTGTCATAACAAATATATAATTTTTATTTTAACTTAAACTCTTTCTAATAATGTATTTAAATCATTTAATACATTTATTTTATTTACATTACATAATATAATAATGGATCACGTCCATTTATTCACAAAAAATAGTTCTTAATACTCTATTCAGAGTTATAAAACTTAATAATTAATGACTTCGTTTTGGATGATTCTGACATTATTCGTCTCTCTTATAGTGTCTTATGGTTTTTTCACTGTTATTCACTTTAATAATATATATGGGGTTTGTGTCTTAGTCATAGTTTGGTCGTTTTTTCATGTTAGTAGTAATGATTATTAGATAATATTACACAAATTTTTTAGGACTACTTGGGTTTGATACTGTTCACCTCACTTTGCTCTTATGATAATTGCTATGTAAATGGTTTCCTTTATGGAACGTTCTGTGACGTTACATATGCCTCTCCGTTAAAGTTGATAATTTTTGAAAAATATATCTTTGGTTTTGATGAAATTACCATCTCTATATTAACCCTTTATTAGCTTCTTTATATTTCATTCTTTTATCTTATAATTAAATTCCTGTACTACTCCTTTAATATATTAATCCAACTCAATATTCCTATTTCGTTCTTTGTCGTATCACCTATTCCTTTCCTTTTTACCTTGATGTTATTTAATTAATCTTTGATATAATTCCCTATCAATTCCCTAACTTTCATAGAGGGTTGGGGGTCAGAGTGGCTCGCTATGGCATACATTCTCTGCCCTTCCCAATCTATAACTACTGAAATCAGAGGCAACACATCCCTGTCCAGAAAATAGTAATTGCACCTTTGCAACAAATAATAATAATAATAATAAAAAATACAATATTCAAAGATCATAGGCTCCTACACATAAATTCCCTTTCTTAAACTCTTCTGATTAATTCGCAATTATATTAATATATTGTTCTCCGCAGGTAAAATTATCGTTTAAAATCATTCAATGTTAATAGCTATATTCATATTCATCATTACCTCCTTATGTAACACTCTGTTCTTCCTTTTTTTTTCATTTATCATTTCCATTTAGTATCAAATATATGACAGTATTTCTCCTTTTTTCTCCTTTACTAAGTGTCCATCTCGTAATATTTATTAATAATAATCTCTCTCCTTCTCTAAGTACGGGTAAGCTGGTAAATATACGTTGACATGGCTATTGGAAATAAATCTTGCCTACGGTGGAATGTGTCCATCTCGTAATATTTATTAATAATAATCTCTCTCCTTCTCTAAGTACGGGTATGTTAAAAGATTCACGTTAACATGTTTAGTCAAGGTACCTTCTCAATGATGCTGTATTTGACTTGGGTTTTTGGTCATGGTACTTGCTCACTGATTGAGTATTTGACTTGTGATTCTTAATCATGGTACTTTTTCAATGATGTTTGGTTATACGTACCTTTTACTTTGTTACTAACCGTGTCAGTTACCTCATAGGTATTGTTTTTATTGTCTCTGGTGATCGTGAAAGGCCCTGTATATAAGAGTAGCAATTTCCTCGTTATGCCTTGTATAGCACTGGGCAATTCTCTATTTTTAACTAACACATTTTCTCCTACCTCATATTTAATTGCCTTGGGCTGTGATTTGACATATTTTTTCCGCTGCTGTTCCGTTTTTTCTAACACCTTGTTATAAAATTTGGTTCTTTCAAATTGGTATGCGGGTTCGTCGGGAAAACTAATAATTTCTTTTATCTCTCGTGGTGGGGGTCTTTCGAACATAACGGTGTATGGCGACACCTCGATGGTATTCTGATGTGAGAAATTGAGAAAATCCTCGGTTGATGCTACGTATTCATGCCATCTTTTCTGCTCGTTATGGCAGTATGTTCTCAGTAACCGTCCTACCTCTCTTAACATTCTCTCGGCTGGGTTACTATTCGGGTGATATACAGACGTCTTGTACGTTTTTATTCCGTGTTCTCCCAGGTTTTCCTTCCAAAGTTTTCCCCTAAACTGGGTACCGTGGTCCGTAATTATAGAATACGGTCGGCCCACCTCCATTATGTATCGCTCTATAATGATGTCTATTATTTTCCTGGTCGTTGCCCTAGTTATTGGGTATAGCTTGGTATATTTGCTAAAGTGGTCGAAGATGATTACGATAAATTTATATCGGTGTCTCCCACCGCTGCGTGGAAATGGTCCGCAGATATCGAGAAATACCTTTTCCAATTTTTCGGTAGATGATATGGGTATCATGACCCCTTCTTTTCTCTCGTTATCACACTTTACTTTTTGACAAATATCGCACGACCGTATCGCCAGTTGCACCTTCTTATTCATCCCTTTGATGTATGTGTGCTCTTCCAATGCCTTCCTTTCTTTGAGGGCACCCATATGTCCGTACCTATCGTGATAGTCGATTATTAGCGGTCTCTCTATCGCTGGTGGAATTACTAATTTCCAATTCTCCTGGTGCGGGGTATTCGTTATAAACAAAGTGTCGTTGTGTGTACAGTAATATCTATTTATGACCTCATCGCCTTCCTGTACCCTTTTTCTAATATCTCCTAATCTTGGATCGGTCTCTTGTTGTGACTTTATATCGTTTAAAATATTTTTTAAATCTTCCCTGCTCTTAATAATGTGGTATACCTTTGCTAATTGTTCCTTTTCGCCGTAGAAGGTTTGGTCTGGTATATTGACGCGAGATAGGACGTCGGCTGTTACGTTCTGTTTGCCGGGTATATATTCCCATGTGATATTATATTCTTGCAAGGCCAAAACCCATCTCGTCAGCCTTCCGTGGTTCAGCTTACAATGCTTTAAAAATGATATAGATTTGTGGTCGCTTCTAACTGTTATGGGGTACCCTAATATATATGTCCTAAATTTACCGCATGCGAAAACTACACTCAACAATTCTTTTTCGGTAGTATTGTAGTTTCGTTCGCAACTGTTCAGCACGCGGCTAGCAAAGCTAATTACTAAATGGTTACCATCCTGATCTTCCTGAAATAGGGCTGCACCTAAACTTATGTTACTGGCATCGCAGTTCAGAAAAAATGGTTTTGTAAAGTCGGGATGATGCAACATTACTGTTTCTAAAAACTTTTCCTTTATGATATTGAGCACTCCATCTTGCTCTGGTCCCCAAGTCCATTTGTCTTTAGCTGATAACTGCTTTTGGAACCTGGCAGTTAGTTCTGAATAATTGGACCGAAACTTTCTGTAATAGTTACAGATTCCTAAAAATGACTGCAGCTGTTTCCTGCTCTTTGGGGTGGGGAACTTCTGTATGGCCTCTACCTTCTCTTTGGATGGAGTAATCCCTCGTTCTGTTAAATTAAAGCCTAAAAATTTCACCTCATTCGCAATGAATTGGGACTTGTCTAATTTGAGGGTGATATTATTCTCTGATAGTTTCTCTAACACCTGTTCAACCCTATTACAATGGTCGTCCCAATTCGCTGAAGTTACCAGTAGGTCGTCGACGTATACTGTCGTAAACTTCAGTACTTCCTGCCCCAATATTCTGTCCATTATCTTTACAAACACCGCCACAGAATTTATTAAGCCAAAAGGTAACCGCTTAAACTGATAGTTTCTTCCCTCGAATATGAATGCCATATATTTCCTACTATCAGGGTGGAGTTCTACCTGCCAGTAACCGCATACCGTATCCCATGAGCTTATATATTTTGTTCCGTGAAACTTTTTCAATATCTCCTCTATCTATCCAGGTGATGTGCGGTCGTTAAAAATCATCTTGTTGATCTCCCTAGCATCGAGACATATACGTACCTTTGCGTTCTTTTTTGGCACAGCTATGATTGGGCTGGTAAAGGGCGAATGACTATACTCGATTATGTCGTCCTCTATCATCCTGTTCAATTCTTCCCTGACTTCGTTCTTTAGCAAGTATGCGATCGGGTACGATTTCCTGTTAAATTCCACCGGAGTTTTGAATTTTATGGTGCATTGATAATCTCTGGCTTTACCTGGAGCGTTCGAGAATATGTGTTTATAATTGTTGTATACCTCGATTAATTGTTCCGCCTGTTTTTCGCTGATCAGACCCCTTGCTTTCGTCCTTTGGAAATCCCGTATTTCTTCTAATTTTTCTAACCACAACTCTGGGTTTTCCTCCTGATATAATGGCATGTTGATTGGACGATCGGCACAATAATAATGGTTCACTATCGCTTGATAAGGTGTGTTGTTTGTACCATTTCCTTGGACATCGATTAAATTATTGGTCCAAATTCCCTTGTTAGTTTTTAAAGTTATCACCTTACCTTCCAAATCTATTGCAGCATTGTATGGCCTAAGTATATCGCAGCCTATTAGGATACTCATGGGTAAATTATTCGCCACTAATAACCCTATTGGTATTGTTACCCCATTACTAGTCATCTCTAATGACACCTGTTTCTTAACGATTTATTTTGCCTCCCCGTTGCTCCGACTAAAATGATGTTATTTATAGGCAGAGTGGGTATTGGTAAATTACTATTTTGTTTGATCCTCTCTAACTCAACACTATCGACAAGTGATACATTTGACCCCGTGTCAATGAGTAATATTGCTTCTATGCCATTGATATTTGCTTAGAGCTGCACGATACTATTATTCCCTTGGTTACTATTTTTAAAGATATTGTCACCCTCTTCTAATAACTCCTCTCTAATATCCTTAAGATAATTATTTATTCTTAATATCCTAGTCCCGTCTTTGTCCTGTCTGTGTTCGTAACTAGTCACCCCATAATATTGGTTCAGTGAAGGGCGGTTTTCCTTTTCCACTGCCGCGTTTAGTTTAAATGAGCCACGGTCTCATTTGCCCGGTCTCCCGGAACATTGGGTTGCTGACCCGTCTGTGTTTCCTGCCTGACCTCGGGATTACCATTAATAGGTTGGCTATTCGTCGTGTTACCTGGCTACCTGGCGCCTGTTGTGGGTAAAACATGTAAGTGGGTACATTGGGTGGATATGGCCGTCGGTTATTGGCCATTGTATAGTTTACCTGGGGCCTATATTCATTTTTGTTTCTCCTATCGCCTCCTCCTTGGTTTCCCCCGTAACGATAACCATTACGTTGACAATAATTATTTCCCCTATAGTTATTCCCGCGATAACTGTTTCCCTGATGGTAGTTTCTACCGTAATTATTCCCGGTGTAATTACCTCTGTTTGGTCCCGGATAGTTGCGGTTATTTGGACCCTGAGTGTTATCACTTCGGCCATTTGGTGGGGTATTATTGTTCTGATTATTTGTATTTAGGTTGTTACCGTTTCCACCTCCATTCCGGTTTGGTCCGTTATTGTTGTTATTGTATTCTACCTTACGATTGGAGGGTTGGTAATCCTGGAACCTCCCAGTGGATTCACAATTTTCTAATAATTTGGCCAGATCGGCTATTTTACTGAGCTGTTGGTATAATTGGGCATCTTTGATACCATAACTGTAATGTCCAGCTAACTGCCTTACCAAACATTCTTCTGGGATCGGCGGTATCAACTTCCGTGCTAAACATACCTTTCCTAGGAAATAAGACGTCGGGGACTGTCCATTGGACGCGTCGTATTTGCCATAGAATATGTCCATTCTTACCCTGTTTTGTGCAGTCTCCGACCAATACTTCTCCTTAAACTGGCGTTTAAACTCGGCTAAATTCGTGATTTCGGGTCGTACCGCTATCCACCAGTTATCCCTAGTGTTTTTAAACGTCTCGTCTAGCATCTTCCTTATCCTGTCCCACCTTGTTTCTCTATTTCTCCCAATAAACTCCTCCATTCTCTCTAAAAATTCCATTGGGTTTCGTCGATAGTTTTGGAAGTTGATTGCTTCCCTGTTTTCACCATGACACGTATGAGTATTTAATATAGGTGTGTCTCTCAGCGCCTCTAATCTTTCCTGCAGGTTCTTCTCTCTCTGGTCTATTTCCAGTATACTATTTTTGTTAGTTTTTATTTGTTCGTCCAGCCTGTTAGCGATGTCATATGTTTTCTGCATCCTCTCGCTAACGTCTTTCTGGACTTCTCCCACCTCCTGCATGATGGCGTCTTGGTTCTGCCTTACCTGGTTTTCGAGATTTCTAACATCTTGTTTGGTCTCTACTGTTTGTTCCTCTATATTTTCGAAACGTGTATTGTTTCCCTCCTGTAATCTTTCCAATTGTTTCTCCATATTCTCGACCTTCCTGTCACTATCGATTTTATTATCATTGATCGTTTTGTTTACTGTTTCGTACTTTATGCTAATCTCTTTTTTCAGGGACTCTATATATTTTTTATTCTCCTCCTGAAGTAGCTCTAGCTTTTTCCCATTGTCATCTATTTTCTCGGTTATATCCTTCCTTAAAGATTCTATGTTTTTGTCTAATTTCTCCTTATTTCTGTTCATATTTTCTTCCATTCTTTGGAACATTTGTTCATTATTTTTTTAGTATTTTCGTTCATATCCTCCTACAAGGATTTGATTATTTCCTCCTTATCTTCCTGTCTATTTTTATTATTCTCTTCCTTATCTTCCTGTCTGTTTTTATTCAGGGATTCTATATTTTTGTTTGTTTCATCCATTTTTTGGAGCATCATCATTAATATATTCACGTCAACATTCCCTGTTATTTTTTCTGGTTCGGGTTTTTCTGCTTGTTCTACCATTTGTATGGGTTCTTCTCCCGTTTGCTCCTCTAATTCGTCTGCCGTTTGTACCGGTCTTTCGATTTCTAGTGTGGGCGGTCCTAATTCTGTTTCCTCCATTTGTACTGCCTCTCTGTCTTCCACACTTAACTCGGGTTCCACAGTCTTCTTCACCTTTTTTCCCTTAGGTTGCGGCATTTTGATCTGTTGGTAGTTGCCGGGCTTGTTCCGTCTTTCTCAAGCCTCACTAGTTGGGCTGCCAATTTATAACAACTAGCTACATATAGTGTGTAAGTGTGTAACCTTTTTCTAGGATAGTCTCCTTTAATCCCCACTGTTGTGCCAGCCAATTTATAACAAAATAGAAACAAAATGGTGTAATGTAAAAATGTTGTTCGTGTTGTATGCTGTCGGGCGTTACCTCCGCGCACTTTTTGTTACTTACTGTTGACTGGATACTCTGCGGTGATGTAGTCCTGTAACACAACTTAATACTATGTTTTTTGTGGGCGCCACTTGGAATCGTTTGTTTCAAGAATAAAATGTGATTATTAAAGAAATTAAAATTTGTAAATCTTACTTCTATGAAAAAGTATAAACAAGTCAGTTTAGCTTGAAAAAATCAGGTAAGTTTAATGATTCTTCAAAAACAAACAAATCGTCTGAAGGACTAACATTCATATAAAAATTATAAAATTGCAGAGTTACTAAAGAAAAAAAAATTTCACAAGTTATTATTATTATTATTATTGACAATTTTATATATCCAATCAAAGTATCGGCTAGTGTTTTCAATTTTTTACTCAGTTGAAAAGCATGAGTTTAATACGTGAAAAAATCTTTACTCTCAGGACGTGACTCCTTTGAACTACCAAGACATATCAATAAGACGCTTTACAAGAAAAATTAAGTGATTTGAAGGTGTGTGTGGCATGTGTAGTACAACTGTGTGATAAATGTAACCAGGTAAAAAAAAATGACTTTAATTTTGGTAACTCACGTTCCAATGATTAATTAATCTCGCACAGGACACTCCTCTCTGGTAGTTTTTTCAATCTCGCCTCTTCATGTGTGCACTGAATCTATTTTAATTCAAAATTGCGATCATTTACTATTTCCGCACTTTTTGTGACAACGTTTGGCAGTAGATTATCGTTCAAACCCCGCCAATACACATCAGCTGCTCCGCGTTGATTCAAAATTTGGCCGCCATAGCGCTGATTCCCATGCAGTGTCGAGAAAGGCATTGTGTGTGTATGTTTACGTTAAGGGAATTATTGTCAAGTTAGTGAGTCTATGCGAACACAGCAGAATTGGTTCTCTATTTAAAGTTTTGGTCCCTTCTGGGCCGTTGACGTTCTGGCTGCGTGATTTCTATTAAAATTTGCCGTGCTGCTGCCCTATTTCAGCAACACATTGGCGTAGATTCTTGTAGAGGTTATGTCAGTCTGTTTGTCTATGTACGGGAAAAGCCTTTCTTCGGGTGTTGTCGATTTCTCGCCCCTCGGTTTCGCCTTAGCTGCGTTGATCAGTGTCGTGGGTGATGCATCTGTTCTGGAGTTCAGGTTTCAAGTGTTTTTGTGTCGAATTTGGTCTCTCTTTTATACTAATTCAGGCTGATTGTTTGCATCGACTTCCGGTATATTTGTGTAAAAATTCTTTCTAGATTGTTCGAGAATAAACGAAATGGAACATTATGGAACAAAATTCATTTCCGTCGAAGCTTTTAGAACAAATTTCTTATTCTTCATACTAAGGATATTTCAAAAATTACTCTGGTATTTATCAAACAGTTTTACATTAGTACTCACAATTTGTATGCCATTATTACATTTAGATTCTCTGTTTTCAACTGAATCTAGTGATACTAATTATGATTGGTTTTTAATTAAATTAAGTCTAATAAGTAACACAATATACAACTCTCACCTTGGGTTGTTGTCATTAAAATTCAATTTTTTTAGAACAAAAATTGTTGTGGAACTATTATGTCTCTTCCACAATCTGAACATACAACATTACTATCTTCCTATAACAAAACAAACAAATTTTAACATATATAACACCTAGATAATTACAATTTTACCTGGCCTCTGTCCATGGCCTAGATTTTTGTCAATGTTATAACACAATGATTAGTCTCTTTCTTTAACATATGTAGTATTTCACTAGTGTACACTCAGAGTTTATTATATTGTCTGTCTTTTGTGATACCTGGTTACTCTTTACATATATTATCTTTATCACAGGATGACATAGCATCATTGATTGGTCTTGAGATGCTCTTTTTCATGGTGTGACAAATCTCACTCTTATAAGTTAAATTCTTTTATAATTGATCTTATTTTCAACTGAGGTTGTTCGTTTTTAAGGTATACTGAAGTATTGTACCATTCTATTTTATTTTTGTTAGCATTTTGTAAATATTTAGCCAGATATGATTATTTTTGTACTGGTTGATTGGCTCCAGCCATACATGGTATAGGTAAATATTTTGCTAACTTGACTATTACAACGTTAAAGTTAGTCAGATATATTAGTATAGTCGCTTTATATCATATTTCAACTTTCTAATGCATTTTGGTTGCATTTTGGCAACATTAAATCCATAAATTATACAATATTATATGCCTACTACATGTTTATAGTCAATACTGTTTTTGGCTATTTTGACTGATTTTTATTCATTTGACAGCTTTCTTTTTTCAAGATAAATTGTTCACTTTTGTCTGCTTGACAATTGCATATAGTTTTTATTTCAATCTGATAATAATTAATTTTTCATGAAATCTGGGTGTTTGGTCTCAAATCCAACACATTAGTTTTTTTTGTCATAACAAATATATAATTTTTATTTTAACTTAAACTCTTTCTAATAATGTATTTAAATCATTTAATACATTTATTTTATTTACATTACATAATATAATAATGGATCATGTCCATTCATTCACAAAAAATAGTTCTTAATACTCTATTCAGAGTTATAAAACTTAATAATTAATGACTTCGTTTTGGTTGATTCTGACATTATTCGTCTCTCTTATAGTGTCTTATGGTTTTTTCACTGTTATTCACTTTAATAATATATATGGGGTTTGTGTCTTAGTCATAGTTTGGTCGTTTTTTCATGTTAGTAGTAATGATTATTAGACAATATTACACAAATTTTTTAGGTCTACTTGGGTTTGATACTGTTCACCTCACTTTGCTCTTATGATAATTGCTATGTAAATGGTTTCCTTTATGGAACGTTCTGTGACGTTACATTAAGTTGGGATTATTCAAATGGAAGTAACGCGTATTCACAAAGCTACACTCTCAGAGCAGCTGATGTAGCAGTATGTACATACAAATGTACACGTCCCTAGAATTTACCTTTTCCCGCATTTTTCTGCGAACAGTGGTGAAAGATGTTTTATTAACAGTTTAATATTTATCTTATGTTCAGATATTCAAGAAACATAATGCAACATTATTTTGTATGCGTGTTTTTATTAGTATCCAAGTCACTTGTCTGAATAGATGAACTAACCTTTTCAATCGGACGCCTTGTGACTTCTTGTTTATAAGTGATGACGCATTTCGAAGCATATGCTTCATAATCTTAATCTTTACAAAAATTCCTCATACGAGGAAGTTACCAGTTAAAATTCGAATTGCATCTGCACTGTACGCGTTAGTAGGTACTTACCTATTCCAGTTTGTTCAACCACTCAAAATTATTAAAGAAAACTGTCAATTTAAAAAGAAAAATTTCTTTTGATGATACAATCCTAAAAACTCGTACGTAACGAGATTCAAATAGTGCACTTATAGGTACCACGCCACGCCACTGGAATTACAATTTTCAACTCATATATATGTATATATATATATATATATTTTGTAATGTTTTCAAATTGTTCCTTCTGCAATTAGTATAATTTTGTATATTCTTTATATATATATATATATATATATATATATATATATATTGAACAATACTTATATTTGCATATTTGCCCAGGGCGGTATGTGTGTATTGTAATTAGTGCAAAAATAATAAGACGAAAAGTTTTATACAGTTTTGTGAGGGAATATGCAGGCTCAGGTCTGTCAAAAGTAACACCTGCTGTGTCAGCGTAAGATACAGCGTGTGTGTGTTTGTGTGTGTAACGCCAGCTGCGACACGAGAATATGGGGTGACGCGTACGAATTGTTTGTTGTCAATTAATCAGGTTGTAACAGGATTAAAATATACTAATTAATACGTTTAAACCTGTAAACAAAGACTTACCCCAATTATAAAGACACCATTACATATAGGAATTTTTATGAATATGGTGATATAAAATTTATTGCCAAATCTGCAATATTAAAGATGCTAACTAATTAATATTAATTACTAGTGTAATTGAATAGTAATTAATATGTGTGGTATATGAGTGACAAGAAAAAAATTACGCAAACAATGATATCGCTCAGGTGACGAGTATGTTCATGAGTTCGTGATAATTAACCAAAAAAAAAAGTGTAATAAAAAGGACGCTTTGCACGAATTGACAATATCTGACCTGTCGAAAGACAGTCCTGAACCTGTCAAATCGCCTCCAGTATAAATACCACTGACAATTTTGGGCGATCAGACACTCAGACTCAAAAAATCTACAGACGACGTCACGCTGCCCGTTTGCGGACCGATCGACTTCTGGACACACACGCACACTTTACCGCTCACACCAAGACGTAAGGAGAAATTCTGGAGCATCACCAACAACAACCCTTAGAGACAACGAACACAGCAGCAGAATAATCATCATCATCATCATCATCATACTCTCAGGATTCTGGACACACACACACACACACACACGCAACGGTAACGGCTTATATACGCAGGTGATAACAAAACAATTATATTATCTTACTGTGAAAAGAGCTCTTAAAAAGAACTGAAATATAAATATTAAATAATTAAAGTTAGTAGGTTAAATATTAGAAATAAGAGAATTTAATTTTGAAAAACAAAATTTAGAAAAGAAATACCAATCCTTTGTTGTATTTTTGGTTGTGTCAGTAGAAATCAATAATAGATTAAAAGTAAATGTAATATCATTTTTATTTTGTTTATAGCAACAATTAAAGTTTATTCTTGAGGTTTGATATTATTTTGTTGAAAATGAGTTGCTAGTAGTATTTAAAATTTGAGTTAATTTAAGACACACAACTAAAAAGGGATTTAAATAACATGTTTATTTAGCTAGTAAGATTATATGGGTGTTTATTTTTGTTGTATGTTATGAAAAGCATAGCAGGTTACAGTATTTGTAAAGCTTATAAAGGTGCATATTTATTTGTCTAACGTTCGAAATTTTAATATTTAAATATTTTTCTAGTAATTAATAAATCTTAGAATGACTATTTTGAAACGGATTTAAATGATTATTTCATGTCAACAACATCTCACTCCTCTTTGAAAATTATTTAATTATTGTGCAACTACTATACATGACGCAACGAGAGAAACAAATCCTGCGACCTGGCCGGTGTAATACACTTTAAAGTTGCGTTGATTACATGGTAATATATTTGTATAATTGTTGTAACGTTGCAATATATATATATATATGTGTGTGTGTGTGTGTGTGTGTGTGTTCTATACTATATTTAACACGATGTTGTTTATCAGTCTGTACTACTATGTTTTAAATACGCATTTAATCGCTGTTATCTATTAGTGTTATGCTTTAACGTACCTGCCTCTCTTCATTTCTCGCCGAACTATTCCGCTGCTTCTGCGGTAGCTAATCGGTTTACAGAGTTATAAAAGTGAGTGGGAGGCGCGCGTTCAAAAACATGGACGCATGCATGACAGGAGAAGTCCCCAGAGTTTTGTTTACCACAGAAGTGTTTCATACAAAGTGTTGTCGCACACATACTCAGAAATTTGTATCTTTGCACTAGTTTATGAAAGGCTACTTACCATTGAAACTCAATATAACACCACGAGTAGTATTTTTATTCATAAAAATAATCAACACCGTGTCCTCGTGGAATTTATAGAGGAAAATTTATCGTTCATTCAGGCGTCTCTGATCTGGTGGTAATGGTATCTCACTTCCTTTGTAGTAACCTTTCAGTCCCTCATGTTAACACCCTGTCAATTCTACAGCGTTGTGAAAGTCCCAAATCCGACAGTTGACATTTTGTTACCAGAAAACTCCGGTCGCGATACTTCGGAAGTCCGTCAACATAATCGTAATACTAAAATCCAAGAACCCGGTTATGCTTTCTGAAAGTTATTGCCCGATATCACTATTGCCAGTGATCTCGAATGTGACCGAGAACATCCTGTTGGCCTGCATCAGATTCGTTGCAAGTTATAGTTCGGTTTCCTGCGGGAGCGCTCGTCTATTCTTCACGTTCAGAGTCACTACTCGATTGGCCGACACCGTCCGCAAGCATGTTTCCCACTGAAGTGAAAATTTGCCACAAATACTTGGTCTACAGATTGGTCTAGAACTCGATTTCTTCATCACACTTCTATAAATAATGTTTTACAACTGCTCAAGTAGTTACCATAACTTGCGCTAGGAAATATTGGGTTCTCTTATTCGCTATTGTGTTGCACCAGTTAATTTTCAAAACACACAATATAAATTTACCCTCGGGGAAACCTGTAACCCCTAGAGGGAGCGTCCCTAGGTGGTGGATAGGGGGATGCTCCCACCGGCTTAGGCCTGAGGGTAGGTGGGAAATAAAATACCACCCGCGGACCAACAGGCGGGGCAGAAGGGGCTCCTTAGCTGCAGAGAAAGCAAACCTTCTAGGAGAAGGTACTCTGAAATAACCCCTGGCCCTCCAGGTTCGGGGTTGAGGCATGGGCTAACTCGCCAATACTCGGAAAACGATTTATTGTTAAAAAGCCTAGTAAACAGCCTCGGAAGGATCGGATACAACGGACACGACTTAAGCTACGAAATAGGACACCGAACTTTGGTACTTTGAACGTACAAGGTCTCTCTCAGAAATTTAACGACGTTATTTATGAAATGAAAAATGCCAACATAGACATAGCTGTACTCACAGAAACCTAGGAAAAAGGGACCGGCTCTGAAAACCTTGGATGCTACGTACGACCATTTTTATAGTGGGGTAGCAAAAGAAAATAGAGCGCAACAGGGCGTCTCTATTCTTATACGCAAAAACCTAAGAAGATTCATAACTAACTGGGAAGCAGTAAACGATAGAATTATAAAAATGAACTTAACCATCTACGGATATCGAATAACGATTCTTGGTACTTACGCAATAACAGAAGACGCGCTAATAGAGCTCAAAGACCGCTCTTTTGAACAAATGCACCAGGTAATATCCACAATCGGTAGCTCTAGAGAAATCATATTACTTGGTGATATAAACAGTAGAGTCGGGAAACAAGAGCAGAGTAAAGTTGTAGGGAAGCACGGCGAAAACATTCTAAAAGAAAATGGCAAGAAACTAATAGACGTTTGTGAGCAAAATGAACTGCGAATATTAAATGGATTTTATCCACACACAAAAATTCATATGTACACCTGGACCCAAAACTTTAGGCAACTGAAACCGATCATTAATTATGCTATAATAAAACAAAAAACAAAAATGAAAGTTCAAGATGTATGGGTCTATAGGGGGGGCAACAGGTGGTTGGGATCACTACCTCCTCAAAACGAGAATTGCATTTCCGAGAAGAAAAGAAAGTAACAAAGAACATACAAAAACAGAAAACCAGCAAGGGTCGGAAAAAAAAGTAAGTTATAACTTAAATAGCCTAGACCATGACAGCGTTAGGACGTTATATGAAACTCGGTTGGACTGAAAACTGGAAAACAGTTAGTAGTGTTGAAGGACACTATATGCACATTGAAAATTGCATACACAAAGCCGCAAAGGAAGCATTGGGATGTTATGCAAAAGAAAGAAAGACAACGTCTTACTGGTGGAATAAAGAAGTAGAATTACTAATCAAAAACAATAAAGAGAAATACGAAAAATTTCTAACAACCAAAACAGTTGAGGACAAAATAACATACAAGGAGGCACAAGCAGCGGTGCGAAGAATGATAACGCAAAGGAAAAATGAAACATGGGATAAGAATTACGCCCGACTGAATACTTATATAGGAGTCAGGCAATGCATAAAATTTGGAAATTCCTGAAGTCGATAAGACGGGATAAAAAGAAAGATAATCCGTTTTCTTTGTGTTTACTTCAAAGCCCCATAGCTTATATTCCTCTATAAGTTTTCGAGTCATGTATTCCATGTCGTGATAGTCCTGCGCTACCACGACTTGCTCGTCAGCGAAACACACTGTGTACACTGTGTTGTCAATTAGAGGTATCCCCAATCGCCAATATCTCTAAAAAATGGGACGAATATTTTAGTAAACACCTAAGAGAAAGCATACCAGAATTTCAAAATAACACCGATTATGAATTCGACAACATTAAAAGGACTTCCTCACCTGTAAGGTTAACCACGGAAGAGATAAAGTAAATATGTCGACATCTGAAAAATGGTAAAGCCCCGGACCTGGCAACATCCCAGCGGAACTGTTCAAATATGGCACAACAAAATTATATGGACATCTTACGAAACTATTCCATAGATGCATAAGTGATAAACAAGTACTGCAAGAATGGAAAGCATCTTTTGTGTCAACCATCCACAAAAAATGTAAAACAACTAAATGGGAGAATTACCGTCGAATTACGGTGACGAATTCAATCATGGAAAACTTCTGAAGAAAAAAATTAAATATCAATACTCGGACATGGAAGCAGAGGAATAACCTGTTTTTCGGGCGGGGAGATCAACCATAGATCACTTATGATGCAAATCATAGAAAAGAAAACTGCTGTAAACCAAGAAGTGCACTGCCTATATGTTGACCTTAAGAAAGCGTATGGCAGTATTCCGCACACCAAACTTTGGCTGACACTTCAACGAACAAACATCGCCTCCACTTTAATCGAAGTGGTTAAGACTTTATACAACGGATTGAAAGCGCACGTAAAAATTGGAAGTAAAGTCTCAAAAGGATTTAATGTTATTAAGGGCCTGAAGCAGGGATGTTGTCTCTCACCGACGTTTTTTTAAATATACCTGGAATAAGCCCTCAAAACCTGGAAAAAGAAATGCCACAAAATGGGGATACCTCTAATTGACAACACAGTGTACACAGTGTGTTTCGCTGACGAGCAAGTCGTGGTAGCGCAGGACTATCACGACATGGAATACATGACTCGAAAACTTATAGAGGAATATAAGCTATGGGGCTTTGAAGTAAACACAAAGAAAACGGATTATATGTACATTGTTGGGGAACAAAAGAATTTAATTTTAGAAGACGAACAAGAAATAATAAATTGCAGTAGCTATAAATATCTAGGAACAACAGTGACACAAGATGGTAGTCTAGATAATGCGATAAGAGAAAGAAATAACCTGGGAAGAAAATCAATAGCATTGCTGAACAGCATGTTGTGGGACCAACAAATATCAAAACAAAATAAACATCGTATATACAATACAATTGTGAAACCAATTACGTCATACGGGTGTGAAATATTGCCAATAATACAAAGAACAGAAAAGTTGTTGGAACCTACTGAAATGGATTATTGGCGAAGAGCGACAGGGAGGTCAAAACTGGAAAAAGTAAGAAACGTCAGAATCCGGGAGATAATGGGGGTACAGTACTCTACTTTCGACGACATAAAAACAAAACAGCTAAGATGGTTTGGGCATGTACAAAGAATGCCGGATAATCGACTCCCCAAGCAAATTTTGAGACGGACACCATACGGTCGTAGGCGAAGAGGAAGACCTCGGTTGAGTTGGAGAGAAGGCATCAACCGGGCAATGAGAGACCGGGAATTGGAAGAAGAATCTTGGTTATATTGAGACCAATGTAGACTAGGGATTGGAAGACATAGGATAACGTTATGAACCGATATATATATATACATATATATATATATATATATATATATATATATTATAACAGGACCAAATATCATTAATTTGGAGTTATATGTTAAGAGTATACTATCTTGATGTTTAAATAAATTTTAATATTCGAAACTATACTCATATCTTATAGCGATCATAATAATGCATTGTAAAAGACGCACACGCGGCTGTTACATAATCAACTCACTGTGTAACGCATGCGACCACACCCAAACTTTCAATTATTAATATTTCGGAAACCAGTAAATTCAGGCGAAATCCATTATAGCCAAAATGTTTACCGAAATATTAATAATAGGGTGTGCGAATTTTATGCAATATAATTAAATAATAACAGAGTTAATTAATTTTATGTTAATAACTTTTGTAATAATTGAGCTACATAAAAGAGCTTTTAATATGTTATAACTATAAGAATTTACAACAAATTGTATATTTTGGAATTAGCACAACTTGGTTTGCAACCAAGAAAATTGCAATATAAAAGTGCCACAGGAAATCCGGAACGACAATTCAGTTCCGTTGTGTTAAGAATATTAGTAATAATATAAATTCTCCGTCTGTGGGAAACTAGTTTCGTTCTCACGGACTAAGGTGATTCAAATTTTGAGAGTAGGGAGAGTGTGTCAGCCAATCAAATCATTCGAAGAAATACGAACCAGCGCGGAGTTTTGGGGCTGATGAAACACTCTACTGCCAGTATTCAAGAAGAACAGACGTATATCTTCGATCGTCTCAAAACCATAGTTTTGTGAAGACTCATCTGAAGACTCTACGTGGTCAACACGCCTAATTACGATCATCATAACACAGATCAACTGTAACGATTCGTAATTACAGCGTCACGTCAAGATACTCTTTCTACATCAACAAACAAGCTTATTGTGCACTACACTAGCTGTGGGCATAAGCACGCAAGAGATCTACAAGACTAAAAGACATTACTTCAAGAATACGACAGAGAGGCCGTCTAAACCGTTTGCGAATCAGCTGACGAGCAGAACTACAACTCGAAACGACACACACACACACACTGACGTGGAACGTGAATCAACGAGGGACGTGAAGCAGTTCTCGCAGAAAGCTACAGACGTAAAAACTTCAACAGATAGCAGGAGAGCAGAGTGTTGCTGATTTCCGAGCTCACCGCCGAAACCCAGGACGCTCAAGTAGATCACTATCTCTAGCCGATTGGACAAGGACAGCGAGGGACATCTGGAACATCTCTACAATCCACTTCAGAATCAGGAAAGTCAAAATCAAGTTATCTATTTTTGAACCGTTAAATTTTCTTTCTTTTTTAATTAAAATCATTGTAATATAAATCATTCAGGTGCCGCAAATCAAAGACTCTAGTTAAATAAGAATTATTCATGTGTGATAATCTGTATAGCCAGTATAAGTAATTAATAAGCTTTAGTTAAGAATTAAAAGTAGATAAAACAAAAAGCGCTATACAACTCTTAACAAAGAACTAAAAAATCGGTATGGAGAACCATACATGACTTCCATATTCTAAGATTTATATTTAAAATCATTTTCAGCCAAACAGCCAGGGAAGGAATTTTAACAAAAAAATACTTCTTTGTTGCCAATAAAGTAGTACACATATAAAATATCGGTATGGAGAACCATATATGACTTCCATATTCTAAGATTTATATTTAAATCCTAATATCGCCTGCCAGGCGCGATATATTTTCTCTTATACATGATTTACATTAAAATGAAAAAATTATAATTTTATTGCCTGGCAACAAAATTATTTAATTTTCAACAATTACCATTGTTTCAAAACGTTTAAATAAATTTTCAAGTACTTTACTCTTGTTAAAACGCAAAAGGTTGCAGGTAAACTACCCCTTCCCCTTAACCGATCTTCACTAAAATCGAAAGTCCTTGAGACCTCTACAATTCAGGGACGTATGCAAAAAATTATTTGATTCTGTTTGAATTTGCGGCTGTTATCGTTTGCCATAGAAAATACGCTTGATAAAAAAACGTTGCAGGTAAACTACCCCTTCCCCTTAACTGATCTTCACCAAAAACAACAGGCCTTGCGAACTCTACAATTTAGGGCTGTATGCAAATAATCGTTTGATTCTGTTTGAATTTGCGGCTGCTATCGTTTGCCATAGGAAATACCCTTGTTAAAACATAAAACGTTACGGGTAAACTACCCCTTTCCCTTAACCGATCTTCACCAAAAACAATAGGTCTTGAGAACTCTACAATTCAGGGCTGTATGCGAAACATTATTTGATTCTGTTTGAATTTGCGGCTGTTATCGTTTGCCAAAAAAAAAAAATTTCCCTTGATAGAAAAAAACCGTTGCAGGTAAACTACCCCTTTCCCTCAACCGATCTTCACCAAAAACAATAAGTCGTGAGTACTCTACAAATCAGGTCTGTATGCAAAAAATTATTTGATTCTGTTTGAATTTGCGGCAGTTATCGTTTGCCGTAGAAAAAAAATTTACAGACACACACACAGACACACACACAGACAGACACACACACACAGACACTTTTCGGAAAACGACTTTTTTTCATGTTTTGAGCGTAGTAGAATCAGAATCTGCAATAATCTCGAACACGATTTTTTTTGCCATCACCATACTTCCATTCCTTAAGGAATATGGAAGTAAAAAAAATTATCCCCTCCCCCTTCAACTATAATTTTGATTTATAGAAAATTACCCCCAGCCCGTTCAACTAGCGTCTTCAGTTATAGATATTTCATCTACGTTTCTACAGTGGATTATTAAGATCTTATCAGGATACTTTATCAAAATTAAGTACTTTACTCATGTTACAACAAAAAATGTTTCTGGTAAACTGCCCTTTCCCCGTAACCGATCTTCACCAAAATCAACAGACATTGAGTTCTCTATAGCTCAGGCACATATGTAAAAAATTATTTGATTCTGTTTGAATTTACGGCAGTTATGGTTCGTCATATAAAAAATTACCCATGTTAAAACATAAAACATGAGATTTATAAAACATATCTAAGATTTATATTTAAAATCATTTTTGAAATAAAATATTTTCATAGAACCTACTAACGCTGGGGAAATCTGAGGAGCCAATCAGAGTTGGGCCTACCTGTCACTCTGCTGAATTTGGTGGAAAGCCCTGTCACTGTCGTCAAAGTATCAGCCTTGACAGGGTCCTCTTTTCCTGAAAAATGGGAGAGGCTTGAGATGGAGTGAGTAACATGGTCCCCACGTCAATGAAGAACCCATTGTTTTATAAAAATATATTTAAATTTTGAAAACTGAAAATTCTTTTCTTGTTGTAAATATTTATATTTTATAATCAACATGACTTTATTTTTGTTACCTGGCAACAAAATTATTTTATTTTCTACAATTACCATTGTTTCAAAAAGTTTAAATAAATTTTCAAGTACTTTACTCTTGTTAAAACGTAAAAGGTTGCAGGTAAACTACCCCTTCCCCTTAACCGATCTTCACTAAAATCGAAAGTCCTTGAGACCTCTACAATTCAGGGACGTATGCAAAAAATTATTTGATTCTGTTTGAATTTGCGGCTGTTATCGTTTGCCATAGAAAATACGCTTGATAAAAAACGTCGCAGGTAAACTACCCCTTCCCCTTAACCGATCTTCACCAAAAACAATAGGTCTTGAGTACTCTACAGATCAGGGCTGCATGCAGAAAATTATTTGATTCTGTTTTAATTTGCGGCTGTTATCGTTTGCCATAGAAAATACCCTTGTTAAAAAAACGTTGTACCCCTTTCCCTTAACCGATCTTCACCAAAACAATAGGTCTTGAGAACTCTACAATTTAGGGCTGTATGCAAATAATCTTTTGATTTTGTTTGAATTTGCGGCTGTTATCGTTTGCCATAGGAAACACCCTTGTTAAAACATAAAACGTTACCGGTAAACTACCCCTTTCCCTTAACCGATCTTCACAAAAAAAAATAGGTCTTGAGAACTCTACAATTCAGGGCTGTATGCGAAACATTATCAACTACTATAAATTAAACAATTAAATTTAACAATTATTAATTACACTTTTAAAGTTATTATTGTTTCTTTATTCTTTCTTAATGTCTTTATTAAATCTTTGGTTGACGAGTAAATATGGTTTTATTTCACCTCATTTCGGTGCGGTGATACTCAGTGATTCCTCGTCATGATCCTGAGTCCTTTGTCCTGGGTCGATCCTCCGTAGTTGTGTGATCCTCCTGGAGTCCGTTGTCTGACCTTCTGGTCCACTTAGTATTGATATGACTCGTACGGTGTTGCTGGGATATAGACCTTGGATGTGGATGCTCCCTCGTCGCGCATAGCCTCTGGCTGCAGCGGTGATCCAACGAAAAAAGAGATCGTCGTCGGGCATGGCCTCCGGCTGCCGCTGTG
Organism: Magicicada septendecula; assembly: GCA_034769895.1. NCBI lineage: Eukaryota > Metazoa > Arthropoda > Insecta > Hemiptera > Cicadidae > Magicicada > Magicicada septendecula. The sequence goes on along the minus strand of CM068367.1, from coordinate 477,067,587 downwards.
TTCCTACGAAAAAAGAGATCAAGGCTGGTGAGCCTTGCGTATTTATACTGTCGGGCGTAAAAATCATGTTTCGACAGTTCTCTGCACGGTTTAGTTTGTCAAGCGTCCCTTCACAGCCTCGATTATTTTTCACACTTATTTTAATTATGTTCGCAACATGCGAAGTCTTTTGCTAATTACTCGATGCTCATATGATTGGTAATTTTTTATGTTTAATTGTATGTTAACCGTGTTTCTATACTTTAATTATTCTTGGTTCTATTCACTTTTACTTACACTGTATTAATACGTATTATTTGTTTCGCACTAGATTTTGCATACGTGTGCGTCTTTATATTATTAATAACATGGCGTAATTTGTTTTGTCATATCTTAAGCGCACATATCACAATTTAAATAAATTACTTAATTAATTTACATTTATTCAGGGGTGACGCTATGCAGGAATCAACTGGCTTCACACACACATATAAAATACACTTGTACACAAGCTCAGCTGAGTGTGGCGTGACCTTCCTGTAGCGACCTGCAAATTCGGTGTTCCCCTTCACTGTTTACTTACACCTTTCAATATGCTGTATTTATTTATAAATATTGACAATATTATTTATTTATTCTAAACGCATACAAAAAACCAGAAATATATAAATCCAATTTAGCCACACATGCAATAAACACAGGACACGAATTCCCAAACATAACCAATGTATCACTAATAAAACATATACCACACAAAGGCACCATAATGAACATTTGGGAAAATTTACAGATATACAAACATAAAACACAAAACAAACTAATACCAGAACAAATACAAATCAATACAAAACATGACACAATATTCAAAGCACTCAACATCGAAAATACACAAAATACAAAAACATATCCCACAACCACACCCAATAATACAACTTTAAAAGACCAAAGACCAACAAACAACCTTAATAACATCCAGAAGCCAACACACAAATACTTCACCAGAAACAAGATGGCGAAGGCTGAAGATGAGAGAACAGGAACTCTCGAAACATGTTCCTAATAGGGAAAAAAGTATATCTTGAGGTAAATTTAGTTATAAATATTAAAGTAATATATATATATATATATATATATATATAGTGATGGTACGTTTCATCACCATTGACATATAATCTGATATAATAGTAAAACACCAGTCATGAGTACTAGTATAAACCATGGATGATAAGAAAACTTAAAAATTAGTGTATAATAAACATAGTATGTCCAGGGCCGAGCCGTGCCGGGGGTGCAAGGGATGCACAGCACCCGGGCGGCAACTTACTAGGGGCGGGGAAATGAAAGAAATTTAAGATACGCTTGCGGCATTAAAAAATGAAACTTTTTTTTATCAAGTTAGACTTGTATCTGGCTTTTTTTAGGTATACAGGTAACCTGATACAGAAAAAGTGCTGCATTTTTTTAAGGCGCCAAGCATACAATAATTTATTAGTTATAATTTAGTTTTATTAATAAACACATCGGTGCCGATCGCTATCGCTATTGTAAATACAAAGTGATGCAGGGTCAGCGTGATTATACAGACGCTGAGACTCGAGTTACCGCTTTGTCGCTATCAAGAAGACTAGCGGGAAGGAGACTTAACACGAGTAGTGGTGGTGGGACGAATTCTTTCGCGTATCATGACGTATTGCGAAGCGCACGTGGATCTGCGCAGGCATTATTGTTAAATTCTGCATCCTCATTGGTTGAAATTTCTTTTTCGGCCAATATAGAAATATTTTGAACACGATATGCTTGCGCAGATCCCACGCGCGCTTCGCAATACGTCATGATACGCGAGAGAATTCGTCTCACCCCCACCACTAAATTTTGATCGAGTTAAGTCTCCTTCTCTCTAGTCTTCTTGGTCACTATGGTGCGGCATGATACACGAAACTATATAGATTTGGCAAAATAGGCTTGACTAAGTGGCGCTCTTTAAAGAACTTAAAACGGGGGTTAGTTTAGTTTGCGATTGAATGCGAGTAAGATTGTACTGAACTAAGCAGAAATAAAAAGACTAAACGTTTAAATCAAGAGTTAATATAGTGCTTTAAAATTTTTAAGTTTTAAAACGTAAGTATTTTTCATTATTTTAAACATTTAAACTTTTCTTCTTATTTTTCTGTTTCGCTATTCTTAAAAAATTTTTTGTGCTTAATTCAGACGGCTGATGGTAGGAAGAGACTTTCCGGCTTTCAGTATCGAAAAAAAGTCGGAAAAGGACAAAATTATAAAAGGACTGGCTGGCTCCTTAAAAAAGTTCTTTGTATCCACGACGGCTACAGCCGAACAACCATCAACAAGCCAGCAAGTGAAGGAACAGCTTGATTCGAACAAGGACACGCATACGGAAAATCTACAAATAGGGCAGCAGCAAGAAAAAAATAAATCCGAGGCGGATGCAAAGGACACACCGGATCCACCAACACCAACCGAAGCTGCTGCTGATGATGCTGGGGTGGAAATATTGAAAGATGGCCGCAAGTTTCAACAGATAAGATTAAAATGTCTATTCTTGAAATAGGGCCATAACAATTGATTAATGGCCATTAAAAGTTAATTTTTATTTTTATATTCTTGTTATAGTAGTATAAAAATTAAATGACAGATTTGAACAGTTAAACGAGTGCAACGACTATTTTGGCTTTTTAAATATTTTAGGTTCTTTACCTATAGATAAAGAAGAATTAATAAAATGTTGTATGGCTTTACAAATTAAATTAACCGATTCATCTACAAAACAAATGGATGTTAATGAAATTGATTTATGCAATGAAATTGAAATATTGTCCATTTAAAATAAACCCAATACGACTTCGGCCAAGGAGGTTTTAGAATACCTTGTGGCTAACGATTTAATTAGCACTTTCCCGAAATTATCTGTAGCCCTACGAAGTTTTTTAACGATGCCTGTCACTGTTGCTCATGGTGAGAGATCGTTTTCAAAATAAAAAATAATTAAAAACTATTTGAGATCTACTATGAGCCAGAGAATAGTCTTACAAATTTAGCTGTATTAATCGAGGAAGAGATCTGCGAAGCGTTAGATATAACGGATTTAATTAGAGAATTTGCAATTAAAATAGCAAGAAAAGTCGCTTTTGATATTTAAATTTAGATTTATGTAACTTAGTTCATGTTTATAAGTTTTAAGTTAATTATAATAAATAATATAAGGTGTACTTTGTTATAACTATTAAAGCATTAAGTTTGTATTAAATATTTTTTTAAGTTTATACAAATCATAAAGTTTATAGTAACCTTAATGATTTCTTATTTTTTAAACAAGTTAACAGTTATTAAGGAAATGCAGAATTTTACAATTAACACTATTTACGTCTGAGGAGCTATATAGGGGCGGCAAATTATATCTTGCACCCGGGCGGCAGATACCCTTGGCTCGGCCCTGAGTATGTCAATCCCAAATTAAAACAAAAGCAGTCGATGAAGAATAAATAAATATTGAAAAAAGTGCAACACAGTAATTATAATGAAAAAATAGAAGGGAAACACAAAGAAAACTATAATAACGTGATAAACCCAATAGATATGGTAAGTGAGGGGTACAAATAAAACAAACCACGAACATCAGAATGAATAAAATGAAACATGCGACAGACTACAAGAAAGTGGAGTCAACATTGAATAAATAATGAAATGAAGAGGCAAAGAACTAGGGTAAAAACATTGAAAAAAGAAGATTAAACCTAAATACCTTACAATTAGGTCCGGAATAAAATAAAACCACCCCAAATTAATTGATGATAACATAAAAGGTAAAGATTAAATAACAAGCAAACTAACTTAAAAATTCAATGCAGTAGAGTCAATAAAATGAAATGCATGTGTTAGTATAGAAAAAGATTGTAATTAAACGATATTAAGACAAGTGCAATGGGGGTGAAATATAAACCAGTGGAGGAGGAGTAAAAAGTGAGATAGTGGTCTTATGAAACAAATAACAGGTAGTAAGAACCAGAAAGTAGTTGTAATATATAGTATAAGGATTTTCTAAAAGAACCATGTTTATTGTGCAGTAATTAGTAAATATGTAGGCTAATAGATTTACTAAGTTAATGTATTAGACACCCTTGATTGTTGTGATATAAGTAATTAATAGAAAGGGTTTATATACCCAATGATTTAAGGTGTTAAACGCCCATGTTTTGTTAAATTGTAACTAGTTGATAGAAGGGGTCAGTATACACCATAATTTAAGTTGTTATAACCATTTGTTTAAAAGTTTGTTAATTGTTTAAGAAATGTTAGTTTAGAAAAATATTTAAAATGTCATAACCAGGTAATTGGGGCATATCATTGTGTATAAGAAAATATTGTATAAAAAGAACTAAATGCTAGGCCTATAGATCAAAAGAACTGAGTCAAACTGAAATAACACTAAATTATCCAGCGTAAACATCACTAAATTAAATAAAAATGAACACAAAGCCTAACAGTAATAAAACAGGAAAGGTAGTGATAAAATTAGATGTATAAACCTACCATAACTGTAACAAGATATATAGGAAACATAATTGTAGCATATATGACAGGCCATTGAGTTGATATGGTACCAGTATTATTGTTATCATAGGAAAGGTATGAGTAGGTATTTAAAACTGTGATGTTATATGTAAAGTAAGGATACCTAGAATTGTTGTTAGTAGTAAGGATAATCATATTATAATTTAATAAATTAGCAAAACAAACAATAACAAATGTCAGGCAAGATTAGGTCAAGTCCTAAGAAACACAAAATTATAAACATGTCAAGACAGTAAATAGTGGGTCGAAATGGGGCACATTTGGTATAAAAATTATTAAATTTTACCAAGCAATGACATGGTGTAGATCAAATATAAATTAATATCAAAATACACAAAAATAATATGAGGTGACAGAAATGAATTCCCAAGATTTCAAATAAAGTAAAGTCACATGATCCGAGGTCATGGAATTTAAACCAATCACAGAACACAAAAACAGGGTCATCAACGGAAATAAAACGTATTTTGTATTCATTGAATTGTTAAACGTTAAACTGAAAAGTTCAACAGCGTGTAGCTGAGAATCAGGTTTTAATATTAAACCAGTAAATTTCACACCAAGAAACAAAAATATGCAATAAACAGATAACTGAAGAGGCATTCAACACAATACACGAATCCGAAAACGAGAAAAAACTTAACACTGATGGGAATTTGATGAAATTAACCACCGCTCACGTGAGCGTCATCATTTATCGTAAGCAGAGATGGTGAGGATTTTGGTTAACTATACAACGAATAAACTCCATCACTTCACAACACCGTTTCAACTTAAAAACACAGTTAATCCAGACACTTATAAATCTCAATAAACTATTTTTCCAAGAGATTATGAACATTATATTACTTAAACCAATTTTAATCTGACATTGTAAGGAGCATCATCTCAAATACGGGACAAAGGCAGTCGGCCATTTTGAAATTGTCGCGAGATCGCTGTTTAACGTGTAGGCAACTTCTGAATATGAACAAATTTAAACCAACACTAATACAGATATACTTTGTTAGTTATTAAGAATTACATTTATAACATTGTCATGCATTGAATTTTTACTTTAACGGATTTTTCCGATCTTTATTAACAACTCAAAGAACCCCATTACCTGAGAAAGAAACATTATATTGTAAATCTTTTACAATACTGTTTGTAAAAGTCGGAAGCAGTGAGAGAATCGACTCAAGTTGTAACCGTTCGACTCACGAGGCGGCAGACCGGCCCATGTTAAAAAAAAACAGATAATAAATGAATTTGTTAATCATATCAGTTTCTTTTTTATTTGTTAGAGTGATTACAGGAGTCAGTAATTACAGGTGACAGACCAGAGAAATTGCGGCGAGAGCAGGGACGTAGAGTACGTCGCCACTAAAACGGAATAACCTCACAGACAGGCGTGAAAATAGATCGATTGAAAAGAAACGACTCGATCAGATTATCTATAGCAGATTTAATTATTTCTCTCGGCGTCAAATCAAACGATACGGCTGCGTACGATACTCTCGCTATTGTGAAGCCGTTAATAATTGAAAAACTAAAGAACCACTCGAAAACAAATATAATACTATAAAAGACAATTGCTTATTTCACGAATAAACACACAAGACACACTAAACAAAAATATTATTGTTATAATATTAAGCATGAAATGATGCTTACCGAGCAAACGAAGATGAAATCTGTCCTGTAGGAAAAGCATGCAGTCTTCATCATCATAAAGCTCAGAGATCCATGGTACACTCAATGGCACGAATTGCAAAGAAATATGGATAGTCACGTTTCTCAATTCATCGTTGTTCCACCTACGGCAACAAATATGCAAATGTATCTAATAGGTCTTGCACTTTATGATGCTGTTTTGAACCCAAGCATGTACTTTTAAGATTATGTGTGAATCGTATGTACGCGCATTTATCGAAAACACGACAGTAACATGGCCACAAAATAACAGATTTTCATTGCAGTTTTCTGTGCTATTTTATAATATTACATTTTATAGCGCAATTGTTTCCAATTAATTTGAGGGAAAGCACTACATAATTTGCATCTTAAAACGACAATATCAATTGAAAACCGAAACGTTATATTTTTTCACATACTTGATTACCTTTATGTCATGTTCTTGCAGATATGCTATAATAAATGTTGGCTAATTTGCCATATTAAATTGCACAACGTTATACACGATTCTCTTTGCGACTAAGAAGAAAACAACAGAAATAAATAGAAATTCAGACTCTAGAATTGTATCTGTTCAAATATTATAGAATTATTCACCGTTTTACTACAGTTGTGGAAACAATTTTCAGAACACTCTTAGATGTTAGACAAAGCTTTCCCTCCAGAAGTTTTTAACATTTTTAGTCATATTGCTAATTTATGAAGCAAGGGTCTTTACACATAAACGTTAATGGCTCCTGTTGCAAACCATTGCCGATTTAGGAAACGTTGTGTTTTTGAATTTACATTTTTCTGTATTCCCTTTGATCCCCACTACTATTAAACAATGCCTGCAATGAAAGTACGCAGACATTACTCTTCCCTGGTTTCGTTAACATTCATTTCTGTCGCATATATTTGTTAAAGGGCAACCCCCATTATAAAACACTCCAAAAAACGACAATATTACCAAATGTTCAGTTTGGGACGACAAGTAGGGCATCGAGTAATGGGAAACCTTGGAAGTGAACATAAATGTACGTAAATAAATTTTATTTCGTGGTGTGAATGAAATTCGGAATATAAATTACACAATTGAATTATATACGCACACACATACAAACGGCCAAAATGTAAAGATAAAGTCTACATTAATTATCTACCATATGTATAGTGGTACTCACCGACCACATCCGGAGAAGACAGTAAATTAGATTGTAGTTGAAAACTGTTAATAACGAAGGCCATTGAAGATCCGTGTTGATCAGGATTTTTTCACGGGAACGTAAGAGAAGCTTCTTTGACAGTCTCGTCCTAGTACAGCTTACAGCCTACAAACAAAAATCCCGGATATGTATATATACCTGTCGTACGGTATGTGCATACAAACGTATGCACATACACGTACACCGTTCATACTTGTATGAACATATGTAACCCTCACTTACGTACTGTAAGGAAAAATACATATGCCATACCCACATACACACACACTAACACACATTTAGACAGAATATATATACAGTAAGCATAAAATGATACTTACCGAGTAAACGTAGATGAAATCTATCCTATAGGAAAAGCTTGCAGTCCTTATCATATAGCTCAGAGATCCATGTTACACACAATGGCACGAATTGCAAAGAAATGTGGATAGTCCCGTTTCTCAAATCATCATTGTTCCACCTACGGCAACAAATATGCAAATGTATCTAATAGATCTTGCAACTTATTTTGCTGTTTTGAAACCAAGCATGTACCTTTAATGTTACGTGTGAATCGTATGTACAAGCATTTTATCGAAAACACGACAGGATCATGGCCACAAAATAACTATAATGGTCGCCATAATGGCCCGATCAACTAAGGATACTGCAATAGGAAAAGAGTACTCAATCAAAAAATCTAAATGCTACACAGTATACTTATTGAATAACAATGTATACAAATCATCATGTTTTCGAAATTCTCTACGAGCTTTCGAGTATACGTCTCCATCTGTTATTTTTTGCAATAATTTTATTGCAATACCCCGTTTTCATTTTCTTCCTTCATAATTACTGCCAGATTTTCATTGCAGCTTTCTGTGCTATTTTATAATATTATATTTTATAGCGCAATTGTTTCCAATTAATATGAGGGAAAGCACTACTCAATTTGCACCTTAAAACGACAATATCAGTTGAAATCAGAAGCTATAGTAAATGTTGGCTAATTTGCCATATTAAATTCCACAAAGTTATACACGATTCTCTTTGCGACTAAGAAGAACAAATCAGAAATAAATTCTAATCCAGATTTACAGCAACTTTTTTGGATATTAGACTCTAGAATTGTATCTGTTCAAATCTTATAGAATTATTCAGACTTTTACTACAATTGTAGTAACAATTTTCAGAACACACTTTGATATTAGACAAAGCTTTCCCTCCAGGAGTTTTGAACATTTTTAGTCATACTGCTAATTTACGAAGAAAGAGTCCTTACACATAAACGCTGGTGCCTCCTTTTGCAAACCCTTGCTGATGTAGGAAACGTTGTGTTTTTAAAATTTACAGTATTCTTTATTCCCATTGACCCCCACTAATATTAAACAATTCCTGCAATGAAAGTACGCAGCCATTTCTCTTTCCTTGTTTCGTTAACATTCATTTCTGTCGCATATATTTTTTAAAGGGAAAGACCCATTATAAAACACTCCAAAAAACGACGATATTACCAAATGTTCAGTTTGGGACCACTAGTAGGGCATCCAGTAATGCGAAATCTTGGAAGTGAACATAAATGTACGAAAGTAAATTTTATTTCGTAGTATGAAATTCGGAATATGAATTACACAATTGAATTATATACGCACACACATACAAACGGCCAAAATGTAAAGATAAAGTCTACATTAATTATCTACCATATGTATAGTGGTACTCGTCGACCACATCCGCAGAAGACAGTAAATTAGATTGTAGTTGAAAACTGTTAATAACGAAGGCCATTGAAGATCCGTGTTGATCAGGATTTTTTCACGGGAACGTAAGAGAAGCTCCTTTGGCAGTCTCGTCCTAGTACAGCTTACAGCCTACAAACAGAAATCCCGGACATGTATATATACCTGTCGTACGGTATGTGCATACAAACGTATGCACACACACGTACACCGTTCATACTTGTATGAAAATATGTAAACCTCACTAACGTACTGTTAGGGAGAATACATATGCCATACCCACATTCACACACACTAACACCCATTTAGACAGAATATATATACAGTAAGCATCAAATGATACTTACCGAGTAAACGTAGGTGAAATTTATCCTGTTGGAAAAAAGCTTGCAGTCCATATCATATAGCTCAGAAACCCATGTTACACACAATGGCACGAATTGCATAGAAATGTGGATTGTCCCGTTTCTCAAATCATCATTGTTCCACCTACGGCAACAAATAGGCAAATATATCTAATAGATCTTGCACCTTATGTTGCTGTTTTGAAACCAAGAATGCACCTTTAATGTTATGTGTGAATCATTTGTACGAGCATTTTATCGAAAACACGACAGGAACGTGGTCACAAAATAACTATAATGGTGGCCATAATGGCGCGATCAACTAATGATACTGCAATAGGAAAAGAGTACCTAATCAAAAAAAATGTAAATGCTACGCAGTATACTTATTGAATAACAATGTATACAATTCATCATATTTTCGAAATTCTCTAAGAGCTTTCGAGTATACGTTTCCATATGTCATTTTTTTGCAATAATTTTATTGCAATACCCCGTTTCTATTTTCTTCCTTCATAATTAGTTTCAGATTTTCATTGCAGATTTCTGTGCAATTTTTTAATATTATATTTTATAGCGCAATTGTTTTCAATTAATTTGAAGGAAAGCACTATATAAATTGCATCTTAAAACGACAATATCAATTGAAATCCGAAGCGTTATATTTTTTCACATACTTGATAACATTTTACGTCATGTTCTTGCAGATATGCTATAGTAAATGTTGGCTAATTTGTTATATTAAATTCCACAACGTTATACACGTTTCTCTTTGCAACTAAGAAGAACAAAACAGAAATAAATGGTAATCCAGTTTTACAGCATTTTCTTTGGATATTAGATTCTAGAATAGTATCTGTTCAAATATTATAGAAATATTCAGCCTTTTACTACAGTTGTGATAACAATTTTCCGAACTCACTTTGATATTAGACAAAGCTTTCCCACTAGTAGTTTTAAAATTTTTAGTCATACTGCTAACTTACGAAGCAAAAGTCTTTACGCATAAAGGGTGGTGGCTCTTATTGCAAACCATTGCCGATTTAGGAAACGTTGTGTTTTTGAATTTACAGTTTTCTGTATTCCCTTTGACCCCCACTACTATTAAACAATTCCTGCAATGAAAGTACGCAGACATTCTCTTTCCTTGTTTCGTTAACATTCATTTCTGTCGCATATATTTGTTAAAGGGAAAGACCAATTATAAAACACTCCAAAAAACGACGATAATACCAAATGTTCAGTTTGGGACGACAAGTAGGGCATCGAGTAATGCGTACCCTTGGAAGTGAACATAAATGTACGTAAATAAATTTTATTCCGTAGTGTGTATGAAAGTCGGAAAATGAATTACACAATTGAATTATATACGCACACACATACAAACGGCCAAAATGAAAAGATAAAGTCTACATTAATTATCTACCATATGTATAATGGTACTCACCGACCACATCCGGAGTTGACAGTAAATTAGATTGCAGTTGAAAACTGTTAATAACGAAGGCCATTAAAGATCCGTGTTGATCAGGATTTTTTCACGGGAACGTAAGAGAAGCTCCTTTGACAGTCTCGTCCTAGTACAGCCTACAGCCTACAAACAGAAATTCCGGACATGTATATATACCTGTCGCATACAAACGTATGCACATACACGTACACCGTTCATTCTTGTATGAACATATGTAATCCTCACTTACGTTCTGTAAGGAAGAATACATATGCCATACCCACTTTCACACACACAAATACCCATTTAGTCAAAATATATATACAGTAAGCATCAAATGATACTTGCCGAGTAAACGTAGATGAAACCATTCCTGTAGGAAAAGCTTGCATTCCTTATAATCTTATAGCTCAGAAATCCACGTTTCACACAATGGCACGAATTGCAAAGAAATGTGGATAATCCCGTTTCTCAAATCATCATTGTTCCACCTACGGCAACAAATATGCAAAGGTATCTAATAGATCTTGCACCTTATGTTGCTGTTTTGGAAACAAGCATGTACCTTTAATGTTATGTGTGAATCGTATGCACGCGCATTTTATCGAAAACACGACAGGAACATAGTCACAAAATAACTATAATGGTCGCCATAATGGCGCGATCAACTAAGGATCCTGCAATAGGAAAAGAGTACCCAATCAACAAAAATCTAAATGCTACGCAGTATACTTATTGAATAACAATGTATACGATTCTTCATATTTTCGAAATTATTTACGAGTTTCGAGTATACGTCTGCATAAGTGATTTTACTGCAATAATTTTATTGCAATACCCCGTTTATATTTTCTTCATTCCTAATTACTGGCAGATTTTCTTTGCAGGTTTATGTGCTATTTTATAATATTCTATTTTATTGCGCAAATGTTTGCAATTAATTTGAGCGAAAGCACTACATAATTTGCATCTTAACACGACAATATCAATTGAAAACGGAAACGTTATATTTTTTCTCATACTTGATTACACTTTTGTCGTGTTCTTGCAGATATGCTACAGTAATTGTTGACTAATTTGCCATATTAAATTGCTCAACGTTATACACGATTCTCTTTGCGACAAAGAAGAACAAAACAGAAATAAATAGTAATCCAGTTTTACAACACCTTCTTTGGATATCAGACTCTAGAATTGTATATGTTCAAATATTATAGAATTATTCAGCCTTTTACTACAGTTGCGGAAACAATTTTCAGAACACACATTGATATTGGACAAAGCATCCCTCCAGCAGATTTTAACATTTTTACTCATATTGCTAATTTACGAAGGAAGGGTCTTTTCACATAAACGCTAGTGGCTCCTTCAATTCCTGCAATGAAAGTACGCAGACATTTCTCTTCCCTTGTTTCGTTAACATTTTTTCTGCAGCATATAATTGTTAAAGGGCAACCCCCATTACAAAACACTCCAAAAAACGACGATATTACCAAAAGTTCAGCTTGGGACGACAAGTAGGGCATCGAGGAATGCGTACCCTTGGAAGTGAACGTAAATGTACATAAATAAATTTTATTCCGTAGTGTGTACGAAATGTGGAAAATGAATTACACAATTGAATTATATACGCACACACATACAAACGGCCAAAATGAAAAGATATAAATCTACATTAATTATCTACCATATGTATAATGGTACTCACCGACCACATCCGGAGATGACAGTAAATTAGATTGTAGTTGAAAATTATTAATAACGAAGGCCATTGCAGATCCGTGTTGATCAGGTTTTTTTCACGGGACTGTAAGAGAAGCTCCTTTGACAGTCTCGTCCTAGTACAGCCTACAGCCTAGAAACAGAAATCCCGGACATGTATATATACCTGTCGTACGGTATGTGCATACAAGCGTATGCACATACACGTACACACTTCATTCTTGTATGAACATATGTAACCCTCACTTACGTTCTGTAAGGAAGAATACATATGGCATACCCACACACACACACACACACACACACACACACACACACACACACACACACACACACACACACACACACACATTTAGACAGAATATATATACAGTAAGCATCAACGATACTTACGGAGTAGCCGTAGATGAAATCATTCCTGTAGGAAAAGCTTGCATTCCTTATCATCATATAGCTCAGAAATCCATGTTACACACAATGGCACGAATTGCAAAGAAATATGGATAGTCCCGTTTCTCAAATCATCATTGTTCCACCTACGGCAACAAATATGCAAATGTATCTAATAGATCTTGCACCTTATGTTGCTGTTTTGGAAACAAGCATGTACCTTTAATGTTATGTGTGAATCGTACGCACACGCATTTTATCGAAAACACGACAGGAACATAGTCACAAAATAACTATAATGGTGGCCATAATGGCGCTATCAACTAAGGATCCTGCAATAGGAAAAGAGTACCCAATCAGCAAAAATCTAAATGCTACGCAGTAGACTTATTTAATAACAATGTATACAATTCCTCATATTTTCGAAATTCTTTACGTGTTTCGAGTATACGTCTCCATAAGTGATTTTATTGCAATAACTTTATTGCAATACCCCGTATCTATTTTCTTCATTCCTAATTACTGGCAGATTTTCTTTGAAGGGTTATGTGCTTTTTTATAATATTCTATTTTATTGCGCAAAATTTCCAATTAATTTGAGCGAAAGCACTACATAATTTGCATCTTAAAACGACAATATCAATTGAAAACTGAAACGTTATATTTTTTCTCATACTTGATTACACTTATGTCATGTTCTTGCAGATATGCTACAGTAATTGTTGGCTATTTTGCCATATTAAATTGCTCAACGTTATACACGATTCTCTTTGCGACTAAGAAGAACAAAACAGAAATAAATAGTAATGCAGTTTTACATCATCTTGTTTGGATATCAGACTCTAGAATTGTATCTGTTCAAATATTATAGAATTATTCAGCCTTTTACTACAGTTGCGGAAACAATTTTCAGAACACACATTGATATTGGACAAAGCATCCCTCCAGCAGATTTTAACATTTTTACTCATATTGCTAATTTACGATGGAAGGGTCTTTTCACATAAACGCTAGTGGCTCCTGTTGCAAACCCTTGCTGATTTAGGATTGTTGTTTTTGCATTTACAGTTTTCTGTATTCCCTTATACCCCCACTACTATTAAACAATTCCTGCAATGAAAGTACGCAGACATTTCTCTTCCCTTGTTTCGTTAACATTTTTTCTGTCGCATATATTTGTTAAAGGGCAACCCCTATTATAAAACACTCCAAAAACAACGATATTACCAAAAGTTCAGTTTGGGACGACAAGTAGGGCATCGAGTAATGCGTACCCTAGGAAGTAAACATAAATGTACGTAAATAAATTTTATTCCGTAGTGTGTATGAAATTCGGAAAATGAATTACACAATTGAATTATATACGCACACACATACAAACGGCCAAAATGAAAAAATAAAATCTACATTAATTATCTACCATATGTCTAATGGTACTCACCGACCACATCAGGAGATGACAGTAAATTAGATTGAAGTTGAAAACTGTTAATAACGAAGGCCATTGAAGATCCGTGTTGATCAGGATTTTTTCACGGGAACGTAAGAGAAGCTCCTTTGACAGTCTCGTCCTAGTACAGCCTACAGCCTACAAACAGAAATCCCGGACATGTATATATACCTGTCGTACGGTATGTGCATACAAACGTATGCACATACACGTACACAGTTCATTCTTTTATGAAAATATGTAACCCTCACTTACGTACTGTAAGGAAGTATACATATGCCATACGCACTTTCACACACACACACACACACACACACACACACACACACCCATTTAGACAGAATATATATACTTTAAGCATCAAATGATACTTACCGAGTAAACGTAGATGAAATCATTCCTGTAGGAAAAGCTTGCAATCCTTATCATCATATAGCTCAGAGATCCATGTTACACACAATGGCACGAATTGCAAAGAAATGTGGATAGTCCCGTTTCTCAAATCATCATTGTTCCACCTACGGCAACAAATATGCAAATGTATCTAATAGATCTTGCACCTTATGTTGCTGTTTTGGAAACAAGCATGTAGCTTTAATGTTATGTGTGAATCGTATGCACGCGCATTTTATCGAAAACACGACAGGAACAGAGACACAATAACTATAATGGTGGCCATAATGCCGCTATCAACTAAAGATCCTGCAATAGGAAAAGAGTACCCAATCAGCAAAAATCTAAATGCTACGCAGTATACTTATTGAATAACAATGTATACAATTCTTCATATTTTCGAAATTAATTACTTACGAGTTTCGAGTATACGTCTCCATCTGTGATTTTATTGCAATAATTTTATTACAATACCCCGTTTCTATTTTCTTCATTCCTAATTACTGGCAGATTTTCTTTGCAGGTTTCTGTGCTATTTTATAATATTCTATTTTATTGCGCAAATTTTTCCAATTAATTTGAGCGAAACACTACATAATTTGCATCTTAAAACGACAACATCAATTGAAAACGGAAACGTTATATTTTTTCTCATACTTGATTACACTTTTGTCATGTTCTTGCAGATATGCTACAGTAATTGTTGACTAATTTGCCATATTAAATTGCTCAACGTTATACACGATTCTCTTTCCGACTAAGAAGAACAAAACAGAAATAAATAGTAATCCAGTTTTATATCATCTTCTTTGGATATCAGACTCTAGAATTCTATCTGTTCAAATATTATAGAATTATTCAGCCTTTTACTACAGTTGCGGAAACAATTTTCAGAACACACATTGATATTGGACAAAGCATCCCTCCAGCAGATTTTAACATTTTTACTCATATTGCTAATTTACGAAGGAAGGGTCTTTTCACATAAACGCTAGTGGCTCCTGTTGCAAACCCTTGCTGATTTAGGATTGTTGTTTTTGCATTTACAGTTTTCTGTATTCCCTTATACCCCCACTACTATTAAACAATTCCTGCAATGAAAGTACGCAGACATTTCTCTTCCCTTGTTTCGTTAACATTTTTTCTGTCGAATATATTTGTTAAAAGGGCAACCCCTATTATAAAACACTCCAAAAAACGACGATATTACCAAAAGTTCAGTTTGGGACGACAAGTAGGGCATCGAGTAATGCGTACCCTTGGAAGTGAACATAAATGTACGTAAATAAAATTTATTCCGTAGTTTGTACGAAATGCGGAAAATGAATTACACAATTGAATTATATACGCACACACATAGAACCGGCCAAAATGAAAAGATAAAAATCTACATTAATTAACTAGCATATGTGTAATGATACTCACCGACCACATCCGGAGGTGACAGTAAATTAGATTGTAGTTGAAAACTCTTAATAACGAAGGCCATTGAAGATCCGTGTTGATCAGGATTTTTTCACGGGAACATAAGAGTAGCTCCTTTGACAGTCTCGTCCTAGTACAGCCTACATCCTACAAACAGAAATCCCGGACATGTATATATACCTGTCGTACGGTATGTGCATACAAACGTATGCACTTACACGTACGCCGTTCATACTTGTATGAACATATGTAACCCTCACTTACGTACTGTAAGGAAGAATACATATGCCATACCCACTTTCACACACACAAATACCCATTTAGACAGAATATGTATACAGTAAGTATCAAATGATACTTACCGAGTAAACGTAGATGAAATCATTCCTGTAGGAAAAGCTTGCATTCCTTATCATCATATAGCTCAGAGATCCATGTAACACACAATGGCTCGAATTGCAAAGACATGTGGATAGTCCCGTTTCTCAAATCATCATTGTTCCACCTACGGCAACAAATATGCAAATGTATCTAATAGATCTTGCACCTGATGTTGCTGTTTTGGAAACAAGCATGTACCATTAATGTTATGTGTGAATCGTATGCACGCGCATTTTATCGAAAACACGACAGGAACATAGTCACAAAATAACTATAATGGTGGCCATAATGGCGCTATCAACTAAGGATCCTGCAATAGGAAAAGAGTACTCAATCAACAATAATCTAAATGCTACGCAGTATACTTATTGAATAACAATGTACAAAATTCCTCATATTTTCGAAATTCTTTACCAGATTCGAGTATACGTCTCCATCTGTGATTATATTGCAATAATTTTATTGCAATACCCCGTTTCTATTTTCTTCATTCCTAATTACTGGCAGACTTTCTTTGCAGGTTTCTGTGCTATTTTATAATATTCTATTTTATTGCACAAATTTTTCCAATTAATTTGAGCGGAAGCACTACATAATTTGCATGTTAAAACGACAATATCAATTTAAAACGGAAACGTTATATTTTTTCTCACACTTGATTACACTTATGTCATGTTCTTGCAGATATGCTACAGTAATTGTTGGCTAATTTTCCATATTAAATTGCTCAACGTTATACACGATTCTCTTTGCGACTAAGAAGAACAAAACAGAAATAAATAGTAATCCAGTTTTACATCATCTTCTTTGGATATCAGACTCTAGAATTGTATATGTTCAAATATTATAGAATTATTCAGCCTTTCACTACAGTTGCGGAAACAATTTTCAGAACACACATTGATATTGGACAAAGCATCCCTCCAGCAGATTTTAACATTTTTACTCATATTGCTAATTTACGAAGGAAGGGTCTTTTCACATAAACGCTAGTGGCTCCTGTTGCAAAACCTTGCTGATTTAGGATTGCTTTTTTGCATTTACAGTTTTCTGTATTCCCTTATACTCCCACTACTATTAAAAAAATTCTGCAATGAAAGTACGCAGACATTTCTCTTCCATTGTTTCGTTAACATTTTTTCTGTCGCTTATATTTGTTAAAGATCAACCCCCATTATAAAACACTCCAAAAAACGACGATATTACCAAAAGTTCAGTTTGGGACGACAAGTAGGGCATCGAGTAAAGCGTACCCTTGGAAGTGAACATAAATGTACGTAATTAAATTTTATTCCGTAGTCTGTACGAAATGCGGAAAATGAATTACACTATTGAATTATTTACGCACACACCCATACAAACGGCCAAAATGAAAAGATAAAAATCTACTTTAATTATCTACCATATGTATAACGGTACTCACCGACCATATCCGGAGGTGACAGTAAATTAGATTGCAGTTGAAAACTGTTAATAACGAAGGCCATTGAAGATCCGTGTTGATCAGGATTTTTTCACGGGAACGTAAGAGAAGTTCCTTTGACAGTCTCGTCCTAGTACAGCTTACAGCCTACAAACAAAAATCCCGGATATGTATATATACCTGTCGTACGGTATGTGCATACAAACGTATGCACATACACGTACACCGTTCATACTTGTATGAACATATGTAAACCTCACTTACGTACTGTAAGGAAGAATACATATGCCATACACACTTTCACACACACAAATACACATTTAGACAGAATATATATACAGTAAGCATCAAATGATACTTACCGAGTAAACGTAGATGAAACCATTCCTGTAGGAAAAGCTTGCATTCCTTATCATCATATAGCTCAGAAATCCATGTTACACACAATGGCACGAATTGCAAAGAAATGTGGATAGTCCCGTTTCTCAAATCATCATTGTTCCACCTACGGCAACAAATATGCAAATGTATCTAATAGATCTTGCACCTTATGTTGCTGTTTTGGAAACAAGCATGTACTTTTAATGTTATGTGTGAATCGTATGCACGCGCATTTTATCGAAAACACGACAGGAACATAGTCACAAAATAACTATAATGGTGGCCATAATGGCGCTATCAACTAAGGATCCTGCAATAGGAAAAGAGTACTCAATCAACAATAATCTAAATGCTACGCAGTATACTTATTGAATAACAATGTACAAAATTCCTCATATTTTCGAAATTCTTTACGAGTTTCGAGTATACGTCTCCATCTGTGATTATATTGCAATAATTTTATTGCAATACCCCGTTTCTACTTTCTTCATTCCTAATTACTTGCAGATTTTCATTGCAGGTTTCTGTGCTATTTTATAATATTCTATTTTATTGCGCAAATGTTTCCAAATAATTTGAGCGAAAGCACTACATAATTTGCATCTTAAAACGACAATATCAATTTAAAACGGAAACGTTATATTTTTTTTCTCATACTTGATTACACTTATGTCATGTTCTTGCAGATATGCTACAGTAATTGTTGGCTAATTTTCCATATTAAATTGCTCAACGTTATACACGATTCTCTTTGCGACTAAGAAGAACAAAACAGAAATAAATAGTAATCCAGTTTTACATCATCTTCTTTGGATATCAGACTCTAGAATTGTATATGTTCAAATATTATAGAATTATTCAGCCTTTTAGTACAGTTGCGGAAACAATTTTCAGAACACACATTGATATTGGACAAAGGATCACTCCAGCAGATTTTAACATTTTTACTCATATTGCTAATTTACGAAGGAAGTGTCTTTTCACATAAACGCTAGTGGCTCCTGTTGCAAAGCCTTGCTGATTTAGGATTGTTGTTTTTGCATTTAAAATTTTCTGTATTCCCTTATACCCCCACTGCTATTAAACAAATCCTGCAATGAAAGTACGCAGACATTTCTCTTCCCTTGTTTCGTTAAAATTTTTTCTGTCGAATATATTTGTTAAAGATCAACCCCCATTATAAAACACTCCAAAAAACGACGATATTACCAAAAGTTCAGTTTGGGACGACAAGTAGGGCATCGAGTAAAGCGTACCCTTGGAAGTGAACATAAATGTACGTAATTAAATTTTATTCCGTAGTCTGTACGAAATGCGGAAAATGAATTACACAATTGAATTATTTACGCACACACCCATACAAACGGCCAAAATGAAAAGATAGAAATCTACGTTAATTATCTACCATATGTGTAATGGTACTCACCGACCACATCCGGAGATGACAGTAAATTAGATTGTAGTTGAAAACTGTTAATAACGAAGGCCATTGAAGATCCGTGTTGATCAGGATTTTTTCACGGGAACGTAAGAGAATCTCCTTTGACAGTCTCGTCCTAGTACAGCTTACAGCCTACAAACAAAAATCCCGGACATGTATATATACCTGTCGTACGGTATGTGCATACAAACGTATGCACATACACGTACACCGTTCATACTTGTATGAACATATGTAACCCTCACTTACGTACTGTAAGGAAGAATACATATGCCATACCCACACACACACACACACACACACACACACACACACACACACACACACACACACACACACACACACACACACACACACACACACACACACACACACACACACACACACACACACATTTAGACAGAATATATATACAGTAAGCATCAACGATACTTACGGAGTAACCGTAGATGAAATCATTCCTGTAGGAAAAGCTTGCATTCCTTATCATCATATAGCTCAGAAATCCATGTTACACACAATGGCACGAATTGCAAAGAAATATGGATAGTCCCGTTTCTCAAATCATCATTGTTCCACCTACGGCAACAAATATGCAAATGTATCTAATAGATCTTGCACCTTATGTTGCTGTTTTGGAAACAAGCATGTACCTTTAATGTTATGTGTGAATCGTATGCACGCGCATTTTATCGAAAACACGACAGGAACATAGTCACAAAATAACTATAATGGTGGCCATAATGGCGCTATCAACTAAGGATCCTGCAATAGGAAAAGAGTACCCAATCAGCAAAAATCTAAATGCTACGCAGTATACTTATTGAATAACAATGTACACAATTCCTCATATTTTCGAAATTCTTTACGAGTTTCGAGTATACGTCTCCATCTGTGATTATATTGCAATAATTTTATTGCAATACCCCGTTTCTATTTTCTTCATTCCTAATTACTGGCAGACTTTCATTTCAGGTTTCTGTGCTATTTTAAAAATTGTATTTTATTGCGCAAATGTTTCCAATTAATTTGAGCGAAAGCACTACATAATTTGCATCTTAAAACGACAATATCAATTTAAAACGGAAACGTTATATTTTTTTTCTCATACTTGATTACACTTATGTCATGTTCTTGCAGATATGCTACAGTAATTGTTGGCTAATTTTCCATATTAAATTGCTCAACGTTATACACGATTCTCTTTGCGACTAAGAAGAACAAAACAGAAATAAATAATAATCCAGTTTTACATCATCTTCTTTGGATATCAGACTCTAGAATTGTATCTGTTCAAATATTATAGAATTATTGAGCCTTTTACTACAGTTGCGGAAACAATTTTCAGAACACACATTGATATTGGACAAAGCATCCCTCCAGCAGATTTTAACATTTTTACACATATTGCTAATTTACGAAGGAAGGGTCTTTTCACATAAAAGCTAGTGGCTCCTGTCGCAAACCCTTGCTGATTTAGGATTGTTGTTTTTGCATTTACAGTTTTCTGTATTCCCTTATACCCCCACTACTATTAAACAAATCCTGCAATGAAAGTACGCAGACACTTCTCTTCCCTTGTTTCGTTAACATTTTCTGTCGCATATGTTTGTTAAAGACCAACCCCCATTATAAAACACTCCAAAAAACGACGATATAACCAAAAGTTCAGTTTGGGTCGACAAGTAGGGCATCGAGTAATGCGTACCCTTGGAAGTGAACATAAATGTACGTAAATAAATTTTATTCCTTAGTGTGTACGAAATGCGGAAAATGAATTACACAATTGAATTATATACGCACACACACATACAAACGGCCAAAATGAAAAGATAAAAATCTACTATAATTATCTACCATATGTGTAATGGTACTCACCGACCACATCCGCAGGTGAAAGTAAATTAGATTGTAGTTGAAAACTATTAATAACGAAGGCCATTGAAGATCCGTGTTGATCAGACTTTTTTCACGGGAACGTAAGAGAAGCTCCATTGACAGTCTCGTCCTAGTACAGCTTACAGCCTACAAACAAAAATCCCGGATATGTATATATACCTGTCGTACGGTATGTGCATACAAACGTATGCACATACACGTACACCGTTCATTCTTGTATGAACATATGTAACCCTCACTTACGTTCTGTAAGGAAGAATACATATGCCATACCCACATTCACACACACACCCATTTAGACAGAATATATATACAGTAAGCATCAAACGATACGTACCAAGTAAACGTAGATGAAATCATTCCTGTAGGAAAAGCTTGCATTCCTTATCATCATATAGCTCAGAGATCCATGTTACACACAATGGCATTACACTACATAATTTGCATCTTAAAACGACAATATCAATTGAAAACGGAAACTTTATATTTTTTCTCATACTTGATTACACTTATGTCATGTTCTTGCAGATATGCTACAGTAATTGTTGGCTAATTTTCCATATTAAATTGCTCAACGTTATACACGATTCTCTTTGCGACTAAGAAGAACAAAACAGAAATAAATAGTAATTCAGTTTTACATCATCTTCTTTGGATATCAGACTCTAGAATTGTATCTGATCAAATATTATAGAATTATTCAGCCTTTTACTACAGTTGCGTAAACAATTTTCAGAACACACATTGATATTGGACAAAGCATCCCTCCAGCAGATTTTAACATTTTTACTCTAATTTCTAATTTACGAAGGAAGGGTCTTTTCACATATACGCTAGTGGCTCCTGTTGCAAACCTTTGCTGATTTAGGATTGTTGTTTTTGCATTTACAGTTTTCTGTATTCCCTTGTACCCCCACTACTATTAAACAATTCCTGCAATGAAAGTACGCAGACATTTCTCTTCCCTTGTTTCGTTAACATTTTTTCTTTCGCATATATTTGTTAAAGGGCAAACCCCATTATAAAACACTCCAAAAAACGACGATATAACCAAATGTTCAGTTTGGGACGACAAGTAGGGCATCGAGTAATGCGTACCCTTGGAAGTGAACATAAATGTATGTAAATAAATTTTATTCCGTAGTGTGTATGAAATTCGGAAAATGAATTACACAATTGAATTCTATACGCACACACATACAAACGGCCAAAATGAAAAAATAAAATCTACATTAATTATCTACCATATGTCTAATGGTACTCACCGACCACATCCGGAGATGACAGTAAATTAGATTGTAGTTGAAAACTGTTAATAACGAAGGCAATTGAAGATCCGTGTTGATTAGGATTTTTTCACGGGAACATAAGTGAAGCTCCTTTGACAGTCTCGTCCTAGTACAGCCTATAGCCTACAAACAGAAATCCCTGACATGTATATATACCTGTCGTACGGTATGTGCATACAAACGTATGCACATACACGTACACCGTTCATTCTTGTATGAACATATGTAACCCTCACTTACGTTCTGTAAGGAAGAATACATATGCCATACCCACATTCACACACACACCCATTTAGACAGAATATATATACAGTAAGCATCAAACGATACGTACCAAGTAAACGTAGATGAAATCATTCCTGTAGGAAAAGCTTGCATTCCTTATCATCATATAGCTCAGAGATCCATGTTACACACAATGGCACGAATTGTAAAGAAATGTGAAGAGTCCCGTTTCTCAAATCATCATTGTTCCACCTACGGCAACATATATGCAAATGTATCTAATAGATCTTGCACCTTATGTTGCTGTTTTGGAAACAAGCATGTACCTTTAATGTTATGTGTGAATCGTATGCACGCGCATTTTATCGAAAACACGACAGGAACATAGTCAGAAAATAACTATAATGGTGGCCATAATGGCGCTATCAACTAAGGATCCTGCAATAGGAAAAGTGTACCAAATCAACAAAAATCTAAATGCTACGCAGTATACTTATTGAATAACAATGTATACAATTCTTCATATTTTCGAAATTATTTACGTGTTTCGAGTATACGTCTCCATCTGTGATTTTATTGGAATAAATTTATTGCAACACCCCGTTTCTATTTTCTTCATTCCTAATTACTGGCAGATTTTCTTTGAAGGTTTATGTGCTATTTTATAATATTATATTTTATTGCGCAAATATTTCCAATTAATTTGAGCGAAAGCACTACATAATTTGCATCTTAAAACGACAATATCAATTGAAAACGGAAACGTTATATTTTTTCTCATACTTGATTACACTTATGTCATGTTCTTGCAGATATGCTACAGTAATTGTTTGCTAATTTTCCATATTAAATTGCTCAACGTTATACACGATTCTCTTTGCGGCTAAGAAGAACAAAACAGAAATAAAGACTAATCCAGTTTTACATCATCTTCTTTGGATATCAGACTCTAGAATTGTATCTGTTCAAATATTATAGAATTATTCAGCCTTTTACTACAGTTGCGGGAACAATTTTCAGAACACACATTGATATTGGACAAAGCATCCCTCCAGC
The DNA here is from genome assembly GCA_034769895.1 of Magicicada septendecula. NCBI lineage: Eukaryota > Metazoa > Arthropoda > Insecta > Hemiptera > Cicadidae > Magicicada > Magicicada septendecula. The sequence continues at coordinate 477,043,149 of CM068367.1, read as the reverse complement.
AGATTTTAACATTTTTACTCATCTTGCTAATTTACGAAGGAAGGGTCTTTTCACATAAACGCTAGTGGCTCCTGTTGCAAACCCTTGCTGATTTAGGATTGTTGTTTTTGCATTTACAGTTTTCTGTATTCCCTTATACCCCCACTACCATTAAACAATTCCTGCAATGAAAGTACGCAGACATTTCTCTTCCCTTGTTTCGTTAAAATTTTTTCTGTCGCATATATTTGTTAAAGGGCAACCCCCATTATAAAACACTCAAAAAAACGACGATATTACCAAAAGTTCAGTTTGGGACGACAAGTAGTGCATCGAGTAATGCGTACCCTTGGTAGTGAACATAAATGTACGTAAATAAATTTTATTCCTTAGTGTGTACGAAATGCGGAAAATGAATTACACAATTGAATTTTATACGCACACACATACAAACGGCCAAAATGAAAAGATAAAAATCTACATTAATTATCTACCATATGTATAATGGTACTCACCGTCCACATCCGGAGGTGACAGTAAATTAGATTGTAGTTGAAAACTATTAATAACGAAGGCCATTGAAGATCCGTGTTGATCAGGATTTTTTCACGGGAACGTAAGAGAAGCTCCTTTGACAGTCTCGTCCTAGTACAGCTTACAGCCTACAAACAAAAATCCCGGAAATGTATATTGTAACGCAACAGAAATGTTATCCATGTTACATAAATATTATATTAACAAAATAATAAGTAAATCAGTATTTAACCCCATGATAAAACAAAGGTCTAATAAATACATTTATAATTATAGATAAAAATAAATAAGGATGCAAGGTAGAAATAACAATGATAAACAAACCTGTAAATTAGACAATAGTTAGTGATCCATGTTCAGTGAAAAGTAAATCAATATAATACTAATGAGAATTGTAAGAAAGAAAATAGTACAGAAAATGTCAAAGTAGATGACAATGAAATAAAACAAAAATGAGACAATAATTTACCTTATAGCAATAGTAAGTAAGGACTATGAATTAAATGATATTATTTTGTAACGATGAATGTTGTGTTAAAGTTTATATTATGTTATACTAATTACTTGTTGAGTTAATGGAAAGTAATGAAACAAAATGTATTATTCATTTACTGTTATAGAAGGATGTGAGAAACAGAGTTAATGTTAATAGATCACAATTTTATTATATGTGATCCATAGATCAAGACAAAATTGTTATTAGTTATGGAAAGAATATTTATTTATGTAAATGTTAATAGTTAAGATTTGATTATATGTATGAACTTATGTAAAAGGGCTATAGTTGTTCACCGGTTATAAACAAAGGTAGGTCAATATACAATAAAACGCCTAACAGCCAATAACACTATATAACCACTCATAACATAAAGGTTAGGTACGGAAGTTAATAATACTTAATGAATACGGTTCAAAGAGCTAGGAAAAAACATTTAATAAGTAATGATATATAATAAACCACCTCAATTTATACAAATTATGATAATGCCACAATGCCATGATATCGATTGATAACGTTTGATATCGAAAAAGTAAGAAATATAAAAGAAACAGACTAATATCAAAAAACCAGCAGAATATATGTAGAAAATAGTAAACAAACTATAGGTAGAGTTATATTCCGATATGATAGAAAATTAATAAGGAATGGACGAAAAATATATGAAATAAACACTGTATACAAAACATGGAGAAGGAAGAAAAATAATGCGTTGCTAAGGACTACAGGAATGAAGAAGTTGTTGATTTTCAATTATTGCCTTTTATGATCTGAACGTGATGAGATTAAAAAACCCAAGAAATGTCTAATGTAATTGGAATATTCTAAATTATTTTGATACTCTTATAATACACAAAATGCTAATGATAATATTCTTGACTTATGCCAGTACAGTTTAACCAAAAGAAATCATAGTATAGTATCACAATAAAAAATAAATAACTGGGTTCTACAAGGAAGGACTTGAATTGTCCTATACCCGAAAGGAATTGACGATATATATTAAAACCAATACAAAGAGTTAACTGTGTCACAACCAATAATATACACTACACTGGAAATCATAACCTTTCAAATACACGGAACTCACTAATTACTTCAAACAAGAGAAGAACGTATTTGGATCCAGAAATTGCAGAAGGAACATCAGTCTGGCCGTAAATAAATCCTGGGAGCTGTATTTCCGAGATGAACAGGACAAGAATTCCATTTTATTAAATCGAAGAAAGAATCTCGTACGACATATCCATCCTGAACGGTGAAGTTATCAATCAACAGCCTACACGAGTCGCTTCGTTCTAGTCTGGTAAATTATTATTGTATAAATCATATTAACTACACAACACTTCAAATTTGTAAATCTTGCATTCTTATCTATGTATTTTTAATCTTCCCCACAGTTACAAGAACCTTCACACCCTGAATTAAGTTAATTACAAACTAAAACACCTTATATAACCGAATCTAAATAAAGTATTGGACTGAACAATAATCGATTCACGCAATCTATAGCCTTTGTATATGCCAATGGGAACGTATCTTATTTAATGTTGAAGGAGTGAATAAATAAAGAACCCTTGTATAATTGCAAAATCTTATCATTTGGAGTATTATTTAATGAGTTGGGAATAAAAAGTAACTGACTAAGTATATAATAATTGGTTAACGTAAACAGTGAATTAACCTATAAGTTTCGTTGCCACGATACTACAGCCCTTATTGCGGAATTCTCCGACACCAAAGAGAAGAGCGTTAAAATACAAATATTTACATAATTCTCTTCGAGGTATAATAGGGTTGAACGAAATTATAGAATAACACATTAATTATTTAAGTTTCAAGCACACTAACACTGATATTTTTCTTAGAGAGATAAGCTAATATAGTTAATTAAATTACTATATTCCACAACTCCAAATATCTCAGATATTTAAATAATTGAAGTAAATTAAAACGACCGAAGAGAGGAAAGACAGGGGAGCATACCCGTTCATAGCAACGAATAGGTTTACATTGCGTGATACGAACGAGACACACGTACTCGTCACGATACAAATTGGCGCTCAACCAGTGTAGGGCTTAGGTTAAGTAAAATCATTAATATATTAACATTACTTAACCAGAGCAGGCAACTGTGGGAGAATAAAAATGTATGATACCAGAGGTAGATCAAAGAGGAGGGCAGAAGATACGGAGAAGGAAGAAGGTGAACAAGAACAGGAAATAGAAATAATAACAGATAGTGAAATGGGCCAACAGACAGACGAAATAACGGAAACTGAAATAACTATGGACAAGGAAAAGGGAGTAATGGAAGAAGAGGCCCAAGGGGATCAACCAGATAAATCCAACAAAAAGGAAGACATGAGTATGCAGGAGCTGTTGAGGATAATAATGGAAAGCAATAAACAAATAAAGGAGGAAATTAATGAAAACTCAAAGAGACTGGAGGAAAAATTCGATAAAACAAATGAGGAAATTAAAGAAACCTCAAAACTAATGAACGAAAAGTTCGATAGAAATAACGAAAGATTAAACCAAATTCACGAAAGGTTAGATAGGAATGATGAGGGTTTAAAACAAATGAAGGAAGACATCTTACAATTACATGAAGAAAATTTAAGGCAAATTAATGAAAAATTGAGAATATTCATGTAACAGTTAACCAGAAGGTGGACCAAAATAATGAGGAAAGAAAATTAGAAATAGCCAAAACAAATGAAGGGTTAGAAAAAACTAACGAAACAATAGTACAGGTTCGTGAAGAATTACAAAATAAAATTAATGACATAAAAATTGAGAGTAAAACAAGGGTCGAAGAAATCCAACAGGAAACTGTCGGGAAATATGAGCAAATTAAAAACGAAGAGAATAAGGAAGGGATTACGCAAATACAGACAAACATGGGTGAACGACTCGAAAGAGTATATGGCAATTTAAACAATATGGAAGGTCAAATTAATACCAATAAAAATAAAATAGAGGAAATTAGTAGACGCGAACTACAGTTACAAGAGGAAGTAGATTCATAGCGGGATAGGACATGTCAACATAGTCATACGAATAACCACGATAACCGTGAGTCGATTAATTTTCGTAATTACAAGCGTAATCCGATGGAATTTTTAAAGAGGTTGGAAGAGGTGATCGCAAGAAATAGAGAAAATCGCTGGAGTATTATACGCAGTATGATTGATGAGACATTTAAAGATACCTATGATAATTGGTGGACCGCGGTGCGCCCGGATATACTGGACATGACCGAGTTCAAAAAACAATTTAAAGAGAAATATTGGTCGGAATCGACCCAGAACATGATTAGAAATAATTTGAGTAACGGCCGATACGAAACGAACATAGGACAGTCTCCTACTTCATACTTTCTGGGAAAAGTATGTATGGCACGGAACTTAGAGCCCAGAATTCCCGAAGAATGTTTGGTGATACAACTATCCTACCATTATGAGGAAGGGATAAAAAATGCACGTATGTGTAGCCAAATCAAAACGATTTCAGCCATGGCCAAATTCCTTGAGAATTATGAGCACGAGAACCAATACCAAAGAAACAGGATGTTAAATTATAAATATCAGAAGTATAATAATAACGAACCACCAACCAATTCTCATAATAATGATCACAATCGACCCGCTCAGAACGTTAATGCAAATAGGACCCAGAACGATCACTCGAATAATAATTCCAGGAATTATAATTATCGTGGCAATAATCCTTATAATTACCGTGATAGTCGCAATAATAGAGGAGATGGGGACAGACGACCCAATAATTATAGGCATAACGTTAATTATAGTTACTCCAGGCCTCAAAGTAATCAGCGACGGTATTACCCAAGGAGTCACCGATATGACAATCATTATGATCAGTCCCGGCGTGAAGACAACTACCAACCTGAAAGAAATTATAGGATAGCGGAACCTAATGCAGAGGACCGCACCGAACCTGTACAAAATCAACATAATAATTCAAATGAAAATAGAGAAGAGTGGGTAAGCCCTCATTTAAACTAATAGAGGCAGTGAAAAATAATGAATACCCTTCACTGAACCGTAATCTTGGGGAACAACGACTTGTAAATAAAACTAAGCATAATAATACCATAACTATAATTAATAACCACTATTTAAAAAATATTAGAGAAGATTTATTGGAAGAGGATAAGAATCATGTAAACAGTAATAGTAATAACGAAATCATATATGTAACAGCAAAATTAAATGGGGTACAATCTACCATAATGATAGATACTGGATCCAACATATCGTTGATAGACAGTACTGAACTGGAAAAAATACAGCGAGAAAGCCCGTTGCCTATACCGACCTTACCTGTTAATAATGTGATAATTATCGGAGCCACTGGACGGCAAAATAAAACAGTTAAAAAACAAGTATCGCTCGATCTTACCAATAATAATATAACCCTACCAATAGGATTCTTGGTCGCAACGGGATTACCGTTCAATGTATTGATTGGATGCGATATATTGCGACAGCATTCCGCAGTAATTGACTTACATAAAGGCATAATATCTTTAACATCCGAAGAAGGATTATGGACAGCCGAATTAGTAGATGCTAATAGAACCGTTCCAATTAACAACAGATGTCTAGCCATAAAAAGCTACTTTTGTAAGAAAAATAAATTACCAGAAGTCATTCAATACGAGGACGACGATCCCGAACTGTGGCAGAGTAAGTCAGAAGAGATCCGAGAATTCCAAAGGGAAAAAACTTGTCGACAAGTAAGTAAGGTACAGGCCGAAAATTTAATTCAAATATATAATAAATACAAACGTATTCTCCAATGCTCCAGGTAAAGTAAAAGGATATCAGTGTGTGATAAATTTTAAAGAACCAGTGGACTTTCGCAGAAAATCCTATCCAATTGCTTATTCAATAAAAAACGAAGTCCGGGACGAGATTAATCGTATGATTCAGGATGACATAATAGAATATAGTCAATCACCATATACCAGTCCCATAGTGGCAGTCCCGAAAAAGAACGGAAAGGTGAGAATTTGCCTGGACGCTAGGGAAATAAATAAAATGATCATCAACGATAGGACTTCCCCGGGCGAAATTGAAGAAATTTTAAAGAAATTCCACGGCATTAAATACATCAGTACTTGGGATACGGTATGCGGATACTGGCAGGTAGAACTACATCCAGATAGTAGAAAATACATGGCGTTCCTTTTTGACGGAAGGAACTATCAATTTAAAAGGCTACCTTTCGGACTAATCAATTCTTTTGCAATATTTGTAAAATGCATGGACCAAGTATTGGGACAAGAAACACTGCAGTTCACTACGGTCTATGTAGATGACCTACTTATAACTTCTTCACATTGGGATGAACATTGCGAGCGGGTGGAACAGGTACTGAGAAAATTATCCGAAAACAACATAACACTCAAGCTGAATAAATCTAAATTTATCGCCAATCAAGTAAAGTTCTTAGGTTTTAGTTTGTCTGAGGAGGGTATCACACCTTCAACAGAAAAAGTAGAAGCAATTCAACTGTTCCCTACTCCAAAAAATAGAAAACAGCTACAATCCTTTCTTGGAATTTGTAACTATTACCGAAAATTCCAAGATAACTATTCGGAAATAACTGCCAAGTTTCAGAAACAATTATCATCCAAAGACAAATGGGCATGGGGACCAGAACAAGATAAAATTCTGCAATTAATCAAGAAGAAATTTCTAGAAACAGTTATGTTGTACCACCCTGATTTTAACAAACGCTTTTATTTAAACTGTGATGCGAGCAATGTTAGTTTAGGAGCTACCCTATATCAAGAAGATGAAGAAGGACATCATATGGTAATCAGCTTCGTCAGCAGAGTACTGAACAACTGCGAACGCAACTATAACGTTACCGAGAAGGAGCTGCTAAGTGTAGTGTACGCATGCAATAAATTTAAAACTTACATACTCGGATACCCAGTGACCGTAAGAAGTGACCATAAATCAATTTCATTTCTAAAAAGATGTAAACTTAGTCATGGCCGGCTAACTAGATGGGTCCTTGCATTGCAAGAGTATTGCATCGATTGGGAATATATACCTGGAAGAAAGAACATAGCAGCCGATATCTTGTCCCGAATAAACATACAAGACCAATCGTTCGAAGGAGAAAAGGAACAGATTGCAAAGGTGTACCATGTCATTAAGAGTCGGAAGGATTTAGAAATTATCACAAATGAAATTAATCAACACCAAAAATTGGATCCCAAATTAATAAACATACGCCAGAAGGTGCAAAATGCTGATGAAGTTATTACTAAATATTACTGTATACATGATGATCGATTATTTATTAAGGTTACCCCTAAACAAATAAACTGGAAATTAGTAATTCCCACCGCTGTGGAAAACAAATTGATCTTGGATTACCATGAACGATATGGACACATGGGAGCCATAAAAATCGTCAAAGCCCTGGAAGAACAAGTGTACATAAAAAATATAACCAGAAAAGTGCAAAAATCCATACAAGCATGTCACATCTGTCAGATGGTTAAACATAACAATGAGAAGAAGGAGGGAGTCATGATCCCTATCACATCCAAATATAAGCTGGAGAAAGTATTTCTGGATATATGCGAACCATTCCCACGCAGTGGAGGAAACCATAGATATAAATTCATAATTATTATTTTTGATAACTTTTCCAAATATACTAAACTCTACGCTATTAGCAGATCCACGACCAAGAAAATTCTGGAAATAGTCATTGGACGTTACATAACAGAGATTGGTAAACCGTCATCTATTATCACCGATCATGGTACGCAATTCAAGGGAAGTAAATGGAGAAATAATCTTCTAAAACACAACATTAGAACATATAAGATTTCAGTATACCACCCCAGCAGCAATCCGGCAGAACGTGTATTGAGGGAAGTTGGCAGAATACTCCGAACTTACTGTCATGACCAACAGAGAAGGTGGTACGAATACTTGTCACTGACCGAAGAGTTCTTAAATATATCTTACCATCAGTCCATCGAAAATACCCCTTATACTGTTATGTTTGAAAGGCTTCCACCTAGAGAAATCCAGGATATTATAAATTTTCCAAATAACCCAGAATATCAGTTTGAAACCGTTAAATTTTATAACCGAGTAATGGAAAAGGCGGAAATGAAGAAAAAGGAAAAATGAAAAGAATAATCCAAAACCAATTAAGTACCAAGTGGGCGAGGAAATATTAATAAGAAACAGGGAGCTACCCAGCACTCTAGAGGGAATAACTAAAAAATTATTATTATTATATACTGGGCCATATGTGATAACAAAAAAGAATAATAACAATACCTATGAAATAATGAACCCTGTCACGAAAAAGATTAAGGGAACATACAATCAGGAGTCCATAAAGAAATATTATGAATAAAACCACTAAATCCTAAAATACAATAAGAACAACTTATTACCGATTTTGAAGAGAAAACACTTGTAAATAAAAGAGAATTTTTTGAACAATATTATATAAATATAAAGCATGTCAGTCAAAATAAAGTAAGTCTGAATTAAAATATAGTTATGAAGAAGGTATTAAGAAGAGTTAATAACAAACCCCAAGATTACAGAAGAAAACCAGAATTATTACTACATGTCTACAAAGAAATAGTGTGAATAATGAATAATGAAACCTCAAGATAAAATTTTTTATATCAAACATACCTATGCAAAATAATAAAAGAAAAATAATATGACCTAAAATACATACCGCATTGCCAAGTGAAAGGAACAACCTCAATAAACGATTGATTGTAACCAATGTAATATTAAAGAAAACGAAAAAAAATATTTATCGACATAATTCATTGAAATATAACCAGCCAAAATAATGAAAAAGATAAGAAAAATAATAGTTGAGATAAAGACTGTATCTAGTCAGAAACACAGTAATAATAATAATCAAACCAATTACTATTTAGAAAATATTGAGATCAGAAGAACAAATGAAGAAGATACTTAGCGTTATTATCACAACAAGAAAGAAAAACAAAAATAATTACTAATGATAACTGTCAGAATTATTATCAAAAAATGTTTAAGGAAACTAAAATGGAATCACGAAGTATGAAGGATAGGAATAAATAAATATAAAAGCAACAATGTGAAAAAATTCCCAAATGTTTATTGTTAATTGATTAAGGAGATTATTAGGAGATTATTATATGTTTATAGCTGACTGTAGATGAATTCCAGCAGTACTATATTAAGGTGTAGTGTGGACAGCAGAGTATGAAGCCAAACAGTGCCTCTCTGAACTGTACCAACGCACATATTAGGGATTGTTAGGGAAATTAAATATTTAAGGAATATTAGAATAGTTGCAAGAATGACCTCAGATTCCAGAATAGTAGGACGAAGAAAACAGAAAGAAAATAGCCGACAGAAGAATAATTAAGAAATACAGTGATTACAGTAATTATAAGTAGAAGAGATGTGAACCTAAAGTATCATTAAATATTGTAGCCAACTATCAACAAATACTGTTTACAGAAATTAAATAGGATCAAGAATGTTAATAGACATAATGAAATGTTATTAAATAAAGAATTATTAATACTAGTCTAACAAAGTTACATTGAGAATCCCATCGTCAACCATTAATATTGAGATGAAGAAAAGGCATGTGAAAAAGACAAGTTTATTTGACCTAAACTTCATTCAGGTAAACTAAACTTTTTTAGGAGGGGGAGCATATGTAACGCAACAGAAATGCAGTCATCCATGTTACATAAATATTATATTAACAAAATAATAAGTAAATCTATATTTAACCCCATGATAAAACAAAGGTCTAATAAATACATTTATAATTATAGATAAAAATAAATAAGGATGCAAGGTAGAAATAACAATGATAAACAAACCTGTAAATTAGACAATAGTTAGTGATCCATGTTCAGTGAAAAGTAAATCAATATAATACTAATGAGAATTGTAAGAAAGAAAATAGTACAGAAAATGTCAAAGTAGATGATAATGAAATTAAACAAAAATGAGACAATAATTTACCTTATAGCAATAGTAAGTAAGGACTATGAATTAAATGATATTATTTTGTAACGATGAATGTTGTGTTAAAGTTTATGTTATGTTATACTAATTACTTGTTGAGTTAATGGAAAGTAATGAAACAAAATGTATTATTCAATTACTGATATAGAAGGATGTGGGAAACAGAGTTAATGTTAATAGATCACAATTTTATTATATGTGATCCATAGATCAAGACAAAATTGTTATTAGTTATGGAAAGAATAATTATTTATGTAAATGTTAATAGTTAAGATTTGATTATATGTATGAACTTATGTAAAAGGGCTATAGTTGTTCACCGGTTATAAACAAAGATAGGTCAATATACAATAAAAGGCCTAACAGCCAATAATACTATATAACCACTCATAACATAAAGGTTAGGTACGGAAGGTAATAATACTTAATGAATACGGTTCAAAGAGCTAGGAAAAAACATTTAATAAGTAATGATATATAATAAACCACCTCAATTTATACAAATTATGATAATGCCACAATGCCATGATATCGATTGATAACGTTTGATATCGAAAAAGTAAGAAATATAAAAGAAACAGACTAATTTCAAAAAACCAGCAGAATATATGTAGAAAATAGTAAACAAACTATAGGTAGAGTTATATTCCGATATGATAGAAAATTAATAAGGAATGGACGAAAAATGTATGAAATAAACACTATATACAAAACATGGAGAAGGAAGAAAATTAATGCGTTGCTAAGGACTACAGGAATGAAGAAGTTGTTGATTTTCAATTATTGCCTTTTATGATCTGAACGTGATGAGATTAAAAAACCCAAGAAATGTCTAATGTAATTGGAATATTCTAAATTATTTTGATACTCTTATAATACACAAAATTCTAATGATAATATTCTTGACTTATGCCAGTACAGTTTAACCAAACGAGATCATAGTATAGTATCACAATAAAAAATAAATAACTGGGTTCTACAAGGAAGGACTTGAATTGTCCTATACCCGAAAGGAATTGACGATATATATTAAAACCAATACAAAGAGTTAACTGTGTCACAACCAATAATATACACTACACTGGAAATCATAACCTTTTAAATACACGGAACATCACTAATTACTTCAAACAAGAGAAGAACGTATTTGGATCCAGAAATTGCAGAAGGAACATCAGTCTGGCCGTAAATAAATCCAGGGAGCTGTATTTCCGAGATGAACAGGACAAGAATTCCATTTTATTAAATCGAAGAAAGAATCTCGTACGACATATCCATCCTGAACGGTGAAGTTATCAATCAACAGCCTACACGAGTCGCTTCGTTCTAGTCTGGTAAATTATTATTGTATAAATCATATTAACTACACAACACTTCAAATTTGTAAATCCTGCATTCTTATCTATGTATTTTTAATCTTCCCCACAGTTACAAGAACCTTCACACCCTGAATTAAGTTAATTACAAACTGAAACACCGTATATAACCGAATCTAAATAAAGTATTGGACTGAACAATAATCGATTCACGCAATCTATAGCCTTTGTATATGCCAATGGGAACATATCTTATTTAATGTTGAAGGAGTGAATAAATAAAGAACCCTTGTATAATTGCAAAATCTTATCATTTGGAGTATTATTTAATGAGTTGGGAATAAAAAGTAACTGACTAAGTATATAATAATTGGTTAACGTAAACAGTAAATTAACCTATAAGTTTCGTTGCCACGATACTACAGCCCTTATTGCGGAATTCTCCGACACCAAAGAGAAGAGCGTTAAAATACAAATATTTACATAATTCTCTTCGAGGTATAATAGGGTTGAACGAAATTATAGAATAACACATTAATTATTAAAGTTTCAAGCACACTAACACTGATATTTTTCTTAGAGAGATAAGCTAATATTAGTTAATTAAATTACTATATTCCACAACTCCAAATATCTCAGATATTTAAATAATTGAAGTAAATTAAAACGACCGAAGAGAGGAACGACAGGGGAGCATACCCGTTCATAGCAACGAATAGGTTTACATTGCGTGATACGAACGAGACACACGTACTCGTCTCGATACAATATATACCTGTCGTACGGTATGTGCATACAAACGTATGCACATACACGTACACAGTTCATTCTTGTATGAACATATGTAACCCTCACTTACGTACTGTAAGGAAGACTACATATGCCATACCCAGTTTCACACACACAAACACTCATTTAGACAGAATATATCTTGTAACGTCGCGGTTTTTGTTAGAGGTTTTAGCGAAAACTTTGTATGTGGCTTATTGGGTGTTCGTCTTATTTAATTAAGCTCCCAATGTTGTTATGCGCCAAACTTGTAACGTCGCGGTTTGAGGTATTAAAGTTTCCGCCTCTCCGCAGTCGCCACTTATGAATTATAATAACTGACGTTTTAAAAAATAAATAAAGGATTTTTTAATGTTACTCAATCTAAACAGAAATCGAGAGTGTGTGATTTGGGGTCAAGGAGGGAAGTTGTTCAGCCTTATGAGGAAGAGAGAGTAAGTACCAATTATTTACACTCGGTTTAGACGATTTCTGATTTTTCAAATTGTTCGCTGTGATTTAAATCAGCTGATTGTGAGACAAGTTTCCACGCCTAGTTCAACCAGCCTACACTATAGCAAAATCTGATCCGATGTGTTGATCTCTTCTGTTTTTGTGCTGAAATCTATTACAACTACCCACTACAAAAGTTATAACACACTTTATTATTCAATATCATGTTTTCAATAATATTATTTATTTATTATTGGTTTTTGTTTCCTGCCACCAAAATACAAGTATCACAATTGATCTTTCCTTACATAAAACATAATATCGACTTCATCGAGTAAACATGGAATTGTCTAAAGAAAAAAACATATATGGTTTTGTTTACCAAATTTTACACTATTTTCAAAACATCAATTAATATATAATTCTTAATAATTCCCCAGGGTTAAGGGTAAGTTCTTTTTGTTATGAGATGGTCAGAAATGGATAATTACTAAGCTTTACAAATACCGAAAAAATATTAAATAAATTTGTTTATTTTTCGTTTAGTATGTAGTTCCAGGAATGTCCGTAAGAGAGCAGCGTGCGTTTGTTTACTTTAAAAACATGTGATTAAATTTGACTAGTTTCGTGTTCTATACCAACATTCGGAATGCGTTTTCTTCGTTAACTATTAAACGAAATGTTTATATTACCTCTCTTCGTATGGTTCTTACTGGAATGAAGCTTTTTCTCTGGTGAGGTCCGTCTTGAGTTATAATTTCATTAACGTCTGGCTCATATTCTATCGTCAACTTGAACTATGGCGAAACTAGGTTGAATCATCAGAAGGTTTTCTTTCACTGTTTTTTAAGGAGTATAACCATTTAATTTTGATAAATAATGGATGATTATATAGTGGTCATGTTGCTTGTTAATTTTGTACTAATTTTCACTCCTCCAAAGTTTCAAAAAGGATATTTTAATAGAATTGTGGTAGCATCATTTTGTCAACTCGCCAGGTTTAATTTCCAAATTGATTATTATATTGCAATACCCCGTTTCTATTTTCTTCATTCCTAATTACTGGCAGATTTTCTTTGCAGGTTTATGTGCTATTTTATATTATTCTATTTTATTGCGCAAATGTTTCCAAATAATTTGAGCGAAAGCACTAAATAATTTGCATCTTAAAACGACAATAACAATTGAAAACGGAAACGTTATATTTTTTCTCATACTTGATTACACTTATGTCATGTTCTTGCAGATATGCTACAGTAAATGTTGGCTAATTTGCCATATTAAATTGCTCAACGTTATACACGCTTCTTGTTGCGACTAATAAGAACAAAGCAGAAATAAATAGTAATCCAGTTTTACATAATCTTTTTTGGATATCAGACTCTAGAATTGTATCTGTTCAAATATTATATAATTATTCAGCCTTTTACTACAGTTGCGGAAACAATTTTCAGAACACACATTGATATTGGACAAAGCATCCCTCCAGCAGATTTTAACATTTTTACTCATATTGCTAATTTACGAAGGAAGGGTCTTTTCACATAAACACTAGTGGCTCCTGTTGCTAACCCTTGCTGATTTAGGATTGTTGTTTTTGCATTTACAGTTTTCTGTATTCCCTTTTACCCCCACTACTATTAAACAATTCCTGCAATGACAGTACGCAGACATTTCTCTTCCCTTATTTCGTTAACATTTTTTCTGTCGCATATATTTGTTAAAGGGCAACCCCCATTAAAAAACACTCCAAAAAACGACGATATTACCCAAAGTTTAGTTTGGGACGACAAGTAGGGCATCGAGTAATGCGTACCCTTGGAAGTGAACATAAATGTACGTAAATAAATTTTATTCCGTAGTGTGTACGAAATTCGGAAAATGAATTACACAATTGAATTATATACGCACACACATACAAACGGCCAAAATGAAAAGATAAAAATCTACATTAATTATCTACCATATGTATAATGGTACTCACCGACCACATCCGGAGGTGACAGTAAATTAGATTGTAGTTGAAAACTGTTAATAACGAAGGCCATTGAAGACCCGTGTTGATAAGGATTTTTTCACGGGAACGTAAGAGAAGCTCCTTTGACAGTCTCGTCCTAGTACAGCTTACAGCCTACAAACAAAAATCCCGGATATGTATATTGTAACGCAACAGAAATGCAGTCATCCATGTTACATAAATATTATATTAAAAAATAATAAGTAAATCAATATTTAACCCCATGATAAAACAAAGGTATAATAAATATATTTATAATTATAGATAAAAATAAATAAGAATGCAACTTAGAAATAACAATGATAAACAAACCTGTAAATTAGACAATAGTTAGTGATCCATGTTCAGTGAAAAATAATCAATATAATATTAATGAGAATTGTAAGAAAGAAAATAGTACAGAAAATGTCAAAGTAGATGACAATGAATTTAAACAAAAATGAGACAATAATTTACCTTATAGCAATAGTAAGTAAGGACTATGAAGTAAATGATATTATTTTGTAACGATGAATGTTGTGTTAAAGTTTATATTATGTTATACTAATTACTTGTTGAGTTAATGGAAAGTAATGAAACAAAATGTATTATTCAATTACTATTATAGAAGGATGTGGGAAACAGAGTTAATGTTAATAGATCACAATTTTATTATATGTGATCCGTAGATCAAGATAAAATTGTTATTAGTTATGGAAAGAATAATTATTTATGTAAATGTTAATAGTTAAGATTTGATTATATGTATGAACTTATGTAAAAGGGCTATAGTTGTTCACCGGTTATAAACAAAGGTAGGTCAATATACAATAAAAGGCCTAACAGCCAATAAGACTATATAACCACTCATAACATAAAGGTTAGGTACGGAAGTTAATAATATTTAATGAATACGGTTCAAAGAGCTAGGAAAAACATTTAATAAGTAATGATATATAATAAACCACCTCAATTTATACAAATTATGATAATGCCCACAATGCCATGATATCGATTGATAACGTTTGATATCGAAAAAGTAAGAAATATAAAAGAAACAGACTAATAACATAACAAAACAGAAATAAATAGTAATGCAGTTTTACATCATCTTCTTTGGATATCAGACTCTAGAATTGTATCTGTTCAAATATTATAGAATTATTCAGCCTTTTACTACAGTTGCGGAAACAATTTTCAGAACACACATTGATATTGGACAAAGCATCCCTCCAGCAGATTTTAACATTTTTACTCATAATGCTAATTTACCAAGGAAAGGTCTTTTCACATAAACGCTAGTGGCTCCTGTTGCAAACCCTTGCTGATTTAGGATTGTTGTTTTTGCATTTACAGTTTTCTGTATTCCCTTTTACCCCCACTACTATTAAACAATTCCTGCAATGAAAGTACGCAGACATTTCTCTTCCCTTGTTTCGTTAACATTTTTTCTGTCGCATATATATGTTAAAGGGCAACCCCCATTATAAAACACTCCAAAAAACGACGATATTACCAAAAGTTCAGTTTGGGACGACAAGTAGGGCATCGAGTAATGCGTACCCTTGGAAGTGAACATAAATGTACGTAAATAAATTTTATTCCTTAGTGTGTTCGAAATGCGGAAAATGAATTACACAATTGAATTATATACGCACACACACATACAAACGGCCAAAATGAAAAGATAAAAATCTACTATAATTATCTACCATATGTGTAATGGTACTCAACGACCACATCCGGAGGTGACAGTAAATTAGATTGTAGTTGAAAACTGTTAATAACGAAGGCCATTGAAGATCCGTGTTGATCAGACTTTTTTCACGGGAACGTAAGAGAAGCTCCTTTGACAGTCTCGTCCTAGTACAGCTTACAGCCTACAAACAAAAATCCCGGATATGTATATATACCTGTCGTACGGTATGTGCATACAAACGTATGCACATACAGGTACACCGTTCATTCTTGTATGAGCATATGTAACCCTCACTTACGTACGGTAAGGAAGAATACATATGCCATACCCACTTTCACACACACAAACACCCATTTAGACAGAATATATATACAGTAAGCATAAAATGATACTTACCGAGTAAACGTAGATGAAATCATTCCTGTAGGAACAGCTTGCATTCCTTATCATCATATAGCTCAGAGATCCATGTTAAACACAATGGCACGAATTGCAAAGAAATGTGGATAGTCTCGTTTCTCAAATCATCATTGTTCCACCTACGGCAACAAATATGCAAATGTATCTAGTAGATCTTGCACTTTATGTTGCTGTTTTGGAAACAAGCATGTACCTTTAACGTTATGTGTGAATCGTACGCACACGCATTTTATCGAAAACACGACAGGAACATAGTCACAAAATAACTATAATGGTGGCCATAATGGCGCTATCAACTAAGGATCCTGCAATAGGAAAAGAGTACCCAATCAGCAAAAATCTAAATGCTACGCAGTATACTTATTGAATAACAATGTATACAATTCTTCATTTTTTCGAAATTATTTTCGAGTTTCGAGTATACGTCTCCATCTGTGATTTTATTGCAATAAGTTTATTGCAATACCCCGTTCCTATTTTCTTCATTCCTAATTACTGGCAGATTTTCTTTGCAGGATTATGTGCTATTTTATATTATTCTATTTTATTGCGCAAATGTTTCCAAGTAATTTGAGCGAAAGCACTAAATAATTTGCATCTTAAAACGACAATAACAATTGAAAACGGAAACGTTATCTTTTTTCTCATACTTGATTACACTTATGTCATGTTCTTGCAGATATGCTACAGTAATTGTTGGCTAATTTGCCATATTAAATTGCTCAACGTTATACACGCTTCTTGTTGCGACTAATAAGAACAAAGCAGAAATAAATAGTAATCCAGTTTTACATAATCTTTTTTGGATATCAGACTCTAGAATTGTATCTGTTCAAATATTATATAATTATTCAGCCTTTTACTACAGTTGCGGAAACAATTTTCAGAACACACATTGATATTGGACAAAGCATCCCTCCAGCAGATTTTAACATTTTTACTCATATTGCTAATTTACGAAGGAAGGGTCTTTTCACATAAACACTAGTGGCTCCTGTTGCTAACCCTTGCTGATTTAGGATTGTTGTTTTTGCATTTACAGTTTTCTGTATTCCCTTTTACCCCCACTACTATTAAACAATTCCTGCAATGACAGTACGCAGACATTTCTCTTCCCTTGTTTCGTTAACATTTTTTCTGTCGCATATATTTGTTAAAGGGCAACCCCCATTAAAAAACACTCCAAAAAACGACGATATTACCAAAAGTTCAGTTTGGGACGACAAGTAGGGCATCGAGTAATGCGTACCCTTGGAAGTGAACATAAATGTACGTAAATAAATTTTATTCCGTAGTGTGTACGAAATTCGGAAAATGAATTACACAATTGAATTATATACGCACACACATACAAACGGCCAAAATGGAAAGATAAACATCTACATTAATTATCTACCATATGTATAATGGCACTCACCGACCACACCCGGAGGTGACAGTAAATTAGATTGTAGTTGAAAACTGTTAATAACGAAGGCCATTGAAGACCCGTGTTGATAAGGATTTTTTCACGGGAACGTAAGAGAAGCTCCTTTGACAGTCTCGTCCTAGTACAGCTTACAGCCTACAAACAAAAATCCCGGATATGTATATTGTAACGCAACAGAAATGCAGTCATCCATGTTACATAAATATTATATTAAAAAATAATAAGTAAATCAATATTTAACCCCATGATAAAACAAAGGTATAATAAATATATTTATAATTATAGATAAAAATAAATAAGAATGCAACTTAGAAATAACAATGATAAACAAACCTGTAAATTAGACAATAGTTAGTGATCCATGTTCAGTGAAAAATAATCAATATAATATTAATGAGAATTGTAAGAAAGAAAATAGTACAGAAAATGTCAAAGTAGATGACAATGAATTTAAACAAAAATGAGACAATAATTTACCTTATAGCAATAGTAAGTAAGGACTATGAAGTAAATGATATTATTTTGTAACGATGAATGTTGTGTTAAAGTTTATATTATGTTATACTAATTACTTGTTGAGTTAATGGAAAGTAATGAAACAAAATGTATTATTCAATTACTATTATAGAAGGATGTGGGAAACAGAGTTAATGTTAATAGATCACAATTTTATTATATGTGATCCGTAGATCAAGATAAAATTGTTATTAGTTATGGAAAGAATAATTATTTATGTAAATGTTAATAGTTAAGATTTGATTATATGTATGAACTTATGTAAAAGGGCTATAGTTGTTCACCGGTTATAAACAAAGGTAGGTCAATATACAATAAAAGGCCTAACAGCCAATAACACTATATAACCACTCATAACATAAAGGTTAGGTACGGAAGTTAATAATATTTAATGAATACGGTTCAAAGAGCTAGGAAAAACATTTAATAAGTAATGATATATAATAAACCACCTCAATTTATACAAATTATGATAATGCCCACAATGCCATGATATCGATTGATAACGTTTGATATCGAAAAAGTAAGAAATATAAAAGAAACAGACTAATAACATAACAAAACAGAAATAAATAGTAATGCAGTTTTACATCATCTTCTTTGGATATCAGACTCTAGAATTGTATCTGTTCAAATATTATAGAATTATTCAGCCTTTTACTACAGTTGCGGAAACAATTTTCAGAACACACATTGATATTGGACAAAGCATCCCTCCAGCAGATTTTAACATTTTTACTCATAATGCTAATTTACCAAGGAAAGGTCTTTTCACATAAACGCTAGTGGCTCCTGTTGCAAACCCTTGCTGATTTAGGATTGTTGTTTTTGCATTTACAGTTTTCTGTATTCCCTTTTACCCCCACTACTATTAAACAATTCCTGCAATGAAAGTACGCAGACATTTCTCTTCCCTTGTTTCGTTAACATTTTTTCTGTCGCATATATATGTTAAAGGGCAACCCCCATTATAAAACACTCCAAAAAACGACGATATTACCAAAAGTTCAGTTTGGGACGACAAGTAGGGCATCGAGTAATGCGTACCCTTGGAAGTGAACATAAATGTACGTAAATAAATTTTATTCCTTAGTGTGTTCGAAATGCGGAAAATGAATTACACAATTGAATTATATACGCACACACACATACAAACGGCCAAAATGAAAAGATAAAAATCTACTATAATTATCTACCATATGTGTAATGGTACTCAACGACTACATCCGGAGGTGACAGTAAATTAGATTGTAGTTGAAAACTGTTAATAACGAAGGACATTGAAGATCCGTGTTGATCAGACTTTTTTCACGGGAACGTAAGAGAAGCTCCTTTGACAGTCTCGTCCTAGTACAGCTTACAGCCTACAAGCAAAAATCCCGGATATGTATATATACCTGTCGTACGGTATGTGCATACAAACGTATGCACATACAGGTACACCGTTCATTCTTGTATGAGCATATGTAACCCTCACTTACGTACGGTAAGGAAGAATACATATGCCATACCCACTTTCACACACACAAACACCCATTTAGACAGAATATATATACAGTAAGCATAAAATGATACTTACCGAGTAAACGTAGATGAAATCATTCCTGTAGGAACAGCTTGCATTCCTTATCATCATATAGCTCAGAGATCCATGTTAAACACAATGGCACGAATTGCAAAGAAATGTGGATAGTCTCGTTTCTCAAATCATCATTGTTCCACCTACGGCAACAAATATGCAAATGTATCTAGTAGATCTTGCACTTTATGTTGCTGTTTTGGAAACAAGCATGTACCTTTAACGTTATGTGTGAATTGTATGCACACGCATTTTATCGAAAACACGACAGGAACATAGTCACAAAATAACTATAATGGTGGCCATAATGGCGCTATCAACTAAGGATCCTGCAATAGGAAAAGAGTACCCAATCAGCAAAACTCTAAATGCTACGCAGTATACTTATTGAATAACAATGTATACAATTCTTCATTTTTTCGAAATTATTTTCGAGTTTCGAGTATACGTCTCCATCTGTGATTTTATTGCAATAAGTTTATTGCAATACCCCGTTCCTATTTTCTTCATTCCTAATTACTGGCAGATTTTCTTTGCAGGATTATGTGCTATTTTATATTATTCTATTTTATTGCGCAAATGTTTCCAAATAATTTGAGCGAAAGCACTAAATAATTTGCATCTTAAAACGACAATAACAATTGAAAACGGAAACGTTATCTTTTTTCTCATACTTGATTACACTTATGTCATGTTCTTGCAGATATGCTACAGTAATTGTTGGCTAATTTGCCATATTAAATTGCTCAACGTTATACACGCTTCTTGTTGCGACTAATAAGAACAAAGCAGAAATAAATAGTAATCCAGTTTTACATAATCTTTTTTGGATATCAGACTCTAGAATTGTATCTGTTCAAATATTATATAATTATTCAGCCTTTTACTACAGTTGCGGAAACAATTTTCAGAACACACATTGATATTGGACAAAGCATCCCTCCAGCAGATTTTAACATTTTTACTCATATTGCTAATTTACGAAGGAAGGGTCTTTTCACATAAACACTAGTGGCTCCTGTTGCTAACCCTTGCTGATTTAGGATTGTTGTTTTTGCATTTACAGTTTTCTGTATTCCCTTTTACCCCCACTACTATTAAACAATTCCTGCAATGACAGTACGCAGACATTTCTCTTCCCTTGTTTCGTTAACATTTTTTCTGTCGCATATATTTGTTAAAGGGCAACCCCCATTAAAAAACACTCCAAAAAACGACGATATTACCAAAAGTTCAGTTTGGGACGACAAGTAGGGCATCGAGTAATGCGTACCCTTGGAAGTGAACATAAATGTACGTAAATAAATTTTATTCCGTAGTGTGTACGAAATTCGGAAAATGAATTACACAATTGAATTATATACGCACACACATACAAACGGCCAAAATGGAAAGATAAACATCTACATTAATTATCTACCATATGTATAATGGCACTCACCGACCACACCCGGAGGTGACAGTAAATTAGATTGTAGTTGAAAACTGTTAATAACGAAGGCCATTGAAGACCCGTGTTGATAAGGATTTTTTCACGGGAACGTAAGAGAAGCTCCTTTGACAGTCTCGTCCTAGTACAGCTTACAGCCTACAAACAAAAATCCCGGATATGTATATTGTAACGCAACAGAAATGCAGTCATCCATGTTACATAAATATTATATTAAAAAATAATAAGTAAATCAATATTTAACCCCATGATAAAACAAAGGTATAATAAATATATTTATAATTATAGATAAAAATAAATAAGAATGCAACTTAGAAATAACAATGATAAACAAACCTGTAAATTAGACAATAGTTAGTGATCCATGTTCAGTGAAAAATAATCAATATAATATTAATGAGAATTGTAAGAAAGAAAATAGTACAGAAAATGTCAAAGTAGATGACAATGAATTTAAACAAAAATGAGACAATAATTTACCTTATAGCAATAGTAAGTAAGGACTATGAAGTAAATGATATTATTTTGTAACGATGAATGTTGTGTTAAAGTTTATATTATGTTATACTAATTACTTGTTGAGTTAATGGAAAGTAATGAAACAAAATGTATTATTCAATTACTATTATAGAAGGATGTGGGAAACAGAGTTAATGTTAATAGATCACAATTTTATTATATGTGATCCGTAGATCAAGATAAAATTGTTATTAGTTATGGAAAGAATAATTATTTATGTAAATGTTAATAGTTAAGATTTGATTATATGTATGAACTTATGTAAAAGGGCTATAGTTGTTCACCGGTTATAAACAAAGGTAGGTCAATATACAATAAAAGGCCTAACAGCCAATAACACTATATAGCCACTCATAACATAAAGGTTAGGTACGGAAGTTAATAATATTTAATGAATACGGTTCAAAGAGCTAGGAAAAACATTTAATAAGTAATGATATATAATAAACCACCTCAATTTATACAAATTATGATAATGCCCACAATGCCATGATATCGATTGATAACGTTTGATATCGAAAAAGTAAGAAATATAAAAGAAACAGACTAATAACATAACAAAACAGAAATAAATAGTAATGCAGTTTTACATCATCTTCTTTGGATATCAGACTCTAGAATTGTATCTGTTCAAATATTATAGAATTATTCAGCCTTTTACTACAGTTGCGGAAACAATTTTCAGAACACACATTGATATTGGACAAAGCATCCCTCCAGCAGATTTTAACATTTTTACTCATAATGCTAATTTACCAAGGAAAGGTCTTTTCACATAAACGCTAGTGGCTCCTGTTGCAAACCCTTGCTGATTTAGGATTGTTGTTTTTGCATTTACAGTTTTCTGTATTCCCTTTTACCCCCACTACTATTAAACAATTCCTGCAATGAAAGTACGCAGACATTTCTCTTCCCTTGTTTCGTTAACATTTTTTCTGTCGCATATATATGTTAAAGGGCAACCCCCATTATAAAACACTCCAAAAAACGACGATATTACCAAAAGTTCAGTTTGGGACGACAAGTAGGGCATCGAGTAATGCGTACCCTTGGAAGTGAACATAAATGTACGTAAATAAATTTTATTCCTTAGTGTGTTCGAAATGCGGAAAATGAATTACACAATTGAATTATATACGCACACACACATACAAACGGCCAAAATGAAAAGATAAAAATCTACTATAATTATCTACCATATGTGTAATGGTACTCAACGACTACATCCGGAGGTGACAGTAAATTAGATTGTAGTTGAAAACTGTTAATAACGAAGGACATTTAAGATCCGTGTTGATCAGACTTTTTTCACGGGAACGTAAGAGAAGCTCCTTTGACAGTCTCGTCCTAGTACAGCTTACAGCCTACAAACAAAAATCCCGGATATGTATATATACCTGTCGTACGGTATGTGCATACAAACGTATGCACATACAGGTACACCGTTCATTCTTGTATGAGCATATGTAACCCTCACTTACGTACGGTAAGGAAGAATACATATGCCATACCCACTTTCACACACACAAACACCCATTTAGACAGAATATATATACAGTAAGCATAAAATGATACTTACCGAGTAAACGTAGATGAAATCATTCCTGTAGGAACAGCTTGCATTCCTTATCATCATATAGCTCAGAGATCCATGTTAAACACAATGGCACGAATTGCAAAGAAATGTGGATAGTCTCGTTTCTCAAATCATCATTGTTCCACCTACGGCAACAAATATGCAAATGTATCTAGTAGATCTTGCACTTTATGTTGCTGTTTTGGAAACAAGCATGTACCTTTAACGTTATGTGTGAATCGTATGCACACGCATTTTATCGAAAACACGACAGGAACATAGTCACAAAATAACTATAATGGTGGCCATAATGGCGCTATCAACTAAGGATCCTGCAATAGGAAAAGAGTACCCAATCAGCAAAAATCTAAATGCTACGCAGTATACTTATTGAATAACAATGTATACAATTCTTCATTTTTTCGAAATTATTTTCGAGTTTCGAGTATACGTCTCCATCTGTGATTTTATTGCAATAAGTTTATTGCAATACCCCGTTTCTATTTTCTTCATTCCTAATTACTGGCAGATTTTCTTTGCAGGATTATGTGCTATTTTATATTATTCTATTTTATTGCGCAAATGTTTCCAAATAATTTGAGCGAAAGCACTAAATAATTTGCATCTTAAAACGACAATAACAATTGAAAACGGAAACGTTATCTTTTTTCTCATACTTGAATACACTTATGTCATGTTCTTGCAGATATGCTACAGTAATTGTTGGCTAATTTGCCATATTAAATTGCTCAACGTTATACACGCTTCTTGTTGCGACTAATAAGAACAAAGCAGAAATAAATAGTAATCCAGTTTTACATAATCTTTTTTGGATATCAGACTCTAGAATTGTATCTGTTCAAATATTATATAATTATTCAGCCTTTTACTACAGTTGCGGAAACAATTTTCAGAACACACATTGATATTGGACAAAGCATCCCTCCAGCAGATTTTAACATTTTTACTCATATTGCTAATTTACGAAGGAAGGGTCTTTTCACATAAACACTAGTGGCTCCTGTTGCTAACCCTTGCTGATTTAGGATTGTTGTTTTTGCATTTACAGTTTTCTGTATTCCCTTTTACCCCCACTACTATTAAACAATTCCTGCAATGACAGTACGCAGACATTTCTCTTCCCTTGTTTCGTTAACATTTTTTCTGTCGCATATATTTGTTAAAGTGCAACCCCCATTAAAAAACACTCCAAAAAACGACGATATTACCAAAAGTTCAGTTTGGGACGACAAGTAGGGCATCGAGTAATGCGTACCCTTGGAAGTGAACATAAATGTACGTAAATAAATTTTATTCCGTAGTGTGTACGAAATTCGGAAAATGAATTACACAATTGAATTATATACGCACACACATACAAACGGCCAAAATGGAAAGATAAACATCTACATTAATTATCTACCATATGTATAATGGCATTCACCGACCACACCCGGAGGTGACAGTAAATTAGATTGTAGTTGAAAACTGTTAATAACGAAGGCCATTGAAGACCCGTGTTGATAAGGATTTTTTCACGGGAACGTAAGAGAAGCTCCTTTGACAGTCTCGTCCTAGTACAGCTTACAGCCTACAAACAAAAATTCCTAACATGTATATATACCTGTCGTACGGTATGTGCATACAAACGTATGCACATACAGGTACACCGTTCATACTTGTATGAGCATATGTAACCCTCACTTACGTACGGTAAGGAAGAATACATATGTCATACCCACTTTCACACACACAAACACCCATTTAGACAGAATATATATACAGTAAGCATCAAATGATACTTACCGAGTAAACGTAGATGAAATCATTCCCGTAGGAACAGCTTGCATTACTTATCATCATATAGCTCAGAGATCCATGTTAAACACAATGGCACGAATTGCAAAGAAATGTGGATAGTCTCGTTTCTGAAATCATCATTGTTCCACCTACGGCAACAAATATGCAAATGTATCTAATAGATCTTGCACTTTATGTTGCTGTTTTGGAAACAAGCATGTACCTTTAATGTTATGTGTGAATCGTATGCACGCGCATTTTATCGAAAACACGACAGGAATATAGTCACAAAATAACTATAATGGTGGCCATAATGGCGCTATCAACTAAGGATCCTGCAATAGGAAAAGAGTACCCAATCAGCAAAAATCTGAATGCTACCCAGTATACTTATTGAATAACAATGTATACAATTCTTCATTTTTTCGAAATTATTTACGAGTTTCGAGTATACGTCTCCATCTGTGATTTTATTGCAATAATTTCATTGCAATACCCCGTTTCTATTTTCTTCATTCCTAATTACTGGCAGATTTTCTTTGAAGGTTTATGTGCTATTTTATAATATTCTTTTTTATTGCGCAAATGTTTCCAATTAATCTGAGCGAAAGCACTAAATAATTTGCATCTTAAAACGACAATATCAATTGAAAACGGAAACGTTATATTTTTTCTCATACTTGATTGAACTTATGTCATGTTCTTGCAGATATGCTACAGTAATTGTTGGCTAATTTGCGATATTAAATTGCTCAACGTTATACACGATTCTCTTTGCGACTAAGAAGAACAAAACAGAAATAAATAGTAATCCAGTTTTACATCATCTTCTTTGGATATCAGACTCTAGAATTGTATCTGTTCAAATATTATATAATTGTTCAGCCTTTTACTACAGTTGCGGAAACAATTTTCAGAACACACATTGATATTGGACAAAGCATCCCTCCAGCAGATTTTAACATTTTTACTCATATTGCTAATTTACGAAGGAAGGGTCTTTTCACATAAACGCTAGTGGCTCCTGTTGCTAACCCTTGCTGATTTAGGATTGTTGTTTTTGAATTTTCAGTTTTCTGTATTCCCTTTACCCCCCACTACTATTAAACAATTCCTGCAATGAAAGTACGCAGACATTTCTCTTCCCTTGTTTCGTTAACATTTTTTCTGTCGCATATATATGTTAAAGGGCAACCCCCATTATAAAACACTCCAAAAAACGACGATATTACCAAAAGTTCAGTTTGGGACGACAAGTAGGGCATCGAGTAATGCGTACCCTTGGAAGTGAACATAAATGTACGTAAATAAATTTTATTCCGTAGTGTGTATGAAATTCGGAAAATGAATTACACAATTGAATTATATACGCACACAGATACAAACAGCCAAAATGAAAAGATAAAAAGCTACATTAATTATCTACGGTATGTATATTGGTACTCACCGACCACATCCGGAGGTGACAGTAAATTAGTTTGTAGTTGAAAACTGTTAATAACGAAGGCCATTGAAGATCCGTGTAGATCAGGATTTTTTCACGGGAACGTAAGAGAAGCTCCTTTGACAGTCTCGTCCTAGTACAGCCTACAGCCTACAAACAAAAATTCCTGACATGTATATATACCTGTCGTACGGTATGTGCATACAAACGTATGCACATACAGGTACAACGTTCATACTTGTATGAGCATATGTAACCCTCACTTACGTACGGTAAGGAAGAATACATATGTCATACCCACTTTCACACACACAGACACCCATTTAGACAGAATATATATACAGTAAGCATCAAATGATACTTACCGAGTAAACGTAGATGAAATCATTCCTGTAGGAAAAGCTTGCATTCCTTATCATCATATAGCTCAGAAATCCAGGGTACACACAATGGCACGAATTGCAAAGAAATGTGGATAGTCCCGTTTCTAAAATCATTATTGTTCCACCTACAGCAACAAATATGCAAATGTATCTAATAGATCTTGCACCTTATGTTGCTGTTTTGGAAACAAGCATGTACCTTTAATGTTATGTGTGAATCGTATGCACGCGCATTTTATCGAAAACACGTCAGGAACATAGTCACAAAATAACTATAATGGTGGCCATAATGGCGCTATCAACTAAGGATCCTGCAATAGGAAAAGAGTACCCAATCAGCAAAAATCTGAATGCTACGCAGTATACTTATTGAATAACAATGTATACAATTCTTCATTTTTTCGAAATTATTTACGAGTTTCGAGTATACGTCTCCATCTGTGATTTTATTGCAATAAGTTTATTGCAATACCCCGTTTCTATTTTCTTCATTCCTAATTACTGGCAGATTTTCTTTGAAGGTTTATGTGCTATTTTATAATATTCTTTTTTATTGCGCAAATGTTTCCAATTAATCTGAGCGAAAGCACTAAATAATTTGCATCTTAAAACGACAATATCAATTGAAAACGGAAACGTTATATTTTTTCTCATACTTGATTGAACTTATGTCATGTTCTTGCAGATATACTACAGTAATTGTTGGCTAATTTGCCATATTAAATTGCTCAACTTTATACACGATTCTCTTTGCGACTAAGAAGAACTAAACAGAAATAAATAGTAATCCAGTTTTACATCATCTTCTTTGGATATCAGACTCTAGAATTGTATCTGTTCAAATATTATAGAATTATTCAGCCTTTTACTACAGTTGCGGAAACAATTTTCAGAACACACATTGATATTGGACAAAGCATCCCTCCAGCAGATTTTAACATTTGTACTCATATTGCTATTTTAGGAAGGAAGGGTCTTTTCACATAAACGCTAGTGGCTCCTGTTGCAAACCCTTGCTGATTTAGGATTGTTGTTTTTGCATTTACATTTTTCTGTATTCTCTTTTACCCCCACTACTATTAAACAATTCCTGCAATGAAAGTACGCAGACATTTCTCTTCCCTTGTTTCGTTAACATTTTTTCTGTCGCATATATATGTTAAAGGGCAACCGCCATTATAAAACACTCCAAAAACGACGATATTACCAAAAGTTCAGTTTGGGACGACAAGTAGGGCACCGAGTAATGCGTACCCTTGGAAAGGAACATAAATGTACGTAAATAAATTTTATTCCGTAGTGTGTATGAAATTCGGAAAATGGATTACACATTTGAATTATATTCGCACACACATACAAACGGCCAAAATGAAAAGATAAAGTGTACATTAATTATCTACCATATGTATAATGGTACTCACCGACCACAGCCGGAGATGACAGTAAATTAGATTGTAGTTGAAAACTGTTAATAACGAAGGCCATTGAAGATCCGTGTTGATCAGGATTTTTTCACGGGAACGTAAAAGAAGCTCCTTTGGCAGTCTCGTCCTAGTACAGCCTACAGCCTACAAACAGAAATCCCGGACATGTATATATACCTGTCGTACGGTATGTGCATAGAAACGTATGCACATACACGTACACCTTTCATACTTGTATGAACATATGTAACCCTCACTTACGTTATGTAAGGAAGAATACATATGCCATACCCACATTCACACACACACACACACCCATTTAGACCGAATATATATACAGTAAGCATCAAATGATACAGCCTACAGCCTACACACACAAATGCCGCTCATGTATATTGTAACATAATGAGATTACGCCCTAGAATATATATAAATTAATTATCAAAATTCGTTGTGAATTATGCCAAAACGCAATCTATTTTATAAATAAAGTTCAAAGATATATAAAATCAAGTTACCAAATAAAGAAATTAAAATAAATGTTACTATTTAAAAATAAATAATTATGTCAAATAGTAAAAGGTAATAAAACACAAAACTGAAATATTTTAATAAGTACTTACAATGGAAATAGGAAATGAAAACTTATTAATTAATTAATTTAATGACAATGATAAGACTATCAAATAACATGACTGTGACTACTACACCCAGAGTGAACATTGAATGATAATAAAAATATAAATATTGTTAATAAATATATATATATATAGTGTATAAATTTTAACAAATTAGGAAGTAAGTAAAAACACATTTGTTATTGTATAAGCCTATTAAACTATTGATAGGTCTGCAAACTCAAGCAGTTATTTTGTGTAATTGCACTACGAACTGTAAGTGATATTAAAAAAAATTAATATTATATTAAACAATAATCACAAACTACCTAACGTAAGATAGTGGAAATAACTAAAATAAAGGTGATTAACGTTAAAAAACGCATAGGAAATAGACCTGGTTATAATACACAGTGAATAACACATATTATTTATATAAAACAACTATATAGCTAATATTAGAAGATTAAATAAGGTGTACAATAATTAAAGTTAGTTTAATATATCCCTAGAAACTAATTATATACATCAGTGACGAGTGAAAAAGATTATAATAAATCATGTTAATTATAAGGTACAAAAACAAACTTGTCACCCATAAACATGTCGTGGAGCTTTACTAAGTGAATCTAGAGATTAAAAGGAATCTTATTGTTGTTGAATTTGGAAAATAAACCAGAATAGATATAATTTGAAGCTGAACATTTTCTAGAAATAAATTAATGAAGGAAAACTCCGGAAATAATGAGAAGTATAATGGCTTAATATAATACACGGAAAACTGAAGGCCAGAAGAATTCTAACAAGAAAATAATCTGTAAACTAAACTAAAATTTGGTGAAATTGTTCTATTATGCTAAAACATACATTTGTTCAATGATTATTCAATTTAAAGCACTAGAAAAGTGAAATGATATAACAAAAACACTATAAACATTATGATTATTAATTTTATTTTCTCAATGTACTATTTTAGTGTATTTTGATTAGACTAAGTTTTATTTTGTATAATCCAAAGAACCCATGACACAACACACATACCCAACATCACATTAATGAATCTGATTTAAAATTATTATATTTCCTACGATATGTATGACATGTTGTTATGTATGACTTTGACTGTACATTGACTTTAATTTTTATTAACCCTGAGAAAGAGTTCTTATGTTATTGAATCTAAAGGAGCTACCGAATGATCAGAGAAGGGGATAGCATGTCAATAAATTTAAAATATTCTAGAAAGTAAAGAGCAATAAAATAAAGCTGAGAATTAAGACAAGACTGAACAAGAGTTTAATTTCTTATTTCACATTACATAAAATTGGCGCTTACAACAAGAGGCCTAATTAAGTAATTATAAATATAGTATTAACCACACATCACGTTACATATAAAATTGGCACCAACAACTTGGAGCTACAGGATATAATTACATTGAAGGGTAAGATTAATATTTAGATTTACATTAGATTATAGGCTACTAGAGAAAATATCAGTTTATATAAAATTGGCAACCAACTTGAGGGCTATAAATAAGGAAATAAAGAATAATTAAATAAGAATTGGACAGAATTATAGTTGTCATTTCAAGCCGGCGATTATACAAAAGAAAACAAAATGTCCAGGAGAGGAACCTCATGTAGGAGAAACAAGATAGCTAATACGGAAATGAATATGGAAGAGAAGGAGGCTCAACCTGCACTAGAAGTGTAGGTAGAAGCCAGCAATATAGAAGAAAATCAACCCGACAAACCAGCATATACGGAGAACGTAAGCATACAGGAAATGATAAGGCTTATGGCCGAACAATTAAGTCAATATAGAAAATAATAGTAAAAAGATGGAAGAAAATAAGATGTGGTAACAATTAAGTAAGAAAATGGAAGATAATAACCAACAGTTGAAGGAAGAATTAAAAAATGATAGTAAACAGTTGAAGGAATAATTAACTAAGACAATAGAAGAACAAATGACTGAAATCAGAAAGGATCTGAAAAATCAGGTGGAAGAAAGCAATAACTTGAAGCATCAGATCATAGGGGAAATTGCTGAGGTTAATCAAAAAATGTAACAGTATAATGAAACAATCAAACAGCAGATTTCTGAAACCAACGAACCGCTAAAGCAAACAAGTTTGGAACTACAGCAATTCAAGGAAGATGTCTGCATACAGATTGACCATGTAGAAAATAATAATGTAATAAGAATGGAATCATTGCAGAAAGAAACACAAGAAAAAATAGAAAAGGTGCATGAGAAGGTAGAAGAGAAAATAGAGCACATGGAGCTCAACATTAATGGTATAAACAACCAAGTAACTAATAATACGGAGAAAATAGAAGATAAAAAAGAAGATTGTTAGTCGGGTGCGATATGCTAAGGCAGTATTCGGCTATAATTGACCTGAGCAGAGAAAATGTGTCTCTGATCTCAGACAATTTAGTATGGACGACTGAGTTAATTGGAAGCCAATGTGCCCCTCAGAACCATGCCAGCTATTATGTTAGGGAGGATAAAAATTATGGATATGGTTCATTACAAAACAACATAGGATATCATAACAATAATGAAGAAATATGGCGGAATAAAATAGAAGAGATCCAGAGATTCCAGCAAGAAAAAGCGGGGTTAAATCTAACTGAAGAACAAGTAAATATACTAATATCAATATATAGTAAATATAAACATATTTTCTCCGACATGCCCAGTAAAGTGTCTGCATTGAAAGTACGCAGACATTCCACTTCCCTGGTTTTGTTGTCATTCATTTCTGTCGTTTATTTTTGGAAAAGCACAAGGCCCATTTATAACATTCCAAAACACGAATATGATATTACCAAAATTTCAGTTTGGGACGACAAGTAGGGCATCGAGTAATGCATACCCTTCGAAATGAACATAAATGAACGTAAATAAATATTATTATTGGCGTGTGTATGAAATTCTGCAAAATAACACAAATACACACACACACACACACACACACACACACACACAAACGGCCAAAAAGAAAAAGAGATAGATAGTCTACATTACTTATATATCATATCCATAATGGTACTCATCGGCCACATCCGTAGATGACAGTAAATTAGATAGTACTTGTAATCTGTTTATAACGAAGGCCATGGAAGATCTGTGTTTGTCTCATCCTATTACAGCCTACAGCCTACACTAACATCTCGGACATCTATATACAGTATACCTGTCGTACGGTATGTGCATACAAACATATGCACATACACGTACAACGTTCATACTTGTATACACATATGTAACCCTCAATTACGTATATCATAATATACTGTACGGAAGAGTACATATGCCATACATTCCCTCACACAAACACTCACTCAGACAAAACATATATACAGTAAGCATCAAATAATACTTAATGAGTAAACTTAGATGAATTCTGTCCTGTAGGAAAAGCATGTAGCCCTTATCATCATATAGCTCAAACTTCCAAGTTACACACAGTGGCACGAATTGCATATAAATGTGGCTAGTCCCATACCTGAAATCTTTGTTCCACCTACAGTGGCAAATATGCCAATGTATCTAATAAACTTTGCTTTATAAGCATGTACGTTTGAGGTTAGAAGTGGATCGTAAGCCGATATTATCCAATCAAAGAAAGTCTAAAGGCTATGCAGTATTCTTACTTGAATAAAAATGTACATAATACTTCAGATTTATTTCAATTTCTGAACTAACTCTTTAGCATTCGTCAACAATTATCATAATTTTTCAGGATATTTATATTGTAATATCCTATTTCTAGTTTATTCCTTCGCAATTATTGTGAGATATTTATTCATGTTGTTGTAACATTTTAGAATATTATTTTTTATTTCGTATTTTGTTCCAGTCATTTTGTGAAACAGTACAATATAATTTGTATCCCATAAAGACTATAACAAGGTTAAAAATAGGTTTGTATTATTATAAATTTATATGAAATTAAATAGTGATCAGCGTGAATGCGAACTCGTTTATTCCCGTTTCACTAAATAATTCCATCTTTGATGCGATTAAGAAGAAATTAAAATAAATATATAAAAATACAATTTCAGCGTGCCTTCTGTTTTCTATCAGATTTTTGTATTATTTCTGTTAAAATCATATAGATGTATTCAAGTTTTTACTACTGTTGGAGAAACATTTTTCAGAACACACTTTGTGATTGGACACAGCTTTACCTTCAGCATATTTTAAAAAATGTATTCATATTGCGTATTTATGAAGCAAGAATCTTCTCACATAAACGCCAGTGGCACCAGCTGCAAAACCTTGCTGATTTAGTTAACGCTTTGTTTTTGTACGTTTAGTTTTGAGTATTCCCTTTGACGCCCAGTTCTATTAAAGCACTTCCTGCAGTCCATGTATGGAGCATTTTCCACTTCCATGGACTGTCGTATATGTTTGGTAAAGCAGAAGGTCCATAAACAAGGTTACACAACACGATGATATTATCAAAAGTTTAATTTGGGACAACAAGAAGGGCACCGAGTAATTCATACCTTTGAAATGAACATAAGTGTACGTAAATTTATATTATTGGTGTGTGTATGAAATTCGGAAAAAGAGTTATACAGTAGAAATACAAACACACAAACGGCAAAAAAGTAAAAGAAAAAAGTCTACATTACTTATCTATCATATATATACCCCTAATGTTACTCACCGACCACATCCGTAGAGGAGAGTAAATTAGATTAGAACTATTTAGAAAGAAGGCCATGGAAGGTCTGTGTTGAAATGATTTCTGCACGTGAACGTAAGAGAAACTGCCTTCACCGTCTCGTCCTAGTAAAGGCCGAGACTGCACAAACAAATCCCGGACATGTATATAGGCCTATATCCTTGTCTTGTGTGTGAATATATAGGCGTAAGCGACAGGTATATATACAGACGTACAATACATAGTAGGTGGATACACACGTATGCACATACACGTACAACATTCATGATTGTGTGGACATATTAATGCCTCACACTCGAGTAGTCTCTCGTCGAACCGTTACAAATATATAAACACTACAGTATAGCATCAAGTGATACTCCTTACCTAGTGAAGTTAGAAGAAAACTGTTCTGTAATAAAAGCGTTGTTCCGTTGTACATACCAATGTTGTTTTTCTTTTAGGGATAAATATAACAACGTACGAATATCTTAACTGTTTTATATTATAACATATAATTATGTAGGCTTATGTTTTAAGCTATCAGTACGTTATCAGTAAGTTATTGCTTGGACACGTTTTGTATTGGGTATACGACAAAGATATATTCACAGAATAATTGAGAATATGATCACAGTGGAAGATTTAGTTTTTCCTGCAGTAAACCATGAAATACCTAAGGAAAATTATGCAACATCGTCTTTTCTTTCTTCTAATTATCCTCACGCTTTCCAAAGACGTGTTGTACGATCAGTCTACGTGATGCCTTGCTAGCGTCCTTTCAGCCTGGCGGGTTATGGTAACAGTACCACTGGTCCGCAACTTCTCCACTTCTCCAGTCACCCCTTCCTAACTATATCCAAGTCGTTTTTTCACATACTATGGTACAAGTATAAGTACGTGTATTTCGATGCGGATTTTAGTGAGTGTTCTGTACGACTGTTTTTATTTATTTTTGTTTTCTTACAGCTGATGTTATAATTAACGATTTTGTCTAGTGTCAGTTATTCTGATTCCACTCTTTAATCACTGCGGTCCGTGGGACTGTCGTAACACTGGTGTTAGAACTTGGTGGGAGAACTTTAACAGTGGAAACAAAAGATAGTTGCGTAATTCTTTAACAGAAAAAAATAATGTACAGATGTCAATTGGCTATGATAGGAGCTGTATGCTCTCGGATAGACGAGCGAGGCGAGCAACGCTGACGGGAAGCAGATGAAGCAGAAAAACTAGGGGAAGCTTAAAGGAAAAGCAACACTGTATGGGCAGAAAGCACTGCTGACATTGACAAAGCAACGCCAGGACGATATAATGTGAAAGCGAAACTACAGAGAAACGGCAAAAGAAAAATTTAACAGTAAAGCAGAAAACGATAAGCTGTTTAGACAAGAGTGAAAAGAGTTGTACAAGCATGCTGCTACAAACCTCAGTCTGTTAACAGGTGGAATGAACAATCCAGTTGATAAAATGACTGAAACAGAAAGTTGTGAGATAAAATAATCTAAAAATATATGTATCAAGTATAGAAGACGCGATCACAAATATAAGAAAACAAATAAAATATGAGGTTGAATATTTATTGAGAGAAACATTTGTGTAAAGGAAGGGCAATAATTAACCCTGAAAAAGTTTAAGATATACGAACTTACAAAATCGCCATTATCTGTAATGGGATCCGTTGAAGAATTCACTACTTCGTGCACTGATGAAAGATTAAACGATAATAAGTATAATGGATAATTTATTTATCTCTGTTCGTCTCCACCGTGTAATGCAATTGGGCAATTTATAAATAATTCTTTGGTTAACCCTGTAAATTCAGCAATTTAGACGTATAAAATACAATATTTATATATGTCACAGTTTATCAACAACGAATATATGCAAAATTATAGTCAATTCTTGCAGTAAATTTAATGCTGTTTCTATTTGTGTTTTAATTTCAAGGACGCAAAGAATTATTCAGTTTTTCTTGAACCTGTACTGTCTCTCTCACACACTAATCTTTCTCTTGTAAAGCCGTATAATTTAGTGGAGGAATTAATACTTATATCCATGTAGTATTCATGACTTACTTAAGTGTTTACCTTTGCAGTTCGACGATCATAAATATATAATTTATTCAATTGGCACAAGAGTTAGATAGACAGGCGACCCCATTAAATTTATTTATCAACATCATCATCCGCAAGGATTAAACCAAGGATGGTTTGTTCCAGTCTCAAACAGGCAAAGATTAGAGCTGGTCACTCCAGCGCTCCCTTGTACGTCACACACACACCTCTCCTCCGTCCCTTCGGCTTATAGTTCCATAGTTGTTTGGGGTTGCAGCAGTTATCCATTCGGCAAACATGTTCCCACCAATTCAGCCGATATTGGGCAATCCTATTCAGTATACTCATACCCAGTTCCTGTCTCTGTTGAGTATACTATACTCAGCAGCAGATTGTACTCAGTTCCTGCCTTATATCTGTGTTTCTTATATTATCATGGAGAATATACCCTCCCACGTGCCTGAGAAATCACATTTCAACCGCTTTGATGAAACTAGCCAGACCTTTCGTTAAAGTCCAATTCTCAGACCCATAAAGGAGTGTGGGGAGGGCCACCACCTTGTAGAATTTTAGGCGTGTTTCTTCACTTCCAGACTTAAGAGTTTGCCTGATGGTCCCGCACATAAGATAGAACTTACGCAACTTAATCACAATGTCGTTGCTTGTATTATAAGACATACTGTAGCCCAGGTATTCAAAATTGATGAATTTAATTTATTTCTGCGCTAATTTTTTTTCCAAATTGGGTTGGATTAATAATATTTTGTTATTGATTTATTGAGAGCTGTAACGAAAATGTGAACAACCCTCACTTAAGTTTTCGCTAATTGTGTAACTTTTGTGTGCTGATGTAACTTTAACATTTATTAATACACTTTTACTTACATTTCGGAAGATTACCTTGACTGCAACATTTTCTACTTAATTTGTCTGACCCAGTTTGAAAACTATAATCGTTTTCATAGAAACAAACAGAATTTTTAATTGTTCAATAATTTTACAAAAATGCTTTCTGTATCAATTTAAATATAACTTTGTTTAATTTAATTTCTATCATAATTTCTAACACACACACGCCCCACGCATTCTATATCCTTTTTATTTGATCTATATTTTTGTTAACATGTTTTCCTTTTTCAGCTTCTTCATTATACGTAGTTATAATTTGTATTATCTAGGCTAATTAAATTTTTTATGCCGGTCAATAGTTATGACAACTAGGTTGTTTTCTGTAACAAATCTAATGCCTACAGGGGAAGGTGTTTTTGAAAAGAAACGGCACACTTAACATCGGTACTCAATAAGAAAATATGTGTTGACCATAGATGTATAGATGCAATTTCTGCAACATAGTTAAGTACGCCTGAGACACTTAAGACTAAATATACAGCAATTGGTACTTAACATAGTATTTTATATATGCATAAATGTTTATTAGTAGGAGTATCACATTTAACAACAGGCGTATCCCAGTCCGTTTTCTAGATAAACAGTGGGGTTTAGAAAGAGCTGAGTGTAGTAACATATAAGAAAGGGCACAGAAACAGAGAACAGAAGGATCAATTTATTATAACTTCTGAATGGTCACTTGGGAACATAGAAGGAGTGGCAATTTGTCGTTCTGAAGTATCCATTTTTATTTTTATTACACATAATTTGGCGATATTTAATTTGCCACCCATACATCACTCGATCAATGTTACAATAAATTTCATTACCGACCAACGCATTAATCATTTGCCTAAAAATCTGTTACCAATTTCTGTACTCGTATACCTCCTAACAGGTCAAACTGCACCACACACGCACAGAAGCGCGCGCTCATGCACACAGGCTTACAAATACATTATTTAGAATTCGCTGAATATACATAAACGTCTTCAAGTGTAATAAGGAGGAGAGAAAATTTGTAAACATGTGCGCATGGAAATTTATAAATATTCTAGTGTATAGTACTGCATAATACTTTCACTGTAAACATAAGGTGTCGTACGGTTGTCCCATGCACAATATTACTTTAGAGACTTTTACAGATTTTTGCAAGGAAGAGCAGCCCGACTAACCTTACAAAAGGAAACACGTCTACTGCATGTGATTACCCGTACGGGTTCACCATCTGTGTCTACCTCAGACCCACCTTTTGCATTTACTTTTATACAGTAATGTCGTACACGCATTAGTCTGGTAATATATTGCAACGTTACAAGTATTTCGCTAATTCAGCTTTAACTTCCTCCCTATTCTTTTTTAATTCTTCATTATTCTTTTCCATTTGTTCCTGGAGACTTCTAAACATAGCCTCAATTTCAACTCCTTTCTGCGGTGTAGCTATTTCGTTGTATTAGAATTAAATTTATATTTGTTTTATTATTTTTAATTATTAATGGTAAACCGCGACTCTATTGGTTTTAATTTAATATTATTTATTTACGTTTCTTATTATTATAAATTATCTCATACCAACAATTTCTCTCCTCTTTCAGTTTTGTTGAGCGCCAGTTGTGAAATAACAACAATATTACAATTACAATACAATAATATTAATAACAATAATAATAATGCACTTTTTAATTATGAACATATACGATAATTAACATATATCGAGCCACACGTTGGGTACGCCAATTTATTATGCAACGTTACAAGTATTTCAAAAATTTACACAAATACATTACCATGTACTCAACGCAACTATGAAGTGTATTACACCGGCCAGGTCGCAGGATTTTTTTATTCTCGTTGTGTCAAGTATATGTAGTTGCACAATAATTAAATAATTTTCAAAGAGGAGTGATATGTTGTTGACATGAAATAATTAATTAAAACCGTTTCAAAATAATCATTCTAAGATTTATTAATATGAATAGAAAATATGCAAATATTAAAAAATTCGAATCTTAGATAAATAAAAATATTTTTTTTATAAGTTTACACAAATACACTGTAACCTTCTATGCTGTTCATGACATATAAAATAAACAACCATATAATCTTACTAGCTAAACAGACATGTTAAACAAATTATGTAAACATTTTATTTCAGTGTGTCTAACTTTGACTCCAATTTTTAAATAATAGCAACTCATTTACAAACAAAAATAATATTCAATCTCAAGAATACAATTAATTGTTGTTCTAAACAAAATAAAAAAATATAACATTTACTTCCAACCTATTATTTATTTCTATTGAGACACCCAAATTTTAATATACAACAAAAGATAAGTATTTTTAAAATTTTTTGTTAAATTAAATTTTTTTCTTTAACTACACTTTACATTTATGTACAGTAATTACACTTAAACTTTAAGTTTTCACTTTTCATATATAAGTTTCTTTTTGAGAGTTCTTTTCACAAACAAAAATATAATTGTTTATTCATCACCTGCGTACTGCCGACATTATCGTTGCGTGTGTATGTGTGTGTGTGTCCTGAATCCTGAGAATTTGATGATGATGATTATGTCGATGCTGTGTTCTCTGTCTCTACGGGTTGTTGTTTGCGATGGTCCAGAGTTCCTCTATAAGTCTTGGTGTGCGTGGTAAAGATGTCGATCGGTCGGCAGACCAGCAGCGTGACGTTGTGTGAAGATATCTTGAGTCTCTGAGACCGCCCCAAAATTGGTGGTGTTATTTATACTGGACGGCAATCTGACAAGTCCAGGACTCTTTTCGACCTGTTAGATATTGTCACTTCGTGCAAAGCGTCCTTTTAATTACAAATCACTTTTTGGTTCATTTTCGCGATTTCGTAAACATCCTCGTAGCAGGAGCGATATCGTCGTTTGCGTAATTTTTTCTTGGTCACTCACATATACACTAACACATTTATTAATTACTATTTAGTTACACTAGTAATTAACATTAAATTACCCGGCGTCTTTATTACTGCTGCTGCGGCCGGTTGTCTCTCCTTCCGTACTATTTATTAACAAACTGTGATGATTGCGTCACAAGGATAAGAAGTTCCTCAATGGTTTTAACTCCTTGGGTATATACAGCGAGTCTAATGTGTCTGCCAAATGGTAGCTTAGTTTTAATACTAATTTGTGCTCAGTAAAACTTAGTCTAAGGTGCTTACAACGTTCGACGAGTTGTATGATGTAGTCTTCCATGGATCGTTTGCTGACGAAGTAATACCGCCCATACTCCAGCTGGTCTCTTACCTCTCTCTGGGTATGTATACTCCAGTACCGATTTTCGAAGGATGCCTTGAACTGTTCATAAGTTTCTGTTTGGTCCCGAACAATCGTATACCATTTAGATGCTGTTTCCTGGAATTATCGACTTACAAAATCTTACGTTCTCTGTCGCTTAGGTTGCTTCCTATTGTTGCCATTTCTCGTTCACACTTTTGTAAAAATTCTATGGGGTTCTCCCATTTGTTGCCTTTAAAGCTGATCTTCTCTCGATCCTCTACCTTTACAGCACACATCATTATAGCACTTGGTTGTCTCTTGACCTCCGCTCGTAGTTTTTCTACCTCCTCTTGTAGTCCATCTTTCATGTTGTTAATTTCCATAGAGTGGTGCGTAGTTTTTCTAGTGACCTCCTCCACGGCTATATCTACTGTCTGGGTCCTCACAGTGAGT
Organism: Magicicada septendecula; assembly: GCA_034769895.1. Classification (NCBI taxonomy): domain Eukaryota; kingdom Metazoa; phylum Arthropoda; class Insecta; order Hemiptera; family Cicadidae; genus Magicicada; species Magicicada septendecula. The sequence goes on along the minus strand of CM068367.1, from coordinate 477,002,350 downwards.
TCCTTTGTTCTATTTGTGTTGTCCAGGATTCGCTCATTTACGTCCTTGTTTTTGAGATCTTGCTCCTGCTTCGTAATTTTAAATTTTTCATTCCACTGTTCAGCCAGTTGTTTAATGTGTTCTTTTATTTCACGTGTTGTATATTCACGCTGTTCTCTGAACTTGCTATCGATCTTTACAGCTTATTCATTAAGTGACTGTTGAAAACGCTGTTCGACGGTTTCAAAGCGTGCAGTAAGCTCTGTTTTCAAAGTTTTACTGACGAGTTCTATCTTAGCTTCTAACCTCGTATTATTACCTATCTATTTTACTTTTTAACTCATCATTATTACTTTCTAACTAAGTTTCTAATTCTGCAGTAGTGATTTCTAATCTATTACGACTATCTTCTACTTGAGTCTCTAATCTCGTATTACTATCTTCTAATCATCCTAATTTATTTTCTAATGTTTCATTGCTACTTTCTAATTGAGTTTTTAGTTCTGTACTATTCGTATTCAACTCCTCTTGCAGTTGTTGAAACACCGTTTCGAAGTCCATTGTTGGTTGCTTCGTCATTGTAGACTACGGTGTCCTAACTGATTCGTTATACTAATTATGTGTTATTTATTGGTCCACCGTGACTTTATATTTCTTTATTTATAATTTATTTTATTTATTTATTAGTATTAATTTCACAACTTTTTTTTTCTCTCTGTACTTAAATTTAACAATTTGTAATATTACTTATTACTTGAATTTACTATTATTTTTCATACAATACTTGTGCCAATTATTTATTTGACTTTATTTATATTCTGGGCGCCATTTACTTGTAATGATTATTCTCGTTTTTTTTTCGTGTCAGGCCCCACCGTTGGAAGCGACATTAATTATGCAACGAAACTCTTAACAACTCACTTTTGCACATATGCTATTACTCATTTGTGCGCACTTACCCACGTCTCGAATGTAGACTCTTCTTCTGCATAATTTACCTTGATGTTTCCCAGCTAGGTCGCAGGCTTTGGTAGTTAATTGAGGGTGGATAAGCACATGAATATCGTTACAAGTAAAGAGTACAGAGGATTTATTACTGGTTGTGAAATTAGTACGACTTTGTTAATAAAATTATATTCATTTTGTTTATTAATTAAAAACTGCAAATTGTCATGTTATTGATTAGTGTGTGGGTTAACTAATATTGAAACTCGTATATTCACTTATACGAATATCGTATAATTATAACGTGGCAAACTCTTAGCTCTTATAGTCTAAGACACATTATACACAAACATAAGACATATATGACCTGGAATATTTACACAGACATAATACATAACACATATATTATTACAATGCGTGATGAACACGTACGAAATTGAATATTAATATTGACTTAGCAAGTGTTTTTTTTTTATTATGTACCACTTAATTTTAAAAAATAAATAATTAAACATTTATAAAAATTCTAATAGAGACCATTCTATTACTTTATTTAACTATACTCCTAATGTCTCAATTAATTAAAATCTACAATTGAAGTAAACTTTCGTACTTTATTTTACGTTACAGTTACTTGATTTTAATTATTTAATTATAATATAAAAATATAATAAAATATGCTTTCTCTAATTACCGTTTATTTATGAGATTAATAAGTTTTATGTTCTTTGTTATAAATTATAATTATTCTCTGAAATTTTATTAATTATTCATTATGCAAATAAAAATAATAAAATTTATGTAAACTTGGATATGGAATCTAGAGCCTTCTTTTGATAGACCTCAGGGTCATTTATAAGATTGAATAAATGTCTGACTTCACCTGTATATTTCTGCAACCATTTAACTGTGTTGTTACCGTCACCTGGACTCTCGAGTTTTGGGATCCCCTTCCGGTATCACCTCTTCTGTCTCTGCGTCGTTTGGAATTACTCTCTCCGTCTAATGGATGCTGAGTTCTGACATGCACCTGTAGCTGCGTGTGGCTGTCCCTGCGTCCTCTAGTATATTGCTCTGTTTCCTCTCCTCTCCTCGTCTTTTCCCTCGTGGATGTCTTGAAGTTCTACGTGGACGTCTTGAAGTTCATTGACGACGTTTCGACTCCTCGTAGTTTACGGTATTATTGTCTTTTACATCACTCGTGTATATCACTAATTACTTTCACCGATGTACTGACGGTTCCATCGCACTTTAGTTTACGTAATACGATTTAAAACATTACTTAAACTTTGTAAAATTTGCGCTGATGAGATGCGTGGACTTCACGTGCTGTCTGTTGATGATCTGAGAAAGAGTGTGTTGCTCGCTGGGGTTTTGTACTCCTGCCGGCGTTCAAATCCTGTTGAAAACTGTTCGGACAGAGTTGAACAAGTAAGCGCGTCGGTTTATTAACTAATTACAACCTACGCATCTTCCTATGAAGCGCACACTTTTTTATAAATATTATTTGACAAATCGTTAGGTACATTAATAAACTGAACCTATGCAAATTATGAACAATAAAGTGTGTAAACTATGGAAGTTATGGCAAAATTTCACACGGTAGCTGAACGGTTCCCACGATCATAGACCTCTTAGTATCGAATTGTAGCGCCGGGCGCCAGCTGTGTTTCTACATATGTCTCTGATTCGTGTGACTTCTGGTTGTCGTTCAGCACTTAAAAAACTGTGTAAAATTTTCCATAATCGTATACATAATTCAACTTGTTCTTCATTTACACACTAACACTAACACACACACACAAACTGATACCAAACGGTTGCATGTAGCAATGACGTCACAGCTGCGGTTGAGGCGTGTTTCGTCTTCCTTCGCTGCGTTTAAAACCAACAAGGCTTGGCAATTCCATATACATGTTCACTTACAATTATTTCCTTATTTAAAATTAATTATTACGTTTGTTTCTTTTATTTATGTCTTATACTTAACGCTTAATTATTACATTATTTTCATTATTTACATCTTTCACACGGCTCCTACGTGCGTTCGTATGTTCTGATACCGCAGTCAGGGGTTGATACGGAGACTTATGCTAAACGTATCGTGCATAAATTCCCCTGCTAGGTAAAATAAAATTTGAATTTTATTCAAATTTTATTTCTTTGTTCAGAAATTATCATTTTTTTTTTATTAAAACTCACACTTAGTGGTTATAAGGGTTCTTTAATTTTTTTCAATCTTTCCCTGGGTGGATTACGTCCCTCCCATGGATTTATAAGTTGACATTGATTTTTTTTCTTTATCCATAGAATTTACGGAATGCTGATGCATGGTACTTTCTAATAGTCTTTCTTTTTGTCGGATCGTAGACGATAAAGGTGTGTCGTCCTTTCCTTCTTTGTAATAAGTAGGGCCCCTCGTACAGTCTAAATAGTTTCTTTGCTGTATTGTCGATTCTTTTTCCCACTGGATTGCTTCTTAGTAGCACTAGCTCTCTTTCATGGAATGTGATGAGTTTGTGCGTTATGTTGAACCTCTCGATCCTCTTCTCTCCAAGTTTTTTCATCCTTTTCTTCGCATTGTCGTACTTGTGAATCAATGGAATTTGCAGGTTTTGGTTTGGAGATTTATCAATATTTTTCGACCAGAATCTAGTAGGTCTTTTATTCGTTTCCAGTTCCACCGGTGTATATCCCGTAGCTTCACTGTACAGTATGTAGCATTTATGGCTTGTTCGAAAAATGATAAGTACTCTGCCCATCGGTTATGTTGTTCATTACAGTAGATGCGTAAATGTTTTCCTAACTCTTTGTTTACCCTTTCAGCAAGGTTTCCTTGTGGGTGTCGTATTGACGTTAACACTGGTTGTATGCCGTGCTGCGTTAGCGTTTCTGCCCACGCTTTATTTTGGAATTGTTTACCTTTGTCACTCAATGTCTTTTTGATTTGACCATACTTCGGTACGTATTTGCGTAGTATGACATTCAGTACACTTTCAGTGGTGGGTCTTCGAATATCGTAGAGTCGAACTGCCTTGGTGAACACATCTATACATACAAGTATGTGTTTTGTACCACCGTGAATACATCTCGGAAACGGGCCCAGGAAATCTACTGCTACTAATTCTCCCTTTTCCTGTGTCTTGATATTTTGCATATCTACGTAGGTGTGAAGATTCGGATGTCGGGCTGTTTGACATTCGTAGCATCCTTTTAAGATTGTTTTTATTCTTCTAAACATATTATTCAAAATGAAGTCTTCCTTTAAAGCTAAATGAAATTTTGAAGCAGACGTATGTGCTAGACTTGATGACATGGTATAATTAGTGTTTCTAGCATCTCTGGTGATATAAAATTATTTTCTATGACATCTAAGAATTTTTGTTGTTTCTATAATTAGAAATTGGTTGATTTTAATTACTTCTTTGCACTGTTATTGAAAATACATATTTATTTTTATAATTCTATAAACAAATTTTATCAAACCATCAGAATTATTATTTTTTTTGAATCAGTGTAATTTAATTTCCTCAACTGACAATTTTTACTAAAGCTACAGACCGTCAACTGTTTATTCCAAATCGAAACCATTTGTTTCGATTGTCAGGCCATTTGACGGTATTGTCAGGCTGTACCGTCGTGTCAGAACGTGTTAATCTAAAAAGCGGTTAGCCATATTAAACAAAGTTACAGAACATGGCCTCGAACACCGTTAGATTTAACGTATTCACAAGGTTCCTTAACAGCAAGTCACGTCTGGTAAGCATTAACACAGCAGTATAGACACGGTCCCCAGTCGGAAGTTGTAGCAAAAATTCCTGCTACAGGTATAGAGACAGTAACCTCACAGGTAGGATACCAATAAAACCTAAACTACACGGTAGTGTAGACGTGAAGTTTAACGAAAGTATAGAGGCTGCCATGCATTTTACGTAAGAAAATTGTTAACGCGCGCAATTTTTAAACCCTATTTAGAAAATAAACTACTTAATTATTTGTAAACCCCTTCACGCTTGTGGACTGCACGTGCAGTACGAGTAGAGCACACTAGCCTCCGTTTAATTGAATTGCCTTATAGTTGAATTATCGGATTTATTAAATCATATATTATAATCCCAAGCGATATTCTTCTTTTTTTATTGTTTTATCGGATCAGCCTCAGAATCGTATCAATTTCACAATCTTAACCTTTTCTTAAAAGCCGACGTGCTTCTAGACATCGTCTAAATTTCATTGCACGGTAGGCCAGTATGCTAATAGCCAATTCAGTCTTTACTTCAACCGTCTTTATAAGGATCATTCTACAGATCATCTCCCTATTCAATTGTAGGCCAAAGTTTTCGCAACTACCCTCAAATCTCCATTCTGTGAATATGTTCCATCCAATCCCATTTTCGTACGTCTGTTCTCTTAAGTCACAGACCTGTATTCAACTCATCTGTCATATCTTTAATGTGTCCCTCAGCAGCAAACCTTTTACTCATCTTTTAACCTCCATTTCAGGTGGTCTGTGCTTCTTGTCTATTGAATATATTGTTCAAACGGTTACACATTTCTTCGTGTTCAAACAATGAAAATTAATAAATAACACCTCAACAACAATCTGACTCCAAGGACATAGGCAAATGGCGTAAGACAGCACTGAGACATTGCACACATATTAAGTAAGCAGCCGGACGAGTAACGCGGAATGTTCTTGCCTGTGCTGGAGGTGTCTCGTGTGCATCTGCACTTATGCACTACTAAGTTTTGGACAATCGTAAACTTTTCGATTTAAACTGTAATTACTGTTGTAAATAACGATTCTTCGGGTCTACAATTGTTTTATTCAAATATTTAAATGCTTCCTACTGTTTAAATATGATGTAAAGTTAAATTAAATAAAAAAAAAGAAAAACTCCATGCTTCAAAACAATTGCTTAAAATAAAAAGTGTACATTACTTTGTAGTAATGTTTCACCAACTGTCCAACGAATCTTCAATCAACATACTGTTTGTATTATTGTAAAATGTCAACAACGCTTACGTTGAGAGAACGATTAAAATATAGCAAAAATCAATCACTATTGAATAAAAGAAGAAGGAATTCGCCTTAGAAGACAAGTAGGGAAACAAGATTTACTGAAATAAATTAAACTATCCAAATACAGAATCTGATTTTTTGAAGGCTGGTGCAGGCAGCACCTCGCCCATACCGTGTTGTGAAGATGATGATGATGAAGTCAAACGATCATTACGAGAGTGTACCATGTAGGCCTACGTGGTGTACGTATGTTAGCGTTAAGGGACAAAGTTTGCACACAGTAACTTTTGGAATACTTGTTGTAGGCTACATAGAATAACAGTGTGGTTCGCACCGGGACACTTTGCTGTAAGCAATATCTTCACTATTACAATCATATTTGGATATTTAAGAGAGAATGAAACTTTACACACAGCATTCATTGAGATAGTAGTACAAGTATTCAAAAATCGAAAACTTCGGAAAATCTTTGAAATTGGAGGAATACGTTTTTTCTTAAGACAAACTGTAGAAATTTATGTAAAGAAGACACCACAAGAAATAAAAATGGCAAAACACAGCACGATAGGAATGAATGCAAATGTGGCCATAGTGGGAAATACAATTAAGGATCCGGGGTCAAAAATAATACACAAAATGAAAGTCGTATCGCCATCCATTATGCCTACAATAATCCTAACATACATTTTTCTTTATACTTTGTGTAAAATTGTGCATAATCAATGTTTACCTACCGTGTCACAATTATTATGATTTTTTCCGGTTATATTCAGTTTTCCACTTTATGTTCACTTCTTACGTGTATAGAGACATTTATGAAAGTTTTTTAGAAGAAATGTTTCGTTTTATTTTTAATTTAGGAACTTGTTTCAAAATCTAATGATTCCATAGGCAGTATTACACAATTTTTAAATGATACCAGAAAATCAAATTTATAACCCTTTACTTGTAATTAAATGGTGATAAGCATAATAAAAGACTCATCTATTCTCGTTCCCCTCTGTCGTAAAATAGATAAATATATACTAAAGTCGCTGATTCCCTGTGCATACGGCTACGCATGCGTATGTCATGATTACTACTATTTACAGTTTCAGTTTCTACAATATATTGTTACGCCATTGCAGAACGTTCTACACGTTTCTCGGCTATCCCAGCTGTAATGTTATATGCGTACGTGACTCTTAACATGCAAGGCAGTGTTACGTAATACGAAAGAGTATCGTACATTCGATAGTGCTGTTCAACAAGCTTTTCAACTAGCCCAACGGTGCGTGTTTCTGCGAAGTCGCGCTGAAGTATCCTATAGAATTTTTGACTCCTTGTTAAGGACGCATATTATGGCACCCTGGATGCTATAAATAGCCCATACCTGCCGCTTAGTTCAGTTTATGTTGGGCGATTTGTCAAGTGATATGAAGTGGTTGTGTGTTATATAATTAGTGCAAAATTGTTTATAGTTGACATTATTATTGCGTGTGAACAAGTTTAACTTGGATTATTGTACAAGATGATTATAAACTATTGTGTTAATTAAAGTTGGTTTTTAGTGATTTCATTGGTGTCTTGTATTTTGTTTTCCACTGGAGACCGTCGTAACAATATATTTACTAAATTGCCGCCAATAACTTTAGGAAAGTTATTCTTGCTTCTGTTTGTAATAAATTAGAAAAATTTCCTGAATTAATAAAATATTTCAGTATCTTCTTCCTTTGTTACACATAATTATTTCACTTGAAATATTATAGAATTATTTACGACCAAACGTTACAATCCAGTGTTCAAAACGTTTACCAAAACACACTCTGACAGATCGGTATCACACACAAACTATGAATCAAAACAATAATCCACGGCATGGAGGCACACAGCATCGCTCAAGTCAAAGTTATCCTCTTGCAAAATCATATGCACAATTTTGGGACACAAAAGGGGGGTTCCCTTGGCGACGTCTTGTCTCAAGGTCCCACAATCAACTCGGACGTCTATTGCAAATCGCTTACGAAATTGTGTCTCGCGATCCGGAATAAGCGACGTGGGATACTTACCCGGGACATTGCGATTATTCATGACACACTGCCACTGGAATACACCACCTCACAACCTTTGTCTGGGAATAGTTTGGTCATCCGCCGTACAACCTGGATCTCGTACCAAGCAAATATTTCAAGCACCGAAAATCCTTCCTTAATGATTACGGAGTTCATAAGGACCACGTAAGCTTTAATACGTGGTTCAAATCACAGGCGGTAAATGTCTACGTCGAAGATATACAGCGTCTCGTGCCTCGCTATGAAAAGTGTTTCAAAATAACGAAAACTATGCCGAAGAGTAGCTTAAAGTGTGTTCTTCAAACAACAATAAAAATGTTTTGTAAATATATATTCTTTGTTTCCTTTAAGACCCTATCGGAACTTACTTTCTTGGTATCATTCGTATTTCGCAAAACTGTCTTGACTTTTAAGTGTTGAAAAACAACGCTATGATTCTGCAGTTGTCATTGGCGTTATAAAATTAACCTTTAGTATTTTTATAGTTTCTGAAAAATATCAATAACATTATGTTGTAGTAGTAACGTAAAGACGTTTTTGGCTCCAATGATTTGACTGAAGTCCGATCGCGAGTAAATAAATTTTAATTCCGTTTTAACAAATTTGATCTATTAATAGATATGTAGAATACGATATGTATTATATGTAGAACACGCCGTTCCAAAAACGTCTACTGGAAATTCTTTTGAATATTTTTATAAGGAATCCGTGTTAAACAACTGTGTTGCTCTCAGATGGCCACGATGTAAGAATTTGTCTTGCATCTGTAATATAATTACATTGCACACGTCTTTGGAAAACACAGTTCTTGGTAAATTGTCTTCTCTTCTTCTCCTCTTTGTGAAAAGAAAAGAAATGAACATTTTCTTCAATATTGCTGTGAATAGTGTTAGTCTCGTTTCTAATGTTTTTAACACAAATCTCAAAATTTTCTATATCACCTTAAAGTTGGATACTGTCCTTACTTCTTCACTGGGTATGATTATAAAGTATGTCAAAATGAGACAAAATTTTGTAAAAAATGTGAGCCACAGAAAAAGTTCTTGGTCTTCTAGAGCCCGTCTGAGACCAGAAACTTCATCCAAAGGTTCTTAGGCATTTAGCTTCAATCTCTTCAATAACTTCTCTGAGCTTCTCTCGATTCTCATACATAGTATTGGCAGTCCTAATGTTATAGCTCCAATCGTTCCATCTGGTTGTTACCACATTTGGTAATCTGTATTTGACTATTTTCTCTCAAATATCGCGACTATTTGAAGAATTTAAAATAAGGTGAGAATTGCTGATAAATTACTAAAAAGCACTTGCGCTTTACGATGCTGTGATGCTGCATTTCGGACCAAAAAAAGCTGGTAGCATAACAATGTACACAATGAGGGTAAGCACATTTCTTCTTCATATGACTTTGAACACCATCTGTAGCAACACTCATTACATTTGAGCCATCCTATGTTAGAGGAATTAACTTCTGTGGTGTTTCCATCTTTTTCCATGCATTTTTGTATCCCTTCTGCTGATTTGTCCTCGACTGTTTTAAAACATCAGACGTTCTTACGAAAAGTCATATCAAAAACATATCTAAATATGAGTTCCATTTGGCATCAGTTTGTTACCTGAAATTTTGTTTATGACGCTAATGTTTCTCTTGAAATATTATAGTTCTAGAGAAGACGTTTTATATTGTGTCAAAAGTTTCTAGTTAAATACATTTTATTAGGAGGCACAACCTTCCCTGCAGCATATTCTCATTGATTTTTTTAAATATTGCATATTTATGTATCATTACTCTTATCAATTCGGAGTCAGTGTTACCTGCTCCAAACTATTACTTATTTAAGATTCGCTGTGTCCTAGTATTTACAATTTTGCGTCTTCATTTTGACTCAGAGCTCTATCAGTACCCCAACAATAGTTCATACTTCTCCGTGTTTCATTACCATCGTTGCTGTTGCATCCTTTTTGTAAAGCACAATTACGTTTTACATTATTTAATACTCTATCATATTACGCCAAGTTTAGTTAGTGACTATCGGCTGAGTAAAAAAGAAATTCGCGCTCTTGCAAATGAACATAAGTTTACGTAAATAAATATTGTTATTGGCGTGAATATGAAATTCGGAAAAATAGGGACACAATAAAAATACACACACATACACACGAAAACGCTCAAAAAGAAAAAGAGGAAGTCTACGTTACTTATCTATCGTACATATAATGGTACTCACCGGCGACATCCGTAGATGATAATAAGTTGGACTGTAGTTGAAAACTAATTATAACGAAGGCCATGGAAGGTCTGTGTTGAACAGGATTTCTTCACGTCCGTCCGTCCTTCAGGAAACGTCCTAGTCCGTCTCGTCCTAGTACAGCCTACAGCCTACACATACAAATGCCGGACATGTATATATACCTGTGGTACGGCATGTGGATACACACAATTCATACTTGTATGAACATATGTAGCCTAAGCCTCACTTACGTATATCATAATATACTGTAAGGAAGAATATACATATGCCATACCCACATTTACACATACAAACACTCACACAAGTTCACATGACAGAATATATATGCAGTACGCAACACGTGATATTTACCGAGTAAAACTAGTAGAATCTGTCCTGTTGAAGAAGCATGAAATCATCATGTGGTACGTAACCCTTTGATGAGCAGAATTGCGTGAATTGCAAAAGAATGAAGATGGTTCTGTTGTAAAAGGTGAAGGTGTTCTACCTGTAGACAGAAGTAAGTCATTAAGTCTTAAACACTGTGTATTAAAACATGAAATAATTTTCTATGTACGCTAATACATTTCACTTTATGTGTAGATTGCATGCACGACAGGGACGTGGCCAAAAAATAATTGAGAATCTGGCCACAGTGGGAATTAACATTAGCGATCCTGCATCTGCAGTAAGTCAAGAATTATATAGGTAATAAAATATGGAATGCCGTCCTTTATTTCTTCTAATTATCCTCATGCTCTCGAAGGACGATATACATAATTAGTCTACTTAATATTCTGTACGGATTCTTTCAGCGTACGTGTTAGTGGTAATATTAACCTGTGTCTCGGAACTTCTCGACTTCTCCAGTCGACCCTTCCTAATTATGGTGGTTTATCCTGCCAGTATCAAAGTCATTTTTCTCATATAGTACTTCATAGGAGGAGTACAAACACATGTATTGGTCCGGACAAGTTACTGAGTATAGTGAGCGCAGATGCAAGTGTTACTGTAACTAATGATGTATTGTGTGCGGACATCTGTGATTAGTGTTTGTATTATTTACTAAGTACTGTAACATAAGTTACATTTATTGTCTGTTATATTACCGTGTGTTGGGGAAACGTGAATTCGCGGAAGTATTGTATACGACCATTTCTTGTTGCAGACCATTTAGTTTAATTACAGTTAAAGTTGTAGTTATCAATTTGATGTAGTGTCAGTTATTCTATTTCTACTGTTCCATCACCGTACTCCGTGCCGCTGTTGTAACGTTAGTGTTGAAACTTCGTTTGGACTTAATTTTGGAAACAAAAGAGAAGTCGTAGAAGGTTGTGTAATTAATTTTTAGAAAACCAATGGACTACAGTCAATTGGCTATGATAGAAGCTGTTTATGCTAGGATAGAAGAGCACGCACGATGTTATAAGCCGGTGAGAATTAGGAGAAGAAGAAAAACGGCAGCACAAACATCTTAAACTTGAAAGAAATGAAACACTATACCTCCGCGAGCACTGTTACCATCAATAAAGCAACAGAATGACGGTATAACACGAAAATGAAAAAAAAAACAAGAATTTCACCAAAAAGCAGAAAACATTAAGCTGTTGGTACAAGTGTAAAAAGAGTTGAATAAGCATACTACTGTAAAATTCGATCCGTTTAGGAGTTGGGCTGAACAAACAAGTTGATAAAACATCTGAAAAATCAGAAAAATCTGTGTCAAAGAAAATCAAAAACAAAACCTTTACATCAAGTTTACATAACTCAATCACAAATATAAGAGAACATATAAAATCTGAATTTAAATATTTAATGAGAGAAACATTTGTTAAAGTAAGAGCATTAATGAACTTTCAGAAAATAAGAACAACGAGAAAGCGCCATTAACTGGAATGCAAACAGTTCAAGCCCTCACTATTGGGCAAAGTGTCTTCGTACCGTCACAGATGAATAAAAAATAAAAGTTTAATCATCATCATCATCATCATCATCATCATCATCATCATCATCATCTTCACGGATTAAACCAAGGATGGTTTGTTTCGGTCTCAAACAGGCGTCACTCGAGCGCTTCCTCGGACGTCCCACACCTCTCCGTCTCCACGGCTCCCAGAGTTGTTTGGGGATGCGGCAGTCATCCATTCAGCAGAGATGTTTCTACCAATTCAGCCAATACTGGGCGATCCTGTCGAGTATACTTACAATATTCAGTTCCTGCTGTGTACCTGTACCTGTGTTTCTTGTATGATCATGGAGAGTATACCCTGCCACGTGCCTGAGAAATCTCATTTCAGCCCCTTGGATGCGACTGGCCTGGCCTTTCGTTAAAGACCAATTGTCAGGCACATAAAGCAGTGTAGGAAGAGTCATCACCAAGTAGAATTTTAGGCGTGTTTCTTTACTTGCTGATTTTAGGGTTCGCCTAATGGTCCCGCACATAAGGTTGAATTTATGCAAATTATTCACAAGGTCGTTACATGCTTTATAAGACACACTGTAGCCCAGGTATTCAAAATTGCTAACTTCTTCCAGGACAGTACCATCTATAACAAATTTTTCCCGTACGGGATCAGTTCCACGAAAAGCCATCACCTTTGTCTTACGTGTGGATATCTGCAATCCAGAGTCTTTCCAGATTCGATTTAACATATGTATCCCTATCTGGAATCTGTTTTCAGAGTCCGACAGAATAGTCTGATCGTCCGCAAACAACAAAGTGTCAACTGTAGAGTGACCAATCATAAAATCTTCTGGAAGACACATCTGCCAGTTTTGTATGACATCGTCAGTATATAAATTAAAAAGAGAAGGTGATAATGGACACCCTTGTCGTACCCCACAATTGATCAGGCCAACTGTAGAAGCTATTCTCGGTGTCCCTGCTTCTATTAAGATTTTATTCTCCACATTAAGACTCTGTTTTGCTCTGATTAGATGTTGTGGGATCCTTGTCCTTGTCATTACTGCCCATAGTTTGCTCCGATAAAAGTTTAATGGATAATTGATTTAGCCCAATTCTTCTCTATCACATAAGATAATTGAAATATGCATAATTATCCTATACCTATCCTATATCTGAGTCTTTAATACCTCTCCTCTGGGACGTCATGTAAATTCATCGACTAATATATATGAAAAATAATTACTGTGTTATTATGTTACAGTTTATCAACAATAAATATTTCTAAAATTCAAGTCAATACTTGTAATAAAGTTAATCCCTTTTCCGATTGTGATTAGTGACAAAGTTATGTCTTGAAACAAGAAATTATTCAGTGTTTCTTGTATCTTCCTCGTATCTTACATTTTAAACTTTTTTTAGTAAAATCAGATAATTCTATGTAGAAATTAAAACCTAAATCCATGTAGTATTCACATTGCTGACATGATTTGCGTTTCCAGTTTTGCTATAACAGCTGTAAAATTAGTTCAAAACAGACTAGTTAGTTCAAAATGATACTCGATTAAATTTATTTCTACACTAATTTTATCGTTCCTAATTACATCGGATTACTAACATTTTGTTAAGAGATATTGAGGTCTGTAACAAAAATAACAGCAAATGTCATTTAAGTTTTCGCTAATTAAGTAATCCTTTATGTACTCATGTTCCTTTAGTACTTATTAAAACAGTTTTGCTTACATTTTTGACGAGTCACCTTATTGCTACAGTTTTTACTAAATATGTTTAAATTTAGAAATAATTGAATATACTAATCGTTACCATTGAAACAAATTTAATTTTTAATTGTTTAATAATTTTATAAAACTTCTTTGTTTACTTTAGATAAATTAGAAAATCATATATTCTCATAAACACACACACACACACACACACACACACACACACACACACACACAGGCGCTAATACAATGCATTATTTAAATAGGCATATATGTTGTCAACTGTAACAGGAGGTTAGATAATTCTATAAATAAGAGGTCAGTAAATTAAGTAATGAGAATAATTCAGTAAAACCTTTTATTTACGATCAAACTATATCTAGACACTGCCTCTTTTAAAATAGTTCCCTTGGGAAGCCACACAGCGCTTTTAGACGGGTTTTCCACTCTTCATAGCAGTGCTGGAACTCAGAAACTGGAATCTCCTTCAACTGGTCGGTTACATTTTTTTTAATGTTGTCTAGCGTCCCAAATTAGTGTCCTCTGAAATGTTTTCTTCAATCTCGGGAAGAGAAAGTAGTCACAGGGACTCAAGTCAGATAAAAAAGGGGGCTGATGAACAACAGGAATATTTTCCTTTGCCAAAAACTCATTAACGGAGAGTGCTGTGTGACAAGGTGCATTGTCATGGTGCAGCATCCAGGTGTTCACGATGGCTGGTCTCACACAGGCAACTTTTTCCGCAGCCATTCAAGAATTTCTCAGTAAACATGTAGATTGACAGTCTAGGCAAAAACTCCTTATGGACAATGCTATTACTATTAAAGAAACAAATAAACATGATTTTGAATTTGGATTTGTTCAATTTTGCTTTTTTTGGACGTGGTGAGTTTGGTGTGTGCCACTCCTCGCTCTGGCGTTTTTTATTGTTTCTACTCAAGGCTCCATTATTCATCACCAGCAATAACATTCTTTAGAAAAACAGGATAATTTTCAGTTCGTCTTAGAAGATCACGGCGCACTTCCACCTTGTTGTCTTTCTGTTCAAGAATGAGTTTTTTTGGGACCAATTTTGCACAACCATTTCTCATTCCCAATTCGTTTGTCAAAATTTAATAAACTGTAATGTGGCTCAAATTTTATTGTTCTGCGATGATTCTGACGGTTAATCGACAGTCAGACCGTAGGCTAACAAGTCCCTAATTTGATCAACATCGTCGTCACTTCTTGATGTTGACTGTCTTGCAGAGCGTGTATCATCCTTAATTCTGGCCATCTGAAAATGGTTTAAACCATCTGAAAACCTGTGGTGTTGACAACACTTCATCTCCATCCGCCTTTGTCAATTTTGTAAAAGTCTCAGTAGCATTGTGCCGGCGTTTAACACAAAACTTGATTGCACAAAGTTGCTCGTAATTGATGTTTATTACGCATTTTCATAACGCACAACAAAAACACACTTCACGAAAACATTGTTTACGTTTCAAGTAGAAACAATAGACAATAAATATTAATACTCAATATCACTCAGCTGTCTATCTAACCATCTGTGTTAATAGAAACCTTAGAATGTTGCCACATTAACTACTACATGATTATACTCATTACTTAATTTACAGACCTGGTATATACATAATATGGAAATTTGTAAATACTCTAGTGCATAGTACTTTAACTACACAAGTACGTGTAGAGTCTTTCCTCACTTTTCTTGTCTTATAGGGTTATCCTATGCACAGTATTATATTACGGAATTCTTAACGATTTCTGCAAGAAAAGCAGCCTAACTAATCTCACCAAAACAAACAGGGGGGTACTGGATCCGCGTCTACTGTATGTGATTACCCGTACAGGTTCACCGTATGCGTCTACCCCAGATCTTACTTTTTAATTTACTGTACTCAGTAATATCGTACACACATTAGTCTGATAATGTAGGATGTGTACATATTTTGTGTTTCTATATTTTGTGTAATTGTACGTTGTTTAGACAAAAGCAATTTGAGTAATGTTATTAAAGAATCTAAGTTGGTAGAAGAACAGAGTTTGATAATAAGAATTCCATGTATGTTGTTATTATGTATTCCCATTCCTATTTAATTAGATACACTGCCTTAATTAGGGATATGTAGGCCTAATCCCAATTATAATATTCTATGACATCTTGAAATTTTAGTTGTTTCAAAGAACAACTTTGCTTTAAATTAAATTCTTGTAACCTCATTTTCAAATACATATTTATTGTTATAATTACAAAAATATATTTTTTTTTAATTAACAGAGACATCACTTTTATAAGTTAAGTGTGCATTAATTGCTTCAGTAGATTATTTTTACTAAGGCTACACACCGTCAACTATTGTTTTCAATCGAGGCAATTTGTTTTGTTGGCAAGTTATATGGTCACGTCTGAACGGATTAAATGTGTTCATCTGGCAAGCGGTTAACCTTATCAAACAAAGAATAATTAAGAATTACAACAAACTGCCTTGAGAATCATTGAGATTCATACGCCTATCCATACCTATTCATAAGGCGTCCTAACACTAAATCACGTCTGGTAAGCGTTAATACTGCAGTATACTGTAGCCAGGGTCACTTTAACGGTCTCCCAGTCCCCAGTAGTAGCGAACACTACCTGTAAAATAACAATAACATCACAAGTACAAAACATTGTAAACTGGACGTAAATTTTAACACAAGTATGTTGGTAATTGTATAAAAAGTGTAAGAAGGCGGGCTTGCTTCTTATCTACGAAGGCTTTAAACGCTTCCGCACCATAATTAACGTTTGGGAAAATTTACAAATATACAAACATAAAACACAAAACAAACTAATACCTGAACAAATACAAATCAATACAAAACATGACACAATATTCAAAGCACTCAACATCGAAAATACACAAAATACTAATACATACACCACAATCACACAGAATAATACCACTTTAAAATACCAGAGACCAAAAAGAAACCAGGATAACATCCAGCCAAAACACAAATACTTCACCAGACGCAAGATCACGAAGACTGAGGATGAGAACAGGAAGTTCTCGAAACATGTTCCAAATAAAGGAAAAATAATATCTTAAGGTAAAATGAAAATAAATTTTAAATATATATATATCTATATTATATTATAACGTTTAGGGACGAGCTAATTTTTTTATGTAACTCTATTTACGTTATACATTTTCAATGGGTGTAATCGTAATAATAATAACAAAGTAAAATTGTTTAAAATATTTAAAACATTTACTAATTAAAATTTCAAAATAAATTGTGAATTAAAACTTTATTATTATTGCATGTGTATGGGTAGTCGTAGTACACATACTTGTTGATTACATACACGTAATATTACATATTACATTGCCTCACTCGGCTTTCACTCATTATTCCTTTTCCGTACACATCACAAAGTTGGCGATAAATTTCAATTGGTTTGTGATTTTTTGCCAACAAAAACCTAATCACAGAACGCACCTCACAAGTGGCGGGATTTTCTATTGCAGCGCACATTTTAATACGTCACAGAGAGCAAAGTAAGAGGGGCACAGACCGCACGCTACCACAGCTGGATGCGTACTGAGTGTAGGAACGTTCTGACACCAAGATGGCGGCTCTATCCCCGCCCACCGCCGCGGTCGGTATAAACGTCTGTTACTTTCTGGATAGCCCTCGTATCTCATATTACATACAACCATAAAATACTCTTATAACCCATGCTTTTTGGTATCCAGGCCACTTATATTATACAGTATAAATAGTAAAGTAGTTTTACCTTTTTCTTTTCCGTCAGGTGGTCTTTATCCTTAAAGAATATCTACGCGTTTCGGGACATATGTCCCATCATCAGGAATATCCCTTGGTGAAGTTCGTCAATTATTAAAATATTAAAAACAACTTTGTACCCAATTTTAATCACATCACAATAAATATAAATATAAACACAAAAAATATATAAAAACCCCCAAACGTGAGAATACACGCGACATCGCTGGTGCGCACCACGAAATACTATAGTCGACTGCTGTGCTCATGTTGTTATAGGTCGCGCACTGTGAACCTTGTTTTGTATTCTTATCGCTGTGTCGTACAGTGGATTGGAAATTCAATTGTTCATTAAGAAGGACCTCTTTTGTGTTTTTATCTTTATAAGCCTTATATATTTCGAATTCTTCGAAAGCATTCATATAACTTCCTTTTCTGCACGTGGAGGGGTTTAAAGTTCGTCGTGAAATCGGTATAATTACGGTTTTTGTCCATCAGATGGCGCGCATAATTTGACACAGTTTTACTAAATTCTTTTTTAGGTAAATGTTCATTAAAGCGTTTTTAAAGGGTCTACCAGTTTGGCCAATGTAGAAACTATCACAGTCTTTGCACATTATCTTATAAACGCCCGTCTTGTCCTAAACTGATTTTGAATGTTTAGGTAGGAGTATCTTATTAACGTTGTTATCAGTTCGGAAAGCCATTTTTATATTTATCTCATTGAATGCTTTGTTTAAAATTTTGGGTGGGGTGTTACCATATTCTGATGCTATATACCTAACTTTATTTCTATTATTATCTATTAATTCTATGTTGTTTTTCTTTTTTTGGTGTTTCTTGACTAAACTTTCTACAATTGAACCTTTATAACCATTGGCCTTAGCTATGTACTTAATCGTGTTTAGTTCTTCATGAAAATCTTTGTCTTCCAATGGTATGGAAAGTAACCTATGAACTAAACTATGATATGTTGCCATTTTTTGAAAAAAGGGGTGATGTGACTCAGCATTTATCGTGAGATCCGTGGTTGACGGTTTCCGGTATACTTGATATTGAAATTTTTCATCCAGTATTGTAATTGTCAGATCGAGGAAGTTAAGTTTATTATTTACCTCCGCCTCAAGAGTGAACTGTATGTTTTTACTGATATCGTTCATGTACTTTTTCATATTTTCTATTTGTCGTATTGTGCTATTAAAAATTATGAACGTATCATCAACGTAACGTGTATATGATATTATTTTCCCTGAAAGTTTATTTAAATAAATACTACATAGTCAAGTAACAAGCAAGAAAACAATACACACATCAGTGACAAATATACAGAATTCCAATAAAAACAATCCATCAACTATGTCTAGTTTTATGTTGCTGAATCAAGCAAATAGGTGAAGGCAACAAAACCCAGCACAGCTAACACGCCTTGATTAGGCTATTGATATTCGATATCGAACCGTTGTTGGGCGTTAGGCGTGCTGGAAAGCAAATGAGTCGCGACCTACTTCTGCGTGTAGTTGTAAAAACTTTTAATGAATCTGCGGCGGTTGCAAAGTTTTTATTTGAAATGAATTCATCAAGTCTACTAACGAATTGAAAACTATGCTATTCAACGTCGGGTTGCGAGCCGAGATTGTATACTGGAAACAAAAAAGACAATACGGCATGATGCAAATCGCAATTTATATATTTTATGGGTTTGTGCAATTATTTTTTTATTAGTGATTAACGCTCTTTATGTAAAAAAACTAATGCAAAGACGGAAACATTATAAACTTGTGTGTATTGTATTAAAATCCAGGCATAATGTTTTGAAATACGGTATCTAGGAATTTGTTTTATGGTATGTTACGTGAACTATAGCTGAAATGGGTTAGAATAAGTTATGTTATAAGTGGTTAGATTAGGTATGTGAAATATTAATTTGATTAACTCATCAAAAATATATATTATTCTAAGGAATAAAAAATTCTTTTTCATTAATAAAATATAAAATATACGTATAAATATAGCATGCGATGATGGCAGTGGAGATACAGCGCTT
The DNA here is from genome assembly GCA_034769895.1 of Magicicada septendecula. NCBI lineage: Eukaryota > Metazoa > Arthropoda > Insecta > Hemiptera > Cicadidae > Magicicada > Magicicada septendecula. Next base: position 476,982,676 of record CM068367.1, on the reverse strand, counting down.
AGTGCTGGGTAATCTACTGTAAAATGATAAGAGCTTGCAAGTCTAAAGTTTCGCTATCAGCCTCCCTACCTATACGTTATAGGTAACTGCAAACCCTCAAAAAGTACTGTTTGCTTATCTACCGCAGTGCGCTTTCAACTGTCAAACACACATGCACATGTGTGTAGTAGGAATAGTATTTATTTAGTCTTTCAGTAAAGTGTAAGGCGAATTAAGGTAACTTGATTGATCTTCTTTAAGTAAAATTATTTTATATATCTCGTCCCTAACTACACTAAGCTGTAACTAATTCCTAGCTCCAGCATTTCCGTGAACACCCTTTAGTATTTCTCGTTGACGTGGTAAACGTTGAGCAAGTAATCCTGCTGCTTGATTAAATTTTCTCAATAATTGATTAGCTATTAATCATATATTTCTTTGTTCAAGTGGCATACATTTATATCTTCACTTCGTCGATACTGTCACTGTAGTAAAGAAAAACCGTTGCTCTACTTCAAGCACGTCACGTGTTTCTAAGGTCATTACGTACACGGAAGGCTGACCAACAGACTTCAGAGGCAGAGTCCCCGATATTTGTTACAGTACAGACAGGTAAAGATTTGATGTTATTCGATTAATTCGGATTGATTTATGTTTTCGTCAGATACTTAAAATTTGTTTAGTTTAATGAACTGTTAACTAGGTTTAGGAGGATACTAATTCGTAATGCGTACGTGTTGTAAATGTGTGGCGAGTTATCAGACTGTTTAAGGAACGACAGTCTCCTATAGCCAGAAAACTTATAAAAAACCATCACCGATTACAGTACACGCAGGATGGTGCACTAAGGCTCCTCCCTTTCTCACTTTCCCTGTCATCCCCTTCCCTTCCTAATCAACGGCACGCACTTACGGTGTTCGGAGAGTGAATGATCCTTCCACAGAGTTACCTTGCGTCACGTGACTTTCTCCTATAAATGTCCCAAGTATGTCCAAAACATTTGTTCTGCGTAGGTCGTCTTCAACCTTGTACAATTGTAAGTCGTTCGACTTATGGCATTTCAGTAGCTAACATACCACTAGCTAACTAGTGCCACATAAATACAGGATGGACTGAACACATAACGTTTAACACTCAAACTACGGTATCAGAAGCCGTACAAGCGCTTCATTTGTTTGAGTTTATTGAGGAAATTGTTGCACATTGTAAGAGATCAAAATTAGTTGTTTATATTAGCATAGCTCAGCTACTGGCATTATTCTCTGTGTGTGTAAACATCAGGTTACTACATTTAATTTACAATGAGATACAAACTATTATTCTATTTCAAGTCATTATAATAGTATAAATATACCATATTTATTTGGAAGCGTTAAATAATGATAAGTAAGATAATAAACAATAATGGCTCCCATGTGCACCACCGAAGCAGCTTAGAAGTCAGGCAGGGTAGGCTGCCTTATGCGAACCGTACGGCATATCGGGGGGGCTGAAAAAAGCACCTTGATTTTATAATGCGGGCCCGGGAATCGAACCCGGGACCCCTAGAATAGTACCCCGGTGTAAGTAAGATAACATTTGTTAAATTCGTTTTGATAAATACTGAAATTATTTTAAAAAATTTGTTATGTAGCAGAATATTTTTGACTAAATTTTATATGATTGTTTTAATACAAGGAACGTTGAATGAAAAGTATCTGAAAAATAAATAATATAAAGCTTATCTGCAGGGTCACTCTCACGGTGTATGCAGATTGCATATGCAGTGCCGTGCCGTCAATATAGCCATTATTTAATTATATAACTGGCTATATAAATCTTGTAAAATAATAATCTCATAATTCATTTAAAACCTCTGAAGATACTGAATCTATTAGTGAAACGTACGTCAGGATAATTAAAATAATATTATCTTCAACTTGAAGAAGTAATATAATTTGATAATATATAACATGAAATCTTATAAATTTACAACTGGATATTTTTATCCTTGACAATAAGTTTTAGTTATAAAATAGCTTATATATGGTTATTTAAATTATTGCATTTTATATTTATATTTTAAGTCTCTTACCCAATAGACAGTAAATAGTGTATTACCATGCTGTCTGTAAGTTGGCCTGCTTTAAATTTAACTTGTTGCAGTTTGTCAAGTGTTGATTATTTTATGTATACGTAAACTTATATTCAGAAACACCTTAAATTTTTTTTTTTTTTTTGGTTAAATGTTAGCTTTACCTGACTTAGGTAAAAGGATTAAAAAACAAAATAAATTAAGGATAATTAGCGTTTTTAAATTCAATTACCGTTTAATTATGTTTACAAACATGCCATAAGTTAACTTGACAGTATGTTTTAAAAACTTATAATTCGGATTTAAATCTTATGAAATAGTCTTTATAGGAGAAGATAACATAGGGATGAAACTAAATTTCATGCGTTTACAGAATACCTGTACAAAGTGCACAAGAATGTTTCAAAACGTAGTAAAGTGTGTGCATTCAAAGTAGATAAAGAGATCTGTATTACAAAACGTATATAGTTCCCAGATGTTTTATGTACGACTGATTTAACATAATGCACTGAGATTGCTTACGCTTTACGAAAACGTTGATGTTGTTATGTAACGCTCTTTACATATTCTGGCCATTTGTGTTTTTTGTTTTAACATATTGCAGTTGACTAAATACACGCGCGCGACTATTTAAATTTCTCTTTATATGACCTATCATTATCGTCAGTACTCCCAGCTTAAATTTTTTACTGTTGGATAACCGCATCACTTAATTTTGTCCATCTGTTTTGCAACATCTCAGCCAAACGTTTACAATCTATTAACCCGTTCTATTGGATGTCTATCCCCCTTTTGCATACGCGTCCTGCCTGAATCTCCATTCACTTACCGTTTTGTCATATTACTGCCATTTAATTTTCAACTTGGTTATTAAAATAAATGCACATCGTAGGCTTTCTGCATTATAGATGTTGGTTATTTGTTCTGTTTTTTATTCTTATCTTCAATACTTATAGTTTTATTGTGAAATTTATAGTTTTGAAATTATCGGGTACGTATTAACATTGTCATTGTTTTAAAATTTTCTTTTTAAAATTTTGTTAATATCATCATAATGGTTTTAATGTATTCTTCTTAACGGTTTCCCGTTGGGACGAGGTTCGCTTTCGGATCACTGGATAGCGCTTATTGCGGTATATCGCGTCTTCTAGACTTAGTTTTGTACTTTGAAGATCTACGTTTATACTGTCTACCCATCGCATTTTGGGTCGTTCCCGTATCTTTGTATTGTTTAACCTAAGTAATAGGCAACGTATAAGGATTTCAACATGCTTACTACACTAGATAGTGTTTTGATGGAAAATGTATGCTGATGTGAACAAGTAACCTATATAATAATTTTAATTACTAATAACAGTGCTGGATGTTTCTGGCAACTAATATAAAAATTAAGTTTATTTTTTACCCGGCACAAACACAAATAAACTAAATAATTTTTCTCAATTGTTTTATTTGACAATTGTTTAGTACACTGTTTTTAAAGTGTTTTGTAAAATACATTTTCAACTTTACGTTTTAAAAAATGCTCTGATATTACCGTATTTGCAATATATAAATTTAAAAATAATTTATACGAAATATAAGTACGAAGTAAAAAATCGTAAGATAACTCTATCTGTTATAAAGTTATTACATTCATCTTACCACAGTACTCGATCAAATGTCCTGTTTAACTTAATTTGAGTTACAAACTAAAAATGTAGTCTTACAAATTGCTACGTTGTGATAACAGACAAATATGTAACACTCTAGATAATTGGAGATGCCGCTTACACACGCTTCTCGGCTATTGTGACGCATTCGGTCGATGAGGTGTTTCAAGGTCGTTCACTGACTTAGCTTCTACCGAATTCTAGATAGCTGACAATTACGCAACTCTTCTCGATTTGTCGGCCGGAAAGTGATAGACTTCTCTCGAACCTCTACGAAACCTCCCTCCACGGTCTATGTATGCGTCAGCAGCCGTTTAGTTTAGACCTGGCGATATTAGACTGCGAATGAAAGTCATGTTTCGGATTAATAGAAAGTGATTACTGTGTTAATTAGTGCAAAACTGAAGCTGCCATTTATTGTTGTGCTTTGGGCAGATTTAACTTGAATTATTGTATAAGAGTGCCTTTGTTAATTTCTAACTGTTGTTTGAGGCCTACTTAAAGTTTGTAATTAGTAAATTGATTGGAGTGAGTTATTCTCCTTCCACTACACCCTTGACGATCCGGGGAATCCGCCGAAACGATATTGATATAAGGGAATATTTTATTTTGAAACCTCTTGGTTTACTGTTAAAGGGATAAACACAGCTTTGCATTAAAAGATAGTTTGTTTAATGTTATGTTTTGTTGTACTGTATTTGTAACATAATGTCACGCGGTGAGTTCGGTTTATAAGTTTGGAACACGTACACTGTATAACCAGCACCGTACAGCGGTAACAGTACTACTAACGCTTTACTGATATGTCGCGATGCATGCACATAACTGTTGTTGTCGCTTCAAGTGCTGCTGAAATTTCATTTTGTGCACAACAGAACACGATAAGCATGCAGCATATTGTTGTATGTTGAACTACGTTGTTCAGACTCTGATCGCAACCTGTTATCAAGTTCTGCATACAATCAGAAGTGAACACATTCTTGTGAGAGCGACAAGTTTGCATGCGCGCGGCCTTCTTATACGGTTTTTAAAAATTATGTCAGACTATATATACATATAGTGGGAAAACTCTGAAACAAAATCTATGTAGATTTATAATCTATTAGTAGGAAAACTTACGCACAACAAATACTTTTATTTAAAAAACCAAAAAACTATAACTTAAATTATTATCAATACATATTGTAAATAACATATTGCAATTTTACTATACATATTGTATACGCTATTAACAAATATTGTATGTAATATTATACATATTGCATAATTTATATAAATTTAATAAATAAATAAATTGTATAAGATAAAATTTCTTTTATTATAGGCCTATAGGATAATATAATATTTATTTTATAGGATAAATTGCTACATAAATTTTTCTAATTTACATAAATATTAATTAATAACAACAAATTTCAAAAACACTGAAAATAAGCCTTGGGGAATATTTGAAAACATAGCCCTAAATGTCGTAAAATATTGCAAAAACAATTGATTAATTAAAGTTGAAATCCAATAATAATAATAATTATTATTATTATTATTATTAACGTTTAATGTAATGAGTTTAAGGAAAATATATTACGATTTTTATTTAAAAGCATGCGTATCGTCTTTTGTAACAAAATAATATATGAAATGTATTAACTATAAGAACAACTGACATTTAATTTCTTCACGTCATTTGCGTTTGCAAATTTAAAATATTGTAGCATATTAAGTATTTGGTCTTTCGTGACCCAACAATATCTATTGGAACCAGTAAATATAAATTTTTTTTTAAATTGATGTAAGTCTTTTTTGATGTAATAATTAATAGTTTACTATACAACTGTTAAAGTATATTTGCATTTACTTCCGGGAAATGTTTCGGGCGTCAGTTGGATAAATTGGCATAATTTTGTTCAATTTTGTTCTATTGTCATTGTTGTGCTGCACGTGGTAGGATAGAATAGGTAGGTGCTCTACATACGGTGAGGATGTAAATGTTCAGAAGGTAATAGGAGAGTTAACGGAATACGATGCGATAAGGGCTGTAATAAATACGCCTTATAATCTGGAAAGTATAGGCGTTTGATTTGATGCCGTTTTATGGGGAAAAGCATGCTGAAAAAAAACAATTGAGAGACGTAGCTGTTGACAGTAGGGAAATAATACTAAACGTGGAGGATCCAATTCATATAGGAAAACTTAAGAATTCTTATCTACGATAATGCAGAACGAAAAGGAAAAATCAGAAACAAGAATTAAAGTATATCTTGTCAGCGAAATGATGCCAAAAATGTTACAACTGCATTGAAAGTATATTACAATTCGTAAGGATTATTGCCTAACTTTTATTCAGTACCTTCGACTACTATTAAATGCACTGTAATGATAAGGGTATTACAAAGTATGAGATTACAATACATCTTACATACAAATATTAGATACATGTTTAAAACAATTCTAATCTAAGCAGTATATATACATTTTTATACTATTTTTTATATACAGTATATACAATTTTTATATACATAAAAATTAATTTTGAGATTGCCACATTTTACGGTATAAAGTGCTTTTTTTTGTTGTATCTTCAGTTTGAATCTGATAAGAGTTTTACTGTCAAAATCATACTTAAAATTAGATTTGTTAGGTTGCGTGGTGAACCGTAGATAATTTTACAAAGTATATTTGCAAACGCGGTCTCTTGCAATATATTTTGTAATATGCTTGCATATGTATTGTGTGTGATGGCGGCAGTAGAGATAAAGCACTCGACGCTGGGTAATCTACTGTTAAATGATAAGAGCTACAACGTCTAAAGTTTGGCTATCAACCTCTCTGCCTACCCATACGTAACTGCAAACTTTCAAAATGTTCTGCCTGTTTATCTGCTGCTTTAAGCTTACAACTGTCAAACCCAGACACACAAAAAGCAATTTCCATCTATTCTTTTTTTGGGGGGAGGGGCCGTGTGCAGGAAAAGGAATTAGACTCACTTTATGGTTGAGTAAATTTGTGATATTTTTTATTTCTTTAACCTCAGCAAGGCAAAACTGATTTACCACTTTAAAATAAGTAAAACTCTCCGATTCAGATTAACAAATTGTGTATTTAAGGTTTGAGGATGTCATTGCTTGTTGAATAAACAAGCTGTTAACTGAAAGTGAAACAAAATGTAATCAGCAACAGAAAGTAAACTTACTAACATAACAACTTTCCTTCCACACCTTTTTAACCTTCACCTATTACTTCTCCTACTACATCTTCAGTACATTGCCATCTTCATTGCCATCGTCATAGGCCTACTATCCGTCTTGTTGTTCATATGTCAACATCGTCTTTGTCGTCGTCGTCGTCGCCATCATCATCATCATCATAATCTCCTCCTCCTCCTTCTCCACCATGATCTTCTTTCTCTTCCTCTTCATCCTTATTATCGTCTTCACAATCAGTATTGTATTGTTTTAATTGTCGTTGTAGCCATCAGAGGCCCCCAAAACTAATACATATTAGTGGTCGACATGAAAATTATCTGCAATGCTTAACGACAAAAAAACTGTTGACTAAATACAGAAAATACTAGAAACTAAAAAAAGCGTTAAAGAAAGGAAATACTAATTTATAAATTTAATTTTGAGGTACAAAATAGGGAAGACAAAGAAACCCGGACTAACCAGTGTAGCTTACACAAAAAGGTAGTCGTAAGATGTTTTTCATCTTATAAAATATAACTGACAAACAAACAAGAAACAAATTGCTTCTTGATATAAATGATAAAAGTAAATAAAATTAAAGGAACTTTAAAATAAAAGGCCATGTACAATGAAATGGGTTATTCTATCATAATAGTTATTTAAAATGTATAATTAACTAAAAAAGAAAAAATAACATAAGTCATATGCTGCCCACGTGAGAAAAATTTAAATAAGAATAACTACTTTGATTTCATTAAATTATTGACTGCAAAGATTATCACTAAATGAAATGTTAATCGAACAATTTTTTATAATGTTCTACTGATATTCTCAAGTGATAAGAGTGCTATAAGGCACACTCCACCAGAAAGCAAACTATTAACTGACAAATAGTCTACAAGAGGTTTACGCCTTAAACGTTTTGTGATCAAGTGTGAATCTGTGAATCTTACATCTACAGCCATGCCACATAAAGCTCTGGAGAAACTATGTTCACGTTTCACACGGAAGTAATTGTAAGATACAACCATCACTTATAAACTGTCACTGTAACAGTTTAACTTATAACCTCTTCTTTAGAGTTATAACGGAGGGAACCCAAAATAATTGGTTCTGCCAATTATTTCAGGCTGCCTTATTCGAGACGAGCTGAAATTTAAATCAGAACAACACACAGTAAGACATACAAGGAATCAGGGAAGGTGAAACTGTTGATTTATATACTCAGTATATGTGTGTAACAAGAAGACTTGCTTTATTAAACATTTTAAATATAACATTTACTCCAAAGAACAGATCCCATGACGTTATTAATTAAATTAGTAAAATTAAGTGAAATGCTTTATTTAGAATATGGGATCACAACAAATTTATCTAGCTATACCCCCGGATCCGGGTAACCATTGGTATTTAGTCTCTAATCTTTTAATTATATTTAATTCAAAATTTTATCTTGCAAGACTTTTACCTTTTTGCTTCATATAGCTTCCATTTGAAGAACGGTATTAATAACACTACGTTACGTTAATATCTAAATTGTTACAATTGAATGATATTGAATAGTTACAATTAAATTCTCAAATTTAAGTTTTTATATTCTTATAAAATCAATCGTCTCTGTACGTTTCTTCAATAGAGTATTGTGTTACAAAAAATATTATCATTATTCCTCGATAGACGTGCTATCGAGTCACCTCTATTTTTTTGGATGTAGTAATCGCCTCCATGTGGTTCCGTCTTGGGAGTCCTAAAACGTCGTCCTCGTCTTGGTCTGGTCTCTGTTGTTCATGGCTTAATACGTCTGCAGGATAGGTAGAGTCTTCTACACAGATACTCGTTGATTCTCAGATGTCTCGAACTGCATCATCGGTAGGGTATACTAGAGTTCTCATTTAGATGGTCCATGACCACAGGTCAGATGTTGAAAAGATTCGTCCATCGGTGAAGATTGCAGTCATCTTTTTTTTTCTTTATTAACACTCGTCGTTTGTAGTTACATCTTTCTTCTTGTTACAAAGTTTTCGGAATTTTCTTTTTGTTAACGTTACATGTTACACTTTTTGTAACGGTTAGTAAAATACGAAATAATAATTAATTAATCCACACTAACAACAAATTGTATAACTTTTGAACAGAGCATTTTGCTCGTGCGTCTGCACAGCTGGGCGTCGTCATCGCAAGAGAGCGATTTTTCGTCCGCTACCCTTGTACATGACGAGAGAGAGTGGGGTGTTTATTCCGCGAGCATATATAGTTCCTGTTTTCTCTTTAAATAAACTTTTTATTTATACAGACTATCGCTAGATAAAAATACATCATTTAAATTAATTGTTTTAGTTACTATCTGTGTCTACAGATACTTTAATTATTAACATTAGTTTACTCTATTATTTTTAATTACAGTAGACTCGGAAAACAGGTCGAGTCCGGTATCAACAGGTAGGCGCTTGATAGCAAGCAAAGGGTTAAATACGAACATAATAATTATTTACAATATGCCTTTTCTTTATGGATACTTTGCCCTTATTAATTACTTCTTCCATTCACACTTAGTTCCTACATGTTTTTATTATTATTATTGTGAGATTTAAATGGTTAATTGTACGCAACCTTAATTAATTAAATTTTTTTTTTCTGTAAATGTCACAATTTAAATCGTCACAAACTGTCACTTAATGCATACTAGCCTATCATTGTTTATTATCAATAAAAGAATCTAAACAAATTGAATGTAAACATTTTATACTTTACTTAAGGAAAAGAAAACATTATGTGTTAAAAAGCAGTGTGAGAAATTTTTTAGCCAAAGATTTTTTCACAATTTCAACACATATTCGTTTCTTGATAATTTTGTGAACACATTATCAAGTAGTTTTGTATTTTAATTTACGTGGATTTTTGTATAGCCAGCTGCATAATATTGTTGTTTTGATGTCATTACGTTTGACATATAGTATTTTACATATAACAGTCTGAATTTGTAAATGAACATTAAAATTGATCATTTTGGTATAATTACTTAGATTACATCAGCACTTATTAATAGCAATATTCAACAAAATTTAGAAGAGAAAATTTTGCTAGGAAACACTAATTATATTAGTAATGTATAAGTTGTTTCTAAAATTTACAAATTACTTACATTCAGAGTAGTAGATTACTTTAACAAACTAAAATACTAACATAGAATTATTTTTCTCGATTTGTAAACGATTTTAATATTTTTAATATTGTAAAAATTACATTTAATTGTAAAATTAAGGTGTTGTTGAACTTTAAAATAATTAACTATCAAACTTAAGAAAAACTTTTGTTCCGGTTTTTAAAAAAGTAATTAGTGTGTTCTAATTTTATCTTCCCTATAATTAATTAGTACTCAATTGATTAGATTATTGTATCAACAGCCAATACTGGCATATACACATATTACAAACTATAAAAGCACATAATACGGTTCTATAATTTCTGACAGAATGCAGTAACAACGGTCTGAGGGCAAGTATAATAACAGTATAATACCCCAGTATCACAACATCATTATGTTATAATGGTTTGTTCCCAGCCGGGCATAAGCACCACCATCAATTATTTCAACATTACAAACTTTACTGTACCACTACAGACACTAGACATACGGATTCCTCCTCTCTTTTCTCCCAATGACACACGTAGTTTAAGATAAATTTTGTGTTATCAAATACTTTCTTCTTGGACAACTGAATATGTTAAAGGAATAGAATTTATCATTTCAATTAAATCAATTACATACAGCCCAAACGTCGATTCATTAGTCATGTTCACTGATTTCTTCTCGGAATCCCAATACGCAGACTGATGGGTAGTAATATTATGAACTTACTCTAATGACTGCATCTGTTTAAATCTTTTCGAGAATCCCTTTCTCAGACTTCCTGTAGTGTTATCAGCTTGTGCATGTAACTTGTGACAACTATTGATGTCTTTTTGTCTTACTCATCGATCTTTCTTATTGAGAAGTTAGGTCAGCCTGTACTAACTAATGTAATATCTTTTCCCTCACAAGTTTCTCAACGAGTTTGTAATGACTGATTACGTTTTAAAGAAATAATCTGTGTACTTCTCTAACGCCGTGTCTCAAAGCATAAAACCTTATTTGTTTGAATTCTCATTTATACATGATTTACCACGACCAAAACTCATAAAATATTATATCAATTTTTTTAATGAGGTGTTTTCTATTATTTTTGGATTAATTGTTTTTAAGACTAACAGAATTCTTTCATAAACATTATTTTTGTCTGTGTTACTGTACACTTAAACTTACCTGTTGCCATTCCACACACACAGATTCTGCTACTCGTAGCAAACACTATAAAAATGTCAGAAGCAATTATTGAGGACTGTCTAATTTGACAATAGGATTATTAACTTTTTAATATAATTACAAAGTGTATGTTAATACTGTGGACATGTAACGGGGATAGACAAGCCAAATTCATTAAAGTGACGCGTCCAGAAGAAGAGGGAGGAGGATGAAGTGTACGATTGCAATGAGTTAAATAAATTGAGAAGGTTTCTATTGGAAGACTGAGGATATTATTAGAAACACCTCGCCCAACAAGACGTTTTAGACAAAGGCTAAGGGACCCCCGCTTATTTACAAAAGGGGTAAATGGAAAGGTACAGAAAGAAGTTGTTATCACAGTTCCATTTTTCAATCGTTAAGTCAGTATACAATACCTGATACAAACATTAAACAAAGAAGTAAAAAACGTAATGTTTTAGGACCTCGTAAATCAGTTACGAACAGTTTTTAGAAAGTGTTCTTACTCAAAAAACAAACTATATTGTTTCATACTTTAGGAGATATTTTATACTGTCGTCTATGCTTCTTCCTCTTCTTCTTCTATCATGGACTAGGTGAAGTATCTGCTCCAGTCCCAAAAGAATACATTTACTTCACCAACGCCTCCTAGGTATTCCTATACTTCTATGTTCAATAGGTTTGCATTGTCAAACTTTTTTAGGCAACCTCCCATGTGGTATCCTATTCAGATGAGCAATGCATCTCTCTTTTTTGCAATACGATTTTGGATTTTAAAATTGTTTTAACTTATTATGAATGTAATTGTTAACTCTTTTCGTCTGTGCTGTAGTATTATATTTAGATTATAATTAGTTTATTAATATTACGGATGCACTTGTTACAGAAACATTGTGAACACACTGTACGGAATGACAGTAGGCCAGATGCTTGTTAATATAACAGTTTTGTAAGTTTTGAGTTAAACACTAACATAAATTAATTGCCATTTTAAGACAAAAACAACTTTTGATTAAGAAGACCCTACATTAGTTTTGAGAAACAGATTAACAAGACCAATCGATGATAGACGTATACATGACGGAAATCTCACACCAATACTTGTTGGGTCACAAGTTATTAAGAATTCTCAAGATATAAAAGTGCAGAAGACTGCAAAATATAAAATAATTAAACATAATAAGAGACACTACTGTGCTGGAATATGGAAATGAAAAAATTCATATCTTATAAATACATAAAATAACAACTGACTAGCATGTTTATATACGTAAAATATGAAGAATTTGGAATATAATGGAAAAGTAAATAACACCATAAAATGAAAATTAACAGTAATTCTGACCTTAAAAAATCATTTATAAAGAGTGGTCATGAAGAACAGAAGTAAAGCAAAATTGGGAAGCTAGTAAAATTGTACACCTTCAACTTTTAAGAAACAAAATAACTTTATAATTACAAAACATGAAAATACCGAATAAATAAGACAAGCCAAAGGTATATGTAACGAATAACCGGGATATACTGTTTCAAGCGTCGCAAGAGGGATTTAGTTCTGCCAGTGTTTGTATTTACTTTCACTTTTGTCTGCTAGAGGTCAGCAGTATTCATTTACACGGCTCGATATAATTTCATTTCTAACGACGCGTCGGTCGTCTTAAGTATACTCGCATAATAATTATATTATGCTAGTGAGAAAATGATGGTCACATTACTTCAATGAAAAGACGTTATTATAAATTAAATAGTAATAAAGACGGTTGAACAAGTGTCACAATAACAGTACCTGGTACTGGATGACAGTTATGATAACACTAGGGATGTTAGAAATAACGCACGGGTGATTAGGAAGTATAAAAAAAAAAAAAAAAAAAAAACACGAATTTACACCCAAAAACGACTGTACAGAGTTACGACACTTTCAGAGTTCGGAATACGGGTGTGTTTTCAACAGACAAGAACCAAATACGGTAAATGCAGTAGAGACACGTTTCCTTTGAAATGATGACGCGATGCTTCAGTGAGAACCGAGTAAAGAATCGGGATGTAAAGAACAACTTTGTAACGTACTCAATAATGGGGTTAATAAAGTGGACCATGAATCTATTCAAAGAGTGTGTAGTAAGAGAAGGAATGTAAATTGCGAGGAAAGTTTTTAGCTTATGGACCCAGAGATAGGATATCATTAGTAGGTCTCATTGGATTGGAGGAATCCTATAGAACGAGAACAGTTTTATTGGCTGATTATGGAAGGCCAAAAAAGAAGAAGAAGAAGGAAAAGAAGATGGAGAAAGAGAAGGAGAAGATGAAGAAGAAGAATATAGGCCTACCTGTATATGGTAACGTAAAGTAAACGGCAAGCAGAAACCAAAGCTGTAGTTCTTAAATTAAATGTTTACAGAACTGGTTAAAAGGAACAGGGTTTTAAACGGTTCTTCTTCTCTATATACAGTCTTTCATTAATACTTGCACTGACTCTGAAACAAGAAAAAAAATTTTATTTTTATTTTATTTTATTATTATTATTATTTACAGGGATAAGGTCCCTGCAACAGCAACGGTCATTAGCGACCACAAAAATGAATTTGTACAGATTCTTAAACAGACGTATTAATATATATTAAATATTTGTTTAAATATCAAATAGTGTAAACAAATGAGATAGATAAAAATATTTAACAAATAACAGTATTAGTTTAACTGATGCAAAATAAAATGAGACCACCATTGATGAACTTTTAATACCGATTGCTTCAAGCAAATAGGTCCGTTTGTAGATTACTCCCTAGCAGTGGCGTAACTACGAGGAAACAGTCAGTGGGATCAATCCCTATCCAGAGGTATTAAAAATTTCAGTCAAATTACATAATTATTTAACAAAGGTTTATTTATAAGCCAGTTGCGTGTAAAAAATGAGGGTATGAGGCTTATAAATAATTGTAAAATAATTATGTGGAGAGATCTTAAATATGTAATTTGTTTATATATATACATTAACACTTTCACTGTGAACTTACTTTTAGGTTTTGATTTCCCAGACGTTTCGACGTAGTGTTCGTCTTTCTCAGTGGGAATTAAAATACTGAAAGTCTATACATAGTAACGGTTATGGGTTGTGGGTGTGTGTGGTGGGGGTTGCTGGTGGGAGGGAATTGGCGCTGGGATTCAAAGCGTGTGTATTAATCAATGTATCGAAAAGTATGTGTGATCTGTAATGTAATTGTTCATTTAATATGTTGGTTGGTTGTAGTGTGTGATATCTTGTAACGTATCGCATAACGTTACAATTCGGGAACCTGGTTAATTGGCTCAGGTCAATTAAACAGGCTGCCATTATCTTTACAAAATCATAAATAACTGGAAAGTAAACAAAAGTTAAATAGGATCCCGTGAATTGAGGAATATTGACAGGGGTTTGTAGATTTATTCACTCACCTTTTTGGACCATGACATCTCTTTATTACATTTGGTGATTAAGTTCTCTATTGTAAGTTCTCAAACAATATAGTTTACTACATGATTAAATATATAAATTACTACTTTACAAAGGGGCCTCAAAATATGATGTACATCCTTTTTAATTAATTCCACGGATCCGGGATCAAATATATTAAATGAATAATGGTCACCTTGCCATGTACAATATTGAAACTCTAACCATTTGAAGAATGGTTTTTTATTAATCTTCTAAAACCACAAAGATTAGATTACATGTTACCTATAATGTCAGTTTTCTAAAGTCTTTAATGTTATTACATTTAAAGCATAATTTTTAAAAGTCTTTAATATGATAATTTAAATTGTCTTTTGGGGTTTATAATTTTTGTAACTCTTAACCATGGAAGACAAGCCTCCATGTCACCTGTGTGTTTCCTGAAGTTGCTGCAGAATTAGTTCTTCGGTCCTCCTGATGTTTCTTGAAGTTCAGTCGTTACATTATCATACTGTGGTAGTGAAGTTCTAGAAGTATGTGAAATCATCCCTGGTGTGGTACATTCATCTCAGGCGACTGTAGTTATTCTTAGTAATTCTTGTAGTTAGAACACATAGATAGAAAGTTTGTTTCACTGTTATACACTTCACATGATGATAGATTAGTTTACTATCACCTTCTTGGTTGTAATACTGTATTATTTACATGGTCCGTTATTTTATAATATAGAGAGATGTCATCACCACACAACTTTACTTATTTAACTAGTCATTGTATCAAGATTTTCACATTTTTACATTCACGTAGCGAAACAACGCTTTACGCTGCTTACGGCGTGAGCGCTCCATTCCAAGTGGCAGAAAATAGTTAAGGGAAGCGTAGTAATCTCAAGACAATTACTAGGCAACATAAAAGTAGTTCCGTTTTTCTAATTTTAATGAAAGGACTACGGTTGATTAAATAATTAAATCGTGATATTCTTAGTTGCAGAAGTTATCAAAGTACGTAACAATGGTCTTACTTAATTATTTAAATAATAACAAATTTACAATAATACTTAGTTTATTTAGGGGTCAGAAAACAAGTTAATTCTGGTCAGTTCCTGTTTATGCAGGAATAAATAATAAGCTTTACCCTTTCTGTACAATTCAATTCCCATTTAATTTTATTATTAGACTTATATTAAATATTATTATTATTAAATGATTGCCATACGATTTAGTTTACAATGTGAGATTTTATTATTGTACATCATTATGTTTTTTATCAAGTTCCGATTTAATACAATTATTAGTCATATTCACGGGTAATTATGCGTGTTGATGCCGGTTTCGGCAGGTTAAAGCCGGGTTAATTATTAAGGGGTGTTATCGCAATTTTAGTATAGAATTCTTTTTGGTTTTAAAACTATTTATTTTGGGTATTATGGCGGGGTTACATTATCATTTTCTTTAGGGGTTTGGTTCTGTTTTAATGTGAGATTTTAAATTTCTTTTATTTCATTTTTTTCCTTTTTTTATTTTAAAATCGTCACAATCTGTAAATTTCAAATTGTTCTGCTGTGTTTAATTTTCTACTTTTAGGTAAGTAGTGTAAAAGTAGAAAACTAAACACAGCAGAACAATTTGAAATTTACAGATACCACACACTACAACCAAACAATATATTAAATGAACAATTACATTACAGATCACACATATTTTTCGATACATTGATTCATACACACGCTTTGAATCCCAGCGCCAATTCCCTCCCACCAGCAACCGCCACCACACACACCCACAACCCATAATCCTTACTATGTATAGACTTTCACTATTTTAAATCCCATTGAGGAAGACGAACACTACGTCGAAACGTCTGTGAAATCAAAACCTAAAAGTAAGTTCACAGTGAAAGTGTTTATATATATATATATATATATATATATATATATATATTAATAAGTGAATGAAGGGGATGTACCAACAAGATAATGTAATTTGTCTTGACCAAATGGGGAGCCCTACCTTCAAGCTTCTCTCATCCCCCCCCCGAAACTAATCTCATCCCCCCCATGAGCACCTCCTGTACAATGCGATAGACTAACTGCTACTTCACGTGCACTGAGTAGTACAGTTGCAAGAACTCCATAATCCGTGATCTTAAAACAGCGGAGTAAACTATTAAATTCAAGGAAAACGGATTTGTTATAGGTTTATCTCAAAATCTATATAGCACATTTACAGTTTTATTATCGTAGCTCTCCTAGTTACACAGTTACACATTATGCAATATACACAACACACAATGTAACCTACTGACTTAATGTAACTCACTAGTGCTCAATCTGTAATAATGATAATACATTAGTAATATATATTGTTATACACGAAAATGGAATAATGTAAACTATATAAAGCATCATTGGCATAAACCAATGATGCTTAAGAGTGTTAAGCTTATTGTCAGTATATAGGAAATCAAGCCAGAATGGACACTCATGTGGGGCACACAAGCGGGATAAGGAAAATAGACAGGCCTGAAATTAAAATGGGAAACTGATAAGAAAGGTGGGTGACGGTCTAGGTCATTCGAGAAATTTCAGTAGAGTTGACACGAAAACGTACGCAATGGCGACGTATCGTAGAGGAGGCCAAGTTTCACGTAGGGCTGTAGCGGTACGGGAGAAGCTTCTAAATGTTTCTACATTCATCTGAAAATATCAGCAATTTGTGTGTAGATATTTTGTTGTTAGATAGTACTGCACTGTCATGTCGATCTGTTGAGTCCGCAATAAAATACGTGACAGTTTGAACACACGGCTCTTTGGCGCAACAAACTTTATTATTCTTATAGTAAGATTACATTAGTATAGAAAAATTTAAGCTACCGGTTAAAGTCTTTTTTTACCGAAGATTTCTAATTATCTTTGTATTTTCCATCATCATCATCATCATCTTCTTCAGAAAGGATTAAACCAAGAATGGTTGTTTCGGTCCCAAGCAGATAGACTAGAGCTGGTCACTTCCACGCTTCTCCGGATACTCCACACCTCTCCGTCCTTTCGGCTTATAATTCAATGCCTGAAGATGAGGCACTCAGCCACTCGGTTAAGATTTTCTAACTATTTCAGCCGATATTAGGCAAACGTGTCAAGTAACTAATAATATTCAGTTCCTGCCGTACATCGAGATCTTTTGTGACCTTAAGAGCATATTCTGCAACGTGCCACTTCGTTAAAATAGAATTCTCAGACCCATAGGGCATAGGGAAGTGTGGGGAGGGCCATCAACTCGTAGAACTTCAGGCGTCTTTGTCTACTCGTTGATTTTAAAGTACGCCTGATTGTCCCACACTTTCGGTTAAACTTCTCCAGCTTCTTCACAAGTATTGAATTTCTATTTTTCTTACTGACTGGAGTTGCAAGTAATACACTGTCAAACGTTGTGCAAATGGCATATCTTTCTGGCGTACTTTTCTCCTATAATATAAACTCTTCAGGGTCTGGTCTTAGTTATAATTTACGTCTCTAACTCGTTAACATAACCTACTTTTTCATTTGAATCTTATGTCTGTGAGGATTTGTTTTTGTCGATTTATTTTTTGGTTTATTTAATGTTACACTTCTAAGTCGTCGATAAACGTACACCGTCCGTCGTTTTCTGCTGCGTGCACATGCGGTCGACATTACGCGAGGCAGCCTGGGACTCCACAATTCAACTCCCAACCTACCACACTCACACCGACAATAAAATATAAAAAATACATTATGTATGTTTATATTATATTTATAATAATTATAATAAATAATATTTATATTTATTACTCCTAGAAGTATTTATAATGAGGCATTTGCTATAATACACTTGAACTCATACACACTTCCTACATTCTTTGGCAAGTTAATAAAAGTAAACAAGAAGTTAGTGTTGATGAAAGTAATGTTACTAGCAATATGTCTAATAAATCTTACACTGTAAAAATAAGTAGCTGGTCTTTTGTACCCCTCAGAAAACATCAAGCAGTAAATTTAGCACAGATCGGTGAAGGTCAATGTGAACGAACTTGTACTGTATGTATTAACGTTTGATATCAAACACAGTTATAATTGAAAGCAAACTCCGAACAATCAGTAAGCTCTCAAAGCGAACAGCTTTTGTTTACTCTGGTCTGTTGTACGTTAATAAAACATCAGAGCACACCAATACATGTTAAGAAGCTGTTAAATTTTGACATTAAAGACTTTCCAAATTTTGGAGTTTATACTGTGCTCGCTTGCTGTGATTGAAAACTAGAAGAAGTAAACACCAGTTAATTTTTCTTCATTTCCTTCAGTGGTAAACTGTGTGTGAAAATCAGCACATTTAAACAAACAGAAAACAAGGGACGATGGAGCATATACAGGAGTTGTTTCCGGCAAATATAGCAGCATTTTTCCGGCATGTGCTGGCCACGACTTATTTCCAATGGGATGGCCGGTTTTATAAAGAGATTTGTACATGTTGAATCGGCATAGGAAGCCCATTAAGCCTGGTATTTCCGGAATTGAACGTGGAGAAATTTGAACAGACCGCGCTGGAATCCGCCCCGTCTCAGCCGCGGACTGATTCCGTTACGTCGACGACCTTTGTGGTTTCGTGTTATGGTGAGGAAGAGCTTGGAAAATTTCTTGCACACGGACGAACTCAGTTCAAGACATACAAAGGCCGCGTACAGCAAACTACAGTCTGTCTTATTTTTTCATTGGAATGTTAAACAGTTCTGTAATAAGTAATTGCTCTCAAAGCACAGAATGAAAGTAAACAGCACTATCTGGATAGAAAGCTCAACCTCAGGTCGATTCGTTCATTAACCTTCTCTATGTACATAGCATAAGGTGTACAGTTGTAGAGGTTTATCTAATGCAAATACAGTTACAATAAGCTCGGTTGTAGTAACTTTCGTATTGTTATTTAAAGTTTGTAAACTTTGGAAACACAGAGTTAAATGACTCCTTGAATTATTGCGTCTCACTGCTTTCTGTATCGTCAATTAATGTTGTTTGTTCTATGTGGAAATCTTACGTGAAACGCTCACACTGTTTCAACTTCCTGAACTTTCTGGTAAGTTGATTGTATGTATCAAATTACTACTGTTTGATTGATATTATCCAACTGGGTTTATAACAGATTATTTGTATTTAACGACTGTTGTGTAAGCACGCGATGGCTCCGGTAAGTTGAGCACTGAATTCTACCAAAGTCAAAACAGAAAATATTTAATTAATGCGTCCTTCTCTTAATTAATAGTTAGATTCTGCTGTTGACTATATAAGATTAACACTTAGAGGTCAATTATAGGTAAAGGAATTGGTATTACGGAACGTTTGGCTACCTTAAAGGGTCCTTAAAACTGTCAAGACATAAAATTGTGTTGGAGTCTGAAAGACAAGAAAATAATTCTTCGTATTGTTTAAATTAGCAGCCATCCTTACTATTTCTTTTATGAATTTGCTAACTGCTACAATTTTTATTTTTCTACTAAGCTTTTCGTCATCACTGACATCATCTGGTCTTAAACAACAAAGACTTTGTTGTTTAAGACCTGATGATGTCAGTGATGACGAAAAGCTTAGTCGAACAATAAAAATTATAGCAGTTAGCAAATTCATAAAAGAAAAAATAAGAAAATAATTGTTGCAGAAACTAAGAAGTAACACAAAAACACGGAATATATAGAGGATTCTATGTTGCTGTATAGTGGAGTTTTCCAGAATTCAAAAGCTTGTTCTAAAGTAAGAATGTTGTTAGACCAGAAATGGAGAACTCACTTAAAATCGTACACTTTTGTTAATGATAGGACTATAGTGGTTAGGTTCAAAATTGATTTTGTTAGAATCTGTGTGTCATTAGTGTACCTGATCCAGAAAATAGTAAATAAGTAGAATGAGATTTATTTTAGTATGAGTTGCAGAAGCAATTAGATATTGCAATAACACCCATCATGGATTTATGATCTTAAAACAAGATATGGTAACCGATAAGCGAAACCGTTATTAGTCTCCTTGGAGAGTCGCCTTTAAAGGAAATGGGGTATGACGCGGGAATTTGCTATCACAAATAAACCCAAGATAACGGATATACTTTTAGGAAAACAGATCTTAACACATATACTTGGTCACCTAGAGGACTTCGATCGTAAAATGATCACATATCGTTCATCGAAAGATGGTGTTACAAGTTAGATATACGCAAGTTTTTGGAGGTGCAGAGAATAATATTGATCGTTATATGATGGTCTATAAAATGAAAATTATACCAGATGATGTAAAGTTTCTGTGGTACATAGAAAGGAAACGTTTAAGTTATATCTACTTCAGTAAGGATGTATTCGTAATCTACAACGGAAGAGGTCAACAGACTATGCAAAGTTGGTACCTAATAGCAATAATGTACATGAGGGATGGAGTAATATATGGTTCTTTTTGGAGAAAATATGTAATGACATTGTTAGTGAGAAACAAATAAATACACAAAAAAGTGGTTAAAAATATGGAACCAAGAGATAGAACAAGCGGTGTAAGAGAAATAATTAGCTCATCATAAATATCTTCAGACAAGAACCAGTGGATATCTAGACATGTATAAACAGACATCTAATTTACTGTGAAATACATTATCCAGGAAGCAAGTGGATAATCATGAAATTAATTTTCTATTAATAGAGAGAACAGCAAATATGAAAGCGAAATGGTAGCTTAAAATTGAATGAAGTGTACGAAGTATACAATTAGAAAGGGAGGAAGACAGTACGCCTGAATTTGATTCCAAATGACAATTGCAAGAAACTATGGTATAATCGTAACGTTCCGCAGAGAGCTGCAGAAGTTATAAGAGGGGACACTGGTGTAAGACTGAGGAAGTAAAAGGGACGCTTTCATCCATGAGTAATCGGAAGACAGCTGGTTTGAATGGGAAAAGCTCAGAACTGCTAAAATACTGTAGACTAGACAACTGCTATATTTGCCGAGAATGTGTTCTCGACGAGGTGCAGAATCCCAGATAAATGGAGAGTAGTAATCACGATAATGTCTATTCTTTAAAAAAGGTAATAGAACTGTGCCATAAAATTAAGTTTTTGCCGAACGAATACTACTCACAAGTTATATGGGATCTATCTGTTCTATCTCGGATTGTTTACTTGCTGATGAACTCCTAGTATTGATGGACGTATTCTTTTTCAACGTTAATTGAGAAAAGAAGCCTCGGAAACACCTTCCCTTCATCGACTGGGGAAAAGCGTTTGATAAACAGATCAATTTTATGGGACCCTAGAGTGTGCATGAGAGATGTTATCCTCAGCACCTTATTGATATTATAAAGTTTATACTATTGTGCAAGGATGATACCGTATGTAGGAGAGCATTTAATGGAAAAATTTATATTAATTAATGAGTGAACCAAGGCGTAGCATATCTCTCCAATATAGTTTAATATTGTTACGACGGTCTACTTGATCGTCGTAGGTACAGTGGAAACAAAATACAAGACACCAATTAAGTCACTGATCACCACCTTTAATTTTTACAGTTAAACAGTTCGTAATTAAAAACACAGTCTCCTACAACAAATCAAATAAAAATTGTTCACATGCAATAAAATGTCAGTAATATTAAACACAATTGTATTACAATTATACCGCCCGATTATAACTCACAACTCTTCACTAATAACCACTTGAACGTACGCAGTAATATCGGCCGATAATAACTCGCACCGCACTGTAAATATATCGTCACCACACTGAAAACTAAGGCATGTATTTATACCTCCGCTCACAGACCAGAACGTTCCAAACTACGGCTTAGCGCCAGTGTGTACTACGTAATTAATTGCGGCCTTGACACAGTCCGCGCGGCTGGCGGCTTCGAGAAAACTCTCGCGAATGCGTTTAGAGTCACTTATGCCACACACATTAGAGCGAGATACTTCTGGAACATTCGACAAACACGTAGACTGTTCTGTAATGTCGTAACACTGCCTCCTCCTTAAGCCTGTTCGTCCCGAACTGGCAAACCGTCTCTGAAGTAATACTCGACCAGGCTATCTAGGTGGATGTCCTTGTGAAAGATAATTTTCCGGTTCTTCGAATTCAGTCTCGTGCGATCCGAACATCACGTTCCCAGGAATGCGAGTCTTCCGCTCAACCACTAGTTCTGCTGGAATCACTCCCGTTGCGTCATGTACTGGTGACCTAAACACCACTGGCTGATCCAAGTTTGTCTGGTTCTCGTCTACAGCCTCTTGCGTAACCTCATCTTCAGCCACTTTGCCCTCGGGCGCTTCTATCAGCTCAGGAACAAGCAAGAATTTTGTCTCGACACCCGTAGTTGGCTTTCCAATCACTTCTTTTGTCGTTACACTCTGTTGTATTTCCTCTGGTAGTTCTTCTTCCATTTCCACCTGGAATAGGAAATGATCCTCTTGACCAGACCTGTTGACTTCTTCTTCGACCAATGTCACTTACTTGATTGAATGGTTGGCAGACCCTGACAGTTTAGCCATGCAAAGCTATATCTTCTCTTGGCTAACCTTCAGGACGTTCCCTCTTAAGTCCACAACGAATTCGTAGGCATTCATAATGTCCGTGCCAAGAATCACTTCATCAACAATGTCTGCAACGACCATTTGTTGGCTAAACTCGAGAAGACCCAGGCGTACACGTACGTCTATCTTTCCTAACACCTTGACGGGGCTTCGTCGGTTGCTGATTTAGTCCGGGCGCACAATAGACACTGTTGCGCCCGTGTGAACTCTAAATGATGTTCCTTTACCGTCCGAAAACCCATTAACAATCAAGTTTCCACTGGTCGTATGTAGCGTGGAAACTGTGTGCTGTTCTGAGGCTTTACTTCTCCAATTGGTGCGATCACACTCCTCTCTCGGTTTCTTCTTCTCCCAACAGTCTATCTGTAGATGACCACGTTTTCCACAGTTGTAACATTTCGGTCTTCTGTCTTTATCCCATCGTTCAAATAGTTGCGACTCTCTTGAATTTCTGAGTTGTTTGTTCGACATTGTTTTTCTGCACTCATCGTAACGGCAATATGATACAGGGATCTTCTGACTGCAATGTGATGGCACAAACCCATTAATGTAGCGGGACGCTGACTTGGCAGCTTCAAACTCTAGGGCGTGAACAAGAGCTTCTGAGCTATTTCGGTATCTTGACATTCGTAACACTTGCTGAAGTTCACAATCTCGGATGCCATCAATAAATGTCTGCACCGCAAATCTTATTCGAAAATCTTCTGGTGTCTCAGGATAGGCCAATCTAATCAGTCTGCCGATACTTGCTTCAAACTCTTGAAGGCTCTCCCCGGAACGTTGTCTTCTTGTTCTCAACTGAGCGTAGTACACCTCTCGCAGATGTTTATCACCATACCGTAATTCTAGAGCTTTTATCAACTCGGCATAGATGTTCTGGCATGTTCTGGCTGTTAGGTAGCACTTTCTGTAGTAATTTTGCCACAGGTCCTTTTAACGCAAGAACAAGTGAATCTGCCTTGTATTTCTCTGTCCAATTATTTGCACATGCAGCAGCTTCAAATTGGCGGAAATACGTTTCCCAGTGCGTGCTTCCATCAAAGGTTGGGGCCTTGACATGAACTGTCACAACCGCAGGCGAGGTGACCTTCTCTATTGACTTATTTTCTGTGTTTTGTTCTGTCTTTATCATTGGTACAGTCTGTTCAGAAATTTTTTTTGGTTGTATTTTCATGAACTGTTCAACTTCATTTTCAATTTACTCTTTTATATTCGCCATACAGTTTTATACTGCAGATATTTTTGTTAACATAGCTTCTTCCACACTCAAGACAGATTTTTCTACTTCAACTACTTTTTTTTGACATGGATTCTTCTATGTCAAATATTCTGATAATCTGATTATTAAGCTCACCATGTAATTCACCTACGTCACCACGTAGGAAACCTAATTCTGCTGTAGTATGTTCTTGCATCTGCTTTTGCTCTTAAATTAACGTTTTGATGTCATCTGCTTCCTGCTTACGTTGTTCATTCTGTCGTTTTTCCGCTTCTTCCGTATCCTGTCTGCGTTTTTCATCCTGTCGTTTTTCTGCTTCTTCCGCCTCCTGTCGGCGTCTTTTCTCTGCGTCCTCTCTTTCTTGTCTTCGTTCTTCTTTAGTCTCTTCCCGTGTCTGCCGCAGCAGCGCTTGGAAAGCTTCCATCATCTGACTGGCATCCATTGTTTACCGATTAGTTACGAATTACCTCGTCTTGTACAAAGTGTCCATTGTTTCCACTGTTAACCGTTCTATCCCACTTCTGACACCACTGTTACAACGGTCTACTTGATCGTCGTAGGTACAATGGAAAACAAATTACAAGACACCAATTAAGGCACTAATCACCAGCTTTAATTTTTACAGTTAAACAGTTCGTAATTAACAACACAGTCTCCTACAACATATCAAATAAAAATTGTTCACACGCAATAAAATGTCACTAATATTAAACACGATTGTATTACAATTATACCGCCCGATTATAACTCACAACTCTTCACTAATAACCACTTGAACGTACACAGTAATATCGCCCGATAATAACTCGGACCGCACTGTAAATATATCGCCACTATACTGAAAACTAAGGCCGCTGCCGCCATGTATTTATACCTCCGCTCACAGACCAGAACGTTACAAACTACGTATAAGCGTCAGTGTGTACTACGTAATTAATTGCGGCCTTGACACAGTCCGCGCGGCTGGCGGCTTCGAGAAAACTCTCGCGAATGCGTCTAGAGTCACTTATGCCACACACATTAGAGCGAGATTCTTCTGGCACATTCGACAAACACGTAGACTGTTCTGTAATGTCGTAACAATATCTATATAGGACGACATAGAAAGTGGAAATTCTGAGTAGATCCAAGAATAAAATTAAGTACAAGCTGTTTGCGGTATGAAGGATTCAAAATAACTAATTCGAGCTCCAGACATTAATGTTTCAGTTACGACAAATGTGTACGAATTAAAACTCAAACATCTATGTGCAGAACACACAAGCTATGCCTTTGTGAGAAAATTTGCTTTGTGAATTTAAATTGTATTGAGTAATAACGGTCTAGAGCAAGGGTCACATTTCTGCTAATGTGTTTCTAACAATACTTATGACATAGATCATGATACTAACCATAATTTGGTAAAATTTCTGTCAATATTTGGAACAATGTTTCAGTAATTATCGAAGAAGACTATGAAAGAGACTCGACTAAAATTGTATAAGGTAATGGCTGTACCAGTATTGTTGAATTGTTTTAAAACTTGGATTTCAGTGAAGAAAATCTTAGTAGGATACAGGCATCGAAAATCATATTCTTACGACTGTTAAAGGCTGCACAGAAAAAGATAAATTTTGTAGTGCAGACGTACTCAAAGATTTGAAAATATCCGAAATCGCATTTTGAAAAACAAAGAGATAGAAAAACTGAATACGATAACGGATGGCTGGTTCCTAAGGAAGTTTGGCAATAAAAGCCAAAAGAAAAAAAAGTTTGGAAGTTTGGCCAAAGAAGTCAGGAAGACCTACGAAGCGTTAGTGAAGTCGATGTATTTTCCCTTGAGACCGTATCAGGCAATCGCTTATTCCCTGATGAAAGAAGAATAAAATCAAGACTTTCGTAGCCAACATTCCTATTTACAAATATAAATTTTAAAATTTTTATCGTCATTTAGTTAAGCGTAGGTTTTTATTTATATACAGAAACAACTTTAAAGTCTTCAATTTCTGGCTTGCTAATGTAAGTCCAGTTATTACTATTATTATACAATTCTTTAATATTTGTGTGCATTTACTATAATATGTATTTTTATTTTTTGTGATATTAAGCTTAAGTTTATTCCAAGCAATTATAGTTAACTCACCCTGACTAATGTGACACATGATAGGTGAAGACTTGAAAATCGTGAGGACATGAAAAGGCATTGTTCGATACGAATTAATTATATCCAGAAATCAATTTTCTCGGAAATTGTCAATGAAACACTGTTATATAGTTATACGACTGAAGTGAATTAAAAGGAAATTACAAAACAATCAATACACGTGTTTACCATGTCAAGAGTTATACGGTGGAAAGAGTTCCAGTAAAGTCCATTTGTTGCGGACAATTTCGGGTAAGTGTGCGGTGTGTTTTATGAAAAGCAATTTACCACTGTAATAGGATTTGGTCGGCGTGAGTATGTGGTTGGTCGGGAGTTGAATTGTGCGGTCACCGGCTGCCTCATGCGCAATCAATTTTAATGTCCACCAACTGATAAGAACGGATAGTCTGCTCATACTGTATTAGAGACACTTGCTTAAATTATGTATGGTTATAGCTAGCTGCAGAACTTGTTAGTACTTTGAACTAAATAAATTTACTATTACATAGAATCAAAATATGGAATTTTAGTTTTTAAAACTGTGAATAAATTTCGTCATTTGTATGATTTTGAGCGATAGCCCAGAAATATTCACAGTATACTTTATTTACAATAATAATTGAAAGCAATATATATTGCAACAAAACAAATGACTGTGCATAGATAGGTAATAGTAAATAATAATGTGCAGCAGAGTCTATTATCTGGAGGTAAGGAAATTTATTTAATTAAAACCAATTCTAAATCGTGTCTGTTATTTTCTCTTTAAAGCACAAAATTATTTAACTGAAATATTATGCCTTTTATATAGTAATTAAATGTTCATCTTGAACAACCTGTTTACTGTTACTTGATTGAAGAAATTCCTTCTCCTGTTGATCAGTAGACGGGTGCTGTGCTGCTATGTTGACCGTGGGTAAATTCTGAATTAGGTGTATATGGGTAGATATGGTGTATTAGACTTACACTTCCAGTTATCTTAAAGTGTCCTCGCGTTAACACAGGAGTATTCCGCTGAATATTACTGGACCTAAACGGATATGCTGCACTAACGTGGGTTAGCACTGTTAAATGATCTATGCAGTACCAATTGCAAATTCAGTTAATGAGTTCTATCAACCCTCGATATAGCATACGGGTAACTCGTCGCTTGTACCTCGGACTAGCGTCACCTTACAGAAAAATCTATTCTGACACGAAAAACTCGCGCAATGAGTATGACGTCTTCAAGGGGCGAATTTTAGAAGCGAACTGACGATCTGCATTTGACCAGAGACATAACCGACGGATTTTTTGACTTCCTGATTGACTGAAATTTGCAAGACGTAATAGACTTTCACAAAGATAGCATCACATGTTACGACTACGTTAAAGTCTGCAAAGCTTGTAGAGATGTTATCTAAAAATTTTATGACTTTCCTGCAGATAATGTGTCTATAGAAAAATGAATTTAGTTAAAAAACACGTAGTAAAATTGTATGTTTTGAGCGTTTGACATATAAGAAACGTAGCGCTAATTATGACGCATATGCTGTCCAAATTTCATTCCGAAATGTTAGTTAATATAAAAGTTATTCAGAGAAATACGCTTAACACGTGCACACGCGCACAGTGCACTAAAATTGCACTAGACATGAAAAGAATAAATTTTTGGGCATTTTGATATATAGCACATAACTACCCATCTCTTATTTCATAACTTATAGCTGATTTACAAAAATGAACAAAATCAATTTTTAACATGTCTATTAACGTCATAAAATGTGTAGCAATATCTTCACATTCATTTATCATCGCTTTACTGCAATGTTCTGTTGCAATATATATATATATTGTTACGACTACAGTAGACATAAAATCCCAAACTATGCATTAATGTACTTGGTGAATTTTATAATTAAAATGCGTAAATGACAAATATATATACTTTAATAATAGCTTTTAACTTACCATATATTTCCATAGCTATGTATATAGGCCTGTGTAAAACACTTTCCACAAATTTCTGTAGCTGACAAAATGTATAAATCATATCTCACAAAGTTTTTCAAGGCGGTTCTAAGTTTGTAAGAGATGGTAGCAGGTATTAAATTTACAAAATTATTAAAAATACCGAGTTCGTATTCTGAATAAAAGAATTTCTAATTTAGTGTCCTACTTAGAATTTAACTTTTTTTTTTTAATTGTGACTTCCATTTTTAATCCGTGGTGCTCCTGAAGTACAAAATTGTTAGTGTAAATACTAAGAAGGCACCGCGGGCTTTGATTTAATTACTGTTCAAATTTTGAAGCAATTACCGCGGAAAGGAATTGTTATGATAACAGACCTCTTTAATGAACCTCTTAAATTAAAGCATGTACCTGCTAGCTGGAAGGTTGCAGAAGTTATCATGATTCCTAAGCCAGGAAAAACATCTCATGAAGTGAAATCTTATAGACCAAATTCGCTTTAGCCAGTAATTTCAAAAGTATTTGAAAAGCTCCTTCTTAAGAGATTAAAACCAATTATACAGAATGCCAAACTAATTCCTGACCATAAATTCGGTTTTAGACAAAAGCATTCGATGATAGTCTAGATGCATCGAATTACAAATATAACCGAGAAAACCTTAGAAGTAAAACAAATTTGTTCTGCACTTTACTTTGATGCCGCATAACCCTTTGACAAGGTGTGTCATGAAGGATTAATTTAGAAGTTAAATAAAGTGTTACCTAGACAATATGTAGAAATCTTTACCTCGTACTTATCTAATAGATTGTTTAGAGTTAAACAAGAAGAAGCATATTCAAACCTAAAAGACGTGCAGGCGGGAGTACCACAGGGCAGTGTTCTTGAGCCTGTCTTGTATGTATTATTTACCAGTGACATACCAAATTTAGAACATGGAAAATAGGCTACTTTTGCTGATGATACAGCTTTGCTTACAATAGGCAAGATGAGATTATTTCAACCCGATTATTGCAGAAAGCTAGCAATACCATATATGAATGGAACAAAAAAATTGAAAATTAAACTTAACGAAGCCAAATCGGCACCCATTAATTTTACCAATAAAAGATTGAAAACTCTTCCATCATTGGTCATATATGGAACGGTAGCTCCTTATGGAAACAAACTCAAATACCTGGGTATGACATTGGATATCACACTGAGATGGAAAGAGCATGTAAAAAAAAAGAGGAACTTAACATAAAATTCCGACTATATAAATGCCTCATTGAAAAACATTCCAACCTGTCTTTATACAGTAAAACTCTGATCTATAATCACGTAATTAAACCCACCTGGCTGTATGGAATTCAACGCTGGGGGTGCGCGAAAGATACGTAGTAACATCAGGATAATACAAACATTCCAAAACAAAGTTTTGCGGACCATAGTGAATGCACCATGGTATGTTAGAAACGCCGATGTCCACAGAGATCTAAGTATTCCAACAATTAAAGAAGAGATTAAAAGGTTTACAAAGAAGCATGAAGAAAGACTTCACCTACACGAAAATGCAGAAGTTCTTCAGCTGCTGGACAATCAACACGTTTTCCGGCGACTGAAGAGAACAAAGCCATATGAACTTGTGTAGTGTTTTTTGTTATAAAAACAGAGCATTGTGCGCGGGTGAGACTGTTTAGTTAAGAACACCAGAACTAACTAAAGGATGTCATTGAACTTAATTTGGCTGATATGTATTTAGTATTAAGAGGTATTAGAAATAAGTTGGTGGTTGGCCTTACAGACCAGTGTCAACATGTTAAATTCAATAATAAAAAAAGCGTAAATACTACACCCGGAATTTGATTATAAATTTCATTCTGAAACACGACATGAATGTACACAACTTTTTGAATATCTCTATGCTTTTTTGATCTGTGTTTTACAATTTCGGTGTTATACAATTTTGAAATTTCTAAAACCGAATACTATATTCAGATTTTAGAAAACGTTCGATTTAGTTTCATACCGTTATGCAGTTTTACAATTTCTGCCTTGGTATTCCAAAATTTGAAAATTTCCATGTCTGAACACTATATTTAGATTATAGTAAATATTATGTCTAATTTTTAAACCACGAATGGATTTTTGCATATTTTCCAAATTTTTATAACTTTTTAGGCTTCTGTGTCCATAAATTTTGAAACGTGAAAAACTGAATATTATATTCAGATTTCAGTTAAAATTGTCTTTCATTTCAGTACCCCATAAATAAATTTTTGCCATTTTTTCAAAATTTTAGGGCATCACATTTTTTGTGTAGAGTGAATCAATCTCGTAAACAAAATGGCATTTGATGGTAAAGGTGTGAACAGTTATGCCGAATTTTACGAAAACTGGTCGATAGATTCAAAAGTTATCGCTGTCCTTTCACTGTCCAGCATATTACACAAACAACTAAATAACTACGCAATTTAACTTAAAGACAATATTGCTTCTATTTTGATTATTTAAGTTGCTTAAATTGACATCTTATTCTACTTTAAAGTCCCCCAAAAACTATAGTCAAAAACTTAGACTCTCCAATATACTTGTTTCTTGTTTCAGCAACACATCCTCTTTATGTAGGCAGTATTGTATTTTAGAACTATTATTGATCTATAGATCAAACAGTTAAATTTAGTGATAGACAGGATATCTGAATTGTTAATGTAAAACAAAAGTTTTATCCACAAGTAGTTTAAACACTTAGGCATATGATCTATGTTTTGAGTTGTGGAGACATGATAGGTACATCTAACACATAAACGTACTTCAAAAATCCCAATCAAAAATATTCAGAAAGTCAGTAAACGTATCGTGGTACTTGTCCAATCAAACTCTTCAACAGGACAATTCAACAATGCTTAAAGAGAAGAGAAAAACTTAGACTGGGTTAACGAATATAGGAGGGGTGACTGCAAGGAAATATAACCAAAGATAGAAGCGGGCACAGTAAAAGAGAGAAGCGTAAGAGGGACAAGAAAATTGTGTGTGAAGGTAATCAATATTGTCTGTGCAACGTAAGGTTGGGAAAATTTGCATAATTTTGTTTGTTGGTGAAATATGTTTACAGACACGAAAATCACATAGAATTCAATTTAGCAATGTAAATTGCATGAAATTTTACGAATATCTAATATAAACTGTGCACAACAGTTAAATAAAGTCACGATATTTAGTAAATAACAATACAGTAACGCAGATAAGCTAGTAGGAAATACTTGTCACTTCACTAACACCGCTCAAACAATCATACTCTGCAGTTCATCTTGCAAACAAACAATCTGCGAGAGAGTTAAACCATAAATTATTGTCCCATACTCCATATCTATGAGGCGTTCCCTCTAGTATTCGTAGACTAGAAGCATTACCACTTACTCAGATTCTTCCATAATTTTTATTCATTAACCTTATTTGTAATATTACGTTTAATTTGAACTAAAATATAAAGTTGGTTTCTTCACGTTGACGGTTAGATTGAACGTGAAGAAATATGATCTCGACCACTAAGGAGGGATTCAGTTTGGAAACAATCAGCGTTAAATGTTAGTTGTCAACAGATGATAAGAAACAATGTGTGTTACAATACTCTTCTTAAAAAGCTCCTCATAAAAACTCTTCAGAAGAGTATCTCAAAATAGTTTTGAAGTGATTTTATAGAGCTGAATTGATAAGTCTAGGTCTTAATCTAGACTACGGTAATTCACTCTTATTTTAGAATTTCTTATTTCTTATTCTAGAATAAAACATTTTTTAAGATAGTTCTTTAGCTACGGACAAGCAATCTGCATTAGAAGAATTCATAGCTAGTCGATTCTTCCCTTAATTTTAATTTGTTAAAATAATTAAATTTTTTTCAATTAAAATATAATATAATATTGTGTATATGATATTACGCAATTTCCAGGGAGATTGTATCCTTTACGGAGCATTAGAATTATTTTACATTCCTACAATATTGTTTTTTCTTATTTTGCTGGTAGGTATTTTTCCGTAAGTTTAGAGTGGTAAAGCATAAGAAGAGTTTAAGTTCATAAGAAGATACAAAACACTAATGTCGCAGCGTGCCTTTAAAGCATCCTCTAGAAATTGTATGATTCACTTCGGTATATAAATCGATTGCGGTCCTTCCAAAAAGCCCATGACCAGCGTGACTGATGTTGTGCAGAAGCCTCGCCAACTGAAACACAAAGACCACTTTGTCCGTAGAATGCTCATAAATAAATGTTATTAATATGGTATTAAATGTTTGACCCAAGTTCCGTTTTGGTAAATTATTAGCCTTTTAATGAAGAAAGTTGTGTTAGTGGTTATAATCACAAACAGAATTATTACTGTTGTACAACACTATAGAAATAATATATTATTACTGTTGCACACCACTATAGAAATAATCGGAATAATTTTTCTATAGTGGTGTTCAGCGTTCCAGGAGTGTGGTGGGGAGGCCTGCTGATGTGTGTGTTGCTGCCGCTCGCGGAGTCTGTTGTGACGCTGTGACGAATACGAATTTATAAACAGTTACACGCCATTGCTTTAATAGTAAAACAAATTCTTACACATTGTAAACAAGTTAAACATTTCGTTGTAAACAAAGCATTTATTCAATTGCATGAATCTAATTTCACCTGCATTATTAAACATATTTTTGTTGACCCCGACGTGATATGGACTAAACTTATTATTAAACGGACAGTTTACACGTGATACGATACGAAACCGGAACACTAAAATCTTAGTGAACTACGAAAAAGTGTTGCGGAACATATTTCTGGAAATAGTGTTATCAGTGAAAGGCCAAATGAAAGCTAAATACCAGTGAAAGTGAAAGTGTAGAGGAGTTGCAATTATTTAAGTGTTCAGTGTAAACGGAAAAAGGTAACAATTGTAAAGATACATATTAATACACACCCATTAACGTGAAAATATAAATTATGAACATAATATTATAAATATGTTTCACATATTTAACATAATTATGAACAGAATCAATCCTTTGTGTAACGTTGTGCAACCACAAGGTCACACATAATTCAAGCACGCAGTTGTGTGCCGACAACAACGTTTTTAGTCATTGTATAACAACACGTGTAGTGATAACAACACGAACAAGTCATTCATTTCTTAGACAATTTCAGCAACATTAGCAAATTTCTCAATAACACTCTTGTACTGTACTCAACGATAGTGTAATCTGTTGATGAATTTGTATTTCGTTATTATTACTGTAGTCGTTAAGTGTTTTCAATTTGTAATCTCAATACTCGTTTTTTAGATAAAATGGATTCAGATAATGAAAGTCACAATACAAAACACGATTACAAAGCTTTAATTCGTAAACGTGCCGAAATAAAGGGCAGATTCACTAGAATTAAGAATTTTCTCGACTCGTTTGATGCAGACGTCCACTCATTTTCAAACTTAAAATCTAGACTACAGAAATTAGACGAATGCTGGTCAGAATTTAACTCTGTCCAGACGGATATTCAAGGTTATGATGACGATGCTGTCACTTCAGGCGAAGAATATTCTACATTTGAAGACAGTTATTTTGAAGTCCTTGCGAAAATTGAAGATCTATTATCTACTCAAGCCAATAAACAAACTGTCTTAGAACCAAAACAGTCTTCACAACAATCAAACATATCCGATAACATAAAACTTCCAGATATTCCCCTCCCTATATTTTCTGGTAAATACGAAGATTGGACAGATTTCTGTGATATTTTTGAGGCGTTAATAAATAATTCATCCAAACTAACAAATATTCAAAAATTCTATTATTTACGTTCGTGCTTAACTGCTGAAGCATTGCATACTATAAAGGAAATTAAAATAGCCGCCAACAATTACGATTCGGCTTGGACGCTACTTAAGCAGCGTTACAAAAATAATTGACTCATAATCAAAGCACATGTACGAGGAATTTTAAATTATAAACGTATGGAAAGGTCTTCCGCAGTAGGATTAAGAAACCTACATGACACAATTACTAATCACCTAATGGCACTAAAAAATCTGTTAGTGTTCTTAGTTACGAGAAAACTCGATCCAGAAACACGAGATCGATGGGAGACGTATCAGGAAAAATATAATGTAAACTTATTGTTTTATTGGAGTGTTAGTGGTCTCAAATATTTCTACTAGTAATTTTATACAAACCACTATGTTGTCTTTGGTATTGACGAGCGCTTTCGGCAGTCAAGCCATCTTCAGGTCATTTACCAACCGTTGGTATACGGTTGGTTGGTAAATGACCTGAAGATGGCTTGACTGCCGAAAGCGCTCGTCAATACCAAAGACAACATAGTGGCTTCTATAAAATTACTAGTAGACATAATCTAAACGATGACGAAGATGAAACAGGCGAATCCGCCAGCAGACATTCAAACTCATCACACTATCCCCATCGTTATTCATTTCTAATGTTAATGTCATTTATTCATGATCAATCTTTGATTCAGGAAATCAGGGAAGAAAATCTTACCCAAAACACTAAAAAATCACCCTTCCGAGATAACCAAAGGAGTTCTAAATTTCGCCAGCCGGTACACAAAACTGTATGTCATGCAACAGATACACCAAATCGGCGATGTGCCATATGTAATGAAGATCATGCTACATTCTTGTGCGAACAGCTTTCATGTCTTAATTCCTCACAGCGTTATACAAAGTTTAAAAAACTAAATTTGTGCTTAAACTGTTTAAGATCCGGCCATAAAACCATTCAGTGTAAAAGTCCATATTATTGCAAACACTGTAATAAACGTCATCATTCTTCGATCCATATCGATAATTCAAACTCGGTGTCAAAAGAGGAATCAAAGCTGCCAGCTGCTGAAAAGGTCACTATTGTGGCCTGTTCGAACCGTAATGAAGAAGTGATTCTTGCTACAGCTATCATTTTAATAACAGACTCTCAGGGAGTAGCTTATCCTTGTCGTGCCCTCTTGGACAGCGGAAGTCAATCAAACTTTATACGTCAATCACTTACATCGTCCTTAGGTCTCAAGCATAATAAAGCACACACTTCATTGTCTGGAATTTGCAGTTCTGGAGTATCAGCTAAATTTTCTGTACACAAAAATTGAATCGAAGTTCAACAATTATGAAGAATACTTGGACTTTCTAGTTTTAAGTAAGATCACAAATGACTTACCAACTTCTTCTATAAACGGGAGCTTAGACATTCCAAATGACATCGAATTAGCAGACGACACATTCGGTCAATCCAGGAGTATTGACGTTTTACTTGGTGCCAGTATCTTTTACAACATGTTAAAAGAAGGACATGATAAGCTAGGTGATAATTTACCCGTTCTACAAAATACAGTATTTGGGTGGATTGTCAGCGGGAAGATCTCATTGAATCACTCGATAAACAGAACTCATTCAGTACTTACTACTTTGCCCAGTACAACTACAGAAGACGACTTAGAAAATCGTGTAGCATCCTTTTGGGAAATAGAAGGTATCACCGGCAAACATATGAAATCGTATGAAGAACAAGCTTGTGAAGACCACTTTACATCTACTGTCAAGCGTCAGACAGATGGGAGATACATCATTAAGCTACCTTTCTCCAGTTACCCTGGAATCGCCTTGGGTAAGTCTAAGGACCACGCTATCAAATGATTTATGTCACTTGAAAACAAGTTGTCTCAAGACATAAAACTAAAACAAGACTATACTGATTTTTTAAATGAGTATCTTGAAAATGATGAAATGGAGTTAGTATCAGAAACGTATCAACCACAAAATGCATATTACTTACCTCATCATCCAGTTATAAAGGAAACCAGCACTACGACACGCTTACGTGTAGTTTTTGATGCTTCAGCAAAGACATCTTACAACACTTCTCTTAATGACATTCTGATGATTGGTCCAACAATACAGCGTGACCTTGTATCCATATTGTTATTCTTTTGGATTCACGCTTATGTATTTACTGCAGACATTAGACAGATGTACCGTAAGGTGTTGCTAGATGAAAGCCAACGGGATTTTCAAAGAATTGTTTGGCGTCAAGATCCAAAAGATCCAATCAAAAAGTATAAACTTAAAACAGTTGCATATGGGACCGCTTCAGCCCAATTTCTTGCCATTAGGACTTTGTTCCATCTTGCACAAGAATAGAAGGAGAAATTACCTATCGCCGCAGAAGTTATTCAGCGAGACTTCTACGTAGATGATGTTCTCACGGGAGGAGACTCAATTGAAGAAGTGATTCAACTTCAATCAGAACTAATAAACGTATTAGAAAACGAAGGTTTCGAATTACACAAATGGTGTGCAAATCATCCAGCAGTCTTACAAAATATTCCAAGTGATCAGATTGAAACAGGCTTTACGGTAGAAGAATCAGGCAACAAGACAATTAAAACACTTGGGATTTATTGGCAACCATTATCCGACACCTTTCAGTTTAAAGTCAATTTACCCAAGGCTCCCAATATCACCACAAAACGAGTTATACTTTCTGATATTTCTCGAATATTTGATCCAATCGGACTCTTATCTCCAGTGATAATTACTGCCAAATTGTTTATGCAAGAAATATGGCTTATAGAAGATATTGGATGGGATCAACCAGTTCCTGAAGCTTTACTGATCAAATGGAATCAATACCGACTGTCAGTACGAGCCTTGAACCAGTTAAGTATTGCACGACGTGTGTTAGTGGAGACAACAAACAAACACATGCACTACATGGATTCTCTGATGCATCGGAACTCGCTTATGGAGCATGCTTGTTTATACGAACCATTCAAGAAGATGGAACTGCCAGTGTGAACTTACTATGTTCGAAATCCCGGGTAACCCCATTGAAACAAGTTTCTTTACCAAGACTAGAATTATGTGGAGCCCTTTTATTAGCTCAACTGTTTCAAAGGTGCTACATCCTTTCAGAAATACTAAATATTAGACACACCATTCTTTGGACCGATTCTACAATAGTTCTGCATTGGTTAAATGCACCTCCAAATACCTGGCAGACTTTCATAGGAAACACGGTATCACAAATTCATGAACACACTAAACATTGCACATGGATGCATGTTCGATCACAGGATAATCCTGCAGACTTAATTTCAAGGTCAGTTTCAGCAGACCTCCTCATAACCCGAAGCCTGTGGTGGCATGGCCCAACCTGGTTATCAGAAGATTATAATAGTTGGCCGAAAACTATTCAAACTATTTCAATAAACCCTGAAATTGAAGAACGAAGAACGAAAGTTATAATTCACATAACAACACTACCCTCGTACGACATAATTGACAAATTTTCCTCTCGGACTAAATTATTACGAATCACTTCCCTCTGTCAACGCTTCGTTATGAATTGTAAACAACCACATAAGAGGAACACTGGATATATTACTCCTGGCGATATACATAAAGCTGAAATAACATGGATGAAAGAAGTTCAACAGGCTTTTAACGAAGATATAGACACAATTCAGAAGCATAAGGAAGTAAGTAATAAAATCAAGTCACTAGCTCCTTTTGTGGATGACGAAGGTATCCTCCGCGTTGGAACAGACTAATGAATGCGTCAGTGAATCCAGAGTATAAACATCCAATTTTGCTCCCTCCAGATCATAATATTACACGAATGATATTTGTTGAGACTCATATTACTACTCTACATTCTGGTCCTCAAGCTCTTCTTGCGACTATTCGAACTAAGTATTGGCCCATCGAGGGTAAAATTATAGCGCGATCAGTTGTAAAAAATTGCGTAACATGGAGCAAAAATATACCAAGGCCTGCTAAACATCTCATGGGAAACCTACCACCATGCTGAGTACAACCATCTCGTCCCTTTGAATACTGTGGGATTGATTATTGTGGACCGCTCCTCTATCGAAGAATATCACAACGCCGATCACAGCCAGTGAAGGCATATGTAGCACTCTTCGTATGCTTGGCTACCAAAGCTATACACATAGAACTAGTTCCGGATATGACAACAAAGAAATTTCTAGAAGCACTTCAAAGAATGATAGCTCGCAGAGGAGCAATTAAACATATTTACTGTGACAATGCTACTAACTTTGTTGGAGCAAAAAACGAACTTCATGAACTACAACTTTTGTTCGCTTCTGACACTCATCAATATCAAGTACACAAACTGTGCACATCAGTAGGAATAACGTGGCATTTTATTCCACTCCGGTCACCTCATTTTGGGGGACTATGGGAAGCGGGGGTAAAAAGTGTAAAACATCACCTTAAACGAGTATTGGGAACTTATATATTACCATATGATGAATTAGAAACACTCTTCGTTAAAATTGAAGCTTGTGTAAACTCTAGACCTACAGCTGAGTTGTCAAATGATCCAAACGATTTGAATCCTTTGACACCTGCTCATTTTCTTGTTGGACAGTCCTTAGCTTCCTTTCCTGTACCTGATGTAAGTACATTAAACATTAATAGATTAGACCATTGGCAACGTATTCAACAACTCTACCAGATTTTTTGGCGACGATGGTCAGGTGAGTATCTTTCAACTCTACAACAACAGACCAAATGGGTCAAGGACTACACGCCACCATCCCCAGGCTCCCTGGTATTAATCAAAGAAGACTTCCGACCTCCACTTCACTGGGACCTAGGTCGCATTGTGGAAATTCACAACGGCAGTGATGGTATACCTCGTGTCGCTACAATTCGGAGATCTAAGGAACTGGTGAAGAGAGCCCTTGTCAAGCTGTGCGTACTTGCTGATCTTTGAAGTCTGCTACTTCAACGGGGGCGGTAAAGCGGTTAAGCGTTCCAGGAGTGTGGTGGGGAGGCCTGCTGATGTGTGTGTTGCTGCCGCTCGCTCTGTGTGCTGTGACGAATACGGATTATAAAAAGTTAAACGCCATTTCTTTAATATTAAAACAAATTCTTAAACATTGTAAACAAGTTAAACATTTCATTGTAAACAAAGCACAAACGCGTGACATGTTCTTTAATAAACAAAGCTTTTATTCAATTGCGTGAATCTATTTCACCTGCATTACTAAACAAGTGGTGTGCAACAGTAATAATTATGTTTGAAATTATTAGCCGTTGGAAGTGTTCTAGCGCCAAACTTCGTATTTTCCGACCGTCATTACATTTTCAAATTTTAATCTAATTTGTTGTAAAGCTTTGCTGAGCTAATTTACACAGAGCCTAACCGAATAATCGGGAAATCCTTCCTCCGAATTTTTTCTTGCTGTGGGACTTCATTGTCTTTGAATTTAAAAATTACTTCTTAGAGGTTAGGAGTTATAACTTCGTAAACAGTTTACAATACGGTAGACAAACATTGTATAATAAGTAAGAATATTAATATGTTTTATGGAAACAAAACTACAGTAATTGATATGACGTCTGTAAGCAACTTTGACAAACAGGGCGTAGAACAGACGAAACGAGAAACCTTGTAACAGAAGCTTAAACCAAAGATAAAAAAACAAAATTGTAATTTATATCTTTAATTAGACTGATGGTAAGCAACGTGATAACAATTAACAATAGTTAATACTTAAAAGCAATACAGTTATTAGATGATAGGTATGTACCATTAGAACAATATCATGAACCAGATATAGAGACTTATAGCTATATCTGAAAGCCATATGGATACTACTATGTAAACGTAGCGTTAACCACTCACGAGTTATTAGATTAGATGAAGAGAAGGTGATAATTAAAGGTAACAGTTTCTAATACAGTTCGACAATGGGTAGACACACATACCGTGTAGCTATATATGTACGTAGCTATGTATACAAGACTGTATTCAGGTGACGTCCAGTCTAGTGTGTCTCTGCATTATTTGATTTCCATTAGCCGGACATGTGACGGTAAGTACATACAGGAGACGTTTGTGCTCCACATACAGTACATGCAGCGCTGCAATTTCCATAGTCACACTGGCTGTCATATTGGGTACAGTTCATATCCTTTAATCTTCGTGCTGAATTACACGAGGATTGTATACGGGTGGCACAGTATATAGGTCAACGTGTATAGCACTGCGAGAACTTAGTACTTGGTGCCCTAGCTTTGGGCAGTGTTGAATAGTATTGGATAGTCTTAAAGTAACTCACACATCACTGGTGTAAGGAGACTCTGACTGAAAATATTAACAATAATAACGTTGATTAGCAATGACACAAAGAAATTTAATATTCTTTTAGAAACTGTAGAACTGAAGCAGTTTTGTGTTTCTACTATTCTGTAAGAGCTTTGCAAAATTCTTCCATTTTTATCTTTATCGCTGTAAGGGATAACGTGCGGTAGTTCAAAATTTTACTTTTTCTCTCTAGAACTCTCCCTCCTGGCCAGAGTCAATCGTATTGTCTTATGTAGTGAAATTCCGTTGCTGCTGTCCGTGCATTTCATTGTAGATCTATCACGAAGTCTTGTACCTCATATTTTGCCATGAGGAACAAGTTTTTTTTTCGTTATTCTTCTGGCTACATGGAGATATGTCCTTGTTAATCTACTTTCTTAACCTACCTTTTATCTGCGGGTTATGGTATGTAGAAGTGTTTGATCCACATTTCACCCTTTACACTTTGAGAACTTACCTGTAGAGGTATAATTCAAAGCCTCCAAATTATTTGTGCTATACCTGTCTAAACATGTCCGATAGAGGCTATCAAAGCTTTATCAGTATTAATTATATAACCTTCAAAAAACTTGGTATGTTCCAGGGCTTTTTTAATGTTAAAGTTTTTTTATTTATAAATGTTTTCTCTGGTATATTGACTAGAAATAATTTTCTTTTAACATCCACTGAACTCTCCACGATATTAGACACATCAGAGAACATAAATACATAATAAAATTTGTTAAACACTTTATAAATTTCAACGTAGTTTTTTATGGTGGAAATATTAGTATGACCATCGACAATCGCGACAGGGTCTTTGATTGGACCGTGTGATTAAACCCTATAATATTTAACTAATAAATGTGAACTTGAAACATGTCAAGACTTTCAAACAGTACCTAGGCAAAGATTTACTGTGGAAGAATTGTTCATGAACGTTGTGCAACTAGAAAAGCATAGGTAAAGCTCTTTTACCTAAAAACTGTTGCCTTCTAATTAAACTAAACCACAAAAAGATCTGTTTCGTAAAAGTGGATCTATAAGAACTTGAATCATAATACACGTGGGATGGGACCAGTACCGATAACAGTGTTTCAATCTTCTTCTTCTTCTTCGTCTTCTTCATCTGCTTTTTCTTCAATTCAAGATATAGGTTTTCAGCCTGTTCAGATTCTTACGAAAGCGATCTTTCCCTAGTTAATACTACGAACGTTCAAATAGCGTTTTATAAAGCACTTTATTCCACTACGGAACGTATTTAAACTTATGAACTGTTTATTAAAGTACTTAACGCAAACATCCCTCGAGGGGCACCACACTTCTAGAGAGTGCATCCCCCGCGAGTACGAATGGGTACAACATAGAAAACAAGACTGCTACGATTATTCAAGCAAGCAGTTCGTGGAACCAAAGTCGAGTCACGTTGACATAACCGAGCTGAAGTTATCATCATCTTCATATCACTGCATCGGCAAGGTGCTGCCTTTTCAGCTTCAAAGATCGTCCAGCCACCTCTTCCTGGGTCTACCCACACACCTGTGTCCTACAGGTTTATATTTCCTGACTTTTTTGGTCAGTCTTGAATCTGACATACTTTATAAGTGTTCTTTCCACCATTATTTATAATCTTTCAGTCTTTCATTTGAATCCAAACTTGCAATTATTTTCTTATTGTCTCATTCTTTATTGGTACGATCAAGTTTAGAACACCTCTTGAGAACGCTGCATTTCCGAGAACTATATTTAACTTTATCGTTTCTTTGTTATTGTCCATAATTCATGCCTATTAGACAGTACAGGGACCGCCATAACTTTTTAAAACTATAATTCTATATTTCGACGTACCTTGTTTCTAAAAATACGATTGGTTGTCACACAGATTGTCTGGAACTTATCTAACTTAACATTTTCTTCTTCTTCTTCTTCTTCTTCTTCTTCTTCTTCTTCTTCTTCTTCTTCTTCTTCTTCTTCTTCTTCTCCTTCTTCAGGCTGTGGACCTTACGATCCATTGTGCACTCCTTGGTCCGACTATCTCTTCTTTGGTCTTTCAATATTCTTCCGTCCTTTTAGATTATAAACCAAAATTTGTTTTGGTATCCTGTTATTATGCATACTTCGAACATGGTCTGTCCAATTCTGTCTATATTGCTTTATCCTTTCGTTTAGGCTGTACATCTCAAGGATGTTCCTTATATCGTCATATCTTAGCCGGTCCCTCCGTGATACTCATACTACTGTTCGTAAAAATCTTATTTAACTTGTCTGTATCCGGCTTTGGTTCAGTGTCCAAGTCTCACTGCCATAAAGGCCACACTACACTGCCGTCACTTTACAAAATTTCAAAAGAGTATCTTTTCTGACCTTTCCATTCAGTGTTCTTCTTATCGTTCCACACATGTGATTAAACGTCTCTATTTTTTGTCCACATCTAACTCACCACTATAAGACAAGTCATATGCAAGGAACTTGAATGAATGCACTTGCTCAATTAGTTGGTCATTCAGTACTAGTTTACACGTTCCAGGAAAGCAAACTTTAAATGCTATGGACTTAGTCTTGATAACAGAAATGTCCAGATCATACAGTGTGACGATTTAAATAAAAGAAATAATCAAGAAAATAAAATTTAAAAAAAAAATTAAGGTTGCGAGCTCTTAAGCCATTTAAATCTCACTGTATTAATATAAAATACCTGTATGTACTCAGTATGAGAGGAAGCAGTAATTAATTAGTTATTTAGAAGATACTCTAATAAAAAGATAAATTGTAAAGAGTTATTAATATCGTATTTAACCCTTTGCTTGTAAGCAGGCGCTGTCCTGTTGATTCCAGACTCGACATGTTTTCCGAGTCTTGTGTGAGTAAGAATGAGAAAAAAAAAACTAATGTTAATAATAAAAAATCTGAAGACATAAATAGTCGCTAAAACAACTGATTTAAATTATGTATATTTGTTTAGGGATAGTTTGTATAAATAAAAAAGTTAACTTAAATATAGTTAGGAACTATATTCTCGCGCGGAAATTGTCCCACTAACTTTTGCCCAGTACCAGGCGAAGGGAGCGGAATTTCTCTCTCTTGCAATGGTGACTTCGTACAATATAGACGTAGGAGCTGTGCGCTTAAAATATGTTAACTATATTTTGTCTCACCTTAAGATGGTGTACCAGATGTAGCTGTTTAAAGCATCTGGATGTGTTAATTAATATAGTCATGTAAATAGACAAGAAAAGTAAAGTAAAAAAAAATCGAAACGTAAAAAAGGAGTGTAACACAAGATGACTTAGTGCTTCAACAAATAACAACAATTCCAAAGTCATACCCGGAGATGTGAACTATCAGAAGCCACAAACTCTACTGCACGTGACAGAATATGCAGATCAGGACATCTGAGAATCTACAAGATCATCGTAGATATCTATACCACATATTGTTCAACCTGCGAACTTTTGGAGTCCTTTACAGAGGAAGGCCAGACCGAGATGACGACGTAGCTGTTCCTGTTTCCCAAGACGGATACCCCAGGACGAGTCTTCTACATAGCAATTAAAAGGTGACTCGATAGCCTGTCTATTGAGGGTTACTAATATTTGTCACACAACACTTCTTGAAAGAGACTTTTCAGAAACTATTAACTTTGTAAAGACTTATAAATTAAATCTAAGAATTTCATGTAACTATTCTAACTTTATACGTTGTAACAGTTTATACGCTAATGTAGAGTAATATAATTCAAGCAATAATACCATTCTTCCAATGGTTGAATAAAAGAAAGTCTTGCAAGCTAATATCATGAAATGAGTATAATTAAAAGTTTTAATTACAGAAATACAGAAAGTTGACCCGGATCCGAGGTATAGCTATATAAAATCAAGTTTGATCTCAAAGTTTAAAGAAACCTTTCAAATAACTTAATAATTGAATTAGTAATGTCATGGGATCTGTCAGTATATGTTTTTTAAATGTTAAATAAAGAGAAGTCTTCTTGTTACACACATATGAGGAGTGCTTAA
Organism: Magicicada septendecula; assembly: GCA_034769895.1. NCBI lineage: Eukaryota > Metazoa > Arthropoda > Insecta > Hemiptera > Cicadidae > Magicicada > Magicicada septendecula. The sequence continues at coordinate 476,938,057 of CM068367.1, read as the reverse complement.
ATCAATTGTATACCTTGCCATTGTTTCCTTACACAGTTAGTAAGTAATTTGTTACATTAATTATTTGTGATCAATTCTGTTACAACGTAGGCAGCCCATCTAATTAACGGAGTTTAATTACGAGGGGTTCCCTGGATTTGTAACGCGGCGAAAAGACGTTACAAAAGTGCGCCACTCTGCTAAATTTTATAAAGGTGTTTTAAGCAAACAAAATTGCGTCATTCAAAAAAAAAATAAAGGAAACAAAGGAAAGAGTTTTAATTGTGTATATAGTGTCACAAACAAAATTGCATTCACGATGCGTGGATACATTGTATGATCAACAACTAAATATATAATATTGATATATGCACTCAGAAAGTTACTTTAATAAATGTAATGTTCAAAACATATTTAATAATGTATTAAGTTACGTAGATGGTAGTATGTATAAGTAAAATGTCCTTAGCGTCATACAATGCATGTAGCTTTTGCATTCTATAGGCCAGTAGGAACCTGCATAATTCGATATAATTACTTGCATACATGAATTGTGACCAAGCATAACAATTTTGGTCAACCGAACAATCTTTAACAGGTTTGTTTACGACAATCTATGACCTGTTGTTTCCTGAATCATTCTGCACAGTGTATGTCCAACTATCTAGCTTACATACACTAGAAAGTGTTATAAAAAAAAAATTTTTGATTAAAAATAACTTTGTTAATAATAATAAAGTAATTAAGTAGAAGTTCGTGATTTAAAACTTGTGAACAAAATAAGTAATTATTTAATTGAGAAAATTTTATGAATGAACGGAGCCAAAGTGTTGTCTAAGCGGAATAATAATAATAGAATCTAGCGTCTGCGCTCCCCTTCTCTTGTTTAAACCGGTATACAGTAGTTGTGTTATTCAGTCGCATTGTGGAGAACAATAAGAGTAAAACCCCCTCTCTAACTGACACGCTCAACCCTCCTTGTTAACTAAATATGTAGGCCACCCTCTGACCTACATTCCAGTAAACAGCTGATCGGCTATTTAACCTTGAAAGGTATGTGTGTGTGATTTCTGTCTCTCCCTTAGAAGAGAAATTGTTCTTTTCTAATTTGTGTAAATTGATTACTTATGAATTTATTGTATGTATATGTAATATATGTGTAATATACTAGTATTAATTGTAAGTACGTGCTAATGTGTTAGAACAAAATGGCCCAATTTAACCCGGATTTGTTATTAAAAGACGAGCTGTCTTACGAAGCCCTTTTGCGTGGACTACCCCATGCTGATGTAAGAGTCGCGGAATTACGAAGTTCAATTCGCGAATGTGGATTTGATGCGCCCGTGCAATTAAACAATCTAAGCCAACTCGATTATGAAAGCGAGAAAGAAATTTGTAATGCCAAGTATAGTGAACTATACTTATTGTCTCAAACACTCCAAGACGAGAAATCTCCGGCAAAAATTTTGCGGACTACCCAGAGAATAGAGCATTTAACCAGGCGAATAAAAAATTTGTCGATCTGGCCGAATCTCACAGAAATACCCGTTGATGTACAAAAGCTAGCAGACGAAGCTCTACGCCGCTTACCTTCAATTATCAACGATTTAAGACGAAAATCCGACTCATTCAGGATGGACGAAATTGAGAAATCATTAATGAAATTACACATCTCCCCAGTACAATCCCCCACCACTGGTTTACCTCCGCCTAACTCGGATCGGAACTCACCTATCGTATCGCAAGTGCAAGCGAACCCAGAACAAAATACTGATACAGATGTAAATGTCCCTCCTCCCGAGCATTTTCAGTTTCGTCCCGGAAATAATGAATTGTCCAACACCCCCAATGAATCTAATCACCCTCATCGAGGAATTACCCACGTGAACTATAACGCAGATCTATACGGAAAAATGACTCACCCTGTGGAGAAGATTTTATCCGAAATCCCTTATACAGATGGTTTAAATGTTTCCAAGTTACTAACATTTATTAGTTATCTTCTTCAGATAAAGGATCTACAGCAGCTGAATGACTGGCAAATTTTACAAGTTCTGTTACCAAAGTGTAAACCCCCGTTAAAAAATCGTGTGCTAGAAGCCCTAACCTCTACTTTCCCAGTAGAAGAGCTACATAGCTCTTTAATAAAATACTTTATTCCCACCGGCATCTATGAAGAAATAAAAAGGAAGACAGTACTCCGAGTACAAGGACATCAGGAGAGATTAGCTCACTACATCTCCGATATTAGGGAGTCCTCTCGACTACTACGTGTAAGCTGGAATGAAACACAACTGGTGGATACCATTTTAATAGGAGTGTCACCCGAAGAAAGATCTCGACTATCATTGATGAATAGACCCAATACAATTGCTGATCTAGAACAGTGCAGTATCCATTCTTCAAATGTATGGTACTCAGATCAAAATAGAGAAGCAATGAAAACCTCTGGAACTAATAGACATCAATTGCGAGCACTACTGCCTGATGTAACAACCTCGTATGAAAGACAAGTTTCTAGTAGACCTCACCATGTGCGCAAAGCTGGTAAGTTAACTGTAAACCCAGATAAAGCGGAAACCAAGTACCCACCTCGCAGAAAACCCACCTGTTATAATTGTGGCAAATATGGGCACATAAGAAGAGAGTGCAAAAGTAAGCCATTGGAACGGAATAACCCCAATTCAAAAAACATGTAAGGCAGGGAGACCCGAAAACCTGTGTCTTCCGCAGCTACTCAAAATTGGGTAAACTAAAAGAAACCAGTAATTATAATAAGAATGAATTATTCTGTAACCAAGTGAAAAACAAAAAAGGTGCGAAAGAAATTGACCCCTATGTGCGAGAATTTCGTGAAAAGTGTAATGCGATTAATAGATGTAAATGGAAAAAAAATCTACTACCATTAATACGAGTCGACTTAGGCGTTACATTCCCCATCGCCTTAATTGATTCGGGATCTAGTAGAAGCTTAATCAGCCAAGAATTAGCGGACATGTTAGCTAAACATCATCTAGTAAAACGGAACCAACCTGTGAATATAAAGTGTGCTACCGCTGATAAACGTAAAATAAATATAAACCTGAGCATTACCGTTAAGGTTAAAATAAAAAACCTAAGTTGGATATTTACAATGTTAGTATGTAAAGAATTAGGACCTGATTTAATATTAGGTGCAGATTTTATTAGTAAGACAGGAATGATTCTTGACATCTACGAGCGAGAATTTTATTTCAGATTTGACCGTGCAAGAAAACATAAATTTGATAGTAATGAAGATAAACGTTGTTCATCTACTGCACATGTAATACACCAAGATTCAGATTTATCTCACCTAGAACGAAGAGATAGAGTCAAAATAGTAAAACTAATAAAAGAATTTTCCTCGGTTCTTACACCAAAACTAGGACTGACGGACCTAATAGAGTATAAAATTAATCTGAGTGATCAGAAAGTAATACGACTACCCCCGTACAAGTTGTCGCCTCCCAAGATGGAAGTCATGCGAAACCATATCAATAAGTTATTGGATCAAGGAGTCATAGAACCCTCTACGTCCCCATATTCTTCACCCTCCTTTTTAGTACCGAAAGGACCAGATAAACACCGACTAGTTGTAGACTACAGGCAATTAAATAAAAGAATAGAATTTGAATCAATCCCTCTCCCAGACATCCATAGTGCGTTTCATTATTTTACTAAAGCAATGGTTTTTACGGTAATGGATCTAAATCAAGCTTTTCACCAAATACCTCTTTCAGAAGAATCCAAACGTCTAACCGCGTTTGCAGTTCCTTTTAACTTGTACCAATTTACTAGGGTACCCTTTGGAATATCTCAAGGAAGTTCCGTATGTAGTAGACTATTGGAGAAGATATTTCACGACATTAAATTTAAATATGTGTACCACTATTTGGACGACATCGTAATATACAGTGAATCAATGGAACAACATCTCAGACATTTGCGTGAAGTGTTATCTCGTTTACTAAGAGCAGGATTAACGGTGAACCCAAATAAGGTAAGTTTTGCTGTCCCTCAGTTTTCTTTCTTAGGACACATAGTGAAAGCGAATGGAAAGGTAAGCATTGACCCCGAACGTACCCGTGCTATTAGAGAATTTGCACCCCCACGAGATGCAAAAGGTATAGCCCGATTTTTAGGTATGGTGAATTATTTCCACAAATATATTCCCCATCTTGCCGAAATAGCAGCACCCCTAAACTCCTTACGAAAGAAGGGAACAAAGTTCGAATGGAGCTCAATACATCAAAACGCGTTTGAGCAACTTAAAGAAAGCATTATATCTCCCCCAGTTTTGCAATTAGCTGATTTCACAAAACCATTCGTCGTGCAAACCGACAGTTCCAGTGTAGCGTTAGGTGCAGTGATATACCAAGAGATAGATAACTGTAGACTACCAATTAGTTATGCATCACGAACACTGAGCGATCAAGAAAGAAAGTATTCTGCATATGAATTGGAATGTTTAGCAATTGTTTTTGCATTCGAAAAGTTTAAACCCTTCCTAGAACATAAAGAATTTCTTTTAGAAACCGACAATCAGGCGTTATCATGGTTATTGAATCACCCTAAACAATTAGGACGAATTGGCAGATGGATATTGAAATTAAACTGCTACAAATTCAGAGTGCAGCATATTAAAGGTACTCAAAATGTAGTCGCCTATACCCTGTCCCGTATGTTCCAGTCACCCACTAAAACTTCCGAAAACATAGTGAAGCCGGAAATAGCAAGTGCGAACACCGTAATTACTGAATTCCCCCTTGCCTTTACAAACATTGCCCTATATCAACAACAAGACCCCTTACTGAAGCCTATTATAGAACAACTTACCCAAGGTATTAAATCCGAGAAGTACGTATTGAGTAAGAATGTACTGTGTCTCAAAATAAGAGACGGAAAGGAATTAAGAATAATAGCCCCGGATGTAATTAAGCCCATGCTAATGGAATACTTCCATTCATCTACCATAGGAGCCCATATGGGAATCAATAAGACGATACATCGTATTCGAAAGGAATATCATTGGAACAATATGAACTGCGAAATAGCTACCTTCGTAAAGAAATGTTCATTATGCGCCCTTAGCAAACCCGCCAGAAATACTCAAGTAAGCCAATTGATATCAGAAATCCCAAAGACCCCTTTTTCGAAACTTTACATAGATTTCTCAGGTCCGTATCCACGATCCAAATCAGGAAATACCATGTTACTGATATGTGTAGATTCGTTCACCAAATTTGTTCGGATGTATCCCATGCGACGAGCATTAGCGTCGACGACAGTTAAAATACTACAGGAAAGATTATTTAAAGATTACGGTACTCCAGTACGTATAGTATCTGATAACGGCCCGCAGATTAAAGCAAAAGAATTTAGGAATATGTGTTTCAAGTTAGGGATAGACCATATAACCACTACAGAGTATCGACCGCAAGGCAATATTGCTGAAAGGTATCTACGAAACCTCAAATCTGCGCTAATAGCCTATCATGCGAACGATCATACGTCGTGGGACCAAAATCTATCCTGGATTCAATACGCTTTTAATTCAGCTTACCACGAAGGTCACAAGTCGACCCCGTTCGAGTTACTATACAAGTATCGACCAAACCACCCTTTGTCCACAAGATGGAATATACACGATCTGCTGCCTCCGCAAATAACGGATAAGCAGATAAAGCGAATATGGAACAAAGCCCGCTCTAACTTAAGAGCAAGCTTGGAAAAATCCAGAAGATACCACGAGAAAGGTAATCATAGCAACTCAGTCAGGTACCAAGTAGGTGACTTAGTAATGTACAAGACTCACCCCATTAGTAGTGCGATTGATAAGACCACCTCGAAACTATCATTCAGATGGTGTGGCCCTTACCAAATCCGAAAGTACCTAACTCCAGTTACAGTAGCCCTGTGCGAACCTGCAACTCAGAAATATGTGCGGAGAACGCATATTTCGCAACTAAAGTTGTATAAGAAGAAGTGACGGTATAGTATAACCCAAAAAAAAAAAAGAAAAGGGAATACTAGGCAGTAAAGAAAATTATATTTCTGAATCCACGTAAAAAAAATGTAAAACGTAGAGTTTCGAAACGAGGCCTGATCAACCTGAGTTCCAGTTCTGCGAAGCATGCATTAATGAATAATCATTAACTAGATGGGTACTAACACTCATTAACTACATGAGTTATATATAGGACTCACAGAAGAAAAGATAGAATTCTAAATAGTAAAGATTTAGAAAGTTACTCTATAGAAGAGAGAGTAAGACAAACAAAAAACCGGTAGTAAAATTAAGTGATAGAGATAAGAAAGAGTTTTGTGTTTTAATTGTGTAAATATTTAGTGTAAATAGTATGTAAAAAAAAAAAGGTAGTTCATAAGAATATAAAGTGTACTGTGTTGTAACTACAGGTAATAACTATGTGGACAACGTTGTAAAGTGTACAACAACTAGGTGAAAGAAATTACACACACTAACCCCATTCAATATCCCAGTGCCCAATAGTGAGTTAGACTCAAAAAAAAAAAAAAAAAAAAAAAAAAAGGCTTAACCGTAGCGTGCAATTTAAGCGGTGGAGTATGTGACGATTTAAATAAAAGAAATAATCAAGAAAATAAAATTTAAAAAAAAAATTAAGGTTGCGAGCTCTTAAGCCATTTAAATCTCACTGTATTAATATAAAATACCTGTATGTACTCAGTATGAGAGGAAGCAGTAATTAATTAGTTATTTAGAAGATACTCTAATAAAAAGATAAATTGTAAAGAGTTATTAATATCGTATTTAACCCTTTGCTTGTAAGCAGGCGCTGTCCTGTTGATTCCAGACTCGACAGGTTTTCCGAGTCTTGTGTGAGTAAGAATGAGAAAAAAAAACTAATGTTAATAATAAAAAATCTGAAGACATAAATAGTCGCTAAAACAACTGATTTAAATTATGTATATTTGTTTAGGGATAGTTTGTACAAATAAAAAAGTTAACTTAAATATAGTTAGGAACTATATTCTCGCGCGGAAATTGTCCCACTAACTTTTGCCCAGTACCAGGCGAAGGGAGCGGAATTTCTCTCTCTTGCAATGGTGACTTCGTACAATATAGACGTAGGAGCTGTGCGCTTAAAATATGTTAACTATATTTTGTCTCACCTTAAGATGGTGTACCAGATGTAGCTTTTTAAAGCATCTGGATGTGTTAATTAATATAGTCATGTAAATAGACAAGAAAAGTAAAGTAAAAAAAAATCGAAACGTAAAAAAGGAGTGTAACACAAGATGACTTAGTGCTTCAACAAATAACAACAATTCCAAAGTCATACCCGGAGATGTGAACTATCAGAAGCCACAAACTCTACTGCACGTGACAGAATATGCAGATCAGGACATCTGAGAATCTACAAGATCATCGTAGATATCTATACCACATATTGTTCAACCTGCGAACTTTTGGAGTCCTTTACAGAGGAAGGCCAGACCGAGATGACGACGTAGCTGTTCCTGTTTCCCAAGACGGATACCCCAGGACGAGTCTTCTACATAGCAATTAAAAGGTGACTCGATAGCCTGTCTATCGAGGGTTACTAATATTTGTCACACAACACTTCTTGAAAGAGACTTTTCAGAAACTATTAACTTTGTAAAGACTTATAAATTAAATCTAAGAATTTCATGTAACTATTCTAACTTTATACGTTGTAACAGTTTATACGCTAATGTAGAGTAATATAATTCAAGCAATAATACCATTCTTCCAATGGTTGAATAAAAGAAAGTCTTGCAAGCTAATATCATGAAATGAGTATAATTAAAAGTTTTAATTACAGAAATACAGAAAGTTGACCCGGATCCGAGGTATAGCTATATAAAATCAAGTTTGATCTCAAAGTTTAAAGAAACCTTTCAAATAACTTAATAATTGAATTAGTAATGTCATGGGATCTGTCAGTATATGTTTTTTAAATGTTAAATAAAGAGAAGTCTTCTTGTTACACACATATGAGGAGTGCTTAAATCAATTGTATACCTTGCCATTGTTTCCTTACACAGTTAGTAAGTAATTTGTTACATTAATTATTTGTGATCAATTCTGTTACAACGTAGGCAGCCCATCTAATTAACGGAGTTTAATTACGAGGGGTTCCCTGGATTTGTAACGCGGCGAAAAGACGTTACAACAGCTTGATTATCTGCTGCAATTCATAGAGGGCTCACTGCAGGCTATTTTCATTGTCTATGCGGAAAGCATTGAAGCTTACAAGCTCTACCTCTGTCTTACTGATTAACTTTAATGAAGCTTGCAAACCTCCTTGCCCGAAACCAGAATGATATTGTAAAGCGATGTCTCTTCAGGAGATATCAAGTTAAATGTATTCTTAAATAATAAAACATCCTTTTGCCTCAACTAGGCGTACGTTCAGCCTGCCATCCTGTCGAACTATTTCCAATTTTTCTTACTGAAGAAGACGTCCGGCGGGTGGCAGAAACGTCTATTTATGACAACATTAGTAAGCAATAGATAACGGACTAACAGCCAAGTAATTAACTTTTAAAGTAATGAAAGTAATGACTCCGACCGTGATAGTTTACGTAATAGAATAAAGATATGATTAGATTTACAAAATACTAAAGCACAACAGGTTTAGAGTATATTCATCTAATAGAGCCGGCTGAATGCACCACAAGAATAACAAGGTGGAAACCGTTTAAAACCCAAAAAAGACGAAGAGTGGAGAAAGAGGACTTAAAGATAGCGGTATGGGAGAAGAGTAGAGAATAGAAGGAAGTGATAGTCTACAATACGGGAGGCAGGAAGTTGTGTTGTAGTGCGAGAAGAATAGTAGAAAGTCATTAAACATTTTAAGACTATTTTTAACTAATTTTTTGAACAAATTGCCTTTTCCTCATTTACTTTTGACAATATTTTGCGGTCATTTTATACTTTAGATTTCATTATAAAGTCGCTGTTAAGGTAATTACATCTTGGTATACCTCGTTTAAATTCTATCTGTTTAGAAACACACGTCGTAACATAGACAACAGGAAAATTAAGAGAGGCATCAGTACGTTTATTTGTCATGTTACAGACTTACACGGTGTAACGAATTCCAGTCAAGTCCATTCGCTGTGAGCGCGGCTTCCCAGCTTTAGGGTCAATGTGCGGTGTGTTTTATGAAAAGTAATTTACCACTGTAATAGGATTTAGCCGGCGTGACTGTGGTTGGTCGGGAGTTAAGTTGTGCGGACACCGGCTACCTAGCTTATGTGCAATCAATTTTACAAATGATAATAAATTATCCTGCTGTTCATAACAACACTAGATTGAAGACAACTTTAAAACAACTTAAGTTTTATAATATTTATTACAACCCCCCGTTTTCTCTGTTGTTATTCGTAGGCTTATTAAGCCACAACTTTTGGCGTTAATTTATAACAAGCTTCCTTCATGTGGGTGCTTTAATCTAGTCACACGTTGATTGCGTCAATTTATAACAAGCTGCTTGAGTCGTACTCTACTTTATTCGACTCCGATCGTGTTATTTTTTACGATGTCTGAAACCTCGTAGCTTTCCCGATACTCGTCGTTTTTTGACCTCGCCAATACCTGTTTACCTGATTCCACGTAGTTGTTATTTTCCCGATTATAGGCGCCAAATTGTTTGATTCAAAACAATTACAAAATTTTACTTCTTTCTCTTGATGCAACCGTATCTCTCGTCGCTTGGTGTCTGCTAAATTCGAAAACCGCTCTCTCGCGACAGTCGTACCAACCTGTAATTCTGGTAGAAAATTTTCACGATGATTAATGAAGTAAACACATAAATAATTTGAATGATCATCACTTCTTTCACAGCACTTTAACAATTAATAATTAAATACACTTTCACTTGTGAAAAAACTTTCTTTTTGTTATATCCTCATACGCACGTTTTCAAGGTAATCTAATTACAATTTAAATCCAACACACTATTCGACACAATAATACACAACGGACACGGACACAATTCAGAATCTCGCGCCAACCCCCTTCCATCTACACACACCCAAACACACAAAACCAATCCCCCAACACCGTTACAGATTACCAACGCCTTGACGCTTTCTGCATTTATACCTCACTGATGAAGGAGCAAACTACTCCGAAACGTGCGTATGAGGACATAACAAAAAGTAAGTTCTTTCACAAGTGAAAGTGCATTACATAAATATTATTAATTGAAATAATGAACAGGTATTACTTTTTAGTATTGGTTTATTAATTATCGGTTCTGCTTTTGATAGTTACTAAGACATGAGATTATAAAAATGTATACATTTTTGCTCCGGCTTCAAAGAAATTACACCTCAGCGGTTGGCAATTTTTCGTTGGGTCATTGACTGACCACGCTCTTATGTCGAGTTTATATTATACAAACGTGTAATCAGTCAAAGAGTTCTTTTGATTACGGCAAAAAGATAACAAAATGATTTTCGAAAGTACAATCCTTCACATCAAGTTAATTAAATATTATGATCCTTCTTTACAACAGTTTTCTTAGTATTTAAAACAATAGTGAGTTCAATTTACAAATATAGGTTAAGTTAGATACCGTGTACAAATATTTGCTTAATTCCCAAAGTGTTAATAATTAATTTGAGTAATCTTTTAATAATGATTATTACATGTTTTAATAGTCATTCAGTGTTTTTAGTGTTTGAACCAAGTTTTGGATATTGTGCATTAATTTTGAAGTGTAGTGATCAGTCTCGTGGGTGTAGTAAATTAATTAAATATTATACATTACAACTTCATCGATGTTTGATAGATTATTTTCATAAATTCTGGTGTTCAGGTCTTCCTTCTCTTATTTCATTAGTTTATATTGATTTTGTTTTCTGTAATTCTCAATTAAATTGGATGGATTTTGCTAATAGGTTCTGTTAATGTGGTTTTTCATTTCCATTTAGTATTATTTGTTTTAATTCATCTGGTTGGTTTATTTTCTAATTTTTATGGAGCGACTATTTTGTCATCTGCTCTCTTCTGATGCTAAAAATGGACTGTTAATGAGTTTGTAACGGTTTTTTAGTTCTAACTGCCAAAACCTACCTTCTCATTGGTTGAAAGAATTTTGTACTCATTGTTAGATATGGCTTGGGTTTTTGCCCAAAATTAATAAATATTGTCTAATTAGGATAATTTGCTTGTATTATTATCAACATGGTTTTTATTATTATCATTGAATAGCTTTTCTGATGTAGATTAATTTGACATCAAACATGACTAGGTTCTATTATCTCTGGGCTGTTTTAACATTTGGCTATTTTTGTTCTTTGTACTTATTTTGTTTATTATGTTGGTTTTTGCAATTATTTTGGGTTTTTAATGTTCCTTGGTTTAGTATTTTATGTTTACTTATCTTTTTTCCTCACTGTGTACTGTTATTTGTTTATATTTTACAATTTTTTCCACATTGCTTTAGGCCTACCTTTGCCTATCCTTTTGACATTGTTTAAACTTTAATTTTGCTCTTATTACTAGTTTCTTATTGCTTTGTTTTAGCTAGTTTACAATGATTACGGATTTACATCCCTTAGTATATAATATCACCGCTTCTCCGACATATTAATACCTTTTACATCTAAATTTATAACTTTAATATGAACTGTTTCTTAGGCTTTTATCACCACTCAACATAATACAAGTTACTCTTAAGACTGTTTCTACAATTATAACATTTGCACATTTCTATAATATTACTATTATCTTTTCTGCTTTTTTTATGACATAATAACAATCCTTTCAAACAGTTATTATATAATTTTAGTATTGTAACATTTATTTCTTTTTTAGGTCTACTTTTCTTTTATACCATATTATTGGTTTAAAGTTTGATCTGCCCCTTTAACTATTAACTCTAACTGTTAACAATAATACCTTGAATAATACTAATGGATTCTATCCTGAATAGTAATATAATATAATGCTATGCTATCTTATCTACTACTGTTTTTGGTCCTTTTCCAAAACTAAACTCTAGTATTGTTCACTTATTTTGGTGTCTTTATACAGATTGTGTTTGTGTTTTATTTTTAGTTAATCACTTTCCTTCCGCACTCTCATTTTTATATGAGTTCTTTCTTATATTTGATGTTTTTTATTTATATTTTGTGTCACACCTGCACTTGTACTGCTTCACTGTACTTAGTGTCAATAGTGTTATACACTTTTATTTTGCTTCTTTATACACTCTATTGGTTATTATTAATCACATTGGTGTTATCACCATTATCACAGAATGTTTATTACTTAGTGTTTATTTGTAATTCACTCCCTATTCATATCATGCACTCTTGGTTCACTTTGGTCTATGACTATTTAGAGTATCAATCTATCTCTATTATATTTCATTTTTGTTATTATACTTTTCTGTATCACTGTTTGTGTAACTTACCAGTTTTCTTCACAAACAAGTAATGACAGGTTACAATTTGTAATCATATTTTCTCATAATGAACGTATGTTGCTACTGATTTTTTTGTTAAGAGTATGAAAATATGTTTTGTTATTATGATGTGTGAAAATAATCATGGAACTCTTGGGTCGTGAGTGTCTATTTTTATTCAAACCTGAGAAGTTGATATATAAAACAAATCATTACACCACATAAAACAAGTTTCTATACACTTTGTAAAAGGCTATAGAAATCAAATATTTAATTTTTGTATTCAGAATATACAAAACTTTGTTTAAACATTTGTTATTTCAATCATTTTATTAACAATAGACATTATGAAATAATATCTATCAGTTTGTGAATTTTAATGGTACAAACTAAGTATGGAGTCTTTATTTGTTTCTATTCATAAACAAAGGTCTTTACTGTAATCAGTTTTATGCAAAATACTTTCTTTGACATCTTTTAATGCAATATAGGCTAGTCATTTTACATCGGTTTCAAGCGGTTCTTCCAATTTTTTTTTTCATTAACTTAGACCAACATAAAATTCTACAATAACCAATTGCTAATAATTAATCATTTGCATATTGATAGAATCTTGCACATTGGTTTTTATTGCATTAGGTTGAAGTGAGGATTTTAATGTACTTCTTTCGTTATAAATTAGATTTACTTAAATTCGTCTTTGTAAGGTAATAATGTGCTGTAAATGAGAACTAGGTTGTAATTTCGGTCCAATAAATTCAGAACAAGAAAGGAAACTGAATAACAATTATGCTTTTCAAAGGTGAACAGGAAATCGCCATTGAACATATCAACTTTCTTTCTTACAAAATAATGGGAACTGCATAAGAATTATACTGGAAGAGAATGGTAATAGGGAATCATGTTTCAGCATGGTCTCAGGTTCAAAAGTACAGCCGTTTTTTGTACACCAATTACGGAAATTTTTGTTAAAACGTAGGTTTCTTCTAGTACCAACTAATCATTTATTTTTTAAATCCATTACAACCACATAAAAACATTTACGATATTTGTACATCTTACACATAACCCCCACGAATTTTTGAAAATAACGAGTTAATATATATAGTCTATAAAAGGCCTTAAGCATCAGATCTTTATATGTTGCCTTTAAAAATGTACTAAATTAAAATCTGTTTCATACAGTTATTATTTTAAATTATTTTCATAGAGAAATATACTTTTTGGAACTACGCCTCTGCTCACCGCAGACAGTGAGGCTAGGACAAAATTCATTGGCGGGCTTTTCGACAGAGGTGGACAACCACACTCCCCTCCTAGGTACTTAGTGTTTACCGGAAGTTGACTAGTTGACTATTTCTGTATTTAGAATTTTACCAACAAAGATGGTCAATATAGCAACATCCGACTGTTGTCCATCACTATATTAAGAACGATTCGTGTAATGCTAGGTCCACAAGTAATAACTTATGGATTTCGTTGTCCATGACGTGTCCGTTACTCAACTAAATATAATTATTTCACTAACGACTCGGAACACAAAGTTTTTTATGGGTAAAAACGTCAAGTTTTACCTTATAACCTGAACCGGTTTTCGCCTTTTAAAAAGCTTCTTCAGAGGCTTTTTAAAAGGCAAAAACCGGTTCAGGTTATAAGGTAAAACTTTACGTTTTTACCCATAAAAACTTTGTGTTCCGAGTCGTTAGAGAAATAATTATATTCAATAACTTATCTTACCATAAAACCGAGTTGCCATCTGCTAAAATGAAATCGTTGGCAATAAGGTTCAAAAACTAGGACAAAAACTTATTATATTGTCAAAAAATAAATAACTCTGATTTTCTAAATGACCTTTCCGTTTGAAAACCTCTTTTTTTAGTATATGATATACACTTAACATTTATTAATTAAAAAAAGTACCATGACCTCTGACTGTACATAGCCAAAACTGCAGCCTCTTACAAACCTCTAAGGAGCAGGGCCGGCCTTAACGACGGGCCAACCGGGCCGTGGCCCGGGCGCAGTTCTTTAGAGGGCGCCAAAATAATGGATGAGAAAATCAAGTTTTTCTTTCCTTTGTGATTGTTACTAAATGAAGTTGTTCTCTCAAGCAGGTTAAACAGTTTACTCTATTATCAATGAATGCCACTGTTTGGTACATAATAAGAAAATAATATAAATCCCCACAAAGCGGTATTATTTGACGTATTTTGACATTCACATACGAAAAATCGTAGGGAGCAAGGTTACGATAATGCAGGCAACATGACTGGAAAATATAAAGGAGTGCAGTCAAGAATTTTGTCAATGTTTCCTAAAGCTTTCCTCAATCCTTGTGGATGTCATTTACTTAACCTAGTAATTGGAGATGCTGTTGCTTCATGTGTAAAACATTTTTCTTAGTTTGGAGTTTTACAACTTCTGTACGTCCTATTTTCATTATCTACTAAAAAAGATGGAAAATACTCAAGGAAAGTCAGTTGACTCTTACTGTCAAAGAAGTCTGTGAAACTAGATGGGAGTGTAGAATTAACAGCCTAAAGGCAGTCAGGTATCAAACGGTTGAAGTTTGTGAAGCGCTATAGGCAATGCAAGAGGAACTCACTGATCCAAAAGTGACATCTGAAGCCAGATCATTGGAAAACAATTTAACATTTTTGACTTCATTGTCTCCCTTGTTGTTTGGCATGATATGTTGGGTTCAAGTAAACTTGGTCAGCAATACCATGCAAAACGCGAACAGTGACTTATCAACAGTTACACATCTTCTTGGAAAGAGCCAAACATTTTAAAAAGAATATCGTGAAACTGGATACGCAGGTGCTGTAGCAACAGCCAAATACATAGCTGAAGACTTGGAAATTGAAGCTGTTTACAAGAAGCACCCTGAGAGAAAGAAAAAACGGCAGTTTGATTATGAGTCCCGAGACGAAGCCCCAACAGATCCAGAGCAGTTGTTTAAAACAGTTGTCTTTTACCCGCTTATAGATCAGGCTCTGACATCCATCGAACAGCGTTTTACACAAATTGAGACTCATAACCAGCATTGAGGTTTTTGTATAACGTGCAAACTCTTCCAGAATCCGAAATCTAGAAACAAAAATGTTTGAATCTTCAAAAAGTTCTTCAAGATGAAGATAAATCAGGAGAAAGTGACATCGACGGCAACCACCTTTTTAAAGAGCTTAAACATCTGAATGTATTTCTGAAGAACTCCTGTTCAAACTTTGCAACTTATTTCAAAATGTAACATGATTGACTGTTTTCCTAATATATGGATTACATTGAGGGTTCTTTTAACAATTCCTGTCACGGTTGCTAGTGGAGAACGCAGTTTCAATAAGCTCAAATTAATTAAAACTTACGCTCCACAATGGCGCAAGACCACCTATCATCTTTAGCAACAATTTCTATTAAAAATGACATTGCAAACCAGTTAGATTTAACGAAAATTGTTTAAAGGTTTGCTGAAGCAGAAGCAAGAAGAAAGAAATTTAACTAAACTTTCAAAAACCAAAATACAGTTTTTTTATTTGTAAAGAAAACTAATGCAATAAATCTTGGTACGACATTTTTAGTAAAAATAAACTTTACATGTGAAAAGAAAAGACGTTTGTGTTTTGATAATATGTGTACATATACTTATAATAAGAAAGAAATGTACACTGACTGAATTAAAATTATAGGAAACTGTTTGAAATTGATTCTTTTTATTTGATGTTTTCCACTGGCATTGAGCGTCCATGTGAAACACTTATATAGTGAAACCCCTCTTTATGTTACTTTTCTACTATCTACTTTCTACTACTCTCTGATCTTACATTTGCAGAGCTCCCTTTTAATTTTCTAAGTTTTTTTTTATTTTTGAATTTTATTTTTATTTAATTTTATTTTTATTAAGTTTTTTTTTTGTAAAGGGGAGAGACATCATATTTAGAACTAGGTGGAAAACCTAGAGGAAGCAAAAGTGTGCAAGGCCCAATTACAACTACAGACATGTCCCCCCAGGTGAATGACAGGACTTGCAAATGATAAAGTCTTTTAACCAACAAGCGTGTGCTTTATTAAACATGCAAGATGTTACATAAATGACAAGTTCTTGATTGTGTGAGCACACCATTAAAGGCAGAATTATATATATATATATGTATATCAATTAATTCATAATGTCACAAAGTAAGTGAATTTGATATTAGCATAATTGCAAAATTTCTGCCTGATTATGTATGAGTCAAAGTTAGTAATAATCTCATTCATAAAAGCAATACTAATCCATAAGTGTTGTATAGTATCAAATAGGCTAGCCTGTTGTTTCAGTAAGCACATTTATGGTTTTTCTCTTCTTTAAATCCGTTACATATTCCCCCAGCAAAATATAGTAAAATTACACACACAAACACATATACGACATGAATAACAAAACATCCCTCATTTCAGCACTAACTTCCTCATAAACCCATTCCAACTACAGTAAATGAATGCACCCTAATATGTATAGATATGTACAAATATAAAAGACAGCGTAAACTGAATATCTCAGCTCCTAAGCATAGATTTGCCTTGGTAGTTCACACCAGAGAATGTAAGTGACCGCCCCGAAACTCAACCACCTAAACGACCCAGACTTTAATCATTAAGCGCTAAGTATGTGTGTGAAAGAAAATAGTTTCTCATCTAAAGCATCAGACAGCCCCCATTACGTGATTAATACTCAGCCATGACCAGATGACAAGATAGCACAAGATAATTAACTCCCTAATGGTCTTAATTAGATGAAAAGTTAGATCTTACAGCAAACTGCGGATGTGTGTGTATGTGTGTAATTTCTTACACATTATATAGTTATAAAATACTTCATTAGGTGTACTGCGGTAATGTTCACACATGCAATAACATAATTGAACATGAGAGTTTGTGCTAGAGTATAACGTTCAGAACTTCACGAGTGAGCTTCTGGCGGCTTCTGTGCATTCACCATGTTGTAGAGAGAGAAATAGATAATCAGAATTTTCCCACCTGGATTGTCCGGTGTACTTAGTCCGTATAGGCGCGGATCAGTGATGTCACAGTCGTGTCACAAGTCCCGGGTGCAGCTTAGCGTTGGAAGAGTCCTAAGTTGTCCTCGACTGACGGCATCGTGGCTATAAGATCGTCTCTGCCATTAGGGTGGACAGATGTACGTCCACCCGACACCCATCTCGCCCTTGTTCGAGCACCTGGACATACAATAGGTTGTAGAGGGTGTCATAAAGAAAATACGCCACATAGGCCGTCCACATTAACTTCCAACACTAACTTTACACATCAATAGCACACACACATCGCCACTAATTCATATTAAACAGTATTAAGCTGCTCAGCTGTGACTTATTTCACTTATGTACCAACTACCTTTTAAGTATTTCGTTGAAATATGACAATTAATTAATTACGCATTTCATAACTGTTAATAACACCAAACACAGCTGAGTGCGAGATGCTTTAGTATTTTCTTTATTGAAGTGAATTTAGCCCACAACATTTACACTCATATCAATTTAATTTGGTAATCGCGTTAACGCACACATCGAAAACTGCTCTACACGCACACACAAGTATAAATTTATAATAGAGGCTGAAACGTAAAAATATATTTGGGGTTAGAATATTTTCAGAACCCGCTGACTTGTACATACCTGGAGCTACACTTTATCTAGCCAACCATAGTGATAGCCGAGGAAGTCCAGAACAAACGGTAGCCGCCAGTCGAGAGCAGATGACCAGGTTGGAGGACAGAATAGAAATGAGGCCGATTCAATGTGTCGGCCTAGCCAAGTAAACTCTGGATGCAGGAACGTACAGAAACAGCTGGCAGCGCCAGCTGTATTGCGTAGCTGCACAACATTTGTGTGCCGACAACAAACTACCGTAGCCGTGTGGCCGTGCGTGACGTCAGCGGCGCTCGTTTTTAAAATTCTTATAATACGCTGCCGAACCCAGTACGGCACACCCTCACCCCAAAAGGGCAACATGGTTGACCCAAAACAAACCAGTCCTCAAGCACGACGGCTGCGGGAAACCTGGGAAATCTCAGAATCTAAATCGCTCTTGGTGGGTTCAGTAACACAGGAAAACGAAAAAGCAGAAGGAAGAGGTGTGAGTCAGTGAATGTGTGTCTGAAAGAGAAGGTGTAAGTGTGAGTCCTGCATACTCGCCGGGCCCTGGTCCGCATGCAGATAGAAGAGACAGAAAAGAACAGGAGAAAGAGAAGAATCGCAGGTGCGTGCTCTGAGTACTGATCACCAAGGCCTCCCAAACTCAACAACTGAGACCCAGGACCACTAACACTATTCCTCCCTTCCCAGGACTGAAAATCTCTACCATACTGCGACCATCCACCACGCGAGTCCTCTCCTCCATGCCAACTCTCAGGACCGCCCCAACACGTCACCATCTCCGGTGACCACCACCTAACTCTCCTGGTACTCACATATTCACGCCCTAAGGCTAACAAGGTGCTACAACCTTGATATGCGAGTACCCTTCGAAAACCGTCCACCGTCGTGGACCGACCAGCCGTGTGAAACAAACAAGGCATCCTCAATCCTTGACACATGACTGGCCCACCTTCCCCACACTAGGGTGGGCGGACCCTATTCACAAGGCAGAGAAGACCGCGCAGAGGGCACGCGAACATCAATCCTATTTGTTTTTTTTGTTTTTTTTTTCAAATACAGCATAACTAGCAAGAGGGGGGGTTACTTTTCCACCGTCTAAACAAACCACACTTAATCAAAAACTGACACACCAGAGAAATCAAACGATGAATGCGGCATGGACCGACCCTACAATGATCGACAACCAACTACTATGCACTGAGGGCACAACGGTACATAACTTCGCCATCTTATTTTTAAAACAGGCGAAACTGATAATCTCGACAATCTACAGGACCAGGTCCGAGAAGAACAACAACCTCTCCTCAATAAACAAGTACTATGTAACGGGAATGCTATAAAACACGTAGTCTAATCCAGGAGACAAATCACAATCAAAATCGACAAGTACTGACGGCCCTCATCACGTCCAGACTCTGTATGAGCTCCAGGGTATGTGCAAGTGAAATCAATCAGCACACATTCATTAAAAAAATCAATCACATTCTTATAACCCCTTTTCAAAATTCATCTCACACTCAACATCACAAAATAATCACTTAAACACTAACACATATTAAATTATTTTAAACTTCATCAACCCCTTATTCATTTTATAAAATGTGCTATTTTTCTTAGTTATTCTTTCTATCAATTCGTTACACTACCATTAAGTTTTCTTACAACACTTGGATTCCAATTAAAAAAAATAATTTGAAATAATTTGCAAGTCCTAACACCAGCTGACATGTCTGTAGCCACACAAAGTTTCATTTAAGGAAATAAATGTAAGTCCCCAGATTCTAAATTTTCTCAAGTTCCAAAGAAAAGAAAAAATAAGGCAGAAATACCACCGACCTAGAATCATAACCACGCTCTGAACTAACATTTGAAACCCCCCTTTATATTAATTTTCTACTATCTACTTTCTACTACTCTCTGATCTTACATTTGCAGAGCTCCCTTTTAATTTTCTAAGTTTTTTTTTATTTTTGAATTTTATTTTTATTTAATTTTATTTTTATTAAGTTTTTTTTTGTAAAGGGGAGAGACATCATATTTAGAACTAGGTGGAAAACCTAGAGGAAGCAAAAGTGTGCAAGGCCCAATTACAACTACAGACATGTCCCCCCAGGTGAATGACAGGACTTGCAAATGATAAACTCTTTTAACCAACAAGCGTGTGCTTTATTAAACATGCAAGATGTTACATAAATGACAAGTTCTTGATTGTGTGAGCACACCATTAAAGGCAGAATTATATATATATATATATATGTATATCAATTAATTCATAATGTCACAAAGTAAGTGAATTTGATATTAGCATAATTGCAAAATTTCTGCCTGATTATGTATGAGTCAAAGTTAGTAATAACCTCATTCATAAAAGCAATACTAATCCATAAGTGTTGTATAGTATCAAATAGGCTAGCCTGTTGTTTCAGTAAGCACATTTATGGTTTTTCTCTTCTTTAAATCCGTTACATATTCCCCCAGCAAAATATAGTAAAATTACACACACAAACACATATACGACATGAATAACAAAACATCCCTCATTTCAGCACTAACTTCCTCATGAACCCATTCCAACTACAGTAAATGAATGCACCCTAATATGTATAGATATGTACAAATATAAAAGACAGCGTAAACTGAATATCTCAGCTCCTAAGCATAGATTTGCCTTGGTAGTTCACACCAGAGAATGTAAGTGACCGCCCCGAAACTCAACCACCTAAACGACCCAGACTTTAATCATTAAGCGCTAAGTATGTGTGTGAAAGAAAATAGTTTCTCATCTAAAGCATCAGACAGCCCCCATTACGTGATTAATACTCAGCCATGACCAGATGACAAGATAGCACAAGATAATTAACTCCCTAATGGTCTTAATTAGATGAAAAGTTAGATCTTACAGCAAACTGCGGATGTGTGTGTATGTGTGTAATTTCTTACACATTATATAGTTATAAAATACTTCATTAGGTGTACTGCGGTAATGTTCACACATGCAATAACATAATTGAACATGAGAGTTTGTGCTAGAGTATAACGTTCAGAACTTCACGAGTGAGCTTCTGGCGGCTTCTGTGCATTCACCATGTTGTAGAGAGAGAAATAGATAATCAGAATTTTCCCACCTGGATTGTCCGGTGTACTTAGTCCGTATAGGCGCGGATCAGTGATGTCACAGTCGTGTCACAAGTCCCGGGTGCAGCTTAGCGTTGGAAGAGTCCTAAGTTGTCCTCGACTGACGGCATCGTGGCTATAAGATCGTCTCTGCCATTAGGGTGGACAGATGTACGTCCACCCGACACCCATCTCGCCCTTGTTCGAGCACCTGGACATACAATAGGTTGTAGAGGGTGTCATAAAGAAAATACGCCACATAGGCCGTCCACATTAACTTCCAACACTAACTTTACACATCAACAGCACACACACATCGCCACTAATTCATATTAAACAGTATTAAGCTGCTCAGCTGTGACTTATTTCACTTATGTACTAACTACCTTTTAAGTATTTCGTTGAAATATGACAATTAATTAATTACGCATTTCATAACTGTTAATAACACCAAACACAGCTGAGTGCGAGATGCTTTAGTATTTTCTTTATTGAAGTGAATTTAGCCCACAACATTTACACTCATATCAATTTAATTTGGTAATCGCGTTAACGCACACATCGAAAACTGCTCTACACGCACACACAAGTATAAATTTATAATAGAGGCTGAAACGTAAAAATATATTTGGGGTTAGAATATTTTCAGAACCCGCTGACTTGTACATACCTGGAGCTACACTTTATCTAGCCAACCATAGTGATAGCCGAGGAAGTCCAGAACAAACGGTAGCCGCCAGTCGAGAGCAGATGACCAGGTTGGAGGACAGAATAGAAATGAGGCCGATTCAATGTGTCGGCCTAGCCAAGTAAACTCTGGATGCAGGAACGTACAGAAACAGCTGGCAGCGCCAGCTGTATTGCGTAGCTGCACAACATTTGTGTGCCGACAACAAACTACCGTAGCCGTGTGGCCGTGCGTGACGTCAGCGGCGCTCGTTTTTAAAATTCTTATAATACGCTGCCGAACCCAGTACGGCACAATAGGTTAGTCAAGTAACAGCTTTCAGTTAAATTTGAGAACCAGGCCTTAGTGATAGTTAATGGGTTTCAAGAAAAATAAAAAAAACTATCTGTTAACATTTGAAAAGTTATATAGTATAAACTTTAAATTTTTTAAATAATTTCTTGTAGACCTACAGAATAGTTTTTATGTGTAGAGCCTAACCGCCGCCACTAGTATAAAATAGTCATGATAAAACTTTTAAAGTATAATGTTATTACATTACTACTGATAAGAAAATAAGCATCACAATTTTTTTTTTTTTTTGGGGGGGTCGCAAAATTGTGTCTCGGCCCGGTCAGACCTAAAGGTTTGGACCGGCCCTGCTAAGGAGCGAAAGCTAGTTTAGGTAGCAAGGTAAAAATTTAATAATTTTTATCAACAATAATTTGTTTTCTGCGTCAGTATTATTCTGTGTAGTTAAGTGATAACATAGGACATTCCATGGGCAACAGAATCCAAGAATAAAAAATCTATTCATGTTCAATACACTGCTCTATAAAGTAATGCCATTTTCTTAAATATAACGACATTTTAACTACATATGAAGTAGTTATTAAAAATAAAAATAAAACGTTAATCAGAAAGGTAAACAGAAAAGTGTAATTCATAATTTTTTCCTTTTTTCTTAAGGGACAGTCAATACTTTAGTAGTATGCCCACTCTTTAAGATCTTTCTCAATTTTCAGCTTCCCTGAGAACAGAATTTTTTTTTTTTTTGAGTGACGATACATTTTTTCTACCTCATCAATAAACATGAAAGAACTAAAAATGAAATAAACTGGCACTAATTTAAACACAAAGTCATAATGTAATAAGCACTATATAAACTCTTGTCAACTGACTACCTGTAGGTAATTAATGCGTAACTCCGCCAGTATGCCTCAAGTCAGTCTACTAACAGTTCGTTTTTAATGATTGATTGAAAAAACGATAAAAGTTTTAGGATATTATGTTTTTTGTAAGATTGCTATAAAGGTTTAAATCCAGGACATGGACAAAAATTCTTCCTGGACATTTCCTCTCGCATGAAAAAGCGAACATAATGGTAACCCTATAAAAATCAGTTGAACAACTAGTTTGACGAGATCTGGTTTTGTGGTAATCACATAGTGCCATTTTGTCATGCAACCACCTCTTCTACAATTAACCAGTATCTTAGCCATAATATTTCCATTAGGAGGAGTTATGATTAGATTTTTCGATGGTGGTGGGTTATTGATGATAAAGGGGAGGATGTGCATTAGTAGTACTAGAAAATTCACAGGTTAAATGTTCACTATATATACCACATCACAGCAGTTAGCGATAAGCCTATAATTGCCTGCCTACAGATTTTATAAGGTCACCAAGGCCTTATAGGTGTCCTATCAAATGGGGGGGGTGTAACCCCCTCAAAAACTCCCCCTCCCCAGCTTCATACACCCTGCCATTGAGCTAATAATCCTGTGGTCAATTGCTGTTTTCATTTTTAAAATGTCAAAATAAATGGATCTTAGCGGTTGAAGATTGAGGTGGTCCAGGGAATGGCTTTAAAGATACAAAGTCAAATGAATTTTCACAGGCTGTTAGAGGAACTATGTGATGAACAAGGAGGCATAATTCTTCAGGATGGACTCTGAAACCTATAATAATTTGTTGTTAACATTAGTAATGCTTCATGATGCATAAAAAGAATGAAACAGAAAAGCATCTCTACGAGAAAACGTTTTGATAAGATACTGATTGTCATGGTATAATTCCTTGTGACTGGGAGAAGTTATAATGACTAGGAGTTAATAATTATAATTTCCAATCAGATGTTGAGTAAAATGATCACTGAGATTAGTAAAGCTCTCTACAAAGATTAGAAGGATTCCTTAAAGTAATTGAGTTGGTATGACACATATTTGATTATTTAACTAGCTGTTATCTGCGGCTTTGCACGCAAATATTTGATTTTTATTATGTCTTTAATATAATTTTAATTGTCTATGTCTACACTTAATACACAGTGAACAGTACTAAGAGATTCATTAATTTTTTTTCAATTTAAAATGAAACACTCATACTACTAAGTCGTTTTGATCTTGAGATGAATGACACTGATGTAATTCCTAAAAAATCTCTTTCCATTTAGGATTTGTAGTGAACATTATAAATAAATCAAGACAGGAATACTTATGAACATAGCAAAAAGCATCTTCAGTTCGTTCATGCAAACGTTTCAGTCCACAAGTAAAGCTCAACAGAAGAATAACCAAACAGCCTAAGTCCTCAATGCCTTCATTTCTTAATGTGTCTTGAAAAGGTATGTAGTTTTGAGCTCTTAACTTTATTTGGTTGGTACAACAGAATATGAATCTTCCCATTTCTATTTTTGCATACATCACATACATGCCTACAATATACTGATTCAACAGTTGTTTGAAATACATCAAATGATTATATTTATCTTTTCTAACGGTGAGCCTACACGAATAAAATTGTAAAGCTGAAAATTTCTTATTTGTTTCTCTTCCAGTATTAGACTCTCTTATTCCTTGGATACTCATCTTCTCCTTAACATAACATTAAAGGGTATTACAAAGCATTGTAAACACAGTTTGTTTCTGGAATACAATGTAGTCTGTCATTCCTAGAGTGATTACAATATCCTTTTCTTCATAGTCTTTAGTAACTGTAACTACCACAACTTCATTCACTGTATGTGCGTTATAGTGGCCCCAGTGCTCAGTATTATTCGCTCTTCGCTCAGCATGAACTACAATATTATATTCAGTGGTATCCTCTTGTACAAACGCCGTAACGTCGTCTGCTTGACGACTAAATTCTTCTTTTTGCCTCTCTCTGGTGTTTCATTTTCACGCTTACGTTTTTCATCACACTTACTGCTTCTTCTGCATCTCATCGGTGCCTTTTCTCTGTTTCTTCTCTTTCCTGTCTTTGTTCTTCTTTTTGATGTTCTTGTGTTTGCCGTAGCATTGCTCGTAATGCTTCTATCATCTGACTGGCATCCATTGTTTACAGATTAATTACAAATTGCACTAGTCTTGTACAAGGTGTCCACTGTTTCCACTGTTAATGGTTCTGTCCCACTTCTGACCCACTGTTATGACTGCGTAACTGATCATCGTAATGTAGAGTGAAAAACAAATACTGACACCAATGAAGTCACTAATCACCAGCTTTAATTTATCGCAAATTACAATTCATAATCAACTTGTACAATAATTCAACTTAAATTTGTCCACAAGCAATAATAATATCAATTACAAAGAATTCCGCACCAATTATAACAACAACACTTCGCTACGCTACTTCTACAAACAGTCGATCGCTCACTACTAAGGAAATCGCTCACTGTCAACTGATCCACAAAGCCAACCTCTGTCCCTTACATACGTAGCGCATGTATTCTAGAATCTTTCCAACCGTAACTGCACGCCACTTAATGCGTAATTCAAGTGTTCTCCCAAGAGGACTTGGGAACCTACTTGAGCATGACCTTGACTGAGGCTACACCTCTTTGACTAGTGGGGGGGGTGGAGGATGTTCCATAGGGTTCTCGTTACAGTATGATATGGTACAGTGTATTGAACGATCTTATTGAGACGCAATCAGATCGAGACCCTTTGATTGGCTGAGACCTGGTGGCCATGGTTATACAGGTAACCTCGTGTTACCGGCTGCTGTTGCTCTTACTTGCAAAAAGATGACGAGTATTGTTTGGCCAAGATCTGCCGTAACTGTTTCTTAACACTGTGTCACCTTTTGCGGCCCGAAGAAGATCCCCAATGGTGGGATATGAAACGTTGCTGATGATGTCGAGATTATACAGCATCTGACCACAACCTACCAGCCCGGTATTTAATAATTTTGAGTATATTTCTGTCATTAGTTTACTGTTCAGTACATATCCATTCAACAATTTAGATGGCTACATGCGATTTTAGTTTTGCCATCTCTTGATACAGTCAGTCCCACAATATGTGTAAACTACACAGTATCATACTGTCCAACAAGTAAGTAAAACACACAAATCATTGTGTGCGCGTGCGTGTGTGGGTGTGTGTGTGCGTGTGTGTGCATAAAGTTTATTTAATTTACTTGTATAAATAAAACTTGGAACTAAATTGTATGCAGGTGGCACATAACTTAATTTTTCTAAATATAATTATTTCACTACCGACTCGGAACACAAAGTTTTGTATGGGTAAAAACGTAAAATTTTTACTTTATAACCTGAACCGGTTTTCGCTTTTAAAAAGCTACTTCAGAGACAACGAAATCCAGGAATTTAATTTTTCTTTAACTCAAGGACTGAATAAAATAAAATAGACAAAAATTTATAATTGTGTTTATTTCAGTTCAAGTTAAAACATGTATAAAATGTATTAAAACAAAATAGGGATGACAGAGTGAAACACATATAAATCATTTTCTTTTTGTTCTTTCCAGGATTAGTCTGTAAATCTTGTCGCGGTTCCAGAGCAGGTTTCCATCACTGTCGCTGTTTTTCCACACCTTTCTTTCAACAACTCTCGTATCTCCGTCTTCAACACCGAGCTGTTTCCAATTTGTTTGTATATCTTAAACACATAATAATAATACATAGAAATTTGTAATTTCAATATCTTCTACTTTAAACAGATGTGTGTGTGTGTGTGTGTGTGTGTGTGTGTGTGTGTGTGTGTGTGTGTGTGTGTGTGTGTGTGTGTGTGTGTGTGTGTGTGTGTGTGTGTGTGTGTGTGTGTGTGTGTGTGTGTGTGTGTGTGGAGAGCAAATACATTACACCAACTAATTATGTAACAAAACGAGTACGCTAGTCTTAAATTTACTAACTAGTATAGTTAGTTTAATTAGTCACGTATAAAGTTTACTAGCGATGAGAAAAACAACGCTTGGTTGGCCAGCTGTTGTTAGCTTAGTCTGTGTACAATATAACTTCACTAAACCTGCGTTTTTCATAAGATCAGCTATGACAGCACTCTCTCGTGTTGTTTCAGTGTAACTTCTTAAAGTACTAGATTAGTAAAAAAACATTATTATTGGTTTAATATTATATTAGAAACAAATAATGTGAAATTAGGTGATTACATACGTGAAACATATCCTAACCTTCCGCACCATCAATGCAACATCTACGTTTTGCTTTAATTTTGTAATTGCACTCGCTAACTGTATTCAACTTTTTTTTCAGCAGTTTCATATGTAACTCTCTCCTAGCACAACTTCAATAGTATGTGAGAACTAGGAAGATGTGACTACTGATGTTGACGGTTCAAAATCTTGTTCCCGAGAGCCACCTACCCCTATAAGGAACTTTCTCACTCAATATTTCAAGTTCGCAAATTTGGAAATTTAATTTTACCAACAGATATATTGTATCCTAACGCCCTCTAGTGGAAGAACAATGAAACAATGAATCCAGACATCTGTTCCGGTCTCAAGATTTGTCCAGAGCCACATCACGTAGCTATCAGTTTGTCAGCTGATTTGTATTTGTAATACCAGGGTTGTATTTTATATGGTGCTGTTAAATAATGTTATATGCTACTGTGTTTCTGTATTGTAATTGATTTGACAATAAAAAAATTGATTCTTTACACTAAACTTGTATTTTCATTTGTACATTTCATTATTGCATAATGACTATAATCAGGTTTTGTGTGTACTGTCAGTATTGAATTTACTGTATTCACTTTATATAACTTCTGTTTCATAACACTTAGTAGTCATAGTTTAAAGTGTACAAGTTTACATTTAGGCCTATGAGTAAACATACTAGAAACATGTACCAAAATTATCGGATCGTACACCACAAAAAAGTATGTCACCTGAATAAGTTGAAAGCTCGTTCTCTTCAAAGTAGGCCCCTTCTGTATTGACACACTTCTGCCAGAATCCCAGCATTCTTCCACTGTTGAAAACATTTTTTTTTTTTGTAGTGTTTATGGAATACTCAGCAGGAGATTTGTTGCATTTATTTTTATCTCTTCTCTACTGAAATCTATTCCTGTGAGTGGCGGCAAGACCCAGAAGTTGCACGGAACCATGTCTGACAAGTAGGACTGCTGAACCTGTGTAAAGCTGAGTTTTGTGAGAAAGGTCTGACTGAGTTGCGATAACATGGGCTGGAGCAGTGTCTTCATAAAGCCACATTGTTACAGCTTGGTTTAGTGACAATTACGCATTCTGTCCAATTATATCATTTCAGGACTTCAGTTAGAGAAAGGACACATTATCACACCCACTAAAATTTGGAAATTATCATACATAATTCTTAGATGATAATAATAACTCTAGATAATTATTGGAGTGCTTGTCAGGGCAAGTTGTCAATTGTCTTTCCACATCACATAACTAATAATTCAATATTTATCAGTCTCGCAATTTATTCCCCACACACATACAATTCATAACCTTCTATTGATATTCACAAGTACATATACCAAACATACTACTTTATCGTACTCAGTGGTGCACCAAGGGGGGGGGTTGTGGTAGACTCCCGAAAAACATGGAAAAATGTTTGTAATCAACATATATACAAATAGGAAATATATAGAAATTACTATATTCTTAATGTATTAATTACTTAATTCTTACAAACAAATTACAATTTTTACTATTACTAAATGATAAACTAAATATTAGTGTAGGTTAAGTTTACTAGATATTAATAAACTGTTTTCGTGCCAGCAGCGCATTATATGGGCTGGTGTTTTGTACTTTTCATAGGTGAAATTGGGTGTCATTTAGATGGTCAAAATTGGAATCTGATTATTAAAATTACAGATACTTCAGAAACAGAATTAAAAATTTCTGGGGAACATGCTACAGGTAAACAAATTCCATTAAAATATAAATATTCAGGAAATAGAATATTAGAAGGTTATATCAGTAAAATACAAAGCTTCAGAACTCTATGACATTAAAGCGCTCTTGAAATTTCATGAAAGTAATTTACCACGATGAAAGGTCTGTGTGAGTAAAGTATATTGTGAAGAGGAAAATCAAAATTAAGCCATTTACGCGAATTGTTTGAGTGTGATTTCACGTTCAAATGATGTCAGATGTGTGCAATTTGCTTAATACCAGTGCTTGAACTGGTAATAACTGTACTCCAGAAACGTTTTAATATCACACATCATGACAGAGGAGAAATGCAGATTGTCAAACTGTAACAGACTAGCATTTGAGAAGTGCCAGTAACGTATAGGAAATGTTAATAGTGAACAGTTATGACTCCTGACTGCCCTCCCTTCAACTAAGTTGATCCACTTTACAATTTGTCACCGTTACAAGCTATGTGAAGATAATAAATTGAAGTTTCTGTATTAGTAAAAGATGTCTACACTTCACTTATGCTCACATATTATTATAACATATAGACTAAATGAGTCCTGAGTTAAGCACTCAGCTTTGTTTAATTGTCCACTGTTTACTTGTACAGAACCCATTGCAAGATTAATAATATTTTGGAGAAATCTATATTAATACTAACATTTCAGCCGAACGTTTCACACATGTTTTTAAATGTGTGAAGTGTAAAATTTGTTTAGAAACCAAAGCCAAAAATGCCGCCTTATGATATTCATTATAACAGCCTACATTATAATGAAACTAATAATTTCTCATTTAGACAAATATAAAAATAGTTTATCAATTAAATTAATTTTATATTTTTAATTTAATTATTTAAAAAAAATTGTTTTATATTTTTGAAACCAAATTAAAAATTCACCCCTCCCAATGGCGGAGGTCAGTGAAACTAACAATTATTTGAATCTTGAATACGAGTGATATCTTGGACCATTATGAGATGCTAATTACAAACACAATGCTTCAACCACAGAATCAGTGATTGTCTTCCAAAAACCTGATCTGTAAACAAAATAACTTGTTGAAACTAAACAAAGAATAAAGTGAAATGAAATAAAAAGATACTCAAAACACAACTTATCAATAATATCCTTAGCCTGGAGGTTATATGTAAGAGTTCCCACTTACGGGAAGTTGATATTCTCACAGATATCCTCAAGGCTGGAGACATTATTGGTAAGTCGTGTTTTTAGGCATTTCGCTTTATCCTTTGTTAATCTGAACAAGATATTTTAGTTTACAGTTCAGGGTGTGTTGTTAAACACATGAAGACAACCATAAATAATTGCCAAGAGATTAAAGCATTGTGTTAGTAATTAATATTACATAATAATGGAAGTCCAGAATGTACTTGTAATTTGTTTTCCTTATTGCACCGAGCAGCACTATCAGCACTGCTGGGCATTGCCACAGGACGCAGAGGTCCAGGTCGCAGCAATAAGGAAATATCATTTACTAATTTTGAAATGAATGTAGATTTATAAAAAAATAATGAGAGTATCGTACTATTAAATTTTTAGTGGATAAAAATTGTAATTTTAATTAAAATTTACTTAAAATTTTTTAATTAGAATTTTGTTAGAAACTTAGTACTTTTAGTACAGTTTCCATAGAACAAAACGTACAAAGCAATCATGAAGCCACTGTATAGCAGACTCCACACAGGAATTTGTCATTGTGTTTCCATTTTTGGAAACAGCCTAAAAGATGGTTTCAAAAACAGGCAAATGTGTCTTTTGGTTTCCTTGGGACATAATTTAGATGGTAATATCAAGAAAATTAGGGGTCACAATAATTATAATAGAGGGCGTCACCAAAGATAATTTTTGTACCAGTGGTCTCCTTAATATTAATAATTTTGCATTGGGTTTCTGATAATTGTAGTCTTGGATTGTTTCTGATTTCTTGGTGTTGTACTGTGTGAGTCGTTGAGGTGGCATTTGATCTGAAACCAAATAATTGAAATTAAAAACCAAATAGTCTTACAAAAATATGTGTACACTTTAAACGATACGTTTATTATTATTATGTTATCTTACGTATGTGAATCATCTGTTTCTGATTGAATTTGTCACTTTGTTGTGTTGTAGTGTGTGGGTTGTTGAGGTGGCGTTTGATCTGAAACCAAATAATTGAAATTAAAAACCAAATAGTCTTACAAAAATATATGTACTTTTTCAATGATTTATTTGTTTTATTATTATCATTATTATTCTTCTTCTT
Source organism: Magicicada septendecula (assembly GCA_034769895.1). Taxonomy (NCBI): domain Eukaryota; kingdom Metazoa; phylum Arthropoda; class Insecta; order Hemiptera; family Cicadidae; genus Magicicada; species Magicicada septendecula. Next base: position 476,906,768 of record CM068367.1, on the reverse strand, counting down.
CTTCTTCTTCTTATTATTATTATTATGTTATTTTACCTATGTGAATCATCTGTTTCTGATTGAATTTGTCACTTTGTTTTGTTTTAGACTGTGCGTCGTTGAGGTGGCCATTTGATCTGAAACCAAATAATTGAAATTAAAAACCAAATAGTCTTACAAAAATATATGTACCCTTTAAATGATTTATTTGTTTTATTATTATCATTATTATTATTATTATGTTATCTTACCTATTTGAATCGTCAGTTTCTGATTGAATCTGTCAATTTGTGGTGATGTAGTGTGTGAGTCCATTGAGGTGGCGTTTGATCTGAAACCAAATAATTGAAATTAAAAACCAAATGGGCTTACAAAAATATGTGTACAATTTAAATGATTTATTTGCTTATTATTATTATGTTATCTTACCTATGTGAACTGTCTATTTCTGCTTGCATTTGTGAATTTGTTTATTAACTTTTGGAAAGGATAGGAAAGACATTTGCACAAACGAGCGAATTTTCCTTTTGTTTTCCGAGTCACTAATTTCTGATGATAGTACTTATAATACGGGTCACAGACACTGTCCGTATCAACGTGCATGTCTTCACCGTACATGACATCGTCCAAATTGTCTTTCTCTGCCTCAACCTCAATAACGTCATACTCTGGTACTTGTGTACTTGATGTTAAGTCTTCGAGGTTCATTTCGGATTGCAATTCAGGTATTGATGGTTTGGCAGTGCCTGAGTCGCTAAGGTCACGTTCAATCTGAAAAGCAAATAATTAAAATTAAAAACCAAATAGTTGCAAACATTAGTAGCTGGGCTGTTAGGCACTGGTCTGGTGTTTATGCTGACAGATGTATCGGCCTCACCATCAGAGGCCATCGTCAGTGTAGTTAACGAGTGGTGCACAATTATCACAGTGTCTGCCAATTCACTCTCGTGATGTGGTAGATACCATGTATTTTGTTTAAGAAGGCCTCTGGGCCTACGATGTTAGATTCAGTCTGAAACGAAATAATTCAAATTAAAAAGAAAACAGCTATTTCACTAACTGTTTTTACACTACAGATGGTTTGTATGTTAATTATTATCATGTTATCTTACCTTTGCTTACGGTACTGGTTCATTTGAGTCTATTTTAGTTCCAGTGTCCACCTCTACCTCAATAATTTCACATTTGATGCTAATACTAGGGTAATAGGGGGTCTAAATAACGGTAATGCAGCACGTCACCAAAGATTAATTTTTTACCAGTGGTTTCCTTAATATTAATAGATTTGGGTCGGGTTTCTGGTACTTGGAGTGTAATGTTTGGCTGTAGTGTTGGGTTGTGTTTCTGGTTGCTGGTTCAGTTTCTGAGACTGAAATTATTATAACTATCTCTAAATTATGTCAAACAACAAGTACTGGAATTCAAATGTGAAATTATTGATGGCGAGCCGGACACTGGAACAGAAATAGATTTTGGTGACAATATGCCAGAGGTGGACACTGAAACTGAAATAGATTCAAACGAACCAGTACCAGAAACAAAGAAAAGATAAGATGATAATAATTAACATTTAAATCATTTATAGTGTGAAAACAACAGTTTTATTTATATAGCTGTTTTGTTTTTAATTTGAATTATTTGGTTTTAGATTGAGTCTGACCTCAAAAATTTAAAATCAACTAACAAGTAACGTAGTGTGACATTATTGATGTCTCTACATCTGCCTCTGCAGACAAAGACATCTCGAAAGATGGCATATATGGTGAAGACGTGCACGTTGATATGGGCAGTGACAGGTTTCAGATTGAGTCTAGCTTCGAAGACTAAAAATCAACGAAACAAGTACCGGAGTGTGACATTATTGACAAAGAGCCAGACAAAGTCATCTTGGAAGATGGCATATAAGGTGAAGACGTGCACATTGATATGGATGGTGACAGGTTTCAGATTGAGTCTAAACTCCAAGACTTAAAATCATCATTAGAGAGATCACATTTAATCTGAAAACCGAATAACTCATTTTAAAAACAAAATGGTTATACGAGCAGCTCTGTGTTAGAACACCACAAATGGTTCATTTTGATAATGAGCAAGATGTTATCTTACCTAACCTGACTGGTCTATTTCAGATAAAAAATAAATACGTGTTGCTATTTAGTTGATAAATGTGTAATTATTTTCAAACAGTTTACTTAAGAAGGTGACAAAAAATTAAAATAAAAATCATCTGTTTAATTTGTCATTATTTGTATACCACTTTATCTGCTACAATTATGTCACAAGAACTCTGGATATGTTAAGCATACGTACAAGGCAGTGAATAAACTTAACATTCTTAACACTGTACTTAAAATAAAACTAGGCATACGTAAACACATATTCATAAAGCTAGAAGAGCATTTGATAATGTTGAAAAGATTACTTAAGATTATGAAAGAAAATCGTTCGGTTTGGCACATAAAAGAGTAATATCTATATATTAATACGTGAAGAGAAAACTTTGTACCCCTTTTTAAGCATATTGCGCGCACGGAGGAGTGTGAGATTTGGCATAGTTAAAGTTTATATGGAGAAAGAGTGCAGAAAGCTAAATTTATATATAATATGTGTTACAAATACATTAAATTAAATTAAATAAAACATTCATTTGCACTTGAAAATTCATTTAAACTTTTTCAAACAATGGTAATTGTTAAAAATAAAATAATTTTGTTGCCATGCAACAATAGTCTGTGGAGTGTATGTCAAGGCAGAAAACGTTTATTTTATATTTTGTATATTAGATATCTGTGTTTTATATATTAATGTGCAGTTGAAAGTGAAATACAGCTTGCTTAATACTGACAGATTGACTGAATGAGCTGTGAATTTTGTGTGATTTCAAACGTTCCTTTTTCAATACTCTGTGAAAGTGTATGTCAAGGCAAAAAAGAGTTTATTTTATATTTTGTATATTAGATATCTGTGTTTTATATATTAATGTGCAGTTGAAAGTGAAATACAGCTTGCTTAATATACACCTGTTGCAAAAGGAAACTTTTGTAGCAGCAATTTGAATTGAATTACTCTCCTCTAATTATTATTGGTGGTTTCAAAAAAGTGAGTACATTTTATTATTTTTAAATTAAACCCTGTCTAATCTTAGTTTCAGTAATGTCATTACATGTGTTTTTTTACATTCAGATATTCGCACCTACTTCCATTATGCCTCGACATAGAACATTGACGGGTCGGAGTGAGAGACAAAGAAGAAGGAATATATATTCGCGTGAAAGTCAAAATGATAATAGACCAAATGCAAATTTAAATAGTGTAAATAGTATAACATTGACGGGTCGGAGTGAGAGACAAAGAAGAAGGAATATATATTCGCGTGAAAGTCAAAATGATAATAGAACAAATGCAAATTTAATTAGTGTAAATAGTATACAAAATGATGAAATTATTTTGAGGGATACATTCAAATGCGCACTGAATGTCATTCCAAGAAATTTTAATACTTTTGATTGTGGATTAATGCATTTACAATGCAGGTTTTGCAATGCAACACATTTCGAATCTGAGGTCACTTTAGGTGAAAGGACTGCATTCACTTCATGTTGTCATAAGGGTAAAGCAATATTACCGGTCTTAAGTCAAAATGAATACTTTAAATCATTGTATGATGGACTTACTTCAAATGAACCTTCAATAAAAAGAAAGTCAAAAAATTATTTTGATAACATTCGTAAATAAAATTCATCATTTGCTATGGTTAGCTCAGAAGCTAAAATTTCGGATACAGTTACGCGTGGAGTGTATCATTTTAAAATACATGATGTTTTTTATCAAGATCAGGTCCAATGACTGCTGGATATGGTCGCTCACCATGTTATGCGCAATTATATTTTTATGATGTAGACACTGCTGTCAATTATAGATTACGTGAACACTATAATCAAACATGCAATAACAATATAATGCGCGAAATTTGTATGCTCATTAAAGTAAATCGTGATTTAGATCTACGCCGTTATAATGATGCAGTTCAAACTGATGTAGCAGTAATATTTAGTACAGTTAATGGTGAGCAACCCTTTGAACGAAACATGGTTTCGTTTTCAAAAGTTAATGGTACCATTAAAAATACCTCTGTTTTGGATTCATCATTGGACCCTTTAGCGTATCCATTACTTTTTCCAAATAATGATACTGGGTGGCATATCAATATTTCTCATAATGTACCAACTACATCTAATTCAAGAGCGCCCAGAAATAAGTTAACCATGCTTCAGTATGCAGCCTATCGACTTGCAATTAGAGAAGATTTTAGCATGTTGCACCATTCAAAACAATTATTTCTGCAGTGGATATTTGATATGTATGTGAGAATAGAGGGCACAAGGTTACATTTCATTCGACAAAATCAAACAAGTCTTAGGTCTGAAGTTTACAACAATTTAACAGATTATTTAGAATTGAACCCCAATGCCAATAATGTTGGCCGTAGAGTAATTTTACCATCTTCATTCAATGGATCTCCAAGAAATATGTATCAGAATTATTTAGATGCAATGTCAATTGTACAACATTTCGGAAAGCCTTCTTTGTTTATTACAATGACTTGCAATCCAAGTTGGCCTGAAATAGTTAGCAATATTGGTGTAGGTGAGTCAGCTAATTTTCGACCTGATATTGTTGTGCGTGTATTCAAGTCCAAACTGAATGCATTAATTGAGGGCCTTACACTAAAAAAAATCTTCGGTAAAGTTGAAGCACTCATTTATACAATTGAGTTTCAAAAAAGAGGGTTGCCTCACGCTCACATTTTACTCTCTATAAATGAGCAAGATAAAATTGTTAACGCTACCGATATTGATAAAGTTGTATCTGCGGAGATTCCTAACATTCAAACACATCCTACATTACATGAATATGTTGTAAAACACATGATGCATGGTCCATGCGGTGTACTTAATCCAAATTCTGTATGTATGAGAGATGGAAAATGCACAAAAGATTATCCAAAACGATTTAACGAATTTACATGTGAATCATTAAATGGATATCCATTATACAGAAGGCGTAATAATGGTATTAATGCTGAAGTTCGCGGTAGTTGCCTCGACAATCGTTATGTTGTACCATACAATCCGTATTTACTTGCCAAATTTAATTGCCATATAAATGTTGAAGTATGCACTACAGTTAAAAGTGTTAAATACATTTATAAATACGTGTATAAAGGCTATGACAGTGCATCTGTTGAATTAGGTTCAGAGAGAAATGAACCAGGTCAAGAAATACAAATTGATGAAGTTAAAAATTTTTTAAATGGCCGTTATGTCGGATCAACTGAAGCTGTATGGCGCATCTATGAATTACCAATGCATTTTCAATCACATGTAATCGTTAGACTTGACATTCATTTACCGCGTAGACAGAATGTTTACTTTCGAGAAGGGCAAGAACGTCAAGCAATTGAAAATGCAAGACAAACAAAATTATTAGCATTTTTTGAAGTTAATCGATCAGATCCATCAGCGCATGAATATGAGTATATTGAAATTCCTTGCATTATGTGTGGGAAGATTCCCGAAAAAAATGGAAGAAGAGGAGGCGTGGAGGTGATAAAATCATTACACGCATATATGTAGTATCACCAAAAGACATCGAACTTTTCCATTTACGATTGCTTTTATTACATGTCTGTGGTCCAAAATCATTTGAGGATGTTAGAACATACAATGGAATTATACACACTTCTTTTGTTGAAGCGCTTAATCTTAGTTGCATTGCAACAGCGTTCAGTGGCATAGCTTCAACTCTATTACTTAGAGGTAGAACTTTAGACAATGTGTTTAAATTGCCTATACCCATTTTGGAAAATTCTGTAGCGAATATTACCGCAAATAGTAGCTATGGACGTTACATAAATTCATCATCATTGATAATTATTGATGAAATTTCTATGTGCCCACTGCAAGTGTTGAAAATCATAGATAGATTATTGCAGGATCTGTACGATGAAAATGATAAACATAAACCATTTGGAGGGAAAACGATACTTCTGTGCGGTGATTTTCGGCAAATCTTACCAGTTGTCCCACATGGATCACGTGCAACTTTAATTGAAAATTGTGTCACAATTTTGAGTTAGCATAAATTTGTTTATTTTCATAAAGTAACGTTTACTCAAAATATGAGAGCCTTTCAAGAATTTGTCGAATTCTTGAAAAAAATTGGTAATGATGAAGCCCCACAATTTCCTCAGTTTGGTGAAAATATTATTGAAATACCTCAGCAATTAATAGGAGATGAAAATAATATTATTAATGAGGTGTATGGAAATATTTCCGAAAACATACTCTCAGATAACATATTGAAGTCAGTTATTTTAGCACCTACAAATGATGATTGTACTTTTATTAATACTGATATACTTAATCGAATACCAGGTGAACAGAAAACATATCATAGCTACGATAAAATAATTTGTGATGATGACAATGAAATCAATAACTATCCAGTAGAGTTTTTGAATTCTTTGACTATTAGTGGTTTGCCACCACATAAGTTAGTATTGAAAGTTAATTGCATCGTTTTACTGATCAGAAACTTAAATACAAAGGAAGCATTAGTCAATGGAACAAGAATGCGCATCAAGTGTATGCATCGTAATGCTATTGATTGCGAAGTTTTAACTGGAACCGCACGCAATAAGAGAATTTTGATCCCACGTATAAATTTAACATACTCCGGTACTGTTTTACCATTTAACTTTCAAAGAACTCAATTTCCAATTATACCTGCATTTGCGATGACAATAAATAAGTCTCAAGGACAAACATTCGAAAAAATTGGAATTTTATTGAGGCAGCCAGTTTTTACACATGGTCAATTGTACGTCGCAGCAAGTAGAGTTCGATCATTCGATGGTTTGAGACTTTATATTTCCGAATATAATGGCCAAGGGCATTTAGCAAATGATGAAACAGTTTTTACAAAAAACATCGTTTACACAGAAGTTCTGAATCATTAAATTCACTTTCAAACTATTTTAAGTTCAATGGACAACATTTATTTTTTTAACCGCCCGGTTTTTTTGATTTAATGAAAAATATATGAAAAAATACGAAGCACGAATTTTTTATTTCATTTTTTATTTTGTATTAATTTTTTATTTAAATTTTATATAATTCGAAAAAGATAGGCAAAATAACTGTGTAGCCTTGGCGAAACCTGGTCAGTATGGCAATAAAAAAAAACCCAAGGAAATGTCAAAAAAAGCGTTATTGTTTTTAAATATTGCTTAGCCAAGCTAAACCTCATTTTTCCTATCTTTCATATTTTTCAAATAACTCGAAAATTAATGCATAGAAAAAAAATTAAAAAATTATATAAGCTTTGTAGCAGATAATCTTCAAACAGTTTTCGAATTTTGTACCTTACCAAAAATGAAATGTAATCCACTGGAATTGAAAACAATGTATCTTATACTTCTATGAATGTCAAGTCTCATTTTTATTAGCGTTTCGTTTATTTGATTCAATAATAACATGAATAAAATTAAAACTGACAACGAATTATATCAAAAAATAAATACGAATACAAGCTGTAATTCTGTTTTTTTTCAACTGTTACTAACATTAAATTTTAAATTTCATAGGTATTGCAGGGAATTAAGGCAAACAACACACTCTAATGACGTATTTGTACACGCTTGCAGCTGACGTAATAGAACAAAATTCAAAAACATTATATGCAATGATTATAGAGGTATACTCTTTGACAAAAGAACCTCAATAACGTTCAAACTTAAAAATTTAATGAATTACGGTCGAATTTCGACCACTGGGCGACCAATAGTGTTAATAAAAATGTAAGTGTACCAGAATTTAAAAAACACCGTACATTCCAGCATCTGAAAATCTGAATTGTCTTTACAATATTTCACATTATATTCTCTTCAATTAATATTCTATTTTACAATCACTTGAAAATACCTTACAATCATGGTGAAGATCTTTGACATTATCCATCAATATGGAGCATGCTTACTCTCTCCCTGCCTTATTCCCTTTTTTATCGGTATTTTATTTGATATACGTACAGTTTGGCTTGAGTTTTTAAGTTTTATACACACAAACACACGCATGCATTGTATGAGACAATAAGAGCCAAGAATAATACTCTAACATATCTCAAGTACTGGTAAGAAAAACATTAGCACTTTTAAAATATTATTAATTTATAGACTAAGTGGAACAACAAACAGAATGTTACATGCTCTCTCTTTAAAAGAAAAGATGCATTAGGCAGAAGATGCACACTTGATAAAACAATTTAATTATTTGTTTATTTAATTAAATATTAATAAATGATTTAATTATTATTATGATAAGTAATAAACATAATATTGCAATATAGGTAAAAAACATCTTGGATAACATTTACAACATAACACACATACACACATACACACATATGTATATAGAGAGATGGAAAGACGGACATGAAGCAAAGTTTATAGTAATTATACTTACTTGGCTCAACAGCTGCTTGTTGGCCTCTGAAACAAAAGAAAGTAATTCAATTTATTAAGCTTCTGCGAAACAAAAACATTAGTCAAAACAGTTTTAATTGGGGAATGTAATAACGGTGCTATGTTTTTATAATGTTTTGAGTACTCTATCGTGATAAGAAGTTCTGATGACAACAGTGAAGTTGTAAAACAGAAATTTTATACAGGCCTGCTACTGTTATGGGAATCAATACTCTGTAACAGCCTTTGTTAAAATATTCACCGCATCACAGAAATCCAGTATAAAGATTACATTTTGCACAATTGTATTTATTTCTTGTAAATGAAGTTTTTTATAACCGTTAATGTATTTTATAATATAAATAGAGACGTTTGTAAGTATGCATGTATTATTTTTATATTCATTTACACAAACTCACATTTATATATGGGTAGACAGTTACATAGTGTTCAATAATGGGTATACCACTAAGAAAAGCTTACGTTATCTACACTTTATCCATGATAAGGTGATAAGGAACATGTAGAATACATGATCTGTAATTTTTACAAAGACTACATAAATGTGTTTAAAAATAATTTTTAATGACTAAATAGGTGTGACAAGATCTACTTTTAGAAAAAGTGAGTACAAAATGTATGGTAAATTATGACTATAGAATTTTTAATAGACTCTTACTGCTGCCATTACTTACACACATATTTTTATATATCTACTCATATTCTTCATTCAAACTTACTTCTGTATAATACTAATTAATTCAAAAAGTTCTTACGTATCTGTTCTGCAATACTATTTATTCTTGATTTTATAATTTTGGCACACTTTCGGCAGAAAGCCATATTTTCGGTATGCACTTCATATATGATTTTCATTTTTTCCCTTATCAAATAGAACTCATTTAATACTTGATCTGCATCTACCAATGCGTTGTCCATGGCTGTAAAACGTAATGAAATTACTATTACATCAGAACTACATGAAAGAACTACATTAGACCTCTGTATCTCTGAGTTTTGAATGCAGTATTGTAACACAAGTAATGGCCTACTTAAGTAAATATTCTGTTAGATATAAAATAACTGTCAATAATATAATACAAAATATCCCAATTTTAGTCTCAGGTATCTTGTACAGTAGGGATAAAAGGTACAAAGCTTACTACATTATTTTCAAAAGAAATAATACGATACTCCATTTTACAGGATAAGATTAATTATTTGTACAGGAGAGGCATGGAAATACCATGAAAATTGCAAGTAGTCATGTCTTTAAACCATACTCTAATTGTATCCCTAGCGTCTGAAATTAAATATAATATGGAAATATAGGGAAAACCAAAATTTGTAGGTGAGTAAGCTGGAAGAAGTTTGTAGGGCACAGGAAGTGGAAAAGATTGTATTAGAAAATTAAAGATGTTTCAAAGTTTTATGGAATTATTAAAAGTCCTTTAGAGAAATACGGAAAGCAAACTAAAATTTAAATAGCCTTTTTTCTTATGTGACTCTAAAACATGTGTACTATGTAAAAAGGGTTTCTCTCGTGGAAAGGGAGGTGGATTCAATTAATTTTGAAGGACATTAAGAGGCTGGTGCATAACTAGAAGGCATGGATGACTGTCATATGAGGACCTCCCAGAAAAAGGCAGGATAATTAATAAAAAAAGAGGTAAATATATTTTATTTTGAAGAATATGAAGTGAAATAGAGCAAACATTGACCTTTTATACAGCACAATAAAAGTATAAAAGACTACCTAAATAAATGTTGGAATATAAATTGAAAGTAAAAGAGTGGAAGAGAGTACGCTCAAAAATGGTTTATAAGTACAGACAAAACAAAGTAACATCATCTAATACTAAAATAAAGAAAACAAAAAAAACACTAACTACTAAAACTAACAACATTCCAAATATGAAGGAACTGCAAGAAGGACTGGTATAAGTAGCAGATCTTGTCTGACCATTGATCAACATTACGAAAGTTACATAAGAAAATAAGAAACAACAGACTTATATACAGAACATGTAAACGCAACCTAATAATTCTTATTTAAACTGCAGGAACATTCATTGAACATTTGTATTAAACATATGTCAATAAAATTTCATCACCTTTCGAAATTAATAATTATTTGCCGAAATGACTGGAAATAAGTTAGAATAAACACTGGTCATCTAGTTATTACAGTTTATACAACACTAGTATTGTTCTGTACTCCAGTGGATAATTGCAGTGATCCTGAGTAGATAATATCAGAAAATATTCTAATTGTTTTATAAAAGGAACTGATAAGAAAAGAAAAAAACATTTAAAATCGACATCAGCATCATACAATAAAACTAAAGTAAAGTTACAAAAATTAAAAAGTATACGTAAAAACTATGTGGCATTTCAAGTTATAGATGTGTGCATAATTAGCAGTACCAGTAAATATTATCCTAGTTTAATAAGAAAGCAATAGAAGAAATAGTAAACCATAAATGATAATTATTATTTCTAAAACAGAATATGAATAATTTGTAAATATATTATAAGTAGAAAAGTTGTACCACCATCATCATCATCATCATCATCATCAGCGGCGCAACAACCCATTACTGAGTCAAGGCATCCTTTAACAGCCTCCGCCAGTTGTCCCGGTCAAGTGCCGCTGCTCTCCAGTTCCGGGTCCCAAGGATGTGGCGCGCATCATAGCTCACATCGTCTTCCCAACGTAGTTTGGGTCTACCAACTCTCCTGGTGCCATAGATCTGTTCTGTGAGTGCCTTTCTTGGTATTTCATTCTCCCCCATTCTGATCACGTGTCCAGCCCACCTGAATCTACCAAGCTTTATAATTTTCACAATATCTGGTTCATTCAGAAGTGTGTTCAGTTCTTGGTTGGTTCTTTTCCTCCATTTACCTCCCACACATATTGGACCAAACATACTACGGAGGATTTTGCATTCATGAGCCAGCAGGCTTGACTCTCACTTTCTAGAAATGGTCCAGGTCTCAGAACCATAGGTGAGAACTGGGCGGATCAGTGTTTTATACAAAAGCAGCTTGATGCTCCTGGCAATTATTCTGCTTTGGAACAGGGGTCTGAGACCAAAGAAGCACCTATTACCTGAGGTGATTCTTCGCTTTATTTCCTCTGTTTTTTCCCCATCAGCGTTAACTTGGCATCCTAAATAAACAAAGTTGTTGATTTTTTCGAAGGAATAGATGCCGATTTGGATGTGCTCTCCTTCTCTAGCCTCCTGTCCTGTGGCCATGTATTTTGTCTTGCTTTCATTTATTATGAGACCCAGTCTCCTTGCGGGACCTTCAAGAGCAAAAAAGGCTTCAGCGACTTCTCGAAGGGACCTCCCGATTATATCTAGGTCATCAGCGTATCCTAGGACCTGCACCAACCTGTTGAATACAGTCCCAGAGGAATCTATTCCAGCATCTCTCATAGCTTTTTCTAAGGCAAGAGTGAAGAGGAGGCAAGCAAGAGCATTGCCCTGGAGGACTCCCTTTCCATAGTCAAACTCTCCTGATAAGTCATTCTGAATCCTCACCATGCCCTTCAATGTCAGCATTGTTATCCTACACAGTCTTAATAATTTCTTTGGTATGCCCAGTTCTTCAAGAGCAGTGTAAAGTTCTTTTCTGTCAATGCTGTCGTATGCATTTCTGAAATCTATGAAGAGGTGATGGGTTTGTAGCTTATGTTCCTTACCTTTCTCTAGAATTTGTCGGAGTGTGAAAACCCGGTCTATTGTCGATTTTCCTCTTCTAAATCCGCACTGATATCGACCAATCACCCGATCAGCATGTGGAAGCAGTTTTTGATACAATATATGGGACACTATTTTATACACCACAGGAAGAAGAGAAATGCCTCTGTAATTATTACCGTCTAGTTGATCTTCTTTTTTATAAACCGGACATATTACTGCCTTCTGCCAGGCTGTTGGCAGTTTCTCTTCTATCCATATATCAATCACAAGGTGATGAAGGGTTTAACAGGCTTTAACCAGCTCTGGGCCACCGTTTTTGAAAAGCTCCGCAGGAAGATCATCAGAACCGGGAGCTTTGTTGTTTTTAAGGCTTTCTATTGCAGCTATCACACCATCTTCATCTAGAGGCTTGATGTGTTCATGTTCCTCTAGCACAGGTGGTACATAGTTGTCCACCTCGTCATTCTTAGAAAGAAGAGATTTAAAGTGCTTGCGCTACCTTTCGAGGAGTTTCCCCTTTTCTGTAAGTAGGGTGCCGTCAGTGTCACGACAAGCTGTTTTCCTGGGTTTAAAGGGTTTCCTACCTTGATTTACTTTATTGTAGAATTTTCTGATTTCATTTGCATCCTTAAGATCTTGGATCTCTACCAGCTGTTGGCTCTTCCAATGGCGCTTCTTCTGCCGATGTACCCGCTTCTCCGCGCTCCTCCACTTCCTATACTCCTCTGCACTTCTTCTTGTGTGCCCCTGTATCATTGTTGTATAGGCTTCATTTTTAAGGTATGTAGCAACTCTGCATTCTTCATCAAACCACGGATTTGAAGATTCCCTTTCTTTGAGGCCCAGAGTTTCCTCTGCAGCACCGGCAAGTGCTGAAGAGATTTCTTCCCAAACAATGTCTATACTTGGATTTCCTGTAGTCGTTTTGGTGATTTTATTTCCGACTAGTGCAGTGAATCCTAAGCGGTTTAAGCGGTTGTCCCCCTCCTTTAGTTTGGATATGTTGTACTGTTTTCTTCTTGGAGAACGTTGTGTCTTAATCATTGACATACGGTCTCTCAGTCGTGCAACCACTAGGTAATGATCAGAGTCAATATTGGCTCTCCTTCGTGTCCTCATAGGGCATTGATCAAAAGTCTCATCAAGGAGATTATAAAATTCTTCTTTCTCCATTTCTGGGGATGCTTCAGTTGGCGCGTGAACACTAATGAGGTAGTAATTCTTAAATTATCCCATAATTCTTAAACAACAGATTCGTGGACTCACGGGTTTAAAGTCAATCACCCTTTGTCTGAACCGCTTTTGGATGATGAATCCTGTTCCATAATGATGTAGCCTATCATGACAGCTGTAATAGACAGTGTGGCTCCGCTTGTCAAGAATTCCCTGCCCTGTCCACCAGATTTCCTGTATCACAGCTATGTCTATTGCAAAAGGGCCAAGTTGGTCTAGGAGCACTCTGAGAGCTCCGCGTCGGTATAAACTGAGCGTATTCCATAGTCCAATATTAAAATTAAACTGATTATTTCTGCAAGTTCTTTGTTTGGTAGTAACATGAAGTTTTGAGGACTGGGCCCCCCCCCCCGGATCCGATCGGGCCCCTACGGGGAGAAAATTATTAGTCGTCACATTCATATTTATAAAAACTGGCTGGCGAAAGAAACTGACAGGTTTCTGCACATAAAACTTTTACAGATGGGCTGTGTGAACTCTTCGATCCAACCCCCAACCTGGAGGACCAGGAACTTTGATTTCGGGGTGCTCTTTCCCTAGAGAGTTGCTTTCACCTCAGCTGACGAGCTCTCTCTGCCCGGTCGCAGTAGGCTAAATGACTAAGCCCATGTGTGCAGCCGTTGGGATACTACAGCCTCCTCTGCCTCCACACTAGATGGACACCCTGCTGCCAATGTGCACCATCCTGCCCGGCCAGGACCCAGGATACCCCCAGGCTGTCCTGACAGAACCCCCATATCTCGTTTACTTACCGATCCACTCCGCCAAAGGGATTGGTTACCACAACCTTGGAGTGGATTGCTCGGCGTAACAGGGCCCACCGACGTGTAGGTGAGAGTGGAGTTGGGGTGGAGAGGCTGGTGCATTTCTCTTCTATGAAAGCATATGTTCGCATCACACCCCTTTTGGACCCCAGCAAAGTTGTACATTGTGTTTTATTTTAGATACATCGTTAGGAACTTAGGAAGTAAAGAAGGTACTATCATTGAGCTAGCTACACAGAATATGAGGAACAATTTAATACAATAGCTACTAATCATCTGCTAACCAATCACCTACTATTAAAAATTGGCTGCTTATCTCTTGTTTGATTTTTGATATGTTGATTTTATAATACAACTTTTATTTCAAGGTTAAAATATGATACGTCATTAAAATAACTTCAAGACAAGAGAAGATAAAACAAAAGTGGTCCCTTGGTACCACACAGAACTGCTTTATGTATTACACTATAGTGAAGAAATCGATGCACTGTTTCATGACCGACGTGGGTAACATTTCAAAGTAATTAAAACAATAATAGTATTTACTGAATAACGTCATTATAAATATTGAAAATGAAATAATGTACAAGTGATAACCGTATGTCAAGAAGTAAGACAAGTATTTCTCTTTGGCACCATCACTGAAACTGTAAACACAAATATTGTGTAAGCCCCTCCTTCCAAATGAACATATACATTTTGCTGGATCTTTGGCTTAGGTGAAGCTTTAATGTGGAATTTCTGAATTATGAAAGAAAGTTGACAAGTTGAAAGTTGGCTGCTGAAGTATCATATAAATAATTCTGTTCCACTTTTTAAGCGTTAGCAGTTCTGCTTTTTAAGCAGGTTAGACATAGGATATTCATAGGTGTAAGAAAATATAGTGCTTATATTATTAAGCTAAGGTAAAACAGATATTAGTAAAGATTACAATATCTTAAACTAGATGGAAGCACATTATACATAGCATATTCAACAAAAAATTAAGTCTGTAAAAATGTTAAAAATATTACCTGATTCAATGTAAATTTTAATACGAGTTGAATTCTCTGCAAATTTTAGTAGTAATAATTCACGTGTACCAGTAATTAATGTTAGTAATAATATTTAAGCAGGTGAAAAATTTTGTAGTCAATCTCAAGCAAATTCCATAGACAAATGCAGTTTAAAATTGATTTTCAAAACGTTAACATAGAAACAACAACAATGAAAATTAACAGACAAATTTACTAAATTATAAATGTGTGTGTGTGTGTGTGTGTGTGTGTGTGTGTGTGTGTGTGTGTGTGTGTGTGTGTGTGTGTTTAATGTTGTTACATAATGTGGAAAAAGTATTACACCATTACAAAACATTCTATACGTTTCTCGGATGTTCCAGTGGAATCTAGCGGTTATGTTTTGTGTGTACGTGATTTCAACATGGGTTAGCAAGACTTTTCTAGGCTTAGCCAGCCACACGCACGTGTGTCAAGGCCGCAATCAATTACGGTCTAGTGTAGCACTGATGCGCAGTATGGATGTTTCTGGATGTTCGGCGGGGTATAAATACAAGTACTTAGCGACGCTCGGTTTCAGTTTTAGTGGTGATATATTCCAATGCGGTTCGAAGTATTGTGGCGAAGTGTTATGTGTTTTATATTTGTGCGGGACAATTGAGATACAATTGTGTTTTATACTCATTGACATTATAATTGCGAGTGAACAATTTATATTCGATTTGTTGTAAGAGACTATCTTTTTGATTGCAAACTGTTTAATTGTGATAATTAAAGCTGGTAATTAGTGACTTAATTGACGTCTTGTATTTTGTTTTCCACTAAACCATACGATGATCAGTAGACCGTCGTAACAATATATTAATGGATGGTTCTATTTTAACTAATCCTCCACTAACCACGGTCTCTCCTAATCAAGCTGTTGACCTTAGGCTCCTGTTATAGTGTTTTGAAGTGATTCGGATTTATTGTGTCAAACGGGAGCATTTGCATGTGGTGATTGGTGGTGCTGGTTACTTGTGTTAGATGTATTATCAAATGATGATGTGAGTGTGCTAATGACTGTATGGTAGACAACCGACAATTATTACAGTAAAACGTAACTGTTGATTAAAATAAATACCACCACAGAACAGAAACATCTTTCTATGATGAACTGCTAGCGGTAACAAAAGAAAAAAGTGATGCAAAAACGTAACAGACAATTATGTTGATGAATGATTTATTAGGAAAATAGATGAAGTAAATTTTCATGTATAATCAGTGATGATAAAATTCCCTTCCCTATGTACAAGGGAACCCATCAATCCAGCGATTCTGTGGTAACACCCATAATATTGTGGTATACCCTAATGATACACAATTCAGGAGGGAGAGCTATGCAGTACAATCTTGGCAATCCGACCGTTCACTAGTCTGATATGCCCAAAAATACAGCGTCAGGTGAATTCTAATCTGCAAGAGGCAATAGTTGTACTGTGAGAGGAAGACTCGTTACGTTCAAATAACTGGACTAGTTGGAGGTGAGGAGAGAAATATTAAAAGAATGACAGATCAAAGGATTGTCAACAATTTTAAAATACACAACAGAGAAAACAAGCAAGAGACAAGAGCCCTGCTGATGTACAACAAAATAATAACTTTCTTACATATGAGTGACGGTTGAAGACCTAAAGACGGCTGGGCAATACAATTCAATCCAGCTCACTGTTGTCACAGAGACAAAGCTCAAGGTACCCGAGTTCTGAGCTACCATCTTGAAAGATACTTCCCCCAATAAGAGAGAGGCCGCTTTTAAGAACTTTATGGATAGAAGTCCTATGACACGACGACATATCGAGTATATTTAGCTCATGGTGTTGAAGAAAGCAATGTATAAGCTGAATATATGAAAGCTGAATTACAGCTAAAACATCATAAATAATAATGGCCATTAGATAAATCTGAACATAGTTACTTAATATAATTAGAAATATTTGTGTACAAGAATACTTTAAAACAAGTTTCAGGGGTTTCAAGATAATTCTGTCCGTTTTCCTGAAAATAACTGAACAAATAAATTGTTGGCAGTAGGAAAATTTAAATATACAGATTATGTGTTCACAAAAATTACAGAATAAGCAAAAGGCCAAATTTTGACCATACAACACTTGTCAGGATGTCAATGGAAGTGAAAGCGGAGCACACAAGAAAGACAATGCTGGAAACATCAACACTTTACTATATTCCAAAAACACACACCTTGGAAGAAACACACACATTTTTATTAGACCTCTGTCTAATAAAAATGTAGGCCTATTCTGCAATTTACTTTGAATAGTAGTTGACATTGTATTATTCTATTTTTATTTATGAATAGAAATTCATACACTGTAATTTTTTCTCCTTAACTCTACAAATGGAATCGTTCGTATTAGGAAATTTGGATTCTCTTAAGTCGTAACAGCCTGCTTGTATGTTTTATGCATGTATAGTATTAAATGAAAAAAATGTTATTATCGGTAGTACTGTATAGTATCACAGCACATTATTCAGTACTATATCATGCTGAAACAGAGTCAGGTAATTTTCAGCAATGCTTTTGTGAAACACTATAACAAATATAGTACTCTAAGAAAAAGCCCCATATCACGAAAGTGATAGATGAAATCAGATTCACAAGATTTTATGTAGGCTTATAAGTAAAAATAATAATTGTGTCTAAAAATAATCTCAACAGTGTTCATGCATAAATGTGATGCACAAGCACAATGAGAAAACTGATAAATTAACAAAATATTTTATAAATCAAACAGTTATAAACCAGTAAGTATTTTATTATTTGTTTATTTCATCATTATTCTATACTTACTTAGCTAATATTACAACATTTTCTCTTGGTTTGTACTTGCTATATTCAATGGTACATTTAATTATATTTACTTTTCTTAGTTTTTAATTTCATGGGTTTATTTCATACAATTTATCATTTGGCCAATCACTTGGGTTGGGTCATAGTCATTTGTCTCGTATACGTTACAGTCATTCTAGTGCTATTTATTTAAAATTGTTAATTCTTCTTCTTTTATCTGCCTTTAGCCGCATGCTTTTTACTTTATATTCTATGCTATATCTTCCCTTGTATTGGGCTGCTTTTAGTATCGTAACATATTACATGTGATATTGATCCTGTAATGAGGTCTACTCAATTAATGTGAAATTAATATAAAATAATTGAATCAAGTATTATTGTTACTACCAGTGTTGTAGTTTGTTTTCTGAAGAGTAAGAGAAATGTAAGTAGACCTAGGAAACATTAAGAGAAATCTTTAAGGAAACATTAAATGTGGCATTAACAGAAGTCGGCACATGTCGAGAGGTTTAGGTATTAACAAGGAAGATGACTAAAATTATTTATTATTAATTCTGATATTATTGGTTTCAAATTTAGCAAAGGGGGAAACATAGTTATGCAAATTATAACATGAGACAACAAGTCGACCGTGAGCAAGGAGACCGTTGGAGTATAAGCTAAGGAGAGGACTAAAAAAAAGAAGAGCGGATGATTTGGCGAAATGAGCAGGATCAGAATGGGCGATCGTGGCAATGTATAGAGCAATTAAGGAATAGAAATGACCAAGGATGACCTATGATGAATCTAGTTGTTTAGGGAGAATTATTAATTAATTTAAGGAGAGTATAATTTATTTACTAATATTTTATTACTGTTACGACGAATACTATTATTATTATTATTATTATTATTATTATTATTATTATTATTATTATTATTATTATTATTATTATTATTATTATCTATGTTACTGCTATTATTATTTTTTTTCGGAAGGGCAGGTTTGCAGTAGACGGAATTAATATAACAGTTGAAGCGCAAGGTAAACCGAACGAGGAACCCACAGCTCGCGGCCATGTGCCTCTTAATCACGCTGGACGTCAAAACGCGTTTAGATCAGCAAAGTGGAGTGATATGCTTGACACTTTGAAGCATTCGTTTTGGATACCAGAAACCCGTTGCGGATAATTAGACATTACCTAAGTGACAGGACGTTACTTTATGATACTGCATCAGGATTAAAGAGGTCACAGCAGGGTCAGCTGACGGATCATTTCTTGGGCCAGACCTGTGGAATACTTCACATGATGGTATTCTTCCGATAGGCGTGCCAGAAAATACATTATTAGTAGTGTACGCTGATGATATTGCAGCGGTTATTATACGCCGAGATGTAGAGCTGGCTCAGATGAGATTAAGGCAATTTATGCGAAGAGTCAGTTAATAGATGACAAATCACGGCTTAAAACTGGCAGCTGACAAAACAGAGATCGTGCTAATTACAAAGAGACATGAGCCCACCATCTTTTCAATGCAGGTCGGGGAAGAAACTGTGCAGACAAAAACCGTGATTAAGTATCTGGGGATACTGCTGGATATAGAGTTCACGTTTTGGGCACAAGCAAAACGAGCAGTTGATAAGACCACGACGCTGAGTAGAATTGTGTCTAACACCAGCGGGCCGAAACCTTCAAAGAGATTATTACTGATGTCAGATACGCCCTGAATACTACATTATGGTGCGGAGATCTAGGCTGATGCACTCAAACTCCAGAAATGCAGAAGACGTATGGCAGCTGTGCAGCGAAGTGCCGCGCTCAGAGTGGCTTGCTCCTACCGCACGGTTTCGGATCCCGCGGTTCTTGTCATTGCGCACACGAGCGGAACATGTTTACAAGAGGAAGGCCTATCTAGATAAAGTACAAGCTCATAGGGAGGCCAGGGGGCTATACTATGACTTAGTGACAGAAAAGATGGACTAGTGACAGGAAGGGGAGTTAAACCGCTAGGCTCATAAAGTAGATTGTTGTGTGAACTAATCACAAACGTGGAGATATTAATTTTTCCATAACGCAGCTTTTAACTGGTCGTGGCCGGTTCTGGACGAATCTATAAAGGATGGGGAAAGTAGACAAGCTAGACTGCATTTCCTGCAAACAGGAACTAGACGATGTGTACCACACGTTTTTCACCTGAGACAGGTGGAAAGAGGAAAGCAAACCCTAGAAAACGTAGTGGGACAGTTCACGCCGGAAAATTTCATCGGATTAATGCTACAGAGCGGACAGCATTGGGATCAGTTAGCAGTCTACATAGAGAAGGTACTAAGGAAAAGATGAAAGGAGAAAATAATCTTTGTAGGCCCGCTAACGAATAGCAGAAAACGTGTAACGTGGACCCGCCGGAGGTTTAAAACAGGTGAACATTCACAGGACGATGAACAAATGGCACCACCTTGGAGTATTGGGAAAGCTGAGACTCGGGGTGGATCTATGCCATGGGCAAAAGGATATGTGATTATGGTGGGTGCGAGTCCCACACACCGTAGGAGTACCGACCCTTCTGCGGCGAACATTAGTTTTCCACAGTCTCCCACATAAAAAAATATTATTACTACTACTCCTACTACAACAACAACAACAACAACTACTACTACTACTACTACTACTACTACTACTACTACTACTACTACTACTAGTACTAGTACTGCTACTACTACTACTGCTGCTGCTGCTGCTACTGTTTTTATTATTATTACTATTATTATAAACTCGTGGAAGTACTAGCAAGAGGTGCTCATATGTTTCAGAGACAAGATCAAGATGAAAGAGTCCTGGCCGAAGCGCTTGTCACTTCCACGATGAACACAGTCTTGAGAGAATGTGAGGCTTCTATCCCGAGGGCAAGACCTCACTGGTCTTGGGAGGGAGGCCTGCGGTGTACTGGTGGACTTAAAAAATCACGGATATGCGGAGGAGGTGTTTCAGGATCCGAAGGAACGCGCGTCGGGTAGGGGATCGTGTTGAGGCGAATATCAGATTGGCTGAGCACAAGTCTGCATGGAAAGAACTTCGACTGGCGGATCAACCGCAGCAACGTGCACTGTTGGAATAACTTGTGTGAAGGGGACGTTACCCATATGGACGTGGGTATAAAATGGTCACCCAAAAGACCACCGAGGTTATGGATGCGGTGACCACAGAGAAAATCATAAAAGTTCTCTTCCCCACCCACCGATTTTAGGAACGTCGGAGATTTTCCTATTTTCACAGCCAAAGAGTTGGAGCTGGCAGCCAGGACGATGAAGGACAGTAAACCTCCAGATCACGACGGAATCCCCAGCGAGGTGCTGGAGCCACAGCGAGGTGGTCTTCCGTCAGAGCCACAGTTTTTACTGAAGATATACAACGCGTGCTTGTCATCGGGGCTGTTCTGCGCTCGTTGGAAGCATACCACGCCTGGTACTGATCAGCAAAAAAAAAGGTGATCCAGAGCATCCTGTCGTTGTACCGACTATTTTAAATGTTAGATACGGCTGAGAAGTTACTGAAGAGACTCATCTGAACAAGACTGGCAACGGCGATTAGAACTGCAGGAAATCAAGACAAGAAGCAGTTTCGTCTTAGGTCGACGGTGGTCACGATACAGGAAGTGTGTGAGGCTGTCAGAAGTGCGGAGGACCACAACCACTCCTCGCGAAGGGTTGTGTTGCTGGTAACATTGGACTTAAAAATGCATTCAACTCTGTGGGGTGGAGCGACATGCTGAAGGCGTTGGTCCATACCCAGGTACCTGCAGCGGATGGTGGACGATTACCTCAGGGACAGAGTTCTGCTTTATGGAACGTAGGAACGACAGCAGCTTAAGTCTATTACGGGCCGGGGCGGCCCAATGTTCTGGAAGGTTTATCTGCTAATTGTGTATGACATCGTGTACATATAAATTAAAAAAGAGAAGGTGACAATGTGCACCCTTGCTGTATTCCACAATTGATCAGGCCGACACTAGGAGTTGGGCTCGTCTGTCTTCTTGTCAATGAACATTTTGTTGTCCACATAAAGACTGTACTACGGCTGTAATACAGTCGCTGGATTGCAACCCAACAACTACGATAACCAACATTTACAACAATTGCTTACAGCAGATCTTAAAATTTCTATGATTTCTCTTCGTCTTTCTTTTCGTGGAATATAGGTACTAACCTGTTACGGATTTTTATTATTCATGTAAATAGTTAGCTAACAAATTTCAGAAATGAAGTACACTTTTGTTAGAGTAAGATTAGCATTTTCTCTCAAGAACTGTCTGTCCACATTTAGTTTTAATTTAAACTAAGAAGGCTTTCTCAAAAGTTATTACTTTTGTGGCTTCAAAATTTTACATTCACTTATTTAGCGAATAATTACTAAAACAAAAGTGTCGTTTTCATTTAAAATAAAACACCATACATTAATCCCCTATATAGTCTAGTGCAACCACACATTGCTGTGTTAGTGTGTGAAGGTTTTTATCCACACGGTAAGCCATCAGTTGATTGACAAAAACTTATTTGTTTAGAACTGTTAGCGTAAAGCGATTTGTGACCACTCTCTACTTATTGCATATTATTTTAATTACGACACATCAAGTTACAAAAATGAAGAATTCAACGGTTACTGGGCTTAGTGTGTAAGTGCGTTTGTCTATCAGTGAACCGTGAACCTACTGTATTCAGCTTCAGTATTGGGCAGGTGTCGATCAGATTGGCTCTACTTCACTCAATCACCACTGCATAGGATTGAGGGACGGTGAGCACACATAACACAGGCGTGCTCACAGGCGTCTGTTCTGTGTGCTCGCATACATAGATACAATTCTCAGTATCCGACGCGTTTGATTCGCATCGTTTCGTGTTCAACGGGCAGTAATCAATAATTGAATCAATTATTGTGCCACAAGTGCGTGACTCACACAGACTGTTGACAGCAATCAGATTCTCTCCAAGTAGCCTACATTATGTTTGTTGTAGACAAAATGCGTTTGCAAGAATCCTAAATAATTATATACTTACGTGTATATATTTTATTTTACATTCTATTATGAGAGATTCCATTTTAACTACTCTTGCGACCAAAAAATATCCAAATTATCTCAGTTAATGGCTTTTTAACTAAGTTAGTAATCTTTCAATTCACGTATGAGTATGGCAATATTATTTGTTATGTGTTCGGCACCTAACATCGTGGTGTTTATGCCTGTAGACGTAATAACTGGTTTACAAAATTAAACACGCAAGTAGTTGTAATATCACTAATTCTTTATTGTTATATGGTGTATCCAAACTAGCTTGAATACTAAATTAATATACATATATACACAAATATATGTGGTTTAAGTTATTTAAAGTATATAACCGTTTTTAAAAACGGGTAATACCTATAAACAAACACAAACATGGACACAGTCCCTTGGAGTGATACACCGTCCAAATTTTTCAGAGTTAAAATTTTAGCAACTTTACGATTCCCCTACAATAACAATTTTTATTTTACGTTCATTTTATAGTAAACTGTTATATACAAAATAAATGAACATCCTCCATTCTGCCATTCTGACACGAAGATCAATATGTTGTAACACAAATTACAAAAACAGTTATGCGTAATAAACGCATTTTTGTTTTTGTTTTGAGTAACTAATCACTGAAACTTCTGGCGCTGTCTGCTTGTAATAGTACGAAGAAACAAGCACATTATCTTAACTCCTACGGATTTCGAACATGTTGCACAACCTCTAAGACAGCCATATGTTCGTCTGTCGTTAAGTATCATGTTAAATGTAGTTTTAACACCTACAAATATAGTTATCGTTTGTAGACTTTAACAGGATTTAAAGTTGTCGTTCATTACATTTTACAATTTCCTTATCTGTGTTATACCAAGTTGTAGAGGGAGAAGCGGCTAGATTTGTAGGCAGGGATCTAACTATCCACTGTTGGCAGGACCGCTGAATCAACGAGAGCAGAGGTAGATAAACAAAGCCAGGATTCCGGCATGCCTGTGTGGTGACTCTAACCGCGACAATGGCCAACGCGTTTTTTTTAATGTATTAGGTGAGCGGTGGAGAAACAGTGACTTAAAGTGGAAATTGGTCCGACCGACTCCAAACAATATTGTGGGGAACATGTTATCCGACAGGAACAGTAGGAATCAAGTCGCAGCATTTGTGGAGATTATACAGCATCAAAAGAAGAAGGAAGTAGAACAAGGAGCACCTAATCTAGCGTAACCCGAAGTAAAATGAGCTAAGGAGCACAATTAGGGCGCAACAGGCACCGCCCCGACGTAAAGCGAAAGTGGTTCGGGATGGGCTTTCATTCCTTACATGAGGTATGTTTTTAGTGGGGTGAGAGTCAAACACACCAGGGTAGAAAACTTCCCTGAAGTTGTATAACGCATTTTCTCCCTTAGTAAAAAGTTATATAATATTATTCAACTTGACTCGCATTATTTTTGTTATTCAGATTAATAATAAATAATATTTTATATCTTTAAGAACAAGTAGATTCTATATTTTTTGTGGTAGCTTATTTTATGATCAGCTTTATTTTTTCCTATCTCGCGTTATTATTCCTAGCATATCATTTTCTTTTATTTTTCTGTTCAATACGCTGTTTACGTTAAATGTGTACAGTTAACTTTTTTACCATACATGACTTCAGGGAGCGTACTTATCGGAGCCATAATCATCAGAAACGAAAGGTTGAGATAGTGATGCAGTCTGCAGTGATACAGTTTAGTAATTACATAGTCTATGATTTTCAGAATAGGAATAATAAAGGTGTACCAATAGAACCTGAATGGGTTTGAATGTTCATATATGTAATATAATGTTCATAAGTGTTTATATATGCAAGTTCATAGAATTGAGGTCTCCGAAGATAGACTACAATTGCCACTTCATTAACTCAGTCGAATCGCTCAGGAATTACCACTTCATGACCGCTATTGACAAAACCACGGTTACAGTATTCCACGTTATATGTCCGATACGAACAGAGTTTTCTTTAATGACAGCAAAGTTTAGCAATTTAACATTTAAGCTACGTCTTTGAGAGGAATGTCATTAACACGCTCTGTAAAATTTAACCATAGGAAGCAAAACGGTCACAAATTTAAGAGTAAAAGCCTTATCGAAAACGTAACGAAAATTTTATGACTTCACAGCAGCCCCATCGTTAATGTATTAGTAATGGGGGGAATTCCAGGTATTGACTAAGAACGATGTCTGTCTCATAGAACCCATAGACAAGAAATTACCGAGATGTGTGTAAGGACGTACGAGAAGGGACATGGTAAGATATGCACCGATAACAAATGATTTTATAATGTTTTCAGCTAATTAAAAAAAAAAAGAAACAAGCAAATCCACCTTGAAAAAGTGGAGTAAGCCTCATGACACGATGAATAACTGTAAGTGCTGGAGTAGGAAGTAGGGAGTAGGGAGAATAGGAAGAGCTAGGAAGAGCTATCTACTATGTAAATAGTCTATGTAGGAAAGACGGAACAACGCGAAAATGCGTTTACATCATATTCCATTAAATGAAAGAAGACGGAGAAGGAGAAGAAGAAGAACAAGAAGAAGATTATGAAGAAGGAGGAGGATGAAGAGGAGGAGGAGAAGGAGAAGTAGAAGGAGGAGAAAAAGAAGAAGATGATGATGATGATGGATAAGGATAGGGAGAACGTGAAGAAGGAACAAAATGAGAGTTTGTGATTTTTTTATGTTATTACTCATCATTGTATTCAAAGTATAGGCTATGTATAAAACGTTTATCAGTGTTTGCGTGCGCGAACGTTTAAGCACATTTGATGTTTGCCAAGAGTTTGGTTTTGGCTGATAAAAGCCTGACACAGTCATTCCAACTTAGCTCGTGTAACCCCGTAATAAATGTTGTAAGCCGACACAACACAACAATTAATCTTAGTCTACTGAATCCTATACGTGTGTTCGCTGCCTTCGCCAAGATTCCATCTTCTGTTCTGCTTTTATTAATTACGATGGAGTAAAACTTTCAATATAATACATCATGTGGCGTCTGTGCATCGCGTAAACTTTATACATTCAGCATTGATAATATTAATCAGAGATGTGGGTCGTGAAGTTCCTGACAACTCGCATGTTGCAGATAACCGTATCTCAAATCAGGTTGATATTTAAACATTAGGAAATTATATTAAACTACTGTTAAATATATTATTATTAGTATTATTATTATTACTATTATTATTATTTATTATTATTATTATTATTATTATTCACTCATTGAGTCGAATCCATAAGGATTTCGGATTACCTACCTCCACATTGCAGGGCGACATAATGGCTTTTCATGGAGCTGATCCCGTAGAAGCAAAAATTGTTGTAGATAGTCCTGTACTGGAGCAAATCAGTAATTTTTAGTATCTGTGCTATAATGTGTCTTAACAATACAACGATGTGGTGAAGAAGCTGCACAAACCCAAACACATGTGTGGGGCCATCAGGAAAACTCTAAAATCAACGTGTACAGAAACACGCCTGGAGTTACACAAGGTGTTTGTCCTCCCTATACTTCTATTTGGGTCTGAGTATTGATATTTAGTAAAATCTCATTCCAGTCATATTCATACACCCGACAGGTACGTGGTACGACAATACTCTTCGAGATCGCAAAAGTAGGGTCGACGTACTGTAGGAACTGAATATTATGAGTACACTTGATAGGATTGCCCAATATCGGCTAAAATAGTCGGAACATCTTAAGCAAATGCATGACTGTTGCATCCCCAAACAACTATGGAATTAAGCCGAAAGGACGGGAATGTGTTGAGCATCCGAAGAAGCGTTGGGGTCTATCTGCTTGGGACCGGACAAAATCTCTTTTGGTTTAATCCTTACTGATAATGATGATAATGATTATTATTGTTGTTGTTATTATTATTATTATTGTTATTATTAATATTATTATTATTAGTAGTAGTAGTAGTGGTAGTAGTAGTAGTAGTAGTAGTAGTAGTAGTAGTAGCATTCTATTGTTATTACAATAGTGTTTACCTTTCGTTTTCTAGTTACACAGTTGTCAAGGTTTACATTTTACCATTGGGAATTCCATTATACATTGCCAGCAGGGAAATATGTTATGCTTTAACTACTGAATAAACTCGTATCCTGCTGACTTGTAATGGAAGAACAACTTCGCCCTTTTCCAGTTATTTTGTTTCGACAAAACTTAAAACTTATTGACAATGTTTACAACGTACAATAAGGTTGTTTTTTTAATTGGTACGTCAATGATGTTCGTGCAGCTGCAAATTTATCTAAACATCTTATCAGTTCTTTTGTTTCTAGTCTATTCTCAGGTATACTAGATTGTTTGTATTATTATTACTATTATTAATTTCGTTTTGACTAACAGTACACCACGTTATTTAAATCGGTTTCTTTCTTGGAATGTAACTTTTCCCCAGCATTTCTCCGAATAAGCATAATACTTATTAAGATACCAGGTCTTTAATAAAATTTACGGTTTAATATATCTTTTATTTATTAAAACACTGTTTATTTTACTACATTAGCTATACTAGAGTATTGTTCTTAGATGTTTACGATCTGTATTACATGAAGTAGGACTATAGTAATTTGAGAGAGGTTTAGTAGCCGGATGTTGGCTGTACCATGGTCGACAAAGAATAACGAGTGACTTGTCGACCAACAAGCCGTCTTGGTTGGTAAATAAGTTTGCTGATCGTAGCTGATCAATATATACATTATTCTGAAACTCACCGATGTTCTTGTCTCAGTGGTAGAGGGTGACATTCAACCACACTGTCTAGCTGGCTGGCTGGTATTATGTAGATCCACTACTTCGTTATCTCTCTTTTGAACACGAACGACCTAGGCCTGATGTGATCGATTTCTATCTGTCTCTCTATCTATCTATCTATCTCTCTCTATCTCTCTCACTTTCTTCCCTTCATTCTGTTTCACTCTTCTTATTTTTCACAGTCTGTGTCCCTAACACTGCCCTTATCCGTCTACAAATTGGTTATCTTTATCTCTATATTTTTGTACGGTCCATTCTACATCCATTTGCTTACTTCTCTTTCTCATCACCCATGTTTTCATTATGTTTCACGGACTTTTCCTACTCAAACTCAGTAGTTCGTTCTTTCTTTTGTTTCAGCAGAACATTTTTGTGTAGCGTCTCTGTAACTCGAGGTAAAATATTTTCTGATATAGAAAGTATCTTATCAAGCATTCGTTTAATGTAGCCATATCACTGTGAACGATAGATCTCCAGTCTCCTGGTCTTCAAACATGACTCTTTCCTTTGTATGTTTCATATTTTATCTTCATGCATAACGCTTATGCATATCGTATAATCGCGTTTCAGATACTACACTGTATACTTTCTTTTCATTTTAAGAGCCTAACCTTTTGACCTCGGTCACAAGATTCAATGGTAATGGTGAATTTCTTTGTAATTTTGTTTTGGTCAACGCTGTTATTTGTTGTTAAAGTAATTATTTCACTCGTCTATCCATTAGCTAGTGTATGGGGAATAACATCTCCATTTGGTATGAATGATAAACTAGATAAACTACTCTTAATGTATAAGTTAAAACGACTTGATGAAACCGATTTATTTTTCGCTGAATACAGTTGCAAAACAAAAATATATATGATTTAGTAGCAGGTGATTTGTACTGTTGGGAAATTCGACTACAAAACGCGTAGTTTGGCCGGTTCTATTAAAGCCGTAAACAATAATTACGATTATCAGTGATCAAACTACCTGGTCGGAAAGAAACTACCCCGAGACGGCGATTTGCTGTACTTTTAAACTTGATAACAAATCGTTTCATCAACATTCTAAAATAAGTCAGATGGAGAACACTTTTGATCAATATGTTATAGAAAATTTTAGAAAAGATTACTTCGCCTTTACAGTATCACCAAGTAATCCTGCTTTCCTCTCTATTGATTTGAGTGTCCGCGCTATTGTATTCATTATTCTACTTTATTATACCATAATGCTTTATTACTTAGTACGGTGCTTGCCTTTGTTTAAATAAAATGTGTACAATATTAATTAAATAACTTTAAATATTTTTATTATGAGTATTATTTATAGGACTGTTTAATATTAGTTAAAATGGTTGGAACATCTTATATGAAAGGGTGACTGTCGCATCACCAAACAACTATAGAATTACAAGCCGACACGACGAAGCTGTGTGGGGCGACCACTGGAGTGACAAGCTCTGTTCTATCTGCTTGCTTTCCTAAAGAAACCATTTTTAGTAAATCCTTACTAAAGATGATGACGATGACGCAAAAGTATTTGTAGTTACATTTTTTAGGATGTAAAAAAATCCTAAATCTGAATGTAAAAAAATCTTTTAAGGAAAACTGAATAAAAATGTCATTTCTTCCAAAAGGCAACTGGTTGCAACCCTCCAATCCCTCTAATATAATTAATAAATAATAATATTAACATTAATCTGATGTAATATCTTTTTGCTTTAATAACATTTCTTATCTCCATTTGTTTTAATAGATTATTTGTTTTTATTAATCATTAGATTGTAAATCAAGAAATATTAAAAACTGAATCTGTATAAACAAATATTGAAATTTAAATAAATCTAAAGAACAATATTTCTAACAAAATGACTAATTTGTTTATAAACTGGTAGACAACTGAAGACTTCTTAATCTTTAATTTAAAAAGACGATTAAATAGACTGTCTCTTTAGTAAAAGCACTGTCACATAAGTGTTCTAAATTTTCTAACGAAAGTTAAAAATACTTTTTGTTATTAAAAACGTTTTTATAAAAACCGTATTTGTAACTACCGTACAATCTAGAGCTGCAAAACATGGTAGAGAGGTCTGAGTTTTACCCGTCGTTGCACAAAGGTCTCGAGATTTTTCCATTTCTCAGTACACACGCTTGCTTTAAAGCAACATCAGTAGCTGCAAAACATGTTGTTATAATACACATTCAATTTGCAGTATGATAAATAAAAATAAAAAAACGTTAGAAGTACGATACATTACAGACGCGGAAATAAAGTTATTTCCAATTCATTTTTAAATTTCGCATTTGGTATATATATACATATTTTGTCTTTTGTTGTAAAGTTTTTAAATGAAGTGAATAACAGTTTAAATAAGTATTTAAAATTGTCAAATGCCGTAAGTTTGAAGTATTATAGATTTACATCCATAGGAGAACGTATTTTAAAGTATCTTAACTTTAAGATAATTAAAGTTATCATTAGTAACCCCCCCCCACACACACATATACCATACATCATCTTCATAGTTCAAATTACTTCCAGCGTAAGTCTTCCATCACTGGGCATATGCCTAACTTATTTCTTTCCATTCACTCCAACCTTCTGTATTCTGGATTCAAAATCATCTGGCCATCTTGCCGAATAGTTTCCACTGCGTCCTACATAGATATCCATCCATTCATATTTGTCCATGAATACTGTAGTACATTCATGCAGTAACTTACAGTAACATAAGGTAATTCATACTTTTGAATTATCTTAACCTATGTTTTCAATTAATGAATCATGGTACTTATCGAATCAGCTTCTGAGGTGGCACAATTTAACACTGCAAACTTAAGTGTACAGTTTGTAGATAGGAGCAATGCTATGAAAATTTGATGTTGAAGAAAAATAACAGGTTTAAAAACTGTAGTCTATTAACCTTAATAATCTATGTGACAGAACGTAAGTCATCAGTAATTTTTATTGCAACTCGTGTTAACTGCTCAATGATGTAGGATGGCTTATCAAGTGTATATTGTGACATATGACATATGTGACACTTTTGTTAGCATAGACGATTTTGCATCACAAAAAAAAAAACAAGCCCATGTTCTCCATACTTTTTCGCTGGTGTGATATACAGAGTCATTCTTGGCGTCCCAAGTGGTAATCTGTGTATTTCATCTTTTTCTGATGGCGTACAGCCCGCAGTCGAAAGTTCTTAAACGATTTTTCACCATTTGGCCCTCTCATCGCATACTCTTATTTATCTTCTTATCCACATATTTCTCAGACCCTTCCTAACACTTTCGATCCGTCTCTTCCTTGGCCTTTCTCATGATATATTGGTCTCCATTCTACAATTTCTCTGACAATTCTGTGTTGTTTCATCCTCATTGTGTGTCCCAACCAGGTTATCTTTCCACTCTTTATAAACCTTACTATGTCAGCTCCATGTGTTACATAATTTATTTCATGATTCATTTGTATTCCGTGAGCCGTTGTTATTTTGCACAGGTCCAAAACTATTTCTCAGTATGGTTTGTTTAAATGTTCGTCGATAGAGTTTTTCTTTTTATGTTAATATCCAGGTTTCACGTGCATATGTCTAATAATGCTTTCTATTTTTAAGTTTAATGATTTAATTTGCCTACACATTTTAAAATTTATTGTAGACCATTAGTATGCTAATAAATGATAAAAACTATTTCAAAAACTTTCCAAAGTAATATCATTTCTCTTTAGTTTTCATGTATAGTCTTATAGTCTGTTCGTCTACTTTCCAACTATCAGGCGGCTACTTACTTCGCCGTAGAGTTGACCTAAACCCATTTGCTCTGATGATCACGACCAGTGAAGGATTCTTATCATCAAGAGGAATCATAATAGAAGTAGACATGTTTAGGTTTTAATCCTTGGCCAAGAGACCGCAGTACCACGAGTCTCAACTAACAGTAAAGCTAATATGTTTTTCGGTTTATTGCACGCGCTGGCTAAACAAATAGTGGGGGGGGGGGGCGACAACAAGAAAAGTTAAATAGAGAAAAGTTGATACTGTAATATATGTAAGCAGAATATGGAAAGAGAAACTTCTGTGAATATTATCAAATGGTAGAGCAACGTAAACTAGACAAAATTTGTATAATTATGTTTGTTGATTAAATATCTGTTTACAGACACACAAATCACATGAAAAGTAATTTGGCAATGGTAAATTAGTAACACCAGGTGTGTAGCATGTACAAACCAACCATATATAATATGATAAATGGCGCCATAAATAGTTAGCGAATCGGTTATTTATCAATTTCCAGAATTACAATGGCCTTTGTTGACATTAGTGGCTGTATAGCTGCACTAGATAACGGGCGTACATATATGTATATTGTAGCATGAGAGATTATTCACATTATTCTAATTTAAAAAATGATCATATATAAAATAAAAATAAAATGACATCAATGAAAACCACTATAAAAATTAGTCAACGACCACAAAGTAGTGAAATAATAGTTAGGAGAGATAAAATAATTAAAATCAACCATGCAATATATATAAGAAATTATAGAAAAATAATGATAGGCCAATGTATAAAGTAATTAGACCCAGGTAGTATAGGAATAGGTCAGGAAATGCCCAATATAGACAAACATCCAAGATAGAGGAACAACTATTAGAGAAACAACCATATGTAATAAATTTAAAAGCCTACAAAAAAACATGAAACTAAATGAGAAAAGTATAGTGCAATAAAATAAGAGTAAATGTGAATTAGGTGTAAGTGAAGGTTCTAGAATAAATGTAAAAGTGTACCAGTGAAAGTTATTTAAATAATGAAAAAACAAATCTTGATAATCCTCTGTAAATAAGATTCTTGATCTTATAAGACTAGAAAACTGAATAGAGATAAGATCAGAGAATAACAGTGGACCAGTGCAAGTTATTTTATTATGAAAATAGACTAAAAATGTTTCTATGTAAGTGCCACTCTTTATCTCACAACATTAAATAAAATGGCAAAAGATAAAATAAGAGCAGGCAATAAATAGTGAAGTGACCAAGGGTACATCCCTAACATAAAACAAAAACAGCAAGGACTGCATGAAAATTAATTTTAAGAAATATTTTAGTTGATGGAAAAACAGATATGTTTTGTTTATTTTAACGTTTCATTGAACTCCAGGCTGGAATGTCTGAGATGAAGTATAATTTTTTGTTATAAAATATTTGTTATGTTTTAATAATATTAATTATTAATAAACCTTACTGTAATTTAAATAAGGGTAATTTAGTTAAGATGTCATAAGAATTGTAGGTCAGAGAGGGTATTAGCAAGCTGGAATAATAATAAACATTGTAAATGAACTGACATAAAATCTAGGCCAAATGGTCAATCACACAAACCTTGTAATTAGTAAATAAAATAAAGGAAATTAATTAAATTGATGAAAATTATATAATTTAAATCATTTACTATATATTATAACTGTAACAATAATTTGTAAAAGTATTGAAAAAATGTATAAGATATTATTAAAAAAAATGCAAGTGTAATAACACTGGAATATTAGAGGAAAGCCTAAATTAAAGATAATATGTAAATTAATTAACCCAAATCATAAAATTACAAAGAATTAAATGAAAATATCCATTTTATTTCAATTAGTGATCTTGCTCAATGATAACTAGAACATAATAGAAATTGTAAACCATTTGAGGTGACAGGAAGTACAGTTAAAGCCAACATTCTAATATACTGTAAATTTGACTTTTCGAGTTAAAAAAAATACTATAAAGTATATCACGTTTGGTATTAAATAACGCAGAATTAATTAAGGAAAGTAATTAAGTAATTAGTATTTAATAAAATTAAATAATAGTAAAAATGTAATTAATCATATAATGTAAAAGTCAATTATTTAGGCGGAAATGCCATCTGTTTAAAACTATGTAGATTTAAGATTAATTCAGCCAGAACTGATTGTATAGAGGAAGAAGGAGTTAGTTGATTGTTATACGTTGAGACGGACACTTCTAAATGAGCTCAGACAAATTAATTCATTTAAAAAGAGAGAAGGTAATTTTTGAATATAACCGAACCTATAAAAAAATAAAACGAAAAGTGTAAAAATATAATTAACAAACACTGAGAGAACCTGGAATCAACCAAATTAATTTATTTATGGAGATTTGAAGTTATAACACAGATGGTAGAACGAAATAAACGAGAATTATAAATTTTATCAACACGAAATTAGACACTATAAAACCTCACAACCATTGGAACAAAAACACATTGAAAACACTGATTGACAAGCCGAACAACTGACCACTAAGCTCGAATAATTACACTGTGATGAAGAGGAATTAACTACTACTGCGTGGAAGAGGAAAACACCAATAACCAACATTTACTTGAGGGAATTATGCAGTGAAGGCGTCTCGTATACACTCATCACGTGGGCGGCCATGATGGAATAATAACCAGAATCCTTTGCGGCAACTGCAGGACGGCATCTAAAGTCTGGTTCGAGAATTTATCTTATTAACATTTTTTATTCAATAATAATTTTGTATTTTTAGATAACTAAGCAGTTTTTATTGTAAGCACTATACTTTTCAGCTTTGCCTTTCTCTGACTATTATAAAATAACAGCTAAAAGAACCTGCAATTTAACATTAATAATTTATATACTGAGTTTAATAGCCCTGAGATCGAGTTTGTAATTGTCGATTAACTAATCGATTCTAAGTCGATTAGTATCTCTAATGTTAACTAATTATTTAAATATTATAATTTTGAGTTTCATTTATTGCTAAAAAGATAGATAGAAGAATTCCAGATAATATTTTACACCTGGACTCCCAGAAAAGAAGAAATTAACATCACTGAAGGAGTAACATCACAGATTAATGAAAGACCGCTAATCGATTATATTATGAGATAATATAATTAACGCGGAAAAAACAATCCTGATTATTCTAAACTATTAAATTGTTTAAATTAATAATTAAAAGAAATAAAATTACATAAATACATCAAAAATAATTAAATAATTAATTAAATAAATAAATAAATAAATTTTTTTTATTTCAAATTTTTGGAACTCAGAAAATACAAAAAATTACATTTCGTTACAAAATTGGCGAGCCCAACAGTGGGGCTGAAGATTAAACACTGAGGAGGAAAATTTTGATTTAATTAGATAAATAATCCACATTAATTGTAATAAGGCAATTTTGTATTTTGTTACAAAATTGGCGTCCAACTTAAGGGGCTTTAATTAGCGATTGATATGCCATAAAAGATAAGAATAATCTGCCCGATTACTAATTTTAGCCGGCAACCGTTATCAAGTCAAGAAAGGTAATAAAAATGCTGAAACGAGCACTATCCAAGAAAAGGGCGGCAGAAGCCGAAAAAGAGGTCGAAGAGATAGATATGGAAAACAAGGAGGCAACGCCAGTGGAAGACGTGGAAATGATACTACCTCCGGTCGAACCAACCAAACCAATGTCACAAGGGGAACAACCTGAAAAATCTAAAACAACAGAAAATCCGATTCTGGATAAGATGTTGGAAATGCTCCTACAAATGAGTCAGAGAATGGATGAGAACAGTAAAAAGATGGAGGAAAATAGCAAGAAAATGGATGAGAACACGACGGATACAAATAAGTAAATAGAGGAAACCAGCAAGGAATTGAAAGAGGACAACCAATCTTTAAAAGAAGAATTCAAATCAACAAAGGAAGAATTCAAATGAACCAAGGAAGAGTTGGGTAATAACATTGAAAATACAAATAGGAAAATTGATGAAACTAGTAAGAAGATGGAAGGTGACAACCAACAGTTAAGGGAAGAGTTAGGGGAGAATAGTAAGAAGATGGAAAGTGACAACCAACAGTTGAAGGAAGAGTTAAGGGAGAATAGTAAGAAAATGGAAGAGAACATGGAGGAAAACAATAAGAAGATGGAAGAGAAGATGGGGGAGAAGTTGGAAGAATTGAAAGAGGATAACCAACTATTAAGAGAAGAATTAAGGGAGGTTAACCAGGAAAATATCAACAAGTTAGACGAAAGGATAGAGTCGTTGAAGAAAGAATTGAGCAAGGAAATCAACAATAATAAGGAATCCACCAACAAGAAATTAGAAGAAGAAACAATAGTAATAAAACAACAAATTATGGAAGTTGACGAAAGATGTAGCCAGACTGAGCGAGAAGTATAGGGTTTTAAGGAAGAAGTAACCACCAAAATAACTAATATCGAAACAAACAATTAAAAAGTTTTGAATGTCTGGCCGTACTGCCGTCCACCAATTGTCATAGACCTCCTTAAACATTTCATCTAATATACCCTTAATCACTGTCCACCGTGTCTCCCGGGATCTTGATAGGCTTTCTTCGACTCGCTCAAGGAATTCAATGGGGTTGCGCTTGTAACTTTGAAAATTAATTATATCCCTGTTTTCGTTGCATGGGATATGGGAACTAATATATGGTCTATCCTTCAAGGCGTTAACTTCTTCCTGGAGACGTAACTCTCGTAGTCGGGATTCCTCTATTTTACCTTCATGGGCAGTTGTTTTACCCTTTACTTCGTTGACAGAAACATCTAATTGGTTGCTTCGCTCCTCACATCTTGTCTGTATCTGCCCTATCTCCTCCTTGGTCTCCTTCTGAACTTGATGCACTTCTTGTTTAAATTGCTGGAACATTTCTGGTGTTTCCTGTTGGAGTCCTTCAACCCTCTTTTTACTTTCAGCTTCGTTTATCTTGCTTAATATTTCCTCACGGACTTGTATCATTGTTTCATGGGTCTTTTCTATTTTCTCTTCGGTCTCCATTACTGTCTGCTTTATTTCTTTACGATACTCTATTAATTTTTGTTGTAAAGTTTCATGGTTACTTTCGATTTTATTATTGAGTGTTTCAATACCTATTATCACTTGTTTAAATGTTTCACTATTACTGTTCATTTGTTCTCTCATTTGTTTAAATACTTCTTAGTTACTATCCATTTTCTTGTTCAGTGTTTCGATATTTTTTTCATTATTTTTATCTATTTTTTCAGCATCCTCCTTCATTTGTTTCTTTAATGTTTCATTTAATGACTCAAATTTCTTATCTAATTCTTCCTTGTCTTCTTTTCTGGTTTTCTTACTATTCTCTTCCATTTGTTTATTATCCTCCTTCATACCGTCTATTTTTCCATTCATACTATTCATTAATTCCATAAATTTATTCCAATCTGGTCCTCCACTAGCTTCCTCCTACTGTGTGGGTTTTGTTGGTTACGCGGGAGGTAATACTGTTTCTATATCTTCCACTGGTGTGGTCTCCTTCTCTAACATATCGATTTCCTTTTCGGCCTCCGCCGCGCGTTTCTTTGATTCAGATCTTTTGTGCATTTTCTGTTTCTCTTTTCTGTAGTCGAAGCTAGGATCTTATTAATTTAATTATAGAATTTCTATTAATTCTAGCCCTACTAGTTGGTGCGCCAATTTATAACGTGTATCGTTTACCGGGTTTATAATGTTTATAATGGGAGAGTGCCTACTCACCAGTTCGGCCGTTCAAATTCGTATTTTCTGCATCAACGTCGGGTTGGGCAACTCTTCATAGTAAACCAAAATTGTTATATAAAACTAACGTTTTTCTATACAAAATTATTAAAAAATTTAAACTATTATAACTCCCTTATACTACCTGTAATCTTAAATACAATAACACTATTAGTTTGCTTTTTGTTTACAAATTATTTTGATATCCCACAAGTTTACCTTTGTCCAAATTATAACACATTACTACAATTTCATTTGGTTTTTCTTTTGTTAATACCTTTAAACTAATTATTTTCTATCCAGTTTTGTATCCTACACTATTATTATGAAACTTAAACAGATTATATACCTTATTTTATAAGTGGTTATTGTTTTGTCTTAAATTTCACAAATTTCTGGTTACCAGTTATAGACCTAATGCCTAGAGTTCATAATTCACCTACCCTGGTAACTCATTACAATTGTTTATAGTAATTTTTGTTAATTTTATATGCTGCTAAACATAATTACTGTAATAACCTAAATTAAATCATAACATTTGATTATTTTTAATCATCATATAACATAATATAATTACTTAATAACTCTTTTAGGCCCATGCCTGTATCTAAAGTTTTACATGTTTTAAAAACGGTTTTGTTAAATATAATTTTCAACATAATAACATTTGGGTTAATTACAATCAAAGAAAAATATAGTAAAATTGAACATTAGATGTGCACTAATATTGCCTTATAAATTAACTTAGAGGGTATAGTGTCTAACTCCCTTTACTGTATTCAACATAACATATTAGTCGTTTGTCCTTATTTTAATAGTGGTTAATATAAATTTGTAAATTTTATTCATTAACAATAAAACAGTATATTCCTTATCATCCTTATACTGTACTAAAAAACTTCTTTAACATAATGGAAAACAATTATTAGTGGTTTGCTTCTAACAACTATTTTTATATTTTAATACAAACATTTTCTTTTTTCATTACACTAGGCCCATGACTACTTATAACTGTCCCTTATAATTTACACTGTTTATTGATCATATTTGGCTTAATTATTACTTATAATCTATTATTACAAGTTATTTCTTTATTTCTGACTACGCTTCACTTTATTAACTAGTGTGTTTATGTAGTTCATTTATTAACACTGGGTCCTATTATGGTTCATTATTGATTGTTATCTTTCTTATTCATTTATCATTTTTGTGTGCACCTCCTAACATTTTATGAGGTGTAACCTCCTAACCTTTATATTTAAAGGTGTAACTAGACATTTATTTTACGAAGCGGCATAGTTATTTCTTGGCAGATGTAGCCTACATCATGAACATCATGAAACCAATTTCGGTTAGCTATGCACCACGTTACTTTAACTGATTCCTTTCGTCGACTTTACATTTTTCCAGTGTTTCTGCGAATACGCTTAATATTTATTCAAGTGCAATATAAAAAAACTTTACAATTTAATTTACCTTTCGTTTATTAAAACAATTTTTCTTTTACTACATTAACTTGTTCTAGAGAGGCATTGTTCTTAGATATATACGATCTTTGTTACATGATGTAAGAAGTAATTTGAGAGAGCTTTAATACCCGGATGTTGGCTGTACAGTTTTTCGACAAACGATAATGAGTGACAATTACAAGCCATCAGGTTGGTAAAGCAGTTTGCTGATCGTAGCTGATCAATGTAAGGATTATTCTGAATTTTCTCGTAGTTCCTGTCTCAAGGGTAGAGGGTGACATTCAACCACACTTGTCTAGCTGACTGGCTGGTCCTATTACATCCACTACTTCGTTATCTCTTTTTTGAACATGAACGACCTTAGCCTGACGTGATCGATTTTCTATCTGTCTGTGTGTCTCTCTCTCTCTCTCTCTCGCTCTTTCTTTCTTTCTTTCTTTCTTTCTCTCTCTCACTCTCTTTCCCCTTTCTTCTCTTTCACAGTCTGTGTCCCTAACACTGCCCTTATCCGTCTCCTACTTTATATTATTGTACTGTTCATTCTACGTCCATCTGCTTACTTCTCTTTCTCTCTACCCATGTTTTCATTATTTTGCTCTGACTTTTCCTCGTCAAACTCGGTAGTTTGTTTTTTCATTTGTTTTAGCAGAGCATTTTCGTGTAGCTCCTCTTTAACTCTCCGTAACATTTTTTTAAGTGTCCTATCTGGCATTAGTTTAATGTGGCCATATCACTGTTAGATCTCAGTCTTCTGGTGTTCGACCATTCTATTTTCTAATTTTTTTTATGTTCATATTTCATCTTTATGCGTAACATTTATGCATCCCGTATAATCGAGTTCCACAGACTACATTTTATCCTTTCTCGTTCTCTTTTAAGAGGCAAATCTTTTGCTCCATGTGTCACAAAACTCAAAGGTAATGAAAAATTTCTTTGGTCGGTGGTGTTATTTGTTCTTAAAGTAATTATTTCACTCGCGTATCCATTAGCTAGTGTATGAGGAATAACCTCCACATTTGATATGGATGATAAACTACACTTATTCTATAATTTAAAAGACGACTTGATGAAACCATAATATTTTCTGTTGGATAGAGTTGCAAAAACCCAGGTAAATACGAATTTAGCAGGAGGTGATTTCAATACTTGGGAAAGTCGCCTCGAAAACCCGTAGTTTCGCTGCTTCTATTAAAGCAATAAGAATTATGACCAGTGATCAAACTACCTGGTCGGAAAGACAACTACTTGCGACGGCTTTGTTGTACTCTTGAACTGGCTAACAACTTTAACACTTTAACATTCTAAAATAAGTTAGATGGAAACCGGCTGACCGACATGCTACAGAAAAAATCTTCAAAAACTTCACTTGGCCTTTATAATGTCTTAAATTAATCCTGCTTTCTTGTCTACTGATTTGGGCGTTTAGTCTGCACTAATATATTTGTTATTCTACTTTATTATTACGTAAAAATTATATAATTCACTACGTTAATCGTCATTATAAAAAATTCGTGCAGTATTAATTAAGTATTAATTGATAATTTTTACTTACATTTTGTAAGGAGACGTGGTAGATCGATGTAGTAGACAAAACCTGGGTAAAAACGTTGTTTGTTTGCAACAGCAACTGGTCCCAATCTTCCAATCTGCACCATCATATTCAATATTTTACTTTCTAACATAATGTGTAGGTACTTACTATGGCACTTGCCTTTGTAACAACAACATTTTTACGAAGACTAGAAAGGTTGATATCTAATAGAAAAGCTGAGTAAAGATGTCAAGTATTTGCAACGCTAAAAAGCTCGCAATCCTCCAATCAGCAATATTATATTTGTTACATTATAAATTAATATTCTATAATAAAATTAATTTTACTTTATTAGACATTTTTTTTATTTAATGAACTATGTGTTTTTGTAATTATTGTATTGTATAGGCGTATACACAAATATTAATATATGAATTTCTGAACAGAAATGCGTAATTTAAATACCTTTAAATAACAACATTCTAAATAAACTCCAAGCATATATGTTTCACGTAATATTGCGGACAAGCGTTTCATTCTCTTCAAATTTATGTGGTTTGAATCAAAAAGGTTATACAGCTAAAATCATGTGATATCTGGCTCAGTGCCTCCCACTGCTTTCTACAAAGACATCCATTCAATTAATCGGGTTTGTTTAGGTGTCGCCTGTGGTTTCTATAATACTGTATCTTAAATTAAGTTTTAGCAATATAGAAATAACTGAAACTGACAGTGTTTTAATAAAGATTAAAAAATACGATTTAGAAACGTGTCGTTTCTTAAGATATGACATTTTCAAGATTACAAATGGAAGTGTTTGATAATTCGAGACTTCTTTATCTTAAATGTAATAAAAGGATTAAATACACCGTCTTTTTAGTAGAAGCATGTCTCAAAAATGTTCTAACATTTTTAACGAAAGTTTGATATATTTTTTATTATTAAAAGCGTTTCCATAAAACCGTATTTGTAACTACAATCTTGTACCGTAAAACATAATAGAGGGGTCTGAGTTTCTCCGTCGTTGGAGAAAAGACACCAGATTTCCATTTCTCAGTACACACGCTTGCCAACAAAGGAACAACAGCAATTGCAAAATATACTGTTATGATACGCATTTTGTTTACAGTCCGACAAACAAAAGAAAAAATATGTTAATAGTACAATCCATTACAGATGGGGAATTGAAGTTATTTCCAACTTCCGTTTATAATTTCCAATTTAGTATATATGTATTTTCTATTCTGTTGAAAAGTTTTTAAATAAAATGAGTTACATTTTAAATACTTATACGAAATTTTTAAATGCCATAAGATCGATTTATTATAGAAACTGGTTTAAATGCACATGTGAATGTATTCATGCGCGAACTAGGTCACATAGACACCACAAATAATCTTCATAGTCCACATTATTTCCAGTGTAAGTTACTCATCACTGGGCATATGCCTAACTTATTTATTTCCATTCACTCCAACGTTCTGTAGTCTGGATCCAATATACTACAAATTCAAAATTATCGGAACATCTTGCTGAATGCCTTCCACACACACACACACACACACACACACACACACACACACACACACACACACACACACACACACACACACACACACACACACACATAGGATCCGTCAATTAATATTAGTTAACTAAGTGACAGAATTTAATTGTCGTGTTATCTGCTTAATGAAGTAGGATAATTTATGTAGTGTATAGATGGCATACGTTTTTGTCGGCATAGATTATTTTGAATCACGGCAAAAAGTAATCCCATATTCTCCATAATATTCCGCTGCTGCGATACAAAGAGTCATTATTGACATCCCACGTAATAATTTGTGGATACATTTTTTAATTATTATATGGCATTAATAAGCTAGTTAACGATAAACAATATTAAATAGGCTTCCAAAATAATTTCATTTCTCTTTAGTTTTTATTTATAGTCTTCTGGTCTGTTCGTCTACTTTCCAACTATCAGGCGGCTAATTATTTCCCCGTTCGTTGTGATTGCCCACTCCAACCGCTATGATGGTCACAAACAGTGAAGAATTTTTACCATCACGCTGAATGTTAATAGAAATAGACTTGTTTAGGTGTTAATCATTGGCTAAGAGACCGTAGTACCATGGGGTTCAAGTAACTGCTACGATCGTATGGTTCCCGGTTTGTGCGTGCCTGGGTAAACGAATATGACGAAGTGACTACAAGAAAAGTTAAATAGATAAAAAAGCAGATAGAGAAAATAGGCAAGCGGAAGATGGAAATAGAAACTTTTGTGAACATTATCAATTGTTACAGAAATACTAACTAGGCAAAATTTGCATAATTTTGTTTGCATAATCTTTTTACTGACACACAAAACACAGAATGTAATTTGGCAACGTAAATTAGTAGCGCCAGGTGTGTAGCATGTACCAGGCAACCATTTATAATCTGATAAATGGCGCCATAAATAGTTAGGGAATCGGGTATTTATCAATTTGCAGATACACAACGGCCCTTACTGACATCAATAGCTACAAAATCTGCCCTAGTTTACGGCCGTACACATACTGTATATATGACACATAAAATCTTTACATACAATTAATTCGTTTTCCTCTATCAAACATCCCTTTTAGATGTATTTATGTTAAAATAATTTCTTATTTCTAACTGACACAAGGAGGACTATGATGCTGTTAGTTACGTAGATCGGACGGTTGGTTACCATAAAATAGTAGAATACACAGTTAAATGCCAGAAAAGACTACATTCACAATTATTGTTTCCGCATCTACAGAACAATCAAACTTGTATTGCTATAATTCTCTGAAGTTGTACACATATGAACCGTAAACAACGCGCAACAAATAGAAACACGATGAAGTTTGTAGACAACTATATAGTTACTCAACTAAACAATTAAACACTTAACACCTACACCAATACAACTAATAACACTTTCGTACAACTTATATAAATAAATAGACGATTTGCAAAAATGAAATAGCTGCTGTATAGACTCCGATTAGGTCACTGGTTAATTTTGTCAAGAAACTTACATATCTTCCTACGTTAACACTGCCAGATGGGCAGTGTTAAAATTAGCAAGCCTCAGTTACTGTCTGCTAGTTAGCAGTCGCTCACACAGCTGAAATTCCGAAAATTAAACGTTTAAAATAACTGAAGGACCTTGAGAGATTTTATTAATTTTAAGCCTGATGAAGGAAAACTTCTAAACCATAGTTCATTCTACATGGGAAGGGTGGTAAACACCCTGAGGTGTTGTTGAGCTAAGAAACAGAGAATGAAAGAAGGCCCGAAAAACACTTTCCTCTGTTTTCATCAGAGTATGACACTCTATTGTTTTTGAATTTAAAAATCAGTGTTAAGAGCTCAGCAGTGATAACCTTTTCAACTGCATGCAACGTTTTAGACAAAGGGAAACATTTCTTTC
This sequence comes from Magicicada septendecula, assembly GCA_034769895.1. NCBI lineage: Eukaryota > Metazoa > Arthropoda > Insecta > Hemiptera > Cicadidae > Magicicada > Magicicada septendecula. The sequence continues at coordinate 476,862,906 of CM068367.1, read as the reverse complement.
TCCAAGACTATACTATTGTGTTTTATGAAAGTAAAATAAATTAATGATGTGACTGGAGGTAATTTGAACAAATAACGTGTAGAACAGAAGAAATGGCAAATATTGTGAAAGAAGCTTAAAAAGAATGTTTTTTTTATTTAACTTCATTGCAACTAACGAAAACGACCTTGCAATTTGATTCTAATACATAAATTGACAGTGTGTAGGATAAGCTCCCACTGGAGCATTGCTCAGTACAGTTACACTTTGTTCATGTGCTGAGAATTACTAGACATATATCATTCACTAATTCAAAAGGTTTCTGTCCCTGCAATCGCCGAACGAGTCCAGCATTATCAAGGAGTTGTAGCACTTCAATGTTTATGTGTTCATGAAGTCTTCTTTCATATTTATCCGCAACCCGTTTAATTTCGTCAGCAACCGTAGGTATTTTCAGGTCCCAATGAATGTCATTATTTCTTATGTACCACGGAGCATCAGTAGTACTGCGAAGGAACTGATTTTCAAAAGTCTGAATTATTTTATTGTTAGCTTTCTTAATACCATACACCCAAACAACTCAGAGTGTCTTTAAAGCAAGCCACCACATTTTTTCAATTTTAATCCACATACTTCCCGTTTCTTCTTAATATGTTCTTTCCGCCTAAGATTGGCATCCAGAGTCATGCCCAGGTGCTTCACTGAACTTGCATGTGGAATTCTTTACTGATCGGTTACGATTATTAAATAATCTGTTTTTCGGTTGGTGAAATTGATATGAGTAGACTTGGTTTCGTTTAGCTTAATCAGCTATTTCTTTGTCCATCTAGTGACATACTCAACTGCCGATTGTAGAGCGTCTGTTGGTGCTTCTATACTAACACCAGTAGCTAGCAAAGCAGTGTCATCAGTGAATTAAAAGAAGTTGAAAAACTAAATAGTAGCTCTTCAATTAGTTTGATGGTAAACAATGGGATAATTCTTAACTATAATTAAAGGAGTAACTAGACAGTTACACAGTACAGTTATTTTATGATAGCTGCATATCAAGCAATCAATTCAGATATCATGAATCAGGCGTAGGCTTTAGGCCTGTATAGATACTAGTATCTGATTTTAGCATCAGCGCTTCACGTAGGGAGAGTAGGTGACAATTTCTAATACAGTTCGACAACATCCGGATAGTCGAATTGGTAGACATACATATCTTGTAGCTATCTATGTACGTAGCTGTGTATACAAGACTGTAGTCAGGTGACGTCCAGTGTGTCTCTGTATTATTTGGTTTCCATTAACCAGACATGTCACGGAAGTACATACAGTAGACGTCTGAGTTCTACATACTACAGCACATGCAACATTGCAGTTCCCACAATCACACTGGCTGACACTCTCGGTTACAGTTCATATCCTTTAATCTCCATGCTGAATTACACGAGGATTGTGTGTAACCTATACGGGTGGCACAGCATATAGTTCAACGCTACGAGAGCTCAATAATTGTCCTGTTTATTAAGGAAACTCAAGTGTGAGAAGACTGTGACTGAAAATATTAAAACTAATGGCAAAAATTTGTAATGACAAATAAATTTAATGTTCTACTAAAAACTTTGAAATTAAGACAGCGGTGTATTTTTATTTATATGTGACAGCTCTGCGAAATTTCTCTCCCTTTACAATGTTACACACTTAAACACACACCGATTTTACAGATGTGCCTTTGACTATCTTCTGCTTCAATATCTTGAGGTAAATTCATTATAAAAATTTACAACACATACCACACAAATGCACCATAATGAACATTTGGGAAAATTTACAAATATACAAACATAAAATACAAAACAAACTAATACCTGAATAAATACAAATCAATACAAAACATGACACAATTTTCAAAGCACTCAATATCGAAAATACACAAAATACTAATACATACACCACAATCACACACAATAAAACCAATTTAAAATACCAGAAGCCAACAGGAAGCCACAATAACAGCCAACCAACACACATGTACTTCACCAGAAACAAAATCCGGAAGGCTGAGGATGGGTACAAAATGGCACCCGAACCATGTTCCTAATAAGGAAAGAAATATCTTGAGGTAAATTCATTATAACAATTAAATATAATATATATATATATATGTATATATATCAAAGAATTGTAGCTACGCCTTTGTTCATACGTTTGCTTAACCTAATATTTGTCTGCAGACCACGATGCACAGAAACACCTGATCAGAATTCCACTCTTCACGTTATGAGAACTCACCTGTAGAGTTGCAAATCAAAGCCTGGGATTTCTTTCTAGTACGCTAGTCTTATGTTTACGTTTTAGACTCGCACATGACTATTACAGCCAGATACAGGCTTTCAAAGCTTTAGGAGTATTAACTAATTTATTTTCAAGATATTTTTCTCTTTTCCATGGCTTTTTTAATGTATAATATCTTAAAATTTGTAATGTTTTTCTTGATATTCCTGACAAAAAATACTTTTCCTTTAATGTATACTTTTCCTCTTCACTCTGCATGATTTTAGACAGAAGTTTGGTTAATAAACGTAAGTTTAATAGATATATGAATTTGTTCATCAATTAATAATTGACATGTTTGGTGTTGATGGAAATATTACTGGGAACATCGGCTACCGTAACATGTTCTTAGATAAACTCATCATTAAATCATACTATATTCAACTAATAAAAAATGTGAAGTTGGAATATGTCAAGCCTTTCAAATACCCGAGCAGATAGATTTTGTGAAAGAATGATCCGCCAATGGTATACAACCTGGAGAGCACAAGCTATAGACGTTCATTATAAACAAAGAACAGATAATTTCTATAAACTATTGAACTACAATATAATTTTTCTTTTGGTAAGAAGTGACTGTGTATAAATCTGAATCATAGAACAGGTGGAATCGGACCAGAATCGAGTACAGGATTTTTCGAGTTAGTTTTCTTCTTCTTCTTCTTCTTCTTCTTCTTCTTCTTCTTCTTCTTCTTCTTCTTTTTCTTCTCCTTATTTCTTTCCTTCTACCCCTTCTTGTTCTTCTTCTCCGATTGAAGGTACAAGCTTGCAGGCTGTTTCGATATTTACAAAAGCAATTTTTTCCTGACAATTACATAAAGCTGTTTACCCGTGTAAAATTTACAATTTCAGCTATGAACTGTTAACAAGATAGATATGGATGGAACAAAAACATTCCTTGGGAAACAACACTTAGAGAAGAAAGCATTTCCGGGAGTCTGGATGAATAAAATATTAGGAAGCACGCCGCTGCGATTACTGTAAACAAGCAATTCGTGTACCAAAATCCAGTTGCTTTAATGCATCCAAGCTGTCGTAATTGGGACAACTACCCATACGGAGTTTATAAATGATTCAGAGAAATTACGCGAGTTTTAGCGAGATATAATTTGTTACATTTAATATAGAAAAATAACTTCTTACAATCGGCTAGGAAAAGACGAAAGTGTTTAGGGAAAATAAAGGTAATAACATAATCCAAAACTGCTTACGGAAAATGGTGCAAATCTCTAGCAACGTAGTGTATATTGGAAGAAGAAAAAGTAACTAAATGAGTAAATAAGAGAGTACATATATACAAAAATAAGAAAACATTTTGGAAAATTCTCATCAAAAAAGAATATCGATATTTGGGGCACTAATTAGTCACAACAGCATACGAATGTTAAGAAGTGGTCAGTTTTGTAGTGTATAATTTACTCACCACTTATAAAAGTGTATTATTCTACTGTCCATGACGAATGTCAGTGTTGTAACGGAGTGAATACAATCACCTACATGTTGGATCCCTTTCTTCCCAAATTTAGCGCAGTTATAATCATTTATAAAATAGTCAAGTTCTTCATAACTTTATTCTGTTTTAACTGGCTGTAGAACGGGTAAAGTAATTTATGATCCCATCCAGAACTTCATGTTTATTACCTAAGCACGGCCGTGTCTCTTACTGAAAATCCATTCATTAGTTCTCTTGTTAGTATATTCTCACCTGTACTTTTTACAAAAGGAAGTAGTCAGCTTACAGTTAACCTTCAACTTGGGGCACAAAGGACTCACTTTCGGAGTTACCATACCTTACCCGATTTTCAGGTTTTATGGCGAGAATCCTTGTTCCGATAAAGGACAAAGTATAGATTCTTGTCCGTAGTCCTCACAATAGACGTTATCAACCTTCACTTATAGTTTCACAAAGCACGTAAACTGAAACGACTCGTTTCTGATGACTACAAGGCACCGAAGAGATACAATAATTGTAATGACTGCGAGGGGGATTTGTATATCAAGATGGGTGTTGCGGAATATACGAATATGCTGCTCATACTTTTCTGCTTCTCTATGTTTGGCCTTTCATTTGAATCCGGTCGGGGGGGGGCAACATGGCTAAACTTCTGCTGCCTTAATGCACAAATGTAATAGACATTGCAAACTTTCTCGTCCGCATCAAAATTGTTTATATAAAGCGATATCCCTTGAGGAGGTATCGAGTTAAATGTATTCGTAAATAATGAAATTATGGACAGAATAATAAACTTCCAAATGATAAAATGGTTAGAGCATGCTCATCGAATTTAGCGGGTTAGATACGTAATAAGAATAAAAGTTTGAAAATTATGGAAAACCAAAAGAAAAAGAAAGAAGGAAGGATGTAAAGGATGGCTTTAAAATAATGGGAATTCCTAATTGGAGAAAAGTTAAGAATAGAAGGAACTGGGTGTATGCATTACTGAAGGTCCAAGACCCATGGAGTCTTGTAGTGCGAGAAGAATGAGAGAAAGAAACACTAAACTTTTTTTCCCCTTAATTAATTATACAAGACATTTTTTTTATTTATATTTCATAGTAATTTTACAAATTCAGTACCGTAATTTTATATTATTGGTTTAATTATATTAAATAAACTCACTGTTCCTTAAGGTAATTACGTCTTACCACAGTTCATTGAAATATTATAGCTGTTTACAACTGTTCCGTCTTAACAGAGATAACAAGAAAATTGGCAGAGGCGTCAGAACATTTATTTCTCATGTTACAGACTTACATGGAGTAACGAATTCCAGCCAAGTCCATTCGTTGCGTGCGCGGCTTCTCAGCTCTGAGGTCGATGTGCGGTGTGCTTTATGAAAAGCAATATACCACTGTTATTGGATTTAGCCTGCGTGACTGTGGTTGTTCGGGAGTTAAATTGTGCGGTCACCGGCTGCCTCGCGTATGTGCAATCAATTTTAGTACCCATCAGCTAGTAACAACAAATTATCTTACTCTTGATTGAAGATAAGTACTTCTAATCGATTTCAAGTTATGTTTCTGTATTTGATAATAGTCCTGTAATCAATTTTACTCAATTGATTTGCAATTAATATAACTTAATTTATATATTAAATGTTATTAAAAATTAATAAATATAAATTATAGTAAATTAATTAAACGCACAAAATGAGGTTGCATAGCCGTGGCAGCGTATAGAGGAATCGGGGGATAGAAGTAAAAGCTGGGGTGGACTATGTACATTGTTGAATATAAGAACATAATGCTGAGAATGAGAGAGAGAGAGAGAGAGAGAGAGAGAGAGAGAGAGAGAGAGAGAGAGAGAACCGCTGTTACTTACTACTAATATCTCATTACTTTAACAATTATCACCATTTGAGTGTTGCTCTTGTTATTATTGTTGTAATTTTTATAGTCACCATAATTGACTTAGCAGAATAAGAATTCACCTGGGAACCTTATAGTTGACAGTTTAAGGTATAAAAGTGCTTTCATAGCAGAGACTCAGTTGATGGCAGATCGTCAGAAAACAATAACACAACAATAGTTAAAAATCTACGGAATAATTTTTAACAAATAAAAGGATAATAGTCGAAGAAAATGTTAACCTCGAAACAAGACAAGCCTACCTCTGCCTCTTGTTCAGAGGTAGGTCTGCTTGGTGACGAATACTACGCCAATGGGACCCAACGAGACCCAACGTGCTAAGATAAGTCACACTTTTCAGATATGATTTTGTAGCAGAAGTTAAAGTAGTTTCATCTTAGTAATAATGAAGCTCATAAAAAGATACGATGGTAGAAAAATCACAGTGGAAAGAAACATCACTCGTTAAGGCACTTAAACAGACTCAGTACCGTGACTGTGATATTAGAGGAAAAGATAAGAAGTTGTTTCTGTAGAAAAAATCCTACCTGAGCACCAAGAAAAATATTTATCTAAAGTTACTGTTAGTAGGAGAAGAAGGAATTAGTTTCCAAGAGAAAAATCTTAAGGAAACAGGAGAAAGATGTTTTTTGAATAAATTGGCTTCACAAAACAGTGCATAATGATGCAGGGATTTTAGGCAGATAACGATTGACCAGGCAATCAAAAATAGGTAATTAATTACGCTTTGTGTTGAAATATTTATACATACGTACATATATTTATTTATATGTATTATATACTTATATTATATATAATAATTCATCATCATCATGAACCGCTCAAGGCTTACGAGCATTCTCCTGTTCCGGCTTCATGTTTCTCGCCACGCCGCTAACGATGGTTTAAGGCCTTTCTTCCTTGTGGCTGGTAATTATAAGCTAACCATGCGATGCGGGTATTGCCCATTCGTTGCAAACGGCTTTTTCACTTTCCTCTATACAATACTATCTTTTCTCTAACTGAAAATATATTAGAAACCTTTCTTACATCCTCATTTCTTATACAGTCTGCTTTATACATACCTTTACCGTTCTCAAGTATTTCATTTCGCTGCTCGAATCTTATTCCAATCGCCCTTCCTCATCGTCCAAGATTCGCAGCCATATAATAATGCTGGAATAGTCATCGTCTTATAACATTTTAAATTAGTGTCCTTTCTAGTCTTCTTGTTCAGAGTGGTCATTATTACGCCGCAAATACGTTGAAATTTACTCACTTTGCTGGTCAAATCCTCATTATGCCCATATGAGACACAACACACTAAGTAATTTACCTTTCCACCCTGTTCCGAAACATATATAATAATTCATAGATAGAAAACCTCTATGTACTATGTGGCATTTAAACCTAGTATTATTATAGGTACTTGAAGTATAGATGACAGGAGCAATCCTAGCGGAAGGCAAAAAAAAAAATTCTTCAATTAAGTGACAGCAGAAGACATGTAAAGTTTGGTAGGATTTAGGAACAGTCTACAGAATGACTGGTGACTTCCAAATTTAAACTGTAGTGGCATACTCTCAAGTTTCCAAATGGCAAGGAATATGAAGAAGAATTACAAAATTAATTTTAATTTTCTGTAATAAACTTTGATGCAGTTCAGAAACATAGACGAAGATATTAACAACAGCGAGTTAGTCAGAAGACCACGTGATATTCGTAGGTTTCTCGGAATAATTCAGTAAAGGCGACAAACAAAATGTAAGCGATACGCATTTGACAGAATTTCCAAGAAAAAAATTTACAGGCATTGCACAAATGGAATGCACAGAGAAGGGCATTGAAAATGCTTCAATAAATCTAATGCTTCAATAAATCTAAAATATATATATATATATATATATTTATGTATGATACATGTTATCCGGGCTGTTTGGCCGTGGTCCATGGCTTATTAAAAAAACCAAACGTTTCGGCAGCTCCAATGGCTGCCACCATCAGTGGTATAAAAATCCTGAACGTCGGGTGTTCACCTACAGGCCCACAGTACTGTGGTACAGGCTGAAGTTGTCCTGCCATGCTACCTGTACTTATAAATTCAGCAAAATCCCAAAACTTTGCTGGGACTTTACAAAGAAGTAGTTTCTATATGGACACTCACCGGTTTCCATTTTCGATCACGCACTAGCGATCAGCCGCAAATGTGCGACACGTCCTTATAAACATTTTCAATGTTAAAAAATACATTGTAAATCCGCCTGAATCCTAAGATATACATTGACCGTTTCTGGAAAAAGTAATAGTAAAAAGTAACCAACTTTTATCAGTGCTTTACTTTTTTATCATTATTTTGAGTCACATTATATCACAATGGATACTGATTATAATTAATTCCATTTAGGTTAGAGCAACCGTTGTCAAGATTCGTAGAACTTATCATTAGACGTCAACATGAGATTATATGATGTTCTCCTATTATAAATTATTCATACTAAATCACATTGTTGATTCAATACCTCCCTTAGTTCGTGCACAATGATGATGGAAACGTCACTGGATATTTGTAGTAATTATAGTTGTCATCAAAGAATCAAGGTATATGAAATATTATTAGATTTACGCGTATTTTGTGATACTCTAAGTGTCTGAATTGTAACAGATAATTGGCATTACATAGGCCTACTCTATGTAAATTGCTATTTCATTTTTAAAAATCCGTTAACATTGCCCATGATCTTTGTGATTCAGACACTATGCATATAAAATTATGTATATATACAACCTTAAAACAAAAATCTTTATAAATGTTCATTAAAAATTGCTTAAAATAAAACTTCGTTGAAATTATATCCTGAAATTTTGTTAGTACTTTACTTATTCCTACTTAATTTCTATCCCTGCAGATACTCTGATGCAGTAATAAAAGTTATAGCCTGTAACTTACTTGAAACTGCCTTTCCCATCTAAAAGGTATTCTGCACGGAACGCCTAATATTAAGACTATGTTCAGTTGAAACCATTCTTGAAGCAAATGATTGCAGTTGACTTTTGACGAAAAGACTGTCAATAGTTGTTGGCTCTTAAAAAGCTGTGGTGACAAATTAGTGTGTACTGCAATATGGAATGAAATAAACTAACTTCTGCTTGAAATTAAAACTTATCTTTTCAAAAAAGTAAACTATTATTGCAGTATGTAAAGAGCTACACAAACACATTCAATTGATGTTTTGTGCTACACTTATGCTGAAAGCTATAAGAATCTGTGGTCTTGGTTTCTTAAAATAATGGACGTCTTTATTTAAGATTTATTTAAAATGCATTATTCAAGTATAATGAAACTATTACATTATAAAACAACAATTATTTTGTATCTAAATATTTAGTTAAAGTTAACCTATAGAGTCTTTACAAAGTCACGCAACTCGAACTAATACTGACAATGCACTTTTAATTCTTGTTATACGATTCGAGATGAGGTGAGTACTTATCTGAGACAATTCAAATAAAAAATAGTCTGCTTACAAACTTGACACTCTTCACTCATTTTTGTCAGTAGTTTTACGTCATTATAATGGCCGAGTTATTGCGTATACAGAATTATTTTATGACTCATGTTACTGACGGCATAGTATCATAAAACCGACAATTTCTTGTTTAGTGTGTAGATTTCCTGAAACAAGTACAGTAGATGACCGTTTGTAGATGACAATTGTAGTGATTTCCTCAATTTTTGAATCTTCAGACTGCACAGTGTTCATCAGTCGCTACTACGTTATCTAAAAATGTCATCGTAGAAACTATTTCAACAAGCTGTCATATATGTCTTATGAAGTTTCCGAAAAAAATTCAAATATGTTAATAGATCCGATTTCATGGAAGTTATATTACGGTCATGTACATATAAATGTATAAATATACATATAAATATATATTATGTTGTTTGCTTGTATCATTACATTTAACCTGGTTAAATTGGACTCATATAGGCAGCGGGGTTGGTAGGAACAGGTTGGGGCAGTGTGTCCATATAGGTGGCAACGGGGACATGGCATGTGTCTGTCTGGATTCTTCAGTTCTGTATGCGGCTTCGGTGAGGAGTAGGTTTATAGTCTCTACGTAGTGGGAAAATACTCGGTTTAGGCTTGCCGGACCTTGGTCTGACACGATCCGCTTCCAGAAAGCTGATGCGCTTGTCCTCTTCCAAAGCTTCCCGAAAGTCGCACATGCCGATAAAACCCGCTAAGGCATTAATAAATACATTTTCATTAAGATGTTGATTGGTAATTTTTCGGCCAATAACATCGCTCTCCTTTTTTGATTGGCTCGCTTCTTCTTTTTCTTCACTACATGGATTGGGCTTGCAACCTGTTCCGTCTTCATAGCCACCGTTTTCTTGGTCTGCTTCCAAAAAGTGTATAGGAGTTTATCTTGTTCTCCAACAGGCTTATACTGAATTATCTTTTTTCTTATTCTCGAGTCACCCATTCTATTTATGTGTTGTATCCAGTTTTCTTTATTTTGTTTAGTTTTATCGTTCATCGAGTACAAATTCAGTATGTCTGTATTTCTTATGTGATCTCTTAGAGTGTATCCAGTGACTCTCCTTAAAAAGATCATTTCAGCAGCTTCAATTCGTTTTCTCTGCATTTAGGTGAGTGTCCACGATTCATTCTCATACATCAATACTGGTCCCGCTATTACTTTATAAAATTTCAATTCTGTATTTTTCTTAGTTTTTTCCCAGAGTCTTATGAACTGTGCCACACATCCTCTGGTATCTAATTATTTTATTATCGATATCGCTTTTATATTTATAGGTTACGTCGCACCTTAAATAGCTGTGGTGGGATATTCGTCCAATAATTTTATTGTCTATTACTATTTTGGAATGTACCGGGAATTTTCCTTTAAACGCCATTAATTACTCTTTGTCTAGGAAATGTTTAATATATATATTGTAATATATCTTTTATGGATGGTTAATTGATTAGTTTTGTGTTTTATTTTTAAAGTATTAAAAAAATAAATTTAGTAGACTCTTCTTCACTCCTCACGCTGTAATGTAACCATCGATGATTAGTGTTGTTTAGTATTTGATAGAATTATTAATATTTAAATTTTAATTAATGTTTATGTTTGAAAAGGATTATAATAACTGATATCTTGTTATATTCACCTCCCCACTTACCATCAGTGGACGTCTTCTATCTTCTTAATGGGTTGTTCTATATCACTGGAAATACATTAATAACACACAAAATACTTTGTCTGGATATCGACATATACACATTAAACAAAATAACAATGATACTCAATTGTGAATTGAATATTCAAATGTTGACCGCTTGAATATTGCCACCACCTTGTGAAATAATTGTTTCTAAAATGTAAGTTATTTGTATCTGTTTTATAGAAATAAAGACTCTCTGTTCACTGGTAACAAATTGAGGTGTTTATTAAAATTAGTGAAGTTCAGTAAAATCCCTTTTAAAACAATTACTAATAATTTTTTAAAAACAACAAAGTTAAATAATTTCTGAAACTTCTTCAGCTCAGGGCTGGTAACACTGGTACAATGTACGATAATATGGTAATTTAGGTTATGTCTACTTTGGTTATAAGCATTACCAAATTTCATGAATCCTTTGAATGTACATGATGCAAGATACAAAGATGTTTTATTAAACAACAATATTTATTCATATATTATAATTAAAAAGGCAAAAAAATTAAAATCATTAACCTCAATACGATATTCAAATTATCGTACTATCGTACCGTAGGTTTGTTGCATTCTGATGCTAAAAGCTGTGTACACGTACTATCAACGTTGCGCTATAAAAACAATGTTACTGGTTTAATTATTATTATTATGAACCGGAATTGATAAAAAACGAAAAAAAACTCTTATTATCGAGTCTATTCATAAGAATTGTTCATGACAGAAGTGACTCTCTGTGGCAAACAAATGCGTTTTGGTTATAGGTTAGTTTACCTAGATGAGAGTAAGTTACAAAATAGAATAGTTAATATCATAAAAAATCTTAATACTATCTTCACAAACACATTATTTATTTGTAATAAGATGTATAATTAACAGTAATGATTGTTCTCGCATATTAAACTATTGTTTTTCAAGTACTGCTGAAATCATAGTCAAACAAGCGACTATATTTTACAAGTAATAGTTTGCGGTATAAATTATTAATTCCGCTTCTATTATTATTCTTTAAACATGAATATAAAATATTTTAATTAAATATCGTCATTAAATCAGACGAGAACTTTTATTCATTTTAACCTGATAATAATTCATCGTTGCTAGCTAAACACGCAAGTGTGTTTACTTGGCTAGCACAGTCGACTATAATTTTCGTTAATCAACGAATATTATTTTGTCATTTTATTTTAAAAATTGTTAATGTATAATACTCCCTGTTTCTTCCACATAACATGACCCTTATTATACACTGGTCATGTTTTTATTAATTCACTGTATCACTCACAACACTGTCACACGATAATAATTGGTGTTCAGTTGAGGTTAGTTATGGTTATACTGTATACTCTTATCGCGCACATTTTAAAATATTTTTCTGGATGACTGTCGCAGGCTCCGCTCGCATCGGTGGCTGGAAGACAATTAGTTCCTCTCATCAAAGCTTCTGCTCTCGTCTGGTAAAATCAGATCATTCTATTGGCTTAGAAAGCGGTACTCTCTACCCCAAAGACCTTCGTTAAAATAAAATTTTAATTTTTAGCGTCTATGCTTTGGGTTCGAGATTCAGCTATGACGCGTTCCCTTCCGATCGGAAATGACCGAAAATATTATAATACTTATAAGTTTCTTATTAATAGTCTGATTGTCATTTGGATAGTGGCATTGTTTTGCGGACACTTGTGTCTTTAATTTAAGTCCAAACAAGTAATAATTCCGTCCATTAATAACTCACTTCACTTTATCTAAAATTCATATAGTGGTTCTTAATAAAAATAAGTTCTTTCCACTATATTTTGGCGTAATTATATCTTAATGCTTATGATTAAACGTCTGGAGTCCATTCCACTTATAGTCTAATACATAATATTAACATATTTGTGATTTAAGCAAAATATACTAATGGCGTACAAACCATCTATGTCCAAATGTTTATATTTGCTTAGATCACCATTATTCCTTACGCTACTACATATTTTTGGTACTACAACATTATTAGACACACTTACATACATTTGCTAATACCTTATTTCGGCAAATGTTATCTTGTTTACATATACAGCATTGTTTAACATACATGATGCTCTTATATTGCCATTCTGTCACTCTTATTTAGTTATTTTGGCCACATATTATATGCATTGTTGATAATTAAATTGTGTACAAATGTGGTTCATGGTCTGTTTAGTGGGCTTACTAACTTTTTTGTTAGCTAAAATTCCTTTAAGTTACTGCATGATGGTTGTTTACATCTAGTCCTATGATTACAGTTAGTTAGTTTATTAAATTCCAGTTATTAAATTACTTGTACAATGATTGTGAGGTATTCTCATAGTTGTATTGAACATTCCTCTAACTATTGGTAAACTTTCTTACTCTCTCTTTACAAGTTTTGTTAAGGTTTTTTGATTAACTCCATGGTCACATATGATTCTGTCTAATTGGTTTATTGTTATTATAAATAATCTGACTCATATAGTTGTGTCTTTCAGTTCATATGGTTTTCATTGTCTTACACATTTATTCTTATTTGGTCTCTGTATGAAACAACTATTGATAACTACTTTATTTAATTATTGTGTATGATTTTATGTTGTAGGTCCAGTTCATGTGAGGTTATGTGTCATTTAGTTGACAACAATATGCTTCTTACTTTATCCAGTATTCATCTTAAATACTGTCATGTCATTATGGCATGTTACTACAATCGTTTATCACTATGTTTTGCACATGTTTTACACATTTTACACTATATGTTTATACAATAATACTTAGTTTTTTATCTAACTATGATACACATTTTGATGGGTTGTATCTTAGCTTGTATGCATTGATTTGTTTCTTTTCAACAACTTAGTTTGTTTACTACTTGTTAGCTTTGACACTTATCTATATTTTGTCCTGTGTCACTATGACATTCAGGCACATTCCATATTAAGGATTATAAAGCTTTTATCACTGATTTCTTTGAACCAATTATTTCTTTTTTCAGTATCATTAAATTGGTAGTCTTACTGAGTATATTTGTGGTTTTACAATCTTGAATTATAATTGGTACACTAATTGTTTGTGTATTTCACTTGATAACCGTTGATTTTTTCACTTATTAATCTTTATTTACTTCCCTCATTTATAAACACTTCACTAATATTGTCTGTGTTGCTTATTTGGGGTTAGTGTTATAACATTATTTATTGTTGCACTTATATAAATTATTCACTGTCATTGTTTGTGATCATTTATTAAGGTTCAACACTTGGTTTTTTTATTATACTGGGTTCACTATGTCCTTCTTTGATAGGTAGTTTTTATTACTCCTATTCTTATAATTAACATTCTTATTTTGGTCATTATACTGATTGTGTTACTTTCCATATTTTGGGAATGTTGATGTCTTGTTCTGGTCATACATAATCTTCATTCTTCATGGTACATTTCTTCTTCTTCTTCTTCTTCTTCTTCTTCTTCTTCTTCTTCTTCTTCTTCTTCTTCTTCTTCTTCTACTGTTTCTTCTTCACGTTAATTGTTTGTCATTTGTGATGCTTTTCTTGGTTACTCACTATTTGTGACAATTCATGTTCATTTAGCATAGTTATATTCTTCCACATTTTCACTCACTATTATGATAATCATTGTCTTATGTTTATCTCACTACTACTATGACAAATTAGTCTATTTTCTCACTATGATAATTGCATTTGATATGTGTCTTCCTTATGATGATAGTCACTTTCGGCATATCCCCTCACTATTTTGATCTATTGGGCCTGGATGCTAACGTATTGTATTGACTCATTGTATTCTCTCCTTCTTCTTTATACTCGATGATATATTCTTATGACTCTTCTTTCTTCTTCGTTGGATTGCTTTAATATTATTTATTTATAGATACACTTTTGATTTTCATACTTCTATTCCTTCTTCCATGCTTGATGAAATAAGCTTATGGTACTCTTTCATTTGACGTATTATATTATTTTTTTTATGTAACCATTGTTTTGATACGTTAAACATGCCTTCCTATAAGAATTGATTAATTCTGAATTTGTATACTTATTTTCTGAAGAATTCATCAATTGTTGTATTTTTCCAAGTCGACTCTCATGTTCTTCTTATATCCCTTCATTCTCTTCTATTTGAATCATAATCATTTTTCTTTCCATGTAATTATCTCCCTTGTTTATTTAATTCCCTAACATAATTTTAGCTGGTGCAGTTCAGAGTGGCTCACTGTGGCATACATCTCTGCTGTCCATACTAACAACAATAAATTCAGAGGTACATCATCTCTGTCAATAATATAAATGATCGCTTGAATCATTCATCTCAAATCATTTCAAAATATAAAGTGGTCGTTCTTTCGACAAATAATAAATATCCTTGCGATTATCTCACGCATCTGCGGTTTATACATTATTATATTCTCTTCTTCTTGATTCATCTTAACTTAATTCTTCACATTTTACTGGGATATTTTGTTTACATTTCATCATTGGTATTTTCACATGATCTCCTTCGTTAGTATATTGTTTTTCATTTTTCTTTGTCATCAATTAATCTTTTCTCTTGGTATTACTTTGAACGTCATTTCATAATCTTCTTCATCTTCATGATTCACGTCTTTGTGTTACATTTCATTTAGTATAGGCTCTCTTTTAGTTTTTTGCCTTGTATTTGGGTATCATATGTTGGTTCATATCAATAATATTTACTTACTTCCATTTCTCCAACTTCTCATGTTGCTTTTTCTGTATGTTTCTCTCTTATCTTTATTTGTACGGGTAAGGTGGTAAATTACTGTTGACTGGCTCTAGGAAATTTTCTATATACATTTCATATATTTTATGCCAAGTTGGTATTTGTCTGTCTCGTATATATATATTTTCTTTCACTGGTACGGGTAAGATGGTAAATTACTGTTGACTGGGTCTTGGAAATTTCTATGTGTCAAAGGTGTTACTTGTCGTTCTCGTATATATACTTCTTATATTTGTAGTACGGGTAAGATGTTAATAACTGGTTGACTTGGCTGTTGGAAATATCATCTTGCCATGGATGTTGTGTGTCGGCCTCGTATATATATTTTTTCTTTCACTGGTACGGGTAGGATGGTAAATTACTGTTGACTGGCTCTAGGAAAGTTTCTATATACATTTCATATATTTTATGCCAAGTTGGTATTTGTCTGTCTCGTATATATATTTTTTCTTTCACTAGTACGGGTAAGATGGTAAATTACTGTTGACTGGCTCTAGGAAATTTCTATGTGCCAAAGGTGTTACTTGTCGTTCTCGTATATATTCTCTTCTTCATTAGTACGGGTAAGATGGTATTAACTAGTTGACTTGGCTGTTGGGGCCATGGATGTTGTGTGTCGGTCTCGTATATATATATTTTTTTCTTTCACTGGTATACGTAAATTACAATTTTCTTCACATTTTACATTATTTCTTTGGACTACACTTTTATATCATAATATTAATATCTTGTCAACATTTATTCTTACATTTATAATTTTCATTTCGTACTTAGTATCAACATTAAATAATTTCCATTATAATATTCCATCTTTTTGCATTATTCAATCCTCAATATATCGTTTCATGGAAGTCTGATTATAATTACCTTTAATTTTCTTCGTTATAGGATCTTGTATTTCGTATGTATTGTTCATATTATTCTTGGTAACAGTATATGGGCCTGTGTATAGCAGTAACAATTTTTTAGCAATTCCTTCTATAGCACTTGGGAGTTCTCTGTTTTTTAATAGCACTTTGTCTCCCACTTCGTATGTTATGATCTTAGGCTGTGATTTTTTATACTTGAGTCTGAGTTTGTCAGCTCGTTCAACTGCATTGTTATAAAATTTTGCTTTGTTAAATTCATACTTGTTTCCTGGTGGAAAATTAATTATCTCTGTTATTTCTCGGGGTGGTCTTTGTTCAAACATAGCAGTATAGGGTGTTTCATTAGTTGACTGGTGACAAGCTAAGTTTATGAAATCTTCGGCTGGGGACAGATATTCTTCCCATTCCCTCTGTTGTGTGTAGCAGTATGTTCTTAAGATTCTGCCTACCTCTCTCAAGACTCTTTCGGCAGGATTGCTGTTAGGGTGATATACCGATGTCTTATATGTTTTCACACCTTGGTCTATTAAAGTATCCCGCCATTTTCGGCCTCGAAATTGCGTTCCGTGGTCCGTGATTACGGACTGGGGTTTTCCGATCTCTGGGATGTATTTTAATGTGATAATTTCTAAAATCTTGCTTGTCGTTGCCCTATTTATGGCGTAGAGTTTAATGAATTTTGTGCAGTGATCGAAAATTATTACTATGTATTTGTACTGGTGTCTGTCGCCACTGCGTGGAAATGGTCCACAAATATCCACAAACACCTTCTCTAGTTTTCTTGTAGATGTAATGGGTATCATCACTCCTTCTTTCTTTTCATTGTTACATTTAACTAGCTGACACAGATGACAATGTTGTATGTACTTTCTCACTCGACGATTCATATCCTTAAAGTATACATGCTCTTTTAATGCTTTGAACACTTTTATGGCCCCCATATGTCCATATCTTATATGGTAGTCAATTGCAATTTCTTTCTCAATAACTTTAGGTATTAAAATTTTCCATTGATCATTGGATTGTTTGGTTTTAGTGAACAATATATTATCATGGATACAATAATATTGATCAACTCCTTCATCTTGTTCTGTCAATCTCTGTATTATATGGCTGATTTTAGGATCGTTTTGCTGGTTGATTTGTATATTGGTTAGTATGTCTGCTAATTCGGATCTGCTTTTCAAAATATGGTAAACCTTAGCGACGGTCTCCTTTTCTCCTTCAAAGGTTTGGACCGGTATGTTTACTCTGGACAAAACGTCTGCAGCTATGTTGTTTTTACCAGGGATGTATTCCCAATGTATGTTGTACTCTTGGAGCGTTAGTGTCCATCTCGTCAGTCTGCCATGCTTTAATCTGCAGTTTTTTAAGAATGATATTGATTTGTGGTACGTACGCACTGTGATTGGCTATCCCAAAATATATGTTCTGAATTTTTCGCAAGCGAACACTATACTAAGGAGTTCCTTCTCCGTAGTGTGATAGTTGCGCTCACACTTGTTGAGTGTCCTGCTAGCAAAACTGATCACTTGATGGTTGCCTTCCTCGTCTTCTTGATATAAGATGGATCCCAGACTTACATCACTCGCATCGCAATTCTTGTAAAAATTGTTGTTAAAGTTTGGGTGATGTAACATTACAGTTTTGAGGAATTTCTTTTTTATCATTTCAAATGTTGTGTCCTGTTCAGGTCCCCATCTCCACTTATCTTTTGATGACAATTGTTGTGAAAACTTAGATGTCAACTCCGAATAATTATTTTGAAATTTTCTTTAATAATTGCAAATCCCAAGAAACGATTGCAACTGTTTCTTGTTTTTGGGTACAGGAAAGCGCTGTATCGCCTCCATCTTTTCTTGTGCTGGGGTAATGCCCGTTTCAGACAAATTAAAGCCCAGAAATTGCACTTCATTTGCTATGAGTTTGGATTTCTCCAGTTTTAATGTGATATTGTTCTCATCCAATTTTTGCAATACTTGTGCCACCCTGTGGCAGTGTTCCTCCCAGTTGTTGGAGGTAATTAGCAAACCATCCACATACACTGTAGTGAATTGTAATGTATTCTGACCTAAGATCTCATCCATGCATTTCAAGAAGACTGCTACGGAATTTACCACGCCGAAGGGTAACCTTTTAAATTGGTAGTTACGCCCTTCAAAAATAAAGGCTGTATACTTTCTGCTGTTGGGGTGTAGTTCCACCTGCCAATACCAACACACTGTGTCCCATATACTGATGTACCTTATGCCATGGAATTTCTTAAGGATCTCGTCGATTTCTCCAGGCGACGTCCTGTCATTTATTATGGCTTTGTTTATCTCCCTGGCGTCTAAACAAATCCTCACTGCGCCATTTTTCTTTGGTACGGCTACAATTGGATTGGTGTACGGGAAGTTGCTTAGTTCAATGTTATCGTTTTCTATTAACCGTTGTATTTCTAATCGGACTGCTTCTTTTAGTGAAAAAGCTATAGGGTAAGATTTTCTTTTGAATTCAGTTTGTTCTTTGAATTTTATTTCGCACTGAAAATTTTTCACTTTCCCTGGCGTATCCGAAAATACGTGCCTGTATCTGTTATAAATTTGGATCAGTTTCTTTATCTGTTCATTGGTTAGAATACTGCCAACTCTAGCTGTTTGGAATTTCCTAATTTCTTCTAACTTTTCCATCCACAACGTGTCTCCTTGGCTATGGCGAATTTCTCCATTTATTGACATTTTCTCTCTCTGGTCGTGGCCTTCCCGAATGTAGTATATGATGTGCTCAGGAGGTGCCTTCCTGTTTTCGATCAACTCAGCTGTCCATCTAATGTCGCCTGATTTTAAGGATACCTTGGCTCTGTTCATATCGATAATGGCTGCATATTTCCTTAATATGTCGCAGCCGATTAACAAGGTAAAGGGTAGCCCACTCGCTACTAAGAAAATCATTGGGATGGTTTCGCCGTTGCTTGATATTTCTAATTGCACTTGGTTCCGGATAGTTTTATTCTGCCGACCCGTTGCTCCAATTAGGATAATATTATTTATCGGCAACGTCGGTATGATTGTTTTATTCCCTGCTTGTATCCGGTTTAACTCAACTCTATCAATTAATGATACATTGGCCCCAGTATCTATCATGGCCGTCGCTTTGATTCCGTTCACATTAACTGATATATAGGCGATTTCGCTAATAACGGTGTCATCGACGTTATTTTCTTTTTCTTCCATTAAATCTTGGCGAATATATTTTAAGTAATTATTTTGGAGAATTACAATTGATTCCGTTATGTATCCTGATACGTTAGACCCAATAGACCGGTTCAGTGAGGGTGATGTCGCGGTTTTCACTGCCGTTGCCCATTTAAAGGCAGGTCACCATTGTCCGGGTGCCTGTCTGATGAGTTTGATGCACTCTGTTCTTGGGATCCTTGTCCATTCCCGTTATGATAAACTTCCGCATTTCCTGGTACTCGCCGATTATCTTCGCTACTGTGACTTCTGTTAGAGCGATATCCCGATTCTTGATCTTCTCCCTCGCTGTTGCACCGGCTGTTATTACTGTGGTAACTCCGGCGACCTTGGTAGTACGGTCTACTACTTCCACCTCTACTGGTATCAGCGTAGTGTACCCTTCTGAAGTTATTGCCACCGTTATTTCCATTGTTTTGTCTATAATTATTATTATTATGGGGGTTGTTATTATACGGCCGATAATAATTGTTATTTGGTCGATAATTGTTATTTCCCTGGTAACTATTTGGCCTAGGGTTATTTGGATTTCCCCGGTCGTTATGGTTGGCATTATCACCACTGTTATTTTTCCTGGGATTCTGATTATTATTGAACCGCGTTGGGTTATTGAAGTTCCCTCTATAGTTGGGCCTATCATTGTTGTTATGAGGATTATTATTACCCGGTCCACCCCGGTCATACTGTTGTCCTTGTCCCTGACGGTTCCTTTGGTAGTACCGCTCCCTCTCGTGGTTTTCCAGGAGCGCGGACATCCCTTGCACCGTTTTTATTTGTGCATTTAGTCTGCCCTGGAATACACCTTGGTTGAAGTGGTATGCCAGTTTAGTTACCAAGCACTCCTCCGGTATTGCTGGCTCCAAATTCCTCGCTAGGCAGATTTTTCCTAGAAAATATGTTGTCATTGATTGTCCGCCCTTGGGGTCGTACCTGCCATTACTTATATCTTCTCTTATTATGTTCTGGGTGGATTCTGACCAGTATTTCATTTTAAATGCCACCTTGAACGCCGCGTAGCTATTTACTTCATGTCTGGTTGCCGTCCACCAATTGTCGAAAACATTTCTGAAGTACTCGTCGAGCATTCCTTTTGTTATCGTCCATCGGTTCTCTTTATTGCGGTTCAGTACCTCGTCCACTCTCTCCAAGAATTCGAGCGGATTTTTCTTATATGCTCTGAAGTCTATGTTCTCCCGTCCATCCAGGTGTGTTAATCCTGCTATTACACTTGGGTATGTTCTCGAACGGTTCATCTCGTCTCTGAGGTCGTTGAATTCTCGTTGTTGCCGTTCCGTTAATTGTTCTCTGTCGTTATCCACCTGGTTCTTTACCGCGTCTACTGTGGTGTTCATCTCTTCACACTTCTCCCCTAGCGTGGTGTGTGCGACTACCATTTCCGTTTGTCTGCGCTCTACTACCTCCATTTGTTTATTACGGGTTTCTTCGAGGATGTCAATTCGGTTGTGGAGATCTGTTTTAGTTTGCACAATCTCCTGTTTGTTAATTTCGCACTCTCGTCGTATGTCAGACATCTCTTCCTGGATTTCTGTCGCCATCACTGCCATCCTCTCCTCCGTTGCTTCTAGGTTTTCTTCAAACTTCTTATCTATTGTTTCTATGGTCGTTCTTGCGATTTCTTCAGTTCTACCGCTATTATCAGCCATCTGTTGCCATGCTTTCTCGTTATCACTCTTCATTGCTTCAATCTCCTTATTAATTTTCTCGTTCAGATCATCTATCTTTTTGTTTGTTTCACCGATTTTGACTCTCAATTCTTCAGATAAATTTTCTCTAACTAATTCTATATTTTTCTCTAATAATTCTTTCGTCTTCTGATTTATTGATTCTTCCGTCTTCTTATTCGTCTCATCTATTTTATTATTCAGAACTTCCTTCAAAGATTCTATATATTTCTGGGTCTCCTTCTGGCCTTCTTCCATTTTCTTATTGATTGTAACTAATTCCTCCTTTGTGGATCGGTTGTCCTACTTTAATGATTCCATCATCCTTCTCATCCATTCTTGGAAAGCTGCCTCTCCTGTTTGAGTTGGCGTTTCAGGTAGTTTTACCTCCGGTTGGTTCACTTCCGGTTGTCCTTCTGGTTGTTGAACCTCCTCCGCCGGTTCAGGTTGTCTGTCTTCTATTGCAAGTAATATTTCTTCCACGTCTTCTGCCGATGTCGCTTCCTTCTCCTCCATTCTAGCTTCTTTTTCGGCTTCCGCCGCTCGCTTCTTCGACATCTTTATATCTTTGCAATGTAATTGCCGCCGAATTAGGTTTAACAATTGTTTATTTATTTATTTGTTTTATTGGGTATCGTCGTCCTAATTCGCGCTCAGACGTTGGGAGCCAAACTTGTAATATATCTTTTATGGATGGTTAATTGATTAGTTTGTGTTTTATTTTTAAGTATTAAAAAAATAAATTTAGTAGACTCTTCTTCACTCCTCACGCTGTAATGTAACCGTCGATGATTAGTGTTGTTTAGTATTTGATAGAATTATTAATGTTTAAATTTTAATTAATGTTTATATTTGAAAAGGATTATAATCACTGATACCTTGTTATATTCACCTCCCCACTTACCATCAGTGGACGTCTTCTATCTTCTTAATGGGTTGTTCTATATCACTGGAAATACATTAATAACACACAAAATACTTTGTCTGGATATCGACATATACACATTAAACAAAATAACAATGATACTCAATTGTGAATTGAATATTCAAATGTTGACCGCTTGAATATTGCCGCCACCTTGTGAAATAATTGTTTCTAAAATGTAAGTTATTTGTATCTATTTTATAGAAATAAAGACTCTCTGTTCACTTGTAACAAATTGAGGTGTTTATTAACATTAGTGAAATTCAGTAAAATCCCTTTTAAAACAATTACTAATAATTTTTTAAAAACAACAAAGTTAAATAATTTCTGAAACTTCTTCAGCTCAGGGCTGGTAACACTGGTACAATGTACGATAATATGGTAATTTAGGTTATGTCTACTTTGGTTATTAGCATTAACAAATTTCATGAATCCTTTGACTGTACATGATGCAAGAGACAAAGATGTTTTATTAAACAACAATATTAATTCATATATTATAATTAAAAAGACAAAAAATTAAAATCATTAACCTCAATACGATATTCAAATTATCGTACTATCGTACGGTAGGTGTGTTGCATTCTGATGCTAAAAGCTGTGTACACGTACTATCAACGTTGCACTATTAAAACAATGTTACTGGTTTAATTATTATTATTATGAACTGGAATTGATAAAAAACGAAAAAAAACTCTTATTATCGAGTCTATTCATAAGAATTGTTCATGACAGAAGTGACTCTCTGTGGCAAACAAATGCGTTTTGGTTATAGGTTAGTTTACCTAGATGAGAGTAAGTTACAAAATAGAATAGTTAATATCATAAAAAAATCTTAATACTATCTTCACAAACACATTATTTATTTGTAATAAGATGTATAATTAACAGTAATGATTATTCTCGCATATTAAACTATTGTTTTTCAAGTACTGCTGAAATCATAGTCAAACAAGCGACTATATTTTACAAGTAATGGTTTGCGGTATAAATTATTAATTCCGCATCTATTATTATTCTTTAAACATGAATATAAAATATTTTAATTAAATATCGTCATTAAATCAGACGAGAACTTTTATTCATTTTAACCTGATAATAATTCATCGTTGCTAGCTAAACACGCAAGTGTGTTTACTTGGCTAGCGCCGACTATAATTTTCGTTAATCAACGAATATTATTTTGTCATTTTATTTTAAAAATTGTTAATGTATAATACTCCCTGTTTCTTTCACATAACATGACCTTTATTATACACTGGTCAAGTTTTTATTAATTCACTGTATCACTCACAACACTGTCACACGATAAAAATTGGTGTTCAGTTGAGGTTAGTTATGGTTATATACTCTTATCGCGCACATTTATAATATTTTTCTGGATGACTGTCGCAGGCTCCGCTCGCATCGGTGGCTGGAAGACAATTAGTTCCTCTCATCAAAGCTTCTGCTCCCGTCTGGTAAAATCAGATCATTCTATTGGCTTAGAAAGCGGTACTCTCTACCCCAAAGACCTTCGTTAAATTAAAATTTTAATTTTTAGCGTCTATGCTTTGGGTTCGAGATTCAGCTATGACGCGTTTCCTTCCGATCGGAAATGACCGAAAATATTATAATACTTATAAGTTTCTTATTAATAGTCTGATTGTCATTTGGATAGTGGCATTGTTTTGCGGGCACTTGTGTCTTTAATTTAAGTCCAAACAAGTAATAATTCCGTCCATTAATAACTCACTTCACTTTATCTAAAATTCATATAGTGGTTCTTAATAAAAATAAGTTCTTTCCACTATATTTTGGCGTAATTATATCTTAATGCTTATGATTAAACGTCTGGAGTCCATTTCACTTATAATCTAATACATAATATTAACATATTTGTGATTTAAGCAAAATATACTAATGGCGTACAAACCATCTATGTCCAAATGTTTATATTTGCTCAGATCACCATTATTCCTTACGCTACTACATATTTTTGGTACTACAACATTATTAGACACACTTACATACATTTGCTAATACCTTATTTCGGCAAATGTTATCTTGTTTACATATACAGCATTGTTTAACATACATGATGCTCTTATATTGCCATTCTGTCACTCTTATTTAGTTATTTTGGCCACATATTATATGCATTGTTGATAATTAAATTGTGTACAAATGTGGTTCATGGTCTGTTTAGTGGGCTTACTAACTTTTTTGTTAGCTAAAATTCCTTTAAGTTACTGCATGATGGTTGTTTACATCTAGTCCTATGATTACAGTTAGTTAGTTTATTAAATTCCAGTTATTAAATTACTTGTACAATGATTGTGAGGTATTCTCATAGTTGTATTGAACATTCCTCTAACTATTGGTAAACTTTCTTACTCTCTCTTTACAAGTTTTGTTAAGGTTTTTTGATTAACTCCATGGTCACATATGATTCTGTCTAATTGGTTTATTGTTATTATAAATAATCTGACTCATATAGTTGTGTCTTTCAGTTCATATGGTTTTCATTGTCTTACACATTTATTCTTATTTGGTCTCTGTATGAAACAACTATTGATAACTACTTTATTTAATTATTGTGTATGATTTTATGTTGTAGGTCCAGTTCATGTGAGGTAATGTGTCATTTAGTTGACAACAATATGCTTCTTACTTTATCCAGTATTCATCTTAAATACTGTCATGTCATTATGGCATGTTACTACAATCGTTTATCACTATGTTTTGCACATGTTGTACACATTTACACTATATGTTTATACAATAATACTTAGTTTTTTATCTAACTATGATACACATTTTGATGGGTTGTATCTTAGCTTGTATGCATTGATTTGTTTCTTTTCAACAACTTAGTTTGTTTACTACTTGTTAGCTTTGACACTTATCTATATTTTGTCCTGTGTCACTATGACATTCAGGCACATTCCATATTAAGGATTATAAAGCTTTTATCATTGATTTCTTTGAACCAATTATTTCTTTTTTCAGTATCATTAAATTGGTGGTCTTACTGAGTATATTTGTGGTTTTACAATCTTGAATTATAATTGGTACACTAATTGTTTGTGTATTTCACTTGATAACCGTTGATTTTTTCACTTATTAATCTTTATTTACTTCCCTCATTTATAAACACTTCACTAATATTGTCTGTGTTGCTTATTTGGGGTTAGTGTTATAACATTATTTATTGTTGCACTTATATAAATTATTCACTGTCATTGTTTGTGATCATTTATTAAGGTTCAACACTTGGTTTTTTTATTATACTGGGTTCACTATGTCCTTCTTTGATAGGTAGTTTTTATTACTCCTATTCTTATAATTAACATTCTTATTTTGGTCATTATACTGATTGTGTTACTTTTCATATTTTGGGAATGTTGATGTCTTGTTCTGGTCATACATAATCTTCATTCTTCATGGTACATTTCTTCTTCTTCTTCTTCTTCTTCTTCTTCTTCTTCTTCTTCTTCTTCTACTGTTTCTTCTTCACGTTAATTGTTTGTCATTTGTGATGCATTTCTTGGTTACTCACTATTTGTGACAATTCATGTTCATTTATCATAGTTATATTCTTCCACATTTTCACTCATTATTATGATAATCATTGTCTTACATTTATCTGACTACTATTATGACAAATTAGTCTATTTTCTCACTATGATAATTGCATTTGATATGTGTCTTCCTTATGATGATAGTCACTTGCGGCATATCCCCTCACTATTTTGATCTATTGGGCCTGGATGCTAACGTATTATATTGACTCATTGTATTCTCTCCTTCTTCTTTATACTCGATGATATATTCTTATAACTCTTCTTTCTTCTTCGTTGGATTGCTTTAATATTATTTATTTATAGATACACTTTTGATTTTCATACTTCTATTCCTTCTTCCATGCTTGATGAAATATGCTTATGGTACTCTTTCATTTGACGTATTATCTTATTATTTTTATGTAACCGTTGTTTTGATACGTTACAATATTCATGGCAAATTATACTAAGTTGATACACTTCTGTTTGTAATCCATTTCCGTTTTCTTGTAGGGCAACTTGATCGTCAGCAAACACAAGCGTGTTAATGGAGAAATTATCGGGAAGTAAGTAGGTTCCAGGATCAGTACGCTGTTTCCATTGCCTTAAAACATTGTCAATATAGTATTAATTAAAGTAGGTGATAAACAGCGCACCCTTGTCTATCGCCTCTGTTAATAATAATAGGTTCAGTTTTCTGCTTCCCGGTGTTTATAGTAATGTCCGTTCTTTCATATAGGCTTTTTATTACTTCTATTACAGTATATGATGTGAGTATCCTCTTTGCTCTAATATTTTCCACAATATGTCTCTGTTTACCCGATCAAATGCTTTTTTATAGCCTATGAAGGCAATATGTGTCTCTAGATTTAATTCTCTCCCTTTTTCAATCTATTGGCGCATAATTGTGTTATTCTCACTACTTCCTTTTATAAATCCAGATTGTTCTTCAAGAAGGAGATCGTCTGCAATATTCTTTATTCTGTTATTAATTATCCTTGTATATAATTTGTAGGCCGTATTCAACAGGCTTATGGATTGATAATTTCCAGTCATTTCTGTCCATTTCTTAAACACCGGTATTACCTTTGCTGTTCTCCAAGAATACGCAATTTTGTGTTTTCCAGCATGCATTAATCAAATGCAAAAGGTGTAGTTGTAATAGCAGTCCACCACTATCTAATTAACTACCAACTCAGAATAAAATAATTTCGTAAAATAAAGATATATATTGAAAAAAATCTTTCATTACTTTGTTGGCCTGATTATAACTTATCATTGACTTCAGCGCTTTGAATGTAACTTAAAAGACGATCGATCTGTACTTTGACTGGAAAGTTATTTCGAAATTTGTAATGTTATTCTCTTGTCATCATTCAATGTGATCGATGTTGTTACTTGATCAGTTATTCTGTCGGTTTGTCGGTTATGTTAAAAAAATCATTAAATTGTACACTTTATTTATTTTAATTTTATTTTAATCAAGTAAATTATCTTGTTGCGTTCTTATATGAAATTTTTCTTTAATTGGCGAATTATAATTACTTAATAATAATGGGCGTTAGCGTTATAATTTCAGAAAGCGTATTTTTTACGTTTATTCGTTAATATTTCGGACAACTGTTTTTGTTGCATTTATTTGTTCACTAGTAGATACAGTTTACAAAATATATGAAAACTACATTCTGGTATAAAGATCACTATGTTACAAAAAAGAGGAAATTGTACAAAATTTACCTCCTACATTTCCACCCACACTTAGATTAAGCCTAAGTTGATTTGTATTTACTTAACTTTTATTAATTTTTTAGGCTAAATATAACTTAAAAATTATATGTTTGTACTTCTATTCAAAAGCTGTCTCGAGGAAGAAGAAGAAGAAGAAGAAGAAGAAGAAAAAGAAGAAGAAGAAGAAGAAGAAGAAGAAGAAGAAGAAGAAGAAGAAGAAGAAGAAGAAGAAGAAGAAGAAGAAGAAGAAGAAGAAGAAGAAGAAGAAGAAGAAGAAGAAGAAGAAGAACGAAGACAACAACAAACACAATGAGGATATTTTTATTTTATAATATTATTATTTCTCATCCTTCTAACCTGAATTAATTGAAAACACAAAATGTAGTCTATGTATAAAACGTTTGTGTGTGTGAATGTGCATGTACGTTTGGTGTATGCCAACAGTTTGGTTTTGGCTGATAAACGTTTGACACAGTCACTCCAACTTAGCTTGTGTAACCCCATAATAAATTTTGTAAGCCGACACAACACAACAATTAGTCTTAGTCATCTGAATCCTATATGTGTGTTCGCTGCCTTTTCCAAGATTCCGTCTTCTGTTCTGCTTTATTAATTATGCTGGAGTAAACTTTCAACATAATACATCATGTGGCGTCTGTGCATAGCGTAAACTTTACTTTCAGCGTTGATAATACATTAATCAGAGCTGTCGGTCGTGAATTTGCCCACAACGCTCATGTTTCTGATCACCGATTCTCACACCAGGTTTGATATTCAAACACTGACAAATTTTATGAACACTTGTTCTTGTTAATAATTGTTAATGTAATTGTAAAGGAATTAATTGTAAAATGAATTATAAGTAACATAATTTTTATTAGCATATTGAGTAAATAATAATAATATAACATTATTCTATTATTATTTTATTATTTCCTTCTCTTTTTGTAATGTATATATTTGCCAGGATTAATTTTCTATTAATACTAATATTTTTCCATTACTCAAGACAAATATTTACGTTATTGAACCAACGGACTAACTTTGGTTTCGTTAACTTATAATGTTAAGAACATTAACATCCTAAATCTTCTATTGTGGTGTATTCATTGTTCATAACCTAAAGATATTGATATGCACATGACATAACAAAGTTTTAAATACAGTACTCACATTCTTTAATTCGATCGATTTCGGTCATAGATCTTCGTCTGGACGTATATACTGTGCACTTGTAGTCACAATATTGTAAAACAGTTACTATTTACAAAAAACGAATTCGTAGACATTGCTTAATGAACGTGAAACGTACGTTTGTATCCAAAGTTTCTCGGGAACTAATTTTGCTACGGAGTGTTTATGTTTATATTCAGTTTGAAACGTCCCCCAAAATTTTTTAAACATTTTTTGGGGGGGCGTTACTTAATTTTTTTAAACTAGACGCGTGGCCTAGACTGAAAAAGATGCGCTGAGCCCATCGTGACAGGACTTGAAATAAAACATTTTTTAACAGCAACTACATTTTTTTAGTGCATTCATTATTTCCAGTTATGTTTCTTTTATAAACATCAAATATTTTTAAGGCAATAGTTTTCAAGCTATTTCCAGTCAATCTCATTTCATAGACACTAGTATATTGTTAACTTGTACTAATAACATCTGATAGTATAACTAACAAATAAATTATTAAAACAGTATGACAAGCAGACACAAATTATTTTCATTTTTTTGCCATCACTAAAAATTTTCAATCTGCACTAACAACTTTTGACAATTTAATCAGCAATGAAACTACTAAAGTTATATAACAAGGAGGTACAAGTTGTTCATTATATAAATACTACAAATTTACAAGTATAATTTTAAGTTATTTCCAAGTTACTTTCATTTATCGACATTAAATATTTCCAAGTAATAATAACATGTAAAAATATGATCAACCACTACAATCACGGTAATCCAGACATTAAATTTGTTGAATTATAGATTCTAAGTTATTTTCAAGTTATAGTTTTAAAAGTAGTTTCAGATTATTTTCATTTCATGAATACAAGAGATTTTCAATTTATACGAATGACATTAATAATCTGGTTAACCAATGAAATTAAGAAAACTATATAACAGGTATATGCAAGTTGTTCATTGCATAAATACTAAAATCTTTCAAGTATAGTTTTTAAGTTATTTTCAAATTGCCTTCATTTGTAGAGACTAAAATTTTTAAGTTGTAATAATAATAATAATAATAATAATAATAATAATAATAATAATAACATTTAACAACACGAATAACAATTAAATTACTAAAATGTATTATAAGCAGATTCCCAATAATAAGGAACGCCATAATCACATCATGCACCATGTCTGCACAGGACATGTTCCGAGCAATGTCAACCCTTAGATATACGAGTCTACTTTGTATAACTGAGTCTTTCGTTGGTTATGTTATAACGGGTGGAGTACTGTGTGTGTGGTTAATAAAAAGTATTCTCCCACCTGCTCTCTGAAGACACATACGTAGGAATTCCTGCCATTTAACGCTGGATGAGAGTATCGATGATGAAGGCAAGGACGAGCTTCTCCGGATAGTGTGATTCCTTCTCCGCAGCAGTTCCGTTTGGTGTAGGTGGGTCTAGGTTGGTCTGACGACATTGGGAACCTTGGTGCTCAGCTCTGCTGATGGGGATGGATGTAATGTCCCCATCTCGGCAACCCCTTTACCTCCCGACTATGCGGGGAACCCTGTAAAAATTCCATTTGTAATTTGGAGCCAAAAAAGAAAAAACACCTTGACCCCACATCTTTCTCGCCCCGTAACCCGGATCGCACACACATACACACACTATTATAATTTCAGTTCGACTACTGCTTATCATTAGTAACGACACGGCTCACCTTTTCAAACAATTTAAACTAACTATTGAATTAACTATTAATTTAACTATTAAATTTCAGTTCAATTATAATCATATTATTACAACTTATGCAATTCATCTGGCTTTAAATATTCGTTCCTTTAAATTTAGTTTTAAATTTACATTTAATCAGACGGCACGTGCTCTCGGCCGTACCGGAATTAACATGGCAAGTTGGGGTCACACACACACTATTATCATTGTAATACACACGCCCTTATTAAATTAACATTAATATTATTAATACAAGAATACTTTGGGCTCACCTGAAGCACTTTATAAAATTACACAGTCATTATAAAGAAGTCTACGAATGTCGTTGTCAAACAACCGCCCTGCCGCAGTGTCGAAAAGGAAAGACGCGTGTACAGAAAATGTTCAGCGTATAGTCGAGTTACAAACAGCTGACCGCCGCCGACCTTATTTCGCTGTAATGCACCGCAGCGGTATGTCGGTCAAGGTCGATATATAGCAGAGCGCGACGGCGCAAACTTTGGTTCTGATATTCGGCCGGCATTGTCGGCGCGAGATATGGCCGGGGCATTCACTTTACATTTTGCCGCTATATTTCAAATTTTTGAAGTCCAATAGGAGGTTTGATGTTCAACAGATTTTCGTGGCAATCTTCTTTTTCTACATGTTTGTATATTTCGGTATTGTTCATATATAGCAGATCTTATTTCATCACTGCATGGTTTCAATACGTTTAAATGTTGCTGTATTGGACCATATTCACAACACTATAGTTTTATGTGTTTGGCTACTGTTGAGTACGGATTTGAATGTTGAGAATGTCTCGTGTGTTCAATATATCTGTGTTTAAAGGATCTTGAAGTGAAACCTAAGTAATTTTTGTTGCACCGCACATTATATCTTGTCAAGTTGGCAGGCTGACATTGGTAATGGTAGACTCCAGCTTTTTCATAAATGCTTTTCTTTGTTGTATTGCTTGTTTTTAGATTGTTTGTTCTGAACGGTAATTGATAGTCGTATTTTTCAAGTGTTCTAGCTAATGTTTGAGAGTTGTCGTCAACATAATGTGCAGGTATATAAGTTTTCTTCTTCTTGATTGATATGTTATTTACTTTTGTTTTTTTCTTTCTTGTTTTTCAATGATTTTATTGATCATTTGAGGGTGATATCCATTGGTTTGAGCTATTTGCTTTATGATCTGTATCTCTTTTTTCATACTGTTTCTTGCAAAGAGAATATGTGAGGGCTCGATATACCGTGCTGTTGTATGCAGAAAGTTTGCATGAGTAGGGATGGTTGCTCTCTGCGTGAATGGTAATATCTGTTTGAATATCTTTTCTGTATGTAGAGCAATGATGTTTGCTTACATGGCGTTTTATGGTAAGGTCTAGGAACTTTATTTCGCCTTTATTATCCATTTATTTTGTAAATTTAATGTCAGAATTGATGGATTTGATGTATGCTAGAGTTGGCCGATTTGTCTAGCAGTACCTACAAATAAGCAGATGACGTCATCCACATACCTGTACCAATATTTGATGTGTTGTATAAATAGATTTTTTATTGTGAAAATAAAATTTTTTTCTAGGTGCTGTAAGTAGGCCTACATTTCACTCAAGATTGATGAAAGTGGACCCCCATTGCAATACCATTTTTGTTCTCATAGTGGTGATTTTCATAGCGAAATAATTTTGGTTAATTATAATGTTTATACATTTGAAAAGAATAATAACATAAGAAAATGATTGCTTCAAAACAAGACAGATCTACCACTGCTTTTTTGCAGAGGTATTTTTGCTTGGTGTCAAATACTAAACCATTGGGAGAGAGAAGGTACCATTTTCAAACAGAAGCTAAGGTAGTTTAAAATTAGTATTGATGAAGTGCATAAGAAGATAGAATAATAAAATCCCCAATAAAAAGAAGCATTAATAATTATTTAAACAGACTCTATACCAGACTGTGGTATTTGTAAAAAAGTATAAGACCATGTTTCTGTAGAAAAAATCCTACACGAACAACAAGAAAAATATTTAACTAAAAACGAGGTTGGGGGATCTGGTTTCCATGAGGAAAATCTTACGGGAACATAAGAAAGATGTTTTTTTATGTAAACTGTCTCCACAAACGAGTCTGTAAGGATGCAGAGATTTTAAGAAGATGATGATTCACCAGGCAATCAAAAATAGGTGGCTAAATTAGGTACGCTTTGTGTTACCTAAGCATTACTTATATCTCTATGATACACAGATAGAAAACCACAGATCATATCTGGCATTTATATTTAATACCATTATAGTACCATAAGTGTAGAATGATAAGACCAATGAAAACGGAATGCCAAAAAAAGTAATTCTTTACTTAAGTGCAGCAGAGAAGTTCATATAAGATCTCGTACGATTTAGGAATCAGTCTACATGATGACTTTAGACTTTATTCTAAGATTTATGGCAAAATCTGGAATCTTTGGTTCGCGGGAAATTAGAAGAGGAATTACAAACCTTCTTTTAATTTGTTTGTAATAAATACTAATTATATATATTATTTATGTTGTCAACATCCCTTTTTCTTAAATAATAAAAAGCCTACAACGATTGTGCCGTTCTAATATAGATCGGCGATAATTCAGTATTTAACGTCAAAAATAAACGTTAAATGCTGTACGGTATTTAGCCCTAGCGGTAGAGATAAACCAATCTGCAGTTTTGATAAACTATCTGTAACTGGTTTTAACCATTAAGAGCGGCTTGATTAGTGCTGCACTCTAGCGTGAGCCACGGGTTGCGAGAGCAGAAAGCGGAAATAGTTGCTAGAAATGTTTGTCTCGCTCTGATCGTCGCCTTGTTTGGCTGCTTATTTTTTTTTCTCTCCGGCGGAGAAGAATTTGTTACACCATTCTTCCACCTATGACAGGCTAAATCTAAATAGAACTGCGGTAAGTCTTGGCAATATTTTTATAATTATCTATTTAAAGTTTTACTAATGAAAAACTTGTTTAATAGGCCACAGTAAGTAAAATCAGATGACCTTTTGTGTCACCACGTGTTGAGTGGTGCAATAAGTAATTTAGAGGTAATTATTTTTAGTAATACTATATTAAATTCACATGCCTTAACTAAGGCACCAAAATTGAGAGTTAGGTAAATGCAAAAAGTATTTGTTTAAATCGTACAGGCATGGATGTAATCTGATAACCTTATTACGCTGCCTCGTGTTGAGTGGTGCAATACGTAATTTAAAGGTAATTATTTTTAGTAACACTATATCAATTTCAGAAAGCTTACTAAGGCACCAGAATTGAGAAGAATGTAATTGCCAAAAGGTATTAATTTAAATAGTATAGAAATGATGTAAGCAGGTAACCTCTCTCAACCACGTGGCAAACAAAAATTCAGACTATGTGCAAATTTTATTAAAAGTGTAACAAGCCGAATAATTAGCTAAGCAAAATTGAAGTATGTTAACCCACATGGTTAAAGTTTATTAATATTCAATGTAACTGTACTAAATGTTTTCAAATAGGGCCTGTTGGCCATATAACCTTGCCAAGTGTGTCAAGTATTATATTTAAATAGCCCTAAAGCTGTGTTAAGATTATATATGGGTTTTGGGTGTGTGTGAAGTTTCTGGGGGAATTTGTTTGTGAACTCTAGCTGATAAAATGTGTTGTATGATCAGGGTTCCTCGATGAAGACGTGGACCAGTCCCAACCTGAACTTTTGAACATCCAGATTTCCCTCTCAACTTCATCTGCCGGAGAGGAATAGCAATGACGAAACACAAACACTCTATAATGTAGGCCACGAGATTGCCACTTCACACCCATGGACAAAATAAGGTGAACTCAATCCATTATATTCTTTACACATTGTGATGCACTCAATAGAACCAGTGAAACAATTCAATCATTCAACAACATGACTTTCAGTTTTAAACATTTTAATTGGGTCCCCGATTAACGGAACAGAATAGTGCGTGAACTGGGAGGGAAATCTTTGTATATTTTATTAATTTGTTGGTATAATCTGTAAGCTCAGAGGCTGACATGCTTCTGTGGGTGCTCAACTTTCAAACGTGCCATTCCTTCTTACTTTCAGTATAAGGGTTTCATTACTGCTTCTAATTCATTCAATCTACTTGTAATTTCTCTGTTTCAATTTAGTGTTCATTTTATATATTAATTTCTCATTTTTAAATTCAGTTTGCATTATATAGGGATAGAAGTTTCTGTGGTAGTTTGAGTAGAGTCACAAGTTTAATCCTGTACGGGTGCATGTTCATGCAGTGTTAAACATGCTGTTGAGACAGGTTGAATTATGCACTGACTTGCCCATCAACATGTCGGTCTCTGGGCCAAAATTACTTTTTAAAAGGGTTATAAGGTTCATGACACATTACTATTTTCAAAACTTAACAATATTTCTATATATATATAAATTCTATTAATTAATTGTGATAACTGGGGTGTTCACTGTATTCTAAATTTTATTTCTCCCACTATAAGTGCCCAGTGTGGCAGTATTTTATAATAGTATTAGGCACTTGGCCAATGTTTTGAATTTATGATGTCCTGGAGACTACTGGTGTTGCATATATACTCAGATACACGTGTAATGTGTTATGCACACATTAAGAATTAAAACCTGACATGGATTTTCATAAATTATTAATGATTTACCTCATGGGGGTAGAAAAGGGTGTGGCAAGAGATCTATGTAATAATTGTCCTGTATTGTGGAACATGTGGTGTATTGTATATTCGTGTGTGTATTTTGTGGGGTTCTATATGTATTGTACATTTGGGTGTATTTTTGGGGGAGTTAGATATAGGGCTTATATAAAAGAAAAGATAAAACATAGGGTTATATATATATACATTTAATTTTGATGACAATAATTTAATTCTATCTCTATTAATTTTTAATTAATATTTTTTTAAGATAGTTAATTTATTTTAATTAACTTTAATAAAGAGTATGTAGATTTGTCTCGATTTAATTTTAATTAATATTTTTGTTTAAAAGAGAATTAGTTATTCTAATTAACCTTATCAAGATGGATATAAATTTTATCTCAATTAAGTTTCAATTGATTTTATTTAGAGAAGATAGAAAATAAATTTTGGATTTATTAATAATTTCAAGTAACCTTTTTAAAGAATATAAATTATTTTAATTAATAGTTTTAAGGGGAAAATAGATTCTCAATGTTATATTTATTGATTTTGTTGTTAATATTTTTTTTAAAAGGAGATAGAATAATAAACGGATTTTTTTAATTGTTAATTTTAAGAGTTTTAATTGCAAGTCCCGTCTCACTGGATCCAGCGCATTTTTGGCTTCTCTAGGCTTTGGTCTAGTTCTAATTATCTTGTGGCCCCTCTTAAAAAAAAAAATAATAAATCTTTTTTTTTACCAGTCTAAGTTAAAGCGGGGTTACATTTGGTAGCAGAGCGTGGTTGAGATTATTAGGGTCAACCCTTGGGTCCTTTGGGTGTGACGGGGCTTTCAAACTCAGGAAATATTCTTGGGGTTCAGATGGAACTTAGAAGAATCGGAAAGGCCCTATATCTAAAAGTGAATATGTGTTGTTAGGTTTAAGGTTGTGTGTATAATATGTCTATGTACTTGCCCGCCTTAAATAGTTGAACGGTAGGTTGCCACGTGGTGTGAAATTTTAGAAGGGGACATTTCTTTGGAAACGCGAATTATCGCAGATCTGTGCCTGGATGGAGATGGTTTGCGTATTACCTTGCCCATAATAGGGGAGGTGTATAATTTATGCGGTATGGCCCGATCGGCAGTCGGTCTCCTCCGACATACGGGAGCCGAAGTGAATAGAATTATTTTTTGAAAATTGTCGTTGGTCGGTGATTTTGTCGTGTTGTGTGTTAGTGTGTGTGTCACGTTCCTTCATATGTAGAGTTGTTGAGAGAGAGCAGTTCAGCTAAGGGGGCTGGGTCCTCGCAACGGTAGGGGGACCCGCAGTCTGCTCGAAGGAAGAGTTTAGTACTCGAGTTTTTCTGATTCCTGTGTTATTATTGTCATTAATTTTGTAGGGTGTTCGGTGTTTTGTGGGAGTTATGTTTTGTTGATTGTGTATTGTGAATTGTGAAATTCTGTCGGCGGTATGCTTTCAGAAATTGCCCCACCCCCTTTCAGGGGTTCTCCAGAAACTTTCGGTGGTGAATGAATTTGATGAGGACCAGCTGCTGGTTTTCTTGGAACTTGTCCTGCAGTTGGCAGATTTCCCGGGTGTGTCCGATGGGGAGGTCTTGTCCCTTATATACCGGTATTGCCAGGGTTCGTTGGCAGGGTTGGTCACCAACACTCTGCGTCGGGGTGGCAGTGTCGACGCTTTTCATGGGGAAGTGTTGGATTACTTCATACCACATCGACGACGTTCCCAGTTTAAGTTAGATTTATTCTATCGCCTACAGGCCAACGGAGAGGCGTTGGGGGACTTCGTGCAGGACGTATGGAAAGCTGCCCGGGCATTAAGATTAGGGTTGCCAGAGACGGAAGTAATACAAGCAATTCTGGAAGGACTGAATCCCCAAGAGAGATCGCGTTTGATATTCGCAGAACGTCCACGTTGTTTCGCGGATCTGTACCGGTTATGTGTGGTTTCTAATACTGTCCGAGTAGGGGACGAGTCCCGGGGAAGAGCTGATACAGATGTCCAAGACTCCAGTGGTTCGTTAGGAGGAGCCAAAAGGGACAAATATGGCGGTTGGAGAAGAACGCAAGAGACGGTCAGAAAAACTGAATATTCCGGAAGTAATGGAGGGTACAAGGGGGTGGCAAGTGAGAAGACGGTAGCAACGGTTACAGCAGAGAAAAGAAATAAGTACGAAATTAACAGGGAAAGAAGAAGTTACATTAGTAAACCAACATCGGCAAGTAGGGAGCCTGTAGCAAGGCGTTATTCCTATTCGGAGAAAAAAGAAACTTTGAAGGTTCCAGAGGAAGTCCCAGTGGCTAATAGAGTTGTGGATGAAGAAGGCGAGGAGAAAGAAGAAAAGCGAAGTAACTTCTGTGGATCAATACAAGACGACAAGAACACGTCTGTTGATATTGAATTACAGGACTCAGAGAGGACGTCATGGTTGAATCCAGATGCCGTAGAATTTGTTCCGGTATCTCCATCTCAGTTCATGACGGATCCAGATCCGGTAACATCATCATCGCCTACGCCGGGAGATGAGAAGTCACTTGATGGTGAAGCTTTACCATCGTCAGTAGAAATTAATTTAGACATTGCACATGGACCTGGACAGCTGTATTCCAGGTTGGGAAATGTTGAGGAAGTTGTAGTTGCTGAGAGTGGTGAAGAAGAGGAATCGAAGGAAGAGGCAGAAGAGCGGTCTGCACATGCTGCGCAGGGGAGTATAAGTGTAAGTGTTAGGGAGGCTGCAAGTGTTTCTGAGGTTGCGGATGGACAAGGGGATGTCTAGGCTGCAAGTGTGGTAGAAGTAGATGAGGTAGAAGTTGGGGAGAAACTGGGTGGCAGCGTTGTGGAGTGTGTGAGTGAGAATGATGTAGTGTGTGAAGATGTGCAGACGCTTTCTGTAAGTAGTGTTGAGGATTCCGAGGAATGGAAAGAAGTTTCGGGCGGACCAGGTGAGCAACTAGAGGATGAAGATGTGCAGTGTCGTGATGGTGATTTCGATTATGTAGAGGAGAAAAAGGAAGAGGTGGAAGAAAGTGAACCAGGGGAAATTGTAGAAGAGAAGAAGGTAGAAGCAGAGGAGTTAGATGTTGAGGATAATCCAAATCGGGGTAAAAGTAGTCAGGTAAGTTGCCTTGATTATAATTTAAAAAAACAAATCAGTACAGCTCAACACGAGATAGTTTCTCAGAGCGAGGTGTCCAAAAGGAACGAGTTCCTAAAGTTCGTCGTAAAAAGGTGAGAAGAAGCGGTTAACGGGTAGCGGGTAGATGTTCCCCACAGTCCCAGTGGTGTTCGTCTACTTCAGCGTTGCGCCCTATGCCTCCGCGAGCCTTGGTTTTCTCCACCCATCCTTATTATCGGAGGGAACCATGTCCTTACCCTTAGTCCTAGCTATTGACCTTTCAGTGATCCTTGCCCTTTTCATCTTCCCAATTTTCCTACCCCTCCCCTTAGAAAACAAAATAAAATAAAAAACAAATAAAAATTAGAAAGGAAAAAGAAAAAAAAATTAAAAAAGGAAAAAAGAAAAATATCAGAAAGGGAGTTAGAAAAGAAGTTAGTTGGAAGAGTTGTGACTAGGTTGGTGTAGTTTTCATTTTTCTTTGTTGTAGTTTATTGCTGATTATTGTAGGGTCCTGGCCATGCCGCATTCCCCGGTTGATTTCCCTGGTAGGTTATTTTGGATTAAGTGTGGGTTTGTTAGACGATGCCGTGCTGAAGTAAAACCCCCCTTGCTAGTTACACAGTATTTAAAGAGTAAGAGAAGGGTTAATGTTCGCGTGCCCTCTATGCGGTTTTCTCTGTCCGGCTAAGCGGGGCCGTCCACCCTAGTGTAGGGATGTGGGCCAGCCATATGGCAAGGATGGAGATGCCTTGTTGGTGCATGTGGCTGGTCGGTCCGAGAGGTGGACGAGAGGAGTGGTACGGTCACTCACATACCACGGTGGATGATACCTTGTTAGGTCTTCGGACGAGTATGTGAGTGGGACCATTAGAAGTAGGTGGTGGTCACCAGAGAGGGTGACGTGTAGGGGCGGTCCCGTGAGTTTGGCATGGCGGAGAGGGTCGCGTGGGGATGGTCGCAGTGGCGTTGAGATTTTCCAGTCCTGTGAAGGGGGGGATAGAATTTGTCCTGAGTAGGTATCGGTCTTTGGGTCTCAGTTTGTGAGTTGGGAGGCCTTGGGAGGTCAGAACTCAGACGGTGCACTCGATTCTTGTTGTTCGTCTTTTCTCCTTCTATCTCTTGTCGCTTTATGCTGACACTGATCAAGTCAGCATGCAGTACCCGCACACACTACACTTCTTCTTCTTTCCTCTTCCTTCGTTTTCACCCTGAGCCTCTGTTCTCCCGAGAGCGGTTAATTTTCTGAGATTTCCCAAGACAGCCAAGAAAGTTGTAGTATTATGACTAGCCAAGAGGCTGTGAGTTAGCTTTTAGGCAACTATGTTGCCCTTTTGGGGTGAGGGAGTGCCGTTCTAATATAGATCGGCGATAATTCAGTATTTAACGTCAAAAATAAACGTTAAATGCTGTACGGTATTTAGCCCTAGCGGTAGAG
Organism: Magicicada septendecula; assembly: GCA_034769895.1. NCBI lineage: Eukaryota > Metazoa > Arthropoda > Insecta > Hemiptera > Cicadidae > Magicicada > Magicicada septendecula. The sequence continues at coordinate 476,823,169 of CM068367.1, read as the reverse complement.
ATAAACCAATCTGCAGTTTTGATAAACTATCTGTAACTGGTTTTAACCATTAAGAGCGGCTTGATTAGTGCTGCACTCTAGCGTGAGCCACGGGTTGCGAGAGCAGAAAGCGGAAATAGTTGCTAGAAATGTTTGTCTCGCTCTGATCGTCGCCTTGTTTGGCTGCTTATTTTTTTTTCTCTCCGGCGGAGAAGAATTTGTTACACCATTCTTCCACCTATGACAGGCTAAATCTAAATAGAACTGCGGTAAGTCTTGGCAATATTTTTATAATTATCTATTTAAAGTTTTACTAATGAAAAACTTGTTTAATAGGCCACAGTAAGTAAAATCAGATGACCTTTTGTGTCACCACGTGTTGAGTGGTGCAATAAGTAATTTAGAGGTAATTATTTTTAGTAATACTATATTAAATTCACATGCCTTAACTAAGGCACCAAAATTGAGAGTTAGGTAAATGCAAAAAGTATTTGTTTAAATCGTACAGGCATGGATGTAATCTGATAACCTTATTACGCTGCCTCGTGTTGAGTGGTGCAATACGTAATTTAAAGGTAATTATTTTTAGTAACACTATATCAATTTCAGAAAGCTTACTAAGGCACCAGAATTGAGAAGAATGTAATTTCCAAAAGGTATTAATTTAAATAGTATAGAAATGATGTAAGCAGGTAACCTCTCTCAACCACGTGGCAAACAAAAATTCAGACTATGTGCAAATTTTATTAAAAGTGTAACAAGCCGAATAATTAGCTAAGCAAAATTGAAGTATGTTAACCCACATGGTTAAAGTTTATTAATATTCAATGTAACTGTACTAAATGTTTTCAAATAGGGCCTGTTGGCCATATAACCTTGCCAAGTGTGTCAAGTATTATATTTAAATAGCCCTAAAGCTGTGTTAAGATTATATATGGGTTTTGGGTGTGTGTGAAGTTTCTGGGGGAATTTGTTTGTGAACTCTAGCTGATAAAATGTGTTGTATGATCAGGGTTCCTCGATGAAGACGTGGACCAGTCCCAACCTGAACTTTTGAACATCCAGATTTCCCTCTCAACTTCATCTGCCGGAGAGGAATAGCAATGACGAAACACAAACACTCTATAATGTAGGCCACGAGATTGCCACTTCACACCCATGGACAAAATAAGGTGAACTCAATCCATTATATTCTTTACACATTGTGATGCACTCAATAGAACCAGTGAAACAATTCAATCATTCAACAACATGACTTTCAGTTTTAAACATTTTAATTGGGTCCCCGATTAACGGGACAGAATAGTGCGTGAACTGGGAGGGAAATCTTTGTATATTTTATTAATTTGTTGGTATAATCTGTAAGCTCAGAGGCTGACATGCTTCTGTGGGTGCTCAACTTTCAAACGTGCCATTCCTTCTTACTTTCAGTATAAGGGTTTCATTACTGCTTCTAATTCATTCAATCTACTTGTAATTTCTCTGTTTCAATTTAGTGTTCATTTTATATATTAATTTCTCATTTTTAAATTCAGTTTGCATTATATAGGGATAGAAGTTTCTGTGGTAGTTTGAGTAGAGTCACAAGTTTAATCCTGTACGGGTGCATGTTCATGCAGTGTTAAACATGCTGTTGAGACAGGTTGAATTATGCACTGACTTGCCCATCAACATGTCGGTCTCTGGGCCAAAATTACTTTTTAAAAGGGTTATAAGGTTCATGACACATTACTATTTTCAAAACTTAACAATATTTCTATATATATATAAATTCTATTAATTAATTGTGATAACTGGGGTGTTCACTGTATTCTAAATTTTATTTCTCCCACTATAAGTGCCCAGTGTGGCAGTATTTTATAATAGTATTAGGCACTTGGCCAATGTTTTGAATTTATGATGTCCTGGAGACTACTGGTGTTGCATATATACTCAGATACACGTGTAATGTGTTATGCACACATTAAGAATTAAAACCTGACATGGATTTTCATAAATTATTAATGATTTACCTCATGGGGGTAGAAAAGGGTGTGGCAAGAGATCTATGTAATAATTGTCCTGTATTGTGGAACATGTGGTGTATTGTATATTCGTGTGTGTATTTTGTGGGGTTCTATATGTATTGTACATTTGGGTGTATTTTTGGGGGAGTTAGATATAGGGCTTATATAAAAGAAAAGATAAAACATAGGGTTATATATATATACATTTAATTTTGATGACAATAATTTAATTCTATCTCTATTAATTTTTAATTAATATTTTTTTAAGATAGTTAATTTATTTTAATTAACTTTAATAAAGAGTATGTAGATTTGTCTCGATTTAATTTTAATTAATATTTTTGTTTAAAAGAGAATTAGTTATTCTAATTAACCTTATCAAGATGGATATAAATTTTATCTCAATTAAGTTTCAATTGATTTTATTTAGAGAAGATAGAAAATAAATTTTGGATTTATTAATAATTTCAAGTAACCTTTTTAAAGAATATAAATTATTTTAATTAATAGTTTTAAGGGGAAAATAGATTCTCAATGTTATATTTATTGATTTTGTTGTTAATATTTTTTTTAAAAGGAGATAGAATAATAAACGGATTTTTTTAATTGTTAATTTTAAGAGTTTTAATTGCAAGTCCCGTCTCACTGGATCCAGCGCATTTTTGGCTTCTCTAGGCTTTGGTCTAGTTCTAATTATCTTGTGGCCCCTCTTAAAAAAAAAAAAAATAAATCTTTTTTTTTACCAGTCTAAGTTAAAGCGGGGTTACATTTGGTAGCAGAGCGTGGTTGAGATTATTAGGGTCAACCCTTGGGTCCTTTGGGTGTGACGGGGCTTTCAAACTCAGGAAATATTCTTGGGGTTCAGATGGAACTTAGAAGAATCGGAAAGGCCCTATATCTAAAAGTGAATATGTGTTGTTAGGTTTAAGGTTGTGTGTATAATATGTCTATGTACTTGCCCGCCTTAAATAGTTGAACGGTAGGTTGCCACGTGGTGTGAAATTTTAGAAGGGGACATTTCTTTGGAAACGCGAATTATCGCAGATCTGTGCCTGGATGGAGATGGTTTGCGTATTACCTTGCCCATAATAGGGGAGGTGTATAATTTATGCGGTATGGCCCGATCGGCAGTCGGTCTCCTCCGACATACGGGAGCCGAAGTGAATAGAATTATTTTTTGAAAATTGTCGTTGGTCGGTGATTTTGTCGTGTTGTGTGTTAGTGTGTGTGTCACGTTCCTTCATATGTAGAGTTGTTGAGAGAGAGCAGTTCAGCTAAGGGGGCTGGGTCCTCGCAACGGTAGGGGGACCCGCAGTCTGCTCGAAGGAAGAGTTTAGTACTCGAGTTTTTCTGATTCCTGTGTTATTATTGTCATTAATTTTGTAGGGTGTTCGGTGTTTTGTGGGAGTTATGTTTTGTTGATTGTGTATTGTGAATTGTGAAATTCTGTCGGCGGTATGCTTTCAGAAATTGCCCCACCCCCTTTCAGGGGTTCTCCAGAAACTTTCGGTGGTGAATGAATTTGATGAGGACCAGCTGCTGGTTTTCTTGGAACTTGTCCTGCAGTTGGCAGATTTCCCGGGTGTGTCCGATGGGGAGGTCTTGTCCCTTATATACCGGTATTGCCAGGGTTCGTTGGCAGGGTTGGTCACCAACACTCTGCGTCGGGGTGGCAGTGTCGACGCTTTTCATGGGGAAGTGTTGGATTACTTCATACCACATCGACGACGTTCCCAGTTTAAGTTAGATTTATTCTATCGCCTACAGGCCAACGGAGAGGCGTTGGGGGACTTCGTGCAGGACGTACGGAAAGCTGCCCGGGCATTAAGATTAGGGTTGCCAGAGACGGAAGTAATACAAGCAATTCTGGAAGGACTGAATCCCCAAGAGAGATCGCGTTTGATATTCGCAGAACGTCCACGTTGTTTCGCGGATCTGTACCGGTTATGTGTGGTTTCTAATACTGTCCGAGTAGGGGACGAGTCCCGGGGAAGAGCTGATACAGATGTCCAAGACTCCAGTGGTTCGTTAGGAGGAGCCAAAAGGGACAAACATGGCGGTTGGAGAAGAACGCAAGAGACGGTCAGAAAAACTGAATATTCCGGAAGTAATGGAGGGTACAAGGGGGTGGCAAGTGAGAAGACGGTAGCAACGGTTACAGCAGAGAAAAGAAATAAGTACGAAATTAACAGGGAAAGAAGAAGTTACATTAGTAAACCAACATCGGCAAGTAGGGAGCCTGTAGCAAGGCGTTATTCCTATTCGGAGAAAAAAGAAACTTTGAAGGTTCCAGAGGAAGTCCCAGTGGCTAATAGAGTTGTGGATGAAGAAGGCGAGGAGAAAGAAGAGAAGCGAAGTAACTTCTGTGGATCAATACAAGACGACAAGAACACGTCTGTTGATATTGAATTACAGGACTCAGAGAGGACGTCATGGTTGAATCCAGATGCCGTAGAATTTGTTCCGGTATCTCCATCTCAGTTCATGACGGATCCAGATCCGGTAACATCATCATCGCCTACGCCGGGAGATGAGAAGTCACTTGATGGTGAAGCTTTACCATCGTCAGTAGAAATTAATTTAGACATTGCACATGGACCTGGACAGCTGTATTCCAGGTTGGGAAATGTTGAGGAAGTTGTAGTTGCTGAGAGTGGTGAAGAAGAGGAATCGAAGGAAGAGGCAGAAGAGCGGTCTGCACATGCTGCGCAGGGGAGTATAAGTGTAAGTGTTAGGGAGGCTGCAAGTGTTTCTGAGGTTGCGGATGGACAAGGGGATGTCTAGGCTGCAAGTGTGGTAGAAGTAGATGAGGTAGAAGTTGGGGAGAAACTGGGTGGCAGCGTTGTGGAGTGTGTGAGTGAGAATGATGTAGTGTGTGAAGATGTGCAGACGCTTTCTGTAAGTAGTGTTGAGGATTCCGAGGAATGGAAAGAAGTTTCGGGCGGACCAGGTGAGCAACTAGAGGATGAAGATGTGCAGTGTCGTGATGGTGATTTCGATTATGTAGAGGAGAAAAAGGAAGAGGTGGAAGAAAGTGAACCAGGGGAAATTGTAGAAGAGAAGAAGGTAGAAGCAGAGGAGTTAGATGTTGAGGATAATCCAAATCGGGGTAAAAGTAGTCAGGTAAGTTGCCTTGATTATAATTTAAAAAAACAAATCAGTACAGCTCAACACGAGATAGTTTCTCAGAGCGAGGTGTCCAAAAGGAACGAGTTCCTAAAGTTCGTCGTAAAAAGGTGAGAAGAAGCGGTTAACGGGTAGCGGGTAGATGTTCCCCACAGTCCCAGTGGTGTTCGTCTACTTCAGCGTTGCGCCCTATGCCTCCGCGAGCCTTGGTTTTCTCCACCCATCCTTATTATCGGAGGGAACCATGTCCTTACCCTTAGTCCTAGCTATTGACCTTTCAATGATCCTTGCCCTTTTCATCTTCCCAATTTTCCTACCCCTCCCCTTAGAAAACAAAATAAAATAAAAAACAAATAAAAATTAGAAAGGAAAAAGAAAAAAAAATTAAAAAAGGAAAAAAGAAAAATATCAGAAAGGGAGTTAGAAAAGAAGTTAGTTGGAAGAGTTGTGACTAGGTTGGTGTAGTTTTCATTTTTCTTTGTTGTAGTTTATTGCTGATTATTGTAGGGTCCTGGCCATGCCGCATTCCCCGGTTGATTTCCCTGGTAGGTTATTTTGGATTAAGTGTGGGTTTGTTAGACGATGCCGTGCTGAAGTAAAACCCCCCTTGCTAGTTACACAGTATTTAAAGAGTAAGAGAAGGGTTAATGTTCGCGTGCCCTCTATGCGGTTTTCTCTGTCCGGCTAAGCGGGGCCGTCCACCCTAGTGTAGGGATGTGGGCCAGCCATATGGCAAGGATGGAGATGCCTTGTTGGTGCATGTGGCTGGTCGGTCCGAGAGGTGGACGAGAGGAGTGGTACGGTCACTCACATACCACGGTGGATGATACCTTGTTAGGTCTTCGGACGAGTATGTGAGTGGGACCATTAGAAGTAGGTGGTGGTCACCAGAGAGGGTGACGTGTAGGGGCGGTCCCGTGAGTTTGGCATGGCGGAGAGGGTCGCGTGGGGATGGTCGCAGTGGCGTTGAGATTTTCCAGTCCTGTGAAGGGGGGGATAGAATTTGTCCTGAGTAGGTATCGGTCTTTGGGTCTCAGTTTGTGAGTTGGGAGGCCTTGGGAGGTCAGAACTCAGACGGTGCACTCGATTCTTGTTGTTCGTCTTTTCTCCTTCTATCTCTTGTCGCTTTATGCTGACACTGATCAAGTCAGCATGCAGTACCCGCACACACTACACTTCTTCTTCTTTCCTCTTCCTTCGTTTTCACCCTGAGCCTCTGTTCTCCCGAGAGCGGTTAATTTTCTGAGATTTCCCAAGACAGCCAAGAAAGTTGTAGTATTATGACTAGCCAAGAGGCTGTGAGTTAGCTTTTAGGCAACTATGTTGCCCTTTTGGGGTGAGGGAGTGCCGTTCTAATATAGATCGGCGATAATTCAGTATTTAACGTCAAAAATAAACGTTAAATGCTGTACGGTATTTAGCCCTAGCGGTAGAGATAAACCAATCTGCAGTTTTGATAAACTATCTGTAACTGGTTTTAACCATTAAGAGCGGCTTGATTAGTGCTGCACTCTAGCGTGAGCCACGGGTTGCGAGAGCAGAAAGCGGAAATAGTTGCTAGAAATGTTTGTCTCGCTCTGATCGTCGCCTTGTTTGGCTGCTTATTTTTTTTTCTCTCCGGCGGAGAAGAATTTGTTACACCATTCTTCCACCTATGACAGGCTAAATCTAAATAGAACTGCGGTAAGTCTTGGCAATATTTTTATAATTATCTATTTAAAGTTTTACTAATGAAAAACTTGTTTAATAGGCCACAGTAAGTAAAATCAGATGACCTTTTGTGTCACCACGTGTTGAGTGGTGCAATAAGTAATTTAGAGGTAATTATTTTTAGTAATACTATATTAAATTCACATGCCTTAACTAAGGCACCAAAATTGAGAGTTAGGTAAATGCAAAAAGTATTTGTTTAAATCGTACAGGCATGGATGTAATCTGATAACCTTATTACGCTGCCTCGTGTTGAGTGGTGCAATACGTAATTTAAAGGTAATTATTTTTAGTAACACTATATCAATTTCAGAAAGCTTACTAAGGCACCAGAATTGAGAAGAATGTAATTTCCAAAAGGTATTAATTTAAATAGTATAGAAATGATGTAAGCAGGTAACCTCTCTCAACCACGTGGCAAACAAAAATTCAGACTATGTGCAAATTTTATTAAAAGTGTAACAAGCCGAATAATTAGCTAAGCAAAATTGAAGTATGTTAACCCACATGGTTAAAGTTTATTAATATTCAATGTAACTGTACTAAATGTTTTCAAATAGGGCCTGTTGGCCATATAACCTTGCCAAGTGTGTCAAGTATTATATTTAAATAGCCCTAAAGCTGTGTTAAGATTATATATGGGTTTTGGGTGTGTGTGAAGTTTCTGGGGGAATTTGTTTGTGAACTCTAGCTGATAAAATGTGTTGTATGATCAGGGTTCCTCGATGAAGACGTGGACCAGTCCCAACCTGAACTTTTGAACATCCAGATTTCTCTCTCAACTTCATCTGCCGGAGAGAAATAGCAATGACGAAACACAAACACCCTATAATGTAGGCCACGAGATTGCCACTTCACACCCATGGACAAAATAAGGTGAACTCAATCCATTATATTCTTTACACATTGTGATGCACTCAATAAAACCAGTGAACCAATTCAATCATTCAACAACATGACTTTCAGTTTTAAACATTTTAATTGGGTCCCCGATTAACGGGACAGAATAGTGCGTGAACTGGGAGGGAAATCCTTGTATATTTTATTAATTTGTTGGTATAATCTGTAAGCTCAGAGGCTGACATGCTTCTGTGGGTGCTCAACTTTCAAACGTGCAATTCCTTCTTATTTTCAGTATAAGGGTTTCATTACTGCTTCTAATTCATTCAATCTACTTGTAATTTCTCTGTTTCAATTTAGTGTTCATTTTATATATTAATTTCTCATTTTTAAATTCAGTTTGCATTATATAGGGATAGAAGTTTCTGTGGTAGTTAAGTAGAGTCACAAGTTTAATCCTGTACGGGTGCATGTTCATGCAGTGTTAAACATGCTGTTGAGACAGGTTGAATTATGCACTGACTTGCCCATCAACATGTCGGTCTCTGGGCCAAAATTACTTTTTAAAAGGGTTATAAGGTTCATGACACATTACTATTTTCAATACTTAACAATATTTCTATATATATATAAATTCTATTAATTAATTGTGATAACTGGGGTGTTCACTGTATTCTAAATTTTATTTCTCCCAGTATAAGTGCCCAGTGTGGCAGTATTTTATAATAGTATTAGGCACTTGGCCAACTTCTTGAATTTATGATGTCCTGGGGACTACTGGTGTTGCATATATACTCAGATACACGTGTAATGTGTTATGCACACATTAAGAATTAAAACCTGACATGGATTTTCATAAATTATTAATGATTTACTTCATGGGGATAGAAAAGGGTGTGGCAAGAGATCTATGTAATAATTGTCCTGTATTGTGGAACATGTGATGTATTGTATATTCGTGTGTGTATTTTGTGGGGTTCTATATTATTGTACATTTGGGTGTATTTTTGGGGGAGTTAGATATAGGGCTTATATAAAAGAAAAGATAAAACATAGGGTTATATATATATATATATATATATATATATATTATATATATATATATATATATATATATATTATAAGAAGACCCTGTATGCCGGTCCTTACAAAAAATAAAAAGTAGATGGAAAATTTTATAAAAAATAAAATTTTCGATGAAAAATAATTTTGTTTATGTTAATAAAGGTGTGTAAATAAGAAATAAAGCTGTTTTAAAGGTTTTGTAAAAATTTTGATAATCAGGCAGGTATTTATTAACTATCGAGCACTTCTGGAAGATTTGAACCAAGTCTGGAGTTAAATAGATTAACTCCAGTCAGCAATCGATTGGTGATTTTTCTTACTGGTCCAATATCTCACTCAAATAAAATATTTTCTTCTTCTTGAAGTCCCTTAGCCGTAATAAATAATCTTAAATTTGCCTGTGAAAAAATAACAGATAAAAAATAATTGAAATATATTGACTTATTGAACAATTTAATAAATAATCGATCTTTTATCGATTGAGAACAATTATCGACTCCGTCTCAGGGAACTATCGATTGTGCATACAGTATAAAAATTATTATAGGTATTATATAAAGGACAGGTTCTTTGAGCGATTAAATTAATAGTCAGAGAAGGATGACGAGAAAGTATAACATTAACAATTAAAATAAATTCAATAATTATTATTTAATAGTATTTAAATAATTCTGATATATAATGTTTAATAAATTGTTTTGTCAGACCATTGGCAGCTTGGATGACGTCACCACGAGATGAAGGAAGCAGGCTTAGTCAATTCAAAGATGGCCGCTACTCGATCTGGATATATTACTGCGAAGTCGTCGTGTCAAAAAATCACAACAAAATTACCTTCATGAATGTTTGAAATGTTCCCGCACTGGTGTAATTTGTCTACTAGGTTGTTTGGTGTGTTCTGAAGAAGTGTTCCATGTAAACTTGTGTTAATTAGGTTATTTTGTATGTGTTCACTTCTAGTGGTTAGATGTTTGTAAAAGTGATTATGCGTTGTAGCGTGAATTGTGTCAAATATATTGTTTTACTGTTTTATATCACTCGTATCATGAAGTTAGGTGTTATTTCTCACTATTGCCGTTAAAGTTTTGGGAAATTTAGCTCAGAAAGTGTTCAATTCATCTAACTCTCGATGCACTGACATTAATAGTAATTTGTCGTACCATTTTCTACTCAGTTTTTAAAGAACGTTTTGTCACACAACTATTCAGCTTGATATTCAACAAAGGACTAATTAACTTGGTCAAAATCTGGCCCAGTTAATCTTTGAAAAAGTATTGTTAACATATTTCGATTAACCATACACATGATAAAATATTACATTATATATGGAATTTATTTATTTTATTCATCACTTTCATGAATTATGAACCTTATCATTGGTTTAATCATCTCATTCCCTTTAAATTGATATATTATAGTCCATATCTGTAGACATTTTGTGGAAATTAACAAATTTCTTTCCCTTTTTGGAAATATAGGCTCAAAATTGGATTTCCGCCTTTATACAAAATTTTCTTCCATTTTGATTATCACTAATACTATTATAATAAATTTTAATTAGTCATATTCCTCTTCCTTTCCTTAAATACATATAAATTAAACCTTTGAACTGGTTTTTTGTGTTAATCTCTGAATTTGACATTGCTCTTTAAAATTAATTAATTTATATATTTTGAAAATTTACAATATTTTAAGGTATATTTCCTTATTATCATTTTAACTCATAGGATCATTCCCAGTAGTGGTTAACTGATTTACCTTATCTAAATCTTGCTAGTTTACAGGATTTATAAGTGAATTATACTGGTTTATATGGTTTCTGTGAATTCACCAAATGGCCTAGAGTTTAGAATTTTATATTTCTGTCTTTCTCAAATAAATTTAATCCTACCTCCTCCTCTGACTTTACATAGTTACTATTACATGAAAATAAAATGGTTTATAACTTATTGTGAGGTGTAGTATTTAATTAACACTACTGTTATACAAAATAATTATGAACAGTATTTAGCAATCTGCACAATTGAACATATTGCTGACATGGTTTGAACATATACTTTTAACTATTTTTGAGTTAACATAGCATACCTACTGAAACATTATTAATGGTATGTATGCTGTTATTTAGCAAACATTATTCATTTTAAACATATAATATAAATCTTATTTTCTAATAACTCTTACAAATACATTGATTTTATTGCTGTGAACACACAGTCTATTTAGACATTTTAAACCTATGAATACTAAATTAATGCCAGTCCTTTCTGGTCTAAACCATTATTATTTGTGATCCCCTTCATCAGTAAACATGACCACCCATACTCTAGTTATTATGCATTGTTTACAAATGTCTTGTAAATAAGGAGTTACATTAAAATAATAAAATACTGGAAATCTTCCATTTTATCATTTAATTATGCTGTTTATTATTGGATATTAAAGTTGTTATATAGCATATTGATAAGTCATAGTATCACTAACTTTAAGTTTATTGCATTTCCAAAAAACACTTACACAAATTCACTTTCACTGTTGGTTCTGATATTTTGAGTCTTATTATCTCAGACCAGACCTTTAGTAATCATGGACTGTTAAGACTTGTTTATTTTCTTATCACACAATAGCTTTAGTCGGTTCACTTCTTATAATACTATACAGCACTTTAGTTTTCTAAATAATTACATTCTTATAGGACTTTGGTATGTTATACTTTCTTTTTAATCGTTTTTGTGGGTTTGGGGTTGATGGTAGTTAATAATAATAATAGGTTTTACAACGGTGTTTCTTTCATACTATTTCTTCCTCTCCTCCTGTCTTCTTTCTTGTCCTTCTTCTTATCTTCTTTCTTGTCCTTCTTCTGTTCTTCATTCTTGTCCTCCTTCTAGTCTTCATTCTTCTGGTCTTCTTGTCTTCCTTCTTCATTCTTGGGTAAACCAAGGTACTTTGTGTTATCTCGACTGATGTTTAGTTTGGAGCATCTAATTTATTTACTGATACGGACCTTGTTCTTCTCTAAAGGTTTCAGGGTATTGTTTTCTTCCTGATCACAAACTTTATTCTTCCTTCTTCTTGTATTTTGGGGTATTTTGGTATTCACCACTCTTAAACTGATTCTCTTTCTTCTTGATATGGTGTTATTTAATTTGTTTACTGCTCCTAGTTTCCTGGGTAAATTACTGATCTTATAATATGAGTTGCTTTCAATACTTTCTTTGATATTTAAACAGTGGTTTTTATATAATGTAATGAGGATTTTTATTTTATCGTGGTTCATTCCTTTGATTTCATTAAATCTCATTCAATATTATTTTAACATATGTGGTGTAATTAAACTTTATGATTTTATATGACTTAATAAGTAGTGGATTTTCTGTCACGCTACAATATATACATTTAATTTTGATGACAATTAATTAATTCTATCTCTATTAATTTTTAATTAATATTTTTTTTAAGAGAGTTAATTTATTTTAATTAACTTTAATAAAGAGTATGTAGATTTGTCGATATTTAATTTTAATTAATATTTTTGTTTAAAAGAGAATTAGTTATTCTAATTAACCTTATCAAGATGGATATAAATTTTATCTCAATTAAGTTTCAATTGATTTTATTTAGAGAAGATAGAAAATAAATTTTGGATTTATTAATAATTTCAAGTAACCTTTTTAAAGAATATAAATTATTTTAATTAACAGTTTTAAGGGGAAAATAGATTCTCAATGTTATATTTATAGATTTTGTTGTTAATATTTTTTTTAAAAGGAGATAGAATAATAAACGGATTTTATTAATTGTTAATTTTATGAGTTTTAATTGCAAGTCCCGTCTAACTGCATCCAGCGCATTTTTTGCTTCTCCAGGCTTTGGTCTGTAGAACCCCACAAAATACACACACGAATATACAATACATCTACATGTTCCACAATACAGGACAATTATTACATAGATCTTAATTCTTAATGTGTGCATAACACATTACACGTGTATCTGCGTATATATGCAACACCAGTAGTCCCCAGGACATAATAAATTCAAAATTTGGCCAAGTGCCTAATACTATTATAAAATACTGCCACACTGGGCACTTATACTGGGAGAAATAAAATTTAGAATACAGTGAACACCCCAGTTATCAATATTAATTAATAGAATTTATATATATAGAAATATTGTTAAGTTTTGAAAACAGTAATGTGTCATGAACCTTATAACCCTTTTAAAAGTATGTTTGGCCCAGAGACCGACATGTTGATGGGCAAGTCAGTGCATAATTCAACCTGTCTCAACAGCATGTTTAACACTGCATGAACATGCACCCGTACAGAATTAAACTTGTGACTCAACTTAACTACCACAGAAACTTCTATCCCTATATAATGCAAACTGAATTTAAAAATGAGAAATTAATATATAAAATGAACACTAAATTGAAACAGAGAAATTACAAGTATATTGAATGAATTAGATGCAGTAATAAAACTCTTATACTGAAAATAAGAAGGAATTGCACGTTTGAAAGTTGAGCAGCCACAGAAGCATCTCAGCCTCTGAGCTCACAATTATACAAACAAATTAATAAAATTTACAAAAGATTTCCCTCCCAGTTCACGCACTATTCTGTCCCGTTAATCGGGGACCCAATTAAAATGTTTAAAACTGAAAGTCATGTTGTTGAATGATTGAATTGATTCACTGGTTCTATTGAGTGAATCACAATGTGTAAAGAACATAATGGATTGAGTTCACCTTATTTTGTCCATGGGTGTGAAGTGGCAATCTCGTGGCCTACATTATAGGGTGTTTGTGTTTCGTCATTGCTATTCCTCTCCGGCAGATGAAGTTGAGAGAGAAATCTGGATGTTCAAAAGTTCAGGTTGGGGCTGGTCCACGTCTTCATCGAGGAACCCGCAGTTCTATTTAGATTTAGCCAGTCATAGGTGGAAGAATGGTGTAACAAATTCTTCTCCGCCGGAGAGAAAAAAAAATAAGCAGCCAAACAAGGCGACGATGAGAGCGAGACAAAGATTTCTAGAAGCCCAGTTCCGCTTTCTGCTCTCGCAACCCGTGGCTCACGCTAGGGTGCAGCACTAATCAAGCCGCTCTAAATGGTAATTCAGGCAGCAGAATTGCTTATCTCAACTGCTAGGGCTAAATACCGTACAGCATTTAACGTTTATTTTTGACGTTAAATACTGAATAATCGCCGATCTATATTAGAACGGCACACCCTCACCCCAAAAGGGCAACATAGTTGCCTCACAGTTAAACGCAGGGAGGGTACCCTGCAGTGTACCCCCTCCTCCAAAACAAGCCAGTGGTCATCGTGATTAGGTCGGCCCAGCAGCACTTACCCTCAGGAGAACAGAGGCTCAGAAAGAAAACGAAAGAGACGAAAGAAGGCATGTAGTATGTAAGTGTGCGGGTGCTGCACGCTGACCTGATCAGGGCCAGCCCACAGCAAAGAGGGACAGTGGAGGAAAGACCAAAGAAAAGTGGAGGACCTCGCAGACTTCCGACCTCCTGAGGCTTGTCCACTAAAGCCAGAACACGACTGCCACCTTAACAGGGCATCTGCCCTATCTCTACGGGGACTAACCACCTTCAATAATCCGCGATCCCCCCCGACAGCGCTTCAATTTAGAAATATGGCTTACCACTCTTTTAGCATCGTCCCCCGGTACGCCCAGCCGGGCCGTCACCGGTGACGTGAATCCCAGGATCCGACATGGCCCCGACCAGCGGTAACACAACTTTGCGGCACGGTTGTCTGCGGCTGAGCTGAGTGGGTGGCTTTGGCAATACACCCAGTCACCAATTCGGAAGGGGTTTGGAATTCGCCCCTGATTATAACGCCGACGGTCTCGCTCGTGCGCTCGCAGCAAATTCTTCCGAGCTTCCTTCCACCTCTCCGCTGTTTTATTATTGGGCTCCCGCGGCAGAAGATCTTCGATATTCCACAAATTGGTCAACGGGAGTGCGGGCGAGAATCCAAACAGGATTTCAAAGGGCACGGCCTGATGACTATCGTGTCGGGCCGTGTTGAAAGCTAACTGTAACCACTTCAGATTCTGATCCCAGGTGGTTTGTTGCTCTGCGTGATAAGCAATCAGGGCGGACCGGAGATTCCGATTGAATCTCTCCGCATGGGACGGTTGTGGGTAATAAGGGGAAGTGTTCACGTGTTTGATCCCACTGGCGAAACACATTCCCACTGGCGAAACACCCGAAATGAACTGCGGGCCATTGTCCGAGACAATGATGGTCGGAAGACCGAAATGCTGAAACACATTGTTCTGTAGCGCGTTAATGGTTAAACGAGCGGTTGCCTGCCGTAAGGGCAGTAGCCAGGCAAACTTAGAAAAAGCATCCACACAAACAAGCAGGTAAGCATTACCTGACTTGCTACGGGGGAACGGCCCCACGTAGTCGATGAACAACTTCTCCATCTGTCTGCTCGCCACCTCAGATAACAACAACCCTAGTTTGGTGTTCTGGGCAGGCTTGCTCAAGCCACAAAGATGACAGCTCTTAACCATTGTCGCGATGTCCCTATCCATGCCCTTCCAGATAAAATGTTTCCTAACACTGGAAATGGTCTTAGAAATTCCCTTGTGGCCTCCTACTGGGGAATTATGGTAATAACTGAATAAAGTATCAGTGGATACGATTTTTTATTTTTTACCGACTTCTGGCATAGCATACTCAGTTTACGTTAAAACACATTGTTTGTTTAAAATTTAAGTTCAAAGAAAAATCTATTTAAAAGAAAAATCTATGATGTTACAAAGAGGTATTGTAAATTGTAAATACGTTCACATTAATAATAAACTCTCTTTGCTATTTTGTGTATACACTTCGAAGAACTGTTCTGGAAAAACTTTTGTATCAATTACCGAAAATGACAAACAAAAAATTCAAAATGATTGCATTCTGACATCAAATATTGTATACAAAGAGGTATTGTAAATTGTAAATACGTTCACATTAATAAACTCTCTTTGCTATTTTGTGTATACACTTCGCTGAGTATATAATTTCAATAACCCAACAAAACACTAAATCATTTTGGGGGGGGGGGGGGAGGGGAAGGTTCAATGTGCGAAAGTTTTGCACGAGCTTACTGGTAAACTTTAATACAGTTCAGAGACGTAGATAAAATGTGGTCGACTAACAACAACAAGTTACTCAAAAGACAGCGTGATACCTGTAGGTTGCTCAGAATAGTTCAGTAAAGGCGATAAACAAGACGTAAACGATATGCACTTGACAGAATTTCCAAGAACTAAGTTATTGTAAAACCGCCTGATTCCTAGAATATACATTCGTCAATTTATGGAAAAACAACGTGACCCGCTTTTATCAGAGCTTCGTTGTTGACTTTATGTGTTGAATGAAAACATATCATAATAGAGCGCTGCTTATAATTCTATTTAGTTTGGAGAAATCGTTGATAAAATTCTTAGAACATATCATTAAACGTAAACATGATATTAATTTATGTTCATCCATTATAAAGTATCTGAACTAAAGCATTTTGTTTATGCAATATCTCCCTTAGTTTGAGCACAGTGATGGTGAAAACCTTGAGTACGTATTTTCAGTATTATAGTTATTAACAATGAATCAAGGTGTGTGATATATTTTTAGACTTTTTCGTGTCTGTGACGCTTTTAAGATGTCTGAATTGTAACAAACAGTAGTGTCATATGTTGAATAATCTAGGTAATTCCGCTGTCATTTTAAAAGACCCAGTTATTCTTCCAAACGTTGTGTGTAATTCAGACAGCATACATGTCAAACGTTGTGTGAAGATACAGTCTACCTTAAACAAAACATTGAACAAAAATTGTTTAAAATGAAAATTCAGCTAAATGATGCCAATACGTTATGTTAATAATTAATTTATATATATTTAATTTCTGCCCTGCCGACAATATGATGCAGTCATAGAAGACATGACCTACAGCTAGTTTTTCCGTAAACAACTCTCCGAACTAAAATATATTACTGTCCGGAATAATACTATTAAATCTATGATCAGTTGAAACTTTTCAAATTCATCCAAAAAAGAATGTGCATTTACGTTTAATGTTTGCCAAGAGTTTGGTTTTGGCTGATAAAAGCCTGACACACTCTGTCCAACTTAGCTCGTGTTACACCGTAATAAATGTTATAAGCCGACACAACATAACAATTAATCTTAGTCTACTGGATCCTATATGTCTGTTTCCCGCCTTTTCCAAGATTCCATCTTCTGTTCTGGTTTTATTAATTATGCTGGAGTAAAACTTCAACTCAATACATCATGTGGCGTCTGTGCATAGCGTAAACTTTTACATTCAGCGTTGATAATATTAATCAGAGCTATCGGTCGTAAAGTTGCTCACAACTCTCGTACTGCTGATCACCGTTTCTCACATCAGGTTTGATATTCAAGCACTGAAAAATTATATCAAAATTTCTTCTTGTTATTAATTGTTAATGTAATTATAAATCAATTTATGAAATAATTTATATAATTTCTATTACATATTAAATTAATAATAATAACATATTCTTATTCTATTATTACTTATTTTGATTTTTGTAGTAATGTATTTGCCAGGATTCATTTTTCATTACGTAGTTACATTTTATATTGTTTTATATTTTCATTACTGGACTAACTTTGGTTCCTTTGACTTATAATGATAAGAACATTTACATCCTTATAAATGCTGTTTAGTGAGTGTTAAAATATTACGGGACAACTTTGACGGTGCCCAATAAAGCTACTTTCTGAATGGCTCGTAAATGCTGTTCAAGCAGTTTCAATTTCTTCATATCGATTTATCGGGTAAGGTGCGGAAGCAGGACTACAAATTGAAGGTGGACACAGGAGGAGGTGTATGGAAAGTTAATGCAGGGATCCGATCATTCGTCAGTGGTAGGTCGCTGGAACAGCAAGACTAGACGTAGGTGGACTGCCAAACTGATAGAGAGTCAGAGGGAGTGATTTGACCGTCCTTTCGATGAAATCAACTATTATACATCATACGGCTCCTGATTGGACACGGTTATGTCCGCAACTATTTCTCCAAGATTGTTAAAACTAGGAGCTCGGCGTACCATTGTGGTGACTTTGATTTGTTCAACGCGCACCACACAGTTTCTTCGAATGTGAAAAGTGGGCGGTGCAGAAACAGAGACTTAAGGCGAAGATTGGTCAGCTAGCGCCCGACAGTGTCATGATCATTTTATCTGATAATGTCAAGTGCTGCCAGATGGCGACATTTGTGAGAAGTGAGATGCGCAGAAAGAAGCAACAAGAAAGATCTTTGAATTACAGAAAGCTGAAGATGAAGCAAGAAGGAGGTTGGCTGCTCAATAAAGGCACCACTTTGACTAAATGCAAAATGGTCCCGAGGTGGTTAACCTGAAGAAGTGGTGGATTAAGGTTTTAGTGGGTAAGAGTCGCATACAAGAAATAGCTGTACATCACTGATACAATGAATTTTCCCATTAACTTTTATCGTTGTTGTTGTTGTTGTTACTAAAAATACATTCAAAGAACATTGCCAGTAGTATTCTTCTGAAGTTCCACGATTCTATTTCCGCTCACCTCAGCGAACTTTTTCATGATTTCAGATATTGCCGTTTTGCTAACTTTACTAACATGTTTCACACCTGTCTCTCCTCGCAGATGTGATAGTCTCTCATTCTATAGTAATCTGTGATTTCTCTAACACGAATGCAGACAGAAGGCTTTTTATTTTTTAAATATTTGAGAATTATGTTACTTTAGAATTTTTTGGAATTGCATTCACCTTAAGTTACGAGAAAAAGATTCCTTTTTCACAGATAAGATAAAAACATAAGTAGGAAACTATGATAGGAGGGGTAAGACTGCGCACGACAGTTTTCTGCCATCTAGTAACTACAGTTGGTATCATTGTACCCCCCTTCCCTTCACTTGACTGGGAAGGAAGCCATTATACTAGTATAGGTACAGTTACAGTGGTAGGCGTCACAGCTGGTAAGGGTTTCTTGTTTTCTTGATTTTATTGTTAATTTTAAGTCAGTAACTTATCAGTGATATAGAATTGTTACTACTTCGTTTGAAAAAATAACTAGCACATTTTAATATACTACAACGAATTTAATATACTGTTTAAATTTGTGGAGCCCCACGATCTTGGAGCGCCAAAATTTATACAACGTTACATATACATACATATACATGTGGGCATGTCAGGCCTCACGTTCAAGGGATACAAAATTATACAACGAATTTATATGTAAATTCGATATACAGTAATTCATCAGGTTGTATAATTATACCAGTGTATTTATAATAAGAGTATTTTTATTTATCAATATTTAAAACTCATATTTATTATTTATTCATTATTATAAATATTCATAAACATCATTAATAATTGTCGGTCACGATATTTCTCATTATTAAATGTTTATATCTTATGATATGCAACATTACACATATTTAAACATCTCTTATATCTAAACATGTTAATAATCTTATGTCTATACATGTTAAATAATTGGTTTATTAATTTATTATAAAATTAAAAATTTTTATATTGAAATAATGTGTCTTATCTCAGATCTGACCTCTACTCGCTCAGTCTATACCAATGTTTAAAATTCAATTTAAATTTATATTAATTGCTTGTAGACTGGCCTTTGTTTTAATATTCAACTTTAAATTAATCTTTCTATACTTCAAATATCTAATCACTTTACTATCTATTTTGATAATAAACTCTACTCTCTTTACTTTAAATTCTCTTTCATTTATTAATGCTTTTATATATATGCGATAGCTCATTCTTACTACTAAACATTTATTTACATTGTAACATATTATTAGTAAGTATAAACTTTTCTTTGTTTTAATTTACTGTCTTTTGAAATCGTCTTTATGAGCTCTTTTTTTTACAAATCATTTAAAATGCATTATGCATGTCACCTCGATTTCTGATGATCTTACGACTGTTGTCCGGGGTCCAGCGTTGTCCAGAGTTAGTTTTCCATTCCTCTTGTCATGGCGTGGTCCTGGATACATCTAGAGTCCAGCGTCGCTCTACAGCAGCACATGTTCCTGGATACGTCTAGAGTCCAGCGTCGTTCTACGGCAGCATGTTTCTGGATACGTCTAGAGTCCAGCGTCGCTCTACAGCAGCTTTCCCGTATATACTCTTGGTAGACTTACTATTGCGGTATTTACTTTTTCCGTAATATTGTCGTGAATTTAACGAACGTTATTTCGTTTGTTACTGTGACTTGTAATAGAATAAAAATAAACTGTTAAGAAGGGTTTTTGGTCGAACCCTTAATTTATACCCTCACGAGATTCCGCGCCAGTCGGCTCCAAAATCGTCCTGTCGATACCTACATATCTCGTGACAGCCCCCACTCCCGAACCTTTTCATCTATTTGCAATTATTAGCAAATAGCAATGTTTTGCACGGAATCGAGATAGCACAAATCATAGCTAATTAGATTAAGCACTCACTATATTAATTTGAGCGTCTTAGGGTAATTTGCGTATTTTTTAGCAACTTTATTTTGCACTGTCTTCGCATAACGTGTTCTATTAACGTCATCTTTTCACTGGGGATAACTATAAATTTTACACACATTTTGGTGCCTTCGGTTTGATCATAAACTAATTAGTTTTCGCTCAGTGAATTAAAATAATTATTTATTTAATTACTTGGGGCGGGTTGCTGAGATTCCTGTCTTTGCCTGCATCACTAACACACACAAGATACACGTGTAACACACATACAATTGAGCAGGTGTTCATTGCTTGTCGAAACAGGTTAATCTCTCCCCTAATCTAACAATGAAATATTTTTGCAATCTCAGACCTCTCCATTTACCCGTAACTTATACAAATTATACAAAATTTATATTTATTTAAATTAATGCCTAATACAGCGTATGGCTGTATCGTTGCAATACATTTAATACTGATTAGATTCATACCATCAGATATAAAAAATGTATTAAAGTAAGTCAGTCAGGGAATATATTTTACCTTGTGTTACAAGAGTGCGCGGACTAGTAGCGGGAAAAACTGCGCAAGCGCAGTCTTGCCCGTCTTTTTTTTTTTAAAGTAGTAAAAAATGTGAATTTTTACAAAAATTGAATAATCTGTTACACTAATCAAAGTTTTATTGGCTTTTGAAATTATTCTGATATTGTCAAGTAGGCTGCAAATGTTTAAGCTTCAACGTCAATTTTTTAACAATAACAATAATCGTAGTAATTTTACCTATTTAGGCAGATGATTTAACGAAATAATAATCCGTTATGTTTTGTACTAGGCCTATAAATAGTCTATATAGATTAATTAAGAGATTGTTTTTGCTGAAGAATCATGACCCGTGACCGAAAGAGGACGTCAGAACGAAAGGGGTGCACTCAAGCTACGCTTGAAGAAGCTAGAAAGAGAATTGCTAAATGCGGTTCAAAAAGACAAGTTGCTAATGACCTAGGTATTCCAGAATCAACACTACGCTTAAGGCTGAGTAGAGGTTATGCATCTTCATCATTAGGTCGATTTAAGGCAACATTTGCTTCCCAAATGGAAGAAAATTTTGTAAATAATTTGAAGACTTTGATAATAAGTTTTATGGAGTAAAAATAAAGGATCTGCGGACACTAGCTTTCAAATTTGATGAAATTAATGGTATTTTGCATAGATTTGACGTTACAAAGCAAATGGCAGGTAGAGATTGGGTCCACGGATTTTTGAAACGTCATTCTGACCTTTCCCTACGACAGTCAACTGCCACTGGGCTTGGGCGCGCAATGGGATTCAACGAAGTTCAGGTTAAAAGATATTTTAACAATTTAGAAGATGTTATTACCAAATATCAGTTTCCTTCATCCCGTATCTACAATATGGACGAGACTGGGGTTAGCATTGTTCCTTACAAAATCAAAAAAAGTTATTAGTACCAAGGGCGTGTGAATACAGTTGTGAGTAGAGAACGAGGAGAAACTGTTGCCGTAGTGTGTTGTATGAGTGCGTCTGGTCACTTTGTGCCCCCGAATTCATATTCCCGCGGAAAAGAATGAAAGAAAAATTTCTCTATGGACCACCACCATTATCAATTGCAATGCTATCGGAATCGGGGTTTATTAATTCAGATTTATTTACTGAGTGGCTTCAACATTTCCACTCAGCTCTAAAGAACACCCATGTCTTTTAATTTTATACAATCACTCGTCTCATATTTCGTTACCTGGAATCGAGTACTGCCGTAATAATCATATCCATCTGGTTTCCCTGCCTCCCCACAGCAGTCACAGGGCACAACCTTTAGATACGTCATTTTTTGGTCCTCTAAAAATTTACTGCTCTGCAGAATGCGACAATTGGCTTGTTTCTTACAGTAGTAAACGAATAAAACTTCCACATGTCGCCAGAATTTTCTGTAAAGCGTATTCGAAATCTGCTACTGTTTCAAATGCAGTCAAACATTTGAAGTTACAGGGATTCATGCCTTCAATAAAGGTGTGTTGTCAGAGATTGATTTCTTCCATCATTGGTGACGGACATCCCTTCTTGCAGTCACAACTCTAATGTACAAAGTCAGCAAATATAAAATGAAGTTCAGAATCTTAAACCTTCAGCATCAATAGAAAATAAAGGATCGTTTGGTGAAGTAAACGAGCAATTAATTACAGATATCCATCAACATCTAAATTTTTTCCCATCGAAGAACTGTCTCTATTACTAAAAAAAGTGAACAGCACTTTCGTCGTGTTGGGAAGAATCCGAAGTTGTGACATCTTCACTATTCAAACGACAACTCGAATTAAAATTGCAGTGTAAAAAAACACGTTTACAGAGCATGGAAGCGAAGTCTGTAGAGGTTAAACTAAGGAAAATGTTCAAGGTTGAAGGCAAAACCAAGAAGAATGGTGTGCCTAACAATGATATACGATTTGATTTTAGTGCGGCTGCAGACATTTCCCCAGGATGCGGAGAATCTTATGTTGATTCGCCAACTGAAGATTGGATTAAGTGTTACAAGTGCACAAAGTGGTGGCATGAATGTTGTTCCTCTTATGAGGGAGAACCCTTAAAATTCGATGTATGCTAATTTTATTTTAAATATACTGTAAGTTAAATTAAGTATTGTATATTTGTAATACTATTTTTACTTTTATGTTATATAGTTTGGTCGAAACATTTTGTCTAATCTTATAGTCTACCTTGTTCAATTGTAATTGTTAACAATAATACTTAAAATGTTAAAAATAATTTAGTAATTAAGTTTCATTGTAATATCTAATTATGATATTGTACTAACTAAAAAATTATTAAAGAAATACAATTTTAATAGAAATTTGAATACAATTTTTGTGTATTCTGTATCGTCACTTACATAAATGTTGTCTAATTGTAGTATGTGTGGCTTAGATATTGTATTTTTCATGTTGTATTTACGTTTATATTGCTATTTTCATTTATACTTTTTATTCATTTGAAACACTTAGTTCAAGTCTAACTTGTTCACTTTGTATACATCAAGTGTAACATTGAAACGATAGAAAAACAATTGTGTAATTTAGTTTTATTTGTAACAAGTAATTTTATTAAGGAACAAAATAAGAAAAAATTAATAAAACAATAAAGTATTAATAAGTAAATGAAAAAAATAACAACATTTAACGTGCGCGGTGTTACCCCGTACCACTGCGCACTCTTACCCTACCCCTGGGATGCTTTTGCATTCAATATGAAACTCTGTAATTGTCAAAAAACTGATGACTTAAAAATTCTATTGAAATTGTGGTATATAAGGAAGAAGTCAATGATAGTATCCCATCATTTTAGACTTCTTTAATAGAATACTAAAACTGTGGAAAACAGTTTCCCCATAGCAGTGCAGTCTTACCCCACATTACCCTATGTAGCCTGACGCTCAGGTTCTGCGGACAACTCTTAACCCACAATTCCTCTGCCAGATCTACATATCTTGATCTCTCTCCCACCTTCATAGGTCATCCATATATCATCATCAATATTTTCTGTCTCGCCGTTGAAACTTACACGTAAAATTCCTATTTCATTAACAGAGTCATATTTAATATTAGGAAAATATACTATAGGCCTACAATATTATTAACTATCTTTACAAAAAAAAAAACTTCCAAAAAAGGAACACCTTGCAAAGCAGTGTTGTCTTTGATAAAACTCTGTTCAAAAATCTGAAACTTTGTACATTTAGAAGTGCATAAACCATCAACTTACAGATTACCCTGACATTTTCGTGCCCCATTTGTTGTTATTTTGATAAAAATTTGGCATTTTTCTCTTCAGGATTTTTCTTGAACCTCGAATCCTTCTGGGAAAGAAGTCACGTCTCGTGCGATCAATTGAATATCATCATCTGTATATATGTACTTTGTAACGGTTCTTCTGTAATTTCCTTTCCTGTGTTTTTATGTGGAAGTGAGATAAAGATCAAAGCCAATAGTAATACATCAAGCTGTTTAATAGCCCCATTTAGGTTTTAATGAAAATTACTGAGTGGAAGGAAGGAATGAGGATACAAGATGCCTAACAATAACGCTAACAACAGATGTGGATTACGATAAAGTGTAAATTCTAGTTGACAGTAGTACAGATTGTGCTGAGAAACTCGAAGGAAGTAAGATTTCTTTCTAGGAGTGCAATGTTTTCTGCTGTCAATTATAAATTATAGTTAACAGCTTCGTAAGCTTGTGAACACAACTTTTCCTTACAAATAAAGGCAAAAGCTTAGTCTCCAAACATTTAGCTCATCCCTAGTGGTTAGACAACTTTTCCTACCTTCCTAACCTTCCGTTGGTGTTACAAATACATTTTAAATAAACACGTATAAGTGTCAATACAGTCTTTACATTGAAATACAATTATTTTAGTGACGCTGACTGTGACTAACATAAAAGGTAGTGATTGTGACTGTATGCAGAGACCAGTTAACGAGTTGCCTTATTACGATTATATTGTTCTGTGTAATTAATACCAAATAATGTTAAAGGTTTAATTTAAAAGACTTAATGACGTTAATAACTGTATTGATTATTGTGAAAAATACATAATTCATTATTTTATTTGTGTAGAACTGCTGTTGTATTAAACACGGTTTCGTTAACAGTGTTTCATAAAATGAGGTATTGATTTACTGTCTCTGGTCAATTTATTTGAACCTTAAGTGTCAATATAACAATACTATATGGAAATGTTACAACTCGAAGCGATTCATATAGTAAAATGTCATATTATATGAAATAAATTCTTCTAGTAAAAAGAGAGTGAAAACTGAGTAATAATAAATTTTTTTGAACTTTCCTAGGAGCTACAATAATGAAAAATGAATAAACAAAAACTAATTTAAAAAGAATCTAAATTATTCTATTTAATTAATATTATTTGGAATCTTAGCACACCGTGTGGATTGTTTAGTTGTTTTGAAATGTACAAGTGTTTTTATAAAATTATTGTTTCATTCGTCTGAATTTTTACGTTTATTTTACAGAAATATTCAAAAGTGAACGGTTATGAACCTTGCTGTTTAATTAAGCTTGTATATTAAAACAATATTTTGCTATATTAAACTGTTTACATAGATATTATTCGCAGACTACCTGGTCAGGTAAAGTCGGAGAAGGACCTATTTAATTTGAGAGAGGTTTAGCAGCCGGGTGTTGGCTGTACCATTTGTTGACAAAAGATAATGGATGACAATCCGCCTGGGTTCGCGATAAGTTTGCTGATCGTACCTGATCAATGCAGGAATTATTCTAAACCTCTTCGTAGTTGTTATCTAAAGGGTAGAGGGTGACATTCAGCCCTATTTGTCCAGCTAGCTGCTGGGTGGTCCTATTATTTACATCGACTACTTAGTTATCTCTCTTTTGAATACAAACGACTTGATTTGGCACGATGTAGTGTCTACACTTTCTCACTCACTCACTCACTCACTCTCTCTCTCTCTCTCTCTCTCTCTCTCTCTCTCTCTCTCTCTCTCTCTCTCTCTCTCTCTCTCTCTCTCTCTCTCTCTGTTTGTCTTCTTCATCCCTCTGTTACTCTGTTTTTCCTAAATTCTGCCCGTATGTGTCTCATACTGTTTTCTTGGTATAGCTGGTTCTTATCTGTCTACCATTGATTGTCTGTTTTTATATTATATTCTGGTCTACTGTATTCTACATCCATCCCCTCAATCTCTCTACCCTTGCTTTCGTTCTTTTTTACTGAACTTTCTCCCTAGAAATTACAACATTCTTCTTTCTTTTTCTAGTATCTTGAACATCCTTCTTTTTTTGTAGTTTTACTGTAACACACAGACACGTATATTGCTTTGGTCTAGAAAGCATCTTATCTGGCATTCGTTTGATATAGGCATGTTACCGTGAATTAACGCGAATCTTTGTCCTCCAATCCTTTTGTTATCGACCGTGTCAATTCCATTTTTTTCATTGTTCATATTTAACCTTTATACGCAACGTTTATGCATCTCGTATAATGGAGTTCTACAAATTACACTGTAACATTTCTTTTCTTTTTAGGAGCCAAATTTTTTGCTCCATGTATCATAAGGGGCAAAGGAAATGTATAATTCCTTTGCAATATTGATTTAGTGAATGCTCTTATTTCTTCATTAAAGTAATTATATCACTCACATACCCGTTAGTTAATGTATGAGTAATGAACCTTCATATTTGGTATGAATAACAAAAACTACTCCTATTCTGTTATTTAAAAGATGACTTGATGAAATCGATTTATTTTTCAATGGATAATGCTGCAGAGATAACAGATAAATATAGGTTTATTAGCGTATGAGTTCAACAGTTGGACCAGTTGGCTTCAAAAACGTGTATGTTTGCCGGTTTTATTAGAGAAAGCAGAATTACAATTTGCAGTGGTCAAATAATCTTGACTGTGATTAGACGTATTTTTGAAACTTTTGAAATGGATAACAAAACTTTTCTTGTTCTTCTTTATAAGTATAAGGTTCAAAACCTATTACGTTGTTCGCCATTACAACTGATTTCTCCATGTTTTCATCGGCAGTCCCAGGCTTCTTTTTTATGCGATTTAAAGTGCTTACCTAGCCTGCGTTTTATTAGGAGACCCACCCACCATTCGTTCTCTCCGCTGTTGGGAATTTTCCTCCTGCGCCTTCGAGATCGTTGACCATTTGTTAAATGTACTCTAGTCCGGGGCCCTATAACTGAGTGCTACCATTCGGATCCAGATGGACCCAGGTTCAGGACAAAGTTGATACTTTTCCCACTTCTCTTAAATCGTCATTTGCAAGATGATGATGTTTTAACACTGCTTGAGACCACCAGTGTTAAACTACACCGTTGGCAGTGTTACAAAAACTTTCTAAGTGTAAAATTCGGAAGGAAAATTACGTTTGATCAATATACTAGAGAAAAACTATTTAAAACAGTATTTGGTCTTTACAACTGTTTCATGAAATATAGCTTTGCGTGTTTATCCAGCACTATTAGCCTATATTTAACGGTGGTGCATCATGGACGGTTTTGGAGTTTAACATCCCTCCCCCAAAGGAATAAACTGGAAATGGAATGCTAAAAATTAAAAAAACAGTGTGCAGTAAAATATATTTATACAAATCGAATTAAATACTTAGTCTAATTAATTATGTGATTACAATATTTTTAATTTCGGTACGTTGTAGCCGTTTGTTTGTACAGAACCGCTTCGTGTAGGCATTGTTAACTTTCTAGTGGTTAAAGGATGGTTTAAATTTTTATCCTAAGTTTTGACGTTACGAAAAAGGTAATCTTCAAATATTTTATAAGCCGGCAGTGTGTCCCACTTGGATATTTATATATTCCACAGCAACCTAAAAATTTCCACATTAAACAATTTTCGCTTGCTATTCCAATCTTAGGCCTATATAAAAGTGCCTATTGTTGAACCTGGTTTTGCAATCCTTATTTAAGGATTTTTCCTATTTTTTATTTAGCGCTTCATTGCCATTTTGAAAACAAATGTCGAGTAACATTTTAAAACGTTCTGTTATTCCTAACGCTGTCAAAACGGTAAACATAAGACTGAACGAGGCGGTCAGAACGGTTAATCCAAGCGCTCCGCAGCTTCTACCCAGCCCTGTTCCGTATGTAAATTCATCAAATTTTGACAAATTTTACCCCATTTTATGAAATTCCTTGATTCAGTTCTGCGTCAAAACGAATAGACAATTTTAATTCTATTGGACATATCTATCTATAAGCAAGTACTCGGTAAGACAAATATTTAAAAACTTTGTACAAAACATTTCACATTATCATCGTATGCAGAAAATGAGATATGTTTGTGGTATATTTGTTGTATGGTTATTGTAGTTAGCATATATTATAAGACGTTATCGCTATTGTAAGATTCCGCCTTTGTTGTTTTATGACAATGTTAAATTTTAGATAACTATTAATATAATACATAAGTTTTTCGTCACAACAAAATAAATAGCAAGTAACAATTTTTGTTTCTTTTAATTATTGTTATTTTATTCACAAAATATACAAAAAAAACACCAACAACCAGAAGCTCCCCAGAAAGGAATACTAGCTACCCCCAGTATTTATTATTTTACTTTATTACACTATAATGTTTTGCTTCCTGCTTCTTACTGACATGACCCTATCAAATAAAATTTTAACATTATTAGTTTAAAATATTATTTTACTTTTGACATCTTAGAACAAACTACTGAAAACGTCATTTATTCCCAACGGCAATAGGTCGCAATCCTCCAGTCAGCATTATTATGTTTATTATATTTTAATTCCAGTATTAAATATAGTATTAAATACTAGTAATCTCCGATACATTTCATTGCCGCTTAAATATACTTTTACGTTTTTTAATAAATTATTTCTTTATTAATATTACAGTGTAAAATAAGTAAGATTAAAAGTTAACACAAACATTAAATAATTGTATTACTTACAATAATTAAATAATTGTGTGACATAAATAATGATTTTAAATCAAATTTGACTCTGAGATTGATAATAAACTGTTGGATCAGCAACGCAAATTCTCACTGTCGAAGTTGCCATAGTTACCAGACATGATTACCGGGCTATAAGCCGTGGTTTGATATTAAGATGTTTGAAAGTAAAGAATTGCTTTCTAATTAATTAAGAATATTTATTTATTCTTTAGCGGGCTGTACTACCTTGTTCCCGCTCGACTGAAGATGGCCGCCTTGGGTACGGCCGAAACGTCTGGGGTTTCAAAAATCATAATATCAGACCACGGCTTATAGCCCAGTAAATATGTCTGCTACTATGAAAACTGCGTTATAATTTTCTTTTATCAAAACCTTACCAAACAATTAAACCGTTTATTTAAGGAAACGTACAAAAATGTTCCACATTTTCTAACTAAACATTCGTAACTTCCTTTTCTTTAAAAGGTTTTCGTTAAACGGTGTTTCCAATTATAATCTCGTGATGTAAAACACAACAGAGTCGTCTTGAGTTTTCTCCGCTGTTGCACAAAGGACTAGCTCGAGATTTTTCCATTACCGAGTATATACACGCTTGCCAACAAAGGAACGACAACAATTGCAAAACATAACGTTATGGTACGCATTCCATTTACAGTCTGACAAACAAAACGCAAAAAAAGTTAAAAGTACAATACATTACAGACGGGAATTGAAGTTGTTTCAATTCTCTTTTCAATTCCGTTTCCGATTTCCCATTTCCTATGTAGGTATTTTGTATTTTGTTGAATAGTTTTTAAATAAAGTGAATAACAGCTTCAAAAATGTATTGAAAATTTTTAAATTCCTTGTAGTTTATCTGTTATAGAGATTGACACACATGTACGTATGGATATATTGATATGTACACACACAAATACGCACGCGCGCGCGCGCGCGCGTCAATAATCATTATAATATTCCACATTATTTTCAGCATTAGCTGTCCATCGCTGGAATAAGCCTAAATCAATTCTATTCATCCTCTCCAAACTTTTGTAGACCCAAAATCTTGAAATTAAATTTTATCTTCTCACCATCTCGCCGAAAGTGTTGCTTTCTATATAGGTCTCCATTCAG
Organism: Magicicada septendecula; assembly: GCA_034769895.1. Taxonomy (NCBI): domain Eukaryota; kingdom Metazoa; phylum Arthropoda; class Insecta; order Hemiptera; family Cicadidae; genus Magicicada; species Magicicada septendecula. The sequence continues at coordinate 476,793,321 of CM068367.1, read as the reverse complement.
TTGTTCTCTTTTCTCACCGCTGGCTCATAACCACTGCATAGAGGAGTAAACGTCTTTATCGTAATTACTCTGTTCTAGACTGTTTGTTTAATGTTCCGTTACTTATTCACTCTCTTAAAACCAAATACACTTTTAGATTCCACTAGTACTGTTTTAAAGATAATGTTTCCAATAGAATACTGTTTTCAATATTTATCTCAGATGCATATAATTTTGTTGTAAGAAGAAAATACACCAAATTCTCAACTGTATAAATTAAATATTATTAAAACCTCTATAAACAAAAACGGGAATTCTATAAATATGAAATATGAGATTTGGCTCCTAAAAAGAAAAGAAATGATACAGTGTAATTTGTAGAACTCCATTATACGAGATCATGAACGTTGCGTATAAAGGTTAAACAATGGAAAAAATGGAATGACAGGGTAGATAACAAGAGGATTGGAGGTCCAAGGTTCACGTTAATTCACGGTAACATGCTCATATCAAACGAATGCCAGATAAGTTGCTTTCTAGACCAAAACAATATATGTGTCTGTGTGTTACAGTTAAAACTACAAAAAAGAAGGGTGTTCAAGATAACGTAATATTAGGCAGAAAAATTAGGCAAGAAAAAGCCACTCTGCGGAAACGTTCTCACCCAACTGACTTTTTATGTGTACCTTGATATTATCTTTTAAACAATATCTGAAAAGTCCTCAATTGATACTACCCATAGTAAAAATTAATTGTGGTCAAAGGTAAAACAAAATACATTTTGTCACAAAAATTTAGTAAACCATTGGCTTTATGGCATTACAAATTTTGTAATAACAAAATTTGTAGCTCACACTATTTTTACAGAAGAGGTGCTATGACTTTGTCGTATAAGTAACCGTTTCAGAGATATTGGCATATAATACAAGTGAAAATGTGTACTCCTATACAGTAACATATATATGATTATTCGACGAATATAACTGAAAATATCGAAAATCTTACTAATAAACGTGTTTATGGAAAACACTACAGGGAGGCCTTTACAGCTTAAAACCTACACCGTATGTGATCCGAAAATACTCTCAATTAGAAGACCACCAGCTGACATGGCAACTGAGAATTGCCGCATCCGAACACATAAACTGTATGCAAGTCATGTGCGCTTATGAGAACTTAAAACCTCTTGTATATAAGTATAATTAAGTCAAGCAGTAATTTGAATGAAACTATATTTGCGGAGAAACTGTCCAAACCGTAAGCAGCCAATCAACACTTGTGCAGTTAAATCTCCTATAATTCGACCGAAAAGGTGTAGCAAATGACTGTTCTTCGTAACAAAAGAAGGGGGTGAACTCACCTACTCGGGAAACGCTATCAAGTAGGATGGACAAATCAAAAACGAACATCAAAAGTAGAATAACGCAAGTCATAAAATCTTTTTTCAAAAAACATTGTTACTGTTAAATACTGAATTAAGAATTACAAGAACATTCTTTGAAATTGTACGTTTTGAGCAAAGCAGTGTATGGATATTGGAAAACTGGAAAACAGGGAAGGCTAAAAGAAGAGCAATTTGAAATGCGATGTTGCGGGAGTCGTTAAAAATGAAAAGGTAAAACAAAGTAACAAATTAGCGGGTTCCGGATATAATGGGACAAACGAGAGACTTGTTGAGATGTCCACAGGAGAGTGCGGTGAATGGGGAAAATAGCAGGGGAAGACAAAAGTTGGAGAAATTTAGGCAGATTTTTGAGACTGGAGACCGGCTGAAATAAAGAGACTAGCTGAGAATAGGAGGAATAGAAGGACCGCATCACAACTGACAGGTGACTAATAACAGAAAGTTGGGAGGCGGAGAGGAAGGAGGCTACCTTATGTTCTATTTTAGCGGTCTTTGCAAGGCCGTTACGTAAAATTTAAGACTAGGTTAGTAAACCTAGAGGAAGCGAAAACTGTGCTGGAGCCAAACAGAGTGACAGCATTTGCAATCAACACTCTTTTAACAAGTAACAAAATTTATTAAGTTCCCGATGGTGACACAATGTTCCAATCATGTTGTGTTTGACATATAGTGATTAATTTATATTGTTGTAAGAAAATAGACATAAGTTATATATACATTAATGTGCAGACCAACATACCCCATGAGGGAGAACAACGCGAACATCCTTACAGTGAATACCAAACCGAACTAATTTAAACCCACCCCTTAATGAAAACACGAATAACCCTTCACACTAATTATAATAAATAAAGGTAATACAGATCAGACTCGAAATAGTTTAAGGGAGGAAACCATGCTCTAGCAAAACCATTTAACTACTCCCTCATGGTGTGTGTCCGACAAGTTACAGAGTAGTCCGTTACAATCTTCTGACAACTGGAGTTCTTGCGATTTTGATATATTTTCAGTTCTTAATACGGATATTTAATGTGAACACAAGGGTAGCCAGTCTATGGAGTTGATGTAGATTGAACAGTGATAATTGAAACCTTCCCAACTGTGATTTTGTGGAGAAGAACTCGAGTGGTACCATGATGAACTGTGGACTAGCAGAGTTGCACATTGTCCCTGGACTACGGTGATTGTCTACTGGAACTCGTTCCGGGGATATCTGGGTCCTTCGGTGTATCAGGTTCGCTCAGCATTCCTCGGCCTGACGGCTTCGGGGAGTATTCTATGGCACTGCTCTGCGGATAGACACCGGTGTTAGAGTGACTACCGCTCTTTTCCCTTTCTCTGGCTGGTGCAGGGAGCCTGAACGTCTTAACGAGATTACAGCCGCATATTAAGAAGATCTACACACATCCGGGCCGTCAGACCAGTGGAACGTTCAGATCGAAGGCTAGCAGAGAAATGAGGACGAGACAGGCGTTTGTTGGTCGGACATCCTGCATAAAACAACATGTCCAAAGTTGCAAAAAAATAAGCCTTCGGATAACCTAACTAAGAACAACACGCAGCCCACAGCTGAGATAGCGACGGCTCACTCAATCACGTCGCCGCTCCTTTGACAAATGGCATTGGGAGGCACTGTTGCTAACTGCGTTGGTAACACTGAACAAATCTAACCGCGCCGGGAAATTCAAACCCCGGCACACTATTGAGTCAGATTTGTCCACAGTTGGATCTACCGGCTTGGATTTCTCACCTTCCAGTGCAACGGTCATCCATCTGGATCATATGTATTTCGCAATGTAATCAGCATTTTTTGTTTAGGAAAGTTGCTCTAGGCCTGCAGATAACCCAGCGGCAGCAGATGAAAATATAATTGAAATAGGAAATGGCACACTGCTGAAATTTAAAATATTTATTTTGTATGATCCTAATTTACAACTTATAAAATAACTACAAGAATTAAACGTCAGGCTTACAAACTAGACGTTCAAAATTTTTATGAACGGAGAAACATAAAAACATTAAGGAACATTAAGGATTGATCTACCGTAACTTTAAGGAAATTATTTACACGTGAAGATAAGGATTCCTATCTACACGTAAAGGAAAGGAATTTATTTTTTGTAAATAAAGTGTATCTTATATTTTTCTTTATGAGTGTAAAATGAAAAGTAAACGATATCAGACGAAGTGTGAGATAGGAACAGCTGTTGCTTGAGAACTATCGCAACACAACGTACTCATCTTCAGCGTTATTGTATCGTGTGCTGCACACAATAATAAATTATTGCAGCGTTTCTTTACTGTAAAACTCAACATTGTTCTACAAGAATGTGTTTTTGTGCTGCTCCAAAGTCTGACGGGTCGTTGTAAAACAATATGCTTTATTTCTCCTACATCACTATAAATTCTTAAGCATAATGCACTTGATGGTGACAGAACTTACTACTCAACACTGTTTCATACTGTCAAATAATGTGCAATACAATAATAATTTTGTACAATACTATATGCACTATGTGTATGTGTATGTATACTGTGTGTGTGTGTGTGTGTGTGTGTGTGTGTGTGTGTGTGTGTGTGTGTGTGTGTGTGTGTGTGTGTGTGTGTGTGTGTGTGTGCAAATTCTTTCATATTGTAAAATTTATCATCATCATCATCATCATCTTCATTAAGGATTAAATCAAAAATGGTTTGATCCGGTCCCAAGCAGATAGACTAGAGCTGATCACTCCAACGCTTCATCGGACGTCTCACACCTCTCCTTCCGTTCAGCTGCCATCTTATCGGTTAAGATGTTCCAATCAATTTATTCGATATTCTTATCGAGTGTACTAATAATTTTTAATCTGCATTTCTTCTACGATCCTGAAGATACACCCTCCAACATGCCTGAGAAATCTCATTTCGTCCGTTGCAGTACGACGGGTTTGCGATTTCGTTAATGCCCAATTCTCAGGTGTATAGAAAGTGTTGCGAGGGACATCACCTTGTGGAACATCAGGCGTGTTTCTTTGCACTTTGGTTTATAGTTCTGCTGCTGATACCGCACATTTGGTTCAAATTATGTAACTTATTCACCACGCCATTTTTTGCAATATAACACAAATTATAGCTCAGATATTCTAAACTGCTGAGCTTCTCCAGAACAGAACTATCTACAACAATTTTTGCTCGTATGGGATTAGCTCGATGAAAAACCAGCACATTGGTCTTTAGTGTGGAGGTCTGTAGTCTGAAAGCCTTGCAGATCCTATGTAATTAGTGTACAGCTTCTGCAAGCCGCTTTTCGAGTTTGACAGGATAACCTGATCGTCAGCAAACAACGACGTGTAAACTGCACAGTTACCAATGATAAAGTGTTCTGGAAGATTCATCTGCCAATTGTGGTACAGGGTGATTCATGAAGTTTTACCCGGACATAACAATAATGACAAATTTCATATAAATGCTTATTTTTGTGTTATGGCTCGCAAAATATTTGCTATAATTTTTGCTCACAGGGTAAAATGAGGCCATACTGGAACGCTCGGAACTTAAATTAACGTGACAATTTGACGGTTTCATATGTCTTTTTACCTGAAAAAGTAAAGAAAATAGATCTCAGAAGTGTGTCTCTATTGGTTTCTAAAAGAATGGTGTAAAATACAAAAAAAAGGAGTCAAAAATCACATTTTGTTTAGGTTTATCTTTAAATTAACTTTGTTATATCGCTAGTAAACAAATGTAATTTAGCGACTAAATTTGTAGAGAATTTAATTCGGAGAAAACCGGTGTAAATAAAGTATATAATATACATCACTATATTATTCATATCAGTAATATATCGATAATATATATAAAAGTAAATTAACTGATATAATATATATTCATAAAGTACGCTGGCTGCAGCATCATTTGAATGTTTTCGTCTAAAATTCTTGAACGTGTGCTGAACCAACAATCTCTAAAAATTAACGTGTGCTGTGGCTTTACGGAATGAAATGAAAATTTTCATAATCAATCTTTCCTGTTTCTCCAAACAGCTTTTTGTATGTGGCTGTTTATTGAATATAGCACCGAATGACAATACAAATGTTCCTGAAATACAAAACAATTTAATCATATCACAATCTTCAACACAATCATGGCTAATTTTATCGCTTATATGTACAGTGGACACGTTAAAAGTCTGTAACACTTTCAAAATGTTAGAGCCGTTTACTTCATCGTGTTCACAAAAGTGAATGCATATTATTCAATTTTGCATTAAGAAATGTTAAGAAAATTTCTGAATATTAGAAAAAGTAACTTGCTCAATTAGCTGTCAATATAAACTGTACATCTAATGTGGCTAAAAGCTAATGATTTGTTACATATGTATCAACGTCGCAAAAATAGTATAGAATCGTATACATTTTTAGAGCCACAGACAAGTGACAAAAATGAAACAGACAAATGTTCAATGTTTTGTTTGTGTTGCCAATTATTAATATATTAAACTTGTTAACTTTTATATTTTTTGTTTAGAGTAGGATACTTACTGAATATTTGTATAATCAGCAGAACTGTTCAATTAAAACTTCTTTTGTTTCAATGATGTTTACTAAATTTATAAGTAAGATTTCCCTGGTGTTCAGTAATGTATTGCATTGTTTTAAGATTTCGATTTATGCGCTACGTAAAAGTATCCACTTTAAAGGCTAGAATTAATTTTTGAAAAAAGAATAAAGAAAAGCAAAATAATACTTTTGCTAAAAAATTCATGATTTAAAAAAAATTAATTTTTGGAATAATTAAATAATTAAAAATGATACAGTAATTAGACATTAGGTATTTGTAAACATAAATACAAAAGTACTAGTACCTTTAAAGGTTCTGGAAATAACATATTCAGTATATGATATAGGCTTTTCTTTTCGTTAAGTCTTAATATAATATTCCTCAGTAGAAAACGTACATCTAAAATCATCATGTTTACGTATGTTTTGTATTCTAAAGCTTATGTCAGCTGTTGTGGCCGTATTTGTTTTCCTTATACAATTTAAATTATTTTAAAAAGTAGTTGAAAGTATGAAATATTAAATGAAATGCTAGCGTCAAACTTCAGATTATTATTCAAAGCGTTCTTTTAGTATCCGGCAGTTCCATTAGCACTGTACAATCAACGATGTTGTGTCCATTAAAACTAGTACTGTTTACGAGCGAAAACTTTAAAACGTGTTTTTATCTCAAAAAAAATAGGTCACAGCACGGACATATAGGTCATACGCTTAAATAATTCGCGTTCACCACACAAAGTGTTTTCTGTGAACAGCGAATCACTTTTTTTCTATATTGTTAATTCTTTGTTTAACTTGCATTTAAGTAATCAAAAGTTTTTCTTAACATGGTCTTACAAGCAACACGTTACTTCTCATTGTGGCATTCCATTGTTTCCGTAAGAGGAATTATCGTCCCATGGTTTCTACTTATACTTTGACTTTATTTCCATCTACATTTTATTGATGTTTCTGTCCTTTTTCTATACTCTACGCTTCTGTTGGAGCAGTTTTTAAAAGAACTGATGAACGACAAGAACCACCAACAACACGAGAAATCCTGGAAAATTCAAGCGCATTAAAAAATAATAAGGAAGCAGACACAGATAACGTATTAAGAGAGCTTCATAAAGCAGGATATAATGAGTTGCTTAATACGTTACAAAGTATGTTTACGACATTACTGAACGCCTTCGAAAAGACGAGAGTGTCGTAACACGCTTCCCGACTAGCCCAGCGTACCTCGTCTGTGTCAAGGCCTCCACTCATGTAGGATTAAAGTGTCTTCCAGACTGTTCAAGAGCACTTGTAAATACGCAAATTAATCTTAAATCTTAAATTGTAAATCTTAGATTAATTTGGCACGCCGCCAAAGAGTGGAAAGTTATTCTGGAACACCTGCGTTACCTAAATAAGCAACAGCGGGTGGCTTTCAAATTCAGTTACGTTTGGCGATTTATTCAGTGCGGATCAAGTGGTTATTGTGGAAAATCATTATTGTGTTATAATTAGTGCGGATCTCTTTATAGATGACATTATTAATATTAAATGTGGACAAATTAAATTGAATTACTGTATGAGAGCATTTTGTTGATTTCAAATTGTCATTTGTGACTCATTAAAGCCGGTTATTAGCGATTTCATTGGTGTCTGTATTTTGTTTTCCACTGTACCATACGACGCTCAGTGAGACCGTCGTAACAGTATGTTCATATTTTAAGGGAGCAGAAAGTGTCATAAAACTAGTACAATATCGATTGTCTGCCCTATATACAAAAGGGAAACAGACGGGTATAATGTTTTTATGAACACACTCAAAATATGAATAATGCCAATGCCAGAAGTAAATATTGACGAATGCTATCCAATTGTATAACAGGAATGTCTAGAACACGCTAATTCTTCACAGTTAAAGAAATATTAAACAAGTGCTGGAAGTTTGACTTGGGTTTATATTCCGTGGATTTTAGACAAACATACAGTAGTGTCATGTAAAGCAAATTAAATATTATAATGCTAGGATTTCGAATACAAACAAAACTCGTAATCCTCTCAAAAATAGTTATGGCTTAAGTAGGCCTACTTGCGCAGGCAATAATATATGGCAACCTCACCAAACCTTTTAAGCTAGCTCAAGGTATAAAACAGGGCGACGGGTTAGCTCCTCTCCTCTTCATCCTGGCCTTATAATACACAATAAGACATGTAAGTGTAGATATATTTACACATTACACTTAGTAACAAATTATTGCAAGTAGCAGCACATGTTGATGATGGAGTCATCATATCTTGATCCAGAAAGTCTCCGAGGAAGCCATATATAAGCCTGACAAGCCGGTGGGGGACAAACGAGACCGGACCCCACCCCAGACGGGTTGGAAAAAGTTAAAAAATTTTGTTAATCTCTTCATTTATAGGCTATTTTATTATTTTTTCATCTGTGCACGCTAATATAGTAGAAACTCTTTATTAAATATATTGTACAAACCGGTTTATTACACAGCATTTGCGTGTACGTTTTAAGTATGAAATATAGGAAAATCACTTCAGTTAATGAGTAGCTTCGACAGAATGTTTCAATAAGACGTATATTACTGTGTTTTATTATTTACTTTAATGGGATTGGTTTTAGGATGTTATCACACGTTTTTCAATCACTTTAAGGATAGTAATGTTGATCAGCCTTAACTTGTTTATCCTTTTTTATGAAGCTGACTTGACCGGACCCCCCCCCCCTGTCAAATTCTAGATACGCCACTGCTGACAAGAAGTAGCTATAAAAGGGGTAGGCCAGTCAATAAATGTGAATAAAACTAAAATGATAAGTCAAATAAGGCCTACCCACCCAGGGCAAAACCTTTTTATAGAAGAATGCCACTAGTAGCGTCAAGGTTTTCATATAATTAGGAGCAACTAACTAGGAAGGCAACACTGGTCAACAAAGCATATTACAATTCACCGCCAACTTTAGATATTCAAGAGATACTCATAGGCAGACATAAAACTATTGTATTACCCATCTTGTACTACGCTAGTCGAACCCATACATACTAATCCAAAGAACGCTGGAACGTTTGAAAATACTTGAGATGAAGCTTCTGAGGCGGATCCTACGCCCCATATAAAGAACTGTGGAGTGGAAGACACGAGAAATCAGAATGTTGGTTATCATCTCAGTGGGCCAACCGGGGAAATACATACAATTGAGGAGACTGGACTGGGGTGTCCATGTTGTGAGAATGAACAATAGGCGAGCACAAACAAAAAGCCATCATAGGAACATGGAGGGCTATAGACTAAAAGGCAGCTCAAGGAAATGTGGAAGGTTGTTGTCGCCACAGACGCAAGAGTGATACTGGGGGTGCAGGTTTGGAAGTTCTCCGCTACGGATAGAGTGAGGTGAAGGTTCAGGACAGGCGAGGTGAAAGTCTGCTTTCAGGTTGTAGCGCCGTAGACAATGCGGAAGAGTTCATAGCAAAAAATAAAAACCAATAAAGTTGTGGTTCCGTTGTAAAGGAAACATATGACAAAAGTTAAACAGCGCTACCTTACTTTCCGTTTAAATGAAATCAAAATAAAGAATAATAAAGGAAATAGTTTTATGAGTAACGATGCAGAAGTAATTATATGACCAAAAATACATCAGAATTAATGTGAACATAATTATAATTAAAAGCAACTGGTTTGACATGAGGGTAATATAAATTTTTACATTATGAGCACTAAAATCAAAAGAACCACATTCGGTATGACTGAGAATTTTTAGTCTGGCAGCGTTTTGCTATCAAAAAAAAATGAATGCGACGTTTCGGCTACCCAAATTATCTGCAGCTGTCTTCAGGGTATTTATAATTTTATACAAGCAAATAAATACAAAAAATAAAATAAATAATTAAAAAATTAAATAATACCAGTAAATACTTACTTTGGAAAAATGCAAAACACTCATGTTGTTTTAGTCTATTGATTTTGATTCCGGATTGGTTTTAGGTTGATGGTCTTTTGATTATATAATATGTAAACTGTTACTATTATTTTATTGACTCTCTATCAGCCGTTGATAAAGTATTTTGTATTTATTTACATATATTCGTTTGTAAACATTAGCAAAACCGGAGCAAGGAACACTAAGGAGGTTTGAAAAAAAGATTGTACGACGTGTTTAAGAGAAATTATAATTAGAGATGAACCAAAAGATGGATGACCTATTGGAGCATGAGGAAATCGTTAAGATTTGTTAAGATTCGTAAAGGCTACACGAATACAATGGCTAAGTCCCCTAGAGCAGATGAGTCATCAGCATACGACAAAGTAAATCCTCAGGGCACAGGTGTGTTAATGTAGTAAAACGGGTCGACCTAGGATAAGATGGCTGGATGATGTACTGGAAGATCTCACATAAATACATGTGATGGATTACTTTGAGATGGTAACGGCTAGGAGACATTGGAGAAGATTGGTGTTGGTTCACGTAGCGCTAAAGAAAACATGAAGGCGGCTGCCGATTGTTTGGGTGGCCGAAACGTCTCATTTATATTTTATCTATGATGGTACGAGAACGTCAGTTATATTCAAATTCAATATCTGCAAAACATCACAGCTATTTTTTGTTGATTTGAGAACTTTAAACTAGTATCAAATGGTAAATATCAAAAACATTTGGTTGGAGTGTTTTGAACTTGATAAAATAATGAAAGAGAAATTGTGTGTATGTGCTTGTAACAAAATTGTTATGCACCAATAATAAAACTATTAATTCTATAAATACAAATTATTCAAATTATTGTTTACACATTCGTAATTGTATTTTTACCGATTCTTCTCCATTCTTCGATTTTATAACACAAGTTCAGTCTTACTTTCTCCATATATTTAACTCCGTGCGTAATTTCGTACGTTTAGATTTTTCTTTTTGTAGTTACCAGCTGTCTCTTCCATACTTCTCCTCTTCCATTCCCTGCCATATCTCATTTACATCTCATAGCCACATAGAAAAAGTGGTACTGCTTAAATTTTTAATTTTGTATTTGTGTCAGAGACAATTGCGTCACGCATAATTCGTCTAAAACACATTACGCTGTTTAAACCAACCCTTGCTCACAGTACGATATGCAAAACTCCGCGTCTGATATCTGCGTTGTGTCTTTATTGAATACTCTCTGGCATCTCGCATTCAGCGGGTCACATAATTGTTCAGTAAGTACTGAGCAAGTACTGTTTGCCATTAAGAGAGTATTGGCATCTCTAAAAATCCGCTCCGTTTTGACACGTATCATGTAAGAGACAGTAGGGCTTATAACAGTTACGACAATAACGGTCAGTATCCAGGCTATCAATTAGCCTAATACACAACAACCGACAGTCGACGTCCCGGCACTGCCGGTGTCTCTTATACTGAATCTTGTCACGTTTATCAAATATCTAATAACGTTAATTATACATTAATAATGTATTATTCGTAGACCATACTGTAATACACTGACACAGTGGTAAATATTCTTGTTCTAAGCTTGGTCTCTGTCACTCTTTCCCCCGATATCTCTTCCCCCTCTTTCTTTCGGCGTTTTACGCATGGAAAAATACGTCATAATAATTTATGTACAAGCCTTTAGGCTTCCCGGCACAGAGACTTTTGGACGTTGTCAAATCAAAAGTCTCGTCAAGGAATTGTGTACGATTTTTACATGTATGCATTACCGCATGTATTATTTCGTATCCCTTCGTATCATATAAATCACACACATCCCCCCCCCACACACATGTTGTAGTTGGATTTTTGGTGCAACCAAGTTGTACCTACGTATACAGTTCCTCATGTTTTCCTGGATGAATGAAAAATAAAACGGGGATTAAAAACTCTCGATGGCTGTGATTACACCGATTTTATTGTACATTGTATATTGTAGATGGATTTTATTTTATTGTACATTGTAACGCTAGTATACACTGAAAAGAAAACTGGTACAAATTTAAGTGTATTAGCAGGTAGTACCATTTGGCAACCCTCTGGTTGGGAAAACAACTAATCGTTGCTGTGATTACCTACATAATTAAACAGGGTAACTAAAATATTAATGACGAAAACAAAAAATATTTTGCAAAAAAGTATTTGCTGAAACAGCATCATATTGATCTACTAGAATACTCTGCGGGAACTGATCGCCTTCCATCAATAAACAGTTTCCATTTATAGCCACATGACTATTTAAATTTTGTTATTATTAATGTATTGTAATAAAACACCATTATTATTTATGATAATAATAACACAAATTATGATGATATGTCTTAACAAGAAATTAAATTTTATTTTGCCTAGTGTTACAAATCATTTAATTTTTATGATTATGATGTACATTAAAAGTAACAAAATATGAATTATGCCTATATAAACAAAGTAAGTTAAGAATTAATAAAATATAAATTATACTAGGTGTCCCCGAGCGCGGACAACAAGGGGCGAAGTTCTAGACAAATGTGAAATTTTCCATTAAATATAGAAATGAATGTTATCATATCTTAAAAAAATATTTGGGAAATGTGTTCAATAATAAGAATACAATTTGATGCAAATTATCAGTTATCCACTATATTTTATAACAAAGTATTTATATATAGCATGTAACAAATAAAAGTAAGACATTTGAACATATTATACAATAATAACAATAACTTTTGAATATAATATACAATAATAATATATTTAATATAATAATAACGATATGCAGTAAATGGAAGTAGCATCTTGTTAAGATGACATATATTTTTTATAAGTAGCATCTATTTTGTATTACATATATTCCACAGTCTCTGTAATTCATTTCGACGTGTATTCATCGAATGACTACTGTTAATTTTTTTCAAACGATCGAAGTTAAACGATGGTTTAAACAGCAATGCACTCAAAGTTTTTACTCTCGATAATGCGACATAAGTTAGACCAACATGGAACTCGTTATCACCAATGTCGACAATTGCTTTATCCAGAGTTATTCCTTGAGATCTGTGAATACTGATCGCGTATCCAAACATAACAGGAAACTGCTTACGTGTTCAACTGATTCCACGCCGTTTACACGAAGACGTAATAGCCACAATAGGGACTGAGCTTCCATAAATAGTCGGACCAGTATATTTTTCAAATTGAACGAGAATGCATAATGGCATACGTTCACTATAAGCCTCGTATTCAATAGAAGGATCATAAATTGTATCAGTAGTTGTGCCAACTGATCCATTCGCGAGACCCTTGGCCACCCAAAGATTTCGTCTTAAAATAATTCTGGCTCCTTTACATAGACGTAATTCAGCAGACGATCCTTGAGCTTCATCAGAAGATGCAGCAAGGGCTTCTGGCAGTTATGTATAGCTTTAATCAAGGCGATCGGTTGTTCATTTTTTTGTAACTTTTCATAATTAAATTTAACGATATCAGTATTTTTTTCCATTATGCACACTGCATTTTCAAAAGACTTATCCCCAACAGTATTGACAAAAAATCGAGAAGATAACAGTTGATGATCAAGCTCAGTAATACTTCCATTCGAAATCCTATTAAGAGTTTCCCGGAAAGATCGTTGTTCATCTCCCATTTGTCTCATTATTTGTGTTAAAAAAACACCTTTTTGAACTGTAAATATAATAAACTTGACTGAACAGTTTTAGCGTTTTTTCCAATAGTGTAAAGGCTATAATCACATACTGGAGGAAGTTGTGACCAATCGCCCACTAAATAAATGCAAAGACCTCCGAATGGCAGGTTGGCTAATTGTGATTTAGCGTCTCTGAGTCTTTGATCAACTTTGAAAAATAATTTCAACCCAAGCATACTGGCTTCATCTATAATAACAAATTTAATGTCTTTGAATTCATCTTCAAAAGAAATTGTAGCATCACTGTTTAATTGTGGTAGAGCGTTTCTCGAAGGAGGTATTCTAAGAGCTGAATGGAGGGTCTGTCCGTTAATATTATTCGCTGCAACACCTGTCGGAGCCATCAAAAGAGTAGCGTTGCATTGGAAATGAGAGTTTATTCGATGAACCATCTCGCTGATGATACAACTCTTTCCTGTTCCAGCCTTACCTTGGACTATTGCAAGCTTATGTAAACAATTATCGTAATCCATTAGCTGTTGATTCGAAAAAGACAAAATGGCATTTTGTGGTCATTGAAGTTGATATTCAAAGGTTCTAAGAATTGTCGTTGATTTACAATCGTTTCTCTACTTTTATCAATGAAATCAGTGTTATCTTTTATATCTGGATAACTATGATAAGCTTCGTTCCAGTCATGAAGTATATCGATGTCACGATTACCAAGAGTAACATAGGCTGGTAGGTCATTAGGCATAACTGCAGCAATTGCCATCCAGTCTCTCTCATTAAATATAATTTCATTATCATTATTTTCAAATTCATCTTCGTCTTCCACTGGCTGTAAAGACATATTAATCTGCTGAGGTTCCACAATGTTACTTCTTTGATATGCACTTTTCCAAGTTTAATCCTTATTTTTTAAATTTTGTTCACAACGCCAGGGTTTTTGTAACATTAGCTGTTGTTTACAAAATAATTCGAAGCTTGATTGATTCAAGTTTTTATCAACCTTAGGATAGACTTGTACTATTTTATGTTTTCTGCAAATAACCAGTCTATTTCTACTTCCTTTAGAATATCTTTTAGCAAATTCTAACAAAGTCATATCTTCCATATTTAGTGGTCTCTGATTGTAGAATTCAATAAACGATAAGGCAGTACCATCGTCTTCAGTTTCCGAAATAGCAACATAATTTTCAAGTTTAATCACAAGTGTCTGAAAGCTCCTCGTGCAATGGAATAATGGAATACTCATAAGTATATGACAGGTTTCACAAGCTCCAATGTCTCTTTCGCCAATTATTTTCATCATTAAACTGGTGTACGCCTGACGAGCCTGATCATCAGAATTTCACGATTTAACGATTTCTTCAAACATTTCTAACAAATTTTTAGAAGTAGGTTCTGATTTTGAGGCGTACTTCGATATGTATTCAATTACAGCATATAATGACGTAATAATCTGGAAATCGGTATTAGCTCTCCATGTTTGAGCAATAAAAGAGTTGAATAGATTGAGTTTCTCGTCATTTCTCACAGGAGTGTACACCCAATTTCCTTTACTATCTTTCAGTAAAGTCGATACTTCTTGAATTGCTTTAGGGAATTTAAAGCGACAGATAAATTCGCGACCATTCGGTTTCAGACAGTAACCTTTTGAGCACTGTGTATGTCGTTGGAATCGATTCAATAATTCAGAAATAGATCGGTCATCGTCAATTACAACATCACTTGATCTAATACGTGAAGGATGTATTGTTGCTGGTGGAATGGATGGCAATGGGTTGAACGCACTTACTAACTTATCGTAGTACTTTGTTGCTTCAAGCAACTGTTGCTGAGAAGCAGCATCAAAAGTTCTAGGATCCGGAGCACCAGATATCCAAATAAGACCGTGTAAATGGCATGAACCACGATGCTGAAATTCGAACCGAAACTAATAATCGAGAACTTTGTATCGTTTGCATACCACTTTTTCAATGAAAGCAACAGCTCGAAACGTGAAGTAATTTTCAACAATTAATGGATTTTCATTTATGAGTTTTTGTCGTTGTTGTACAATTTGAGATTCATTCAATAATTCCTCTTCTTCGAAATTACAGCCTAGAAGACGTGCTAAGTCAGGCCACCAAAGGTCAGCAGCACTCAATGTTAAGAAAGCTGTCGGTAGTATATCGAGCTGGCTTATCATCGACTCTAATTCACCTCTCCTTTGGAACCAATAAGAATTAGAACCTCGTATTTTAGAGCACCAATAATATAAACCTTTTACTATTTTTGGATTGTGTGACATTGCATCACGTAATTGTTGAATATTACCATGAAAATCAGATTTTTTAACAAATATTCCTCCTCGTTTGATTGCATCGTGTCGTTGAACAGTATTTAGTGCAATAAATCGGAACCGTGGATCTTGAGCAAAACGGCGATCTTTGTATTCCATTAAAAATTGGAAATATTCTAATGGTGTTATTTTCATCGTATTAGGACGAGTATTATCATTCAATTCCGCAGAACCATAAGGAAATAATGCTGGAAAAGCCATAGTTATATATCCTTTACATGTAAATTCGTTGATAATATTAGTACCTTTTGGCCAAGGTACATTATTTACATCAGATCGGATGCGGTCAACTTCTTGTAATTTAATATCATTGGGTATGACACTTTCATAAACATCATTACTTTCCTTTGAGTTATCATTCAACTCTGGTATTTCTACCGTTGGTATTTGATCTAAAATACTACCCTCTATGGGAAGCTGAGAAATACGATCGACATCAATTGATATATCTGCATAGTAAGGATTGCTGGTTTTCAAAAAAGTTAGAGCAGTAATTATTTTATTTCGCCTAACATGGAAATCACGATGTTCATTCAAACCCTCTCGTCTCACAATGATTGTACTCAATGTAGATGTATTCGAGGTAAATAACGAATTATTTCATCAATATTCTGTCCAACATTGATTATATTTCCTTCATACGCAAACTGACCGGGCAAACCACGTGATTTGATCCTGTATACACGTATTACTGGTTGCACTTTAGCTATAAGTAACTGCTCAACGTAAGTCCTTGAAGTTCAATCGGTATCATTCTTGGATCCATCTTATTTACTGCCGTAAATTTATGAGGATGTTTTTTACATTTTTTACAAGCATCAAAATTTTTGCTTTGAATTACAGTCCTACCACAGTTGTTACATTCAAAACAATTTAAATTCTGTAACTCTCGTTCAAACTGAATTTGTAGATTGGGAAACTGAGAGTTATCTGCACTAACTTGATCAACATTAGACAACACATGACTGTTTTGATTTCGTGAACCACTATATTGTTGTTGACGATAAGTCTGACGACTATGAATACTTCCACCTCGGCGTCTTTTAGGCATGATTAATTATTTCAACATATTCTGGGTGACACAAAAGCGAAAAGCAAAACGCACTCAAAGAAATAATTACAGCATTGTTGCAGTCGATACACCACGTCTCAATGTGTAATCATGTGACTGCGTTCGGGTACACTCGTCGATACACCACGTGTAAATGTGTAATCATGTGACTGCGTTCGGGTACACTCGTTCGCCGTCGGACCGATTCGGCGCCGTTGATGTAAATTTCAAACGGTTTTAATTTAGCGGAATTAAACGATTATTATTTAACTTTGGCTCGACCAATGTTTCCAAAAATTAAAATGTGTACCCCGGAATATGTACAGAATGTACGTATAAAGTTTGGTGGAGATTGGATAAGTAGTTTCGGTCTTAATACACTATCGTTTTAAAGGGTTTTAATTTAGGGAAATTAAATGATTATTTAACTTAGAATCGACCAATCTTCACAAAAATGAAAATATGCACCCCTGAATATGTACAGTATGTACATGTAAAGTATGGTGGAGATTGGATGAGTAATTTCGGAGGAGTATGCGTAAAAAAAGTGCAAAGTGGCGGATAGAGGGGCTTCGCTTCGCTTCGCCCCAATAAACGAACTTTATAAGTTAATAGTGGTCTTTATAATACAATAAATTAAATTTTAAATTGTTTTATTTTCAATCAGATTCAAGTTTACCATCTTTTAACAGAAGCAACGGAAAAAAGTGTCTTTTTTAATATATTTCCCTTTTCATTAAATTTGTTTTCATAAAACGTCATTTTCAACTGTAATTCCCTACTATAAGACATAGTACAGAGACTCGAGTTTCCCTCGTGGCACAAAAGAACAATCTCTCTGAGATTATTCTATTATATACAAGTTTCCCAACAAGAGAACGACAACAACTGCAAAACATAACGCTATGGTGCGCATTCCATTTGGAGTGTAACAAACAAAAACAGAACAGTGTTAAAGTACAATGTATTGAATTAAGTACAGGCGCGGAATTGAAGTTGTTTTAAATCTCTTTTCAATTTCCGTTTCCAATTTTCCACTTCTTCTGAAGGTGTTTTTATATTGTAGTTTTTAAATATAATAAATAACAACTTTAAATTACTCTTATGAATATATTATGTGAATTGGATACAAAGAGAATAAAAAATAAAATTGAAGTGCACTGAAAAAGTATATCAACCAATTGTGCTCTTCTGATGCTTCTCTGAATCATGTCATTGCGCACAATAATAACTTTTTGTATTGTTTCTTTACTGTAAAACTCAACATTGTTTTAAAACAATGTGCTTACGGTGCATTCACGTCTGAAGAATGGCTGCAAAGCAATGTTTTCTTATCAACTACATATTATAAATTCTATAGAAAAATTGTTGCTTGTTCTGTTGAGAACAATTCGACATTCTCAACTTTTTTCTCTTCCCGGCACGCTATCTTTTGTAGTGAGTTCCCACAGCAAACTAACGTACGAGTTGGCAACAATTTACCCTCCCATTACTGTGTAACTGGATGCGCAATCTTACTTGCCCAAACTTCAAGTCAAGTTTTGGGTGTTAGGGAAAAAAGATTACCTAGTAATAGCACTGGAAGCAGGTACAGTTTTCTACCAACTGTTTGTGTGATCTGGGCTTTTCGGCACTAACATACATAAAAAGTAAAAAATGCGAGAGAATTCTCTTAGCTGAACAGACAATGCATGTATGTTTATCTTCAATTCCATCAGATAATAACTAGAAAGTTGATTTGTAAGCTAATCAGATAATTTGTAAGAAACGACAAGCCCAACTTCGTCATTAATAACTCAAATATTTTATTTTAAGGTTTAAGCCAATAACCCCGCATAAAATAAAGATGTTTAACCTTTTGATACTTCTCTTATTACTTTCTCAAAATAAATATTTCGTAAATTTATTTCATTTACTTTTACCAGCGGTATGAGAAAGTCTGGAGCTTTTCGCGGCACGAATAGCAAATCTCGGTTCACAGTAGAGTTCCGTGGCTGGCAGGGTATATATGTATTGCAACAGATCAAAATTTTATTATACTAATAAGGATATAGTGAGTGTGTAAAAATCAGAAACAAGTCTATTATGGAGGAGATGAAAAATTATTTATTATACACACAAATATAGTTTTTAAAGAGGTATTTTATTATAAATTGTCATGTATTGTAATTTGCAATAATACTTCATAATGTTCGAAATATATCGGTTTTACTTGATCGAGGCTACGACCTCAGTACGTGCAATCCTCCGCTTCCTACAGCCACTCCCATCATGGCGTCCTATTCTTCAGCGTCCTCTTCGTCCGTCGTCCTCTTCGTCTTGTCGTCCTCTTCTCAAATATGTTAAACACACAATGCTTATAAATTTCTCTAGAATAGTTTATTATTAATTGATATGTAAAGTTTATCAATCTCTGGGTGAATATGGGATTGAATTGCATTGAATTATCTACAAATTTTTATGACCCTATTAATGATAAGTGTTTCAAATTGAGTTTTTCTCATTGAAGATAAAGCCTGGTTATCTGAGAGAATTTCAAAGTGTTGACCCACCAGGTAATATCTAAGTTTACTGATAAAATACACAATAAAATTGCAAGAATCTCTTTTTCAGATGTAAAATAATTTCTTTCGGCCCCTTTTTAAGATCTACTTACATGTGCAATTACCCTATGTTCTCCTTTATTATTCCGTTGATACAATACACCACCGATCGCGTAGTCTGAAGCATCACAGTTAAGTACATAAGTTCCTTCTTTTCCCGGCTGGAATACGTGTAAGTTCTTGCTGTATAATTCTTTTGTAGCGTTGAACGCTGCCTCATGTCGCTCTTCCCATCTCCATTTGGTGTTTTTCCTTAACAATTCCAGCAGCGGTTCTATGGTTTTAGAATATTGCGGTGTAAACGGCGAAAATATCCAGTCAATCCAAGGAACGCCCTGATATCTTTCGTTTTGTTGGATTTGGAAATTCCGTAATGGCCTGAATTTTCTCCGGGTCAGTACTAACACCATCCGCAGAAATAATATTCCCGAGGAACTTTATTTGTGATTTTCCAAGTTCGCATTGTTCTAAGTTGAGCGCAAGGTTCGCATCTCTTAACTTGCGGAAAACGATATCCAGGTGCTGCATATGTTCCTTGAACGACGTCGATATAATAAGTATGTCGTCAACAAACACACTTACAATATCGTCGACCTTCGGCCCTAATGCCAATTCAAGACACTTAACCATAGCAGCTAGACTGGTAACCAAACCAAAAGGTACTACCTTAAACTGGTAACATTTATTTTTATATAAAAAGGCTGTGAATTTCCGACTAAAGGGATCTGCCAAAACCCACTTTTTAGGTCAAGACGCGACATGTATTTTACTCCTTGACATTTTAAAAACAAATTTTCTGCGCTGGAAGCACAATCGTAATATTTTTGTGTTATATTATTAAGATTTCGCATGTCTAAGCAAATGGGTATGTCGTTATTTTTTTTTAACGACCACCATCGGGTTTAAAAAATTACTATCTGCTCGTTCAAGAATATTATTCTCTAACATTTTATTTATTTCTCCTTCAACTTGTTGCTGATAATGTAATGGGATCGGATATATTTTTCTTATAAATTTATTCTCGTCGCTAACTTGTATTTTATGTTTATAAACGTTGGTAATTGTGTGCTGTGTTTTGAAAATCGATTCATATTTATTTAAAATATTATTTAATTGCTTTCGTTGACCATCTGTTATCTCCTTATCGGGCGCACCACCGTTAGCTGCTATCTTATCTAAGTGATTAGCAGGTGGTTTCTGTATCTCAACGGGCCTACACCGGTCAGCCGCATTGTCATAATGACTTCCCTTACTGAGCGAATAACCCAAATTAATTTTATGTTTTGTATTTTTAACTGTGCATTCTAGCGTTTTATTAGTGAAATCAATTGTAGCGTGTATTTTCCTTAATGTGTCAGTGCCTACTATAACGTCGTACACTAGATTTTGGACTATAAGAACGGGTATTTCCATTTCCATCCCTTGAGAATCTATTGTCATAAGCGCTTGCTTATTAATAGTGTGAATCACCTGTGGTTGTCGTGACAACCGTATTGTTGACAGGTAAGATCGGTGTTTTTTAAATTGGTGTCTATGTTTGTTAATGAATTTTTCGCTGATTAGAGAAATTTGCACACCAGTATCAAATAATACATTTCCGACACATCCATTAATTTTCGCTCTCACAACAATATCATTATCATTCTTATTTCTACCTTTTCCACATCATCGTCAACACAATTATTGTTATATATTAATTCATCTCTAATGTCAACAGGATATAGGCCTGAACTAATGTATACATTCTTACCACTAGTATTGTTCACATAAGATTTTTTACACTCTTGTTTTTTACGGTACGTTTTATTTGTAATTTTATTCTTACTTTTATTTATATTTTTCAATTTATCGCACGGACTCAAGCCGTGCAAACCTACTCGTTTTTTGGTTGCTCTTCGCTGGTACTTTTTTCGGTAATTGCCGATACATTTCTTTAATTGAACTTTTGGAAATTATGTTTGTTTTTAAATTGTTGTGGTTGTTTTTGTTGTTGTTGTTTTTGTGGTTGTTGCGGCTGAAATTGTTTACGATCCGGTTCACTATTATTTTGGCTGTCAACATTATCCCATTTGGTTAACAATAGGAGTAGTTTCTCCAATGATTTAATACCTTGTGTAATTACAGCGATTTGAATACCGCGTCCGAAATGATGAGCTAATTTATTTACCGTCTCTGGCTCTGACATTTCTGGTTCAAGATACTTCGCACGAGATATGAGTTGGATTAAATAATTTTCTTTAGACACTTTTAAACTGGAATACCTACCAAACTGCAGCTGTCCGCGTATTTTCGCTGTATTTCGCTGTTCCAGTATCTCGCCCTAAAATGTTGTACCAGATCTTGATATGTAACTATTTTATCTTGTACTACCGTGAACCACTCAGCTGCAGTACCCTTTAATCTCCTAACTATATAGTTTATTTTATCCATCTCACTCAGGGTGTCGCCTATTGCGTCCATGTCTCGCTGGCAGTTTTTCAGGAAAAAAAGCGGATTTTCACTATCTTTCCCGAAGGATTTCAACTGCGAATTGTTTTCTTCTATAGTTTTATATATGAACGTGGTCTGGTTTGCTGATGTCGAGGTACTCTGGAGTCGGGTCAGCTGTTGTTTCAATTCCTGTATCTGCTGATCTTGTTCAGCTACAAGCTCACTTACCGTATATGTGTGTTGAACTACTCTTTCCTCTATCCCAGTGATTTTACATTCACTGATGCGAGAATTGTTCGCTTCTAAAGCGGTCTCAATATTGCTGCGAATTATTTCTACCTTTTCGCCTATACGTTTTCCGGTTGGACTCTAATAATTGTTTATTTTGTTTAGCCTGGTCATGAACGGCTGTATACATTTTTGTATTCTCATCATGAAGTGATTGTAGCGACTTATTTTGCTTTAACGCTTCGTCTCTACCAACTTTATTTTCTTCTGAGAGCTTTTGCATGTTTGCTTTATTCTCTTCTGACATTTTCTGCATATTTGATTTACTTTCGTCAGACATTTTCTGCATATTAGATAAGATTGCCGCTAATGTATTCTGTAATTCTTGTGATTCGGCCATATTGATTATTTAAATTATTATTTTATTATTATATCATTATTTTATTATTATTATTATATCATTATATCATTTATCATTATTATATTATTATTATATCATTATTTTAAATTTTGCATTCAGTTTATATTTAGTTCAGTTAATTTTATATTTTGCATTCATGATTGTATTTAGTTTTTAAAGACACCAGACCTTCCCTTGTCTCATGCACAGACTCCCCACCCCTCGCCATCACAACACAGATGTTCCAGATACGCCCTAAACAGATGTTTACCACCTACACTACTCTAACATCCTGTGTTCAGTAATTTCATTCACTCGCTCTTTGACAATGGCTTAAGTTAGTCGAAACAGCTGTCAGAGTAATTAAAAAATTTGTGAAACTTACCAAGTGTTTTTATATATTTTACAAAACCTTTATATTATTTTTTTTTTAATTTAATAAATATTATATTTTTGTATTTATAGTAACAGCAATAATTTTAATACTTATTATTACTAATAACGTCCGTTTATATGTTACTTATTATTATAGTCCAGTATCTCAATCAAATGTAAACAAGCTTAATCTAAAACAAATATAAATAATAATTCAATCTCCACATAGACAATTACTCTATTGTTCAAATATCTGATAAGAGAGAGTATGTAACCCCACTTTCTATTTTTTTTTTTATATTTTATAAAAAATCACTAAATTTTTTATTTTTTTTATTTTTATTTTTTTTTGAAAGAGGTGCCACTAGTTATTTAAAACTAGGCGTAAGGCCTAGAGAAGCAAAAAATGCGCTGGGTCCAGTGAGACGGGACTTGCAATTAAAACTCGGTTGTTAAACAGCAATAACAATCTTTATTATTTCCAATATTTCCAATTTTTTTTAAATTTTGTTTTTAGCCAAATTTTTAACCCCAATAGAAATTTAATATAATTTCAAATTTCATGAAAAACTTTCAATCCACCCCTTGATCTTATAACATTCTATACATTTATATATATATATATATATATATATATATATACCACACTCACATGTTCACCTGGCCGACAGCCTATATATTTTCATCATACCGCAGGGGAGTGTGGAAAACCCCAGTATCTGTCACCAAGACCCCCATCCCAAACTACCGTAATAAGATAAAGTGCCCAGCAAGCCTTAAAAACTTCTCATTTAAGAAAACAAATCCATTAACTCGTCAGAGTATAACTGAGTTAAGACAAACGAAATAATTACAAGTATTAGAAATGGCCGAAGTAAAATCGGCAGTACAGCCCGAACAACTCTTAAGTTACAATGCATAATAAAATTTTTGTTTTGTTCCCCCAAATAGTAAGGTGCCATCGCAAGGTCAACATGTCTGCCCAGTCTTATAAAATGGATATTTCTCAGCTTCTTTCATGTTCTTACAAAATACAAATTTGAGAGAAAAACCCAGTGGGACGTAACCACCAGAAAATAACATAGAACTGCTACTGATTTTACAACTTTACATTTATAATTGAAGTAGTGAGAACAGGTAGTGTGCTTCTATAAAAAAAACTCAACAATTAATGCACTGGCTATGGCAATAAAAAAAAATAAAGAAAATTTATTATTACAGAATTATTAAACAGCTAAAATAATTTTTATAAAATGCATAATAAAACGTTTATAATGTAAAACCTAGTAAAACATATTTGAGACGTTCATAGCGAATTGGGTTGACCTCAGGCACGGCCATGCGCCCGAACCAGATCCAACAAAATTTAACATGTCAGAGACCTGTGGATGACGGCACCAACAGGTGACGGCCACAGGTTAAAGCGGGGGCTTTAAATTATTTTAAAAAAAGCAGATACTCATATATATATATTGTTATAGGACGAGTACGTGCGTCTCGTTCGTGTCACGCAATGTAAACCAATTTGTTAATAGGAACGGGTATGCTTCTCTGTCTCTCCTCTCTTCGGTCGTTTTAATTTAATTCAATTTCTGAGATATCTGAAGTTGGGGAATATAGTAATTTCGTTAACTAATATTAGCTTATCTCTCTAAGTAAAATGCCAGTGTTAGTGTGATTGTAACTTAAATAATTAGTGTTTTATTCTAAAATTTCGCTCAGCCCTAGTATACCTCAAAGAGAATTATGTAAATTTCGTATTTTAATGCTCTTCTCTTTGGCGTCGGAGAATTCCGCAACAAGCGCTGCAGTTCCGGGACAACGAAACTTATAGGTTAATTCACTGTTTACGGTAGCCAATTATTATACACTTAGTCAGTTACTTTTATTCCCAACTCATTAAATAATACCCCAAATAATAAGATTTTGAAATTATATTAGGTTTCTTTATTTATTCACTCCGTTAACATTAAATAGGATTGGTTCGAATTGGCATACAAAAGGCTATAGATTGCGTGAATCGATTATTGTTCGGTCCAATACTTTATTTTATATTCAGTTATATAATTTGTTTTTTTATAATTAATTTAGTTCAGGGTGTGAAGGTTCTTGTAACTGTGGGGAAGATTAAAAATACATAGATAAGAATGCAAGATATTACAAATTTGAAGTGTTGTATTGTTAATATGATTTATACAATTATAATTTACCAGACTAGAACGAAGCAACTCGGTAGGCAGTTGGTTGATAACCTCGTCGCTCAGAATGGATATGTTGTTCGATATTCCTTTCTTCGGTTCAATAAAGTGGAATCCTTGTCCTGGTCACCTCGGAAATACAGCTCCCTGGGTTTATTTACGGCTGACTGGTTGTTCTTCTGCAAATTCTGGATCCAAATACGTTTTTCTATCGTTGAAGTAATTAGTGATGTTCCGTGTATTTAAAAGGTTAGGAGTTCCAATGTGGTGTGTATTATTAGTTGTTACACAGTTGACTCTTTGTATTGGTTTAATATATCATTAATTCTTTTCTGATATTGGACAACTCGAGTCCTTCCTGGTGGAACCCAGTTATTTATTTTTATTGTGATACTGTACTATGATCTCATTTGGTTAAACTTTGCTGGCATAAGTCAAGATGATTATCGTTAGAATGTTGTGGATTGTAAATGTATCAAAATAATTTATAGTATTTGAATTACATTAACTATTTCTTTGGTTTTTTAATCTCATCACGTTCAGATCATAAAAGGCAATAATTGAAAATCAACAACTTCTATTCATTCCTGTTGTCCTTAGCAACACATTATTTTTCTTCCTTTTCAATGTTTTGTATATAGTGATTATTTCATATATTTTTCGTCCATTCCTTATTAAACTTCCATCATATCGGAATATAACTTTATCTATAGTTTATTTACTAATTTCTACATATATTCTGCTGGTTTTTTGATCTAAGTCTGTTTCTTTGAATTTATTATTTTTTCGATATCAAACGTTATCAATCGATATCATGGCATTGTGGCATTATCATAATTTGTTTAAATTGAGTTGGTTTATTATATATCATTATTTGTCAAATGTTTTTCCTAGCTCCTTGAACCGTATTCATTAATTATTATTAACTTCCGTACCTAACCTTTATGTTATGAGTGGTTATACAGTGTTATTGGCTGTTAGGCCTTTTATTGTATATGGACCTACCTTTGATTATAACTGGTGAACAACTATAGCCTTTTTACATAAGTTCATACATATAATCAAACCTTAACTATTAACATTTACATAAATAATTATTCTTTTCATAACTAATAACAATTTTATCTTGATCTAGGGATCACATATAAGAAAATTGATATCCATTAACACTAATTAACTGCTTCCCATATCCTTCTATAACAGTAATCGAATAATACATTTTGCTTCATTACTTTCCATTAATTCAACAAGTAATTTGCATAATATAACATAAACTTTAACATAACATTCATTGTAAACAAAATAACATCATTTAATTCATAATCCTTACTTACTATTGCTATAAGATAAATTATTGTCTCGCTTTTATTTAATTTCATTAAATATCACTATAATATTGACGACTCGGAACACTAAGTTTTTTGTAAGTAAAAACGTAAAGTTTTACCTTACAGCCTAAACCGGCTTTCACCTATAGAAGGCTTCATCAGAGGCTTCATGAGCCTCTGATGAAGCCTTCTATAGGTGAAAGCCGGTTTAGGTGTAAGCTGGGTTATAAGGTAAAACTTTACGTTTTTACTTATAATAAACTTAGTGTTCCGAGTCGTCAATATTATAGTGATATTTAGTTAAGTAACGGACACGTCATGGACAACGAAATCCAAGAATTTAATTTCATTGTTATTCACTTTGACATTTTCGGTACTAGTTTCTTTCTTACAATTCTTATGAGTATATTATATTTATTTACGTTTCACTGAACATGGATTTCTTACTATTGTCTATCTTACAGGTTTGTTTTTTATTGTTATCTCTACCTTGCATCCTTATTCGTTTTTATATATAATTATAAATGTACTTATGAGACCTTTGTATTATCATGGGAGTTAAATATTGATTTACTTTTTATTTTGCTAATATTCTATTTATGTAACATTGAGGCCTGCATTTCTGTTGCGTTACATATGCTCCCCCTCCTAAAAAAGTTTAGTTTACCTGAATGAAGTTTAGGTCAAGTAAACTTGTCTTTTTCACATACCTTTTCTTCATATCAACATTAATGGTTAACGATGGGATTCTCAATGTAACTTTGTTAGACTAGTATTCATAATTCTTTATTTAATAACATTTCATTATTCCTATTAACATTCTTGATCATATATAATTTCTGTAAACAGTATTTGTTGATAGTTGGCTACAATTTTCAATTATACTTTAGGTTCACATCTCTTCTACTTCTAATTACTGCAATCACTGTATTTCTCAATTATTCTTCTGTCAGCTATTTTCCTTCTGTTTTCTTCGTCATACTTTTCTGGAATCTGAGGTAATTCTTGCAACGATTCTAATATTCCTTAAATATTTAATTTCCCTAACAATCCCTAATATGTGCGTTGGTACAGTTCAGAGAGGCACTGTTTGGCTTCATACTCTGCTGTCCACACTACACCTTAATATAGTACTGCTGGAATTCATCTACAGTCAGCTATAAAAATATAATAATCTCCTAATAATCTTCTTAATTAATTAATAATAAACATTTGGGAATTTTTTCACATTGTTGCTTTTATATTTATCTATTCCTATCTTTCATACTTTGTGATTCCATTTTATTTTCCTTAAACATTTTTTGATAATAACTCTGACAGTTATCATTTGTAATTATTTTTGTTTTTCTTTCTTGTTGTGATAATAACGCTAAGCATCCTCTTCATTTGTTCTTCTGATCCCAATATTTTCTAAATAGTAATTGTTTTGATTATTACTATTACTGTATTTCTGAGTAGTTACAGTCATTAGCTCAACTATTATTTCTCTTATCTTAATTCATTACTTTGGCTGGTTATATTTCAATGAATTATGTTGATCTTTTTTTTTTCTCGTTCTCTTTAATATTACATTGGTCATAATTAATCGTTTATTGAGGTTGTTCTTTTCACTTGGCAATGCGGTAGGTATTTTAGGTCATATTATTCTTCTTTTATTATTTTGCATAGGTATACTTGATATAAAAACTTTTTTTTTTATCTTGGGGTTCCATTATTCCTTGTACATAATATTTCTTCGTAGGCATGTTAATAATTCTGGTTTTCTTCTGTAATCTTGGGTTTTGTTATTAACTTTTCTTAATACCTTCTTCATAACTATATTTTAATTCAGACTTGCTTCCTTTTGAATTACATTTTTTCTATTTATATACTATTGTTCAAAAATTTCTTTTTATTTACAAGTGTTTTCTCTTCAAAATTGGTAATAAGTTGTTCTTATTTAGATTTAGAATTTATTGGATTTTCTCATAATATTTCTTTATGGACTCCTGGTTGTATGTTCCCTTAATCTTTTCCGTGACAGGGTTCATTATTTCATAGGTATTATTATTATTATTTTTTGTTATCACATATGGCCTAGTATATAATAATAATAATTTTTTCGTTATTCCTTCTAAAGTGCTGGGTAGCTCCCTGTTTCTTATTAATATTTTCTCGCCCACTTGGTACTTAATTGGTTTTGGATTCTTCTTTTCATATTTCTTTTTCTTCATTTCCGCCTTTTCCATTATCCAGTTATAAAATTTAACGTTTTCAAACTGATATTCTGGGTTTGTTGGAAAATTTATGATATCCTGGATTTCCCTAGGTGGAAGCCTTTCAAACATAACAGTATAGGGGGTATTTTCGATGGATTGATGGTAAGATATATTGAGGACTTCTTCGGTCAGTGACAAGTATTCGTACCACCTTCTCTGTTGGTCATGACAGTAAGTTCGGAGTATTCTGCCAACTTCCCTCAATACACGTTCTGCCGGATTGCTGCTGGGGTGGTATACTGAAGTCTTATATGTTTTAATGTTGTGTTTTAGAAGATTATTTTTCCATTTGCTTCCCTTGAATTGCGTACCATGATCGGTGATAACAGATGACGGTTTAACAGTCTCTGTTATGTAATGTCCAATGACTATTTCCAGAATTTTCTTGGTCGTGGCTCTGCTAATAGCGTAGAGTTTAGTATATTTAGAAAAGTGATCAAAAATATTAATTATGAATTTATATCTATGGTTCCCTCAACTGCGTGGGAATGGTCCACATATATCCAGGAATACCCTCTCCAGCTTATATTTGGAGGTGATAGGGATCATGACTCCCTCCTTCTTATCATTGTTATGTTTAACCATCTGGCAGATGTGACATGCTTGGATTGATTTTTGCACCTTTCTGTTTATATTTTTTATGTACACTTTTTCCTCCAGGGCTTTGACGATTTTTATGGCTCCCATGTGTCCATATCTTTCATGGTAATCCAAGATTAATTTGTTTTCCACAGCTGTGGGAATTACTAATTTCCAGTTTATTTGTTTAGGGGTAACTTTAATAAATAATCGATCATCATGTATACAGTAATATTTCGTAATAATTTCATCAGCATTTTGCACCTTCTGGCGTATGTTTATTAATTTGGGATCCGATTTTTGGTGTTGATTAATTTCATTTGTGATAATTTCTAAATCCTTCCTACTCTTAATGACATTGTACACTTTTGCAATCTGTTCCTTTTCTCCCTCGAACGATTGGTCTTGTATGTTTATTCGGGACAAGATATCGGCTGCTATGTTCTTTCTTCCAGGTATATATTCCCAATCGATGCAATACTCTTGCAATGCAAGGACCCATCTAGTTAGCCGGCCATGACTAAGCTTACATCGTTTTAGAAATGATATTGATTTATGGTCACTTCTTACGGTCACTGGGTATCCGAGTATGTAAGTTCTAAACTTATTGCATGCGTACACTACACTTAGCAGCTCCTTCTCGGTAACATTATAGTTGCGTTCGCAGTTGTTCAGCACTCTGCTGGCGAAGCTGATTACCATGTGATGTCCTTCTTCATCTTCTTGATATAGGGTAGCTCCTAAACTAGCATTGCTCGCATCACAATTTAAATAAAAGCGTTTGTTAAAATCAGGGTGGTACAACATAACCGTCTCTAAAAATTTCTCCTTGATTAATTGCAGAATTTTATCTTGTTCTGGTCCCCATGCCCATTTGTCTTTGGATGATAATTGTTTTTGAAATTTGGCAGTTATTTCCGAATAGTTATCTTGGAATTTGCGGTAATAGTTACAAATTCCAAGAAAGGATTGTAGCTGTTTTCTATTTTCTGGAGTAGGGAACAGTTGAATTGCTTCTACTTTTTCTGTTGAAGGTGTGATACCCTCCTCAGACAAATTAAAATCTAAGAACTTTACTTGGTTGGCGATAAATTTAGATTTATTCAGCTTGAGTGTTATGTTATTTTCGGACAATTTTCTCAGTACCTGTTCCACCCGCTCGCAATGTTCATCCCAATTTGAAGAAGTTATAAGTAAGTCATCTACGTAGACTGTAGTGAATTGCAGTGTTTCTTGTCCCAATACTTGGTCCATGCATTTTACAAATATAGCAACAGAATTGATTAATCCGAAAGGTAGCCTTTTAAATTGATAGTTCCTTCCGTCAAAAAGGAACGCCATGTATTTTCTACTATCTGGGTGTAGCTCAACCTGCCAGTATCCGCATACCGTATCCCAAGTACTGATGTATTTAATGCCGTGGAATTTCTTTAAGATTTCTTCGATTTCGCCCGGGAAAGTCCTATCGTTGATGATCATTTTATTTATTTCCCTAGCGTCCAGGCAAATTCTCACCTTTCCGTTCTTTTTCGGGATTGCCACTATGGGACTGGTATAGGGTGATTGACTGTATTCTATTATGTCATCCTGAATCATACGATTAATCTCTGCTCGAACTTCGTTTTTTATTGAATAAGCTATTGGGTAGGATGTTCTACGAAAGTCCACTGGTTCTTTAAAATTTATCACACACTGATATCCTTTTACCTTACCTGGAGCATTGGAGAATATGTGTTTGTATTTATTATATATTTTAATTAAATTTTCGGCCTGTACCTTACTTACTTGTCGACAAGTTTTTTCCCTTTGGAATTCTCGGATCTCTTCTAACTTACTCTGCCACAGTTCGGGATCGTCGTCCTCATATTGAATGACTTCTGGTATTTTATTTTTCTTACAAAAATAGCTTTTTATGGCCAGACATCTGTTGTTAACTGGAGCGGTTCTATTAGCATCTACCAATTCGGCCGTCCATAATCCTTCTTCGGATGTTAAAGATATTATGCCTTTATGTAAGTCAATTACAGCATCGGAATGCTGTCGCAATATATCGCATCCAATCAATACATTGAACGGTAATACCGTTGCGACCAAGAATCCTATTGGTATGGTTATATTATTATTGGTAAGATCAAGCGACACTTGTTTTTTAACTGTTTTATTTTGCCGTCCAGTGGCTCCGATAATTATCACATTATTAACAGGTAAGGTCGGTATATGCAACTGGCCTTCTCGCTGTATTTTTTCCAGTTCAGTACTATCTATCAATGAGATGTTGGATCCAGTATCTATCATTATGGTAGATTGTATTCCATTTAATTTGGCTGTTACATATATAATTTCATTATTACTATTACTGTGTACATGATTATTATCCTCTTCCAATAAGTCTTCTCTAATATTTTTTAAATAGTGGTTATTGATTATAGTTATGGTATTATTATTCTTAGTTTTATTTTCAAGTCGTTGTTCCCCAAGATTTCGGTTCAGTGAAGGGTATTCGTCGTTTTTCACTGCCTCTATTAGTTTAAATGAGGGCTTCCCCCATCTTCTCTATTTTCATTTGAATTATTAGGTTGATTTTGTACAGGTTCGGTGCGGTCCTCTGCATTAGGTTCTGCTATCCTATAATTTCTTTCAGGTTGATAGTTGTCTTCACGCCGGGGCTGATTATAATGACTGTCATATCGGTGATTCCTTGGGTAATACCGTCGCTGATTATTTTGAGGCCTGGAATAAATATAATTAACGTTGTGCCTATAATTATTGGGTCGTCTGTCCCCATCTCCTCTATTATTGCGACTGTCGCGGTAATTATAAGGATTATTGCCACGATAATTATAATTCCTGGTATTATTATTCGAGTGATCGTTCTGTGTCCTATTTGCATTAACGTTCTGAGCGGGTCGATTGTGATCATTATTATGGGAATTGGTTTGCTGCTCGTTATTATTATACTTCTGATATTTATAATTTAACATTCTGTTCCTTTGATATTGATTCTCGTGCTCATAATTCTCAAGAAATTTGGCCATGGCTGAAATCGTTTTGATTTGGCTACACATACGTGAATTTTTTATCCCTTCCTCATAATGGTAGGATAGTTGTATCACCAAACATTCTTCGGGAATTCTGGGCTCTAAATTCCGTGCCATACATACTTTTCCGAGGAAGTATGAAGTAGGAGACTGTCCTATGTTCGTTTCGTATCGGCCGTTACTCAAATTATTTCTAATCATGTTCTGGGTCGACTCCGACCAATATTTCTCTTTAAATTGTTTTTTGAATTCGGTCATGTCCGGTATATCCGGGCGCACCGCTGTCCACCAATTATCATAGGTATCTTTAAATGTCTCATCAATCATACCGCGTATAATACTCCAGCGATTTTCTCTATTTCTTGCGATCATCTCTTCCAACCTCTTTAAAAATTCCATCGGATTACGCTTGTAATTACGAAAATTAATCGACTCCCGGTTATCGTGGTTGTTTATATGACTATGCTGGCATGTCCTATCCCGCCATGAATCTACTTCTTCTTGTAACTGTAGTTCGCGTCTACTAATTTCCTCTATTTTATTTTTACTTGTGTTAATTTGACCTTCCATATTGTTTAAATTGCCATATACTCTTTCGAGTCGTTCACCCATGTCTGTCTGTATCTGCGTAATCCCTTCCTTATTCTCCTCTCGTATCTGATGTACATCGTTTTTAATTTGCTCATATTTTCCGACAGTTTCCTGTTGGATTTCTTCGACCATTGTTTTACTCTCGATTTTTATGTCATTAATTTTATTTTGTAATTCTTCACGAACCTGTACTACGGTTTCGTTAGTTTTTTCTAATCCTTCATTTGTTTTTGCTATTTCTAATTTTCTTTCCTCACTATTCTGGTCCACCTTTTGGTTAATTGTCACATGAATATTCTCAATTTTTTCATTAATCTGCCTTAAATTTTCTTCATGTATTTGTAGGATGTCTTCCTTCATTTGTTTTAAACCCTCATCATTCCTATCTAACCTTTCGTGAATTTGGTTTAATCTTTCGTTATTCCTATCGAACGTTTCGTTCATTAATTTTGAGGTTTCTTTAATTTCCTCATTTATTTTCCTCAAATTCTCCTTGTTTTCCTCATTCGTTTTTTCGAATTTTTCCTCCTGTTTCCTAAATTGTTCCTTTGAGTTTTCCTTGATTTCCTCTTTCATTTGTCTATTGCTTTCCATTATAATCCTCAACAGCTCCTGCATACTCATGTCTTCCTTTTTGTTGGATTTATCTGGTTGGTCCCCTTGGGCATCTTCTTCAATTACTTCTTTTCCTTGTCCGTAATTATTTCAGTTTCTGCTATTTCGCCTGTCTGTTGTTCCATTTCACTGTCTGTGATTATTTCTATTTCTTGTCCTTGTTCACCTTCTTCCTTCTCCGTATCTTCTGCCCTCATCTTTGATCTACCTCTGGTATTATGCATGTTTATTCTCCCACAGTTGCCTGCTTTGGTTAAGTAATATTAATATAATTATATTTACTTAACTTAAGCCCTACACTGGTTGAGCGCCCATTTGTTATAGGACGAGTACGTGCGTCTCGTTCGTGTCACGCAATGTAAACCAATTTGTTAATAGGAACGGGTATGCTTCTCTGTCTCTCCTCTCTTCGGTCGTTTTAATTTAATTCAATTTCTGAGATATCTGGAGTTGGGGAATATAGTAATTTCGTTAACTAATATTAGCTTATCTCTCTAAGTAAAGTACCAGTGTTAGTGTGATTGTAACTTAAATAATTAGTGTTTTATTCTATAATTTCGCTCAGCCCTAGTATACCTAAAAGAGAATTATGTAAATTTCGTATTTTAATGCTCTTCTCTTTGGTGTCGGAGAATTCCGCAACAAGCGCTGCAGTTCCGGGACAACGAAACTTATAGGTTAATTCACTGTTTACGGTAGCCAATTATTATACACTTAGTCAGATACTTTTATTCCCAACTCATTAAATAATACCCCAAATAATAAGATTTTGAAATTATATTAGGTTTCTTTATTTATTCACTCCGTTAACATTAAATAGGATTGGTTCGAATTGGCATACAAAAGGCTATAGATTGCGTGAATCGATTATTGTTCGGTCCAATACTTTATTTCATATTCAGTTATATAATTTGTTTTTTTATAATTAATTTAGTTCAGGGTGTGAAGGTTCTTGTAACTGTGGGGAAGATTAAAAATACATAGATAAGAATGCAAGATATTACAAATTTGAAGTGTTGTGTTGTTAATATGATTTATACAATTATAATTTACCAGACTAGAACGAAGCAACTCGGTAGGCAGTTGGTTGATAACCTCGTTGCTCAGAATGGATATGTTGTTCGATATTCCTTTCTTCGGTTCAATAAAGTGGAATCCTTGTCCTGGTCACCTCGGAAATACAGCTCCCTGGGTTTATTTACGGCTGACTGGTGGTTCTTCTGCAAATTCTGGATCCAAATACGTTTTTCTATCGTTGAAGTAATTAGTGATGTTCCGTGTATTTAAAAGGTTAGGAGTTCCAATGTGGTGTGTATTATTAGTTGTTACACAGTTGACTCTTTGTATTGGTTTAATATATCATTAATTCTTTTCTGATATTGGACAACTCGAGTCCTTCCTGGTGGAACCCAGTTATTTATTTTTATTGTGATACTGTACTATGATCTCATTTGGTTAAACTTTGCTGGCATAAGTCAAGATGATTATCGTTAGAATGTTGTGGATTGTAAATGTATCAAAATAATTTATAGTATTTGAATTACATTAACTATTTCTTTGGTTTTTTAATCTCATCACGTTCAGATCATAAAAGGCAATAATTGAAAATCAACAACTTCTATTCATTCCTGTTGTCCTTAGCAACACATTATTTTTCTTCCGTTTCAATGTTTTGTATATAGTGATTATTTCATATATTTTTCGTCCATTCCTTATTAAACTTCCATCATATCGGAATATAACTTTATCTATAGTTTATTTACTAATTTCTACATATATTCTGCTGGTTTTTTGATCTAAGTCTGTTTCTTTGAATTTATTATTTTTTCGATATCAAACGTTATCAATCGATATCATGGTATTGTGGCATTATCATAATTTGTTTAAATTGAGTTGGTTTATTATATATCATTATTTGTCAAATGTTTTTCCTAGCTCCTTGAACCGTATTCATTAATTATTATTAACTTCCGTACCTAACCTTTATGTTATGAGTGGTTATACAGTGTTATTGGCTGTTAGACCTTTTATTGTATATGGACCTACCTTTGATTATAACTGGTGAACAACTATAGCCTTTTTACATAAGTTCATACATTTAATCAAACCTTAACTATTAACATTTACATAAATAATTATTTTTTTCATAACTAATAACAATTTTATCTTGATCTAGGGATCACATATAAGAAAATTTATATCCATTAACACTAATTAACTGCTTCCCATATCCTTCTATAACAGTAATCGAATAATACATTTTGCTTCATTACTTTCCATTAATTCAACAAGTAATTTGCATAATATAACATAAACTTTAACATAACATTCATTGTAAACAAAATAACATCATTTAATTCATAATCCTTACTTACTATTGCTATAAGGTAAATTATTTTCTCGCTTTTATTTAATTTCATTGTTATTCACTTTGACATTTTTGGTACTAGTTTCTTTCTTACAATTCTTATGAATATATTATATTTATTTACGTTTCACTGAACATGGATTTCTTACTATTGTCTATCTTACAGGTTTGTTTTTTATTGTTATCTCTACCTTGCATCCTTACTCGTTTTTATATATAATTATAAATGTACTTATGAAACCTTTGTATTATCATGGGAGTTAAATATTGATTTACTTATTATTTTGCTAATATTCTATTTATGTAACATTGAGGACTGCATTTCTGTTGCGTTACTATATATATAATCAAGAAAATCCCCAACAAAAGTACCCCGGCACCCATGCATGAATAATTAACACCTATACGAATCAGTAACCTTCAGTTCCGCACACTTTTACAGTAAAAAAAATGAACATCAAAATCGGCTGACGCATGACCCCGTCTGGGTTTACACTCATTCTGGGGGCGAAGCATTCGTAAATTAAAAACTGATAAAGTTTATCACTCTAATGTCCCACAGGACTAGTGCACCATCTAACGGGAGCCATTCCGGGATAAAGTCACATGTTATAAATTGTAGCGGCCAAGATATTTTTTTAAAGACATAAATGTCACCTGGTTATAGTCCAGCACTGAGCATGCGGGTTCTGTGGCGTGTTGTCCATCTCTTCCTCCCGGCGGCGAAAACGGAAAGTTGCTAAGTTAACGGCATGGGTAGCAGTTGTTCAGCCACCTCCTGGAGCGAATCAGGTCGTCGTCTTAATCAGGAACCCGGAGAGTCACGTATCGATTATCTATGCATAGTGATAGATAATTTACAAAGATCCAAAATCTCAAACCAGCCGGGAGGACCAAGGACAGTTGACGTCAAGCGCTGGCCGTGAACTGGTCTGAGCAGCGACCGAAAAAACGTTACGCCGCGCTGACCCCAGAGCGCGCGCGGATCAGCATAGCGAACGTATTACCAACATTGTACGTACCGCTACTCTAATTAATTAAAGAAATCAGTGCTTAAGCCGTTCGTAACTTTTCATTTAATTAACCGAGCCGGGTTCTCGCCCAAACACGGCACACCCCCACTCCAAAAGGGCAACATGGTTGCCCAACTAGAACTCAGGGATACCCCGCAGTGTACCCCCCTTATAGTCTATAAAACTCGAGTTGCTATCGGCATCCTCCCCAGTCATGTCTCCCGGGAGAGCAGAGGCTCAGAACACTGCGGCCATCCCCATGCGACCCTCTCCGCCATGCCGACCACACGGGACCGCCCCAACACGTCACCCTCTGCGGTGACCATCACCTACTTCTTCCGGTCCCACTCACATACCCGTCCGAAGACCCAACAAGGTATCACCCACCTTGGTATGTGAGTGAACGTACTACCTCTCGTCCACCTCTTGGGCCGACCAGCCATATGCACCAACAAGGCATCTCCATCCTTGCCATATGGCTGGCCAACATCCCTACACTAGGGCGGACGGCCCCGCTTAGCCAGACAGAGAGGACCGCATCAAGGGCACGCGAACATCCAACCCAACTCTTACTTAACAAAAACACCATGGAATACAACTGTGAATGCGGCATGGCTCGGACCCTACAATGAACAACATCAAAATCAACAACTATGAACCACGAACAACACACCTAACTTCTCCATCGTAACTTTTCAGAACAGGGAAACTGACAATCTCCAAGACCACGATCCAAGTGCACTTTCTGTAAATCTCTAACTCTTTATCGATTTTTTTTTTCTAAGGGGAGGGGTAGGAAAATTGGGAAGATGAAAAGGGCAAGGATCATTGAAAGGTCAATAGCTAGGACTAAGGGTAAGGTCATGGCGCCCTCCGGAATTAAGGATGAATGGAGGAAACCAAGGCTCCCGTGGGCAGGGACGCAACCCTGAAGTAGACGAACGGCACTGTGACTGTGGAGAATATCTGCCCGCTACCCGTTACCCGCTTCTTCTCACCTTTCTATGACGGACTTTAGGTACTCGTTCCTTTCGGACACCACTCTCTGAGAAATTATCTCGCGTTGAGCTGTACTGGCTTTTTTCCTCTGAATCAGAATCAAGGCAACTTACCTCACTACTTTCACCCCGTTTTGGATTATCCTCATCATCTAACTCATCTGCTTCTGCCTCCCCTGCTTCTCTTTCTTCCACTTCTTCCTTTTCTTCCTCTTCCGCAATTTCCCCTTTTTCGTCCCCATAATCCAAATCAACCTCATGACACTGCACCTCCTCACCACCTACCACCATTCTGATTAAAATCATAAAAATGTCTATAAGTACCAATAATATAAATAACAACCTGCAGAAGCAGAAGAGTTTATATCTACGGATGAGTTTGGAATAGATGAATACATATAACAAATAAAAAGAATAATATATTGAAAACCTAGTCGACGAAAAATTACTTACAAGATTCTAGATGAAAACAACAATGAAGATGAGACCAAATAATTGGTGAAGAGAAGAGAGCTAATTTTGTACCAATAAATGCCGTTCAACAGTACTTAAACAAAACATTATGGGCAAACATTTAATTAAGTTATAAATAATTTGCAAAGGGAATATCATGTAGGCGGCATATATATTTACGACTTGTTGCAATGTGACGGCTCTTGCAAAGTACCAAAAGGTATTTTAAGCCACAGAACAATAAACGAATAAACGTAAGGTTACACGATATACTCCATATTGCTAGGTTAACATGCAAACTGAAAATACACATGGAAATCAACATGACCTTAAAACAATACTCGCTTTTTATGAAAACCACGTAAGAAAGCCAACTAGAAGTAAGGCGGGCTGCTATACATATACGCGGGCTGCTTTTTTACGTTTTCCGTCCAGTGAAGTTTTCGAGATTTTACTATATAATATAAACATAATTGGCTAATATTGGCTACCTAAGGAATAACAAATCATGTTTTCATTTGTTAATACTTTTCCCTTTGTTTTAATTTAGCATTCAGAAATAACCGTATTTTACACTTTACATTTTCTGTTGCTGTTTTGTTAATAAACGTTTATAGTCTTTATATTAAATGTTATTCTGTTACAGGCTACGCATTTATAGACTATACACATGAAACGCTATATATTTCCTAACTATGGCTTTTATTTCTTTAAATGGTAAACTAAAAAACGAATTAATATTATTATCTAACTTATGAATTAATATTTATGTAATTGCACTGTAAATTAAGAAATATAATAATTTACAGTTAGTGCATTTCTTCTTCACGTCGTGGTATATAGATACTATACCATATTCAAAACAGCGAAAATGAAGTGTTGGTACGAATATTGGGAAAGTACCCAAAAATTTATACAACATTGTTGTAAGTGTTATATTCCAAGCTGTTCGGCCATGGTCGATTGCTTATATTCTCGTGTCTAAACGTTTAGGCGCAAGAACATAAACAATCAACCACGGCCTAGCAGCCCAGAATACAATAGTTTTAACAATGTCGATCCCGGACGTAACAGCCTTTGTAACAAATTTAAGTAACAGCTGCAGTGTGTTGTAATGTTACATTAATTATATTTTTGCTCTTCGTATATCACAGCGAGCAGTAAAATAATTTTTTTGAAATAATACATTAAGGCTTATATACTAAGAATTAATTTTTTTTGTATAGTTTCCGTAACCTGCTTGTAAAATAATTAGGTATCCAAAAGGAAATTTACATATTTTAATAGCAATTTATAAAGTTCCTCATCCTCTGTTTTTTACCTTTCTTCAAAATGTACCACTTCTTAATTGCGGATAAGTTATTTAACGTAATAATCGTTTCACCAAAGACCGTTTGGATCCTGTTAATAAAAATCTTGAGTCTGCTACACATAATCCTCGCTTTTGGTTCAAGTTTCGTTAACTTTCTACATTACAATAAGTTTAATTATTTTCAAGTTCCTTATAAGTAGCCTACTGTAGTAAACATCATGTATTTTGACCTCTCTCTCTCTCTCTCTCTCTCTCTTTCTCTCTCTCTCTCTCTCTTTCTATTACTATTTTCTTCTCAACTTCTCAATAACTGTATCTCAGGAAGTCTGAAAGTAACAGGCTCTTAAGTAAACTTCATATGACATAACATGCAAAATCTTAAACATCATTTGTGCTTCAGTTATGTTATAATTTTGTAAGAAAGTTTTACAAAATACTTTTAAACTGCTTCTGTATACGAAAATAGGTGCAGGTATGTAATGAAATTTTTAAGTAGGTCTATTTATTCTAACACTGTTACAGTTTCTTGAAAACGCCGTATGTAAACAAACATTAAAACTTAGTAATAAGGTTTATCAAACTACTATTTTTTTTATGCATTAACGCAAATCAATAATCTAGAGACCAATTTTATATTGAAAAATCGATGTCTAATAAACGGAAATT
Organism: Magicicada septendecula; assembly: GCA_034769895.1. Classification (NCBI taxonomy): domain Eukaryota; kingdom Metazoa; phylum Arthropoda; class Insecta; order Hemiptera; family Cicadidae; genus Magicicada; species Magicicada septendecula. The sequence continues at coordinate 476,752,977 of CM068367.1, read as the reverse complement.
GACGTGCAAAAATCCATCGGTTAAGAAAATAAAGTAAACTTGGTTAGTAACAAATAATTTTGGGCAAAATTTTTAATTTGATATAGGCTATAATTGCTTGCAATTTTGTTATAATCTGAGAAATGAAGCCAAATAAATTTTCATAAACGTTGGTCTAGTAACAAAAAAAGTTTCATTCTTAAGCGCACAATATTATAATTTCCCTTTCATCCCGGAAAAAAGACTGTATTAAGCTACTATCATACTTGTGTCTAGTCTACACAATTTAATGGGTATATGTTTCATAAAAATTTATTATCTTACACATGGTTTTAATATACCAGTAAACATTGTGAAATGTCTGTGTTAATGAATTATATACACAACGGTTGAAGTTAATGTAGGCCTTAATTCGTTTCAAAATTAATAGATAAATAAAAAATTAAAATTATCACATATATTATGTGGTATATAAAATAAATTGTAATAATCCTTTCTAATATGATTATTTTAGCCATAATATCCGAAGTTGGACCGTTACTTTATTCTTCTGTAGCCTCCTACATTCTTGCATATCTGCTGTCATACGAGTATTCACGTCTCCCAGTCATAGTAGACAGTAGGCTATAATATTATACCTTTTTTTGCGTTGTCCGAGACTTGTCTCAGAGGATAAGACTCAGGCTGATCTGGAGCAAGCACCCGTCCGCCGAATGGAAGAGTTAGAGGAGTCGCACTCCAGCGCAGCGCGGGCCGGTGGCGAAGAAGGTGGAGGCATTCAGGATAGAGTGTAGTGTATGGATGTGTATTTGTGTGTTTACGTAGTGTTCAGAGCCAAATGGGTGATGGAAGAGACAGTTGGAAGAGCCATAATAAAAGTATAAGTCATACGACAGCCAAGACGAGGTCGAGTAACGCAGGACGCCAAAGCTGGAAGGAGGCGTCAGAGAGGCGTCAAGGTAAGGCACAAAGGAGAGGGATAAAGACCGGATAGGTAGATAGGAAAATTTAAGATGTTAAGTGATTAAGAAGGAAGCCAGGTGTAGTAAGTATGACGAAGAGACTTAATTATTTTTCTATTTCTCCGTTGGCGGGGATTTCTGGGAGGAGGTCCATCGGCAATGGTGAGGAGATGGTTTTTGACAAAGGAAGGTCTGCGGGAGTTACAGGTAGTATTAATACACCTCCTTCCCATTTAAGTTGAGGAAATCTAATCAGCCTTCCGTTCCGTTACATTTAAAATCGATACCCTTTGTTCAACTTATGCACTACAGCTTCCGACTTTCGAACACTAACGGAGGTGTGAGAAAGTGATTAAGAGTAAGGTCAAGTACATATATTCGTTATTATTCTCACTACTATGGTTTTTCATTATTAAATGTTAGTCTATTAATATAAAGACAAAAAATGTTGAAGAGACTAATTTTTTTATATAACAAGACCATGCTGTAGGTAGTTTCTCAAAGAGGATTATAAACTTTACTAATGTACAAAAATGATTAATCTTGCATGTTGATGTATTATGTGTTTTTTGTACGAAGAGTGGTCATATGATTTTAAATTAAGCGGAAATAATATCCAATTTCATTACAGTGTAGAAATACAGCCTACTGTGTAAAATGTAATGATAATGTTAATGTTAATGTTCTAATGTAATGTTATACCTGTTTTAAATAAGAAAATGAGGATGGAAGATTTACTTTTTTTTTATTTATGTTGTCAACAAATGCATTAATCTGGGCAGGGGTACGTCCTTCTAACAGGATTTCGTTTTTGTCAATCAACGTTTTGCACCTTTTTCTGCCGGGTTAATACCTTTTTTTATATATTCAGAGAATTCTGATATAACTACGTTTTTTTCTCTTCTGCCCACCGCCTTCTTCTTTTATGTGCTTTTGGTCCGTCGTCATCGGAAATTTCTTCTTCTTCGTCTGGTATGTGTCTGTGACGTTCGTTTACTGGATTCTTTATAGGTTCGTTTGGGAAAAGCGTTGTCCCTTCTAGTTTGGCTAAGTAATTCCCCACGACGCCACGATGTACTAACTCTAATGGAGTCGCGTAATTTTTATCGTGGACAGACTGTGTATGGCACATAATTTACTGACTTTCTTAGACAGTGCAGGACCTTTTACATGCGCCATTGTAGCTACATGATGGCGCAATCCAGTCGCAGTTAAATACTCGGGTTTTTTTAAGTTCGGACAAAGTAATTTCATCTCCCTCATTACTTTCGAACCATCAAATGGGGTTTTTAAACCCGGTCTCGCAAACAGATATATACTCTTTGTAATTTTCAGAGTTTTGCGACATTCTATAATGACATCAATGCTCTTTTCCATAGAGCGAGTAAGAAGTATTGTAGCATCTCCTCATTTCCTTTCGCCGGCACAACGTATGAGGTTAATTCGCCGAGTGATACTTTTTCTTCTTCGGCTAACGTTTTTAGCACATCTGGCGAGAAGTGGTTAGTATCACTTTGCTTCCTCATATAAAATTCAATTTCTGAATGTGTTGCTTCAAAAGGTCGTCGCCTATTTAATGTCAATATGAGGCAGATAGTAACTTTGCACAGCGTTTCATAATTGAACACTGTTACTTCTTTCTCAACCTTTTGTTGATATTCAGTTTCCATATTTCTGAGCAAACTTGCAAATTTCAAAACGTCTTCATCCAAAGGCATAATTACAGGTTTGAATATCTTACTTTACTATATCTTACAGGTTTGAACACGGGTTGTTAAACAGCAGGCCCACAGTTCTGTGGTGAAGGCTGAAGATGTCCCGCGATGCTACCTGTACTTATAAATTTACCAAATAAGTACCTGACGTTTTTTGACCCGCATTCAGGTAGACTCGAATTCCATTGATGATGGCAGCCAGTGGTGCTCCTGAAACTTTTGGTTTGTTTGATAACCCTGGACCACAGCCAAACAGCCTGGTAGTTCTAATACAACTAACACCGGCCGTGAAAGCCTTAGAACGACATTAAAACTTTAATACAATTTTGAATTCCATGTGGGATACCAAATTAAAGAGTATTTAAATCTAAATCTAAATATAGTGTAGAGTTTTCAATATTTCAAAATTTTCTGCCCCCCTAGGCTCCAAAATGGGATCACAAATATGCAAAAATTATAAAAACCCAGCCGGATGACAGACTTCAGAGGATTTTAACAGATATCCGATTGTTTGGGATTTTTAGGATTTATTGTATGGTCGTTCTTCAATTCTTGCTTCACAAAAAATTATTAGTAATCCATAAAAACACTGTTTTATTTAAAACATGTGTATTATAAATACAAATTTGGTTATTCCTCTTCCAATAATTGCTGTACGCCCAAGAAATTTGAGATTCTGATTTTCACTCAAATGACACAATTATTTTTCTGGTTTAACCACTTCGATTAAACAACTACTAAATGTGTTATGCCTAGTTTCGATCTAATCGACGTATAGGTTAGGATTGATGAAAGAGTTTACAAAGTGACAAAGTAAGAGGGAGATAGGAAAAGGTCAATGAGGGTTTATTTCAGAGACTGAAATTGTGGAAAAAAGACAAGAAAACTGTGTTTGATTTCGCGATCGCGTGCGTGCCAGGCGCGTGTCTGTGTGCGGCGTACATGTGTAATAGAGATAGACAGAGACAGAAATAGACAGACAGACAGAGATAAACTGGCAGCCAGTAATTGAGAGAGAAAGGTACGCAAACTATATTACATATACAGTTCAAAATGTTTGTCACCACGGTTTATGCGCAACGTTAGAGTTATGCTTGTCTCGAACAGGTTACGTAGAAGTGGAAGTGGAGTAGGTGTGGATAATAATCTTGCTTAAAGTGGAAGCCTATTGCTCAGTTTTTTTTCTTTTGTATACATGACTTAGTTCAGTGATAATGTGTTGTCTCTACTATTCAGGATGTCATCTAGCCAGTAGACAAGCTTTATCAACATGAAAATCCCGCCAAAAAAGTGTGCAAGGTCACATAACATTTATTAATGTTTTAAAGCCAGAACAAGAACATATGACTGTAAACAGTAAAACTGTTTATGTCTGTAAACAGTAAAACTGTTTTGTCTGATACCCATTTGCAGGCAACGACTGAGATCATACAATTCCATATATATCCTTACATCACCTGTCTGTGTTGATGTTACTAATGTTGGTTTATACTAATACTTTCACTCGTAAGCTGTATGTAGCCACTTATGTATTACGTAAACCATGTAAAACTAAAGTTGATTCTGAAATTGAATGTGCCCTACTAGCTCTAATTGGTATGCACAACCAATAATATTAATTCACTGAGTAGCAATTTTTTATGTCGGGGCTCTAGCTGCTGCCCTGTAAAAAGCGTAATCCCTAAACACCAGTTTTCGTTTTGTTTAGTAAGATTCCTGCTTTATGTAGTACGATTAAGTAACTATAAATGGTATGCATAGTTTTCATCTAATTTGAGGCTTAGTTTAGGATTAGCTACTCACCAGATAGCAAGAGAGGGCAATAAAAAGAAAGTGTCAGGAGAGGTTAAAACGAGATTTACAGGCTGACAAGCAGAGGAAGGGACGCAGTGAGCATCTGTATTTAAGACTGAAATAGTCACTACGATAGAAAACCAATGTGTGTGTGTGTGGGAGGGAGAGAGGAGGGAGAGGTAAGATAATTGTCGGAAACCCAGTGCAAGCACAAGAGGCTACGTAATTTGATCCCTTGTATTAATCACTTGTTTATTGGAATTTGTAGAGCACGGCCCCCACAAGGGAGGGCCCAGCGTATGCCGTGGCATAGGGGCCCGGGCTAGTGGGAAAAAAATTCAAAATCCACAACATTTATAGACTGTGACTTTAAAATGTGACCGATTTAAGTAAATTTGTGGTCGAAAATTGGCTTAGAGATTATTATCATTTTCTTTTATATGTAAAGAGTAAAATCAATAATTTACATCAATAATGATAAAGAAACAAATATAGTAAATTTGTTATTTAAGCACAAAAGATCAAGGTATTTTAAGACCAGCAAGACAGGAGAGGTGATTGCCAACGAGATTGTTTCCACTTTAGATAGCCTTAACAACCCACTACAAGATTGTCGCTCTCAGGGTAACGTTAACGGTGCAAATATGCGGGGAGCAATTAAAGAAGTACAAAATAGAGTTCTTGAAAAGAAGGAATCCGCAATATTTTTACCAATATATTTTACCAATTATATTTTTCCTAATGACAATGAACCTACAAATTGTATAAAACATTTTGATTATTTACTTTCGATCTAGCAATACCAATTCTAAAAAGGGTCATTATTTGTGATAAGAATTAAGTTTCGCCTTTAATAGTGGCACATCGAGAACAGGACTGGATTACTACCTAATTTGACCTGAATTGTAAATTTTAAAAATATGAGTTCTCGTTATGTAAAGAAGTGTCAGAGAACGCATGAAAATAAATTCTTGTGAATCAACGGCACTTTTAATCTTAATTTACATTAGAACTTTGTAAATGTAATTTAGAACATTACAAAATTCAATCGAATTTAAGTATCCTTTTTTAACAGCTGAATAAATTAAACAAATTTTTTTGAATGTTACAGTATTGTATACAATATTTTTCCCACAATAAGCAAAGTCTAATAAACGTTGTATATATAAAATATCCACGATTGAAGTCTTCAACATCAGATGTATCGAAATCTCATTAGTTTGTATTTGTGCAAGCGCGTAAGCGCGTGTCTGTGTATTCGCGCGTTTATGTCAGTTCATAAACGTAATATCAATAATACAATACTGGCAACGGAATATTTGTAATGATAATAACAATACTAATAATAGTAATGTGTTTAATATTAATAACTAGCCCTATATCCAAAGTAAAGCGTTTAATAGCCTGTAAGTGCTAACAAATATTTTCTAAAGAATATTAATTTTCTAAAAGTGTGCTGAATTTTGATTCAGCTAATTTGGTCGTATTATTCAAGAAGTATAATTAAGAAGGTTTTCAAATCTTAATAAAAATTGTTCTACTATTTGAAATAACCTTTACTGCCAAATTTGAGGTTTCGTGGTTTTGTGCTTTTCTGTAGCAAGGCGACAATCCTTCAAGGCATAAAATTCGTGTTGGTGAAGCCAGTGTTCTGATATGGTTTCATTATTTTAGATTTTCATATGTTACAAATAGTAGAACAAAATAATAACAGTATATTATAAAATGAGAGTTAAAATGTGATCTATAAAGACGAAAATTGAAAAAAAGGTTGAGTAATCTTTCTTTTCATTATACAAAAATTGTGGAAGGAAGATCTCTAGTCTCACTGCAGACTAGACCGAGGTAAAAAGAAGCCTTTTGTAAGGAAACCCTGCTCAAATTAATTGTTATATTAAGAATATTAACGAACTCCATGTTTCCAGTGCTTACATAAATATTAACACTAAATTTATATAATTACGGAATTCACTTAGAAAGAAATGTCAATTACTTGGCGACCTGATATTACCAGATTTTTTTATTTATAAGAAAATAATTATTTTTTTCGGAAACTACGGTACTGTGGTCAATTCACAGTCGGATAATCGATTAGCCTAGGCGCACACTTGCGACTTTTTGTTGCACGACAGATTAATGGAACACATAGATTTAAATGCCAGTGCACTCACTTGCGACTGAGAAATCGCAGCGATTAAAAAGTAGGAACATGTTCTATTTTATCAGCGACGCGATTGTCGCTGGCTCAAATAAATCACAGTTATGTACAGACCTGCACCCACTTGCGATTCTGTAGCCACGATTGCTTGGCTGTTAGTCTTGAGACGAGTGTATTTCTGAGTAGATTAGCACCATGTCTAGCACCGAATCTGATGATACTGTAAATCGTGTCCTAGACCCAGAGCTAATTATCATTGAATTTAAAAATCGACCAGCTCTGTTCGATAAGCGGTTAAAAGAATACAGAGACCGTAATATAAAAGAAAAACTGTAGGGCCAGGTGTGCGTAAATGTAGGCCTAATACGAAATTGGAGTGAATTATCTGAGAAGGAGAAGAAATCTGTAGTTATAAACTTATTGTGTAGCCTAACTGTTAGGTATCTCCTCGGATAAGGCTTAAGGATATGTTGTGACAATGCAATGCCTCATCTCCTACGAAAACAAATGGCATAAGTTTCCCTAGCTCAAGGGAATCGTACGTAACGTTTGTGCGTTAGGAATGTTTAATTTGTTGGTTTGTAGTCTTCGAACAAAATTTGAATTTTTGAATAAGTACATTAGAATCGCCAGTTGAACCGCATGATCCTACAGCAATTGCTGTGAAACAGTAGTCAGCGTCAACTACGCCGAGAAGTATCTTTGAAAAAAAGTTCTTATAACTATAAAATTGTTAACCGGAGTTTTCTGGTTTCTTTAGTCTTATGTGCTTATCATCCACAGCACCGATACAGTTAGGAAAGTCCGTTCGATTGAAAAATTCTTTGGGGTGTAATCGTAAATCCGCATGAATTTTATAAAACCGTCCATTCAGCGTCCTCTGACTGATAATTGGGTGTACCCAGTATTCTTTTTGTATCGCTTCTGTTTTCCTTTTAAGCGCAAAATCAAAGCAACAAGACAAGTTGTTTCTACGACGTCCTATCTATACTGACAAATAATGACAAAAAATTATGGTAAAATTGCGATTGATTTATCGCCAAGTGTGCGAACTTCAATATTTTTTCGCGACCACGTTTTTTTTTCGTTGCGACAGATAATCGCAAGTGTGCGCCTAGCCTTAGTGAGAACTGCTTACCACAAATTGTCATGTGTACAAGTTCTCGTAGTGATGACTAACAAATTGTTTCAAGAAGGTATGTAGCAATATAGTCGTCAGATGTTGTACTATCAAGCAGAACTATTTAATAACATACACCAGCTGTGTATACAATTGAAGTCATAATATTCAATGCTGTTCTGGCTTCCACTTAATAAACAAACCCGTTTTCATGCAGTGTGTGACCTTGCATACGTAGTCCTTACGTACGTACGTTGCGTAATGTTTAGTGATGATTTATATACAGTAGTCAGGTTGATGAACGAAGGACGTTATGCTTTATATCCGCGAAAAAACGAGTGATGGTTTAAAATAATAATGTACATTTTAGATAATTCATTATGTTTGCTGATACACCTAACTTTGATCAGTATATAATACGTAACTGTCTAACAACAATTTACATTAGTACTCCTACTTTATTACATATTTACACAAATACTCCAGAAATATTTCAGTGTTCACGTAAATTTGATAAGAACAAAATTAATAGTCTCTTAATTTAGTGTTTATTAGTTGAATCTACTTTAAGCTTTGGCATTCAATTCACAACAATTATAAATTAAAAAGTAAATTACTTCTTATTTGAATGTAAAGTCCCTATCTCTCAATTGTGCACTTTAATAGTTGCAATGTATCATTAATGTACAGAATTTATAATTTAAAGAGAAAATGGGTAAAACTAAAAAACAAAAAGAGGCTATAATAAAACGAAGAAGCTACGATAAATTGAACTATTTGTGCATTGATTTTTATAAAAGATCATGACTTATGAAACGTTTTGGAAGACAAATTGTAACACCAGTTAATAATATGGTAAAAAATGTTACACCTAAATAACGCTCGCAAAAAGTTAGTAAATTAGTATTATTTTTCTTATTTAATTAGCTTAATTCAGTAACTTCAGTTAATGTTTACAACCTATTACAGACTATTCAACGTAGCATTGCCAGTATACTGGTAATCAACTCCTTAAAAAAAAGAATGTCTGCAAATTCAAGTTGGAACTCTGAATTTACACGGGCCAATTTTTGGGAGTTGTGGGTTAATAATCAGTCGTAGAAAGTTATAATAACAACAAGTGTTTTTTAATCATGATCGAATTCTATAATTCATTTCCAAGGCATGATATAAATGTTTTTGTATACAGAAATAAGAAATTTTGGATTCAGAATAGTTTAATGTAACAAATGTTTAATTATTAAATCTTTTTTAAACTAAAATTAACCACATTAAACAGAATTGCCGAGGTTAAACACGAACGTCACTACACATGTATTTCAGTATTTGTCAAGCAAATAGCTTAAAGAATACGATTTTAGATGTACAAAATTAATTAATTTTGTTGTATTCCATAATTTTTCAACTAGTTGTTAATTATAATTAGTGCATTAATTTCAGTCTGTGAATTTACGTTTGTTTCTTCATGTACTAGTATATGTACTGGACGAATTCTCACTATTATATAGGAGCGGTGCTTAAGAGAAAATTTTAGTAATACACTTAACTCTGTATTTATACAGAATACATTTATACGTATTTACATAGAAATTATGAACGTCACTAAATAATAAGTACACATATATTTAATGAACGAAAAATAATACGTAAACAAGAACAAGGGAAAACCACTTCAAGCCAAGAGAAACAATTGAATAAAACAGATGACCCAACGTGTATGTCCCTCATACGTTACGAATGACGTCAGCGCAGTACCAAAACCAGACATAGGTGGCACTCGGATCAGTGTGGAGGATACAATATAACTACGTAAAACGTTAGCGCCTAGACGGACTGGACGCCTAAGCGTAGCCTTGGACGCCAAATAGTGACGCGTCCTCCACAACGAGCAAATTTTATACACAGTGTCCACCCTTTCGCTCGTAGCGATACCTATATATATATATATATATATATATATATATATATATATATAATCAAGGAAATCCCCAACAAAGTACCCCGGCACCCATGCATGAATAATTAACACCTATACGAATCAGTAACTTTCAGTTCCGCACACTTTTACAGTAAAAAAAAAATGAACATCAAAATTGGCTGACGCATGACCCCGTCTGTGTTTACACTCATTCTGGGGGCGTAAGCATTCGTAAATTAAAAACTGATAAAGTTTATCACTCTAATGTCCCACAGGACTTGTGCACCATCTAATGGGAGCCATTCCGGGAATAAAGTCACATGTTATAAATTGTAAAAATATTTTTTTAAAGGCATAAATGTCACCTGGTTCTATAACGTCCAGCACTGAGCATGCGGGTTCTGTGGCGTGTTGTCCATCTCTTCCTCCCGGCGGCCAAAACGGAAAGTTGCTAGGTTAACGGCATGGGTAGCAGTTGTTCAGCCACCTCCTGGAGCGAATCAGGGCGTCGTCTTAATCAGGAACCCGGAGAGTCACGTATCGATTATCTATGCATAGTGATAGATAATTTACAAAGATCCAAAATCTCAAAGCAGCCGGGAGGACCAAGGACAGTCGACGTCAAGCGCTGGCCGTGAACTGGTCTGAGCAGCGACCGAAAAAACGTTACGCTGCGCTGACCCCAGAGCGCGCGCGGATCAGCATAGCGAACGTATTACCAACATTGTACGTACCGCTACTCTAATTAATTAAAGAAATCAGTGCTTAAGCCGTTCGTAACTTTTCATTTAATTAACCGAGCCGGGTTCTCGCCCAAACACGGCACAAGTATTCAAACCTTTATCTACGCTCCCTGATAACATAGAGTGGCACACACAATTAGTTCAATAAATTTATTCTATACACACTCAAATAATATTTTTTTTTTACAACTAATGCAAAGAATTGAGCCCAACGTTGGCCAGGGCCAAATATCCTTATGCAACAGATCAAAATTTTATTATACTAATAAGGATATACCTAGTGAGTGTGTAAAAATCAGAAACAAGTCTATTATTGAGGAGATGAAAATTTATTTATCATACACACAAATATAGTTTTTAAAGAGATATTTTATTATAAATTGTCATGTATTGTGATTTGCAATAATAGTTTATAATGTTCGAAATATATCGGTTTTACTTGATTGAGGCTACGACCTCAGTACGTGCAATCCTCCGCTTCCTACAGCCACTCCCATCCTGGCGTCCTATTCTTCAGCGTCCTCTTCGTCCGTCGTCCTCTTCGTCTTGTCGTCCTCCTCTCAAATATGTTAAACACACAATGCTTATTAATATCTCTAGAATAGTTTATTATTAATTGATATGTAAATTTTATCAATCCCAGAGTGAATACGGGTATCTATTTAATAAGATTAGTCGTACACCTTCCACGTAATCTTGAAGTGTCTATAAATTCCATAAGCGGATATCTAACTTACACGAAAAGCACTATACTATATTATAATTCTATTTAAATAATTTACCCACTCGGCTCTGAACGCAGAACTTCGTACAGAATACCAAAGGTTATGTTAAATTATACTTTTCTATGTTCGCTCGAGAACAACTCTCTCACGCACGAGCACAACTTCACCTTGCAACTTCTACAGACAGACTGTGTCGATCTATACTCTACGGATAATGAATGTTACTGAATTTAGTGTTTTCCGATTGGCTAAACCCAAGTCACATGATTAATGCTTTCATCAGATATAAACTTTTCCAGAAAGAGTTTGTATAAATATGCACTAACTTGCATTGAATTATCTACAAATTTGTATGACCCTATTTATGAAAAGTGTTTCAAATTGAGTTTTTCCTACTTAGAAAACCATATTTCTAAAATGGTTATGAACCATAGAGTACACATAAATTGAAGCCACTTACACAAACAATTCATTGTCAAAGTTTCACGTCGATCGGTTAATTACCGCGGAAGATATAGTGATCACACGTTATCACACCCGCACACGGGCACAGATTCACTCAAAAAATACATGAGAATAAAGAACATCTTCTTACGGAGAATTTGGTATACCCTACATGCTTATCCATTTCTAAATACAAAACTTACGGCTAAAAGACAAAGTATTACATAAAACCAATTTAAAAACATGAAAAATCTATGTTTTCGTGCTCGTCATCCATGTGTTCTGATACAAACAACATAGCTTATTATCCTGTGTTCCGTTGTAATATATATATATGGTGTACACTTACTTTTACACATACGCCTTTACTCATATTGTAATATTTTTTGAAATTTAAATTAAATAAATAAAATATAGATGTATGATAATAAGAATTGTTGGTAATAATTATGCTCTCCTGTAAACCCCACAGTTTGGGCTAGCCAATTTGTAATATATTTTTACTAATATAAATAAATAAAATATAATAAGAGTTGTGTATGTTGTCTGGATCTCGGTGTTGAACTCGCCGATGATACAGCTCCACTTTGGATTCACCAAGTACAAAAAATAAATTAAATATAAATATGTTTTATAATTAAGTGTGATTGATTGATAAAACAAAAATAAAATTTTGTAGGTTGTGAAATTTTTACTGATATTGAGTTTTGGTTTAATTATTTTATTTAATTAATTAATAAATTGAGTGTATAATTTTCTTAGATATTTATTCTATCGCTGTAAATTAATTTTGTTTAGAAAAAAAAAATAGTTAACATTAATTATAGAAATAAAAACAACTCTTGTAACTGAGTAATGATGTTCATTTATTAACATTCAAAATTGTGCGCCAGTCAAACTGCGCATGATCAAGGCATTGGCTAATATGTGCTCCGGTCGGTAGCGAACAAAATCAACAAAATATATTTTTACAAGGTTAGAAATTATGGTTCTTTTAACGAGTCGAAATGGTCAGAGGGCAAGGAACAAGATACATTCTTACAGGTATTCTTAAACTAAATTATTATGGCTGAAATAAAACCAGATTATTATTTAAATTGTCAATTAGAAAAATTGAATAGCGAACCAAATCGACGAAATGACGTCACTCCTTTCAAGCTGGCAGTGCAACTCGTGCTGGTGAGTAAATCCAGTATGGCCGACGTCTCCTCGATTTTAGCTGCTATACGGCTGGAACTGGCTGAGATTCTCCCGCAGAAATAAAATGATATTCCCTTCTCTGCGAAGTAGTGTTGGTCCAGGAATATAGTGTAGAGTGTCCTCTCGTCTCCTGCGATGTCGTTTTCGTGATGGGTTTCTTGTGAAGTGTCCGGTGTTCAAATATGTGTAATTGTGTTCTGCGAATATGGTCCAAAATTATCTCAAAATGGCTGTTGATTTCTTGTGTTTGAGTTTGATGGTGTTATTACTGTTGTTTGGAACTTGTGAAGTGTTATAAATTGATAGTTAATGTTATTTTCACTTTTAGATCATCTCTGTTACACGCCGCATAACCACACTCGGTTTTACACAAATTATTCTGTTTTCAGTATTCTGCTAACACATTTCCAACTAGTCGTCTTCACGATTAACAATAGACTAATAGACTCAACGTCGTCGTTTTAGGGTAATTTGTGCTATGTCTTTTTCCTCTTTATATTGTTTAACTATAAAAATATCTGTCTAAGACTTGGTTCACCATCTAAATATACATAATAGGTTTTCTTATTTTTTACTGTAATTCAAATATTTCTTAATTTTACATAAATCTAACTACTCAGTAATATTGATTAATTAATTTTACATCTTTGGATATATAGCTGGGTTTGTTTCAAGCTCATTTAAGCCCAAAATTTACAATTTTTTATAATGATTGTGTGCCTCATATTTTGTACAAATTTATTGTTTAAATGGTTTTTAATTGTTATTTCTGATAATATTTCCATGGAATATACTTAATAACTCCGTGATTATCTTTGTTGTTAATAATTTTGTTGTTAAAACACTTCAATATTGATTAATTTACTGTTTAGTCTGATTTGATTACCATTATAGGCCTAGTATTATTTGTTTCCAAAAGAAGTTAATTTTCTTTCCTTTGTCATTCTATTCGCTATTAATTGTATCTGTAATAATTATATTTTCAATTTCTGTATTGTGTGTATTGAATTCTATTCCTATTATATAGCTTGATTCTCTGACAGATAGTTTTGGTTTAATATTACTAGTCTGTGTTTTCTAAAATGGTGTCTTAGCTAGTCAGCTTGTACATTATATATGGTTTACTGTTTTGAATAAAATTATTACATTTGTATACCCTACTTGCCTCTCTGCCTCACACTGGAAAATTAAATAACATGATTTTAAAATACAATGGAATATCTTATATCTACTAAACTTTTTTTTTTTTATAATATCATTTAACCATAACATAAACATCTTATGCCTATTATTTTCTACATATTTAGTATTATAATGGGAACATATTATTATCAGCACTATTATTAGTCGTTGGCTGTCCTTTGTTTTTATGTTTCCTTTTATCACAAACCTTATCCTATTAAAACATCTTATTCCTAATAACACCTTCAGTTATTAACTGTCTCTTTTAATTACTATAACTAATTTGATAACACATTAACATAAAAACATCTTATAACTAATGACACTTTCAGTTATTAACTGTCTCTTGTGTTCCCTATACCTAATTTGCTAATACAATAAAATAAAAACATCTTATTCCTAATATATTGTTATTATGCCTAATCACTAAAACACTTTTATTATCCAAATTGCACTCAGTCATTAGACTGTCTCTTTAGTTTTTATTTAGTATTTCCCTACACTGCTGGTAGTCTTTTTTAATAGATTTTTTATACTACACTTTATTATAATGTGTTATTTATTTTGGCTACACTAATGGTAGTCCTTTTAATAATTTTTTCCACATATTATGCTTACAACTAGTATACAATTCGGTTTTCTTTGGGATTGTATCTTGTAACTTGTTATTGGGTCTACATATATTAGTTTTAATTTTGTTTAATGGTATGTATTCCATGATTACCATTTTTTGGAATAACTCTTCTTGGTTCTAGTCTCTGTGTGGGAATCTTGACATATTTTGTCCCTTCTTCATTATTATATTAGTAATTTCTGGTCTTGTGGTTTCTCTGCATCTTGACCTTATACATTTCCCTTATTAATATGGTTTCATCCTTTTATTTCCTTTTTCTTGTCCTTCCCTTTTTACTGCTTCCCCAATCTACTGGGTATACTGATGGTTTATTGGGTTTTTACATAGTAAGTTATTTTGATCAATGATTTTCTTTGTTATTTTTCATTCTTATTAACATTTTATCGACTTAATATACAGTTTCTAGTGTAATTCTTAAAACAATTCATTCTTCTCACTCACTATGGAACTTTTCTTCCTTATTTATGTTGCATTAAGTTAAATGTTTAGCGTAATATTTTGTTATGCTACATAGGCTCTCCTGTAAAAGTGATTAATTCAGATCATACTCTTAGTATGGATGAAATAATTACTACTAATTCTTTTGTATTTACTACATTTTCTTCGTGATTACATGTTTTCGCTTTATATACCTTCTTTTTCCACCATTGCTTCCTCTCAGATGATATGTATCTCCTTCATTAGTTTCTTTCTTCATTAATAAGTGATCTTCAATCTTGTGTATAACATTATCATTTTATATTCTTTCTTATTTGGTGCTTCCTCACCAGTATGTTTGCTCCCTAACATTCCCTAAAAAATTAATTGGAACAGTTCAGAGTGGCACTTTTGGCTTCAATCCCTGCTTGTCCAACACTTCAATTAATTGAGTCCAGAGGCATTATCATCTCTGCTCAAAATATAAGACTGATGGCATTTTCTACATCCAGTCATAAAAATAAATAAACAGTAAAAGTAGTCATTTTTGACTAAAATAAACATCTTTAGATTCTTCACTTCATAATACTTATATTAATTAATACTCTTATACACTTGACTCTTCTTCTCTCTTAAAGCTTATTCCATATTAGGTAGTTTAGGTATGTGGTATAATATACATTTCATCACTTCATCATGTTTACATAGTAATTAGTATTTATATTTATTCTTTCTACCATCTGGTATCCAATGAGTTATTTTTTATTGCTCATGGTATAACATGAATTAATTCTTTATCACTTTCACTATAACAGTGGTTATTGCAACAACATTATCATTAATAGTATCAGAGTTTTTTGGTTTCTGGTCTCACTATTTGGTCTTTACTGAGTTGGTCCTTCTTCATTGTTCCATTTTTATTAAATTATTTTCTTTGTGAGTTTGGTTAAGTTGTTTCGATTAAGTCATATGATATTCTGGTTTCCTTTCTCCTTTAGAATTTTGTATCTCTTTCTTACAAAATCTTTTTTCCATATTTATGAGTTATTTCTCATCATTTGTATGAGTAATGATATGAGCTTACTATTTTTTAACTTTAGATATTTTTATTCAACTACATTCTTTCTTATTCATAGTTGTTTTTCAAATATTTTGGTGTAAGTTGTACTTATTATTGGTTTTGAATTTTGAACATATTTATTCATCAAAATTCTTTTTTCATCATTCATAATAGTCTTCGAATGATCAGTGTAAGTTGTACTTACTAATGTTTGAATTTTGGAAGTATTTTTTATTCATCAAAATTCTTTTTATTTATTCATTATTCTTCGAATGTTTTGTGTAAGTTGTACTTACTGATTTTTGAATTTTGGAAATATTATTATATTATTATATATATTAGTATTTATTCCATCAAAATTCTTATTTGTTTAACTCTTATTTATTATATTTCTAAGACATAGTATACACATACACAAATTATATATGACCTGAAATAGTACACAGACATATACATATAACACATTTAAATATTATAGGAACGTGATTAATACGTATAACATTTAAATATTGTTCTTATCTTTACAAGCGTGGTTTTCAATATATACCACTTAAATAAAACTTTCAATTAATTAAAATATTAATTATAATATTAATAGAGAACATTTATTATGTTAATCGATTTTATCTTTAATGTCTAGTGATGTAATTCTCATATTTACAATTACTCATCTAATCAATTACAAAATATAATAAAATAATATGGTTCTTGCTTGACCATTTATATATGAGATTACTTCAGTTATACTCAATTATATTTTGAACAATTATTTACTCATCATTCAAATTTAAAAATATATTAATGTTCTTGTAAACTTGAATATGGAAACTAGAGCTTTTGGCGATAGACCTCAGGGTCATTTATAATATTAAATAAATGTTCGACTTCACCTACATTTTTCTGCACCCATTTAATTTTGTTGTTACCGTCATCTGGACTCTCGAGTTTGTTGATCCTCTTCGGTATCAGCTCCTCTGTCTCTGCGTCGTTGAATTTCTTGCTCTGTCTCCTGGATGCTGAGTTTTGACGTGGGCCTCTAGTCGTGATGATATACGGCTGGATGTAGATGCATGGGCTGTCCCTGCGTCCTCTCTTCTTGTCTAGTTCCTCTCCTCTTCTTTCTTGTCCCTCGTAGCTGTCTAGAATATAGTTTCAACTCTCGTAGATTCATTTATATAGTCTGTTTCAAATCACTCGAGTTCTTTAATAACTGCACCGACGTACTGCCGGTTCCATCGCACTTCAGTTTATATACTACCGTTTAAAACATTACTAAAACTTAGTAAAATTTACAGTGTCGAGATGCGTGGATTCCTCATACTAAATAAACTTGAGCTGGCATAAAAGTGTGTCGCGCGCTGGGGTTTTATACTGCTGCCTCGTTGGAATTCCTGTTGGACTGTTTTGACAACATTGAACAGGCCGGCGCTTCGGTTAAATCGTCACATTCAACCTACGCGTCTTTCTATGAAGCTCACACTTTGTTACAAATATTATTACACCAATCGTTCGGTATAATATTAAACCTTATTTATGCAAATTTTGAATGTTACGCTGTGTAAATTATGGCAGTAATGGCAAAATTTCACACGGTGTCGGAACCGCTCCCACGATTAATGACCACTTAACGTCAAATTGAAGCGCCAGGCGTCAGCTATGTATTCACATATGTCGCTGATTCGTGTGACTTATGGTTCACGTACAATCCTTAAAAAACTGTGTGAAATCTTCCACCCTCGTTTGCATAATTTAACCAGTCTGTTATTTACACATGTACACATACACACACACGCAGACTTATACACAGGCGACCGCATGTCGTTCTGACGTCACCTCTGCGAGTTAGCGCGTGTCAATTGCTCCCCTTCGTTACTTTTAAAAAACCAACTAAGCTATGCGTTTCCATATGCATGCTTACGTACAATATTTGATTTATTTAAAATACATAC
This sequence comes from Magicicada septendecula, assembly GCA_034769895.1. Lineage (NCBI taxonomy): Eukaryota > Metazoa > Arthropoda > Insecta > Hemiptera > Cicadidae > Magicicada > Magicicada septendecula. The sequence goes on along the minus strand of CM068367.1, from coordinate 476,734,977 downwards.
TACTTATATTTATTATATTATTTCTTATACCTAACGTATATTTATTATACTATTTTATTATGTACATCTTACATATTCATACGTGTATACGAAAGCACGTTATCATACCTCAGTCAGGGGTTGATACATATACTTATGCTAAACGTATCGTTGCATAAATTCCCCTGCTGGTTAAAGTAAAATTTGAATTTTATTCAAATTTTATTTCTTTACTCAGAAATTATTTATTTTATTATTTATTACAACTCACAATTAGTGGTTATAAGGGTTCTTAAATTTTTTTCACTTTCCCTGGGTGGATTACGTCCCTCTACTGGATTAATTCATTTATCCATAGAATTTACGGAATGCTGATGCGTGGTACTTTCCGATGATCTTGTTCCTTGTTGGATCGTAGACGATAAATGTGTGTCGTCCTTTCCTCCTTTGTAATAAGTAGGGTCCCTCGTACAGTCTGAATAGTTTCTTTGCTATATTGTCGATTCGTTTTCCCACTGGATTACTTCTTAGTAGCACACTCTCTCCTTCAAGGAATGTGATGAGTTTGTGCGTTCTGTTGAACCTCTCGATCCTCTTTTCTCCAAGTCTTTCCATCCTCTTCTTCGCAATGTCGTACTTGTGACTTAATGGAATTTGTAGATTTTGGTGTGGAGGTTTGTCAATGTTTCTCGACCAGAATCTATTATTTTTTTTATTTGTTTCCAGTTCCACCGGTGTATATCCCGTAGCTTCACTGTATGTAGCATTTATAGCTTGTTCAAAAAATGATATGTACTCTGCCCATCGGTTATGTTGTTCATTACAGTAGATGCGTAAATGTTTTCCTAACTCTTTATTTACCCTTTCAGCAAGGTTTCCTTGTGGATGTCGTATTGACGTTAACACTGGTTGTATGCCGTGCTAAGTTAGCGTTTCCGTCCATGCTTTATTTTGAAATTGTTTACCTTGGTCACTCAATATCTTTTTGATTTGACCATACTTCGGTACGTATTTGCGTAGTATGACATTCAGTACAATTTTTGTGGTAGGTCTTCGAATAGCGTAGAGTCGAACTGCCTTGGTGAACACATCTATATATACATGTATGTGTTTTGTACCCCCGTGAATAGCTCTCGGAAATGGACCCAGGAAGTCTACTGCTACTAATTCTCCCTTTTCCTGTGTCTTGATATTTTGCATATCTACGTATGTGTGAAGATTCGGATGTCGTGCTGTTTGACATTCATAACATCCTTTTAAGATTGCTTTTATTCTTCTAAACATATTATTCAAAATGAAGTCTTCCTTCAAAGCTAAATGACATTTTAAAGCAGACGCATGTGCTAAACTTTGATGACATGGTATAGTTAGTATTTTTAGCATCTCTGGTGATAGGACTATTTTCCAATCATAATTTACGAGTTTATACAATATACTATTTTTTATCGTATATCTACTAGATAGTGTTGATAACTTCAAGTGACTTATCTGTGGATCTTTATTTTGTTCACTTGCTATGTTATTTAGCAAATATTTAACTCTATCATCTGTTTGATATGTAATATTTAATATTTTCACATCGTTCCACTTAGCTTCATGAGTTTCTTGTGTCTCTTGTGGTGGATAACGACTTAGTGTGTCGGCAATTATATTATCCGAGCCAATACAATATTTTATTGTGAATGAATACTCTCTTGTATGGCCAGTATCCATCTCATTAGTCGTGCATTTGTTGCTTTACAACTTAATAAAAATGAAAGTACTTGATGATCCGTGTGTATCTCAAAGTGTGTTGCATACACATAATAAAGAAATTGCTTCAAGGCGTATACTATCGTTAAGATTTCCTTTTCTGATGTACAGTAGTGTTTTTCTGCTCCTTTGAAGACTCGACTAGCGTATGCGATGACTCGTAGCTATCCGTGTTTATCTTCTTGATACAGGACACTCCCTACTGCATAGTCACTGGCATCTGCGTAGATTATATATCGTCGTTCCCGTTGTGGATGATGCAGCATAATGTTATGTAGAAATAGATTTTTCACTTCAAGGAACGCTTCTTCATGATCTACCTCCAATTTCCATTTACTTTCTTTTCTAGTGAGTTCTAGAAGTGGTTGAATTTTCTCCGCATATAAAGATGAAAAACGTCGGTAGTAACCCGTGACCCCTAGGAATGCTCTTAACCCTTTTATGTTTTTGGGTCTTGGGAACTCCGTTATACTCTGTAGCTTGCAAGGGTCTGTTTGTATTCCCTTGTCAGATATTATATGACCTAAGAATTTTATTGAAGTTTTAATAAAGTCGCACTTCTCTAACTTCAAAGATAGATTAGCGTCTCTGAACTTTTGAAATATCGTGTTCAGATGCTGAAGGTGTTCTTCCAACGTTGTTGAGATTACAAGGATGTCGTCCACGAAGATCATGGTGTATGGTTCCACCTCTGGTCCTAGTGCATTTTCCAAACATTTTACAATTGCTGCGAGGCTTGTACTCAATCCAAAGGGTACTACTCGATGTTGGTAGCTTTTGTTCTTGTACAGGAATGCGGTGTATTTGCGATCTTGTTTATATAAACAAGAACTATCATCATAAGAAACTACAAATTAATAAATTTTATTTGTATTTGAACAATCATGAAGAATTGATTTATAAAATTTTATTCATTTGTAATTTCTGATGTTTATACATTAAACTATCGAAAAACTGTAAATATTCAAGAAACTTTAAAAATGTTTTCTTTTAAGAAAAGTTTTATTTAATAATACAGTAATAATATTACATATATATATTACGACGCTCCCTTTCATCTAACACAATTATCTAATATTTGTAATGTTAGATAAAATGTTACTTACCCGTGATATTACTTATCTGGGCGCCAGAACAAATCCCAGACACAAATGACACGGTTTCAGCTTAGCTCAGCGCATGGAGACACTCTTTCTCAGGATTCGTTCAGTGATTGTGGTTTTCAAGGGGAATCGTTACAAATAACACTTTAATATTTTCTTGATTATTTTAATTAACGTTTTAATCAATTATTTTTAATCTTGAAAATGCTAATGGTAGGACTTATTTCTACCCTAACACTTATAATTACTGAGTGAGTGTGAAAAGTAACGATTCAGACATTCAAACGACCTATGGCTCTTATCTGGTTTGATTAAGAGATTGCTATCTCCCAAACCAGTGCTAAAGAACAGGTCTGCAATAATTTGCACGTCCAATACTACACCTCACTTTCCATTCAACACTCCTATACTATGTTAGAGCTAATCTTATAATTAAAATACAAAGTGTAAAAGGCTTAGTGTCTTTTAAAAATTGTTTATTGCTTTTATTATTTGTTTAGTGCTTATTTCATTTATCAATGAATCTATTTCTTACTGTTTGATGCGTTGGCCGAAGATAGGAATCCGTAGGGGTCCTCCTTTTGATGGTTTTGCACAGAACAATTGATGTTGATCAATGCTGATGCTGTAGAAGATGACCTGGCAATTACAGATGCTGTAGCCTTCTGTCGCACAGGTCCTTCACGGCTGATGATTAATTAATTAATAAATTAATTAATTAAAGTTGTTTTACGCAGCGAGAGTTGTTGAACGGTATTAGTTCATCTATACTGCGGACTACTTCTCGAATTTGATGCTTAAATTACACTTTTGCGTGATTGAAAATTTCTGTACGTAATTTATACACGTCTAGCGCATTGAAGATCCGATCGAAGAGTGATGCTACCCCTCCTTTGAGTTGGCGTCAGTTTTAAATACGGGATGCTGATTGTTTGTTCAAATAAATCATGCGTTTTTCCAGTTTCGACAATCTCGAACAGGTCGACAAAACACCCCGTGACAGGTTTCAAACTGCAGAGAATTTCTAGTTAAAATCGTACTTCCTGTGTTGCAAATCGATTGATTACAGGTATTTGCAAACGTGTTTTCAAAGATCTGACCACAGAATATTGTTGCTTAGGTCTTTATCTGTGTGTGTGTGAAAACACCTAATTCCTATGTAGCATAATTCTCTTGTTATTCCTTTTGGCGTACGTCTTCCGTATAACTTCTTCAATTGTTAATTATATTAACTGAGATTGCGGCTACTTATAAAGCTTCACTTGCTGAATACAATGCTGTTTTCGGAATTGCCGTATATTTATTAGTTTTTAAGTTATCACAGGTTGAACTGATAATTTGTATTGAGTAAAATTTCGTGTTTGTACCAGTATCTGATGTCGCTGTGACGTGGTTAGAGTGAGATGGCTGCGATTGTACGCTCTCTCTCTTGCTTACGCTGCTTTACTCCCTCCGTCAAACACTTTCATATAACGCTCAGTTAGGACGCTAATATGAATCGTTATAATATATATATATATATATATATATATATATATATATATATATATATATTGCAACGAATCAAAATAAATATAATAAATATTGCATAGATAGCTATAATGATAATATAAACGCAGAGTCTATATCTGGATTTAGGAAACTTATTAACTAACAAAATTATTACTTCTGTCTTAATAAGTTTTCAAACATAAAATTATTTATTTCATTACTTTGTCTTTCAAATAAAGAGTTTATCGATTCTTATTTTTACAACTGTTTGTTACTTGGATGTCGAATTCCACAATTACCGTCGATGCCGGCGATCAGCTGTTGACGATTCACTTCCCGTTGACCTTATCGTAGCTCACGATATGTACTTACAATACACGTGGTTAGGTTTTGATACATTGCCCTATAGAGATAAACCATAATAACATTTCACGACGTCATACCTCCTACATTCCAAACACTCCATTGTTCGAGAACGTTCTGCAATTGCGTATCTGTGCGTGTGTGTGTTTTGCGTTTAATGAATACCTAACTGGAACTTTGAATAGACCCTATTAAGGTTTAGTATCTAACCATTTCTAGTTCATATTTTTCAACCGTAGGATACTAACCATATGTTTAAGTCGACAGATTATTGGCACGTCATTAATTTATATTACAGTATATTTTCCGTAATTAAGCATTCGAGCAGTGTATATAAAACCTCTTACTTGGTTTTTTTCTTATATTAAAACTAATTCCCTGAATCCCGTTAGACCGTCAACTGGAGTGAGGTTAACTAAGGTACTCCCAACACAGAACACATGTTACCCACAAATTGCAGTGTGAGTATTATGGCAATATTATATTATACCACAGTTTTTTACAGCTGATATTCTTGCGCAAGGATAGGTTTAATAAAACCCTTTGAAAATTACGCTGGGAAAGATCTAATTAGTAATAAATCTTATCGGTGTAACACAGTGATATGTAACATAATACTACTTACTGGATGGCATTTTGTCAATACACTTGCATATACAGACTAATGAGCATGTCGTTAGAAAATACTAGCTAAATTAAAACTGTACAAGTTTATGCAGTTCTAGTTATATAGATAGCAGTTCTAGTTCCAGTGATAGTTATATTAGAACTAATATGATACTGAGTTCTAACCCAGAGAAATAAACTGTGAGAGTCGGGAGTTACAAAATTTAGGTAAACAGCAAAATGAGAATATTTTATAGGAGCTTGTGTTTGGGATATTTTCTACTCACAATAAAATCTATGAAAATAATGTAAACGAAAGCCATCTGTATAGATTGTTGAACTACAGGTTCCCCTAGGCAATCCTATTTCAACGCCAATAGGAAAAAATAGTGTTCTAAAATTAAGGAATCGGTGGTAGTAAATGAGACCAAAACGTATCATCAAGCTTTATTCTTGGTAGGGAAGAAGTGGAAGAAACACCGTAACACATCCTCGTCTTCCTGAATTGCGAGGTTGCTCGAATCGGAACTCGTGTCCACTTGATTCCTCAAGGTTGGTTTCTGATGTAATTTCCATTCGTTATGTTTTCGGCAATCTGCAAGCACTCCTCAAAAATACCTGCTTATGTCATTGTTTTTACTTCTCCAAATATTGTTTTTTGCTCCAATATTAAGATTTCCCGCATAAAATTTAATACAAAACGTCTCGTATTTTTAGAATAAGATTACAAAGAAATATCAAGTGGTATGTTATCTTTGACACGTATTACCATTGAGCCATAATGCAAAATTGTTTTTAAAATTCCTAACAAATTTAGAATTTATGAACAGTATAAACTAACTACGCCAACAGTCAACAACCATCATTCTCTTACGATCAATGCACAACAGCAAACACATAAATATGTACTAAACACATAAACAAATGTTTAAATTATAATTCTAGACTTTAAGGATTCCTATTAATTTGCTTTAACTGATTCCGTAATTGATATTAATAACACAGAGCACTTAAAAATCCTTGTAAAAAAGATTTTAACAAATTAAACTGACTTTTAAAATTATTTGGGGTGCTGAATACATTTGGGGGCAATTCGTTTTCTAAACTTACTGTTTTCTCATAACTTGTGTCCAACTTTGCTAAGCATCTGTAATATTTAAGAACACGAATAAATAAAACAAAATTTTTGTGTGACTCATACACTGCTTATGTTTTCAATAAAACAACAAATAAGTCTCTTGTAGTTTACTACATGTACAAAAAATTTACATTTTCTTGCCATTACAGCTTCAAATGTAGATTTTTCTCTTTTGAAGTGGATTCTGTATTTTCCTAGGAAGAGACTAACAGCGGTTGACCATCATACAGACGTTCCATCAACCCTGATATCTTATCTCCAATTATTAATTATATGTATTGGTAAAATCAATGAACTTGCTCTTACCTTGAAGCAAGCAGATTTTCAAGGAAGAAATCCAAATGAGATTTGATAAAGTCAAATTTTAGGCTCATCGAACATCAAAATGTTCTAAACTTTTCTATCATAATGTGAATGTTTGTTACATGCACAAAAACGTTTTTATTGTCAACAAAGAAGTTACCATTTTATTTAATGCTGTCTGAGCTCCTGTTGAGTCAAACCTTTAATCAAACATCAATCTCCGAATATCAGTTCAGATGAAAAGATCTTTTCTAGGCATAGCGCCTGATAAATAAGGTTTAGGCATAGCGCCTGATAAATAAGGGAATTTTTTACTGAAATACTGAAAACATTGGCTAATTCATAGCTTAATTTTGTGTAAAGCTCTGTACAAAAATGTTCGGGTTATATACTAGATTTATGCGCCAAATTTGCTTTTTGTTTTGTGCCAAAGCTTCCGTGCTAGCCACTCTTTCCTGATTCAATGTTAACAACTTCCTGGCCAAGTAGCATTGATGATATCTTAAAATCGCCACAGATGATCCCGTCTTTGGATGAGTAGTTTATCCTATTCTGAAACAGTTTCAAATTCGCACAACTGTCTTTAAGACGTCCAGAGTGAACAAATGGTAATGAAGCATACATGTTACCTTTTTGTAAGAGAACCGTTTTTCGCGTTGTCTTGGAGAATCTATAAAAATCCTGTATTCCTCCTTATAGTATTCAGTTTTAAACTCCTGCATTAGACCAGCAATATCATACCAGTACATACAGTTATCGTCATGTATGTACTGATGCCGCCTTTCACTTTCTATACGTATTAATCGATGTTCCAGTGGCCAGTAAATTCTTTTGTTTCAGTCTCGAGCCAAGGATTTCAAATTTTTCACATATTTAGACCTGAATCTTTTACTAAGTCATTTAGCTCAGTTTGAGTAAACAATTGTGTCTGAAGCTAGCTGTATTGCATTGAACCTTGTCTTGGTCATCTTCTGAGACTGGCAATTACTACTACCACAATGCCTTCTACAAACGTTAGCATGGACAGTAATGTATCATGACAACGGGGTGAGTAGCAAGTAAAAGGATATTTTTATTTTTTGAATTGTAGCCGTTTAAAAATACACAGCTACAAAAATAGCGGTCATCAGAGTGAGTTTTGGATCTCTCAACATAATTTGAACACCAAACCTTGTTTGCTTCCCTTCCTCATTTCACCCATTTCCTCAGGTCTTCATAAGAAACATAAGAAACCTTGTTGGAGCGTAGGTCTTAACTTCCAGCTTTACGACAACATAATGTGACAGCTTTTTCCTATCAAAATTTGTAATGTTCCTTTAATGTGTTTGCTCACAAACTGACAAGAATATATAAAACACTGTCAGGAAGGTTCTTACATCAACGACTTGCCATATGTAAAACAAATAAATATAAAAATAAAATAAAGTGTGAATTACGGCATAAAACAATGAAACGTTTGTTAAAGAAATGTTGCCACAGTCTTTTTAATTTTATTCCTTAACATTTTCAATTACCATAATTGAGATATTTTGCGCTATTTAAAATATTGAGAATAATATGGTCTATTTCAGCCCAAAGACTTACACTGTGAAAGAACAGTGATCTTGTAATGTATAAATGTCCGCATTTGGATTCAAAACACTACATTACACAAAGGACAACAAAAATAATTAAATATATTTTCATCGAACTATTTAATTAATTAACACTGCTGTTCAGTTTGATTGGTTTAACTTGCTTGGTTCAGTAAGCGTTAATTTTATCGTTCTTTTGTTTACCCTCTATCAATTTTTGTGATAACACGTAACAACACCAGAAAGACAACGACATTAAGTAACATGTAGGAAATGCGTCACGGTATACATGAAATACATTATTGTCATATTATAAATTACTATCTAGACAGAGGTGCAGAAATAGCAAGAATAGATCAAATAAAAGAGATAACGACCTAAATACTTAACCTTGAATAAATATCTGCCGAGATAATAAGGTAGCGCCCTAAATCACTGAAATAAATACAGCAGTTTTTTAACACAACCTAAGCATATTAGCGGAGAACCTCCATTAGCAGGCCTTGGATGAAGTAATTAAGATTTCTGAAAAAATTGACTATTTTTAAAACAAGTAAATCTAATTGTAAAACAACAAAGTGAAGAGCTACTTGATAAATCTCTGTGATTCTTCATCCTGTTATTTGTTTGTCAAAATTCTAAATATTGCCTTAACATATGGGTTTTTTAACTGCATTACGTTTTTAATAAATACTACTTGATAAAAATACTACTACTTTTACTACTTTTACTAATAATAGTTGATACTACTTTTAATACTTGATAAAAATATTTCATTTATATAAGTGAAGCCGTTGCCAACAATTCACAACACTGTACCTAACAATGGGAAATGCAATACAACAAAATACATACAGCAGTACATGGATGAAAAGCATTGTATTCGTGTTTCTGTACAACTTCAAACGAATTCCAATCATTGTAATGCTCCCAGTTCTATACTACCAGTCGATAACAAACGAAGAACATGTCTCTCTCTCTCTCTCTCACACGCATGCACGCGCGCGCGCGCGCACACACACACACACACACACACCTGAACTTTGATGAATTGCTAATATTACGTTAAAACCGTTTAGGAATATAAAGGTTTACGTTAAAACCTCAAAAATATAAAGCCAAATATTTAATAGATCTGTTCCTATGACGTCTACTTTTCCTAGAGAAAGGAAAGAAAATAGTTTCGAGACTGAGTAGTTTGCTGTGCCTTGTCAAGACATAGAAAACTCCAACACACGAGTGCCGAAAAACCTTTTTGCTCATAAAATTTTATGAGTTTTGACAGACGCGTACTTGTATTGACAACAGTAATCCCACACTCTTTTCTCTTACCGACAATATTCTACTTTCATACTCATCGTTTATTGCGTACTTTCACCCTCAAAATTGAATTTTTAACAACGTATAATGTTTTTCAACATATTTATACGTGGTAACATATTAATTTACAAATATTAGAAGACAGTTTTAGAAAATGGCGCTCAACAGGCAAGACACTTGGTATTAGTTTTTATGCTAGGTAATCGTTCGTCACCATCTTAAATCAAGTACACTTATTTTAGAAAGGAGAGTAGATGAGCTTTATAAAAATTAAAAATTGATTGTCTAGTATATCAATGGATTACAAAATTAATTTCATAAACACTAAAGTAATGGAAAACGCTAAGAAAAAGGATGTGGTAAATGTGATAATAAAAGATGAAAAGTTGTAGTAAGTTTAATCACTTGGAATGCAAGTTACACAGAGGATATTAGAAGTAGGAGTATACTTGGAAGGATAGTGTTTTGTTGAGTAAAAAATCTATTGGTTACAAGAAGATTTGATATAAAGTTAGGGAAGAGTTTTATATCGAGAAGCATTGTAATGTATGAATCGGAGACATGGACGATTAGAAACAGAGAAAAGAAGTACATTGAAAGCTTTGAAATATCGTTGTGGCAAAAAATTTAATAGGTTAGGACAAAGAAGTAACAACTGAAGAGGTAGGCCTATTTAGATGAATAAATTAAGAGAGAAGTATTATAAGATATGTAAAAAAAGAAAAATGCTAATAGGATGGTCATAATTGCAGAAAGAAATGTCTACAGAAATTAATAATTGAGGGAAACCTAAAATGAAGGAGAGGGCGAGTAAGAAGAAAATATGTTGTATTGACAGACTTCATTATGGAAGGGGGATTATGAATAACTGGAAAGTCAATGGTAAATAATAGAACAAGGTGAATGGTTCAACTGAAACTTATCATGGGTGAGATTCACCATCAATCATGATTATGATCGGTGAGGTTCATCCTTCATGATACCTATGCGTGTTTATATGTTACCAGTGCTTGTAGGTATACTAATTCCATGGACACCGGACTAACCTGTGGAGATTAATCTATAGGTCACGAGTCCTATTCCCGGCTACGAGACTATAAAATGTGTAGAACCTACGTTATAAGATTAGTGCTGGCGACGCTTATTACTCCAGTTCTGGTGGACAGTGTCTAGTTCTATATGCTGTGTGGTTAAAGCTTGAAACCTGCCTTGCGTCTCCTACACCATTTCGGTAATAGAAAAAGGAATATGTCAATTTAAATAGTGAGTGTACAATTCAGTTATTGATTTACTCAGTACATCGTTCAATTAAACGAAAGTTTGGAAAGAGTGTTGCAGCTTAGACTCAATAGCCTACCGGGTTACGGTTGTTTAATATGCCTACTGTACAGTTCTGTGTTTGACTTGTTCAGTGTGTAGTTAAATACAACGTAAACATCCCAGCGCAAACGCAAACGCACTGTTGTGTAAACCAGTAACAGAAGTAGCCAGACCTAACCTATTAACCGTGAGGCGTTTTCTCTGAGAAAATTTAATTGCATGAATACATTTTTATTTGTAAGTGACTTTTGAATATTTCTTGCAGGTTTCTATATTATGCCTTCAAATATTAACTACCGTACTTCTGAAAGTAAAATTTATTTTTGTATTTTACCTGACATATGGTTCACTGATTATATCAGTATCATCAGATGTTTATAAATGAAACAACAAACAATTGAATTGTTTTGATTTCATTATAAAAATTAACAAATAATCAAATTTAATATAAAAGAAATGATCGATTTAATTTGATTTTACTTGTCCATTGTTTTAATGTTTATTTATTTAATGAGGTGTTTTGTCGGTTATATTGGAAATATTTTATGTTTATATTTAATTTATTTTAATAAATTTATAATTTTAAAAAGATCGTCTTTTTTTTACTCCAGTTTGTTCTTTAATTAGGAAATTACTGTTATCGTGTTTGTAAATATTAAGATTTTCCCAAATATTCACTGCTTGACCTTTTTTAAAATAATTCACATTTCAGAAGGTTTACATACGGTCACACATATATATTGCCTCTCTGTTTCCAAAGTTCGTAGAGTCTGAATATCAGAAACCTTTGAAACTTGTACGAACAGTGTGACAGAAACTTAGGCGATTTTCTACCACAGACCTTATTGTACCTGTACTTACATTAAACGTCAGCACGCCATGTCAAACGTTTACTTTCTCTGATTACCATATTGTTACGACGGTCACACAGATCGTCGCTTTTGTCAGTGGAAGCAGAATATTTGACACCATTGAAGTCACTAGTTACAAACTTTAATTACACACAAACAGCACTTGTAAGTCAACAAAACACTCTTACACAATTATTAAAGTGAAATTTGTTCAACAATAAATGTTACCTTATTTCAGTTTTGCACAAATTAACACATTTCTAAATTAACAGCAAGAAACACTGCAAAAGGCAGTGATAAAATCGCCAGGTGTAACTTACTGAGTCGGACTCTGGATGCTTATATTTATACCACAGGGGGATTCTAGAATTATCTCCTTTCCGGGCGTGCGCCAAGAATAATTACGTGGTTTCAAGCACCAGAACAATCTGGAGACTACGTCAAAATCCGACCGTGAAGCAACGTGCTGGCTGCTACCGGTAGACTAGTCGAAAAACGTGTGAAAATGGAATATCGAATTATCTGTAGCGTTACGTAAATGTCTCTTATCTCAACGAACGTAGCATATCTTAGTAAAATGGGACTTTATAACATCTCAGTGACAATTCTGGACAGACATGCTTAGCTGGGGAATTCCATAGAACAGCTTCAGCTTATAGCGGTTCTTTTAGGCCTAGAAAGTTGTAACGCTTACCCACACCTTTCTGTTTTTGCCTTTAGTTTTTCAGTTCAGTTCGTGACATCATTTCCTTTAAATATGTCATCACGCCGTCTCACAATCTTTGACGTTGTCTTCCTTTTATTACGGTATTTATAAGGTTTTTACTGTTTCCTGTCCATTTTCCTTTTTAGAACTTATGATTCGTTTATTGTATTTATTACTGAGTAGAAAAATAATTTTATTGTATTTCTAAGTTGCAGAAAAGGTAGAGTTCATTTTGAACAAAGAAATTTTAAAGTTTGGTTATATAGTTTGCAAAACACGCGCACATAAGTTATTTGATACTCTGAATATTTTTCTATCATTGAGCCAAATCTGCAAGGACTTCGGATTACAGATCTCCAAATTGTAGATCAAGGTGATGGTTTTTCATGGAGTTGATGGTATACGAGCAAACATTTTTGTAGACGGTATTGTTCTGGAGCAAGTCAGGAATTTTGAATATCTGGGCTATAATGTGTCTTATATTACAGACAAGTCCGTGATGAATAAACTACTTAAGTTCATCCACTATGTGGGGGACCATCAAGAGAAATCTTAAAATCAACGAGTAAAGAAACACGCCTGAAGTTCTACAAGGCGATTGTCCTCCTCACACTTTCCCATGAGTTCCAGAGTTGGACATTAACGAAGTCTCAGGCCAGTCGTATTTAAGCGGCCAAAATGAGATTTCTCACGCACGTGGCAGGACATACTCTTCAAGACCACAAGAAAATGACGATGTACGCAAGAACTGAATATTATTAGTATACTTGATCGGATTGCCCAGTATCCGTTAAAATGATTGGAACGTCTTAACCGAATGGATGGCTGCCGCATCCCCAAACAATTACGGAATTAAAGCCGAAAGGACGGAGAGGTGTGAGACGTCCGAAGATGCGTTAGAGAGACCAGCTCTAGTCTATCTGCTTTGGGGCCGGAACTAATCATTTAGGTTTAATCCTTGCTGAAGATGATGATGATTATGGTGATGAATATATTTTATAACTTTATAACATTACATCGATCCGATTATACGTTTGTAATAAATGCAATATACAGTAATAAATTAAATAGATTTTCTATACAAAATGACAATACGGTGTTACTTGTACATACTGTAAAATGTTTACACCTTTATGTCATTTATTTTAAAACTGAAGCTGGGAAAACGTTGGCACCTTATACAAAACTTACATAAAGAAATGTATCGCTAAATAATTACAGAACAGACAACAATGGACTTGATAAGCAAAAACAAGAGGCAAACGATACCTGAACGTGCGAGATAAAACCATCTGTTCCTTGAGAAACTATACCAACACATTGTACTCTTCTTCAGCGTTATTATATCATGTGTTGCACACAACAATAAATTATTTGCAACGTTTCTTTACTCTGAAACTCAACATTGTTTTATAACAAAGCGTCAAGCTGCAGCAACTATTAAAGCTTGGCTAAAAATTCTTAATACTGCTATAAATTCAAATCTTCATATCACTATAATTTTTAAGTGTTAGGTTAAGTTAGGTAATTGCACTCACTATTGAAAGTAGTTTAAAATTATTTATGAATATTAAGTATAAATTGTGCGCAACTACAAGAAGGTATTTTTTGAGATTATTAAAACTTTAAATATTATTGAATAAATTATTTTGGAATTTATAAGTTTCATCTTTAATTGCTTCGAAAGAATTTCAAATCCACAGAAGTAATAAAAACAGAAATTTCTGGGAACAAAAGCTACCACCCACGGGCTTAGACATTAATCATTTGCATGATAATTTTCAAGAAAAAATCTATAAAATATTTTGTGCTCAAGTACACTAGACAATTTCTGAACTGTAATTATATATTAAACAAACAGTCGCGTTATATTTTATTTTTACGTTGCTCGCCGATGCTGATTCGATGACACCGAGCCCTTTGACATTCTGCTCGTGTGACATACCCTGTGGTGACCTGTACAACACACACCTTCTCTTTAAAATCTCCTGGAGTTGACTGTGTGTTGCTTAGGATTATAGCGTAATTACAAATCTATAATTACAATTTAATGGGTCAACAAGGCTTCCGTGGTTATTGTTTAAAACTTCCAGGTCGTGGTCTTATTTAAATACAGTGATACTGATAACTGCTAAGACATAAAAGAAGTTCAATAGCATAATAAATAATTATTTTTTCCAATCACTTCAGTAGTTGTCAAGAGTTTATGTTGAATTATATTTTTAAAATATTTAGTGAGGCCTATCGTGTCTTCTAAATTATTGTATACATATTACTTACTACACTTACTGAAGCAAGTTTTGTTGGGAAATATGACTTATAAATTTTCATGGGAAATTCCTAACTGTATAGAAGGTTATGAAATACATTTCTTAGAAAGGTTCTAACTACGAATAAAGACTTAAAAACTCAAAGTACACCATAAAAATAGTAAGTGCATTTAAGCAATTACAATAGAACCGTTAAAAATTATGTATAAGTAGATTTGAAACCATTAAAACTCTAGTATTTGTATAGTCATAAAAAGTTAAATGATATGATATGTTCTTTATATGATAGAAAATTTCATATCATGTTTTCATTACATGATATAAAACTATGTTACTCAGAAAAAATAAATGGTGAAGTATATAAGCAATAAACAAATATAAAATGGACTCGAATATTTTGTATCAGTTGCATTGATTACGGGCACTTTACTAGTACAATTGAAACAGATAAAATAAAATGGTGGCAAATATAAAATTTTAAATAGAATCTACTCGTGACAATTTTAATTATTACTGAAGGCGTTGTCGCAGTATCCGACAGTTCCATTACTACTCTACCATTAAACACTCGGTGTCCATTAAAATTAGAAGTGTTTACTAGTGAAAACTTAAAAACCTATTTCTACTGCTAATAAGTCACACGATGCATTTCATTCAGATCACATTACATTTTTATAATTCCTGTTCCCAAATAACACGTCACCAAAGTATAGGTTCGTTTATACTAAATTTGCCATGTTTCATTATTTTTCCTTACCTGTTTCACTTTTTTTATGTGTGTTTACAAGTGGCGAGATATTATTATCCTTTGCCACATTTTTTATTTTTTTGACTACGATGATTATTATTGTTGTCATTATTATTACTGCAATTGTAATTTTGACTGTAATTAGGACACAGATGCTAGATTTATATATGGTTGCCGTTCTGATAAAAATATTTTAGAAGATTATTCGCCACCTCACCAAGTACAGATTCGCCACTGTCACCAAGACTGTCAATCACGGATACGACTGATTCTATTTGTTTTCTTTTGAAACGTTTCACCTACAGCATAACGAATAACTACATATATGCTCACAAAGGTTACGTTTAATAAAGAACTAATCGATACTTTGAAATTGTTCAACTAATCAATAAATAGTGGTCAACTCTGTTTATTTCTGTTTGAGTTGAGGCTGAGAAAAACATGGAGTCTGCCGTTCCTCTCCCGCCAGCTGTAAGACACGTTTGTTAAAATTACTTATCGTCTATTGGTTATGTTCAGGACTGTGCCGCAAACTACTGGACAGACTTGGACAGAGGCTCTCAATCAGTGTATAGGTTGGAGCAAAACTTCCGGTCGCTAGTAGATCAAGCGGGACTGTGCTCCGAACGGCCCCAGTGTGGACAGCAGTCGTCCCGACCAATCACCGACAGTTTCAAATAGTGTGGAGCGCTGAGTCGTCTATGTGACTTTACCAGGTGGACGAGCCTATTGTCAAGGTTCTCACTATTGCGTAGGCCAGACCCGCGTACTCGTAAGGGTCGCACTTTAAGGACGTTCACAGACAGGACTAGCGACCGATGGCGAGCTCGCCGTATCGGCGGCCCAAAGAGGCCGTTACACTGCCGGATCGTGACCGAAGAAGAGTGCCATCGTCTCATCAGGTTAAAGGTCTGGCTGGGTACCCATGCTTCGAAACCAATGAGGACATCATAAATAGCATCAGCACTTTTGGCTGCAGCGTTTTACAACGAGGGACTACAAAAGATTGTGCAGTTACATCATAGTAGCTGTTCAAGTACAACGATTACATGGTAAAATAATGTAGATATATACGTAATACATACATATATTTGTATATTATACAATAACTTTCTTTATTTTCTTTTTTTTGTACTACTCATTCGGGTGTTAATTTTCGAATATCCTCGTACTTACTAGGTACCGTAAGACTATTTTCAAGGAGCTGCAGTATTAACTAATGAACATATCGCAGGCCTACCACATTCCGTAAGCAGATAAATTTTTAAATTAATTTCGATGCAAGTTTACTAGCCAGAGTTTGCAGTAGTTCTAATTTGGCCCCATGCTCATTATAGTGATCAAAATTTTAAAAATTTATAATTCCTTGATCAAGTGGCACGCTCACACACTCGAGTTGACAAACCCAGGCCCGAGTCGTAAATAAGAACGAATTAGGGACACGTCAGACCCGACGCCAGTGCGAAGACAATGAGAAAAACGACTGAGTACACGCTACAATAGAAATAGGGAACGTCGTTGACAGCACGAAGTTAGCTACGATTTACAGCGCCAAACAAACCAAGACAAAAAAGGCATAGTCCAGCAGCCTGGTTACGCAGAAGTGAAATGGAACACACGCTGTAGGGTTGAGTTGTAACGAGCACACGTATGAACGCTACACCCAGTAACAAAGGGTGCAGAGAAATCTTGACAAATATGTAGACAATAGAACGGATATTCAATGAATACTAGAGACACACACAGCCCAGCATGAAAACACACCCTGACGTCCAGCCAGATTTACAACTAGAAAGCGTGGGACCCGTCCAGGGATGACACCTAACGAAGAGTTGATAATCGGCGGAACGAGCGAAGGGTAAATGAACAATTGACCAAGACACTGCAGACTCTTAACAAAAGCTATATCAGAGTGCCTCGACAACGTGGAAACAAAGGTTGATAGACAGACGGGGGAATTGCTCTAGTTTCTGAGAATCAGCACAACGTTCGTCGCTGGAATATTCCGGGGATGTCGACGACCAACCAGCGTGTGGCATCTTCCAAAGGAACTGGTGGAGAGAGTAATAACGACTCGAACGACGAATCAGGAAACCGATGACAAAAATCTACAAGGTGGTAGGAATTTAGGGAAGCTATCAACAACGGCAGAAGGCGTGGGAACGTGGAAATCGCCTTCGGGGAGAGAATGTTTGATAAAAACTGTTTGCGAGGACGCGGAGCCCAGTAGTAGTAGTAGTTGGAGTAGTAATAGCAGTAAGACGGAAATAATACAGTGGTAGTAGTAGTAATAATTGAAATAGTTTACGCGACTTACTCAACTTTTAACTCGGTTAATCAACCAGTGAAATTGTAATCAAGTCACGGTCTTAAGTGAACATAGACATTCAATTCAATCGCAATTCTACAAAACGTATGTTCGATAGTTTACATGAGTTACCGATAATCAACAGTGCGAATAGACATAACTATCGTGAAATACCAGTGTATACGTGACTCTAAACTACGACCGACACGCAACATAATGCAATACGAGTGAGTAACAATCCGAGAGTAAAACAGTGGGTGACAGTTTCAAACACTATTCCACCATAATGATTCTCAATTTTGGGCATCTGAACTGAGTGAATTAACACGAACACTATTACGCACATTGCATACATTACGCCCAAGTTAGACGAAATAGTTAGCTACATGAACACGCACACAGCAAACTCTAAAAGCAAACCACTTCAATGACGATGATAGCATCTTAACACTTGAACCCATAAAACACTTGACGCCAGCGGAGAGTCCAACACCACACTATACATAACGAGAGTGGGGAAATTCAGTGAAGTGAAAGTGAAGTGTTCTTCGATCAACAGAGATTACGATGTACGAGGAATCCACCAACGGATGTCATCTTACACCGATGGAATTTGTGGATAAGCCTTTTGCGAGATAAGTCTTTATGTTTCTTAAATGCTAGTTGATACATACTACTGCACTGTCTCTTCTTTTCAAAGAGCTACTCCCGAGAGATTTCTGTAAATTTATATAAATCATAAATCTAACAATGTTAATATTAAAGTCATTCATCTGAGCATAATGAACGCATTTAGCTAGGGATAAAATATATTTGATTGCTCATTGTTAATATATGTCTATTATTGTGTTGTATTTGATTGTACTATATGTCTTGTTTTTCAGGAAACAACGAACGAATATTACTGTGATTTTGTTATTATGTGTTTTAATTATGTATTTGCAGGACATAATTTCATTTGTGGTTCAGTAATTTACTTAATCAATGATATAATAAATAAGTAATTATTACCTATAGACATATATCTTGCGTTCATTATTGCAATTAACCTTGACAATTAATTTATCACATTCCAAGTGATTTCATCTTGTAACTTATAAGGAGTCTCAGAGTTATGCTAATTATCAATGGACACACCCAAATCGACCATTGAAATGTCAGATTAACATGCTCATGTAAATCATATTGATTTGATAACTATATTGAGTCAAATCCGACAGATATAATTTACTTTTCCATATGTGTGTTACATATAAATGATATGTATATATCATATAAATGTATACGAATTTAATTAGAACCAATTCATTAATTTATAAGTGGATGATTTAATAATTCATAATAATTAGCATAATTGCACTAAATATAAATGGCGCTCCAAGATCGTGGGGCACGGCAAACACAATTAAATAATTAATTGCCAATTCCATTTATATACACTAAATCAGTAATTAGAGTATGTTACAGTTCTTATTTGGCTCCACTTTCACTAAACACAGTACGTTTTAGTTATTTTTCTACATAGTTGACTTTTCATTTTGACTGTAAGTTGGAAGTTTAGCATTATCTAACAACAGTAACCAACGATAAGCAAGTTCAACTATTTCGCA
This sequence comes from Magicicada septendecula, assembly GCA_034769895.1. Lineage (NCBI taxonomy): Eukaryota > Metazoa > Arthropoda > Insecta > Hemiptera > Cicadidae > Magicicada > Magicicada septendecula. Next base: position 476,715,535 of record CM068367.1, on the reverse strand, counting down.
ATAATTTTGAGACAATGTGTTATGAACCGTTGGAAATGTCAAACTGTACAAGAAATCTATATTCCTTCAACTGAAATTTTGTTTTTGTTTATTTGTGTAAAACACTCGACTAAATTAAATACAATTTTGTATTTCCAAGAAATTTTTTGCAGAACTTCTCAAAAGTTGCTTATAATTTCACCTTTTTCGTGTTCGCAAATGTATTCACTACGCTTTTCCATGGATAACGACAAAATCTCCTTCCATTAATTCATTCATCAAATCCTATTTTCCTTGAAAATAGCGTATAAAGGAATGTCAAGTCGCATATAAATCTTGACAAGCATTTTGCGATCTTCACAAGTCTTTTTTCTCAAATTAAAGCAAAAATCCTGTTATCGTTCTCATTAACATCAGGTGTTACCAACATAATCAACTAAGAACTCCTCTATTCTGCCTAAAAGAATATAAATAATTTATGTAAGTTAATATCAAGTTATTTGTGGCAAATTACATTTTAAATCTTATTTGAAGAAATGTTTATTATTTTTCGCAATGGTATATTCCTTAAAAATAAAAAAGTAAAGGTTTATTAACGCACTTACTTTATTTACTGAATTGGGAATCAAACAAGTACAAATGATTGTACTATATTCAAAAATATACGTTTAAAAATAAACGTTTTTTTTTTTTTTTATTCAGCGGTACACAAACAAATAATGCGTACTCGACGACCGTAATAAAACCATGACCAAGTTAAAAAAGAAGGAAACCAGTAGGCTATATCACTTGCCGTCCAACTAAAGACCTACAGTAAAACTGATTCCAGTATATTATTATAGTATATTAGTATAAATTCTAATACAAATATAATACAATAAGCTTTAAAATAATCTTACAAAGTTCTACAAAATTAATAAAGTGAATCTTCATATTATGTTATTTCATTCTATTCTTTCACTCATTACATTTACTGAGTCATTTTCAAGAACTTCACAGGTAGATAATTTAAACATATATAGTACCGCTCTTTGCATATTTCATTGGCATATTTAATATCTTGCTTCACTATATATTATACCAAGGGTGAGATCAATGAGTTTTGTATGTTAGAGAGAGAAAAGGTAGTAACAGATTTTAAAATTTGTTTTAAATCGTTTACGAAATCTATGTAAACCATATTTATTTGTCTTCAGTAAGTTTCACAAGGTCACTTATAAAGAGTAAATTTATTATTCACCGATAATTCTGCATATGCCATAAAGGGCCAAGTACAAACATTCAAGATTTCTGTCCAGTTACAGACGTAAAACTATTCACGTTTTGGTGCTCTCTATAAAATTAACGGTTTCAGTAAACATTTTGTTTGTTATTCATTGATGTTTCTGTTTTCAATTATTTGTGATTTCATCAGTGAAATTAATTATTTCTTTATTGTAAAGTTCTCAGTTAAATTAATTTAAAACATCTGTTTCGAACAGTGATGTTGAAATCTTACAACTGATTTTCCTATAACTACTGTGTGCATATAAATGTCTGAACTAGTCCCTGATACTAAGAAGCAATGGACATATCTACAACCAGTTAAATAGAATTCCGTAACAATAATAGTCACAATATGTCAACACAACGTGTTTGTTTACGTGTTTGTAATCATTTTGTGTAGCTAATTTACAGCAGCTGTTATAATAAGTCACCTTGGTCGTCACACAGTTTTCCTTGACATGCAGAATCAACAGCAACTTGATAGCCGAACAACAAACCAAACTGCTTATACAGTGAAAAAATATCTTAAAAATAGTGCTTATAATTTTCGAGTAAGTAATAATGCATTAAATATTTATACGTAGGGCAAAAATAGGCCTATGAAAACAGATTTATCGATAATGAGAACTGTGTCCTCAGTCATTTATATCGATTCGACACATAAATTAAACCTAATTCTAATTAATACACGTAGCAGCATCTATTCCAATTCCCCAAAAAAGGCGGGAATCAGAAGAAAACAGACCAAGTGGCGAAGGAGACAACAATACACGAGAAAGTGAAGCATGGTAAAACACTTAAACATACATGGAAACTTAAGAAAAGAGCAGTAATGGTCAGCACCTAGCGACCTGAAGCAGCTTCAAAATTTTATTCTGATTAGCATTTTCATATCGAAGAAACTACGAACAGAAGACATTTGATAACTGCTTGATGACCACAGATAATAACACAACAGAATATATTAGAGTTACTTGAAACAACAATAATCCAGATCGTAAGGAACAAAGAAGATATGAGCCAGAAAAAGAGAAAAAAATGAAAGAAAATGTCATTTTCTTTATTGTACGATAAAACAATAACCTATTAAAAGTAAGTCTTTTTTAATTCAACATTTTTGTTTTCACAGTTTCTGTATTATTATTTGTTTACCTAATTTGATTAAAAAAAAGCAATTCCTTTGTAGAGTAGTATTTGTTTAATAAAATGTAAATGTTTCCACCATGGATTTGTCGCAATAGTACACAGTGCCAGAGAAATGTTTCTTTCATGTAACTGGAGCCCGTTGCCAACAATGGGAAATACAATACTAAAAAATACATGCACTCTACACATGGATGAAAAGGATTTAGTTCGTGTTTCTGTACAGATTCAACACGAATTCCAATCAGTGTAACTCCCCATTTGAAACTCGCAGTAACAAACGAATGTTATTTCCCCCCAACCCTGCTTTCTCTCTCTCCTTTCTCTAAATTTTATTAAAATCTTACTAATAAGTAACATAAAAGCTGTCTTATTTCGTTTGAGTCAGCACAGTAAAATAAATAACTTGTTATAACACCGCTTAAAGTTCTTATAAAAATGAGTGAACTTGAGGTTTAAATGATAAACCATCACAGAATTTTGTAGGCTCCTGCCTAACCGTAAAAGAATTGGCTGTAATATTCATACACACACAAATCCCATCGTCCCATCCACCCAGTTTTTACTGTTATACTTCCAAAACTGTTTACAACGTAAATAATAAAAAAATTGATTATATTGTGCAAGTTGAGTTTTAAAATTCTATTTTTCCTTTCAGTCATGTATAAATGTTTTATTGTTAATTTGTAGGCTACACATTCCTTACTTTCATATATAGGCTGTATTCGATAACATTAGATACGCTGTATAACAATACAAATGGAACACGTGAGCCTGAATAGGGCTACATCGGTAGAAACGGTGCTATTTGTTGAAAAGACATCTGAACAATTGGAAGTCCTGGTAGGCTGTGAGAAACCTAATTTGGGTGGGTTGTCATATAGTTCACATGCACATTAATTAGCCTATATTATTACTGTGATCAGATATCATTTCTAAATTTTTAACTAAGTGATACTTCAACAGAACAATGATATTGTTATTGGCGACGATACGTAGAAGATTAGCTGTCCACCTTGTCAATCATCACACATTCACTCGTTGCGTTATCAGTTATCAGTGACTTCCAACATGTCGCCATATGTGATTCACAGTGTCCACGAAGGATTGAGTAAACAAGTCTAGCGTTTTTTCGGCCACCACACAATTATTAAATTGCCGGAATTCGTTATTACGTATTCGAAGGCTGCAGTTCAGTTACTTAGTTTTGTAAACTGTTTTACAGCAGTTTCTGAGCACTGAGTCAGTTCAGCGAATTTACGAAATTAGCTATTACACTCCTTATAAGTGTGGTATTTCTAGATTACTATTATGATTATGGAGTATTAAATTTAATTAATTTGAGGACTGTTAGTTTTTGCATAAAAATATAGTACATAGTGGAAACTGTATAAGACACCTATTGTAACGCAAGTGCAATTTTTTAATAAAATGTTTAAATATTTATATGAGTGTCGACTTCCCGGGTTGTTTAATGATTTGTTCCATTAATGATTTACCATATTGAAACCGTCCAGTGACTTCAAATTGTAAATTTAGGACGCGTTTCGAGTCATATGACCCTTCATCAGATATTATCACTCACAAGGAGATCATCAAATATTAAAATTCACAAAAACACAAAACACACATATGTACAATAATAAAACCTATACAAGCGTCCGACACAGTGCACTGCGTATAGGTTTTATTATTGTACATATGTGTGTTTAGTGTTTTTGTGAATTTTAATATTTGATGATCTCCTTGTGAGTGATAATATCTGATGAAGGGTCATATGACTCGAAACGCGTCATAAATTTACAATTTGAAGTCACTGGACGGTTTCAATAATGTAAATCATTACTATATAAAGTGACTTGGACCGTATAAAATAATGTTTAAATTTGTTCCATTGATTGTGCTCATGACCATGCACTCCTTGCGGCAATACAATTCAGTTTATTGTCTTAATTTGTGTGTTTTAATTTATATAATGAGAGAAGTGAATATGTTTATAGTGAATGGGTGACAAGGGGAAGGAAAACATTTCACAGATAATAAGTTTAAAAAAACGATAAGAAACAACTTTGTTCTTAAATGAGTGACCGTATGGAATAACTTCAATTATAAAGTTACTCAATAAAACAATAATTAAAGGTCCCAAATTACAATAATAGAATAATTTTAACATGTAAGTAGTTATTTGATAGTAATCTTTTCTTGATAGTTAATTTGTGGAAACTTTTTTTATCTCACTTCCAACCGGTAACAGGTAACGTTTATAAAAATCATAATTAAATATCTCACTCTCTTTTTACTGTTGTTCACACAATTGTTTAGGTTCACAGCAATCTTTTTACGTATTCCATATTATAAAATAACAAACGAAAATATAAAAACTAAAAATAAACAATGTCGTCTTCCTCAGTTAGTAACACGTTTAATAACTTTGAATATCATTATAAAAATAAACAAATATATAAAGAGTAAAAGTTGTAGGTGGTTTCCTTCTTTAATATTAATATCACTTTAACCCCTTAGTAGTTCACCACTTTCTTCCTGTGTATTTGATGTAGGTGACTACATATTAAGTCTACAAAATTCCTTATGTTCATCTAGTATACCTTAGAATTTAGCTACGTCTTATATCGTTTTATCATAGATAGGGACTTTCCTATCGTAAACATTGCTATTAGGAAGTGAAATATCATCCTCTTTGTAAACCCTGAATACTTCACTGTGAATACTTTGTGTGTGAGTACACCTCACTTAACTCATCTGCTTGCACATTTCCCTTTTGTTCTTCCTTGTAGGTGAACTGTCAATACTTTGCTTACGTTGAACGTATCTCTGCCCTGCAAGCTTTTAGTACTTCTTTTAAAAAATGTTAGCCTCTACTCTTTAATATGTAATATTTCTTGACTTTTCACTGATCTTACTTGGAATAATGGCTCTGTTGTTTTAAAATTTCTTATCATTTCATCAAACTGAAGTGGTAACTCTGGTCATGACGACGAACAACTTTTTTTACAACGTTAAAGTTTTGGTCACAAGGAAGAAAGCTATGGAAAGGAGTAGTGTATTATTTGAATCCGCCCGTTTATAATTAGACTCATTAGTAACCTTACCAGCGTGTGGTTTTTTTTCCTAGACATGAAACACTGAATACGCGTAATTCTTTTACTTCAATGGAGTAGCCTACAGTTACCACATAAACACTTAAATATGAAGAAACCTTATCAGGACCTTTTTTTACTATCCCTTCGTGACATGTGTAAAATGTGGCTTCCTGACTACCTAGATTATGAATGCAGAAGGAAAAATATTACGACGTTCTTAGATAAAACATTTCTTACCTGGCCAGGAAAGGTAATGACAGCTTTTATATAAAATCATAAACAGTGACTGATACATCTTTTCTGGAGCTGCATAAACTTAAATCTGTTTAATATTTTTTTGAGCATACCAGTTCTTCTGTTACGGTCAATTATGTATACTTAATTTCAGTATTTAAATCTTCGTACTTTGAACACACATCGATTTGCGGTCTAACAAATATGTAGCCATAAGTTTCTTTGCCATAATTTAAGAAACATTCATATTTTATTACATTCTGCAGATCTTGTCGCTGTTTAAGAAACATGTCATGCACAGCTCTCTAAGACAAGCCAGCTTCCATGTAGGTTATAGGCTGACATGAGTAGACCTAATGAGAATTTTTTTAGAAAATTAATCATATAAGCATCTCGTTTGATTCCAGTATCTTTTTGAATATTATTGTGGTTGTTGTGCTTTTTTCTCATATCAAAAGATTGTGATCCTTCAGTACTCGAAATAGCATGTAATTTAAGAAACGCTTTCTGGCATACATCAGTCCGTTTTGGGCCCATCATAGCGAAATATTTAAAAGACAATGTAAATTGTTTAGAATTGTAATTTTTTGGCCTAATTTACTAACTTCAATTCTTTTAATGAGTCCCATTAAATACGTTTGTTGTTCATTTTCTTGTCCACCGCTGTACACAGTATTATTATATTTTCTCTGTTACCCCAGTAAACATCCCAGTTCACATCTTTTTACACTCACAGTCAGGTTCAGTAATATTTTAACCACTAATCTGCCTTCAGTAGTAACAAACTCTTTTCCTTTAAGCCTAGATGATTTCATCAAATTCTTTTATATAACTACGTCCTCTTCTTTTCTTTACAGGACTTCCATACTGAGACTCATACCAGACGTTTTCACAACTGGTTTTAAAATTTTAATTGATTTTAAAGTAAATTAACATATAAAAATGACTATAAAATAGGTTAATTACCTTCTGTCGCGTTTCTCTGAATTCTAATTACGGGATTACTCGAGTTTCGACACCAATGGTGTCATCATCAGATCCAATATGGTTAAGGTTAAAACTTCATTTATCGATGTATATTCATCTCGTCAAATAATTAAAAAAAATAAAAAAACAACACATAGGCCTTCATTGCACAAAAATAATAAATAATTAACACATATTAAAACGAAGTAACAACGAATGGAAAATAACATGCGGCCGTTACGAACCTGTACAGGAACGCACCCACGGCATATTGGATCTAATGATGACACCATTGGTGTCGAAACTCGAGTAATCCCGTAATTGGGATTCAGAGAAACGCGACAGAAGGTAATTAACCTATTTTATAGTCCCAACCGTTCTGGAGGCAAATAAAATATTTAAAATATAAAAATGACTAGCAAACAAACAGAAATTTACAGTCCCAAGAAGGCTTAGATTGCAGAAGCGCTTTTGGTAATGAGTGCTGGCTGGGACACTGCCTTTTCTATGTCCTCCCTCTACAACAAACTGCCTACACTACCTCTCGTTCAAATTTTGCTTTTACAAAGTGAAATCTATTGTTATTTTATCAAAATGTGTCCATCATAATCTTTCCCATATGATCTTCTTATCGTATTTAGCATCTGACAGTCTTTTCTTTTGGCGTGCTACATTTACTATTTAGATCTTATTGTGTTAGCTACCCTTCCCAGAGCCTAGCTCTTATTATTATTAACTTAATTCTTCCTTAGTGTACGTTCAGTTTGCCATGAACACATGATTTCTGTCTCCTCGTATCCTTTTGCATCTCGTAGGAATTCATCCATGCAGGCTGTATTTTCTTTCAGATTTTTGTGCGTTCAAGCTACAGCACAATAAACCACCTGGTTTAAAATAGTAAGTATAAAAATGTTTTAATCTAAAACAACAGGAATTTGAAATGGTCTTTGTTAAAATATTGTTTAATTATATAATTTTACATGTGTATTTATGTCATTTAACTGGTATCTGTATAAATATAATTGTACAAACCATTATTGTGTACACGTGTATACGCTTGAGTATATGTGTAAGGAGTAGATGGGGGTCCGCGAGGAAACGATAATTTTATAAGACTCCCCCATTACCAAAAAGGTTCAAAAACACTGTACTAGACGATACTTTACAATTAGTTATTATTGAGCATATTGCTTTGAATATAAAAAATTAGACCACAACGATACAGTAGTAAAATATAAGTTTTTATACATCAGCGTCTTCTGTATGAAGGAATTTGCTTCCGGAACTGGCAGATATTTGACATCTAGAATTTGTAATGGGAATTCTGTGTTGTTCCATCCTCATTGTGTGTCCCAGCGAAGCTATCCTTCTACTCTTTCTAAACCTTACTATATCAGTTGCGTGTATTTGATTAATCGTTTCATGATTCCTTTACATTCTCCATGTGCTGTCGTTATTTTGCAATAGTCCAGAAATTTTCTCAGCATTTTTCGTTCGTCTTTTTGCGTTTATACCCAGTATTCACATGCATATGTCATAACTGGCCTAATTATGCTTTGTATATTTTCAATTTTAATGATATGTACAGTGCTTTCCACTTCATTAATTTTAAGTAGGCGTTGTAACATCGGTTACTACCAAGTATTCTCGCCTGGATCTCATTGCTTATGATGTTAGTAAAGTACTCGTGAGTCTAGATAGGAAATTAACTTGCGTGTTCAAATTCATGATTTTCGTATTGCAAGTGAGGAGTGGCACGATGAAGAATACCAAGATGCAATAGAATCTAAAAGAAAAAGCGAGGTAGATCGTATTTAATTTGACTGGATCCGGCTGACAATCGGCATTAAGTTTCCGTCTAGCATTCGGCGGCGCAAAGTCTTACTCCTGTTGGAGGTTTATTTTCCATAACACAGCTTTCAAACTCATACAGTACAGTTGGCATAGTATTTCAATTAAAATATTTCAGTAAGTTTTGTCATAATGTACTCATTTCTTAAGGTGATTATAATGGCTTTTGCTGTCCATGACGTGTCCGTTGATTAACTAATTATAAGTATAACACTACTGACTCGGAACACAAAGTTTTTTTCTTATTCGTAAAAACGTAAAATATTTACCTTATTGCCTGGATCAGTTTTCGCTTATTATAAGCTTCGTCAGAGGCTACCACTAGGACATAGGTTAGGTCGTAGGTTCGTCTTGTTCGTCGTGACGGCGCCGTCGTTTGAAACATCGATGTTGTGTGTGCGGTGTGATATGTTCGAATAATACGTGTGATTTCAATTGTGTCTGTTCGTTTAGGATATCGTTTTTGTGTTTTGTATGTTTGTGTACTTTAGTTCTTCAAGTTGTTTATTTTTCGTCTAGTTTTTGGTCTTTTGTGTGTACATTTCGGCCTTCAAACAGAGATACATTGAACACACAAAGGCACTACACTCCACCAGTGAATACACTTTCCAAACCACCTCATTGAAGCAAACCACACATAAGCAAACATAACCAGTAACATGGATATCCTACACGTACACAACGTGATTATTCTCGTCGTGCCGCCGAGAAAACGGAAGATAATTCTGAAAATAGAAATTGAATTAGACTGGAATTCCCCGACGGGGTATAAGTATAAGAGTCCACTGTCTGGCTCACATTAGTTTGGATCTGGTGATATTGGAGCAAGGGGTGTTAATTATTGTTGTGGATTAGTGAAAAGTGATTATCGCGTTAATTAGTGCAAAACTTTAATAAGGTGATTTTTTTTTATTGTAGTTGTTGGACAAATTTAGCTTGCATTATTGTAGAAGAGTGCCTTTTGTTGATTTATAACTGCTGTTAGCTTCTAAATTAAGTTTGTAATTAGTGATGTCATTGGTGTCTGTAATCCTTGTCCACTCTACCCACGAAGATGTGTGTCACCGTCGTAACAATATAATGCGCAGATAATGCAGCCCTGATATTTGACAATGATAATTACCTATTGAGACTACTGTGTTATTTTAGTACATAATGCAAAATTCTGATCCTTGACGTATCCATTAAAAACATTAATACATGGTAATATCCCCATACCCCCCTCCATTGAATACACTGGTAATCAAGACTGGTAAACTGGTAACTGGTGTACTGGTTACTCGTAAACAATAAGATCACTGAAGATGTCATAGAATAAAAATAAGTATGTTATATTGGCAAGTAACAAAGCAACCTATTAAAAGTTTGAAGAATGAATACATGGCAACATACCTAACATTGGTAACATACGTGGCAACTCAACCCTCTAAGGAGAAGTTTGTTTGAGCAAAAAGAACAAACGTAAATTAAGACACTCTGCCTGCGTTTTCTGGCGCGTAAATTTTTAAGGCTCCAAATACGTACGTTACTTACCAGATGTTGTGCGAATGTTATTATTAAGAATTTACAGACATTTTATTTCCTTTTATTTACATAAATATTCTTCAGAATTATTTTAACATACCCAACTGACTTAGAAATCATTGCCTAATTAAAAATGCCTACATTAAGTGATTATGGAATTTTTATAAATATGTTTAATAGCTCCGAACCCGTAGATACTTAATTGTGTGTGTGTGTGTGTGTGTGTGTGTGTGTGTGTGTGTGTGTGTGTGTGTGTGAGCACGCTTGCGCGCGAGATGAACATACACGCGCGCACACATAAATGTATAGGATACATGATAGTTTACCTAAGAAGAAAGTTGTGAGAGTAAGAATAATGTTATGCTTAGCTTCATTAGCTCAATATTTCCCTTTTCATACACAAATATCCCTTATAGAAACAACGTGCGACATTCAATATTCGTATAAACATTAACATTGAAATAAATGGACCTGTAAAAAATGGACCTGTTGTCGAAACTACAACTTATTTCGATGTTGCAAGGGAATGGAAAATTATTATTTTCACATTCTAAGGCTTAAATATATGACTTTTTTTCTTATTGCTATTAAAAGAAAACAATATTTACTAAATCAAAATTAATTTTAATATTTTGCTAAGTATCTCACTTTTCTACCTATTTTGCTCTGGTTTCATGCTGTTTTTGAACAACTGTAATAATTAGACGCTTCATACGTACTTGTATTGAAAACGCACTTATCGTTGTAAAACAACTCGCAAAACTAACAATCGTAAATGACAGAGAAACCGCTCTCTATGTATAAAGAATGCCGGCAGTATATAGGATCGTATGTAGTTCATTGACCTTGAATACTACTTTCATTATCTTTTACCGTCATCATCATAGTCACAACACGGCATAGGCAATGTGCTGCCTGTTCCGTCTTTAAAGATCCTCCAACTATCTCTTCTGTAGGCTATGCAAACAGTAAATTCTTATATGTAATTAAAAAATAATCGTTAAAAAGCGTTTGTATGTACATTCAAAACCATAAAACGCATTTAAAATAGATATAAAATATGATGGCAAATATAAAATATTGAATAAAACCTACTCCTGACAATTCTAATTCTAATTCTACGAGAACTGAAGGCGTTCTCGTAGCATCCGACAGCTGCATTAGTGCTCTGCCATTAAACACTCTGTGTCCATTAAAACTAGGGCTGTTTACTAGTGAAAACTTAAACCCCTTTTCCTACTGCTAATAAGTCACACGATGCATCACATTCAGGTCACACTACACGATTGCATAATTGCTGTTCCCAAACAAGTCATCAAAGTATAATTTGTTTTTGTTTCCTGAATTTGTATGTTTTATATTATTTACTTACCTATTTCACTTTTCTTATGTCGCCTTACGAATGGCGAGATATTATTGTCCTTCGCCACATTTTATTATTATCTTCTGAATATGATTATTATTATTGTTGTCGATATTATTATTATCACAATTATAATTATGTTTGTCCTTACGTCATAGATGGTAGATTTATATACGTTTGTCACTAGTATATCACAAAGTTTCACACTTGTTTCACTGAATTTTCTACTATTCTGATAAAAATTATTCCAAATTTCGCCTATAACATAGGGAGTTACTGCAGATACGTTTCATAACCATTAGGCTTACAATGGTTACGTTTAATAAACCGATAATTTGAGAGTTGTTCAATTAATCAGTTAATACTCTGGGTATACCGACATGGAACGTAATAAAGTACCGCGAGGGCTTTTCGAAAATTATTTTCCGCTGGCTGATATACACAAACTGTTTGTTGAAACAACGCGATGCGTGCGCAGCATCAACGAGATGATTTTACAATATTACACGCAAATCCGTGGTCAATTTTGTTTATTTCTGCTTGAGTTGAGACCAAAAAAACATGTAGCACGTCCTCGCTCTCCTGCCAGCTGTAAGACACAAATAATGGTATTTGTTGAAACGACTTATCGTCTACAGGATGCGCTCAGTACTGTGCCGCGAAATACTGGACAGAGTTGGGCTAGGACGTCTCATGCTAAGCCTTGCGAAGCCGTGCTCCGTACTCCGAACGGCCCAGCGTGGACAGCAGGTGAACAGACCAGACCAATAACCGCAGGTTCAAATGTAGTGAGGTGGGAGGGGCTGAGTCGTCGATGTGACTTTATCAGGCGGACGATCCCGTTGTCACGGTTTTCAGTGTCGCGTAGACCAGACTCCGCATAGGCCTATTCGAAAAGCTCGCAAATCAAGGTCGATTACAGACAGGTCTAGCGGTAGATGGCGAGCTCGCCGTACCGGCGGCCAAATTAAAGACTACCAGATCGAGTCTGGGCAAGAGTGCCAGTGACATCGACTCATCAACTTAAAGATCTGGCTGGGTATCCAAAGCTTCGAAACCATTGAGGACAATGGTATCTGCACTTTTGGTGGCAGAGTTTACAACGGGGGACTGCAAAATTTGGTGCAACGCCTTAATAGTGCCTGTCCGCGAATAGTGAATTTGTGGTAACGTATTGTACTTTTGCCACACAGAGCGTCATGTTGTACACTCGAAACAGAATATTGAGCAATCAATGTTCAGTTGCGCCATCACCTGACACGCACTTCCAGTCGAAACAGAACTGACACCAATTAATTAAATAATAATAAAATTCTTTTTAATTAATTAAACAGAACTGAAGTCGCTAATTACAAATTTAATTAGACAAAACAACAGATAGAAATCAACAAAAGGCATTCATATACAATAATTCAAGTTAAACTTGTCAAAAACTAAAATAAATGTCACCTTATTACAGTTTTCATAATCGATGCAATGATCACTACCTACTAAACTGCAGTAATAACAGCGAACACCACTTTTAAAATCGCGAGGTGTAACTAAACTTGGGCCGCTTCAAAGTCAAGTATTTAGGTAGACAGTAGGGACTCGATACCGGTGGAGTAGTCAAGTAACGGCTCTAAGGTGAATTACGTAGTTCTGAAGCGTAGAATAATCTATAAACGTCTGTAACAGTCTTTGCGGCGTACCAGAAGTCACGTAGGCATTCACCGATGCGGCTCTATTTATTTCCTATAAATAAATATGTTGTAGCATAATACAACACTTTTTCCTATTTTCGTTTATCATTAGCCTACCATCCAATAGGATGAATCTCATCGAACTTACTGTATACCGTTATTTTCAAGAGAGTTGCAATATTAAACTAATGAATATATCGTAGTTCGTACTTGGCTCCGTATTCAATGATCAGAGTACATTTCAGTTCTTATTCGGTTCCAGATTTACTAAACACAATAGGGTTTAGTTATTTTAATCCATAGTTAACTTTTCCGCTTAAATGTAAGCCGCAAGTTTACCATTATCCAACAGCAGTAGTGTACGATGAGCCATTCCAATATATTAAGAAATTACTTTAAAACAAAGTGTTGTCAATCGATGAATACCAGATATCAGTGTTTCTTAGACTAAAATTTTGTTTACCATAATGTTATACTTGTCTAAAACAGTCAACTAAGTTAAATATAATTTTACGTTTCCAAGAAATATTTCGTTGATCTTCTTGAATGTTATTTATCATTTCACTCTATTCGTTACATCAAAAAGTACACACTACGCTTTTCCAGTGATAACGACTAAATTTCCTTCTATTAATTCATTCAACAAATCCTATTTTCCCCGAAAATGGTTTGTAAAGAAATGTCAAGTGGCACGTGTTTACACAAATCTTTTTTCTCAAATTTAAACCAAAATCCTGTTATCGTTCCCATCAACGTCAGTTGTAACCAGCACAGACAACTAACAACCCCTCTATTCTGCGTAAGGCTATAAGTTAATATCAAGTTCTTTGTGCCGAATTACATTTTAAATCTTTTTCTAAGAAATGTTTATTATTTTCCACAAAGGCGACTATACCTTTAAAAATTAAAACTCCAGGATTTATTAACACGCTAACGTTATTTTTATTATTCAGCGGTACTCAAATAAATAGTGAGTAATTCGTCGACCGTAATAAAACCATGACCAAATTCAAAACGAAGGAAACCAGTATATTACTTGCCGTTCAACTGAAGACTTAAAGTAAAACTGATTCCAGTGTATTAATGTAGTATACTAATATACATTCTAATGCAAATATAATGCAATAAGCTTTAAAATAATTTTACAAAGTTCTATAAAATTAATAAACTGAATTTACATATTATTTCATTTTATTCTATTATTTCAATCATTTGATTTACTGAATCATTTTCAAGATCTTTACTGGCAGATAGTTTAAAAATATTTAATACTGCTATTTGCATAATTCATTGGCATACTTAATATGTTGCTCATTGTATATTATATTGAGGGTGAGGCGAATAAATTTTGTGTGTTATGGAGAGAAATACTAGTAACAAATATCAAAATTTGCTATAAAATCGTTTTAAAAATCTATGTAAACCACAGTTGTATTCAGTTATTTTCAAAAGGATGGCTTTATAAAGAGTCAGTTTTTTATTCACAGATAATTTTGCAGTTCCCATAAAGGGTCATGCACAATCAATCAAGACTTCTGTCCAGTTACAGACGTAAAGCTATTTACGTTTTGGGTGCTGTCTACAAAATTTAGGTTTTCCGTAAACCTTTTATTTACTATTATTCATTGTTGCTCCAGTTTTCAATCCTTTTTTGTACTTATTTGTGACTTCTTCAATAGAATTAATTAAATAGTTGTTTTACTGTAAAGTTCTCAGTTAAATTAAATTAAAATGTCTGTTTTGTACAGTGACCTTGAACTCTTACAAATGAGTTTTCTATGATTGCGTAGAAATGTCTGAACTACTCCGTGATACTATGAAGAAATGGACACATCTCCACAAATAGATAAATAGAATTCCGTAACAATAATAGTGCCAATCTGTTAACACAACGTGTTTGTTGTAGTCATTTTATGTCGCTAGTTTACAGCAACTGTTATAATAACTCACCCTGATCGTCACACAGGTTTCCTTGACTTACAGAATCAATAGCAACTCAACAGCAGAACAAAAACCGAATTGCTCATACAGTGAAAAAACATCTTTAAAATACTGCTTAGAATTTCCGAGTAAAGTAATAATGTGTGTAGCAACAACTTCTCGATAATCAGATCCTCAAATGTAAGCAACAGGCTGAAATGAAACAAAATCTGGCAGACTGACTACTACCTTTCAGAAAGGCCCTGAACTGTAAAGTATGTGCCCATACGACTACCTTCTGCAAGGGGTCCTTCCTCATGCACTTCCAACGATGCGATAAATATATTACACGTAATTGCAATGGACAAACATAACAGCGTCTGAACTCCATTCCCCCAAAGAATCTGGAATCAGAAGAAAACGGACAAGTGGCAAAGGAGACAACATTACACGAAAAGCACAGCATGTTAAAAGACAAAAAAAGGTCCAAAGTAGCAAAAGTTTCCACTCCGTCAATAAGTAAGCAGCGGGAAACAATTCACCTAGTAAGAAAAAGGTAGTTACAATCAGTTTCAATATTTAGAAACTCAAAAAAGAGCAATAATACTTAACGGCCTAAAGCAGCTTATAATTTTGTTCTGATTGGCAGTTTTTTCCTGAAAAAACTATGAACAGGTGATAATTCTTTGATAACTACAAATAATTATACAATAAAAGATTTTAGAGATACTTGAAACAACCGCAATATATCGTAAAGAACGAAGAGGACACAAGCCAGTAAAAGAGAAGAAAATGAATGAAAGACAAGTTCCATTACTCATCAGTATTCGATAAAGCAATAACGTATTAAAAGTAAGTCATTTTTAAATTCAACCTTTTTGTTTTCACAGTTTCTCTATTATTATTTGTTTAACTTAATTTGATTTAAAAAGAAAGCCATTCCTTCATAGAGTAGTATTTGCTAAATAAAATGTATATTTTTCCAGCATCGATTTATCGGAATGTACACAGTGCCAGAGAAATGTTTCCTTCATGTAACTGGAGCCCGTTGCCGACAATGGGAAATGGAATACTACAAAATACATGCACTCTACACATCGATGAAAAGCATTTTGTTCGTGTTTCTGTACAGATTCAACACGAATTCCAATCATTGTAATGCTCCAGTTCAATACTCACCAGGAATGTTATTTCACCCTCTCATTCTTTCTCTCTCTATGTTCTCTATTATATTTACTCAAATTAAAAACGAAAATTTACAAAAGAAAACATTAAAATGTTATTGCAGTTTTACTAATTGGATACATAATATCTGCTTAATTTAAATTGAGCTGGCACAGTGAAATTATAAACTTTCTCTTAAAAAGAAAATATACATACTTTTTTCTTTATAAAGTCACGTATAAACTTTATAACATGAGAAACTTGAGTTTGAAATTATAAAAAACGTCATAAAATTTTGTAGTCTCCTGCCTAACCGTACAAGAATTGGCTGCAACAGTCAGACACAATCGACCCAGAATAGGCTCTAACCCATCGACCCAATTTTTTCTGTCATACTTGAAAAACTGTTTACAAAATAAATAATACAAAATATTGATTACATTGAGTAAGTTGAGTTTTAAAATGCTATTTTTTGTTTCAGTCATTTATAATGTCTTATTGATTATTTATAGGCTACACATAGCCTTACTTTCATATCTAGGCTTCATTCAATAACACTGGACACGCTATATAACAAAAAACTGAAAAAACGTGCCTGACTACATCATACGTAGAAACGGCGCTATTTGTTGTAAAGACATCTGAACAATTGGAAGCCGTGGTAGGCTGTGATAAACACAATTTGGGTGGGTTGTTATGTAATTCACGTGCACATTAATTAGAATATTTTATTACTGTGATCAGGTATCATTTCTAAATTTTTAACTAATTGATACTTTAACAGAATAATAATAGTCCTGCTGTTAGTGGTAGCGAAACGGAGAAGAGCAGGTGTCCACATCGTCAATCATAAATTTAGGCGTTGGGTAATAAATAATAAGTGCGTAATAAAGGATTTACAGTGCTCACGAGGAATTGAAAAAAGAAGTCTAGCGTTTTCTCGGCTATCACACAATTATTAAGTTGCCGGAATGAGTTGTAAATACAAAGGCTGCGGTTCTGTTACTTAGTTCTGTGAACTGTTCTACAGCAGTTTCTGAGCATCGAGCCAGTTTTGTAGACTTATAAAATTAGCAGTTAGTGTGTTTATTAGTGTGACATTTCTGGATTGTTATTATATATTATGGAATAATGGACTTCATTAAATTGAGGACTGTTATTTCTTGTATACTGTCAATATTACAAGAGACCTCCTGTAACGCAAGTGTAATTCTTTTATAAAAATGTATAAAACATTATACGACTGTCGATTTCCCAGGTGTTTGTTCCATTGTTTTGTGTTCATGAACCATGCACTCCTTGCGGCAATACAATTGAGTTAATTGTATTTATTTGTGTGTGAGTTATGAATTCATTTTATCTATAATTTTATTAGATTCAAAACATCACAAAATCGACTTCGTCAATGTGTACTGACTAATATCCTCCCTGTTTTTAAAATTTACACTGTGCTTTCTTATGTAGCGTTTAAATTTATTATAAATTGTAGCAATTTGTTTTTGACCTTTAAACTAGGACTGCTGCCGGCCCCCAAAATCTGACTCTGGTTTCTTCGGAGACCCTGTAGTTCGCCAGCTCACACAGAAAAACAATAATTAAGTAATTCTGTATGCAAGTAATTAAGTAATTATTTAAGTGTTCAGACGCTACAAGACTCGCTTGCCAATATGGTAAAAGATATTGTCTGACAAACATTTTGTACAGTTCCCGCTTTAGGACTTGTTGTCTATTCGTTTTGAACTTGAAATTTCTCCGAGCCCCCATGAGACACAGAGAGATTGGGTGAGTCAATATTTACAGCCCAATCAATGACTACAAAATTCCAACGTGATTAGCGAGAGAACTGACATTGGACTGCGGAGAGTATCTCACAACGTACTGTGGAAAAAATACCTACCAGGTTTTCATTTTGTATACACAGTGTCTAAATGTGACTAGTCTGACTCTTCTGTGTGCTTGCATAAATTATAAATATTTAGCACATGTTTTGTTTCAGTATGCCCGTGGGAGGTTAAAGAATTAAAAGGGGGTATGTAAATGTCTATTGAATTATCTCGTCCATCAGGAAATGGAGCTGGAACCACCAGAGTTTCCAATTTTCGCGTTATGCAGTAAAATCAACAGTTGAGATTTTTAAAGCCTCCAAGGTAATTCAGAATATAGAAATGAATACTTAAAATAACGCTTTTTGTACCAAGTGAGTTCTGGGCAGTAAAATCAACAGTTGAGATTTTTAAAGCCTCCACGGTAATTCAGAATATAGAAATGAATACTTAAAATAACGCTTTTTGTACCAAGTGAGTTCTGGTCACAGAAACTTTTCTGTATGCTCTGTCTCAGCCTACACTACTAATTTTGAGCACTACTATGCTCTGTCTCGTACAAATTTTGATTGTACAAAGTGAAGTCTATTTTGTCAAAATATGTTAATCTCATCTGCCCTTTATGTCAAATCATCGTCATCCTACATGATCTTCTTGACGCCTTTAGCATTTGACAGTCTTTTTCTTTTGTCGTCCCACATTTTTTTCCTTTAGAACTTGTTGTGTTGTCCATCCTTCATAGGCTCTCTCTCTTTCCATTTTGCCTATTAACTTAACTTTTTCTTTGATTTTATGTAGGTTCAGTTTGCCACAATGCTTGACTTGTGTCTCGTATCCTTTTTCATCTCGTAAGAATTCATCTCGGCAGATTGTATGTGCTTTAAATTTTTGTGAGTGTCAGGCTACCATACAATAAACAATCTCGTTTTTAATTCAATGTCGGTTCAAGAATTGGTTGAACGTTGTTCTTAATATCCTTAATATCTAGTTGATGGTGACAACTATAGGTTGATATTGACGAATATTTTAGCCTCTATATTCTCTCTCTAATTGCATCAGGATTTATGAATTGAGGTTAATTTATTTGATGCGATTAGTAACTCCAGATACCTTGGTAACATGATAGATAATTAAGGGTGCATAAACACAATAACGTATATGACAGGATACAAATATTAAGTAGGGAATACTATGCTTACAGCAGTCTATTGAGAAGAATTTTCTTTAGTCACAACACAAAAATAAAAATATATGATACTTATCAGACCGGTTGTTGCTTGTGCTGGTGAGACACGGGCACTAGCAAAAAAATAACAGAAATACTAAGAAGGTTTGAAACTAAGATTATACGACGTGTTTACGGTGTGGTTAAGATAGATGATGAATGGAGAATAAGAAATACCCAGGAGACAGATGAGCTACTGAAGCATGAGGACATTGTAAGTTTCGTAGAGGCTCAACGAATACAATGGCTAGGTCACAAAGAGCGAATAGATAATCAGCGTATGCCAAAGTAAATTCTGAGGACACAGGTGTATAAAAGCGGAAAAAGGCGTCGTCGCATGGTTGGGCGATGTGCTGGAAGATATCAGATGAACGAATCTGATGGGTTACGCTGAGATGGCAACGGATAGGAGACATTGGGGAAGACTGATGTGGGTGGAAGCTAGGACTCACGTAGGAATGTAGTGCTAAAGAAGATTATCTCTATTAGTACCTACATTATCCAATACATTAAGGTCATTCACCTCTATCTCCGCTATTTACTGTCTAATAACTACGCTGCAGTAATCTCAAGTCACAGGACACATTTGATGTGAAAGAAGGAGAAAGTGTAGTAACTTATAATCAGTTCCAGATTGAGGTTGTATTCGCGACTTATCGTCAGTTGTAGAATAGAACTTAATATACTAGACGATACTTTACAATTAGGTAATATTTAACATATTATTTTTCATGTAAAAAATTACATTACAGTGTTAAAGTAGTAAAATATAAGCGACGACTAACGAGAAACATAGATACGAAAACTCAAAATTCCCATCTATGTGATACTAATATATTACTTTGAAAAAAAATTGTAAAATGTTTTCTTCATCTGTATGTATGTATGTCTGTATGAAGAAATTTGTTTCTGGAATTGCCTGATATTTGGCATCTCATATGTATGCCAATCCGTGCCTCTAGACGCGGCTCACTAAAGTTTACAACAGAAAGTCGTGTGCACGGATTCAATTTAACCGGGAAATATGTATTGAAGTTAGCAGTGGAACTTGTTCGTTGAAATCAATTTTTATATACAATGAAATCTGCATACAGGTACCGCTTACAGTAACTCCTCTTGAAAATTTTGCTTAAGCAATACGCCCGGATTTGGCAATGAGCTGCGGATTACGAGCACCTATTCTTGGTGCATATGCGCTAATCTGTTCTCCGACAACAGCATGGTGTTAATTAAACACAACTTTATTAGGACAAATATTTCATTAAAATAATTTATAATTTTATTTTTTATGGAAGTATTATAGGATGAATAGAATAAAGTTAAGTGGGACTGTGTGTAAAAAGGACGTATTTGAACAGTATGAAGGAAAATACAGAACGTTTAATACAATCATGAAGAATAAGGTTAACCAGACGTATAATAAGAGGGAAAGAATTTTAGCGATCGTTCTTGATGGCATAATGGAAAGAGATTAACGGCGTTAACAATATACGATGTTTGAGAAGAGGGTATGAAGAACTAAAGACAAGGCCATTAGGCAGATACTTAAATTACCTTAATGACAACAACCAGTCAGTACTTCACATAAATGCAATCTATTTGGAATATGAAATTTATTATTTGATCGCAACTACTACTCTAGTTATATCTAAAAATGTCTCAGCTTTATTTTCAAACATTAAGCGCGTCTAAAAATAGTGAGCTACTACGCTTTACCTATGATTCGTGTATAATTTTAAGTTATGCTTTCTACCGTTATGTTGACATAAAAGAAAACTACCTGAAATGGCATACGCATTAATTATACTTAAGGTGGATCGCGACAGGTCTTCGAAACGTTGCTCGTTTACTTTACTGCATTCGGTCGGTGCATTGTGTTCAAATTAGGACTTTGACCTGGTCTGCATAGCGTTCTAACGATGCTCGGTGTGCCGCCCGGAAAATAGAAGACTATTCTGGAATCTCTGCGGAGTCTAAATATAAGCATCCAGTTGCCGGCAAAATCATTTTACAGTTCGGATCCAATAATTCTTAGGTTTAGTGGGAAGTGATTATTATGTTAATTAGTGCAAATCTGTAACAAGGTAACATTTATTGTGGTGTGTTAGACAAATATAACTTAGGTTATTGTATAAAAGTTGTTGTATAGTTATTGTACAGTTATTGTATATTTGTTGAATTCTAACTGTTGTTTGCCTCTAATTAAAATTTGTTATTAGTGGCTTCATTGGTGTCAGTTATTCTCTGTTTCCACTGATCAACACAAGCTATGTGACAGTTGTAACAATATCTTTACAATAACTCAGTGTCTTCAGTTGGGTCTTCCCAACATAAATTCCACGTTGGCTAACAGTCGGGTGAACTCAGTAGTTTCGTAGTTATGTAATCCTTTCAAATGCACAAATCCAATACCACATCCTACGCTAATACCAGAATTATGTGGATATAGCTGTTCATGATAACACATGGCGCAGCAACGAAGTAAGTAGCAATGCATTCTGAAAAGGCCGTCAGTATTAATACGTCCTCTGTGGCGCATTCCAAAAGTTTAACATTAGTTGAATATTATTTGTCCATTTATTTTTAAAATTTTTAGTCAAATAAATAATAAGATTGGTTGATAGAAAATAATTTCATCCAAACACAGCCAATGAAAATTATTATATTTGATTCTAGTCCCGCACTTTGAAAATTATATATAAATGGTGTTATATTTAAAAGATAGTGTCTTATTGTACAAAAACGCACACGCGCACGCGCACGCACATGTATAGGATTTACGACATTTAGTACATTTACAACACCTAACTTTTAAAATTTCGTAACTCTCCCTTATTTTACTATAACAGTGCCACCCTCAAATTCCTACTTTTACTTTCATAACTCTCCGCTAGAGCCTTGCTCTCATCCTCTCTCACTCTGTCTCAACTCGCTTTCCTTTTTACTCACACTAGTTGTAGGGATAAAGCGTTAAACTAATAACGGTTTCCTTATCCTTTACAATTTTGTTTTCTTTTGTTCTCGCTTAAAACAGTACTTCTATTTTCCCTTGGTCTCTTGAAATGATTAAAACTGAAACCTTGTATTATTACAGTATAATACAATTACGAGGCAAATGAAATTATACAATTACTTTTCTATCTTCATTTAATAAAAGCTGTATTGCAAACTGTACTATTTCTTATTACACTGGAAACAAAAACATTACAATCCTACTGTACACAAATATTTGTTAAGAATTAACTATCTCGTCTGTTGTACTGAAAGTACCACAGTTAATTTATAGAAACCTAAAACAATGAGTGGGTAGCTCTTTTTAATTATATCGCACTGTATTGTGTTAACTTGCAGGTTTTTCTAACGCACTACAATAATACCAGATAACAATTCTACATCTTTATCCTTTTTTCCTTCTTCGTAAATTATACATTAGATCAATTTATTTTTCCGTTTTAATGCTTCCTTTTTCTTAAATATGGTCTTCCGTTTTAACTTTGGCTGTGAATACAAATTTTTTTTAGCAGTTTACTTGCATGCGAACAATGTAAAGAATCAAATAAATTCTGGTTGACGCACGCATTTGCCATTCATAAAGTAGACTCACTTCTTGTCACTAGGCTGGGGTCTGTGGATGGAGTCTTTCGTTGCATGACAGGCGATCCTAGTCAGCTGGATTCTGGCTTACCTCCAAGATAGCGACGGAGGAGGTCTGTACGTCGTCCGCATGTGGTCCGTTGTCTTTCCGGAACTCTCACACTGACGCACACTACCTATCGAAGTGCAGAGGCAAGTCGTAATTCGGCTGCATCCGGGCGACAGTCGGCACAAGTGTGCGTCTAGCGTTCGACGGCACATAGCCTCACTCCTGTCGGAAAGATATCTTTCATAATGCAGCTTTCAAACTCATTTGTACAGCCTTTAAATTAAAATATTTCAGTAATTTTTGTCATTTTGGTTCTTTTGTCAATTTCGATTCTTTGTTCTTTGTTCTTTCCTTTTTCTCCAATAGTCTTTCATATTTTCACTGTGTCTCTTCTTCCTGTCCTCAGTCCACTTTGAACCTGCGTTTTTCTCTCTCGTACCCTGGACTCCTTACATTTTTAACACTTTTGCCAGAAAAACTTCTCTTTCAATTGCTTCTTCTGCGTTTATATTATTTTTTTATAAATCCTTTTGGACTTCCTTAATCCAACTTGATGTTGACTTCTTCCGCCACAGATATTTGAAGATCTGCTTTGGTAACCTATTGTCGTCCATTCTATATATATATGTCCAAAAAATAACAGCCTTCTTTATCTCATTGTTTCTGTTATATTTTCTATAGTTTGACATATTCCATCATTACTTCTTAATTTTCAACCTTCTGAAGTTTTTCGTGGGCCTAATATTTTCATAATAATTCGTCTTTCCAATATTTCTAGTTTGTCGCATTTATAATTCAATGCTAGACATTCACTTGCATATAAGTGTTCTTAATTATTTACGATATTTTAATGATGCTGGAAACTTAATGTTGCCAAATTTCTGTGTCGCAATCGTAACAAAAATCAAAATATCGTAATGGAACATAATCACCTATTTTGAAGTATTTAAAAATTGCCTATAACAATTTTTTATTTTAAACAAAAACCTCTACCTATTTACGTAGTGAAAATTGTCAAGTTTTAATTGCTCTAAATTGAAAACGGTACATGTAAACTGTTCTGTCTTTCTACTGCAGATTGCGTTTGTATATTTCATTCTGAATTACCGGTAAAAATATTGTTGCTGTTATTGTTATTGTCGTTGTTGTTTGGGGTTGTGTTTCTCCATCTTCTTCATCATCTCCTCTTCCTCCTCCTCATCCTGCTTCTCCCTCACCCTTTCCTCCTCATCTTCTTCTTCATCTATTTCTTCTCGTCTTCTTCTTATTTGTATTCTTATACACCCTTTTCTTATCCTTTATCTTCCCTTCTTTTCTACTTCTTATCTTGTGGCTTACTGATAATTCATTATCCGTTTTCAAAAATTATATTAATTTTTTAAATATTTGTGAAGATTACCAGTGAAAATGTAGATGCCTTAAAGAGGTTACAAACGTCTTGTAAGATAAGTCTAGTAAAGAGGCTGCCACCTCAAGGTGTCCAGACCTGCCTTTGCTACTAGTCATAGTTTCACCTCTATGAACGTCTGCTTAGTCTTCCATTAGGATCAGTGTCTTACTCTACCAATGGACTGGTGACCAGTTTTTACCTTTAACTCCAGGAGGGGACCCGACACTGGGAAAGAGTTAAAAATGAACATTTAACCATTCTACTCGTTGAAAACTATAATAGCATCGGGATCGGAATGAAACAAGTTTTACCCAAAAGAGACTACAAAGAAAAGATTGAAATAATGGATCTCACTCGAGACAAGTAACTGAAAAGTGAGAATTCAGGTAGAGAACATTTGGCTTATTGCGAGCGAATCCAAAAAGTGTGGGGATCTCTGATGGAAATGTTTTTTTAAAAGGTAATGGAAGTAGTGTTATAAGTCCATGAACCCTGTACTATCCTTACAGTGCCGGTTATTTTTATACCTTCAGAAGAGTTTCTCTGTCATTTAACGATCGTTAGTATTCCCAGTTGTTTATAGCGATCAGTACCGGTACGTTTTCTGTGCAAGTATGGAGTGTTTAATTATTACAAAAATCACTACAGTTTTATCCATATATGTATATTGTAACCTTTCGTGTACTGATCGGATGGGAGATTAACTTCGGTTAGTGGTATTTGAATATTCCCGCACTTCTGGTTAATGAGCGATCGGCTCTAACCGTACTCTGGCAGTTGTTCTCTCTTCTCGTCGTCGGCAAGGTTATATTCGCCTATGTACCTGCTCGCTCCCATTAATACCTGTAAACACACTCTTAGCCTATTTGCAAGTATGAAATTATAACTCTGTTATAGGTAATTTGATTTTTATTTTCAGCTTATTAGGTTAAATAAAATGTAAATGGTTCGGTCTTGGGTCGACCTTGACAGGTTCGTATCGATTCGTTACTTGAATCCGACCTTCAACAAGTTCAAATAATTATAATGTAAATTAATAATCTCAGGGCTTGGGTTCTTTGGGCTTAATTTAGTTTAAGATTGATTTTTTATCTTCACTCTTCAGGCGTCAGCTATACGGTTTTTGACCTTTTCACTCTGGCGTTCAACAATACAATATTAATTATTCTCGTCTTAGTAACGGTTTTTTGACCAGTAAACTCTTGCTTTGATTGGTCAGTTCGCACGAACTTGAGGTCAAGCGGCATATAGTACTGAAAATCATATCCTTGCCTTCCATGTCAAAAAATACTCCTTTGTTACCTTTTGTTTAAGTTTAAATTAGTTTACATAGTTTTGTTCCTATTAAAAAGATCTACATTTTGGTACATAATTTTATATGGGGTAACTTTATAACAGGCGTTTTTACACTTTTACAAGAATTCTAAATCTGGACCTTAGTACTGGCCTAACTTTTATTATACAATATTTAATTTGGTTCACAATTATTCTAAAACTTGTGTCTTACTTAAATTTTGGAACTTTTTTATTAGTTTGCCAATGTTAACTCGTTATTTATTCATTTCTGACTTTACTCTTCTCTATATTACCTATCTGGCCTATGCCTTAAATTGCAATTGTGTTTAAATGATATTATTAATTAATCGAATACCTCCTTTGAACCCTTTAGCCTGATTACAATATTATTACAAATGTTTTGACATCTTAATTTGTCTTAAACATTAATACAAATACTAATAAAACATGTTAACATCCTAACTCATAATATTGCCTTCGTGGCTAGGATTATGCTTACAATCTATCAAACAATAACAAAATATTTGGTGTACCGCTGTATTATTAAGTGGTAACACCGATTTGCCTATAGGCTTAGTACAATTTTCCCCTGTTACTACTGAATTATAAACAATAAATAACATTGGCTTTGATATAACAAATGAACATAATTAAATAATGTTAAGGCCTTCATTAACATCTCATTATAAGATGGGACCCATTACTCTAGTCTACTGGTAATATTATTTGTGGTTTCCTCTTTAAAAATAAACCACATGAGTTAAAACCATTGAAACTCTAATAACTAATATTGCCTTAACACAATTGTTTATTCTACACTGACATATTTGTTCTCTTGCACTTAAAGTAATTGGAGGGGTCATTGATCCTTACAGTCTTATTCTGCATGTTCAATGATCATCTCTGTTTTCCACTTTCTTACACTTATACACTTTTCATGAGTTTATGTCTTATATTCTATGGTACATGGTTTTTATTTATTACACTTTAGTATTGTACTTTTATTTTACATAAAATAACATGGTTAATGGTTTATTAACCATGATTTATTTTATTTCACATGGTTAAATATTTGAGTCCAGTTATTCTGACTTTTTATCATTTGGATTATTTAGTTATTTGTTTGGGGCTCCCATTATGTTCGCGTTACAATATATAGCCTACACACACACACACACACACACACACACACACACACACACACACACACACACACACACACACACACACACACACACACACACACACACACACACACACACACACACACACACACACACACACACACACACACACACACACACACACACACACATACCGCGGCAGGACACCTGTATTGCGTAGGACAATTACTGTAAAACGAGTGTAATTCTGTATTAACAGTCTTCAATATTGTTAAGAATTTTTAATTCCAGATTAAGGTAGCAAGTATGGTTATTGGATAAGACATGACAGTATCTGTACATTATGTTAGGTAGATAATGCAGCCTTGATATCTGACATTCAGAATTGCCTACGGAGACTCATGCAGATTACCTACGGTTAGTACATCATGCAGATTCTCACCGTTGACTTATCCACTAAGAAACATTAATGCATGGTAATATCCCCATACCCCCATACAATGCAAGTTATTGGTAAACAATAATATCATTGAACACGTCACAGAAAAAAATAACTAACTCTTATCTTAGCAAGTGACAAAACCTATAAAAATCTGTAAACGGAATTACTTGGCAACAGAATACCCGGGTGGAAACACAACCCCCTAAGGAGAAGTGTGTCTGGACGAAAACGATAAAGGTAAATTAATAGTATCTGTCTTTGTGTTCTGGCGCGTGAATAAATTTTTATAGCTGGAAATACATACGTTAGTTACTAAATGTTGAATGACCGTTATTATTAAGAAAGTTCTACATTTATTTTATTACTTACAGATATTTTAATTATTTTTATTTATATAAATATTTTAAGCATACTTATTTTAGCATACACAACTGGCTTACTAACAGACCTACGTTAAATAAATATGGAATTTCGTTGTAATTTTTAAGAGCTCCTATGAGGATGATTCCCCTTGTTCCTCCGTATTTACTCCATTGTTTGTGTATGTGTGTGTGTGTGTGTGCGCGCGCGCGCGCGTGCGTAAACAACTCTCAATCTTTCCCTCTCTTTTTTCTACATAAAATTAAAAAGTCTTTGGTATATCAAACACACACTAAAGACTACTTTATTTATGCTAAGATATTCCTTATTTATGTCCCAGGATTCCGACTTACACAGAAAAGCCAGTACCATAAAGCTTACATAGACGGTTTTCCTCTAGTATCTCTCTCTACTAGTTGTTAATAGCAGAGGGAAACTAACTTATATTTTTCCAGTATGTATACCAATATCTTCATCACAGTCGTAAGAAAT
Organism: Magicicada septendecula; assembly: GCA_034769895.1. NCBI lineage: Eukaryota > Metazoa > Arthropoda > Insecta > Hemiptera > Cicadidae > Magicicada > Magicicada septendecula. The sequence continues at coordinate 476,687,547 of CM068367.1, read as the reverse complement.
ATCGAAACCCGTTAAGGTTTCCACATAGTTAAAATTTGTCACTTCCTTTATTTTATCGCTAATAAAAGAAAACCAGAATCAGTGAATCAAAATTAAATTTAATATTTACTCTAAAATATTATTTGTCTATTCTTTATTTTTACTGGGTTTATGCTGTATCTTTGTGCTGCCAAAAAGCTTAAATTAAGTAAATATATTATGTTGTTAAATAAATAAGTAAATAAATAGTTACATGTGTATGTGTGCGCGAGTGAGTGTGGGCACTCGTGTTTCTCATAGTCAGCTGGAGAGGGGTGAGAAAGAGAGAGTGTGTGTGTGTAAACCGTTTCTTTACTGTGTATATTATAAGATGTGGATAACTCATGTAAGAACGTGTACACATGCAAATTAATATAGACAAAGTTTTTGTTTAAAAGCATGGAAGATACTTCTAAACAGAGGTCGTAACTTTGGCGAGTAATATGAATCGAAAAGGAAGAAGCTCTTTAAACGAGTTGGTTCAAAAAATAATAAAAACTTAATTCGTCTGTTTTTGTAAGGTGAAAACAAAACAGCAAACTTTAGAGCTGACTTAAAACTTAGACTGCAGTTCTTGTGTATCTTCTGTAAAATGTATTATTTTAAAACGCAAAAGTAACAATTACGTACTTCTACACAGTTTATTTCATAAACTTGTGCAGATTGCCGAAATTATTTGTAACACTTTGAAAGTTCAAACTGTGTTAAAAGTTAGAGATACACTAGAATACCAAATTTAGAATGTAGAATACACTAGAATAAGCAAATAAAGAAAATATTTCTTACGATATGTTTATGAATATAAACATGTTTCAAAAAGTATAAAATATACATTAAAAATATTAAATGTTTTCAATAATGTAGTTCAATTTCAACAGTTATCAATGTGTGTTAGCAATAAGTTACGAGTTACTTCTACCGGAATATATTAAAATTAGTACACACGTGCAGAAACGTAAGTACACTTGTGGAAATAAAAGTTAATTACGACTGTTAACTGTTGTTTTGTGTACCGGCTTAAACAGTGTGAATGAGGCGGTATCACGCATTCTGGCCTAACAGGGTCACATATAAGGTTATGTCGAGAAGGAACAGATTTGTTATGATAACAATGTCTATCCAATTTCCACAGTGCAGATAAGTTAGTATTACGTGATGAGATCATTGTGTTCAGTGCCCTGATGCGGTCACCTCTTGTACACAGCTGCATCGTATTTCCCTAATGATTAATATCAGTGATCCGCAGGTAATGAACAGTCTGCGTAGTACATTGACGCACACACAAGGTTCGGTCAGTGTACACGTTATTATATCCACCGTTATTGCATGGCAACGTTTTTTCTGTCTTTACGGTTTACGCTCGATCTCTTGCTATCCCTTTTCTTAATAAATTCCTTTAGTCTCTTTGTCTCTGTCATCTAGCCTGTTAACTCGAATTTTCTTCATCTGCTTCACACTCTGTTTCTTCGTATTCCACGTATATCGCCACAAAACGTTTAGAGTGCTTCTGTCACTTATTAAAGATGCAAACATTATGCTCTTAACTGACTGTTTGCTGTTTCACACCGAGAGGAAAATTCTCGTATCTCAAACTCTTGTATGGCATTTCTATCTCGTATCCCAAGGAGATTCTCGTATCTTAAACACGGATGATATATTTGTCTCATATTCCAAGGAGATCCTCGTATTCCTGTCTGTTCCTTACTATTTGTATTTCCTTTGAATATATACCATATCATATGGCACCATATCATAATGATATCTTGAATATCTTTAGTCGGCGGTAGTTTATTCTTTCATTGTCTCCTATTAATGATTATCACTGTGATTTTAGTTTTGCGTAGAGTAGGAATATTTGTTTTCGATTCTAACTCTCGTTTTGCATGCATATACATCTACAACCAGTCTACATCTACTTCTATTTTGTTTAGATACTTTAATGTACTAGTCTATAAGATGCCTGATTAATTCCAGACAACGATGTTAAATGAAACTAATTTATGCAGCTTTTTCACGTGTAATCTCTCATATATTTCCCTCATATTTTCTCTCCATCACATTTTGTAATCTTCGAATATTTCATCACAATTCTACATCATTTATAATCATATTGTTACATGAACTAACAATTACAACGATATAACAAAGTTAAAATATTATCCGGTGAACACTTATTATAAAAGAAAGATCTGAGACGAAACTACCGACAAAGAGGGAAACGGAAAAAATAAAAACACATAGAAATGCTATTAAAATAAATATTTTGGAATAAAAATATTGTTGCCAAATAAACGTTAGTATGCACCATTGAGCAGCAACACAAACCTTATTACTATAATTATAATGTAGAAAGTATAAATATATTTTCTAATATTCTCACATAAAGTATGCAAATATTAATTTAAAATATTTGTATAAAGAAGGTAAATCCTCTTTTGATCGGTGTTTCCAAAGTATTAAAAAAGTGAAAGTTCGTCAAAAAACTACATTAGCAATTCGTTCTGTGAGATGGAATTTTTCCGAGCGGTGAAATGTTTAGGTCTACAGAAGCCTGTCCAAGGAAATTCAAATGACATCACTTTTACCCGCAAAGAAGAGTTAGGGTTGTACTAATAGCAGCGAATAATCTATAAGATCATCTGACAATACTAGGAAGTAGAGGTATGAGGCACCAGAGGGAGTCCAGTTGAGTGTCTGCGCACTGTACAATCACAGGAAGATGGGAGGCAGGATTTTACACGTGTACAGCGCAGTCGACTTCTTTCATGATTACTAAAATTTTCCGTAATAGATGCTTTCCTCATGAACTGAAATGCAGGCAGCCATTGGATTTAATGTATCGGTACATTCTCCCCATGATTAAAGCTCGGTGGTTTACCTCATACCTTTCACATTACAGGTCTGTAAACTGGGGTGTGACAGGCAGCGATAGCGTTTCACACGTCAGCCGCCTTCGTTGCAATTCCCCGAACTTAAACAATAACATCCTTAACAAATCTCTGTTAGACTGCCACGCCTCTATTTGAAATCTAGGTCTAGGCTTCTATGATGTGTGAGGACTCCTAAACTATAGCACAGCAGAGTCAGACGATTGTTCATGTATAGCACATTCGCAAAACGGGGGTTTTTACACACACGCGCTCGTTCGCTCGCATGTGTGTGTGTGTGTGTGCGTGTGCGTGTGAAGAGAGAGAGAGAGAGAGAGAGAGAGGAGTGAGAGAGAGAGAGAGAGAGAGAGAGAGAGAGAGAGAGAGAGAGAGAGAGAGAGAGAGAGAGAGAGAGAGAGAGCAAGGGGGGAGAGAATAAAATGATTTTCCTAAGCAACCGACTTGGCTAACCATTGTTTATGAGTCAAAAGTAATTAGGAGTGCCGTACAAAACCAATTAAACTAATTCAAAAAATATTTCATGTCATTTTGTACCGACATAGTGACAGAGTTCTGGAAAAGTGTTTTTTTTTAAATATGTTACATATCAATACACTTGGGGTTGCGAGTGAACATGGATTCTGTCTGTACGCATGTAAACCTTATCCATCAGACAAAGGTTTAATTGTTATTAACTCATAAAACGGAGGACTGGAGCACTTAAGTTTCGACACAAAGATGATTTTTCTAAGACCTATATTGGCTAATAATTGATTGTAATAAAAAAGGAAAACAAGACTATTGTTGCAGAGACAAGGTTTCAAGCTTCTTACACGACCTAACTTTGAGAATAAGATTTCCTTTTTAAAAGCGTGTAGTACAAAGGAATACGTAAGGTGAGAAAACACTAGAAAACAACGACTCACTGTCAATTGTGTGAATTTGCATGAGTAAACAGATTTATTGAAAATAAAGGAAACGTGTTAATATTGGATGAACTGGATTATATTATTTGGAAAAAATTTACATTTCATCCGTGTATTGTATTTTTAAGATACAAAGACGAGCGCGGTTTAGAAAACAAGCGACTCAATGTTTTTCGAACCAACAGACGGAAGAACAAATTGCCAAGTGTGAAATAAAACCAATCCCGTAACCTACTTTTAGTTGTCACGGAAGGCAATACGTTATAATATTATGGTGAGAAAACGACTGACCATATATTTAATGCTAGCGTAGTAAAGATTTTTATATACTGAGAGTGTTGTAACGCCGGGGCTGGGGCCTCACAAAGTGAAAGCTCCAGTCGTGCGGACAGGATAGCTGTGGGAGTGGCTCGTTATTAAATAAGGCATTTACTTAGAATAACAAAATTTCTGTAATTCATCAAAGCAAAGTTCGTTATGTCTAATGAAAAGTTTTATCTTAATGAACAAAATTACAATAATTGTTCTCTACAGATTACAGTGACATTCTCTCGTTACAATAATTCGATTTCTTACGTGAATATTTTCATTAAGACATAATATTGCATGGTATATTAAAAAGAAATAAGATTCATTATATACTGAATATTCTTATTAAATCATTACAAAAGCTTTATAGACTATATTTATGAATTTAGAACATTACTACTTTAAAATAGACATAAATGATTGAGATGTCAACCATACATATTTCTTAACAAATATAGAACATTACTGAGCATTTCTGAGTACAAATAATTAATTTGTCAAAATCGATTAATACTTTAAGTTTGAACAAAGTAAAACAAAGACAAAGTTGTTGTTTTTCGCTTTCGATGTGGTTCCATCGTTGACAGAAGATGTGCGTATAGTGCGCAGAGAAGCCAAAAAGTGAACAAGTGTCATAGTCTTCCCAGTGCTCTCGTCGGTTTTATACCCCCCCATGACGCAAGGATTCTCTACTAGTTAACGCCCAAAATTCAGCCTATCACAACTGGACATTGCACGTGTCTCGAAACTTATCAGGTCACGCAAGAGGACAATCTGACATCGATTTTTGTGAACCAAAGCGGAACTCGTTCAAAAATACTGACAAGAAGACTATTCTTAGCTTCTTTGGTTGATAACTCACTACACGCGCCACGATAAAATATGGTCAGCACACATCCTCACAATCGCTCAGTTTGTTCCTTAAAATAATTCTTTCCTTAAATAAAATAAAATAAAATAATACATTTAGTAGTTTGAGTATGAGTAGAATCCTCATTTACAATCTATATATATATATATATATATATATATATATATAATCACGTTTATCCATCATTAGCTAAACATGCAAGTTCTGACCAGAGAAGTTCATCTTTTTGAGACCCCATATATAAAAGTTACGAGTAAGCTTAGACATTTTATTCTTACATATTCGTAATCAGCATAAAAAACCGTAAAAATATATATCCGTTTCAAGATAGTTTGTTGAAAAAAGTTGAATAATAATTACCCTGTTAACATAATCGTTACAAACGACTCACACGTGTAAAAAAATGCATTACTATTTTATCACGGATATCGGTTTAGCTTTTAGTGATGAAAAATATGCACAGTGTTGCCACAAAATGTATATAAAGTCAAGAAGGTCACAACGTTGCCAAGTCTACTGAACGTAAGCAATTCCTGCAATATTAGCAGGTGGTGTGTCTCGGCTGTTTATACAATTACTGCTTCCAGTCGCCTACGTTTAATTCCTGTATACGATCTTAGTTATTTTTAATTTCAGTACCGTAGTAAAAATAATCTTTGAAAGACGTAATCAACTATTTTTCAACGCTGTTATTAAAAAGTGGGTTAATCATTCAATGACAGAAAACATATAAGGTATAAAATGTTGTGATCACTTTATTCACACGTTTTTTTTTCTTGACACGTAAATAACTATATACTAAATAAAGATATAATAAGTATATCTTCATTGTACATTAGTATAATATGTAGTTAAAGAGTACAGTACAACCTGTCACATCCGGACCTGTGATATCCGGAACCTCCCATATCCTGACGTATCTCCAAACTAATTTTTGCAATTTTGGTTAGCGAAATGGTTAGGGATGTAAAGATACTACTCAAAAAACACGTTCTTCTTCTGTGTATCTTCTGTAATTGTTAATTATATTAATTGAGATTTTGGCTACTTATAGAGATTTAGTTACTGAACACAATGCAGTTTTCAGAATTGCTGTATATTTATTGGTTTTTAAGTTATCGCAGGTTGAACTGCAAAAATGAATTGAATAAAATTCGTCTAAAATCATCCGCCCGCGAGCTTCACTGACGAAGTTAGAGTGAGATAGTTGTTTATTATACGCTCTCTGTCTAGCGTACGGCGCAGCGCACAGTGTGTCCCTTTCAATACAGTATATTTAATGTATCTTTTAAATGTCAATAAATTTCAAATGAAATTTGGGTATATCTGAAATCCTTGAATAATTTACGCACCCGAAATTTTCGCCGGTATTTTTCGTCAAAAAAGTGCGTTAATTATGCGAGAAAATACGGTATTTATAAATGACCTTGTGATATCCGGATTTTTCCATATCCGGATCGGCCGGTCGCCATATTAGTCCGGATATGACAGGTTGTACCTGTACTGGTAAAAGTATGAATACGGTACAGATAGACTTTTATTACAAATATTTTTTGCTACGGTTTTCTATAAATAGTAACTATTCTCGGTAAAATAAAAATAAAATAAAATAAAAGATTAAATACAAATATCTAATATTTTCTGAATAAAATATATGTATATTTTAACAAATAATAATTATGGAACTCTGAAAAAATTTAAGACAAATCTTCATTAACTCTTGTAGGGAATTAATTAAATCTTCATTAATCTTTAAAAACTCTTGTAGGGAATTCGTTTTACACACTTAGGCCTATATGTATTGAACATAATTATTACAAAACCATTTATTATTAAAAGGGATTGTTTAAATTACATATTTATTCCTACCATTCGCCCACTCCGATTATTTCTTTTGTTAAATAAATCTTATGACATGTCTTTTATATGTTTTGTACACCTCAGATTTTGTGTACACTGTATATATTTCGTATTTTTAATGTTTTTAGCTAAGTTTTCATTGGCCTAGGACACCGGTCCTTCTCAAAATTTGCATATAATTTTACCCTGATTAACGAAACAGCTCCTCTCTGTCTGTGTACCTCTGTCTCACTTTCTTGCTCTCTCTCTCTCTCTCTCTCTCCTCTCTCTCTCTCTCTCTCTCTCTCTCTCTCTCTCTCTCTCTCTCTCTCTCTCTCTCTCTCTCTCTCTCTCTCTCTCTCTCTCTCCTTATTCGTTCTATTTCATTCCCTTATTTTTATTAAAGAATGAGCCAAGGAGGTTATGTACATTTACACCTGCCTGACACCTCTAAGGTTGCCTCTGTAAGAAACAATAAAATTTCTCAAGTGTTTATGAAATAAGGAGGACACTGGAACATGGTAAACGCATAGTAATGTTTATTTGGCTGAGACAAGATAAACGAGAAACGTGACACATTTCTGGCGGGAACGATTATGCATTTTGCAAACTGGCGTCTACGTCACACACGTCCGTATTTTCTACAAACATTGTGCACAGTTTAATCTGAGTTGTGGTATCTCGAACTCAGAAATGGTTAATATACGTCAGCCACTGCTATGTACAGTGATATGTGTTGTGTCTATTCAGCGCTAACACCACAGGTCTCCAGCACAGAGACAAGATTTCTCATTCCGTCAACATGAGTACCTACTCAAGGTCAAATAACATTCTTAATGTTGTAATGACAGACGTGTACGTTTACAAAACACTGTTTTGGCTGACACATCTACGTCTGAACTCGCAACCTCTTATTTATCAGCTGGCCGGTTTTACGTTTCCACCAAACGTGTTCCAGAAAATCATATTAAAATAATATGAATATTTTATAGTAAAAACATAATAAAAATAATAATAATATACAATTTAAAAAGGTAATACACTACCTCTTGCTTATCCTAAGTTTTGTGCGGAGAAATACCTGACCCAGTCAGTTTTCCAAGGATTCATAAAATTGTTATCTCGAATGATACATGGATCTTGTAGAGCTCGTAATCCTAATGTTCCTTGCATGATTGATGGAATATGTACACATAATAACCGAGCAACATTTTACGTTAAACTATTGAAAATAACAATGGTTTTCCAAAGTACCGGAGACGAGATGACGGAATTGTTGAACTAAAAGGAATACCGTATATCATTTGATAATCGTGATTCGTTCAATACAATCGCTTCCTAATTCTACAGTACAATGCTCACATCAATATTGAAAACCGATAAATACATGTATAAATAGGCTTACCATACGTCCCGGTTTGGCCGGGATTGTCCCGGTTTGACGACCTGATCCCGGGGTCCCGGCCAGTTTGTCAATTGTCCCGGTTTGAAAATTGACGAGAGTAGTTTCCGTCCGGGCGAAGACGTTGTGCAAGCTAAGCTCCCGATTTTTGGTTAAATCAATAGAAAAGAGAGTTTGAAAGATTAAAAGTAATTTTTCATGAATGGAAAATTCAAAAGCTGCAGTAGTCACTTTGCACGAGTATACACATTCAAATTGCTTAGGGAGCACAAAAATCCTAATGTGTGCTATACTTGCTTTCCTTCGAAAAGATGTAGAATGTGGCTGGCAGTATATCCATGGTCAAGTTCCAGAGGAAGAGAAACTCGATTAATTCTTTAATTGTTTCGTAGAACAATAGCTAGACAATGATTAGTGCCACAGGAGTTACGGAACTGCTACTTCCGACGTCATACAATGAATAATACCGTACAAGCACGCATCAGAAACTAAACAGCCACGTTGGAAGACCACATCCAAGAATAAAAAACATTATCAAATGTTTATAATCTGAGGCAGAGAAATCTATTCAGAACACGATGTAACGATGGAGTGAAATTTTTAAGCTATGAAAAGGACGAAAAAGTATACTGAATTGGATAAACTAAAAGATATGAAAAAGATTCTGAAGTTGGGATGTTTCTCAAGATCACGTCGTCCGTTCTACAAGTTGACTAATAAAAATAAATAAAAAATAACCTTCCTTTTTAATTTAGAGAGAGAGAGAGAGAGAGAGAGAGAGAGAGAGAGAGAGAGAGAGAGAGAGAGAGAGTGAGAGAGAGAGAGAGAGTGAGAGAGAGAGAGAGAGTGAGGGAGCGGCTATGCAAGTGTGTGTGTGTGTGTGTGTGTGTGTGTGTGTGCGTTTTATAAAAATTGTAACTTGGTAAACGTAGTTGGTAACAAAAAATACATTTAACGAATTATAAAAACATAAACACAATACAGGGTGGATGTACATACATCGTTGTTTGTGTGTTCGCAAGTGGGAGGTACTCTCACCTATCAAAAATTAATTACGTGTCTTATCTACTTGAGTGTTCGCAAGTGAAACGAGTTGCAAGTGCCACTGTTCGTAAGTGGGAGCACACCATCGTCGGCCGGATACGAAAAGCAGATTAATTTACCTGGTTTCTTCGAGACAAAAGCATCAACATGAATAAAAAAATTTAACTTGCAACCATTATTTTAGTAAAACGTAGATGATTGTGGGTACCATAGCTTAGGCTTTTAAAGCATAGGCTTGTACATTTATCTAGGATTTACATTATGTAGCTGATGATAGAAGTTCAAATGCGAGTTCCTGGTCCCTAAAAACATGGGTATCTCAGCTGGGAGAGTGAACTCCAAGACAAAACACTGATCCTTCAAATGTGTGTGTGTCGGGTAGGTATAGGCCTACTAGTAGGCCTACTCTGGGCTCCTTAAAAAAGCTACTGCTAAAATAACAGTGATTTGTTCTAATTTTGTTTGCTACATAATAAGGTGACGCCGTATAACATTAAAATTTGGGTTTGGCAAAGATTATCAGAATTGGCACATTCAACAATTAAAAGTTTTGTACGAATGAGCAGAAAATAATGGTATTTAAAAGGAACTATAAAGACATATCTTATGGTCATAAACAAACCGTAGAAGAAATTACTATTGTAATCAGTATAGTCATATTTGGACAGGTGTAGAAAAATATGGAGAAGCCTGTACAGGTGTGTCGGTGCTGATGGGAACACACATAAAAACGTTTGTATGAGATTAAACGTATGTATCCAAGATAAATACCGTTTTGTCTACAACAGGTGGCTTCGAAATATGAATTTGGGGATTTCCCTTTTATTTAGGGGGAATTGTTATAAGGTAAATATAGTACAACCTGTCACATCCGGACCTGTGATATCCGGAACCTCCCATATCCGGACGTATCTCCAAACTAATTTTTGCAATTTTGGTTAGCGAATGGTTAGGGATGTAAAGATACTACTCTTGATGTTTTGGCTGATCACCCCTTTTTCTTCACTACACTTACGTCATTGTGCGATATGGTTCACTATTTTTGAATATTTAAGTTTTTACAATTGAAATACTTTATTTGGGGCAACTGAGTCTGGGGCAGCGGCGTTAGGTCGACTCACTTTGGCTTCATGGCTTCCAAAAAACGTGTGCATTGTATGAAGCAGCCGAATCACAAACTTTTTCAAAAACTGATGTAGGCGTACTGTAAGTAAAACTTTTTAACCAATTTTACTTTTTGTATTTTAAAGAGTACAGTGTACAAATGCAAATGCTAAACCAATAGAAACGTCTAAAAAAACACGTTCTTCTTCTGTGTATCTTCTGTAATTGTTAATTATATTATTTGAGATTTTGGCTACTTATAGAGATTTAATTACTGAACACAATGCAGTTTTCAGAATTGCTGTATATTTATCGGTTTTTAAGTTATCGCAGGTTGAACTGCAAAAATGAATTGAATAAAATTCGTCTAAACTCATCCGCCCGCGAGTTTCACTGCGAGGAAGTTAGAGTGAGATAGTTGCTTATTATACGCTCTCTGTCTAGCTTACGGCGCAGCGTCTGTCCCTTTAATTAACGCTCAGATATGACGACATATTATGAATCGTTATATATGTAAGATAATCAGTTTTTGTGAAACCTATAATATACCCATTAAATAGTGTAGACTAGACAAGTATGATAGTAGCTTAATACAGTCTTTTTTCCGGGATGAATGGGAAATTATAATATTGTGCGCTTAAGAATGAAACTTTTTTTGTTACTAGACCAACGTTTATGAAAATCTATTTGTCTTCATTTCTCAGATTGTAATAAAATTGGAATCAATTATAGCCTATATCAAATTAAAAATTTTTGCCAAAATTATTTGTTACTAACCAAGTTTACTTTATTTTCTTAACCGATGGATTTTTGCATATCAAATTCCGTTTATTAGACATCGATTTTTCAATATAAAATTGGTCTCTAGATTACTGATTTGCGTTAATGCGTCCAAGAAAGAAAGTAGTTTGATAAACCTTATTACTAAGTTTTAATGTTTGATTACATACGGCGTTTTCAAGAAACTGTAACAGTGTTAGAATAAATAGGCCTACTTAAAAATTTGATTACATACCTGCACCTAGTTTCGTATACAGAAGCAGTGTAAAAAGTATTTTGTAAAGCTTTCTTACAAAATTATAACATAACTGAAGCCCAAATGATGTTTAAGATTTTGCACGTTAAGTCATATGAAGTTTACTTAAGAACCTGTTACGTTCAGACTTCCTGAGATACAGTTATTGAGAAGAACAAGAGTAACAGAAAGAAAGAGAGAGAGAGTGAGAGAGAGGTCAAAGTACATGATGTTTACTACAGTTGGCTACTTATAAGGAACTTGAAAATAATTAAACTTATTGTAATGTAGAAAGTTAACGAAACATGAACCAAAAGCGAGGAGTATGTGCAGCAGACTCAAGAGTTTTATTAACAGGATCCAAACAGCCTTTGGTGAAACGATTATTACGTTAAATAATTTATTCGCAATTAAGAAGTGGTACATTTTGAAGAAAGGAAAAAACCGAGGATGAGGAACTTATAAGTTGCTATTAAAATATGTAACATAACTATTGGATACCTAATTATTTTACAAGCAAGTTACGGAAACTATAAAAAAAAAATTAATTCTTAATATATAAGCCTTCACGTATTATTTCAAAAAAATTAGATTACTGCTCACTGTGATATACGGAAAGCAAAAATATAATTAATGTAACATTACAACTCTTCAACTCTGTAAGATATAAACTCTTCTGCTTCTGCAGGTTGTTATTTATATTATTGGTACTTGTAGAAATTTTTATTAATCAGAATGGTGAATAAATTTCCAACGGATGGGAGTCAACTTGAAACATGTTGCTTCGGTACTACTGTATACCAATAACTGCATAACTATATTCTTACAAATGATATTCGGTATGAATGAGAATAATTAAAAATTCGTAATTCTCTCTCCCCCGTCTCTCTTCTCCCCCTCACACTTTATCTGTCAATTTTCCCCATCTACCTCACTAATAGGGACAAACCTCACTACTACCTTTAATTAAACATGACTACCTCACTATTAATTTCCTTTTATTTTCATTAAGTTAGCACGGCAGGTCCTTCTGCGACTGCACCCAAAGCGCGCCTCTTTAAGTGTTTGTTGAAATGTTACACTGCTACAAACAGATTACTCAAGTTTGAATGTGTAGTCTATACGAACACAATGAATGATTAAACAAACACGCACACCACACTACCTTGGACAGGCATATGTACATATGACTGTCATCTCACGTTTCTTATTTAATTTTTATTTTAAATTTTTAATACTTTTATATGTTTAATTATTATGTAATCGTTAAGGATAAATAGGAGAAATAACTCTTTTTAATTGGCTTCATTATATCAAAAAGTAATTCCTTGCTGGATCGTGAAATATTTACAATTCATCTTTATTTACGTAGGTCTTGAATGTTGTGACACCGATCCTTTGAAGTATTCTCCGATCTTTATATGTACGGTATTCTTTTCCGGATGTCTCTCTTTGACTATGATCCCAGGCATTCAAAGTTTTGTGTTTGGACTCCTATGATTTTCTGGCCTACTATTATTATACATTTTTATGTGCAAGAAAGTGGCTGAAGTTTCAATTTATAAACTACCTGATCCCTCTCGAACAGTCAGTGATTACTATAGACCGGGGTGACACGAGTTCTGGAAAGACACTCTAGAGAGTATCGCTGTATCTCTTCTGTACCGTTATGCTTCTTCCATTCACTTTATGCCCACTCTATTTTTGTTAGTCTACGACAAACAATCTTTGGTATTAGATTTCTAACGACCAAAAATACTTCCAAAGAATTTGATCTTCTTGCCTGTCCTTTCAAACGGAGCACTGTTTCTATTTTAACAGGACGCACAATACCCTACAGTTTAAGAATATATAGACGAAGAAGTGTATGTAGCTGCAGTGAGGCGAACAAACCCGACAGTATCATACCGAGGTTATCTAAACGAATACCGGAGAGATGCGGACACGGAGATTTGCGAACACAAGCTATTTCCAGAGATTTGCGGACACTAGGCCTTTTGCTACCTGAGAGAGGGATGACAAAATTCCAAAAGTATTTCTATACCGGAGGCTTGCGGACAGGCCGTATCTGAGGTGCGCCCGCTTGAATAGCAACAAACTTTCGTCAATTACTAAATTTTCAAATGGATTTAAGGCCTCTCTAAATTTTTTTCTTGTATGTTCGACAATAAGCCGTATTTTTACAAGGCTATCTTGAGTAGGGGTAGAATTGTCACAAAAATGTAAAAGTCGCAGAATTAGTTTGAATCGGTCCCTAGACATAATTTGGGGAAATATCGGCGTCAGTAATAGCAAATCCTTTGCCAAATATTCGTCTACTTCTAATTTGTTTACTCTTGGCATCAGCAGTGAACACGCCAAGAAGAAATTAAATTCTGCAGGCTCTATATCTTTCCATCGGGACAATCGGGATATTAATGTCAATTTTGCGGTAACGAATTTGTAATAATTATTTAATTCTGTGCAAATGACAGAAATAAATTCTAAGGGGAAAAATATTTAAAAAAATCTAAGTGAGTTGCCGTGTCTTCGAAACTAATTCGTTATCCGCTAACTGCTTTATCAAAAGAGTTACGTTTTGTCGCAGGACTGTTGGCCGACCAATCGTAAATTCTTTTTCGCTTCTGAAGATTTCTTACCTCTTCTTCTTCTTCTTCTTCTTCATCATCATCTTCTCCTGCTGATGTTTCATTTTCTGATGAAGCTGCACGTGGTGTTGAACGATTATGAGAAGGCCCGGGAGCATCCATATCTTTGTCTGAGAAAATGTTGTCTTCCTCGTCACTACTCTTCATCAATAATTCCATAACTTCCTTCTCGGATTCTGTGCCATTGTAAACACAATATTCACACCTACTGTTTGCTAAAGAGAATCACAAACAAGACTGAACAGATGTTCTACAGACAGAAAGTAATTATACCTTGCACCCAATGTTGAGAATAATAGCCGTGGTAAGGAATTTGAACAAAGAAAATGATTTTTCTTCATGTTTTGAGGGTAGTACAATCAGAATCTGCCCTTATCTCGAACACGATGTTTTCCGCGATAACCATACTTCCATTCCTTACGAAACATGGAAGTAAAAAAGTTGCTAGCTGAAAAAATAATAGAAGAACCTAAACATTAAGATATTAACACCATTCGTCAGAATTTCAAAGTAGACGTGCCCTTAGCTCTTAATACTACTATATGTAAATCGATAAATGGAGAAATTAAACATATGGTACTAGAAGAGCATGACCCCACGCGTCGAAGACGAAACATGATATAAATACACCTTGATTATTATTATTATTACGTATTATATAGTAGTATTAGATATTATATGGGAGAAATTAACAAAGTGCGAGGGGGCAGATAAAGGACAGTGAAGGATTGTGTGTAACACTGAAATTGTTGACAAGAAAAAGAAGAAACTGTACGAGTTGGCGCGCGTGCGTGTGCGCGCGAGAGAGAGAGAGAGAGTGAGTGAGTGAGTGAGTGAGAGGACTGAAAGAGAGAAACATGGGCAGAGGTAAAAAAAATCTGTCGCATTAAATTCACGCCAACAACATTCTTAATGTCGTAATGACACAACAGTCTATGTTTACAAAAATTACTACCGTTGTGACGACACAAATATATACATCTCTAATGTGTGTTGGCAGGCTGACGCGTTTGTACTACTAATTCATTCGAAGGCTGTATTCACTCCTGTCTGTATTAAAATAATACAAATGTTGTTTTATAGTAATAATATAATAATAATAATAACAACTATCACGATTTGTAGGCTTAAGCATTCATAACATAAACAGTTTTCTAACGTTCCCTCCTCTCAAGACTTCTACGAACTTTTTTTAACCTATTGATTTTACTCCATTTTTAATAATTCACCAATCCCTTCAGTTTATAACTTACTGCTTACATGTCGGAGTCATGTGATAGTATGAAACTTTTATTGAGCAGAATTCAGTATGACGGATATTCGTGGCATACCTACGGAGATGTGAAAGTAACGTAGTTTTACTTCGATTGCAGCTTGGATTCACTAAATTCTGTTGCCTTCTGTACGAGTGGGTAAATTCTATGCAGGAATGGGAAAATTATTATGTAAAAAAAAGCAGTGATCATTAAAGACAGAGGCACTGAGTGTAGGAGATCAGACCATTGTAGGTCAAGTACTAGTAAAACCTGGAAAAGCTTATCGTCCACTACTACATATTAAGTAGGTTTAATGAAAATTATGTAAATGGAACGGATGTAATTTCGAAACTGTTAATTTCCTTCAAGTGTGTACTAAAGTAAAGAATGTTACAATTTATAAGTTGGTAATTACACCAGGTAGGCTTAAACAGGTAATGCTAACAACCAGTAGCCTACTGATTCGAATGTGTGTGTGAAGAGGGCTTTTGAGTCGATAATAACGCTATTACCTACTTGACACAGAAATTCCCGTGTCACCTGCATTTTGTATTATGCAAACGTTCGGAGGATGTAAATTTTTCAACAACATTGTTGGAGTGCCAACCTTTAGAATGAACCGTTGTGGCGGAATGCAAGATTGATTTAAAGAATTCAAAAATTCTTGGAGATAGTACACTATATTTTCAATATTAAATACGGTGTTAATAGATTCTTCGGACTTTTTATTATCCCCAGAAAATTTTTCCAAACTTGTATCATTATTTTCCTTCACAGATTCGATTCTTTGGGAATAACCACTTGTAATTTTTATCAAGTAAACACTTGACGTTTTGCACAGAATTTAGCAATTAATACAGTTGTACTATTTACTATGTCCCAGTTTTTCGTCAATTTCTGTGAAGCTGTCGTCATTAGGAACACTACCGTCACCGAGGTGCAGTAAGTTTGTAGAAAAATCACCATCTCCTCCCCCTCCTAAATGGGCTCTCATATTGCTTTGCAAATTTAGTCTGAATAGCATTCCACATCGCCGAAGACTTTAAACACACTGAGACAATATCAGCGCGGGTTCCTCTTGCAGTTACCGGTAATCTCTAGCGAGAATCCTCTGAAATAAGAAATGTTACGCTACCCACTAATTTGTTACAATTTCTTAAGTCTTGGAGAGTTTGATTGACCGTTTCTATACAGTCCACAAATCGCCTTCGTTTTACCGTTCATGATTAGTTTCCGTTTTGATCGCTCTTTCTTTTGTCATGCCTCCTCTTCAATACGAATTGCTTTTTTAATAGGAGTCAGTGAGAATACTTGACTTTTTCTTCTTGGCGCATTTTTATTTTATCTTTGCAGTCGCTTTCGGATAAGGGCGAATTTATTCTGGTGTCAATTGTGATAAGGTATTAGCAGATGTCTCGATTATTCCCGACGTGGGAGGTCCGGCTACTGTGGTCTCTTGACAATCTTTTGTTGGTGTTAATCTTCCTTCATAATTACGTTTGTCTCCTATCTCTCTGTCAATTACAGGTGAACACAGAAACTCTTCGATACTGAATATATTTTCATTTAATGGCCAAATTCCAGTTGAACTAAAACCTGCTGTCAGTTAGATGGTGTAGCTGCCTTTGGAAGAGTATCTTTTGCTAGCCCAGGTATGTCATGGTTTTACCTGGGTTTATTGTCATCCAGCTCTCAGCGGCTGCACCGAAACAGGCCATATAAACACTTGTCTAATGGCTGAAGTCAGATTGTAACGGGTATGAGGTATAAACTGTTTCATAAATAGTAAAAAAAGAGAGGCTGTAATTTATCTTGATGGATGTGCTACTCCAATACAACCTGCTGGTCCATAAATAATCAAAGTGATATCTACATAACACTCTGTGGATATAA
The DNA here is from genome assembly GCA_034769895.1 of Magicicada septendecula. Lineage (NCBI taxonomy): Eukaryota > Metazoa > Arthropoda > Insecta > Hemiptera > Cicadidae > Magicicada > Magicicada septendecula. The sequence goes on along the minus strand of CM068367.1, from coordinate 476,670,355 downwards.
CGATAAGTGGTGGTTTCCAGCTGCCATCTATGAAAATACCACTGGTTTCACCCTTTTCCAAAGGGGTAACCCTGCTGACTTGTTTATTTCCCTTCAAACTGACAACTTTGTTAGGACAGTGCACTGTTGTTATGCTGCCTGGTTTCCTTCACATTCCAAATATTGTGACAATAAAAATGAAGGCGACTTATCACAGAATTCCAATATTGAAGAAAGTTTTATGTTATGTTTATTAAAACTAAATGCTATTGCAAAACTTGTTGCTTCAGCCTCTCTAAAAGACAACCTTGAATGTCGCTGCATGAAGCCAGTAAAACAATCTTTTACCGGCCCAGTTCACCAGAAAATCGACATTATTTGCAAACACGTATTCGGAGGCTAACATACGAATATTCTTAGGGTACAAACCATAATAACTAACAGAATAGTGCAGATCATAACACAGAAATCTGATTTTTCTTTTTGTTCTTTCCTAAATACAAGTTGTGGAAAACGCTGAGTCTTTGTAGGGTTTGTGAGCTACATCGCCCCAGAAAGTTTTTCACTTGTACGTTTGAATCAAATATGAAAAAAAGAAACCAGAACAAAATGATTTACTTACATTGTACCAACATACCACTTTCCTTCTGGTGAAATTGAAGGTACACCTTTAATTTTAAAATTACTGGCTGAAGGGTAGTGCTGCTGGCCACTCTACCTTTAGTGCGTGTGTCGAACACTCACTTTAGGCAACCTATTGTACCTCCTAAATTTTCTAGGCGGCATAAAAAGGAGCCATTATTACTATTATCATTTTAAAAATTTTAGTTTTTTAGGATTTAATAAACACGTAATCTTCATTATAGGATCACAAGTAACTGACACATAATTAATTCTGAGATCTGTTAGGTTATGAATTAATTTTCTTTTAAAAGTTATAGAGAAACATAACTTGCCCTCATGTTGCCACATTGCTTTTGTATTAGTATGATTCAATTGTACACTTACCATGGATCCAACAAAGTGCGTAGCTGTAAACACCCATAGCAAATTAGTGACAAAAAGGTTGCTTTACACGTTCTAAAATACAAAAGGGAACAAAGACTCATTTTACTGTACACTGCTATAATCAGACTGGAGGAGCATGTACTACAAGCTATAACAAAAACGTTATACAGTTGCAGAGGTGCTGCGACTAAGGGACACTTGAAGAAGTACAAAGTATCAACTTATGTCTCTCTGCTCTCTCCTATATGGTAATACTGTCTTATAACGACTGTTAAACTAATCAAATGTATTGTATACCTTTATATGTGTATTTATACACAATATATCATAAACGTTTTTTGTGGCAAAAATACCTTTATATGTGTATTTATACACAATATATCATAAAAGTTTTTTGCGACAAAAATATCTGTCAAATTTTTGTATGTTGTAATGGTACATATAACACTACCAACACCAGCGTACCACAAATAAGTTGAAAGCCACTACAATTAAGAATACCTACAAGGTCAAGCATACGATCATGGATAAAAAAGGAAGTATCATAAGCCAAAACCAATTGAATTAAAATGAAGAAAGAATTACCAGTAAATGTGCAACTAAAGAAGATAAAGAATGACTAACGACGAGACGACATACATAATTACCCAATAGATCAAACAGTGAGAAGGAAACCCATTAAAGACAAAATCAAGAAGAAACCTATTAACCGTGAGAAGGAAACCAGTGAAAACAACGCCATGAAGAAACTTATTAAGAGGTAGGAAGGAATCGGTGAAGAGAAGAAGAAAATATCCAGATCAAACACAAAAAAGGGAGATAACATGATTTATAATGAACTAACATATGGCAATAAAAGAATTATTATAAAAGAAGAAAGAATAAATGGAATAAACAACATGATTTAAACCCCTAAGCTGTAAAACAAATTGACACTGACCAAAACTTATTAAGTGAATACCTTCCTTGACAATGTAATACAAACAATAATCAATAAGAATGAATTATTGAACATAAAAAGTAACAAAGAGAATGAATAATAACAAGTTCTTAGCTAAATTATGTGTAGACATGAAAAGAGGGCTATGTCCAAAACACCAATGACCAATTGTAAAGTGGAATTGATATTAGAAATAACCACTAATTACCAATAGTAAAGACTGTAAAAGATAAACAAAATGTAATCTAATAATAACCAATAGATATACCAGTACTACATAAAGTCAAATAAATCAAATGTAATACATAAACACAAAACCGACAATAATCCATTGTTGTATATTATAACTATATGCTTGCCATAGAATGGATGCATGATGAACAAAATTATCTTGTAAACTTATCATAAAAGAGTAGGAACTAAACCAACAACATTGAATGAGGCAGAATACTATTCGAATAAGTAAATTCAAGGATTATAGCCACCCAAATACTAATAATAACAATAATAATAAATAAACCATGTTGACAGCTAGATGCAAGTAATCTTGGTTACTTTAAACCAAAGCAATTTTCAGTATAAATGCAGAATGAACTACTGCACAATAATAACAGTGCTATCAAAACAACGATAAGAGATATTCAAGCAATAATGAGAATAATTTGATAGGATTACAACCCATATAAAAAGGTAACTTCCTAAAGTATAGTAAACTCACTTAACAAACTATAGTTAAGGTAATAAAACCACAAGATGAAGAAAAAGGACACTATCAGAAGTGACAATGACCAATGCAGTATGCATAGGCCATAATAAAATGTTATTAACTATTAATGTTAGTATAATAGTAAGTATCATGTACATGTTGTGTTTATGTTAGTGTCTATACAGGAAAGTACAGAGCAACTCACCGCAGCTGATAATAGAAGAGTCAACGCAACTTCTTCAGAATCGAACTCATGAAATGGAACAAAAAACATTCTAAACTATTTAAACAAAATTAATAAACGATGTCAAAGAGTAAGTAAACCGATTTATTCATATCGGATTCAATAATAGATTGAATTGGGTAGAATAAATCAATAAACCAAAAATTAATAATAAAAACCAAAACGTTAAGAACAATAATAAAACAGACAATCTCGTCGTGCTAAAATGTTCATACGCACTTTTTAAGAGAAAATTACTTAAAACTTCGAATCTAACAAGAAAAATATTGTGTCGAGTATTCATAATACAAACCCTTAGATATCAAATATGAAATGAAAATATAAGAACCAAGTAAAATGTATATTCTTTGGCCGGCAGAATAAGGGAAGGACAAATAAAATAGAGGCAGGATATCAAGAGAATGGAAAACATGGGACTACCTAAACAAGTAATAAGATACAGACCTCAGGGAAGACGAGATATAGGTAGGGCAAGGAAAAGAGATGCCTTCAGTGAAGGCAAAACAGGCTGTAATCCTATACCTTGACATGGAGAAGATTCCTAATACTTAATAGCACACTTAAGAACAAAATATTGGTATGGAGAATCATACACGACTTCCATGTTCTAAGATTTATATTTAAAATCATTTTCGAAATGAAATATTTCCTTTGAAACTACTTCTTTCTACTTACTGCTTCAGCCACTTACTGTGGGCACTAACGTATACCACCTCACGTTATCGCACTTGATTTTCACTGATGATGGAAGTCGATGGCACTGGCGAAACGTCTGGTTTTGCAGAAAACATTGGTCTACCGCCAAACAGGCCGGGAAGGAATTTTAAAAACAAACTGCTTCTTTGTTGTCAATAACGTAGTACATATATACAAAAAATTATCAGGTAAACTATTACGTTACAACAAAAAAATGTTTCAGGTAAACTACCCTTTCCCCGTAACCGATCTTCACCAAAATCAATAGGCCTTGAGTCCTCTATAACTCGGGCACATATGTAAAAAAATATCTGATTCTGTTTGAATTTACGGCAGTTATCGTTCGTCATGAAAAAATTTCTCTTGTTACAACATAAAATATTCCAGGTAAACTACCCCTTTATCTTAACCGATCTTCACGAAAAACAGTAGGTCTTGAATACTCTACAATTCAGGGCTGTATGCAAAAAATTATTTGATTCTGTTTGAATTTGCGGCTCTTATCGTTTGCCATAAAAAATCTAGACAGACACACAGACACTTTTCGAAAAATTACTTTTTTTCATGTTTTGAGGGTAGTATAATCAGAATCTGCAAAAATCTCTAACACGATTTTTTTTGCCATCACCATACTTCCATTTCCTTATGGAACATGAAAGTAAAATCAAAGTAAAATTCTGATGGCAACAAAAATCAAATATTCTATCAAAAATTGGGGATATACATTTTTGGTAGGTATTTGGTAGGCCTACTTGCATTGCACAAGGAATGTGTTATTTTCAATAGGTTATTGATAAAAAATGACTTACAAGTAATTTGATTTTTATTACAAAATTTATACAAAACAGTTTCAATTCTAAGGTATCAATAATTAATAAATATTAAGGATAATGAACAAATTATTTCTTCAGAGAAGATACATAAAAACATTGCAAAAATAATACATATCAGACAAATATTATTACAACAAAAATACCACACAGACATTTGGGCTTTGTTACTTTATCAGTAATATAACATCTTAACTTGTGTTATAACGTAGGGAACCCGCGTTAATTGGTTATGCCAATTATACAGGCTGCCTTTCGTTGTAACGAGCTGAAAATTAATCACAACAAATAAAACAATTCTTATATCAGGATATTGGGAAGGGGAGACTGTTGATTTATGCACTCAGTTTACTCGGTACTCAGATGACATCTCTTTATTACATTATGAGATAAAGTTCTCTATTTAAAGTTCTCAACATATATAGTTTACAGTATAATTATATATATTACTCTTTCATAAGGGCCCTCAAAATATGATGTACATCTATTTAATTTATTCCACGGATCCGGGATTGAATATATATTAAGTTAATAATGGTCACCTTGCCATATACAATATTGAAAATTGAGCCATTTGAAGAATGGACTTTATTAATCTTTCAAAACAAGAAAACTTTTAGTTTAAACATTTACTCTTTTGCTATAACCAGTGTTATTAGATTACAGACTACATGTTACATATAATGTCTGTCTTTTAAAGTCTTAAAAGTGGTGAGTTAAATTGTCTTTTGTGGGTAAATATTTTAGTAACTCATAACCATGGAAGACAAGCCTCCATGTCACCTGGTTTTCAGTATTTGCTGCAGAATTGGTTCTTCGGTCCTTGGTGTGTTTCCTGAAGGTCTGTCGTTGCCTTAGTATCCGGTGACGGTGAAGTTCCTGAAGTCTGTTATATCATTCGGGGTGAAGTACTCTCATCTTAGGCGACTGTTGTAATTCTTGTAGTTATAATAAATAAATAGAAAGTTTGTTTCACAGTAATACACTTCACATGATTATAGATTAGTTGAATATCACCTTCATGTTTGTAGTAATGTATGAATTACATAGTTTGTTATTTATTCATTGAGAGAGAGATGTCATCGCCGCACAAATTTAGTAATTTAAATATTCATTGAACCAACCATTCACATAATTATACACGCGTCGCGAAACAACGGTGTACGCAGCTTACGGCGTGAGCGCTCCATTGCAAGTGGGCAAAAATAGTTAGGGGGAGAGTAGTAATCTCGCGACAATTACTAGTCAACATAAAAGTAGTTCCATGTTTCTAATTTAATTAAAGGACTAAAGTTTGATTAAATAATTAAATACAGATATTCTTAGTTACAGACGTTATCAAAGTACATTACAGTGGTCTTATTTAATTATTTAAATAATAACAAAATTTACAATTATATTTAGATTGTTTAGGGGTCAGAAAACAAGTTAATTCTGGTCAGTGCCTGTATATGCAGGATTAATTAACAAGCTTTACCCTTTCTGTACAATTGTATTCCCTTTTATTTTATTATTAGACCTTTTATTAAATATTATTATTATTTAATGATAGCAATAAGATTTAGTTTAAAATGTAAGATTTTATTAAAATTTTAAAATTTCTCAGCTTATACATTAACAATTTAATTAATTAACATAATTTTATTAATGAAATCGTCACATACTCCGCCGCTTAAGACACAGCCTCCGGCTTATTTGTTAGGAATGTACCGGGAGTATGTTTGGGGATTTCCGTGTGAAATTTCTCTCACCCGTTTTTCTCTGTATGTAATTACGAGTTGCACAAGTCAGTCTCGACTTGCTTATTCTTACTATCTACATATCATACTTTACAGACTAATTCTAATACTACATACAATTCACACATTATAAAACATATTGTAAACATTCTAAATTTTCTTAACTCTACTACTTATGACTACTACCGGGTTTTTCTTTATATGCGAGTTATTCTATTTATAGAATTTCTCATTAAGTAATTGGTTACTTAATTATTCCTCATATTTGATGTCAGCTGACTTCTTACTTTGCTCTACTTTCGATGAATAGGATTCAAGGTTGATCAGGCCTCGTCCCTATTTACACGATTAGGTAGTCAAATGTTACTCAAGTACTCTTTTGCATTTGAGTACCAGACATATACCTTTTTTTTTACATTTATTTAACTTGTACTCTACCATTTCCTTCTTCGTGATAACGTTTTATCTGCGAAATATGTGTCCTTCGTACATATTTTTGAGTAGAGGGTTCGTACAGGGCTACGGTTACTGGAGTTAAATATTTGTGAATTTGATAAGGACCGCACCATCGGTATGATAGCTTGGAAGTGGTCTTATCGATTGCACTACTCGTAGGGTGTGTTTTACACATAACTAAGTCACCAATTTGGTACTTTACTTCATTATTATTATTATTTCGCTCGTGATATTTCCTTGATTTCGCTAAGTTTGTTCGTAAAATTAGCGCGCGCTTCATTCCATATTTTCCTAATATTTTTATCCCTAATTTCAAGGGGTAACAAATCATGTATTTTCCACTTAGTGGATAATGGGTGGTTAGGTTTATACTTGAACAATAATTCGAATGGGGTAGACTTATGTCCTTCATGATATGTTGAATTAAAGGCGAACTGTATCCAGGATAGGTTCTGGTCCCAAGAAGTATGATCGTTAGCATGGTAGGCTATTAAAGCAGATTTTAGGTTTCGCAAATACCTCTCAGCTATATTACCTTGCGGACGATACTCTGAAGTGGTAATGTGGTCTATTCCTAGTTTGAAACACATGTTCCTGAATTCCTTGGACTTAAACTGTGGTCCGTTATCCGACACTAGATGGACAGGAATACCGAATTCTTTAAATAATCTATGCTGTAAAATACTTACTGTGGTTGTAGCTAAGGCTCGCCGCATGGGGTACATCCAGACGAATTTGCTAAAAGAGTCTACACAAATTAGTAACATTGTATTTCCTGATTTAGAACGCGGGTAGGGTCCTGAAAAGTATAAATAAATTTTGGAGAACGGGGTAGCAGGAATCTCTGAGATTAATTGACTTATTTGACTGTTTCTCGCTGGTTTGCTGAGTGCACACAACTTACACCTTTTCACAAAATTGGCGGTCTCACTGTTCATATTTTCCCAGTGATATTCTTTACGAATTCGATGTATGGTTTTATTTATTCCCATATGAGCTCCAATGGTGGAAGAGTGATAATATTCCATCAGCATAGGTTTAATAATATCAGGGGCGATTATTCGTAAATATTTTCCGTTCGCTATTCTACAACATAATACTCTCCTACTTAATATGTATTTCTCTGACTTATTTCCTTTTTCAAGTTGTTCAATAATTGGACTCAAACGTGGCTCTTGTTGTTGATACTGGGCTAAATCCGTAAATGCAAGAGGAAATTCGGTAATTAAAGTATTAATAATCGGCGTTTCTCTACTCTTGTTATCGTAAGTATTACTACTAGGCTGGAACATACGTGACAGTGTATCGGCAACTACGTTTTGGGTGCCTCTAATATGTTGTACTTTGAATTTAAAACAATTTAATCTTAATACCCATCTTCCGATACGACCTAACTGTTTTGGGTGATTTAGTAGCCAAGATAACGCTTGATTATCTGTTTCTAACAAAAACTCTTTATGTTCTAAAAATGGTTTGAACTTCTCAAAAGCGAAAACTATAGCTAAACATTCTAATTCGTATGCGGAGTATTTCTTTTCTTGATCTGTCAGGGTGCGAGAAGCGTAACTAATAGGTAACCTTGAGTTATCTACTTCCTGATATATTACTGCACCTAGGGCGACACTAGAACTGTCTGTCTGCACTACAAATGGTTTTGTAAAATCAGCTAATTGTAGTACGGGGGGTGATATGATGCTTTCTTTTAATTTCTCGAATGCGGTTTGGTGTTGCTCATTCCATTCAAATTTAATTCCCTTCTTTCTTAAGGTATTTAGCGGTGCTGCAATTTCGGCTAGATGTGGGATATACTTAAGGAAATAATTTATCATTCCTAAAAATCGGGCTATTCCTTTCGCATCCCGCGGTGGTAAAAATTCTCTGATGGCACGGGTTCGCTCTGGGTCTATGCTTACCTTTCCGTTGGCTTTTACGATGTGACCTAAAAATGAGAATTGTGTCACAGCAAAATTTACTTTACTGGGGTTTACGGTTAATCCAGCTTTCTCCAATCGGGATAGTACTTCACGTAGATGATTAAGATGTTGCTCAATTGACTCGCTGTAGATAACAATGTCATCTAAGTAGTGATACACATATTTAAATTTTATGTCATGAAATAATTTTTCTAATAATCTGCTACATACAGAACTACCTTGGGATATACCAAAGGGTACCCTCGTAAATTGGTACAGGTTGAAAGGGACGGCAAATGCGGTAAGACGTTTTGATTCTTGTGAGAGGGGTATCTGGTGAAATGCCTGATTTAAATCCATAATGGTAAAAATTTTAGCTTTCGTAAAATAATGAAAAGCACTGTGGATGTCGGGAAGTGGTATAGATTCAAATTCTATCCGTTTATTTAGTTGCCTGTAGTCCACAACTAATCTATGTTTGTCGTTACTTTTGGGTACTAAAAACGCGGGTGAAGAATAAGATGACGTAGAGGGTTCGATGACTCCTTGTTCTAACAACTTATTAATTTGGTTCCTCATTACTTCCATTTTTGGAGGTGATAATTTGTATGGGGCTAAACGTATTACTTTATTGTCGCTCAAATTTATTTTGTACTCTATCAGGTCCGTCAGTCCTAACTTTGGGGTGAGGACGTTGGAGAATTGTTTTATTAAAGTCTGTATGTTCCGTCTATCTTTACTTTCCAGATGACCTAATTCAGATTCGTGATGCTTTATATGTGTAGAAGTGGTGCTAGTACTTTCTCTGTTATTTGCATTATCATGCAAGTTATATTTCCGTGAACGATCGAATCCAAAGTAAAACATCTTATCGTGAATGTCTAGAATTATTCCTGTTTTACTGATAAAATCAGCTCCCAATATTAACTCGGGTCCTAATTCGTCGCATACCAACATTGGAAAATACCACGTTAGATTTTTAGTTTTTACTTTAAACGTGATGATAAGTTTTATCATTAAGTTTTGCTTATTAGCTGTAGCGCATCTAATATTTACTGATTGACTGCGTTTAACTAAATTGTGTTTAAATAATTTATTGGCTGGCTCTTGACTAATTAAACTTCGCGTTGATCCGGAATCAATTAATCCGAGGGTGGATGTAACACCAAGGTCAACTTGTATATACGGTAATTCACACTTATTGAAATCACATTTACTAATAGAGTTACATTTATCGATAAATTTTCTAACATAGGGGTCTAATTTTCTTTTGTTATTTGTATTAGTATTTTGTTTTAATTGGTGGTCTCTCAGGGGTTTACCTGTTTTCACGATGCTGCGGAAGACACAGGGTTTCGGATCTCCCTGCCTTAAATGTTTTTTGGATAATGAGTTTTCTGATTGTACTGTTTCCGTTTACAGTTTCTACTGAGGTGTCCAGGTTTTCCGCAGTTATAGCATATATATTCTTTACGCGGGGTCTCACTGGTTTCGTGTCGAGGTGGAGGCTCCTTGGACTTACCATGGCCATGAACATAGGTTGGTCGCCGAAATGGTCGTCGTTCTCGTAGACTTCTTGCATCTGAGACTAGGGCTTGCGTTTCCTTTCTATGTGGTGTTGTGGATACCGGTGCATGTCTGTGCTGATCTGCGTACCACACATTTGACGAGTGAACACTACATTGTTCAAGGTCAGCAAAAGTGAGGGGTCTACTTATTAGTGCTAAACGGGAGCGTTCTTCAGGAGACAAGGCTACCAAAATAGTATCGACCAATTGTTTTTCAGTCCAGTCGACTTGCAGTAGACGTGAAGATTCTCTGATGTCTGCAATATAGTGGGCCAGTCTTTCATGGGCTCCTTGTACTCGAAGTACTGTATTTCTTTTGATCTCCTCATAAATTCCCGTGGGGATAAAATATTTGATTATAGTAGTATGAAGTTCTTCTACTGGAAGAGTCGAGTTTAATGATTCTAGCACACGATCTCGTAAAGGTGGTTTACATTTGGGTAGGATAACCTGCAGTATTTGCCAATCGCTCAATTGTTGTAGATCTTTTATTTGCAGTAGGTATCTGATAAAAGTCAATAGAATCGTGATACTTAAGCCATCGGTGTAAGGAATTTCATTAATTATTTTCTCTACTGGGTGGGAAATCTTTCCGTACAGGTCTACATTAAAATATACGTTTGGTATACTTTTCGAAGGATTGGTGGTTGCATTAGGATTTGTAATAGCATATTTACTAGTGCTAGTATGCGGAACATTAGGCGGTGGGGGTTCTGACATAGTTAGGGTATTTAATTCTCTACTAGGTATTTGTTCATGAGTCTGTTGTATCTTCGATACGGTGGGTGATTCGTGGTTCGAGGTGGAGAGAGGGTGTTCTAAAGTAGGGGATTGAACTGGGGAAATATATAATTTTTGTAAGTAGTGCTCAATTTCCTCCATTCTCGATGAGTCAGACTTTCGTCGTAAGTCGTTGATAATTATGGGTAATTGGCTTAATGCCTCATCCGCAAATTTCTGCACATCGGCGGGGATTACGGTGACGTCGGGCCAGCTTAATAAATTATTCAACCGGCGGGTTAAATGTTCTATACGTTGCGTAACGCGCAAAATTTCAGTAGGTGATTTTTTGTCCTGAAGGTTCTGAGATAATATCATCAGTTCCCTATATTTCGCATAACAGGTTTCTCGTTCGCCGCCATCATCGAGTTCACGCAATCTATCTAACTGCGAGGGTATATCTGATCCGGTTTGGCGTAATGATTTTCGTAATTCCAACACGGTTACATTCACGTGTTTTAGACCTCGTAAAAGTGCTTCGTAGCATAGCTCATCTTTTAATAATAGATCAGGATTAACTTCAGCCATTTTCGTAACGTGAGTGGCTATAACTAATTATTCTACTATTTGCATTAAATGCTATACAACGCTTCCTTTTTTTTTTACACCAAAAATATTAAAATATAAATCAATCGTATTCTTACACCTTTTTTTTTTTACAAATAAACACTTAAAATGTTATGACAACCTTTATCATTTTACATTGAGAGAGAGAGAGAAATTTCACACAGGCTTGAATATGCGTACGACAAAAGGGGGAATCTTCGGTTACTAAACACAGGAACAGACACGCTTCTATTAACAATAGACCAAACAAAGAGGGTGGCGTATTGTCTAACTTAACTTGAGGGAGAGCAACTATCACAGTTTTAAACAATCGGCAACAGGAAATTTACATGTCCGAGTTTGTCGTCAAATTGACACGTTGAAGAATGAAACTTTTAGACAAGCACCTACATGGTTTTGTTTACATGGGACAATATGTTAATATTACTTTACACATATTATATTTACAAATAAAGTTACCTATACTACTTTACTATAATAATAATTATTATTTTTATCTTATTTAAAATTCTGACACATATTAAAATACATGAGTGAATAGATCAACAGCTTGTGTGTGTGGGATATCGGGACACAATTACTTCTTTCTTTTCTCTTAAGCAAATTAGCAAATTAATTAGCAGAGTGGCGCAATTTATAACATCTTAACTTGTGTTATAACGTAGGGAACCCGCGTTAATTGGTTATGCCAATTATACAGGCTGCCTTTCGTTGTGACGAGCTGAAAATTAATCACAACAAATAAAACAATTCTTATATCAGGATATTGGGAAGGGGAGACTGTTGATTTATGCACTCAGTTTACTCGGTACTCAGATGACATCTCTTTATTACATTATGAGATAAAGTTCTCTATTTAAAGTTCTCAACATATATAGTTTACAGTATAATTATATATATTACTCTTTCATAAGGGCCCTCAAAATATGATGTACATCTATTTAATTTATTCCACGGATCCGGGATTGAATATATATTAAGTTAATAATGGTCACCTTGCCATATACAATATTGAAAATTGAGCCATTTGAAGAATGGACTTTATTAATCTTTCAAAACAAGAAAACTTTTAGTTTAAACATTTACTCTTTTGCTATAACCAGTGTTATTAGATTACAGACTACATGTTACATATAATGTCTGTCTTTTAAAGTCTTAAAAGTGGTGAGTTAAATTGTCTTTTGTGGGTAAATATTTTAGTAACTCATAACCATGGAAGACAAGCCTCCATGTCACCTGGTTTTCAGTATTTGCTGCAGAATTGGTTCTTCGGTCCTTGGTGTGTTTCCTGAAGGTCTGTCGTTGCCTTAGTATCCGGTGACGGTGAAGTTCCTGAAGTCTGTTATATCATTCGGGGTGAAGTACTCTCATCTTAGGCGACTGTTGTAATTCTTGTAGTTATAATAAGTAAATAGAAAGTTTGTTTCACAGTAATACACTTCACATGATTATAGATTAGTTGAATATCACCTTCATGTTTGTAGTAATGTATGAATTACATAGTTTGTTATTTATTCATTGAGAGAGAGATGTCATCGCCGCACAAATTTAGTTACTTAAATATTCATTGAACCAACCATTCACATAATTATACACGCGTCGCGAAACAACGCTGTACGCAGCTTACGGCGTGAGCGCTCCATTGCAAGTGGGCAAAAATAGTTAGGGGGAGAGTAGTAATCTCGCGACAATTACTAGTCAACATAAAAGTAGTTCCATGTTTCTAATTTAATTAAAGGACTAAAGTTTGATTAAATAATTAAATACAGATATTCTTAGTTACAGACGTTATCAAAGTACATTACAGTGGTCTTATTTAATTATTTAAATAATAACAAAATTTACAATTATATTTAGTTTGTTTAGGGGTCAGAAAACAAGTTAATTCTGGTCAGTGCCTGTATATGCAGGATTAATTAACAAGCTTTACCCTTTCTGTACAACTGTATTCCCTTTTATTTTATTATTAGACCTTTTATTAAATATTATTATTATTTAATGATAGCAATAAGATTTAGTTTAAAATGTGAGATTTTATTAAAATTTTAAAATTTCTCAGCTTATACATTAACAATTTAATTAATTAACATATTTTTATTAATGAAATCGTCACAGTAACTATAAGATTACATTAATAAAGTACATAGAATATTTATTTACAAGAACATAATTACAAAAAGTGAAAACACCTTTGATGAAATAAACATTTTATTTATTACATCAAACATAACTAAACTCAGATGACAATATAAATGAACTAAATATAGGTTTTTCTGCGAGGGAGTGTAGGATTGATTAGGGGTTCAATTAGTTCAAATTATTAAAAAAAAAATAGCATAAACTATAAATAGAAAAACTAGACTGGTATGTTTACAATAAAATGAAAACTTCAAGTTACATTTAAGAGATATTCCGTGTCAAATCAACAAGTGCTACAACCTGACCCTCTTAGATTTATTTGAAATTAAGTATGCATGTAGTATTCATAAATAGTAACACAAATCAATTTTTTCACATTTTTCTGACGAAAGGTTACTGAGTAATGGGTGCTCAAAAATGGAAAAAAAAATAAAATTTTTGACTTGCTCAACAATATTGATTTGTTCACAACTTGTGTTCTAATTAAGCTAGAACAATGACATCGAGTTCATTTGAAAGCTCTTTTAAAGGGCTTTCATATGATATAAAACATAATTAGTTGAAAATATATATATTTTTTATAAATACATCATTATTGCATTTACTGAATTTTGAAAAACTGTATTTTTAAAATTCTCAAAAAAATATATGTGAAAGATATTGTTTTCCTCTACATATTCTGAAAGTTTCAACTTGGGATGAGCATGGGATCACTATCAAAACTAATTTTATGTTTATCACGATTCTGTAAAACGTCATTCAGATCGGTGAATTATTATTATTTTTATGTTCCTACCAATGACAATTTTTCAGAATCATAGTTGGATTTATTACTTGGCCTACAAAATTGTACTTTTCTTTTATACAAATAACTGTGTTTTAAAGCTTAGCACTAGCTAAATTAATAGCTCAAAATTAATAAATTGACCTACATATCTAAAATATATATCTTAATACAGTGATCCAGGTTTTCCGTGTACAAGCAAAAAAATCTCATTTTAAAGACTATATACAAAATGGTTGGTTGGTGTGACTATCTCCCATCTGTTTAGTATTTTGTCATCGGATAATATTCAGTCAGCTGTTGTCAACTGTTGTTGAAAGTGACCTGTACATTTTCTTTTGGTGTGACATAGCCTATAAAGTGAAAAAAATGTGATTAATTCTGAAATGTTGTGTTTTGAAATTAGCTTAAAGGTACTTTTGTACAATTCTCACAACAGTGTATAAGTTTATATGCCTACAACCAGTTAATATTGTAACGAGACATATGAGCCCAAATATTTCAGTAACCCAAAATATTAACACATGTCAATAATTGAGTGAAAGAGACAAACCAAGTGTTTCTTCTAAAAGGCCAAGCATGAAACTACATGAGCTACTCATCACCAAGGATAAACTCACAACAATAAGAGTTAATAAAACTAATGGTAACTAACAAGTGAAATAACATTATAAGAAAAAGAAGATGCACCGAACAATGATTGTACCACAGGAACCAACAACCCAATAGTTTTCGGTCAGTAAGGAACCAATGAAGACAAGGAAGAAACATACCACGAGAAAGACACCTAACAACCATGGCATAAAATATAGATTCCAAGAGCCAGTCAACTATAGAAAATCTTACCCGTATATGCAATGACTGAACAACTTACAGATTGAAGAGATGGACAAGAACTGACTAACTGAGATGACCAATATACAACAGATAATATTATAAATGTATAGGACAAGATATGTTATAAAAGAATGAAAGTAACTATACTGTTAACTGAATAGAAGCTGTAAATAAAAGCATAGTAACATGTTATGCATAGCACCCATGTAACATAAAGAAGTATTAAAATTGTCTCATAATAATAACAAATATTACTCAAATAGTCAAACAATCATGTAAGATAAGAAAAGGCAATAACTAAAGAGTTATTAGTTATCATTAATAAAACCAAACTTGAGAAAATAAGGTTAAAAGAATGTAAATTTGTATCAACCTAACATACACATTGTTGGTACAAATTTCACCTAAATTCACATCTATCAGTAGGAAAAGCCTACCTAAACCAAAATGTTTTGTGCCTTAAACCAAGAAGAACTGATAAGCTTTCTACAGGTACCAATATAAGATACCCAAAATGGATTTTAAATAAGAATTTAAGTAAATAAAGTGAACCAAAACCGACCAAAAGGGGATTCACTAAGTAAAACGTGAACAAAACCACTTTATAATACCAAATAGAAGTAAAAGGTTAATATCTATACCACAAGTAAGGTGTAATGCCACTATTGTAATAGTATAAGAATATTATAAGAAAGGACATAATGTATTATAATCGTAATTAAGAACACCTGTCATGTGACACCACATGTAAGTAATGTTAGTCAATGATATACACTAAGGGACAGACCAGTGTACAAAAAACACTAAACCAATTATAAAGAGACTACTATGATTAAACTATTGTAATTAAATAATAGTAGAAAGAGATAAAAGAATACCAAATAAGAATGGAAATAAGTGTACACCTCATAGTGCAAAATAGAGGTCAGAGAGAGATAACTATATCAGAATACAGCAGTTCTATAAGGAGAAATTTACCTCCAAACTTATAAATTTTGCACAATCATCTGGCGATATAAGAGCTTCTACAACAATGGACTCTGTAACAAAGAAAGAATTTTAGCTACCAGAGAAAAATAATTATCATTGCCAGTATCAACAAAAGTGCAAATTACTAAATGAAATAATTGCAATTTTATGGGAAATAATGTTATTAAACTAATTATGTACTTTATTAAGAACTTTTGTTTTCCAGCAGCTTCCAAAACTCTTTATATAAAAAATAATATAAACAAACTTATTTAGAGCTTCTAACAATACTTATCTTAAAATTATCATATGATTATACTTTCCAAAGTAAGCCCCTGATTTGAAAGCATTGACACATAATACTACTAATTAAAAATGATTCCAACTACTATGTTACTAAATTTTCTCATTTAAAATGTAAATGGGACTGTTAATAACTTTATATTGTTGTCATTAACAAGACAAAACAATCATTAATGGCTATTTTATCACAAACTTCAAAATCTCCTATAAAGCTTGCTCAATGAAATAGGACATTCCTGATGCAGAAAATTAACTTTGCCATAACACAAATTAAATAGGCTAACACCCAAACAAAAAAATGCTTTGAAAACAAAACATTAATGAAATATGGTATGAATTAATTGTGCTACATTCAAAGCTGATTTTCTTAATTGATTTAAAGTACCTATACAAGTCTAGTTTGTCAAGTAAAGATAATTTAGGTAAACCTAACACTACATATGAAACAAACATTAAATCAAATATGCTAATGTTACAAAATTCACAAACAGAAAAAAAAAATTTTAAATTATCTATAGGCTAAATTGCTTTGATTATATTACCTTCTCCACTTCATATGTTTTCCACATCAATATCATCTGATGTCGATACTACTGATGGTGCAATAATAGTCATTTTTTCCCAGTCAATTCTGGAAAGTTCAGGAGAAACCTGAAAGATCATTACAAAACTCATACATAATTTTTCACTAAGTTAATAATTATAATAATATTAAGCTAATAATTAAGAGAATAATTTATTTTCTTAACCTAGCACAATATTTGTAGGTTAGCACTATGAATTTACAAAAAGTTAATGGATTTTGTGTAAATTTCTAAAAAAAATTAAATTTACAGCATAATCTAGTAGTTATTTTATAGTAATCTATTTTAATTTAAATGAACTCAAGTCACTATTGCTTGGTTACATCCCTGCACTGAAGATTCCTGAAAAAGATTTCCAATATAATCATACAAACTCGAAAAACAAAAACTGTTCAAATGATTAACATTGAATAATATAATCCTGATTATAACGGTATTATAACTAGCAAATACATTACGGATAATTCATCCATACTCTGTATCATTTAAATCTACTATTAAGTATAACACACCCCATAAAATATTTTAGAATATTAAGATACTAATTTTTTAAAATTTCATGTGATATTAGTTGAGTATCATTTAGGAGGTTAAAAAATATAAATACAATTCTACACATTAAGTTACAGATTATAAATACAGATAATAAGAAATTAAATAAAAATAACACTATAGGCCTACATCAATTATCGGGTTTAAGAACCTGCTGCTGTAAGCAGTGATAATTTTAGTTTAGTGAGCTTTAATCAGACTTGCATGCAATAATAAATTTTACATAAGATAAAAGAACGATGCTTTCTTTAGTCACCAGCAAAACCTTTTCTGTCTGCAAGTTAATATTATAAAATTTAAAAACAGCACAATTTTATTAAAAAATTTATTCGAGATTAAAATGCATGTTTAAGTCAAAAATTAAAGAAGTCACAGGTCAAATTCTCTTTTCAATTTTTCTTTTACCTGACAAATGTTAGCCCTTAATTTTTAAAGCAGAGCTGTGTTAAAACAAAATTTTTATGACAAATATATTACAATTTAATGGACTCAATGGTATGAAAGTAACTATGTGTACAAACAATTATAACAGTTTGATTCAGTGAGGATATAGTACACATAGGCCTATATTATAAATTTTGATATATTAGGTCTTAAAATTAACCTTAATTTTCTACCGTTGTCATATCTTGTCAAGTAATTACGTTTCTCTGAAAAATGCTGAATTTGAAAGTATATTTAGAGTAATATAGCTGGACTGAAGAATTAAATAAAATATGTAACTAGTTAAATACGAGCAGAGTTCAAATTAAATATATTATGGTAAGGCCTATCATCTTGTGTTAGGCAGGACGACATTTTACGAATAAAATGACTTACAAATTGGATACATTACACAAATATAGGTAGGCTAGAGTAGTAATTGTCAGACTTACAGGAGTATCTATAATAAAGAAAAAATTATTTAATTAAATTGCAGTCAGTGCTTTACAGGGACTTTTTTTTTAAAATGAGTTAATTACCCCTTGGGTAATTATGAAGATTCTCATCAATGCTGATATTGCGCTGATATATTTTTATTATATTCTTCTATGTTATATAAACACGAGAAAAATAATTTTAAACGGCGGTCGAACCTATTTACGGAGACAAAAAATTAAATTTTTACTCCCATAAGAACGCATGGTGTTAGCCTAGGTATATTGTATTAATTAAATTAGAATGATAATTTGCTCCATTATTAAATTTTAGACAGAACACAGTGATATTATGTATAGTTGGGTCTATAACAGGTAGTGTTACAGACCCAAAGTAATTTAGACATTCATACATAACCTAACCCAGCTAATTTCCTACAAACAACGGACAACATACACTAAATAAATGATCATCTTACCTTTCATTATTATTCCTAGCGCCTCCAACATATTTTTACTTCGACTTACAATCGCAAACACTTCATACGAATAACAAAATTCTGTCCCACACACGTTAACAAACGAAAACACATTACCGCACAGCGACGACTAAACAGAATAAAATATGGCAGGTCGCAATATTTCGTTATACCAACTAAACAGAATAAAAACACACATACATCTTTACTATAGTAACATCTTTTTACTTCGACTTGCAATCGCAAACACTACAATACGAACAAAAAATTCTGTCCCACACACCTTAAACGAAAACAAATTACCTCACAGCGCCAACTAAACTAATAGCTGGTCAACAACTAAATTAATGGCCGGTCGCAATATTTCGTTATACCTACTAAACAGAATAAAAACACACTTCCCTCTGTAGTGTCTGTCTTTTTTACACATGTTACAAATTTTATAGAATAATTATTACGAATGCCAATATGGCCGACTAACTACCCATATTTCATTATATACATTTGTATATATCGAACAGGTTGTCTGGCTTCAGCGTACAGCAAAAATACGATGTATAAAAATTTGTATAAGTTTTTCGTACGCTGACACACCATAACTTGGGCAAAATAACTTCATCACCTAAAAATGTACTTATACAAGTTCGTCAAATTTGTTTTAGATACCCTGGGTAAAAATTGGGGTGTGATGAAGAAATTATGCGGCGCTAAGTCTATATATATATATATATATATATATATATATTGTAACGATAGAATAGAGTTTCGTGGTTTGACTAAGCCTCACTTCGGTTTCGTCAATTTGTAACCAGATTATTCGTTACGTACAATGTTATTAGGAATAGGTTATTTGTATTAATGTTGTGTGCACTTGAATTACACCGCCCGTTGGAAGTGTCAACTTGTAATATAGATAAATAATGTATCGACTAACTCGCACTGGAGTCGTCGATGTGTAATTATGAATATGTGATGTTAAACGGCGAATGGTTTTGTAAATTGCCGCTTGCTCCCACTATACCGCACGTTTCCGTGACGTCACTCAACGTAGCCAACTGTCGTGTCCGCTGCGATCGGTGAATTTTATTTCCTAAATGTAACAGCAATAATAACGACACACATATACCATCAAACATATATCCTTACAGGAATCCTTTATTCGGAAAAAACACAGGTTGACTGTTTTAATAAATTTGAACAGGATAATCACAATTGTAGCGCAAATTATAAGTCTTCTTTTTACCAGTTGGCAGCAGTAGCCCACGTTCAGTATTTCTTTCAGACCAAAACAATGCTTCGTTAATGTTTCTATTAAAAAATAAAGTATCTCAGGGCGTATATGGTTCGGGGATTACAATTAAACAAAATATTATTCTATAAATCAAAATACAAGTTTTACAATTAAAGGATATTACAATGTTATAGTGTAACGTGCACACAGGCAGTTGTATAGTGGTTATCAGTTCAAATAGGTTATGTCCAATTTAGGCTTCAATAATTATTATGTAAATCAAAGGTTCTTGTGGTGTTTGAAAAGGTGTCAATCTCAAATCGTGTTATTAGTGAGTGTTCTTAGTGTTGGTGTTATATTGTGTCTGTAGTTTAGTTGATTAGTATTTAAAAAGTCGTGTATACAAATGTGGGTGTTGATGCACAATATAATAAGTTGTCAAAAATCACCAAATCCTCTTCTTTTATGGTTCTTGTCGAATACAGGGTCCTCGTCCATTTCAGATCTTCTTCCTGGTTCTTGGGTCTTCTCTCTCATATAATTGTTGTTCTTCTCTTAGTATAAAAGGTTCGTGTTGTTTACTTCTAACTGTATTAATATGATTGTATCGTTTTTACACTGTTTATTATATAATATGTCGGACGTTTTACAAACGCGTCTATCCGCTAAGCTCGTTGTCAAAGAAGTCTCATTTTATTTATCCGAAATTTCTGGTTACTAAGGGTAAACTTGGAATCTGGTTGGCTAATTCGGATATACATTGTCATATACTTTCATTATTTCAAAGTCTAAAATTTGTTCAAAATCTTTAAATTAACATAACTTTTCTACACTGAATGGGAATTTAAAACCATTATCAGCATTATTTTGATCTTCACATTTGTTACATTTAGACACTAAACATGCCTATTTTTACTTAAGAACTACAGATGTTACAATTTTGTTATATGAAATTTTCTTAAATAACTTGATATGTATTATTTTGTTTCTATATTCGTTTTGTACACTATTACCTATAAATATATTTATCCTTTCACATTTGTTTTACAAAATCTCTAATATTATTGTTCAAAATTTACAAAAGTTGGTTTCACCTGGCCTATGTACTGGTGTTATTTTCATCACCATGCTTAAAATCTTTTCAGTTAAATTATCTTTTAACAATTATAAAAACTGTTTAACACATAACATTATTTTATCAAAACAAAAGACATACTATTCTATTATTTTAAATTCATGCACACATGGCTATGATTTTACTGAATCCTTGAACAAATTAACTGGTTTTTTACCTAAACTGTATAATTGTTTGACACTTAGCCATAACATCTTTTATAGTCTATTCTCCTTTGCCAAATCAATTTATAACTGTTTAACACCAGTTCTATGGTTATATTTGTTAACATAAAACATGAAACTAATATCATTTAATTGATATTCCTTTAAAATAACTGTTCCACCTACTACATACAAAAAACAACACAAATACTATGATAATAAAACAATGTGCTTAAACCTAATAACATGCACATTTATAAAACAAATTCTGTACTAACTAATTAGTCTTTTGCCAGTTAATTTAATAATTACTCTGACACTGTCTATGTTATGCTTCACTCTTGTTATAACTGTTATAATGAACATGTCATTATTTGTTGTTTACTGGACAATCTTATGAACACTATATGTTACAATTATTTGTATGGTTTATGTATCTATAATAAGGTATATTTATATTTTCATCACATCAATTAACTTAACTATTTACCAATATTTCTTTTACATAATGTTACATGTTTGGGCCTATTATCCCTCAATTTGTATTTTGATTATCTAGATATTATGATACATTAAATGAAACCATTTGTTTCTTTATAGTACTGGTTCATAAGCCGTCTGTCTTTATAATTCTTTATTTGGTCATTACTGAAGGTTCATGTCATAATTGGGGTTGAAGGTATTTTGCATCACTTAGCCTAAATCATTAATTTGGGTACGGTCAGTTGTCTTACTAGTCAGTCTAAAATGGTTAGTCGTTCCTCTTCACTATCATCTTGGAAGATAATGTTCTCCTTGTTAGCTTCTTAATCAAAGTCTTCATTAAATCAGGTACGATATTAAGTTGTTCCAAATGTAATGTTACATACTACCCTGCCACCAAATTTGATCATTTTAATAAAATATTGTTTTTGTTGAAATTATCAATTATCTTATCTTTCACATTATCATTTGTTATTCTTATTATGATCTGGTATACGTGTCTTTAATTATAAGTGTTCTATCCCTGGAACATGTTTCTTCCCTAACAAATTAATCACCATATATTCTGGAATCAGTCGGGGGGCTCTCTTGACCTAATACCCCGCTGTCCTTACAATACATAATACATAAATAATATCGATTGCTGGAACTATCTCGTCAGTCAATCACATTTAATAATCACTAGTCTATTCACGACTAAAATAAAATAAAAATAATATAATATATTCTTGGGATTGTTCACTCAGTCTAACTTCTCAGATCTAAATATTTCTTTCCATTGATTCCTTCAGATGTTTATTTTCTTGTGGCGATATTAATAACATTTTTTATTTTCAATTGGTACTATCTTCCTTCCTTCTTTATCAGTACTGCTTAATCTTCATTTTTTTTATTCACTATTTTCGTTCAATTAAAACATAACAAGTATCTGTATCTTTAGTTGTTGTTGATTCTCTCACAGTCAGGTTATTTTTAGTAAATTCGTTTCTAGTCTTGTCTTATTTTCATCGTCAATTGTCTACATTTGTCCTTTCTTATTCGTTTTATAGCACTATGGTTTCTTCTAATTTATGGATGTTGCATCTTTCTTTTATATTCCAATAATAAGTTCATAACTGTGTTTAATAAGAGGTGCTTATTTTGTTTAGAATTTGGATATTTATTCCCAGTTGTTTATCCGCTTGATTCATAATAACATTATCAAACTGTACTGTAAGTTGTCCTTACTATTTATCTGAATTCTGAGATATTCAAATTTGTTTATTTGGCTTCATTTAAAATTATATTCTGGATTATCAAAGTTGGTAAGATGAGCTTACTATGTTCTTTGAATTTTGAGGTATTGTAATAATAAATTCTTCAATTCCATATTAATTCTCATAAATAATTATTTGTAAGTTGTTCTTACTATTTCTTTAGAATTTTGTGGTATATAATAATAAATTCTTCAATTCCAAATTAATTCTCATTAATAATTAGTTGTAAGTTGATCTTACTATATTTTTAGAATTTGGTGGTATATTCAACTTTGTTTATTAGGTTCATAATACATTTTTAAGGAAACTTGGTTGTATGTCCATTCTATATTATCCACTTTTAATGACACTATGGCTTGTCTCATGTCAATTATTGCTGAGTATTTTCTCAAAATATCACAGCCTATTAGTAGATTAAATGGTATATTACTAGCTATTAGAAAAATCATAGGTATAGCTACATTTCTGCTGGTCACTGTTAATGATACCTGTTTTCTTATTGACTTGTTTTGCCTTCCAGTGGCTCCGATTAAAATTATATTTTGAATTGGTAAAGTTGGTAAGATGGCCTTACTATATTTTTGAATTTTGATGTATTCATTGTTGTCGATTAACGACACGTTTGCGCCCGTATCTATCATACATCTTGTCTCTAGTCCGTTCACTTGGGCGATGATATAAACGATCTCATTATTTGAACTATTTTGCGTTATCGTGTCTTCGTTCAGTAGTTCTTCTCTAACATTTTTTTAAGAAGTGATTGTGCACTTTCGTCAATGTATCGTCAGTCATTTTGTCTCGTCCTAGTAAGTACCCAAATTGCCGGTTCAGTGATGGGACCTGATGGATTTTCACTGCCGCGGTCCGTTTAAATCAGGGCTGATCTCCTCAGTCCTGTTGTCTGATTGATTGGGTCTGTCTCTACTCTGTGACTCTTGTACCTCAATGGCGTTATTATTGAACGTCACTGAGTTTCGGTTATCTCTGTTGTCGTCGCAGCTTCTACTTCGCCGATGTTCATCGCGGTAGTGCTGGTTACTCTCCTCCTGAAAACTTCTTCCACGGTTCCCATTATAATTTGCTCGTCCCTGGTACCAACGTCTTCCCACATCTCTATCGTCAATGCTTACATAATTCACTTGTCTCCGATATGTTTGATTTTGATTGCTATTATTGCCGTTATTATTATGCCTGTATCGGTTATCATAGTTGTTGTTATAACCTCGGTTGTTCTGGTACTGGTGGTCTCTGTCATTGGCTCGCTGGTATCCCTTATTGTTATTGTTTGTAGGAGGGTTACGGTAATAGTGGTTGTTGTTATTGTTGTTATTATTCGCATTATTTCGTGGATAGTTGTTAGTATTATTCTGGTTTTGGTAACCGCGTTGATAGTGGTTACCGTTGTTGTTATAACTATTGTTCGGTCGTTGCCCGTTGTTTTCATATTGGGCGTCGCGGCGACCATTATTTCTATTTATTTCATCGTTCGTTCCTATTATCCCTCAATTTGTATTTTGATTATCTAGATATTATGATACATTAAATGAAACCATTTGTTTCTTTATAGTACTGGTTCATAAGCCGTCTGTCTTTATAATTCTTTATTTGGTCATTACTGAAGGTTCATGTCATAATTGGGGTTGAAGGTATTTTGCATCACTTAGCCTAAATTATTAATTTGGGTACGGTCAGTTGTCTTACTAGTCAGTCTAAAATGGTTAGTCGTTCCTCTTCACTATCATCTTGGAAGATAATGTTCTCCTTGTTAGCTTCTTAACCAAAGTCTTCATTAAATCAGGTACGATATTAAGTTGTTCCAAATGTAATGTTACTATATATATATATATATATATATATATATATATAAAGTCATAATGTTGAGTGTGCTGGGCACAACAAGAGATTAGTTTCAGAAATAAACTTTTTAGCACATACGTATGCATTATGCGTGCCGCTGATGAGCAACAAAAGAGATTACTTTCGAAAAGAAGTATGGAAGAGAAGGCGTGATTAGAACCAGGACGAAGTATATGACTGTAAAAGGATAATAAGGAAAAAATAAAAATAGGATGTGTATAAAAACATCAAAAAAGTACACAGCGGAACTGTCGACAGAGAATAAGAAACAGTGTACTGTTACGACGGTCACCCAGGTCATCGTGTTGTACTGTGGAAACAGAATAACTTACACTAATTAAGTCACAAATTACAAACTATAATTAGACACAAACAACAGTTAGAAATCAATAAAGGCAGTCTTATACAATAATTCAATTAAAATTTGTTCAACCCAAACAATAAATTTCACTGTCTTAGAGTTTCGTACTAATTACCACAATAATCACTTTCCATTAATTCGCAAAAATATAATAATTATTATTAGATCCGCACATATAAAATCGCTAGATGTAACTGAACTGCTCGCTTTCTAAACCAGTATTTACACCTCCGCTGCCTTGGATTGTTGTGATATAGAGGGCCTAGATGCCGGTAGAACAGTCGAGTAGTGCCTGGAAGGACATCGAATTATCTACATCCTAATTTTGCCGCGAAGAATGATCTCCAAACGCCTGGAACAATTTATGCGTGTCGCGTCTAAAATGTCAAGTATATACTTTTGTTATTTTTCAGCTCAACGTAGCACCACTAAACAAATAGCAAGAATGCATC
The DNA here is from genome assembly GCA_034769895.1 of Magicicada septendecula. Taxonomy (NCBI): domain Eukaryota; kingdom Metazoa; phylum Arthropoda; class Insecta; order Hemiptera; family Cicadidae; genus Magicicada; species Magicicada septendecula. The sequence continues at coordinate 476,644,507 of CM068367.1, read as the reverse complement.
TAAGGAAATGAGAAATTGTAGTAGAAAATTTTGGTAGATGGCCAGGTACTGAAACTGGAAAACGTGAAAACTTTTAATCCTACAATAAGAAGAAGATTATTATGTCCATCGTCACCTTCTTTTCAACCAGGTAGGCCTACAACAGGGAATTGCTTAGAGATCAACAATTCGCATTCCACGTAGCTAAGCAAATCGATCTTGGAATAACTGCTTCTATAGTACACAGGACGCAAAGGAAAATTTTACGTGTTTATGACTCCTTTTCTTATTTATTGTTTTGTCAATAATGTGTAAATCGGTACATGTCTCAATATGTATTCATATATTGTTAGCTGTGTAGTTTTCCGATGACAAAATATTTTTCACAGCAATCAAATAGTGTGAAGCTGTAAATACTATGAATGTATCTTTTCTACCGATTAATACAATTACGAGAAATATTGCCTTTATTAATTAGCTAGTAACAGAACCAAGAAGAGCATTGCTGGCAATCAAAACATGAAATCTGTCTTCCATAATAGTTTCGACATAAACACTGTGGAAGTAACTAATTACAAAAACTTATCGTATCGTACTTTGCTTCATTACAGAAAACTATTCAAACCTAGCTGTAACGTGTGGTTACAGCTAAGTCAACGCGTAGTATTTAACTTGACTTTAGATTATGATGTGTATTGCTTAGTACAAATCATTGAGCTCATCATGATTTTTCGATCACCCAGAAATATGTCTTGTCGCCTTGACACGTAAAAGAGAGGCTCATAGGCTCATAATCGTTTCGTTATGCCCACAAACTCTCACAGTCTCTCTCTCTCTCTCTCTCTCTCTCTCTCTCTCTCTCTCTCTCTCTCTCTCTCTCTCTCTAACACACAGTCTCTCTCTCTCTCTCTCCCTCTCTCTCTCTCTCTCTCACTCTCTCTCTTACCGTGTCTTATTCTCTCTCCCCCATTTGTCTTCCTTCATATTCATTACTGTACCCCTATCTGACAGGCGTCAACCTCTCTTTCTCTCTCGCCCTCCCTCTCTCTTTTTTTAACTTTGTGCCATTCTGTTTGTTTGTCTCTCTTTATCAATTAGTCCGTAGGGGTAACTAAAAGTTTTTTCTTCCTTCTTTACCTGGATCTATTAGTGTGTCTTTTACTCATGACTGTTTACATTATGTTATATGTTTGTAATAACTTTGACAGATGAATTTGTATATATAAGGTTGGGTCTGAGGTACAATGACATGTCAATATGATCACGGAATCATTTAATGAATGAAACGTATACTGTTAATAAATATATAACACATGTGTTAAATGCAAAAAAATAAAGACGTTCAATGTCAGTGGCGTAACTGTGGAGGAGATCGGGGATCAATCCTCCCCAGAACTATTAAAAATGTCAGGTAAATTCTACAACCACTTTACTGAGCCATATTTCTAAGCCAGTTGCGTGCATTAAAAGAAGGCTCATAAATAATATTAGAAATAAAAGAAATTAAAATATTTGTAAATTAATAAAATATTGTAATTTGTCAATTTGAATAACAATTAATCAAGATAAGTATTGAAAACAGCGCTTTTCCATATGTTGCAACCCATATACTTTACATTATTTCAGCTTTGAGACGCAAAGAATTTACAAAACGATTTATGTAGGAAGAATCCTGAATTTTTTAATTTGTACTGACGAAATTGGATAGATGCTATCTTTGCATTTAAGTTAATAATTGAAAAGGGAAGGGAATTTAATTTAGAGACCCATCTAGTATTCATAGATGTGTCGAAAGCTTTTGATAATGCGAAACGTTCGCTTCTCTGGAGTATAATGGAATGAAGGGGTTTCCCTTCGCAATTAATTAAAGTTCTTAGGAGCTTATAGTACAAACCAGCGGTTGTAGTGGATTTGAATGGTAAATTATCAGAAGATATTCCTACAAATGAAGGTGTGATACAAGGGTGCTCTATTTCACCGACACTTTATAATATCTACATGGACAACATATTTTGGTGACGGGCAGCTAAAGTTGACTTGGGAATATCACCTCAGCAAAATATTCATGTGAATTCATTGGTTTATGCAGATGATAAGATAATGATACAGATAACAGAAGACCAGTTACAAAGTGTCTTGAATAGTATCATACAAGACTATATGGGGTACAGATCTCTGCCACAAAATCTAAAACGATGGCATTTAGTGGTAAGTATCTTGTAAGAACTAAGATAGTCGTGAATAATCAGATTTTGGATCAGGTTAGTCATTTCAATTACCTGGGCTGTGATATCTCTTATGGGACCAATATTGATTGAGATAGTAAGCTAACAAATTTAGACGCATCTGTGCAGTGATTCATAGGTACCTTAAAAATAAATCACGGAGGGATACCCGAATGAAATTTTACAAAACTGTGGTTGTCTCCATATTTTTGTATGCTAGTGAGACATTGACTCTTGGTAAAAGGGACTAATAGAGGATTCAGGCAGCTGTAATGAAATTTCTAAGAGGGACGCAAGGTTGTTCTCCCCTGGATCGGAAAAGGAAACAGGACATTAGACGCGAATTAAGTATTGTATCGTTGCACCAGAAGATTGAAGGCCACAGAAGGAATAAACGTGTGATCACTTGAACCGCATTCCTGATATCCGTCTACCCGTGGCTGCCTAGGGTTTTCATTCTACCGGGAAGAGAGATGTTGGTAGATCGAGGAGTTGATGGGTTCCGGAATAGGTCTAGGGTGGTGATGAACATGATGACTAAGCAAATGAGGCGGGGTCTACATCATTCAAGGTAGACTCGCCTCCCAATAGACATAATTCCCCGACCCCGAAGAAGCAGTTAGTCTCGTCCACCGCAGAAACAGGTCCTAATTACACCACTGTTCCATATATTAAAGTAACATGGGATTTCATCGTTCGATTTTTTACTTTGTTTTCAATGTAATTTTCGTACCTTTCCTATCGTTTGCTCATTCCTAAGTGGACCTGGCTCTGCGTGAAACAAAAAATATAATTCCTCTGTAGAAAGACAGGATTTATAAAGAGGATTGCTATTAAAACCTTAAACAAAAGGGTATATAACTTACTTGCATGAAGAAGATTAAATGTTAGAAGTTTTATTTGTTTATTTCCCAACGACAGTTTTAAACTTCGTCGTTACGCATTAAAAGCAAGCAAAATGAGTTTAGAGAGACCAGGAAATTATAAATAATATTAATTTAGAGTATTACCAATGTAAGAAGCAAACATTATTGACTACAGCTACATTATTCGAGTTTATTTACATTTGTAAATGCAGGTGGCTTATTTATCCTCTTTGTCAATTGTCTTTTGCTCCAACCTTGAAATCTGTAATGGTGACAGTGGAACGTTTGACGGTATAGTCCGCAGAAAACGAAATGTTTGAAACAGAAACCCCAGAAACGAATAAGAAAAGTATTTTAATTATTTTATAAAAATAAAGTATGTGTAATGCCATTCTTTTGCAGTTTGGGAGAACTTTACATGACTCTTCCTTTAGACGAAAAAACTATTTTTTAAAAACAGTGTGACAAAATTTGAATATTGTGCACTATATAGCGTCTAATCACTTAACACTTAAATTAGTGAATGGATACTGTCACGACGCATTGACTACATCTGGTGGAATGGCTGACAGAGGTCAGTAGTGTATGTCATAATCAACTACAGTGTACATAATACGTTGTGTACGAGGCGGCTGCAACCTGTCGTTTAAGAGACAAGCAGGATTTATAATGTGGACGGAGACTCCAGAGTCCATTCAATTTCCTGTGTTAACGTCATCCGTTAATCCACAATGACGGTCATCACTTCTCCCACTAATTATCTCACATTACCCGATAGCTAACATTAATAATCTACTACTGCTAAGCATCTGACAAAAGATTTTAATGCGTACATGTACAAGGTTGTACAACCCCTTTTAAGTTTTTCTTTTAATATTTGTTACTTATACTAAATGGAATTTGATCCAATGTGTCAACTGTAATCGGAACACACTGATTCTAAAGATTAACAGATATTTTACAAGCCAAGCGATGTTGTAAGAAACTACCGACTAGGTGATGTATATGTAACTCTCAGAAGAATCAATTTAATTATGTAATCTTATTGCCAACTTTTAATAAAATTTTCTCTCTATTTTAAATGGCTAACTACGTACAATATCTGAACACGTCGTTAGGACAGAACATAAGAACATTTTTTCTGCAAGTAAATTGAATTTTAACAATCCGAATAAGAAGAAAGAATTTAAAATAGATTTTTTCATTGGGTCTTGTAGTTTGAGATTTAAGTCCCATGTATCTGACAGTTTTGAGCAATTTGGAAGAAATAATAAAAAGCTGACAGAAGCGTAAAATTATAGTTAATTGATAATTTTGTGCCTTAATTGTTTAGTAGAACTGAAACTAGGAAAGATAATACAATTCTAGATGAAATCAAATATCCGTTTATAGTTAGCACAATTAAAGGAAAATATCGGTATGGAGAAATCATACATGAATTCCGTGCTATAAGACTAATATTTAAAATTATTTTTGAAATGAAATGTATCCATAGAAACTACTTCTTTCTTCAGCTTTAACCACAGTAAAGTGGTCACTAACGTATACAATCTCACGTTAGCGCACTCGATTATCACTGATGATGGCAGTCGATGGCACTGCCAAAACGTCTGGTTTTGCAGAAAACATTGGACCATGGCCAAACAGCCCGGGAATAAATTTTAACAACAAGCTACTTCTTTGTTGCCGATAACGTAGTACACATATAAAAAATGATTCCCTTCCCCTTCAATTACCCTTTTCATTTATAGATATTTCATCTACCTTTTTACAATGGATTATTATGACGTTATTTCCAGGATACTTTATTTATCAGAATTAAGTACGTTACTCTTGTTAAAACCTAAAACGTTGTAGGTAAACGCCAAAATCAATTGTATTGATCTTCACCAAAATCAATAGACTTTGAGTCCTCTACAACTCGGGCACATATACAAAAAATTATTTGATTCTGTTTGAGTTTGCGGCAGTTATCGTTTGCCATAGAAAGAATTCTACACACACACACACACACACACACACACACACACACACACACACACACACACACACACACACTCTCTCTCTCTCTTCGGAAAATGACTTTTGTTCATGTTTTGAAGCAATCAGAAAACTAAAATCAGAATCAGTCCTTATATAAAACACGATTTTTTTCGTCATCACCATACTTCCAATTCCTTATGGAATATGGGAGTAAAAATTGTTTTCCTCAACCTGAATGCGTGGCCCAGCGAAATTTCAGTTTTGAGACTACGTATGAAGTGGTGGAAAGTTTTACGTGTGAGGGAAAATATTACACCTGTGTTTAGGTTTCTTCGAGGGTGTGAATATCCCAGGAAGAGTGGCTTCACGTTGTCTTTCACGAGGGTTGAGAGTGATGACGCTATCTACAGAACTAAGAACCCCTTCTACTGATACTACTTCTGCGAAAATAACTATGTTAAGGGTCGTATTGCTCGAATTCACGACGTCTACAAAGATACAATTGTTTAATGAGCTGGATAAATTAAACTCTAGAGGTCAACATACGATATTCAAGGTTTCACACTGGCGATGTACGGAGAAAGAAGAATGGGGTCTCTGGGAATACATTTTCATTAAATATAACGAATATCTATAAAAACATATGTAATCAAAGTTTATAATAATTGGGCTACACAATAATCAAACGAATTAGATTCAATCACCCAGATTTCAAGAACGTGCGTGTAAATATTAATGTAAACTGGTATCCTAATGAACTCGAAAACTTTACCACTGTAAAGGCGGAAAGTATGCTTTATTATATGAAGTGTATCAAGATAATAGAGAAGATTACTGTAGAAATAATGCGATGTACCTTAAGCCTAATGAGTTTATAGAAAGCGTCCATTATGCTCTATCAATATTACGAGACAAGGCAAAGTGATCATCGGCGCGTGTCTGCTGCCCTGCCCCGAGCTGGAGATACCTTGCCGTAGTGCATAAAAAGACATTGCAAAGGCTCCTCGACAAGGGTCTTCGGCTAGCGTCCAAAGTCCCCTCGTCGGTTTTCTTCATGCCTTCTAAGGAGTGGACTTGCTGTGCGCTCTTTGGACGACACTAGTAGACATCTTGCAAGCAAATTGCACAATATTGAGTCGACTATATAGTACAAAACAAATATTGGGCAATGTGAAATTGGTCTTCTTGCGTCGCGGACTGCAATATTGTTTTTGAATGACACAGTATGTTTGTTAAGTAAAAAGTCCAGTACGTAAGAAATTGCTTTATTCGAACTTTAAAGGTAAACGACGTATTGACGAATCAGCTGTTTAACATTTTCTGTCTTTAATAGCAGCTTAATCGTTAGGCACATTCTTTCTATCTTATTATATTTTCATTTCTTTTTCTTCTTCTTTTCAGTGGTTATTAAATGTACAAGCCGTACATGTTTCTCTATGGTCACTCAGATTATTTTATTTTGTAAGCTATAACCATCTCTCCCTCACACACTTACTTTTTCTCTTTCTCTCTCCCTTTTCACTGATTCAATAACATTATACATCTAACGTATCGTAAATGTAATTTTTTTTTTGTTATATCAAGATATTGGAGTTTTGCCGTTGTTATTTGAAGTACGTCGTTAGCAAAATAAATATACAATTATAAAATATTAGACAAATATGATTGTCTCGTTGACTGTAAATAAGTTTTTTTTTTCAACTGATCTGAAGCACATTGCTTTCAGAACGTTAGGCTTAGTACAATAGAAACGGCCTGTCTTGTTGGGCAAAGCTAATATATTAGCGATATAAAATTGTTTTTCCTGCGTCGCCGGTTGCAATATTGCTTTGGGAACACAGCAATATGTACGCTAAGAGGAAAATGAAGTGCCTGTGAAATTCCTTTATACGTTGTTAAGGTTAACGACATGATTTGGAAGCAGCTGTTTGATTTTCTAGCTCTTTAATAGCAACTTAATCGCTCAGTCACTTTTTCTTTCTCTCACTGCATGTTCATTGTATTTCCTTTTCCTGTTTTTAGTTTTTAAACGTACAAGCGGTTTTTCCTCTACTTTAATTCAAATTAATTCATTTTATTTGCTTTCACAGATTCTGTACCTGTCAATCTTTCAGTCTGTCTGTCTGTCTCTCCTTCTTTCTTTCTTTTTCTTTCCTTCTCGGTGTGACTTAACTTTAGTGTACATTTAATTTTCTTATTGAAGAAATTACTATAGTAATTCTTTCTTTTTAGTAAGATGCTTTAATTGCTGAACGTTTTTTCTTTTGACGTTTGCTCTGAACACGCCAGTGAAGTGTTAATAAGAAAACTAACATAATAAAGTAGTACTAGACAGACGCTCATGCGTGCATTCGTTGATTTGCACCTTTACTAAGATGTAAGTTTCCATACCGAGAGTGACGTTCAAAGGTAAGTCGCGCGCGAGATAAAGTCCTGCCAAACCCGTAATAATATTGTTATGTGCTCGTACAAGGTAGAACAGTAAACTATGTTCACGGAAAAATAATAAAATGCCAAGAAACTCGACACAGTCACTGCACTAGAAAAATCATTAACTGAATTGAATACACTACAAGATGAACGAATAACATGTTATTAACACTGATTCCGCACTGAATAAAAAATACCCTTATGACAAATATAAACAAAAATATGACATCCTAATAAAAATATAAACAATGAGAAACACAACAACAACAATTATTATTATTATTATTATTTTTATTTTTGTTGTCGTTGTTGTTGTTGTTGTTATACCAATAGTACTTCTTCTCCCTTCTTCCTTGCTGCCTGTTGTGCACCTGATCGCGGTAGAACTCACCGCACGGAGAAAACGGATTTGTCTGTGTTGTGTGTGTGTGTGTGTGTGTGTGTGTGTGTGTGTGTGTGCGTGTGTGTGACGTGGTCGCGCGCGTGTGTGTGTAAATGGCCAGTTGTATAAATATGCCTTTGTTACTTATCTAGATCAAGCATTACAGACAAGACCGCTGTATTAATTGTCCCCAGCGATAGGGGTGGGCAGGCAGATCGAGTTGTGACCTTGACTGGATTCCACGACCGCAACACAGCTGTTTAGATTGTGAATGTTAAGAATTACCCCTGTACCGGGCCGCTCCATAGTAGTACTAGTAGTCTAGTAGTAGTAAATAGGAAATCGATACGTTTATAAGACAGCATTGTAAACACATATTCTATTTTTGATAAAACTGCTCCAAAGGAAGTCGGCTAGGATTTCTTTCTTGGTAAGTTCTTGTGGTTTCTGGAGGTAGGCAGACCTTATTAAAGTAAAAAAAAAAAGAAAAGAAAAGAATTCGTTATTTCCTACTTATTTTGCTGAAATCTAGAAAACATAAGGGATATATTAGTAGACATCTCAAAATTATGAAAGTAATGAAACAATGAAGATGGCATCTTTCAATATAATATAAATAAAATAATGATACCTGGAAACTGGGACGCGATTTCTCCAATCCTCTACAGATGCATTCCTCTACATAAGGAAATGGAAGTATGGTGATGGCAAAAAATCGTGTTCGAGATAAGTGCAGATTCTGATTGTACTACCCTCAAAACATGAAAAAAGTCATTTTTCGAAAAGTGTCTGTGTGTCTGTCTGTCTGTGTGTTTGTCTGTCTGCGTTTAGATTTTTTTCTATGGCAAACGATAAGAGCCGCAAATTCAAAGAGAATCAAATAATTTTTTGTATACAGCTCTGAATTGTAGAGTACTCAAGACCTTTTGTTTTTGGTGAAGATCTGTTAAGGGAAAGGGTAGTTTACCTGGAACATTTTATGTTTTACCAAGGGTAAATTTTTCTATAACGAACGATAACTGCCGCATATTCAAAGAGAATCAAATAATGTTCTGCATGCATCCCTGAATAGTAGAGGACTCAAGGACTATTGATTTTGGTGAAGATCAGTTAAGAGAAAGGGGTATTTTACCAGCAATGTTTTATGTGATAACAAGAGTAATTTTTTCTATGGCGAACGATAACTGCCGTAAATTCAAACAGAATCAAACAATGTTTTGCATAGATCCCTAAATTGTAGAGACCTCAAGGCCTATTGATTTTGGTGAACATCGGTTAAGGGAAAGCGGTAGTTTACCAGCAACATTTATGTTGTAACAAAAGGAATGTTTTCATGAAGAACGATAACTGCCGTAAATTCAAACAGAATCAAATAATTTTTTACATATTAAAACAAATCAAAAAATACCGTTACATAAATATAATAAAAAATACCCAAATTAAGATCTACCATAAACATATCTAAGCTAATATAGCCAAACACACTAACAAGAGGAAATACAACACTAAAATGTCAATGTCAAACCTGTATGTCCATGAATAAATAATGTTAAGGAAACTAAGCACTTTAGAAAGGGAGGAGTTGTGATTAAATAAATCGTCAATATTATAACAGAAGGAAAAGTGAAACCAAGTAACTACGTTAGCAACCAGGACCCAATAGATCCAATAAGTGAGGAAAAGTATCTAATAAGTGAGGAAAATATCCAACAAATAAGACGAAAATATTACCAGTGTGAAGAGTACACAATACGTGAGGAATAATACCACAACCAGGAAGAACCTGAGAGGAAACTCCAAGTGACCAAGAGCAAAACTCTTGACAATATAATAATTCAATAAGCAACCACAGACAATAAAAGTGTGCTACTTAAAGTGAATTAAATAATATTATTATACAACGAGCTAAAATAAACCAACACAAACAATGATAGTGTATGATTTATAGAAAGTGTAAGCCTACAAGTAACAACATCATTATCCAACGACCTGAAATAATCAAACCGAAACAATGATAATGTAGTATTTACAGAAAGTGGAAATATTAAGTGACAACAATTTTATACAATAATCTTGAATAAACCAACTCAGACAATAAGTGTATTATTTATGAGTAAAAGTATAATATAATAAAATATAATAAAGACAACAAGTGAACTGAAGTTAAGTGCAGAAATAATTGCTCAAATATGAAAGCAAATGGAACTGATTACCTGTAACTACCATGACTGACTCTAAATATAAGATCATTGCAAAACACACATTTAGATATCAGGAGAGTGGAAAGTAAAATCAACAGAATGTAATTGTTAGAATATCAGAAATAAAACAACATGTATTAGATTAAAAACAGTCAACCAAACCAAATGTAACCATCCAATATATATACCAATAACCAATTATAATTAGATAATACTATGTAAACAAATAGTCAGTAATAGATTTAAAATACAGAAAACCATTGTACTAGCTAATAGTAATACCAATTATGGTAAATATGTAAGAAAATACACAAGAAACCAAACTAACACATATAGGCATTGTTGTAATACAGTGATAGACACATAACCCCAACTGAGCAGAATTTGCAACAAAGAATCATCATTAACGATTAGAAAAACACTGATAAAAGTATTTACATAATACAACTACCAAACTAGAATAAATAATGAGTAGAATAAACCCAATATGAACTAGAAAACACAACAATATACTTGAAATTTTATAAATAAATAGCAGCCAAAATACTAAACCACAGAGTAACTGACAGAATTACATAAAAACTATCAATTAAAAATAATCAGAAAGAGGAAAATAGTATAACAGTAGTTTCAAGAATACTCGATACTTCTTTCAGAACACTTAACAAACAGTAAATGCATAAATTTATGTAATAATCATGAAAAACAATAGTACATGTCAGATGAAGCTAGATGAAAGTAATAGTCCAAAAGAAACTTGTGAGTAATTAGCCCAGCAGGGAATACTAAATATCCAAAATAAGATGTAAACGAAAATTAAATACCAGTTAATGGAAGAAAATACATCCATAATACAAAACTATTTGTAAAATAAGAGTGTCAGAATGACAGGACACCTGACATGGTGTGATAAAACCATTTATTATAAATAAACTAAGATATGTTAGTAACTACAAAACTGCACCAAATGTGTAGAATCGTTTGAGGTATAAACTGAACACAATAGAATTGTGTGAGAGTGAAATATGTATTGTAAATAATAAGAAATAATGCATGGACATTTAAGTCCTACTCGCCTGGAAAGTGTATTATTGAATTTTGTAAATATTTAGCATTTAAGAAATAATTAATGAGAAAAAATGACTTGAAGCATAATCAGTAAGTGATATATGTATCATGTGATACAATAAAAGTGAAAAAACTTATGATTAAATAAGAAACACTAAAAGTGCATCAACGAAAGTCTAAATAGTTTAATCATGAACGAAAATAGTGCTTGTGTTGACTCAAAATAAAGAGCAAAGCAGCCGAAATAACATGATACTATTAGTTTTCGAATCAGAAGTACATAAAGAAGGTTATGAGCAATCATAATTATTCAGTCAATTACAAAAGACTTGATGGCTTCCTTTTTATACTCTCAACCCCAAAAACAGACGCTGAGAAATAAAAATTATTAATTTCTTGTGGCATATGGGGGACAAGATTAAACGGCTTTCAGCCAATTAGAGACGCTGATTTCAAGCAGACGCCGGCCAAAGGAGCTAAGCGTGGCTTCACTAAAAAACTGGACACCGACGCCAACAGAACGTTCCTCCGCTGATAGTATATTAATAACAATGTGCGCGTCCCCCCCCCCCTAGTAGACAGATAACTAACCTAACATCATAACCTCCAAAACGTGTGAAGTGTAAATAGTGCTACTAGACTTAGTGTATTATATTGCTAGTGTACAATCTCAGGAATGGAAAGTGATAATAAGGGAGTATATTGAATTAACAATAATTAACTGAATTTTAAATGATTTTGAAATAATAATTTTTGTGTTGATACTACGTTAGTCAAATGCGATCACACGTGACTAACATAACTAATAATTATGAATTAACGTATTATTGAATGAAAGTTCTCAATAATATTTTTTTAAATAAAATATTATAAATTTTAAACAGAATCAAAATGAAAAACTACTAATTAATTAACCCAAATGTATTTGAACATAGATTCTGATTTGACTTTAATGATAACGAAAGACAATTCGATTCTTAATAATATTTGAGAACTGTCAATAAAGTTAATGATTAATAAATATGTCATTAACTAATATTATGTATAACGATGAGATTTCATGAATTTAATTCAGATATTTTTATCAATTAACTTGGAAAAATTTTCATTCTAACCTACCTGTTGTTGAAATGTACACAAATGATACAGTGCAATGCTTTCAATTCAAGAAAGCATAACTATTTTTAATTGCACTGAAATAATAAATCAGTCATTATATTTTAATTTTTATAACCATTAACAGAATTTTATTCCGATATACAGAAATAATAATCGTATTGCACATGCGATACCATAACCTGCAAATTTGAATGCAAGCGTGTCTTGTACAATTGTTTACAATTATAATTGACCTTTTTCTATTTTATGTAACCACTCTCCACAATACGTCATTATCGTATTTAAGCATTTTTTGTAGTAAGTATCTTATACACTCAAAGGACTCACGAATTTATTAATTATAAATAAGAAATCTAACCAAATCATGTTAGAGAATCACAACATAGAAGTCAGTGTTACCAGCTCTGAGTTTTAAGAATATCTGTAACGATTTTGAATTGTTTTAATGTTTTAAAAAACTTTTGTGAGGTTTTTAAATTGAACTTTAATTGAATTAGGCCTTAATAAATTACCATTTAATATATAATCGAGTCAGTCCATTATTTAAAGGTAGACTATAATAAGAACACAACAGAGCATTTATTTCACAGATTGGCAGTAAGGCAAGTAAGCAGCCAAGATTTTGAATAATTTCAAAACAGTCTTATTTACAGATTAACTTTATTTACACAATTTTAACATACAAACAAGTGGTAAATATTATATGAATTATGTTGTGCTGTTTTCAATATATTACAGAAAGAGAAGATCTACATTAGAAGATTTACATCGGTAAGTAAGTGATAATTAAAATCTAAACCAACCAGTGCTCCGAAAAAAGAACATAAACATTTTTCAGCATTTAAACCTTTTTTGAAACAACTTGAACTATAAATTAAATCTTCATAATAATAATTCTAAACCGACCGAACAGAACGGCTAGTTATAGAGTGGCGCCCAACCTTCGAGCATCGAATTAGGTCAACTATACCTAACCAAATAATTAAATAACTAAATATTAAATATTTTAAACTTAATTCGAGCGGTAGTTGCAATACTATACTACGAAAATGCAAAGGAGAGCGACTTCCAAGAAGCGAGCGGCGGAAGCCGAAACAACCGAAGGTACACATCCAACCAGAGAATGTGAGCTTACAGGATATGAGAAGACTCATGAGCGAGTTCAGCAAGACAATCAAGGAAGATAACCAGAAGACCATAGAATCAATAAAAGAAGATAACAAGAAATCCAGAGAAGACACAAACAAAAATATGGAGTTGCTGAATAAGAAAATTGATGAAAGCCAAAAAGATAACAAGAAGGACATAGAATCGCTTAAAGAAGACCTAAAAGGAGAGTTAAAAAGAAATATTGAATTATTAAAAGAAGATAACAATCAGACCAATAAGAATATTGAGAATCTGAATAAACAAATTGAGGAGAAAATCGAATCAATCAAACTCGATAATAAAAAAATATGGCAACAAATGGCCGATAACAACAAACGGACGGAAGAGATCGCCAAAACAACTATAGAAACACTGAACAAAGTGATGGAAGAAAATAATGAGGCGACGAAGGAAAATATAGAGACTGCCGTGACAGAAATGAGAAAAGAAATTTCTGGAGTACAAAAATATTGTGAACAGAATAAACAAGAGATAACACGGATTAAGGAGGACCTCAACACACGAATAAACACAATCGAGGAAGTTCGAATAACACAAATGGAATAAATCGAAACCAGACAAGCGGACCTGGCACTAGCACATACCACCCTGGGAGAGAAATGCGAAGCGTTGAACGTCACCGTGAATGCAGTCAAGAACCAAGTGAATAGTGATAAAGAACGGATGACCGAGCAACAACAACGGGAATTTAACAACCACCGGGAGGAAATGAACACACTTAGAACGTACCCGATTCCAATGGCAGGGATACAACATCTAGACAACCGAGAAAGCATCGACTTCCGAACGTATAAGAAGAACCCGATGGAATTCCTGGAGAGGGTTGACGAAGCATTAGCCAGAAGTCGAGAAAATCGGTGGACGACAATAAAGGGGATGCTGGACGACTACTTCAAGAACGTCCACGATAACTGGTGGACGGCAACCAGACATGAAGTAACAAACTACGCTGCGTTCAAGGCGGCCTTCAAAACCAAATATTGGTCTGAATCCACGCAGAATATCGTCCGAGATAATATCAGTAATGGAAATTATGACTACAACAACGGAGTGTCAATGACTGCATACTTTCTGGGTAAAATATGACTCGCGAGAAACCTAGAGCCCATCATACCGGAGGAGTGCCTGGTAAACAAGTTGGCCTACCATTTCAATGAGGGGGTATCACAAGCTAGATTGAATGGACAAATCTAGATTACTGGACTAGAAACATCGTAATCCGAATTGGTGACACTGCGAGGTGAATAAACATTTGAAGGATACCTTTTTCTCACTTGTTAAGAGGATCTCTTTTGGTTAGCATCCCACAGGCTGGTTGGCAGCAGTTCTCCACTCCTCCCTGTTGTTTGTCTTCGCTTTAATTCCTGGTATAAATCACAGTTCATGTCCTACGTAACCTGAGTCATAAGCTCCAAACGTGGCCTTCCTTTACAACTATCCCCGTTATTTTTCCCTCTACGACTCTTTTGGTCATAGAGCCGGCACTCTTTTGGTCTATGACTCTTTTGTGTAGGCGAGCCGGCACAGTGGTAGCGTCTCTGACTCACAATCAGAGCGTTGCTGTGCTGCCGATGTGGTGAGATCGAGTCAAGGTCACGGCTCGATTTGCTCGTCTACCCGCACGTACGCGGACAAATAATACGTACGTCTTCTCTGGCATACCCGGGCCAAATAAGTAACAAGGGCACACAATATACTACACACATAAACAACACTCTTCCCCCCACCGCACGGCTTGCTCCCGTGCGTGGGTTAAAGGTTGGCTAATATCTCTCTGGCTGGGGTGGGGCGTGAGTTCTATCACGGCCGGAGGGGGAAACAGGTCTATGACCTAATGCCTGAAAGTGAAGATGATGATGATGATGACTCTTTTGGTTAGTCTGTTGTAGAATATATTTACAATCCATAGAGCTCTTCTATTTAATTGTTTTAGAAAATTTCTATCTTTTCCAACTCTGTGAACCGCTTCTTCATTCTTCAGCTTCTCCACCCAACTTAACCGAAACAACATTCTATAACACCATGCCTTAAAAATTGAAAGTTTTTTTGTTTTTTCTTGCGCCAATTCCCCAAGAGTCACTCCTATTCCACACATAGGTTTGCAGAAGATGCTTCCTCATCTTCAAACTGATCTTCTTTGATGTGAGTAGCACATTATGATGCTCACATAAATCAATCAAGTCAATAATTTTTATTGAAAGCTTTCTTATGCCTGATGTATTCTACTCACAATCTCCCTACAGCTTTTTCCATCAAACGTGATCATGCTACCCACGTAATTGCATTCTGCCACTTCTTGGACGATCTCATTTTTCAATGATAGTCCTATTCCGCCCTGTATCTCTCTACTGCAACCCATGATTTTGTCTTGCTTCTGCTTATTTTTATATTAAAATCTTCTTCCATTATCCTACCTATTGCGGTTAGAATTTCTTGTAGACATTGTGATACCAATTTGAACTTCTTCTATAAACTTATCGATTGCCTTCTGAAAATATAAATTAAATAAATATGGGGACAAAGAACAGCTTTTCCAATGCAGGCTCCTTCATTAAGTGGATATGAACTCAAAAACTAGGATAAACATTTGAGCCATGCCTCAACCACCACACAACTATCAATGTTAACACAAAGCAATTTTGTACTCGCAAGACGGCTGTAGCAAACCGCAGTTAAAATCACTCTTGCTCACATAATTAATTACCGTAATTATTTAATTCTACTAATATGACTGCATTTCACTGGGATTTTTGTTGAGTTTGACATCTTCCTTTTGCCTTGTTTCTCCGAGGGAGCAACCCTCAAACACCTTGCTAAGATACCGTTTTAAAGCGGTACTACAATCAAGGTAAAGATAAGTCGCCAATAGGCTAGCTATTCTTGTTGCTACTACCATTTAAAGTAGTAGTCAAGGTATGATAGGATAATAATGGAAAGGCACATAACGATTTACTCAATGTATCAATGACCGCCTCTGACAATGTAGAACATACTTAGTGACTAATGATTGTTCAACGTCGGTAGAGAGTATTCTGTCCAGTTTGTCTAGGTTACATCGTTACGTGATGAGCCACCATCTTCGTTTTCTGTTACTCGTTATAGTATAGATTTATTGATAACCTCACATTTTTTGATATAGTGCAGATTGATATTGATATAGTACACATAGTATATTGATATAGTATAGATTTTGACCGATCCTCACAAACCCTTCACCAAAAAATTCATTGATCGACGGTCACTACGAATTGAAGGATTTATTTATAATACTAATAATTATTAAGTAAAACAAATAATAATAAGAAACAAGTAACAATAGTATTAATATATGAGAATAGGTAGAACATCATTTTGGCTGCAATACATATTCAAGCTACGTGAACTGTCCATTTAGTAGTAACGTTTTTGTTGGCCTCAATACTTTACCTTGAAACATTGTGAATATCCGTGTGTGTGTGTGTGTGTGCGCGCGCGCGCATTTGTAGTTTCCTTCAGCTGCACAGTTGCTACTTTCTGAAACGGCACAATATATTTGGAAACCTTTCAACCATCGGCGGCTGTGATAACGGAATTGCAACCACTATCGTATTCTTCTCAACACTATTTGTTGCGAAACTCCTTTACTTTATATTACGTGTGTTACATTCAGAACATATAGATGACTGTCCTCATTTTTTCCTTGGACAGTTATTTATAATTATAGATCAGTGGTTATTTTTAGGACGACACTGCTTTTAGGATGAGAGCGCGTATTAGATTTAATTAAACCAAACCTTTCGTCGTTTCTGCGTTGAGTTTTCCTAATAGTTACGCCGAAACTGGATCACATTTTGATGTCGCTCTAATTTTACTTTAATTACCCCCCCCCCCCACACACACACACATTTTTTACACACAAACCTATTAAAGCGCTATACGTATGCCGAACAAAGCATAAATAGGATTACTGACCTGCCGTGCCGTGGTCAATCAACCTCTACCGGCAGTTGCCAGATGTCTTGAAGGACATACGTGTCTGTCAATCATGCGTCAGTGCATTGAACGACATTAAACACAGTTCCCCTTAAATAGCTATTACTCCGATCCTATTCCTCGTTTATTCATAATATAGTCCCCAACCAAAAACAATTCATGTTATTACACTGAAATAATCGCTGCTCACAAGGGATTGTAAGTTTCATCACAGTAATAAGCACGCACGCACGGAATTATTTCATTTCTTGTAAAAAAGATGTTTTCACAAATAAAATATGATGTAAAAAAATAATAATTATTTTTGAAAAAATACTTTTACAACTTACATAATCATTGGATTGATTTTAAGTTGGGCCAACATGTAATAAAATAACAACACTACTTGAATTTTTCACGCACGCACATTTTTCTTGTCTATGTTTCTGTCTCCAGTTCTTGTGTTCCCTATATTGCCCTTTGTACATCTGCTTTTGCGTTCAGAATCTTTATTACTGTCCTTTGTTCCCTACGCCTACTCCATAGTAAAGGCAACATTTTAGAGGTTCAAAATGTATAAATTCTAAAACTACATAAACATTTAGATCTAAAGAAAGTCTATTCTAAATTTTTTACAAATTATTCAAAACTTTTTCATAGTTTAATCACAACTTTCTAACTACAAAATATCAGTTCGTTAGTTATGAATATTTTAGCATCACGATCCACGTTTCACAATAAGAATACAAAATCGAACTTGTCGTTTTTTAAAACTAACACTTGTACAATTTGACAATTTACTTAGAATACTGTTTTTTGTCAATAACGCAACAGGATGTAAGTAATAATAATTTTTTGTATGCACAGGATATGATTAAATGTTATATCGCAAACTGACACGTTTAAGGATTATTATTAAGGCAGTATGATGATTAAACATAAATCAGGTATATGTCTCATAAAGTTTCTCGAGAAACTTTGGACACAAATGTACGTTTCACGTTCATTAATAATTGTCTAAGCATTCGTTGTTTTTGTAAATAGTAACTGTTTTTCAATATTGTGACTGCAAGTGCACAGTGTATATGTTCTGACGATGGTCTGTGACTGAAATCGGTCAAATTTAAGAATGTGAGTAATTAAAACGTTATTATAAATCATATGTATGGTATCTTTAGGTATGAACAATGAATACACCACAATAGAAGATTGCACATTTTTAGGTTAGTATTTTGCGCAGCGTCTTTGACAAATCATGGATGGCGTTCAGACAAATGACACAAGTAAACGAACAGTTGTGAGTAAAAACTTAAATATGGTAATTGTCCGGTCAAATACTCTATACAACAGTAGGCCTAACGTATATAACTTAAGTAACGAAAAGTCGTTATACTACTTTCACTTTTTCAATATCCTTCTGAAAACGTGTGCCTAGGTCTGGGTAAGATGATCACATACTATGATGGTGAACCATACCATTGTAAATCCGTATACAATACATAAAATAACAAGGGAAGAAACACGAGGAAAGCAATAGTGGCATTTATCTACAGCTTCAATAAAATATAAAACCACACATTTAATAAAACGTTTCTAAAACAGTAATTTCTGAAACCATAAAAAGAACGAAAACTGTTCTTTTATGTGCCAGCAAATAGCATATACAGAATGAAAGAGTTGAATAAGTAGTAGTTGAGAACAGGATGATAGTACACACTGTTTACCACTGTCGACTTACGAAATGGTTTCAAAGACACTGTGCCACAAACAGCGATTGTACGTCAGCGGAAACAACAAATACATTCTCTCGCAGATATAGACAGTTTCAAAAAGATATATCTACAGCAAAATATTGAGGTCAACACAAGTGGACAGATACCGGACAAGGGTACCGTATACAAATTTTATCTTAGACGTATGTCGGAAAATAAGTAGGCACGTAAAAAATAAGAACCATCCGAATTCTAGACTTACGTTTTATAAAGGCATTTGTAGGTTTTTTATAAGCTATCGTTAAGGCTATTCGATATTTTACGGTATGCGTATTTTCTTCAAACGATCTTTCTTACGAATTTCCTTCCACAATGTTATTTTACCACATGTCCCTTCATATATTTCAAAATTCTACGAATAATTTATTTTTTAATTCCTATTGATGTTAAAACATCTTAAAATACTTGGCATTTTCTCTAGCTTCATGTCTGAAAAACACTTATTGATAGAAAGTCACAGCCAAGTGCTGTCATGCTTCATTCATCCTAAAATTGTTTCCTCGTACGTCAAAAAATTGTTTGCGGCTTGATTTCAGTTTTTTTTCGTGTTGTCTTTACATAACTACTGGTGCGGTGCTATAGCTTAAGTCGAGTCCTAACATACGTTAATTTCTGACTCCACTGGTCTGTATGAACCGCTGATCTCCGCCAATTTTTATCTATGACTCTTTTGGACCCTATTCGATTCCCTCCTCCAATGTTTTCTTTGTCAGCTTCCTCATCGTTTTATTATACAGAACCAGTAATTCCACCATTATTTACTTTTGATTTTCTGCACACGTTACTTATTATACAATTAAACTAACAAGCTGTCAAGTAATATAAATGTGATTCATTATTAATATGCATCTGCAGGATAGACTTAAATTTTATTTTATTAATTCATTAAAGATTACGGAATAATAAAGAACAAACAAATGTAAAGATAAATTAATATAACCCTTTTCATCTCTCAGAGTTATACTGTATAAATGTTGGACAACTCTAAATATGGAGAGACACATTATTTGACGAACGTAGAACTCAAACCAATTTTTTTGTTATATAATAAAGATTTATGCAGTCCATTTCATTTGCCAAACAAAGCCCATCAAAATGAGTATTCCATGTAATTATAATGCATAAAATATTAGATTAAGTGATAACACATTCATCAAATAATACACATTCATTAAATAATAATAATTTAGATAATTTTTCTGTAACCTCTTTCCTTAATTTTGTGGAACTTATTCTACCTGTTTTGTGATGCTACTGAAACAACAATGGTACCGCCTGGTTAGATTACTGGCATTCGTTTGAAGGTGACGCACACCTCAATAAGATTTTTATAGAGTTTTACAAAACCTATCATAGGGGGTGAAAAATTGTTACTCTCAATGGCAAGTGTATTTTTATATTTACTGTTTGCAATTGTTTTCCACATGAATTTATTGAGTGTGTTGTATTTTAAAAGCCTGGTAATTTTCCATTGTCAGACAAATGTTATCAAGAGTAGGTCTACTTCAAAAACTTTAATAAATAATAAAATAAGTAATAATTATCTTTCTGCATAGTCCTTTTACGTGACGAAACATTTATTACAAATTCCTGGCTTAAACTATTAAACTACAAACGGAACGATGTCGGCTAATAACAAATGGATTATTACTACAGTTTTCTTATCTTATTTCTTTCTACTCCTGGGTTTAGACACACTATCAGTTTCGCCTTTACTAAGGCTGTCAAAGGTCTCCTTTCCTGCGTGGCTCCTAATTCATTACAATTTCTTGGTAGTCTGCAAGTACAAAGTGCATCTGTGTTCTGCTTTCACTATCATTGCATCTATTCTATCACTGACGCTGTAAAAGCCAAGGCCTGCTAATTTGGTATGTCATTCCATTTATTGCGACACAGATTCACCTACCTCTATTTATCCTAGCTACACTACGTTAGCATTAACACGACTAGTGTACTTTACAAAACTTTAATTTCTTGTGTTTTATTACTATACTCCCTAGTAATCTCTATATTTTGCCACAAATTTTCTAAAAAATATTCATATTTTTTTCAATATTTCCACATTTGACGGACCCACATACAAGGTTTAAAAAGTAAAGTGATTTTTGTTAAATTATTCTGACACAACAGACTTATTTTATTGCACAATAAGTCTCCTATAATAAGCCGTCGCTTTTAATTTAGAACATGAAAGAATTTGGCCATGAGGTTTTGCTAGTCGGTAAATTTAATGTATCGTTTACTACTTGAGACATGTAGCATGTAGGACTGCCAGGGCCAACGCTACCTGTTTTGCCACATTCTGAAAAAACTCTTTCTCCGCGCCTCCTAGCTAAAGTACAATGCCTTACAGAGAATTATTGAAGAAACGTATACAGTAAAACAGAAATCTCCCTTAAATTTTAAAAGGTAAATATTTGCAAGGAGGCCTAATAGGAAAAGACTGAGAGTAAGAAAGTCCTAAACCAGGATTAGTACTTTAAGATCCAATGTACTTAAATTGTCAAATCTTAATGTTGTCATCTTTAAATAAGTGAATATCTGTAACACACATTTACACAATTAGTTTGTAACAAGAACTAAGAAAATTGTGATCCTAAAAATACATTAAAATATTATTAGAATTTATTTTCTTTTTATTCCTGCCATTTAAGATTCACTTTAAAATAAAGCATTAGTTTTTCTTTTTAGATGCTTTTAAAACATTACAGACATGTGATTGAGAATGAACTATAAAAATGAAAGTCGTTGTGTTAGTTTAAAACAATGTTTAAGTTTCAAATATGAGAACAACTTGACATTATTAGTATATATTATTGAATGTGTTAAACTGCTTATTATTAGTTACATATTTAGATAATAACTTATAGAAGTTATTATATATTACAAAACACTGAAACTCTTGATTAAAGGAAAGACATTTTTAAATATCTGAAAAAGTGAAAATTATGTGAAAAAAAATATTTGAAAACATATTTTTGTGGCTTTAACAGCCACACAACCTTTAACTAAGAACAGTACAAATTTTTTACTGGTTCGTGTTTAATTGATACTGTCAATTAACAAATTTTTATTGACAACAAAAAAATATACGAACTAAACATTTGTCTCTTTAAATTCATCGCCCCCAGACTGGCTGACCTCTGGAAATACACATGTTGCACCCCCACTAGAGCTGTCCCTGAGGCTGAGAACTGTCAGTAGTATGAGAGTTACGGTTACCTGTTGATTCCTGTTGTATCAGATTCCGTTAGATCACCATCTTTCATTACATTAACGATCCCAAATTCTACGTGTTCTGATTTTAGATATTGTTTCTCCAGGATTTCCCTTATCATCATCAGCCGTGGCTCTACAACCCTTGGTGAGTCTTGGCCTGCTCCAAGAGTCAATTACATTTCTCCCTATTGCGTGCCCTGGATTCCCCTTTTAGATATTTTTTTTAAATCTATAAATGCGGTATTATTTTAACATAGTCGTATAATTATAATTACCACCTAATTTTTCTGAATGTAAATTAAAAATTCAGTTTACATAAAAATGTATTTATGTATTCATTTATTATGCACATTACGTATACATGTGTAAACTACATCTAGGCTCTAGTTTACACACTTATGAAAATTACGTATCTGCTTGAGTAAGCTTAAAACAAACAACATAAGCTAATAGTGAGTGAGATAGAGGATTAAGAGAAAGGAGAAAGAGAGACAGATAGGTAGATAGACAGATAGACAGACAGACAGGAAAGAAATCAAGTCGTCTAAGAAATATAACGATCGGGAGGATACAGTAGAAATTATATCACATAAAGAAGAGAGGAATAGCCTCAATAATAGACTTTTTGTATCAATGAAGTACATTTTTCCTAAAGTTCAGATAAAGAGTACTGATTATAACAGTCACCGAATAAATGTGATATAATGCAATACTAGGGGCGGAAACTGTCAGCTCAGCACTCTGCGTTAACGTTTAGCCTGAGAAGTGGAAATGGATGGACGTGCTGTTGTTGTCGTCTCCAACATAAACACTGATTGTCTCTTACATGTGACATGGTCAGGGCGGAGCGCGCTTACACAATATGTAAGGCATGCCAATACTGTATTTCACTATGACAACCACTACTTGCCTTTGGCGTGTTAGCGGTGAATTACTAACATGCCATAGATATCAAATATTGTGCAGTCTCTTGTCTTAATAGGATTAGAGAGAGGGTATCGTCGAACCGTCCTTGCGAGTTAACTCAATGCAGCATATTTCCTACTGACTATATAGTAGCATTAATATTATCATATACCCTATACACCTATAAAAACTTATGCGCATCCTTGTGAAAACTCTGCTGCGCCGACGGAGTTAACGACCAAGAATTTGGTTGACGCAAGTGGTCGCGCATTGTGGTCAGACAGGCTCATACGCTCACAAGAATGGTTGCGAAATGGGTACCTTTTAAAACAGCCTTACCAACCGCATAATTGTGATCAGTGTGTACGCTAGTCTGGGACACGGCGCGCAAAGATACAAAACGTATAGACTGTCGAATCCAGGAATATCGGGCCTCAAAGCGGATTACGTCTCAACGCCAAAACGCTGGATCTGTTCCCTAAAATTACCGCCAATGAAGCTGACCTCGTGTATCCGCAAAAGTGGAATGTATTCCATTGGAAGTAACAAATAACTTTTTTAAATATAGTAACAGATAACGAACTGCCTACAACTGCATCTAATTGAACTAAGGTGAAAGTAAACTTTTTGTTACGTAGTAAATGGAATGCATTTTATAATACTGTTCTCTGTTTCAAGAGTGTTGTCTTTTGCTGGCAAATCTCATTTTATGAGTAATATAAATGCTGCTGGCTCCTCCTTTGTACGGACACAGGGCTAATCAAACTTGTTTGTCCTGTTTTACAAAAAGAAACTGAAAACAAAAAATAGTGCTTTAAAGTAACAAATTTATAAAAAGCAAAACTATTGGCAGTAAATAAAATAATGACAAATGTTTGTTAGAATCAGTAAATTCTGGTTTTGAAATGTTCCATTTAAAAGACTTTCCTTAAATTACCTAATTAGATTAACATTTAAAAAGTTTTAAATTCTGTAAAATTATATAAAATAAATGAATGACAATAGTTTCTCCTTTTTCTGCTATCAAATAGTAGGATAACGATAGGATAAGCTACCTTATCTGAGCCGTTCGACGTACAAGCGCCGTAGAGTGGCTCGCATTACATCGTAGCCGCCCATTATTGCTCCAGAATATTCTCCCAGTTCTGAGTCGTCTTCAACACAACGTTCTACGTCGTACACTAAATAGATACTACTCCCACAGTCCGTAATTCCTTTAGTAAGCTATTAGGAACCGTTGTAATTAGTGGAAATGAAAATAGGCGTTTGTTTACTATTAACTAAGATCTACGAATTTTAAGGGTTTAATAATTTAAAATGTAAGTAGTGAGTTGAATGGTTGTTGGCACTTACAAAAAATTAATTTTATAAAGTTGAAATTAGCAAGTTCTTTATGCTCAAAAACTAATACTGCTTAAGCTTGTCAAATAAGTTATTAATTTATTTTGAAGAATACCTCCGTCTGTTACAATAAACAAATTTAAACTAAGTATATTCCAGAAAATTATACAGTATTACATTTGTGTTTTACAATTTGGTTTTAAGATTTAAAATCTTAAAATTGTTGTCTATATAATAATATATTTAACAACAAATATTATTTAATAAGCAGTTTTGCTGAATACTTTTGAAAGAAGATACTCAACTATAGTGAGCATGCATTTTCCGTTATTTCGAAATATAAATTTTGTACAGGAAGTAAGAGTAAGGCAGGGAAACGAGAGGCTGAAAAAACATGGAAATATCGTTTTCGTAGCAGAGACGTGCGGTGATATTTTTAGAATAGTTACAGGCTGGCTTAGCCTTATCCCATTTACTGAATGGGGTCATATAACTGACTGGCGCGAGCACGCACACGCACATACTCACGAAATCAGAGATCACATCAGGTCTAGGTGATTTATATACAGTAGAGACACAACAAAGTAGACGTCTCAGTAATAGGACCACACAGTCAGCAAGAAAAAGGGGTTACACGTCACCTTCAGATAACACGTTTTCAAAATCATTGCTCCATTGACCAGCTACAATAGAGTACGCACGGCTAGCCAAAACGATTTGAGCTACAAAATCACGCAAATATTCCAAACCTAACATCATCGAACTTATATACTAAAGTCTCATAATATAGCAATATAGGTACGAACTAAGAAAATTATAAGAACATTAAAAATTGTCTAATTAAGTTAATGGACTGATATGTTATTATGACTTATTGTTATATAGTTGTTATATAGTTGTTATATTTTGTTACTTAGTGTTATATTTATTATATGTATACTTAGTTATATTTATTTACGTACATGATGTGTATTTATATTGCTTGTGTTGTGGGGGGTTAATATTTCTCATTTTATTTTGCATCAGTTAAACTAATACTGTTATTTGTTAAATATTTTTATCTATCTCATTTGTTTACACTATTTTCTATTTAAACAAATACTTACTATATGTTAATACATCTGTTTAAGAATATGTACAAATTCATTTTTGTGGTCGCTAATGACCGTTGCTGTTGCAGCGACCGTATAAATAAATATAATATATAAAAAAAAAGTCTCATAAATCTGAACACACGCCCAATGATTCTACAGACAAGAATATTTGTTTTGGTATGAGTTCTACAGATTTTTTTTAGTATTCTTCCGGTTTGGACCGCGTCATAAATGTCTTGTTGACAACGTTTCACTCATACTGCAATGAATATCCTCAGGTATAAGTGACGAATAATATGCTTCTTCCGTCCATACCGGAAGAAGACTTCATAAACATAATGGACACCGGCCGCGGAAGCCTACGTAAGAATCTAGAATTTTTTGTTTTCACATGAGTACGTACTTTGTCCATTTAATGAGATTAATGTAATCTAATTAATAATTTAAGTATTTCAAAACAATTGATTTTTAAATACATAATAAGGACATACGAAGAAATAAATATTTGCGTATATGCGTGGAGTTATAGGAGAACACTCTGTTAGTACAAGAAACAAAAATTCTCCAAAAGTTTGGTGAATTTTTAAACTCACTTATTCAGACGCCTTTAACTATCTCATTTTAAAGCAATATGAATCAAAAGTACAAGCAAGAATATTTTTGCCAATCCTCTTTTTTTTTGACGACAGCGAGAAACATTTAAACGGTTTCGAGGGACAATAATGTGTTCCCTATTTAACTAGTTAGTGCACCAGCGTCTTTTAAATTTTATTGCCAAACATTGTTAACTGTTATCTGTAGTGACGGTACTCTATCCTAATTGAACTCTTTTTAAATTCAGGAAACTTCTGGGCACATAATTATTTACTTCATTAGACCATTTCATTTAGAATTGTAGGCTTTTTTAAAAGTTTAATACAGATTAAAACTTGGAAAAATAGTCTACCTGTGTACAGGTAAGATAGACGATTTACCTTAGTATGCAGATATTTTAAAAGTCTTTTTCCTTTGTGTCAATGTGTTTGCAGACGTCATGACAAAACGTTAGCTCTTACGACTTCTACCAGGAATATTGTAGACAAACGTATTGTTACAATGGTACCCTGATACGCCTATCCCACAGGCTAATGTTTATAAAAGTTACCGTGCTTAAAGCTTTTACGTACTACTTCGCTCTACTGCTTCTTACCTTTATTGATAAATTTACAAGGCAAACTTAGGTGCTGTGGAATCTGATAGTCACTGTGAGGTCAACATCGATTAATCGATAATATTGGATTAATCAATTGTGTCCAGTATTTTCAGGTCTTATGCACTGCGCAGGTCACAGTATAGGTTATGGGTCGTTAATACCTACTAATGCATAGTTCAGATTCAGGTCAGTACGGGAGGAAGCGGTGACGGGACGTACATTGGACCCTCATCAGTCGGGGCTTTGCATGTTAATAACAGACGAAGGAAATTGGATAGACAACATCGATACTGCCTTACCCATTCACGTAGATAGACAGAGCGAGCGCACACACACAATATGACGATACTGTAATTAACAACGTGTTATCGTCAGGCACACTATGAGGTCTATCGAATCAGGCCGGGTAACCGCGCGACGGAATTGTAATAAATGGTTACGTACAAATGAAGTTATTATTTCCGATAAGTCAGAATTGTATTATATTACATCGCAGCTGTTATTTACACTTTATTTTGCTGGCACAAGATTGGCCAGGCCTATGCCAATCTAAAACCTGGTGAGTTGATAAATCGAATATAAATAACCAGATGAGCTCGGCAAGATGATCGTCGTTCGTGAAAAGGTGAAAAAATTACTTGAGAGAGAATACCGGTGATGTAGCCCGAAGAGCTGGCTGAGAACTCAGCGGACGAAGTCTAATCCAAAACAAAAGCTAAAATTTAACTGCATACCTGAAAAAGAAAGAATCCGGTGTATTATTTTTACTGTTTTTATATATAATAAACTGAAGTTTACTGTACTGCACTGCACAACTCTGTAATAATGACAATGAACATTCATCCACCTTGACGGAGTAGCTCATTATGTTCACGGTTTTGTTGAACCGTCAAAGTAATGCCGTTAAAGTAGATTAATATTCATGTCTAAGTTAATATCGTTTCATATTTTTCTAGGAAAAGTAACTAGTTTTCTAAAAAAAACTAACCTACAATTTCATTAGTACATGAACGTCTGTTTGTATTTTTACGAGGTCCCATGGATGGCGATCTTAGAACAGTGTAGCAAATAACAAAACGCCAGAGAAGTCGATAATTTGTATTAGCACTTGTCTAAACTGTTGTGCCCAGCACATTCCACAATATTATTATTCCATAATATTTATATATTGTAGTACATTCCATGAACGTTGAGCTTGAGTAAAATTGCAATTTGTTTATACTTGAGATAAATTTTGAAAAGCAAAGTACGTCCCGTACTTTCCTTTTGTAAAGTAGGGAGGGGTGTTGTGCCCAGCACATTCCACGTTATGATTTTATACATAATTGTAAATGAGGATTCTACTCATACTCAAACTACTCAATGTATTATTTTATTTTACCTTAAGAATTATTTTAAGGAACAATCTGAGCGATTGTGAGGAAGTGTGCTGACCATTTTTTCTTATCATGGCACGTGTAGCGAGTTATCAACCAGGGAAGCTAAGAATTGTTTACTCGTCAGTGTTCGCGAACAAATTCCGCTTTGGTTCACAAAAATCAATGTCAAATTGTCCCCTCGTGTGACCTGATAAGTTTCGAGACACGTGCAGAGTCCAGTTCTGATTGGCTAAAATTTGGGCGTTAACTCATAGAGACTTTTTGCGTCACGCAGGGTATAAAACTGACGAGAGCACTGGGAAGCACACACTCTCTTTTTTCACTTGTTCACTTTTTGGTGTCCTTGCGCACTGTCCGTGCATCTTCTGTCTACGATGGAGCAACATCAAAAGCGTAATTACAACTCTGTTTTTGTTTTACTTAGTTCAAACATAAAGCATTAATCGATTTTGGATAATGAATTATTTATACTCAGAAGTGCTCAGTAGTGTTCTAAATTAATTTGTTAAGGAATACGTATAATTGATATCTTAATCATTTATGCCTAATTTAAAGCGGTAACGTACCAAATTCCGAAATATAGTTAGTAAAGCTTTTATAATGTTTTAATAAAGAATAGTCAGTAATAAAGAATGTTTTTTTTTTATATATAATGTTATGTCTTAATGA
The DNA here is from genome assembly GCA_034769895.1 of Magicicada septendecula. Lineage (NCBI taxonomy): Eukaryota > Metazoa > Arthropoda > Insecta > Hemiptera > Cicadidae > Magicicada > Magicicada septendecula. Next base: position 476,615,561 of record CM068367.1, on the reverse strand, counting down.
AAACACTCAATTGAATTATTGTAACAAGAGTATGTCACTTCAATTATTGTTATTTTGTTCATTTGTATTGACATTATTGTCATTTGTTCATCAAGATAAAACTTGTTAACGAACGTAGATACTCTAATGAATTAAAGAAATATTATTAATCTAAGTAAATGCCTTATTTAATAACGAGCCATTCCCACAGCTATCCTGTCCGCACAACTGGTGCTTTCACTTTGTGAGGCCCCAGCCCCGGGCGTTACAACAAATTTGGTGTCAGAATTTGGGATATTAAATTTGGGAATGTTAGTTTACTTACATTAATTAATCGTTTCTCTTATTAAAGTGGCTCTTTATTAATGGGCAATAGTAGTAAGAAGTTAAAGAAAGAATTAAGTGATGATTCGTTAATGGCTCAAAGGTTTTGGGGCTTGTTCGAACTTTTTATGCGGGTTGGTACGCGTGTTGGGATTATATCAGCTTATTATACCCACAGTAGTCCTGTCACTTTACCTGTTTATAACACACCAGTCCAATCCAAGATCCTAATACTATTTGGAGGGGTGCGAGACTATCTTTCGAAGTTAATTACAAAGAATCGTAGAAATTAATTATTTAAATAAAACTATTAAGAGTTTGATTACAAATGTCTAAAATGTCTGAGGTAGCTGAATTAAAACGTATCGTAGCCGAGTTACAAGAGCGTATCCAGGCAACAAGTACTGCACCTGTCGCTCCTACTGTCACTAAGGATCTGACTATAGCAAACTTAATTGAAAATTGGAGGGGCGATGGTACAGGTATTCCTGTTCATGCTTTCTTTAAAAAGATTCACGATGCCGCGACAATAGGCAATTGGAACGATTCTGATAAGGTTCGCATCGTTTCGCTAAAATTAAGGGGACCTACAGCATTGTATTATAACAGTTGTCCGCAGTTACAGAAAGCAGATTTAAAGTATGACGTTTTAACACAGTGTTTTATTGAGCGATTTAAAGTTAAGCAGTTAGATCAGTATCATTATACAGCACTTCAGTCAGCGACACAGCGTAGGGATGAAACCCCAGAATCTTTTGCTGATCGTTGCCGAATTTTATGTTCAAAGACTATTAGACAAGTTGCTGATCCTATGGAGCAGAAAGTCATCGAGGAAGAGGCGGAGCGTCGACTTTTAGCTGCATACATAAATGGCCTACAAGGTGTTGTGGGACAGCAAGTACGATACCGATTACCTAACACTATGCAGGAGGCAATTCAGGTCGCTAATACTGTGGCTTCAGCTGATCGACAACAGCAGCATACTTCATGGGGACATGGTAAGAGAAATAACGCCGATGGACATGTCTTTGTGACTAGTGTCACCTGTTATCACTGTAAGAAGGTAGGTCATTTAGCTAAGAATTGTTTTAAAAAGTTATAAAGAAAAGCTAGTGGTAAAACTCAGCCACATAATGCTCACAGTACCAGTTATAATCAGAACCGTAATAATAAAAATAATAACAACGCACAAAAAAAGGCTTTGAAAGACATAGAATGTTATAATTGTCACGCTAAGGGGCATTACGCTCGTAACTGCAATAGTAAGCAAAATACACACCCAAAACGCCAGCAGTTCGACTTGTTAGGGCACGGCAAAGTCGAACGGACGAGTTATTACTACAATCTCTTCTACCTACAATCTCTTCTAACTTTTGAAATGATTTAGTAATTATGGGTGAAACTGAAAAGAAATTATGTAAATTTATAATAGACACTGGATCTAGTATTTCTTTAATTAAGGAAGGTATCAGTAGATGTGCCACGCATAAAACTGTTATAAATGCTAAAGGGGTTACCGGGAGTAACTTATTCGTAAAAGGGACACAAAATTTGAGGTTACGTCTGGGAAGTGTTGAAGTTGTACAAACTTTTCTTGTAGTACCAAGGGATGATAGATTTTTTCATGTTTACGACGGTATACTAGGCCTCGATTTAGTAAAGTCACTGGGTGCAATAATAGACTTGCCATCACGACGCCTGAGTTTGAAAAATAACTCGGTAGTCATATCACTCGACTCCGGTGTAGAGGATTGCGGGGTAGTTTCCACTGGTATTACTAACGGTTGTGGGCCTGATCAGCCTATAACTCGTTGTAATTTTGTCGGGAATGATGCAGAATTTTGGTGTGTCATGAATGCTTCCGAGCAAGAGTTACCACCCTTAAGTGAGGTATTAGTAAATTACCGAATAGTCGGTCTACGTGACATTCCGGTGCCACGAGAGGTTTTAGTAGAACCACGAGAATTAGATGTGCAGGGTATAAGAGTGGCCCGTGTACTGAGTACTGTAGACACCGATAACAATGTAGTTGTTAAAGTTGTTAATTGTAGTGGAGAACCACTTGTAATTCAAAAGGGAATTACGTTAGGTCTGGCAGAGAAATACCAGCCTGAAGTTTATGGAAGTGTAAGAGTTGTTGATGTTCTAGAACATGAGAAACATAATAGTGATGATAATTTTGGTAGTAATGAGAATATTGATGAATTAATATTAGGGAAATTAAAGCGCTTATCCGAGAGTGACAGTGAAGTTTTGAAACCTGTGTTATTAAAATACAGAGATTTGTTCCGTGAGGATCCGGAGCATAGAGGGTGTCTTGTAGATATAAAGCATAAAATACATACTGGTGATAGTTTACCGATTAAAAAGAAACCTTACATACTTCCTGAGTCAATGAAGAGTGTGATACAGAGTCATATAACCGAGATGCTAGAGAAAGATGTAATAAAACCTTCAAACTCACCGTGGAGTAGTCCAGTTGTGATAGTTCCGAAAAAGAGTCCAGGCGGTATACCTAAGTACAGCTTTTGTGTTGATTATAGAGCGTTAAATAGTATAACAAAAGGGTATGCTTATGCGTTACCAAATATTGTTGAGACGTTAGATTGTTTGGGAATTTCTAAATATTTTACTACGCTAGATTTGGCTAGTGGCAAATTGTGATGCGTTAAGCAGACATACCTATCTCATGTCGTAGTATAGGTTGAGATAAGAAACCACGGAGTCAGAAGAAGCAGCAGATGAAGTTCCAGAGGTAACTTCGCCAGACGGAATGAATGTTACAGCAGTCTATGTAAAACCAGGTGTTAGAGTTGCACATTCTCAATTATAAATTAAAGAGTTTGTTTGTTTAATAAAGCAATGTATTGAACCTACATAAAGAATTGAGAAGTACGTAAGAAAAATGTAAACAAGAAAAAGTAATAATAATTATAATAGTTGTGAACACACCTAAGGAAAACTAAATTTTGAGTCTCGTTATATTCAGCACTCTTTGTTTTGAATGTAACAGATAAAACAATGTTTATATAGAAAAAGAGACATTTATGTAGTATTGTAAATATTGCGTGATATATATATATATATATATATATATATATATATATATATAAATGTGTACATCGACACAATGTGGTATCTACGCACAGCTGAGCGCGTACAGCTGCTTTAGCGATAGCAATGACTGACCGTAGACGGCGCAGTCTTATCTTTTTGTTTTGTTGGTTTGTTTACATATAGATTTCATGATGTAAATAGAGTAGGAAATACTACTATACTACTTACTATATATATTGTAGTACATTCCATGAACGTTGAGCTTGAGTAAAATTGCAATTTGTTTATACTTGAGATAAATTTTGAAAAGCAAAGTACGTCCCGTACTTTCCTTTTGTAAAGTAGGGAGGGGTGTTGTGCCCAGCACATTCCACGTTATGATTTTATACATAATTGTAAATGAGGATTCTACTCATACTCAAACTACTCAATGTATTATTTTATTTTACCTTAAGAATTATTTTAAGGAACAAGTTGAGCGATTGTGAGGAAGTGTGCTGACCATTTTTTTTATAATGGCACGTGTAGCGAGTTATCAACCAGGGAAGCTAAGAATTGTTTACTCGTCAGTATTCGCGAACGAATTCCGCTTTGACCCCTCGTGTGACCTGATAAGTTTCGAGACACGTGCAGAGTCCAGTTCTGATTGGCTGAATTTTGGGCGTTAACTGATAAAGACTTTTTGCGTCACGCAGGGTATAAAACTGACGAGAGCACTGGGAAGTACACACTCTCTTTTTTCACTTGTTCACTTTTTGGTGTCCTTGCGCACTGTCCGTGCATCTTCTGTCTACGATGGAGCCACATCAAAAGCGTAATTACAACTTTGTTTTTGTTTTACTTAGTTCAAACTTAAAGGATTAATTTGAATTAATTAATTGGATAATGAATTATTTATACTCAGAAGTGCTCAGTAGTGTTCTAAATTAATTTGTTAAGGAATATGTATAATTGATATCTTAATCATTTATGCCTAATTTAAAGCGGTAACGTACCAAATTCCGAAATATAGTTAGTAAAGCTTTTATAATGTTTTAATAAAGAATAGTCAGTAATAAAGAATGTTTTTTTATATATAATGTTATGTCTTAATGAAAACAGTCAATAGAAGTATTATTGTAACAAGAGTATGTCACTTCAATTATTGTTATTTTGTTCATTTGTATTGTCATTATTGTCATTTGTTCATCAAGATAAAACTTGTTAACGAACGTAGATACTCTAATGAATTAAAGAAATATTATTAATCTAAGTAAATGCCTTATTTAATAACGAGCCATTTCCACAGCTATCCTGTCCGCACGACTGGTGCTTTCACTTTGTGAGGCCCCAGCCCCGGGCGTTACAACAACACACTTACATTACAGTGGTTCTGGGAGTTACACAATTGTTCGGTACGCTGACAGTTAATTAAGCACGACAGTTCGCAACACGCATAATCAATCAAACGCTTGACACTTTTACTAATACTTTTTCGTTATAACACACTCTCTAATTACTTGATACAACTCCCTTCGCAAAACTGTTATTATTATTTGTAGAATGAGCTGGCCATCATCTGTCCCGTACTGTATTTTAAACAACAAAGAAAGTCCGTGTTGGCCTCAAACGTAAACGAGAGAGCTCCACAATATTCTACATTAATCGCGAACTGCCGAGAATCTGTTAGTTCAGCTAGAAATGTCTATACAGCTTTGGGTAATTCTGGAGATTGCAGCATAAGTGAGAAGCGTCACGTAGTTTGTACAAATGTCACGTCGGCGTAGTAATACTGAAGTATACAATACAGGAGATGGTTTAAACTTAGCAGAGGAAATAGGGGAAGTTGTCAGTTCTAGTCAAGCTGCAAATCAATTACTCGCACAGATTAATTAGGAAACGTCAAGACGTTTTGGACATGTAGCCATAAGTAGGTAAATGGCAAATTTTGTTGTAGTAGGTAAAATAGAAAATAAAACACCTATAGTTTGGCGTATTAGAAGCTGGGGCGGATAGGCTGGAGGAAGGAACGAGACATTCACTGTACTCAGAAGATCAGTTGTAATCTATGTTAACCAACGTTCACAACAGACAATTACACTGTCTGTATAATGTACTTGTGTCGGGTTTACTCGTATGATGTTAACGAGGAAACCCTGATTTATAACGTAAACGACAGAATGAGTATCCAGTTCCACAGTTCAGATTAGTTAGTATTACGCGATGAGGTTATTGCTCTGATGCGGTCACCTCTTGTACACAACTGCATTGTATTTACCTAGTGATCAATATTAATAACACGACGCTAATTAACGGTTTGCTTAGTATTTCGACACAGACAGGGTCAGTCTGTCTACACGTAAATCTGTCTAATATGCATGTTTTCCATCTATTAACCGCTCTTTACCGTTCACGCTTTACTACTGTTGCGCTCATTCTTCCTCTCAATTTCTTTATCATTCTTCTCCACGTCTGTTCCAAAATATCCAGATTTCTTCACTTCTCTCTCTCTCTCTCTCTCTCTCTCTCTCTCTCTCTCTCTCTCTCTCTCTCTCTCTCTCTCTCTCTCTCTCTCTCTCTCTCTCTCAGTTTCCCTGTGTTTCCACGCACGTTACTACAAACCTGTGTGACTGATTATTTCTATCACTTGAAAACATAAAGATTTTTTTTCGATTCGTGGTCCTTTGCCTGCCTGATACCAAGTAGATTCGGACCTTTCCAAACCTGCCTGCCTAATACTCCTTCACTGCTTCAGTAATACAAAAATGACCCACAAAGATTATAAAAACATAAAAGTTGAAACTACGTTACTTTTTAAGATTCATATGTCACAGAGAGGAATTATCAAAGAGGATGGCTATTAAAAGTTTAAAATAACACTCCTGTAACCTACCTGTAAGAAGAAGACTAACTGTTAGAAGATTTATTTACCAGTCCCAGTTTTAAACTATGTCGCCTATCTCACAATATAATATTAAGAACAATGTAACTAAGCTGACATACACTTATAATATCACAACGTGCTTTTAAATACACATAGCAAATACTGAATATCGTAGTTGTTTTTTTTTTATTGTGTAACACAATCGTAAGATATAACAGAACACATCGTTGTGAGGTTTTGTCATTAAAAGTAACATAGAAATCACATTAAAAGCAACCATAATTGTTATCAGGAACGCAGAAGGTTCTGAATACTTTACACACGGTTCGTCAAAGTGCCAGTGAAACAATTAATAATGTGTTGTTTGCACTTGAATCAATTGTTGTCAGGTCGCATTGACTACATCTTGTTGAATGCCTGACAGGGGCCGGTAGTGGATGTCATAATCAAGTACAGTGTCTAATTACGATGTGTACGAACGGTGCAACATGTCGTTTAAGAGACAAGCAGGATTTATATTGCAGACGGAGACTGCAGCGTCTATCCAATTTCCCGTCCGAACGTCATCTGTTATGCACAACGACGGCCATCACCACTCACTCTGAATTATACGATTGCTAATATTAATAATTTGATAATATGCTACTGCTAAATTATGTGAAGTCCGATGTTCAGTGAAATTTTTACAGGAGATTATATTTTGTTTTGTAGTTATTCTTTGACTGTGCCACTTTTGTTATATTGCCTACTTTTTTGTGCCTGTATTTATCTATCTAACTTATTTGCCTACTTCAACATACTTTAGAAATTGCGACGTTACATGTTTCTGCCAGCGTCTTAGTGTGTTGAACGTGTGTCTAATACATTTACATTCCCAACAAGGCAGTGGGAGTTGAGTACTTATTTCAGTTACATCCAAACACTGCATCATATGTAAAGATTAATTTTGCAGAGAGAAGGGACTAGGTGTGTGTTTGTGGGTGTCGATGAACAACTCCTGGTTTCATTTGTGTGTGTGTGTGTGTGTGTGTGTGCGTGCGTGCCGCCGGTGTGGTTTAGCCTTGTCATACGTCTCTACAATACGCACTACAGATCCGTAAAACACAAACGTTCACCAATGACGATCTGATTTTAAAGTGAGAATTGTTTACCAGACTTGGGTACTGGACTACATGGGCTGGCATTCCATCCCTGTCTAAGACTGATTGCACAGTTTCAACCTTGTCCCGGATTGTCAGAGCAGACATGCCATTACTTTCGAAAATATGAAAAAATATTGCTAATATTAGGAAGATTTGCAAATCTTGGCGATTTCCCTCGTCTGTAGAACACTGTCATCAAATACAATAGGACTACTTGTTTTTGATTCATGACATTTTTCACATCATAAGTGCGTTAATCCGTTCTGCAAATTTTCGCGAAAGCCTTTAGTTATTGGACGTGTCGTCTCCATATCGGCCTAACAGACACAAACAACTTTACAAAGTAGACAAATATTTCACCCCTCATGACGTCATATCAGGTGACACACCTGTCTGAGATAAAAATTATAGAACTTTTCAGATTGTTTAAAAAGTTTTTTGTTTGTATTTTATGCTTATTAATTTATATATGCACCGATGTATATTATTCATGCTATTCCTACAGTTGCAAAAATATATGTGTACACATATTACACACGCGCACGAGCGCGTTAACATTACTTACCACCTAATTGGATTGACCTTATTTTTGTCTTTAGAGTTGTAACTGAAAGCAGTAAAATTGTAAGGTTTGCTGGGATAAAAGCTACAGATATTTAGGAGACACAAATGGTGTACAAATATTTTGAACGTAAATTTTCACGCTCTTTTTACCTGTTACTGTTACAAGTTTCTTCTCTAACTTCCTCAATAGTGACACTAATAAAAAATAATAGGTTTCCCCACTTAATATCAATGGTGGCCTTCATGCGTACACAAATTTTGTACACACGTGGGCGCTTACACACACACACACACACACACACACACACACACACACACACACACACACATATTCGAGAATTTATAAACTGTGAAAAAAAGTAGATCTGTAAACAAAGCACAAAATAGATTTGTATTCGTCTCATTACAACTAAACACAAAATACAGCTAAACAGAAGTAAAGGTTTACCTAAACTTAAGTTTCCAATACTCGGAAGCTTAGAAGTCGTCTGTGAGAGTTTCTACCCACGAACTAACTAATTTATCTAAAATTATTTAAATGGTAAGAATCTAGTCGTAGCACGCTGATGATTTAATCTTATACAGTTTTTTGATGATGGTTACTTTAATACGCGATTTCTGAGGCTTTGGCTTAAAATTTAAGCAAATAAGGTACAGATCAAATGGTAGAGACTTTATGCGGGTCGAGGAGAATATCTTTTACACTGCACCTCAAGTGCAATAATTATCTTTCAGCTAATGTCCAACACAGAAAAAGTTCGAAAAAGTTTGAAAATGGAAGTTCAAAGGAAACCCAAGATGGTTCTTGAAATGGAGGTATGGTTTGAGGTGTAGCACACATAAACAAATAAAATAAAATGTTACACCTTTAAATATTAGGTCGAATTTATTAACAAAACAGTTAGCTATTTTAGACTATTTTGTAAAGGCGATCATTGATAAACCATGGCAGCGATGGTCTGAGTCTCTATGAAGAAGAAGTGCCTGGATCCTGAGCCAAAATATGAAGAACAACAACAACAACGACAACAAAGTTATGTGGTTCTCGAGTTTTGTGGAAGTTTAAATTTTCCTTTTCATTGAATTAACTGTTTTATTTCCATCAATATAGTTGACACGCATATCTAGAGAATGCTGAATTTGCTGAGATCAATTTAGCACAAAACGAATGTTAACTTTGAGCAAGTATTGTTTTCTTGCGTCGGCATCGTCGGTTGAAATATTGATCTTGAACACAAGTGGAAACTATAGTAACTGCTTTGACGATCATTAAAGGCAAACGGCTTATTGTAAAATCAGCTGTTCAAATTTACTAGAGTTATTTATTCGCTTAATCACCTTCTTTCCCTCTCATTATATCTACATTATAGTTTTTCAGCTGTTTTATTATATATATGTAGATGTTTTTTTCTTCTACATATATTCAGAGTATTGTACTGTTAACCCTTTACCTTTTGTCCCCCCTCATTCTCTCTCTCTCTCTCAGTGCCTACCTATCAATCTTTCTATCTATTTATCCATATATCAGTGCCTATCTATATTTCTCATTCAGTTTTCTGTTTTTATCTCTACATCCGTTACTTACTTTTAACGCAGTAGATGTAACGAATCCTAATTCTTTTTCAGTTAAACATTTTGTTTTGTTTTACAAGATGTTTAGTTTCTGAAGTTCCGTCTAAAGACGTCATTTAATCTAATTAAAGCAAAAATAACAAATATAAGATAGTTATTATTTCCCTTTTGACTACAAATTCAGTAGTCAGTAATAGTCATTCAGAAATTCAGTAGTTTTTTACTTTTACATCTACTGAATTGACGTGTATCGTCTTCAGAGCGGTTGGCTTGGTACAAAAAAAACGCTGCCCGTTTTGTTGGGGAAAACAATTACTAGCAACATGAATATGTTCTCCCTGCGTCGCCGTTTGCGATTTTGCGTTGGAAACAAGGGTAAACTGTATGTACTTTACGCGGAAAATTATGTTCAGTGTCAAATTACTTTATACGGTTTTTAAAGTAAATAACACACTCAGTTATAACATATTTTTAGACATGTATTGCTATCTGTAAAATACATTTAATTATAATTACATTTATAATTGTTTATAATTATAATTAAGTAAATATTGTCTTATCATTGTATAAGGTTATAATATCTTATTAACAATGTTTTTGACTATTATAATTATGTTTATCTATTTAAGTAAAACAGTATAAGTTTACCTTTTGCTGATGTAAAAAGAACTGGCTCACGCCCAGTGGTGTACACTCACACCCACCCACACACACACACACACGCTCGCGCGCGCGCGCGCGCGCAAACACAAACCCATTCACTCAATCGATTGATCTGTTTATCATGGATAGGATTTTTCCTGTTCCAGCCTCATGACTCCTGCCATCTGTCACTTGCCTGCCTATAGATCTTCTTCCAACCAGAAATATCAGAGCTACTCAACGGCCGTTATAATTAAACAGTTATAATTATCTTCCTACCTAAAATTAAGTCTTGTCAGGCGTAGGACTACCTGGAATGTTGATTACTTATACCTTACAAACGGATCATAGTAAATTGCATATAAAAAAACTAGAGTATGATCATGAGTCGCTTATCAAATCCTTAAAATAAAGTACAATGGGGTAATCAAAGGTTTTTTCCAATATCTTTATGAAGACTCACTTTTATAGTATTTGTCAAGAATAAACATTTATAATTCAAGTGATTCCTAATGACATGAGATTTATTACCTTTAATTTAAATAGTACATATTAATATAAAATATTTTGAATAAGTGCTTTTTCATATTATTTTCAGCTCTTATACTACACGTTGGTTTACTCAAACATTTTAGACACAAATAATTTATAAAATTATATGAGGAGAATTTAGAATTTCTCATTTATCCTAAGCAAAATGAAGGGGTCAAAACCTTTAAGCTAGTATTATCCCTCCCTCAGAAAGTAATCTCATACCCCCACCTAGGAAGAGCTCCTAGTTACGTCACTGATTCACATAACTAATTAACCTAATTAATTAATTGCAATTATAAGACCGATATGATATTTTGATAGGAACTGATATTTTGACCTACACAATTATTTTTAGTTTTCCACACTTCCTGTTTTCTTATCCCTTGGGGTGGGGGGTGAGGCACTCAAAACCCTTTCGCTACGTCACTGTTGCATCATATTGTTACACGATGATTCACCAAAAATACTCTTTGTAATAGTGTTTATTACGCGTCGCCGTAACAGTGTGTTGTATTATAGTATCTTGAATAACATTATTATTTACTGATGATAGAGTATTACTTAGAAACAGGTGACAACGGTAATAAAAACTAAGATTACATAGCAATTTATTTTACATGCTACCAAGGATGGAACACATGTAGCCTACATGCTACATGAACTGTCCATTTGGGAGGAATATTTTCCTTGACCCCCATGCCTTACTCTACCTTAAAACTCTCTTTATCTGTATGTATATACGTGCATTTGTTGTTTTCTACAGCTGGACAGTTGCAGTTTTCTAGAATGGCATGGTGTGTTCTGGCACCTATCAACTGTCGACGGCAGTGGTAACAGTATTGCAACCAATATCGAATTCTTCTTTACAATATTTGTTTTGTAACTATTTTATTTTACTTTGGGTGTGTTATATATGTTAAACGAAAAGAGCTGTTCTCCTTTTCCCTTGAACGGACGCTTTCTTTATAGAACAGTGTACGTTGTCCAGTACAGCACGGCTTTTGGGCTTACAGACCGTTTGGTGTTTTGGTGACACCAAATGTTTCGCCTACACTACGACGAGTCTCTCTCAGTATCTGTGCTTAATCCGAACAACTTTTTGGAGTCACCCTAATTTTACATTAATTCTCACCTACACACAAGCCTATAAATTTATACAACGCTATATGCCGAACGAACCAGATGTTTGTCCTGCTGTAATATTGACATGACTCAATTTATAAATTGCCTGTCAAAAGAAAAGTTTGAGTAATTTTCTCAACGGATGATCGAATATGAGAACAACGTTTTGCACTAATAGACAAGAGATTTACTAGTGGCAATTGTTGTTAAACGTTTAAAGTAACGGTCTTGCAACCTACTTATAAGACGACGAAGATTAAGTGTTAAAAGATTTATTTAAACGTCCCAGTTTTAAAGTTTGTGGCTTATCTCGAGTCACAGTACCGAGGACGTACATCACTGTTAGTCTATACGATAAGACACTATGGACTTAGAATAGCATGATAAGGTCTATAAAATAAATATGTAGGGGATGAACTGTTCATATAATCCAAACTGTCTATAAGAATGCAATTTCTAACAAAATAACGTCACTGTCAGTGGAAATTTTATTAGATCGTATGCTATTAAATTCAACTGTATGCTAATAGATAACGCAAGACAAAAAAGAATCTAAATTGTGAATATAGCAGGTGAATAAAGCAAGAAATAAATTAATTTATTTCTTCTTCTTCTTCTTCTTCTTCTTCTTCTTCTTCTTCTTCTTCTTCTTCTTCTTCTTCTTCTTCTTCTTCTTCTTCTTCTTCTTCTCCTCCTCCTCCTCCTCCTCCTCCTCCTCCTCCTCCTCCCCCTCCTCCTCCTTCTTCCTCTTCTTCAGGCCTCGAATCTTACAGAACGTTATTCACTCAAGATGTGCCCATCTTTTCTTCTGTATTCCGATGTTGTGGTTTCCCCTGGGATAGTAAAATGACATACATGTCCCCATCTCTGAAACAATCACCATCCTACAAAACAAACTCAAACAGAACAACACACCAGACGAACTTATCAACGAAATAACAGAAACTCTGAACATTATCACAATACAAAACTACTATACTTATAACAATAAATACTACACACAGAACGATGGCTTACCCATGGGCTCCCCCATATCCAGCATTCTAGCAGAAGTCTTCCTCCAACACTTAGAAAAAACAAAAATACTCACAAACAATGACAGACACTCACATAAAATACTATATCGGCACAGATACGTTGACGACATCATAATTCTATATAGGGGAATAAAAGACACTGGGAACAGTTACTAACCCACATAAACAAAATACACAAAAACATAACCGTCACTGCCGAATACGAACACAACAATAGCATAAACTTCCTACATCTCTCCATCACAAAATTTGAACACAGACACAAATTTAGTATATACAGAAAACCCACTACAACTGACACACTAATACACAACTCCTCCAACCACTCAATGCAACACAAACTAGTTGTCTTCAGAACATTGATACACAGACTTAATAACATCCCACTAGATGGAAAAGACTACAAAGACGAACTAAACACGATAAAATATCTAGCAGAATTCAACGGATACATCAGAACAATAGTCAATAAACTCCTACACAAAACACAAAGCAAACCAACAAAGAGAGAAAACAACAAATTCATAACACTAACATACATCAATAACCACACTGAAAAAATAGCTCACAAATTCAGAAAAGTAGGATACAGAGTCGCATAAAAAACTACAAACAAAACAGAACACACACTATCAAAACACACACACAAAGCACAAAACAAATTCAATCTACCTGGTGTTTATAAACTAAATTGCTCAGATTTCAACAAATTCTAGATAGGCCAGAGAGGACGTAGCTTCAAACAAAGATACATTGAACGCACTAAGGCACTACACTCCACTACCGAATCCACCTTTTCAAATCACCTCATTGAAGCAAACTACACATACAAAAACATCGACAATAACATGGATATCCTACACGTACACACAAAAGGGCAAAAAGTAGACATTCTTGAACAATTGGAAATATACAAACACACAAAAATACATAAAAACGACATCCTACACGAAAATACACAATTAAAATCACACCCATTATTCGAACATATCACACCCCACACACACAACATCGATCCTTCAAAAGTCGACACCGTCGCCAAGAATAAGACGGACAGCGCTCCCAGTGGAAGCCTCTGACGAAGCTTATAATAAGCAAAAACTGGTTCAGGCTATAAGGTAAAACTTTTACGTTTTTACCAATAAAAAACTTTGTGTTCCGAGTCGGTAGTGATTTAATTATATTTAGTAAAATATCAGTTGCTTTGGTAGTTTGCATCCTTTCACATGGTCTGTCCAACCCTGTCTGTACTGTTTGATCCTGTCATTCAGATTGTAAATTCCGAGGGCCTTTCTTATCCCATCATTCCTTATCCATTGTCTCCGACATACTCTAAGTACAGAAATTAAAAACCTCATAACACTAGCCTGAATTCGGTTATGGGCCCTTGCGTACAGTGTCTAAGTCTCACTACCATAAAGACCGCACGGTACTGCCATCACTTTATAGAATTTTGACAAAGTGCCTTGTCTGATGTCCCATTTTAATGTTCTTCTGATACTTCTACATATATGGTTAAACAAAATCGTTTACTAATGTACCGTAATGTCAAAAATGTCACAATACAAAGCGAGATAATGCTCAGATTTTAAAAAACTCGAAAGACCATTGAGTAAATAAATCGTGTCCTGTATAGCAGACGTGTTATAACAATAACAAGGTCAGAATTTGCAGCACAGTGGAACGACACTGTGATGTATGGATAGACACTATGGAGTTAAGAAATAAGCCAAAATTAACCAATTATAATAAACTTTTATTATGAATAGAACTGAAAACAGGGAAATAAAATTTAAACGATAGTTTAAAAAGATGCATAATATTATGTAGATGAAAAAATATTAATCTGATGTGGACGTGTAAAAAGGGCATAACAAGGCCGTTGGGAAGTAAACGAAACAGATTGGATTTCCGTGGAAGAAGAAATGAAGAATATGAATCATCACTTTGATAAAGTCTAGAGACTAGAGGAACAGAGACAAAATGGAAAAAGAATTTGAGAGAAGGAAAGCAGCAACATAAGTAGAAATCTCCACATATGAAATGAAACTAAATAATTTTTATAGATCAACATGTTTCATATTTATATAAAGATAATAAAAGTATATGCAGTTTACTGAAACACAGAAGGAACTATAATGCCACGCAAATTACATAACTATGTAAAACTTGTAAAAATGCCAAATTATTTGACACAACTAAGAATCTGAGTTTGAAGTTTCATTCTTCACTGAAGATCACATAGGCTACAGTACGTATTCGACGTTAGAGGCATTCCAGTTTGTGGCCTTGTTTTTCTTCTTCAAAACGTTTTCGCTGTCTACGTTACAATCTCTACTCCGATGCCTTCCTCACTTGTACATCGGTTATTGCTATACCGAGTTTTTGCTTACATTCGTTGCTTGCGTAATAGTAAGCTTGTGATCTTTATTTTTATTTTTGTAGTAAGGTTACCCTTTTTGTCTTCGTAAGTCGGTCGCCTGATCGTACACTACAATTTACTGAAAGCTTTTTTTAATATTTCTTTTTCATTTCCCACGCTTCTTTCACTTTACTCTTGTACGCAATCAATTTTTAAATATAATTTTAAATTTAATGCCAGTCTTTCTCACTATTTTTTGAATGAAACTGCAATATAAAACAGAACATATTTCTCCGCTTAGCTTTTATAAAAAATATTTTCTATTTCTTTTTATTCTGACTTTAAAGCCTTTTTTGTTTTAATTTCTGCCCTAGTAGAGTTAAATAAATTATAGTTCATGTTTAAAAAAAACCTTACGTTTGTCTTTGATTATCGTACACAGAAGAGTAGCCAAATGTAAATACCTAACGCGAGTTATGGTTTTGTAAACGAAGAATAAAAAAGTGATTTGGAGATAAAAAGATTTGGAAAGAGCAGGAAGAAGTAGAGAAAAACTACTGCTGCAGTTTGTTAGATAGCAAAAAAGTTTAGGAATGACACCCGACTTGTTGAGAAATTGACAACCTGCCATTTAACATTGCTGAAGACACATAAGGGGCCCATTTTGTAAATCATCATCATCATCATCTTTAGTAGCTCCACAGCCTACCGCGGACCTCAGCTTCCCTCGGGATTTTCCTCTAGACTTCCCTGTACTTAGCCAATGTCCACCAATTTTTCACTCCCAGTACTTTCATATCTTCTAGGATTCCATAAATCTATCGTAGTCTAGTATTCCATATTCTCTCTTTCCTTCTGGTATGCATTTTGTAATCCTCCTAAGAATATTCTCATTCATTATCTGTAAATGTCCTGCCCATCTCAGCCTAGCTATCCTCATTGATGTCACAATATCAGCCGATCTATATAACTCATAGAGACATCTGTTATACCTTCTTCTCCACTCTCCACCTTCCCTAATTGGTCCACAAATTTTCTCAAGTATTTTCTTTTATAAGATGCAAGTCGAAATAGGTCTTACTATTTCAGCACCCATGTTTCACTTCCGTACATCAGGACGGGTTTTACTAATGTTCTGTATAGTCTAGTTTTGGTTTCGCCATGTAAAAGTTGTGATTTAATGTATTTCATCAGCCCAGAGTAGCATCTATTAGCATTCTGAATTATTTTACTTATCACTTCATTTATATCATTATTTTTGTAGACAGAGAGCCATATAAAAAAACTTGAGACCCTTTCAAAGTTAAAATTCACAGTTTTTAAATGTGATGCTGATGGGTTACAAGTTCTTTTATTTATTACTATCATATACTCAGTTTTCTCTTCAATTACTCTTAGCTCCATTTGCTCAGATGAATGGTATAATGCCGTGAAAGCCTTATTTACATCATTCTCTGACCTTCCCATAATATATGTGTCTTCGGAATATGGCAACAGTTGAATAGATTTGAAGAATAGTGTGCCCTTGTTTGGATACCTGCACCTCTAACAACCTTTTCCAAGGCTATATTAAACAGCGGACACGAAAGTGAGTCATCTTGCCTTAGCCCACTTGTAATTTGTAGAGGTTCTGACAAATATGTTTGGATTTTGATCCGACACTGGCTTCTTTTCATTGCAGTCATAATCAATTTAGTAATCTTGATTGGGATTCCACTAATAATCGCAGTAAATAACTTGGCTCTGTATATGTTATCCTATGCTGCTCTGAAGTCTATAAACAGGTGATGAATCTCAATATTATGTTCCTTGATCTTCTCTAAACTCTGTCGTAGAGGAAAAACCTGGTTTATTGTACATTTTTCAGGCTGAATCCCGCATTGATAGTAACCTACATAATTTGTGTAGGGTAAAATTATCAAAATTTTAGAAAATACTTTATATGCTACTGCATGTAACGTAATTCCCCTGTAGTTTTTGCACTCCTCGGATCCCCTTTTCTATTCAGTGAGCAAATTAATCCATTTCTCCATCCCTAAGGAATTGTCTGCTTGTTCCATAATAAACTAAACAACTTTTGTAAAGAGTATATCAGTGCTTGTCTAAAATATTTCAACAGTCCTGCTTGTCTGTTGTCTGCTCCAAGAGCCTTATTATTTTTAATTTCTTTAATCACATTTTTAACTTTTTCCATTGATGGCACTTCAATTCCTAAACCACCTGTTAAATTTATATGATCTATAAGATGCTGAATATAATCGTACTCATTGTCATTGCATTTTTCATTTAGCAGAGCATTAAAATGTTCCTTCCATCTTTCTAAAATATCTTTCTTTTTTGTTAAAATATTACCTTCTGTATCTTTAGAGATTGTAGTCCTTGGTTTGAAAGATTTTGCTCCGTCACTCATTTTTTTCAATTTATTGCAAATTTGTAATCTAAGCGAACATTGAACAAATTGACTGACAATACACATACATGATTATCAAAAATTGACCATTGACAGCTCTTCTTGTTATTGTTTACAGATTAAACAAATACAAAAATTAAAAGACTATATGGCAAAACATGTAAACAACTGAACAAAAGTCACTTGCTGCTGGCATGATACAATAATCCTATATATTAAACACTGTGCCTATAAGGCAGATATTCTAGTTGACATTAACGCTTAATGTTAACATGAACACAAAATATACAGATATTACAGTACAGATAACACAGGAATTACAATACAGATAATACAGATTACACGTTATTCGTTTAACCTGCAGGGTAGGTCTAACAACTTATGTCTTTTTAGTCTGTAAATGTCTTCACTATTAACTAACCAATTAATTGCTAGGGGGTTTGAGTGGTATTCCAATTTATATCCGTCACTGATAGATTTATAATATTTTATGCTTTCATTTTTTAGTTTACTCTGTTATATCCTGTCGAGCAGGATATATATAGATTCTCGAATTCCCTTTTCTTTTTTCTGTGCAATTTGTTTCCTATTCTCATTTTACTTTTATATTTTTCTGTTGATTGTTTTGTACAGTTCCACTACAACATACGCCGATATGCAACATTCTTCTCCTTCGTTACCATTTCGCATTTGTCATAAAACCATTTCTCAGTATCTCCTTTGCCCTTGGCTCCTGCTGTATTTTCAGCCGCCACGATAACAGTTGTTTTAATTACGTCCCAAAAGCTGTTCATGTCCTCCTTTTCGTCAGCTTTTTCTTTGCTTTTTCCTAATCCTTCACTTAATTTTTCTGGATACTGAGAGGCTATTTTGGGGCTTTTTAAAGCACCTACATTGTACTTATTAGCTCTACCTGCACGCTCTTTCTTGAAGTTAGATATCCTTGCAAGAATTTTAGCAACAAAAGAAAATGGTCCGAATACACGTTTGCTCCCCTATAGGATCTCACGTCCATCAACATAGATTTGTGTCTTGTGACAATCAAAATGTGGTCAATCTGATTAACTTTCTAGCCATCCGGAGACTACCAAGTACCCGTAGCCTATGTATATTCTTGAGGGGGAAAACTGTATTACCAATCACCATGCTTTTGGAAGTTGCAAATTCAATTAGGCTTACACCATTTCCATTACTGTTATTATGTAAGCTGCGCATATCACCAATTACTATTGTAACATCATTTCCCGGGCATGTATCATATTTTTTTTCCCAGAAATGTATCAAAGGTCTCCTTCTCTGTATCTTCTCTTTCCTCTGTAGGGTGTGTATATTTATTATGCTAGACTTAAAAAATTTCCCTTTGTTTCGTAGACAAAAAATTTTGTCATTTACGGGTATGAAACCAATTACTAGATGTTTAACTTTTTCCAACAATAAAGCCTGTGCCATATTAATGTTTATCACCACAGGTGTAATAAACTGTGTAGTCCTTTTCCTCTAAAACTCAATTTCCTACCCACCTGATCTCTTGGAGAGCTATAATATCTGTACGATATTTCTGTAACTGATCCGGCAACATGTTAAGGGCTCCTGGCTTAAATAGGGACAGAACATTCCGCGTACAGATAGTCAAATTTTTATCCTGTATCTTTTTATAAATATGTGTCTTTGACAGTAATTTATAAGCGCATTTCTTCAACATTCTTATTTCCTCTAATTCTATGTTACTCAGTCAATGTATGTGAGTCCTGCATTTACCGAGCGTTTTGTTAAACAAAAATATTGTTTGCTCCTGTTTTTTAAATTCTATCAGTAAATACTTAAGTAAGCTAATTCTTTTACGAAAAAAAATGTTATTCACTTTAAGGAATTTGAATACTGCTTACTACACAGTGGGATAAGTTGCATTATTTTACATGTGCATTACAACAAATAGTTTAATTCTGTTTTCCCGTTCTCAAATTTCAGAACGATGCACCTAGGCCAGTCTGTTCTCTAAATGTTTCCACAGAAGTTGTTTTTTCATCGCTATGGGAACTCTCTGTAATTCGCAGCTAGTTTATATATATCCTATTGTTTTTTCTTTATGATGCACCGGATCCACCAAAAGTATTACAGTCATTATTAAACTATGATTTAATATTAAACTACTAAATACTTATTAAAGTATTTTGCATCTGATTTATTCGTTGTTAAACGCCAGGATTTTTCAATCTGCGTTTCTCTTGTATAAGCTCCAATATTATTGAGATTATTGCTCACATCCATCAGACTGACTCTGATATTATTGTTTATTAAAATTTCGCATCAGTGTTAATAACCATCTTATACGGGAGTACCACACAGTCCCCAAATCAGTCGGTGGTTCTACATTTCAGAACGCATTAAGTATGTCCTGTAAATGGCTACGGAGGTGAATACTGTTTGTCATGATGCAATTCACTGATATGTGACGCAACATGAAGACAAAATTGAGCTTTATAGAGGAGACACCGTAGCAGCGTCCATCCAATTTCCCGTCTGCTGGATGTTATCTGTCAATTCACAACGACGTCGTCACCTCTCACGCAGGATTACCTCACGTTATCCATTGATTAACAATCAAGACCTTCTACTCCTGTAATATACGTGGACCAGACTTTCAGTACATGGGATTATCACAGTATGGAATTTTTCCATAACATCTCACTCTCTCTCTCTCTCTCTCACTCTGTCTGTCTCTCTGTCTGTCTGTCTGTCTCTCTCTCTCTCTCTCTCTCTCTCTCTCTCTCTCTCTCTCTCTCTCTCTCTCTCTCTCAAAATCACATTTTTTCTTCCCTCAGTGTACCTAATTATCGGTCAATGCAATAATCTGCCGTTTAAGTTTGTCTCGACGTATGAGAAAGAGAGAGAGAGAGAGAGAGAGAGAGAGAGAGAGAGAGAGAGAGAGAGAGAGCTACCAGGGAGGGACTATAATCTAACGTTCTCAAAGCTGAGAAAAAAAAACAAGCGCATAAGATCTGTATTTCCTATGGAAAAAAGTATTTGATAAATCTTGAATGGTTTGCAGAAGTGAATGATTCAGTGTGCAATTAGGTTACTTGCAATCTATGGAAATAAATGTGCGTAAGGAACAAGTGTAACTATGTTGACCACGTGTCCGTTTTATAGTTAACTTCCTTGTGTGTTATACTTTAACTATTTAACCAGTTAACCAAGCAGAAAGTGCAAATCATAGGTTGTAATGGGTTGAACTGCACCTGACTATTTTTGTACAAACGAAATCGCACGGAGACTGTTTTAGAATGTGTTTTATTACTGAGAATGGCATAAATAAAGAATAATTATTAGTTTGTTTTGTGGAATTAAAAAAGTCTTTGATAATATTGCTTGACATAATAAATTTGAAAGTCTTACATCACATAAAATTTAACTACGGGGATGGAATAGGACATGTTTTCGTTACTTGCTCAACCGATTACTAAAAGGTTGGGAATGTTACTTAGGCCTAATTATTAAAATGTAAAATTAAAGACGGCGGGGCAACTCACTGGGAGCGAGGGAGCTTTGCATGTAATTCCTTTTCCATACTGTGCTGTGGGTTTGACTCAAAGTCGAATCAATCGAACTCCGTCTGTTAACTGTTAGGGCAATACAATAGTGTGTTTCGCGACATCTAGACGTAAACGCAAACAACAGCACCTTTCCCAGCCGAGCAGCTTGTCACATAGCCGCTGATGCATCCAAACTAGTTTCTCTCTGATTGCGGTATGGTGTGAGTTGTACCGTGGCTGGAGGCGCAATACATCATGAGCATAATGGTTGAGAGGAGATGGTTAAGTGACGACTAAAATCAAAACGAGTGCTTATGTATTGTTACGACGGTCTACTCGATCGTCGTAGGTACAGTGGAAACAAAATAAGTACAAGATACCAATTAAATCACTAATCACACCTTTAATTTTTACAGTAAAACAGTTCGTAATTAACAACACAGTCTCTACAACAAATCAAATATAAATTGTTCACACGCAATAAAATGTCACTAATATTAAACACAATTGTATTACAATAAATTGCAATTATACTGCCCGATTATAAAACGCAACACTTCACTAATAACCACTTGAACGTACACAGTAATATCGCTATTATAACTCTCGAACCGCTCTGTAAATATCTCGCACTAAAACTAAAATGAACGTCGTTGAGTACCGGTATTTATAGCCAGTGGAATATCTAGACGATTCTTAATTGCGTCTTAGCATTCGTATGAACTACGTAATTAACTGCGGCCTTGACACAATCCGCACGGCTGGCGGCATCGAGAACTCTCTCGTAAATGCGTCTACAAGCACGCAAGCCACACGCTTACATTCTGGATCTCTCTGGAACGTTCGATAACCACGTAGATTGTTCTGTGACGTCGTAACATTGCCTCCTCCTTAAGCCTGTTCGTCCCGAACTGGCAAACCGTCTCTAAAGTTGTACTTAGCCAGGCGTTCTAGGTGGACGACCTTGAACTTTTGCTGTCCTTCCTGTTGAATCCGATAAACAAGTCGTTAATTCTTTTTTTTACAGTGTAGAGTCCTTCCCAGTTAGACTGAAGGTTAGGTGAGCGACCACGACGGGGCTTTGGGTTGAACAACCAGACTGATCTCCTTCTTGGAAACCCACACTATTGCTGCGAATGTCATACCGAGTTTTCATTTTATCACTGGCAATCTTCAGCTGTCCTCTTACCAAGCGATTCATTTCTCGCAGTTGGTTTTCTAATTGCGAGGAATAGTTCTGTGGCTCTTGGGACTGAGTCTCAGATGATCCGAACATTAAGTCCCCAGGAAGACGAATCTCCCGCCCAAACACCAATTTTACTGGAGTCATGCCGGTTGTGTCGTATACGATGATCTATACGCCATGAGGCATAGTGGTATACGTTGGTCCCAGTCTGTTTGGTTCTCGTCAACAACCTTCGAAAGATGCTGCTCAAGTGTCCTATTGAATCTCTCAACCATCCCGTCCGACTGAGGATGCAGAGGCGTTGTCCTGGTCTTTCGAATTCCGAGTAGACGCCATAATTCTTTGAACACTCCTGATTCGAAATTTCCCCGTTGATCCATATGGATTTCCATAACGGCAACAGAAGTTGTGAACTAACTGCTTTGCCACAGTGGTAACCTCCTGATTTGGAATTGCGTAAGCTTCCACCCACTTAGTAAAGTAGTCACCTACAACCATGATGTTCCGGTTTCCATCGCCAGTAACTGGGAATGGTCCAGCAATGTCTATGGTAATTCCCTCGAAATTTAGTCCAACGTTATACTGTCTCATTTTCCCCTGCTTCTGGTTTGTGGACCCTTACTTGCAGCACATATTTCACACGTCCGAACCCATTCCTCTACGTTGTGGCGAAGACGAAGCCAATAGAATCGCTTCCGTATTTTGTCAAGGGTTTTGTTAACGCCAAGATGGCCTCCAGATGAACCATCACGCATCTCCTTCAAAACAGACTGCACTTTACTTCGCGCAATTATCAACTGCATGACCACGTCTCGTCCATCTGCACTTTCCCAAGCCCTCTTCAGCACTCCGTTTTCTAAGGTGAGAGATTCCCATTGTGCCCAATAGCTCTTCAGCACTTCGGAACCATGGCAGATATCTTGCCAATCCCGGCGCGGCCTTCCTCTTTTGCTGTCAAGATCGGTCAAATGTCTTCATCAGTCATCTGTTCTTGTCGACAGTCTTATGTTGTCCAGCCGTTAGCCAGAAAATCTACAGTGATGGCTTGAACATGTTCGCTTGAGTTTTGTTCTTCCTTTCTGTGGCAATGTCGGCAGCCTTCCGGGCCCGGTCTTCGTGATAAGCCATCTGCATTACCATGCAGGCGCCCCCGTCGATGTTGTACCTTGACGTTGTACACTTGCAGACGTTCGAGTCAACTTGCCAACTGTCCTTCCGGATTTTTAAATCTCAAGAGCCATGCAAGTGCGGCATGGTCGGTACGTAGTGAAAACTCTCTCTCATAGAGGTATTTATGGAAGTGCTCCAAAGCTCTGACAATTGCCAACAACTCTCTCCTTGTAACACAATAATTTCTCTCTGGTTTAGAAAGCGTCTTGCTGTAATACGCTATTACTCGTTCTTCACCGTTCTGGACTTGAGACAAAACTGCTCCTAGACCAGTATTGCTTGCGTCTGTGTCTACGATGTACTTCCCTTCGGAAGCTGGAAAATCGAGAATTAGCTGCGAACATAATGCAATCTTCAAAGTTCTAAATACTTGGTCACACTCTCTCGACCACTGGAAGTTTCGTTTATTTTCCGTTAGCTCATGTAGTGGTTTAGCAATAGTAGCGAAGCCTTTCACAAAACGTCGGTAATATGAGAATAACCCCAGGAAACTTCGAACTTCGTGTTTACTCTTCGGAACTAGCCAGTCTCTTACGGTGTCTACTCAATTAGGATCCATGCTAAAACCCGCTGCCGAAACCAGATAGCCAAGATACTGTATTTCCTTCTGGAATAGACAACACTTCTTCGGGCTCAGCTTCAGTTGTGCACCGTGAATTCTAGTTAGAACTTCCTTAAGGTTTTCCAAATGATCTTAGAAAGTCATCCCGATCACTATGGCATCGTCTAAGTAAACAATGCAAGTTTTCCACGTCAGGCCTCGAAGCATCAGGTCTATTAATCTCTCAAATGTTGCCGGTGCATTACAGAGTCCAAATGGCATGACTTTAAATTGGAATAAGCCACTTGGGGTCGAGAAAGCGGTCTTTTCCTTGACTTCTTGATGAAGATCCACTTGCCAATATCCACTCTTCAGGTCCAATGTGGAAAACCACTGTGCTCCGGACAACGTGTCGAGTGTATGGTCAACGCGAGGTAATGGATAGCAGTCTTTCTTTTTAACGTCATTTAACCTCCGGTAGTCTAGGCAGAAACGCAATCCACCATCCTTCTTCGCTACCAGCACTACAGGAGAAAACCAAGCACTTGACGAAGGTTCGATTACTCCCTCTGTCAATATGTCCTGTACTAACCGAGACATTTCCTCTTGTTTAGATAATGGAGGCCTTCGAGGAGGTTGGGCGTATCGGTGTTGTGTCCCCGGTATTGATGCGATGTTGCACAAGAGAGGTTCTCCCCAGTGACTGTCCCCGAACTGCAAAACAATCTTTCAATTCGTGTAAAAACTGTCTGAGTTCTTTTACCTCACCACTTGAGAGGTCGTTAGAAGATCCGTTCAATAATTCTTGCAGTTCCTCTGGTAATTTGGAAGTATCCGAAGAACTGGATCTTCGTTGCGTTCTTCCGGCTACCCAGGCCACAGTAGTCAATTTGCCTAGGAGCGTATTGCTTTGTAAAGTGATAGTTTGATCCAAAATATTCGCCACTGTAATAGGTACATTTCCGGTTTCGTCAGGTTTTACTAAACTTCTGGCAATTAGTATGCCCGGTGTGCTGACTACCTGGGGTTCGAATATAGAGCACTGGTTGCCCCTAGTATCTACATCGGTTCTAACCATGATGATCTTTTCGGAGTTTGGCGGAACAGTTACGGCCACTTGGTTTATGACGTCCATCGATTTTTCTGCTGTCGTCATTGTTGATAGCATTACCTCGTCGCATCCGATTCTCAAGACATTGTTCTTGAAGTCGACTATAAATCCGTATGCGTTCATAACGTCCACACCAAGAATTGCTTCATCCACAATGTCTGCAACAAGTACTTGATGATTAAACTCAAGTCGACTGAGGCGTAGGTGTATCTTCACTTTTCCATACACTTTACTGGCCGTCCAGTAGCTGTTCGCAAGCTGTAAGAGCACCAGATCGGCTTTAGATCTTTCACCACGTCGCGGCGCACAATAGAAACTGTTGCGCTTGTGTCAACTGTAATCGAGGTTGGCCTTTCTTGAACAAATCCGGTAACTACCACGCTCCCGCTGTTTTTCTGAAGTGTAGAAATTGCGTATTGTCTAGGGGCTTCGTTCCTCCAGTTAGTCAGCACACGCCCCGTTGTACCGACTATTGCTCGTTTCCCTGCTGCTGAATTCTAATACGACAATCTCGTTTTAGATGTCCAGGTTTCCTACATCGATAACACTTCGGTCTTCCATCCTTTCTTATTTTATTCTGTGGCACCAACCGTCGAGTCTCTGTTCCTTCTTCTTCTTCCTCATCGTCTGTGCCGTCGCAATCTTTTTGCCTGCGCACTTTATGACTTGTCCAACCAGACGCTGATTTGGCGGTCTCAAATTACAAAGCATGTACCAGGGCGTCCGGACTGTTCTGGTGTCTTGCCATTCGTAACACTTGCTGTAGTTTGTTACCTCGGATACCGGCAGTAAATGTCTGCATCGAAAAACTCGTTCGGAAATCTTCTGGCGCTTCAGGATATGCCAATCTAATTAGTCTGTCGATACTTGCTTCAAACTCTTGAATACTCTCGCCGGAATGCTGTCGCCTAGCTCTCAACTGGGTGCAGTACACATCTCGCAAATGTTTATCACCATCCCGTAATTCCAGAGCTTTTATCAACTCGGCATAGCTGTTCTGGCTGTGAGGTGGGACT
Organism: Magicicada septendecula; assembly: GCA_034769895.1. Taxonomy (NCBI): domain Eukaryota; kingdom Metazoa; phylum Arthropoda; class Insecta; order Hemiptera; family Cicadidae; genus Magicicada; species Magicicada septendecula. The sequence goes on along the minus strand of CM068367.1, from coordinate 476,589,396 downwards.
TTCTGTAGTAGTTCTGCAGCGGGTCCTTTTAATGAGAGAACGAGTGAAACAGCCTTGACTTTCTCTGTCCAATTATTTGCGCATGCAGCAGCTTCAAATTGGCGGAGGTACGTTGCCCAGTGACTGCTTCCGTCAAAGTTTGGAGCTTTGACATGAACTGTCCCTACTGCAGGCAAAGTGACTTTCTCTATTAACTTATTTTCTGTCTTTTTCTGTCTTTATCACTGGTACAGTCTGTTCAGAAATTTGTTTTGGTTGAATCTTCATGCACTGCTCAACTTCACTTTTAATTTTTTTCTTATGTTTGCAATTGAGTTTTCTACTGCAGATATTTTTGTTAATATAACTTCTTCCACAGTCAAGACAGATTTTTCTACTTCAGCTATTTTATTTGACATGGATTCTTCTACGTCAGATATTCTGATAATCTGATTATTGAGCTCACCTCGTAATTCACCTAGGTCACCAAGTAGAAGACCCAATTCTGCGGTAGTATGTTCTTGCATCTGCTTTTCTTCATGAATTAACGCTTTGATGTCACCTGCTTCACGTTTACGTTCCTCTGCCTCCTGCTTACTTTCTTCTTTTTGTCTTTCTTCTGTTTCTAGCATTAGTGTTTTCTGACGTTCCTCAGCCTCTTCTCTTCGTTTTTCATCCAATCGTTTTTCTGCTTCTTCTCTTTCTGTCTTCGTTCTTCTTTTTGTCGTCTTTCTGCTTCTTCCTGTGTCTGCCGCAGCAGCGTTTGGAAAGCTTCCATCATCTGACTTGCATCCATTGTTTTCCGATTAATTACGAATTACACTCGTCTTGTACAAAGTGTCCACTGTTTACCGTTCTATCCCAGTTCTGACCCCACTGTTACGATGGTCTACTCGATCGCCGTAGGTACAGTGGAAACAAAATAAGTACAAGACACCAATTAAGTCACTAATCACACCTTTAATTTTTACAGTAAAACAGTTCGTAATTAACAACACAGTCTCTACAACAAATCAAATATAAATTGTTCACACGCAACAAAATGCCACTAATATTAAACACAATTGTATTACAATAAATTGTAATTATACCGCCCAATTATAAAACGCAACACTTCACTAATAACCACTTGAACGTACACAGTAATATCGCTATTATAACTCTCGAACCGCTCTGTAAACATTTCGCACTAAAACTAAACTGAACGTCGTTGAGTACCGGTATTTATAGCCAGTGGAATGTCTTGACGATTCCTAATTGCATCTTAGCGTTTGTATGAACTACGTAATTAACTGCGGCCTTGACACAATCCGCACGGCTGGCGGCATCGAGAACTCTCTCGTAAATGCGTCTACAAGCACGTAAGCTACACGCTTAAATTCTGGATCTCTCTGGAACGTTCGATAACCACGTAGATTGTTCTGTGACGTCGTAACAGTATCTTCTGGAAATAATAGGTCGAAAGAAAGAAATTCAATATCGGGCCTAATGGAGGTGAGGCGGGACAAATGTAACTTTACTGATCCATTACAAGAAAGTGATCAATAAAGCTCAGAAGTTTGACGGTATAAAATTATTAACGGGAAAATGCAGTCTTGTAGACGTAGGTAAACTGTCTATGAAAATTAAAAACAGGGAGATTCTAGAATGTGCGAAAGAACGACAAAATGTTTAGAGAAATGGACCACTAAGTGAAGACAAATGAATCCACTCCATAAATGACTGAAGGAATGGAGAGATATTGAAAAACTGAGGAACGTATACTCTTTGTATGTAAAAACGTATTATCGAAGAAGCAATGTGAGGGAATATTTATGAGTAAAAAGACTATCAGTTACACCAGAGGTGGGGATTACTTCAAAACTGCCGTGAGAGTGGCGATGAAATGTGAATATAGTTTAATTAACGCTCCCTCTAGAGTCTTCTTTTTTTTTGAAATTAATAAATACCTTTTTCTTTACCCGTGCTGCGACTACGTCTTTGATGTCTTACGACATGTTTCGGAAACACGTTCCCATCATCAGGTAAAATCGTTTTTCTTCTAGTTCATAACGAACGTGTCAAGAGTATAATAATTAAAACACATCAATACACAAACACATAACACAATGAGTACGATAGAACTCAGTCCACGTAACAGTGCGCACTGCCGTACTATAACTGACCGCGTAATCCGGTTATAGTACGTTATAGTTATAGTACGTAACAGTGCGTAATAGTTATAGTACGGCAGTGCGCACTGTTACGCGGACTGAGTTCTATCGTACTCATTGTGTTATGTGTTTGTGTATTGATGTGTTTTAATTATTATACTCTTGACACGTTCGTTATGAACTAGAAGAAAAACGATTTTACCTGATGATGGGAACGTGTTCCCGAAACATGTCGTAAAACATCAAAGACGTAGTCGCACCACGGATAAAGAAAAAGGTATTTATTAATTTCAATTTCACTGCGACTGGAGACCAAATATAATGAATTCTTTTTTTTGTTATTTTTGTTATGTAAATAAAAGATCACTTGTCACACGTTGTTCACTATGAGTTTAAATTAACGCTGGTTCGTTAAATATGTTTGTTAATTAATAATTAATTATTTAATTGGTTCAAATTAATTATCTTGTTTAAATAATTATTGTCTATTCCCTTTCGAGTAATTATTTGGTTGTAATCCCCGTATGTTCCGAATGTAAACAGTTTTGTAGACCTCTTGACGTTCCTTCGCACTCCCGTTGAATTATGTCGTCTGTGTATGTTAGTGTGTAGTTTAGACAAAGTTATGTATATAATTTAAACCTTCACGTACCTTTGATATTGTACTAGAAGTTCAGTCGGTCTCGATTGATTAATAAACTGTCAAGTTTTTCTATAAAACAGTATAATAGTACTGTTAGTGTTCAAGTGAGCACTTATGAATTTTACTTGGGCGCCATATGGAATTTCGTGAGAAATATTCCATAAAAAGAATTCTTTTGATTAATGGAATGATTATTTTTAATTGCTTATAAGTTAATAAATGATTGAGTGGTTGAATCAATATCAGGAATTAATTTCCTTTTTATCTGTTTAATAGATTTTAACTGTTGGCGGTTCAATTGACTGAATTGTAGCCAACTTTACTGTTGCTTGCCTTGAAATCGCAAATCATTGACTATTAAAAAAGATGTAACTACTTATTTAAATAATTTCTGACACTATTTGTTAATTCACAACTCATTGGTTTATTGTTCACTCTATACTTGGTTTAGTTAAATACATTCAGGTTAATACAACACACGGATTACAAGTCATCCGGCTTTCAATTTTCTTAAATCAGTCTATTGGCTATGACGACTCTAACCCTAATCGTACGATTATTTATAAATATTGGCTATCTCAAGGATGACTTCTTTTAATTTACAGAATAAAACGCCACTGCTCCACTTTACAATGCTATTACAAAATACTAGATTATTAGGTTAGACACCTTTAGTTATTGAAAGCAATTAACGAAAAGTTCGTTTAATCTGGACAAATTTTAGGTTATTTAGGATAACGTTATTACATGAAATCTTATATCGGAATATTATAATTCCTCTAAATAAGGTTAAAACAGTGCTTAGTACTTATTGTATTATTGTTTCTTGCGTCAGTATACAGGTGTATTATGTGATACTGATAACAGCTTAGTCGTAAACAATGTAAATATATGACAGTTTGGTCATAGCTTTCATTAACAATTCTTTATTCTAAACTAAATAATGCATGGTTTACAGGCGTCGTCTGCTAAATGTTGCAGATCCCACTATTAACTTTTTTCTTATTCTTCGTTTAATTATTCTTAATTTCTAATTTAAACATGATTATTTAAATGAAAAGAACACATTATTATACTTAAATGCTGTACCAGCTGAACAATATTAATTATTAGTATACATTTGTTTTTTTTAACATAAACTACCATATTTAGCTATTCCTACTTCAATAGGTCTTTCTTATTTCTTATTCTTATATCATCACTCAAGTAGTGGTGCTTTACATTCTTTTTGTCATTATCATTATTTTACTTTCCTATGCTTATTAGGGTCTCTACCTGATTCTTACTTTTATAACTTAATTGTGTCATTTTTGGTTTGTTATCATTCCTTTACAATGTTTTGTTACTTGACTAATATTACTTTCCTTTACATATTTTCTCTACATTTAATGTTACCTAAATACATTCAGTGAATACATTTATTGTTATCTTTAATTCATTATAACATATATCATTGGTTTTCTTATCATCTTTTATTGTTTATGACTAATCATAATATCGTTCTTTATATATGTCCTTCCAAATCAGTACTTTGATATGGGTCAGCCAATGTGCTGTTTCTATTTACAATACATGATACAAATATCATTTGTGACATCTTTTATCTTACTTATTTTATTTGACTTTATTCATCAAAAGTTTTATTAAGCTCACTTAACAGTTTGTGTGGGAAACTTGTCTTGTCAATTCGTCTTTGTTTATGTTGTAGTGTCTTATTATGCAGATAGTGGATTTCCCACTGTTCATTTGAATTTCTTCTCTCCTTTCATTCTTTAATGGTTCATACTATTTACTGTTACATTCTTCCTGGTTACTCATTTATAGTTTTTTAGTATCATTTACCCTTCTGGTGTTCATTATTATTATGGAACGTTTTGTGACGATACAATAGTTACAGCTATTATCAATCCAGGAGTGAAAGCGAGCCTCTGAGTAGACACACAAGCAGATAATTTGTTATTTTCTTATTATGCTGCTGAGATTTTAAGATTGAACTTTAGGTATAAATTTCATAACTGAAAGTATGTGCAAAACAAACAATTTTTCAATTATGGACTCATTATTATACGCTCAATAAAATTATCTTTACTAAGCGAGGGATTTAAAGAAAGAAGAATATAGGAAAAGAAAACGGTAGAGACAGAGAAAAGGAGAGAAACGGTGAGAGAATAACTTATAATATTACAAAGTGAAATAAGATGAACGAGATAACCGGAAGATAATAACATACAGGATGAATCGCTCATACACTTTTTTAACCTGTAGTGATGAGAAAAAGATTTAAATAAGATGTAATAAGAGAGAAACAGATACCAAAAGAACAAGTAGCTATTAAAAAGTTGAAAAAGTTACACAGTTGATCCCAAAAATCATGTCGTTAACCTTAAAATACTGTATAAAGCAATTTCACAGTCACTGCACTTTCCGCTTGACGTGCAAACTATGTTCTTCCAAAGCAATATAGCAACCTGTGATGCAGGGAGAACGATTTCATATTGCTAATATTCGTTTGCACAAAAAGACAACAGCGCTACACTTGCACCAAGCTACTGGAAATAATAGTGATAAGAAGAAAATAATTATTTACAATAAACTGGAAAATACAGATTTTGATAAAAAAAGTTCATGTTAATTTTTTTAAGTTGTTTCTACAATCCAAGGAAAAATATCTTGCCCCTGTCCCGCTTCTCTAGTATTACATTAACATTAAACACAACGTATCCCTGTTTTTCTTGAGCTTCCTCTCTTCTTTCTTCTCTCGGGTGTCTAGTTCCAAATTATTTATTGATAATCTTTATGTGATTAGGCCTTATACATCGCCTTACTTATTATAGGCCGAAATTGTTTTTGAGGCTTTGCAACTAAGACATTCTCCTTAACATTTAAAAATTATCTAACTTCTTGGTTTTGTTTGCCAAATGTTTTTCAAGGATTTATACCTTATTTTAGAAAACAGTTTTGATTGTTTCTCTTTAATCGTTAGAGTCTTGAACTTATAAATCTATCGTAAACGTTGGTGGCGATGGTAGTAGACTTGGTGGTGATGGAGTTGTTAGTGCAGAACTTGAGTCTTTGAAACGTAAATCAAGATACGTCAAAAGTAATGTATTCCTTTAATATAAATAGTTTATAGGTCGCGATGTATAAGATTGCATAGAATAAGTAGTTGGCATACATGTTATAGGAATGAAACGGATTTATTAATGATGCAATTAATTTTTCTGAAATTTTATTGTGCCTTTAATACAATTTGCAAAAAAAAATTAATTAGTCTCTGTTGACCCTCGCAACACCAATTAAAAATGTTATTTTTGTACAATGAATTAAATTGATATTTAGAAACATTATTTTTGTTTTAATTGAACTCTAAAGTCTTTAGAGTTCAATGTAACACGTATTAGAGTCTTAGATAAGACTCACGTATTAGATTTCTTTTAAATATACGTTTTTACAAGTATATGTAAATAAGTTTACTTCCCTTCAGACTGGAAGATCCTTCAGACGTCGGATTGATGTTATCTGGATTTATACGTGGGTCAATTTACGCTGTCCGGTTTCAGGGTCGCATCCGGGTGTGTAAATATTTCTCGCGGGGACGGGTGCATAGAATTTCACGCCGCGAACACATACTGCTTAAGTGGTGTATTATGCCTATCCAGTTAGCTTGAAGTGTCTACTTACTTTTGAACAGACTCTCTTGCACTTTCCCGGATGGCACACAATTATAATAATTATTGCAGTAACTCGACAGGAATTTTCTAACTTGCGTTCTTTGCAACTGGCAGATCAAACATCATGGAAAAGAACAACGTTTACTCGTTATCTATTCTGAATTTGATTGGTTCTTCGGTAATCCCTTTCCTGGTGCAAGTAGGTTTCAAAACACAATATTTCATGTTTAAAACCTGCAATATTTTACGACCAATTTAATGAGCTATGAAACATTTTTTGTTAAAAAATCCATATATTCAGTTACTAATTTTTAAAATAACTACTGTCACGAGATAAATCTTTACTACCAGCATTCTGATTTAAATCCCATCTCAAAATTTCCTGTTTTCGACATTTATTCGAAGCTTTTATGTTTCTAAGAATATCTCATAAAATAAAAACGTACCCTAGCACACGGGCACAACACACGCGGTTAAATATCGTCACGCGCCATTTCACTGCACTTAAGGTTGCTTTACAAGACTAAAATTACTTGAAACTAACATTTTTTACTATGTTCCTTACCGACTAGTATACAACGTTCAAATCTGCAATCTCTACTTATTCATATACCGTCTTTATATGCTTTATTCTCTGCTACATATGCAATTGGAATGTCCATTGCAACATAAAAACTGTAAAAATCTTTGTGTTGACCTCAATTTTTTGCTTTATACTGCTGTTATTTTGGTCTTGCCTGCACACCAATATACAAATTTGTAGTTTCCTGCAGTTGCACAATTTCTACTGTTCAAATGTTTATAGTGTAATACCAATAAATTTCACATTTCACCTGGTATTCAGTGGTGCACCGTTTTGTACCCCTGTAATACTGTCTTGTACACAAATTGATAAAGAGATTTTTACTGACTTTATTTTTCCTTAACGACTTCTTTTTGAAAACTTATTTGTCTTTAGGCCAGAAGGAGTTTGCTTACATAAATTTAATCCCGTTTACACATAGAGGTCAAAGGATATTACTGATTACTTTTAGACAATACTTCAGTTAATAATTATCAACTTTCAGCCGAACCATAGTGTTTTGTAATACTATAGGAGACAAATTTGTACCAACTCTTGGAACCTCTTACGCCATGGGTGAAACTCGTTTAGCGAAAGCTTCTGCTGGATTACCTCAGTTATGGTACGTTTCCTTGACGTATCAGTACCAGAAATCTATGGTCGTCCTCAGAATCAAACAATGGGCTGAAAAACCTTGTAGAAAGGCGTAACAACAACGCTACTCTTAGCCACTGAGGACGACCACAGGTTTTTGGGGTCGAAACGTTCAGTAAATTATTACAAAGACGGAAGTAGTCGAGCAGGAGGTTCCTTCAAGTGGATAAGAAATTTGTAAGCAAAGTGGTAAATGGTATTTCAATTTCTGTTCATGTAATTATTTTTGATTCATTTGCCACATTTAAGCAATGATTGTATTAGTACTTACTTATGTTCATTTTGTTACAAGTTTATCTAACATCACCAGAGCAATATGTTCATGATTAGAACATCATCAGTTCACAAAATTTAAACTTTGAATTTATGTTTTTTAACAGAAATGTTGATCAGCGCTTTTGTAGTCCGTGTTAGAGATGATAAGCGTTATGTCTAATAATAACACTTTTTTTTATTAATTTCGGAGGAAACTGTGAACAGGAAACAAAGATTTTTAATTTTGTAACTAAATTTATTTCAGAAAATTTCAATACAATACATGTTTCCATGCTAAAATATTATAAATAAAATTTGCATATGTACGTATATGTAATACATTTTATTTGAAACCATCTGTATAATAAATGATATGTTTATAACGGGTCATTTGGAAAGACAGATAGTATCCATTTTGTCGGTTATTGTAGCTACTATGGCTGATGATGTGTGTGATGTAGAAGAGACTCTACTTAAATAGACGCCTGAACGCCTTCACTGATTAAAAAAATAAAAATTTTATTTAAATTGAATGTGTTTAAAATTTTTTGCTGGAAAACCCATCCAATAGAATTTTCCACCTCTATCCGATCTTATTGTTAATATTTTCTTCAGTTGCCACACAGAAAAAAAATTAATTTTTATTTAACCTTATATTAATGTATTGATCTTTCTTATAAGTAATACTAAACTCGGAATTCTTCTTCTTCTTCTTCTTCTTCTTCTTCTTCTTCTTCTTCTTCTTCTTCTTCTTCTTCTTCTTCTTCTCCTTTAGCACTGCAGCCCAACGGGAGCCTTGGCTTCCAACACCAATCTTCTCTAATTCTCCATTACCCTCTCCAGCACTAACCCCTCACATCCATTCTTCATAGATCTTCCAGCACATCATCCATCTATCTTGTCGTAGGTCGGTCCCTCTTTCTGCTTTTATACACTTACGCCCTGAGGTTTTTCTTTGGCATGCACTGTCTTTTATCCTCTCTAGATGACCGGGCCATTGTATTTGTTGAGCTTTTACAAATCTTACAATGTCCTTATGCTTCAATAGTTCATCCGTCTCCTGGTTATTTCTTATTCGCCATTCATTACCTTCGTTAACCGGGCCGTAAACACGTCTTACAATCTTGTTCTTTTTTTGTTAACGTCTATGTCTCAACCACATAAGTAACCACCGGTCTTCTAAGTGTCTTACATATTTTCATTTGTGTGTTACGAATAACGCGTTTGCTTCTCGGAATTATTAATACTATTGCCACAAACTGAGCCGTTCCTCTTCATTTGAGGAACAGACTATCTAGGCTGCTAACATGTATGTGAAGGACTAGATCATAGTACAAAAATTTCCAAAGGAAAGCAGACTCAGCCTACCTTAAACATTATTCGCTTTACTCTGAAAGTCACGGAGAATGGTAGTATCAATTTAAGAAGAAAAGATCTTATGAATTTTTTACTAAAATCTTTTAATTTTAGGAGGTTTAGTACTTAAAGTAATTAGTAACAATGGTTTGTTAGAATTTATCTTGTTAACGTCATCTCAATAGTATTGTAAATTTATCTTGTTAACGTCATCTCAATAGTATTGTAAGGTTAATCACGACGTTATGTCTTATCTCAATACTGGTTATACATTTGGGTAAAGTTTATGTGTCTTATCTTTATTATAGAAATGTCGTATCACCTCTCATTCTGTGTACATTGTTGTAATATGACTAATAGCGTATGTAATATTTGATAACTGAATGCATTTATTGTTATATTTACGTAAAAATAAAAAACTGGTTAAAGCAATTAAAATAAAATTGTAAAGACAATCGAAGGAAAGTCAAGGAAATTAAAAGCTAAGATTTCAGATGATTTGTTTGTTGATAATAAAAGTGTTTAAAGCAAAGATACACGACAGACAATTAGAACCATTATCAAATATAAATAACAGGCAGAAATGGATACTAGTCAGAAGAGTGCATAAAACAAGAGTAGGAAGGATCAGCAAAACGGGCGGACCAAAACTAATATGGAAAAAAGAGAAGGCTATTAAAGCTTCGTGACAAAAGATAAACAATTAACAAAAAGAACAGAACAATGTGATAAAATTAGTCCAACTCAGCAACCCTGACGGTAGAAAGACTTTGAAATAAAAAGGTAAATATAACCGGCAGACGTGACATAAGAGTCTAACGCCATCTACTGATAGAGAACAGAGTACCCAATCAGGGAGACAGTACTTGAAGGACCTGTAGTAGTCCTATGTACGCATATCGCAGCAAATCCAACGTAACGCACCAGTGGCGTAACAAGGAGCCGCTCCCGGGGGGGGGGGCTGAGATTAGACCCTTCATTTTGTTCGGAACAAATGAGAAATTTAGGATTCTTCCCATATAATTTAACAAATAGAATTTATACAGTTTTTGCGTCTGTAGATTTTTGACGTTTGCTAGTGCGTAATTTTTTTTACTGCAAATACGTACGTTATGTATCAAATGTTGAGTGATTGTCATTAATAAGAAAACTAACTTTATTTTATCACTTTACACATTTTGTAATTCCTTTTATTTCCACAACTATTTAAAAGCCTTAATTGAAACACACACAACTAGCGTTGAAAGAGGGCTACGTTAAGAGTTTTCTCTGAACCTTTTAATTGCTCTGGGGAGGTGAGAGTCGTTACGTCTCTGTTTCGCACCGACTATAATTCAAGATGTACATACTGTAGATTAAACTGTATTCGGTACAAGTCTTGTTACTTTCCTGTGGTTGAAGTGAAGCTGCAGTGGTTAATTGCTCTCTGCGGTGCAGCAGTGTGTATCTTGCACACAACTCTGCAGTGTGTATCTTGCAGTGTGAACTCTCCACATACTGTGGGCGGAAGCAGGTCTAATAACCCTGCGAGTCCACACACTGAAGACAGTAAAGTAACACATAAAACTCTTTGTTTTTTATGTTCTTCCGTGTATTGTTCCTCCTTTTATCCTCGTGAGAGTTTGGCGGCACTCTTATGTGTTGGTATTTATTTGTTTTAGCCAGATATCTCTATCCTTGGTAAAATTTATTCCTGCGTTTTATCATACTATACCATAAAATATCTATCTCCAAGCCACTTGTTTTCTCTATTACATTTTCCTAAATGGTTATACATTTGGCTGTTCTTCATGTTAACTCCCCTGGAGAAAACACCTTAGTAAGATAAGGAGATAATGTATCTCAGTAAGCTACTGTAGTTTTATATTTCTTAAGTATAAAATGGAAGCATTTGTTTTGCGTTCTAAATATGTCATTTAGAAACAAGTGCCCGCATTTTAGTGCAGTTCATCGCATCCAATAATTGCGGGAATGTAGAGTGCTCAGGAAACGCAGGAAACAGAAGGACAAGAAAAAGAAAAAGGACAGGCAGAAAGTAGATGTAAATGGAAAAAGGTGAAACTTGTATCCTTCAACACACACACACACACACACACACACACACACACACACACACATGCACGCACAATATTTTACACAGTTAAATGTGAGGTTAGCCAAATTAATATCTGTCCAATCTATTTTTCTTATCAATCCTTTTTGTCTCTTGATATTTGTGTGCTTTTTAAATTTAAATTTTCACGGCGACTTGAAGTGTCCTGATTTTTGCAAACACGATTCGTTATGGCCAACCTGTAACTACTTGTTAGCAAGTTAAAAAAGAATGTTGTGTCACGTCATTACGGAAACAATGTTGTCCATGTAATATTGTATCCCATTCAACTAAGCGATAAATATGGAGCGCTGTGAGATGTAAAGGGGAGAGAAGGCAAGGACGTACTGAAAGACAGGAAAACAACGGTAAGCAGCAAATAACATAATAGTAACTGTGGATGCTACAATCAAAGTATTCGTTTTGTGCACGCTGTCTTTTGTAAGGTATCTCTGCGCGACAGTACTTTCGCTAACCTCTCACTCACACACGCGTGACACGAGAAACGCATGTGCAATTAATTTTAATTTATCACAGACCAGTGCGCTCCAGTTTGTTTAGAATACAAGGTTACACACTGTTACTTGGAAAGTATAATTTTCGTGCACCTGTGCACGGTATGCTGGTTGTAGTGATAAACATTGTTAGAATTAGTTTTGGATGTGGTTGTACTGTTCCCAAGAACTGATGCAATGTTAGACAAGTAGGTGAAGGAATATTTAAAGTGGGGATGGAAATTCAGAGTTCTCCCTTCAAAAAACAAGTAGGTACTAAGAATGAATAATCTGTTCACACTCGCGCGCTCTCTCTCCCCCTCCCTCCCTCGCTCCCCCACCACACACACACATGAAAACTTTTATCGTAAAATACTGATATTTTTCTCAATACAAATTATCTTTTCCAACTTAAAAATTTCCACGTTAACGGTTTTGAAACCACGTAACAACAGAAGTGGGTATACCGTACTTCCGTCAACTCTCAGAAATATGTCAACATATTTCTTCATGTCAGAAACATAGTAATGTAGGTCTGAATTTAAATAATTGTAAGTTATCTACTATTTTGTATATGGACGAACAAATCCTGATATCAGGCTTAGAGAGAAAGTTACAGAGAATCAATTCATAAATTTGGGCAGCAAACATTACTAGGCAGTACAATCTGACGATTTTAGTCGATAAAATCAAATTACTTGCTTTTCAGGGAAAATACGCAAAATGAAGTAAAATTGTTTGTGATAATAAATCAATTGACCACCTAAATATTTTAATTGTCTAAGCTGTCTGGTAAGTTTTGATATTAATTAGGATTTAGAAAAGAAAATATCTATATTTCAAAGCACGTGTGGTAAAATTGTAAGGACTATAAAAAGAAAAACTAGCAGAAATATGCTTATTAAGTTTTATAAAAAAAAAATGGCAGTACCTGATTTTCTCTATGGATGTGAAACATGGACTTTAACTAAGAAGGATTACCCAAAATACAGAAGCCGTGGAAATGAAATTGATGTGAGCTACGGCTGAATACAAGCTTATCGGCACACAAAGAATGTGATTAGACTTATATCAAGCATAAACTGAATACATATAATTTTTTGTACACGATAAAATAACATAGGCAGAACACTGGATAGCCCACTTACAGTGACAACCGTTAACTAACATAGCGAGTTGGGTTCTGTATTACGTTGCAAGATGACGGCCGAAACAAGCAGGAACGTTCGTTGGAACCTAATCCTTAGAAAAGACAATGATGATTATAATTATTGTTATAATGTGTTCTATATTGGGTGCATCTGCATACATAAAAGGATTAGAATGATATGAGTCTCCTAAATTTTATAGCCGTGTTAATGAAATCAACTTCGTTAGTTCTATATGAGTATTCCACTTTTTTAATATCATATCCCACGCCGTCCTCGATACACCGTAAATAAACTTACAAGATTAGCCGATTATTTTTATTGTTTATTTTAAATATTGTTTAGTGGATAATTATAAGGGTTATGGATGGATTAAAGTGAAGAACTAATAAGAGAATTATTACAATGATTTACGTTATTAAAAAGTTAATGGAGATTAATTTGGACCGTTTAATGCTGATGCCGTTTCACAACGATGTTTTACAAAGAAGTTAATTCTCACGTGGACCTCAGCGTGCCTCTATCTTTGTTTCAGCTAATCTCGAGAACCACTGGGCGGATTTTTATGCGTTTCTCACCATTCTGTAGAAAATTTGTCTTTTGTGAGAAACATTTACCTACGTGGAAAAGAAGCCAAGCAGTGACGATCTTAGTGAAATCAATAAAAGAAACAACGGTCGTCCGAGCGCATTCTTGGCTTATGCTACGTAAACCGTTAACGATATACCACAAAAATGTGTGGAAAATTACAAGAAAAATGTTCTGAACAAAAGTCAGTGACGCCTATCTATAAAACGCAGCTCCAAATATAAATTCTACATAAATATTTGTAGCACTTTTAAAATTATGTAAATTTAATTTAATTATGTTTAAAATAAATTTTCAGTTTATCTAAAGTTAAAATTATGAGAAAACGTTTAAACTGTGCAATTAGCATGTACGAGATCTTACAAAAGTATCCGACCATTTCGGCTATTACGGAAATCTGTATTGTGCAACCACATTTTAAGCCTCGGCAGCCAATCAGATGAGGGCTTTTGACGCCCAAGTAAACATTAATTAACGTGTTGGATTACTCAGTTAGCTCTGAGACTATTTGTATAAAACTCTTTCTTTGTCTGTGACTGTCATATTCATAATTTTCTTGTACATTGGGAAGACTGGAGTCTTGTTTCACGGTCGTAGTCACAAACCAGTTATTTATAATTCATCACCAGTTATGACCTTTCTAAGGATGTTTGGGTAACTATTAGCGATAGTGAGCAAATCTTGTGCAACGTCAGCAGAGAAATCATTTTGCTTTTGCGAAAGCAGCCGTCACATGAATTTTCCTACGGCACGTTTCATTCCAAGATTTTCCCTCAAAATCACCAACACACAATAAAGAAGGAATTGATCTTCTTTCAATTCTCGCACTGTCAGCCATTGATTTTTGATTATACAACCCTCAGTGAATTCAATATTTACAATATTTATTACAATTTTTTTGGGAAATCTGTTTCTCAAAGGACTTCCAGAGCGTGGGTAAGTTTCAAAAGATTCCTGGCCACCTTTAACGCGTCATTACCACAATTTTATCTGTGTGCCACTTGTTAAGTCCTCTCTCAAGCCCTTCTTAGTCTTTATGATATATTCCGCGGGCGAATGTTTAAGTTTTAGTTAACAAAAATTCCCTAATATTGTCGTTCCTAGATTATGAATACGGCAGTCACAAAAACATGTGTTTACACAACAGAGTCTCACAGCTAACTGAACAGTCCGATAAGTTAATAAATGTTCACGGACACATCAAAAGCCCTAAATGACTGGCTACCGCTTATAGTGCTATTATACAACCGGATCCCGTATGTTCAAAATGATCGGATACTTTTCTGTCAGACTTCGTATATTTTAGCGGATATCGTCTTTTTAGTCAAAGAGCATCTCTACATACTATAATGTCCACGGACACCGTAAGTCTGGTTGTTTGAATTAAATTGTAGAACTGCAAAGCGGATTTTGTGGAGGTTTCATGTTATACAGGTTATAACCAATGACGACATCAGTAAAGCACGTTAGAAAAAACGGAGAAGGAAAGCGATTATCATCATCCGCAAGAGACTCTTGAATGCCTCAGTATAACTCAAATTGTCAATTAAGTTTTCTTCCAGTAAACGGTGCAGCACCGGGGTCGGGTGTCTTATCTGCTGTAAACCATAACATCTACTCCCTTTATTTCATTACTAAAGAAAAATGTAATTTTCATAAGAATGTTTATAAGTTTTCTTGTGCCAACAAACACGCAATTAACAAATTATTTTGATTTGGTAATTTGCTGTGAAACATATAGACGCCGCAAAAACCAAGCCGCCTCCGTCCCATTCTTTTTGTGTACAACGCAGCAATAACTCAACATTTTCTTTGGACATTTTTTGATACATTATTCATTACACGTGGTGCTGTCGTATCGGCCGGCGTGTTTTCTTTGTTTTTTTTTTACACAAAATGACAGATGACTTATTCAACGGAGAGATATATTGTGAGTCCCTAAGGCTACTTGATACAGTCAATGCATATGAAATAAATGGATATTAGTCTTCTCTAAATTTAAAGTATCAGATACTTTGTCCATTAAAATGTTAAGAAAATTATTCATAATCACCTCATTCAATTTAAGAAATCATTCGTAGTAGAAAATATATTGTTTCATGAAAAGTACATTTTTATATACAATACAAGATGTATATTAGACTACATAACAACTTGTTGTCTGAAATCGCCTTATTTTAGAAGAACAACATTTTTTAAGGAAAGACAAACTACACTTTCATTAGGCCCTATTATTTTTACTCTCTTTACACATACTGCCGCGAAACTCCCTGCATATTTCTCCATTATTATTTCTCATTAGGTCCAAAACAAGAAGAGGAATCAGACAAGGAAGTCCTTTGTCTCCACATTTGTTTAACATATTTTATTGAAGAGGCTATTACAAAAATCAAAGCCATTAAAATTAATGGAAGGCGCTTTCATAGTATCCACTTGGCAAATGATATAAAAATAATATCAGATTCGGTAAAAGAAATGAAGAGAAAGTTAGAAAATCTTGTCTGAAACCCTAGGAAAACTTAAATTAAAGATTAACAAGAAGAATACAAAAACAATGGTGGTAGGGAAAAAGAAAGACACTTGATATTAAATTGGGTAATACAATTTTAGAACAGGTTAAACATTTTTGCTACCTCGTAAAAGACTACCATCAATTGTGAAAATAGATATGTGACAGAGATTAAGAGAATAATAGCTTCAGCAAAGCAGGCGTTCAGAACAAAAGGAATGTACTTACAAATTATCAATAAGTATGGCGGTAAGGAAAAGGTTTGCCAAAGTATTTGTGCGAAGTGTTTTAACTTATTGGTATGAGGCGTGGAACTTCAGCTAAATAGAAAGGGTGAAGCTGGAAGCAATGGAAATGTCGGTCTAGAGGAGAACGACGAGGACGAGTTGGATGTATAAGAAAAGTAATGACCAAGTTCTCGTAGAAGTGAACGAAGATAGATCACTTTTAAAATTGTTGAAAAATGAAGGGAAAATTAGCCGGCCACATATTACAACACAATTAATTCTTAAGTACCATTTTTGAAGGAAAGGTGTTGGGGGGGGGGAAGCAAGAGGACGACCAAGAGGAACGTTCTTCAAAGACATGGGAAAGGAGATGAACTTCCTATCATACTTCGATTTAAAGAGGACAATGATAGAGAGAAACTCGACAAGTCATGGCCTTTAGATGATGATGATGATGATGAGGTCCGAAACGTTCCTTGACTCTTTTCTAAACACTTCGCTGTATTATTAAGGGACACAGAGGCACAGACTACACTAAAGGTGTTATACTTTCTTTGTACTTTATCTGAGATATTTCAAAATTAGCAACCTCAATTTTTTTTAGATATTCTACTACTACTTTTGTTGTAACGACTAGATTTAATTTCAACTAGATTTAATTTTTGTTTTCTCATCAAATTAAAAAATACAATAATTTTTCATTAAATTAAATTGACACAATCAAGATTCTAAGATGAAATTTATAATATGATGATAGGTAGCATTTTTTTAATTTTTCTATTATCGTATCCTTTGCGCAGTATTATATCAATTTACTTTGATATTCTTGAACAATAACAAAAATTATTAATTTAGTAATGTGACAAGGGAAAGTTTCAATAATTTACCCAGCTTTCGGTAGACCACTTATTTGTAAAGGTTAATACCGATCTTACGTCTTAAAGTAAAGTAAGACAGATAGTGGTGAACAATTTGTACAGTAGACAAGTTTCACAGTCTCAGCAGCACCAGCAAAAGTTAGGGCAAAGTTGGAGCGTGAAACGTCAAGTAAGCGGTGCACCTTGTGATTACTCGTTGCATAGTAAAGCAGATCGCTGTTACCCAACTGACCCAGATAACACTCGGGGGTAACGTTCGACCTGCAGCTTGGGTTCAAGCTAGCTGACGTGTATTTGTAGAAAGTCTTATGTCAGCTATTATCTTAACATTCTGTCCCTTGTAGAACCGTATGTATGTTTTCTTTGTCACTTTTAGAGTGTACTGATGTAATCTTACAACAACTTATAAAGTATTTAGTTTACAAATTTTATTATTAGTCCTTTGTTTCAATTTTTTTTATATATTTCACCAGTACCTTTATCACAATGATAACGGTGTGAACGATATGCCGGTTTTAAACTCTTTTCAGGTCTGTCGCTTATTTAACTTTTGGAAATTATATGTATGTAGTACTAACGCCTCATTTATTAATTCTAATTAATTGATTAACTCTTTCCTTTCTTTTCAGTTGTCTTAGGATCAGGAAAAACACCTAATATTTAGAATTTCAACTATCCATCTTTTGCTAGAGCTTCCTATTTTTTTACATTGGGAGCAGTGTTATATTGTAATACTTCCCTAGGTTTTCTTGTTTTCCTTTAATGTGGATTCCCTAGCACTTTCCCTAACACTTTGCCTTTTGTCAATTTTGCTAGCTTCGTTTATTCATGATTTATGTCCTCGTGTGACGTAATCTGCAGGAAACTTCACGAGTTACTTACAAAATATATTGCTATGACAGCACAGAACAATCTACGCGTTTATCGAATATGCCAGAAGGATCTCGATGTAATGCGTGTGGCGTACGTGCTGCTATACGCATTTTGCGAGAATCTTCTCGACTGTGCCGGGCTTCGCTCGGGCGCCCGGCCTGTGTCAAGGCCGTAGTAATTACGTAGTTCACAAGAGATAAGACGCAGTTCGGAAGCTTCTGGTGTGTGAGCGTGACTATAAATACATCGGGTAGCGGCCTTAGTTTTCAGTTCAATGGGAGATATTGGATAGTGCGGTTCGAGAGTATTAGTGCGATATATTTCCAGAGCGGTTCCAGTTATTACTGTGTACGTTCAAGTAGTTATTATTGAAGTGTTGCGTTTTATATTCGGACGGTATAATTGTAATATAGTTGAGTTTTAATATTAGTGGACATTTTATTGCGTGTGAACAATTTTCATTTGATTTGTTGTAGACACTGTGTTGTTAATTACGAACTGTTTTACTGTAACAATTAAAGGTGTGATTAGTGACTTAATTGTTGTCTTGCACTTATTTTGTTTCCACTGTACCTACGACTATCGAGTAGACCGTCTTAACGATATATATAGTTTCAAGTTGATATCGAGTTTTGGTCTAATAAAAATGCAGTTTTTATGCGACGTTACGAGATTTATTTTATTTCATATTCATGCCTACAACATAATATATAAAGTAATATAATTTTAATGAGTTTTATAATTATAATATATAAGTTGTACGATATTAACAGTGGCGTTGTGTTGTATAGATTAACTTATAGTACTTACATATATTCTTGAGTCACATATACACACACTACATAAAATCTATAGAATACACTACAATACAAAAACATTATGATAAATATTAATTATATTTTTCCTCCTTTGTATACCGCATAGTGACAGTGTGTGAATCTATTACGTGACTGGAGAAAAAACGGAAGCACAGAGTAAAAAATAGTAAGGTATCTATTTTATGCTGTTTTCTGGGAATGTTTTAGGTTTGAATAGCAATTACTGAGGCTCTGTGCGTCGTTTTTTTTTTGTTTACAGAATTTTGCTTATTTATTTTAATAGTTATTATTTTAAGGAACCGCCGTCTGAAATGATTAGTTTCTGTATGTATTATTTTTACTTTGTCAAACTGGAAGGTGTGGCCATGTATGCGAGCGTGTTGTGTTAATGCTGTTGAGTCATGTTGATTAGTTTCTATTTTATGGCAGCTGTATTTGTGTTGATACACTCTTTTTTTAAATACTGTTCCGAGCATCCATAATATTTTTTACAGCAGTTTTCTTGGCATAGAATTTTATAAACGACATAGTATTTTATTTCTATTTCATCTCTTTCTTTTGTATTCGTGAAGATATTTTTCATTGTATTGATATTTCTGTATGCTATTTTCGTGTTTTTGTTAGTTCTCATTAGTCATTTAGTGATTTTCTTCGATAGTGTTTTATATATGGTAAAAAAAAAAAGATTTAGTAGTTGTGATGGTTTGGTCTTGACTATCGAAACAATTTACAGAACATCTTACAGTGCACAATAGCCAAGACCAAACTATCACAACTACTAAATATTTAATTATTTTTATTTTTATTTGTAGAGGTAACTATTTAAACCAGACGGTTCATATTTTACCTATAACCAGTCAGGTTGTTTGGTTTTGCAATTTGCACTACACGACGTCTGACCAAATAAATAGCTTATGCCATATTCTTGATTAAGTTTTTCAATGATCGTGGCCCAAAGCACAGTTTTCATCGTTTTGTTTTGCTCCGTGAACCCATTGTTTCGTTGATGCCTTTGCTTCCGTGAACACCTACGATTAGCTCTTCCTTTCTCAGTTGAGCTTTCCAAAATGAAACGTTTTTAATCACCGATCATATAACAGTTCGTACGGTTTTTCGTACTGCTTTGGTCTTATTTCTGTATCCGCTGCAGTTTGCTCGGTTTATTACAGCTCCTATACTATCGTTTACGATTTGTTTTCAGCTTTGCTATTCCTGCTAGGTCAAAAGTGTTTACCTAGACCTTTAACTATTTTTTTCCTGTTTTTATTTGTGTTCCTTCCCTCTTACAGCTAGAGTAAATTATGTAATCACTTTAGAATAGTGAATCTGTTAATTTATGCTTGTGCAAATCTAACTTTTTCCGATGTACGTTCTTGGACATTGAACTTACCTGTATGGTACTAACACCGTAATTTGTGACACTTCTGCATCAACCTTATTAAACAATATTTATGCTTAAATCAGGAGTTTTCTTAGGAAGTACTCACTGCATCCGGTGTGTGGACGTCAGAGGACAGTCGAGTGTCAACGCCGCGTCTAGCGCATTGTACTGCAACCTGCTGAGTGTGTGTAAGAGACAATCAGACTTTACAATGGACACCACATCAATTACGTCCACCCAATTTCCCGTTATCTGAACGTTATCTATTAAAACAGGACGACGACAGCCTATGTACCGACGCCGTCACTTTCCACACTGCATTATCTCAAGTCACCCAACATTTAGTACTAATGATAGCTACTACTAAATTGCCTACGGACAGGATTTGTCCACAAAACGTTTCCACAGGGGATAGTAGTTAATCAATCACTCTCCCCGAGTTCTATCTGTGTCTTTCTTAAACTCCATAATATCTCTCTTTTATTTGTCTGATTATTCGACTGTTCAGTACTAGCATAGTGTACTTGTCTGGAGATATGGTTGTTTATGAGAGTGGAGAACTCTTAAATATTTAACTCTTGAGACAACTAGAATTTTGTGAGGTATTGGCTGTGCTAGTGTTATGGTTTTGAAGCTTGTGTTTCGGTGAAGAAACACCTGAGTAGGATACAGGCATCAGAGATGACAGTCTAACTGTCTGTTAGGGGCTGCATACGACGAGGTAGACTCTAAAATGAAGACTTTTGCAATAATTGAGCATGCTTAATGTCCAAGATCGTACTGCACAAAACAACATACTTCCATTCCTTAAGGAATATGGAAGTAAAAAGAAAGATTAATTGCTCGCCTGAATAGGATGCCTGATGGCAGGTTATCTAAGGAAGTTTCGCAATGCAAGGCTATTGGACAACAATGTATAGGGAGACCTGGGAAGCGTTGGCGAAGAAGATATACTCCTTTATGACCGGAACAGGCGATTAGCCTAGTTACAGATAGAATAAGAAGAAAGAAAGACAAATAAACAATCTCATAATGATAGTTATCGAAAAGGAAAGCAATGCAATAAAAACATAAATTGTTGTAGCTGATGGACCACGAGCGGTCAAGTTAGGAAAAGAGAAGGAAATAAAAAAGACAAAGAGTTCGAGAGAGTGGAGAAAGCACGCGGTCAGACAGATTAAGCTCTGCACGATTATTTATAGGCTACAGGTTGGGGGCTATAGGCTACATAGGAATAGGCTATAGGTATAGGCTATAGGAATTAGGATACGAGGTTACATTGGAAGGTAGCAAATTCACAATACAACTGTTGGGACGAAAAAAGAAAGTTGAAATTACATTTTGCCAGACATTACTGAAGTTGTGATGTTGACACTAACCACATTCTTATATAAATACCGTTTGCTATTTCATGAATTGATGACATGTAAATTTCAATTCATGTCAACTTTGTAAACATACAAATCTTTGTAAGCAAGTTTCTTGATGCAAGATAAATATTTTATTTCTGTCATTAGATTTGGGTACATGGTTTAGTAAAACTCGCTTCCTTTCTGAAGAAATAAGTTGCCTGTTGTATTGTGCTAAACGAACGTGAAAATGTGACGTGGGATGTGAAATGTTTGTCTCTTTGGCCGGTCGTAACATTGCTTTTAAATAACAGTCTGTGCACGTAATCAATTTCAGTAACTATTTGATATTCTAAAGTTAATTATATTTATTTTAATTAACTGTTTAACTTTCTCAGCGCTTAGTAGCTTTAGTTACATAATTCTCTCTTTACGTAACTTCCTGACCCGACTCTCTGTCTTCTCTACATCTGTATGTCTCTCTCTCTCTCTCTCTCTCTCTCTCTCTCTCTCTCTCTCTCTCTCTCTCTCTCTCTCTCTCTTCTCTCTCTCTCTCTTTTCTTACATAGTACACTTTCTCTGTGTACTTCTTACAACAATTTCAAGAGTAATTTTTCTTTCACTTCGTTCACTCCCATAGACATTCTTTCTCCCCTCCCTCACACTCCCACACCTCCCACTCCCACACCTCCCGCTCTCACTCTCCCTTTCTTTTCTCTCTCTCCCTCTCTTGTTCTCTTTCTCTGTAGCCTCTAGTTATTAACAATATCTTTAACGCAATATATTTCGCGTATTTTAGAGCGTCGTTTCTAACTTACAATCGCCCGAGAACAACACTTATATTGAGCAGCTACCGGCGGGCCACATCATAAATGATCAATGTTCGACAAGTAGGCCAAACGTAAAAATATAAAAGGTAGCACTAGTTGTAAATGTGTGAAAAGTGGTAATTTACACATTTAAAATACAACGCGACATATCTATAACGGTACCAACACCAGTGTCTATGTCTTAACATAAACTGCTGATAAGAGAACTTCTACAAAAGTGTGTGCTATAACACAATAAGAAAGACAGGAGTGACACTTTTTTTATCTGTTAGGTTTTTCAGTATATTTTGTATTATCATTCATTTATCTAGTTAAGGCGTAATATAAAGCAATGTATTAGTGTAAAACAAATATTCGGTAATAGCAATAATAATCACTAAAGTTGAAGGAAGTAAAAAAATTCCGTACAAAAAGTACTGAAATTTCAGAACATATAGGCCTATACTATGACTGGTGCTGAAAACGTTAACCTTGAAAACGCCTGTATCTACGTGTATGTGTATGTGTATATGCATTTCCTCAGCTGCACAATTGCAATTTCCTATGTGGTTTGTTGCGGAAAAATCTCTTTGGTAACGTCCAGCAACGATAACGACATTGAAACAAATATCGTGTTCTTTCCAACACTGCTTTCCAAAGTTTGTAGTTTATTTTATGTAACTTATTTACAAGTCCCCATTTTTCACTACTGTTATATTTTTTTCTAAAAAAATATTTCAGATAGAAAATCGAAAACAAGTGCTCTCACAAAGGATACAATGGGCGCTCAAAAAAAAATACAATGCAAGGATAAAAATAAGTGAACTTGCATATTATTAATAGAACGTGTAAAGGTTTTCATCTGTTATTATTATGTTATAATTACACTTCATACTTTATACTAGAACATATTAACAATTTAGTTATCACCAACGTTATGGCCTCTATATTTTACATAACTCATAAATAACCTAAGGACAAAAATCTAGAAATAGTTTATAGGCCTATATCCACAAAGAAAACACCAACATTAAACATGAAATGAAAAATATAACATCAACAATTTTTCAAAAGGATGTACGTCACCGAGACCTAGGTCTTAAACCTAATTCTTGAGGTACATTATCGAAGTGTAGAATATTGTTTTAGACTTTAGATATTGTTAAATTTTAAGGAAACAACCTTTCGATCCCTATACATTTCCCACCGTCTTCTAGTTTTACAACAATTTATTCTGCTTCTCTCAAAGGTGAACTACATGCTAACACGTGTTCGCAAACAGAAAAATCGTCAATTTAAAATCTAATAAAGTAAACTGGAAACGTTAGGGGTTCAAATATAAAATACAAAATAAAGTACCAATTGTAACAAAAATATTAAAAACACTTCACTAAAACTAATGCATAACAAAAATTTCCAGTTATATAAGCGAATCTTTAGACCATTAAGTAAAAATTAAAAAAACTAAGAGTTCACAATAGAAAAACTAAGAAGCAAAATAAAATAAAAAAATTAGTTAAATTAAGATTAAGATTAAAATAAATACTATTTAAATGGTAGCGAGTTCTGAACATTAAAAAAAAATTATTTTAAACGTGTCCAGGCTACACAGATTAAATTTTTGTGTTCAGTGGCAGTATATACGTTAATAGATTGTAAGCGAAATTATAAAATTAGGAAAGAACGAAGTATATTTTTAATAAAACAAAAAATAATAAAGTGTTGCCCCAACGAGAAGTACCATAGAAACAGACAGCTAGATGGTAATATGACAAATATCTGTATGGAGAACCATACAGGACTCCCATGTTCTAAGATTTATATTTAAAATCATATTCGAAATGAAATATTTCCATAGAAACCACTTCTTTCTACTTATTGCTTCAGCCTTAAACCACAGTACTGTGGTCACTAACGTATACCACCTCACGTTTTCACTCGATTTGCACTGAGAGTCGATGGCACTGCCGAAAAGTTTGGTTTTGCAGAAAACATTGGACTACGGCTAAACAGCCCGGGAAGGAATTTTAACAAAGGACTACTTCTTTGTTACCGATAACGTAGTACACATACAAAATTCTGACCTCCCCCTTCAACTATAATTTTCATGTATAGAAAATTACCCCCACCCTGTTCACCTAACCTCTTCATTTATAGATAATTCATCTACGTTTCTACAGTGGATTATTATGAGCTACTTATCAAGATACTTTATTTATCAAAATTAAGTACTTTACTCTTGTTAAAACATAAAACGTTGCAGGTAAACTACCCGTTTCTCTAAACCGATCTTCACCAAAATCAATAGACCTTCAGTCCTCTACAATGCAGGAATGCATGCAAAAAAATATTTGATTCTGTTTCAATTTGCGACAGTTATCGTTCGTCATGAAAACATTTCTCTTGTTACAACATAACATGTTTCAGGTAAACTACCCCTTCCCGTTAACCGATCTTCACCAAAAACAACAGATCTTGAGAACTCTATAATTTAGGGCTGTATGGAAATAATGATTTGATTCAGTTAGAATTTGCGGCTGTTATCGTTTGCCATAGAAAATACCCTTCTTAAAACATAAAACGTTGCTGGTAAACTACCCCTTTCCCTTAACCGATCTTCACTAAAAACAAAAGATCTTGAGTACTCTATAAATCAGTGCTATATGCAAAAACTTATTTGATTCTGTTTGAATTTTCGGTTTTTATCGTTTGCCATAGAAAATACCATTTTAAAACATAAAACGTTGCCGGTAAACTACCCCTTCCCCTTAACCGATCTTTACAAAAATTAACAGATCTTAAGAACCCTACAATTCAGGGGTGTATGCGAAACATTATTTGATACTGTTTGAATTTGCGGCTGTTATCGTTTGCCAAACAAACAAAATTACCCTTGATAAAAAAAACCGTTGCCGGTAAACTACCCCTTTCCCACAACCGATCTTCACCACAAACAATAGGTCGCGAGTACTCTACAAATTAGCGCTGTATGCAAAAAATTATTTGATTCTGTTTGAATTTGCGGCTGTTATCGTTTGCCATAGAAAAAAATCTACAGACACACGCACAGACAGACACACAGACACCCAGACACACAGACACACACACAGACACACAGACACTTTTCGAAAAATGACTTTTTTTCATGTTTTGAGTGTAGTACAATCATATTCTGCAATAATCTCGAACACTATTTTTTTTGCCATCACCATACTTCCATTTCCTTAAGGAACATGGAAGTAAAAGTAAACTAGTAAACTACCCCTTTCCCTTAACCGATCTTCACCAAAAACGACAGGTCTTGGGTACTCTAGAATTCAGGCTTGTATGCAAACAATTATTTGATTCTGTTTGAATTTGCGACTGTTATCCTTAGCCATAGAAAACACCCTTGACAAAACATAAAACGTTGCTGGTAAACTACCCTATTCTATTAACCGATCTTCACCAATAACAATAGGTCTTGAGAACTCTACAATTCAGGGCTGTATGCAAAACATTAGTTGATTCTCTTTGAATTTGCGGCAGTTATCGTTCGTCACAGAAAAAATACCCTTGTTAAAACATAAAACGTTGCAGGTAAACTACCCCTTTCCGTAACCGATCTTCACCAAAAACAATAGGTCTTGAGACCTCTACAATTTAGGGCTGTATGCAAATAATCATTTGATTATGTTAGAATTTGCGGCTGTTGTCGTTTGCTATATAAAATACCCTTGTTAAAACATAAAACGTTGCCGGTAAACTACCCCTTTCCGTTAACCGATCTTCACCAAAAACAACAGATCTTGAGAACTCTACAATTTAGGGCTGTATGCAAAATATTATATGATTCTGTTTGAATTTTGCGGCTGTTATCGTTTGCCATATAAATTACCCTTGATAAGACAAAAAACGTGACTGATAAACTACCCCTTTCCCTTAACCGATCTTCACCAAAAAAATAGGTCTTTAGTACTCAACAAAACAGGCCTGTATGCAAAAACGTATTTGATTCTGTTTGAATTTGCGGTTTTTATCGTTTGCCATAGAAAATACCATTTTAAAACATAAAACGTTGCCCGTAAACTACCCCTTCCCCTTAACCGATCTTCACCAACACCAACAGGTATTGAGAACTCTACAATACAGGGCTGTATGCAAAACGTCATTTGATTCTGTTTGAATTTGCGGCTGTTATCATTTACCATAAAAAAAATTACACATAATAAAAAACCGATGCCGGTAAACTACCCTTTCCCCTTAAACGATCTTCACCAAAAACAATAGGTCTTTAGCACTCTAGAAGTCAGGGCTGTATGCAAAAACGTATTTGATTATGTTTGAATTTGCGGCTGTTATCGTTTGCCATATAAAATACCCTTGTTAAAACATAAAACGTTCCCGGTAAACTACCCCTTTCCCTTAACCGATCTTTACAAAAATCAACAGATCTTAAGAACCCTACAATTCAGGGGTGTATGCGAAACATTATTTGATTCTGTTTGAATTTGCGGCTGTTATCGTTTGCCATAGAAAATACCCTTCTTAAAACATAAAACGTTGCAGGTAAACTACCCCTTTCCCTTAACCGATCTTCACTAAAAACAAAAGGTCTTGAGTACTCCGTAAATCAGTGCTGTATGCAAAAACTTATTTGATTCTGTTTGAATTCGCGGCTGTTATCGTTTACCATAGAAAAAGTAAAAAATTACATTTGATAAAAAACCGTTGCAGGTAAACTACCCCTTTCCCTTAACCGATCTTCACCAAAAACGAGATGTTTTGAGAACTCTGCAATTCAGGGCTGTATGCAAAATATTATATGATTCTGTTTGAATTTGCGGCTGTTATCGTTTGCCATAGAAAAAAATCTACAGACACACGCACAGACAGACACACAGACACCCAGACACACAGACACACACACAGACACACAGACACTTTTCGAAAAATGACTTTTTTTCATGTTTTGAGTGTAGTACAATCATAATCTGCAATAATCTCGAACACGATTTTTTTTGACATCACCATACTTCCATTTCCTTAAGGAACATGGAAGTAAAAGTAAACTAGTAAACTACCCCTTTCCCTTAACGGATCTTCACCAAAAACGACAGGTCTTGGGTACTCTACAATTCAGGCTTGTATGCAAACAATTATTTTATTCTGTTTGAATTTGCGGCTGTTATCGTTTGCCATAGAAAACACCCTTGACAAAACATAAAACGTTGCTGGTAAACTACCCTATTCCATTAACCGATCTTCACCAATAACAATAGGTCTTGAGAAGTCTACAATTCAGGGCTGTATGCAAAACATTAGTTGATTCTCTTTGAATTTGCGGCAGTTATCGTTCGTCACAGAAAAAATACTCTTGTTAAAACATAAAATGTTGCAGGTAAACTACCCCTTTCCGCTAACCGATCTTCACCAAAAACAATACGTCTTGAGATCTCTACAATTTAGGGCTGTATGCAAATAATCATTTGATTATGTTAGAATTTGCGGCTGTTATCGTTTGCTATATAAAATACCCTTGTTAAAACATAAAACGTTGCCGGTAAACTACCCCTTTCCGTTAACCGATCTTCACCAAAAATAACAGGTCTTGAGAACTCTACAATTTAGGGCTGTATGCAAATAATCATTTGATTCTGTTAGAATTTGCGGCTGTTATCGTTTGCCATAGAAAATACCCTTCTTAAACATAAAACGTTGCAGGTAAACTACCCCTTTCCCTTAACCGTTCTTCACTAAAAACAAAAGGTCTTGAGTACTCTACAAATTAGTGCTGTATGCAAAAACTTTTTTGATTCTGTTTGAATTTGCGGCTGTTATCGTTTACCATAGAAAAAGTAAAATATCGGTATGGAGAACCATACATGACTTCCATGTTATAAGATTTATATTTAAAATCATATTCGAAATGAAATATTTCCATAGAAACTACGTCTTTCTACTTATTGCTTCAGCATTAACCACAGTACTGTGGTCACTAACGTATACCACCTCACGTTTTCGCACTCGATTTTCACCGATGATGGCAGTCGATGGCACTGCCGAAAATTCTGGTTTTGCAGAAAACATTGAACTACGGCTAAAGAGCCCAGGAAGCAATTTTAACAAAAAACTACTTCTTTGTTGCCGATAACGTAGTACACATATAAAAAATTCTGCCCTCCACCTACAATTATAATTTTTAATAATAGAAAATTACCCCCACCCCGTTCACCAAACCTCTTCATTTATAGATATTTCATCTACGTTTCCTACAGTGGTATACTATGAGCTTCTTATCAGGATACTTTATTTATAAAAATTAAGTACTTTACTCTTGTTAAATCATAAAATGTTTCAGGTAAACTACCCCTTTCTCTTAACCGATCTTCTCCAAAATCAAAAGACCTTCCGTCCTCTACAATTCAGGGAAGCATGCAAAAAAATATTTGATTCTGTTTGAATGTGCGGCAGTTATCGTTCGTCATGGAAACATTTCTCTTGTTACAACATAAAATGTTACAGGTAAACTACCCCTTTCCCTTAACTGATCTTCACCAAACTCAATAGACCTTGAGCTCTCTGCAACTCAGGAAAGAGTGCAAAAAATTATTTTATTCTCATTTAATTTTCGGCAGTTATCGTTCGTCATAAAAAAATTTACCTTTTTAAAACATAAAACGTTGCTGATAAACTACCCCTTCCCTTAACCGATCTTCAACAAAATCAACAGACCTTGAGTTCTCATTAGTTCAAAAAGGTATGCAAAAACCTAGTTGATTCTGTTTGAATTTACGGCAGTTATCGTTCGTCATATAAAAAATTACCCTTGTTAAGACATAAAATGTTGCTGGTAAACTACCCCTTTCCCTTAACCGATCTTCACCAACACCAATAGGTATTGAGAAGTCTACAATACAAAGCTGTATGCAAAACGTCATTTGATTCTGTTTGAATTTGCGGCTGTTATCGTTTACTATGGAAAAAAATTACCCTTGAAAAAACCGTTGCTGGTAAACTACCCCTTTCCCTTAACCGATCTTCACCAGAAACGACAGGTCTTGGGTACTCTACAATTCAGGCTTGTATGCAAACAATTATTTGATTCTGTTTGAATTTGCGGCTGTTATCGTTTGCCATAGAAAACACCCTTGATAAAACATAAAACGTTGCTGGTAAACTACCCTATTCCATTAACCGATCTTCACCAATAACAATACGTCTTGAGAACTCTACAATTCAGGGCTGTATGCAAAACATTTGTTGATTCTCTTTCAATTTACGGCAGTTATCGTTCGTCACAGAAAAAATACCCTTGTTAAAACGTAAAAGGTTGCTGGTAAACTACCCCTATCCGTTAACCGATCTTCACCAAAAACAATAGGTCTTGAGATCTCTACAATTTAGGGCTGTATGCAAATAATCATTTGATTCTGTTAGAATTTGCGGCTGTTATCGTTTGCCATAGTAAATACCCTTGTTAAAACATAAAACGTTGCTGGTAAACTACCGCTTTCCCTTAACCGATCTTTACTAAAAACAATAGGTCTTGAGTACTCTACAAATCAGTGTTGTATGCAAAAACTTATTTGATTCTGTTTGAATTTGCGGCTGTTATCGTTTACCATAGAAAAAGTAAAAAAAATTACCCTTGATAAAAAACCGTTGCCGGTAAACTACCCCTTTCCCTTAACCGATCTTCACCAAAAACGATAGGTCTTGAGAACTCTGCAATTCAGGGCTGTATGCAAAATATTATATGATTTTGTTTGAATTTGCGGCTGTTATCGTTTGCCATACAAAATACCCTTGATAAAACAAAAAACGTGGCTGGTAAACTACCCCTTTCCCTTAAACGATCTCCACCAAAAACAATAGGTCATTAGTACTCAAGAAATCAGGGCTGTATGCAAAAACGAATTTGATTATGTTTGAATTTGCGGCTGTTATCGTTTGCCATAAAAAATACCCTTGTTAAAACATAAAACGTTGCAGGTAAACTACCCCTTCCCCTTAACCGATCTTTACCAAAATCAAAAGATCTTGAGAACCCTACAATTCAGGGCTGTATGCGAAACATTATTTGATTCTGTTTGAATTTACGGCTGTTATCGTTTGCCAAACAAACAAAATTACCCTTGATAAAAAAAACCGTTGCCGGTAAACTACCCCTTTACCTCAATCGATCTTCACCAAAAACAATAGGTCGCGAGTACTCTACAAATCAGGGCTGTATGCAAAAAATTATTTGATTCTGTTTGAATTTGCGGCTGTTATCGTTTGCCATAGAAAAAATCTACAGACAGACACACACACAGACAGACAGACACACAGACACACACAGAGACACTTTTCGAAAAATGGCTTTTTTTCATGTTTTGAGTGTAGTACAATCATATTCTGCAATAATCTCGAACACGATTTTTTTTGCCATCACCATACTTCCATTTCCTTAAGGAACATGGAAGTAACACCATACTTCCATTCCTTAAGGAATATGGAAGTAAATAAAATTACCCTTGATAAAAAACCGTTGCCGGTAAACTACCCCTTTCCCTTAACCGATCTTCACCAAAAACGATAGGTCTTGAGAACTCTGCAATTCAGGACTGTATGCAAAATATTATATGATTTTGTTTGAATTTGCGGCTGTTATTGTTTGCCATACAAAATACCCTTGAAAAAACAAAAAACGTACCCCTTTTCCTTAAACGATCTTCACCAAAAACAATAGGTCTTTAGTACTCAAGACATCAGGGCTGTATGCAAAAACGTATTTGATTATGTTTGAATTTGCGGCTGTTATCATTTGCCATAAAAATACCCTTGTTAAAACATAAAAACGTTGCAGGTAAACTACCCCTTTCCCTTAACCGATCTTTACCAAAATCAACAGATCTTGAGAACCCTACAATTCTGAGCTGTATGCGAAACATTATTTTATTCTGTTTGAATTTGCGGCTGTTATCGTTTGCCAAACAAACAAAATTACCCTTGATAAAAAAAAACCGTTGCCGGTAAACTACCCCTTTCCCTAAACCGATCTTCACCAAAAACGATAGACCTTGAGACCTCTACAATTCAGGACTGTATGCAAAACTTTAGTTAATTCTCTTTGAATTTACGGCAGTTATCGTTCGTCATAGAAAAAATACCCTTGTTATAATATAAAACGTTGCTGGTAAACTTCCCCTTTCCCTTAACCGATCTTCAACAAAATAAACAGACCTTGAGTTCTGTATAATTCAAAAAGGTATGCAGAAGAGTAGTCGATTCTGTTTTAATGTACGGCAGTTATCGTTCGTCATAAAAAACATTACCCTTGATAAAACATAAAATGTTGCTGGTAAACAACCCTATTCCCTTATCCGATCTTCACCAAAACCAACAGGTCTTGAGAGCTCAACATTTCAGGGCTGTATGCAAAATATTATATGATTCTGTTTGAATTTGTGGCTGTTATCGTTTGCCATATAAAATACCCTTGATAAAACAAAAAACGTGTCTGGTAAACTACCCCTTTCCCTTAACCGATCTTCACCAAAAACAATAGGTCTTTAGTACTCAACAAAACAGGGCTGTATGCAAAAACGTATTTGATTCTGTTTGAATTTGCGGCTGTTATCGTTTGCCATAGAAAATACCCTTTTAAAACATAAAACGTTGCAGGTAAACTACCCCTTTCCCTTAACCGATCTTCACCAACACCAATAGGTATTGAGAACTCTACAATACAGGGCTGTATGCAAAACATCATTTGATTCTGTTTGAATTTGCGGCTGTTATCGTTTACCATAGAAAAAAATTACCCTTGATAAAAAACCGTTGCTGGTAAACTACCCGTTTCCCTTAACCGATCTTCACCAGAAACGACAGGTCTTGAGAACTCTACAATTTAGGGTGGTATGCAAAATGTTATTTGATTATGTTTGAATTTGCGGCTGTTATCGTTTGCCATAAAAAATACCCTTGTTAAATCATAAAACGTTGCTGGTAAACTACCCCTTTCCCTTAACAGATCTTTACCAAAATCAACAGATCTTGAGAACTCTATAATTCAGGGCTGTATGCGAAACATTATTTGATTCTGTTTGAATTTGCGGCTGTTATCGTTTGCCAAACAAACAAAATTACCCTTGATAAAAAAAACCGTTGCCAGTAAACTACCCCTTTCCCTCAACCGATTTTCACCAAAAACAATAGATCGCGAGTACTCTACAAATCAGGACTGTATGCAAAAAATTATTTGATTCTGTTTGAATTTGCGGCTGTTATCGTTTGCCATATAAAAAAATCTACAGACACACAGACGCACACACACAGACACTTTTCGAAAAATGACTTTTTTTCATGTTTTGAGTGTAGTACAATCATATTCTGCAATTATTTCGAACACGATTTTTTTTGCCATCACCATACTTCCATTTCCTTAAGGAACATGGAAGTAACAATGGCATAAAGTTTGGCTCTATACAGTTATAGGTAAAAGAGATCCAGGACTTCGAATTAAAGCGAATGAAGAATATAAGCGCGTGGTAAAATAATCACTGAAGAGGTTCTCAAAAGAATTAAGGAGGGTACACATGTGTGCAGACAAGCAAGAGAAATCTCGTTGAATATATTCTGAAATCGAGTGGATTACTAACAACGGTTTTTGAGAGAGTAGTAGAATACGAGAAAGAGATAGGGTTGAAGCTTCTGCTTGACATATACATGGTGTAGGGTATTGTAGAAATGATGAATCAAGAGTGGATTAACTATAAATGTAGATGTTGGCTACAGTGGTTTTTTAATATGACCAGAAGAAACACTTGATTACCGAAACATTCTTACTACTCCAGAATTAATTTATTCATACAACTAATATTTCAATAAGTGTCGATAAACTCATAACTTAGCGTATTAGTTTAAAATAAATTATAATTGAATGTTGTTTTGTAGAATATTACTGTTATTGTTATTGATGTTCTTGACTTTGTTGTTGTCGTGGTTCTTGTCATCAAGTTTATTGCCATTATAAAATTGTATGCAATAATTATTCAATTTTAATTATAAGATTCAATTCTTATACTACTACATTCTGAAAGTAACGTTTGTAAAATTGTCTTACGTAGACAATTGCGTGCTAGCTAGTAACGTATATCACAATTTGATGGAAACATTGTGCACGTACAAAAACCAAGTTGCCTGAGTTACCAGCGAACCCCCACCATTCCCGTTGTCCTTACAAAGCAGCAATAACTTACATTTTCCTTTGGGGTATTTTTTATACATTATTCATTACACGTTCTGGTTTTGTATCGGCCGGGATGTTGTCTTTTGCTCTCTACAAACAGACAGTGACAGATGGCTTATTCAACGAAAATATATTTTGTAGGCCATATGGTACTGCCTTCACGACGACATACGTTACTTCTCTATTAGCTGAAAGAATACCGCAGATGTTTCTACAGGCCAATTATTTATAAGTAATAGTAGGAAAAGTATTAAAAATTAAATAATTGTATTTCATTTTTTCGTGCAAATTGTGTATACAACAGAAAATGTACTCTTTATAACTTCATGTTACATGAACATCGACCTGTAACATAACAGATACACTGAATGCAGTAACACGATTACACATCTTATTAAACACTTTTTACTGATTACTTATTATATTCATTCATTAAAAATGCGGCTTTTAGTTTAAATGTAATTAAAAACAAATATAATTTCTTACTAATGGCATTAAATGCAACGATCACCACGTAACAACTCGTAACTCTGCATGCCATTAGCAACTATAAGATACCGACCACTATTGGTAAATGACCTGAAGATGGTTTGACTGCCGAAAGCGCTCGTCAATACCAAAGACAACATAATTGTTTGTATAAAATTACTAGTAGAAATATTTGAGACCCCTAACACTCCAATGCAACAATAAAATATAAGATACCGACTTACAGAGGATTCTCACGCTTCATTTTATCTTTTTACTTCACTGTTACCATCATGTTTAGTCCCGAATTCTTGTTGTTAGAGGCTGCATTTAATCTTTGTATCTTAGCCGAGACTTCATGAATCTTGATCAAATTTCACTTTGGTACAGTTCTCCATCGTTATGCCTCCGTTCATCTTCATGCGTTGCGTTAGACTCACTTATTTGTTTCTTTTATTACTGCAGAAAAACGTGAAGGATCTTCCTCTCGCCTTAGACACTTCGACTTTACCTTTTATACTTTTTTTACTTATCGTTAGTTTTTATAATTTCTTTTCTCACACGTATGTCTGAAATACTCAGTTATCCGACGCATTATCGTCGCGGTCGCCCGGTCTTTGTTGTCTATAATTCTGCTAGTTTTTCTAGCAGAAAAGTCTGGACTGACTAGTTTTTCTAGCAGTCAACGGTTTTCTGAGCATTCTAATCCAGCATGTAACATGAGGCAGGCTGTCAGTTCTACAATTAACTGTCAGTTTCCTTTATTATTATCTTCTGGTTGCCACTGGGCTCGACCCAGATGCTACAACCAACCCACAGGTGCAAAGATGCCCCGCTACTACATGCAATTCAATGCATTATAAGGAGAGAGCGGAACGGAAGAGAAATAAGACGAAGCGAATCCCATTGACTGGGACAGCAGCGGGTTCTACATCCCGCTTCCGAGTGAAGAGAACTGCGGTGCAGAATCAACAGCGAGGGCAGCCGCCAAACATCACAACGTGATTCCAGCGGAAGGCTTGCTGCCGCAGCAGCAACTAGCCCCCTCGCTCAATGGTCCTTCTTTTGACGATTACAAAAAATACGGTGTACGATTGGTGCTACTTGTCTTGTGACAGTATATATATTTATTAGAATTATTATATATTATCAAATTATATTACTTCTGCAAATTGTTTATATTATTTTAATTATCCTGGCATACGTTCCACTGATAGATTCAGTATCATCCGAGGTTATAAATGAAATAACAATAATCGAAATGATACATTATCAGTATACAAAACTAACAAATAATCAAATTTTTTTCAAATTAAATAACGAATAATCGATTGTTTAATGTTTACTAAGTTAATCAGCTGTTTTCTTTTCTTTTTTTCTAGTTACATTGCAAATATTTTATGTTAATTTACATAAGTTTATTTATTTTTATTTTAATAAATTTTAATTTTAAATAGATTGTTTTGTTTTATTTTTATTGAGTTTGCTCGTTAATTAGTAAATTATGCGTATTCCGTTAGTAAATTTTTTGATTTTCCCATATATACATTTTTGTTCTTTTTTTATGTTTTTATTTAATTTAATATTTTGAATATCTGGAAATAGTGATTATTATTTAGACAATGTAAATTAGATTTGTAAATATTTGGTTTTAAAAATGCATTGTGGTGCTGAAGGAATCTATCATGTAGTTTTGTCTTTGTCTGGCCTACGTAGGCCTACGTAAAATTTATTGCAATCTGGACATTCTATTTTGTGTACTCCATGTTTATGGCAAATATTGGATTTAGTTTTAGATTTTATTTGATTAAGAACTATATTAGCTCTGTTATAAAATATTTTTTTAAATTTGTGACTTTAAATATTTTACTTTGTATTTTACTTATATTACCATAATAAGTAAACATTTTATTACTCTATTGTTACGATGGTCTAGTGATCGTCGTATGGTACACTGGAAAACTAAATACAAGAAACCAATTATGTCACTAACCACCAGCTTTAATTTTCACAATTACACAGTTTGTAATTAACTAGTACACTATTTCCAGTTAGATTTGTCCACACGCAATAACAATGTCTATTAATAGAGTTTCACACAATTAACAACACAATACTACTTCACTTCGACCAACACACAATCCGCACTAGTGAAAATCGCTCATGTAACTGAACTGACAATCCGGCTGCTATGGCTTTATATAGGGGACCGCAGAGGTGCAGTACAGCTTTGCCTCCTACTGCACGCCAGCGGCTTAATGCGTATCTCAAGTGTTCCGGGAACTCACTAGAACCACCTACGTGAATGACGCAACACAAACCACACTGGACAGGGAGAGTGGAGAATGTTCTGGATTGTTCGGTACGCTTCTCGTAACACTGCCCCCTCCTTAAGCCTGTTCGCCTCGAACTGGAAAACTTGGCCAGGCGATCTAGGTGGACGTCCTTGTGAAATATAATTCTCCCGTCCTTCAAATTCGGTCTCGTGTCATCCGAACATCAAGTTCCCAGGAACACGAGTCTTCCGCTCAACAGCTAGTTTTGCTGGAATCACTCCCGTTGCGTCATGTATTGATGACCTAAACACCACTGGCATATCCAAGTCTGCTTGGTTCTCGTTAACTACCTCTTGCGTAACTTCTTCTTCAGCAACTTTTCCCCCGGCCGCTTCTATTAACTCAGTAACAAACAAAGTGTTTTCCTTGCATCCATAGTTAGCTTTTCAATCACTTCTTTTGGCGTTACACTTATTTGTACTCCCTTTGATAGTTCTTCCATTTCCACCTGCAATAGGAAAGGTTCTCCTTGACCAGACTTGTTGACTTCTTCTTCGGCGAATGACACTTGTTTGATTTAATGGTTGGCAGACCTTGACATTTAAGCCATGCAAAACTTTATCTTCTCTTGGCCAACCTTCAGGACATTCTCTCGTAAGTGCAGAACGAATCCATAAGCATTCATAATGTCTATGCCAAGACTCACTTCATCAACAATGTCTGCAACAAGCATTTGGTGGCTAAACTCGAGAAGACCCAGGCGTACACGTACGTCTATCTTTCTTAACACATTGACGGGGCTTCCAGTCACAGTCTGTATTATACAAGAGCTAATTTGAGGCCGTCGGTTGCTGATTAAGTCAGGGCGAACAATAGACGCTGTAGCCCTCGTGTCAACTGTAAATGATGTTTGTTTACCTTGCGCAAATCAATTAACGATCAGGTTTCCACTAGTCTTATGTAGCGTGGAAACTGTGTACTGTTCTGGTGCTTTACTTCTGCAATTGGTGCCATCACTCCCTTCTCTCGGTATTTTCTTCTCCCAACAGTTTACCTGTAGATGACCACGTTTCCCACAGTTGTAACACTTCGGTCTTCTGTCTTTATACTTTGGTTCGAAAGATCGTTGTGGCGCTACTGACTTCTTAAACTGTTGTTCTTGAATTGTCTCTTTATTCTGTCCGTTACGACGATACTGTGATGTTTGATCCGTTTGGCTACAACATGATGGGATACTTTGATTAATGTAGGTCGCAGACTTGGCAGCTTCAAAACGGACAATAGCGTCTGATTTATTACCATGCCGTGCCATGTGCCACTCTTAACACTTGTTGTAATTGACAATCTCTGATACCGTCAATAAACATAATGAGAGAAATCCATTTCCGGAAGTCCTCCGAGTCTTCGGGATAAGCCAATCTCGTCAGTCGGTCGACATTCGCTTCAAACACTTGAAAGCTCTCCCCTGAACGCTGTCGCCTCGCTTTAAGTTGAACACGGTACACTTCGCACAAATGCTGGTCACCGTACCGTAATTCCAGAGCTTTTGTTAATTCGGCATAGACGTTCTGACTGTCAGATGGCACTTTGTGTATTAGCTCGGCGGCAGGTTCTTTTAACGCTAGAATGAGTGAAAGGCCTTTCTATTCTTCTGACCAGTTATTTAAGCGAGCGGCAGCTTCAAATTGGCGATGATAAGTTGCCCAGTGAGTGGTTCCATTAAACGATGGGGCCTTTGCAAAAACTGGACCTACTTCATTTAATAGCGTTCTTTGATTTCTCTGATATTTTGAATCTTCTAAACTTGACATACTTGTTTTCATAGTCGACACAGATTTTTCTATTTCAGATAATTTATCAACTTCTTTGTTCAGCTCATCTCGTAACAGGACGAATTTTGCAGTGATATCATCTTGTACTAACGCCTTAACGTCGTCTGCTTGACGAATAATTTCTTCTTTTTGCCGTTTCTCTGGTGTTTCATGTTCACGATTACGTTTTCATCATATCGTCTTACTGTTTCTTCTGCTTTCGTCGGCGCCTTATCTCTGTTCCTTATCTTTCGTGTCTTTGTTCTTCTTGTTGTTGTTCCTGTATTTGCCGTAGCATTACTCGGAATGCTTCTATCATCTCACTGGTATCATCTGTTGAAATTTATCAAATAATAAAATGTATATTATTCTAAATAGTTAGCGACTTCTGCCGATCGTAGAGTTTCTACTTCATTCAGGTGTCACATAATACAATAATGCAATAGGGAAAATAGGAAATATTCAATATATGATTTTTTCACTCGTATGTATTGCGCGAGTAGACAATTTATCTACCAAAATTTCAACTTACAAGATTATAATTTTTAAACAATTTTAATTTAAAAGTCCAGAAATTGCAGCTACGATACTATGATGTCATATCGTTATTTGGTTGCATTCTATCGGATATTTGGACTCGTTTTTGAAAAAAATGAGCGTATGTTTTCTACCTTTCGAGAAGAGTACGCCTTTCAGTTACTTGACAGTTAAACTATGTAAGTCGTTTCGTTTAGTTATATGTAGAATTGAGTGGCTCATGGGACTATTGTTCTGATGTGATTCTCATCACTGCAATAATAGATTAGTGTTACGTTACTTATATTTTATTTTTTGGAAGTGTTTGCCCAAAGATGATTACCAAAATTTTATATATACGACAAATTTCTTTCTTTAAAAAATTAAACCAATACGGTCCAAGTTGTGATTTTTAAATTTAAACAAAAATATTTCATTACCATTAACATTCAGAGATATCAAGACAGGCAACAGGAGGCCCACTACCTGCAATTGATGTTCCGTGATATAAATATTATTATTTATTGAAACCACCGCTTTTTATTTCACAAACGTCTCTTAGCTTTCACCTTGCAGGGCTTCTTAATTGACAAGTACTTTCAATGTATCTAGTTTAAAAGAAAAAATTCTCGTTTTTACGAAAATGGCAAAAATTTACGTTAATTGTATTTTAATCAAGTGTGTAGAGAATAATTTAAGGAATTTCTAAGGCTTTCACGGCCGCCTCTAACACATAGTCTGCACGTCAGTACTGGGGTGAATTGGCGAATATCGTTTATCTGGCGTGTCACCAAATTCATTTTATCTACTACACAGTCCCTCTGTAAATATAGCGGTAATTATATTAAAGTAAACATAACCGGTAGCAACGAAGTAATCATTGGTATTATCTTCACCAAGTATCACACCTACAGTGGTTTGTTCGGTTCAAAGGAGATATACTAGAGCTGCTCTTTCTAACGCTTCTTCAGACACCCCACACCTCTTCGTTCTTCCGGCTTATAATTCCATAATTGTTTGAGGTGACGCAGATGTCCATTCGTTTAAGACGTTGCAATCACTTTAGCCGATATCAGGCAATTCTGTCAATTGTACTCATAATATTCAGCTCCTTCCGTACATAGAAATGTTTTTGCTGTTTTGAAGAGTATGGTAAATTAGGGTAAACTCGTAATAAAGTATATAAAATACCAAACAAAATAAATTGTAATAATAAAATGTGCCAACCAAAAATGTTTAATTCTTTTCACCTGTTTTAATCTTTAGAAAGAATGGTTTCTAAACCAGGAGCCAACTTAGACGGCATATATATGCCCAAAACGGGATTTTGAAGCGTCCTGAACTGTATTTTACATTTTTGATATAAGACTTTCTCTAATCAAAGAACTTTTATTATTAGATTGTAGACTTTTATATAGATCTGCACAACTCCACTTGTTGACTTTGTCGAGTCAGTCTGATGTCTCCCGGTAAGCGCTTCTGAACAATTCAGCTTATCACCATTTTGGTTTTCAATACGATCTCATGATTTTGATCATGATTATTAATTAAATCGTACAAAAGCGCTTAACAGGAGTCACTGGACTAGTGGAGAAAAGAAATTTAAGTAGAAAGTTGTACAAAGAAAAAAGAAATTTAAAACGGTAAATGTTTTCTTACCCTTACATTAATTATATTGTTACGTCGGTCTCACTGATCGTCATATGGTACAGTGGAAAACAAAATACAAGGCACTAATCAAGTTACTAATCACCACTTTCATTAATCAGAAATACAGTTTATAATTAATTTGTACAATAATCCGAGGAAAATTTGTCCGCACGCAATAATAATGTCAACTAATAGAGTCCCGCACGATAATCAATATTCACTAATAGCCACTTGAAACGCACTGAGTAATCGCTCGAAGTGAACTGACTGTCCGTCGCTGGATGCGTATATTTATACCCCGCTAAAATGCCAGAATAATCGGTCACTTTCTGAATGACGTGTCGAGCAAACTGCTAATTATAGGCGCTCTAGAATGCACTAGAAACCGTGCATTCTGTCTGATCTTGAACACACTTACGCCGACCGGTCTGGAATAGTCTCGATTGTTGACGCATGATAAGTGTCACGTAATTGTCTTTCATCTCAAAGTAGCAGCAATATGTACGCACACAAACATTACAGCTGGGCTCTGCTGGGATAGCCGACATACTTGTAGATCGTTCCGTGTTACGTAACAATATACACAACATCCGCTAGACGTTCGTGCGCCTAGTTGCATCCGCAAAGACAGGCGTGTAAAGGTACTCGTCCTACATTAAAAAATAGTGTTTTGAATAACACTCTTAAAAATCTTGAAGAATTCTCAAGGTATTTAGTATCCCTGACTCAAAACCTGCTTAAATCTGCATTAATATAAATTTTGAACAAAATAGGTTCTATGTGACACCCTTACCTTAAACCTCTTGTTTTTGCAAAGTATTATTCTTCTTGGGTGTCGAACGACTCTCATAGCGATTACCTTATCTGAAGCAGACTAATTTCTAAACTGCTTTAGAAGTGCAACAATGAGCTACTGTTTTTATTAATTTATTAATTACAATATTCCATATATCAGACGTTTAAAAGTGTAATCTTGTACGATGATTCAATGAAATTGGAAACATCAATCAAATGATCATCAATCAAAAATTGGAAACAAGATTTTACTGCTTCCGACAAGTTTTTATCATAGATTTTTTACTGTAATTTCATTTTCATTTTTAGTTAAGTTAGTTTTCGTAAATGTTACTTTCCCTTAGATTGACTTTCTCTAAACACAACGGAGAGGTCTGAGGTGTTTCTACCCCCTGTTCTGTACAAAAAGCAATATTTTTATTATGTAGAATTCGAAATCTGTCAACAAATAATTAATTGAAACAGAGAAAACACAATAGAATTACAGTTTTAATATCACTACATTCCATTTACTTTCTACCAAAAGATTACAATAAATTGTAACGACAGGACGCTCTCGAACGGTCTAAAGTGTCGTTGGACACGTTTCACGGCTAGCCGATCTAGTGCGTGCTCTGTCAAGGTCGCACTAATGTACCCTCCAGACTTTTCGAATGTTTGTTAACGCAAATTATGGAACATTAGTCTGGAACGTCTGCAGGCTATATATAGCAACAACTGCCGCTTAGGTGTTACTTATAAATGGCGATTTATTCAGAGCGGAACTCTTAATAGTGAACAATATTATTATCTTGTTGTTTTGAATTGTTATTTGTAACTCATTAAAGCTCATAATCAGTGGCATTATCAGTGTCTGTATTTTGTTTCCATTGTACCATACGACAATCAGTGAGACAGTTGTAACAGTATAGTTCACTGTAGACGCAATAGAAGCCACTTTAGTGTTGATTATAGCCTTTATAATTCTTCCTCTTCGTATACGTTTGAACGTATAATGATCTAGCTATCTACTTTTGTGAACTAATTTTGTATTACAATTCAATCCTTTTTATTGCACCAATAACTCGTCCATTCAAGACATTTTCCTAGACGCCGTTCATTTTCTTCCACGATGGTTGCATTCTAATATTTTATGCAACTCATTATCTTACTGTTGTTATATAAGTTAAGCCGTATTAAGCGAGTATATTAAAATATATTTCTTTGTAATAAAAGATGGTGTCGATAATTTGCGTTTAAGTCATTATCACGCTTTGTACAAAATGAGAAACAAAGTAATAAATCGTATCTAAGTAGTATGAGATAAAAACAGCTGTTCGGCCAACAACTGTGCCAATGTAATTTCGTCTTCTGGCGTGTAGCGTAATAATGTGTAGAAAATAATTAATTATAGAATTATTTATTAAGAAAACCGGTGTGTAATACAGTGGTTATACAACACTTGGCACCTTCTTCCAACTTTTGTCAGTTTGGACACATACTTTATGTACACCCCAAACGCACACAAACAGAATACGTAAGTGAAATTATTACATTCGTGCTGTGTGTGAACAGTTGACATTTTAAAAATACAAGGATGTGAATTTAAGAACAAAGGCATAGCAAGTTCAAAGATTTACTGTGAACTTTTCTCAGTGTTAATATTTTTTTAACAAAAAACATTTTGTTACATGGCACATGGCCACATAATAATAATAATTATATTTACAATGATAATGTATCTACACATATTTAAATTATGTCTATAAAGTGCATACTTATGATTCTGAAGCATTACGTTTGTAATATTTTTGCATTTTGCGTATAGGTGCATAAAACGATAAACAGAGAGGAATAACAAGGGAGTGACTGAGATTTATGTATAGAAAGAGACAGAGAGGGAAAAATGTTGAAGGAGTCAAAGAAGAAAGGTTGTGATCTGGTGGAGATGGGTAAAGATATATAAAGGAAAGAGAGAGAAATAGGTTCAAAAATGGGTAGAATAACGTCCTGTCAGTGAATACTGATATTCATGGAACTCTCCAGTCTCCGTAGAATTTAAGTACAATTATTGTTTAGACCTATACCAGCCATCGGACAGACGTGATATAATTTAGTACGAGAGAGAGAGAGACTGTCAGTATTGTTCATCAGTGGTTAACCTAGGAAGTGGAAATGGATGGA
Organism: Magicicada septendecula; assembly: GCA_034769895.1. NCBI lineage: Eukaryota > Metazoa > Arthropoda > Insecta > Hemiptera > Cicadidae > Magicicada > Magicicada septendecula. The sequence continues at coordinate 476,546,063 of CM068367.1, read as the reverse complement.
CGGTGTTGTTGTCGTCTCCAACATAAACGTCGATTGTCTCTTGGATGTGACATGTCAGGGCGGAGCGCGCTTAAACAATATGTAAATCATACCAATACTGTATCTGACTACGGCAACCAGTAATTGCCTTTTGCGTATTAGCTGTTAATTATTAACATGCCATAGATATCAGATATTGTGCAGTGTCTAGACTGTCTTCTATTGTTACTACAGAGAGGGTATTGTCCAGCCGTCTCTGCGAGATTAATCCAATGTAGCGTATCTCCTTTTAACTACATACTGGCAATAACATTATCGTATACAAAAAAATATACGAACCCAAAGAAAAAGACTAGAAAGACTTTACAGCCGCTGGCGGAGTTACCGACCAAGAATATTATTTCTTCAACGTGAGGTAAGGAGGGGTCGCATGTTGCCAGTCAGACAGTCACTTATGCTACAAGGATCGGTGCTCAATAGATACTTCATGAAATTCCCGGAGCTGTTAATGTTATCTATGTGTCCAGAAGCATAGGAGTCGCTTCTGTGATCCAAGACCCAAAACCTCACGAACTTAAGAATTTCGGTACTCTAAACGGGTTAGATTTCAAAGCCGAAAAGCTTGTCACGTCTGCCAAACCAATGTATCTACTACACTAAGTAGACTCCAGATAACTGTATTATTAACATGATATGTTAATATATATATATATATGTATATATAATATTACTTACACAATAAATAAAATAAACATCGATTCAACCGTCGCTGCATTCGTTTCCCCAGCAGCTTCTCCAGTCATCTATGTCCATTACTCCTTCACCTTGCTTATTGCTTCCTTGCTCTTTCTTCTTGTTTGGCTCCAACATATTACCTTTGCTATCCAACGATTTGGGTGACTCTTTATAATACTCAGTTGCAATATTCGAGAAATTCTTATTTTAACATGTTTTCGTTTAATTGATGTTAAAAGACCATGTTTTCTTATTCTAAAATCATAATCACATAATTAACATTTTTTGGCCATGTGCCAGGTAACAAATTGTTCAAAAAATATTATTACTGTGATAAGTTATTTAGTCATGAAGATAAACAAAACTACATACAAACACTAGGTTCATATAGGTCTGGAAAAAGTATTAAATATATAAAAATAAGCTGTGTAAGAAAAATATGCGTTTATGTGCCATAACCACAGAACCATGTTTGACAAAAGTGTTTTAGACTAATAAATCTGAAAGCAGTAACTATAATTCTTAAATCCCTAAGAGTGTTGTTTTTATGAATTTGGAAAGAAAAAACAGAAGACATGCTAAAAATGAAAAAATGAACAGGTTTACTTAAATTTAAACTATATCTTAGTTGGGAAAATTTTATTTTAAAATAATTTTGCTACTCTTAAGAAATTTTGTGTAACAATATTACAAAATTTGCTCTCCACTACTGTGCCTTTTTGGGTTAAGTCCAGATGAGAATTAAGTTTTTCTTTATATGGGTTAACTGATCCAGTAAGGTTAAATTTGTCTACGAATATTGGCTGGAAACGTAAGAAATTACCACTCCAATTCCTTTAGACATCAAGTATTATCATCCCATAATTATGTTACGTAAATGTACATAATCCAGTCAAAAAACACGGCCAGGCGTTATAGAAAAACAATCACGTACACTAGGCGCTATGACGTAAGCAGACGTTAAGTAACGTTTGTGGGTCGGGATGAGACAGATCTTTATGTTTCTCAGAGAAAACTCGGGTTTTATTGCCTGTCCAAACAGTAAACGCCGGTAGAAGCAAACGTCACTCAGCATTTTACACCTCGGTCAATATAAACCCAGGCAGTATAACTAGATACAAAAGCTAATTCTACAACAGAACGCGTACGCCGGTTTTCTTCACAACAAGAGCTTCTTAAACTATACGATAGTCGTAAATTAGTATAACTTTAAGAAATATTCACTTTTTTTAGTGAATATAACAACTAATTTTCTTGTATTGAAGTAAATGTTTAACGTTTAGATTTGTGTGACCTTTTGAATCGAAAATAATTCAGTTAGCTGTCTATTTTAAACCGTTTTTCTCCCTCATATGCTTTTTACATTTTCGAGGTTCAAAATAGGCGAATATGTACCAGGGAAAATGTAAATACGTTTTGTATGATACAGGTATGCATACAGTTATGAAAATTTATGAAAAATTAGTTGTGGTTCTAACGTCTTAACAACTCGCCTACAATTCTCCTGAAGCTGGCAATAAAATCTGTCGAAGTATTTACGCGTATGTTTCAATATTTTTTCCTGTTAAGTGACCAAACCTTATGAAGTCTTTCATCAGATATGAATATAGTTAATGAGTTAAGAGGAAATTAGTAGAAGCCTGCTTATTCATTTAAGAAATATTTAAATTATTCATGTTTACATAGTATTTTGTGCAATTATTTGTACATGTATGATAGAAAAAATAGACGACAAATTAGAATTTAATTATTTATTAGATCCGTTGGTTATCTGTAAGTAAGCCACATGGAATATGTACGTTACATAATAAATTATTTCGTCGTGTGACTTTGGCCGTTACTCGTCTCATACGCTTTTGAGACAAGAGAATCTCAGGAAATATTCAGTTCATGGAAGGGCGAAATATTAAAATATCATATTTATAAATATCATGATTCTACGCAATAAAGTTTGCCCGGGAAGCGCTCCTGAACTTAGTACGTATCAGACCAATGCACAACAGAAAATTTCTACTAGAACGTTGCCTAACATTTTTCAAACTATTACAAACTTTTAATATTTATGATGTAACAAAACAGAAAATCATGTTGTTCTGTGTCGGTCAGTGCAAGCAATACTAATAATAGTACAGACACCTAAAATTAATGTAATTCATGTACTGAAAATTCACAGATTATTTGAATTATATATGAACGTTCACTTACTGATCTGCTCTTCAAAAAAAACGAACGACTGTAAATAAATAAAGGCACTGTTCTGTACTCACCAGTCGTAAGCAAAGGCGATAAGGATCTTCTCGCGTATCCGTATACATGAGACAGATACATGAGACATTTGCTCCTGTTTACAGGAAATATGTCTATTTGACAGAAGGAAATGTTGAGGTTATGTTATTCGATGTCGTACCGTACCGTTACCACCAGGTGGGACAGAAATAGTTTCGAGGATATTGTGCAGCAAACCAACATAAGAAACTGCTGTTCACCAACTGCAGAAGACAACACATGCATACACACATACAGACAATTTCAAGGAAACGTTATCAGGAGCCAAGTATCGAGGTCAACACAAATTGAGCACCCACCAATTGGCATTGCATTCAGCACACATATGTGTTTGCATGTGTTTTATATGAGCGCTTAAATAACCCCTTATATTTTTCAAATTTAATATTAAATTTTCCCCATTTTTCTTATTTGTGTTTCTAAATAAGTAAATAATTATGATGATGCTGATGATACAAATATATATTTTTTTACGACCGACACGGTAAAAAACTAATAGGAGAGTCCCTCACTTAAAACGTGTGTGGCAGTCGCACTCACTAAAACCTTTGCTCGTGGCACAATCGCCCCTTCCGGGGACTCAGTTTTTGCAATAATTCAAGGTGGTTCCATTTGTTGTTCGTCCATGTGGGGATTTATTTGTTTTAAATTTCCATCGAGTCTACGTTACCTCTTTCTGCTAATCTGCAGCGGCCAGATAGCAAGATCTCAAATACAAACCTAGTCTTGAAATATAAGTCTAGAAATACAAACCTATAGGACACAGATGTGTGCATAAATGGCTGGAGGATTTTTGAATGCGGAACAGGCAGCACTTTGCCTATGCCGTGTTGTGAAGAAGACGATGATGACGATTTTCTACTTTCTTCTTTTACCTTAGACCCTCTTCTATATAGATCGCTACATGATCCTAGTGGTGTTCCCTCTAGAGTATCGGTCCAATGGTATTGTCGGACGTGATCTATTTCGCCGCATTCTCCAGACTTAGTCTTTTCTCTTTTCATCGCCAATCGTCTAGCTCCTGTTTACAGGAGATGTAGTCTGGTTTGTCTACTTTCCCCATTCTGCAAAACCTTTTTACAAACATGGCTTACAAACTTTTTGAGTCCAAAATTGCAAAGGGTGTTGAGAGATTATAATTTTGTCAGTTATTAAAGATACCGAATTGGTATTTTGAATAAAATTTCTTCAACTTAATTGTCCATAAAGAACTTAACAATTTTCTGAAAATTTCACTTCCAATTGTACGAAGCCCTCCTGAAGCTAAAAAGTTTTCAGTTCTGTAATTTGTTTTAATTTAAAATTGTTATGGCCTCGTCCTTACAAATTTAGATAGAAATCGCTTCGCTTTTCAATAAACATAATAATAATCATAAGGTATATGATATAAGAAATCAGTAATAATATTAAGGACTATAATAATAATAAGAAGAAGAAAAAGAGTAACTTCGGTATCATGTATTATATTATGACATCAAAATAGTAACGTTAATAACAGTAATACATTTAGTAAAATGATGAATATTATTATTTAATGAATACCATAATTATTGTTAGTATAATAATTACGCCTATTATTGTTTCTGTTAAGCTTATATTATGATTATTTTAACAGTTATAATGTATAGCAAAATTGAAAGATAAAGGCAAATGCGAGGAAACCAATTTCTTCATGGACGAGTCCACTTCGAAATTGTGAATGGCGGGAGGGTAACGAAGAATCAGCTGCTATGCAGAGTGAAGGTGTTGCCAACATGCGTTTCACGTTTTAGTTACGTTGTTAATTACTGTGCTACGTACTACCTCAGTCTATGTATTAGTGCATCAGTTTGTTATTAATTATGTCGTTGTTTTGTAGTTCATTTTAATCGTTTAAACGGAATTATTCATGGTAGCTTTAGCACATGCTTGGGCGAGTCTAAAGGATTTTTATTAACGTCTTGCTTATCTTCACAAAAAACAAATAATAATAATAAATTAGTATAAAACAAACGGGACAGAAACAATAGTAGAATATTAGTTCTATTATGATATAAAACATACGTGTGTGTGAGTCCGCGCGTTTTCGTTTTGAGTAAGATTATTGAAATGAAAAAAATTATTAAAATTTTGATTATCACATGTTATAACTTTAACCTGTTGCTTTATTTACAATAAAAAGTTGTTTTGCCAGCTGGTAAAACATAAACGATCTTTCTGTCGTTCATCTGTTACTTTTACGAGTTGTAACATGTGTGGTGCTAAAAGATGTTCTTAAAGATATGATTTACCTAAAATACTGTATTAAAATAACGTTATTTTTCCTTCTTCTTGAAACAGATTTTTGTTGTCTAGGATTAAAAATTTCCCCAAGTTTAGCTGATACCGGTACGAAGAAGTTGTCTCTTTATGATACACTGCAGAGATAGCTGAATGTAATTAGGGAGCGGAAGTGCATAAGTGCATAGTTTGCACATTCCATTCCACTCCGACAAGAACTGGTAGTAGGCATCGATGGTAGTAGGTCTCAACAGCAGACAGTTGCAGGACTAAAGAAAACAAGATAGGTTTATATAACATTTGATATGTAATAGAGAGAGAGAGAGGGAAGGAGAGAGAGAGAGTTTTGGTTACTATTCGAAATAATATTCATACGTTGGCTGCACTGCCGCTCATAACAACAATTCTCTTCTCGCATCTCAAACGACTCCCACCACGTCACCATTCACCTCTGACTATAAGTGTTCCCGCATTCCCATGCCCTTAACTTTGAATTTTGGTATACATAGTAATCATCGTCGATATTTCGTTGGTGTTTCCTTAACAAGTAGAACGCAGATGCCCCTTAGTGGACCTTTATCTTAAGTTAAGGGGATAACATAATAGAAAACTACGTTTTTACTTGTTTTTTCTTATTGTTATGAAAGTATTCACGACACATGTGAGTCCCAGGTTGGTTTAAAGTATCCAGTTTGCCACGTGTATCGTTTATGCAATGCATTTGCGAGGCCAATGTATTTGGAATGCTTCAGGCTTCTGTGTTTCACTGTTTATGCCCTCCCATTCCACTGACGTTTTGTTTTAGCCTTCTACTGTTTCACAATTAAATTTTTCTTGAATACACACTGCTTGCTGTTGTCTGTTTATTTTAAATAAAATTAGGATAACAATTTTTATGAGTGCATTTTTCACAATAACTACAAGTGAAAAGACTAAACCTTAAAAGTGAATAAGTTCTTACTGCTAATGTATGAATATACAATTATTTAGTCTTATTAAAAAGTTAACAATATAGAATAAGTATCTGTAACTTTTATTTTAGAAATATCAAGTATTTTACTCTGCAAACAAGGAAAGAAAAAATACTTAGTGGAATCTTTTCTTTTGTTGTTTATTTTAATAAAGGTCATGCAATTCCAGACAAAAATAAAGCACGGACGGGGGCAATAGAGTTTAAAACAGATTTATAAAATGCACTAAGCAAGAATTTCTTTGCAATCTAAGAGAGAATGTTATGGATCTAATTCTACTTGCTTTATGACTCCATTGAAAGGACACTGCACCGCCCGCATGGTTTCATTAGCACTCGATTAAAGTTCAGTCAAAGCTAAATATAGTTTGAAAAGAGTTTTCAAAAACTGAACGCATAGGTTAAAATCTAGTTAATCTTGGTGCAATTCCCATTCCATCAAGTTGACGGTTTGCAGTAAGTAATCTAATGTTTTACGTCGTTAGTAATTCTTTTGACTTAGCCTTAGGGCCATAAAAATCTTGTTAATTAAGAGTGGTATCAACGATAACCGTTATTGAAACAAGCGATCAGCTAATACTGTTAAAACTAGCCGGGCTGTGAGGTATATCTACTGGCCGTAGTCCAGTAGATCTACGATTAGTGCCAGACGTTTTGAGGGTACCCATGACGGACATCGTCAGTAGAGCGGGAACAGAGTTCTCAAAACGCCTGTCTATAATTACGAGCAAATATTATCCTACCTCTTTGATGTACTTCTATTTACAAATTTTTTCACGTATCAAACTAACCTCCAATCCCATCGCTTAAATTCCTCACTAGCCCAAATCTCGAAGACAGGAGCTGGGTCTCTCCAAACACGACAATATGGCCTTCATTCGACAATGCATGTTTTACTTCGGCAGACTTCTGCCGTTTAGCCATGGCGGTAGTGTCACTTGTGTTCACCGATTGGAGTGTTGATGCTGCGTGTCCTGGTGCAGATATATAGATATATCCTTTCCCACAACGTCACGGCACTCTGTAAGTCCTGCACGAGGAAAGCGAGGATCCCGCATGTGTAACTTCCCGACGCGGCCCATTATAGGCTACTCCTCACAACACCTGCCGTTCGTCTGGTGCATCCGTCTAGGCAGACCTACGCGGACGCAGGCGAAATAAGGACTGCTTGGTCTAAGCCCTGAAACTCTAGAGTAGACTGGTCTATCTGCCTACAGAAATATATGCGCCTTGGTAATTAAATAGGTCTATCTGATAACGTAGATACTCTGTTAAAATTAGTTACTTTGGTTTACCAGTTGAAATCACCAACAGTTTATTCGCCAAAGAAAAAAAAGAAATACCGCATTGTTTAGCCTACATTTTACCAAAACAGTGGTTGTTTGGCGCGTAATGATGCGAGTCGGGGGTCGTGTCGTGTGAATAGTAGTAAGTGCGTAAAGACAAAAGTGTGATTATCTTACGGTACATTACTCAAACAATAGTGTACATATCCATACTGTAGCTTATCACAAGTACCTGGCGAGACTCATAATAAGATATAGTGCTGCAGGAGCAGAACGCTTTTGGATTTGATGTTGTCGTGAATTCGTGTGTCTTCAGCATACAGAGGCGTGAACGTTAATGATCAGGTACCTAGTGGTTTCACAGAGTACTGGCTTACTTATAAATTGTAAATGTATCTAGTCTTATTTGAAATACCGAAATTTACTTAAACATATTTTCTCACCAAACAAAATTCAGTTTATAGTCGACAGATACCGAATAACGGAGAAGATCTCGAATTAATAAATACTAGCGTGCTCATTTAGTCAACATCTTGTGCGGAAGATAACTTTCATCTTGTCAGCAGCAAGAGATCGTAAAGTCGGAACGTCAAAGGCCAAACAACGGTGCACCTTGTGATTGTCGACTGCAAAGTAAGCACACTGCACTTATCAGCTGACCCACATTGGTAGGTGGTAATGCTCGACTTGCAGCCAGTTCGAACAAGTTTCACTGCGATTTGACTCGTATTTACTCCTAGCGCATTCACCTCTCCTAGCACATTTCACTGTTTAGTGTTAAAGTTGAAATTACATACTTAAAAGTATACTCTAAACGGGGAACCATGTTCATTACTTTCAACTTTTTTTTTCTTCGTAATTTTTAGTAATTAGATTTCTTTTAAGTTTTGATAAGAGTGAAATTTGGTAAGGGTGAAAGACTGATTTCTTTTTTATTTTACAGTAAAACGGCTTTAAAAATTATGAACTTTATAATTACTTTAAAGCGTTCAAGGAGAACACTTTAACACATAATTTTTAAAAAGTAATATAATTGAGTTATACAAAAATTCACTGATCTGATATAAAGTTATTGATACAAATTTTTAGAGTTATTTTTCAATCGATCATACTACTAGTTATCAGTTATGTTAACACTGATAATTTGAGCACACCAATCACAAAACTAGAATGCCATCTTGATGATGCCATCACATCACTAATTTCTACAATACGATCTTGGATATTAAAACTGTTCAACTCTTCGAATTTCTTCATTGTAGATTCTATCTCTTCGTGTGGAGTTTAACATACCGCAAGAATCTTATCTCTGATACCTGTATCCTACTCAGAGTTTCTTCACCGGAACCCAGGTTTCAAAACCATACAATAACGCTGGCACAGTTATTACTTTACAAAATTTTAGTAAAATTTCTTTCCTTTTTTCCTCAATAACGCTTGACGAATTGTGCTACATATTGACTGAAACGTAGCCAGCTTTATGGTCAACATCATAATTCACGACAAAAGTGATATCACGACCAAGAGACTCTAGACTATATCACACACTGGCTCTATACTTTTATTATCCAATAAAATCTTAGTAAAAGGGGAATTTACCGGTAAATGCCATAGTTTTTGCTTCTGAACAGAAATGTTCACGTTTTAATTTGAACCGACTTGCTGTAACTGGAACATTGATCTGTGGAGCTAACATTCTTTGTTCTGGATGATTACTTGATCATCCGCCAGCACTACTGTATTTATGCATTTTCTATTATTAACTTTATTACTGGTTCCGTTCTCTCTCTAACAATATTATGAATATAGATAGGCCTATTAAACAATGTTGGAGGTATGCTGTAGTCTTAGTGCACTCCCTGATTAATGTAGATCTTCTCTGTCAAATCCCCTCCTATAGACAATACTATCCTTGTACGATAGTATAAGCTCTTTATAACGACTACCTGATGTTTAGGATAACCTCTATTACACGTAATGTCCCACATAATGGATCTGTTAACTCTATCAAACGCTTCCTCGTATTCAATGAAGGCAAGGTGTGTTTCCAAATTAAATTCTATTTTTTCAGTCAATATTTTAAAAGAGAATACGTCATCAATTTACGACCGGCCCTTAACAAATCCTGGCTGTTCGTCAAGGATTTAAATATCCGAGATAGAACGAAACCTTCCATTAATAATTTCTCTACACAACTTGTAAGTTGTATTTATCACGCTTCTACTACTACAGTTTGATGGCACAGTTCATCTTTCTAAAAAATAGAAGTAACCTTGGTAGTAACATTGAAAATGTTAAAAAGGAAATATTTGTGCACAGAAATGTTCATGTTGTAATTCGAACCGAGTTGTTGTAAGTGAAACATCGATCACTGGATGTAGGATTCATTGTTCTGGATGCTTACTAGACATCAGGAAGCAGCGTGTATTCATGCATTTTCTATTACTTACTTTTATTCCTGGAGCGTTCGTATTTTCTCCCCCTAACCATGTCATTAATATAGATATTAAACAATGTTGAAGATATGCAATTTGCCTTGGTCCACTCGCTGATTAATGCAGATCTCCTCTGTCAAATCTTGTATAGACAATACTATCCTTGTAAATAGTACAAGCTTATTATAACGTTTACATGATGTTTACGATAAGACCTATATAATTGAAAATAGCTTGGTTACCAACTCTAGCATTAGCATCACCAGCTATAACTACATTATACGTGTTATTGTACAAAATGATCCGTATATCTAATTTCTTCTGTAACTAGTCGTCAAATATATATATGAATCGTCCTCCTTACCATTCTCAGTAGCATATACGCCAATGGCACAAAGATTCCATTTGATAACTATAATTCTATCATTAAGAAGATTGTACGATTTAATGCGAGTTCTCCATTTCTGGTCTATTAATATAATCACTTTAAAACAAGCTCTTGTATTCTACACAACTCAGCTATACAGCAACATATAATCTTCTATATACCCTGTGCTCTTTAAGTTTTTCCTTAGTTTCTGCAATGACTGGATATTTATTTTTATCTCTTTCAGCCTCCAACAAGATTTATCGCTCTATGAACGATACCTCTCACGCTCCACGTTGCAAAAGTTAATATTTCCGTAATACCAATTCGTTTACCTATAATCTTTCCCTAATTATTAATTTATATAGTCAACAATAGAATTTGATCATTCCTAAAGACGGGGAACTCATTAATTAAAAACCTTTTCTTTTGTCTCTAAAGAATTTAGAATTCACTAACTAACTTACCGGAGACATCGCGTGATTGCCCACCAGTCTTTTACTTGAAATAATTTGTTGAAAACTAACTCGGCGATCATAAGTAAAATAGTACTAACGAGGAAAAAATTTACCAGAAATTCGAGAAAGCTGAAACAGTGTAAGCGTTTCACATAATATTTCCACACAGTACAAGCAACATTAATTGACAATACTGAAAGCAGTGAGACGCAATAATCCAAGCAGTCATTTAACCCTGTGTTTCCAAAGATTACAAACTTTAAATAACAGTATGAGAGTTACTACATCCTAGCTTACTGTAACTGTATTTACATTAGATAAACCTCTACAACTGTACACCTTATGCTATGTACATATAGTTAACGACCGAATTAACTGAGGTTAAGCTTTCTGTCCAAATAGGGCTGTTTACCTTCATCTTGTGCTTAGAGAGCAATTACTTATTGTAGTACTATTTGACATTTACATTAAAATACAAGATAAACAGCAGTTTGCCATATGCAAGATAGGACGTGATAGAACATTGTTTATAAGTAAGATAACATTTACAAATACAGGGTGACAAACGGGAATCGTACAGTTTTTAAATAACCAATACTCAGTAAACTTTAAACTTCAAGTGGGTTTATTGACACAAAAATACAGTTTAATACATGCCATTTGAGTTATGTTAAGGTCACCTTAATTGTGAAAAATAATTTTGGCGATGTGACGCTCATCTTCTTAAATGCAGTTTTCAAGTCTCCGCTGGAAATCCTGCATCACATGGGCCATCATCTCTTGAGGGATGGCATTCTTCAACTCACCCAAATTGCGGGGTTTGTTAGCGTCACACGGTTTTTGAGGTACCCTCACAGAAAAAAGTCACACATTGACATGTCGGGAGATCTTGGAGGCCACGGAACATCGCCAAAACGTGAAACGAGACGTCCGCGAATCATGCGTCGATGAACATTCATTGAATTGTTCGCGGTGTGTGCTGTAGCGCCATCTTGCTGAAACCAGACATTTTTCAGGGCAATTCATCGTCTTTGCAGTTCTTGCCTGACGAACGTTTGAAGCATGTGAATGTAACAAGCCGAACTGACAGTGACTGTGAATCAATTTTTCTCAAAAGATACGGATTAGTAATTCCAAAAGAGCCAACACCACACCACACAGTGACTCGTTGAGAGTGTAGAGGACGCTGGTGAATAAGACGTACTTGTTCAGGTGTCCAATGACGCAAGTTATGCTTATTTACGGTCCCATTCAGATAAAAATGAGCTTCATTACTCATTAACAATTGCACATTTTCACTTATTTTCACAGCATAGTCCTCAAGTTGTCCGTAATCTACCGGCTTTAGCTGATGCACAATTTGATTTTGTATAAGTGGAATTTCAAATCGTTGTGTAAAATTCGCCTAACAGTTTGACCGTTTCACGGTTGATTGCTAACTCACTTGCATGTCGTCTAGCCGTTAGTCTTGGGCTCCTAATCAGTGCTTCTCTAACCCTTCCTACGTCCTCCGGTGTCGTTACACTGCGTCTAAGGCCTAGTTGTTTCTTCTTCATAATGTTCCCAGTTGATCTAAAATTTTCTACCAATGTAAAGATTGTGTTCCGACTCGGAACGGCCCCACGTCTACCAACATTGAATTGACAGCGTAAGAGTCGCTGCGTATCTGTGATAGATTCACCACTTCGAAATTATTCTAGGCATAACAAAACCTGGCTAAATTATTAGATAGGTCTAAGCATTATGGTTTAAATTTAACTGCAAACCTAATACAGTAGTTCGAAATTATAACGTTTATTGTATGACTGTCTGCTATACAATTGTTATTTATCTAAGAAAATTGTGAAGCAATTGGGGTTTTTGTAATTTTTTGTAATAACTAGATATTATTTAATATTGAAAGTTTACTAATATTAAATAGATTACAGATCTCCACATTGAGGACCAAGGTGGTGGCTTTTCATGGAGCTGATCCTATACAAGCAAAATTTGTTTTAGCGCAGGTCAGTAACTTTGAATATCTGGGCTATAATGTGTCTTACATTACAAGCAATGACGTGGTGAAGAAGCTGCATGGTTCAACCATTTGTACGTGACAATCATAAGAACTATAAAGTCAACGAGGAAAGAAACACACTGAAGTTCTTCAAGGTAATAGCCGTTCCTACACTTACCTATGGGCCTGAGAATTGGACTCTCAGGCGAGTCGTACTCAAGCTGCCGAAATGAAATTTTTCACGGACGTGGTAGGATATAAGCCTACTCTTCAAGATCGTCAAAGAAATGTCGATGTACGACAGGAACTGAATATTATAAATATGCTTGATAGGATTACCCAGTATTGGCTAAAATGATTGGGATCCAAGTAACTGTTGATTTTGATAGCCAAAACGACGGAAAGGTGTGCAAGGTTCTACGAAGCGTGGAGTGAGCAGCTCTATTCTATCTGCTTGTGACCGGAATAAACCAGTTTGGTTTAAACATTGCTGAAGATAACGATGACAAATAATAAATGTATTTTGTTCGAAATAGTGAGCGATTTCTGCACTTCAGGGAGCTTACTAGTTTGCTCTTCACAGACTAATACAACTGTACTTCCCTTATAGTGATAACTCTCCAAGTTTCTATGTTCTTGTCATGCTAATATTGTATTATTCACAATTATGCTACTTTTCTCTGACGCTACTTGCTGAAGAAATCTGATAAAAATTAGAATAATATTTATTGTTTTACTAAACTTGTCGCAGTGTGTTAAACCTTTTGTTTCCTCACCGTTTCCTCTTTATGTTTTCAGCCTATACACTATTATTAACAGACCACGCTGGGCGACTGTTTATTACAGTTTTATTTATAGTTTACAGTTGGTTGCCTTACTACGTTATCGCCTTACTACTCGCATTAATTCGTTTTATCTATTCTGGCGTCGTAATAATATTTAGTTTATTTATTACATGTCACTACTATTTATATGCTAACTACGCATTTGGTAGCTGAGCAGTTTTTATATATTTTAGTTTCACCATTTATTAACAAAAACGTTTAGCTGATATACCTGAAGAATATTTTGTTGGCTCGCGGTCAATTGGCTGTTGACAACAGATTAAAATAGTGGACTACAATTTATTGAAGTTATCCGTCTAGGGTAATTATGACTTCAGAAGTGATTGCTAAGTAGGAATACGTCTGTGTATATTGCTAAGAAGTGACTGTATATTAATCTGTGTAGACACTTTATATTAAAGAACGACTCGTATGTATTTTGTTAAGGAACTCAAGCGACGACAAACAGGTTCTCGAGGGAGCATGTCAACAAACTGTTTAATAGTCCTTCCACATATTTTACATACTATTGTAAAATATTTTATTGATCTTTATCATTGTCTATAAATTTTTTTTCTTGTAAAGTTCTCTAGAACGTTGCTAACAGCACAGGTTAAACACGCATATGTAACATTCTACCTACGTATATTTTACTTTTTATGTAGTAACAGTTTTCTTAAACTTGAAAGTAAAATTGTAAACCTCTACCGTTTGAGAACGTAACAAATGAAATGAAAATACAAGCTCAAATTACTCATAATACAGTTTTAACTTAATGTTGCGGGAAAAGTTGCTTGCAAACTTCATAATTTGGTAAGTAAACTTAACCTTTACGTATCCACTCATAAAAATACAAGGGCGAAAGATAATATCCCATATAATATATTACGACATTAAAATCTTTGTTTATTATATTAGGAATAGTTTTCAATTAAAGAAACCCGTATCTTTCCTTTTAAAAGCCGTAAGCCCCGGTAGAAAAATAAACCCACATAGTGATTCAAAATGAATTCAAGAAATAAAATATAAGTAGAGTCAAAAGATGATGTTAAGGCCAAGCGAGTAGTTCGTGTTTTTAATAAAACACACGTACATTAGAATTAGTCTCACACATTTTAAACGTTTTCATATTATGATGATTTCGCCTTTTACTTACATGTGATTTTCTATAATAGAAAATACCCCATGAAAACAATGTAATTAACCACAAAGTATTAGAGCACGTCTCCCATTTTATTACTTAGGATGTCACATATATTGGCAATATGAAATTTCATAAGAATTTTTTTATAGCGGGGACATCGAGAGTAAAGTAAACATGTTTCACCCGGTTTGCAAAACTATTAAAAGAGTACTAGAAAAGAAGACGAGCCCCCAGTAAGAAATTTTATAAAATTATAGTTTATTACTCTTCTAAGGGGATCGGAGATATGGATCTTAATTGAAAGGTTATAAATCACAAACAAGCTACAGAGATTAAATTTCTCAGATACGTGAAAGAGTGTACAAGGTCAGACAGGTTTAACAGCCATGTTAAACAAAAATAATAATTTAGTACATTTTCTGTTACTGATAAAATTGAGGAGTACAGATGAAAGTAGACTGACTATATAAGAAAACTGAAGGCCGACTGCTTAAGGAAATTTTAAGTTACAAGCGTGAAGGGAAAATATAGACTGTTAGATTTTGCAAGTAATGGAATCCGAAATGAGCGGAAACACATCTTATAGAGAAGAAAACGGTAAGCAATTATTTAAGCAAGTATTCAGCAGCTAGATTGCTATAAACTTTGATTCAACGACAATGCAGCAGTCTGAATATTTTTAAGGATATTTTCTGACAATGTCTTTTCAAACGCTTCCTGATACATAACTTAGGTACGGTATGTAAAAATTTGGATGCCATCGCTATTACTTAGTTGCATGTACAGTTATGAATACAGTTAATCAGTCACAATTACAGAATGTAGGCTATATATGACACATTCAAATTTACACGGTCTCCCTGATCGATTCTTTCGTCTCTCTGACACACATTTCGTCAAAATTTGTTGATCAATGTTATTTTATTCTGTGACTTTGCAAGTTAACTTTTTCTCCCACAAGTATTCTATCGTCAGAAAATACTTACATAATAGGAAGTTGATAATAATATAAAACACGTGAAATAACGTTGATGAGCTAAACAATTATATAAATGCAAAGTTTACATACTATGCAAAAATAGTAGACACAATATAATACAAAATTTTCCCATAAAGGATTGTGTAAATGTGCCAACATCAAAGGAAATGTTGGGGAAAGGTATTTGAGGTAAACGGATGTA
Source organism: Magicicada septendecula (assembly GCA_034769895.1). NCBI lineage: Eukaryota > Metazoa > Arthropoda > Insecta > Hemiptera > Cicadidae > Magicicada > Magicicada septendecula. The sequence goes on along the minus strand of CM068367.1, from coordinate 476,530,143 downwards.
TAAGAAACAAATAATATGTCAAAGTCCATAAGACTGGATTTTTCTAACTAAAAATGAAGTAAACCCAAATATAATATGTAATATAAACTTAAATTGGAATATAGGTACTAATTACAGTTTTATTCAAAACTGAATTCCTGGAAATATAATATAAAGAAACTTTTGATATTATAACTCCACACTGATTTTTTAAGTTATGTTTAAAAAAGCAATTTGCTGCACACGAGAATAATGTTTCTAAGGTAAATAAATCGCAGAAATAAACGTTACAGGAAGAAATAATTAATTGCTCACTGTATTTTATCTATAAAGATTAAATTTATCTATTAATATTGGTTGAAAACATAAGAGTCTACTACTCAATTTTTTTTAGACATCAAGTATTATTGTTGCATAATTTTTGTATTGAATCTAATGATCGAATCAAAACCACTTTCCTTGTATTAGCAAATACATTGACATTAGCAGACGGTAGATAAAAATGTGTATGTGGGTATACATGGATATTCGGGTAGGGATGAGCCAGTGCTTTACGTTACTAAGGCAAAAAGACAGGTTTTATTGCCTCTCCAAGCAGTAAACACCCGTAGAAGCAAACGTCACACAGCATTTTATTCCGTGGTAAAAATAAATGCAAGCAGTATAACCAGATTTAACGAGTGCGTCTTGTTTTGTCTCTGAAAAGAGCTTTGTAAATGATACAGTCGTCATAAAGTAGGAAAGAAAAACATAATTTCTCTTTATTTAAGTCAGTATTTAGCAGTTAGATCTCTGTGATGTTTTTGATTTGAAAACAATTCAGCTGTCTGGATGTTTTTAACCATATGCTTTTAACACCTCTTAAAATTGAAACATGTTCAATACTGTACTGTCATGTATACAATTCTGAAAACGTTATGGTTCGTGTTTTCTGATAGTTCGACTATAATTGTCCTGAAGATGACAATAAATTCTGACAAAATATTAACACATATATTTCAGTATCATATTTAGTTAATTGACCAAACTTTACTCAATTTCGTACCAGTCATGAATACAGTTAATAAGTTAATCATTTATCAAGTAACTTTATTTAATTGAAAAAACTTAAAGGACTAAATAATAATTGATTCCTCTTAACTTTGTCTTTCTTTGTAATAATTATTATGTGTATGGTAAAAAAATAAAGTTGAAAAAAATTGTAATTATTTGCTTTTTCAAATCCAATGTTTATCAATGTCCAGGCCACGTGTAATACTGGATAATTATTCCATTCTCTTACTTTATTCGTTACTAGTTTATACTTTCGAATCAAGCGTCACACGAATCGTTGCGAAACCTAAATAGATTAAACAGAATTGTACACTATTGTGGTTAGAGAGAGAGAGAGAGAGAGAGAGAGAGAGAGAGGGGGGGGGGGAGAGAGAGAGAGAGAGAGAGAGAGTGGGGTGTTCCAGTTGATTCCATTCAATTGAATCCACAAGTAGCTAGACCAGAGGAAACTTTAAATGAGAGCTAAAAACCATTTAAATAGTCTAGGATCATGCATTTGTCTTGTTTGTCTATAACAACGTAGGTCTATTTCTACATGCAATATTATTTTTTCATTTACTAGTGTATTATTTAATTTTTTCAGTTTAACTTTGAAACGTTAATTTATTGGTTCTTTTCATGGTCTAGTAGGCTTTGGTACGTTTTCTACGGCAGGTGGCCAGATAGTCCCACACACGAGACGTAGGCTATAAGTGACCATCGGCAAAACTAAACGTTATACGATGATCTTACTCAGACACGAAAAAAACGAGTTTACAGAGTTCTGACGAGGAACGTTGTCGGATGGCCTTTGCGCATAACTGCTAGAAGAATCTTGAATAACCGAGAATCTATATTTAGCAGACGATATCGCGTTACCTTCCGTAAGAATACTGTCGTGAAGATTTTGGAATCGTTGATGGCAACCTTATGAGTCATCCTCTCACTCAACATACGTATCGGTTTGACACTGGACTTTCATGGTTCCACAATTCTTGTGGTTTTCGGTGCCAAAAGCTGCTGTGTCGTTCGCAAATAGTGACAGCCTGTCACGGCAAACAAAGAGGACGGGAGAGGATCCAGACTACTACCTTACAGGACGCCGTTGATACGCTACAGGTATAACGTATCTTCGAAGACAACGTCTGTTCTTATTTCTAAGTTTCGGTCTTTCATAAAACTAAAGTTGAAACGGACGTAGTAGTTTGAAAGAAGGGATTTCTAGATATTCTAAAGGTAGTTCTCACGCCACACGAATTGTTTCCCGTCTTCAGAATCGATCACTTGTGCCTGACGTCTACGTACCTTGCGGAGACGTATACTAGTATGAAATACGCGTTCAACAGCTGCATAAAAAAATGGCCTTCTTGGTTGTACAAAACGTTAGAGTGCGATATTGGAAACATGTCCATACCAAGCGTCATTCGATGGTTCAGTTCAACAATGCGATCAGCAATTACTTGCCGCCAAAGTATTCCGTCTCGGCGTTGATTAAAAGCAAGAAAAAACTCTCTACCTAAAGGCAAATTTGATCATCGGCTGGTCTTTGGGAAGATTACGAGTGAAACGTCTCTCGAAACAGGTAACCAGAACTCGGCCTTTCTGTCCGAGCGACCGCAAGGTTTTCGGTAGTTATAGCCTTGGGATTAACTAGTGGCTGAGGTGTGTGGTGGTAGTCGGGTGTAAGTACAGACTTCATTCGGAGAACACGTTCCTTAACTAAAGGGGACACCATATCGGCCAAGGCAAAAGCTCCGTGAACGTTACTTGCTCAGACACGATACAAGGGCGGGCCAAGTCGTTCCCAGTCGATTGTCCGCCGCTCAGCTGAAACGATGGTGTAGTGGGTAGCGAGATGCACGGTGATCGGACAGTGATCTGAGGACATTTCCGTAAAGACGGGCACATGTACCGGGCAGTAAACGCCTCTAATTACGACTATGTCCAGTAGGCGAAGGCAGATGACAGTTTGTATTTGCTTCTTAGCCATGTACGTATATGCAGAGCTTTTGATGAAAGGTGTGATGTCATAGGCCATCGGCTTGAGCTATGTACACTAGGTTGAGTCCGTTCCTGTGTCGCGTGCAAGACGTTTGGGTTACTACACTGCATAGGAGTCATGTGGTGTATTGTACTACAACACACACACACACACACACACACACACACACACACACACACAAATTAGTGACAGCAATTAATTTATCAGTATATTGGAAAAGAGTAATTTTCCGTCTATTTTCTATAAGCCGATGTAGCTTAAGTGTTTTATCGATCCACTACATCAGATCTAACTACGTAGGCTAGTAATCAGCCAAAGTAGCCTACGTTTGCAGAACGTTGCCCAACATTCAACAAACTATAACAAAATTTACAATATTTATGGTATACCAAAAAAGAATGCAGTCCATAGTTATGTGTAGGTCAAATACACTTCTTCTTCTTCTTCTTCTTCTTCTTCTTCTTCTTCTTCTTCTTCTTCTTCTTCTTCTTCTTCTTCTTCTTCTTCTGCTTCTTCTTCTCCTCCTTCTTCTTCTTTTCTTTGTTGTTGTCGTTGTTGTTGTTGTTGTTGTTCTTCTTCTTCTTCCTCTTCTTCTTTTGCTTCTTCTTCTCAACGCAGAGTTTGGTGGCTTGCAATTTCTTTACTTAATCACTATACACTTCCTTCTTCTTTTTATTTCATCCATATAGACCTGTTCCTGTATGGGGGTTTCACTCACACTACGGCCCTGAATCATTCCGTAGAATAGGATGGTGAACCAGTTTGAATGGCGTACTGACCAGCCGTACTGCTTCTCCTTTCGCAGTCGTTTTAAAAAGATTCTTTCTTTCATCCACTCTCTTCAATATCTCATCATTAGTCACTCTTTCTGGTATTATAAGGCGCTCCTCCAGCACCACGTGTCAAAGAGTTTCAAGGAGGATGATTTAAATAATATTACGTTCACCTGAAATTAATATAATGTGTATAAAAGCCTGCTAAGAGCACATAGAAATTATTGAAATACTCAAGTCCATATAAAAACGTACCCTTAATATATTTTTAACAAAATGAATATCTATAAATAAATAAACAACAGTTCTGCTCGCATATCTGATATACTGTCAAATACAGAAGAAAACAATGAAGATATGATATTGGTTGTCGTACCGTACCGTAACCGCCGTGTTTCACAAATATTGTGCAGCAAACCAACATAGGAAACTGCTGTTCTCCAACTGCAGAAAACAACACATGCATACACACACACAGATAATTTCAAGAAAACCTTTATCTGGAGCAAAGTATTGAGGTCAACAAATTGAGCACCCACAAAATGGTTCAGCGTTCAGAATTCATATGTGTTTGTATGTCCTTTGTGTTGGTTTTGAAAGAAACCTTTATATTTTACAAATATAATATATAATTTTTTTCAAAAAATAAACACTTTAAAGTTGATTTTGTTGAATTATTATTGTTATAATTTTACCTAATGCATGTTCCACATAAGAAAGTTGTATCATGAGAAGATTCTATATGAATTAACAAATTATCGATTTGTTTCGATTAAAATATAAGTTATGGAATAATCGATTTTATTTTGATTTAAATTTTGATCGTTGTAATGTTTGTTACGTAGTCAGCTGTTATGGTGATTATATTAAAAAATAGTTCATTTTCATGTTTTCCGTATTTTATAATTTATAATTTTGCTTTGTTTTTATTTGAGTTTGTTTTTAATTAGAAATTATTATTATATTGTTTGTAAATGTTGATATTTTCCCAAATTTTCATTTTGTGACCTTTTTGTATGTTTTTAGTTCATTTTAATTTAATTAATGTCTGAAAAATTGTGTTTATTAATTAGACAGTGTAATTTATACAGATATTATCTGTGTAAATTTGTAAATTTTATTTACACTTCTGTGTGGCTAAATTAAGCTTGTAGATAATTGGTGTTAAAATCGCATTGTGATGTTAAAGAAACCTATCGAGTAAATTTTTCTTCGTTTATTTACGTAAAATTTATTGCATTCCGGACATTCCATTTTGTATAGTTTCCTTTGTTATTGTAAACGTTAGTTTCACTTTCGGGATTTATTTTATTAAAAACTACATTACCTGTTTTATAAGATATTTTAAAGTTTGTATCTTTATTTAATTTACTTAGTTTTTGAGTTATATCTCGATAATAAATAAAGATTCATAATTTGTGATTTATGGTCTCCAAGTCGCGTTATTAAAATAAAACTTATAGTTTACCTTATTTCTTTTCCATCTTGCGACTTCGTTATATGTCATACACGACATGTTTCGGGAAACATGTTCCCATCTTCAGGTTTAAAAACTGTTTGTTCTCACATGAAGAACTTGTCAACGCAAATAAAAACTTATACTAACGTCATTAAAAACACTCTATATTAATAACGTACCGCGCGAAGAATCAGTACGCACTGTTCGGGTTCATAATCGTAACTGTTGATTTCTCATTTGTCCATAATTATTATTAATCAAATGTAACGCGAAGTTGGAGGTAGTATATCTAATGCTTCCCTTCGGTATGTGTTCATATTTGAAATTTGAAACCGTTACATATTTGCAACAAAGGGCGAATTATGAGCGCCTTAGAGGAATTCGAAATCTACAAAGCATCGAGAACACAAAAAGACCTAGTGCTCAACGATCAATTGTCGTTTAACTCGAACAGCTTGTACGATACTGCGTTACAACATGTTTGTCAGATTATGGACAAATGAGAAATCAACAGTTGCGATTATGAACCCGAACAGTGCGCACTGATTCTTCGCGCGGTACGTTATTAATATAGTGTGTTTTTAATGATGTTAGTATAAGTTTTTATTTGCGTTGACAAGTTCTTCATGTGAGAACAAACAGTTTTTAAACCTGAAGATGGGAACATGTTTCCCGAAACATGTCGTGTATGACATATAACGAAGTCGCAAGATGGAAAAGAAATAAGACAAACTACAAGTTTTATTTCAATAAATAAAGGTTATATATTTTATATTAACAATATATTTATAAGGTTAATAAATACCTTACCGTATGTTTATAAGGTAAGGTAACAATATATTTAAGGTTATATATTTATTAACAATAGATTGATTTTTAGATACATTTTTATTAAGTACTTACAAATTAAAAATCAATTTTCTGCATTTTTCTGGTTTGTTTTCTACATAAATAAACAATAACAGTAATAATCTCTTCTAATTTTGATATTGTTAGGTTGTATATTCACCAAACAATGGCCGCTCCTTTTTTTATACAGCCCTTACAATTATGTTTATGTGCGAAACACTCAGCAGATAAATAACCATATGCTTTTAATTGTAATTCTGTTAGTCTCATCACTCTCTTCACCAGTCGGCATCTCCCAACTGCATTCTTCAGTTCTGTATTTTCAGCTTCCCGCATCTATGTGCACCTGATTTTCTCTTCAATGATTTTAGTCTTCATTTAGTCTGTCATTATATTCTTTATTCTCGTCTTGTGTATTTTTATTCATCTGTTCAAGCCACGTCAATCTCTAGGTTTTATATAGTGGATTTAATTATACCTGTTCAGTGTTTATTTAATTTTTATTTCCTCAACCATCCGTATTCTACGTAGCCACCTTCTTCGGACCTGTAATTTTCCCTGTTATCTCTACTACCTGGCAAACTTGATAAGGTAGGTCAGTTCCAGACAGTCTGTGGGACAATAAATCAAGTTTTTTGAATTACGGTACATCTAGATACAAAATGTATGGTTTTAAAAAGGTATGGCGGTCCTTGCACTGTCCTACGGGTGTGAATTGTGGACGAAACCGAGAAACAAGTAAATAAAATACAGGCCTCGGAAATGGTGATATAAACTTGTTCGTATATAGAGTGCGGCGATAAAAGAAAACTTACCAGTTTTTAACTTGAATGGAAGGCTAAAGGCTAAAAGATTATAAACAACTATGGAAAAACACTTGGAAAGAATGTTAAATTCAAGATTGGTCAAACAAGTTTGGAAATGTAAACCTATAGGATACATGTATGTGAGTAGGCTGAAGATCTTTGAAGTCGGAACAGGCATCACCTTGCCTATGCCGTGATGTAAAAATAATGATGATGATTTGCAAACTTCCTTACTTCAACGTAATAATTCACACTTATTATTCACTGTTAATAAGGACACCGCCTTCATTATGACGTTTCTTATTCTGTAATATAAATAATAATAGTTATTATTAAAAGAACTTAATATTATTAATAATAATAATAATAATAATAATAATAATAATAATAATAATAATAATAATAATAATGTAAAACCCACAACTTGATAATCTCTGTACATAAGAAAGGAAGCACACTAAAGTGTGGAAATCATAGAACCACATGTCTATTCTCTGTAGCTTTGAAGATATGCAGAAGGGTGTTAGAGATGAATTTACTAAATTACTGATATTGTATTAGGTACTGACTTAGTCAAGTTAATAACAGTAAATGCAAAGCAAGAATCTAAAACTTTCATTATAGTGCCATGGATTATTTTCCTCTGACACAAAGGAAAAAGTGGGCCAAGACATTTTATTTAATTCAATGAAGATAATGACATTCTACACAAAAATAAAGTATTGACGGAAACACAAACAATTGAGTTTAAAACAGAGTAATACAAAGCACTATGTAAGAAGCTTCCTTCTAATTTCAGAGAGAACTTTCTGCAACCAATTCTACTTGCTTTATGGCTCTATTGAAAGGACGTTGAACCGCCCGCATGGATCATTAATACTCGACTGGAGTTCAATGGAGTTTAAATAAATCTTCATAAATTTCGGGAAGGGTTTAAAAAGCCGAACGCAGGAGATTAAAATGTAATTGATCACGATGTAATTCTCAGCATACAAACCATACGGCTTGGAAGAATTATTCTTGTTTCTTGTTAGTTGTTCTAATAATTTAACCATCTGATTACTTCTGAATATGATAAAATGATGTCAAATAAAACTTATTAAAATCTACCATTTAGTATTGAAACAAAAATAATATCTTTTAATAAACGCTTCTGTGTAGAAATAATTGTTTTACATTCATATTACCTTTTTTTTAATTGAAACAAATAATTGAGGACGTCATTTTAGCTTCTGATGTAGATTTTAATTAACGGTAACAAATCTAATTATAACTGGAAATAGAAGTAATTTTAGCTAGGTACATAATTAAAATTGTAATTAATAAGCTGAGCAATTATTTAATTAAACAAACAGTTTTAATAACAAATTACTAATTGAGCCTATTCCTCTAAAACAATCAATTGACTCTGAAAAGATTGTAACTTGACAAGCCAAAATTAAGTGATTGAGCAACAACTCATTGAGCATTAATTTGGATGATTACTTTGTATATTTGGGCAGTTTCTTAATAGACAAGTATTTGATTTAAAAAACGTTTTTTACTAAAGAATTATTCGAGTTGTCAGACAACTTACAAATTTTTTTAATTAATACGTACATGTGTGTGTGTGTGTGTGTGTGTGTGTGTGTGTGCGCGTGTGTGTGTGCGTGTGTGTGTGCGTGTGTGTGTGCGTGTGTGTGTGTTTAAGTGAGACGTATGTATAATAACAGACTTGCATATATTGCCTGACTCTAAGAATGGACTCAACAGCTGTTAAGGGTTTGTCTCAAAGCACCACAGGTTTCCAATATTCGTATAAATCAATAACAAACTGCCACTAATATCATTCACTTGAGAAACGTGATATAACTCAGTAGGAGAGGGACGCAGACTGTTGACATTCTGTGTTAACAGACACCCTGGACTGTGGACGCCATTTTCGTCTGTATGATAAACCCCGATTGTCTCTTAATGTGACTCGACAAAGCGGAGCCCCTTCACACAATAAGTAAGGCAAGCCAATAACGTATTTGTCTACGGCAACCCTTCGCCGTAGACTAACATTGATCTGGTTCCCCGAACAGGTATTAATTGTCAATACCTGTTCGGGGAACACACATATCACAGACATGGAATGTGTAGAGCTATACAGTCTAGCCTTGTATTGTTATTAGGCTACGGCAAGCGTGTACAGACGAATATCTTTTATTAACCAACGATAGGGCTGCAAATAAAATCATTTTGTATTGCACAGAAATGCTGGAAAGGTTTTCCATCGCAGCGTAACAAAAAAAAAGAAATGAGGAAATAATAAACACTAACAGAAAGAAAGTGAGAAAAAACAGACATTGAGAGGATTGGAGGAAGCTTGAAAGGATATATAGGCCTATAAAATCATATAGTGACAAAATGCACAAAATTGTGAATAGCTCTTGAATGTAATTAAACCATGAAAAGTTACTCAAATGTCAAAAATTCCAAAAAATATCATCCTCATTACAAAACAATAAGGCAACATTACAGTCACCGCTTGTGCGAGCGAACGTTCTTCTAAAGCAAAATCGCAACTTTGATAGAGGAAGAACAATATTATTTCGCCAGTACTCTATGCACACAAGACATATCACGTTTTCTTGTGCTGAACTTGTTCTGTAGACAACACCGCACCTACTCCGCTCGGTTGATGGAAAGAAAATATTTGCCTACCCACCCACCAGAATGTAAACAGTGTTTTTATACGCGCCTGTAGGAAAATTGTATGTAAACAGGGTCCTCACTAATTTTAATCAAATGTCAATTGCAATATTGTTAGAAAACAGTGGTATTTTCATGAAACTACTACGCATGCGTCTGAGTGTTTGAAAATGTTCTCTAATCGACAGATAGATACTGTCGCTGCATCTACAAACCAATTGTTGATTTTACGTAGTCATCAACCACTTGCTGTAGTAATAAATCAATTCCAGAGATGTAAAAGTAATCCGTTTTATTTGTCAATTTTATCCAGATCACACGTATTTCTACAGTTGTTCTAAACAGATAATCACCTAATCTTACGATCTAAGCGCAATTCAGAACATCTTCTATTATATTATTTTTTGATATTTAATTTCAATTACAAACACTTACTATCGCACAATATACAACGACTGTGACTTATGCAGAGGAGAAATATTTTCTGTCATTTCTGTATAAAGTTGAAATCGACTCGACCTACTGTAAACTTCTTCCAATTTATTACGAGTTTTCTGTACTGTCTTTCCTCAGCGTTTCATTATTACAATTTCTGGCCTTTAACTACTATTTTTAAATAAGTCTACTAATACAGTTTTTCTATCTAAAAGCAGGTGACCATCGCTTTCTTTTCTTGCCTGCCACTCTAACATTCTTTCCGCCCGTGTTATTTAGTCTTTCTGTTTACATGTCCATATTATAGCAGTCCCTATTTTCCAGAATCTTTGTAGTAGACAAGCATTTAAATAAATAATACTGTTTTTATTATATATCTTATTTTTTAGCTTCATAGTAATAAACGCGAGCCCATGACTGGAAACACAGATAAAGCCCGGACTTTACTTTGTACTAGGTACTTCAGGGAGTAAAGGAAAATACTTTTTCTAAGGTCCAGTAGGCGCCAAAACAAAGGAAACTGAAAACTAAGACTTTATTAAAAATAAAAATTACAAACATTTTAACAACCTAAACTACAAGTAAGTCAATTTTCAGCATTTCTGAGATATAAAACATGTTGTGTGCTCGCCGTTGCGTTCCACGCAGCACTAATAACGTTCACGAATTTTGTCAACAACGTTTTTAAAAAGATGCTGCTGCATTCTTCTGACGCAGGTTACAATTCTTTCACGTAGTTCAACAATGGTTGCCGGTTGGTTCTCTCGGAAAATGACTTCTTTTTGCATTCACGAAACGTAAGCATCAACAATTGTGAGATCAGCTGAATGAGCAGGATATGGGAAGTCTGTACCACGGAAGTCTGTAGGCGGAACCCAAAATTCTGATAAAGGAGATCAAGGGATGCTCTCGTTGTGTGGGAAGGTGTTAGAATCTGGTCTCTATATCGCACTTGATTCACAGTAACAGCATTTCTACGTTCAATTTCTACAAAATAAGGACCCAGTATGCCGTTGGCAGACACTGCACTCCAAATTGTTATACGCTTACTATGAAGGGTTTTTTCGACTATGGTCGTTGAAAAACAAGAAAAGGAGTTGTCTATCGATTAGTAAATAAACTCAGATGAATGTGGCATTCGTCAAAAAACCACATATTTGAAAGGAATATTGGATCATCGTAAACCATACTTTTATGTTCTAACATAAAAGAACAGTACAGAACTGTATCGTGCTTGTATGCGTTACTCAAACGTATCCAGTATGTACTTTATAGGGAAAAACCCAGATTTCTTAAACATTCCTCGGGTAGATGTCTGACAAAAATTAATTTTCAGAGACGTTCCGTGGAGACTTCTCTTATACCTGTTGTAAGTGCCTTCCTTGACTCTCATTAGTTGTAACGGTAACTGAACGACCAGTGCAGCCTTTGCGTTGTGTTAAAACACTTCCTGTGCTTCGAAATTTCCAAACTAAACCTAACAAATCCTTGTTAGTTGGTGGTGGCTTCTGAAACTCTTCTCTACATTTATTGGCAACCACTAACAAACTAGGTCTATTCGACCGCCCAGTTCCATATGAGCAAAAATAATGTTCAATAATAAAAGTTTTTCTTGTGTTATTAGCACCATTTCGTATCTTTTTGACATTTCATTCGCATAAACAAAATGCTGAGTTTCCATAACGACCACTGTTACATATATCACTTGATATTTCATAAGCTTCTACCTTTCAGTTTTCAGCGTCCGTCGTTAAGGCGCATGGTGTATTTACCAAATGAATCAATCTTACTTAATGTTAATTAAAAATTGTTTAATTAATTAAATTTGCGTTTGCGGTAACTAGAAGCATTGTTAAGTATTACTGAAATACTAGAAACTAATTAATGTGATTTTTCGGCTTCCATTTGTTTACTAGGTATGGGATTTTGGGCAGATTCTGCTACTCAAAGCAAGTCGCCTGTCATCGCTTACGTTTAGACGATTGTTTTACGTTATACTATTGACGATTATGTTAGACGATTGTACTTTATATAAAACAGATTAGATAAACATTTTGTAGCGTATTTTGTGACGCCACAGACCGGTTTTCAGCTTCTCGCGGACTATCGCTTTGTATCTACTGACCTAAAAGAAATCTACCCATACAAAGTTACAGTCATAGGTTTAGTTGCTCCACATTTTTAAACTTGTACATCCTAAATATAAAAACAGAAATCATTATTTAATTCACAGTATTCATGACAATTCCTTCAACTATAATTTGTAAATTTTCTTTTGAACTGTTAGTGACTATAAAACGTTTCCAAAAACAAAATTTGACCACCATTTTATAAAAGTTTAAAAGTCATAATAACAAACGTTTTATTTTTAAATCTCTTCAAGTCCCCTGCCACTAAGAACACAAATTAAATTTCAACAATTATCTGACTTGTTGTATTTAAACATGTATATGAAAATTGTAGCGTGACAGATATAAGCATAATATTGAATGGCAATTGATCATTAGAATAATAAAGTTATAATATTTAAATTTGGAAGAAAGCATTAAGTTTAATATAAAAAGATTAATTCATAGCAACTGTGGAAAGAAATCATTATTATAAAGAAAATACAAGTTCAAATAAAAGGAGTTACTAGCGATGAGTCATCCAAAACCAGTCTCATAACCAAAGGTTTTCAAGGTATAACCCAGGAAGGTATAAAAGTAAATAACCAAGCAGTACAGAATATGACCAAACCCACAACGAGGGAGAATAAATAGAATAGAAACCCTAAAATAAGCCAAGATCAACCAATACAGGTTGTGTATTTCTGAAATAAAGAAGAAGATGGAGAAGATCCCAAGAAACCTGATGGCATCAAGAAGAAGATGGAGAAGATACCAGTCCCAGAAGGCAGGAGAAAAGAAGACTGATGAAAGAAGAAGAAGGCAGCATCCTGAAGAAGATGTCATGCTCTTATAAAAGACACCCAAATCCCTATATCCCCAAAATAAATATTTAAAAATAAAAGTATAACGAATTGAAAACCACATGTATACAAATTTAAGAGAGAGAAGTGTATAAAGTAAAAGTTGCCTGTGAACTAAGATGAAACAATAATATAGTACCCATGGAACAAATCTCCATTGAAAAAACGCTAACCAATTTATTATGTTAATAAGACTATACGACCATTTAGCATTAACATAATATATAAGTGCAAAGTGAACCAGTGATAGTTTTGGGTATTATAAAAAATGAACCTTGTGTTTCATTCTTGGCAATCACAAACATTGAATGCAATGAAATATGAATTTTTCAATGACTTGAAATGTGTACTGTGACAATATGTTGTTCATAAGACATGAATCTGTTTAAAATAACATTTTGTTTTACATGAAAAAAGAAAAGCAGATTTCATAATACTTTTTGAACAATTCATACTATTTATTTATTAATGACAGGGTACAATTCCCCAAAGACAATGTATAAAAGACGGTATAAAAACTGTAGAATCCTACTTATAATAATAGTTAGAAATAAGAATATAAATATAAGGTTTTTGTGTATATAGTATAAGAATGTTTAAAAATGTTTTAGATATAAGGCCATTTGTTTGGGTCTGATACAACCAACATCAGAACTATAAAAATAGTTACCACTTGTAAATAGTAGAGAGTAATTAAGATGTTAGTTAGTAAAAAACCTTTTTTGTAAACCATATTTCCATGTTAGAAATAAGGATTTTGTTGTAAAATGTCTGACTTGAAGACAACCATTTATTTAAAAAAATATTCTTTATTTGTTTTAACTATTATTGGTATTGTAACCAATACTAATTGTTTTTGTGTAATTTGAAAACATGTTTAATTTATAATACTATATGTAAAAGTCAGAGAGGGTATCACACATCATATATTGTTTGTAAAGTTTTTGTAAGGAAAAAATGTTAAAAAATCATAGGCCAAAAGAATGGAAACCAAACTTCATCAAAACAGAGAAATTACTCATTTAAAAGCAAATAAACAAAAGGGGTTTAGACAAAATAAACTTGAGATCATGCCATATAATTGCACATACCAATTAGAGAGATTTTAATAAATTATATTCAGAATTATAAATAAAAATAAAATGACTAAACTCAGAAATTTAGACATGGGAGTCATATATTTCAGAATAATGTTTCAGAATACAACTAATTCAATTAATTACCAGAAAATAAGGGAATAGGAACCTTTTAATACAATATAGGATTATTAATATTAAATATAACTGATAAAATGGCTGAATTTATATAATGACAGGAAGTAAATTTTGATGTTTTGGACTCTTCAGAGTATACCCAAACTGAAAGTAAAATTACTATTTTTTGGACAGAAAACACTATAAAATGGCATTATTTAATCTGAAAATAACCAGAATGAACTGAAAGATTAATTTAAATCAAATCTAGTGAATAAAATTGACAAATAACCAAAGTTTAGGCATTCATATAGTGAAATAGTAAAATGTACACAGGATGTGAAAATATTTTTGAACAATGTTAAGGATAATATTATATGGGCTAAGAGTTTAATTGAAACTGAAGGAAACAGTTAGTTAATTATTGGTAGTTGAACGGTTAACATGACATACATTTAATAACGTGGATAACCTAACCTATAATCGTCATACAAGCGAGTGTATAGTGAGTTATTGTGAAATCGCGAGTGACTTGTAAAATACTTCTGAAACTATCATATTATAACAGAAACGATCAAGTAACACTCCATAACACAGAACAATATAAATCTACTCCGAAAAACACCATAAAACACTAGAAAACTGTATAATACATTAAACCAAATTAGTGACGGAATCGGAGAAAGTGTTTGAACTAATAATTATACAGATACACTAAATACAACCCAGAATCACTACACCAGTCACTACACAACATATAACAAGAGATTTGCGGACACGAGAACAGAAATATTGCGTCAAAATACATTATTTGGAATGCAGCAGCAACGAGCAACATTTTCATCGACTTGACGGCAGCCATCTTTCTTTGACAATTCCAGTGCCTCCTCTTAGTTCAACAGCTGTTGGGTGAAAACAATTATTATATTTACAAATTATTATTCAATGTCTGTGTTTATTAATAACTATTAATTTGATTGTAACGTTATACTTTTTAAATATTAGCCCGATTTCTCTGACTTTGGTAATAACTGGCTGTTTAAAGAACCCTGTATAATTTTTATATAATATACTTTGTAATTTTTTTCGATATCCTGAGAATCGATACTAATCGATAAGAGTCAATATTGCTATTACTTAATAAAAAACATTAATACTTTTCAATACTTAATAGTTCTTTATTTCTTCAATAATACTAATTACCAATAATATAATTCTAATTGATAATCTACAAGGACTTTACCACCCGTAAGTGAAGATAACCTAAAAAATAGAAAGGTAAACAAATATCGATTGGTTTACAGACAGTCTTATGAGTGGTGATAGATTATTTAAATTATACTAAAACTTTAATAAAAATTTTCAGAAGAGCATTACACTGTTTAAAACTTCACAGCCCTATATTAATTAATTGATCCTAATTAATTAATTAATAAAATTAAAATTTTTTTTTTATTATTTTTTTTTATAAACATAATTTTTTTTTTAATTTTCTTCAAAACAATAATTTTTGATTTGAAACTTTCGGTGAAGCTGAGCATATATATTTCTTCATCAACTTTATGCTACTCGACCGGTCTTGCTACCATTGGGACTCGACCAGCTGGGAAAATTAAGGAAGTGTTTCAGGCCAGTAAGACGTCGAGAGCCACACCAATTAAACACCTTACAACTTACAGATTCACACATCAATCTTATTTATTTTATTACAAATTGGCTAGTCCAAACAGAGGGGCTTGATTACATCGGAATCTAACATAATCCACAATAGCTTTTTATCATCAACACACATACACATCTATATTTTATTAGTATTATTACAAATTGGCGCACAACTTTAGGGGCTTTAATTAGCGATTGGAAGGCCAATACATTCTGCCCGATCACTAGTTGGAGCTAGGCAACAGCTACAAAGCCAGAGAATTTCAAGGGAAAATGCAACGACGTGCAACATCTAAGAAACGGGCGGCGGAGGCCGAGAAAGAAATAGAAGTTGACATGGACAACAAAGAGGCAACGCCAGTAGAGGTGGAAGAGGTATTACAATCGGTGTTGTCCAAACAAACGGAACAACCGGAGATACCAACACAGACAGGAGAGGTTAATATCCAGGAGAAACCCAAAACAATGGAAGACGTAAGGATGGAGAAAATTATGGAAATGTTCAAGATAATGGACCAGAATAGGGAGAAGGACAACCAAACAACAAATAAGAAGATGGAAGAATGGAAAGAAGACTTGAGTAAGAAAATGGACAAGAAAATGGACGAAAATAATAAGAAAATGGAATCCACAAGTAAGGAATTAAAGGAAGACTTGAGTAAGAAAATGGGGAGTGATAACCAGTCCTTGAAAGAAGATTTAGGAAATAAGATCGAAACAACAAATAAGAAGCTGGAAGAGAAGATAGAAGAAAACAGCAAGAAGATGGAAGAGAAGATAGAAGAAAACAGCAAGAAGATGGAAGAGAAGATGGAAGAATTGAAGAAGGATAATCAATCCACAAAAGAAGAGTTGACTGGGATGAACAAGAACATGGAAGAATTGAAGGAAGACAACCAATCGTTCAAGGAAGAATTCAAAGCGACTAAAGAAGAGTTGATTAATAAAATTGAAAATACCAATCAGAAAATAGATGAAACCAGGAAGAAGATAGAGAAGAACAACCGACAATTGAAGGAAGAGATGAAAGAAGATAACAAGAAGTTGGAAGAGAAGATGGGGGAGAAGTTGGAAGAATTGAGAGAGGACAATCAAATTTTAAGAGAAGAATTAAGAGAAGTCAATCAGGAGAATTTGGACAAACTGGACGAAAGGATGGAATTGTTGCGAGAAGAAATGAATAAGGAAATCAAGGTTAACAAAAAAGCGATGGATAAGAAGATGGAAGAAGAAAATATAATGGTCAATCGACAGATTCGAGAGATTGATGGAAAGTGCAACCAGACCGAAAAGGAGGTGAATGAGTTTAAAGAAGTGGTGAACATCAAGTTCACAAATATCGAAGAACATAGTCGAAGGAAGGTAGAAGAACAGAGGAAGGAAAATCAAGAAGAGTTCGGAAAAGTACGCAACCAAGTCACAGAGCGATGTAATGATATACAAGAGACCATGGCCAATATCACCGGTCAGGTGCGACAAAGCCGAGAGGAGATGGAAGCAATAAGGAACAGACCGACTCATTTCACCGGATTGCCCATCAACGAAAGCCGAGAGTGGCTCAACTTCCGGCAGTACAAACGCAAGCCGATGGAGTTCCTGGCAAGGGTAGAAGAATATTTGACCAAGCATAAAATTACCCAATGGAGCCATAGCAGGGAGATATTCGACGAGTCCTTCCGAGACATTACAGATAATTGGTGGATGGCCAACCGGAGTGAAATTTCCGACTACCAACAGTTCCGGAAAATGTTTAAGACAAAATACTGGTCTGAGACCACCCAGAACTTGATACGTGACAATATTTGTAACGTAAGATACAGGTCACAATTAGGTAGCAGTATGACGGCATATTTCTTGGGGAAGGTGTGTATGGCAAAGCACCTTGAGCCAGCAATCCCAGAAGAATGTTTAGTGAATAAGATATCTTATCACTATGATGAGGACATTATCAGGGCCCGGAGAGGTAGTCAGATCAAGACGATCCAGGGAATGACTGAGTTATTGGAGGGATACGAGAATGAAGAGTATTATCGGCAGAGCAGGAAGAGAAATGAGAGACCAGAAGCAAGGCCGACTACTTACCCCAATAACGGCAATAACCATACAAATAACCGGAACCAGCCCAGTAATTACGACGGCCCTAACAACCAGCCGCGTAATAACCAGTTTAACGGAAATTTTAACGGCGTGAGAAATAACAACCCCTACCCAAATAATCGAAACCACTTTTATCAACAAAATAATAATGTTCCATACAGTCAGAGAAATCCATATCCCAACAATAATGGTGACAGACCTTACCCACCTAACCGAAATTACTATAATAATAATATTAGTAATAATAATAATAGCAATAGTAATAACCGAGTGTCGCGCCCTAGGGTAAATTTTATAAGAGCAGAAGATCGCGGACCCAGGAGATACTATCAACCGAGGAGGAGCAGCTTCCACGGCGCCGACCGAAGATGGAGGAGTGCGGAACGAGACGGCCCAAGATACGAACAGGAAAGACGAAGTACCAGCCTGGAAGATCTTGGCAGACAACCGAACAGGGCGTTAAACATTAACCAGGGTACAGAACGTCAAGAGACAAACCAGAGTTTCCCGAACGATGCCTCGGTCAATAATAACTCAAACAATGAACAAAATACTTTAAACGAGAGGAGGCAGTAATCAACAACGATGACCCGTTACTGCTTATACTTCCTGGGTTAGAAAAGGATGATTTGCAACAAGCAAACAATGATAAAAACATCACTATTATCAGTAACCATTATTTGAAAGACATACGAACTGAACTTTTGGAAGAGAACGAGAAGAGTCTCAGCAACAGTAATAATGAGATAATTTATATAACAGCGGAGGTGGAAGGAGTTCCCGCTAAAATAATGATAGACACAGGAGCTAATATTTCAATAATAAACTCCAATGAGTTGGAGAGAATACAATGTACATGTGGAAAAACTTTGCCAATGTTACCAATCAACAACATTGTGTTGGTAGGTGCAACTGGCCGCCAGAATAAAACCATTAGGAAGCAAGTTTCCTTAAGTGTCGTTAGCCGTGATATAGCTTTAGACATGGAATTTTTAATCGCCACCGGATTACCATTTGACATCTTAGTCGGTTGCGATATTCTTCGTAGATATTCGGCAGTAATCGATCTTAATTTAAATAAAGTATCACTTTTCCCAGACGGAGTAACATGGACCGCAGACCTGGTAGGAGGCACAACAATACTTCCCAGCCCTATACATCAACAACTTCGTAAAATAAATGTTATTAGAAACAGCCCTCTTTCTAAACCCATAATATACAATCAAGGAGGAGAGGATTTATGGTCAGTTAAGATCCAAGAAATACGGAATTTCCAGTGCGGAAGCGATAACAAGAAAATACCAACGCACCTGGCTGATCGTCTAATTGCAATATATGAGAGATACAAGGCGGTGTTTTCTGATGAACCAGGGAAGGTAAAAAACTACCAGTGCCAACTTCGTTTTAAAGAAAACGTAGAGTTTAACCGGAGGTCATATCCAATAGCGCAGTCGCTCAAAGAAGCCGTGAGAACAGAGATAAACAAGATGATTGAAAACGACATAATTGAGATTAGTCAATCACCTTACACTAGTCCAATTATTGCTGTTCCGAAGAAAGACGGACAAGTCCGGCTCTGTTTAGATGCGCGTGAGTTGAACAAGACAATTGTGAATGACAGAACATCTCCCGGTGAAATAGAAGAAATCTTAAAGCGTTTTCATGGTACTAACTTTATTAGCACCTGGGATACGGTCTGTGGTTATTGGCAGGTAGAGCTGCATCCACAAAGCCGCCAGTATGTAGCGTTCATTTTCGAAGGGCGCAATCACCAGTTCAAGAGACTGCCCTTCGGACTTGTCAATTCTGTCGCCATATTTGTGGCATGCATGGACCAGATTTTGGGACCAGAAGCGCTCCAATTTACCACCGTCTATGTTGACGATTTACTAATCACATCCGGAACCTGGGAGGAGCATTGTTACAGAGTGGAATTTGTACTAAACAAACTAGCGCAGAACAACATAACACTGAAGTTGGAGAAATCCAAATTCATAGCGCGCGAGGTACAATTCTTAGGCTTCAACCTAGACGACAGAGGTATTACCCCATCAGCAGAGAAAGTGGAGGCAATTCAGAGGTTCCCGCAACCAAGAAACAGGAAACAATTGCAATCTTTCCTCGGACTCTGTAACTATTACAGGAAGTTTCAGAGCCGATATTCCGAGTTGACCGCCAAGTTTCAACCACAGTTATCTGCAAAAAACAAATGGACTTGGGGTGAAGGTCAAGATATTACTTTCCGATTAATAAAAGAGAAGTTTCTGGAGAGTGTGATACTTCGTCACCCAGATTTTAAGAAACCGTTCTTTCTAAACTGTGACGCTAGCGATCTAAGCTTAGGAACGACATTATACCAGGAAGATGAGGAGGGACAACATCTGGTAATAAGCTTCGCTAGTCGCACACTGAACCAGTGCGAAAAGAACTACAGTGTGGCAGAAAAGGAATTGTTGAGCGTGGTGTTCGCATGCAGCAAGTTCCGGACGTACATTCTCGGATATCAAGTCACGGTACGAACTGATCATAAATCCATCTCGTTCCTTCGTAGGTGCAAATTGAGTCACGGCCGATTGGCTAGGTGGGTACTCGCCCTACAAGAATATGACCTGAAATGGGAATACATTCCAGGAAAGAAGAACGTGGTAGCGGATGTGTTGTCACGTATAAATCTAGAAGATCAGACTTTCGAGGGGGAGAAGGAGAGCTTGGTAAAAATTTATAACATATTCACGACCAGAGCCGATTTACAAGCTTTGTTAATAAATATCCGAATCCATCAGCAGTCTGATCCTAAGCTGAAAAACATTGTGAGTCGTTTGGAAGCCAATGATGAAACTATTTCTAAATACTACCACCTTAACAAGGGAATTTTATTCATAAAAACCGCATTGGACGATGAGACATGGAAGGTGATAATCCCACACCAAATCGAAAAGGAGGTCATCATCGATTACCATGTCAGGTATGGTCACATGGGAGCGTTAAAAGTGATACAAGCTCTAGAGGAAAATTGTAAGATCAAGAATATCAACCGCAAGGTGAGAACATATATCAAGTCCTGTAAGATCTGCCAATGTGCAAAAGTAAACAATGAAAAGACAGAGGGTATCATGATACCGATAACTTCCAACGCAAAACTGGAAAAAGTGTTTTTGGATATATGCGGGTCATTTCCCCGTAGCGGTGGTCGACACAGATATAAATACTTGGTAATTATAATGGATCACTACACCAAGTATATAAAGCTATATCCGGTTAATCGGGCAACAACAGCAAAGGTTTTGGCGGTGATTATTGATTTGTATATCCCAGAGATCGGTAGACCATTTTCTATTATTACCGACCATGGTACACAGTTTAAGGGGAGGAGATGGCGAGACACTTTATTAGCACTTGGGGTCAAAACATATAAGACATCAGTCTACCACCCAAGTAGCAATCCGGCTGAGAGAGTACTAAGAGAAGTGGGTAGGATATTACGCACGTACTGTCACAACCAACAGAAAAAGTGGCAAGAGTACCTAGCAGCGACAGAAACATTCCTAAATTACGCCCACCATCCAGCTATAGGAATTCCACCGTACTCAGCCATGTATGAGAAGCCGACTCCCCGAGACATTGAACAAATCATTGAATTTCCAACGAACAACAATAGGAAATTCAACCAGTTGAAGTTTTACAATAAGGTAGCAGAAGATCAGGAACAACGGCAAGCCAAATACCAGAAGGCAATAGGGCGAATTGTAACATATAAAGAGGGTGAGAAAGTCCTCCTAAAAAATAGAGAGCTGCCTAGCACCTTAGAAGGCATAACCAAAAAACTACTATTACTTTACACCGGACCATATGTTGTGGTAAATGATAAGCATAACAATACATATGAGTTGAGGGAAATCGTTTCAGGAAAAATCAAAGGAGTGTACAATCAAGCTTCTATGAAGAAATATTATGAAGAATGAGTTGTGAGTTTTAAAATTTTGAATTTATATATATTTTATTTTAAAAAATTCGGAAATAATGTAAGTACATCTTACAACCTAATATTTTGAAAAGAACATTTTGGAGAATTATAAGAAGAAAGGAATTTTGAATTTATTTTTTAAAAAATTCGGAAATAATGTAAGTACATCTTACAACCTAATATTTTGAGAAGAACATTCTGGAGAATTAAAAGAATTTTTTAATTAATTTGAAAAAATTCTAAAATATGTAAGAACAACTTACAACCTAATAATTTGAAGAAAAAACTTTATGGAAGAAAGAGAAAGAGAGAGAATTTTGTACTTATTAATTATAAAAATTTAAAATTTAGTAAGAACATCTTACTACCACTGATAATTTTGAACAAACTTTATGAAAGAATTAAGAAGAAAGGAATTTTGAATTTATTTATAAAAATTTAAAATTGAGTAAGTACTTCTTACTACAACCTGATAATTTAGAACAAAACTTTATGGAAGAAAGAGAAAGAGAGAGAATTTTGAACTTAATTTAAAAAATTTAAAATTAAGCAAGCACAGCTTACTACCACTGAATTATGAGAAAACTTTATGGTAAATAATTAAGAAGAATTTGATTTTGGAAAAATACCAAAACATTCAGAAATAGTAGTAAGATAACAGTACTATAAACAATTCTGAATGAAACAATTCTGGGAATAAATGAATTAAACAGAATTTGAATGTTGATAGAACGTCAGGACTTTGAAACAAGATAAGATCAACATATTACAAGGATTTATGAGAAATATTTTTCAATTAAATAAAGAGAATAGTTTAAATTTTACATTAAAACTAACCAAGTTCCAAAAAATAATTATGTGTCAATTATGATTGAATTGAGAAGAAAATAAAGTGATTAATTCAGAAAAGAGAATTAACGTTAATCCAGAATAAATGCTAGACATTCACAATAGAATTTGAAGGAGTAGAGAAGAATAACAAGAAAGAGTGTAATATGCCAGAGAAGGAAAAAATTTGGAAGCAAAGAGACTAATTACCTATGAAACGATAATGAAAACAGTTAATTAAGAGCAAAGAAGAACAACTCATACCAAGAAGATGGAGAAGATGATTTTGAACCAATGATAATAATAAGACCTATATGGAATGCAAAGAGGAGAAATACCACATGAAATATAATATAAATGAATTAATGTTAATGAATGCGAAGGCGGGTTAATAACTTTCTAAGAGAAAGGAAAGAACCAAAATGTTTAAATAAAATGATCAATATAACAACCTGTATATCTAATGTAAAGATACAATGTTAAAAAATTAAATATAATATAATAAGACCATTCAAATAATGAATAAGAAAGACTATATATAAAGACCATGCTAATAACCAGAAGAAAGTATAAAGAGAATTCAGATGAAGAAGAAAGAGAGTTACACTGTAAACAGTAACCAGAATTATTAAAAGAAAGGTTTTCAACCATAATTAAATTAAATATATCAGACAAGTTAAGAGTTTTGAAAAAATATATATATAATGAGTATAATAATGATTATGAAGATTTATTAAGATAGAAAATGTGAGATAATCTGAGAGACTACGAAGTGGAGAATCCAAAGATATTTTTATTAGTCGAAAATGAGACTAATTTTTATTTATTTATTCGATGACTGACTGAAGATAATTCCAGCAGCATTATGTTTTTTGAGCAGGGATGGATATGCCCCTGTACTCAATTTATAGAAGTGGTGTATGGCCAGCAGAGAAGTAGCATACAGTGCCCCTCTGATCTGCCCCAGCCCACGTGATAGGGAATGTTAGGGAATTAATATCCCAAGGATACAACACGAAGTTGATATAGAAAGAAAATGTATTACAATAATAATATATCTCAGAAGACACTAACTATCCGAAAAGGATCAGTAGTAAAACAAATAATTATATATATATATATATATATAAAATTAATTAAACTCTAATTATAAAAAAGTCGATATAAAAATGGAGAAGAAAATGAATTATAAGAAATGATGAAATTATCATAAGAAATTATTTCATCCATAAACATGTCTGAAATAATTACTTCTGGAGGAGAGCAATCTGTAGCGTGACAGATATAAGCATAATATTGAATGGCAATTGATCATTAGAATAATAAAGTTATAATATTTAAATTTGGAAGAAAGCATTAAGTTTAATATAAAAAGATTAATTCATAGCAACTGTGGAAAGAAATCATTATTATAAAGAAAATACAAGTTCAAATAAAAGGAGTTACTAGCGATGAGTCATCCAAAACCAGTCTCATAACCAAAGGTTTTCAAGGTATAACCCAGGAAGGTATAAAAGTAAATAACCAAGCAGTACAGAATATGACCAAACCCACAACGAGGGAGAATAAATAGAATAGAAACCCTAAAATAAGCCAAGATCAACCAATACAGGTTGTGTATTTCTGAAATAAAGAAGAAGATGGAGAAGATCCCAAGAAACCTGATGGCATCAAGAAGAAGATGGAGAAGATACCAGTCCCAGAAGGCAGGAGAAAAGAAGACTGATGAAAGAAGAAGAAGGCAGCATCCTGAAGAAGATGTCATGCTCTTATAAAAGACACCCAAATCCCTATATCCCCAAAATAAATATTTAAAAATAAAAGTATAACGAATTGAAAACCACATGTATACAAATTTAAGAGAGAGAAGTGTATAAAGTAAAAGTTGCCTGTGAACTAAGATGAAACAATAATATAGTACCCATGGAACAAATCTCCATTGAAAAAACGCTAACCAATTTATTATGTTAATAAGACTATACGACCATTTAGCATTAACATAATATATAAGTGCAAAGTGAACCAGTGATAGTTTTGGGTATTATAAAAAATGAACCTTGTGTTTCATTCTTGGCAATCACAAACATTGAATGCAATGAAATATGAATTTTTCAATGACTTGAAATGTGTACTGTGACAATATGTTGTTCATAAGACATGAATCTGTTTAAAATAACATTTTGTTTTACATGAAAAAAGAAAAGCAGATTTCATAATACTTTTTGAACAATTCATACTATTTATTTATTAATGACAGGGTACAATTCCCCAAAGACAATGTATAAAAGACGGTATAAAAACTGTAGAATCCTACTTATAATAATAGTTAGAAATAAGAATATAAATATAAGGTTTTTGTGTATATAGTATAAGAATGTTTAAAAATGTTTTAGATATAAGGCCATTTGTTTGGGTCTGATACAACCAACATCAGAACTATAAAAATAGTTACCACTTGTAAATAGTAGAGAGTAATTAAGATGTTAGTTAGTAAAAAACCTTTTTTGTAAACCATATTTCCATGTTAGAAATAAGGATTTTGTTGTAAAATGTCTGACTTGAAGACAACCATTTATTTAAAAAAATATTCTTTATTTGTTTTAACTATTATTGGTATTGTAACCAATACTAATTGTTTTTGTGTAATTTGAAAACATGTTTAATTTATAATACTATATGTAAAAGTCAGAGAGGGTATCACACATCATATATTGTTTGTAAAGTTTTTGTAAGGAAAAAATGTTAAAAAATCATAGGCCAAAAGAATGGAAACCAAACTTCATCAAAACAGAGAAATTACTCATTTAAAAGCAAATAAACAAAAGGGGTTTAGACAAAATAAACTTGAGATCATGCCATATAATTGCACATACCAATTAGAGAGATTTTAATAAATTATATTCAGAATTATAAATAAAAATAAAATGACTAAACTCAGAAATTTAGACATGGGAGTCATATATTTCAGAATAATGTTTCAGAATACAACTAATTCAATTAATTACCAGAAAATAAGGGAATAGGAACCTTTTAATACAATATAGGATTATTAATATTAAATATAACTGATAAAATGGCTGAATTTATATAATGACAGGAAGTAAATTTTGATGTTTTGGACTCTTCAGAGTATACCCAAACTGAAAGTAAAATTACTATTTTTTGGACAGAAAACACTATAAAATGGCATTATTTAATCTGAAAATAACCAGAATGAACTGAAAGATTAATTTAAATCAAATCTAGTGAATAAAATTGACAAATAACCAAAGTTTAGGCATTCATATAGTGAAATAGTAAAATGTACACAGGATGTGAAAATATTTTTGAACAATGTTAAGGATAATATTATATGGGCTAAGAGTTTAATTGAAACTGAAGGAAACAGTTAGTTAATTATTGGTAGTTGAACGGTTAACATGACATACATTTAATAACGTGGATAACCTAACCTATAATCGTCATACAAGCGAGTGTATAGTGAGTTATTGTGAAATCGCGAGTGACTTGTAAAATACTTCTGAAACTATCATATTATAACAGAAACGATCAAGTAACACTCCATAACACAGAACAATATAAATCTACTCCGAAAAACACCATAAAACACTAGAAAACTGTATAATACATTAAACCAAATTAGTGACGGAATCGGAGAAAGTGTTTGAACTAATAATTATACAGATACACTAAATACAACCCAGAATCACTACACCAGTCACTACACAACATATAACAAGAGATTTGCGGACACGAGAACAGAAATATTGCGTCAAAATACATTATTTGGAATGCAGCAGCAACGAGCAACATTTTCATCGACTTGACGGCAGCCATCTTTCTTTGACAATTCCAGTGCCTCCTCTTAGTTCAACAGCTGTTGGGTGAAAACAATTATTATATTTACAAATTATTATTCAATGTCTGTGTTTATTAATAACTATTAATTTGATTGTAACGTTATACTTTTTAAATATTAGCCCGATTTCTCTGACTTTGGTAATAACTGGCTGTTTAAAGAACCCTGTATAATTTTTATATAATATACTTTGTAATTTTTTTCGATATCCTGAGAATCGATACTAATCGATAAGAGTCAATATTGCTATTACTTAATAAAAAACATTAATACTTTTCAATACTTAATAGTTCTTTATTTCTTCAATAATACTAATTACCAATAATATAATTCTAATTGATAATCTACAAGGACTTTACCACCCGTAAGTGAAGATAACCTAAAAAATAGAAAGGTAAACAAATATCGATTGGTTTACAGACAGTCTTATGAGTGGTGATAGATTATTTAAATTATACTAAAACTTTAATAAAAATTTTCAGAAGAGCATTACACTGTTTAAAACTTCACAGCCCTATATTAATTAATTGATCCTAATTAATTAATTAATAAAATTAAAAATTTTTTTTTATTATTTTTTTTTATAAACATAATTTTTTTTTTAATTTTCTTCAAAACAATAATTTTTGTTTTGAAACTTTCGGTGAAGCTGAGCATATATATTTCTTCATCAACTTTATGCTACTCGACCGGTCTTGCTACCATTGGGACTCGACCAGCTGGGAAAATTAAGGAAGTGTTTCAGGCCAGTAAGACGTCGAGAGCCACACCAATTAAACACCTTACAACTTACAGATTCACACATCAATCTTATTTATTTTATTACAAATTGGCTAGTCCAAACAGAGGGGCTTGATTACATCGGAATCTAACATAATCCACAATAGCTTTTTATCATCAACACACATACACATCTATATTTTATTAGTATTATTACAAATTGGCGCACAACTTTAGGGGCTTTAATTAGCGATTGGAAGGCCAATACATTCTGCCCGATCACTAGTTGGAGCTAGGCAACAGCTACAAAGCCAGAGAATTTCAAGGGAAAATGCAACGACGTGCAACATCTAAGAAACGGGCGGCGGAGGCCGAGAAAGAAATAGAAGTTGACATGGACAACAAAGAGGCAACGCCAGTAGAGGTGGAAGAGGTATTACAATCGGTGTTGTCCAAACAAACGGAACAACCGGAGATACCAACACAGACAGGAGAGGTTAATATCCAGGAGAAACCCAAAACAATGGAAGACGTAAGGATGGAGAAAATTATGGAAATGTTCAAGATAATGGACCAGAATAGGGAGAAGGACAACCAAACAACAAATAAGAAGATGGAAGAATGGAAAGAAGACTTGAGTAAGAAAATGGACAAGAAAATGGACGAAAATAATAAGAAAATGGAATCCACAAGTAAGGAATTAAAGGAAGACTTGAGTAAGAAAATGGGGAGTGATAACCAGTCCTTGAAAGAAGATTTAGGAAATAAGATCGAAACAACAAATAAGAAGCTGGAAGAGAAGATAGAAGAAAACAGCAAGAAGATGGAAGAGAAGATAGAAGAAAACAGCAAGAAGATGGAAGAGAAGATGGAAGAATTGAAGAAGGATAATCAATCCACAAAAGAAGAGTTGACTGGGATGAACAAGAACATGGAAGAATTGAAGGAAGACAACCAATCGTTCAAGGAAGAATTCAAAGCGACTAAAGAAGAGTTGATTAATAAAATTGAAAATACCAATCAGAAAATAGATGAAACCAGGAAGAAGATAGAGAAGAACAACCGACAATTGAAGGAAGAGATGAAAGAAGATAACAAGAAGTTGGAAGAGAAGATGGGGGAGAAGTTGGAAGAATTGAGAGAGGACAATCAAATTTTAAGAGAAGAATTAAGAGAAGTCAATCAGGAGAATTTGGACAAACTGGACGAAAGGATGGAATTGTTGCGAGAAGAAATGAATAAGGAAATCAAGGTTAACAAAAAAGCGATGGATAAGAAGATGGAAGAAGAAAATATAATGGTCAATCGACAGATTCGAGAGATTGATGGAAAGTGCAACCAGACCGAAAAGGAGGTGAATGAGTTTAAAGAAGTGGTGAACATCAAGTTCACAAATATCGAAGAACATAGTCGAAGGAAGGTAGAAGAACAGAGGAAGGAAAATCAAGAAGAGTTCGGAAAAGTACGCAACCAAGTCACAGAGCGATGTAATGATATACAAGAGACCATGGCCAATATCACCGGTCAGGTGCGACAAAGCCGAGAGGAGATGGAAGCAATAAGGAACAGACCGACTCATTTCACCGGATTGCCCATCAACGAAAGCCGAGAGTGGCTCAACTTCCGGCAGTACAAACGCAAGCCGATGGAGTTCCTGGCAAGGGTAGAAGAATATTTGACCAAGCATAAAATTACCCAATGGAGCCATAGCAGGGAGATATTCGACGAGTCCTTCCGAGACATTACAGATAATTGGTGGATGGCCAACCGGAGTGAAATTTCCGACTACCAACAGTTCCGGAAAATGTTTAAGACAAAATACTGGTCTGAGACCACCCAGAACTTGATACGTGACAATATTTGTAACGTAAGATACAGGTCACAATTAGGTAGCAGTATGACGGCATATTTCTTGGGGAAGGTGTGTATGGCAAAGCACCTTGAGCCAGCAATCCCAGAAGAATGTTTAGTGAATAAGATATCTTATCACTATGATGAGGACATTATCAGGGCCCGGAGAGGTAGTCAGATCAAGACGATCCAGGGAATGACTGAGTTATTGGAGGGATACGAGAATGAAGAGTATTATCGGCAGAGCAGGAAGAGAAATGAGAGACCAGAAGCAAGGCCGACTACTTACCCCAATAACGGCAATAACCATACAAATAACCGGAACCAGCCCAGTAATTACGACGGCCCTAACAACCAGCCGCGTAATAACCAGTTTAACGGAAATTTTAACGGCGTGAGAAATAACAACCCCTACCCAAATAATCGAAACCACTTTTATCAACAAAATAATAATGTTCCATACAGTCAGAGAAATCCATATCCCAACAATAATGGTGACAGACCTTACCCACCTAACCGAAATTACTATAATAATAATATTAGTAATAATAATAATAGCAATAGTAATAACCGAGTGTCGCGCCCTAGGGTAAATTTTATAAGAGCAGAAGATCGCGGACCCAGGAGATACTATCAACCGAGGAGGAGCAGCTTCCACGGCGCCGACCGAAGATGGAGGAGTGCGGAACGAGACGGCCCAAGATACGAACAGGAAAGACGAAGTACCAGCCTGGAAGATCTTGGCAGACAACCGAACAGGGCGTTAAACATTAACCAGGGTACAGAACGTCAAGAGACAAACCAGAGTTTCCCGAACGATGCCTCGGTCAATAATAACTCAAACAATGAACAAAATACTTTAAACGAGAGGAGGCAGTAATCAACAACGATGACCCGTTACTGCTTATACTTCCTGGGTTAGAAAAGGATGATTTGCAACAAGCAAACAATGATAAAAACATCACTATTATCAGTAACCATTATTTGAAAGACATACGAACTGAACTTTTGGAAGAGAACGAGAAGAGTCTCAGCAACAGTAATAATGAGATAATTTATATAACAGCGGAGGTGGAAGGAGTTCCCGCTAAAATAATGATAGACACAGGAGCTAATATTTCAATAATAAACTCCAATGAGTTGGAGAGAATACAATGTACATGTGGAAAAACTTTGCCAATGTTACCAATCAACAACATTGTGTTGGTAGGTGCAACTGGCCGCCAGAATAAAACCATTAGGAAGCAAGTTTCCTTAAGTGTCGTTAGCCGTGATATAGCTTTAGACATGGAATTTTTAATCGCCACCGGATTACCATTTGACATCTTAGTCGGTTGCGATATTCTTCGTAGATATTCGGCAGTAATCGATCTTAATTTAAATAAAGTATCACTTTTCCCAGACGGAGTAACATGGACCGCAGACCTGGTAGGAGGCACAACAATACTTCCCAGCCCTATACATCAACAACTTCGTAAAATAAATGTTATTAGAAACAGCCCTCTTTCTAAACCCATAATATACAATCAAGGAGGAGAGGATTTATGGTCAGTTAAGATCCAAGAAATACGGAATTTCCAGTGCGGAAGCGATAACAAGAAAATACCAACGCACCTGGCTGATCGTCTAATTGCAATATATGAGAGATACAAGGCGGTGTTTTCTGATGAACCAGGGAAGGTAAAAAACTACCAGTGCCAACTTCGTTTTAAAGAAAACGTAGAGTTTAACCGGAGGTCATATCCAATAGCGCAGTCGCTCAAAGAAGCCGTGAGAACAGAGATAAACAAGATGATTGAAAACGACATAATTGAGATTAGTCAATCACCTTACACTAGTCCAATTATTGCTGTTCCGAAGAAAGACGGACAAGTCCGGCTCTGTTTAGATGCGCGTGAGTTGAACAAGACAATTGTGAATGACAGAACATCTCCCGGTGAAATAGAAGAAATCTTAAAGCGTTTTCATGGTACTAACTTTATTAGCACCTGGGATACGGTCTGTGGTTATTGGCAGGTAGAGCTGCATCCACAAAGCCGCCAGTATGTAGCGTTCATTTTCGAAGGGCGCAATCACCAGTTCAAGAGACTGCCCTTCGGACTTGTCAATTCTGTCGCCATATTTGTGGCATGCATGGACCAGATTTTGGGACCAGAAGCGCTCCAATTTACCACCGTCTATGTTGACGATTTACTAATCACATCCGGAACCTGGGAGGAGCATTGTTACAGAGTGGAATTTGTACTAAACAAACTAGCGCAGAACAACATAACACTGAAGTTGGAGAAATCCAAATTCATAGCGCGCGAGGTACAATTCTTAGGCTTCAACCTAGAGGACAGAGGTATTACCCCATCAGCAGAGAAAGTGGAGGCAATTCAGAGGTTCCCGCAACCAAGAAACAGGAAACAATTGCAATCTTTCCTCGGACTCTGTAACTATTACAGGAAGTTTCAGAGCCGATATTCCGAGTTGACCGCCAAGTTTCAACCACAGTTATCTGCAAAAAACAAATGGACTTGGGGTGAAGGTCAAGATATTACTTTCCGATTAATAAAAGAGAAGTTTCTGGAGAGTGTGATACTTCGTCACCCAGATTTTAAGAAACCGTTCTTTCTAAACTGTGACGCTAGCGATCTAAGCTTAGGAACGACATTATACCAGGAAGATGAGGAGGGACAACATCTGGTAATAAGCTTCGCTAGTCGCACACTGAACCAGTGCGAAAAGAACTACAGTGTGGCAGAAAAGGAATTGTTGAGCGTGGTGTTCGCATGCAGCAAGTTCCGGACGTACATTCTCGGATATCAAGTCACGGTACGAACTGATCATAAATCCATCTCGTTCCTTCGTAGGTGCAAATTGAGTCACGGCCGATTGGCTAGGTGGGTACTCGCCCTACAAGAATATGACCTGAAATGGGAATACATTCCAGGAAAGAAGAACGTGGTAGCGGATGTGTTGTCACGTATAAATCTAGAAGATCAGACTTTCGAGGGGGAGAAGGAGAGCTTGGTAAAAATTTATAACATATTCACGACCAGAGCCGATTTACAAGCTTTGTTAATAAATATCCGAATCCATCAGCAGTCTGATCCTAAGCTGAAAAACATTGTGAGTCGTTTGGAAGCCAATGATGAAACTATTTCTAAATACTACCACCTTAACAAGGGAATTTTATTCATAAAAACCGCATTGGACGATGAGACATGGAAGGTGATAATCCCACACCAAATCGAAAAGGAGGTCATCATCGATTACCATGTCAGGTATGGTCACATGGGAGCGTTAAAAGTGATACAAGCTCTAGAGGAAAATTGTAAGATCAAGAATATCAACCGCAAGGTGAGAACATATATCAAGTCCTGTAAGATCTGCCAATGTGCAAAAGTAAACAATGAAAAGACAGAGGGTATCATGATACCGATAACTTCCAACGCAAAACTGGAAAAAGTGTTTTTGGATATATGCGGGTCATTTCCCCGTAGCGGTGGTCGACACAGATATAAATACTTGGTAATTATAATGGATCACTACACCAAGTATATAAAGCTATATCCGGTTAATCGGGCAACAACAGCAAAGGTTTTGGCGGTGATTATTGATTTGTATATCCCAGAGATCGGTAGACCATTTTCTATTATTACCGACCATGGTACACAGTTTAAGGGGAGGAGATGGCGAGACACTTTATTAGCACTTGGGGTCAAAACATATAAGACATCAGTCTACCACCCAAGTAGCAATCCGGCTGAGAGAGTACTAAGAGAAGTGGGTAGGATATTGCGCACGTACTGTCACAACCAACAGAAAAAGTGGCAAGAGTACCTAGCAGCGACAGAAACATTCCTAAATTACGCCCACCATCCAGCTATAGGAATTCCACCGTACTCAGCCATGTATGAGAAGCCGACTCCCCGAGACATTGAACAAATCATTGAATTTCCAACGAACAACAATAGGAAATTCAACCAGTTGAAGTTTTACAATAAGGTAGCAGAAGATCAGGAACAACGGCAAGCCAAATACCAGAAGGCAATAGGGCGAATTGTAACATATAAAGAGGGTGAGAAAGTCCTCCTAAAAAATAGAGAGCTGCCTAGCACCTTAGAAGGCATAACCAAAAAACTACTATTACTTTACACCGGACCATATGTTGTGGTAAATGATAAGCATAACAATACATATGAGTTGAGGGAAATCGTTTCAGGAAAAATCAAAGGAGTGTACAATCAAGCTTCTATGAAGAAATATTATGAAGAATGAGTTGTGAGTTTTAAAATTTTGAATTTATATATATTTTATTTTAAAAAATTCGGAAATAATGTAAGTACATCTTACAACCTAATATTTTGAAAAGAACATTTTGGAGAATTATAAGAAGAAAGGAATTTTGAATTTATTTTTTAAAAAATTCGGAAATAATGTAAGTACATCTTACAACCTAATATTTTGAGAAGAACATTCTGGAGAATTAAAAGAATTTTTTAATTAATTTGAAAAAATTCTAAAATATGTAAGAACAACTTACAACCTAATAATTTGAAGAAAAAACTTTATGGAAGAAAGAGAAAGAGAGAGAATTTTGTACTTATTAATTATAAAAATTTAAAATTTAGTAAGAACATCTTACTACCACTGATAATTTTGAACAAACTTTATGAAAGAATTAAGAAGAAAGGAATTTTGAATTTATTTATAAAAATTTAAAATTGAGTAAGTACTTCTTACTACAACCTGATAATTTAGAACAAAACTTTATGGAAGAAAGAGAAAGAGAGAGAATTTTGAACTTAATTTAAAAAATTTAAAATTAAGCAAGCACAGCTTACTACCACTGAATTATGAGAAAACTTTATGGTAAATAATTAAGAAGAATTTGATTTTGGAAAAATACCAAAACATTCAGAAATAGTAGTAAGATAACAGTACTATAAACAATTCTGAATGAAACAATTCTGGGAATAAATGAATTAAACAGAATTTGAATGTTGATAGAACGTCAGGACTTTGAAACAAGATAAGATCAACATATTACAAGGATTTATGAGAAATATTTTTCAATTAAATAAAGAGAATAGTTTAAATTTTACATTAAAACTAACCAAGTTCCAAAAAATAATTATGTGTCAATTATGATTGAATTGAGAAGAAAATAAAGTGATTAATTCAGAAAAGAGAATTAACGTTAATCCAGAATAAATGCTAGACATTCACAATAGAATTTGAAGGAGTAGAGAAGAATAACAAGAAAGAGTGTAATATGCCAGAGAAGGAAAAAATTTGGAAGCAAAGAGACTAATTACCTATGAAACGATAATGAAAACAGTTAATTAAGAGCAAAGAAGAACAACTCATACCAAGAAGATGGAGAAGATGATTTTGAACCAATGATAATAATAAGACCTATATGGAATGCAAAGAGGAGAAATACCACATGAAATATAATATAAATGAATTAATGTTAATGAATGCGAAGGCGGGTTAATAACTTTCTAAGAGAAAGGAAAGAACCAAAATGTTTAAATAAAATGATCAATATAACAACCTGTATATCTAATGTAAAGATACAATGTTAAAAAATTAAATATAATATAATAAGACCATTCAAATAATGAATAAGAAAGACTATATATAAAGACCATGCTAATAACCAGAAGAAAGTATAAAGAGAATTCAGATGAAGAAGAAAGAGAGTTACACTGTAAACAGTAACCAGAATTATTAAAAGAAAGGTTTTCAACCATAATTAAATTAAATATATCAGACAAGTTAAGAGTTTTGAAAAAATATATATATAATGAGTATAATAATGATTATGAAGATTTATTAAGATAGAAAATGTGAGATAATCTGAGAGACTACGAAGTGGAGAATCCAAAGATATTTTTATTAGTCGAAAATGAGACTACTTTTTATTTATTTATTCGATGACTGACTGAAGATAATTCCAGCAGCATTATGTTTTTTGAGCAGGGATGGATATGCCCCTGTACTCAATTTATAGAAGTGGTGTATGGCCAGCAGAGAAGTAGCATACAGTGCCCCTCTGATCTGCCCCAGCCCACGTGATAGGGAATGTTAGGGAATTAATATCCCAAGGATACAACACGAAGTTGATATAGAAAGAAAATGTATTACAATAATAATATATCTCAGAAGACACTAACTATCCGAAAAGGATCAGTAGTAAAACAAATAATTATATATATATATATATAAAATTAATTAAACTCTAATTATAAAAAAGTCGATATAAAAATGGAGAAGAAAATGAATTATAAGAAATGATGAAATTATCATAAGAAATTATTTCATCCATAAACATGTCTGAAATAATTACTTCTGGAGGAGAGCAATCTGTAGCGTGACAGATATAAGCATAATATTGAATGGCAATTGATCATTAGAATAATAAAGTTATAATATTTAAATTTGGAAGAAAGCATTAAGTTTAATATAAAAAGATTAATTCATAGCAACTGTGGAAAGAAATCATTATTATAAAGAAAATACAAGTTCAAATAAAAGGAGTTACTAGCGATGAGTCATCCAAAACCAGTCTCATAACCAAAGGTTTTCAAGGTATAACCCAGGAAGGTATAAAAGTAAATAACCAAGCAGTACAGAATATGACCAAACCCACAACGAGGGAGAATAAATAGAATAGAAACCCTAAAATAAGCCAAGATCAACCAATACAGGTTGTGTATTTCTGAAATAAAGAAGAAGATGGAGAAGATCCCAAGAAACCTGATGGCATCAAGAAGAAGATGGAGAAGATACCAGTCCCAGAAGGCAGGAGAAAAGAAGACTGATGAAAGAAGAAGAAGGCAGCATCCTGAAGAAGATGTCATGCTCTTATAAAAGACACCCAAATCCCTATATCCCCAAAATAAATATTTAAAAATAAAAGTATAACGAATTGAAAACCACATGTATACAAATTTAAGAGAGAGAAGTGTATAAAGTAAAAGTTGCCTGTGAACTAAGATGAAACAATAATATAGTACCCATGGAACAAATCTCCATTGAAAAAACGCTAACCAATTTATTATGTTAATAAGACTATACGACCATTTAGCATTAACATAATATATAAGTGCAAAGTGAACCAGTGATAGTTTTGGGTATTATAAAAAATGAACCTTGTGTTTCATTCTTGGCAATCACAAACATTGAATGCAATGAAATATGAATTTTTCAATGACTTGAAATGTGTACTGTGACAATATGTTGTTCATAAGACATGAATCTGTTTAAAATAACATTTTGTTTTACATGAAAAAAGAAAAGCAGATTTCATAATACTTTTTGAACAATTCATACTATTTATTTATTAATGACAGGGTACAATTCCCCAAAGACAATGTATAAAAGACGGTATAAAAACTGTAGAATCCTACTTATAATAATAGTTAGAAATAAGAATATAAATATAAGGTTTTTGTGTATATAGTATAAGAATGTTTAAAAATGTTTTAGATATAAGGCCATTTGTTTGGGTCTGATACAACCAACATCAGAACTATAAAAATAGTTACCACTTGTAAATAGTAGAGAGTAATTAAGATGTTAGTTAGTAAAAAACCTTTTTTGTAAACCATATTTCCATGTTAGAAATAAGGATTTTGTTGTAAAATGTCTGACTTGAAGACAACCATTTATTTAAAAAAATATTCTTTATTTGTTTTAACTATTATTGGTATTGTAACCAATACTAATTGTTTTTGTGTAATTTGAAAACATGTTTAATTTATAATACTATATGTAAAAGTCAGAGAGGGTATCACACATCATATATTGTTTGTAAAGTTTTTGTAAGGAAAAAATGTTAAAAAATCATAGGCCAAAAGAATGGAAACCAAACTTCATCAAAACAGAGAAATTACTCATTTAAAAGCAAATAAACAAAAGGGGTTTAGACAAAATAAACTTGAGATCATGCCATATAATTGCACATACCAATTAGAGAGATTTTAATAAATTATATTCAGAATTATAAATAAAAATAAAATGACTAAACTCAGAAATTTAGACATGGGAGTCATATATTTCAGAATAATGTTTCAGAATACA
This sequence comes from Magicicada septendecula, assembly GCA_034769895.1. Taxonomy (NCBI): domain Eukaryota; kingdom Metazoa; phylum Arthropoda; class Insecta; order Hemiptera; family Cicadidae; genus Magicicada; species Magicicada septendecula. The sequence goes on along the minus strand of CM068367.1, from coordinate 476,492,908 downwards.
ACTAATTCAATTAATTACCAGAAAATAAGGGAATAGGAACCTTTTAATACAATATAGGATTATTAATATTAAATATAACTGATAAAATGGCTGAATTTATATAATGACAGGAAGTAAATTTTGATGTTTTGGACTCTTCAGAGTATACCCAAACTGAAAGTAAAATTACTATTTTTTGGACAGAAAACACTATAAAATGGCATTATTTAATCTGAAAATAACCAGAATGAACTGAAAGATTAATTTAAATCAAATCTAGTGAATAAAATTGACAAATAACCAAAGTTTAGGCATTCATATAGTGAAATAGTAAAATGTACACAGGATGTGAAAATATTTTTGAACAATGTTAAGGATAATATTATATGGGCTAAGAGTTTAATTGAAACTGAAGGAAACAGTTAGTTAATTATTGGTAGTTGAACGGTTAACATGACATACATTTAATAACGTGGATAACCTAACCTATAATCGTCATACAAGCGAGTGTATAGTGAGTTATTGTGAAATCGCGAGTGACTTGTAAAATACTTCTGAAACTATCATATTATAACAGAAACGATCAAGTAACACTCCATAACACAGAACAATATAAATCTACTCCGAAAAACACCATAAAACACTAGAAAACTGTATAATACATTAAACCAAATTAGTGACGGAATCGGAGAAAGTGTTTGAACTAATAATTATACAGATACACTAAATACAACCCAGAATCACTACACCAGTCACTACACAACATATAACAAGAGATTTGCGGACACGAGAACAGAAATATTGCGTCAAAATACATTATTTGGAATGCAGCAGCAACGAGCAACATTTTCATCGACTTGACGGCAGCCATCTTTCTTTGACAATTCCAGTGCCTCCTCTTAGTTCAACAGCTGTTGGGTGAAAACAATTATTATATTTACAAATTATTATTCAATGTCTGTGTTTATTAATAACTATTAATTTGATTGTAACGTTATACTTTTTAAATATTAGCCCGATTTCTCTGACTTTGGTAGTAACTGGCTGTTTAAAGAACCCTGTATAATTTTTATATAATATACTTTGTAATTTTTTTCGATATCCTGAGAATCGATACTAATCGATAAGAGTCAATATTGCTATTACTTAATAAAAAACATTAATATTTTTCAATACTTAATAGTTCTTTATTTCTTCAATAATACTAATTACCAATAATATAATTCTAATTGATAATCTACAAGGACTTTACCACCCGTAAGTGAAGATAACCTAAAAAATAGAAAGGTAAACAAATATCGATTGGTTTACAGACAGTCTTATGAGTGGTGATAGATTATTTAAATTATACTAAAACTTTAATAAAAATTTTCAGAAGAGCATTACACTGTTTAAAACTTCACAGCCCTATATTAATTAATTGATCCTAATTAATTAATTAATAAAATTAAAATTTTTTTTTTATTATTTTTTTTATAAACATAATTTTTTTTTTAATTTTCTTCAAAACAATAATTTTTGTTTTGAAACTTTCGGTGAAGCTGAGCATATATATTTCTTCATCAACTTTATGCTACTCGACCGGTCTTGCTACCATTGGGACTCGACCAGCTGGGAAAATTAAGGAAGTGTTTCAGGCCAGTAAGACGTCGAGAGCCACACCAATTAAACACCTTACAACTTACAGATTCACACATCAATCTTATTTATTTTATTACAAATTGGCTAGTCCAAACAGAGGGGCTTGATTACATCGGAATCTAACATAATCCACAATAGCTTTTTATCATCAACACACATACACATCTATATTTTATTAGTATTATTACAAAATATATATAAATGTATCCTTTATGACTGTTAAAAAATATCGTATATCGTGCAAAAAGGATAGCAACTGGATTGTTGTCTTTTGTAGCGCCTTCAACAATAAGTAGTTTATTGTTCTGTTGAAAAGAAATCATAGTTATTATTTACATAGATTCGTAATTATCTTAGGCATTCAACACATGCTTTCCGTTTAGGCTTTTAAGATTCCTATGAAAAATCTTTTGTTCCGAAATTACCCTTTGGAAACTCGGAAAGGAAGCAAATTAGTGAATTTGATGTAAGAGGTTTAGCTGTTTTTTAACGCTGTTGGAAGTTGAAGTTTTTGAATGCCTTCTTAGCTAACACATAGAACCTGAGAAAAACAGATTTCATTGTCATAGGTCAAGTGGTTTAGAAGATACGTGATCAGTGTCAGCAAGACAGTATTAGTTGGATTTTATGTATTCAAATATTATAACGAAATATTATGCACTTCACTAATGTTCCTTCACTTTTCATGCACATGGGTATGGAACACAAGCCAAATGAATTGAAACGTAAGTTTAATTACTTACAGCAACATGCACGTCTACTAATATGTACCGTTTGGACAATAAAGTATTACCAACTGCTGGAAAGTATTTTACATGGATGCTGGAATGCTTTCAGTCGTTAAAAAAATAAACACAGTCAAGTTACAATTGGGTAATAAAGGTAATCATCTTTTTCAACAGGCAAACGTATATCAACTGTAACGAACAAAATCATGAACGCGCGGATTTCAGTCAGCAAATTCAACAAGCGAAGCGAGTTCTCACTCTTAACTCGACCTTTTGACATTTGTCTGTCTGTCTATCTATCTATCTGACTGTCTATTTTAGGTATTTGGAGTGTCTTACGATTAATGTTGAACGCATCAACGTTTTGCCAAACCTGCTATGCGTGTCCATAACTCTACACTACAGAACTCTTTTTTTTTTCTTTTTCAGATTGATCTCTCAAAAAATCGGGGAGCAAGAGACAAATAAGTAAGCAGGTCAAAATTATGGAAAAAAATCGCAAACTTTGGGTATCACTTTAAGGTAATGTTAATCACAATGTGCATATAGTTTTAAAAATTTACAGTGTTAAATATATGCAGTTTCGTTTTTTAAAATGTTAAAATATACGGAAGTAAGGACACAAAAGGTGGGGGGAAATTTTGAAAAAACGACAAAACGTTATGTGGCCTATTAAACATTTTTTTTAATTATTTTGGAGTAAATATTTGAGAATTTTATAATTTTGGAGTCCCGAAGCCTATAAAAGACATAAACAATTTGAAAAAAATTGTGAATATTCAGCAGTGTGACAGATTAAAAGAAATTTCACCAAAATCCGAATGTTTAGAATTTTTCGTGTTTATTATATAACTGTGTGCTTTAGAATTGTTACATTACTAACGTAATAGTAGAGTAATCGGAATTTTATTTAATTTTTCGTACAATTAAAAAGTCATCTGTTATGCAAATCTATGTAATATATAATGTACTTCGTTCAAAATAGTGAGCGAGTTCTGCAGCTCAGGGAGCATACTGTATATTCCTGTTGCAATAACAAAGTAGAAGTAAGACCACTAACTACTCTACAACGATTCTCGTAAGTCTTCTAATATAAATGACAAGGTAAACAAGAGTCCAGCAATCACTGTAAAGAACACAGGAACCTTTGTACCACAACTAGTACGTTTTATAAATTTCTGGTCCCAAGTACGTTGACTAGCAGACCAATATTACCTCCTTGCCAAATAATAAAAATATAACAAAAAACACTGAAATACAAAGTGCTGAATAGAACCATTTCTCCCCAATTTAACAACATTTTTTAACCCAGTATTGCGCCATTCTCATTCTTCAGCAGCAAATGAAAAAAATATTTTTACCAGTAAATAAGAAATATGAATTTTATCGGTAGTAAAATATAACGATCACTCAGAAACGTTCCAGACAAACAAACTCGCTCTGAAAAAAATCGAAACATTCATCAACTAGAGATTTTACTATTTCCGATGAGTTAATTAATCAAAATCTTTTAAATGTAATTACTAAATCTTCCCAAATTTGTCTTGTAATTGAGAACCATTGTACATAGACCATAGAACAATAAAATGTTTAATATTTAAAATCTTAATGTTACATAATAAAATTAATCATCTTCTTCACAACACGGCATAGTGCTGCCTGTCACGCCTTCAAAAATCCTCCAGCCATCTTTTTCTGGGACTACCCACACACCTGTATCCTACAGGTTTGTATATCCAGATTTATTTGGCCAGTCTGGAATCTGACAGTCTTTCTAAGTGTTCTTTCCATCGTTGTTTGTAATCTTTCAGCTTTCATTAAACTAAAATCTGGTAACGCTTCTCTTATGGCCTCCTTTCTTATACGGTCAAGTTTAGAAAACCTTTTAACTCCTCTTAAGAATGCCAGTTCCGAGGTCTAAATTTTACTCCCATAGGACAGTACAGGGACTGCCATAACTTTGCTAAACTTTAATTTTGTATCTTGACATACCTTGTTTCTAAATAACCGGTTGATTATTCCACAGATGGTTTGGAACTTACCTTAACATCAATGTTATAATTTCGACCATAGCCAATATTATTTCCCAAATAATTAAAGTGACTCACCTGTCCTAGAATTCTATCACTAATCATTAATTTTGTTCGTATTTGCTGGCTCCTTATCGCGAAATGCCAGTACCTTTGTTTTTGTAGTGAAGCTTTTCATATTCTATTGTTGCAAATATGATGGATAATAAAACTACAATGGCAAATTAATATGCTTGTGAACTGTATTGCAACTTCTTTTATAATAATGGACAATTATAGCTGTGGCATTTGTACGATCTGAGACGGTAACTGTGGTGAGGTAAACTGACTTTTCTTTTTACGTATTTTCTTGCCTGTGTTAATTTAACTATGTGAAATTTAAGTATTCGTCGATGATAATAAGTATTAAATATGGTAAATACCCTACATAAATTAAAATGAAAGTAAATAAAATTTTAATACTTTTCTTGGGGACTAGTAGCTTTTCCTGCATACGTTTGTACAACATATTTTTGCTGGTTAGTCAGACACCCTGCCAGCAACGCCAGAAAAATATTGCCGTTCAACAAATCATCGTGGGTTGCATTAAATTTTGCCCACCGCGTCTCGCAGCCAACCAAACACGACGAGATAACAAAGTTCTCTGCCTCAAAACAATAACAAATGTTAGAAATAATACCAACCAAATTAATAATATTAGTGATTAACTGTACTTTCACTTGTGAAAACTTACGTTTCTTATTATCCTCGAACGTTTCGGTGTGGTGTACACCTTCCTCAGCAAGGTTTGAATACAGAATGTCGTGAACAATTGAACGGTTTATTCACAGGTTGGTGGGATGTGTGGGGGGGGTTTTGGTGGGAGGGGGTTGGCGCTGGGATTCAAAGTATAGTTTGGTTTGTGTATGATTGTGTCAAATAGTACGTGTGATTTAAAGTGTAGTTGGTCATTTAATATGTTGTTTGGTTGTAGTGTGTGGTGTTTATATATTTCATACTGTTCAGCTGTGTTGAGTTTCCTACTTTTTGGTAAGTAGTGTAGTATTTCGAGGTTGTTTTCGATGTTGGTGTAGCTGTGGTTTTCAGTCTGTATGCGTGTGGCGAATGCGGAGTGTATGTAGTTACTAGAAAGGGCTTTTAAGTGTTCTGAAAATCTTGAAGAAAAAGATCTTCCCGTCTGGCCTATCTAGAAATCGTTGCAATCACTGCAGTTTAATTTGTATACTCCTGTTTTGTTGTATATGTCAGTGTCTGTGTTTTATTCAAACCTCGCTGAGGAAGATGTACACCACACCGAAACGTTCGAGGACAATAAGAAACGTAAGTTTTCACAAGTGAAAGTACAGTTAATCACTAATATAAGTGTTGTGAATGAAGAGGATGAACCATCAAAACAAAAATAATAATGTTACGATTAGTTTTATAAAACGTCCTAAGCCATTATCTCACACATATGTGTATGTGTGTGTGTGTGTGTGTGTATGTGTGTGTGTTAAGTCTGGGAGGTGTACTAGTAACTTGTGAGATGTAACACAAACACACACATGCAAGCGTAAAGTACGCCAAATGCTGTACAATTCTGTAGCCGTCCTCAGTTTCTGCTGACCTCAATACTTTGTTGTAGATAAACATTTCCATGAAATTGTCTACATGTATGCACTCGTTGTTTTTCACAGCTGTGGCTTCTTGTTCTCTACGTTGGTTCTCGACACAATATCTTTGAAACCATTTCATTCGTAGCCGGTGGTAGCGATATTGCAACAGACATAATCATATCCTGAACGTTGTCTTGTATAACACTTTTAGTTTTTTTATATTGTATGAAGGTACAAGTAAAGAAACTGTCTTATTATTTGTTATTTTTAGCTTTTGTTCTGTTTTAAGACTGTGTTTATTTTGTTGAAAATATAGATGATGGATGGATAACTAGTATGTCAGTTTACAGGAATGCTGTACTCCTTTTTACGTCAATATTACAGATATAAGTACATTCCTCATAAAATTATTTTATCAATCTCGTTTGTAAACGTTTGTGAGTTCTGTTAATGACAACGCTATTTTCCTCGGGTCATAAGAAAGGCAATAACAATTTACAAAAATAAGAACAATTTATCAGAGGCTATTGCCACAAGATACTGGGAGTTTTAAATAGGGTGATAGTGTATTTATAACGAAATAAAGTACCCCATTTGTTTTGTAAAAATGGTAAACGGTATTTATTTTGTGTATTTCGTTTCAATGTTTAACAAGCCACTGTGCCAAATCTTTACATGTCATTTTTCGATGTAGTATAAAAAGGTCATGAGTCCACAAATTTCAAAAAAAAAAAATTAAAAAAAAAAAAAATTTAAATTGGTGTTTTTGTTTGTTTTAAATTTAATTCAACTGTAGTTTATTAGAAAAAAAAATGCCATTATGTTTTGTTTTATCGTTTGTCTGTAAATTGTTTTTTATTATTATCAGAAAATCTCATTTTGTTGACTCATGACCTTATAATAACTGATTCAATTATTCTATCGGCTGCACGTAGGTGAGACCATGTTTCTCTGTCTCGTCGCATCGCAAGTATGGTGAAAGTTGTGTAACGTTCTGATTACATGTACTTAATTTTTATCTACCCCCTCCCCCGTTTTGGATCGTAACCTGTGTGTCGGTAAGAACAATTTGAACGTACTCTACTCAAAAATAAAAAAGGGTTAACTAATCATAGTCACGTGTATTGTAACGATAGTATATCTTAACAAAATCTATTAATAAACTAATGATCTTCTAAATGTTTAACTGTCTTGCAGGTGTGTGTCGATGCTCATCAATGTTGACCGGCTACAACGTAGTTCTACTGATCTTGTCCACGGAATACATATTAACACTGAATCATTTAGTTGCCACTGACGTTAAATATCGTACAAAACTGTTTAATATCGTTAAAAGATTTACAAAGAAATAGAGGAATTTCATAGCCAATGCACTTTACTGTTGTAGTCTGCATTGCAACTGGAGACAGAGTGAGAACAATTTCATGTTGTACCAATATGGTTTGTGCACACAAGCCAAGACAAGACAAGCAGCGTTCCCCTTGCGCTTAACTCGTCAGTTCCAGACTACAGCTACAGTATCATATCCTACTCTCTAGATGGAAAGAAAGTATTTTCTACCCATGAACTGGAAACTAAAAAATGTTTTTATTCATGCACATAAAATGGGAATTACATGTACACAAATATTTCAGAAATTACATTTAATATAAACTTTGATGTTATTTAGAATTAATAACATAATTGATTTTAAAAAGACTGGTTACTCCAACGCAACGCTTCTTCGGACTTACCACACCTTACCTTCTTCTTCTTCTTCTTCTTCTTCTTCTTCTTCTTCTTCTTCTTCTTCTTCTTCTTCTTCTTCTTCTTCTTCTTCTTCTTCTTCTTCTTCTTCTTCTTAAGTATGAGGCTCGGAGCCTATTACGTCGTCCGTTGTTACAAGTGATGTACCTCTCCGACCTTTGATCTTATAATTCGTTAGTTGTTTGAGGATGCGTCAGTCGTGCATTCGTTTAAGATTTTCCAACCACTTTACTCTAGCCGGTACTCACAATATTCAGTTTCTCCCTTATGCCTTTATTTCTTCTACGATGTGCCACGTGCCTGACATATCTCATTTCGCCCGTTGGAATACGACTAGCCTGGGACGTCGTCAAACTCCAACTCTCAGACCCCATACAGAAGATTGCGGAGGACCATCACCTTGTAGAACTTTAGACGTTTCTTTACTGTTGCTTTTAGAATTTGCTTGACGATCTGACACCTATCGCTGAACTTAAGTATATTTATACACCACGTTATTATAACCCAGATTCTAAAAGTTCCTGACCTGTTCCAGAAATATTAGGTCATGAAAGTTATTTCAGGAAATCTAGAGCTAGGCAAGAATGAAAAAAAAATTTTCTGCGTGCGTAGGAGTTCAGGAAAAATAAGGAAACTTTTTGTAACATTAATTTTCCATCAGATTAATTAATTTGTGAAATATGATAGCTAGAGGACAGTAAAGTTTTTAGATTTGAACTAATCGATTAAATGTGATTACTTCTGCAAGACATTTGCAACAAATTACTTCTACTTTTGAGAATTGAAACGCCTTAGTTCCCCCAAATTTTTTTTTTTTTTTTGAGGGGGCGTCCCGTAATTTTTAGGACTAGGCAGATGGCCTAGATGAAGCATAAAATGCACGGAGCCCATTGTGACAGGACTTGGAAATAAAACTCAGGATTAACATAACAACATTTATTTTGTTTTAGATCTTATTGCAACAGTATCCATTGGTGTTATACATACATTTATTTTAGGAGAGTAATCTTCTATAGAGCCACCCTATAGTTCAGCTTAAACATTCATAAGGCCCTCGGTGATTCAGCATCATAATTTAAAGTACAAAATTACAACAGTCAATTAAAAGTATTCACTCTGAGTGACAGAACGAGAGCCCAGCAATGATTAATCATTCTATTTGTTGCTTTACGGGGGACTTATAATACTTAACAAGTTCAATTAATACTGCACATAACCAGCACCCACACCAAGCCAATGCATGATTTTGACAAACCCTTTTCAGGTGACTATAAACCTTCAATAATTAGCATTCCCTTTAAATTATAGCAATCACTCCATGTAATGATTAATCATCACTAAATTAAATAGGCATAATACCTACTGACAAATAATAATAATCTCACAAAGAGCCAACGGATATGCTAACAATTAGTGTTTGTAAATTCTTATATGCATTCTCAATATTAATCACTATTAGCCTATATATAAATATACTATAATCTTCATGGAATTCTCAAAAAATCACAGCAGCTCGAGTTTCGCCCAGGCTGCAAGCATGCACATCCCGATTGGACTGAAAACTAGAAAATGCATAAACGAAACTAAATAAAACATGAGAAAAGAAAGGCCGCAACATAACACGCGAATTTACTATAGTAAATGACTTTCAGTTAAATATGGCCGACAGCATGCAGCATGCCACGGACCAGCACACATATGCGCCAACGTGCTAACATGAACTAGCCACAATGAAAGGAAACGAATTGTAGAAACAAAGAAAAACAATTTATAAAGGTTAAAATGGGAAGTACCCGTGCTCGGTAAAAGTGGTAAATAAGAAAACGGAATGAAACCATCGCTCTGTACATGCAAGCTAGTCCGGCATACAATTATTGACTTATTAATAATTTACAGATTAGTACCACTGAATTATAAACGTGCACATAATGAACAGACATGTTCAGTTTTGATAATCTACTGTTTAACTGCAATTTAACTCACAAAAACGGAATGTAAATTCTCTATTCTTTTATATTTTCACTGCAATAGTATGGCAAAATGTGTCGCGAGGTCGAATTTGAATAATTTGAATTGAATTGTTTCACCTGGTGTAAGGCTATTACCACGTGCTGAGGTAGATGGTTAGCTCATGCCTCGATGTTTAACAAGTTGCTGGTTCAGGATCCGGGAGAGTCATCCTGTATTTCTTGCGGGTCCCATCCCTAACGTCCGGCGACGAAACGGGGAGCTATGCAGCAATGCTCAGCTGATGGCGATAGATGTAGTCAACGCCATTGGTTCTGCCTCAAGCCCTTGGCTTGTTCGGGAACCCTATAAGCACATGTATTTTGTAGCAAACGTCACTAATAATAATTCACAAACACCCAACTCGACCCTAGTGTCGCACTTACACATCACACTTCAGATACAACAAGTCGCTCGCACAGAGTTTTAACATTTGAACCAATTACATTTTACTAATTAACAGAGCCACAGTAGAAGCTATAATCATTTCTTACTCAAAGAGTTAATGCTAGTACTTTATAATAGCGGATGCTTTTATCTATAGAATTCACCATGTGGCCTCAATTACGCTAAGTCATTCGATAGATTGCCAGTTTGTGAATATATCAATGGCACCTTTACGTTACAATCAGTAAGTATCAAATGTAAAAAAAATCATACTGAAGCTGTTTTATTAATTTTAAAGCAGTTATAAAAGATTTCGCCATGTGGCTTTACCATGTTCGTACCAGACCAGAAACACGCACACACCTTGATCCAATTCCATCCGAATTATAAATATATTTACGAACATTTTCATTTTACTTAATAACAATGTGTAATCAGAAGAAACTCACCAGAGGTCCTTTACAAAATTTACACGCCCATGGCAGAAAGTAGAAGGACAGACAGAAATCTTTTTTTTCTGTCGCGGGCGCTCAGATGATAGTAGGTTGAGGTACGGAAAGCAACTCGACGCTTCCCAACGTGGAAAGTCGTTCGGGGGAGACCGTGGTTACGGCAATTAATCAACAGAGCGCGCGACAATGCATAACAGAACGGCTCGTTGCCATAGCAGACGACACGAGGCAGAAACTATGTCTAGGCGAAATATAGACGTAAAAATAAAATAATTAAAACTCGCCGCGATGTTATTTTACTAGTCCCGGCTCAGAATGAAAACTTAATTAAAATTAATTGAAACAGTACTTTATTTCTATGCTGAGGAAGTAGGTGATCCTTGTAAGTAGTAGTGCATCGCTGTATGAGTGCGTGTATAGTGTCGTGACTAAACTACGTAACGCTATAGATGAATCGCGATATCCCTTCCAGACTTTACTCAACTATTCTACCGGAAGTCAGGGCCGCTGTGTCACTGCAACACAAGGAGCCTATCCGGAAAGTGACAGATTATTCAGGAATCTCAGCGGTGTATAAATATTAACAGACGCGGCGGCGGACAAGTTGTTAGATCTGGCGATATCACTAGTACGGATCGGATTGGTTGTTTAGTGGAAAGTTATTATTGTGTTAATTAGTTCTTCTTCTTCTTTACTAAATGGCTTGGGCTATAGTCCATTCCGACTTTACAGAGTCTCTGACCACTTTTCCACGATCTTCCCAACGTGCGTTCCACATTGGACTTATAATTCTGTCTGTATTTCTTTATTCTGTCCAGAAACGAATTCTTTATGTCGTCGTTTCGTAAATGATCTCTCAAACTGCATCCCTTACCTACTTTTAAAAATTTCATTTTCGAGGCTGTATTTTTGAAATATCTTTTTGCAGGAGAGTCCATGTGTCACATCCATACATTCAAAGTCGGCACACGACCTTATAGAACTTTAACCGTGTCTCCCTCTGCGTCTTATTCTTCAATGGTCGTCTTATTGTTCCACAGGTAAAACTAAATTTTGTTAATTATGTCAAAACTGTAATAAAATGACAATTATTGTTCTTTTTCGACAAAATTTAACTTCAATTATTAAGTGTTTTTTCTAATTTCTAACTGTTGTTTGTGTATAATTCAGTTTGTAATTAGTGACTTTATTGGTATCTCTTTTTTTCACTGTACAACACGACGATAGGTGCTACCGTCGTAATAGTATTTTATAATTGAAAGTAAGTACACTTTGATTGCACTATGATAATGACGTAAGGAAAGAAAAGTCTACCTTCATCCCCAGTGAGCTAAGAAAAGCAGTAATGTCAGGTCTAAATGAAGACGTTCAATAATGGTTTTAATAAAAAAGAGACTAGAGGTTCGTGTTTGTATCGTTCAATATTCAAACAAACGCAGCTGTTAAAGCCATCCGACAAACAATAGTGTCTAATTACCTCAGTTTGCTGAAACGTTCATTGCCTTCGTCTTGAGGGTTCAATCGCTGCTTGATGAATCCGACGGTTAATTTATTGTTTTCAACCTCGAACTCCGGACGTTTATTTTTTTAATTTCTCAAGCAAATTCAATAAGACGTACCTTCTCCATTATCAGGTCATGTAGTTAACTTAAAATAATTAGAACGTTTTCCTATAAATAGACCTGATTTTCTTTTTGCTTTAATATATTTCAGATAAGTACACTGTATTAATGTTGTGCTAAACTAAACTTTCGTACGGTGGAATGTTTTGTTGTCTTAAATAGAAAAACGAAATAAATAAGTGTAATTTCTCAATGTATTTTTAAACACCACCGAGTCCAATTAGTAACATTGTTACGTACGTGGTACGTACATAATTCTATTACGTAGGCCTACAACTACTAAAGCAAGCACTTTTTACAAATAACACTTACTATTACTCTTTCCAATGTAGGTCGCACTAATGATTTATATAAATTAATAACTTACTTTTCTTTCCTAAATTACTTTTTATGTTTTGCCTTCTCAACAATCCTCCTCTATTCTGTCCTACCCTTGGCAATTCACCTCTTGTATCTTACTCCAATTTCCTCCAGATCTTTCTCCACGTCTTCTCTCCATCTTTTTCTAGGTCTTCTCCTTTTTCCTTTTGTGATGTAAAGGTTTCAACACAAAAGTCCTTTTTACAATTCTACTTTCATCCATCCACGGAACTTGTCGAATGCATGTGATACTTAGTAAAGTAATATATATCTCACTACGTCAGCTCCACCTATAATGTATCGAGTTCATGGTTAATCCAAATCCTCCACGTGCCATCAGCATTTCTTATTAATCCATATATCTTCCGAACAGCTTTCGTTCAAATATTCGAAGCAGGTGTTCGTCATTATCAGCCGTGGTCCGTGCCTCACTACCATAATTTAATATTGGCCTTTTTGAGGTTTTTTATACGGTCAGCTTCATTTGTCGATCCATTAGCTTAGATTTCATTAACTTATTTTACCTCTAGTCTCTGCAATTGGCCTTTTGTATGTTTGATTTAATTTTAGCTGTCATCCTTTTGAGCTTGTTACTTTCAGTTCCTAAATAGGTGAAAACTTCAGCATAATTAAAAGTATATTTAGAAATAGTAAAGTCATTATTGTTAACGTTTCTTTGGCTTCTACAAAGCTGTTTGAATTCTGGAAATTATCACCATGTCGTCATCAAAACCGCAGTGCTGAGCGGATTTAATTCCAATGTAACCACTTAATTCTAATGTCAAATTGAATAAGACTGCTGAAAGTACCCTGCCTAACAGCGGTGTTAAAATCAAAAATACACGTTAATTCATATTCATCCTGTCTGCTGGTTTAAATCCTTCTAATGTGGCATCAACTTGGATGGTATATCTGATATCGTGAGATTATTGACCATTTCTTTTCTATTCCCACTGTCAAAGCCATGCTGATAATCAATAAGTTAATTCAGTTAATATTACGCTCACGCGCTTTCACATGAATTTATCTAAGCGTAAATATATAATTTATCTTTAAACGGTTGGTCAGGAATTCCCACTGATACTCTCCCAAAGCATGTTCACCTCATCACATAGGCTACTAGTGGGCAGAATTTTATGACTTCCATACTTCGATATGATGTGGAACTTGATTCATGTCTGAATTTAAATATTATTTGTGATGCTGTATAATAAATCTCCTTCTCCTTCAGCAATAAAAATGTCGTCAAATTCAGCATCATCGCCACGACAGTGACGTTAGCTGACAGTTTTCTGTTGCTACTAGGTACAGACACGTTGGGGAACACTACTTCCACCGTAAACTTGAGCACCAGTAAAGCGTACAAGTGTTCGACAATCCCCTCTCCCCTGGGTTTGACGTCACAGTAAGGTAGACGAGGTAGTCAAAAATAATTAGCATCTTCTTGACAACGTCTACTTCGCTATTTCCAGAAAAAGGGAAATGACACTAATTTTGAAATTCTAACAAAACTTGTTACTTCATTTGCTTATTTTGTTATCAGCTTGTTGACTAAACAGTTTTACAGGAGCGACATTTCGACTGATAATACGTCACGATTTAGATTGAGAAGTGAGGTGTATTTTAATTTACTTATTGTTAATAACTGTAGTGGTAGTACTGATATTGGGTTTGAAAGGAGAAACTTTCATTATGTTAAAAAAGTTTAAACGTCGATGTGTTGAAAGAATTTGGTGGATGGGAAAAGAGACTTTGAAATGTAAAAAGAAAAATGTAAGGCTAAACTTGATGTGCAAAATGGCTTTAAAAAGAGTAATTGAACACAACAAGAACCGCTTTCACGTCAAGTAATGAACAGACAACTCGCAAGGTATTCAGTAAAGAGAAACGCAGAGAATACGAAAGTAAGACCGTTCAATATGGTTCACAGAGAGAAATGAATCACCAGACGTTTGCAGAAATTCTTTCTCGAAAGGTTATTATACGCGTATGCAACTCTATTACTTGCGCTAGATTGCCAGAGTTTCCTAAAACTGCAGGTCAGGTAAAGTTGAAAGAATATTATGTGAAAATGAATTTTTTTTAATTTCTTGGAAACTTGGTAAAAGGAATCTTTACCTAATGGTGGTTAGTTTCTCAAAGGATACGACTACACAAAATTGCGATTATCAGGTAAAGAGTGAGTTAGGAAATAATGTCATTCCCTGCAATTGTTCCTCCCAGTCTCACAGTGCAAGTAATGAGTAGTGGTGAAGGTTAATTTAGGATTCACAATGAAGCGAACATAGTTCTTACATCACAGAGTCCTTTTGGCCCAGGAACAAATATTACATAGTCCTGCGCATGCGCCAATTGTTATGCAAAATCAAAGGCTACATTTGGTTAGCATATTAAGAAAATGCTGTTCTTTTTGGAAAATTTTATACGCCTTCCGTTGGGACAAACACGCACACTTAGCATTATTTCGATCAAAAATTTGACGTAGTGCAGCCTTTTATTAGAGATTCCAGACGTCACAATATTGTGTGAAATGCTGCTTGGAGTTCGGGAATTAGCTTGCCAACGTCACATTAGTTTTTTTACCCCTGGAATATAAGAACTCACTTAGCGGACGGGTCGCGGTCAGTTGCGACCGAGGTAAAATCTGAACCCCTTCAATTGTGATCCGGCGAATTGGAATCTAAAACATCGTTCTGTTAGCTTCAGACCCAGCCTGTGTCTATCAAATATGTGTGAAGAGATGAAAGCTCATCACTGGTATGGTGATGCATACGGCTCTTTACAATATTCATATAGCCTACTGTTGCCACCAATAAACTTTGTCTGTCCAGATTTACATTCTTATTAAACCCATGTGTGACAGACCTCTGCGTTTGCCCTAAGTACACATCAAAACGGCACCTATCGATTTTCGAGTTATTAAAGACATCACTTTGAAGCCTTTAGATGCGACTTTGAGTAATTAGATGGCAATCGAGTCCCTTTCTTGGATCTTTAACAAGCCGTTTCTGCTCGCAGCTAAGAAAATATCTCAAGTATTTTCACCCCGTAACAAAACTTATAATCACCTGCAACAACATTAACACATTTAGTCACACCATTACTAGCTGCATAACTCAATAATTGTTACATCTCGTTCACGTCTTTACCGCTCATTGAAACATGTATATCACATCTACTTTCCCATTGTACACTACACTCAAAAGCCTTCGTCTTAATTGTCGACGGAGGAACCAAACTAAAAGGGCACCAACTTAACAAATCTAAACTAGGAGGAACCAACCTAACCTAACTTAAAAATAATATTGAAAGAAAGTGGTTACTCGCACAAATGAAAGTTATAAAATTGAAACCTTATCGAAGTTTGGAACAGAAACGTTTCTACTCGTTTCCACGTATTCTGTCAGTTGCGACCAAGTGCAAGTGCACTGCGGGATTGACCAGTAATATCAGGTATAAGCGTCGTTTCGTCGCAACTCACCGAGACCGCTTTAACTTCTTCCGTGTAATTCTGTCCCTTTAAGTCAAATGTTTTACAGACCGTAAGTGCTGCTGTGATAACAGATATTGTGTCTACATTAATGTGGTTTGTAGTCTGCGACTATTAATGATCTGGTGTTTGCGACTATTAATGGTGTTTGTCACCAATGAGAGACAGCAGCGAACTGTTGATTACTGTGAGCATGTTAGGTAAAGATTTAATTACGTACAGATAAAAGAAATATCTATGTGTCTGATCTCCGATACGCTGTCAAATTATATTGCTTACAACGTACTTAAGATCTTGTTTTACATTTGTGTTTAAACTGTCCTCATTGAACCGCAGATTAAGTCAGCACCATCTTCTTCTTCTGCTTACTCCTCCTTCTCCTCCTCCTCCTCCTCCTCCTCCTCCTCCTCCTCCTCCTCCTCTTCTTCTTCTTCTTCTTCTTCTTCTTCTTCTTCTTCTTCTTCTTCTTCTTCTTCTGCTTCTCCTTTTCCTTCTCTTTCTCCTTCTCCTTCTCCTTCTTCTCCTTCTTCTCCTCCTCCTCCTCCTCCTCCGTATCAGGTAGTGTACAGAGTGTGTTGTACAATCTTTTCCTCGGCGTACCTAATTTTTTTCGTCCTTCAAATGTGTAATTCAATGCTGCAAGAAGAAGTACATAATGCCCATTCTATCAGGTATTCTTTCCATTCCTCTGTTTTCATTAATTCTCTCATTGATAATAAATATATTTGGTTGATGTATCTTTAACAGTGACCATTCTTTCATTTTTATGAACAATTTCATTCTCTGTGATTCTTATTTACTGCCAATATTTCGCTGCCAAAAGTGGGGGCTGCAATCACAAGTATTTTTGGAGTTACGTGCCTTTCCGTATAAATCTGTAAGATTCCGCGTTACTAAAAGAATCTATTTGTACAATGGATCTATGACTTCCCTATGATTTTGTATGACTTTATGAAATTACAGCTACTTTGAAGATTCAAATTTGAATTATATTTCTTTAAAAATAAAATGTTTTTAAAAACTTCCTAATTTTAAAGACAGTCAATTGTAAAACAAAAAAAATTATTAAATTTATAAAAAATCATACAAAGTTTATACCCAAAAAATTTATTGATTAAAAACTATTATAATTGAAACTAATTATATTAAATGTAAGACTAAGCATGTGAATTTAACTTTAACAGGAGACTGTGAACATTCGGAGAGGTGAATGCGCTAGGTGTAATTACGAGTCAAATAGCAATGAAGCGTGTTTGAACTGGCTGCAAGTCGAACATTACCCCTGAGTGTTATTCCTAATAAAGTGGGTCAGTTGGTAACTGCGGCCTGCTTACTATGCAATCAGTAATCACAAGGTGCACAGTTGGCTTGGCGTTTGACGCTCTAACTTTACGTAACTTTTCCTGCTGACAAGACGAAAGTTATCTTCCGCACAAGTTGTTCACTTAATCAGTGAGCTAGATATTTATTAATTCGGGATCTTCTCCGTTATTCGTTACCTATCAACAGCGAAACAAATTTTATTTGTTGTGGTAACAGGTTTAAGAAAATTGAGTACATTAAAGGTATTAGGGACGATTCATAGGTACCTGAAAAATAAAACACGGAAGGATACCCGAACGAAAGTTTACAAAACTGTGGCTGTCTCCACATTTCTGTACGCTAGTGGGACATGGACTCTTTGTGAAAGGAACGTATAGAGGATTCAGGCAGCTGAAATGAAATTTCTAAGAGGGACGCAAGGTTGTTCTCTCCTCGATCGAAAAAGGAAAGAGGATATTAGACGCGAATTAAACATTGCATCTTTCCACCAGAAGATTGAAGACCACACAAAGAGATGGTGTGATCACTTAAACCGCATGCGTGATATCCGTCTACCCGTGGCTGCCTTGGGTTGTCACCCTACTGAGAAGAGAAGTGTCGGTAGACCGAGGAGGAGATGGGTACCGGAATAGATCTACGGGCTAATCCTTAGACTGGTGATGATGCTGATGATGAAGATGATGATAGGAGTATTAGAGGTATATTAGATACACTTAAATTTATATATCTGTAGGCCAGTACTGTACTTTGTAAAACCACTAGGTACCGCCTCATAAACGTTGACGCATTATTAACGGCTAATGCTACATGACTTTTCTCAACTTCGAATCTAAAAGCGTTCTGTTTTTGCGGCAGTGTGCTCTTATGACTTTTTCCCGGATACTTGGGACATTTCATGTTTGAGCTCCTGTTCGTAGACCTACACAACTCTACGAGTTATTTACCATCAGGATACTTTTAAAAAACAGCTATGAGCCGATCAAAAAATTGTCACGTATTTCCTTATGCTGACGACATTTCCGTTTGCTACACTTCCAAACATTGCTTTCCAATGATATATTGTAACTTGTCATGTCCGATGGCAAACGCGAAGCCTATATAAACTTCTATGAAATTGTAAAAAATATCTTAATTAGATTGACTTCTGTCTGTTAAACAAAACCTACTGCTCACTACTACTTACTAATTTGGAAAAAATCTGAAACAATACTATTCCGAATGGTCCAAAAGTACGAACAAAACTCCGATGTTAGGTGAAATCTGTAATTTTTTTGTATTGACGCTTGTGACCGTCATAATTTTGAATCGTCTTCAGAATATCCAAATCTGTTTATCTGCTTAGCACAGGATTAGATATCTTGAAGACGGTACGAGGGGATTGTGAGAGATCGACGTGTCAATTAAAAAAGTACAGTGAATGCTGCCCGTCGCAGGAAACTCAACTATGAAACAACCAATGTTGTCTACATCAAACAGAAGCGTTCAGAAAAACAAAATAGAGTGGTGAGTAAAACATCGTACGCAGTTTAATAATTTTCAAGTTTTTATTGTCTTACCTGTTTGATAAGACAATAATCGGTAAAATTCACTAACTAGCAATGTGACAAACATTTCTGACACCGCTAATACAATTTAATAGCAAAGATTTGTATAAAGAATATGGTTGTTTCTAATTGTATTTAACATCTGCTTTCAACAAAAAATTATACAATATGCTCAAGAACGTGAATACAGATTGGAGATTACACTATTCAATCTCTCCTATTTTCAGCCATTGATACTGTAGCTCCAAAGAAGAATATATAAAGACAAAATCCTGTTGAAGCGTATATTCCAAGAATGTACAAAACGAGCTGTATTACATGAGGTAAAGTTATTGGGAGAGCAATGAGCAAAAGGTCATATGGATGGATATGTTCTGTGGCGTGCTGTGGAATGCTATAGGCCTATTATGTATTAGAAAATTACTGTGTATTGAGATGGATTGAGGTTTTACAACGATATAAAAAGTAAAAGCAACGTTACGCAGTGGAAATGTATCATGCGAGAAGAAGTGTCTACTTGCTTCGAAGGGGCATAGTAGGCAATGAATATATATATATATATGGAAAACGCAGGAACAGTAAAGAGAAATGTAAGGGATATGGGATATAGTTTTGCTCAGGAAAAACTAGAAATGTAAACTAATGAATTTTTACAGTGGCAATCACTCACAAAAAAATAATGGAGTTCAGCAATGGGCTACAAAACATATAAAGTAATGATAAGAATAACACCTGCAAGCGGGCAACTGTAAAGGTCGCAATTTACAACTGCTAAAAATAACCAAATTTACAGGAAAAAGCTAACAAAAATGAGAATAAAAATAAATTTTTCTAATTTTAAATACTTTTTTAAACTGTTATTGAGTTACTTCCTTAAACAAATTCTACAGATTTTAAGAACGGGTTTTTAAGAATTACAAAAATTCGTTCCCCAGCTGAAAAATCCGCATGTTGATGTTATTTTATACTTTGCCTTAAAGTAATAGTATATAATCACCTTATAATTTTATATATAAATTTTATGAATATTTAACATAAAGAAACCAATTAGTTATTACCTTTTTAAATAAGTGAAGACAAAGAGTAATAATATATATTCATGTTAGTATTTTGCAGAAAAAGTCAATTTCGTTTCTACATACATTTAGCTTTAATTTTTTAAAAACTATTTCCGTTATAAATAAATCAAGTTAGTGAAGTTATAAGAAACGCAAGTAAACAAAAGATACAAATGAATTTTATTGTCATTTTCCTGGGTAGAGTCCTCTTTTACAGGTAAGTGGTTATTTCTGATTAACGGTACGAGTTTCCTTAACAAGATTTACGTCACACCTTCTGCGTATTTTTCTTAGAAAAATATATGGATATTAACACAAAGTTTTAGAAGAAAATGGTGAGTTTACAAAAGCTTCCTACATAAAAGGGAAACTGTTTTATTTTCTAGTTGTCGGGGAAACAGTTTTTCCTTGTATTACACGTGCAAAGAAACGAATTAAACTTTTTTGCTTGAGATAATATTTGTTTTACAATGTTTCCGTTTGTACTAGTTTATAAACAAAGTTATTTCGTATAACATAAATGTTTATAACATTAGTGAGCTCGTATTGGCTTTTAATTTAAAACTATAATTTAATAAAGCTGGAAGTGCTTTTAAATTTTTACTAGTTTCACTAGTGTAGGTGTGCTTAATTAAAAAATTATACTCAAAAGAGTTTGCTCAGTGAAGTGTTAGTTAATCTGGAATGAAAAGAAAACAAATATTCCTGCTCAGGAAATCGAGTTATTGTTACTGAAACGGATACGTATTAACTGAGAAAATAACTATTTTTATCATCTGAAAAAATTTCATGGTTGTTTTCTCCACCGAAGACTTTATAAATGTTCATCAAAATGATTATCCTTTACTCTTAGGTTCTCCATTTAAGTTGAGTTCCTTTGGTTCTCACCTATTAACTCCGTTCTTGTCCTCGTTTTCTTTTCCACAAAGTCGGTAACTACATTTAGCCTTTTTTTAAATACATTTAACCCTGCTTTCAATCAATTCGTCAAGTGCCTTTAGACTACTTCTTCTTTACAAAGGATCCAGAACATATTTTGATAATTTTATATTAAACCCTCTAAATTTCACTGTAGGCCTAACTCTTCCATCACTTCTTTACGTATTTGGTTAGGGATCTATTTCTGTAGCTGACACTGTATCTCCAGATATTTAAAGGATCTTTAGGGTCTTTCGAGATATCGTCAAGAGAGAAATTCTGTTAATAACTCCTGTTGTTTCCTTCGAAACTTTCTATGTTAAAGTCGGTTAACCTGACCCCATTGACACTCTGCGGTCTCAATTTTCTATTGTATTGTATTTATTGTTAAGTTGGGGGCGGAGCTGTATTCATCATTTTTATCGTTTAGTCACATTATGATACATGTTTATAAATTCTTTCGATAATTCCGTTTTGAACATTGGTTAATAATTATCACCACTTTATTTCTATGAATTTTCAGTCTTCACTTAAAAAAAAAACATACCGTGCCAGTTCGTTGAACAAATTAAACATGACGGATAATCAGTTTGTGTAGAGCTAATTAAATTGTAACTGTGTCTAGAGCAACGAAGATGTTCTGTGAAATTTTAACGTTCAACATCAAACCAGATGTACATCTTGTAATTACTCACTGTCTAATAACAAAAACTCGGTTACCAAGTGATCTAGATAGAAGGGCTAACGCTGGGTTCATGTTTCACTTGCAGCCAGTACCCATATTTCAGTACCATACAGCGTGAGTTTACAGCAGAGCAATAACTTGTCCTAGAAAGTTCTGTCTCTCAGAGAAACTAAATTCATACAATTTACATACTGACGTTTCTAACACTTGAACCACTAATCTAATTAACGAGCCACATTTTCCTAATATGCGTGCCAGATTTTCAAATCGTACAACGTTCCTCGGTTCTCAGTTTCCTTAATATTTTTTATTCCAGCCTTTCCAGTCGTTTTATTGTTATAATTTTATGTCTATGGATTTATGTATTCCTAATTTCCGTGACAATTTCTGTCTCACTACCATTTTCTTTGTTCAAGTTGCTAAACCAAGATTTTTTTATGGTCATCTGTCTTCTTGTATTTTTCTGATGTGCCCGTACCAGCTAAATCTCCCTTGTAAAATGGTTTATTGCACATTATTATTGTAATAATTTTTGCAAGGTTACTCTACTATAAGGTTGGGCCCGAACCGAAACGAATTGTTATTGGCTGTTGAAATGACGTCACCATCGAGGAACGAGCTGCGCGGTAAGGTAAATACCTCTCAATACAAATATGTTGTTATTTTTTTATTAACTACAGTTTATTTATTATTTATATTTTTATTTACTGAACTTATTTTATTGAATGAAGTACGTAATAATGTTATATAAAGCGAATGTTTACGTAATTTAAATGTGTACGCTTTTAATATTAAACGTATAGCAACTGAAGAAGCAGTATGGATTTCCTATACATAATTTTTAACAAAGCGATTGATAGTCGAAAAAATAATATCGAAACACCTTGCTAAAAATTAAATTTAGTAATTCCATTAGTTTAGACCGATATAAACAAAGCCCGAATACTAATGAAGCAAATTTTAGTAGACTAATTACAGAAGTGACTCGTTTCATCAAACTGTACACTTATTTGTTAGAACGGTTCTGTTCGCCTGCATACAATGGGCACGGTTTGAAAACATTGAAAGTAATGACCATGAAATGCTCTTTGTACTACTTTTAGTTCCTATTTTCTACACCCTTTTTTTATAATTTTTTTAAAGCCCGTGTTAGACTTTAGAAATCAAATTGCAGTACAATAGGCTTTGTAAATTCTCTTTTTTTATCATAGTATTCTTTATAATTTGATGAAAATATATCATTATTTGGTAGCGCTCATGTGTGCGCGCGCACACACATGTATTTTTTCAACCACAGCTTCCCCTCACGCTTTATCTAGGCTTGGGACTAGATATATTCTGTACAAAATTAATTTAAAATTTTAATTTTACAGAATATAGGCGGTTTAAAAATTGTGGGCTAATTATACATTGAACCCATTTGTTTATAGACGGAACCCAGAGTCCACTGGCCAGTTACTTATCAGACCTCTACTCAGTTCAAAGTCTAAACCAGACAGCGGCTGTCTAAGTTCCACCTTCCTGCAAAGAACAATAATGCCTATAATACCATCCTAATTAATACAAAAGTAGAAAGATATTAATTAATGTGTGCGTTTAACTATGGACGATGCGTGCCACTGGCGTGATTTCCTCTTCTGTGCTTCTGCTGCTTTCACTGCTTTCATGCGGCCATTCATGAAACGATGGCGAATGAACATTCTCGTCCTGGCCGTCCTGGCGTAGGCTAATTTTTACAACTTCTGTTGGCATCTCAGGAAATTTACTTAAAATTCTTGTAGTCATATTTTTTATAATATTTTTACCTTTATACAAACTATCCGGCCCATTGATGTCCCTAAAAATTATTTCACACTGTGAAATCTTCTGCACCCAGTCTTCTGAAGGAACAAGAAGACCTCGTCGAGATAAAAACTCTATTCAGCCTCTAGCAGAAGTACCAACGGGAGGGGGATATACATTTTCTGAAGGTGTTCCCATTGTAGGATCATGCTTTCTCCCACGATAGGCAATGTAGGTAGCGGAACCCCTCAGTAGAGCAGTCTGCTCCATCACTGATGGCAGGAACGTCAACGTCTGCACTAAATGACAAGGAGAAATCTTGCATTTCTGTTGACCCTTCAATCATAGACAGCTGCTCGGTCCTGTCAGGTAAGATACCTTGCAAGAGATGAGAAGTCATAATTTCCTGATCATCATCTTGGACAACATGTGCTTCCTTCGAAAAAGGTATTTTATTTGTATTCTGACCCACCAAAAGCAAGTGAAGACGATGTTCAACTTCTGTCGGTGGTGGGTTAATAAAAAACTGCCCAGTGCTTCGTATTTGGGAGAAAAGATTTTCCAGGCATTCTGGATTTAGTCGTGCAGTCAAAATATATTTAAGATTGTTTTTTGTATATGACTAAAAAGGCCAAATAACGAGTTGATGGTCATCATGAAACCTTTTTGAAATGGCAACAAATTCCGAGATTTTTCTACGCGCATTGTTTCACAACAAGTATACATTTTTTTAAGTACGGCTTTTTGTACATCGTGCTGAGTGCCATACCCAGAAGCCAAAAGTTTATTATCTACACATCTTCTTGAATTTAAAATATCGAAAGAATCGTTAATAAGTTTAAAAAATTTAGCCACATGTTCTTCTTCAGGAAATAAATATCGAATTGCTTCAGCCGTTGTGTTTGAGAATAACTGCGTCTCCAAAAACACGCGCTGAATTTTTTGTAAATGTTTGCATATTACTTCTTTTCTTTGAAACCGAATTTAGTACTTTTTACAACTAAGTTCAATATTTTTCACCTGTAAATCTTTATTCGTATTGGCATTCAAAGAAACGTGATATGTTTATTGTTATGTAAATTCATTTTGCAAAAATGTTTGAAAAGCAATTCATTCTTGAAAATTCTTTATAGTGTCGTAGTGTCTTATCTTATAGAATACAGATAGTGTATTTATTCTTATAAATGTTTTTTTTTATATATTTTAAGAGTTTTAAAAAGTATTAAAACATGGAATGAAAGTCATTACTGTCTGAAGCGTCACTTAATGTATCAATTAAAACCTGAAATTTGTGAAGACCAAACAACAGGAAGTGTCTACTAATATATAGTTCTGTATCTTTCTTTCTAGGAATAGTACGTTTTGAGACAAATTATCTTTCAGCTTGCCAGTGTAATGTGATCCCGTTCAGTAGGTCATATTTAAATAAGCCAAATACAACAGCTGGTGAAGTTTAAAGAAGCTGCAAAATACAAAATAGTTTGTCGCGGCAATTTACAAAATAAAACAGGAAAACAGTGCCGTAGAACATGTTGCTTATTACATACACAATACAACATTTTTTGTAAAAAGGTATTAATCATACAGTGCGATGCAGAACGATGTAAAACACCGATTTAAATTTGTTATTGGTGTCTTTGAATAAGTCCTATTTTAATATGCATGGACCGCGATACCGGTAAGTTTTAAACTAGATATTAACTCTTTTACGGTAATTAATTTGTATACATTTCTTGTAACAAGTTATGAATTATTTTGTCTTTCTGCTTTCTGGTAAATTTTATGACTCCAGTGCTGCTACTACTTCCGATGCCTGTAGGCAGCACTGATTTGTTCAGCTGTGTTCAGTGACGAACAAAAGACTACTTATATCCCAAGAGGCATCAAGGCATCACACTGGTAATTAATCAGTTATTACGTTCAATGATATAACGGTATCAGTGTTGAGCAGTAGTCCGGCCCTAGGAAAATGCGGCTGTGAAGAAGAAATGAAAATGAGACTAAATATAAGCGTGATTACTTTTAGAGTAACTTCTCCTGAACTGGATGAAGAAAGAATAAAACTGAAGGAACAAGAATGATTCACTGTGAACAACGTTAGCATCTGAACGCCTTTTAACATTTATTATTTTATTCTTCTGTTCTTATTTGACTACAAAACAGTGGTCATCTATTGCGGACGAGTGGATATGATATTTGGAATATATTACGTTTATTCATTTGATGTTTTAATAGACTTAACATATTTTGTCTCTTTTTGCTTGCATAAGTCTCATTATTTTGTATGTCTGTTCAGTTGACTAGTATTCAGTTCAGGTCTCCTTCAATACTTTCTTCACCTCCTTCTTGTAAATACAAGCTCATGTGTGTGTGTGTGTGTGTGTGTGTGTGTGTGTGTGTGTGTGTGTGTGTGTGTGTGCGTGCGCGCGCGCGAAGAAGAAGAAGAAGAAGAAAAAGATGATGATGATGATGATGAATAGCACACACTACTTAAGCTGAATTGAATAATACAAATTTTATCTAGATAATGTCTCTACTATATGCAAGTAAAGACAAGTAGAGTATTTCAGTCTCATGGTTTTCATTAACCACAAATGCTTGAACTAGTTAAACTATAATAGAAAACAAAATGAGTAGCTGTTCCATCGCGAAACTGCAGAATGGAGAGGTAACTCTTATCAAACTGCTGCATGTACGGTACCACTGTAATGTTTTCATTTCTACTTCAGCAAAAGTACTAGAGTTTGGAAGTAAGGTGTAACTTAATTTAATACTTACGGGAGTAGTTCAACCAGGATAAAAGTTGTTAATTGCTATATTTAAAACAAGAAATGGAAGCAAAACAATTTGCTGAGCTGAAGTGAAGAGAATATAAGTACAAAATAAATATTTTGCGAGTCAATGGAAAAATGTGCGCTTTAGTTTGTATAACATAATAGGTGACTTGTTATTAACAGAAGAGAGTGACAGAATATATGAGAAAGGAGGAAGACAGTTTGTATGTATGTGTGCACGCGCGCGTGCGTGTTTAGTAGTTTAAAATGTAAAGGATAAGTAACTATTGTGTGAGAAACAAGCATGTACACGTATAATGTGTTGTAATCATACCTGAATTTATTGACGGTGAAAACAAGTTTTCTTTTAACCCAATAAATTTAACAAATAGCTCTAACTTATGTCATTATATCCAGTACTGGAAATTTTACACATTCAAAATATTGTATTCTTGAAAAGATTTAATGCTCAGGAACAATAATTAAAAAAATTAATAATGAAACTGTTTAGCATATATAATGTCTAGCATTAATTCTAAAATATTGGACGGAATTATGTAAATGTACGGTTGAATGTAATGGAAAATACGACTGGAGAAGTTTAGCCATGGATGTCTTGCGGAAGAGGAGACCCAGAAGGTCATTAGCGAATGAGGAAGTGAAAACAACCTTTATGGTCAATTATGAATTAACATAACACACTGATAAAGTAACACGTTTCACAGGAAAATACTCTACATGAAATGCTGGAAATAACTATCAGATGACTCACGTACATAAAATTAAATTTTATCTCAGAGTAAATACTAAATAAAATTTAATCTAAGAATACAAGTGTCGCTGTCTCTTTTTAATTAATCAGCGTAGTGTGGCAGTGTACAAAAATAAGTACATGTACTTTTCGGTTAATTGCTCAGTATTATCGGGAATCAGTTTTACTACTGACGTTTTAGTTAATTTATTAATTTTCTCTCCATTAAAGAGAGAGAAAAATTGAAATACCATATTAAATCTTAAAATGGAAATCTTAAAAAACAATTTTCAAGTGAAAACAACATTGTACAAAACATTACATTAATAGGCCTATAGTTAAACACAGTGAGAGTACCTCCACTAGCAGAAAAATATCTCCACATACAAGGCTACAAAAATACAAGTAGACTACTTTTTATACAATTTAAGTATTTTTTGTTTGGCGTTACATTTAAAGAAGAAAGAAATTTGTTTTACAAACATTTGTTAAGTCATACAATTAATTCAAAATTATTTTGCAACAATTCAATTAATAGTAAGAATCAAATAATTTGAACAGAAATAAAAAAATTTTCTATATTTTCATCATAACATATTTCTTTCTACAGAAAAATAATTATATTTTTTGCGGCATTAAACATCACTATTGTAGTTATTAATGAATCATTAGAAAGAAAAACTAATGTGTGTTGTAGGAAAAGTTGGCTGTACTGAGACCGTGGGAACGGGCAGCACGTATTGATGCATAAGAGCAACAATTTACACACATGTACTTAGAACACGCGCGGCAAGACTTTCTGTCGCGCGGACTCTAGAGTAGGGCGGCATGTTTTCCATACGGGCGTTATGGTTTTTGCCGCGCGTGTGCATAAATGGCCTCAATTGACTCCGTTGTTTTACAAAACGCGCCGCAAAGTAACACGTGGCAGAAAATCTCGCGCGAATGCATAAAAGGGGCCTCAATGTCGCATACATACGTATTATTAAAGACAATTGAATTATATTCACACGTAAATTCAAATGAAAAATACATATATCGCTATATTTTTAGTAATTATATAATTAAGCAGAGCCGTTTTTACCTATGGGCAAACCCGGCAGATGCCGGGGGCCTCGACTTTAAAGAGGCCTCAAACCAAGGTGTGTTGAAACAAAGACAAAAAGCGCTAAAACCTAAATGCTCGAGGGACAGCACACTCTACGCGGTTAAACCAAAGACTAAAAGCATTAAACCCTAAATGCTTGGGGGAAAGCGAGATCTACGCGTGCTTAACCAAAGACAAGAAGGTTGGTTGGTATTTGGATAATACAAAGTTATAACTTGTGTAACTAATAAGATTAAAAGTGTAAATATACTATAGATTGGTGAAATTAAAGGCACTTCGTACCTCGTACGGTCGTATCTATAAAATCGTTAAAAGTAATTGACTTGTTTCAGTTTATATTCGGTACTTACTATCAAATTTATAAATCAGTCCCCTCGTCGAGAAATTTTGGTAATGTACATGACGCATTTACTTTCGGTAACATTCCCTATACGCAGACGCGCGGAACATAAGCCACAAGAATCCCAGTAAAGTTGGATCTGCTGACCTAAACTCTAAATATAATATACTAGGATATGTCCCATTGCCGGAGTTGTTTTTTATTGCCTTTCATGTTTTTTGCAACGCAACTGTAATTGCATTTTATTGACATTTTATTAATTAAATGATGGTTGAATAAGAGACAATGTCTTTGCATTAACCCGATATTAGTTTTTTTATACGTGCTGTGAATAGAAAAATAACATTAGTTGACTTTAAACTAAGGTAAGTAAAATGGCGTATTATTATTAAATACTTTTTTGTGCTTCTTAGGTTTTATCTTATTAGTATGTTTTTCAACGCACCCTAGATTTTTCGTATCAATACTTCATTTTAAATTCGCTAACGCTTAGAAACTAACCTCAAATTAGACTGACAGTGATATTATGCTATTTACTTGGTCCGAAGTAAAAAAGATTTTGGTTCGTAGCTTTGAATGACATATCAGAAACTTTTAAATATGTATATCTGTAAAAAAGTGGATGTATGCTTGAACGAAAATGTAATGCGCACCTTTAGAAAATGATGTAGGGCTTTTAAAATTTTGTTCTGTATTGGTACGTTATCAGTGTAAGATTATGTCTCATAAATTTTGCAAGGTCGAATTTTAGGTAGTAGAACACAAAAAAATATTACATTTCTGGTATGTCAATTCGAAGATTATCAAAAATGGTCTATTTACGTAATAATATTATGCACCATTAATTCATTCGGATATGTCATTGCTGAACTGACACATTTCTTATAAAAAACATAAAAGTCACTTGTTGATTTATATTTTTTTTTTATTCTAAACTGTTCTAGATCGAATTTGATTCTGAAAGAGAAGGAATTTTGAAACCAAAAATGAAGCGTTTTGAAAGTGGTGCTCATAAACGCCGAAAAATTGAAAGAGAAAAAAATTTAATTGATAAAACTCGTAAGGTATCGTCTTTCTTTCATGTCGTACCAAGCCAATCGGTAATTCACCTTCATCAACTGAACCTCAGAATCGTCTACTCATAGACAATAATGATCCACCTATTCAAGTATCACAGTTCTCTTCGTGCACATTTTCTGAACAAGGATGTCAAATAGTTTGTAATTTGGATAGTGAATCACTCGTTTTACAACATATTCAAGAAGAGTTTTCGCATAATAATCATTCGAAACAGAATACACATGAAATGAACACACATTCAACTCAAAATGATAAAGGTGAACAAATAGAGGTTGAAGAATTTCTCAGCTTAGATATTGCATTATGGGATTTAAATAGAATTTCAAAAACCCAACTCCAAGAATATTTTATTCGGAAAGGGCCTTCATGCTATCAAAATTTAGATAGTGATTTCAGTAAATCTATTAGAGTATACGAATTTTTAGAAAAGGGAAAACAGGTTTCTCAAAAGCGAAGTTGCCAATTGACATTTTTTTATAAAGAACTTCAAAATGGAGAAAAAGTAAAACGAGACTGGTTGTTATACTCTCCATCCACCGGTAAGATTTATTGTTTTGTTTGCAAACTCTTTGGTTCTACTTTGATGCCCACAAACCCTTTCAATTTCAACGGTTTCAAAGATTGGAAGCATGGTGCTCAAGCTGTTTCATTTCATGAAAACAGTCAACAGCATCGTGCTTCTTTACTGTCATTTCTTAACCGTTCTTCTATGTCTGGGAGAATAGACTCTGAGATTCAAAAGCAAGTGAACGAGGAAAGAGATTACTGGCGTCAGATTTTAACTAGAATTGTTTCCGTAGTAAAATTTCTTACTGGACGAGGACTTGCTTTGAGGGGTGATGTTGAGGAATTTGGGTGTATAAACAATGAAAACTATTTAGGACTACTTGAATTAATTAGTGAGTATGATCCGATTTTGAAGGAGCATATAAAAAAGTATGGTGGTGCTGGCAGTGGTACAACTTCTTACTTATCACCAAGTACTTGTGATGAATTTATTCATATTATGGGAAAGAGAGTGCTTCAAGAAATTATAAAAGAAGTAAAGGCTTCCAGATATTATTCAATATCAGTAGATTCCACGCCAGACGTTGCACACATCGATCAGTTAACATTCATCATTCGATATGTTTTGTTTGGAGACCCTACTGAAAGATTTTTAAAGCTCCTTCCTATATCTAGACATTCAGCAGAGAACTTATTCGAGGAAGTAGTTAACTTTTTGAATGAAATTACCATACCGATTTCTCATTGTCGGGGTCAATCATATGACAACGCATCTAATATGAGTGGTTGTTACAATGGCCTTCAAGCAAAAGTCAAAGAATTAAACGAATTAGCACAATTTTTTCCTTGCTCAGGTCATTCGTTAAATTTGGTCGGAGTTTCTGCTGCTGAAGCCATCCCAGAGGCCGCTAGATTTTTTACTTCGTACAATCATTGTATGTGTTTTTCTCATCATCTACATCTAGGTGGAGTATACTGTTGGATTCATTGACAGGAAAGAAGAAAGTTGTAAAGGCCTTATCTACAACTCGTTGGTCTGCTCGTGCAGATGCAGTCACTGCACTGTATGATAACTATGCAGAAATAAAATCAGCGTTGCAAAAAATTGAGGACGATGATGATCAGACAGCAGAGACAACAGTTAAAGCTTCAAGTTCAATTGCATCCATGCAAAAGTTTGAGATAGCGTTTTTAACTCTCGTGTGGAACGATATTTTAACTCGGATAAATAAGTAAATAAAGTTTTGCAAAAACCAACATTGACCCTTTCAACAACGGTGACGATATTAAATTCCTTGTCTGAGTATATTAATAAGAAAAGAGATAGCTTTGAAATGTATTTTACAAAAACATAAAAATTTATTGGATCTTCTTTGAGTACTTTCGAACAATGCACTAAAGAAACACGCGTTTCCAAACGCAATTCAAGAATTAAGTTTTTTGACAATTCTCAGACGCCTGATACTGTTTTTACACCGAAGGAGAATCTAAAGATAAAAGTTTTTACCTATTATAGACAAATTAGTTAATAACTTAAAAGACAGAGCCTCAAAATATTATGTAATAGCTGAGAGATTTGGATTTTTAGAAAATTTGGTTGTTCTCTCTGAAAGTTCCTTAAAGACTCCCTGCAATACTTTTTCGAGAATATAGAAAAATGATGTTTGCGAAAAAGAGTTATTTGAAGAGTGCCTCCATCTACAAGGTTTTTTAAAAGAGCATGTAGACTTGGAGAACCTTCTTTTAAAAACAGAAGACGACGCTAAAGAAAAGGATGATAAAGATGAACTCGATAATCACGATGAAGAAGAGACTATCAAGGATGATGTTCATGATAGTGGGGCTTCATTTATATCCAAAAAACTAAATCTTAAGAAAATTTATAAATATTTGTATGCTAATGGACTTTTATCTGTTTTCCCAAACATTGAAATTTGCTTGAGAATTTTTTATGCTTGATGGTACATAATGCATCTGCTGAAAGGTCATTTTCTAAACTTAAACTTGTGAAAAATTACCTTAGGAATAGTATTAAACAAGAGCGATTAAACGCCTTAAGTATTCTCAGCATAGAAAATGATATAATGAGTAAAATTAGTTTTGATGAAATATTTGATGATTTTGCGGAAAGAAAGTGCAGAAAAAAATGTTTTAAACAATTTTATTTATTTTAGCTTTTATTTTTTGATCATTAATTTTTAATTTTATATGTGAATGTATTTATTTATTTATTTATTGAATAGTCTCATGCAAAAAGGGACATAAGAGAACTTAAAAAAATAATTGAAAAAATGAAAATCACCTATTTTTTTGGAATACTTAATATATTTTTTAATTAAAGCATATAAATTATATCCTTTAGTTTAAAACAATAATATTCAAGGCTCAATTTTTCAAAATCTAGTATTCTAAAAAATTTAAGTTTATTTTAATATTTCCAACCATTTTTTCAAATAGACTTAAGTCACTTTTTGCATGGGCCTATTTGTTACTTACTTACTTATACATCATTTTCTATGTAGACGATTGTAGCATCTATAAGCATATTCTTATCTGTTAAATGTAAATAAATAAAATCATTATTTAAAAAATTTTGAGTTGTGATTTTTGTAAAGCAGCCTGTATTTATTAATTTAATAAACCAAAAAAACTTAATAATTTGTATTTTTCATTGCAGTGCGTGAAAAATACATTTTTACTACCATGTGATTTTTTTTAAATTGCATTTACATTTTACGCCCACATGTAACGAAAAATATCGTATATATCTCGGACGTTTAATGTAAAACTCTTGTGTGTATAATATACTATACTTGGGGCCTCATTTTGGGGTCTGCCGGGGACCTCTGAGGTCCTAAAAACGGCTCTGTAATTAAGTATCAACTGTCTACATTTTGAAACAGTATACTGTAAAGCGCGCACTTTCCGCAAAGACGATTCTACTTCATTGTGTGTAGCGACGGTGAATTGTAAACAAGGAAGGTACGCTGCAAAAATTGCCGTGTGATTTTGTGACTGTGTGTGTGTGCGTGCGCGCGCGCGCACGTCATACGTTTTAGCATTTTTTATTTAACAAAATGAATTTACACAATAAAATGTACAATGGAAATATTTTTATGATATAAAGTTAATATTGAATATGTTATTTACACATCCAGTATCAAGTATTAACAAATATATTACAAGAGTTTCTTCTGTATTTTGAGTGTCCCAAATCTTTTACCAAAGAACTCATTTCATTTAAAAATTTCTATGTTAAGACGTAACTTAATTTTTTATAGTGCTACCTAACTTAATTAACGTAACCTAATTTATTTCTTATTCTGTTAACTGTTTTTAGGAAAAACAATCAAAATAATTCAGTACTGCTAAATAGTATTCAAAATTTTACAGAACTGTACAAATGATAATTCCAACTTCTGACTTTGCACACAAACGTTATACGTCATACCCTTTATACTTCATACACAAACGTTATAATTCAAGCCAAATTCCGTATCAAATTTTCATTAATAAATTAAGTCTCCAAACGTACAGAGCAAGGTCCTCTAATGTGTATCTTGGTTAACATATTCTAAAAGCAACTATGCAAAGTCCTTAATTTTTAAAATATTTCTTTTCATATCTCTACATGAAAATGATGTAAACATGTATTTACATTTATTTTTCTACACAATCATTGCATTTTTAATCACTTAATAAGTCTAGAAATTAGCTTCTGTATCCCCCGATTACAGAAGTCTGGTGATGAGGTAACCGACTCTTTAAAAAAAGTAAAGAGTACAGAGAACGATATACTGCACGTGGGGCGAGTAGTATAAACATTCATTTCCAATTGTCAAGAAGTGCAGAGGTGACACGTACAGTATGGGGTACAGTCAGATAGGATTCCATCCCTTTTGTTTCAAATAGCCCGCCAAAGACTTATATATGTCACAAAATATGATCGGCCTTGAGGCATGAGTCTATGAGGAAAGCACCTTTACTGTCCCGGATAGTGATTACAGATTTTTTGTTATGCAAAATCGACGTTTCGAATTTGTTTGTTTTGAGGGAGTCTACATATTGCCACTCTAACGAATATTGCTTTACTTCAGGAGTACAAGCTTCTTCACGAGGCTGATTGCCTAACATCTGTAAGGCCCAGGACATTGTCTCCTTCACGACGTATAGAAAGGTGAGCACGGAACCCACCCATTTCTTTCTTGTGATTGTCTACTATTACTTTCATCCTCAATGCGTACACGATTTTTAAAAATTAACTAATTGCTTACATTAGCATGAATGATAACTTAGGAACACAATAGGAATCAACACGTGCAATTCTCTTATATTTTGACATCGATCTGAACGTACTTCCTCTTTAAATCTGTGGGACATTTGTCAAAAGCAAACGATGGCCTACCGATCCTTCTTTAAAATGAGTCCTTTCTTCCACAACTTTGTTGCCACAGCTTGCCGAAAAATGGCACAATGGCTTAGTAACACATATTACACTATAAGGAGATGGAATTGTCTAATTTGTGTGTTTACTTGATCTGACGGGACCGTGTGTACGAAGGCAGAGCAGTTGTATGCACGGACACGTAAAAATGTAATTTAGCAGAAAGTTTCAATAAATTTTCCGATCTTGAACCGTATCCGTGAACAGGACGTTACGCTGTAAACTCCTGTGTGCCCGCGACTAGACACATGGATTTGCATACATATGGGACAGCAAACATCAGCCAATTCACAGATGCAAATTCTTTCGTGGAAATCTTCAAAACTTTCGTAATATATTCTGCGCGTAGTAGTAAAAGTTGTTCACATATGAGTATGAATTTTTCTACCCCTGTAAATTATTTTATTTAGTCATACTTTGAATTTTTTTATATTTTTTCTTCTTTCATTTTATAACTGTATAAACAAAATTCAAAGGTTTCCTGAGATTCCTCGTTTTTTAAAATAAACTAGAGTTAAAGAGTCACTTCCTTTGAAAGATTCTGTGGATGAAATTTTTGGTTTGGTATGTTTGCCAACATATTTTTACGTTCAAATTTGTAAGTTAAATTATATATTACAAGTAAACTACTTTATTTTATTTCTAGCGTAATTTGACAAATTGTTTGTTTAATTTATAAAAGAAAATTTTTTTTTTATTTCAGGAATTTGTTTCACATTAAAATTAATTATTTTGTAATGCTTAAACTTTTTCTTTTGTCTGCCATTTACACAATTTGTTTGTAAAGAATGTGATTTCCACTCAGGTTTTTTCTAATACACTGACTAAACTTATTCTTATTTTGACAGAATCTTACACATAAATGGTATACAAATATAATGATAATGATGTTATAGATAAATCAACCCGTTTGTAATTCAGTCTTAATATTTTTGCACCGTTGCTTTGTGAGACAACGGTGGCGGGGCCAGTAAACGCGGGACGCCTCTTACTACACGCCTAGTGTTGTTTTCGCCTAATGCCTTATTTACTTATTTATTTTATTTTGTGCAAAATAAGTAATTTGTGCTGGCTACACAGGTGATTTTTATAGGCCTAATATATTCTATTAAGATTAGTGAAGTACAGTCTACATAGTATTAATCGTTCATGGATTTTATTATATTACGAACATTGCACATCTGATAACTGTAACATATTGTCTTTGTATCTCTTATAGGCCTACATTGTGTGTGTGTCTGCACATCAGATAAATAAGAACTGTAGTTTCTATCTTAGACTTGCTACTGTTTTCTTTTTACTTTTAAAATTTGTTTGTATTATCTTGAATTCCTTTACTCCACCATACTCCATTGTGTGCATAAAATGTAATGCACTATTAATTTGAAAATCTAGGTACTAAGTAAAAACAAAGAAAAATTTGCAAGCTTAAAAAGTAAAGGCTTTCAGAAAATCTAAAAATATAAAACCTACAAAGCATAGTACCCGTTGTTATCAGAGAAAGGACAAAGTTGAAAAGGAATATCATAGGTAGAACAGAAGAAAAACAATTAACATAGTATGGAAACAACAGAACAATGAAGAAAAAATCTTTAAGAGAAGAAGAAAAATAAAGTTAATAAAAAGAAGATCTTGATGCTACACACAAGTGATCACAAAGACAGTTTATCAAAGAATTATACGGGTACAAGTAAATAAATTAATAAAGTAAATAAATAATTAAAATCTTTAGGATGCATACAGGATTAAATCTAAAGTAAATAATAATAAATCTGAAACAGTAGTATAATAATAACTAGTATTTTTGGTATCAGGACATTCACACAATACGTATGCGATATAGACCTACGTATGCACTTAAATATACAAAAAGCACACATAATACATATATTGCTTATTGCTAGCACTACCCATATGAGTATGTATGAGTTCTGAAGACAACTAAGTTTTTCTTAACGTCGACACAAACATTTTAAAATTGATTTTACTTAATTGACCAAACCACAATAAATCTTTCATTCTGTATTAATTCACAGACACTTCAAAAACGGGTTCATGAATAGACATAAGCGGTGTTAGAAAAGAAAAAAAATGATATAAAAGACGCCTAAAATACGATACCCTTACAGCTTACCTATATATATCATGAAATTGAAAAACTTAATTAACTTTTATGATCTTACAAATACTTTCATAAAAATGGAAAATATGAAGTACAATGTAGAGGTCACAAGCAAGAAATATATAAAAAAGACGTTAATATTCCAATTGATCCAGTGAAGTCCAGTATCCAATTTGTACACATTAATATAAGAAAATTCGAAGTTAAAAACTTCAAAGTTTGTTATAAAGGCCTAATATTTGGACTAATCTTGCAACCAGAACAACTGTTGTGAGGAACTGGACGGAATTCGGTGTCTGTGATGAATGTACCGGTGTAAATAACACGGTACACAGAAGAACGGAAAATTGCCGGTCTCCCGTCCGTGTACTGTGCAGTAACGCAGGCTGGACAGTATAGGTTCTGGAGCCTACATAATTTCCACTCAGGGTTTGAGTGAAAACTCATTCTTATTTTGACAAAATCTTACACATAAATAGTATACATAAAGGCCTGTAATGATATTGATAATGGTATTTAAAAAAATCAAAAACAACTTATTCTAAAAAATTAAATTAACTTTTTATACTTTAAAGCACATTAAATTGTTAGATATTTGAACGAAATGGTGGCCACACCGATCAACTACTTTGAGTGTAAAACTTATGTTAACACTTTCATATATGTTAATGTAATTTTTAATTTTATTTTTTAATCCGTTTTAAATAGTTTAAAATCAATAATTAAACAATAATAAAACTTTCTTCCCAAAGTAGTGTTTGGAAATTGTCGTATTGACACCAAGCCACCCCATTTGTTTTAAAAACTAAAATCGCTTCCCTTTATGCATACGTAAGAATGAAGAATATAGTATATTCACTTCACAAAATAGATCCCTTATTATAGATCCAATAACAAAAAGTTCATTGTTATTGGATTTATTGGACATCGTTTTTTAGGGGAGGGATCAATTAAAAATATAATAATAAACATAAGTAAAATATATTTTTTCCTCATATATAATCACAGATTTTGTCTTCAAGCCGTCTCCTCATAGTCTATCGAAACAATATCAATTTTCGCTCCTGAATACTCTACAGCGGTTTGTTTACGCAGATCACCCCTTTCAGAATTTAATAAATAAATAAAAACAAATGCCTTACATGATGCTAAGATTGTATAAACGCAGTGGTGTATGCAGCAACTATTGTACTCTAGTACAATATAGTAAATGTATCCAAGTAATGGTAGTCACTAAATTACCTAAAATTTATTCTTATTTTCACGCGTTTCGTTTATTAGAGACAGTACAGGAAAGCGCAGTAACAAAAATAACTGCGATTCTCTTACGATGTCTTGCTGGCTGAGAAACAATCGTGCTCTTTTAGAAGAAATGACCAAGCATTTCAGAGAGTGAAGCAAAATTGACGCACCACGACTGGTTTGCTTGAACGGTATCCCACTTTTACCAAAAACAGCATGTCTGGGCTGTCCCTGCGCTACCAGCTCTGGGGCACATAACGTGCCAAGTTTAACAGAATACCGTAGGTTTAACAATATTTTTGTGAGGTATTTCTGTTTATTCTTACGTCTTTGTTACAGCAAACACTGAGAGATGAATAGCTGTGCGTTTATTCGATAGTGAATTATTTACGAATAGTTTTGTTATACAGAGTGATTCAAAATTGCAGACTACACTCAAGCATAGCTAATTTGTTTATGTTTTATGCTTGATTTAGGCATTAATGTAATAAAAAAACGTTCCTATAAACACGTGTTGCATAACGCTTCGATTTTGAGTTACAGCTAGGGAAATATTTCTTCCTGATGTCTATTCCATCGGTAAAATGACGCCATACAAAAATTCTGAAGACATAAATTAAGAGAAAAAATTTGGTAGTTTTATTGCCACGGCTTTTGACCTAAACAAATAAATAATGGAACCAAAAGCTGAGCGTTTTAAGAAAACTGGTTTAAAACACACGTTTGTAGGTTTGACGTAAAATAACTTTGTTAAATAAATGTAGGCTATACAAGTTTTCACCGAAACTTGTAGATTAATTCTGAGAAAATTTATACGTACGTCTGACTTTTACTAAAAACAAAAAAGACTAAAATTTGGTACCAACCCTTACTATTGTAAACAGAATGAAATTAAATGCTAAACTTCATAATTAAAAAAATTAAAACCAACTTACTGTAAAAAATTAAATCAACTTTTTAAATTTTAAAGTACATTAAATTGTTCGATATTTGAACAATATGGTGGCTACATCGAACAACTACTTTGAATGTATAGCATGTACATACTTATGTTAACACTTTCACATATGTTAATGTAATTTATAATTTTTAATTTAATTGTTTATTCTGTTTTATATATTTTTAAAACAATAATTAAATTCTTTATAAATAAATAAGATTTACATATTTTTAGTTTTTAATTTTAATTTTAAAATTGTTCTATTTTTCTGCATTTGTCCGTTTATTTCTAGTAAATTTTATTAAAATTGATTTTACTTGTGTTTGCTTTCTAATAACTTTACGCATATCAGTCTTCTCAGAATTAAATAATCCACAAGCCTGTTTAACAAATTATGCACGTATTAGTTATTTAACAAAGAAAATACGCGTATAAAAACGTCTGTTTTTCGGCTCTATTTTATTTTTACACTAGACTTCATAAAAATGTCTAGAATTATGGTTTTCGGAAACATTTTTTAAATATTTTGAGGTCACACACCATATAAAACCATCAAATTTTTTCCTTATTTCATGTATCTAGAAGTTTAGTATGGTGACATTTCACTGATGGATTAGAAGTCTGAGCGAAATATTTTGCTAGCCATAACTTGAAAACTAAACGGTTTTCGAACATTCTGTTTACATTAATGGTCTAAATTAGGTTTTGAAGGCTTACCATGCTATTTTGAATAATCGTGTATAATGTTTGTTTTCTAATACACTTTACTGTACATTGAAATCATATAAACTTAACCATCTGTACTTTACGGCATGGTATGTTCCGGGGTCACTTAAGATTAATGTTATGTTTGTGTGACGAATAATACACTTTGCAACAATAAAATAATAATAGACATGTGATAACGACAATAATAATAATGTGTTTGATAAAACAATTGGTACTATTAATATTTGTAAAAAAATATGTTCTGGCTAAAGTTCATTCTCTACAGTCGTGGGAATCGTCTTAGACAATCTCGTCAGCTTTCTTAAACAGATCGACTTTACTTGTATAAATACGTGTCTACGTACTTTTAGCAAACTGTGTGCCAAAGCGTTCAGTTCATCTAATCATATTTAGTTGTATTCATAAGCTATGTGTACATTGCTGAAGACTTAATTTTCAGCATCAATATTATTATTTTAAACTGTACTTTAATTGCATATTATGAAAGATACAGTTTTGTTTTGAACAGACAAACATTTTCTATCAGAAAACATACATGTAGAAAATGCTGTCAGGTTTCACTATAAAAACAACTGAGCTTGTAGTTTAGGACATGTTTTATTCTTCTGCACTAACCTAATCTATCCTGGTCTAACCAAATGTTTTGACTATTCTGCGTTGAGGTATATCTCAGTGGATCGATCGTAGTACGATATTTCAAGGTATAATGTACGAAAGGTTTGGTGCTGAGAAAACTATATACGTTGTATATGAGTGTAAACATAAACAGTAAACGAATATGCATTGTTTTAAAAAAGAAAAAACACTACATACTAAGTCAGCTAAACCATGATATCTGGAATTCCAGTACGTTATAACCCGCTTAAAACGTGGTTTACATTAGTCACGTAATTATCCACCGCATGTGTTAAAGTAGAGTGACATAGGAGTAATAAATAAAGAAAACGCAAAAATTGTACTTACAAATAAAAATGTACTACGTCTTCATAGACGTACTTTCATATAAACATACATACATAGACACGTTCACAAATTTACATCCATTCTTTACTAGTAGTTTTAATATTTCAGTTCTTGATGTGCAATTCTGAAAAATCCCCACACCGCAGTTACCACTATCTACTCTTTTAAGACATTTTGTTGTTTTTAAACCACTAATTTTTTAATGCAGATTCATTATATATCCTAGGAACTGAAACTACACTATTTTGCGTAAAACGTGCTAATTGGCCTGGAAATTTAATAACATCGTGTTCATTTCTTAGCTATTGCCTACAAATATTATTACCTGTAACTTACAGGTAACCTACAATACAGCAGTGACAGGTACCTACAGGTAGCAGTGACAGCGTATGAAGTCAGCCTACTTAGTCACGTTAGATAAATACAGTGAATTTTTATTTTAGTTAATTAAAATTAGATCAATTGAGTATTAACTACTCTAAAGAATAATTGCAGTTAGTGTGTAATCTGTCATTAGTGAAGCAGTGCTTCACTTGCTTCCCTTGACCGCACGCCACTGCCTGTAAGTTAACCTTTCTCAAAAGGAACTTGTATACCTACGTACATGCACACCAGCGGCAAAAGTGAAGTTTTGTGTTTGCTCTGTCTCAAAATCGTTCTGACAAAAACTTTTCCGGAAGTATAATACTGCCACGTTGAGGAAATAGATAGTCCTGCATCGATGCTTGAGTACATGATCCCTGGCACGTGTATTTGCGCCACAACGCATGAATTGTTCCAGGCGCTTAGAGATCATTCAGCACGACAGAATTGCGTAACGTTCTGCATAATTCGATGCTCTTCCCAGACTTTATTCGACTATTCTACTGCTAACGGCATCGAAGCCCGCTCTGCCACTACAATGCAAAGCGGCGGAGGTACAAAATTTGATTTCAAAGCTGGCAGTTGTTACACCTGGCGATTTTACAGTGCGGTACTTAATAGTTTTTGCTGCTTATTGAGAACTGATTATCATGTTAATTAGTGCAATACTGTAATAAGGTGACATTTATTGTTGGACAAATTTAATTTGAATAATTGTATATGAGTGCTTTCTTGATTTTTTGTCTAATAAAGTTTGTAATTATTAACTTCATTGGTGTCAGTTATTTTTTCCCACTGAACAACACGACGATCCGTGGGAACGTCGTCGTAACAATACTTTTTAAATTAGCTTGAAATAGTACATTACTTTATATTTTCTTAAATACGTTATGTTGCATGTATTGTATTTTACGTTTACCCATAACATAACATTATTTTATTTTCAAGGATATTTATTTTCATGGATTTTTCTGAATATTGAGATCTGCTTACTTTCAAAATTTATATATATATACTTTTTTTCAATACTTAAATGTATATAAAGTATCTTGTTCAAATTTTGTAAAACAAGTGATGTATTTCAATGAATAGGAACTTATGCCGACACGTAACTTATGTCTGAATTGTTACGTTTCGTAAATACGTTTGACAGAAACTGTACTGTTAAAGTACCGAATCTATTAGACAAATTACAACAGATAACGGTGAGTGTCTTGGAAATTAACGATAAGGTGTACATGCCTACAAACCTATTAGATATGAATAGTTCTATCTATGTATAACATATAACGTATATATTACATACTTTATACTTAATTATATACTACTTATAAATATTACAAACATACATATTTTATATGTCCGCATATCCGTATACCAAAATATTATGCCTGTATAAGTTACTGCTTTCATAGCAGGGGGATGTAAGTAAATGCTCATTCAGTTTAATAGATGTTTGCAGTCGGTTTAGTTCGTTCGTTAACCCTGTGCATGTACATAGCATTCTGGCGAGTTGTACCAGCGGTTTGTCTAATGTAAACACAGGTAAAACAAGGTTGGTAGTAGAAACTCGCGAATCCGTTAATCAAAGTTTGCAAACTTTGGAAACCGAACAAAGTGACGTCACCATTGAAAGAGTTATACTTTCAAATTTCCTAGACCCGGACACACACACACACACACACACACACACACACACACACACACACACACACACACACACACACACACACACACACACACACACACACACACACACACACACACAAGTACATCAGGGCTCATCTTCTATGCCCTCGTCTTTGTTCTTTTCAGCCAAGATATTATGCTACTTCTTCCTAGGTACATTGCTCTCTCTGCGTTCAGCCATTGCTTCAAGTCTGAGGTCACTGCAACACCGGAGATTCTGAAATACGCCAATATTTCTCCACAGACAAATGGCCACATGACTAAACATCACTGAAGACAACGTTGCCGTAAAAAATATTGCTACAACAAAATATCATCGACAGAATCCTACCGGCGACATGGGTACGGACATATTTCGTCAGGACATAATATTCAAAGGAGATGCCGACCCAGCGACATTTTGAACGTATGCACAGGGACGCTTTCTTCTGTTGACACTTGTGGACGACGCTATTTAGATATAAAATAGATATCTCAAACAGATATATACCATGTATCCCATATAGGCTTATAGGTTATACCCACAGTTTCTAACATAATTCTCAGTTATATACTGAGTAAGATCTCACCACAAGTTTACCTATTTTCTCTCGTTGTTCTTAAGTTTACATCGCTTTCACCACAATGTTTTACATATTTTGTTATTTTATGGCTATGATTTAAATTTATTTATTTGTTATGTTTCTGTGAGTCCATAAAACCTTTTAGATAATTGAAGCTATTAGTTGACTGATTACAAAATAATCCATTATTAACATTTTAAACATTGCACTAGAGTTGGCAATCAGATATTGTATTTCTCTGTTTTTCAATTTATATTGAAGGCTCCATTTTTGTATAGAGATTAATGTGTGTGAAAGAAATATAAATGTAATCCCATTTGGAAATCTAAGTCATGTGTGTTGCTTAGATGAAACGAATAGGTATACCTGTGGACCAGAGTAACCTTGGTATACCTCAGTGTTCACGTTCCGTCTGATCACCACAGACACGCATTGACTGTAGCGTGCTTGGGACTGTGCTTACCAAATACTGAATAATTGAAACACGGTAGCCAAACCCTGTACATTATTACACAATAACGTAGTGAGACTTAAGCTGTGTTAAGTTCAACAGCGAATTCGGCTCTCGCCTTTTCAAACACATAACGCATATAATGTTTTATAAAGTCATACAATTTAGATATTATTATATATTGAGTATAAACCATAACAGTTTACAGGAGTATAGGCTTGTCTTTAGAAAGCTAAGCCTAGGCAATGATAGACAAGAATATACGTGAGAAGATGTGTGCTTTCAGAAAACGTATCTAACCCGTACATACAGAACACAGACACGGATATTTATAAGGCCATATATAATATTACAGTATAACATATAAATCCCTGATCGTTAGGAATGATTTAGAAAGACTGCAGGAAAAAATATAATTGTACAGATCTTGGCCAATACGCCAAAACATAACAAAGTTAGTACATATTTTACAGACTTTTACAGTTAAAATTGCATTAATGTAGTTGTGCTGGTTTCTGCAGCCAAGTATAAGTTGAATAAAAAATGAAACTATGTTTTTCGTTGTCCAGTTGATACAGGAAGTTACTTTCTCTCGAATGTCATTTGGTAATTAGATAGGCCTACACATTTCTGATACTAACAGCCATACTAACGGAAAATGCTTTATACCAAAACTAAAAAAATACCTCATTTTTAACAGTTTTGATTAGCTATACTGCATTGTGGTTTCGGCTCATGCCTGAAGTTAATCCAATCCCGTTTACCTATAGAGGGGTGGGGATCATCGGTCTGGCTAAGGAAAGCTTACTTCAGTCAGTAACAATGCCACATCTATATTTGATCCCTTGCTGTGCGGTTCGTTATTGCACCTGATTAAATGCAGCTGAACCACGTAGCAGATCATGATCCTAATGCTTCTGGCATGAAGAAAAATAAACTTTTTTATACTCTTATAGCTTGATCAGAATTGTCTATTGCTTTATTTTGTAAAAACTACTTTAAAATCAACCAAATGTGTTTTATATGGTTGGTAAATTCCTTTCTTTCTCTTCTTGTTTCTTTTGTTGTTTTATAAACTTAAATAGATTTGAAACGAAAAAT
This sequence comes from Magicicada septendecula, assembly GCA_034769895.1. Classification (NCBI taxonomy): domain Eukaryota; kingdom Metazoa; phylum Arthropoda; class Insecta; order Hemiptera; family Cicadidae; genus Magicicada; species Magicicada septendecula. The sequence continues at coordinate 476,448,394 of CM068367.1, read as the reverse complement.
CTTGTTTTATATGTTTTAATGGGTTGTATATGTGTTAAAAATAAGTAATGTAAACATAATAAAAGGGAATATGAAATATGTAGAGCTGCATGTGGGATATTGTATTTTACTTCCTAAATGTTATGTTATTGTTAGTGCAGATAGGTAATACAATACATAAAAATTTGCAAAATTATAGTAAATTCGGGTTACGATAGTCAAGTGTGCGTGTGGGTGTGTCATGTGGATGCTATTATAAAACATTATATTGCCCTTAGTAATGAAGATATCAAGATCGGTCTTAGACGAAAATGTATAACAAACAATTTGTCCTAATTAAATATACTATTCACTGCATGCGAATATCTATTTTTTAATAATTCTATGTATGACTCGTACTTAAAAAGCCATAAAAACAATATATCGTTTTAGGCCTATACAAATTTTGTGCAGATGTGAAAACTTTTGACCAGACTATGCCAAACTTTACGGGATGATCTGACTGCAATTCCCTCCCTTAAATTAGATTTCTATACATAAGAAACAAGCAGCTGACTAATCAGAGCTTTCGAATTTCAGTCACTGATGCAAGTAGCCTTCTACACTAACGACAGATTTGGAGGAAACGGCCACAAAACCGCGAAATCACCACATTTAACCCTACAAACTCGGCGAGATAATCTCTCAATTACGTAAATATTATTAAGGAGTGTAGTTTCGACAGAAGTTACAACAGAGTGTTCTCTGTGTTATTGGTAGATTGTCTGCGTAGATTTGGAAATTCACTTCAAACGTGTTGGACATTTAGAAGACCAATACTGGTCGTACCGTAAAACTTGTGAAATTCGAACCCTGTAATAACCCAAATTGACTATGAGTCTCAATCAGCTACATTGTTAAGAACGCACAAACATTGTTAACGACAGTCGAAGATCAACTGTAGATCATCAGGTCGCGGTCTCCAGCTACGGACATCGCTGTTAAATTCCAAAACACTTTAGTGCATAGTGTTACAGAGTTTTACAATTACAATTACATCACTGTACAAGAGCACATCTACGGCACTAAATCAATTGACGAGACAATAGTTTGCATTATTAATAATAGCAACATATGGTGTCAAACTGTGGAAAATTTGTCAAAGACTTAGAACAGTTACTAGAGCGGTAGAAATGGATATCTGGAGACGATGTTTTGAAAAAACCAGAATAGATTCGATAACAAACATGCATCGGTATTGATATTATAGAGACAATAGAAACAAAACACTTTAAATGGTTTGGACCTGTTCAAAGAATAGATAGACAAAGAGGGCGTCCAAATGGACAACATTAAATTGAAGAAAGACAGGAAGACCAAAACGCACGTGGGAAGCAGATGACAGAGACAATGGTTACAAGGAGGTTAAAACAAAGGGATACATTAGGATAAAAGTCAGAGGTAACTAGAATGAAAGTGACGGTGGTTTCAGGGTGTAAATTGACTTGTTTACATATATAAATCTAAGTAAGAAAACAAAATAATTAATTATAGTAAATTCTGTTTCGGTCTAACGACTGATCTGTAAATTAGTTAAGTCTCTATATTTTAATTTATGTGTGTGTGTGTGTGTGTGTGTGTGTGTGTGTGTGTGTGTGTGTGTGTGTGTGTGTGTGTGTAGATATATACATACAGCAACACATTATATCTATTTTTGTATGTGTATGTGTATATCGCTAAGGCGGAAAACTGTTAAACAAAAGGGAGGACAAGCGAAAAGAGGCAAACAATGCATGCATGCATTGTTGACATTTTATCGATTTTGAATACGGAAGTGGTGCATTACAGATATTGAAATTCTCGTTTAATACATATAGAAAATACCTCACAAAAGTACCGCTTTGCCATCCGTGAATAAAGTTCAAGTAAGTTCGTTGTTTTGTTTTGCATTTACTCCAATTCTTCGTGTTTGCTACAGTGTTGTGTACTGCTAGAAAAACTTTTGTAATAATGAAAAAGAACACATTTTCATTTTCTTTATAGCGACTGCAACAATTTAAGATTAAAATAAATCATTTATTTTTTATATACATACAATTTTTATTTTTAACAAAATCTCAATTTTCCTAGATAATTGTCTATTTAGCTTGATGAAGTTGAATACCTTGGTACGAGTCTTGATTAAAAGTTGCTACAAACAGAAATTTGTTGTGTTTGAAGTGCTACAAACAAAAATGTGAATAAACATTCATTGAGGCAAAATTCAGATACATGAATATATTGTTGGGTAGAAACTCCTGGATGCCTGGGTACATATGCATGTAAATTTGTTTTCGTTAGTCGGAAGTAATGTTTCCTACATCTACAGGAAGTAATTCAGACTAAGTAGGCCTACGGAAGCCAAACAAAGTCAGTATAAAAAGCATAGAAATATGTAAAAAATAGATTTAGACATAATCTGTAAGAGTTACACAAGCAAACAATAAGTGACTATATAGGATTACGTTTAGAAACAAACAGTTTATTAAAACAATAAAAAAACAATAATATTTAAGAATTTATTATTTATATAAAAAATAATATTTATTCAATATAACACCCGTGTGCTGTGATCACTGCCTCGATCCCTTTTTCTGAAGCGCGAGCATGCTCTCTTCAACAGCTTTCGTCCAAGTCCGTAAATGCTGTCTCAATACTGGCGTGAAAGGTTGCCACGTTGGGGTGCCTGGACTTGTTAGACACCCTTTCAATAACGCCCCAAACGTAATAATCAAGGGGGTTCAAATTAGGACTATTGGGAGGCCAGAATTCCTTAGACCAGAAATCGTGCACGTATCGGAAAACCAGTTCTGCACTGAATGGCTTGTGTAAGCCTTTGCACTATCCTGTTGAAAGATGTACGGTCTCTCAGAGGCCACAGTTTGCATCCATAGCTTTGCTACAGCTCTCCGAATCTGCAGGTAAACCTCCACTGTGATGGTTTCTTCCTTTTTAAAGAAATATGGCGGTATGACGCCATCATCACCAGCGACGACGCTTAAGACGTGAACACTGGCCAGAAACTTCGTTCTGGCTACTACAGGGACATCCTCAAGTCATCCTCATGGGCAAGCCAACGGTCGTTCCTCCGATTCATTTTTACATCAACAGTAAAAATCTTCTCATCAGAAAAAACCTGAGGCGACCCACAGCTTCATGCTTCAATGAACAAAGAAGCAATAGCAGCGGACAACTCTCTTGAACTTGGCAGCCTCAGACAGCATGTGTTGTACCTTGAGCATAAAAGACGTGTATCTCAGACTCTTTTCTGCGATTTGAGGCATGGTGGTCTTACTCACCCCAAGTTTGGTGGGCAATTTACGAAGCCTGGGTCCTTCCGAAATGAGCTCTTGAGCCCTTTAGATGATACTTGTGGTCCTTGCAGTCTTCTATCACGAAAGGCTTTGCTTTGCCGGTTACCAGAACCTTCTACGGAATTCTCCGCTTCTGCATACTTTTGCACGATGTCATAAACGGTCGATCTCGGGTACCCGAAGAAGCGAAAAATTTCAGTCGGTGAACGGCTGGCGCGAAGCGCTTCAATTTCCGCCGCTCGTCGATTATATTCCACACTCGACTCACAAACTCAACCATTTTAAGGTTATGAATATCTTACGAATACAGCTGGCTCACCTCAACGCCAACAATCAGCTACTGTACAGTTAAAGTCAAAAGAAAGTAGTCAAATATGCTGTGGATGAATGTGAAGAGAGATCTGTAGAAGTATAACTACAAACAAACCAAAAACCTTCAAAAGTATTTCTTCAAGGTCTCAACAACGGCAAACTTATTTGGTTTCAACAAGGACGTCATCAGCAATTCAAATTTAATTATCGTTATAACGTATATAGACAGCATCATATGGACCTGCATTATACAGACTGCAGGAACACCTCAGGAGACAGTTGTTGCTATTAACAACGCCATTCACCGTCTACATGGTCGCATCTTATACGATGGAGGAGTTTACAACAGTGTTTAGCCAAACAATGAATAATTCAAACACTGCGCCCAGAGTTGAATACATTACTAAACAGTCACTTGGTAAGAGCTTAAGGTGCTATTACATCGCTACCCTTGCTTGGGCATAGTATTTATCTGTAATACATAGATTTGTGGCCGTAAATACTCTACACATTTTCCTTTAATAGAATTTATACACCGGACATGCAATATTTATCTATAAATTGAGACCAAAATTTATTTTTTATAGTATTTTATGTTACTATCATCATTGCAGAAGCTTGATCGGTGGAAAGGGTTACGCATTCCTTTATAGTGGTCATATCGTCAGTGTGAAATCGGACAAACAGGGCGGGATTTCCTCACACGTTATATTGAGCACATCAAAGACGTTAAGAATATACACCACATACGTACACAGACATCAACACAAATCTAAAAGTAATACAGATTACAAACAAGAACAAAAACCTAAACACAGAGAACTATTTGAAATATACAAATATTACGTAGATCAACCCGGTCTAATTTTAAACGATCACACACATTTTCAATTAAAAGAATATTTGAACACTACACAACATTGTTGTACCTACCACCACGATCTGAAGCATAGTTGACATCAGGACCAATTTCACAATAACGATATGACGAATTTCATGAAATTTCTACTCGACTTTCTACATTTTTCTACATAGAAAATAACCAGTATATTTTTTACTTGTTACTTTATTACAATGATAAAAGTACAATGTTTTACTCTTACTTTGCACGAATTATTTAAAGTATCATTATTTCAGATAAATTATTCTATTCTTATGGGAATTTTTCCTATGGCAATATATTGATACGACGGTCTACTTTGTCGTCGTATGGTACAGTGGAAACAAAATACAAGACATCAATTACGTCAATAATCACCAGCTTTAATTATCACAATTAAACAGTTTATAATTAACTCGTACAATATTTCCAGTTAGATTTGTCCACGCGCAATATCAATGTCTATTAACAGAGTTTCACACAATTATTAACACAATACTACTTCACTTCGACAAACACTCAATCCGCGCTAGCGAAAATCTCTCACGTAATTGAACTGACAACCCGGCTGCTATGGCTTTATATACGCTGCGCTGAGGTACAGTACAGCTTTCCCTCCTTAACTGAACGCCGGCGGCTTAATGCGTATCTCAAAAGGACTATAACTACGTAAAATTTAGTAAGAATCAGTATGTTTAGTGAATCCAGGACCATAATAAGAGCCAAATGTGCGAAATTATGAAAGTGATTGTTGGTAAGAAAAACGTAAAGCTTTCTGTTTCCGGGACGCTGAATAATTAGACGCTTTGGTCAGGGCCCGATTAAGGTATCTTGGCGCCCTAGGCTAATTATATTTTAGCGCTCCCTCACCTCCCATAGGCTACTCTTACGTTTATTTCCAAGAGGCTGAATGAAGCTTTCAACACACTACAATATATTTCTTAGTTAGGAATATTTCAAATATCTTACTGTTTATGGAAATAGTCTCAAGAATTAAAAACTGAGGCTATTTTTCAGAGATTGTTTTAGAGTTACACCTTCAACCATTTGTAGATTGCATGGCTTTTATAAGGAAAAAATTAACTAAGTAGTTACAGAATTATAACAGTTTTATTAAGTGTACATTTAACATAATTTACACAAAGAAGACAATCAGTTAAATATCTTGTGGATTTGTTAAGACTCGTGTAAAGTTCAAGCTAGATTCTTTTTTCTCGCTTTAGATTGAGCAAACATTTTGATTACCTAACGGAAATCAAGTCCTTTCAGAAACCCACTTTCAGTGAACAAGAGGGCTACACTGGTAGTTTATCCTAGCACAAATTTGAGCGTAAATAATTCTTCACCCTCTTCAAAGCTGAAAAAGATCTTTAGCCACTACAGTTAGTGACTGGCATAGTAAGAAAAATGCGCAAAGCTATCTCAGCATTAGGAAACATTTATCCTAAGTTAAGCGTTTTCAAAAATTCAACAATGGTTTTGCTTCAGATCGCTTTTTCTTCTTTTCTTGTTATGGGTTGACAGGTCCATAGTCTTAAAAACTGAGCTAAATGCACACACTCATCAGAAAATATCTGATCCACTGATCCAAGTCAACAGCATAATTTTCTAGAGGGTGATTAGCGTAATGCTAATTAATGCAATGCTATTATAATGCGAAGATATGAGCGACACCGAACTTGTCTGCAAGGAAAAGAGATAGAGGGGGAGGTGAATGGGTGGGGTGTAGGTGGATGGAATAGACATCGTGGTCAGAAACTCCACGAAAGTTGGGTGGCGGCTAAGTTCTATGAGCGCCTGCCGCCGATGACTCATAACCGGAGAAAAAAGTTAGGAAAGCACTTCTATTATTTATGTTCGGTTTTACCATAATTTCTCGCAAACAGGTGCCTGTGTTCAAAATGAAGTCAAATTTTTATCCTTGTAATTTATTACCAATTTTACATTTAGCTGTAAAATTTTATTATATTTTATCTAAAATTTTGCGCCCCCCAATGTGACGCGCCCTAGGCTACAACCTAGTCAACCTAGTGGTTAATCCGCCCCTGGCTTTGGTGTAGAAGGGGTCACTCTTGATTTGACCATCACCAAGTTCAGACGTATTTTAAAGAAGTTAAATAATTAAAGTGTTCGGTAACCTAACCGTAAATAGAGAGTGCGAGAGTAAAATCAACATTAATTACTCAAGAAAAGTAATATATTAACGGGAAAGAGAAATAAAAAACAAAAATTAAACGAATAGTGAATGAAAGTGGTATTCACCTTTTAGTTAATATAATGTATGAAGAATCCCAAATAATACAGAAGATAACTAACCTTGTAACGTAACAGTTAAAAGAAAGTGAAATTAAGCACACAAACTCACAGGTTAACCCACGTCCTGTGTATTATAGACATGAACGATTCTAATGAATCAGAAACACACTAATAAAGACTTGTAACTTATAAAATATTATTTATGTGTAAATAATTAATTAAAAGGAAATGCGCATTGTGTATTTAATAGTTCAGTTTAGATTCACTAACTAGCGCCACAGGCGAGTCATTGAAAAACTGTATTTCTTTTTGTAAATCTACAGCCATTGCTGCGCTCTAGTAGCGAAATTTTTGAAACCGTACTCAATTATAATTAAAGATTTGTTTTTCTTTTTATAAATTGTGTAAAAAAACAATATATTCATTAACAAATAACTTGGTTCTAAAACTCTATATACTTTTTTATTTTATGTACTGCAGTCCTGAGGTATAAGAGTAATTAATTCATACTATAGAATTAACAACAAAATAATTTAAGATTAACGGACCCAAATCTGAAAAAGATCAGTACAATATATGTTGCGTTTTGAAATTTAGCCGATTCACACATGATGTATACTTGTCCCAATATTTAAAAAATTCAATAAAAGGACGCCTAAAAACTGTTGCGGTATCAGTCTACTCAGTATTACCCTTATACTATTCACCAGGGTATTTAAAAAGAAATTATATTCATGATTAGACCTTTAGGACGAGCAACAAAGTTTTCACAATGCATGATGTTGCGTTGGTGTCTGTATTGTTAGGCAGGAACGTGGAAAGTTCTAGGAGTTTAATAAACCTGCGTACACGTATTTTATAGATGTAAAGAAAGCATTTGGTAAAACAACGCGACAGTATAAAAATACTTACAAGAAAGGAGATACCTACAAATTATAAACATCATAAAAGACATACATTACGAGTGAAATGTAATGGAACTCATAACTAATCGCGGCTAGAAAATAGTTCTGACAAGGTGATTCACTTATTTCGCCCAACTTTATGACTTGATAATCGACGAAATAATAATACCCGCGAATATAATATTACGACGGTTACAGCAATCATCGTATTGTACAGTGGAAACAGAATAACAGGCGCCAACAAATTACAAACTTCAATTAGACGCAAACAACAGTCAGAAATCAACAAAGGCACTCTTATACAATAATCAAGTTAAATTTGCCCAATATAACAACAATAAAATGCCACCTTCTTGCAATCTTGCACTAGCTAATCACTTTCCACTACGACTCAACTACTACTTCGACCCGCACTTGTAATATCGTCAGGTGTAACTTACTGCTAAGCCGTTCGCTGACACTAACAGATACTCCTCACAGGCATCAGAGAAATCTACCACTTTCCGGGCAAAATTTGCTAGAAGCTAGGCCAATGCACATCCTAAACACACTGCGCGTCGTAAACTGAGTGCCGTCTGGAACAGCCTCGAATGGTGCCGCGTGGTAAGTGATGTCACTAACTGTCTTTCATCTCAAAGTAGCATATGAAGCAGAGGCGTAGCTAGGGGGCAGCCGCCCCGGGCGGCATAGCCAGGAGGGCGGCAAAGTGAGGATAGATTTGAAAAAATGTTTTCAGTTTATAAAACTACAAACAACTTGTTCTTTATATGAATATTTCTTAAGAACTACAGGAATATAAGATTTTCTTAATATAAGATTAAGAACTACAAGTTTCAAAGAGTTTATGAAGTCTTTTATTTAAGGAAAATCAAACCCTGAGTGTCAAAATATTACAGTTAACAAGGAATCAACTTGCGTTCATAAAATTGATGTTATTAGCGACGAGGCTGTTGACAAATACTGTAAATTTAACGACGTGAATACTTCAAACTGTGAAAGTGTCAAAGTACAGTTACAAGATTCAGTTGGGTCTAGTACCATGGATGATGTTGCACCGTACAGTCTTTAAATTACAGGTAAAGAAGGACAGAGCAATATAGACCGTATTCCCGGTGCTGCTCTACAAGGTATGGAAGCTTAGCCAAGCGAGAAATCTCAATCCTTCCGAGATGTAATGGTGAGTAGAGGAATAAGTCAATTGCAGAACAAGTACAGCCATTTTCCTGAAGATGAAGCTGGACGATCCATAAACAAGTATTGGTTTGATAAAACCTTGCAAAATGGCAAAAAGGTAAATCGCAATTGGATGTGTTTTTCTCCAACTAAAAATCTCTATTTTACTTTTGTTGCAGTTTATTTCCACAAAAAACTATCAAAGAAGCCATTTCAATAGTAAAAATGGGATTTTGTCGTGGCAAAAGTTAAATCTCTGTATCTGTATCATGAAAACAGTCCTAGTGATCGCTCTGCGTTTCTTGAATGAAAGGAATTGGGACGTTCTTCAAACAAATAGGGATTTATTGATGATCTACTTCACGAACAAATTAGTAAAGCAGCTAAGAAATGAAAAGAAATCCTCGAACAAGTCACTGCCACAGTACAAACTCTTGCACAACAAAATCTGGTACTGATAGTACATCGAGAGTCATAAATTTATATAAATATACCTTATAGTCCGTCTTGCGGTCTTGTAGTTTTTCAATTGTATCACTACATGTTTCGAAAGTAAACTTTCATCATCAGGTGTATTATAAACTTCCTCCTATTTTCTAGGGCTCGTCAGTGAAAGTAAAAAACAATAAATAAGTAAACAAAATACACAAATATACTAGTCAATACGATTAACGTCGACATAATATCTCGTAGCAGTGCGCAATGTACTATTGTCAACACACAACTGAGTGAGTCTCAAAGTTCATTATTTATCTTCATTACTGTGTCGTATAATATACTGGATTTAAAAAGGAGTTGGTCATTGAGTAAACATTTGTTGTTAATTTTGGAAGCTCTGTAGATTTCGAATTCTTCTAGAGCATCCATGAGTCTGCCTTTGCTGCATATGTGTAAGGGTACTAAATTATCTGTGAAACTAGTGTAACTATGGTTTTCATTTACAAGATGCATGGCGAATGTCGACTTCAAATTTCTAATGTCCCTTTTCGGCATATGTTCTTTGAATCTTTCTAAAAATTTACGTCCAGTTTGGCCGATATAGAACTTGTCGCAGTCACTACATTGTATCTTATATACTCCTGAACTGCTTTCTATTGCTCTAGGTGGTCTTAGTTTAAATATATTTTTTAGATTGTTGTTTGTTCGAAAGGAGACGTCAATATTAAGTTTTTTGAATACATTGCTAAGAATATTAGGCATCACATTGGTGTATTCTCCTGTGACATAATAGTTCTTATCCTTGTCGGTTTTTCGAAATTTCCATACGTTTTTCCACTAGCCTACCGCACTCAGTCGCCACGTTGCGTTCAACGTCGGACTTTGACCTAGTCTCCAGATTCTTCTAGCGCCTGTAAATACGCAAATTATTCTCTCCACGGCTCGTTCGGAAAATAGAATATTATTAATGAATTTCAGCGGGGTATAAATAGACGAATCCAGTGGCCTGAAAAGTTCAGTTAACTTACACTTGGAAATTTCATTAGTACGGATCGAAACGAGAGTTGCGGTTTAGTGGAAAGTGATTATTGCATTAATTAGTGCTAAACTTTAATAACGTCACATTTATTATTCCTGCGTGTTGAACCCATTTAATTTGAGTTATCTCATAAGAGTGTGTGTTGTGAGAAAATTAATGTATGACAAATACATGTAGAAAGTATTATTTTTAAAAGCCGCAGTTGTCATTGATTTGTTTGAAACATAATTGTGTGCTGAAAAAACTAATTTTGCGTGAGTGTGGAATTATTTTCAAAAGATCGTCTTCATTTTCACACTTGTCGCATGTCACGATAATGGTAATTTTTGAGGTTAAAGAATATGCGTCATGATACACATTTACATGCGCTGCGTAACAGGATGTAAAACGAGATACTTTTTTTCCTTAAACCCGACAGTTTATATTCCTTAAACCCAAGTAGTTTATATTGTGACATGTTAAAATCAAGAGTTTACTACTGCTTACGCTCCCGTGTGCTCCAGAGTTTTTTCTATGCCACAGGCAAGGTCACAGTGCAGTCTATGGATACATAAGTAATTTCAATTATGCAAGCGTATTAGTCACTGTTTTCTGTATACAAGAATCGGTTATGTGGTACTGTATTTTGTCTAGGGACTATATACTATATACACAAGTTAAATGTAGAAAAGGTCTACGTATTGTAAGATTAATGAAAGAGAATGAGGAGAGGAGTAATGGTGAGTGTAGAAACGGGAGACAAGGAAAAATAGAACGAATGAGGAAGGTAGAGGCGAACAGAGAGAAACAGACAGAGGCAGTAAGAAGGACGAGAAATAAAATCCACATCTTACTGTCACTTTACCAGCTTTTAGAGTGCAGAAGTGGTACATTACAACAGATATTGGAAATCTCCGTGAACACTTCCTCTGACGCGACGTGTAGAGTACATTTGTTTGTTGTATTGTACTGTGCATTACCTCTTGTTGACACCAGTACTGTGTTGGCAACAAATCTTGTATAAGTCGCAGTTTCCTTGTACTAGCAGAAACTGGAAACATAAGTAGGCCTGAAAGGTAAAGGTAACATGAGACGTCACAATTAAACATTTATGGAAACTAATCATAATGGTATTTAATTAATAACATGGGCACAAGAAATATTGCTTTTCTTTGGACTGGAAATTAAAGGGTTAGGTAGTACAAAACATAAAAGCGTAATATTTATGCTAAAAAGTAATATAACATGAAAGTAATATACGTTTTTACTGTTGAGTTTGTACTAGTACAGTTCTTAGTTCTACTATTGTCCTAACAATACAGTCCTATTATTCGTTTCCTTCTCTGTTGTATTATATTTTTCTTGCGTTTATTTTTGTTTCTTTCTTTGGTATTTCTTTCTCATGTCTACGTTTTATATAATAGAGTCGATTCATCTTGACAATATTGTTTTGGCCTCTTAGGAAACTCTTCGTACAGAATTTGTTATTACCCCGAGAGAGAGAGAGAGAGAGAGAGAGAGAGAGAGAGAGAGAGAGAGAGAGAGAGAGAGAGAGAGAGAGAGAGAGAGAGAGAGAGAGAGAGAGAGAGAGAGAGAGAGAGAGACAGACAGACAGACAGACAGAGACAGAGATACAGACAGACAGACAGAGACAGACATAGACAGAGATAGACAGACAGTCAGAGGAGGACTTCCTTAAAACGTTACGTTTTGCCACCCAAGAAATGGATTTCAATTATGACGTGACTATATCCACTGTTTCAACTTCATGAAGTTAACAGTTAATTTTTGAAATTTAATCTAACTTGCGAAATTTTACCATCACCGACGACTGTTTCGGTCACCCAAACAGTCGTCAGTCGTCTTTACGTTAAATAAAAATTAATATATCTACGTAAATAAATAATACTCTATCAACAAGTGATAGAGTCAACATAATAATAATAAAAGCATTCATAATACATAATCAAAATGTAAAATATACAAATAAATATTGTCTATGAAAAAACCCACAACACTTACGAACACTGCAACACTTGCACAGCAACAAGTTTAAGAAAACACTGCGTCGACTGCCGATTGCTTGGGTGACCGAAACGTTGCATTTGCATTTTCTGCGATGGCAAAAGTCCCTCAGTTAGATTCAAAATCCAAATGTCTACAATTGGTTACAGCGAAGTTTTAAAGAAGTCGTCAATAATTTTAATTATAATCACACTTGCGAAAATATTTCACTGAGGACCGTCTCCCAGGTATGCCATTTCTTCACAGTAAATATTTTTAACATTCGTCGGTTATTATTAAAAATCTGCCATCCGTTTTGCAGTGCTCGACACTTTTGGTGTCTCTGGTCTCTGGTTTGGACGTTGATTCAAATTGTTTATTTCAATTATCTTCAGCATCGTGCCACAATATATTTTGTGCACGGTCCCCAGCTTTTCATGTTTCCGGACCAATGTGGCCTAATCTCCATATTTACCAGATCTGATTGGCTTATTAGAACATTGTCAGATTTTGCTTTAACTTCATCAAAATCTTTAGCGTATACTAATTATTTCATTCTTCCCTATGCCATAGTAACGTTTGAGTACTGTGCATATACAATTTCAAGATTTTTTTAAATTGACTTTTTACATATTTTTTAATATAGCGAAATAAAAATTTGAAATATACATTTAGAATCTTATTTATAGTTTTACTAGCGGAATGCCCGTGCTTCGCTACGGAGTTTCACGTTGTACGTAATGAAAATGTTAGTTTAATTAATAAAGTTCAATTAAAGTTGGTTTCTTACAAATAAATAGCTGTTGCCCACGACTTCGTTCGCGTGGTCTTCAATTTAATGCGATAATATATTTAGAACAGAATCTATTCTATTGGGTTACCATAGTAAACAGATCTAATAGTTTTTTAAGACCCCAAAGGACCCCCCAGAGGATCGTACCGAAAAAAACACCTGTCCTGTGTTGGTTCTCCCGTTGCGTAAAATATTTGTGAAAAGTTTGGTTGAAATCGGTCCAATGGTTTAGGAGGAGATGTGGAAGACCCCAAAGGACCCCCAAAGGATCGTATCGAAAAACCACTTGTCCTATGTTGGTTCTCTCTTTGCGTAAAATATTTGTGCCACGTTTGGTTGAAATCAGTCCAGTGGTTTAGGAGGAAATGTGGAAGACCCCAAAGGACCCCCCAAAGGACCCCGTCGAAAAAAACACCTATCCTATGTTGGTTCTCCCGTTGCGTAAAATATTTGTGCCAAGTTTGGTTGAAATCGGTCCTGTGGTTTAGGAGGAGATATGCAAGACTCCAAAGAACCCCCAAAAGAACTCCATCGAAAAAACACCTATCCTGTGTTGGTTCTCCCGTTGCGTAAAATATTTGTGCCAAGTTTGGTTGAAATCGGTCCAGTGGTTTAGGAGGAGATGTGGAAGACCCCAAAGAACCCACCAAAGGACCGCACCGAAAAAACACCACTAATTCAGAAACCTTCGCGGGCGTGTGCACAACAACTCACCGAAGTTTCATCGCAATTCGATGAATGGTAACTTATAGGAACGCATACGGGACAAACAAAGCAACATTCATTTTACTTCCATATTCCTTAAGGAAATGGAAGTATGGTGATGGCAAAAAAAAATCGTGTTCGAGATTATTGCAGATTCTGATTGTACTACACTCAAAACATGAAAAAAAGTTTTTTTCCGAAAAGTGTCTGTGTGTGTGTCTGTCTGTGTGTCTAGCTGTGTGTAGATTTTTTTTCTATGGCAAACGATAACTGCCGTAAATTCAAACAGAATCAAATAATTTTTTGCATACAGCCCTGATTTGTAGAGTACTCACGACCTATTGTTTTTGGTGAAGATCGGTTGAGGGAAAGGGGTAGTTTACCAGCAACGGTTTTTTTTTATCAAAGGAAATTTTTTTTTTGGCAAACGATAACAGCCGCAAATTCAAACAGAATCGAATAATGTTTCGCATACAGCCCTAAATTGTAGAGTTCTCAAGACCTATTTTTTTGGTGAAGATCGGTTAAGGGAAAGGGGTAGTTTACCTGTAACGTTTTATGTTTTAACAAGGGTATTTCCTATGGCAAACGATAACAGCCGCAAATTCAAACAGAATCAAATAATGTTTCGCATACAGCCCTAAATTGTAGAGTTCTCAAGACCTATTTTTTTGGTGAAGATCGGTTAAGGGAAAGGGGTAGTTTACGTGCAACGTTTTTTATCAAGCGTATTTTTTATGGCAAACGATAACTGCTGCAAATTCAAACAGAATCAAATATTTTTTTGCATAAGTCACTGAATTGTAGAGGACTCAAGGCCTTTTGATTTTGGTGAAGATCGGTTAAGGGGAAGGGGTAGTTTACCTGCAACCTTTTACGTTTTAACAAGAGTAAAGTACTTGAAATTTCATTTAAACTTTTTCAAACAATGGTAATTGTTAAAAATAAAATAATTTTGTTGCCAGGCAATAAAATTATAATTTTTTCATTTTAATGTAAATCTGTACATAGTATAAAGTAAAGTCGGTCCGTTTTCTCTCTGTGTTTGAAATCGCTAATCTCAGGAAGTACTGAACGGATTTTATTCAAGTTTTCGCCAATAGATAGAGTGTCTATCGAGAAACATTTATGTGTATAATTAATACATATATGTTGTACATTAGCGTAGCTATCACGGGTTATGTCAAGTAAGTGGTATAGTTTACATCTTATATATAAATATCGGTATGGAGAACCATACATGACTTCTATGTTCTAAGATTTATATTTAAAATCATATTCGAAATGATATATTCCATAGAAACTACATCTTTCTAATTATTGCTTCAGCATTAACCACAGTACTGTGGTCACTAACGTATACCACCTCACGTTTTCGCACTCGATTTTCACTGATGATGGCAGTCGATGGCACTGCCGAAAAGTCTGGTTTTACAGAAAACATTGGACTACGGCTAAACAGCCCGGGAAGCAATTTTAACAAAAAACTACTTCTTTGTAGCCGATAACGTAGTACACATAAAAAATTCTCCCCTCTCCGTTCAACTATAATTTTTAGTAATAGAAAATTACCCCCACCCCGTTCACCTAACTTCTTCATTTATAGATATTTCATCTACGTTTCTACAGTGGATTATTATGAGCTTCTTATCAGGATACTTTATTTATAAAAATTAAGTACTTTACTCTTGTTAAATCATAAAATGTTTCTGGTAAACTACCCCTTTCTCTTAACCGATCTTCTCCAAAATCAATAGACCTTCAGTCCTCTACAATTCAGGGATGCATGCAAAAAAATATTTGATTCTGTTTGAATGTGCGGCAGTTATCGTTCGTCATGGAAACATTTCTCTTGTTACAACTTAAAATGTTTCAGTTAAATACCCCTTTAACTGAAACCGATCTTCACCAAAATCAACAGACCTTGAGTTCTCTAGAAATCAGGTAAGTGTGCAAAAACTTATTTGATTCTCTTTGAATTTTCGGCAGTTATCGTTCGTCATATAAAAAATTGCCCTTTTTAAAACAAAACTTTGGTGATAAACTACGCCTTTCCCTTAACCAATCTTCGCCAAAAACAATAGGTCTTGAGTACTCTACAAATCAGGGCTGTATGCAAAACATCATTTGATTCTGTTTGAATTTGCGGCTGTTATCGTTTACTATAAAAAAAAGTTACCCTTGATAAAAAACCGTTGCAGGTAAACTACCCCTTTCCTTTAACCGATCTTCAACAAAAACGACAGGTCTTGGGTACTCTACAATTCAGGCCTGTATGCAAACAATTATTTGATTCTGTTTGAATTTGCGGCTGTTATCGTTTGCCATATAAAACACCCTTGATAAAACATAAAACGTTGCTGGTAAACTACCCTATTCCATTAACCGATCTTCACCAAAAACAATAGGTGTTGAGAACTCTACAATTCAGGGCTGTATGCAAAACGTTAGTTGATTCTCTTTGAATTTACGGCAGTTATCGTTCGTCATAAAAAAAATACCCTTGTTAAAACATAAAACGTTGCTGGTAAACTACCCCTTTCCCTTAACCGATCTTCAACAAAATCAACAGACCTTGAGTTCTGTATAATTCAAAAAGGTATGCAGAAGAGTATTTGATTCTGTTTTAATGTACGGCAGTTATCGTTCGTCATAAAAAAAATTACCCTTGATAAAACATAAAATGTTGCTGGTAAACTACCCCTTCCCCTTAACCGATCTTCACCAAAACAACAGGTCTTGAGAACTCTACATTTCAGGGCTGTATGCAAAATATTATATGATTCTGTTTGAAATTGCGGCTGTTATCGTTTGCCATATAAAATACCCTTGATAAAACAAAAAACGTGTCCGGTAAACTACCCCTTCCCCTTAACCGATCTTCACCAAAAACGATAGGTCTTTAGTACTCAACAAAACAGGGCTGTATGCAAAAACGTATTTGATTCTGTTTGAATTTGCGGCTCTTATCGTTTGCCATAGAAAATACCCTTTTAAAACATAAAACGTTGCTGGTAAACTACCCCTTTCCCTTAACCGATCTTCAAAAACACCAATATGTATTGAGAACTCTACAATTCAGGGCAGTATGCAAAACATTATTTGATTATGTTTGAATTTGCGGCTGTTATTGTTTGCCATAAGAAATACCCTTGTTAAAACATAAAACGTTGCTGGTAAACTACCCCTCTCCCTTAACCGATCTGTACCAAAATAAACAGATCTTGAGAACTCTACAATTCAGGGCTGTATGCGAAACATTATTTGATTATGTTTGAATTTGCGTCTGTTATCGTTTGCCAAACAAACAAAATTACCCTTGATAAAAAAAACCGATGCTGGTAAACTACCCCTTTCCCTTAACCGATCTTCACCAAAAACAATAGGTCGCGAGTACTCTACAATTCAGGGCCGTATGCAAAAAATTATTTGATTCTGTTTGAATTTGCGGCTGTTATCGTTTGCCATAGAAAAAATCCACACACACACACACACACACACACACACACACACTTTTCGAAAAATGACTTTTTTTCATGTTTTGAGTGTAGTACAATCAGAATCTGCATTAATCTCGAACACGATTTTTTTTGCCATCACCATACTTCCATTTCCTTGAGGAACATGGAAGTAAATATCGGTATGGAGAACCATACATGACTTCCATATTCTAAGATTTATATTTAAAATCATTTTCAGCCAAACAGCCAGGCTGTGTCTTACCTGCCTTTTTATTGCTGTATTAAATGAAAAATATTATATTACATTAAAATGAAAAAATTATAATTTTATTGCCTGGCAACAAAATTATTTTATTTTTAACAATTACCATTGTTTCAAAAAGTTTAAATAAATTTTCAAGTACTTTACTCTTGTTAAAACGTAAAAGGTTGCAGGTAAACTACCCCTTCCCCTTAACCGATCTTCACCAAAATCGAAAGTCATTGAGACCTCTACAATTCAGGGAAGTATGCAAAACATTATTTGATTCTGTTTGAATTTGCGGCTGTTATCGTTTGCCATAGAAAATACGCTTGATAAAAAAACGTTGCAGGTAAACTACCCCTTCCCCTTAACCGATCTTCACCAAAAACAATAGGTCTTGAGTACTCTACAAATCAGGGCTGTATGCAAAACATTATTTGATTCTGTTTGAATTTGCGGCTGTTATCGTTTGCCATAGAAAATAAAACGTAAAAGGTTGCAGGTAAACTACCCCTTCCCCTTAACCGATCTTCACCAAAAACAATAGGTCTTGAGTACTCTACAAATCAGGACTGTATGCAAAACATTATTTGATTCTGTTTGAATTTGCGGCTGTTATCGTTTGCCATATAAAATACCCTTGTTAAAAAAACGTTGCAGGTAAACTACCCCTTTCCCTCAACCGATCTTCACCAAAAACAATAGGTCTTGAGAAATCTACAATTCAGGGCTGTATGCGAAACATTATTTGATTCTGTTTGAATTTGCGGCTGTTATCGTTTGCCAAAAAAAAAAAAAATTTCCCTTGATAAAAAAAACCGTTTCAGGTAAACTACCCCTTCCCCTCAACCGATCTTCACCAAAAACAATAGGTCGCGAGTACTCTACAAATCAGGGCTGTATGCAAAAAATTATTTGATTCTGTTTGAAGTTGCGGCAGTTGTCGTTTGCCATAGAAAATACGCATGATAAAAAACGTTGCTGGTAAACTATCCCTTCCCCTCAACCGATCTTCACCAAAAACAATAGGTCTTGAGTACTCTACAAATCAGGGCTGTATGCAGAGAATTATTTGATTCTGTTTGAATTTGCGGCTGTTATCGTTTGCCATAGGAAATACCCTTGTTAAAAAAACGTTGTAGGTAAACTACCCCTTTCCCTTAACCGATCTTCACCAAAAACAAAAGGTATTGAGAACTCTACAATTTAGGGCTGTATGCAAATAATCTTTTCATTCTGTTTGAATTTGCGGCTGTTATCGTTTGCCATAGGAAATACCCTTGTTAAAACATAAAACGTTACAGGTAAACTACCCCTTTCCCTTAACCGATCTTCACCAAAAACAATAGGTCTTGAGAACTCTACAATTCAGGGCTGTATGCGAAACATTATTTGATTCTGTTTGAATTTGCGGCTGTTATCGTTTGCCAAACAAACAAAATTTCCCTTGCTAAAAAAAAAACCGTTGCAGGTAAACTACCCCTTTCCCTCAACCGATCTTCACCAAAAACAATAGGTCGCGAGAACTCTGCAAAACCGGGCTGTATGCAAAAAATTATTTGATTCTGTTTGAATTTGCGGCAGTTATCGTTTGCCATAGAAAAAAAATCTACAGACAGACACACAGACACACAGACACACAGACACACAGACAGACAGACAGACAGACAGACAGACAGACAGACACACAGACACTTTTCGGAAAACGACTTTTTTTCATGTTTTGAGTGTAGTAGAATCAGAATCTGCAATAATCTCGAACACGATTTTTTTTGCCATCACCATACTTCCATTCCTTAAGGAATATGGAAGTAAAAAATGAATGTTTTTTTGTTTGTCCCGTATGCGTTCCTATACCATTCATCCGATTGCTATGAAACTTCGGTGAGTTGTTGTGCGCACGTCCGCGAAGGTTTCTTCCACATCTCCTCCTAAACCACTGTACCGATTTCAACCAAACTTGGCACAAATATTTTACGCAAAGGGAGAACCAACATAGGACAAGTGTTTTTTTCGATACGATCCTTTGGGGGGTCCTTTGGGGTCTTCCACGTCTCCACCTAAACCATTGGACCGATTTCAACCAAACTTGGCACAAATATTTTACGCAACGGGAGAACCAACATAGGACATGTGTTTTTTTCGATACGATCCTCTGGGGGGTCCTTTGCGGTCTTAAAAAACTAATAGATCTGGTTACTATGGCAACCCAATAGAATAGATTCTGTTCTAAATATATTATCGCATTAAATTGAAGACCACGTGAACGAAGTTGTGGGCAAAAGCTATTTATTTTTAAGAAGCCTACTTTTAATTAAACTTTATTAATTAAACTAACATTTTCATTACGTACAACGTGAAACTCCGTAGCGAAGCACGGGTATTCTGCTAGTCATGTATAAGAGAAAATATATCGTGCGTGGCAGGCAAGCATATCTCAGTTATGTACTGTTTACGTTTCCATTTTATTATTATCACTACCGCAATAAAAAGGCATGGAAGACACACACACACACACACACACACACACACACACACACACACACACACACACACACACACACACACACACACACACACACACACACACAATTCGCGTTATTTGTGGCCTCATTCATGTTTATTTTCTTACATTTGCACGGTTTTTAAATGGAAAGTGCCGAACCCATACCAACATAACGCATACAAGCCGAAAAAGTGTCCAGCGTGGATAGCGATTTGCTTCCTGTGGATCGCTGGGCAGTGTAACTGCACGTGTTTACAGAGGAACGATTCATAGACAGACTTTTCGTCTTTAGGGAATGAACCCTCTGCAAGATACTGAGGGTCCATGAGTGACTTCGGAGCGCTCCTTCTTTTCCGCGTGTTTGTTCTGTGAAACGTACACTGTAGATTCGCAGATTTATTCTAAGCAACGCTCAATAGGAAATGTTGAAAATTTTTGTCCACGGTGAAACCTCATACACACTAAACCTGCTCTGATGTTTTAATTACGGACATCATAATATTAAAACTTTGGAAACTTGAGCACTACTTAATGGAGATCAATCATTAACTTATACAAGCCATTAATTTTATGCATATTTTTTATATATATGTGTACAACGTTATCGGCAACAAAGAAGTAGTTTTTGTTAAAATTCCTTCCCGGGATATTTGGCCGTAGTCCAATGTTTTCTACAAAACCAGACGTTTCGGCAATGCCATTGACTTCCATCATCAGTGAAAATCGAGTGCGATAACGTGAGGTGGTATATGTTAGTGACCACAGTACTGTGGTTAAGGCTGAAGCAGTAAGTAGAAAGAAGTAGTTTCTATGGTAATATTTCATTTCGAAAATGATTTTAAAAATAAATCTTAGAATATGGAAGTCATGTATGGTTCTCCATACCGATATTTATATACAAGATAAATGATTTATATTATAGTTTTGCGTATATTTATTAGTTTATATTTGGAATAGTTTGTTTTGAATTGTCATAAAATTTAAAAGCCTTTTTAAAAAAATTCAACTTCAAATTAAAGTAAAATTAAATTTATAAAAATTTTAAAACGTGAAAGCCTATTTTCATATAAAGAACGGTTTACACTGTATCTTATGTACCTTAATACAATATCTTATTTTATCAACATGTATATTATCACAGTAAACACAGATTATATAATTTCTCTAAAATCACTATATAGTACTGATAACAGAGAATGAGGTGTATATTACTAGTATTAGTATCCCAGGCACTGAAAACATTCAGTAATTTCAGAAGAATTTACATTCTTCCGCCAAAAGAATCCAGGTATTATGGATTCTATTTAAAACGCATCCTAATTAAAATTTATCTATTTTATGTTTACTAATGATTAATAAATTAATCTACATACATGCACAAAATTCGTAGATATGGTGTAATGTAACTGCTTCTTTCCCCCTTCGCATATCATCTCATAGGTTAACTATTATTCCAAGGAGAAGTTACAAAAACTACCTAATAGTAATCAAGAATAAAATAGTAAAATATCTAGTTACAGAATACTGCATTATAATTTTTTTGTTTTATTACATTTATTTTAATTTAATAAATTTGTTATTTTTCTGTGTGCTAACACAAGCTATAGAATATTGATGGAATATTTAAATACACACTGATGTATAACAATTACATTATATTTCCTCGTGTCTATTTAATTTAGTTAAATAAGATTGTACATAGCTGTTTTAACTGTATATATTTTATTATGATTATATTGGAATTTTTTACAAATAATGTCTACCAGATTAACATACTATAATTTTTAAACTGTGTGTTATAACGAAATCTATATTTACTTTTTTAATACTTTGTAATGCCTAAGATTTTTTTATAAGTATTAATGTAATGACAATTTTATATTTAATGATAAACGTCTTATTTATGTTATTATAATATTATCACGCCAGCCCAAGACGCATAACAAAACATGTTTTTACACAACGACCGTTCTCTGTATTTCGTAACATTATAGCTCAGAAAAATTTTATATAGGAAACAACTGTAAATAGAATAGTGTTTTACAAAAAAATTTAGAAGAAACAACATTGAACAGGTAAATGTCAGTACATTACAGTTTATTCCAGATAATTACAACTTCATGAATTTAACAGCTTCAAACATTGAACAGGTAAATGTCAGTACATTATAGTTTATTCCAGATAATTACAACTTCATGAATTATCTGGAATAATGGAAGATGAAGGCCACCCAAAAAATTACGTTACGCCACTTACTATTTTTGTTGACGCTTATAAAAGGCCAGGCTGGGTAAACGGTTATATGGCGAAATACTGTATAACGCTATTTAACTGTGAAGTTTGTGCTAAGTGTTATGAGTAGTATGTGTGTGAGTATTATAGATTTTAAGTATTTATGCAGATCAGTAATTTTGAATATCTGGGCTGTAATATATCTTACATTACTAACAATGAAGTGATGTAAAAGCTGTACAAATTAAATCACATACGGTGGATCATCAGAACAACTCTAAAATCAACTAAGACAAAACAAGCTTGGAGTTCTACAAGGTGATGGCTCTCCCCAAACTTCTCTACGGGTCTGAGAATTAGACTTTAGCGGTATCCCAGGTCAGTCGTATTCAAGCGACCGAAATGAGTTTCTCAAACACGTGGCAGGTAATACGCTTCAAGATTGGAAAATACATGTGATGTACGGCAGGAGATAATTACTATGAGTATACTTGATAGAATTGCCCAATATCGGCTAAAATGGTTCCAAAATTTTAACAAAATCGATGCCTGCCGCATTCCCAAACAGCTATGGAATTATAAGTCTAAAGGGCAGAGAGGTGTAGGACGCCCAAACAAGCGTTTGAATGAGCAGCTCTAGCCTATGTGCTTGAAACCGGAACAATCTATATTTCCTGTTTAACCCTTGCTAAAGATGATTATGATGTGATATTTATGCTACTTTTTTCCGCCCAAGAATTCTAGCAGTTCGGCAGGCCAAACTGCTTTATGTGAGCTGTTTGGCATATAAGGAAAGTAGTCTACCCAGCACTATGCTGCAGTTGCACAGACTTCAAGATTAGTAGCCAGGAGCCGTACCTCCTGTTCTGCTGAGCATCAATTGTTATCGACTCATATAAAGTGTTTGAAACTGCGAATTTCTAAATCTACTGGCTATAAAATCTACTGGTTTTATTTAGTACGTAATGAGTACCTGTTTTTACAACTGTTGTAATATGAGTGCTATTTCTGATAAAGTGTTAAAAAACACACCTGGCAATGTTGTATTCTGTGGTATGCAAGTAAGTCTACTCAGTTATTAATTCCTATCACGCAATAACATTTATATATTTGAAAAATTTTACAATTAAAGGAAAACAGAATTTGCAGTATTAAAATATAAATTAAAAGCGGAGCAGTACAGCAAAAACGTGAAAATTAAATTGTGTCAGTGAGTTGAATCATCAGTTAATCGATCTGATGATGGTCAGTCAATTATGTCATCGTTGAGAATGACAGCAAAGTGCGTACTTCTTTCATATTTGACCGGAGACGACGTTATAGGCAGGATTATGTGCCACTTGACATTTGTTTCAAAGAATATTCCAAGAAAACATAATTTATTTAATGCATTTCCTTGAATTTTTACGTCGTCGATCAAAAAAGCCTACTTAAAAAGGCGAACGCCTTTTGACAAGAATATGACCTTCAAACATATCAAAAAAGAAAGTTTTGTGGAAATTTCAAATCAATTTTATTTATGGTATCGCAGGCTATATGTTGACAAGCAAATTGTAATTGCGTAAAACAAGCTTTCCTTCCATCGAACTCTGTGTGCACAATTTGAACAGAAAATCGATGTTAATAAAACACTGTTACCGTTTATGAATTAAACGGATTATGAATAAAATTTTACTAGTTTCTGATAACAAATTATTATAAATTTAGACAAGCGGTCAGTTTAATAACAGTTTTTTGCAAAACCCATCAAATACGATACTGTAACGTGTTGAACATCCTCTTATATTTTCACAATGATCAACTATTGATGTAAAAATTATAATTTTTATAATGTAAATTTTTTATTATTGTGTAAATAAACAAATACGTGTTTGTATGTGCATGAGTGAGTAAGTATATGTTGTGTGTGTGTGTGTGTGTGTGTGTGTGTGTGTGTGTGTGTGTGTGTGTGTGTGTGTGTGTGTGTGTGTGTGTGTGTGTGTGTGTGTGTGTGTGTGTGTGTGTGTGTGTGTGTGTGTGTGTGTGTGTGTGTGTGTGTGTGAATACGCCTTACCCGATGAGCGTGGGACTTCAATTATTTGTTACACAATAACAAATTAAAGTTAAAATAGAGGCGAGTGGCTTAACTGTAAGCTGTTCTTGGGGGGTGGGATGTTGATAACACATTGTGGGTTGGACTCCCCACTTTCCTCAAGAAAATTAGAAATGGAGGATTCTTCCCATAAAATTTTGAAAAACACTTTAAATATATACGTAAGGCTGCAAATACATGTGTTATCTAGCAAGTGTTGGGCAATCGTCATTATCAACAAAATTCGAACGTTATTTAATTAATTTACAGACATTGTAATTCCTTTTATTTTTATAGTTATTTGTCACAGTGTTTATTCCTTGTTTTAACACAGTAACTGGTTTAGAAACAGATCTATATTAAATGATTATTATGGAGATTCGCACATTCAGGTTTGATCCCCTGATCTCCCACGTAGTTTCGTCACTGTTGACAGTATGTTATTCTCTCTACTGTCGATGTTGAGCTACGCGTTTGTAGCTAGGAAAAAATGACCTCTTCCCGGAAACGTCTGTACAACATCGTCCGCGAATTAACTTTTAAATGTTAGTTTATATAAATTAGGTAGGTGTGGCATGAAGGATTAATTTACAAGTTAAATAAAATATTACCTAGACAATATGAAGAAATCCTTACCTTCTACATATCTATTAAATCGTTTAGAGTTAAACAAGAAGAAGCATATTCAGACCTAAAAGACGTGCAGGCCGGAGTACCACAAGGCAGTGTTCTTGGGCCTGTCTTGTATGTATTATTTACCACTGACATACCAAACTTGGAACAAGCAAAATTAGCTACTTTTGCTGATGATACAGCTTTGCTTACAACAGGGCAAGATGAGGTTATTTTAACCCGATTATTACAGAAAGCTTGCAATACCATGTATGAATGGACCAAAAAAATGGAAAATTAAACTTAATGAAGCCAAATCGGCACACATTAATTTCACCAATGCAAGACTTATTAATCTTCTATCATTGGTCATAAATGGAACGGTAGCTCCTTATGAAAACAAAGCCAAGTAACTGGGTAAGACATTTGATACTAAACTGAGATGGAAAGAGCATGTAAAAAAGAAAAAAGATGAACTTAACATAAATTCCGACAATATAAATGGCTCGTAGGAAAACATTCCAACCTGTCTGTGTACAGTAAAACTCTGATCTATAATTAGAAAATTAAACCCACCTGGCTGTATGGAATTCAACTCTGGGGGCACGCGAAAGATAGTAACAACAGGACAATACAAACATTCCAAAACAAAGTTTTGCGGACCATGGTGAATGCACCATGGTATGTTAGAAACGCCGATATCCACAGAGATCTAGGTATTCCAACAATTAAAGAAGAGATTAAAATGTTTGCGAAGGAGCATGAAGAAAGGATTTACCTCCACGAAAATGCAGAAATTTTTCAGCTGCTGGACAATCAACACGTTTTTCTAAGACTGAAGAAAACAAAGCCATTTGAACTTGTGTAGTGTTTTGTGTTACAAAAGCAGAGCATTGTGCACGAGTGAGAGTGTTTAGTTAAAAACACTAGAACTAACTAAAGGATGTCATTGGACTTAATTTGGCTGATATGTATTTAGTATTAAGAGGTATTAGAGATAATTTGATGGTTGGTCTTACAGACCAGTTTTAACATGTTTAAGTCAATAGTAAAAAAAAAAATAAATTAATTTGGTAGATACGATTACTTTACTTTTACTTTGCTAGTGGACACTACAATTTTTTATTAATTATAGTAAAAAAGTATTTATAATCTAGCTGTTACAGAATAAGCGTTTACGAAGAAATTAGTTACTTCTGACAGATTAAATGTAGAAGAACAAAAATTTGACATTGTGCATAGAATAAAGTAGTAAACAACGGTTTGAAAGAAAATTTGTTTCATAGGTATTATTTCTACAATAGTTAGACAAATTTGATCTTGCACTAGACGAGAAAAAACACTGACTTCTTTCCTGCGTTACAGAATTGATGTATATAATCTTGAAAGTGTAAGCCTACCTTACTTTAACATGCCAACGTTAAAGTAACATTTTTGTAAAGCTTTCAAAATCTTGTTGAAAATATTGCCCATATAGTTGCGCCTTAATTTTCAAGACTTTGAAGGTTGTACCGCTCTATATATTTACTATAATAGAAATTCGTACCCGCGCGTGTGTGCACAAGCATGGAGTATAACTATATCTGGTCCAACAAGATTCAGCTTTTTTATGTTTCCTTAGAAGAGGCAATCATGTGCGTTGTATTAAACGCAGATTTTGTGGACTAGAAGCTTATCAAGTACTCATAAAGTTTTACGAGCACGGAACTGCTACGTAAACCAGTATTTACTTGATGTCGAATGTTGATTTTATACAGTCTTTAATAGGAACAGCGAGTTGTGTAAAGTGTATATAGCTTCTTTCACAACGCCGCATGAGCCATCTGTGAATATCTGTTTCGTCTTGTTATTCCGATTTCAAAATCACATCTAGTCTTGGTTTCACACTCGGATGAGACAACGGGCAAGATAGGGAAATACATTGCGCTTATGGATTTCACTTTCGCTACTATTACGCGACTTGAAAACCTCGACCGATAAAAATGTGATAAGTCTACAAAATGTACACAGTAGTAACAGTATTCTAATTCTTCATATTTTAGTATATTTTAAAGACATTAGCCCCAAAACTGTGTCGGTAAATATAAAAAATGCAATAAAACCATTCCACACTCGTAATAAACTAGCGCAATAAAATACAAACTAGATGTTCTTGCTCCTTAACAATATTTTTTTTTGCACATGTAGTCCAAATCACGTACATGATGTTAATGCTACTTAAATTGAATAATATCCTTGTAATAACAAAATAAAAAATAAAATTTTACATCAAATTTTAATTGTTCTTAGTCGTGAGGCGTTGAAACTAGCCTGCAAGAAACTTTTCCCTATTTCAGATAGACAAATACATTAAGCAAGTTAATTGAACAGAATGATTCAAACTTAATTTTTATCTAACTCCTAAAGATCTATCTTTTTTGATTTCCACATTATTAGGCGATCTTACAAATATATTTCAGCGACTGCACTGAAATACATTTGTAATAAATTAAGACTTAAAAACAATAAAGCTTGTCCGCGCAATTTAGGAAATCGTAAATTGGAATAGATTATTTAATAAATACAAATAATTATTGCTTGAAGGAATAGCCTTTTATTTAATGAGATACTTGTACAGCTTTTGTTGAGGGAAGCTTTTTTGATAATGATAAACGTATTTATAAACAATAATACACCGAAATAACTCTTTATTATTAGTGATATGATACAATGTTTTTAATT
The DNA here is from genome assembly GCA_034769895.1 of Magicicada septendecula. Classification (NCBI taxonomy): domain Eukaryota; kingdom Metazoa; phylum Arthropoda; class Insecta; order Hemiptera; family Cicadidae; genus Magicicada; species Magicicada septendecula. The sequence continues at coordinate 476,420,752 of CM068367.1, read as the reverse complement.
TAGAGAACATGACACTTAGTAATTATGTATTTTAGTGTTGATCCAAATACTTGTTTCTTTCAAATAAAAGTACTATTGACTACCATGACGTAATGGACGGTGACTTTCTTGAGCTATCTGAAAAGTGGTCTTCGATCAACTACTAACAAATTTTGAGAAAGGAAGTGTCATTGTAATGCGTAATGCACCCTACCACTCCAGACACCTTGAAAAATTACCAACATCAGTATGGACTGTTGGAAACATTACTGAACGGATGTCATAAAAAAAAACATAGAATTCACCGAGGACAGTTTACAGAGGGAATTGCTGGCACTCGTAAATGCCGTTAGGGAACAGTATTCCATCTATGAAAGGGGAAAACTGGCCGAAGAGAGACGTTTTTATTGTATGTAGGCTACCACCATATATGGGATTGTGAACTGAAACCCATTGATTTGGCTGGAGCAAAGTGAAAGGGGGTGTAGTCAAGAAGAACACGCAGTTTACAGAAAAGTTAATTGAAGGCTTCATAAAAGATGCTCTTTCCTATGATACTGAATCCCAGTGAAGAATTACTGCGACCGCGTAGTAAAAGTGGAACAGACTTTTTGGGATGCAGACATGCAAGATGATGTAGAGCCCCTCATAATGCGGTTAACTAGTAGCATCAATAGCAACGACTCCAGCAGAAGTTCTTCAAGTACTGGGGAAAGTGAAGATCGAATGAAGAGAAGATCAATGCAGGGTATTCACCCATTGCTATAAATTCAGCACTGCATAGCACAGCACATAGGCTGTACAGGCGCAAAGGAAAAGATATATGATGGCACCCAATATATGTTTAAGGTAATGTTTGCTATTTGCAAATTTACCCATTAATTAAAAAATTATACAGAAAAAGGTTTGCTCAGTGAAGTGTTAGTTAACCTGAAATTAAAGGTTAGTCCTGGTCAGGAAACCGAGTTATTGTTACTAAGACGGATACGTATTTACTAAGAAAATGTCTATTTTTATAAATAAAAGGGATATAAGTGTAGGAGGGATGTCAAGACTAAAGAAGAAAGAAAATAGAATACCAAATGAGAAGGTTATGGAGAAATTATACTGAGAGCACATTGTGAAGGCAAATAAAGCACAACGAATGAGATGGTGTGGACATGTGTGTAGGCAAAACGGCCAAACAAGTATAAAATAAAAATTATATAAATTGAGATGACGGGAAAGAAACACAGATAAAGGCAAAAGAAGCCCTGGGATGATCAAGTTACAAATGTTGTCAAGACCTTGAGCGTGAAAGGGTGGAAGATAGCGTGAAGGAGATCGTTAGAAGCTGCCAAGCGGAATGTAAAACTATGGCAAATGTGCAGTGTGTCGTCACCAGCATAGAAGCTGAAGAGTCAGAAAGGAGCAGAGAACTCAATTTCCGCAACGGATAGTAAGCCTTCATGGTGTCGATTTCCAGACTAGTTCGTTCTCCTGTCTCCTAGGTGTGCATCTACTTACTTATAAGAGCTCTATCATATTTGACAGTAAAAATTCTGTTTCCTCTTTCATAAACTTATTTTGTAAATCCATTATTTTCACGAAATTATAACTTCAACCAGATCTTATATCTTCTGTCTTGCATGTCAACAATTGGACAATAGAGTATGTGATTTTAACATTTGACGATCTCAACTGAGTAAAGGAATCTGATAATGGAACATATGTTCCGAAACGCGTAATTCTAAATATTAAAACAAAATCATACGACGGATCCAAGGTAATTTATTAATTTATGTCAACAATTACTGTGTTTTTACCCTTCTCTATAGTATCACTATATCACTTTAGTATCACTCATATTCCTTACTGATTTACTTCGCACATCTCTTCTGCCAATACTCTGTCTAGAGACATCTTAAAATTATTTAACATGTTCTCCACATATGCTCTGAGTAGGATAGAAAACTTTGTGTACGTTCATTTGTAACTCTTTCCTAATTATTCAACTTTTTATAACTATGTTTTTATTCATATCTATTTTTGCTGCTACACTTAATAATTTTAGACGACTCCTTTAATTTTTTGTCGGTCAAATAATACAATCTATCGGCAGTTTCATGTCTCTGGTAGCAGTTTCAGTTTCCCCTTGGTGTGTGCTGCTGCTCCAAGGTTTATCAGCCGAAAAGCTTCACTGCTGTTTTCCTTATTATAACTTTAAGCTCATCAAAATTACTGTTCTCCACCTCCTCCGCAGTCCCTTAAATTTTCCACCTATAAACTCAGTTCATGTCTTCGTTTTCTTTTTCAACAAATTGGTAATTGAATCAGCCGTGTTTTAAAATTTATATATATCTATTGTTTATCTCAATACTTTTAATCAATTTGTCTAGTGTCTTTAGACTACTTATTCTTTACACCTGATCCTAATCTTATTTTTATTAAATTTTCTATATTACATTCTATCATTCTTTGCTTCTTTACATTTTTAAATATGATCTATTTCTGTTAATGCCACTGGATCTATTCTCTTTTTTACAATTCTAGTAGACGTTATCGAGAGAGAAATTCTATTAAACATTTTCTTCTCTATTTGTAGCCATCGAAAATCACCATTTGGACCATGTTACAGTCGGATAACCTGTCTCCATTGACACGCTGTGATTATATATTTTTTTGAAGATGACTGAAGGCGGAGCTGTAAGTATCTTTATTCGTGTTTCAATGACATTATCAGAGACCTATAAATAAATGTCAACAAGTCTTTAAGATCAAACGAACACACACACTCTCTCTCTCTCTCTCACCCTTCAACTACAAGAGTGTAAAAGTCTGTTTAGGTTTTGTATCAATTCATGAGACTGTTCACTCGAATGTACAGTCAGTATGCTTGAACTCCTAATGTAAGGTTTAATTACTCTTTCTCTCACATTGATTTGTTTATGCATTCTTATGATACTTGAATTTAGAATATTAGTTAATAATAATCATCTACATTGTTCCTATAAATGTTTAGTCTTTACTTCACATATTGCAGTTGTCTATTTAACTATTACAACACCATGGGTAATCAGGCTAATTAAATCATAATCACCATGTCTAGAGCAACGAAGAGTTCTGTGAAGTTTTACGTCCAACATCGAGTCAGTGGTAGAGCTTGAAATTACTTACTCCATAATAACCAAACCTTAGTTACCAACTGACCCAGTTTGGAAGGGCTAAAGCTGGGGTCATGTCCGACTTGCAATTAGTGTTCATACTTCAGCACTCTAAAATGTGAATTTACAGCACAGAAATAACTTGTCCGAGAAAGGTCCATTGCTCAGAGAAATAAAGTTCATACAACTCGTAAATAGGAATATCTAAATACTAACCCACAAATCTAATTAACAAGCCACACATTCCTTGCATAATGTGTGTGTGCCAGGTTTTGAAATCGTAAAACGTTTTACAATTCTCATTTTCCTTAATTTTCCTGCTCCCTGCTTTTCCAGTTGTTTTATTCTTACATTTGTATACCCGTGCCTGTACGTATTGGTAATTTCCGTGATAATTTCTCTCTTCCTCTCATTCTTCTTAGAAAAAAGATGCCAAATGCAGATTATTTATGGACATATGCCCTTTAGTACTTTTCGAATGTCCCACACCAGATCAATCTCACATTTGTAGAAAGGTTTACTGCACATTTTTTGTAATGTTAAAACGATATGCAGTTTTAGAATTACATACATATATTCCGTTTCTATTTCCCTTTTATAGAGACTCCTGCGAAAAAGTAAAACTGCCGCACAAGAGTAATTCATTGTAAACAACGGTACCATTCAAATGCCTTCCACATTTTTCAGGCCATTCAAATCCCGTCTTCCACTCATGCACCCAAGAATTCTACGAGGCAGGGCCTGATTTACTATTAGGTTGAGTAGGCTGTAGCCTAGGGCGCAAATGTTTGCGGGGGGGCGGCGCAAACATTTAAGAGAACAGAACAATTAAAAAACAGATGTTACCGATGCAAAAATAAATAAATAAAATGAAAAGTTCCGATGTAAAAGAAAAAGCTGGGACTTGTCAAAAATGTATATTTCAGACTGCGATCAACTGTTTTTAAATGTGTAGGCCCACATATAAAAACATTTTTGAAAAAAGTAATTTTTTTGAAATAGAAGAAACCATATCCAAGAATCAAAATCAAAAGGAAAAGAAGCATTATGATATATGTAGACTTTTAAAGTTCTTAAAATCATGTAGTGTGGAATCAATATTCCCGAATAAAATCACTTTTATTCACTGAAAATGATTTTCTGCAAAGCATTTCTTTTAATGAAACATTTCATCGATTTTCTACTGCTCAAGCCAGAAAAATAAGCTTTAAATAATAAAAATTTTCAGCAATGAATAATGGACATGAAAATTATTTGAAAAAGACTTTAGTTCTTAGCGTTTTGATTTACTTTTTGTAAAGGTTACGTAAATAAACAATGGAACTTTCGTAATATTCTTATTAGTTATAAATTGTCAATGTGTTCATGTTATTGTAACAAATAAATTTACGTGATTAAAATGGAAACAAGACGAATTTTTTTTATACAATCCACATGTTCCTACATAATAAGTAGCCTGTACTATATGAGTAAATCGTACGTAATACTCGTTGTTTGAGGGGTTGGAAGGTAAATTATGGGGAAGGGGAGCAAATAATTTACCAGTCTGAAATCTATAACATCAGGCCCTGATATGAGGTCAGTTATTGTTGACTTGATGGAATATCCGCTAAATTCAGTCGGCTTCGTTCTACTTCGCAGACTATTATTGGCTAATGGTGACGGAATATTCACAAAGTCTATGTGTAGGCGTACGATTTATTTATTTATTTCTTGTTAAAGTAACTAGTATACTATATTAAATTTAATAATTGGATTTGATTAATCAAAAGTTATACACTACTTACTATTTTAACTTACTTACTTACTATTTAAGTCAATCGAGTAAGAGTATGTTGAACATCATATGTTATGATTACATTACCTACGTCTTTTCTATCGATAAACTAGGTATAATGACAACGTGTTTTTCATTTTGAATATAATAAATAACTGGCTCTTCATGCGCTTTGGAGACATTACGAAATTTTTATGTTGGTGGTAAAACAGAGTTTACTTTGAGTGCTTTTAAGAAAACGATTGATGAGAATGGAAAAAATACATCTTTCCATTGCTAATGAGATTGCTACTGATGTGTTACAACAAAACAGTGTTTTAACCGTTTTTTGTTTTAATCCGTATAAATATGCAATATTATTAAATGATATGCGGTCTCGATAAAGAGGATTTAAACAGAAATACCAAGTTGCTTATTGCAACTATCCTGTGTTGTTATGACTACGAATCATTAGCATTAGTAATATGCGGTTTCCTAGGAAACCCGTCTCGTTTAGACAACCATATTATTTCTCTGGCCAATTTTTATTTTACTTTTTTGTTATTTTTATAGTCCATATTAGTCTACTGGGTTGTCTAATTAAAGTTACAACTGTTTTAGTTCTGAAATTTTCTAGCAAGGTTTCTTATTGTTACATTTTTGTTTTTAACAAACTATTGTTACGACATCACAGAACAATCTACGTGTTTATCGAATGTGCCAGAACAATCTCGATGTAACGCGTGTGGCGTACGTGCTTGTCGATGCATTTTCGAGAGTTTTCTCGAAGGCGCCAGCCGCACTGTGTCAAGGCCGCAGTTAATTACGTAGTTCACACGAGCGCTAAGACGCAATTAGGAACATTCTGGTCTGTGAGCGCAGGTATAAATACATGGCGGCAGCGGCCTTAAGTTTCAGTATATTGGCGATATATTTACAGAGCGGTTCGAGTTATTACTGTGCGCGTTCAAGTGGTTATTAGTAAAGTGTTGTGTTCTATAAACAGGCGGTATATTGTAATACAATTGTGTTTAATATTAGTGACATTTTATTGCGTCTGAACAATTTTTATTTGATTTGTTGTAGTAGACTGTGTTGTTAATTACGAACTGTTTACCTGTAAAAATTAAAGCTGGTGATTAGTGACTTAATTGGTGTCCTGTACTTATTTTGTTTCCACTGTACCTACGGCGATCAAGTAGACGGTCGTAACAGTGGCGTCAGAAGTGGGATAGAACGGTTAACAGTGGAAACAGTGGACACTTTGTACAAGACGATGTAATTCGTAACTAATCGGTAAACAATGGATGCCAGTCAGATGATGGAAGCTTTCCAAACGCTGCTGCGGCAGACACAAGAAAAAGCAAAAAGACGGCAAAAAGAAGAACGAAGACAAGAAAAAGAAGAAGCAGAAATACGACAGGATGAGAAACGCAGACAGGAAAGAGAAGAGTCAGAGAAACGACGGAGCAGAAACAGATTCAAGAAAATAGTAACGCAGAATTGAGTCTCCTACGAGGTGAGATTAATAAACAAGTTACTAAAATATCAGAGGTATAAGAATCAATGACATTAAACATAAATGAAGTAGAAAAATCTGTCTCGAGTGTGGGAAAAGCTATGTCAACGAAAATAGAAGACTCGATTACTAATATAAAAGAGCAGATTAAAAATTAAGTCGAGCCTGAAGTGCCTGAAGTTACAACCAAAACAACTTTGTGAACAGACTGTACCAATGATATAAACAGAAAAAAGACGCAGAAAATAAGTTAATGGAGAAAGTCACTTTGCCTGCAGTAGGGACAGTTCATGTCAAAGCTCCAACCTCTGACGGAAGCAGTCACTGGGGAACGTACCTCCGCCAATTTGAGGCAGTCTTACTTGTTCTCGCATTCAAAGGACCCGCGACAGAACTACAACAGAAAGTTCCACCTGACAGCCAGAACATCTATGCCGAGTTGATAAACGCTCTAGAATTACGGTATGGTGATAAACATTTGCGATGTGTACTGCACCCAGTTGAGAGCAAGGCGACAGCATTCCGGGGAGAGCCTTCAAGGGTTTGAAGCCAGTATCGACAGACTAATTAGACTGGCCTATTCTGAAGCGCCAGAAGATTTTCGAACGAGTTTTGCGATGCAGACATTTATTGCCGGTGTCTGAGATAACGAACTACAGCAAGTGTTACGAATGGCAAGACACCAGAACAGTGCGGACGCCCTGGTACATACTTTGCAAATCAGCCACCAAATCAGCGTCTTGTTGGACAAGTCATAAAGTGCGCACTAAAAGATCGCGACTGGACAGACGTTGAGGAAGAAGAGCAAGGAACAGAGACTCGACGGTCGGCACCACCGTCGACCAGGAAGGAAGGAACTGTAGCATGAGCCAAGTAGACATAGAACTTTTTCCACATAGGTACAAGGTTACGTTATGCGAATAACGTTTACGTAAAGGTGTTTACGTGCTGCGAATATAGGCCTTGATCTCATTGACTGAAGATGTCAGAGATCTTTTCAGAAATGGAGAGAGTTTAGTCTGTTTTCTGCTTATGTGCCCACGATCTAGTTGTAAGGCAGAAAGAAGCTTCAGTGCTCTTCGAAAACTAAAGACTTATCTTACGTCATCTGAGACCCAAACAAAGCTCAATCACGTAGCCCTATGCAGGAAAAGGTATCGTAAAGTATCTATGTTGTCCGGAATATGTACGCTTGTCCAGAATAACATAAGGTATTTATGTTGGTGCTAACAGAAATGTGTTCGAAACATTTTGATGGTAAGAATTATGACTAAATTATGCTAAAGTAAACGATAAGTAATTATTGAGTAAAAAGCAGCATGTGGAGTGTAGCATCACGGGATGGTACAAACCAGAAAACTCAATTTAATTATAAAAAAATAGAGGGAAACTACTCAAATTGATAAATAATCTGTAACTGAATGAGAAGTGCAATAGAGAATGAGTGGTCAAATGAGAACAACCAAAAATAATTATATAAAGAAGAATTATAATAAATAAACCAATAAACCATGAATAATAAGTAAAGAATAGTGTTACAGATGCATGAATAAATTAAAAACAGGAATTAGCCTTGCAAACAAACATAATAAATAACTTGACAAAACAGACATAAAAAAAGACTAGACTGGACGGTGTCTTTGACAAAAAAATTACCCAACAGATTAGGTAAGTGATTTTATATATCTTGTTATAATATTGTAAACAGGTAGACGAGCCTGCACAGTGGTAGAGCCTCTGACTCACAATCAGAGCGTTGCTGTGCTGCCGATGTGGTGAGATCGAGTCAAGGTCCGGCTCGATTTGCTCGTCTACCCGCACGTACGCGGACAAATAATACGTACGTCTTCTTTGGCATACCCGGGCCAGATAAGTAACAAGGGCACACAATATACTACACACATAAACAACACTCTTCTAGCCCGTCCGCACGGCTTGCCACCGGGCGTGGGTTAAAGTTTGGCTAATATCTCTCTGGCCGAGGTGGGGCGTGAGTTCTATCACGGCAGGAGGGTGCAACAGGTCTATGGCCTAATGCCTGAAAGTGAATATGAATATTGTAAGTAGTAATGTTTTAGTATGTAAGTGAGAAATGTATTTAGGGTTAAGAAAAATCATTTGTATAACCAGCCTAAAAGTCAAATTAGGTCTTAAACCTAAGACTGTATTTGTAAGTAGCTCATAGATAGTGTCATGGTAAAGACAAGATAATTATTTTATAATTGTGTTTATTCCAATGGAAAAGTGATAAATAGTGAGAATAAAACAGCGCAAATGACACAGTGTAACAATGATAAAAATATAAAATATTGTGAATCAAGTATGACCAGAAGATGAGAATGGCATGTATTTTATATGAAGTGAACAAATAACAATAAAATCAACTTCATTAGTGCAAGTGACAATATAAAATTAAGTGAAATAAAAGCATAAAATGGGATTATGTAAAATAATCAGGAAAAGTAAGGTTATAGTAAAAACTTATGTGTACTGGAGGCAGATAAAACAGTCCTGAGATCGAAAAATACACCAGAAAACCAAGGCCTCTTATAGGTGAATCAAAAATTGATTGTTACAAGGAAGAAAGCTTTGTCTAATGTTGGCGTCCCATGAAGGAGGAACCAGTGGAAATAGTTACCAATCCAAACAAGATTAAATAAGAATAGTGTAGTACAAAAGCCAAGTAAAGTTATAGAAATTATCAGTGAACTATCGTACAAGTTGTGTTTAACCCACCTGAATAGTGGAAACAGTGGACACTTTGGACAATTACAAGACGAGTGTAATTTGTAATTAATCGGAAAACAATGGATACCAGTCAGATGATGGTAAATTTACAGGCGCTGCTGTTACAGACGGAGAAACGACAGGATGAAAAACGCCGGCAGGAAAGAGAAGAGGCTGAGGAACGTCAGAAAGCACTAATGCTAGAAACAGAATAAAGACAAAAAGCAAAAAGAAGAATGAAGACAAGAAAGGGAAGAAACAGAGGAACGACGTAAGCAGGAACAAGATGACATCAAAACCTTAATTCAAGAGCAAAAGCAGATGTAAGAACATACTACAGCAGAATTGCGTCTCCTACGTGCCGACGTAGGTGAATTACGAGGTGAGCATAATAATCAGATTACCATAATATCTGACGTAGAAGAATCCATGTTAAATAAAATAGCAGAAGTAGAAAAATCTGTTTTGAGTGTGGAAGAAGATACGTCAACAAAAATATCTGCAGTAGAAAACTCAATGGTGAATATAAAAGAGCATTTTAAAAATGAAATTGAACAGTTCAAGAAAATACAACCAAAACAAATTTCTGAACAGACTGTACCAATGATAAAGACAGAAAAAGACACACAAAATAAGTCAGTAGAGAAAGTCACTATGAATACAGCAGGGACAGTTCATGTTAAAGCTCCAACCTTTGACGGAAGCAGTCACTGGGCAACGTACCTCCGCCAATTTGAAGCTGCTGCATGCGCAAATAATAATTGGACAGAGAAAGACAAGGCTGTTTCACTCGTTCTTGCATTAAAAGGACCTGCCGCAAAATTACTACAGAAAGTGCCACCTGACAGCCAAAACACCTATGCCGAATTGATAAAAGCTCTGGAATTACGGTAAGGCGATAAACATTTGCGAGATGTGTACTGCACCCAGTTGAGAGCAAGGCGACAGCATTCCGGGGAGAGCCTTCAAGAGTTTGAAGCAAGTATCGACAGACTAATTAGACTGGCCTATCCTGAAGCGCCAGAAGATTTTCGAACGAGTTTTGCGATGCAGACATTTACTGCCGGTGTCCGAGATAACGAACTACAGCAAGTGTTACGAATGGCAAGACACCAGAACAGTGCGGACGCCCTGGCACATGCTTTGCAATTTGAGGCCACCAAATCAGCGTCTTGTTGGACAAGTCATAAAGTGCGCGCTAAAAGATCGCGACGGCAAAGACGTTGAGGAAGAAGAACAAGGAACAGAGACTCGACGTCGGCGCCACAGAATAAAATGAGAAAATATGGAAGACCGAAGTTATAGATGTGGGAAACCTGGACATCTACGAGATTGTCGGGTTAGAATTCAGCAGCAGGGAAACGAGGAATAGTTGGTACAACGGGGCGTGTGCTGATTAACTGGAGGAACGAAGCCCCTAGACAATACGCTTTTTCTACACTTTAGAAAAACAGCGGGAGCTTGGTGGTTACCGGATTCGTTGAAGAAAGGCCAAACTCGATTACAGTTGACACAGGCGCAACAGTTTCTATTCTGCGGCCCGACGTAATGAAAAATCTCAAGCCAATCTGGTGCTCTTGCAGCTTGCGAACAGCTACTGGACGGCCTGTAAAAATGTTTGGAAAAGTGGAGGTACACCTACGCCTCGGTCGACTTGAGTTTAATCATCAAGTACTTGTTGCAGACATTGTGGATGAAGCAATTCTTGGTGTGGACGTTATGAACGCATACGGATTTATAGTCGACTTCAAAAACTATGTCTTGAGAATCGGTGGCGAAGAAGTAATGCTATCAACAATGACGACACCAGAAAAATCGACGGACGTCATAAAACAAGTGGCCGTAACTGTTCCGCCAATCTCCGAAAACATCATCATGGTTAGAACCGATGTAGATTCTAGGGGCAACCAGTGCTCTATATTCAAACCCCAGGTAGACAGCACACCGGGCATACTAATTGCCAGAAGTTTAGTAAATCCTGAAGAAACCGGAAATGTACCGATTAGAGTGGCGAATAGTTTGGATCAAGCTGTCACCTTACAAAGCAATACGCTCCTAGGCAAATTGACTTCTGTGGCCTGGGTAGTCGGAATGACGCAACGAAGATCCGGTTGTGTTTCGGATACTTCCAAATTACCAGAGGGACTGCAGGAATTATTGAACAGATCTTCTAATGACCTCTCAAGTGGTGAGGTAAAAGAACTCAGACGGTTTTTACATGAATTCAAAGATTCTTTTGCAGTTCGGGGACAGTCACTGGGAAGGACCTCTCTTGTACAACATCGCATCAATACCGGCGACACAACACCGATACGCCAACCTCCTCGAAGGCTTCCATTATCTAAGCAAGATGAAATGTCTCGGTTAGTACAGGACATGTCGACAGAGAGAGTAATCGAGCCTTCGTCAAGTGCTTGGTCTCCTCCTGTAGCGCTGGTAGCGAAGAAGGATGGTGGATTGCGTTTCTGCGTAGACTACCGGAGGTTAAATGATGTTGCAAAGAAATACTTCTATCCATTACCTCGCGTTGAGGATACACTCGACACGTTGTCCGGAGAACAGAGGTTTTCCACATTTTACCTGAAGAGTGGATACTGGCAAGTGGGTCTTCATCACGGAGACAAGGAAAAGACCGCTTTCTCGACCCCAAGTGGCTTATTCCAATTTAACGTCATGCCATTTGGACTCTGTAATGCACCGGCAACATTTGAAAGATTTATGGACCTGGTACTCCGAAGCCTGACATGGAAAACGTGCCTTGTTTATTTAAACGATGTCATAGTCATCAGGAATACTTTCAAAGACCATTTGGAAAACCTTAAGAAGGTTCTAACTAGAATTCACGGTGCCCAACTGAAGCTGAGCCCGAAGAAGTGTTCTCTATTCGAGAAGGAAGTACAGTATCTTGGCCATCTGGTTTCGGCAGCGGGTGCTAGCATGGATCCTAATAAAGTAGACGCCGTAAGAGACTGGCCAGTGCCGAAGAGTAAACATGAAGTTCGGAGTTGCCTGCGGTTATGCTCATATTACAGACGTTTTGTGAAAGGCTTCGCTACTATTGCTAAACGATTACATGACCTAACGAAAAATAAACGAAACGTCCAGTGGTCGAGAGAGTGTGACCAAGCATTTAGGACTTTGAAGATTGCATTATGTTGACAGCCAATTCTCGCTTTTCCAGCTTCCGAAGGGAAGTACATCGTAGACACAGACGCAAGCAATACTGGCCTAGGAGCAGTTTTGTCTCAAGTGCAGAACGGTGAAGAACGAGTAATAGCGTATTACAGCAAGACACTTTCTAAACCAGAGAGGAATAATTGTGTTACAAGGAGAGAGTTGTTGACAATTGTCAGAGCTTTGGAGCACTTCCATAAATACCTCTGTTGGAGAGAGTTTTCACAACGTACCGACCATGCCGCACTTGCATGGCTCTTGAGATTTAAAAATCCGGAAGGACAATTGGCAAGGTGGCTCGAACGTCTACAAGAGTACAACTTCAAGGTACAACATCGACGGGGGCGCCTGCATGGTAATGCAGATGGCTTATCACGAAGACCGTGCCCGGAAGACTGCCAACATTGCCACAGAAAGGAAGAACAAAACTCAATCGAACATGTTCAAACCATCACTGTAAATTTCCTGGAAGACGGCTGGACAACACAAGACCGTCGACAAAAACAGATGACTGATGAAGACATTGGAACGATCTTGACAGCAAAAGAGGAAGGTCGCCGCCCGGATTGGCAAGATATCTGCCATGATTCGGAAGTGGTGAAGGGCTACTGGGCACAATGGGAATCTCTTACCTAAGAAAACGGATTGCTGAAAAGGGCTTGGGAAAGTGCAGATGGACGAGACGTGGTCATGCAGTTGATAGTTCCTGGAAGTAAAGTGCAGTCTGTTTTGAAGGAGATGCATGATAGAACATCTGGAGGCCATCTTGGCGTTAACAAAACCCTTGAGAAAATACGGAAGCAATTATATTGGTTTCGTCTTCGCCGCGACGTAGAGGAATGGGTTCGGACGTGTGAAATATGTTCTGCAAGCAAGGGCCCACAAACCAGAAGCAGAGGAAAAATGAGAGAGTATAACGTTGGACTGCCTTTCGAGGGAATTGCCATAGACATTGCTGGACCATTCTCAGTTACTGACGATGGAAGCCGGTACATCATGGTTGTAGGTGACTACTTTACTAAGTGGGTTGAAGCCTACGCAATTCTAAATCAGGAGGTTACCACTGTGGCAAAGCAGTTAGTTCACAACCTCTGTTGCCGCTATAGAGCCCCTATGGAAATCCATACGAATCAAGGGAGAAATTTCAAATCAGGACTGTTTAAAGAATTATGCCGTCTACTCGGAATTCGAAAGACCAGGACAGCGCATCTGCAGCCTTAGTCTGACGGGATGGTTGAGATATTAATAGGATACTTGAACAATATCTTTCGAAGTTTGTTGACGAGATCCAAACAGACTGGGACCAACGTATACCACTATTCCTCATGGGGTATAGATCATCAGTACACAAAAACAGGCATGACTCCAGCAAAATTGGTGTTTGGGCGGGAGATTCGTCTTCCTGGGGACTTGATGTTTGGATCACCTGAGACTCAGTCCCAAGAGCCACAGAACTATTCCTCGCAATTAGAAAACCAACTGCGAGAAATGAATCGCTTGATAACAGGATGACTGAAGATTACCAGTGATAAAATTAAAACTTGGTATGACATTCGCAGCAATAGTGTGGGTTTCCAAGAAGGAGATCAGGTTTGGTTGTTCAACCCAAAGCGCCGTCGTGGTCGCTCACTTAAGTTGCAAAATAACTGGGAAGGACCCTATACTATAAAAAATGAATCGACAATGTTGTTTATCGGAATCAACAGGAAGGTCAGCGAAAGTTCAAGGTCGTCCACCTAGATCGCCTGGCTAAGTACTACTTCAGAGACGGGTTGGCATTTCGGGACGAACAGGCTTAAGGAGGGAGAAGTGTTACGCCATCACAGAACAGTCTACGTGTTTGTCGAAATTTCCAGAAGCATCTCGTTCTAATGTGTGTGGCATACGTGACTCTTGACGCATTCACGAGATTCGTCTGGAGGCCTCAAACCACGCGGACTGTGTCAAGGCAGCAATTAATTACGTAGTACACGCTGGCGCTAAGACGTAATTTGGAACGTTCTGGTCTGTAAACGCAGGTATAAATACATGGGGGCAGCGGCCTTAGTTGTCAGTATTAGTTGCGATAAATTGCAGTGCTTTTCGAGAGTTATTATCGTTCGAGATTACTGTCTGCGTTCAAGTAGTTATTAGTGAAGTGTTTAGTAATCGGGCGGGATAATTGTAATACAATTGTGTTTAATTTTAGTGTACATTTTATTATGTGTGAATGTAATGGTACATATGACACTACCTACACCAACGTACCAAAAATAACTTGAAAGCCACTACAATTAAGAATACCTCCAAGGTCAAGCATACAATCATGAATAAAAAAGGAGAAAGTATCATAAATTAAACCAAGTGAATTATAATAAAGAAGGAATTACTAGTAAATGTACTAATAAAGAAGATAAAGAAGACTAACGACGAGACGACTTACATACCTTACCCAATAGATCAACCAGTGAGAAGGACACCAAGAAAAATAAATCAACCAGTGAGAAGGACACCAAGAAAAATAGATCAACCAGTGAGAAGGACACAATGGAAACAAAAAGAAGACACAGTGAGTAGGACACAACGATAGAAACTTTAAGAAGAAAATAGAACAAACAGTGAGAAGTACACAATGAAAACAGAAGTAAAAACAAACAGTGTGAAGGAAACACATGAAAGACAACACAGAGAAGAAACTTATCAAGACAGTGAGAAGGAAGCAACTGAAACCAACACCATGTATAAACTAATTAAGAGTGAGAAAGAAATCAGTGAAGAGAAGAAGACAGATATCCAGATCAGACACAGAAAGGGAAATAAGATGAAATATAATCAACTAACATATACTTACAAAAGAATTATTATAAAAAAGAAAGAAGAAATGGAATAAACAACGTTATATAAATCCCTAAGCTGTAAAGTAAACACTGACCCAAACTTATTTAGTGAATACCTTCCTTGACCATGTAATATAAACTATAATCAGTAAGAATTAATTATTGAACATAAAAAATAACAAAGAGAATGAACAATAATAGGATAAGTTCTTAGCTAAATGATGTGTAGACATGAAACGAAGACTATGTCCAAAATATAAATGACCAATTGTAAAGTGGAATTGATGTTAGAAAGAACCACTAATTACCAATAATTAAAACTGTAAAAGATAAACAAAAGGTGCTCTAATAATAAACAACAGATATACCAGCACTACATAAAATCAAATCAATCAAATGTAATACAGAAATACAAAACCAACAATAATCCATTGCTGCATACATAGAATGTAACATAACCTAATGTGGGCAACCAGTTTTCACTAAAACTATAGAAATACAAAGCCAAAGCCATGTTAACTTAAAATGTATTATAATGTGATATAAATAGATAATATAAGGAACGTGTTGTATAGCATAGATAATGTAATAAGTAAATATAAAAGCTGTATTAATGTAATTTAATATAACTATATGCTTGCCATAGCATGCTTGCCTGATGCAACAAAATTATTTTGTAAACTTATTATAAAAGAGTAGGAACTCAACTAACAACATTGAGTAAGGCAGAATACTATTCAATTAAGTAAATTCAAGGAGTATAGCTACCTAAATACCAATAATAACAATAGTAATAAATAAACATTGTTGCCAACTAGATGCAACTAATCTTAATAACTTTAAACCAAAGCAATTATCAGTATAAATGCAGAATGAACTACTACCCAATAAGAACAATGATATCAAAACAATAATAAGAGTCATTCGAACAATAATGAGAATAATATGAAAAGAGTACAAATCATGTAACAATGTAACTCCATAAAGTATAGTAAACTTACTTAACAAACCAGAATTAAGGTAATAAAACCATGATATAAGGAAAAAGGACACTATCAGTAGTGACAACGACCAATGCAGTATGCATAAGCCATAATAGAATGTTATTAACTATTAATGTTAGTATAATATGATTAATAAACGAAATGTGTAACAGTAAGGATAGGACTTGAATCTATGAAAATAGACATTGTATCATTATTAGTACATAATCCTAAAGGAAAAGTGAATAATACGATAAGAATATGTTATCACCATCAAAATATGAGATACAAACAATGTATTTAAAGTATTAAATAGCCTAATGAGTATTATGAATTTTTACCAAGTGCGGTTTCATCAACCCCAAATCTGAACTATATGATAAGGGTATGCAAATTACTCGTCATCAAAAAATAAAAACGATGGGAATGATAAAAATAACGTCAGTGCAATTATAAATAATATATTTGACTTTGTAACATTACATTTGGCATAGCTTGATATCGTACCAGATTTAATGAAGATCATGGATAAGAAACTTAACAAGAAGAAACATATCTTTTAAAAATGATAGTGAAGATGAACAAATGACAAATTTAAACTGACTTAGACTATAACTGACCGTACCCAAATTAATGTTTAGGTAAAGTGATGTAAAATACCCCGATGATGAGATACAATCAAAATAATGACAATAATAATACTTACAAAGCCAGAAAGCATTATGGACCATTACCATCAGTAAACAAATTGTTTTGTTGAAAGTATCATATAATATAATAATAATCAAAATACAAATTGAGGGATAATAGGCCCAAATACAATAGAATGTAAAATAATATAATACCAAAATGTTAACTAACCAATATAATTGAATAATACAAGAACACAATCATTATAGATACATGGAAACATACAATTAATAGTGTGAATAATGGTGGACCTAATGTTATAATATAAAATACTGTACAATCAAATAAGAATTATCAAATGTCTATAAGATGGAAAAGCAGTAAAAGTACCTAGTACAGCAATGGCTGAACTGCCTAAGAAATTAGAAAAAATGGAAAATCATCATTAAATGATTAAAATTTTTAATTAAATGTTCAAAAGTAAGAATAAAGTTGTGCGTATGTTATTTATAGTTTTGTTAAGTAATGAGTGGATGATATGTCTTATGCAGGATTTATGTAACCAGGCATATACAGATTGTTTGATCACAAAATGTGAATTTTTTTTTTTTAATGTTCCAGTAATAATTATTGTTGTAATTTTAAATAATAATACTAATAGAGTTATAGGGAGTAGTTTTGATGGTAGTTGCATAGTTAATAGGTGTTACAATAACAGAAAATAGAAATTTAACATGTCAAGACCTAGGCCTATAAAAAACTTTGGAATTTTGTAAATTTTAGGAAATAAATTTAGAATTTTATAAAACAAATGTTGTAATATGGATAGGTTTATAATTAATAGTATACACAGCAAATATGGAATCGAAATAATCAGTTTTAAATTATTTAAGAAAATTCAAATAGCAAAAATGTAACATCAGAATTTCTTAAGCAAAAATAGGCATGTTTGGTGTGTATTTGTCACAAATGTTAAAACCAAAATAATGATGGTATTAGTTTTAAATTCCCAATTAGTATAACAAAGTTATACTAATTTAAAACTTTTGGCCAAGTTCATGCAATAAAACAATGAATTTGTATGACAGTGTATATCTGAATAAACCAACCAGATTTCAAGTTTTACCTTAGCAACCGAAAATTCAGATAAATAAAATAGGATTTCTTTAACAACCATCATTGAAGACAGACGCGTTTTTAAATCGTCTTAACTAATTATATTTTAAACAGAGTAAACCTAAACCAAACATAGTAAAACGAATCAGGACAGTTATTGAAGAACATTATAGGAACCCAAGAACAACTAGACACCAATTCGCAAGAATTCGAATCCCGGAAGAAGAATTAAGAAAGATTTGGACCCCACCTTCGTCCTGAACGAATAAAAGAAGAGGATCTGGGTGAATCTGAATAATTGTATAACCTTATTTAACACAACAATCACATATGAGCACACGAACCACTTAGAAAACTAAACAATAAAAAACCACATACAATATAATACACCAACACGTAAGAACACTTGAAGGTAACACAAATTGATAATTACAACTTTCTGAATACCATAAAACTTGAAAGACAACTAATAAATATCTAAAACTGTAACTGTGAACAACACATACACGACTACTAGTTTGCACTATAAACATCAAAACCCTTTTATATCCTTATCTTGTAAAGTTCGTATTTTGATTTTAAGAGTTGTATTAATTTTTTAACCATAATACTCAAACCGAATACGCCCTGAGATTATTTTATTTAATAGAAATAAAACAACAAGCATCATTGTCTTGGCTGATTCCAGTACAGGTATTGAGTTACAACCAACTTATGAACAAGACGACATAATTTGTCACAATTTGTATTTAAAATAAAGAAAAAACGAGAAACGTAATTGATCAATCCTTCAATTGAATAAAGATTGATTGAAAGAGTACATCTGTTTGGTTTTATTTTTGCATTATTATTACTGTTAAAATTAAAAAATACGACAGCACAGCAAAGCGGACGGAGCGGCAGTTGGCAGCTCCGCATTACGTCACTGGCTTTGGACGCCGAGGCGAGAGCGAACGGCGGGAATAGTGAATAAACGAATTAAATATACTAAATAAAAGTTATTGGTACAAATTGACGCATCCAACTTGCGAAATAATATCTCGGCTCGTAAGTTATATATGTTACAACTTATAAATAATAATTAAGAAGTGCCGAGCCCTAGCGCGTGGGTAGGTAACCAGAAATTCATAATCTCGGACCCAGCCTACTGACGCGACATTAAGCGTCTATTTTAACGAAGCCCACCGAGTGTAAACGAATTAAAAACAATTAGCCAATCAGAGATCATAAAAATATGAAGTGAAGAATCCCGACCAAGTAACTACAGACAGTCTTTTACCAACAACGAGAGCGACTCCACGTTAGTTGATCGTCCAGAAAAACGTGGTTTTGACAGCCAACAGCTGTAAACACACCAACTAACCTCAAAACTTTGAGTGGAGGTTAGATCAACATAAGAAGATAGTGCAGTCTATTTTTAAGTGTACTATTACGGAGTATATGCGTATAGGAGTGAGTGCAGTGTAATTATGAAAATTAATTAATTAATTAAAAAATATTAATTAATTATAAAAGTTATAAAAAAGTGTTAATTCTTCGAAGCGACCAATTACGCAAGTATCAATGCAAACAACCATTATACTATACTTGTCAAATAATTAATAATTTAAAGAACGCTAGTACCGAATCGAATTAATCTGAATTAATTGATAAATAACCCGAATTCCAAAAGGAAAGGGACTTAGAAAAATCAGATAAACAATGATCAAATTGAACGATTTTAATAACGACAATTATAATTCTTTGTTTGATTCAATTGTATTAGCATAAGAAAAGACATTGAATGATCAATGAAGGGAAACTGAACCCTGACCATTAATAATTTAAGAATGTTTTATATTTAATTATAGTAATTGAACTTAGAGTCACACGAGAGTGTAACCTAATTGTATCAAATTAATCTAATTTACCTGTGTTATTTACATCCAATCTAGGAGATTATTCAGGAATTTGACACTGAATTTAAATAATTATTATCACATACTAAATAAATAAAGCATCAAAGAAACATGATTAATCAATTTTAAATAAACCAGGTTACATGAACCTTAACTAACCTCAATGGTAAACAATGAACAGTTGTTCATATTTTATGTTATATTAAACCAACAATTAATGATTTTATTCTCTGTCTACTCATTATTACAGTAGTACGTTTTATTATATATGTTTATTTTGCAGGCTCAAAGAACCTACGATTTTTATAAAGCATTATAACCTATTTGTTTACTAACGAAAAATAATCGACTGGCCAAATGCAGTCTTACCACCCTGAGCTTATAAATATTTTAGAGTCCATGTTCTATTTTAATTGTTTTACAAAAGGAGGATAAACCATATCACTGTATCAAATATTATTTTTGCTTGAGTTGAATAAACAACCATTGTTTTATGAACCTTTAAAAGTGTTGACTTTTATTTTAAACAAA
Source organism: Magicicada septendecula (assembly GCA_034769895.1). Lineage (NCBI taxonomy): Eukaryota > Metazoa > Arthropoda > Insecta > Hemiptera > Cicadidae > Magicicada > Magicicada septendecula. The sequence goes on along the minus strand of CM068367.1, from coordinate 476,400,480 downwards.
AGAAATACAGCTTAAGTGAGTAACCAGAGACGGTTGGTACCCGAAGCCAAAAGCGAACATTCAAATTGAATGATTTTTACCAACCACACTATCTAATATTTTGCTACATATTACGACTGATAGTAAGTATCATGCATATGTTATGTTTATGTTAGTGTCTATGCAGGAAAATACTGATCAACTCACCGCACCTGATAATAGAAGAGTCAACGTAACTTCTGGAGAAGTGAACTCAATAAAGTGACTAAAAAACATTTTAAACCATATAAACCAAATTAATAAACGACGATAAAAAGAGTAAGTGAACCTATTTATTCACGACCGGATTCACTAATAGATTGAATTGGGTGGAATAAATCAATAATACAAAACTTAATAATAATAATATACACAAAAACTTTAATAATAATAATTAATAACCCTGAGAACAAGATTTTACGGGACGACGATCTCGTCGAGTTACAGTGAACAATTTTTATTTGATTTGTTGTAAGAGACTGTGTTGTTAATTACGATCTGTTTAACTGTGAAAATTAAAGCTGGTGATTAGTGATTTAATTGGTGTCTTGAATTTGTTTCCACTGTACCTACGACGATCAAGTAGACCGTCATAAGAATATCCAAGAAAACTGAGGAAATATAAATGTAAATATTTACATGTATATGTATAATTATATTTATATTTCGATTCGTAATTAATAATAAGACTAATAATTAAGTAGCAATTTTCTAGACTGTGGAAAAGTAGACTGTCCTTCCTTGTGGCAAGGGTGAACTTGCAAATACCAAAGATAAATTGCAAGATATACGAGTAATTTGCGTGTGAGTGTGAGGGAACGCGCGAATTCTTTAAACAAGCTAAATAAATGTTTTTACTAAATAAATGTAACAAAATAAAAATTACAATGTAAATATGTTTTCTTTTACAAATTAAACATCAAATATATCTTTTACACATCTATTATCACGTATTAACAAATATATCTCAAGACTTTTTCCTGTATTATGTGAGTTGTGAATCTCTTATTTCTATTTAATTTGAATTTAATTTAGTTTTTAATTGTACTATCTAACTTATTTGTTACTCTATTAATCCTTTTTAACCAAAAGCAAATTAATTCAGAACTCCAAAAATAGTGTTCGAAGTTTTATATATATATACATATATATATATATATATATATATATATTGTAAAGTACTTGAGTCCCCCTCTTTTTAATTTGATATAATTTATAGATTTGATTATCGATTGTGTTGTTTAATGGAGTCTCGTGTATTACATGCAACAATTATTATTATAATTGATAAATATGATTTAATTATCGTGTGATAATTTATTATGGATAACATAATAATTTGCTGGTCTGTTAATGAATGTACCGGTAGCGTCGAACTTGAAGTCGGACTCCTCTTCTTCGGAAAAATGTCGTCAGTGCAAGTAAAAGTCATGTGTTGTCTGGACAAATAAATTAATATAAAGAACACTTTCCACGTACCTGGTTGTCGTACTTGATGTTCTGACGTTCACCGCCACTGAATAAACTGTCAAGTTTCCCTTTTGACCAGTTTAAACTTTATAAGCAAGGTTTTATAGCACCTTGAATGTTATGTGGGCGCCATATGGGTTTTCTTCGAGAACAGTTCCCATAAAAAACAAATTTCTAAATTTCAAATTGTGTATGTTCACTTTTTACTGTTGTCTAAATGCTTATGGCATTTAAAATAATTCAAATAGTGTACTGAAAATTTCTGTTTCAAATTACCTCAGTGTATGCAATACTGAAGGTTGCTTATCTAAATTGAAATAATTGAAAACAAAGGTTATGCTGTATAACATTATGTGTTTATTATACCCTTTAAAATCAGATTGAATAAAAATACATTTTTTTTTCACTAATACAATTCGTATAGCAAGTTATCGGTCTGCTGTCTGGTCTAGCTCAGTTAAGCACAATCTAAAAAACTCTTATGTTTATTAACAAAATTTTAATCTTATTTAACTAGGTACTTCAAGGGTAAGTTCTTGGAAATACAAAATAGAACGATTATTAATTGCTTTTAATAGATACTACTATGATAGTAATTCGTTTTTGGCCTCTTTAAATGTTGCAATTATATATTTGGTTAACGATAATTTTGTCTGCTTATATCCTAATTAATATTATAATAACTAATTCTAACACATATATTCTTACGTCGGATTATTAAATCCTCTAAACAAATGAATACAGTGTTCTCTCTGAATAGTTTGATTGTTTTTGCGTCAGTACAAATGTGTTAATAGTTACGATCAGTGGAAGGCAGATAAACAATAAAATTGGTCACTGCACTACCTTGCTTTTTAATCTTATAGATTAAAAATAAACACTTTAACGATCGGATTATATTGATCGCTAATACACTGCACTTTAATCGCACTTGGAAACGAGAAATAACCCTCTTCTTACTGATAATGGGTTGTTGCCTTTTCAGGTTAAGTTAAATTTGCTCGTTCCGAATACACGCACTGTTTAAAAAGATTCACTATTAACTTTCGATGCACTTTTATACGATGAATCGCCTTTCCAATAGTTATTTTGATAAAATTTAAAGTATTTACTACTATTGTGCTGTAGTAGATTATTAAAATATAAAACAAGCCGAGACGCAACTGGTTAGCTCTTGAAGAATGAAGCGAATGCGAAATTTTTAGCGTCTCTCTGATTATATACCCAGCTTCTCGATGGCCGTTAGGAACAATTGTCGCTAAGTAAACTCTTTTGTGATTGGTACAAAATTCCGTTATAGTGACGTAATGTTTTTGTCAGACATCACCGACGCGTCTCTCGTACCCAATTGTCGTAATTGTTTGTATTCACCGGCAATTTCTTAAATCTGGTTAAAAACTGATGCTAACACTCTTTATTAAATTATTACAATTCCAATCTCTAAGTTATTATCATCAAATTAAAGCTTAGGTCCTGCTCTTTATTTTGAACCTAGTTTTCACTGACAATACGTAAAACTAGTGTTTTGAAACATGGCTTCTTACTGTCGTCTGATAATAATGCAAAATGCGACTATTTTCCTATCGTTTACAATTGATTATTTATCTCTGTGTTCTCTTTTGAACGTTATTACATGAATAAAAATACCTACATTATTACAATTAAAAGCTGTTTACAGCTGAACAATATTAAATCTTAGCATAATTATGACAATACATTATTCTGACAATTCCTTACTCTCTAAATACATTTTTACTTGGCCTACTCATTTTAAAGGCATACAATATTAATTGAGTGGTGGTATTTCACACCTCATTCGTTATATTTACTATTCTGTAAATTTAATGTTCATTAGGGGTCCTGTTTCCCTATTAATTTACTGACATAAACTCGTTTACGCAGGGTCTAGATACAGTTATAGTACCAGGTTTATTACCTGTTTATTATTATTTCTAATTACATCTCATTTGATTAGGAAGTTGCTTATACACATAAGGCTTCCGTTTATAATTATTCTCATTCTATAATGTTACATCTTTGTTGGTAAAGCTAGCTTTTTATAGCTTTGTGGCTACAGCTAGTATAGTAATAGTCTTTGTTATTTATGTATCATGTTCTATTATTTTCAGCCAAAATGCTGTTATTGTTATCACTTTATTAAAGTCATTGGTTATTTAGTTTCTATTTACATGACTCTACACATCAATGTCATGGACTGGCTTGCTTGACAGCTTATTTGTGAACTTTCATGTCCATTAATTATAGTCAGTCATTGTGTTTAGGTTGTAGTGTCATGCAGTGTATTCATCACTGCTTCTTGGGATCCCTCCTCTTCTTTCTTCTATGCTGGTCCCTTCTCTTCTTGGTTACATTCATTACAATTATTCACTTTATAACTTTAGTGTCATACTTTACCCCTTCTGGTGTGTGTTTTTGTTATGTAACATTTTGTGGTGTTACAATATATATATATATATATATATATATATATATATATATATATAACTCTGCTAAATGTAATTCCAACTTCAAAAACGTTATACTTCAGTAGAAATAATGTGCACCAAATTAATTTTGTAATAATAAATTTAAGTGTCCGAAGATCCTGTGATGTACATCTTAGTCAGTAAACATATTCTATAATAAACAATGATGAAAACGCCTTAATTTTAAAAACAATTCTCTTTATATCTTTACTTAAAAATTAAATAAATACATATACATTTATTTGTTCACATAATCGCTACAGTGTGTAATCATTTGTTAAGTCTAGTAATTACCTTTTTATCCATTGATTATAGAGGTCTGCTGATGAGGGAACCGGTTCTTTGATCTCTTTTTCACACCACCATCATCGTCGAACTTTCCCCTGCTAGAAGTTTCTTCAAGTGAAAAAACAAGTGAAGAGCACTGCGAATGATGTCCGGGCCATGGAGTGAGGATATAAACACTTCATTTGCAAATTTTTGAGAAATGCAGAGGTGACACGTATAATACTGGAACTGTCGTGGAACAGTCAGACACTGAGAGGCAGCATTCCCTTCTTTTGTTTCAAATAACTCGCCAAAGACGTCACGTTATCACACAATACGATTTAACCTGAATCGATATGGTTTTATCTTAAGGCAAGTGAAACCCAGAAAACGCGTCTACTGTGCAGGAAAACAGACTACAACTATTTCTGTGCGAAGTCAATTCTTCGAATTTGTTTGTTTTGCGGGAATCTAAGTAATGTCACTATAACTGTGCTTTACATCAGATGTATAGTGAGTGATAAGCTCAGTTTCATGCCTAACCACACGGTAAGGTCCAGGACATCATCCTTCCTTCACAACCTAGAGAACTAGAGCACGGAACCCGTCCGTTTCCTTCTTCTGATCGTCCATTATTATTTTAAGCGCCCAACGCGTGCACAATTTTTAAAGTAACTTATCCTTTACATTAGCATGAATGATAATATAGTTACACTGTAGGAATCAATTCAAGCAATACTCTTATATTTTGACGCCGTTCAGAACGGCGTCCTCTTTAATTTTGTGTGGAAACTGGTAATAAGCAAACAATGGCCAACAGCTCCTTCCTTAAAGTGGATCCTTCTTTCCACAATTTTACGGCACCACGTAAAGGTATTTTTTCGATTCACAATATCACCACGAACTTTTATGATTTGCCAGTTAATTTCCGACGGACATTCGCCGTTTGCTTTTATGATCACATTAATTTACAGGAATTATTGTGGTCACTTATTGCTATAGCTGCTGTAAAACGGAACATTGTCTTAGTAACATACAACAGAATTCCGCAGGTTGATGGACCTGTGTAATTTGTGTGTTTACTTTATCTGAAGAAAGAATGTGTATCAAAGTAGCGCAGCTGTATGCAAATTAACAAAAAATTCAATTTAACAGAAAAATTCAATAAATATTCTTTGCTTCAACCGAATCCGTGCACAAGACATACGGTGTAAACTTTCGTGTGCCCGCGTCTAGACACACCGGTTTTGCATACATATGGGATGGCAAACATCAGCCAATTCACAGATGCAAATTTTTTCATGGAAATCTTAAAAACACTCTTACATATATTCTGCGCATGCAAGTAAAACTTACATATGAGTATAAATTTGTCCAGCCCTCGTGAATTATTTTATTTAGTCATGTTTTGTATTTTCAACTGTCGTGTTTTTATGTTTACCCTTCCGTTCTATAATACTAAATTTTAATATTATAAGCAAGATCCATAATTTCATGTACAGTTACTTGAACAATGTGATTCAAATAAGGGATTACAAATTCATTTCTAAAAACACTTAAAAATTGCAAAGAGCAGATTAATTACGAAAACAATAGAATAAACTAAATTCAAAAATACCTAGGGGAAACTGTAACACCAACTGCAATTAAAACGAAGTTATGACAAAAAGAGTACACAACACGGAAATTGAATACCATCTAAAATCAAATATTTATAACAAAACGTCTATAAACAGTAATTCAAAATTAAGACAGTACAAAATATTAATATGTTCTGAAGTCTTATATGCATGTGAATTCTTGGAAGTCTTTTTCGGAGGAAATATGTTAGAACTAGAAAGAAAAATGTGAAGAAAAATGTATCGCAAAACAAATAAAAGATTTTAAATTTAAATAAAATCAAATATAAAAATTTACAAAGAGATTTCCAAGATTTCCATGCTCATACGTACGAGTATGAATTTTTCTAGCCCTTGTGAATTATTGTATTTAGTCATTTCTTCTATTTTCAACGGTCATCGTTTTGTTTTTACTCTTCCATTTTCTAATATTAAATTACAATACTATAAACAATAATTGTAAGGTTTCATGAGGTTCTTTGCCCGTTTTATAAAATAAAGAAGATTCAACGCGATAGTTACTTTCTTTGAAATTTTTTGTGGAGTAAATTTTTTGGTTTGCTGTTTGCCAACATACTGCATTTGTAATTTTAAATTTGAAGGTTAAATTAACTTATTATTTACCAGTAGAATATTATTTTTTATTTATTTATTTTACCATAGGTGATAAATATTTTAGTTAATGTAAAAGAAATTAATTTTTAATTTACGAATTGCTTTTGCGGAAATACTAATTTCTGTTTTATGCTTTAAAATTTTCTTGTGTCTCCCAGTTACACAGTTTGCATGTAAAGAAAGCAATTTCCGCTGTACATAAATTCACAAAAAGCTTACAACATATGTGTATTACTTTTTGTTTGAACAGCCTATTTACTCATAAGAAAGATAACAACAAATTTAATTTTAACGCCGACACAAACGTTTTAAAATTACTTTTATTTAATTCACCAAACCAAACTAAATCTTTCTTTCTGTATTATTTCAGGGTCGTTCATGACTGTTTGAGGGTCGCTCAAAACGACTTCATGAATAGTGCTCTAATATGGTAGCGGTGCTAGGAAATAAATAAAATAACAATCACGTAAAAGACGCTTAAAATATTAATTACTATACATGTACCTTCATTTAGCAAGTACTTAGAAAAACCTTAAACATGCTTAAATGAATTTTCGAATATATTTGTACAAAACAAATTATAAAATATAAAATGTAGAATCAAAAGCAAGAAATGTATGAATTAGACGTCAAAATTTAATAAATCTAAGCAAGGTCAGTATTTTATCCGTTTCACGTATTTTAGTATAAGAAAATCCATCGTTACAAACGTTTAAAGATCGGTATCTAGGTCTAACATTCTATGACAATTCTTGCTCCCAGAACAGTTTTTGTGAGAATAGGACAAAATTTGGTGTGTTTAATGAATACGACAAATTGATGTACCGGTGTAAGTCAACAATGTACACAGAACAATAGGAAATTACCAGTCGGCAGTCTATGTAGTGCGCAGGAACGCAGACAGACGTAAGAACCGTACAGGCTCTGGAGAATCGTAAAGAAGCAGTACTGGGTTTTTCATCAGCTTAAAACCGGTCTATAATAGTTACGTAATTATTCACCATATTTATTAAAAGAAAGTAACTATAAATAATAAATAAAGTAAAACCAAAAATTCCACTTACAAAAATAAATTTACAACGTCTACATAGAGGTACAATTACGTATACACATTCACATCCATTCCTTACGAGTATTTTTAATTGTGAAAAATTCTAAAATACTCCCACACCAGAGCTGACAATTTCTACTCACTTAACACATGTTGTTGTTTCTTAAACGACTAATTTCAACACAAATTTATTATATATTGTAGCATGACAGAAAATCAACCTTGTTATAATTCAAAAAATAAGCAAGAGTAGAATAAAAAACAAACTGGCTTAAAGAAATATTACTATAATAATTAATCAAGAACAACAGTAAACTGAAATCCTAGATTAAAAGAAATAAAGTTCATTAAAAACAGACATACAATCTATAATAAATCATATGAAGATAATGATAGTCCGACGTATAGAGTAAATATACCCAGGTAGAGAATAGCCTGTGGTTCGAACAATTTAATTTTTACTTATCATAAATATTATTTCTATTTTATTAATTAAGAACTTTTCAATTGTAAGTATTGTACCTTTCAGCATTGTCCTTTCTCTGACTTTTGATAACAGTTAAAAGAACCTATGAATTTTTAAATGTTAATAATTTATATAAAAGAAACCAAAACGCCCTGAGATAAGAGTTTTTAAGCTGTGAAACAGTATTTCGACTCAAAGTCGATTAATCGCAACGAGATTAACAGATTCATTTAAACATTCCATTTTTGAGTTTTATTTCTTTGCAAACATATTTTTAAAAGAATTTCAGGTAGCACAGGAAACCTGGATGTCAAGGAGGAAGAGAATAACATCGCAAAGGAGTACCATCACCGAATATCCAAATACTGCACAACAAATCGATTATTCCATTTCATAATCCATTTAACGCTGGAAACAAATTATTTCTAAACCACCAAAATAAATCAAATAAAGTAGTAATTAAAATAATGAGTATTAATATAATAAATAGTAAACTAATAAATAATTAATCAATAAAAAATAAATAAATAAAATAAAATTTTGTTTTTCAATAAATTAGATTTAATCAAAATTTTCACATTTTTCATATTTATATTTGTAACAGAATAAACCGAATCGTTACAAAATTGGCGCTTCAACTTAAGGGGCTGAAATTAGGAATTGATAGGCACCAGAAATAAAAATAATCTGCCTAATTTCCAATTTTTGCTGGCAACTGTTACAAGCTCAGAAGGGTAATAAAAATGCCAAAGAGAGCAACGTCAAAGAACAGGGCGGCAGAAGCCGAGAAAGAGATTGACATGGATGACAAAGAGGCAACTCCGGTGGAGGACGTGGAAATAACACTACCGCCTGCTGAACCAACCAAACCCGGGTTACAGGAGAATCAACCAGAAAAACCTGGTTTATATAAACGCAGAAGTTGAAGGAATTTTAGCTCAAATAATGATCGATACGGGCGCTAATGTATCCATAATTAATAGTGTTGAATTAGATAGAATACAAAAGGAATGCCGTCGAACACTACCAATATTACCGGTCAATAATATTATATTAATAGGGGCCACTGGTCGCCAAAATAAAACTATACGAAACCAAGTATCTTTAAATGTTACTAGCAAGGGTGTAGTTATAAATATGGTGTTTTTAATTGCAACAGGATTGCCATTTAATATATTGGTAGGATGTGATCTACTAAGGAGAAACTCAGCTATTATTGATCTGAGCAGGGAGAAAGTGTCACTGTTCTCGGAAGGGGTAACGTGGACGGCGGATTTAGTAGGTAGTGAGATTGTAATTCCCAGCCGGATCCACCAACAAATCAGTTGAAGTGAATTATATAGAAAAGAAATCACCATGCAATCGAATAACATACAATAATACAGAAGACGACCTATGGGCACAGAAGATACAAGAAATAAGGAACTTCCGATGCGGAAGTACAAAAGAAAAATTAACCGAGCAACAAATAAACAATTTAGTTCGAATATATGAGGAATATCGAACAGTGTTTTCAGATGAACCCGGGAAAATCAAAAACTACCAATGCAAAATTCAATTCAGGGAACCAGTGGAATTTAACAGAAAGTCCTATCCAATAGCGCATTCACTGAAGGAGGCAGTACGAACTGAGATTAATAAAATGATTAGTAGTGATATTATAGAAAGTAGTCAATCTCCATTCACCAGTCCAATCGTGGCTATTCCTAAGAAAAATGGACAAGCCCGGCTTTGTTTGGATGCACGCTAAATCAATAAAATGATAATGAATGATAGAACATCGCCCGGTGACATTGAAGAAATATTAAAGAGATTCCACGGGACCAAGTTCATTAGTACGTGGGACACTGTGTGCGGTTACTGGCAAGTGGAGTTGCACCCACAGAGTCGCCAGTATATGGCGTTCATATTTGAAGGACGCAATTATCAGTTCAAGAGATTGCCCTTCGGACTAGTGAATTCAGTAGCCATCTTTGTAGCATGTATGGACCAGATACTCGGCCAAGAAGCACTTCAGTTTACAACTGTATACGTAGACGATCTACTAATTACCTCGGCCAACTGGGAGGAACACTGCTACAGAGTGGAACATGTACTTGAAAAATTAGCCACTAATAATATCATTCAAAGTTTATTGCTAAGGAAGTCCAATTCTTGGGATTCAATTTAAATGACCAAGGAATCTCACCGTCATTAGAAAAGGTGGAAGCAATACAGAAGTTCCCAGAACCTAAGAATCGAAAACAATTGCAGTCGTTTTTAGGAATCTGTAATTATTATAGAAAATTTCAAAACCAATATTCAGAGCTGACAGCCAAATTCCAATATCAGTTATCCTCCAAAAACAAATGGATCTGGGGTCAAGAACAAGACGTTACCTTTCAACTAATTAAGGACAAGTTTTTAGAAATAGTAGTACTTCACCATCCAAATTTTAACCAGCCTTTCTTTTTAAACTGCGATGCCAGCAATATCAGTCTGGGAACAACCCTGTATCAAGAGGATAAAAATGGTCATCATTTAGTGATTAGCTTCGCGCTAGTCGAACATTAAATCAATGTGAAAGAAACTACAACGTAACCGAAAAGGAGTTACTTAGCGTAGTGTTTGCTTGTAGTAAATTTCGTACGTATATTTTGGGTTATCCAGTAAGAGTCCGGACGGATCATAAATCCATATCATTTTTAAGGAGATGTAAGTTGAGCCACGGTAGACTGACCAGGTGGATACTTGCCCTGCAAGAATATGATCTACGATTGGAGTACATCCCAGGAAAAAAGAATGTTGTAGCTGACGTTTTATCACGTATTAATTTAGAAGATCAAACGTTTAAGGGAGAGAAGGAGAGGATACTTAAGATTTACAACATTATTAGGAACTGGTCAGATTTAGAGGCGTTATTGCTGAACATCAGCATCCACCAGCAGTCTGATCCAAAGTTAAACAATATCAAAGATCGACTAGCAGAACAAGATGACACTGTATCCAAATTCTACTGTCTTAATCACGGCATATTATTTATTAAAACATGTCTCAATCGGAAGTTGAGAAATTATATCAAAACTTGCAATATTTGCCAACTGGTGAAGACAAATAACGAAAAGAATGAAGGCATTATGATACCAATCACATCAAAGAAGAAGCTAGAAAAGGTATGCGGGCCATTTCCTCGTAGTGGCGGTCGCCACCGATAAAAATATCTTGTAATCATAATGGATCATTTTACAAAATTTATAAAACTATACCCAGTTAACCGTGCAACTACTCTGAAAATCCTGGGAGTGAGAACTGACCAATACATTCCAGAAATAGGAAAACCGTTATCAATTATTACTGATCATGGTACTCAGTTTAAGGGGAGGAGATGGAGGAATACATTATTAGCACTTGGAATTAAAACTTATGAAACATCTGTTTACCACCCAAGTAGTAATCCGGCGGAGAGGGTGTTAAGAGAAGTGGGAAGAATACTGAGGACGTACTGTCACCACCAACAGAAAAAATGGCAAGAATATCTGTCAGCCACGGAGGAATTCCTCAATTTAGCTCATCATCCAGCTATAGGGATTACCCCATACACCGCCATGTATGAGAAATCACCTCCCCGAGAAATCAAAGAAATTATTGAATTTCCTGACGATGACAATTACAAATTTGATAAAATAAAATTTTATAATAAAGTGGCAGAGGACCAGGAGAAGCGCCAAAACAAGTATCAAAAAGCAATTGGAAAAGTGGTCAAATATAAGATAGGAGAAAAAGTACTACTGAAGAACCGCGAATTACCAAGCACCCTAGAAGGGATTACTAAGAAGTTATTGGTGCTATATACCGGACCATAGTTAATCACAAGAGCAAATAACAATAACACCTATGAACTGAAGGATATTATTTCAGAAAAAATCAAGGGCGTTTATAACCAGTCCTCAAGCAAAAAATATTACGAGGATTAAATCTTCAAAATTCAAAAAATTAAGTAAGATCAACTTACATCAATTACTTACAGGAATTAATTTTGAATTTAAATATTAAATAAAAGATATTGAAAAATACTAAAAGAAAAGTAAGAACAACTTACATCAATAAAGTGAATAAACTAGTTTTGGAAAGGGAATATTAAAACATTTATGAAATACAAAAGAAGTAAAAACCACTTAAATAATATAATGTTAATAAAGTAATTTGGATGAAACAAGGGCGAAATAATAATTTTTTCGGAATAAAAAAAGGACTATAATCACTACGTTAATTTTAATAAACTTAATTATAATAAGAACCATTGGAAGAATTACTGTCATAACATAAAAACAGTAGAACGATTTATTGGAAACAAGATGAAAAAAAAATGCTATTAATATTGGTAACCAGAAGAAGATTGTGCGAACAACAGAAGAAATAAAGAGAATTCAGACGGAAGAATAAGAGGTAATTACACACCGTATCTAGCGATAAGTTATATCAACAGAGCTTCCAAACATAAGAAGAATAAATATATCAACAGAGCTTCCAAACATAAGAAGAATAAATATATCAGAAGAGCTTTAAATCATAAGAAGAATAAATGAGATAGAAAATATTAGCAAATTTGAGCAAACACGAAGTGATAAATCCAAGGATGTTTTTTATTAGTCGAGAAATAGACTATTTTTTAATACTTTTTATTTAATGACTGTATGTAGATGTATTCCAGCAGTCTTATATTTGAGTAGAGATGATGTTCCTCTGATCTCAAAAAGTGTAGTATGGCCAGCAGAGTATTGTAGCCACAAGTGCCGCTCTGGACTGCCCCAGCTCACGTGGTTGGGAATGTTAGGGAATGAATATCCCATGGATGAAGCACCAAGTAAAAGAAATAATATATATAATAATAATGATATATCTCAGATTACAGTAACTATCTAATAAGAATAAATTCTATGAAAAGAAAAAAAACTAAAGCTCAACTACGAAGAAGCAGGTATAGAAGTGGGTAGGAAGACAAGGAATATAATAAAAAATAAATATCATAATCAATTATTTCATCCATACTAAACGTATGATCTGAATTAATAACTTCTGGAGGAGAGCAATCTGTAGCATGACAGAAAATCCACCTTGTTATAATTCAAAAAATAAGCAAGAATAGAATAAAAAACAAACTGGCTTAAAGAAAAATTACTATAATAATTAATCAAGAACAACAGTTAACTGAAATCTTAGATTAAAAGAAATAAAGTTCATTAAAAACAGACATACAATCTATAATAAATCATATGAAGATAATGATAGTCCAACGTATAGAGTAAATATACCCAGGTAGAATAGGAGCATGTAAGGAAATACCACGGACAAACAAACCCCCAGAATAAGAAGAGAACTATTGAAAAAACAATCCCACATTATAAAAATAAAAACCCCAAAAATTTAAAATAAGGAAAGTACAATACAATAAAATAAGAATAAATGTAAAGTAGGTGTAAGTAAAGATTTTAGATATATGACTAAAATTGGACAAGTGTGATTTATTTTTATTGTGAAAAGTGACTAATAATAATCCCATTTAAGTGATGTTCCTCATTCCCCAAGACTAGATAAAATGACTAGAAATAAGATTAGGGAATGCAGTGAATAAGTGAAGTGAACCAGGGTAAATCCCTAAATTAAAACAAAAACAGCAATAGACTAAATAATAGTTAACTTTAATAGACTGTTTAAATAAAAACAGATTTGTTTTGTTGTGTTAAAAGTTCATTGAACTCACAGCATTGAATGCTTGAGATTAAATTTATTTTAAGATAATATCTTTATTATGTTTTAATGATGTCAATTAATCATAAACAATGTTGTAATTAAGTAAGGGCAATTTAGTTGTTAAGATTTTATTAGAATTGTATGTCAGAAAGGATATTAGCAAGCTGAAATAATAGTAAACTTTGTAATTGAACTAACATAAAAATATAGGCCAAATTGTAAATCCCACCATTATAAATTAAAAGTAAATAAGAATGAAACTAATTAAATGAATGAAATTTGTTGAATGTAAATCACTAACCAGTTATAATAAAGGTAAAAACACTTTGTGAAAGTAATGAAGGAATGTATAAGATATTATTAGAAAAAATGCAAGTGTAATAACACTGGAGTCTAAAGAAAAGCCTAAATTGAAGATGGTATTCAAATTAGCTAAGTAAATCAAAAAATTACTGAGAATTAAAGAAACCAAATCATAATAATTCAATCAATGATCTTGTTTAATGATAATTGGAATCTAACATAGATTGTAAACCATTTAATGTGGGAGGAAGTAAAGTAGTTAAGGCCTACAACCAAATATACTGTAAATGTGACTTTTGAGTTAAAAAATACTATAAAATATATCACGTATGGTATTCAATTATTCAGAATTAAATAAGGAATTTGATTATGTAATTAGAATTAAATAAGAATAGATAATAAACCAAAATGTAATTTATAATATACTGTAAAATTCAATTCTTTTATACAAAATCAAACTCGAGACTTCAATCAGCTGACTGAAACAATGTAAATTTACTAATAAATCAGCCATACCTTTTGTATGATGAAGAAAAAACATCAAGGTATGATTGATTGTTAAACGTCAAGGTGAACACATCAGCACGATATAGCGAAGAAAGGTAAAACATTTTTGGTATGAACTAAGCCTATGAAAAGGAAATTAAAAATATGATTTATTAATACTAAAGTCAAATAAAAGAAATCCAACCGTTACTTTTATGGAGATTGGCCATTGTAAACCCAATATAAAGACAATCCAGGCACTAATTCAGAATTTTCCGATGTGAATATTCCCATGACGTTACTGGACGAGCTATTTGAACGAGGACACTTTTGAGCAACACCTATTGCCGAACCAAAAAACGGATTACTGATACGGAATAATCACACTACGACGAAGAAAATTAATCACTACTACTCTGATGAGGAACAATTAAAGAATAAACATTTATTGAGAGGCGAATCGTCGAGATCTTGGTGGAATACGCAGCAAGAAGGCGGCCATCTTTGATTAAATCTGCCTACCGGTTTCACTCAGCTGTGATGACGTCAGTCCATGAATAACCTGTGGTTCGAACAATTTAATTTTTACTTATCAAAAATATTATTTCTATTTTATTAATTAAGACCTTTTTAATTGGAAGTATTGTACCTTTCAGCATTGCCCTTTCTCTGACTTTTGATAACAGTTAAAAGAACCTATGAATTTTTAAATGTTAATAATTTATATAAAAGAAACCAAAACTACCTGAGATAAGAGTTTTCGAGCTGTGAAACAGTTTTTCGACTCAAAGTCGATTAATCACAACAAGATTAATAAATTCATCTAAACATTCCATTTTTGAGTTTTATTTCTTTGCAAATATATTTTTAAAAGAATTTCAGGTAGCACAGGAAACCTGAACGCCAATGAGGAAGAGAATAACATCGCAAAGGAGTACCATCACCGAATATCCAAATACAACAAATCGATTATTCCATTTCATAATCCATTTAACGCTGGAAACAAATTATTTCTAAACCACCAAAATAAATCAAATAAAGTAGTAATTAAAATAATGAGTATTAATATAATAAATAATAAACTAATAAATAATTAATCAATAAAAAATAAATAAGTAAAAAAATAATTTTTTTCAATAAATTAGATTTAAACAAAATTTTCACATTTTTCATATTTATATTTGTAACAGAATAAACCGAATCGTTACAAAATATCCTAGGAACTAAAACTACATGACTTTGCGTAAAACTTGCTGATTGGCATAAAAACAAAACAAAATTACTTTCAATTCTAAACCGTTACCTACAAATAATATTACCTGTAAAAAATGAGTTAAACCTTTTTGAAGTAAAGAATTTTAAGGAACTTGTAAATATCCAAGCATTTCAGCAGCACAATGTGAAGTTTCATGTTTGCATATTCTCACAAAGTCGTACTGACAAAAAACATGTTTTCAAGAAATATATGTTTTCAAGAAATATAATATTTTTTAAATTAGGTGTAAATCGGATAGGCCTATCATTTTATATACACTGTATCGTATTTTAATTTTTCCCATAATAGTTTTTACTTTTCAAGAATGTTTATTTTTATGGCATTTTTCTTTATATTGAGATTTGTTTACTTTTAAAATTTGTATTCTTCCTGCAGTAGTGTTATGTTCAAATCTTTGTTCTGTTTCGTCAAACGGGTCGTTATTTTAATGAGTGGGACTTTATGCCGTTTATGTTTAGCTTTTTATTAGCCACACGTAATTTATGACTTGTGCCTGAATTTTTACGTTTCTAAATGCGTTTGACTGTATTGCGAAAGTACCAAGTAAAGTAGATAAACTGTCTTACAAACTTATCGGGAATGTGTACAAATCTACAAACCTACATGAGTTACAAGTTACAAACCTATTAGATCTTAATAGTTTTAGAGCATCTATAAGATATAATGTAAATATTACATACATTATCCATAATTATGTAGTAGGCCTACTTATAAATATTACGGGTATACATATATGTCCTCATATTCGTATACCAAAATGTTATGCGTGAATAAGTCACTGCTCTCAGAGCAGGGGAGGGCGTAAGTAAATACTCCTTCAGTTTAATAGATGCTTGCAGTCGGTTTAGTTTGTTCGTTAACCCTGTGCATGTACATAGCATACTGGCGAGTTGTACCAGCGGTTTGTCTAATGTAAACACAGGTAAAACAAGGTTGGTGGCAGAAACTCGGGAACCCGTTAATCAAAGTTTGTAAACTTTGGAAACCGAACAAAGTGACGTCAGCGTTGAAAGTTATACTTTCGTATTTGCTAGACCCTGTTGCTACGGGAAACAGGTTTTATACTTATTAACGGTTCGCACACAAACACACACACGCAGGCCTATTTTTAAAACAAGAATATATTTCATTATGTTGTGTTTTTAATGTTTCGACAGTTTTTTAACTTTCTGTCGTCATCAGAAGCAAAATTTATGTTACATATATTTTTATATATATTTATAAATTATGCTTCTGATGATGACAACAAAATTTAAAAAACTGTCGACACATTGTAACAATACAGAACAATAAAATACATTGTTGTTTTAAAACATAAGGTATTATTATTTACTAAAATTAGAAGAACAAGAATATGTGAGTAAATATGAAAACACACACACACACACACACACACACACACACACATCCCATCCGTAGACAGGTTATTGCTGTATTCCTATCGTTTCCGTTAAACTCGATTCAAAGAAAACTTCTCATCTCTTTCGGACCAAACATCCTCCAGTTTACTAGCATCCATCATCATCTTCACAACACGGCATAGGCAAGGTGCTGCCTGTTCCGCCTTCAAAAATCCTCCAGCCATCTCATCCTGGCTCTACCCACACACCTGTATCCTATAGGTTTGTATTTCTAAACTTGTTTGGCGGGTCTGAGATCTAACATTCTTAATAAGTGTTCTTTCCACCGTTGTTTGTAATCTTTTAATTTTTCACTCTTCTCTCACGGCCTCATTCTTTATACGGTCGAGTTTAGAACACCTTTTAACTTCTCTTAAGAACATCATTTCCGAGGCCTGTATTTTACTGTCTTATTCTTTGATTAGGCGTCCATGATAGATCATAGGAAAATACAGAGACTGCCATAAGTTTGTAGAACATTAATTTTGTGTCTCGAAGTACCTTGTTTCTGAAAGTAAGGTTTATTTTCCCACATATCGTCTGGAACTTACCTAATTTAACATCAATATAAAAATTCCTGTCATAGCTGATATCGTTTCTCAAATAATTAAAGTGACTCACCTGTTGTAGAATTCAATCAGTAATCATTTTTTGTTTTTCTTATTGGTTCCTTGCAGCGAAATGTCACTAGCTTTGTTTTTATAGTGGAGATTTTTATATTGTACGGTTTGCAAATCGATGAAGCTTAAAAACAGATTTTTGTAAATCAGACTCTGTATTTTGAAGTGAAGCAAGTCGTCAGCAAACAAAAGTACATTCAAATATCTGTCTGGCAATAACTTCATACCAGGGTTCACCAAATGTTTCCATCTCCTTACCAGATAGTAAATAAAGAGTAGGTGATATACTGCATCCTTGTCTAACACCTTGATTGTCAGATATTTGTCGAGACATCCAACAATTTTTTTTCACAGCTATTCTTGTTCCGATATACAAGCCTTGTATAGTTCTTAAAAGCATTTGAGGGTATCCTCGTTCTACTAATATTTGCCACAACAAACTTCTGTGTACTTCATCAAAGGCATTCCCAAAGTCACCCAAAGCTACATTCGTTTATTATTTAACTCGAGATATTTCTCAATGATTTATGTAATAATAAAAGCACTGTCTGTACACGTCTGTTCTTCTGTTTTGTTTTTCCGAAATAAGATACTCAGAAAAAGTCTTCAGAAGGTGGTTTATGATCCTTGGATATATTTTATATCCAGTATCAACCAAACGTACTCCATTATGTATTACAGTCATTCCGTCTTCTTTTCTCAAAAATAGACATCACCCGAGCAATTAACCGATCTTGTGAGACCTGTTGTTTTTTCAAACACATATTATAGAAATGTAATAATCTAAGTTTAAGGAAAATACCCCATACTTGAACAAGTCTGCGTTCAATCCATCCTGTCCTGTTGCTTTCTGATTTTTAGTTCTTCGAAGGACTTCTTCAAATTCGTTCAATGTTAAGTGTCCTAAGTCTCTCTAGTAGGTTTACTTGCATCCATCACGTAATTAATTCCATCACTATTATCTTACCGATTCCTTGAAGTTTGCAATGCAAACATAAATTTTACATTATTTGTTTCGACGGTTTGGCAATATTTATTGCCATCATGAGGATAATTGTTGTTGAGTTTTCTGACACCAAACACAAAACTGGCGTCGCAACAAGGTGTATGTTTGGCGTCGTAAAAAAGCAACAACATTGACCTGAAGATGACAACAAATACTGTCGAAACGCTGACACAAATAATGCAAAAGTTGTGTTGTAGGTATTGATCGATCCACTGTAATCCTTCCATCGGTAAAATCTGTTGATCAATGGTCATTACTAAATTACGGATAATTATTAATAATAATGTTCCTGAACATTTTACTGTATTAATTTTCCGTAAGCTCCGATGTTAATCTGACAATTTCAATCACTGTTTACCATGTTCATATGTTTGGTAGTAAACAATTAAAAACGTAGCAATTAAATAGGCGTAACAATTAAAAACAAACCAGCAATTACTGACAGCTTACAATCCTTTAACAAAAAGCTAGTAATGCTAGTAATGAGTGAAAAATTCTAAAAAACGCAGAAAAGGAATAAAAGAAGTGTTAAGCAATTTCTTTAGATGAAAAAAGGAAACTAAAACTTCATGACATGCATATTGTTAAGACGAAATCGTTTGACGTAAAACTTGACAAACTATCGAGTAGAGATTTATTAAACATCTCAGACTAACATAGTACGTACCTACTTAAGCTACCTAGTAAGCTACTTTACTCATATAAATCAGGAATCGGTTGTTCCGGTCGCCTTCATACTAATTAAATATCTGTCACTCATCATAATGAATGATTATTACAAAAGACTTCCAAAGCTAGTGAAAAAGATTACCATATGCAGAAAAAGAGTCATTAATAGGAACACGTCGCTTCTGAAGATGTTTCCTCCGGGTAAAACCAACGATTCTGGAATTTAAATGCGGGCCATTATGCTATTATGATTACATTACTTTTTACGCTTTGTCCGTTTAACTTTACTTTCTAAAATTTGTTTCTTGAAAAACATGTGCTATTACTGTTTCTATTAATTTTATTCTGATAAAAATCTGTCAGTTTTTAATCAATAAAATTGCACTCATTCAACCATTTTAATAGTATGCAGTCTGTTTTCATATAATACTTACAATCACTTATAAAAGTAATTGTAAAATTGAACTTGTGAAATTGTTAGGTGAACTTGTAAAAGTAATTTAGATGTTAATAATCCATGTTTTCCTTAAAGCGTAGTACACCACGCCAATTTATATTTACAGAGCCATTTTCAATATGTTACAGAGCCCGATTTTCTCACGTATTTCCTGCATAAATCTATTATTAGAGAAGAAAGTTGGTTTCGGATTTGTTTTTGCCCGGAATGAATATATTTCATTCCTTTACCTCAAATAACTATCCATAAGAGCTCTCCAGTGTTACCTCACATTACATTCCTTTCCTACTTTACATTACATTAAATGAGAGAGTAGTACATCTTAACTTCTTCCAGAAGAGATAATAGTTACGGACATTTTAAACGGACTGCCGTTTAAGGCAGTGAATTGTAACTATTTTCTCCCTGTAGCAACTTTCAAAGATTTCTACCACATTTTTTTTATTATGGATAATTGTTTGTACGCACAAACGAGACATGATTGAATACGAAACAGTGGTATAATACAGCAGTGTCAAATATAGGATGTAGTCAAATTTATTATAAGGCAAAAAGAATCGAATGGATCATGTTGACAGGGCACGCGACAATAGATTAATACAAATGTTTAGAGATTCTGGACCGTTGGGAAAACAGTCCTGGTCCACCACCTAAGAGATGTGAGATATACTTGGAATTGATCTCTAGTGAGTCCACTTGATGCGTGAAAAAAAAAACAATTAAACCTACATAAAAGAAAAAAGTATATGGACACATACGAATATTTGTCGTTTCCTGTTATCTTCCCTTACCTGATATTTGTACAGCATGTATCTCATTCCTTTTATAACAGTGTACGCTAAATTTTAAAAAGTTTTATTATAAAATATGTCATATAGAAATAAAATTGGTTTTGAATATATAATAAAATATTATAAAGTGTGTTTAACAATGACTAGTCTCTATTGATTTCAGTATATTAAAATTTTTCTTTGTAATCACTCGTAATTTATAGCCTAAACACAAAATTGTAAGAAATTATTCATTGCTTATTACTCAAATAAAAAAATTGACGTACAGAAAGGTAGTAAATAGGTTACGAAAATGAACAATAAGGTGTGGGTGACAGTGAAGAGAGATTTGTAGAAGTACAGCGACATACAAACTAAAAACCTTCAAAATCATTTCTTGAAAATTTTCAAAAATCTCAATAACTACAGACCTAGTTGGTTCCAACAAGGACGTTATCAGCAATTCAAATTTAGTTAGCGTTATAACTTATGTAGACTGCATCATATGGACCTGCGTTATACAGACTGCAGGAATACCTCAGGAGACAGTTGATATTAGCAACGCCATTCACCCTGTAGTACATGATCGTACCTTATACAATGCGAGGAGTTTACAACAGTGTTTAACCAAGCACTGAATAATTCAGACACTGAGCCCAGAGTTGAATAGATTACTAAACAGTCACTTGGTAAGGGCTTTAGGTGCTATTAAGATTACATCGGTACCCTTATGTACGTGTAGTATTTATTTGTAATAGGTACATAGATTTATGCCCTTAAATACTCTACACCGTTTCCTTTAATAGAATTTATATACCGAATGTAAAATATTTATTGGTAAATTTAGACCAACATTTATATATGTATAGTATTCTATTTTGCTATAATTATTGCAGAAGCTTGATCGGTTGAAGGGTTAAGAGGCATTTAATTATTGTGGTCACTCAGGCCGAGATTTTCACACACGTTATATTGAGCACATGAAAAACGTTAAGAACATACACCCATACGTACATAGACACCAACAAAAATAAAAAAATAATACACATTACGAACAAGAACAAAAACTAAACACAGAGTATAAAAAAATTTCATAAATCAACCCTATTTATTTTTTAACGATAAAAAACATTTCCAATCAAACTCACTATTTTAACATTACAGGACCACAACAGACAACAGAACCACTTTCACGTTGACGATCAGACGATTGTGATGAAAGGCGTCAGTACATAGGCAAATAAAATAACCGTTTATACTACTTACGTTTTTGCAATAGTGATAGTCGTTAAAGTAGAATAAAAATATGGCAACAACATTAAAATTTATTATATCCAGAGTTTGGTTTTAAGAAATCCTCTTTGTTTATACTATATTTTTCGCACATATTGTAACGAACCTAATTTAATTCGTTTACAAAAATAAAAAAATTATAATTGTGTTATTAAAATTTTCAAAAAAATTTTAAAGTTTGTTTTAATGTTTAATATTTAGTAAATAATTCTTGTAATGGTGTAGTGTTAAAATTTTAAGTTTGTTTGAGTTAATTTGGTCAATAATCTTGCTTATGGTTTACTGGAATTAAATTCCAGTTAACAGGATTGTCTTAATTCACTAATCGATTAGCGATATTTCTTCTTTATTCTCGTAGGATTACTTACACTTGAGTAATGGCCGCCTTTCTTGTAGTCCTGTTGTTAACTAAAACTCTATTAAATTTATAAAATAAATTTAAAACCAAATTGTTGAATTACTATATTTTATTGACAATTGTTTAAAAGATCGATTTAAAATCGATTATCATATATTGCTGGACTCGTTCAAAGGGCGATCGATTGTTGATACATGTTATTTAATATAAATATTTTCAGGTTCTTTTAACGGTTATAGTTAATAGTCAGAAAAGGGGAAAGCTAGAAAGTATAACATTCACAATAAAAAAACTTAATAGTTAATAAATACAAAGTTAATTGATAATATATAATGTTTATAAAGTGAAACGTTTATACCCATGCAAAGTTGTTGAACACGAATAGTCGTGTGCACTTTGCATGCCGGGAGTCAAAATGGCCGCTTCCTAGCTGCTGGAGTAAAACAAGAATGGTGTCGCTGGAATTTTCTTTCAATAAAGTTGCCTTCTCACTGCTTCCTCGTCTCCGCAGTAGTGATTAATATTTCTGGTGTTATTGGAGTATCTCTCGTTCAATGTTCTGTTGTTCACTCGAGAAAAATGTGGGTGATAATGTTAAGTTACTGGTGTCGTAAAGTTCGTTTGAGTTATTCTGAATTATTAGTGTTAGCGGTTCAATTTGTTAATTCACTAGTTTTTGTGTTGTATTCACTCGATTAAATGTGTGTAGTTGTTAATTTTCACTGAATTTACTGTTTAAAAGTGTTCTGTCAAAATTCTCAAAATTTATGGTAGGCTAGGTTCAACTTTTATACGCCATTAATGGTTCCGATATACGTTGTTATTTAGCGAGAGCTTCATCAACCGTACACTACGAATGTTAAGTAAGAGCTGTCTTACTTCCTTCGTTTTCTGAAATATCTTAGCCAATTTAATATTAGAAAAGTATTGTTTCAATTTTTAATCGCTTCCGATACATGTAAAAAAATACATTATATCACAGAATATATTTTGGTTATTAATTAATTTCATGAAATAGTAAATACGTAATCGGTTTCTTTAATTCCTTCTGCTTAATTTGGTACCCAATAATCCATCTTTACAAAGTATTTTATTAAAATTGATATATTTCTTTCATTTTGGAAAATTAGGCTCAACATTTTATTTCCTGTTCTTCTCCAAATATTAGCCATTTTATATGTTATAATTATGACTATAATAAATCTCAGATTGACATAAATGTTAATCTTTCCTTAATTTCTTGCAATTTTATCAATTGATTATCCTTTTAAATATAATTCATGAATTTATGACTCCCCCCCTCTGAAATTTTTAGTTATTACATTTGCAAATTTTTCAATAATTTTATATATCTTTTTATATTATCCTTTTACAGTATAGTTTTAGTCATAGTATTTGGTGACTGATTCACCTTATATAAATTCCATCAGTTTACTTGGTTTATTTAACTTAATTAATCAATTATAATGTTGTTGGAATTTCCTATTTGACCTAGATTTTCTGGTTTTACATATAAGGTTTTTTGAATAATACTGTGTCTATACCCCTTCTGACTTTCTTAGTTTAATACAATATTAATTAAAATCTCCTTAATTAACTAATAGAACATGTAGTATCGTATTCATACTCATAATACATACAAAATAGTTGAAATTAATAATATGGTCTTCAAAGTCAGACATTTTAGTTTTAACTACTACTAGTAAAACATAATAAACATTGTATACAAGAGTATGGTATCCATACTTAGACATTTTAGTCTGGATTAACACTGTTAGACATACTAAACATTTTTATACTAATAACAAAATCTTATTCTATTCACCACATTGAATTATGGAGTTAATGGTCTTCAACATAAACATAACAGGCCATTTATTTTTATTTATTTCTTAAAATTATTTTGTGTGCAGTCTTTTCTGTTTCTATTTTGGTATTACATTTTTATCCCCTGTCACTTTATTTATTCACCACCTGCTCTCTTTATCCTTTACATTTTAAAGAAGGTTTTTTGATAAAAAGTGGCATCTTCTTAGAAACATTAGTAATGTTTTCATAAGAACATTTCATAAAATTTTATTTCTGTAGTCATAGAAGACATTAAAGTTGTTTAATGGTACACATGTACTTACTTGAAGTATTAGTCACACTTCTACTTGAAGTTTACTTAATATACTGAAATAACTTGCACTGGTTCACTTATATTTTTGGATCTTATCTCTAATAGATTTTACAATATTCTAAGACCAAAATCTGAGTTATAAGGGATTATGAAGACTTTTTTATTCCATTACACAGTAACTTTAGTGGGTGCACTTCTACTTACAACACTAAACACTTTTGTTTACAACTATTTTACATTAATATCAGGTTTTGGGTGTTATACTTTCTTTGGTGACATTTAATCGCTTTCGGGGTTTGTTATATTCTTTTTAATAGGTTTCCCTTGGGTATATCTTGTAGTCCTCCCATCCTGCAATTTTGTTTCTTCAAAATTCTTCTTTCTTGGTTTCTCCAAGGTAATATTGTTTTATCATGTCCGGTGGTTTGTTCGGGGTATCTTCCCTACCTACTCCTATCCTACCTGGCTGGGTATTATCCTTATTTTATTTTAGTTTTTTGGGATTTATTTTTCTTTATACATTTGTGCTGCATTGTGGTTCTTTATTTTTACTTTTTCCATTTATGGTGGTATCTTACTTTGATATTTATGTATTTTAATTTGAATTTTTCTTGCTATTTAATGTAATTGATATTTAATTATGATCATATTGTAATCTTTATTAAGTGGATTATCTGTAATGCTACAGATTGCTCTCCTCCAGAAGTGATTAGTTCTGACCATACTTTGCTTGTCTGAAATAATTGCTTATGATAATTATTATATTTTTATAATTTTTGACTTCCTTCCCATTTCTATTTTTGCCTTTTCATATTTGAGCTTACGTATATTTTATTCTTAATTGATCTTCCTTGATAGTAATAGTCATCTGAGGTTTATTATTTTATTTTCATTTTTTCTTAACTTGGTGTTTTATCCCTGGGATATTTATTCCCTAACATTGCCTAACACGTGAGCTGGGGCAGTTCAGAGGGGCACTGTAGGCTACATACTCTGCTGGCCATACATCACTTCTAATTGAGTCCAGAGGCAATTCATCTCTGCTCAAAAACATAATAATACTGCTGGACTTATCTACAGACAGTTATTAATAAAAATTATATAAGAATAGTCTATTTTAAGACTATTAAAAAATACCTTTGGATACTTCACTTCGTACTTGCTCAGATCTGTTAATATTTCTATCTCAGTTATTCTTCTGACTTGTTAGCTCTACTGTTATCTTATTTCTTATTATGGTGGGAAGCTCCTTCATTAATCTAATTATCACTATTGGTTAATAATAAAGTTTTGTGTGTTAATTCTCTATTCTTCTTTTGTTGTTATTACCATCTGCTTCTGGTCATTGGTAGCATATATTTTATGATATTTTGTTTCTATCTTAGTTCTCAAGAATTGTTCCACTAGTTCCATATTCTAGCACATTCTTCTGATTGTCTTTACTATACTCGACATTTATTTTATGATCATATTTATTTTATTGGTTTATTTATAGTTATATTTCAACCAAAACAATTATTTCGCTCTTGTTTCTTATCCAAATTAATTCTTTAATTATCATATATTTAATTGGTCATTGTTTCTCTTTGTTCTGCGTAAAGTTTTTATTATTTTTATTTCAACACAAGTTTATTCATTTAATTGTATTAGTGGTTCTTATTTCCTTTTCTTTCTCTTTAAAATTATTTCATAAGTTGTGTGTCGTACTTACTTAGTTTTAGAATTTATGTAAAATTCTTTTTCTTTAACTTCAACATTGTCTTCATACTACTTGGTTGTAAGGTGTACTTACTATGTTTTTTGACTTTTATGGTTTAAATAAAATTCAAAATTCTTTTTCTTTTTAATTCCATAAAATGTTTTCATAAATATTTTGTAATAAGATGTGCTTACGATATTTTTAAATTTTGTTGATTTCATCAATTCAAATTCTTTTTCTTTATTTCCATAATATGTTTCATAAATCTTTTGTAATGTGATCTTACGATTTTTTTAATTTGGTTGATTTCCAAATTCTTTTTCTTTTATTTATAATAATGTTTTTTCATATACGATTGTCAGTAAATTGTGCTTACTATTTTTTAGAAATTAGTTATATATTCTAAATTCCAAATTCTTTTCTTTGTTTTCATAATGGTTTCATAAATATTTGGTAGTAAGGTGATCTTACTTTGTTTTAGAATTTATTGGTTTTATATCAATTCCAAATTCTTTTTCTTTTATATTCAAATTTAGCTTCATAAATAATTGGTCGTAAGATGAGCTTACTATATTTTTGAATTTATTGGTTTTATATAAATTTCAAATTCTTTTTCTTTTTTTCATAAAGGTTTCATAAATATTTGATAGTAAGGTGATCTTACTTTATTTTAGAATTTATTGGTTTCATATGAATTCTAAAGTTCTTTTCTTTAATTTTTCATAATGGTTTCATAAATAATTGGTAGTAAGGTGATGTTACTTTATTTTAGAATTTATTGGTTTCATATAAAGTATAAAATTCTTTTCTTTTATTTTTTCCTTAAATAGTTTTCTAAATATCTTGTAGTAAGTTGTCCTTACTTCATTTTTGAATTTATTGGTTTTTTACCATCTCACCAGGTATTCGGACCTATCTTTATCAGTCCCATACTGATCGATGTCGACGTTTGAGTAATCTCTATCATTCAATTTGCTGGGATTCTTTTTAAGTTTTTGGCTGTACTCTGCCTTGACATGGTTGATTCGAGCTATTCGGGGTCCTCCGTAGTTACTTGATTCGTTATACAGTATTGAAAAACTAGGATGTTCACTGACGGTTACCCAATTCTCATTGTCATTGTTATTACGGTTAGGTCCGACTGAGGTTTCATTCGGTAAGCCTTGAGTGGTTGCCTGCCGCTCCGTACTATGGTTAGATGGTTGTTCTCGGTTTGTTTGCCGTTCTGGATCATCCAGACTGGTACTTCGTCTAGGCTGACTATACCTCGAAACGTCACGTTCTCGGCTTCTCCGCCTATCCTCATACTCATGGAAGCTGTTACGCCGCTGATGGTAGTATCTTCGTTGGCGACCGTCTTCAGCTCGTATGAAGTTACCCTTGGTCGGGAAACCCTATTGTTACCATTGTTATGGTTTGGTGGATACCCTCGATTATTGTCGATTATTGTTATAATACCGTTCCGTGTTATTATAGTTGGTGTTTCTCTGACTATTAACATTGGGATTTTGGTAATATTGATTTCTATTACCTTGGTAACCATTATTACTGCATTGGGGTTCTATTGGTATTTTGGTTACCCGGAACGTTGTTATTGTTATTATTATTATTGTTGTTGTTGGTGTTATATTGGGGATTGGCACGGTTTCCTTGGTAGCCATTGCTGTTATTGTTATTACAGTTGGTGTACTGATGGTTCCTTGGTTCCGGCCGATCATTCCTCCTTCGGCTTTGTCTATAATATTCTTCATTTTCATAGTTTTCCAGCAGTTCCGTCATAGCCTGTATTGTTTTTATTTGGCTGCCTCTCCTTGCTCGGATTACCTCTTCATCGTAATGGTACGACAATTTATTTATGAGGCATTCTTCGGGTATGGCTGGTTCTAAATGCTTTCCCATACATACCTTGCCGAGGAAGTATGCAGTCATCGAGGTACCCATCTGTGGTTTGTATCGGCCGTGACATATGTTGTCACGTATTAAATTCTGGGTAGTCTCCGACCAGTACTTTGCCTTAAACAAGTTTTTGAAATGCTGGTAATCATCGATCTCGCTCCGGTTTGCCATCCACCAATTGTCCGTCATTTCACGGAATGATTCGTCCAATAGCTCCCGGTTGTTGATCCATCTGTTGCCCCTATGTTTGGCAATGTACTCCTCTATTCGGGCCAAGAACTCCATTGGCTTCTTTTGTATTGGCGAAAGTTTAGCCATTCCCGATTCTCATTTATGGGGATATTTGTGAAGTTAGTTGGTCGATTTCAGATTACTTCCATCTCTTCCTGGCTCTGCCGCACTTGACCGGTGATATTCGTCACTGCCACTTCCATTCAATCTCACCTTTCCGTAACTTGGTTACGTACCTTACTTAGTTCCTCCTGTGCTTCCTTTCGGTTTTCTTCCAACTTTTTCTTATGGTGTTCTTCGATCTTGGTAATTTTGGTATTTACTACTTCCTGGACTTCCTGTACTTCCCACTTAGTCTGGCGACATCTTTCGTCAACTTCCCTGATTTGTTGGTTTATTATTATGGTTTCTTCTTCCAATTTTTTATTTATAGCTTTCTTATTGTCGTTGATTTTCCTACTCAACTCTTCTATCGCCAACTCTATCTTCTCGTCTACCTTGTTCATGTTTTCCTGGTTGACTTCTCTTAATTCTTCTCTTAATCGTTGGTTATTCTCATGCAGTTTCTCCTCCATCTTCTTATTGTTTTCCTCCAACTTTTCCTTCAATTGTTGGTTGTCGTTTTCCATCTTCCTACTATTCTCCCTTAACTCTTCCCTCAATTGTTGGTTGTCATCTTCCATCTTCTTACTGTTTTCCTCCATCTTCTTACTGTTTTCCTCAATTCTCTTATTGGTGTCTTCAATTTTATTACCCAATTCTTCCTTTGTTATTTTGAATTCTTCCTTCAGCTGTTGGTTATCACTTCCCATCTTCTTACTAGTTTCCCCTATGTCCTTCCTTAATTCTTCTTTTGTGGAATCCATTTTTTCCTCCATTTTCTTACTCATCTGTAGGAACATTTCCATCATATTTTCCATTTTCTATCTTCTGTGGTCTTGGATTTTTCTATTTCCTTGTCTGGGACATGGACGTCCCCTGTTTCTGTGGGTACCTCGGGTTGTTTCGGTTCCGCTGGGGGTAATAACGTTTCTACATCTTCCACGGGTGTTGCCTCCTTGTCCTCCATGTTAATTTCCTTTTCGGCCTCTGCCGCCCATTTCTTTGAAGTCGCACGACGTTGCATTTTGTCTCTTTCTCCTACAGTATAACCGCTGCCAAGCTTGAATTAGTAATTGGGCTAGTTATATTAGCCTTTCAATCACTAATTGAAGCCCCTTAGTTGGACGTCAATTTGTAACGAACCTAATTTAATTTGTTTACAAAAATAAAAAAATTATAATTGTGTTATTAAAATTTTCAAAAAAATTTAAAGTTTGTTTTAATTTTTAATATTTAGTAAATAATTCTTGTAATGGTGTAGTGTTAAAATTTTAAGTTTGTTTGAGTTAATTTGGTCAATAATCTTGCTTATAGTTTACTGGAATTAAATTCCAGTTAACAGGATTGTCTCTATTCACTAATCGATTAGCGATATTTCTTCTTTATTCTCGTAGGATTACTTCCACTTGAGTAATGGCCGCCTTTCTTGTAGTCCTGTTGTTAACTAAAACTCTATTTATTAAATTTATAAAATAAATTTAAAAACAAATTGTTGACTTACTATATTTTATTGACAATTGTTTTTAAAGAATGATTTAAAATCGATTATCATATATTGCTCGACTCCTTCAAAGGGCGATCGATTGTTGATACATGTTATTTAATATAAATATTTTCATGTTCTTTTAACGGTTATAGTTAATAGTCAGAAAAGGGGAAAGCTAGAAAGTATAACATTCACAATAAAAAAACTTAATAGTTAATAAATACAAAGTTAATTGATAATATATAATGTTTATAATGTGAAAGGTTTATACCCATGCAAAGTTGTTGAACACGAATAGTCGTGTGCACTTTGCATGCCGGGAGTCAAAATGGCCGCTTCCTAGCTGCTGGAGTAAAACAAGAATGGTGTCGCTGGAATTTTCTTTCAATAAAGTTGCCTTCTCACTGCTTCCTCGTCTCCGCAGTAGTGACTAATATTTCTGGTGTTATTGGAGTATCTCTCGTTTAATGTTCTGTTGTTCACTCGAGAAAAATGTGGGTGATAATGTTAAGTTACTGGTGCCGTAAAGTTCGTTTGAGTTATTCTGAATTATTAGTGTTAGCGGTTCAATTTGTTAATTCACTAGTTTATGTGTTGTATTCACTCGATTAAATGTGTGTAGTTGTTAATTTTCACTGAATTTATTGTTTAAAAGTGTTCTGTCAAAATTCTCAAAATTTATGGTAGGCTAGGTTCAACTTTTATACGCCATTAATGGTTCCGATATACGTTGTTATTTAGCGAGAGCTTCATCAACCGTACACTACGAATGTTAAGTAAGAACTGTCTTACTTCCTTCGTTTTCTGAAATATCTTAGCCAATTTAATATTAGAAAAGTATTGTTTCAATCGCTTCCGATACATGTAAAAAAATGCATTATATCACAGAATATATTTTGGTTATATTTAATTAATTTCATGAAATAGTGAATACATAATCGGTTTCTTTAATTCCTTCTGCTTAATTTGATACCCAATAATCCATCTTTACAAAGTTTTTTATTAAAATTGCTATATTTCTTTAATTTTGGAAAAGTAGGCTCAACATTTTATTTCCTGTTCTTCTCCAAATATTAGCCATTTTATATGTTATAATTATGACTATAATAAATCTCAGATTGACATAAATGTTAATCTTTCCTTAATTTCTTGCAATTTTATCAATTGATTATCCTTTTAAATATAATTCATGAATTTATGACTCCTCCCTCTGAAAATTTTAGTTATTACATTTACAAATTTTTCAATAATTTTATATATCTTTTTATATTATCCTTTTACAGTATAGTTTTAGTCATAGTATTTGGTGACTGATTCACCTTATATAAATTTCATCAATTTACTTGGTTTATTTAACTTAATTAATCAATTATAATGTTGTTGGAATTTCCCATTTGGCATAGATTTTCTGGTTTTACATATAATGTTTTTGAATAATACTGTGTCTATACCCCTTCTGACTTT
This sequence comes from Magicicada septendecula, assembly GCA_034769895.1. NCBI lineage: Eukaryota > Metazoa > Arthropoda > Insecta > Hemiptera > Cicadidae > Magicicada > Magicicada septendecula. The sequence continues at coordinate 476,369,120 of CM068367.1, read as the reverse complement.
CTTAATTTAATACAATATTAATTAAAATCTCCTTAATTAACTAATAGAACATGGAGTATCGTATTCATACTCATAATACATAAAAAATAGTTGAAATTAATAATATGGTCTTCAAAGTCAGACATTTTAGTTTTAACTACTACTAGTAACACATAAAAAACATTGTATAAAAGAGTATGGTATCCATACTTAGACATTTTAGTCTGGATTAACACTGTTAGACATACTAAACATTTTTATACTAATAACAAAATCTTATTCTATTCACCACATTGAATTATGGAGTTAATGGTCTTCAACATAAACATAACAGGCCATTTATTTTTATTTATTTCTTAAAATTATTTTGTGTGCAGTCTTTTCTGTTTCTATTTTGGTATTACATTTTTATCCCCTGTCACTTTATTTATTCACCACCTGCTCTCTTTATCCTTTACATTTTAAAGAAGGTTTTTTTGATAAAAAGTGGCATCTTCTTAGAAACATTAGTAATGTTTTCATAAGAACATTTCATAACATTTTATTTCTGTAGTCATAGAAGACATTAAAGTTGTTTAATGGTACTACGACGCCTTATTTCATCTAACACAATTATCTAATATTTGTAATGTTAAATAAAATGTTACTTACCCGTGATATTAATTTACCTAGGCGCCAGAACAGATCCCAGATACAAATGACACGGTTTCATCTTAGCTCAGCGCATGGAGACACTCTTTCTCAGGATTCGTTCAGTGATTGTGGTTTTCAAGGGGAATTGTTACAAATAACACTTTAATATTTGCTTGATTATTTTAATTAACGTCTTAATCAATTATTTTTAAACTTGATTATTCTAATGGTAGGACTTAATTCTACCCTAACATTTATAATTACTGAGTGAGTGTGAAAAGTAACGATTAAGACGTTCAAACGACGTATGGCTCTGATCTGGTTTAATTAAGAGATTGCTATCTCCCAAACCAGTGCTAAAGAACAGGTCTGCAATAATTTGCACGTCCAATACTACACCCCACTTTCCATTCAACACTCCTATACTATGTTAGAGCTAATCTTATAAATAAAATACAAAGTGTGAAATGCTTAGTGTCTTTTAAAATTTGTTTATTGCTTTTATTATTTGTTTAGTGCTTATTTCATTGATCAATGAATCTATTTCTTACTGTTTGATGCTTTGACCGAAGACAGGAATCCGTAGAGGTCCTCCTTTTGATGGTTTTGCACAGAAGAATTGATGTTGATCAATGCTGTAGAAGAAGCCCTGGCAATTACATATGCTGTAGCCTTCTGTCGCACAGGTCCTTCACGGCTGATGATTAATTAATTAATAATTTAATTAATTAACTTTGTTTTACGCAGCGAGAGTTATTGAACGGTACTAGTTCATCTTAACTGCGGACTACTTCTCGAATTTGATGCTTAAATTACACTTTTGCGTGATTGAAAATTTCTGTACGTAATTTATACACGTCTAGCGCATTGAAGATCCGATAGAAGAGTGATGCTACCCTTCGCTTTGAGTTGGCGTCAGTTTTAAATACTGGATGCTGATTGGTTGTTCAAATAAATCATGCGTTTTTCCAGTTTCGACAATGTCGAACAGGTCGACAAAACACCCCGTGACAGGTTTCAAACTGCAGAGAATTTCTAGTTAAAATCGTACTTCCTGTGTTTGCAAATTGATTGATTACAGGTATTTGCAAACGTGTTTTCAAAGATCTGACCACAGAATATTGTTACTTAGGTCTTTATTTGTGTGTGTGTGAAAACACCTAATTCCTACGTAGCATAATTCTCTCGTTATCCTTTTGGCGAACGTCTTCCGTATAACTTCTTCACTTGTTAATTATATTAACTGAGATTGCGGCTACTTATAAAGCTTCACTTGCTGAATACAATGCTGTTTTCAGAATTGCCGTATATTTAGTAGTTTTTAAGTTATCACAGGTTGAACTGATAATTTGTATTGAGTAAAATTTCATGTTTGTACCTGTTTCTGATGTCGCGGTGACGTGGTTAAAGCGAGATTGCTGCGATTGTACGCTCTCTCTCTTGCTTACACTGCTCTACACCCTCCGTCAAACACTTCATATAACGCTTAGTTAGGACGCTAATATGAATCGTTATAGTACACATGTACTTAGTTGAAGTATTAGTCACACTTCTACTTGAAGTTTATATAATATACTGAAATTACTTGCACTGGTTCACTTATATTTTTGGATCTTATCTCTAATTGATTTTACAATATTCCAAGACCAAAATCTTAGGTATAAGGGATTATGAAGATTTGTTTATTCCATTACACAATAACTTTAGTGGGTGCACTTCTACTTACAACACTAAACACTTTTGTTTACAACTATTTTACATTAATATCAGGTTTTGGGTGTTATACTTTCTTTGGTGACATTTAATCGCTTTCGGGGTTTGTTATATTCTTTTTAATAGGTTTTCCTTGGGTATATCTTGTAGTCCTCCCATCCTACAATTTTGTTTCTTCAAAATTCTTCTTTCTTGGTTTCTTCAAGGTAATATTGTTTTATCATGTCCGTTGGTTTGTTCGGGGTATCTTCCCTACCAACTCCTATCCTACCTGGGTATTATCCTTATTTTATTTTAGTTTTTTGGGATTTATTTTTCTTTATACATTTTTGTTGCATTGTGGTTCATTATTTTTACTTTTTCCATTTATGGTGGTATCTTACTTTGATATTTATTTATTTTAATTTGAATTTTTCTTGCTATTTAATGTTATTGATATTTAATTATGATCATATTGTAATCTTTATTAAGTGGATTATCTGTCATGCTACAATGTTAATATATTTCTTTTGCTTTGCAGAAGTTCAATATCCCGCCCCCTAGGAAAAACTCTTCGTGTCCTCGTATTTGTCACCTATGGTTACCTTCGCAAAGATCTATGGATCACCTCTCATTACTTGGCAAAGACCTATAAGCGAAAGCTATACAGACCGAGGTTAGTGTCTTATGTACCGAGGTTTGCGCTGGGCCTGAAAAACTCTCTGGCTAACATCTAACCTCACTATATGCAATGCCCTAGGTGTCCGTTCCTTGAACGCTACCATATGGAGACTTTCCAAAAAGTTCTACCGCCGCTGAGCCCGTTTCCATAGCAACCGCTTGATATTCGCCCTCGGTCAGAACCCATCTGCGCCAAGTGAGTCTTGGACGCGTCCTCGACAAATGCCAACCCTGACGTAGACACTGTTTAATTAAACACCACGATCTCTAGCGGACCACACTTAGGAACCCCCAGATATCGTTGTATCGTGGTGGGATATATGAAACTCGTGACGAGTCGCTTGCACCGACCTTGAAATTGGCCTTTCATATTTCTTTTTGCCCGATTAAGCAAGAAGGACCATATGCGTTTCGGTGTAATGTGCGTTTGCATTTTTGTACGTAGATCCAAAATGGTAATATACAATTTGATCTAATCAATTATTTTTTACCAGCCGAAGTGTCTAATGCTTTACTTGTCGGAGAAACAAAGCCTGGATATTGGCGACTAAAACATTAAAACATATAATAACCGTGAAGACCGTTCCATAAAGCTCGCAAAGATGTATCCACGAAGAGTGAATTTAAAATTGCACTACATTTAATTGAATTTATTTTTCCCTCGTCAGTTATTATCCACTTGACAAGGAGCAGAGATATAGGATATGTATATCTGCTACTTTTGTTTACGTGTTTCTTCTCCCTAACACGAAAAACTGCGGCTCACAAGTTCAAGAATGAAGTACCGTTTGATTTATTTAATGATGCAAGTAGAATTGTGAATATATTATGTAATTTATATGTGTACCATTGGTGCGTACTGGAAGCTCTTGAAGTCTTCTTGAGTTATTCCAGGAAACGCTGAATGACGAGGGCTGGTTTGAAGTAAATAGAAGTGGACTGTATGACTTTTAGATAATAATGTTTTATTGAAAGACTTTGGATTTGGATACTGTTGCTGACACACGCAGATGTTTACGCGACATGATGCCCGTTTGGTGATTAATAATAGAAGTCGAAAGACATGATAATAAGCAAGATCGTTGAATACAACAAGTGCATGCTGCACATATTAATAGTTAAAAAAGAGAAATGAAAGCCAGTAGCCGCGGCCTGGAATATTACGAGTGAACGACTCGGAGCCTTTTGTGGAACTAACGAAAATATCGCAACAGACAGCTGAGCTGCGCCGGCTGTAGGCGATAGATAAGAAAAACGTGACGTCATCCGTGCGTGTCGCAGTGCAGTAATTACAATACATAGTTTAACAGTTCAAAGTCTGAACATACTGCCCGCTCAAAATCGGGGCGATTTTGTAATTTAAGTTATTGTGTGAAACGTAAATCACAATTACACCAAATGTTGTGTAAAAAAAAAATACATAAAATACTTGAAGGCTTTACACATTGAATAAATTGACCTTTGTTTAAAGTAAATAGTCTCTAACATAAGAAATCTATAAATAACAAAATTAATTAAGCTATCAGAACAAACTTAAAGTAAAACAAAACAATTTCTGTACTGGAAAGATACAAACTAAATCTCATGCTAAAAACAAAAGTGCTTATATAACTAACATAATCTTCTTTGAAGCATTAACATAGGTTTGGTAAATACATACATTTAATCTTTAACAGAAAGCGACATCCCTTAAGTTGTATAAAGAAAACATCCTCAAAAACTGACTCAATCTAGTAATACAATAATAACGACATAGTAGCAGATACAATAATATTAGACTAACAATTTAAAGATACATAACCATCGTAAATACAATAGAGAAAGAACATAATAATGTACATGCATAGTGTTGATATAATGATATCAAATTCAATGATACATGGCAGTAAGATAGACATATCCGACAGGATGCAAAAATGCATAATATGAGTATACATAATATATAACGATTGACATAATGATTCATAGTACATAATAGCATAATAATAGTCACAAAAATTTCAATAACATAATAATGGTACATAGGAATACAATAATAAAATCTTAATAATAATACAATACAAACAACCAATAAAAAACATGGTAAATGTTCAGAGCAATGATGCATGATAATGCGAATTTGTCTGAGTCCACCGGAAGGGGAAATAATTTATGGATGGGTCGACGTAGGATACCGTGTGCGGTGCGAACTTCGGCAACGCGCACTATCGAATCCTGACCCGCAAGAACATTTGTAATTACCCCGCGCTTCCATTGAAGGGGGGTGGAATTACCGTCCAAAATGAGGACGAGCTGTCCTACATTTAAATTCCTTGAGGTGGTGCACCATTTGTTGCGCTGCTGCAACTGGTGCAGATAATCTTTGGACCATCGTTTCCAGATGGATTGGGTAAAAGTAGTATAGGTATGTATGTGCTGGGACAAGGTCAATGACCCCGGAAGTAAACAAAGATGACCTTGACCCCGGAAGTAAACAAAGATGACCTAGACCCCCCCCCGGAAGTAAACAAAGATGACCTTGACCTAGAGCAAGGTCAAGGTCACGGTCAAGGTCAAGGTCTCGGTCAAGGTCAAGGCTGGTTATGACGTAAGCAATATGATTTCCAATGACGTGTTCAAGGGAATTACGTAATAACATGTGAACACATGCGGTTGACGTTTCGATTAAACCGCGCCCAAGAAAATTGCGCAATAACACGTGAATGTATGTGGTCGATTAAACCACATCCAAGAAAATTGTGTAATAACACGTTTTCATCATGATAGAAAAGTTGACGTCCATATTTTGAAAAATAAAAATACGAATTAATCAGGATCGAACCTATGAAACTATACATCGAATTAAGAAACAACGATTTAATCTACACGGCTAATTCGTATTTTGAATATCTTACTAAATCATGTGAGGAAAAGAGAAAATTCTTTAGAAATGTACATATTTTTTTTCTTTATTTTTTCCAACATAAACATACAATTGTTATAATGTTTTTACATAATGTTGATAACTACATTTATTAACTTTCTGCTGATTATAAAGACCATTAGTAACATCATTTATACTATCAACTAGCTTAAATTGATTATGTTGTATGTTTAACATTACTTTGTACTCATTCACCTTTTCAGGTACAAATTTAAATATTTTACAATTACACATATTAAAATTTTTAAGCCCAATATTTTTAGTATCATAAATGTTATAAACTACATTCTTCCGCCGATTATATTTGTTTCGCGTGTTAAAAACTTGTTCCATTATTCACCAACGAATAATGACCGTAGGGTAGTGTATCTATTTTATTATCGCAAAGGATTCTTTTATTGTCTAAATTACTTAACGCCAATTTGTTGCACATAATCGTTTCAACTAGATGTTTTTTCGATCGGAATAATTTCATCATTCTATAGCTATTAATTTTATTATTATCCTTATTTATAGTTACGGGTTTATTATTTTTAAAAACGGTTTTAGAATAGACGCACTCTTTAAAATCTTCAAAGCTTATATGTTTGCTAATAACATTTTTTTTAATTCCTTTTGCTCTTTTTTTAATTTTGTTATCCGCAGTTTTAAATGTATATAATTTAGAGCGTAAACCGATAAATTCTTTAATCGGTACACCCACACATTCATCTTTAAATTTACCAATAACTTTTTTATTTTCATCCGAATAGCACGGATGATTGGGCGAATAATCTGATGTATCAAAGTGTGTAAATAAATCTGAATCTAATATGTCTTTATAAAAATCTTCTGTACGAATTTCGTAAAAAAAGCTATCTGTATCTGTATATAAGAGCAAAAGCTTTTCACCATATTTTTTCTTCATTATATCGTAATGAAAATCATACATTAACGTTTTACTTATTTCTAATACGCTAAATCCGATGTATATTGGTTTATCTAAAAATAAACGTTTTTTATCCGATAATACCGCACATAACGATTTATTATAAATTATTCTGTCTTTAAATACCGGTTGTGTAATTAAATTTAATAATTTTTTCTCATCACTTACAAGTTTAAGGTCAATTCTTTTTCTCACGTTCTCCATACATTTACCGAACACCGAGTTGTTTAATAATTTAAAAAAGTCTTTTTCAAAATCATTTTTAGCTTGTTTTCGTTTTTCTGTATTTAAGTCAATGTACGTTTTTAACCAAGGACCCTGCAAAAATTCTATAATACGATGAATTTTTATAACTTTTAAACCGTGTTTAACAGCTTGTTTTAAATTAATGTAATGACATACATATTTTTCTTTATTTTCTAATGTTGTTAACAATTTTTGTTGTTTTGTTCCTTTAACGCATTGATTAACTGGTAGAAACGGTAAATCGCTATGATGATCATGTAAGTGATGAGGATACTCAACGTCTACTTCTAAAATATAACCGACGGGAGAATCGTCTGCAATATCTAGTATATTTAAATTATCGTTAGGATCTTTCCAAGTAAAACCAGCATACGGCATACATTTACTCATTGCCCAACCGTACAGATTATTCGCGTCTAAATAAGTTAAAAATTTAATCGGGTTAGTTACATCAAATGTTTCTGGAATATATTTATTGTTAGCAACAGATTCTTTTTTTATGCAAACACTTATTCCCCCCCTCACCCCATTTTCAAAAAGTAAGTACATTTCATAATCGGTTAATAATTCCAGTTTAATTTTTGTATAACTTAACATTGCATCAAATGCAAAACCTGGTACTGTAAAGTAGTGTGCGCAGTCTAGTTTATAAGATTGCATACAAAGAGATCTAAAATTTTCAAAAATATCACACAATAATAAAACATCAATTTTTAAATAAAGATCGCTATACTCCCCAAGAGTTTGTATATTAAAATGATTCCAAACTTTACACGCGTGTTCATAATCATCATTTCCAATTTCCGAATCATTTAGTGAACTATAAAAACAATCTTTTGGAGGTAATCTACATTCTTCCAACTTTTTCCAGGAATTCGTATATTCGTAAGGATACACACCTTTCCTGGTAACTAGCGGCATACTGTCTACAGAAAAAAATTTTCCAGTATAAAAAAACTTATCCTTAGGTAGATTATTACTGAGCTCAGCTAACGAACAATTCATAAACCGATAAGTATCAATAAATCTAATATTTAAACCCGAATGTGTTTTCTTTGCAAAAGAAATATATTTTTCTCTTGTATTAGGAATTACATGAATATTTTTTACATCATAGCCCAATTGTCGCACTATAAAATGCGAATCATAATTAGAACTACCATGTATGAAAACGGGTACAAATTTCTGTTGTTCTCGTTTCAGGTTACACGTATTACATAATACCGCACGAAATCGACCGGTTAAATGACAATGATCGCGAAATTTGGGATATAATAACGTAAATTCCTTATTACACATTTCGCAATGTGTAGCCAATTTAAATTTTATTTTATCATCTCGATTCATATGTAAAGGTATATTTTTTTTAATAAGTAAACCGATTAAATTAATTTTTTCAACTAAATATGTCATAAAATTTTCCGCAGCATTTTTACCACGATATAAGTAAGGTTCTGAAGGTAATCGGTTTCTAATACTTTCAGAGATATTGCTATCTATAACAAAATATACGCAAAAACTCATCGGAATATGAAATTCGTTAACTGTAGTAAATTTGTTTTCGGGGTTGGGCAAACAAGTACTAACAGGTTTCAAAATACATTCGAAATCTGCATATACCACAATAGGAACCCTATATTGATAATGAAAATTTTTAAATTCTAATATGTTGTTGTCAGTAGTTGGTAATGCTATTTTTACGGGCGAATACTTTCCGCAATATCTACTATGAATTTTTAATTTTTTTGACTTTTTAGTAAAAAACGAAAAACAACGTTTACATATTTCAATTACTTCTGTATGTTTTGTTAACTGTGGTCTTATTAACTTGGAAAAATCCTTTATATAACAATAATGGTAATTAGCATTATTCAATTTATTTAATACTAGAAAGTCAAAATGATTATTTTTTTCTTCCCTACACACTTTAAGAGGAAAAATTGATTTTTTTTCATCGATAGAATAAATGTTTATTGACACATTATTATTTTTTTCAAAACGAGAAATTTGGTTTAAAGGTGTAGGAAAGTCTATATGTTTAAAATCAAATTTATTTTCTAAATTAAAATAACGAAAATTAACCCGTTCAATGTGAGGTCCAGTAACATAACGACATAAGATTGACCATTTAAAACAAAAAATATCATTATTTTTTGGATTTATTATAGATTTTTTATTTTGTAAGAATTTTGGAAGTGGAATATATGAAGCACCTCTTAATGGTTTAAATCGATTTATTCTTAGTAAAATTCCGTCTATACAGTGAAGACTCCATCCGGAACCTTTCCCCATATATATGTTTTCATCGTGACAAATCTCTCTAATCGAATTATTTAATATCATATTTAAATTATCGTTTTCTAAAACTGGGATGTTTTTTGTTTTAAATGATCTGTCCTGTGTTTCATTTATGACAGGTTTTATGTATGTACATTCGACAACTATGTTGAATTTTATTGGACCAAACATTGAAATTATGTTACTTAAAATTGTAACTATATTTAATTTAATGTAATCTAATAACAAACAAATGTCCTTATAATTATTATTAGTGTTTTTATAAAAATATGTTTTTAAATTTCCTTTAAATGCATTCTCTATTTCTATGAAACTATTTGATTCAACAATTTGTTGTAATCTCGCCGTTTTTAATTTTAAATTTATTGATGATGATGATGATGATAATGATGATGCTGGAGATGATGGTGGTGTTGACCATGTTGTTGTTGACTCCAAATCTTGTACACGTGACGGTCCAGGTTGTGGCGAAGGTGTTGTTTCACGAGATGAAGCATGTTCTTCCTCAACAGTATTTCTGGCAAATTGTCTTTTTTTAAATGGCAGATTTTTGTCCATTGCAATCTATAAAAATATATTTAAACAAACGATATTCATATCGGTTCTATAATTATAAAAATTTATTATCCTTGTATAATTTTTATACTTACGTCAGTTACTTGTTCTTCTTGTGTAAAGTAAACTGTATTGTTGGCTCCTTATGTGTGTGGTTGTATTATCTATCTTTATATAGTCGCGTAAAAAGTAGAACAGCAGAGTGATCTAATCTTTATACTTTGAACTATTGTTGTGTAACACGCCCACCGTTTTTGCAATGCAAGATAATCTTTCTCGAGCGCGGTTTAATCGAAAGGTCAACCAGCTTTTCCTATAGTGAGAAACAGTATATATAAAGCGCCTTAGAATTGTATTGTACACGCTCAAACTGCTTCAATAAGAAGAATCAGCAAGTTGTTTCTGCATCGCTTTTTATACAGCAAACTCTATCAGGTAATTATTATTTTTTTGTATACTTTAAAACTTTATTTACAAATTAGTTATGTAACAAAAAACGATTATTTGTATGTTATAGAATCAATAATGGCCGCATCAATTCTTTATTTTAAAAAATTATCTAAAAACGCTTATCCACCTGAAAAGTTAACTAATCAGTCTGCGGGTTTTGATCTCCGTAGTGCGTATAATTATAAAATTAATGCTAACGGAAAAGAATTAGTAAAAACCGATTTAGCTGTTAAAATACCTGACGGTTGTTACGGGAGAATTGCACCACGTTCAGGATTGGCTCTTAAATATCACATCAACGTTGGAGCTGGTGTGGTAGATAGAGATTATAGAGGGAACGTAGGTGTGGTTATTTTTAACCATTCGTCAGCGTATTTTAACATAAATAAAGGTGATCGAATCGCGCAACTGATTTGTGAAAAGATTGAAGAACCGGAACTGAGAGAGGCATCAACTTTAGATAGTACTGAGAGAGGTGATAACGGTTTTGGTTCTACGGGTGGGATAAGCGGATTAAATGATAATGATGAAAATAAAGAATTATTGCTAGAAATCGATAAATTTTTAGCGGAAGGCTAATAAATTTTTTGTTTTTCTAGTAATGGACATCGCTGGACCATCTCACCACATCGAGGAATATGTTTCATTAGAAGACATCCTTAAGCTATTATATTTTTATGGACTTTCGTCTTTATGTTTATGGGAAGATGTGCTAAAGAAAATTAAAACTGATATTGTCAATTCAGATGATGTAGATGTTTTTAATTTATATAGTAGACTAATAGAAATAACAAAAAATATTAGAATCGCTTTAGAATTAAAACTAGTTCGCTCGCAAAAGGATTTATCACTACTAAATAATTATTTGTTTGATATTGATGAAGTATACGAATATTTAAATACAACAATTGTAAATTTTAAAGAAAAAAATATATTAAAATCGACATTTATAATTATTAATTCTTTAATAAAAAATAATATGATGTGTGATAACGATAGCGAAAAGTTTACAATAGATATAGATAATGAAGAGGAGGATGAGGACGAATTTGATAAAGTTTTTACATCCGTAAAAACTAACGAAAATGATAAAAACAATCTCCGTTTTGAACAAACTGTAATGTTTCAAGCTGGGGGAACAAGGAAAACATTGACCACACCTGGTGAAAAAGGGGGGTATTTAATCAAAATTGAAATAATTGACACAAAAAATTTGGTAAACGTTGCTAAAAACGATAGATGGACTAAGGCCGCCTACAGGGCCACATTTTTAGTAGATTCTTCTAAAGACTTGAAATACGTTCAATTATATAAAATGATTTTAAATGTTGCGAAGAATTTGGCAAATATTAAAAATGTTAAAAAAACAAAATTTAAAAATTTTTAATGTTTTCCTTGTTTACTCGAATCTTGTATTTTTTTATTTAAAAATTGAGTGTATATTGTAAAACATTTATGTAATAAAAAAATTTAACACAATTTTTATCTCTAGTTTTAAAAACACAATCCCCAAACATGAAACCTATATATAATTACAGATATGGAACCGACTGAGGTTTTTATCAATTTCTTCATCTTGTTGATGGTGACGATACATACGTCTCAGTCGAGGATCCAAAGACCTGTAGCCGTCGTAAGACCGATGCGTCGGCGGTTACCATCACCACCACCAGTACGAAATGTACGACCACGAAGGGGACCGTCACCACCACCACCAGATGAAGAAACAATACAAATTATTGATGATGATGATGATGATGTTATAATAATAAACTATTTATAACATAATAAAAATTTTTTATTATTTCACGTAAAGTTTATACATATTTATTTATTTGTGCTACACAGTCCCAACATCTAAGTCTTTTAACTTTTTGGTGTTTATCACATTCACTATTCCAATAATACATCAACCAATCGCTTATATAACAAACATTATTTAAAGCACATTTATTTACATTATGTTTATAAGGACAGTTAACACTATACACATTCTGCCGTTTCAAAATATTTAAAGATGGACATCCTAAAGTTTCGATATCGATAATTCCAGCATACGAATTTAGTTGTGTTTCCAACAACAGCTTCTTTTCCGATCCTTTCACGTAGATACGTTTAATTTTGGATAATTTATCGAAAATCGTTTGTAGTTCAGAGTAGTCTTGAAGCCCGCAGTTCCAACTAAATCCGTGTAATCTCTCTTTAAGCCAGTTTGTATGTTTTTTCTTTTTATTTGATAAATGTTTATAATCGAATGGTGGTAAAAATAAATGATGTTCTCTAACGCCAACAAGCTTGGCGTTTTCTATTTTTTGCATACACAACTCTTTAATAATAAAGTTTTTTCCGTCATCTCGGAAAACTTGAAAATCGACAACGTATTCAACCATTCTTATTGAATGCAAAAGCGTGAATACTGTAAAAATATTCTTCATGCTTCATTATAAAACGATTAGATAAGCGATTTTCTTACGGAACCAGATAACGGTGTGTATTGTATAATTGTATCATAGATAATAAGACAGTAGATTGCAGTTTTTTCGGGTATATTTTGAGATGTTTCTATTTCAAGACGAACATCTATTGAACCCGTTTTTAATGATTCATTTTGCTTAGAACAATCGATAACAAACAGAGGCGTATGAGTTATAAAATTTTCACGATTCATCATTGGCGCGTCCTTACTACCATAGTAATATGAAGATTGAAATCGTCTGTAAAATTCGTGTAAAAGTAACAATTGACCATTCAGATTGTCGTATGGATAGTATTCTGAATTCAAATATAATTTAATATTACGTAGTGATACGGAATCAAAATTTGCCGAATTCTTGTGTATATTATTTTTCCTATCAGACTGAAAGCCAACAATAACGTAACCAGGTTTTTCTGCTTGTGATGACGTTTTGACAGTCCAAGTGTGCTGCTTCGCTTGTGGTGTAGACGGATATTCATAAAGCTCCCATTTCCTAAAGGGGATCAATATAGGTTCATCACGCTCTATTATTTTAAAAAAATCATATTTTTTTTCATCATTTACATACACATATGGCATTATCCATGATATCTGTTTTATTGTAAATTTACATCCAGTCACCGATTCTGGTAAAACAACAGCGTTACTATCGGTCGATGCTCTTATTAAAACTAGTTCTTGCTTTATATTTAGCAGAATACGTTTATAATCCTCAACGAATCCAAACAACATTTTTAATGGAATACAGAATAGGAGATCTTTTTCAGATGGCGATAGAGCCCCATATAAATTTTCATTCCAAGCAGCATTTTCTAAAGTATTAACTTCATAAGGTTTAATTGTTAATAGATTCTTCATCGTTGTCGTTATTCCAACATTTTTAATTCGATCAATTTCTGACCCACATATTTCATATCTAATTTCATCAAATAAAAATGCCACAGCGTTTGAAACTAATTTATACGTTTGATCAAATACACCTAAATTATTTGTGTATTCTAATAGTATATAGAGATAACTATCATGTGGAAGCGTAAAAACATCTTGTTGATTGATTGGTATTCTAATTTCATCATTATTATTATACGTGCTTGAAGTATACGGATGATGGGTCTGATATTTTAATCTTACTATCGCATCATCTTCATATACGGGATTGTTTAATATATTTAAAATACTACTACTCATTTTTTCGAATATTCACTTATTACTGTTAACCCCAATAATTGTAAAAATTTCTTATTTTGAGGTGTTAATCGTTTAATATTTTTATCTCTACTGATCTTATTCAGATCGTTAACAACCGTTTTATCGGTGTTACCATAGCAAAAAATAAGCCTCATTTTTTTCTCAGGTGTAGACGTAACGTTATTATCTCGTCTCTAAAATTAATCGGTCTTCCTTGTTGATCTTCTAATCTTACTGTAATACGATGTATTCTCGATGTGTTTACTGGTAAATAAATTACATTTGTTGGTATTTCAACTATTTTAAATCCTGGTGGAACCGTAGGATAAAACTCGTGTATTATATGACCTTCAATACCGTTATTAAATGAATAACTAACAAGATTGCAAACTAATCGAACGGCCTCTACTCGAACAATACTTATTGGTAAGGTTGAGCTGTACCATTTATTAGGCTCAAGCACACATTCTTCAAAACCGAATATGGAGGCAAGAGAATTAGGCTTTTTAAAATCGATTAATACATTAGACAAAATTTCGCTTTTCAGCGTATTGTTATTCGCCTTTATCACCACCCGAACGTGTTCATAATTTTTAATTAAGTAATCATTAATATATGTTGCAATGTCTGATATTTCGTAAGAACCTGTAGGTAATTCAATTTTCTTATCGCCATCAAAATATAGTATATTATTTACACCTTCTTCCACGTTTGGTATTGAATTGTATGTCATGAAATCGATTAATCCAAGTTCCCATTTTTCGTTATTATTTAATTCAATTGGTGGAAAAATGTCACACTCCAATTCAGGTCCTTTGCCGCTTAAAGAAAACATTGTTCGCAAGAAATTGAAGACATAAGTGTCCACAATTAACTGAACCCAATTTTTGCTTTCGTGTATAATTATAACTAATTTCGATAGGATGTTCTATGGATGAAGAAAAATAGTTAATCAGCTCAGTAGGCGGTTTTAAATTACCAAAGCTATCAAAATAATTAATTTTATTCTCATGTTTTACGTAACACACCCAATGCGTGCCTTGACCGTAAATACTGTCTAAATTAACAATACCAGCCTCATTTTTCCATATAGCACTGTTTAAAGGTAACGTATCACGCATAAACACACCTCTAAAATTTGGAATTTTTAATCGATTAATATATAACAATAACTCGCTCGTTGAAAGCGGGCGAATTGGGATATGTTTAATTATTTCCGCCGCCGCCGATTTGATTTTTTTTTTAACGCCTCCACCCGTTTTTTTATACGGTCGTAAGTATAATCCTTTACCTTTCAAACATTTCTTTTTTGAAACCTTCTTCTTCTTCTTTACACCCCCACCAAATTTGCTTTTCGCCTTCATAATATTAGTTACAGCCCACGCAGCGGCTTTCTCCGCGAGCGAAGCGTCTTCTGATTTAACACGTTCCCAAGCTCTTTCAGCTAAGTCTTTATCCGCTCTAGCACGGTTTGTAGAATCTGAATATTTAGAATAGGCGATATCGTGTTGTTTACACGCCGCGTCAAGCTTATTAATTCCAGGGTCTCCTCGTTGCAAGCGTTTAGCCAACTTCGTACCTGGTCCACAATATTGATAACCGGGTATATGAAGTTCAACTGGTAATAAGTCGATTGATTTGTTAATAACAGTACCAAGAATGTCGCCCACTAGCCCGCTCCCCTCTTTATCGTTCCGATACACGCGCATTTATGATTCTTCATACAAACTCTGTACCATATATATAATATAAAATTCGTGTCTACTTTTAATAGGTTTGTCTGTTGTAAGTTCTTTATATAATTTGTACAATATATTTAGCAATTTTTTATCATATTCGAGAAACTGATCATATACGTATTTTTTATTTACAACACCATAATCGCTTTCAGGCTCGCTAACATTAACAAGTTTAGCTTTTTTAAAATCCAGCTCACCATCACTATTAAAATCTACTCTTTTGTCTATGTATTCTTCAACCTCGTGTTTCAAAGTGTTCAAAGTATTGTCTAAAGTTTGTTTATTTATACCATCAGTTAAATCAACAGGTTCAGCCACATTAATTAATCTATTATTCTTAAAGTCGCAACACCCAGGTTGTACAAGCGAATTGGGTAATTTATTATCCACATAAAATTTATTTGCGGCGTCTTCTTGTTCTTTAGGATTTTGTAGTCGTTCGATAACGTGATTCTCAGCATCAAAAGAGTTTCTTTTTTTATTAAATATAATAGTATTGTTTCTTAAATATTCCACATTTACAACATCGAGTTTAGATATGGGTGAAGCAACATTTGTAACACGATTATTTTTAAAAGAATAAACAGAACCATCTTTCACCTTAACCGGAATTCTATTAACTAAAGAAGTTTTCATCGTATTTTCACAATATATTTTATTCGCAGCATCAAAAGGTTCTTGCGGATCGGCTAAATTAGTAATTTTTTTCATTTTAACATCGAAATAATTACCAATATTTGATAAAGTAATCGAGTTTTGTTTCACATATTTAACGTTCACAGCTTCATTATCCGTTTTCGGGTCCCCAACATTGCACAGCCTTTTGTTATTTATATTAAAATTTCTATCCTTTGTTAATTTAAACCCCTCACCCGGTGGACCGCGTTGAATTTTTGATCCTGTCACCAGTTCTCCACTATAGTGTCCGAATTTGTCAACGCTCATTTTGAAAATATGGCCTCAAACGATGCACCGTCTTCTTTTATTATCCCCGCCTCATGCAATTCTTCTATAATTGATAATATCTCATTGCTATGACCTGAATGACCAGCACTTTGAGAAGCGATTAACAATTGTAGCCGTTTACATAATTCGTTTATATCATCCCAATAGACATAATTAGGCTTGTTGTTATTTAATTTTAATAAACCTCGACCACGATTTTCCGGTTTAGATGTTGAAATAATCGGTTTAATTATATTTTTATATTTGTAACTAGCGCTGCTTTTTACTCTATTTGTCGTTAAATTTAAATATGCACCTGTTTTACTTATCATATGTGAATATGCGTTTAAGTCTTCTTCCGAATATAAATATGCGTCCGGGTGTTTTTTGAAAATAAGATCGTACAAACCAGGCGTACCTTTATATGTAAAACCGTTGATTATAATATCATCATTTTCTTCAATTTTCATAGGGTATTTACCCAACATTAAAGTAGTACCATTCGTAAAATACGGACCAAAAACGTGATCGATATCGTGATTATCATCATCAAAAAATTTACGCATATATTGTCTCGCTAGCAGTCCTTTAAACCATATATCAATATAATGATCAATCGATTTTCGTCCTTCTGGTGTTGATATCAATTCTTCTGCTGTAGGTAGCGTTTCATACGTTTTTTCTTCTTCGCGCGGTAACGGAAGCGGTGTATTTGGTGGTGCTGGGCGTTTATTCGATAATGTATTGTTTTCAGATTCATCTGAAAACCTTTTGTTTTTTAATCGCTCCTGAATATCGTCCATTTCAACATCCGCATCTCGTTCTTTCTCCTTACTTGGCGGTGTAACAGTGTTCTTTTCTTGTACTAACTTTTGTAATGGAGCGACAACGGGCCTTAACGATTTTTCTGCAAGTTCTTCTTCATCAATAATGTTTTGTGTTAAAGTCTGATGTTTCTTTCGAATATTCTTTCTTATCTTCCCAATATCTTTAGCAAGCTTCTCACACTCATCTAGAGAACGTGACTTTCTCGGTGCCATGATGAAAAATAATTGAACGAACAATTACAAGTCGTTAATATAGATATCAAAATCAAAACGGTAACGCCCTCCACAGTTCATATTGCTTTCTTTATCTATTACAAGGAAACCCTTTTTCCGTCGTGTCCACGCTTTTGTACAAATATCTTTAAACACTTCAAACGTCATGTCTGTATTTACGTGATCACTATATATATGTTTTAAATTTAAATCGTCCTGTTTAAAAATAATTATTAAATTTGCATTATCGCGTATCAAATGTTTTGGTATTCGAACATAAGTTTGACATATATATATATAACATTGTTTTTTTTATGTCTACACATTGTAAAATGGTTTCTAATGTTGTCCTGTTGCTCGCACGCTACATCGTCAAATATAATAACCGAATTTGATTTAGCATCGTCAGGATGAATCACTTGATCATTTTCAGAAAATTTATAATAATCTATTTCCGACATATCGGATAAAACCATATCTAAAAATTTATATTTTGTTTGATAGAGCGATTTTGAAAAAATATATACATTTTCAAAATATAACCCGTTAGGATCAAACAGCAGATTTAACATTAAATTTGTCTTCCCTGTGTCGCTGGGGCCTATGATAAGACATCTGACATTATTTGGTAATAAATCGCTATGAACTTTGTTCTCTTTTTCTATCGATTTACCAAAGTTGCGGATACGCAGTCTCTTTGTTTGTTGTACAAACTTCATTTTGATAATAACTAATACAGATTAAATAACACGATTTTTATCAATCCAGCTATTGCTAGATTTATCATATCCCAACCACTTAACAAATAATTTATTACCTCTACGCTTTAATATTTTTTTGATTAAAAATATATCTCCAAATTTTGTTTTACTAATTTCTTGTTCGTAAAACCCCCCATCTAATACGATTCCTTTATCATCTCTTAAAATATAAGTCCTGGGTGCTGTTGGTTTAATACTATCAACTGTAAATATTTCGTTTGTCCAATTTGGTAAATAACCCTTTGTAAATACTTTCTTATATTTACTAATTCTTACTCTATCACCAACTTTAAATTTTGGCGGTTTCTTATTAAGTAGTAATCGTTTTTTATTTATTTGTGATAGGACTAACTCTTCATTATGTAAGCCTACATCTATTGGTTTCATCTTAATAGTTCTGTGTACGCTATTATTATATTTATGTAATAAGTTGGGAAGAATTTCAATCCATGTATATTCCCCGCTAGAAGTAAACCACTTCCACATATAGTTTTTTAATGTGCGATTAAAACGTTCGATTATGGACGCTTTTTTATCAGAATAAGTAGAATAATGGTTTATATTATAATAACCAAGCAATCGTTGAACGTGTAAATTATAGAACTCTTTTCCGTGGTCGGTTTGTAAATGTTTCATTTTGTTCGCTCGTAAGATAGGTGAAAGAGCTTCCACAATATCGTTTGAAGATTTTGTTTTTAAAGGAATGGCGAACGCATATTTACTAAAATAGTTTATTATTGTTAATATATACTTATAACCTTTATTTAACTTTGAAAACGATATCATGTCTACGAGGTCGGCTTGGTACAAATCGTGAACGCCTTTCAACTCTACATTACGTGTTGGAAAATTCCGTCTGGCTTGTTTGTGTAGTTCATCGCTGATAATCTGTCTAACACTCATTATTATTCTAAATACAGTAACAAAGTGATTAAATAGGTTGAAAAATCAGTTAATAAACGCATACTATTTCTGTTATCACATTTTTTATTTACAATTGCACAGTTGCATATTTTATTTTACAATTGCGATTTATGTAATTTTACTAGTAAACAATCTGGTGATGCTTTTTGATGTTCAGTCCAAGGATCATCGGTCGCTTCCCATTCGTCAAGAACAACTTTACATTCTACACACATTGCTTCATCGCTATTTCCTGTATAAAAAAATTCCGCTAATAAAAGCTTATCGGCTGCTGGTAAACGTTTTGGCCAAGCACAGAATGTAGCTTCCATCATTTCCTCAGTTGCACTAACACACATCTTTGCATCTGAATAATCCGCAATACACTTTTTAGATTTTGCATAGTTTTCATATTTGTAAGGCAAATAACGAACTCTTTTACATTTCGGATGTGAAAGTTTATGTATATATTGAATATGTGTGATAGTAAAATAATTTTTTGTTTTAAATCCGCACTCGCTACAAACAATAATTCTTGAACCTGGTGTATGAATAAAACCCTCATTTTCAAAAAAATCTAACAAAAACTTTTCGCATATTGTCACCATCTTGAACCGATTATATCTTTTGTTTCTTCTTCACAGTCTATGTCTATTAGTATTTGGTAACGACATCTTTCTAATTTTTTCAACACATCCGTACATGAATAAGATACTGGAAAATGAATCTTAATTATACACTCTTTTCTTTCAAATTTGATAACATCCGCTTCAGAAAATTCGTTAATTATTAGATAACACACATCGTTAAAAGAATACTCTCCTAAACCTAAGTGATCTACAAAATAAACGCGCCAATTCAAAGCGTGCACGTTTTCCGTATCACTCTGCAAAGCCATACTGAATGTGACTTATAAAAAGAGGATATGTATATATACCCCGACAGAAAGCATATGATGAAAATATATAAATAGGAGATTAAAAATAAATATTTAACAAAAATTTTTAAACTATAAATCTTTTATTAATTCTTTCATAAACGGTCTTATAGTTGAGTCTGGTCTGTTAGCTATAGATTTTAGTTTAGTGATTTCCCCAGGCGTCAGACGTTTTGGAGAAAAAAACCATTTATGTAGGAGACGCTCCTCCTCCTTCCGTTTTACGTTCTCATGATCCATTGAGGTGGGCTTTCGTTTTACGTTCTCTTGATCCAGCAAGCGTTAACGCCTCGGCGCGCTTTGTGTAAAATTAAATACAGTTTATATAGCAAGTGGAACACGTGCTGTTTTTTTGTAATGCAAGCAGGATGTAGTTAACCGACTTACGCAACACACATTCACTTTCTGGTTATTACACAATATCGAGGTCAACTAACCGCTTAGCGCGGTATAAATATTTTTTTAATTTTTCCTTTGTATTATTAACTTCTGTATCAAATCTTTTAATTGATATAATACGTCATCATTTACACATTCCAATCCAAACACTGAAAGATTATTTCTTTCCGTTTTTGATAGCTTGCCAGTAAATTCGTTAAACGCGAAAATCGTATTATTCTTAAAAAAATATATATTACCATCTATGAACCTAAATGACGAGTCGATATTAGGAGGTATCCCTGGAAAACGTTGAGATATATATCCCCACGATCTAATTGTAAACGAACACTCATCAACCTCTCTAAAATAATTATCATTATGAAATATAAAAGTTTTACCTGTATAACTATTGAATACAGTATGCAATTTACTTGGCTGAATATTAAACACGGATGAAAGATATTTTGGGTAACCATGAATTAATTGAAGACTTACTAAGTCGAACATATAAATAAGCGAATCAACGAACATCACTATCTCACCAGACGGACGTTGATAGACGGCTAAAACTCTTGAAAAGTTTTTTGGTAAAAATGTTAACCAATCCGTTATAATAATCGGTTTAGAATATATCATATCATCGGTGTTTACTATCCATAACCATTTCTCGTATAATATATATAATCGTTTGTCTGCTATTAGAAACGTGTTAAGGTTTTTAAGACGACAAAGATCGATTTTACTATCAACAACAGAATAATTATCTTCTTCTTCAACTGGTGATCTAGGCGTTGTAGAAACTGGTACCATATTTTGTTATGGTTTACCATACAAATTTTGAATAGCCAAAACATCATCATCGCTTAATTCAATTTCGCCATTATAATATGCAAACATAACAGAATCCGGCACATCGGAGTGTGATAACCCTATCGTGTGTCCGATTTCGTGAATTAAGGTTGAAAACAGATTTGTATAACCAGGAGACTGAATTTTGTCGCTAGAATATGACCATATCTCATCCTCGTCTACATGAATTTCCCGTCTTGAATTTGCATAATCCGGATAAAATGCGTGTGCTAGCGAGCCTGATTTACCATCAAACTCTCTCGTACACTGTGTTAATTGTGTTTGCATCATATGTTTTAGACGTTTATTAGAAATTAAAATGTCAGTATTTGTTCTGTCATGTTTAAAACGTATACCAGATTTTTGTTCCCACACAGCAAAAGCTTTACTTGTTAATTCTAAAACCTCCTGATTAGCTAAATAATAATGCCATGTAACCAGTGGTTTATTCCATTTAAAAGCTGTTAAACGAAAATCGGATATATTATCTTCATTACCGCATCTGGGTTTTAGCATTAAATCTTGAGTTTCATTATTTAATTTTCCATCCGCAGGTAACTTGTAATATTCTTGAAAAATAAGTAACGCGTTGAAAATGTCCGTTTCGTTTAATAATTCTAAAGAAGTATTATCTTTCACTTGAAGATAACCATATTTATATAAATATGATTTTACTTGTTCCAACGTTGCGTTATCCGTTAAACAGACCGGTAAAATAAATACTAAAATTATAATAATTTTCATGTTCACACAACACAATAAACTGATGGTTAATCACTGCTGAAAAATAGTAATATTGGAAAACGGGGGCGCCATCTAGGAAAACAAAAAATAAAAACTTTATAATCAATTTTTTATTTATACAGTATCCAGTTTTCAATATATGTATAAACATCTGAAAACGTTTTACCGCTTATATCTAAACACATAATATTACAAATTTCGGCAATAGATTTAAAATAATAATTTTGTAACAAAAAATATTCATCTGTTGCTAAATTAGTGTCAAAACCGTTTCTTTTTAATAATCGTTCCTTAACACTTTTAATATCTGAATCTATTAAAATCAACACATTAGACGATTTAAAATAATCTAACATCCACGAAGGTATAATTTCCTGTAACTCTGGAACACTTAATTTTTCGCCTTTTTTATTAACTATACCATACACAAACGGTGCTACGGGCGATCTGTCACAACACATTATTTTATAATTTTTTCCAATTTCACCATTTAAAAATAGTTGTGTCTGATACATAGAGTACCAACTAATCGTATTAAATTGTATTCCATCGGTGCGGGTATACAACTCTGGAAATTCGTTTCGCAACAGAGTCAAATCGGATGAGGATGTAAAACAAACGTTATTTTGATAAAGATTTGTCAATATGCTTGATTTGAAACATGCTGCTGTCTCATCTAAATAATATACAATTTTTCCAGACATAACTAATTTTTTAATGTGTCACTCCTTTTCTTTACTTCTTCACATTTCGGCGACCACTTCTCATGTTCATGGAACGGATCATCACCAACCTTCCAAAGACCTAATTCGAGCCCGCAGGAATAACAGCGTACTCTATCGTCCGGTCTGCTATTACCGCAATCACAACAGTCGTAAGAAACTCGTGGATAATAATAAAACCCCGCAGCTGCTAAAGCTGTTGGAGAAATATATGATAGAGGCCAATTCCTAAATGATAACCTCCTCTCATATAACTCCGTATGTGATTTATCAGGAGCGGATACACAATCTGCAATGTCAAATTTCACTCTTTGGCGGGTAGACGTAGAATCGGCCATACTGTGCTCTTTAAATAGACCGTTCTCCTTATTATCACCTGTTGACCCCTTCTCTTCCTCCATTATACAATAAACCCAAATTTCCGGGTCGCGTTTTACTACAGAATGACAATCGTCACATATAAAAAAGTAATATATTAAAAACGCGTATTTTAAACGCTATCTGGAAACGATTACGTGTAAACACGCGAACCCGAAACACGCATACGTCAACTTTTCTATCATGATGAAAACGCGTGTTATTACACAATTTTCTTGGGTGTGGTTTAATCGAAAGTTCAACCGCACGCGTTCACATGTTATTGCGTAATTTCCTTGAACAAGTCTTTGGAGATCATGTTGCTTACGTTATAACCAGCCTTGACCTTGGCCGTGACCTTGACCTTAGTCGCGACCTTGACATTGACCTTGACCTTGGCCGTGACCTTGCTCTACGTCAAGGTCATCTTTGTTTACTTCCGGGGGCGGTCAAGGTCTCGGTCAAGGTCATCTTTGTTTACTTCCGGGGTCATTGACCTTGTCCCAGCACATACATACCTATACTACTGGTAAATCTTTGGAGTAGCTGCCATCTGCCCAAACGACTAATACTGACTTGGGTATAATCGGGCTCCGGCAGTGCAGTCAGTGGAGAACCAACCAGGAAATGAGCGGGAGTTAAGGGTTCAGGGTCTCTAAAATCATTAGAAGTAGAGAATAAAGGGCGTGAATTAAGGCAGGACTCTATTTGAGTTAAAATGGTAGAGTACCCCTCAAAATTCAAAACGGTACAGCCAATCATGCGACGTAAATGAAATTTGACACTTTTTACTCCGCTTTCCAACAAACCACCGAAATGAGGGGCAGAGGAAGGAATAAAGGACCACTTGATGCCCTGGGAACTGATAAACTCCTGAGTTGTTTGCTCAAATCCCTTAGATTTAAAAAGCCTGTACAAATCGTGTAATGTGCTGCTAGCACGACGAAAATTCGTACCATTGTCTGAAAATAACTGAGTGGGAATACCTCTACGTGCGATGAACCGTTTTAAGGCCGCTATGAAGGCGTCTGAAGTAAGATCTGATACAAGTTCCAAATGAATGGCTTTAGTGCACATGCATATGAATAACGCAATATACGTCTTTGACGTCGATTTTGAGCGCTGCCCACCATGACGTATAAGTACGGGTCCGGCATAGTCCACCGCAGATTGGGAAAATGGTTTAGCAGGCGTAACCCTGGAAGAGGGTAACTGTCCTAATAACTGGTTCGCGCCTCTAGCACGATAACGGAAACAAGTAATGCACTTATGTATTACCGAGCGTATATAGGACTTATCATTAACAATCCAATATTTCTGTGTCAGAGAAAACTGGTTTAATTGAACACCAGAGTGCAATAAACGACGATGTTCGTATTCTATGATTAACTTGGTGAGATGGGAACCCGGGTGCAAAATTATTTGATGTTTGCTAGCGTAATTAACCTGGGAGAGCTGCAGACGTCCACCCACTCTCAACATACCTGACTCATCAAGGAAGGGGTTGAGAGAGAGAATTTTACTGCTGTTGGGGATGCAGCGATGTTCCTCAAGCTCCTTAACTTCAATGCCGAAATGCAATTGCTGAGACTGGCGAATAAAAACTAAAAGAGAATCATGCAACTCCTGGGCTGACAAAAAAGAAGTTCCCCTGTCGGCTACGGAGAGCCTAGAGTTACGAATGAATCTACAGCAATATGAGAAAACGCGAATGCGTCTTGTAAGGGAGGAGTAATTTTCCACATAACTGAAGGTGGATAAAGCGACAATTAGTGAGGTTGGGACTTGCTTGCGTTGCTCTTGTTCCAGATCGGGATAAGTGCAGGGCGAATGAATATCGAAGGCACTGATGGGCCATGACGATGACTCATGGGATAACCAGGACGGACCATGCCACCACTGTGGGTGGTTGTGTAAAATGCGAGGGAGGCAACCGCGCGACAAAATGTCGGCAGGGTTGTCCAGTGAAGTTACATGGTACCAAGTTCCCCGGGTAGCGAGACGCTGTATTTCAGCGACACGGTTGGCGACAAACACCTTGCAACGGGAAGATTGCTGATGAATCCAATGCAAGGCTATCATTGAGTCCGAATAAAAATGTAATTTGTCGAATTTATAGTTAACAGCGTTTATTACCTTGGAAGCTAACTGTGCCAGCAATAAGCAAGCGCAAAGTTCAAGCCTGGTTAGCGTTATCTGTTTCAGCGGAGCGACCCTAGACTTTGCACATAACAGGTTTGACGATATGGCGCCGTTTAAGTAGACCGCCCGCACATAGATACAGCACGCGTAACCCTTAGCTGACGCGTCGGCGAAACCATGAAGCTCTAATGACGTGATTCGGCAATTGTTTAGACTCTTGACAGACCTCGAAATTTTGAAATGCGTGTCCGAGACGAATTGAGAATAGAGTTCTGACCATTGATCAGACAATAAACCTGATAAGGGTTCGTCCCAACTCGTACCCGCTAACCACAATCGTTGTACAAAATGCTTGCACCAAAATGTAACAGGGCCAAGGAGGCCCAAAGGGTCGTAGATCCCTGCAATGACCGATATCGTACTCCTTTTGTTGACCACCGCAACGCTAACATTCCTCTGGACGTTATATAAAAAACTGTCTTCGTTGACGTTCCATTGAATGCCCAATGTACGCACATTTTGGCTTTTGCTAAAGTCATGAGATACGTGGGCGCGAGAGGCCATAATGGTCTGATCATTTGAAAACCATTTATGTAGGGTAAAACCATATCTGCCAAGCAAATTTATGATATCAGATTTCATCTTAGATAGGACGTTCGGGTTGTCTGAGCCCGTCATTAGATCGTCCACGTAGAAGTCATTGGCTATGGCTAAGCAAGCTATAGGGTATTCAGATTTGTTTTCTTGTGCTACGTGAGCCAGACATCTTGTAGCAAGAAAGGAGGCACTTGCAGTCCCATACGTGACTGTTCTCAAGGCGTAATGTTGGAGCTCCTTCTGCGGGGCGTCGCGCCAAACAATACGCTGCAAATTGGAATCCTTCGGATTAACTAGAATTTGCCGATACATTTTTTCAATGTCAGCGATGAGGACGTATCGATGAGTTCGGAATCGAGTCATAATGGAGAACAGATCCTGCTGGATCGTGGGACCGACCATCAGAGTATCGTTCAAAGACAAATTATTTGTCGTCTTAGCGGAGCCGTCGAAAACAACTCGTAACTTGGTAGTTACGCTGGAACCTTTAAAGACTGAGTGGTGAGGCAAATAAAAAAGGTGTCCGAATTGCCAAGTGATAAATCGTATTCATTAAGTAAAGACATGTGACCAAGATTTACATATTTACGCATGAACTCGTTATAGCCCTTGTGAAGGGCAGGGTTCTGCTTGAACTTAAGTTCTAATGACTGAAACCTGCGGATAGCCCCGCGCAGAGAATCACCCAAATGAGACTTGCCCGCCTTCCGAGGTAGGAATACCACAAATCTACCATCGTCATTGCGGACAGTGTTGGACACAAAATGATTCTCGCATATCGAGTCCTCAGCGGACGTATCACGGATCGAAACCTCCTCCAACTTCCAAAATTCCTTTAGTTGCGAGGAAATTTCACTGTCATTGTCACATACCATAAAGGATGAAACCGGTTTCGTCATGTCGACATTAAACGGCAAATTCCCTGCGAGAATAAAGCCTAGTTTTGTCTCCTGAATTATGGGAAAATGTGGGCCACGTATAAATTTAGTAGGTTCAATCAACTGCAAATAATATTGAGCACCGAGCAATAAATCGACTTGCGAAGAAAAGTTGAGTTGTGGGTCGGCTAAAAATATGCCCTTGGGTAAATTTAAAGATGCGACATCAAATGATTCCGCCGGGAGATTATTGGTGATGCTGGGAAGCACAGCGCAATGTATGTTTAAACCAAATTTTTTATAGCGAGACTGTAACCTGACTCGGGTACTGAAGTCAGCTTGTGATAACGAATTGTTTATACCCGTTATGGGCAATTGAGATTTGATTAGTTTCAGACCCATACGGCGTGCGAAATCCATTGTACAAAAGTTAGCCTGCGAACCAGAATGCAGCAAAATTCTGACAGGGTGCTTTCTACCTGCACGGTCAGTAGTCATGCAGACTGCTGTAGATAATAATATGGATTTATTTGTTTGCAACTTCAGCGAACACGGGTTGTTACTGGACGATTCGGGTTTGTTAGACATATGAATCATTGTATGATGAAGTTTCGCACACGTTCTACAAGAAAATTTAGATAAGCAATGGGCGCTATCGTGGCCTGCGCGAAAGCAATTTAGACAGAGATTGTTTTTGAGTATAATGTTTTTTCTCTCGTGAATATTAAGCGTTATGAATTGTGGACAAGAAATAATTCTGTGTTTACCCTTGCACAGTTGACATAGATTATCTCCGAGATGGGAGTGGAATGTGGCCTTGGCCGCATTCACCGTTTTTATTGACTTGCGATAATGGGACTTATCGCAAACGTTTATCTTGTTCATTGAAGTGGTTTTACTATCCAGATTTTGCAATAGTTGCCTACGTGCATTTAAGAATTTTATGAAATTATTAAAGTTGGGAAATCATTCTTTTGACAAGCTTTCTTTCCACAATCGACGCGTGTACTTATTGAGTTTTTGGGCCAAATAATGAATAAGAATAATTTCAAAGGTATTCACTGGCAAGTTTAAGGTGTTTAACGCATTGATATTAGCGGTTATCTCGTCAATAAATCTGGCAATGTTAATTTTAGACTCGTGTTGAAGGGCTTGCACACCCAGGACATTTCCCACATGATGGGCTGAGACAATCAACTTACTGTCATATCTGTTTTTTAGCAGATCAATAGCTACAGCGTAGTTTTCATGAGTAATCGGCAGCGATTTTATGACGTTGAGCGCCTCGTCACTTAATGACGAGTGCAAGTAGTGTAGCTTTTGAATATTCGTCAAATCGGTTCTGGCATGCACTAACTCGAGAAATATGGTATAATAGTGTTGCCACTCAATTACCTTACCCGAAAACCGAGGTAATTTGATCGGTTCCAATTGTATAGGGCGGGTTTTAAGAGGCGTAATTTCGGTACTAATCAGCGGCTTTTGATTCACCTCTTCCACCTGCCCTAACAAGTGTTGCAACTTACATTCGATGCTGCAAAGATCGTCCTCAGTCTGGACTTTGTCACTTGCCAATGCGAAATCAGCGTCATCGGATTCAATTTGAAACTGAATGTCATCGTATTTAGTGGATAATTCCATTAAATGTCGTAGCTTTATTTTTAGAGCGTGATGATCACTGGTTTCCAGATCGAAATTATCCGCGATCGTGTTCACGCGGGATGTAGCTTTAATCGTGCCCCGTTTCTTTATCAGAGCTTTGACATCGGCCATGATTGCGATTGAAAAATGTAATTTAACAGAATTTATACGCAGAGCAGGTGAATAATTGTCGTAATTCTGACAAAGTTTGATATGGTTCGGGAGCTATTGATCGTACTATAACTTAACACCTTACTTACTATAACATATTTATTGTCTCTATTAAAAAACAGCCATCAGCGTTCTTGAAATTATGAATTTGAATAATAATACATATGGCCTTATCTCGGCACTTGAACTCTCAATAAGTTATTAAGAAGTTATGAAAATATGCTCATACTATAATTATATATGTGTACATAAAAACATCAATAATAGCATATTGAATATAAAATATAGTTCAGATTGCCTATTCATGTGTTGTATGAACGATTATATTAATAAATGAAAGTTTATAGTCACGTGGAATCCTGGCGTGTTCAGAACTGCTTCGGTCCTGTTGATTCCGCGCTGATCCTGTCCGTGAATCCTGTTATGTTGATACCTCGCCTGTTTGTGCTGGTTGGATGAAGGTTGTCGTCATATCTCAGTGTCACAAAACCTAGTATAACCCGAATATCTAGGTAAATGGATAAATATTGCGTTGAGTATGTAATAAATCTACGGTGACGAATACTTGACGAAATTTCAAATATAATGTTTTAATTTTATTTCGCACTCCGATTTTTACAAAATTATTCAAAATAACATCATGTCAAATAATCATTTAACGAAATTAGTGAATAACAATTTTTATGATTATGAATATTTTTTAATAATAATATATAAATTTTAATACTTGAATTGAATAAGTAAGCACTTGTTATAGTTCTACAGATAATTCCTATTTTCCTGATAATTGTTTCACCAGTTACGGCAGGTGCAGAGGTTAGATATGAAAATTATCTGTAGGACTATACCAAGTGTTTATTTATTCAATTCAAGTATTAATAAAATGTACTATCTAGTGCCGAGCGAACATTAAATCATATGAATTTTAATTTTTACCTAATACAATCTTTATAATATTTAGTTTTCTGTTTCTTTGACCGCTGATTCTTAGCGGTCGTAACTAGATGTTTGTATTTATTACGAGATATTATGACTTGTAATGACATTATTCTAAAAGCGAATACGATGACTTGTGAATTAATGAATGTTCAATTTTAGAGAAAGAGCTACTAATATAGATTTATGTAAGTTTAAACCGTATACGGTTTGGTAAGCCCAAAGTTTTATCGATAATACCAGTAGAGTCTGTCAGTAACAAAATTAAATGTTCAGGAAAGATGTTAAAACAGACGTTTATCGTCGTTCCTTCTACTTCTTATACGCGATCTGAAAAATTACAGGAAAATAACTATGCAATTGTCCGTTAACCTTAGATCCATGTACTCTTGATATTATTCCGACATATATTTTCCTGAGAAATGATTGCTATAAACGTCTTTTAAATATATCCAAAACATTATTTATCCGAAGAAAGTGCAAACATTTTATACGATAAACTAAGATATAATTGTTAAAATATTCTGTAAATTGCTTTCTTAATTTCATCAATAAAGTCTACCTAAATCAGTAAGATTTCAAAATTTCAAAGGAGAAATCAAAGATCACGGCTTTCTGGGGAAAGGATGCAGTCAGATCAAAAACTACTTTTGAAAGAACAGTTTCGGAACAAGTCTCAGTGCAATTATCTACGTTGTGCTATTAGTATTGGAAATGAAACAGGACGAGATGTCACGGCCAAATTATCAAAGTTTCAGATGACGGGTGTCATCATACATAGAATAGGATAAAACAGGAAAATAAACAAGGATTAAATTTTATAAAACACTAGCATTGCCTGTGGTAACGTATCGGTGCGAATTATGGGTGTCTACAAGAAAGATTATAAACCAAATTCAAACTTCAGAATGAGTTTTCTAAGACGAACAAAGGGTTCGTCTATATACTAACTAAACTAGAGTAGTATATAGGTATAGATCCTCTGGAACAAGGACCGTAGGGAGACCAAAACAAGATGGCGAGATTTACTGTGAAAAGGGAACAGGCAATGTGCGTACGCCGTGAAGTGAATAAGACAAATGGCAAGTTATTCGTCACAATTATTACGTCAGTAAGAGTACTGATGTAGAACGCTTTAGAATTACTTTATATAAAATATATTTACGGTAAAAATATTATGAAATATTAGATAATAACGTAGGTATTACTACATTAGGTCATCGCAAAGAACACAGAATATATCAATGATTAGTTGTCACAAGAAAGAATATCTGCAACAAAATAAACTGTTTTTTCGCCCTGTAGCTTAATGATCGTAACTTACTCTATGTTATTAATGTACCTGCGATTTAAACGAATTTAGATAAATAAATGTTAGACATTAGTCTACATTTGGCTTTGAAATTAAACCGTTATATGTATTTAAGAAAGAGTGTGAAAGAAAGTTTGAAAAAAAGTAGTCGCGAATCAATCTAATCAGTACTATCCTTAAACTATTCATCAAGGTATTGACAAAAAAACTAGATGCATTAATAGGCTGTTACAACGAGCGAAAAGGTTTGCACAATGGACGATCTTGCGTTGATGGAATCTGTATTGTTAGGCAGATAATACGTGAAGAGTTTAATAAACCTGCGTACACGTATTTTGTAGACATAAACAATTTATTTGACAGAATAAAGTGACAGGATGTCAAACTTATAAGAAGGAAGATACATGCAAAATTATAAACTTCATAAAACACATATACACAAATGCTACAGTCAGAGTAAAATATATTGGGAAACTCTCACAACTACTAATCGCCTCAAAATGGACACGGCAAGATGATTCCATTTAGCCCCCTACTCTTTGACTTGATAATGGACGGTAATAGACGTGAAAGACAGAATGGATACAAAATGGGTAATAGTAATTTATAAACATTATTTGCAGTTCTAACGTACTCATCTGAGAGCAGAGATTTTCTGTGAAGGCGTCTGTACAAATTTAACAACGCACGTCACCAACTTAATATTTATAATATCTACAGCTAAGCAATGCATATTGACTATTAGGCAACAATGGGCGTTAGAGCGGCGTTTTTGTATTGTGATATCATATAGCATACAGGCCTATATCACATTTACTAATTTTACCTTGAATTGGGGGACAGTCACGTGACCAAATACCAAGAACTGAACAGCAGTCGTACATTTAAAGTATATTAATCTGATATATTATGTTTAAGAATTCGTCACCTCATGATTCGTCACTTATTTACACTTATTTCATAATTTCGTTAAATTATAAAAATAAGGACGTTAAAAACACTGTAAATACAACTGTAATTTAGTTAATGTTGTTTTGCTTTCTTACTTTTGAGTAAAATCGCTTTCAGATACAAAGGTGTTTTTTCAAAATCCATACAAAAACACTATTTCTAATTTTTGTGTTACAGGATACAATTTGTGTTTTGACTTCTGTATCTTCCTAACCTTATCCACATTAACTTTCATTAACCCGAGTCATTTTTTTATACATGTACTTTCAGCTCGAGATAGGCCTAAATGGAATATGATCAATGCAGCAAGACGTTAAGAAAATTATTTAATGTTACCTATAATTTAGTAATTAATTTGTTATGTTCTTCCTTTTGTTTACTTTTATGAAAAGTAAACAAGAAACGTTATGAAAATAAATCAACATTAATTTTCATATACCTTTTCATCATTACTTTTATGAAACGAATTGGTTTGCATATGAGCAAGTAAGATTTGATTATGAATAACTGTTATCCGTATTCCACACTGAGAATTGTAAACGTAGCAGCTGTATAACATCTAAAGTTGCAATAGAGCAGATCAAAGACTACTTACCTACTTGCATTCTGTTGCGGCAGGGAAGAAGAAAAACAGGTAGCAAGCAGATGGAGTTCTTAAAGAAGATTACGTGTATAACGGAATAAGAAAACAAACAAAAAGTGGATTTAGATAGCCAATTTATTTCAGTACCCAACGAGATATGGATCAAGACGTCAACTCAACAAGAGTAGCAGTGGATACACTTAAACTTACTGGAGCAATGGTAAAGAAACTGCAATGAATAATAGGGGTATCCAAACACAGGCTATGAAGACTGGGTACACTTTGCTATGATAGATATCATCACATGTGAAACAAGTAGCTTATATACTGTGTGTGTGTGTGTGTGTGTGTGTGTGTGTGTGTGTGTGTGTGTGTGTGTGTGTGTGTGTGTGTGTGTGTGTGTGTGTGTGTGTGTGTGTGTGTGTGTGTGTGTGTGTGTGTGTGTGTGTGTGTGTGTGTGTGTGTGTGTGTGTGTGTGTGTGTGTGTGTGTGTGTGTGTGTGTGTGTGTGTGTGTGTGTGTGTGTGTGTGTGTGTGTGTGTGTGTGTGTGTGTGTGTGTGTGTGTGTGTGTGGCCAATATAACGACGGCGTGTTATTTTAAACAGTTGCAGGTTTTATTAATCTGATTTAAACACATTTGCTTGTTGAAAAAATTAATTCTACGTGGGTTTGGCGATTTTTTTTCAAAACAGTGTGTTTATTTTCTCATTTGCCCCATGTCTCAATCAAACCAATTTTTTGCATTCAGGAATATGAATATACCTTTACATGGGCCTTGTAAGAGAAAGAAAACGAGATTTTCTTTTAATGCTTACAAACCCATGTTCTCATGTGCATAAGTTTGTTAAATTTAATGAAAGAGAATGAGGAGAGGAATATGGCGTGAGTCAAAACGGGAGACAGGGAAAAAGGGAACGAAAGAAGATGAAAGGTATAGATAGAGACGAACAGGGAGAAATACACACAGACAGACACACACACACACACACACACTGAGAAAGAGGAGAAATAAAATTCACTTACCAATGTCATTTTACTAACTTTCATAGTACGGAAGTGGTACACTACAGACATCGGTAATCTTATTGAATTGGTACACACACTTCCACCACCGCGACGCAACGTGTAGAGTACATTTCTTTTGTTGTATTGTATTACATCTTGTTGACACCAGTACTGTTTTGGCAACATATCTCATATGAAAATCGTAGTTTCCTTGTACTGAAAGCAACTGCAAGAATATGGTTGGGAAAGGTAATCCGACACTTTTTAATTTAACATTTATAGAAACAAATCACAACGATGAATGACGTATTAGGGACGAGCGGACACACACACACACACACACACACACACACACACACACACACTGAGAAAGAGGAGAAATAAAATTCACTTACCAATGTCATTTTACTAACTTTCATAGTACGGAAGTGGTACACTACAGACATCGGTAATCTTATTGAATTGGTACACACACTTCCACCACCGCGACGCAACGTGTAGAGTACATTTATTTTGTTGTATTGTATTACATCTTGTTGACACCAGTACTGTTTTGGCAACATATCTCATATGAAAATCGTAGTTTCCTTGTACTGAAAGCAACTGCAAGAATATGGTTGGGAAAGGTAATCCGACACTTTTTAATTTAACATTTATAGAAACAAATCACAACGATGAATGGCGTATTAGGGACGAGCGGACAACAAAGACTGGTTTGCTTTGGACAGTTTATTAACGATTAGATAGTACAAAATAAGAAAAATTAATATTTATGTTAAAAAAGTTAATATATCTCGAAAGTAATATAAGTTTTTACTGCTGAGTTTCTACTATTACAGCTTTACTGTTATTAGTGTCCTACCAAAACAACTCTATTATTCGTTTCCTTTGCTTTTTTCTTATTTTTGGCTGTATTTTTTTGTTTGTTATTTCTTTTTCAAGTTTACCTTTTTACACATTAGGGTCGATGCCACTATCGTATACTGTTCAACCAATTTTGGCCTCCTAAACAACTCCAAGTTCAGGAGTATAGACCTCTTTTTGTGTACAATTTTGAGAGAGAGAGAGAGATCGACAGACAGACAGAGAAAGAGAGACAGAGTGATAGAGAGGGAGAGGAAGAGGCTTCCTCAAAATATGTTGGTTTTGTATTGTCTTTAACTTTTAAAAACTTTAAAACAATAAAGAAAACCTTCCGTCAAGTGAGGAAGAATGACATTCATCAGTAATAGCCTACCTTATTTGACTTTTTGTTAAATAAGAAAGCCTGAAATTACAATATAATTAAAATTGGTAAAATACTGGAACGTGAAACTTTATTTCCATCTGTAAAAAAGTTTAAATTTAACTTTGTACGATATATTATTTTGTGAATATGTTTAGTATCTTTATATAATATTATATAATATTAATATTTTAGAATTACTATACCTTTCCGCCGAAGGTGCCAGTTACTCGTACTCTTAAGGAGGTAATTACTACTTAAATATTTTGTGTGCCATAATAATCAGAAAATCAATCTACGTAAAAGTACAGAAAATGCAGCATGCATAATGTAATTGATCCACTTATACTCCGTTAATTTTTTATTAATTAAATAGAATAAGTTTTTTCTTGTTAAGTTTTGTTTCCATGCGATTATACAAGCTATACAATATTTGATGAAAAATACATGTAATGCTGACTTGGAACATAAACATAATTATCTTTTATCAATTATATTTCTTCGTGACAACTTACTTTAGTTAAATAATATTTCACATTGCTGTTAGCACTTTATTCATGTCGTTTTGATTATGATGTAATTATACACAAATCATGCCTACACGATCAACAATCAACCAGATTACCTTCAATTGTTATTTATTATTATTATTTTTAATTGTTATGTTTTAATTAAACCTAAATTTATTTTTATAATAACTTGTAATTTATAAGTCTTTATTCAAAAGAATTAATGTAATGATTCTTCAACTTCACATTTAAAGATAAATGTCTCATTTATTTTATTAGAATATTATCACGCCGACCCAAGACGCGTATCAAAACCGCAGTACACAACGACAGTGTTGCGTATTTTGTAATATATGTCTCAGAAAATAACTGTATTGTTGGAAATAACTGTAAATAAAATAGTTTTCTACAGAATATATTACAGTAAACAATATTGAAGAGGTAAATATTAGTTAGTATCAACTGTACATTTATGCAGAAAAGTGCATTCTCACGAATATTTACGTCTACGTCACTTTTTATTTTGTACGCTTATAAACGTCCAGGCTGGGCAAACGGTTACACGGCGAAATACTGTGTAATGCTATTCGACTGTGAAATATGTGCTAAGTGTTATGAGTATTATGTGCGTGAGTATTATGGTTATTACGTTTTTATGCAAGTAAGTAATTTTGAATACCTGGACTTCAATGTATCTTACGTTACAAACAATGATGTCGCGAAGAAGCCGCACAAGTTCAACCATATGTGTGGGATCATTAGGAGAACTCTTAAAAGCAAACAACCCCCCCCCTTAGGTTCTACAAGGTGATGGCCCACCCCATATTTCTCTATGGGTCTAAGAATTGGACTTTAATAAAGCCCAATGCCAGTCGTATTCAAGTGGCTGAAATGAGATTTCTCAGGCACATAGCAGGATTAGGCTTCAAGATCGCAAAATAAATGTTGATGTACGTCTGAAGGTTAATATTACGAGTATACTTCATAGGTTTGCCCAATATCCCCTAAAATAGTTGAAACAACTATTGCGGCTAACAATTTGCGGCTTAAGCAAATGCCGCATCCCTAAACAATTATGGAATTATAAGTCGAAAGGACCGAGAGGTGTGGAGCGTCCGCAGAAGCGTTGGGGTGACTAGCTCTAGTCTATCTGCTTGTAACCGGAACAAACCACTTTTGGTTTAATCCTTGCTAAAGATGATGAAGTATCTTCTT
This sequence comes from Magicicada septendecula, assembly GCA_034769895.1. Taxonomy (NCBI): domain Eukaryota; kingdom Metazoa; phylum Arthropoda; class Insecta; order Hemiptera; family Cicadidae; genus Magicicada; species Magicicada septendecula. The sequence continues at coordinate 476,332,528 of CM068367.1, read as the reverse complement.
TCGCTCACGCATTCTATAATTTGGGCAGGGCAAGGGGCTTTATGTGTGCTGTTTGGCATATAGAGAAAGTAGTGTACCCAGCCCTACGCTTCAGTTGCCATGAATTATTATAGGCCTAGGCTTACCAGGTACTCACTTCCATAGTCTGAGTCGATCTGAAGACGAAGAACCACCTTGATTGTACGGTGTGCCTAAGATTTGAACCCAGGACTTCTAGAATAGTAACCAGGCGCCATATCTTCTGGTCTACTAAGCCCCAGTTGTTATCAACTCATATAAAGTGTTTACAACTGAAATCTGTTGGCTTAATGATTGTTATTCTTTATTTTAAATGTCTGTTTTTACATTAGCAATTGTTGAAATATGAGGGCTACTTCTGATAAAAGTATTAAAAAACACACTTGACAATGTTGCTTTCTCTGGTATGCAATTAAATCTACTCGACTAAGATCGCGTAACAACATTTAACTATCAGAAAAATTTAACAAATAATGGAACAAAATAAGTCATAGTGTTATGTTTAAATTTATATGGCGTAGTACAAGAAAAACGATCAGATTAAATTGTGTCAGTCAATTAATCTGACTATCGTCAGTTAATTACCGTTGAGAATGATAAGGAATTGCGTATTTCCTCTATATTTGACCGGAGACGTTGTTATAGGGAGGCTTACGTGCCACTTAACATTTGTTCACAGTGTTCCAAGAAAACAGAATTTATTTAATGTATTTTCTTGAATCTTTCCGTCGTCGATCAAAAAGTATACTTAAAAAGGTTAACGCCTTTTGACAAGAAGGAAAGCCTATTGACACGAACGTTCCAACACATCAGAAAGCGAGGTTTCGTGGAAATGTCATTTTATTTATGGTAACATAGGCTATATGTTGACAAACAAATTATAGTTGCGTAAAACAAGCTTTCCTTCCATTGAATTCTAAATGCACAATTCGAGTAGCAAATCGATGTTAATGAAACATTGTTTCCAGTTACGAAAAATTATGAATCAAATTATACTACTTTCTGATAACAAATTAACATAAATTTAGGTCTTCTTTTTAACAGTAACTTGTTATAGGTTTCATCTTGTTTAAATTAGCTTACGTGGAAAGAATAACACAGGAAAAAGCAATATCATATAAAATCCTACAAAGAAGAAAGTCAGCGAGGTGAAAGGCCATACCAGACCTTCAACTCTTTCCTCAGTCAAACAAAATCAGACATAATACAAAGATTACAACCTGGAAAACTATCCAGTTGAACTAGGGCTTGTAGTGTTTGATAGATAAGAATGCTGGCTACAATTTGCCTGTAAGGAATGAGAAAACGAATGAGACAGTAAAGGATTTTGTAAATAAATTATGAAGAACATATAAGATTAAGCATGAACCCAAACAAGAAACAAGACAAAACATGAGGTACGGATATGGAGTGAGGAAGACAAGTGCCTAGAACAGGACACAAGAAACGCAATGTCAAGGTTGTATCACCCTGAGTACGAGTTTAAAATATTCTTACAAGAATCGCATGCCTACTTACTTATAAACTTTATTTACAGTTTTCAAAACAATGAGAATTGCATCAAATGAGGGCTTGTATAACTTGTGTCCTCTTATCTCTTCTGGCATGATTCGCTCAATTGGAAATTAAGGAAATGGAAAGAAATGTAAACGAGCACAGACAACTAGTAAAATTAGCATAAATTTCATTGGTGTATTTAATTAATTTTTATCTTAGATATTTAAAAATTATAAAGTTTTATATTATGGCGCCTTCTTTAAAGAGAGTATATACAGATCTGGGGAGTGGAGTGTGTGCTAAACGTGACGTACGCTACACATGTTTTTGTCGTATCTGCGCTAAAAAAATAATACATTATCTTCAAAGTGTACCTTATTTTAACGTGTTACCATGTAATTTGTTTACTATTCTTCAGATAAGAATACAAAGACTATGTGGTTCTCCGATGTTGTGAAACTTTAAAAATCTTGCTGAAAATTGTTCTCACATAGTTTAATTTTCGTGACTTTGAAAAGCTGTACTGTTCTATATACACACTAAAACGCCAATTTGTGCACAGGAGCACCCGCGTGCATGCGTTTTCGTGTTTCACACCATGGAATATTACTATAGCTGGTACATCAAGATTCAGATGGTTTACGTTCGCCGTGGATGGGCAAGCATGTGCACTATATTGAAAGCAGATTTGGTAGACTAGAAGCTTAGCAAGTACTCATAAAATTTTACGAGTACAAAAGTCTACGTAAACCGATATTTACTTGATGTCGAATCTGGGTTTTATACCGTCTGTAATAGGAACAGTACACCCAGTTCTGTAACGTTTTCGCTTCTTTCAGGATGCGACAAAAACATAATTCCGCATCAGCCATTTATTTCTCTCGTCTTTTTATTCCCATATGGAAACCACAACTAGACTATATTACAACATCACAGGAACCCCCCCCCCCCCCCGGTTTCGGTTGACAAACACAAACTGAAAAACGAGAATTATTATCGTCATTATCTCTGCTTTCTCACGCATTAGACCTATGAGAAAGTGTAATGTGGAAGGGTGACCTATGAGGAAAGGTGTGTTGTACCCTCTATCCGACGTACAAACCACACAACCGCCAGTAAGAAACCAGTCTGCATGCAACCACGAGTGTACTGACTGGCTGTAATACGTTTCGTCTGTTGTGTTCATTCACGTGTTGATGTCGCATTGTTTCTGACTAAGACACCTATGCCAACAAACAGTTGTATTGCCACAACAGTAACTATAGCTGTTCAACCTGAGGGCTCTAGAAATCATAATTTAAATGGGAGAAAACGCATTACTAGCCACCCTGAAAAAATCGTAATCTGGAAAAACGTACTCCATTACTTTTTCCTCACATCTTCGCTATTATACACTACTGATAATGCCAATGCGTTTTGATAAATAAAATAAAACTAAGCAATAAGTATAATGAAGATTTGTTGTAGAAACAATACGAAAGTTGCTGTAGACAACAGACGGGATTACAATGACTCGACCTTTATCCGAGCTCACAGTACACTTCAATTAGAAATATCATATAAATCAAGCACTCTTCAGCTGAAACACTCAGATTCCGACGGCACCATTATTATTATTATTGAACAAACGAAGCGAGTAATTTTGCTTTGACAATTCTTTCTTCGGAAGCCGGGACAGATTAGAAGCGCGTGATTCCCATGCTGCCATCAGACTGGTGCCCCTCTCAATTCAAAATTCAAACTATTATCCATTATTTACACTAATACAAAGCGTACACAATTTCGAAAGTTAATAATTATTTTATTAAACTCTCAAATTACAACCAATATTTAGCTGAATAGTGATTACAATGAGCATAGTAATAGGCCTACTTACGCTTAGAAAATACTAATCGATCCATTTTTTTCTTGGTATTTGCCGGTACAATTTCTTCTAAATTAAGCGATTCAAGTGTCTCGCTTTCAATATTCAATCTTGCTAACGAAGGTAGTCTCTCATCTCCCATAGTTGAACTCAAAATATCTTTAACGGGTTTTAATACAGAAAATGATCTTTCAGATTCGCAGTTAGCTAATGGAATATTAAAAAGCAGAAGATAACCAATGTATATATTCGGAAATACATAAAACATTTTACAATAAATAAATCAGGTTAATACTTTGAGCGGACAAACTGTAATATCATGGAATCTATCATCTTCATACGAACGATTTAAAAAAAAAACCTCTCTTTTGCAAATTTTACTCATGGCACAAAGTGTTTCATCAAATCTATTAGATCATCGAAAAGTGTACACGCATCGTTTTATGATATTGGATCGAGGACATTTGATTTTTTTACATTTATTACCATTAAACAGTTTTTGTGATTTAGGGCTGGATGTTGCCTCCTCTGATAGCTGAGGCCCTTGTGCCCGTAGCTGCAGCGTACCCTAGCGTTATGGATAATCCGTCACTGTGTAGAGGCACCACGAAAAAAATGTTTCAAAAAATATAAAAGTCTAAGTGAGTTCTGCAGCTGAGAGAACTTATTAATTATTATTAAACGATCAAATCGAGTTCGCAGTTTTAACTCTACCATTTAGCATCTGTCTGTCAGTATGTCTAGAGTAAAACATTTGAATGCATCACAATATGTCCTCACAATAACGTTTAATAGATCAACTGTTTTTCTTAAAACTTGGCGTGGGTTTTCATACCTTTAGCCTACAGAAGCTTAATGTTTTTGAGATTGACTCCATCTCGTCCTGTCCAGTGCTAAAGCCCTGCCACGGGCCCAAACTGATTTAAAATAGTTGATTCTGATTTAAAATTTGTTAAAACATTTTACTTTTATCATAGAAAAAGAAGTGATTTACATTATTTTGTTAATAAAATTTTCTTTTATTTTGATTTTCTTATACCTGTGCTGCTTGCCCTGAGACTGAACTCTATTTTGTTTATGTTGTAAAAAAATAAATAAATAGAACCTAATTGCATTGAGCATATTTTGTTGTTACTTTGAATGTAGCAGGACAATATGTTCATAGTTATTTTCAGCATAAGTCACCAACATTGACTCAGTTGACGTAAATCTTTATAAACCACGTCATTTACATATACTCCCAGTTTACCTAAGTACGTCACACTTTAAGTCCTCCTAATTGCACACATTACCGAGAATGGTTACGGCAATGAGGATTTACGTTACAACCTGTGTGGCTTATGTTTGCATTGCTAACATGGTGTACATTGTATTCTAGAAGTATAGAATCTACTCCATGCTACAGGAAACAAAAAATTCGTCTGCTAAATAATCGACGATTTTTTTTCCATTATCGAGCTGGTCTTATAAATGTTACTTTTTAAGGAGCATTAACATAAAATGCTAAATTAACATGCCTATAATGAATAAAAATTGAATTCTGCTAACGTAGATACAGTCACAGCGAGACAGCTGGATGGTATGAAACTCAATTTGGACCATGGTAATTCATTTGTATTCTTGTATGGTAGGTACCGATCAAGGTCGGGAGTTAATCCAATCCCCGTCTATCTACTGTCGGCAGTTTGTCTAAGGTGGCTCAAGAGACCATGAGACTTGTGTCTGAGGGATGAGGTAAATATAGTCCATAATGCTCTCTGACACCGTTTTGACAAGGCCTACATAACTTGAAGTGTTCTCTAAATACCTAAGCAGATAATCTTGTACTCTACCGTAATAGCACTCGATGTTAATTTACTAGCGAACTTTTTGACTTGTACTCGTCGCTTTTTGTGTAGACATATCGTCTAAACAAGTAGCATCGACCACGCGTTTTCGAGTTCAGAGCGAGACTGCATTATATCCTACGAGGAATGACATCAACTAACGTTTTAGTCAATCTCATCGGCTGCAATATTCCCTCACCCTTGCGGCTTTAGTAACGATAACGTTCTTCCTGCAAAAGACTGCATACTGGCAAATAAAACTAAGCTAACTGTGCAAATAAAACCTGTCTAATTTTATTGCTTTTTAATGGTCATATAACTTTTATAAAAACCCGCGTATATATAGTTATTTAATTTATTAACTAATATTACCAGTAGATAGGTATTTATTTTATGCATATTCTGGTGTAATTCTCATGTCATAAATTTTATTTACACAAAAGTTAATCTGTTTTTATTGTTGTCCCGTAACATAGTTATTCATACACGCAAATGCGCAGTTGCCATATGTCTACGCATACGTTCGCACTACTTCACAATACTTATTATTTTTTTAGTGTCAAAAATCAACTGAAACTAACAAATTTGACATGTATCTTATTGTCTATTATACAATGTCTGCATATGCAGTCCTCACTTAAACAAATTCTCATTGCAACATTCTATCATATGCCAAGAGTTAAATTATTATTTTATATGTAAATTTCACCTATTGCAATATATATAGATTTCCAAAACTGATTCCAGTTTGTACGGAAATATCTGCAGTTTCGATTAGATGTAGTTAACGTTAGTAAAGACTGTTACGATTAGATAGTGTAGGCCTATTAAAACATACTGGTGTGGGCAAGGAGAACCGAGTGATATATCCTCCAACGCTGTTGATACGTGACGAAAATTCTGAGATTTTTAACTCTAGGCATGTCCTTGTTTCAGTGCTGAAGGACAGTAGTGTTGATGAGAAGAATCACTTAAAGCTATTTTGCTAAATTCGGTACATGAGTTTTTGTTGTTGAGGAATGTTGTACACACACACACACACACACACACACACACACATGTATATATACAGACATAGTTATAATAAGAGAAATTCCCGTTGTCGAGTAAGAAAGAAAAAGGAGGTTAATCATGAAAAAGAGATTACAGGTAGGCTAAATGATCTCTGGGAAAAATGGATGACTCCGTTTGTAAGGAACTAAAAGAACTACGTTTTTATATGAAACTAAATAAACCCTAGCATGCTCCGCTAACAGTTCAAAACAAACGGATTTGTATTAAAATTCCTTTAACATTTAGTGTAGTTTGATATTCGACATAAACTTTTGCGATTTTTTAAAAATCTGTACCATTTGCAAAGCAATTGTGTAAAACTAACTTATAAGGAATCAAAGAAAAACGAAATCTAAGAACTACAGCTACTGTAAAATATTAGTCATGTAATGGGTGCCTTAATGCGCAGTGTCAAAAGTCTCATTGCTCATGCGTAACAATAACAGCAACAACCAGAGAAGTAGTAGAAGCAGGAAACTATTGTGAAGCCAGTGGAAGGGGAATAGGATGAGTGAAAATTACTGTAATGAAACTTCCAAAATTAGTAACGCTGATTACTGTAAAATTAATGTATTTTAGAGAGTGACATTGCAAAGAATAAGAATATAGTAAGTAAATAACAATAAATAAGATGGTTAGAAATAAAAATAATAATAACAATATAAATAAATATCCGAGATGGTTTTATGGATAAAAAAAAATAATCGGTAATAAAAATCAAAGTAATAATGTCATAAGAAAAAAATGTAGAAAAATTTGTTGATTGGTACTTCCAAGGTTCATACAATGTGGGTATTATTGGCTCATCATTTCAATAGAACATATAGTTATGCAGATAATTATCAATAAAATGTAGCCGTATACATAAAAAATTGTAAATAAGGTCATAAGTAATTCGAATTTATATTTTGCAAACGTTTTGTTGAACATAAAATATAAATCTTTATAAAACATTTAACGGTTATATGTTTTATAAATTATTGTAGAAAACCACTTTGTGTAACTTTTGTTGCTTACGATGAAGATTTAGATTTACAGTACAAAATTGTAAAAAAGGTACAAAATGTAACAAGAAAGAGGAAAGTAATACTTTCACACAATGTGCATACGAATGCAACATTCAACTAAATTTAAAACTTTCATGGTCGGAGTCAATTTCAGTAAAATTATAGTCCGGGCTGTTGGTCCGCGTGTTAAAAATCCAGACATTTCGACTGCAACTGCCGCAGAGTCGTCTTTATTGTGCCTTCCGTTCTGCTCCACCACCTATTACTGATAATAAAAAATATACGATCTTCAGTATTTACGGAATTATAGTTTGAAAACTGAGTAAATTATTTAAAGATACAAATTATAACAGCTAATATAATTTTTAATAAAATAAAACCTAAAAGTGAAACTAATGTTTAAGCAAAAATACCAGCATGTCTGGATTGTAATCAAATTTAAATAGATGAGACAAATAAAAGCTACTCGATTGGTTCCTTCTACATCGCAATGCGTTTTTAAAACCGAATATTATAAAAGAAATGATTCTGTGTGTTATGTTGTTTATGTCGCGTGTTACACTCCGCGCACTTTTAATACTTACTGATGACTGGTTTCTCTGCGACGATGTTGTCCTGCAAGCACAACTTAATCTAACATGTATATGTGGGCGCCACTTGGATATTTTGTTCCAAGAAGTTATTATTATTGTTAAAATTAAATTTGATTTCTTACTTGTTAAGTTAATTATAAAAAAATGTGAACAAGACAGTTTGAATTGTAAGTAAAGTATGTTTAATGAACTTTCTTTAAATAAAATTTGTCTGAAGGACTAACACTTGAATTAACAAAATTGCAGAGTTACAAAAAAATTATTATTGACAAGTTTTTTCAATTAAGTATCGGCTAATAAATATTTTATTACTCAGTTGAATAGCATGAGTTTAGTTTATGAAAAATCTTTATACTCAGGACGTGACTCCTTTGAACTATCAAGACAAATCAATGTGATGCTTTACAAAAATTGTGTGATTTGAAGGTGTTTGGCATGTGTAGTACAATTGTGTGACAATGGATACCAGGTAAAAAATGATTTTAACTTTTGAACAACTCACGTTCCGGTGGGTAATTATCTCCTTCACTGGACACTTTTCTTGGGGACGATTCCAATCTTGCCTCTTCGTGTTTACGTTCCTCGCGCACTGGTAATTATTTATAAGTCAAATAACGGTTTTAAAACTCCGCACGATTGAAATAAGTTCGTACTGAATCTATGCTTTGAATTCTGGCGGCGGCGATCAGCTGTCTGCGTGGTTTCACTATTCGGCCGTCACAGCGCTAGTTCCAAACTCGTGTAGTAGGCTTGTGTCAGTAAATCGTTTTTGGGAATTTTGTCAAAGTCAGTTTGTCGTAGCAAATATCAGCAGAATTGATTCTCTCTATTACAATCGGTCCTTTTCAGGGCCGCTGATATTCTGGCTGTGTGCGTTCTATTGAATATGGCGTGTTGCTGCTCTATTCAACAACACGTTAGCGTATACTCCTTGTATAGGTTAAATCAGTCTTTTGTCATGTACGGGAAAAGCCTTTCTGTGTTCTCGGGTTGAATTCTGGTTCTTCGATTTCGCCTCGGATGTGATGATCAGTTTCATAGGTGATGTGTCTCTTGTGGATTCAAAGCATAAAGTGTTTTTTGGTCAAATTTCGTCTTCCTTTTATACTCTGTAAGGCTTATTGTTTTAATTCTTTGACATGAACTTCCGGTGTATTTGTGTAAAAATTCCTTCTAGAACGTTCGAGAATATGCAAATGGAACATCATAGAACAAATTTGACTTCCGTAGAAGCTTTAGAACAAAAACGTCTTATTCTTCACACTAAAGGATATTACTGAAATTATTCTGGTATTTGTCAAACAATTTTACATAACTACTTACAATCTGCATGCCATTACTATTTTCGGATTCTCTGCTTTCAACTGAATACAATGATACCATTTACGATTGGTTTTGAACAGATTAAATCTAATAAAATAACACAAAATACAACTCTTACCTTGGAATGTTTTCACAAAATTCCAATTTTCTAGTAATTAAAATGTTATGAAGTTGCTTGGTTCTTGCTACAACATTAATACAGAACATAATTATCTTTTCATAACAAAATAAACAAATATTAATACATATAACATATAAATAAGTTCAGTTTTGTGTAGGCATTACATATGGCCTAGGTTTTTGTCATTAGTTCTTTACAGTAATTTGTCTTTTTCGGTATTATATATGGGATTTTCTGGGTATTCACTTAGAGTTTGTTATATTGTTTTTCTTTGGGAATACCTGGTTTATCCTGATACATTTTATTTTTACTGTAAGATTCCTTAGCATCATACTGTTTTGCATAAATGATTCATATTCTTTGTGCGACAATTTTCACTCTTATATTTCAAATTCTGTAAGAATTAATCTTGCTTTCAACTAAGTAAGTTTGTTTCTATAGTACACTATAGGATTGTACATTTTTCCTTTATTTTTGCTAATATTCTGCAGTTATTCTGTCAAATATGACTATTTTTGTGATTGTTTTTTGGCCTCAGCCTGGTATGGTACAGGTAAATAGTTTCCTAACTTGACTGTTAAAGTGTTTTAGTTGGTCAAATATATAAGTATAGTTACATTATGTTGTATTTCAACTTTAGAATATCATTTTGTTGCATTTTGACAACATTAAATTCATAAATATTACAATTTTATATTTTCATCACATGTTTTCAGTTAATACGGTTCTGATTATTTTAATTGATTTCTAATCAATTTACAGCTTTCTCTATTTAAGATAATTTGTTTATCTTTGTCTAATTGACATTTACATATAGTTTTTATATTAATTCTATAATAATTAATTTTCACATAAAATCTGAGTTATTGGTCTCAAATCCAACCCCTTAATATTTTTTGTCATAACATTTATATATTTTTTATTTTAACTTACATCCTTTTTAATGGCGTATTCAAATCCTTTAAAACAGTTATTTTATTTATATTACAAAATATTATAACGAATCTTGTCCCTTAATTCACAATAAATAATTTTGTATACCCTATTCAGAGTTACATTTCTGAGATTATCTGGTTCTCTTATAGTATATTATTAGTTTCACACTGTTCTTCACTTAAATAATATATATGGGGTTTGAGTCTTAGTCATAGTCTTTGTCGTTTTTCTTTTGTTAGTGGTATTAATTATCGGACAATATTACAAAATTTTTCGGATTACTTGGGTTCGATACTGTTCATCTCACCTTCCTCTCATGATAAATTACTATGCAAATAAATTCCTTTATGGAACGTTCTGTGACGTTACAATATTTACAAGTTTAATTTAGCCATACATGTATAATAAATAAATATCAATTTTCAGACATTCTAGTAGTTAAATTAACACTTATCTAAAAAAGTGTTAAATTAACTAAAAATATACAAAAAGGTCACAAAATGCATATTTGGGAAAATCTCATTATTTACAAACAAATACTAATAACTTGATAATTAAAGAACAAATTCAAATAAAACCAAAGATATATGATTTATTTTAAATTATACTTTAATAAAATGAAAACTTAATATTTTTAATATAACCATCAGGTTAGTAGACTACGAAAACGAACATTACAGCAATCAAAATTTTTCATCGAAATAATGTTGATTGTTCGTTAATATAATATATTATAATCAAAACAATATCGTTTATTTGTTAATTCATATGTTTTTATATGTTTTTATATGTTTTTATGTGTTTATGTTTGTATCTGGTGATACAAATTATTTGTGAAACGTGCGTCAGGCAGAAATACAACGATAATAGTCTAACAAAATATACTTGAAGTATTTATTATTGGAAAGTGTGTGTGTGTGTGTGTGTAGAAGTACTTCACGAAACAATTCTAAAAAGTTACCTAAAACAGAAAATATATATTGTTGTGTAATAAGTAAGTAATTTAGTATACAACACTGCCTAATAGTATACTGTGACAATACAAGCATATGCTGTAATGTGCATTTATTAAATAAAATAAATATTTAGGTTAATTTTAGTAATATGTAATAGACAAGCAGGTGTGAAGTTGAAAGGTGAATTAGATGCAGGAATGAACATGCATGATCACGCGATTATTGCTGGGAGAGTGTACAGTAGTAAATAGTGTATGTGCGTGGAGCCTGTTCAAGCCTTAAAGTTTGAAATCTCACCCCAAATAGATATTAAATTATAGTGTTATCTAATTATAAGCAAACCGTAAATGTTAGAAAGATTGCAAAGACTTCTAAATATGCATAAAAATCATGCACATGTGCAGTGCGAAAACGGTGTGATTATGACGTTCAGTGCGAATTCTGTGCGATTTTAAGAGCATAGTAATTACACTGATTATGCGATCACTATGGTAATTACGTATAATATGTGTAATTAAATCAAACAATGTTAGATCACTTTGAAATCCGCTTTAGACGGATTCGCAATTGGCAGAAATGTGCGAATATGTGAAATTGGACGATAGTGGGGGAACTGACGCTACGGACAATTTCTGACATCCAGAATCCTGAGCCGACAGGTGTGGTTTTTTTGTTGAATATAAATACGGGCCCAGGAGAGCCAAATTTTACTCTCAATCAGTCTTCAGAAGCAGCGGGGCGCTATGTCCGTTAGCGACACGATTTTTTTTTATATAAACAGTAAAGTCGGATGGACATTTTGTTCATCCGAGTATGAAACAGTAACTCTTAGTTTGATTATTTTAAATACAATTATCGAACATACACCACCAGTCTAAAACCACTAATGTTCAGCACTCTAGACAACTGGCGAGGTTACATCAAGCAAAGGAACGATATGCAGAGCAATCGAGGCGTCTGCTAGGACAACAGCAGCTGATGCAGAGCGACACATCATTCTACAGCAACCAGGGAGGACCAGAAGGTAACTGAAGGACGAGTAACTGAAGGACGACAAGTGGAACCTGAGAACGTGCAGGGAAATCCATTAGAAGAGGACCTACCGATCACCGGAGGACAGGGGTACCATCTACAGAATTGAGGTGACAAATAACCAATTTATAATTAATAAATGAAAGAATAAAGACATTGAAAAGATATTTTAAAATTTAAAAATAAAGAAAATTTATGTCAAATGTAGATAGAGATAATAGAATATAATTTAAATTTAATAATAATTTTATTTGATGATGAACAACTAATTTAAAGTTAATTTAAATCATTGCTTGGATGATTGACGATTAATGTAATAAATTTAAATTTTCATTAAAAGCGTGTAAAGTAATCAGTGAGTAATATTACACGAAATGTATAAAGTAACGTAGTTGGAAGTATAGAAGAAGACTAGCAATTCTATTAGTCAATTTAAAATTTTATAAAGCATTAAGATGTATGCAATGCATAGAGTAATGTAATAAAGAAAAAATATATAAAGCAAAGAAAACAAGACTGCAAATAAAGCACACAGAGAGACTGAGTGGTCGAGAAATTTTAGAGTAACAAATAAATGTTTAACATAAATTTTTGTGAATATAGTATATAAGATTTATTTTATGATGAATGTACTGCAACAAAGAAATGTTTAAACAAATGATAATGAATATTTTATGGCGAAGTAAATGCTATTTTAAAAACACGATTTCTTTTGAATAAATTAATGAAAACATGTTACAATTTAAAAATGACTACTCTTATTATGATTACACCCAAACTCCAATTATACATAGACTACACGTTATCAGTAATGTTGTATGAGCTATACCACTATACAATTTAGATTACATTTAATTAATACGTTGTGTTGTTGTGTAGAATTTTGACGTCCCAAGAACGTGGGGCTCCTCAAATACAAATAAATTTGTATTTGCAACCTGTATACACAAAAATGTGTCGTTGTAATACACACAAGAAAAAACTTTTTGTAGGCCTATAGTTTAATTTTACTTCGCTACCCGTCAAATTTTCTATATTGTAAAGTTAATTCTACCGTGAATAATGTCATGAATACAACCTCAGGAAATAGCCAACCTACCCTCAAATCCAAATCGGTACTAAACGTCTATTATTATCCAATTAACGTTATCGGTTGTAAACTAAGGAACGTGATTTACTATCTATGTCTCCATTAAATGAAATCACCTACTATACTAGATTACGGTATGATATCGGAGATGACTAACAATTATAAATCTACATACAAATTTTAAATTTATATTTATAACAATCAAAACATACAGAAGGCGTGTATTAGCATTTGTTGTTTTCACTGTCTTAAGGATGAATGGGGGAGGGGGGTGAATCCAAGCATATTATCCGGCTATAAGGTAGTATGGGTCGCTGGGTCATAGTCTTTTCAAACCTTCTGGATTCTTTGCGTGTATGAGATTCAAAGCCAGGTCACTGCAATGGCTCTCATTTCGTTAAAAATGTTTTCGAATTCTTTGCTGTACTCAACTTTGATTTGGACATGGTCAAATCTAAATGGCATTTGATACACAGCACGGATCGCCGAAAAATATGTTCTACTCAGCTTTTTGAATTATATATTACTTGATTTACTTAAACAACTCCCTAAACAATGCTTCATGTCTACAATGGTTTGATAACTGGTTTCAAGAACACGTGTTTTCCAGAGTGTAGAATAACCTTTTCCGAGCAGACAGTAAGCCTATATGTTTCTAATATTTAAATCCCCTCTTTTCTCTTTTTCATTATATATGTTGTTTCAAGTTAATTTACTGTTAAAATCTAGTTCCAAGTATCTTCTTTCTATTGTTCTGGAGACCACTAACTTGGTTAACTGGAATGAAAGATTTTAAGGACGTTTTACTTGTAACTCAAGAAGATGGTTTTGCTTCATTTACTGTTATTCTGAGTTTACTCAATCGATTGCTAAGGATACCCTTACAAGCTGTGTAGAATATATATGTAAATCTGTATGTAGGCTATGTACATAAGATGAACAAAATGCTTTCACGCCGTACTTCTTGTGGTCACATAAAATATCAAAATCAGTCGCTGATTGTACTATTTGTAGAATTGTGAACCTAAAAGTGAAAACCTGTTATCTTGTTAATAATCAGCATTAAATATAGCACGTTCACAGATATTCAGAGTAAATGAAATTATAATATGTACGCAATATCAACTAACACTACAAACGAAATTTCTTTTTAAAGTAAACAAGAAAAATTTTCTTTACGTTAACTTATATAATGAGGAAAATAACGATGTTTCCTTGAATTTGTCTTGTTTGAAAAAAGCGTGTTTACTTTTGCCAAACACTGCCTCAAATTGGACAGGGAAAAGAAGGTTATGTTTCTTTTGTGTTGTCGAATTTTGTTGTGTGACTGCGAAGTATTCCGATTCTTTCTCCATTACTTTTGAACAACGAGATACATGCTAATTTTTTGTGTTACCTTTTATTAATTTACAAACTTGGTTACACAGATAAAATAGTTACAGTAGTCTGACTACTTTTTTACTCCAACTTTGTGACATAAAACAGTTTATAGTTAAATATCAAATATACTATTTTATCTTACCAAAAAAGGTTTGCCGTGTGACGTCAGCACATGACAGTCAATGTAAGTACACCTCTCTAATGAATTCAAACATATTGCTGCGTCAAGATGACTATTGATTAGCTAGTGCAAAGGAATGATAACTTCTTGGAATGAAATAAAAATAGCTTCGCTTGGATCACAAAAGGATTTTAATAATCGTTAAGTAAATTAGAATCAGTTAATCTAATAACTGAAAAATACACAAGCAAGGGAGTTTTACCTGAATGGCCATATGAAATCACATAAATGTACGTTTTAACCTTTTTTAGGTTTCGGTCATATTTTAGCTAAATATTGATTGTGTTTCTTATTATTACTTATTATTCGCAATACAGAGACAAGAAGTAAAATTTGGGGGTTACTAAAAGGGTTTTGTGTAAATAATGCTTGGTAACCAAGCAAAAATTACGTATCCACCTAATGTAATTTGGAGAAATGGTGCCATATTTAAGAAGTTTTAGAATTTTTACTAGGTTGAAGTAGCAAAATGTATACGAAGGCCTTTTAATTACCCTTACACTTCGATTTCTTGTCTCTCTATTCCAAATAACTTAATAATTTTTATTAGGCAATATTTCTTAGTAAATTTCATATTTATATATTTGGCTAACTTACGCTGTCTGAATGCTGGTAACCAGTATGAACTCGGTTCGCAAGTCTAGCACCCACGATTCTGGTCCACGGCCTAGCCCCCCGGGGAACTCGTTTGTAAATAGTGTAAGCACCAAAATTAATTATCGGTATGGAGAACCATACATGACTTCCATGTTCTAAGATTTATATTTAAAATCATTTACTGGACTTCGGTTTAATCATTTATAATACAATATCGCCCACCATTAAACTATTTTCATTATTTATAGATATTTTTGTTATTATGAGGTATTCGTTTAATGTAATGTTATTTTCGAGTTCCTTTATCTATAAAAATTTGGTACTTTATTCTTATAAAGAAACTGAACTACGCAAATAATCATCCCTCCTCCTCGACCAATCCCACCATTAATAATACTTACACTTTCGTAAAGTGATAGTTTTATCGTATGTAATTTCTAAGGTACCTTATCCTTCAAAATTAAATATTCGTACCTTACTTGATTTCAGCACAGCTTTTTTCAAAAAATCATTCCCTCTCCCATCAACTACCCATTCCATTTATAATTATCCCATTTTGCTAGAATATTTTTTACTGAACCTTGCGGTCCACTGACATTTTACCAGTCTAGCCACCCGGTAGTTCCGCCGCTGAGTATAAGATACCAGTTTCCGCGCCACTGAAGATGTCCGTCACAGGTACGATCGAAACGTCTAACACTAATTA
Source organism: Magicicada septendecula (assembly GCA_034769895.1). Classification (NCBI taxonomy): domain Eukaryota; kingdom Metazoa; phylum Arthropoda; class Insecta; order Hemiptera; family Cicadidae; genus Magicicada; species Magicicada septendecula. The sequence continues at coordinate 476,316,348 of CM068367.1, read as the reverse complement.
TACGCATTCTGGTCCACGGCTCAGCAGGCCGGAAAATTTTAACAGTATTGACATCGGACGTGGAAGCTTAAATACTTTGAGAAACGTTGTTTGGTGAAGCACATGATATACCCACCACTTTGTACTGTTTGCACTTTGTAATATCATAGCTAGTTCCGTACGGTATAAAGGAACTACGTTGTATCCGTCTACTTCAACTACGTCGTCAGGTCTAACAGTTCAATAGTTAGTAAAAAAGTTGATAAAATTTAGTTAATAAAAAACAGTACAGTAAAAGGAATTTCCATGTTGTTTGAATTTTTTAGCAGAAAAGTTTACGTTTTGTTTATACCTTTTTATTGGCTTAACAAACGTAAACACAGAAAACTGGATTGTATGGCGTTTTACGTAGCAAAATCTAACCCATAAAGTCAGAACTGTCTACAAGCCTCAGAATGAAATACAGCACAAAAAGTTGTTATTAACTTTCCAGTTTGTTACATGAAAATTCGCAGACTATAGACAAATACTGTTTTTTTATTTCCCTGTGAACAATGGACAAGAAGGCACAGTCGATAATCGATTTAAAACACACAGCTCAACACTCATAAAATTTTATTTTCCTCAGTAAAATATTACTAGATAAAAATAAAATGCATCCTCTTTCAAAACAAAATAAAATTACCTTTGGTGTAGTCTGTTGCAGACAACAAACTAGTTAAAAAAGTCATGAAGAACAAAATATTTAGTAGCATAGGCCTAAGAACTACACCCTAATATTCTTGCAATCAATTTGCTAGACAATAGTGAAGACACTCATAGACTAAAGAGACAAAAAATACTAGACCTACCATCTAGATTTAAGCAACCACAATCTTTGTGACTGTTGTTTCTTTTTGCAACTTACTTTTAAGTAATAACTGAGTTTGTTATCACAGGATAACAGCTCCACATGGTCAACACCTATTTTTTCTAATACAAAAGATTTCCTTATAGTATGTTATTTTTATGTTATATGATTGCAAATAGTTAAATAAATTAAAAAAAAGTATAGGCCTACGTATCTGGAATACGACCAGAGTACACAAGTTTTGATTTATCACTGTTCTAAAAATGTTCCACCGTCGTGTTCTTGAACACTTTATATATAGGTAGTATTTCCTCTTTCAATCGACATCAACTATGATTTTTTTCATATAATTTTGAAATTTTTGAAGTCATTTATACAATTAAAATTTCTGGCCTTATCAATACTTACTATATTCAAGCATATAATGCCTAAATGAACTCAAGTTTTATAAAGCATATTTTGAAGCCTGTTATTTTAAAATGATTTGTTACTCTTACAAATGTTTACTTCCCGACGCGTTGCGTAAATCGTATATTTTGAAGTAGTTATGTTTCTCTGGAATCGTGTCACCAATTGCATACGTTCTACTTTGTGAAAACAAAAACGTTAAATTTGGACTGTTTTCTTATACAGTTCATAAGAAACAGTGTTATATTTATCTTTTCATTATTTCTTGACAAAAACACAAAATATACAGTCCAGAAGAGTTTTCAACTTTGCTCTTGTCAGAAAAAAATGAAGTGATAGTTAACTATTTATAATAAGAATTTCGGTTTTATTAATTGCAGTAACAACTTTGAGAAAGTCTTAATAATCACATTTTTGAGCGCTGAGTACAAAAATTGAAAGTTGTATTCAAAGCAAGAAAAAACTCGTTTCGACCGATGTCTATTGTACAAAATTATTTCGGAGGAAAACGGTTTTCTAGTCGTATAATCTACTTGAATTCATAAAAAACCCCTATTTTCATCCAACTGGTCAAAAAAACCGATGCATCAAAGTAAATTGTATAGTAGTTCTTATTCTCGTACAAAAAATAAGTTACTTTATCTTAAATACAATAGTCGAAGCTTAGGAGCATGCTAAACCAGTGAGTCCATAAAAACTATAAGTACGAATACTATTAACCTATGAAAAACTACAAGAGTTTCTGAGTTTTTAAGAATAGAGACACCCAGGAATGACTATTCTTCAGGAAGATATAACCAAGTAACCAAGGTATAACCAATTATATACATTTATGGAGCTAAATTCAGAAACGTCTTGCTCTGACTCCAAAAAAACTTGAAAGAAATTTTGATCTTCCTTACATAAAATGACAAAAAGTGAAAATATTAAAATTGTGCTAAAACTGTAAAATAAATAAATAACCGGTTGTAAAATAAAGAGGTAAAATAAAGAGGCTGTAACCGGTAAATAATTCTGTGTTTTTTTTTAATATTAAATTGATTCCTTTAATAAACAGTTTCTAGTAATGAAAATTAAAATTAATTATAGTTGAGTCGTTAGGCCAGCAACCTACACTTGTAAAAGCCATAAGACGCTAACAAACCCAACAAAAACAGGCCTCGGATGGTGGACAGGTATTTTGCTAGACGAACACAGAAACGGAAATGGACTTTCAGTTTGGCTATATGGAATTGATTCAAGGAATCAGAAATAAACAGCAAGAAATACTACAAGAATGCCTGAAACGGAAAATAGATATTATTGTCCTCTCAGGAACGAAGAAAAAAGGAAATGGGAATGAAAATCTAAAAGAATACATACACTACTTTTCGGGTGTAAAGAAAGATCAAAGAGCCTATGCAGGGGTATCCATATTTATTCATAAAAAATACGGGAATCTGGTAAAATCATAGGAGCCCATTAATGAAAGGTTTTTAAAAATGACAATTCAGCTAAGAGGGAGAATTATTACAATAATTGGCATATATGCTTTAACTGAGGACGCCACAGTTCAAACCAAAGACAATTTTGAAGAAGCTCTGAGAGAAATCATAGAGGAAATCCTAAACAGTCACGAAATAATCTTAATCTAACAGTCACTTAATGCAAGAGTCGGAAAACAAAGAAACAGTAAAGTAGTTGGCGTACACGGAGAAGAGACAGTTAATTACAATGGTGAAAGATTAATCGATTTATGTGAACAATATGAATTGAAAATAATGAATACTTTCTATGCTCACAAAGGCATCCATAAGTATACATGTTACTAGAACACAAGAGGTCTAAGATCTATAATAGATTATGTAATATTGAGACAAAGATTTGGTTTGAGAGTCCACAGGGGAGCTCAATGTGGGTCAGATCACAGATTGATCGTTGCAAAACTGTATATTCCCTTCATAGGAGTTCATGTAGAAAGAGCAGAAACTGTTGGCCCGAAAGTTGAAGACGCAAAATATAATTTGAAGAGCTTTCAGCACTATAGTACAAGAATGCTGTATTCGTGGAGATTAGAACAAAAGTTAATGACAGCAACCAGATCCACTTTAGAAGGATACGAGCATATAAAGAAATGTATTAGAGAAGCAGCTGAGGAAGCCCTAGGAAGACAAGATCGGAAATCACATAAACAATTCTGGTGGGATAGTGAAATAGAAGAGAAAATCAAAAAGAAAATGGAAACATATCTGAAACTACTACAAACTAAAGAAGAAGAGACTAAAGAAGAATATAAAAGAATGAATAGAGAAGTTAAACAAGTAGTGAAGAAGAAAAATAATGGTTGGGAGAAAATATGTGAATGCATAGATAATCAGTTGGGAGGTACACAAAGCTCAGAAGCTTGGAAGACAATTAACGCCATTAAAACTACAAACAGGACACAGATATTTTTGAACAACATACGTGAAACAAAATGGATACAACACTTTAGGGAGCTATTGGTTGAAACAAGGAATAAATTCATTGTTAACGACCATGAAATAAAAGTACCTCGGAAAATTACACTAAGTACTGAAGAAGTTCAAGAGGCACTAAAAGGTACAAAATTGAGGAAACCCCCAGGTCCGGGAGGAATAAATCCAGAATTAGTTAGATATGGGCCCCCCAAGCTGTTTGAAATGCTGAGAAAACTATTCAAAAGATGTCTAAATGGAGAAGATGTGCCAGTGGAGTGGCGAACATCGTATATCTCACCAGTCCATAAAAAGGGTTCAAAGTTGGACCCTAGAAATTACAGAGGGATTGCTATGATCCCGACCATCCAGGGAATATATTCAACGATTTTGAAAAACTTAATTGAAGAAGACATCAAGACCAAGATCAGGTTTTAGAGCGGGGCGATCCACGGTAGACAACATCTTTACAATCAAAGTAGCAGTTGAAAAGAGAGTATAGCATAATAGAGAAACGCATATAGCTTTAATAGATTTAGAAAAGGCATAAGATAGCGTCCCAATCTCACAGTTATGGAAGGAGATGGAACATTTGAACATAAATGCAAATTTGGTTGCAGCCACCAGAAGATACTATCAACAAAATATCATCAGGGTTAAACTGGGAAACCAACTCACTCTCCCATTCGAAACTACAAAAGGCGTAAGACAAGGATACTGCTTGTCCCCTACGCTCTCTAAAATATACTTAGACAGACCTCTAGTAAGATGGACAAAGAAGTGTAAAAGCATGGGGCTGAGCGTAGGAGATGACAATCTGTTCACTCTATATTTCGCCGATGATCAGATTGTGGTAGCAGAGGATGACGAAGACCTCGAGTATATGGTCAGAAAGTTAAAAGAAGAATATGACGCAGCTGGTTTGTCGATGAACATGGCAAAATGTGAGTACCTGATAGTGGGCAACGAAGAAGTTAAGGACTTAAAATTGGATGTGGACAGGATAAGAGGTGTTGAAAAAAGTAAATACTTAGGCGTTATTTTCAACAAACAGGAAAGCTGAAATCCAAGAACGTGTTAACAAGGGGCGAACCGTTATAAGAACGCTAAATTCTCTTCTATGGTAAAGAAGTATAACAAGAAATACAAAGAAACATATATATAATAGCATGGTGCAAAGTGTAATCCTTTATGGAGCAGAAGTTTGGAACGTTTCAAACGTAAAAAAAAAAAAAAACTGATGGCAGCGGAAATGGACTTCTTCAGGAGGAGTTGTAGAAGATCAAAATTAGACAGGGTTAGAAATGAGACTATTGGAGCCGAGATGAATATTGACAGGACAATAATAGATGAAATAGAAAGAAGACAATTGACTTGGTTTGGGCACGTGAAGAGAATGGAAGATGACAGATGGCCCCGCAAAATACTGGAATGGATACCACCGGTGAGGAGGAAAAGAGGACGTCCACGGAGGAGTTGGTGAAATGACGAAGTGGAAGCAAAGGTTGCGATAAATTTAGAACTTACATGCTATGATAGGTTACAACGGAAGTTGGGGACGGAGAAACGGCGATAGCTGTAAAGATCCGTTATGTATATATATAATTAATTTAGTCTATTTGCTTTACTGTTTTTTATTATATATTTAGATTACAAAACCCGTCGTTACTTGCAAAATTAATTTTTTCTAAAAGGCCTACTCATGATACTTAGAGGTCTGAAGATGCAAAACAGGCTAGGAATACTTACAGAAAATGACTAGTAATAAATAGGAATGACTACTAATACTTCAAAGTAGGAATAAAAAAATGTCCTTCAGTGGCGGTAGAAGTAACTGAGACATTGTATGCACAATCTGTGGACAATATGCGGATGAAGAGAAGCTGAAAAGCATTGTATGTCACAATCTGTGGACAATGTGCGGATGAAGAGAAGCTGAAAAGCATTGTATGTCACAATCTGTGGACAATGTGCGGATGAGGGGAAGCTGAAAAGCATTGTATTAAAAACAGCAAGCACAATATAAGTGAAGTAGGCAAAGAAAAACAGTATATGGCTCACAAATCAGATGTTCCAGGATTCAAATATTTGAATTCTAATTTCAAGGATATTTTACGCTTACTAACAATTAAATTAGCTACTTCTCAAATATCCGAATTTAAGTTTGATGTTAACATAATCAAGTCTTCTTCTCTGGCAGTCAATTCAGTGGGGCTGGTGGATGACTGCTTTGGTATCCTGAGAGTACAAATTCCTGTGGAATAATTTACATTCTAATTGTGAATTCCATCAACTTATGGTAGCTGCCAACTCCAGTCCACCATGCTTAAACTGCCTTCTTTTTTTTCTGTTACTTTTTTCTTTCCATTATTCCTACTGAAGTCTCCACGTTATCACCTTCAGTTTTTTTCCAATTTCGCCTTCTCCTTTCCATGGTTTTCCAAAGTCTTAACAACATCCACGAAAGCACGTAATAAGACTTTGTACTATTTCAACATCATCATCTTTACCTCACGCCATAGGCAAGATGCTGCCTGCTCGACTCTCAAAGATCCTCCAGCCATCTCTTCCTAGGTTTACCCACATACCAATGTCCAATAGACTTATACTTTCAGCCTTGTTTGGCCGGTCTAGAATCTGACATTTTTCTAAGTGTTCTCTTCACCGTCGTTTATAATCTTTTAGTCTGTTATTCAAGTTGAAAACTTGTAATTCTTCTCTTACTACTTCATTCTATAGATGATCAAGTTTAGAACAGCTTTCAACTCCTTTTAAGAACGTCATTCCGAGGCATCCATATTACTTTCCTGTTTCTTGATTGTCGTCTACAATTCACACCCATAGGACAGTACAGTAACCGCCATAGCCTTGTAGATCTTTAATCTAGTCTCTCAACGTGCCTTCTTTATAAAAATACGATTGATTGTCCGTCAGAGCGTCTTGAACCTGCTTAACTCATCATCAATATCATAACTCTTGTCATAGTCAATATTATTCCCCAAATAGTTAAAATGGATTACCTGTTCTATAATTCGAACATTAAATATGATTTTAGTTCTTATTGTTACCTTGCCTCGAAATGTAAATACATTTGCATTTAGACTGGAGATTTTTGTACTGTATTGTTTGCAAATCTGATGAAGCTTAAACACTGACCTTCATAAAGCAGACTCTAGACTTAGAAGTTGTCAGCAAACAACAGCAAATTCAAATATCAGTGTCCTTACATCTTCATATCAGAGTTCACTACTTCTTTACTTCTATACATACTCTTAACAAGTATCTATCTCTTAGAGAACGATGTAGATATCACCTGCACTTTTTAACATTTACATTGACGATCTACTCTTTTTTACACTTTAAAGAAAATGGAGCAACAAAACCATATCTTTTTAACAACTAGCGATTCTACTACTGAACATGCTATTAATGCTTGTTACGTGTCACATTGTCACTTGATTAGTGATCACTACTTTATACAGTCGAACGCAAGTTCGATGTTATAAGATTAATCTTTTACGTTTCCACCGTTAAGTAGCCTATATTATTATGTACGTACACGTTATGTCACGATATTGCTACGTCGACATGAAGAACAATTACGTGAAATTGAACGGGGTATCATTCGAGGATGTTCCAGACGACATCTGGCGCGTTGTATAAAGGTCGGTGCACTGGCCTACCTACTAGCATATTCCGAGCGCTATCACAACGCTTCTCGAATCGTCGGCCGGAAAGTAGTAGATATCTCTGGAACCTCTACGAGTATACATAAGCGTCAGCGGCCCGGTTATCAGCTCAGTTACACCTGCCGACTTAACAAGTTCCGTTCGCCGCACTGATTGTTGTGATTTATCAAGAAGTGGTTATTGTTTTAATTAGTGAAAAACTGTAATATGCTGAAGTTTATTGTAGTTGTTGGACAAACTTGACTCAAATTATTTAATAAGAGTGCCTTTGTTTGATATCTAATTGTTGTCTGTGACTAACCAAAGCTTGTAATTAGTAATTTCACTTATGCCAGTTATCCTGTTTTCACAGAACTAATACGACGAACTAACACGACGATCGGTGAGACTGATATTTGTATACGATTACTGTAGATTAATAAATTTGTAGAGATCCCTAGTAAATGAAAGACACAACACAAGCACACACAAACACACAGAGAAACAGACAAAACTAAAGAGAGAATAATGAGAGAGAGAGAGAGAGAGAGAGAGAGAGAGAGAGAGAGAGAGAGAGAGAGAGAGAGAGAGAGAGAGAGAGAGAGAGAGAGAGAGAGAGATAATAAGACAAAAACCACTGCCATAAAGTAGTTACAGTTGTGTAACTGTGTATATTGCATGTAACTGACAAATTCTATTGGAAGCTGTAGAGCAAAAAGTTAAAACACTCGTCTGGTTGCCTTCATTCAACCCACTGATATTTTATTGTATTAGATTGTGGTGTTCATTTTCTACCACCATGTCTGGACATTTTATACGTTATCAACTTTTTCTTAAATGTCTGCCATTTAGACACTGTATCTGTCTTTATTTCTCCGTCCCTGGTAGATAATCAACTCTTTCTCTACTTACTACCATCAAGAATCCTATATACTTCTATCGTCAATACGCAGAAACCATTCTTTACATTTTACGACCAATTCACTGATAACGTAAACCTCTGAAAGACAGATTCTCGACCGTAATATATACTTAAATCTATAATGACTTGTTATCATTTTAAGAGGCAATAATGAAATTGTTTTAATGATCTAATCTTATAAATCTTTAAGTGCCATGTAAAATTTTTTATCTACTCGTAAATCAATTTTGTCATGTATTTCCATATAGTTCATAACATACAATTATATGTGTGATATGATCTTGTACAAACGACAAAATAATCAAGTCATTCAACTCGCGATCGTTTATGGGATGAAAACTACACTGAAATGCGCAAGAGTCGTAAGTGGCTGCAGCAACCTTGTTTACTTCAAACGTTGCACAAGCCAAACACGCGCCTCTGCTCTGTACATTATTAAACAAATTACCGGCCGTGTTTACGCAGGGCTGTGATTACTACCTCTCCGACCGCAGTGCGGACTTGATTTTCAGCCTCTGGGTTTGTACGCGGTGAATATTTTGTATACTGTTTGGTGTAAAATGTACTTAATTTCTGTTTTAATTTCGATTATCTAATAAATACGTTATAACCAGCCCTTAATTAAAAACAAAATCTTTAAGGGGTAAAATTTACTTTGTTTCAGACTTCTTAATGTTCATGTTGTGTAGATATATAGTCATCTTCTTTCTATTTAAGTTTAAAGAGCATACCGTCTTCTCAATCTAAACGTTCATAAAACTGACACCAAGGTATGTTAATGGATCTTTCTCCTACACCCGTTTCTTACAACCAAGCTCTTGTATTTGCTTTATTATTTTCTTTCTTACATATTCCTTCAAGTTCATATACTTACTTCCTTCAAAAGAGTTTTTCTTCATATACTTATTAGGCTATATATATTCAATAGTGAATAAAATCGTACACTACGAGGGGCAGTTGAAAAGTTCACGGAGCGACTCTATAGCTCAGTGGTAGAATAAAAATCTTTCGTGTGCTGCAAGACGTATGTTTCGCGTGAACACCTGTTAATTTCCAGATATATCTGTCAATTTATTCACTATTTACCAGCTATTTGAAATTTCCCTGTTAAGCGTGTTTCCAAAATGCACAAAATATATATCGTGTTGTGATGAATTCTCTGGTAAAAACGTTTTAGCGCCAACGGAAAATCAAAATAAAATTGTAAATTGTTAGGAGGTGCTGAAACAACGGTAAGTGGGGCACACTCGAGTTCAAACGTGGCCGTACAAGCACTGAACCAGCAATGGACGCACCAAAAGTGCAACAAAAAATGGCATTATTGAAAAAATTTCATAGGCTGTTGGAAGACCGCAGATTGAGGATGGATGACGTTGCTGAAATCATAGGCATCTCACATGAGCGTGTGCATTATACTTTAACTCAAGAACTTTGTGTGAAAAACCTTTGTGCAAGATGGCTGCCGCATCTGGAGTTGTATTTTTTGGGTGTCCAGCGCGACCTCGTTTTCAATGCACGTACCTACTTACAAACGTTGGTTTTGAAGTCGCAGCATCTTCTGACACATTTACACTTTAGTTTTGAATTTCCATTGGCGCTAAACAATTTTTAACAAAGAACCACACCACGATGTTTGACTTTGTCCGTTTTTCAAAACACGCATGATACGTCAATTTTAAACAGCTTCTAAACAATGAATAAATTGATAGATAGATTTCGAAATTAACAGGAGTTCACCTCAAATACAAATCTTTCAGCACACGAAAAATTTTAGTTTTACCGCTAAGCTACACATGTCGCTCCGCGAACTTTTAGCTGACCCTCGTAGTTAAGAGATAACGCGACAGTCTTAACGCTAGAATAGTATTTTTAAGATCAAAACTATCAATATAATGATGATGATGATGATGATGATGATGATGGTTGTGCCGGTGGTAGTGGTGGTGGTGGTGGTGGTAGTAAAAATAAGTAAGCCTATTTCTGTAGCTAACAGTTTCCGTCAAAGGAAGCAACACATTAATTTTGGTTACAGACACTTTAAAAACCTAGTCAGCCTTTTCATTTCAACAAGTATATTTTTACAAATATTTGATGATTGTAAGATTTTACAAATTCTTACCTGTTTTTCTGCTCAAGATGTGACAAAAACATTTTGATCAAAAATGTGAAAGAATTCTTATATATTTTGTTCAAAATTGATTTCACCTACCTTTCAGCCACGCTGTGTCAACAACGGATATACATAACACGTGCAAACATTGTATGTTCAATATTATAAAACGTAAACACGAGTAGACACGTGTATGCAGAAGCGCGCTTCTACATTAAATAAGTAACGAAGAAAGTAATAACATTAAGTATCCTTGTATTCTGCTTGTATTCACCTTAACAAGGTTTTCATAAATTATATATGGAGACGGTAAAGTTTGAGTGCGCGCGAACGTGTGTTACGCTCCCACGTCTGGCGTGATACAATTATTTTATCGTGTACTTACATCACTAAATTTATTTTACGTAGTATTACAATGAGCAGCGATACGTCTATTGCTTCTTAATTGAACAAGCGAAGTGAGTTCTAAGTTTCGACTCGACCGTTTGTCACTTGTCTGCCAGTTTTGTTTTACTATTTCCTGGATGTATTTCTGCCGATAACTTTAATTGTATCCACCGATTTGCGTAAAACTACGTAATTCTGCCCATACTTTTACACCACAGACACCTACTGTCTTTGAGACTCACCCCCCCCCCCCCCAAAGCGAAGTAAGGGGTTTGAGGAGTATGGCGGGCATTTCCTCAAACTCTTGAGGGTTTCAAATTTTTAAAAACTCCCTAAATCCATGTGGGGTATCAAATTTAAGAGAATTTTCTAATAAAAATCTCAATATAGTGTACAATTTAAAACATTTCATGCCAGCAATTAGAGTGAAGGGAATTTCAACCCAAATCTGAACGTGTTTCGTTTTTGTTTTTAAATTCAGAATCATCACGGATAAATAATGGAAGTCAAAATTTCTAAAACAATTGTAAAAATCTATGCGGTGCATTGAATTGTAAGGAATGTTATTCTAAGTACAAACTTGATGTCTTTAATTATTTGACAAACTTAACGTCTGTCAACACACCATGCAAATGTTGAAGCGCTTTCAAAACGTTTATGAACTACGCTTCAAAACAAATTTACGTATTGTTATTAGTTATGTATACTTATGGAAAGTAATAGATATAGGTATATACATGTCTATGGAAAACACATAAATATATGCTTATGTATCTCCACCTCCTCGTGGCGTTTCTCGGCTAACGTTCCTAACAGTCATAAATACGAAGAACGTTATCCAGAGTTGTAATAAAAATAAAATTTATTAATGCAATTTGATATAATGATATACGTATTTCATCTAAAATAGTAAGCCGGTTCGAAAGCTCAGGAAGATATCCTATAATATGTACTTTATAAGATGCAAAATATATTTTATATTATAAAAAATATTATAAAAAACTATATTATAAGAAATATCTTATTGCATTTCATTGATATTTAAATATCAGTAACATTAGTGTTGAGACTTATTCGCTTTCTTCTGACACAATTTAACCATTATCATTTGAAAGGCGCGAGGTTCTGTAGTGCGCTCTCCAAATAACGATATACCAATTCATAATACAGTGAGGAACACTTTCGTTCCCTGAATTGTGTGTTTGTGTATTGGTATACGTTTTCGCGCGCGTGTTTACGTGATTACAACAATATCTGTACTGGCGTTGTGTTTGCCCTTCTTCTGGATTTTTTTAGTCTTTTGTCATCCTCAGTCAGGCAGTGGTAACTAAGTTATTTACGAAACTTCTGAAATATCATGAACTTACTTAGGCATAAAGTAAATCACCAACACATCCGAGTAAAAACAAAATTTTCTTTTCCACTTCATGGCCTAAACTGTTTCTAAAACCATCTTGATGCACCAAGTGACTTTGCAAGTAACTTTACAATGATTTGATCTTACAGTGATTTTCATTTGTTCTGTATTTACAAATATAAAGGGCAAGTACTTAAGAGTATGCACTACTAACTTAAGCAATTCCCTGTTTGTGAAGTGGACATCATCATGAAATTAATGAACTCAAAGTCAATTAAAGCACTTTTTATGAACACTACAGCAAGACCGTCTTCCTCGAATCGTCCTGAATTACAAACACAGAGGTCAGAGAATTGTGGGTCGTCCCTAGGACAAGATGGTTTTAAGAACAGGCAGTACAGCCTAGGCCATGAAGTTGAGAAGAAGAAGAAGAAGAAGAAAATTTCGTTTTCACTCGAATGCGTTAGAAGAGAGTGGTGAAACTGAAAACGAGAGACATACAGAGTGTGGAAAGCTGTAGGGGATATAGCTAGGTAGAAAGAGATAAGAGCTGAGAAGAGAGAATCTGTGAGGAGGTTTGACACAGACGTGTTGTACATTAATAATCAAATACGACATTTAACCGTACTACGTTAAAACGTTTGTATAAAGTACGCACATAAAATGACTTCACCAGATCTAGAGCAATCGTGCCTGAATTGAACTTATAAACAAGACCCCCAACATGTTTACAAATAAATCTTTGAACGTACAATATTTGTCATAGAAGTCAGGCAACCAAAACTTTTTCCACGGGTGGCAACACTGTTGAGTCACAATGCAGCAGCTGATAGTTACAACGCCGCCGTGGACCATTACTTTTGTTTAGTATTCAAGGTGTTGTGTTTAAGGAAAATGTGTCTCACGAAAAAAAAGACACTGATGAAGTCATTTACTCCCATAAGGTTCTTGAAAGAAAAGGGGTCATTCGTGTTCCATCAGAGACTGTAATTTTTAAGTTATGATAATCCTTCATTACCCCTGAGCTATCGTGTTTCTAAGAATCAGAATCCAAACAGCTCAAGCGGTCTCGGTCAATTGCGACTAAACGACGTAAATACCTGTTCTTAACCGGTCAATTGCACTCCGCACTTCCATTGGTCGCAACCGACCGAATCCGTGGCAAATAGTAGAAATGTTGTAATATACATGTTACAATGAGTAGTAGACATGCAGTGAATGAGATTTGCTAGCAATTGTTGCGTTATGTACAACTAAAATGAATCGAAATTGCCCGTGAGCTGCGCAGATGGGAGTGAGTGAGACGGTAGTAGTATGTGAGTAAGGCGGACGAAGTTTACGAACTACGTCATCTACGTACACTCGTTTCATGTTGACAATGTACAAAATTTACTGTGTTCAGAGTTTATTTATCCCGTGCAGAACGTAATGTCTTTATAGTGTAAGAGCTTGTAAAGTTTTAGGAAATTATACAGCAAAATACAATTTCTAATTTAGGAAGTGAAACCCAAGTAAATATTACTCAACATGAGGAAAATAAAAATGTTCTTACCTTCAGCTGAAGTGTATTGTTTTTCTTTCGCCATATCAAACAATTAAAAATTTTAAACACTATAAACCGTTTCATATGTCCACATTACTAAATAAAAAAAGAAGTTATAGTTCAAATAACTCTTTCATTAATAATAATATTAATAATTAATAATCAATTAATACACCAATTTTAAGTATTAAAATAAACTTGACCATTACTCGTTCATTGGATGAACTCCCGAAATATCACTGTCAGTATCTGAATTCTCTTCTTCCGATTCTTCTTCACTGTCTTCACCTAGATTTATTATAATATCGTCCACTACAGTATCGAAGAGTTGTTCTATTTCCTAGTATTCTCTTTCTATTTTAATTACGTGCCTGCACCTAGATAGCCAAACGTCTTTTGAAAAATTTTCGAAAAAATCATTACAGTAATTATTAACATCATTAAAATTGAAAGTAACATTTCTCTTTGCAACATATTCTTTTAAAGAAGCCCATACGAGTTCAATGTGGTTTAGATCTGGATGGTAAGGAGGCAAACGTAGCACAGAATGTCCATGATTGTGTAATAACTCGTCGATTTCATACGTTTTATATTTTGGTTTATATAATTTGATTAATGTGTACAAATCGGGTTTCAACATTGAATTTTCAAATTGTATGTTTTTCTTTGTAAGCCAGTCTTTCATGTCGTCTTTCCTGGAATTAGAAGTTGGACATTTTTCAGTTTGTTTGTTGTGGTAGGGAGCGTTATCCATGACAAGAACACTGTTTGGTGGCAGTCCATTTAGTAGCTTTTGTTCTACCCACTTCCTGAAATTAGAGTAATTCATCTCATCATGATAATCTCCTGTTGATAATGTCGACTTCCAAGTTAAATTAGCACCAATAACAAAACCATTTTCTCCGCCAGCATGGATTATTATTAGTTTCTGGCCTTGTAACTTTCTTCTTTAGTCCTTCATTTGAATCGTCGGTCCAGCTCTTTACTTGTGTATACGTAGAATGTAAATATGTCTCGTCCATATAAACAATGTTTCTATTTTCCTCTCTGTACCTCAGTATTGTGCGTAAATAGTTCAGTCTCATCTGTCTTATGTCATGTCGTTCCATGAGAAGTTTCCGTCCTGATTTTGTTTTCACCCACTTAAACCCCATTGTGTGTAATTCTTTTCGTAATGTGTCTACACAACCTCTATATTCCGTAACACTGCAAAATTTTTTGTGGATTGCCTTCATCGTTGGCACCCTCTTTTCACTTATATGAAAATTTAAAACTAGTGTACGTAAAACACATCGATCGAAGTCATCCAGCACAATTTTTTTATTTCTATTTTTCAATTTCTTTTTAGGTGCTGAAAAAGATGTTGACCCACCGCACTCAATTTTTCGCGACTCACCGGCAATCGTTTTCACAGTCCGTAAACTTACACCAGTAGCTGCTGCAACGCGTTCCTGCACTTTAGCCAAAGGTATAACTAACTGGCACACCTTTTTTGCCTCGTTTTGCATAAACTGCAATACACAACTAATAATTTCCCGGCTTTGTCCACTCAACGTTTTGTGTTTCGCTTTACTTCTGAATTCCACGTTAGCGTCCATTTTATACGTTATCTATGAAGTAAATAACGATATACAGTATCTCAAGCATATACAGTATCTAAACACTTACGAGTAAGTGTAAGTAAGTAAGTAAATATATATAACACAATAAGGAAGAAAACTATGCAAATTATATTTCTAACGCCCACTTAAATTTTGATACGACTATACATCCACTGAAACACACACCACGGCAACACAACTCAAGTGCTGTTCATGTTTCCCCCACTCTAGCTCTAACAAAAATTTGTCACCGCGCACACAAGGCCGAGTGCAGTTTCATTCTCTGTTAGCTGTAAGCTAGTAATGGTGTAAAGGAATGTGTTAATATTGGTATCTATAGGTGATTATAAGTTTCATTATACTGTACAGTGGAGTCACATGTGATATCCTGTTAGCTGCGGGCGGAACAAGCAGTGACGGCTCGTTAAAGACTCAAGCGTTGCAATTTAATGGTTCGATGTCTGTGACACATGAGTGACGGTTTTAGTAACCCTAAAACAATCCCAGAAATTCATTTTGTTTTAATTGTCTCCAAGTCACGTTACTAACTATATAGAATTAATATTAGGAAATTACCTGTATTAACTTCTGTCTTGTGACTTATTTAGTTTTTCCTTAAAACGACGCGTTTCGAGGATAAATCATCATCATCAGGTTTCAATACTATAAAAACATCAAATTCACCCAAAATAATGACGAGGACTGTGCCGAGACTGTGTCGATGTTAAATTATGTGTGGTGTTTTTGTGTTTTTTGTGTGTTTTAACTAGTTGACGCCCCCCCCCCATTTTGGGTGACTTTGATGTTCTTATAGTATTGAAACCTAATGATGGGGATTTACCCTCGAAACGCGTCGTTTTAAGGAAAAACTAAAAAACTAAAAAGTCACAAGACGAAAGATAATACAGGTAATTGCCTAATATTAATTCTAAAAAATAATCCCGTTTCGATTCCTATGTAGCGACAAAGTGAGTTCAGAAGTCTGTTACGTATGGATGCGCACATTATATATATAGAAAGTTGATTGGTCGCAACAGTATAGTATATTTGAAACATTGGAAACAACCGTACGCATTAAAATTCGTGTCGTGATCTTCCATCTCTTCACACGTCTTTGAATGAAACAGTCCATAGCTTCTAGAACGCGATGTTTCTCTCTACATAAAGAATATACCCTAACCTAACATAAATAATTATATTCACCTAATAATGAAGAACAGAATAATAATTAAGTAAGGAACCTGTATAATGTAAAAATGTGTGTTAAATAGTAAAGTTGAGATGAACATGAAATAAAATAATAAGACCACAATACCAAATATATGATTACCTGGAACTTAATAATAAATAACTCTAGTAAGCTGCATATGTAATGTTGCAAAAAATAGGTGAAGGCCTATACAGCAGAACTTAAATGGTTTACCAATCAGGAAAATTTATAAACTAGATAAAATTTGAAGTAAAAGAAATAAAGAGTCAGAGAATAATACCTGAGTGTGAATCAAGTCACTGAAACTATTCATAGAATGATTAATACAAAATAAGTGAATAATAATAGTTTTAATTGTATTTAAAAGTGTAATGATGTAAGTTAGGTTATGCACAATATGCCTATGTTAAAGCAAGACAAAGAAATAAAGAAGGAAGTAAGGTAAATTGTTTCATGATAAAAGTATGAACAACCAACAGAATAATAAATAAGACAAGTATAATTACCTATTGATGTTTAGGAAATAAGTAATAATGTAAATAGTAAGAAACTGATGAGGCAGAAGCCTACATGTAATGGGTAGAAAAAATGATAAAAATGTATGTACATAAAACCTGTTAAATTATATAGTATAGATTATAAAAGAATGTATGTTAGAGTAAGAAGGTAATAATGAGAAATGTCAAGAATTGACCAGGCATAATGTAAATAATAAGTTGTCAGCTTTGACAAACCCTTCATACAGCTAATGTAGAAGTTTATAATGGACAGTACAAGGAAAAAAGCTTGTAGTGAAGTATAAAATATATTGTAAAAGTTCAAGTAGATCATAAGTGATAATTAAGAATTGTTACTTTGTAGTGGACTTAAGTAATTTTAGTTTGAGAAAGGAATTAAGGTACCAATGAGCATAGACATGAGTAGGTATAGATGGCAATACTAGGTTTTTATAATAAATTAATGTTTATAATTATTATTACTATTATTAAACCATATAATGTTAAAGTAAAACCAATTCTACAACTAAGAGTTAAATGATGGAACAGAAAAATTAATATTTTATAGAGAATATTAGACTAAATCAATCTGTGGAAAATTTTATTTTATTATTACTGAACAGAACCATGCCTTGAAAGGTCTCAAAATGATCAGCATAAAAAATGCGGATTAATGGTAATAATATATTTTTAATTGTTAGTAGCTTAAGAAAGTTATGTCAGTTTTAAGATTCTTTAATAATTTTGATCAAAAAAGGGACGCTTAACTCGGCGTCTGTAGATGAGTATCAGCCAGAAAACGGAAATTTTAGTAATTAAAAACGGAATATTTAATAATTCAATCAATCAGAATCGTTCAATTGTCAGGTGAATTTACCCATAACGCACCGCAAACGAGTCAGTCTTCCAACGGTCATCAAGCAGTAAAGAACACCTCCTCTGTAACGCTTAAAACATAATTTAATCTCCAACCCAAAGTGTAAATATTTTCAAACCGAGAGAGGTTAGGTGAATGTAAACAAACGACATCCTACCTTCGAATGAACGTAACCTAAAGTGAATCGCAAGTGTTGTGCATTGTTTTTTAATAATTAAAGGACAATAGGGTGAATAATTAAATAAAGTGAATTATAAAGGAAATGTAAAGAAAAGGAAAGTATAGTGTTTATTTTGAGAATTTATAAGAAACTTAATAATTAACGATCACGATCCCATAGTAACTTGTAATAGACACTTGTTAACTTATGTTTATATTAACACAGTATATAAACACAAACACTATTAATATTATTTCATGTTTAACAATTGTATTTCGTTATTATATTCAAAGTTTCACTAAATAATAAGCCAAACTAGGTTAAAAACAACAACGGACACTGTCCGAATTACGAACTGTTCGTCACTTTAGATTTTAAGTTATTGTTTTATCATGTCATATATAATTGATTATTGTAATGTTTTGTTCTTCAAAAAAGAAATTTTTTGTTAAATGTTGTAGTCAAAAGAACTCATAAGAGTTATATTTCCAAAACGTAAACATAGCCTACATCTCTGAGATGGCGAAAACTCATGCTACCAACTATTGAGCTATTATTACAAGAAATTTTATTTCATTTTAATATCAAAAAAAAGAATTAAATCCAAATAAGAAAATAAAGGAATATAGAAGAAAAATACTAGTATACGAGTCATCATTTTTATAATTAACGATATTTTCGCACTACACAATTATTAGAGGTTACCTCAACTCAAGAAGATTAAGTTGGCAGTATTTATTTTGGAACAAATCGTGCTATTTAAATAATCCAACCAGGTCAGTGAACTCTAATAAAGCAAAGAAAAAATTAAAATAATAAATTAATAAAACAATTAACCAAAGCCAATAATATCTCCATTAATAATAAATATTATTTGTAATCATTTGATATTACAAATTGGCGCCCATTTATTGAACTATTCTAGTGAAAAAATATCAGCTTAATAACCCACTGTAGTAAGGTTATATTATATCCAGCTACAATTAACAACAACATATTTCAAAAACCACCAAAAGGTGATTGGTGATGATTTTAATTAAATAAAATCTTATATAATATTATTTTGAATGAAGAGCAAGAAAAGTGACCCCACATGATATTACAATGTGTGTGTGTGTGTTTGTGTGTGTGACGACTCTTTTTTTGTCACATTAAAAAAATTATACAATATTTTTTCTTTTTCATATAAAATTATAACAACAGAAATAACTTAGTACAAGTTTTGCTTGCTATAAGTTTAATACAAAAAATAACAGTAACATGAAGATACAAGTATTTGAATGTATATACAAACTACTCATTCTTAGTGTAAAATTAATTTTCTTGTAGTGATAATCATGCGTGCTAAAAAAAATAGATTTAAACACTGACACGGATAATTGTTAAAAAATAAGTAAATGTAATTGGTGGAAACGTAATTTTAATTAAAACAAAATGTCAGCTGTTGTAAAAAAAGACAATACATTGTATGGAAATTGCTATATAAATTTATAAAAATATCAACGACCGTGACAGGACTCGAACCTGCAATCGTCGGATCCGAAGTCCGACGCCTTATCCATTAGGCCACACGGTCCCTTAACATCATTGATTCAAGAGTTATATCATACAGACAAACATATTTTATTCTCACCAGTAACAGAAAAGCGTTAAGTGACCTGTTTTCAAACGATATTTAACACATAGATGTTAAACATATTTATGGAATGTGTCATACGGAAGCAAACTCAATGCCTATGGTACGTTTACGCTGCAGTACCAAGCACGTTGGCTACTATAAAACCATACACATTTTACATTCACAGAACTGTGAAATTCTATTTGCATTTACAGCTTGTAAAATTATTTATGTTTTCTACAACTCAGTGCAATCATATGTTTCATTAAGTCTTGACTATAAAGCAACTTGACAGTAAACTCCTTTCTTATTAGGAACATGTTTATTCACCTAAAATAGTGTTCGAGAATACTACAAAAATTTAAATGTACTGAATTAATTTACCGATATTTTACATTTTCTGTTTATTTTATTTCATTTCTACGACCTTTCCTTTCGATTTCAAGCCTGTGCATTGTTTTTCAGCTGCGGGTACACTGGATTTATTGCCATGATAGAATTACTGCAATCCTTTCAGTATTAGATTGATCATTTCCCATATATTCATATTACGTTTTAAATTTATTTGTGATGCCTTGACATAGATTTAATTTTTTGAAACAGAAAGAAGCAATTTCTAAATTAAACTTATTATTATATACTGACTACTATTAAAATCACGAAGGAAAATGTGAACGTATTTAACATATAATGTATTTAACTAAAAATAACAAATAAAAAAGTCTCATTAAAAAGTATTTGACTTCTTTGTTATGGTTAAGGTGTAAGATATCTCTATCCCTCTCTCCCTTCCTTTTTAAATTTCTCTGTCCTTACTTCTTCCTAATTTTCCTTGTCACGCTTTGCACGTCTCCTGTTTTTACTTACTCCCTAACGTATCTCCTCCAGCTCTTTTCACACTCTCTTACAGTAAAATAATATTTCCCTCCTTACAGTGAAATAACACTTTCCTCCTTATGGCTGTTATTTAAACTCTCTTCCTCTCTCGCTCTGACCAATTTTTTGCCTCTCTTCCTTTTCACGTCTCCTCACAGATTCTCTCTTCTTAACTCTTATACCTTTCTGTCTCGCTTTCTCCACATGCACCTTTCCACATTCTGTATGTCTCTCTCTTTCAGTTTCACCACTGTCTTCTACTCCTCCACCCTGCCACTCACACTGTCTCTGCCTCTTGCTCTCATAACCTCTCAGTCACTGTTTCTTTCTGCCGCCCCCTTTTATCCGCTACTCCCCTCTGCGTTTGCATTTGTCTATCTACCTGTCTGCCAATTTCCCTATCCCCTCTTTCATTCCTGCCTCTTGTCTATCCTGCCTCTTTCATTCTCTCCCCTATCTTCTTACCTTTACGTATTCTCTTTTTCCACTTCAGTTGTAATGTTATAAGTTATAAGTGTAAAGTTATAAGTGTTATAAGTTATAAGTTGTAATATATATTCAGTGACAGTTATAAATATCACACACACACACACACACACACACACACACACACACACACACACAATGGTACAAGTATTTTAAAATGAATACTTCAGTCCATGTACATAACGCAAATGTGTAGTGTTATAGGCCCGCCAGTTATTCCTGAACAGTCACCAGCGCAGACCCAATGTATGAATTACCCCCCCTCAAAAATACTCGTGAGAGGAAAGTATGTGATAACAATGTCTCTCTAACACGTACAGTCCCTTCAAAACAAAACTTGCACGCTTATGATGTTCTTGCCAGAAATCTATTTACATTTTAACCTCGTCTATTTTGTTACTTAACATCACTGATGTTACTTAGTATGTGTAACATAGTACTACATGTACTCATTACTTTGAAAACAGTCATTTAGAGTTTTTTTATATATTTGTTATTTGCATTGTTTTTAATGTACGTAACTTAAATTTATTTTAAAATTATAAATTCGAGAACATTTTGAATTATTCACATTTAATTAATTTTTTAATACTATTAACAATAAATACAACTCTTCTTACAAGAATATATTTTTTGTATTTTTTAAAAGGGCACTGTTTTGATAGTATAAACTATCATCATAGTTTTGATGATGATAATTTATACTATCAAAATAGTGTTATATATTCAAAGAATAAAAAAATATATTCTTGTAAGAAACGTTTTATTCACGGTACTATTCTTTATAAAAAATATAAAGAAGAATAATTGAGCAAATATGAATATATTTAATTAAATATAAAAATATGTACTACATTTAAAAAATAATATTGGAGTTATTTAACTAAGAACTTACAAAAACTATTCTACAGTACTTACGTTTGAAGGAAGTTTTCTGTCGCTGTCAGGCAATACCTCTATTCCAGAGATATTTACATCTTCCTCTCAGCAAAATCGTTGGAACTGTCTGAACTACTCTCTCCTCGAAGATTAATTACTCGTATGAAGCTGTCTACTGTTTCATCCACAATAGCTTCCTTTTCCAGATATTCTTTTCCAATGCTTTCTACATGTTTGTATTTTTTTTCCCAATCGTCAGCAGTGACATTTGAAATTGTTTTCTTCACATAAGTTTTTGACATCATTTAAATTAAATTACATTTTTTTCAGCAACACCTCTCTTATTTTCTGACCACATCATCTCTGTAGGATTTAGTTCAGGGTGGTAAGGGGGAAGCTTTAAAACTAAATGTCCTCTTCTTTTCAGAATTTGATCTATTAAATATGTTTTAAAGTTTGATTTATACATTTTAACAACTTCATAAAGTTCTGCTTTCACCATATCAGGATGGAACGGATTGCGTACCGTGTTAGCCAGTCTTGCATATCACGTTACGTAGAATAAGATGTAGGTGTTTTTTCTAGCTGTACATAATGATAGCTCTGGCATTGTCAATTACCAACACACTGTTGGCGGGCAAATTTGGGACCAATTTATCTTCAATCCAACGTCTGTAGTTGTCAGTGTTCATGTTATCGTGGTAATCTCTTGTCTTTTGGTTATATTTAAAAATCAGAGAGGTTTCCCACTTTCAGTCTCACTCTTCATGAAATTATACACATTCCACACTACCTCACGATTCTGCCTATGCAGAGTTTTTGAACTCAATTTGGAAATTTTGAGGAACATATTAATGTACGTTTCCCACTAATATTTTAAACATATACGCCCAATTATGAAATAGTTTATTAACACTTTTCTAAAATATAATAATACGTTCTGTAATAAAATGTAAATAGGTAGCCTACAACTAATTTCACTGATTAACACAAACAGTTTTGTCGTCACAGTATAATTTGTAAATGACTATACACCACGTTTGCAAAGCCCGATGTGCACATTCCGGAACACTGCTCAAAACTGTTCTACGCATGTGCGAACTCAATGAAAATTTTGTTAGCCTCGCAACGAGGCGTTTGTCTACTACGCATCGAGACCTGAGTGTTCAATTTACATTGTCCTGCCTCTTAACACCGACTATACCCTGATTAACGAAAGAAAGTGACTGGCGGAGCGGCCGCGCGGCGACCGAGTTTGTAGTAAAAACATTCCACTTTATAACCTCGTGGAAACGTAAAATACAGGGCGAGAAATGTCTAATGAACTGTATTTTAATCATCAATTAAAGACGTTTTTAACAAACTTTTCTAATTTTTAAAATCTCTTTTCAATAAATTTACATTGTGAGTTAAAGAAAAAAATACACGAATTTGAATTAAAAAATTAGGGTTTATCGTTTTTATTACGTAAGAACTCAGAGGTTAAGCATCGGAAAAAAATTTCTTGTAGACAAATGGTAGTCCACCTTCTTTAGTACAATATATCAAAAATTGAGATTCCTACGATTAATAACGACGTTATTAATTTTTTCCGAATGTACTGTTAACTCCGTTATTAATAATTTTTTTCATTGTGTTTTTTCACAATAAACATAACAAAATTGTATTCATCAATACAAAGTGGTATGTAACCTTCAAATATTACGAAATATAACCGCAATCAGTTAATATAGGAAAATTAGAACTAACATCGCTCAACGGCGCGCGATCGAGTCAAGGTACAGTAACAGCCCAAAGAAAGTGGTGCACACGCTCACGGCTCACACATTGACACATAGCCAACTTACTACGAGTCACCAATCTCTCATAAGTATATACTTAGTTATCTGTCTACTTATTTAATCTAATCTTCTACCTGGAGATCTGTCAAAAACGTACATCTGACCAGACTTTTGTGGTTTAGTTGAACTACATGCTTTTTATAACAGTCTTGAATGATTGTTTATTACTCTTTTGCGGTACGGTATTTATTGTTTTCTTGTTAATAAACTGTTTTTGTTTTGTGATCAGCTTTAATACTACTAATTGAAGTGCAATGTAATTACTGGGAAATTGTTAATGCCATTCAAATTTCGCAATAACTAATTATTTAACTATGAAATATAGTTTACAGTTTAAAACTACCGAGCAAAGCTCGGTCTACCAGATATTGCATAATTATAACAGTATTTTACTGTTATAATGTAATTGAAATGTAAAAACAATTAGTAAATTACTTGTTATTAGCATTGACAAATAAATAATAAATACAGTACGGTACTTACAAGTATTGTAGTGTTCTTCAGCTTTTATGGAATCCGCTCATAAAATATGTGTATAAATCATAAAAATACACTATTAAAACACTCTATAAAAAACACTTATAGCTGTGAGTTAGTAGTCTTCAAACGAAAGTTCTCTGATACCCTCCATTGGATCGTCATCACTATTATTATAAAACACGTCAATTTATAATGAAAGCACAAGAAACTAACACTTAAAATCAAGATAACCAACAACCGGACATCACTCAACCACCACATCAACTAAACTGAAAGCTGGAAATTTCCCTTACCCTTAGTGTGCGTATAACGGTTCAGTTTTCCTGGAAGCGTGTGCTATTTGTAGACATAAAGGAGAGGCCGAGACGCTGTACGGGAATGACGGTAGCGCGCGAATAAAATGGGTCCAATAGGTTCTGACTGTACTTCCGCCGCAGAGCGCCACGCATTGCTCTCTGTGAAATTCACTTTATATATTAATCCATTGTAGTATTCCTATCACGTACAAGGTGTAAGTTGTATATGTCTTCTACATTTAGTTATCTAAAGAGAGCGTCACGCAAATCTCATTCGTGTACAACTTTTAACAACTGAGTTAACAGGACATTAGAAAAAAATTAATAACGTCGTTAATTTTAATCGTAGGAATCTCAATTTTTGATATATTGTACTAAAGAAGGTGGACTACCATTTGTCTACAAGAAATTTTTTTCCGATGCTTAACCTCTGAGTTCTTACGTAATAAAAACGATAAACCCTAATTTTTTAATTCAAATTCGTGTATTTTTTTCTTTAACTCACAATGTAAATTTATTGAAAAGAGATTTTAAAAATTAGAAAAGTTTGTTAAAAACGTCTTTAATTGATGATTAAAATACAGTTCATTAGACATTTCTCGCCCTGTATTTTACGTTTCCACGAGGTTATAAAGTGGAATGTTTTTACTACAAACTCGGTCGCCGCGCGGCCGCTCCGCCAGTCACTTTCTTTCGTTAATCAGGGTATAGGTCGTAGGATGTTTCTGTGTTCGTTGCTTAAGTATATCTAGTTGCACAATAAACTTTTTCTAAATAAAGGAGTGAGACGTTGATGACACGAAATAAATAATTTCAACATAGTAAAAGAATATTGCAACGGTTTATTAAATATTGCAAATAAAATTGTTTATTAACATCTGAAACTAGAAAATTCAAAGTATTCTGTTTTATAAGGTTACACTCTGTAAAACATAACTTATCTTTGCTATTTAGCACACATTAATAGAATATAGTTATAAATATCTAAACAAAAATGATGAACAAATTATAAAATTTGTTTATATTGCTTGGGTGTTTGACTTTGAATCACTATTAAAATTTGAAACCATAGAAAATTGTTTTTGAAAATAATATTAATTTTATCAAATAAAAATTGAAGATTTGCTATTAATATTTTAAAAAAATAGTATTTACTTTAAGAATATTTATGATTTAAATGATACACCCAATTTTTTTATTAACAGAATAAAACTATTTTTTTAACACCAACTTACTTTTACGTCTTTCACTCTGAAAACTTACACTATTTACATTTAAGTTTTTATAATTATTTTATCTCATATTCTGTTCTTTATGAGTGCTTTGTTTAAAACAAAAATATAATTGTTCATATGTCACCTTTGCGTGACACATTATTATTAACTTCATTGTTGAAGTTACCTTTGCGTGTGTACATGTGTGTGTGCATCTCCTGAATTATGACAATGACGATGATGATGATGCTGACGCTTCCTCGGTATTCTATACCCTGTTGCTGATGGTGGTCCTGTGCTCCTTTATCAATCGTGGTGTGTTGCAGATGATGGTGATGATGATGAGTTAAATTAATTAGGAGACGGACATAGTGACCTCGTGTGAAACTTCCTTGAATCTGTCGATTAACAAACGGACATAGTGTCCCGTGTGAAGATTCCTTGGGTCTGTTTCATGTTCAAAATTACGGGAGGTATTCATAGTAGACAGCACTTATGACATATCAGATATTGTTTAGTTTTGTTAATTTGTGTATAGCGTCACTTTTTATGTCTGTTTTCGCGATCACGTAAACTTGATCTTCAGGCGAGTGGTTGCATTGTCTTCGTAACTTTTCACTCGTCATTTACGTATAACACACTTGTTAATTACTAGATAATTGTGGTAGTGGTTAGTATTAATTTGTATGATGCCTTTATTATTACACTTATTTGCAATAATTTTTCATCACCATACGCCTTTAAATGTCCTTATTCTGTTTTTAGTCCTTAAATGTTGTTCTTGTTTAAGTTGTCCTTAAATGGTGTTTTTAGAATTGTGATATGTCTTTGTAACAGGTTAAAAAACTATTTAATAATTTATTTTAATAATGTCAATACCTGATTTGTTAATAAAACCAACAAACCAAGTTGGATTTATATATTACTGTTTTTTCTTATGCGTTTAAATGTTCAAAATACCGTTTTTTCAGTTGTTTTTTTTTTGTCCTGTTTAACATCTATTGCAATCCTAAGATTTAATTTTGTATATTCCACTGGTCATTGTATTATCATTTTTGTGTGGATCATTTAGTTTATTAAGTTATTTTTTTAACTATTGTGTTTGTAAATACAATGTTATTTTGTATTTTTTGTTTGCTATTTTAATGTCCGTGTTTTAAATAGTTTTGTTGGCTTTATTATCCTATTATTTATGTATGTGAATGTGGCCCACTTTTTATTACTGTTGTTCATTTTGATCATTTTTAAGTGTTTAGTTTTTATTTTATATTATATTTTATTAAATAAATTATATATATACGCTGGGAAAATTTACGATATGTCCTTCGTCCAGTCTCTTTGTGGAGATGACAAATTCTTTACTTTTTAGCCTATAATAGTATAAAAGAAACACATGTGTAACAGGTAACAGTCATGTTTTGTTTACATAATCATATATATATATGTGTGTGTGTGTGTGTGCGCGCGCGCGCGCGCGTAAGAGAGACAGAGAGATGGATCGACAGACAGACACTGTTTAATAGATGTAATTAAATATTAAGTATTCAGTTTCTCACTGCAGTTTCTTCGGAAGTATTCAGGCACGTTTCAGTGAATAGATTATTACAACAGTTTCAACTGCTAAAACAAATAGAGGTAAATAAACCATACTTAATTCATTTATATTTTAGTAATGGTATAGTAATAAAATAGGCGACTGAGAGTTTCACGGTTGTTTATTGTAAAAAGTCCAACGAGTTACAATAACACAGTCAAAATTTCAATTTAATCTGACATACAGTAATCAACAGTAGCCTATTGTTTTTACAATTACAGTAATAAGATAGTAAATATTCTGAAACTTCAAAACTGGATGTTTTTTGTAGTTCATCCAGAATCACGATTTAAGCAAACTAGTATCTGGGTTTCTCTGAATAAGAAAGGTTTATGCCATCCTTCTGATTTTAAATTAAACTGTGCACTGTGCAGTATAAAAAATATGTACCTGACATACACATTTTGCGGAAACCAAAAGTACAATATTTACACTACTTTAATATATTTTAAACACTATTTATGTAATCTACTCCACTGTGACAATCCAGATATTTGAATATTAGGAATTTTTTATTGTTTGAATATCCGAATTTTTTATATCCGAACAACTTTCGGCCCCGATTAGATTGGATAATTGATCCTCTTCTCAATGGCGATTCCTGATCCGATAGGTAGCACATCGACTCTCTAAGCACAATATAAGCACATGTATCGCTTGTTCACCTTTCCGCGACACTGCTAGCTCTCCTAGCGGTTTAAAGAACTACTAAAAAGTGCTTGCTTTTGCCCCTCTGAGAGCCAGGTGCTGTGCGGTTTAGTATTCTACTTAGGTAACAGCAACCCATCGTACTCGTAGGCAAGATTGTTATTAGTTTGTGTATTACTAACTGTAGCATAATGAAACAAAAGGCTAGATAATGAATGTGTAATTATGAAATCCTAAATACATGCTATTATTTCTGAAATTCTGGTCAACTCATAGTGCACCGAAGCATTTTTGAAGTGATTGCCTTGGGGGTGGCGCGATCGGTCAGCTGTCAAAACAGCCCGTGGAACTGGAAGCGAAGTGATATTAATGACTTTGATCAAATCAGTCAATAATATAATTTTGACTGGAAGATAGGTAACAAGTGCGCCGTCAATTTTTAAAGTATGAGAGGTTAGAAGGCTTTTGAAATATTTTGTGTTGACAACAATAATGTTGGTTACGTGATCATTTACTTACTTTTGCCTGATTTTCTTTGGGCAACCACTGCTTGCATTGCTTGCTCTGAGGATTCGTCTCTGTCCTCTGCTGTAACAATGATGAAGAGGAAGAATATAGAAAAGAAGAAAAAATAATGACAAGGAAAGAAGAAGAAACCCACCAGAATGTAATAAGTTTATGACGGAATATTTATGATTACAAAGTTTAAATAAAATTGGGTCAGTCATGTTGTGAAATAACCTGAAGATAGAAAAACGTTTAGACAGTGTATAATGAAATAGATTCTTCAAAGAGATTCACGGAAACTTTTGCGTAGAAGTAAACAAAGTGACAGAAAACCATCAACTATAAAATAGTCTTAATAGGCAGGCAGAAATGAAAAAGTGAGTGCGAGAAACGCTGAACGTGGCTCTTCAACTTACACACGTGTAGTCGAGTATATATTGTAACAATCAACTGTAACAATTTAACAAATTAACAATTATTAATGCATAACTTTCTTTACCATAGCCAGTACCAATAACGAAATGAAATTAAACATTACAGGAAATAGGTGTTCGTTTATATCTATATATGCGCAATCAAATTTTCCGTCCTTCTGGTAGCTTCGTAACAATAGTCTGCGAGCATATTTAATTTCTGAAGGTTTGCAATCCCCTGACCAGTACAGTTTGTTGATTTGCATCTGAACGTTGTGGAATTCACGAGATATTTGCATGGACAACACGATGGGCATAGTCTGCAGTACCATGTACCACGCAGAGTAATACAAAGCGTACGAAGTGTTACATATAATCATGCTCAAGAGCAGGGCTATAGTAATAACTAGAACAAACACTAACACGTGTTGAAGGAAAAAACAACCGTAAAACTGTTGGATCGTACAGAAAGCTTCGTAAACACAACTGTCAAGGGTCAGCAACTCGTTGTAGTATGTCAGCGTAGTAACGTTGGCAGCGGTAGTTTCTCTTCCAGCGTCCACCACTGACAAACACACGTTATAACTCCACGCGAGTCTTTTGTTAAAATTTCTTCCTCCTTTTTCAACGGCGGCACAAAGAAGGATCATTCTGTGTTTCACTATGTTCAACAGATACGTGAACTGACACAACAACATCATCGTGGAATAGCCCATTATGACCTTTAACGAGTAACTAAAAGCTGAGGACAGTTCGCCCAACGCGGCGTTTCTAGGCGCCACTTGTCCCTTCATGGACGCCAATGACGTGAACGCCGCGTTCAGTAAGACTAGACCAGCCGTGTACGCGGCGCATTCCAATCGATATCTCGTGTGCGGAACCCTGACGCCTACGTTTTCGAGACACCGGTCCGCGTAATCGATGTTCTCGTAAATCTTCCTGATTACGTCCTCGTATCGTATAAATTTGATCCTGTAATACGTTAACATCCAAATCCGTAAAACGTCGAGCAACACGTACAGAAGACTGAGTGCGGTGTACTGTTTTTTTTCCAACTTTATGACCGTGAAGTATGTCCAGCTTATAAAAAACACTATATTCAGTAACCAGCAGTAAAACGATACAAGAAGTTTCAGCTTCGTCTTCTTCAGACTAGCTGTACGAAAGCCGAGGAACGTGCAACAGATCGTCAACGGTAATAACGTTCTTTGAATGCCGTTTTCCATTTCATACGAAGCTTTGATAAAACACACTGGCGACAACTGACTCTAATTGGTGACGGATGAATACTGTGCAAAATGTAGTTTCCTTACTACGACAATTGGCAGTAAGTTAAAGCAAACACGCGGTATCCATAGTTACACGCTTTTGGTGATCAATAACTTATTCAATGTGGCTTTTATTGTAATGTCAATGAATGTTGCGCATTAACGTTTTGGTATACGCTTCAATTCCTACGTGTCGTTAAAAATAGTGACGTCATTATAATACGAATTACACGTTTCATTAACTTTGCTAATGTCCGTTAAAATTACCCCGTGGAATGTCAAGTATCTAATTGACTTTGCACCTAGTAAAGGCGTACGATATTACTTACACAAAGAAATTTACAGCTGATATTCCTTATATAGATATGGGGAATTTCAATAGATAACAAACTGGGTACAAGCAAATAAATCTCTCCACGGATGATTTAGCACAAAAATGTTTAGAATTAAAATATTAGGCAAAAACGAAAAAGGTATGACAAGTAGTGACGGTTAGACAATTCATTAAATAACATATAAAATATCATAAGTTTTGTATAGCCTACATAAATACGAATTGATCCAAGTTAAAAAATCAAAAAATAAATGGGACTAGATTAGGCTTACAGAGTGCTCGTAAAGGTAAAACACGGATATCAGAAAATTCGAAAGAAGACTGAAAGTCACTGGAAGTAGCTTATCAGCTGGTAAGGGAGGGTCGTTTGGAATTATTAGCGCTACGCGTCAGTAGGCCATTATTATTCCAGAATATTATCCTGGAAAAACTCAGAGTAAACCCAGGGCTACACTACATACATATCCACGCGATCATGTGGAAAGGTAACTGGAGTGATAATCAAAAGACTCAAATTTAAGAATCTTGGCGCAGAAATGAAGTACCTGAAGAAAGTGGTGGGGAAGGTGAGAATAAACATGGGACGGAAAGGACTCATACAAGACCAACTTACATTATAGCCTTAAAAAGAAGTTCAATGTAAATAGGGCTACCTCTAAGGGGGTGGAGAACAGGAGCAACCCTCCTGGGCCCAGTGTTTAGGGGACCGTCCCCGATCAGATGAACAAAAAAGTAATAAAAGCGAATAATTAAAACAGAAACAAGAGACACGTCTTAGCAAAATGCTATAATAGAAAAGAAAGAAACAAGTCTTTAAAAATCATTCGTAGTCATTATTTTTTGGTTTTTGGATATTCCAATTGAAAAATATATGATGATTTCACAATTAAATATTGTAAGATTATTTTGTTAAATCACAGTCTGAGACGTTTTTAAGGGCACTAGTAACCTGCAGATCAATCAAAAAATAGATTTTTGTCTTAAAAGCTTTATTGCTGATATTTTCTGAGTAATCTGTACTAAATTTATGTGAATACGCCAGATAGTAATTTTTTATGAATAAAAAAATTGAGTTCGTAGAAAAAGTTTTGTTAAAATTGATGATAACGTTATACATTTTTTAAATTTGTAACTTCCTTACAACAAATCGTAGAGACATGCGGTTTTTACGATTGGAAAGAGAATTTTTCTCCATCGAAATGTAATGTCTCTAATAAAGACGATGTTTGCTAATCTTATCTTCCTAATTACTCCAGTCGCCAGAGTAAAAACAACGGTAAAATTTCTTAAAAAATTGAGGCAAAGTGATATTTGGTATAGTTATTGAAAAAGGTCTAAATATCGGTTTAAAATCATCTTTGCATGTTTATAAGGTCAGGCTTTTTAAAAAAAACCCTTATTTAAGGGCAGCGCGCGGTAAAATAGATAAAAACGTTTACATTCAGTGAATTTCTTTCCTTACTACTAAATAAACCATTGGATCATGATAAAGTCTTCATTCTTTTTGTTTAAAATAGTTCAAATTTTAATAGTAATAAAATCAAAATAACGATTTTGTTATTATTTCATCGTTAGGAGTATTAAATCGATAGACGGAATGGTCGATTTTAACAAATCTTCCTCTGTTGAATAATATTATTAAATATGTGTATCTTAATATACATAAAAGTCATTGTGTGTATTTATATTCCACACCTCCTACTAAACCACTGGACCGATTTCAACAAAACTTAGCACAAATATTTTATGCAACGGGAGAACCGAACCAACATAAGATAGGTGTTTTGGGCCCTGGGAGATGTCAAAAATTGAAAATATGAAAATATCGCATGTAGGGTATCAAATTAAAGGGAATTTCAATGCAAGTAACACTTTTTCATGCATATAAGCACTATTGAAAATTCTTGGGCCCTGGGGCATAATAAATGGGTGGTTTTGGGGGAGGTCAAAAATGGAAAATATGAAAAATCACTGGACCGATTTCCACCAAACTTGGCACAAATTTTTTACGCAACGGGAGAACCAACATAAGATAGGTGTTTTGGGCCCGGGAGGGTGTCAAAAATGAAAAATATGAAAATACTGTGGAGTATCAAATTAAAGGGAATTTCAATGCAAGTAACAATTTTACATGCATATACGAACTATTGAAAATGTTTGGGCCCTGGGGCTCAATAAATGGGTTGTAATGGAGGGGTGTCAAAAATGGAAAATATGAAATACCGTATGTGACATGCATATACGCACTATTAAAAATTTTGGTCTCCGGGGCTCAATAAATTGGTGGAATTGGAGGAGGGGTGATGTCAAAAATGGAAAATATGAAAATACCGCACGTGGGGTATCAAATTAAAGGGAATTTCAATGTAAGTAACAATTTGACGTGCATATTAATTTGGATTATTATAAATATCCCCCCCTGCTTGGTGGATGTGAAAAAAACAGCATAAATGGTATCAAATTAAAGTGAATTTCCTAGCAAGTAAGAATATGACACCACTTTCTCCCAAGCAAACCCGGGCAAATCCTCCAGTAATAAATAAAATATTTCAAAGAAAAGCTCTCTTTTTAATAAAAGGTAAAACGAATACAAAGAATATATATATTTTTTTAAATTTGGAATTTTAAAAATTATTTATGTTGAGAATTTAGTTAGTGATTTCTTCTTCTTCTTCTTCTTCTTCTTCTTCTTCTTCTTCTTCTTCTTCTTCTTCTTCTTCTTCTTCTTCTTCTTCTTCTTCTTCTTCTTCTTCTTCTTCGAGGATTTTTTCCTCACTATCATCAAAGTCATTATCATCAAAATCAATCTCGTCAACAATTGGAAAGTTTTTGCAAGTTTCAGTTGAGCATGTACCACAAACCGATGAACATAAAAGGCCAGCGCTTCTGCATGTACACGATCCTTTTTTGCAGCCAGTTTTGCAATTACAAAAGATCATTTTTAATAAAGATTTTGGGGCAGCTGGCTGTGTCATTTTTATAGGCGTTAAAATTTCTCCAACATTCCAACCTCAGTCTTTTGGTATTAGATCATTGCCGAGCCATTGCTGGACTTGTAAATATACTCTGTAAAAGTGCTGCTTGGCAGCATCAGAAGTAGGTGGCAGACTTTCTAACTTTACAGGTTTTAAGCTTTTTTTCTTTTTTGAAATCGCTTTAGTAAAACTTGTATGTCTGTATTTATCAACACATGTAATTTTTTTTGGTGCATTATACATATACAGGAGAATTAATAGACCATTTTTATATATAGATGTTTGATGTTGATTTTCCAGTTTAAATGCTTCGATCGCTTCTTTTAAATCTGAGTTTATTGATTTTTTTTCAATCGAATTAAAAACCGATTTTTTACCTTTACCATAAAAGCATGATGTTGTGTCAGAGCCGGTTAGAGCATGCAAAAATAGTATATTCTCTTTGCAAAATTTATGCTTTCTAAAGCTGTTATCAGAAGAAAATAGACTAGCACTCATGGTTCCTCTCGTGGGTTTTAAGAGATAAATTTTCTTATTACTAGGTGTAAGCGCAGTAATGAGCACCAAAATATCTACGTCCTCTGCAACAATAACTGGAGGTTTATCATATAATTCTAAGGCTGTTTTCACAATTAATAAGTCTGCATCATCGTCAGCTTGTTTAACGTTTATGTTTTCTTCTTCCCAATATCTCGTTAGAATTTCAATAAATAGAGTTTTATTATTTTTATTCGTAAGAAATTGTTCTTGGGTCACTGTGACACACATATATTCATGGAATAAAATATCTGGAGAGGAATTTTGATTGGTACGGCGATAACGCTCCATAGCTTTGATGCTGTTAGAATTGTTTGTATAGCCATCAAAAACTACAGTAACTTTTGATCCAAAGTGTCTCTTGACATAATTTACGTATCTTTGAAAAATACATTTGGACTTGTCATTTTTTGACCATACTACTCTATGCAGTAACATACCACCATCAATGACGTAAATGCAATCTTCAAGGTTAATCTCAGTGCGGTCTACTTCAAACATATCATATAGTTTAGACTTATCTGTTTTCCGAAATACACCTTCGTAAAACATAGATGTTGGGTACGGTGCAAGTTCATAACGCATGTAATCTTGTAATTCGTCGTCACTTTTTCTTGCTACACAAATGCGTTGAAATATAAACATTGGATCTATAGGGACAATTTCCTCTTGAATTTTCAGACTACTATTAACACTTTTTAATGACAGTACTCTATTTTTTCGTTTAAACGAAACTTTATGGAAATTTGTACCAGCAATTTCTTCTAATCCTGCTTTTCCAACCTCAAAAGCATTATGACAGTTAATATTATTACCGCCAGTAACTCCAGTAGATATAGACATTATTGAATCTTGATAAGGAAATGGCTCGTGACAATCAAACCAGGAGTTTATTTTGAGAATATCTTCAGTATCTCGTTTTATTCGAGAATCTCTAGCATCTACATGCTGATCGGAAGTAGAAAATGTTATACCACAAAATTTTTCTACTTCTTCGCAGATATCATGTGTATATGGCATCGTTAAAATCCATTTATTTGCAGTACTGGTAGTTACTCCCCGTCCAATCATACCACCATCAACTTTCATGACTCTCATTAAGTCCTGTTCGATTGTCATATCAGTATGAGTTCCTGACCAGAATTTCTCAGTTTTTAAGACTTTAAGATTTTTCTTTTTTCTTCATTTTCATCTTTTTTTGAGGCTATCCATGCTTGACGCATGACATTGTATTCACGATCTTCAAGACATATGAGGGTTGAGCCACCTTTTCTGGATATAATTCTTATACAATCGCCATAATTTTCTTTTAATTTAGCAATAATGGTATTTGGATGACAAGCATCATGTCCTGTTTAAGAAAATTAGATATTAAATAAAATAAACATGAAAATTTAATTTAAAAAATAGTATAATTATAATTTATAATTAAGCGATATATTTACCTAATAATGCAATTAATTCTGTGAGCGTAAACTGGGTATCATCACTGTCACTTAAATAATCAAAAATCAATTCCATTTGACGTGAGATTTTTACATCCATGGGTCGACCTTTAGCATCACTTGTGTCACGAGTGTAATTGCTTAAAACTTTTTTGTGACAACTGCGGTGATATCTCGCTTGTACAGCTACCAAATCATCACAAGAAATTCGTCGTAGAATTGTTTTTCCTAATTCGTCATTATGTTCTGCAATCATTTCTGATAATTTTTCTTTAAAAGTAGGACTTTGAATTTTGGAAATATTTTTGCGTTGATTAATACTTAATCTCGTATTACTTTTATCGGCATCTAATCCACAAATTATACAAAGTTTTTTGAAATTAAACAATTCTTTACTCTTTCTGACTTTACTCTTGACTGGGCTATATTTACTTTTTTTCGACAAAGTGCCTAAATCCTTATAACACAAAACATCATTCCTTTTTAACGTATATTTTTCTCGACATTTCCTGTGTACTAAAATTGAATCAACTTTTTTTAACATTTCATATTTTCCATCGTTTCTCTCAGAGCTAACTCTTATTAAATTCGGTAGTCCTCGAGTCACTTTTTCTGTATCTTCAATACAAAGATCAGCATTACAAATAAAACATATTTCAGTATCACACTGGTCCATATTTAATACCTAAAAATCAAAAAACCTTATGTAGCACTAATGTTCAGTAAAAGTATTCTTTAAAACTTCACCACTAGTGAAGTCAAAATATCTCTTTCGAAAATTTTTTTATTTTCAATTTTAAATCCACAGTTTTTACCAAATTTGTTTTTTTAAATATGTGCCTTTTATAAACTTTTAATGTATGTAAAAAATGATCAGTACAAATAATTTTTTTTTTAGAAAAAATGCGTTCTTTACGTTTAATTTTTTTAAATGGTCAAAAAATGGTGTCAGAAAGGCCAAAAAATTTTGTTAATTAACCATCCGAAAGTATTTTTAATAAGCTTTAATTTAAGCCGTCGTACACCTTTGTGCCACAATCTTGCCATACTTTATGAGCACTCAAAATTTTTTTGTGAATTGCGATTTTTTTTAGGTTATATTCAACATTTCAATATGAAATTTGTGGGGTTTATAGTACTCCACAAAGGTTACCTTTCCCTCAAGTTTTATCAACTTTCAATAATTTGTGTTAAAACAACAGCAATTTGTTTATAAACGCCATCGCCACTTTATTTATTGATAGCACATTAACAATAATAATAATATCGACTTCCGTATTAAGGCTAAAAATGTTATTCATTTATTATAGAATACTGAAAAAAATTCACATTAAAATCGGCTTGTTAGGTCCAAAGATATTTATAAAAACGCTATTTTGCAACTTAAATTGTTAATAAAAAAATAAACGGGTTGATTTTACACAAAACTTAACTATTAGCTCAACTTGATCCCATTAACCAATTTAGCATACAAAAAATGACTCCCATAACAATTCACATTTGATTTTTATTTTGACTCCACTACACGTGTTCACAAATAAATAAATATTAGCATGTATAAAAAGTGTAAATAAAAACTTTAAACTGCAATTTTTGTTACCTGTTTTATATGATAAAAACAAAAATATTTGTAATGTTTTGATTATAACCTTTGAAGAAATATCAACTGCGTTACTGCTCCGTTCTTGTATAGCAGATGTTTGTATGGCATACCACAACAATGGGTGTTGCGCGCGCAGCTACATTTACAGTTGCACACTCGAGGGGAATAGAACGCCGCGCCGTTTAAAAATTTTACCTGTTTTCTAGGGTCTTGTTTTTAGAGTATAGGTATAACCAGGTAAGAGAAATAACATGACTAGATAGATTTAGCATTGTAGTAGCTATAACGTTAATTTCAAGTACTCAAATAAACCCACTTAAAAGATACATGTATGTAACGCAAAGGAGGCACCTTTTTTTAGTATATACAATTTTTATTTATTTTTTTAATTTTGAAAATGATTATAATTTTCATGAGTGTAGTTTTTGATGCAGAACACTTGCAGCTTTCAAATACAATTTTTTGTATTTCTATATCTATATTTTTAAGATTAATAAAGGCAGATAAACTCTGAATTTTAGAGTAAATTTAAAATACGTCGAAATACTCACTTTTGAAAAGGTTTTTTTTTTTAAATAACAACTTCAAAAGTAGTTTTCATTATTATAAAATAAAAAGTTTATCTCTTTTAAAGGTAAATTAGTAAAGAACTACTATTTTTTTTAAATTTTATTGTATAGTACTTGTAATTTTGTGGTTTCACTTCTTTTTGTATCTACAGTAAATATTTATACACTATATTCATTAT
Source organism: Magicicada septendecula (assembly GCA_034769895.1). Taxonomy (NCBI): domain Eukaryota; kingdom Metazoa; phylum Arthropoda; class Insecta; order Hemiptera; family Cicadidae; genus Magicicada; species Magicicada septendecula. Next base: position 476,278,582 of record CM068367.1, on the reverse strand, counting down.
GTTCAAATAAAATATTTATGTAAAAATCAACAAATTTTGAAAGCTATACTGTTCCCCTTCAAAACTAGCCTTTATTTAACTGGCTACGCTTAGATTAAAGAAAGTTATGATATTTTTGAATAGACGCGCCTGGCTAATTTAGCGAATTACGCAGGATCGGGGGCAAACGCTCTTTTTAAAACGCAGCGCTCATCATTACCAATTTTCAGGAAAACAGTTCCATTAACGTAAAAATATGTAAGGAGACTTTCTGAAGGAAATTGTTTGCTCTTCAATATACACCTTTTTATTTCTTCCAACTGTACATATTTACGGAGTGCTTTAAGAAAATCTGTCTTTACGATTTTTCCAGAACATTTTCAGAAAACCCTAGAAAGGTAAACATGCAAAGATTTTTTTATATTAATTATTAACGTTTATTTAACAGGTGCACCAAATATTGCTTTGCCCCAATTTTTTCTCAAGTCAAAATCTCTGGCGACTGGACTAAATTTGGTAATTTAATATTTTAAATTAGGTAAAACAAGAAGCTGAAATTTTTATTCATATCTGGTATATAAGGGTGCATAGAGGTGTAACTGTACTGTACTACTATAATTATAGAGTTTGAGTAAAATATAAAAAACTTATGTCACGTTTTTCCATGTACATTTGTAGAACAAAATATAAAAAATTTTTTAATCAGAGAAGTGATTATCTTTTCGATATATCTTTGTAATTCCAGTTGCATAAGAAGTTAATGATTTGTATATCTGTCTATAGAAATTTCAGATTTATAGCTTGTACAAGTTGTGAGGTATTATAAGTTGATAACTTTAACATGGTAAAGGTGGCCGGTTATGAGTGCCCTTTATTATTCAACTAACGGCTATCTTTTAAACATATCGCTGATGTCTTTTAAAGAACGAGTCTAAGATGAATCTGTGTTTATGCGTTGGATCGTGTTTTAAACAAATAAAAATTGCGGTATAGAATTAGGTCATGTTATAATATAAATAAACCTGAATTTCTTTGTCTCAAATATTATGATATATTATAAAGTTTTTTTGGGATACCCCTCTTTCAGGGTGTCAAATATAAAAAGTTTTAATTTCACCTTTCGCGCTAAATATAGAGATTCATAATTCTACGAATGTTATTGTGTCTGATAACTAAGTATATCTGCTCGTTATCATGTCAAATCAATAATTATTGTTGGGCGCCAGAGCAGAGTACCTCAGGGTTTATCAAATAATGACTCTTCCTCGTTCAGATTCTAATAATATTCTATATTGAATCATTCATATTACTGACATGTACAATAAATTTATAATTCTCCACATTACACATTCTTTATATGTTATCAATTGACTTATTAAGCATCAAACTTATAGTTACTTACTAAAAACAAAATTTAATTGAATTACTAATCTTCAAGATTACAATTACTCATAAGATAACTTGAATTACTGGTTTGCAATATTACACTACTCATACAACATAAATATTTAATCGATATCATGTTTAATGAACATCATAATATTTCATCAACCAATATGAATATATTAATATACTAACATTTGTAAGTTAATTAGCCTCTTACTTGATTCCAATTATGACTATATCTTATTCCATTTATTACGTTTCGTTATAGAGACTTAACTATATCTACATATCTACTTAGTATTCTTCTTGACATGTCATAACACATAAATTACTTTGCTTAGGATCTGAACAAAATGTGGGATCTTTTAGAATGAGATGAGTTTAAGTTCGGTAGACATTAATTACTACGTTTTGAAAGTAATTGTTTTATGAATTGTTATTATGGTGTTCTGTTACTTGTTTTGCAGGATTCCTCTGAGATGACTGGTGTCTCCACATTACTCACTACACTAATAGACACATTTGATTTATTACTTTGCTTTGATTTTTGCATCATACGTTCGCGTTTATAATTATCGTCGCGCACATATGTATAAATATACTTCTTGCTTCGTACTTACGCGCACATATGTATAAATATACTTCGTGCTTCGTACTTAAGCGCACATAACAAATAATACTTTCTTGTGTCGTACTTCCGCGCACTAATCTATATATTCTTCATTCCACGATATTACTTTTTCCCTTACTACTCTTTATCATATCACTCTATACATTATTTACAAGTCTGGAGTAACGTTACCTTTATAATTACATTGATTAAGTTATTCTACTGAGTGATATAGGTTCACCGTATCTATATCAAAATTTATCTTTAGACTTCCACGATTTTTTAACATTCTTTTCTTTTTATAGTTTGCTTGAAGAAACCCTCTCTTCCGTCATAGCTGATTCTTTTCCCATTGGTTCTATTTTGAATTTTCCCCGGTATGTTTGAATACACCCAGTCATACATTGCTATTCTTTTGCGCTCTCTACCGACGCTTTCGTTTATTGGTTGAGTGACTGCGGGCGCGTTTCTTTACCGCGTGGCCGTTTAACTTGTTAAAAACGACGCTACTTTCTAACTTTCACACTTTATGTCGGGGTGTAGCCTATTGTCTTTTGGAGGTCGCAGCCTCGCCTTTCTAACGGGACTTACGCGTTTTTTTTTGCTGTTTTGGTCATACAAAGCATTTTATGTTTTTATGACATGCAAGGTACTGACGTACATTGTATTTTTACTTTGGCCGGTGCTAGACTGTCGGCGCATTGCGCCTCGCCATATTCATTGTTATTCTACATATTTCCTTTTTACATACATGACAATTTCTTACTTACTATTACTATTCATAATTCATTTCCATTATTTATGATTGTATATAATATGTGATTAATTAATAACTTGTAAAGTTATGTTACATTGTCCCCCAAAATGATTTGTCCACAATTGTACAATAAAATTTGGAAAATCAATTTGTATGCCTCTACATATATAGTCATTTAAACAAGGTTTTGTTTACCTTACCCGCACTGACCCACTTTCACAGTTCGGCTAGTAACGGTCTCCCCTCACTGTCTACTTTCACTTTCCCCTTTTTAGTTGTCAATGGTCGGTCATTCACACCTTACTGTTCTAAACTATCCCACTACTTGTTGTTTACAAATTTTGCTTACTAACTATATTGATACATGACTGACTCTATTACAGTTACTTATCACTATTACATTAATTTCTTAACATTTTATCGTATTAAGGAATTTTAAATTTTTGTTGATTTATTATATTCTGAGTTACCCATTTATTATATTCTCAATTTACACACGGTAATATGGCCTCATTTGTCTGACATTAAAAATGCCACGAATCGACTCAGGATAGTCAACCTCTGCTATTACGTACGTCGCACCTCCTTTGAAGTCCTTTATCTTGTATGGGCCTTCGTGGAGCTCACAAAATTTTGCAGTAATTTTGTTCGTTAAATCAGAGATCGGGTTGGTTCTGATCAATACCAGGTCTCCAATATTGAACTTCAGCTGCTGTTTTTCTTCATTATGTTTCCGCACTCTCTTCTCACATTTTCTTTTTGTTTTCTGGTAGATTTCACCAGGGTTTATCTTCCTTTCGTCCTTCATCAACTCTTTATCAACGTATAGCTCCCACACTCTTTTTGGTTTCTGACCCCAATGAGCCTGATGTGGTGTCGTGATACGTTTCATTTATACATTTCTCTACCAATCGAATATATTTACGCCATTTTGTGTGGTGTCCTCCTACCAGTAGTCGAAATATTTTCCCTAACTGTTCCCTATTTATTCTTTCCGCTAGATTCGTACAAGGATTTCGAATAGCTGTACTTTGGTTTAATTTTGAGATTTGTTAAGTTTTTTCTCCATGATTTGCTAGTGAATTGGGCACCATTATCTGTTAATATTGCTTCTGGCTTCCCATTTCTTGAATATATTTATTTATCGTTGTGGCAGTAGTCGCCTTTTTCGTCGAGTATAATCTTACATATTTAGTAAAATTTTCTTCAATTATTAGTAAATATTTCACTTCGCTCGTTGAAATTGGTAGTGGCCCGTAAAAGTCTGACTAGCTCTTCTTTGGACTTGGGTAATATTTGGTTTAGTCTTTCTGTGGTAGTCTTTATACTTCTGGCATATCTCACAGGTTCTTACAAATTGTTTCGTAAACTTAGATAAATGGTGCCCCGTGAAATACTCCTTGAATAATTCATATGTCCTTTTTATTCCAATATGTCCGTATATGGTGTGGATTTCTTTAATTAAATTTTCACCCAACTCTTTGGTAAGTATTAATGTCCACCTCCTCTTCTCCTTGCGGTATAATTTTTGCTTATGCCAGGTATATATTTTGTGTAGTCTGCTGTTCGGATTGCTCTGTAATTGGCTTATAATTTTACTTAGTTTACCATCGTTCTTTTGGTATTGTGATATATTTTGTAATTGTTTTTTCAAATTTTGATGTAGCTTGATCTCCATGGCACTAACCTCCAACTCTTCATCACAGTCCATTGGCATATCCACGTGGAAATCTTCTGGATATCGACTGAGTATGTCCGCTACTATGTTCTCACTACCCTTATACTGCATGATATCGAAATCGTACTCTTTAATTGCGAGTATCCATCGTGTAATTCGCGAATTTGTTAACTGACATTTTTGCATGAATGTTAGCGCTTTGTTGTCCGTTATGATTGTAAGTGGACGCCCTAACACATAAGTTCTGAACTTCTTAAGACAGTGTACTACACTTAATAATTCTAATTCGGTAGTAAAATAGTTCAATTCCTCTCCCCTGAATACGCAGCTGGTAAATGCAATTACTCCTATCTGATTTTCGTCGTCAATTTGGTATAACTGCCCTCCTAACGCATATTTACTTGCATCGGTTTGTAGGTAGAATCGTTTGTTAGGTTTCGGATGTCTGAGCATTACCGTGTTTACGAATAATTGTTTTACCTCCTCGAACTATTTGTCCAACTCCTTCGTCCATTTGAACTTTACTCCTTTCTTCAGCAGTTGTAGCAGTGGCTGTGTTTCTTCGGCGTAACGACTCGTAAATTTATTATAGAAATTTGTTAACCCTAAGAACCGTTTTAGTTGTTTCGGATTTTTCGGTCTTGGGGAATTTATTATTGCGGCTACTTTATCTGGTGACGCGCTGATACCTTTGGTCGACAGTTCGTACCCTAAATAATCAATCTTCTGTCTGAAAAACTTGGAAGTCCGTAGATTCACGGTAAGGTTAGCCTCTTTCAGTTTTTCAAGTAGCAATCGCAGGTGGACTATGTGTTCTTCGACGCTCCGGGATACGCATAAACAATCATCCACATATATAATTGTGAATCGTTTTACTTCTTCTGTCAGTATATGGTCCAATCCTCGGGTCAGGCTCGCCAGGCTGATTTTGAGTCCAAACGGAGTAACGGTGTAGCGGTAGCATCGCCCCTTATATAAAAAACCTGTGAAGTCACGGCATTCTTCGGCTAGCGTCTGCCAGAAACTACTTGCCAAATCAATGCTGCTCATTACTTTTATGTCTCCGCAGTTCGCTAATACTTCATTGATTGGTACCGCTCCTTCATAATCTGATACAGTCACCGAATTAACTCGCCGAGCATTGAGACATAATCGTACAGACTGATCCTTCTTGATGACTGTCCCGATAGGGTTAATATATGGACTGGCAGCTCGCTCTAACACTCCGCATTCCACCATTTTTCTTACCTCTTGGTCAACGGCTTCCTGATATTTTAATGGTATTGGCCATCCTTTTATGTAATAAGGCAAACTTGCCTCATCCGTTACGACAAACTTGTGTTCATAACCAATTACCCTACCTGGTTGCTCCCTAAATATCCTATGGTTATCTAACAATACATCTTCCAACTCTTTCTTCGTTTGAGTGCTGACTCCTGTAACCTCATCCAGTTTTTCTCGGATCATTATTGTGGTATACTTCTATTGTTAACATTTCGGAACTTTCTGGTACTCCTCCTTCCGTAACATGATTATTAAATGTTATCTGGTTATTATGTAAATTGATTATACACCCTCCTTCTTGTAACAATTCTATTCCCATTATGCAATCTCGTATTAAATCAGGTATTATAATAAATACACTATCAATTACATATTCACCGAATTTCACCTCCACTAATATTTGTTGGGTAATTTGTTTGGATTTCTTACCAGCAGCTCTTTTCACTACTGTATTCGTTTATTTTAATAAATTCAATTTCCCCATTTTGTTTTTGTTTTTATTAAACAATTCTGCTGAAATTGCGTTTATTTGGCTCCCAGTGTCGATTAACGCAACGACCGGTAACTCATTTAAATATATTTCCAATTCGAGGAGTTTGAAATATATAAGGCATTTAAGGACACAAACACAAAAGAAATCCTCCTAAATGAACAGTTACAGTTTCAGTCAAATTCGCTATACGATACGGCTATACGAATACAGCGCGCAGCGAGGAATAACATAGGCTCAGCAGTCGACCGTTGTAGTCCGGGATGCGCATCTCGGCTTTGTGCGTGCTCCAAAGTTTAAACGTTTTAGTGTTGAATATGTGTAAATTATGTTATAAGTTTTTATATTTTGATATTTTAATTAAATGACGACCTCTGCTGAGTGACAATACCTGAGGATGGGACATATGTCCCGAAACGCGTAGTAGTAACGAAGATAGAAATAAAGCCACCAGACGGACAAACAAAATAAGGTAAGCATCGTCATGTTTTTACTGCATACAATAGGATCTTCTAAGTGTAAAAACTATAAGTTTAATCTTTATTGTTTTAGTATATTCTTATCTGTTGCTATGAAAAACAGAAAACCAATACATTTGGTACCGAAACACTAACATTAATGGAATATTTGGTAATTTGTTTTGTCCGAAACTGTTAAAATCATACTGCAGTCGACATTACATTGTACAAGCTTTCATAAATTTCGGTTTTTGTACAAAAAAAGCAAAGCGAAAATAAAATAAATAAACGTACATGTTACATGTTTTTACCAAAAATTGAACAATGTTGGTTGAGTGGTCTTGATAGAAAGATATTTTATTATTGATAACAAATTATCACAATATCTTGTGCAAAAATGACCATAAAGATACTGCTTTATTATAGTCATGAAATATTATCTTATATACACGTAGTGACATAAATACTTTTTGTGCTCACAACTTAACAGCTTTGGATAAAAGCATACACCCAGTGTTTATGGAGCCAATATGGGTAGTGTGTCTTCTCGTTTCCTACGTTTCTGCTGGCTAGCCTTAGAACAAATACAGTATTTCGTATAAAATTTCCTCTCCCTTGCTATCACTAGTAAAGAAAAAAATAAAATATAAATTTCTAATATAATCCGTTATTATTAAAATTATAACCTTGCCATTTTTAAAAGTAACTATAATAATATATTATACAGCCCTAAATTTTTGTCAATAGTTAATTACTTTCCATCAAATTAAGTTACTAGTAAGCTCCCTAAGCTCAAAAGCTCTCTCTCTATTTTTAAAAAGATCTATTTATTATAAGATACATTTGAAGAGTAGATAATTTTTTAATTATTACGGAATTACGAAATCCCAATGACTCTACTATTTTTTTACACAATAATAATTGTAAAGCATAAAATTATACAAACAAATTTACAATACGTAAAAAAATTATACCACTAAATTAAGAGTATACGCTATATTCAGATTTGGGTTAAAACTATCTTTAATCTGACACCCAACTTATATTTTACTATTTAAAAAATTGTTAATTTATTTTGGGACCCTGGTGTCTTAATCCTACACATATAAAGTTTTGGAAATTGTAGTTAGAATTTATTAAACTTTTTTCACAATTTTTTTTTGCCTGGCTTCCAAAGATCCTAAACTTTTACAAAAATGAACGCTATATTTAGATTATGGTTAAAATTCCCTTTTATTTTGTTGCCCCACGTGGAGTTTTTTGATTTTTATAAAAATGTTGACCCACGTTTTCTGTTCTGACATTAAGACTTTTAAAATTTCTAAAAACAAACACTGAGTTCATATTTTGGTTAAATGTGTCGGTAATTTAATACCTCATGTGGATTTTGAGGTTTTTCAACAATTTTTCTCTCCTTATGTTTAGTCCCAAAATTGTTGGGCGATCAACGTCAGAAATAATAGCTCTTTCCAGAATAACAGCATGGACACTCTTGTCATGTTTTAAGAAAATAGGTTGATATAGTCATCAGTTGGAATTTTGGTAAATAAGGTAAGATTATTATTTAAAGTCCAATTCCGTTACGGCAACCCATCGGAAATGAAATGCATTCGTACAAGTGCTTCTGATTGTTGAATCAATTAATATACACTGCATTCCTGTCTCGCGTTCATAAGACTTTGTGGTTTCCATATAAACAACTTGTTTTCTAATTATAACACACTTTTTTTTTTTAATTTCTTACAGCACCAAAGTTTTGTTTGTACACGGTGAGGTAGCTCAGGGTAGGCGAAATTTAGATGCTGGGAAAAGTAAACGACGGTGTGCCAGCACTGTTTTATCAAAACCAAGCATGCGGTGACGGAACCCTAAAACGTCAAGGTTAATGTACGTAGTAACACGTGAAATCCTCTTGTCGCTGTTACACCACATGTAACTTTGGTTGCGCTTATATAAACAAAGATCGCAAGAAAGACAGTCAGTTGGCCTAGCCAATTGTTGTACAGCGATTGGTGCGCGATGGTTTTATTTTAGCTAGACAGCACACAGCGAGAGCTATTTTAGCTAGTGACATCATGTGTTTGTTATATACGACAATAAAATTATTTAATTTAGAGCAACTAATAATAATTTTTACGAATACTGAGTACTAATGTACAACGCTGTAACTAAGACAAGTAGTGTAATACGTGTGGTATTGTTTTATAGAAGCGCTCATAACAATTGCAAGTGTCCATTTCTCTCACGTTTTGTGATTCTGCTTTTAGAACTGTAACGTGTTCTACGATTTCCTAAAAATAGAGTTCTAAAATAACGATTACTTCAGTCACTGGAAAAATAGGAATATCGAATATATTTAAAAACCAAATGTTACTGTACTCTCTTTGAACTGACTGTAACAAGGCAAGAGTCCATATACCGATGCCAGCAGATCAAGGAGTCTCTCTCTCTCTCTCTCTCTCTCTCTCTCTCTCTCTCACACACACACACACACACACACACACACTTCAATTTAAAAAAGAATGTGACATATTTTTCATCATCCACTATTATAAAAAAATCCTGAGAGTTTATTTATAATAACGAATTATAACTGAAAACAGAAAAAACATAATTTACTGTGATAGTAAATTGTAATAATAAACCGCATAAATAATAAATGTTTATTTCCTATTATAACCTATATACTGTGACAATCAAATGATCGTATTAGACACAGTACAGAAGAGAAAATACAATAGTAAAATAAAGCAAGACAATATATTTTAAAAAATAAATCTGAGAAAGAACAAAACCAAAAAACAGAGTTGTTATTCACAGTGAATAAAGTATGTTTATTAGCGAGTTGTAAACTTGACATCTCAACTTTACTGTAATAAAGTAAAATACAAATATACTTTGCTAGAAACAATATTTTAACATATATTGACTGTAAAAATCTTATAGGTAAAGAACTTTCTTGTTAGCAAGGACGATCACGTTTTTGTAAATATCTTTTTCTTATTTATAGAAATTGATTGGAAATACGGTAGTTTAATTCAACAGATGGATTAAATGACTCCACACATTACATCGTTTTGGTTTCAATGTTTTATTAACATACTGTATCGTTTACTATAAAAATTTTTACCAAACCATTTCATAAACAGTTATTAATACAACATACCATAACATTGAAAATACATTTTCATATTTAAAAACCTGAGTTCTTGTTGGAGCGGTTGTGCATTTGATATTTCTTTAAGTTACAGTAGAAAACTATATTTTCAGCATATATTTGCTAAAATGTGTTATTTTTTTCGTGTTCATTTACTCTAAGCGATGATTGTTTAGTTTTTACAGCGTTTAATATAATTTTTTTGAGTGCTTTATATTTAAAGTGAAAAATGTTTTACAATCTTTTCAAGACTAGCTACAAGCCTGAGGTCTTATTGCACACGTCATGCAAAAGGAAGAGGGGTAGTAATAACCTCTTTAAAAATCAATGGATATCACCTAGAACTGATTCATCTGACTGAATGACTGAATCATATAAAGTGTTCTACCGAGGATCCAGATCAAAAGCAGCCAACAGCAAAGAGACCAGAAGAGATCTAGTACTCAGTTACCGGAACAGCTCATCTTGATAGGAAACTTGAACTCTCCAAGCCCAGAAATCAATGGATATCACCTAGAACTGATTCATCTGACCTGAATGACTGAATCCTATAAAGTGTTCTACCGAGGATACACATCAAAAGCAGCCAACAGCAAAAAGACCAGAAGATATCTAGTACTCAGTTACCGGAACAGCTCATCTTGATAGGAAACTTGAACTCTCCAACCCCAGAAATCCTATAAAGTGTTCTACCGAGGACACAAATCAAAAGCAGCCAACAGCAATGAGACCAGAAGAGATCTAGTACTCAGTTACCGGAACAGCTCATCTTGATAGGAAACTTGAACTCTTCAAGCCCAGAAATCAATGGATATCACCTAGAACTGATTCATCTGACCTGAATAACTGAATCCTATAAAGTGTTCTACCGAGGATACAGATCAAAAGCAGCCAACAGCAAAGAGACCAGAAGAGATCTAGTACTCAGTTACCGGAACAGCTCATCTTGATAGGAAACTTGAACTCTTCAAGCCCAGAAATCAATGGATATCACCTAGAACTGATTCATCTGGCCTGAATGACTGAATCCTATAAAGTGTTCTACCGAGGATACAGATCAAAAGCAGCCAACAGCAAAGAGACCAGAAGAGATCTAGTACTCAGTTACCGGAACAGCTCATCTTGATAGGAAACTTGAACTCTTCAAGCCCAGAAATCAATGGATATCACCTAGAACTGATTCATCTAACCTGAATGACTGAATCCTATAAAGTGTTCTACCGAGGATACAGATCAAAAGCAGCCAACAGCAAAGAGACCAGAAGAGATCTAGTACTCAGTTACCGGAAGAGCTCATCTTGATAGGAAACTTGAACTCTCCAACCCCAGAAATCCTATAAAGTGTATTACCGAGGATACAGATCAAAAGCAGCCAACAGCAAAGAGACCAGAAGAGATATAGTACTCAGTTACCGGAACAGCTCATCTTGATAGGAAACTTGAACTCTCCAAGCCCAGAAATGCAACCAATTTAAAAGAAAAAATTCCGATATAAAATCAGGCAAGACATGAGGCCGTAAACTAGTAGCTCTAATATAAAAATCACTTATGTACAGAGTGGTGTTCTGAGATATTCAATTATTCAAAACTTGAACCAAGAGAAACGGACTGATTGCTTTGTAATTGTTTGATGGCAGAACAAGCAGTACCGCTTCATGGAGCAAGACATAAGGTGATTTTATTTTATTTAGGCGAATATACAGAGTAGTCAAATATATTTTTCATAAATTGTATGGTCTGGAAATTAACTAGACAAAATTTTAAACACAATATTGACACTTCGACATTCACGTTCAAACCATAATTTTGAAATCTGAATGTATTGCCACGATTAGGAAGCAGCATATTGCCCCCTGGCGTAACTATGAGGCAGGATCAATCCTCATGCAGAGCTATTAAATATTTTAGTGAAATTCCAATACTAAGCCAGTTTCGTATGTAAAAATAAAGTAATTGTATGTGTGTGTTTTATAAATAATTGTATAAATAATTATACTGGTAGAATCTAAAAAATTTCATTTATCCTAAGGAAAATTGGAAGTCCAACCCTCAAGCTAGTCTCATCCCCCTAGAAGCTTGTCTGATCAATCCTAGAAATTAGTGTCCTTCCTCCCCTGAGCAGCTTATAGTTAAGCTGCAGGCAATAGTACTAATACTGGAAACAGAGAAATAATTAATACATACAATATGTTAATGTACATTATAATGTTAATAGTATATATGTATGTTAATAAACATGTCATAGCTTATATTTACATATATGTATACGTAATACATACTATGCATACGTAATAGTTATTATTATACTTTATGCCTCAAGTACATACACATACACAAAACTACTCATTATATGTGTTCTATTTTTATAACGCCAGCAAGGCGCTTTATCATTTTAATCATAATTATCTCCAGCAAGGATTAAAACAAAAATGGTCTCTTCCGAACCCAAGAAGATAGACGTTTCGTGAACCCAAGAGGTGATCACTCCAACGCTTCTTTGGACGTTCCACACCTCTCAGTCCACACCTCGGCCTAAGGCTAGGTGGCCAGAGCGCAGTGGTGTTGACCTGAGTCACTTAGGGGGCGGCATAGAAAGCGGAGTGTAGTTGTTGCGTTTCCCGGCGATGTCAGACGTGCTAAATTTCAAACGGCTGTGAATTTCACACTCTTTTTGATGATTTGAACGCTGATCAATTTAAAAATTATTTCAGAATGCACGCGACCAGTTTAACGAACTTCTCGATATTATTCATAATAATATAACAGCATTTTATACTAATTATCGGAAGGCCATAGGACCAAAAGAGAAGTTAGCAATTTGTTTAAGGTAATTTTTATTTATATATTAATTACAACAATTGAAATTTACAGAAATCAATTATTAAGTTCCAAAAATTGTTGAACAAGAATCATTGTCCTATGGTTGTCAGTGGGAAGGTGGTGTGGGGGGGGGAAGCGGAGTCAGCTTCCAAACGGACCTCGGCTGAGGCAAAGCTGAGCGGAGTTGACACAAGCGACGTCGCTTGACTCCACTCCACTCAGCTCCGCTTTCGGTGGCCGCTCTTTCATTGAACAACATTGTTTCGATATTACAAGCTCAGACCACTCCGCTCCGCTCCGCTTCTGGTGGCCGCCTATAATTCAATAGTTTTTGAAGTCATACAGTCAGTTATGATCTTTTAACAATTTTAACTAATATTGGGCAATTATATCGAGTAAATATTCGGTTCCTGTTGTACGTCGACATTTCTTTTTGCTATTTTGAAGAGTACGTCTTGCCACGTGCCTGAGAAATCTCATTTTGGCCGCTTGAATACGACTCACCTGGGAATTGTTTAAAATTCAATTTCCAGACCCATAGGTGAGTGAAGGGAAAACCATCACCTTATTAAATTCACCGTCATTAGTAAACTACCGACATTTGTGTAGAGTCAAGCGATATATGGCCCAATCTGTGTTTTGACGATGACAGAAAAGTTCTTTCCACACTGTCTGGCTGACCAGTCCAGATTAAACTTTACAGGTAGACCTCATAATAGCTAAGTTACAAGTTTTACTAAATCACAGAATAAGAAACATTTTTATAATACTAGCAAAATACTGCGCATTATATCGCTATATAAAACCACGAGCTTGAGATTATCTTTATACGATGCTAATTAATGGTGAACTATAAGACCATAGAATGGATATTAAATACCTGTTACACTGATGGATATGGCGCAACCAATAATGAAGTAAATGGCCAAACTGTTAAAAGCGACAGTTTACTTGTGTGTTTGGTTCACTTCATTTGGTATAGCCTACCAAACACCTAAGGAAGCGTAATAAGGTAAGGATACACAAGTCAGTAATGTGGCCTGTACTGTCATATGCTACTACTATCATAAGACACCGAAAACAAAAGTTAAAACAAAATGGATAAGCAAAAACCTTAAATTTAAAGAATAAAAGGGGAAGAATTTCGACAGTGATGTCTAGCAGTGATAAGCAAAAACTTAAATAACAAAAAGATAAATAACAGTGTGGATTTAAGTAAGAAGGTGTATAACCAAGAAGTAAGTCATAAAATTAGTGTGCAATTTGCAACAATACTGTATAGAGTCGCAGACCGTTTCCCACCGGTACGTATAGGCTACAATACGAAAAGAAGAACGTAGCTATTGCGCACACGCACGAACAAATGCCACATTTCGTAGCGTTACACACACACTCGCTTTACCGTCTCCCTATCCAATTTCGCGAGAACGTTCAACAATGCAAACACGCCTCCTTTCAGAAATTGAAATACTCGGAAACGTTACATCATTATTTACATCGTTATCTGCACTCACGCGAAAGCGCGGGTGTATACGTATACACGTGCTCACCTACAGTTACACACATGGAACGTACAAAACCTTTTGTCGGCTTACAATGACTGAAATAAAGTCGGAAATCAATTTCAAAGGGAAATATAAATTCTTTCCCTTTACACGTGGAAGTGCGAGTGTGTGTGTGTGTGTACTCGTGCTCACGCACAGATACACATCTGGAACGTAGATGTGTCTCTGTATGCTGCATACAGATACAGCCTTTAGTCGGCTTAAAATGACTGAAATAAGATTTTTAAATTTTAAAGAGAAAAGAAATTTTACCAATAAATCTGAGGAACAAGTGCATGTCAACTTTTCTGTCTCAAGACTAAAAGAAATTTTTACAAAATGTATTTATCGTTGGGACGAGAAATAGACGTGTATTGCGTAAACTCTCCCTTTTACATGTATAGTGTAACGCCTGATAATACAAACTCTTATTCAGTTAACAAGAGTCTAATGTCTGTATCCTACAGTCCTGTTACGTGGAATAGATGGGATCTTCGTGCTAATACTATAACGGCCACAAATTCCGCTTGTACTGTAAAGCGTTAAATTGATTCTGACCATTGTCAGATATTCTCAGGAACGTTTGTTGTCTGATGCTTTTCTACTAAATTCGATCCTCGAGTGACTACTTTCTCGATGGTCAAAAAAGCACGACAGCTCCTCTTCCTCATGCTTACGTACTACAAATACACTGTCTCGCTAGAAGCTCTTCGGTTTATCCAGGAACACGACCGCTCGTCTTGTCCAAATAGTTGTACCGTATTCCCGCGTTACAAATTCAGGGAGCCCATCTTAATTGACCTCTGCCAATTACATGGGCTGCCTACGTTGTAACGAACTGTATTCAAATCAAATTCACTGAACAAATTACTTACTATCTGTGTAAGGAAACAAGGGAAGGTATATTACTGATTTACGCACTCATTTTTGTGTGTAACAAGACGACTTCATACTGAGTACATACAGGGGTTTTAGGTATTATAGTGAGATTTAAAATGGCTTAATCGCTCGCAAACTTAATTTTTAATTTTTTTTTATTTTACGATTATTGTTACAATTTAAATCGTCACATAGTGATTAACTGATTGATTAACTGATCATGTGACAGGTCTTCCTCGTCGCGGATACAATCGCGGTAGATAAAACCTCAGAACAACGCTCACCTATTAGCTGCGTAAAGATTCGTGTGTTTTCAATTAACTTCCAACTTCCCAGTAGTGGTGTATGTTACACGGACTCCTAGTCTAATTAAAAAAAATTATTTCCTCCGATTGTAAAAGTATCATCATCTTCACAACACGGCATAGGCAAGGTGCTGTCTGTTCCGCCTTCAAAGATCCTCCTGCCATCTCTCCCTGGGTCTACCTACACACCTATGCCCTATAGGTTTGTTTTTCCAGACTTCTTAGCCCAGTCTGGAGTCTGACATTCCTTCTAAGTGTTCTTTTCACCGTTGTTTGTAAACTTTAAATTTTTCATTCAAGTTAAAAGCTTCTAACTCTTCTCTCACGGTTTCATTTTTTATACGGGCAAGTTTAGAACACCTTTTAACTTCTCTTAAGAAAGCCATTTTCCGAGACCTGTATTTTACTGCCTTTTGTCTTGGTTGTTGTCCACAATTCACAGCATAAGACAGTACAGGCACTGCCATAACTTTGTAGAACTTTAATTTTGTATCGCAACGTACCTTGCTTTTAAAAATACAGTGGACAGTGGGACTGTCCCACAGATCGTCTGCAACTTACTTAACTTAACATCAATACCATAATTTCTATCATAGCCAATATCATTTCCCAAATAATTAGAATGGCTAACCTGTTCTAGAATTCGAACATTAATTATTATTTTTGTTCTTATTGGTTCCTTACCTCGAAATGCCATTATATACGGCATAAAAAAGCTTTGTTTTTTATAGTGGTGATTTTTATATCGTATTGTTTCCAAATCTGATGAAGCTTAAAGACAGATTTTTTGAAATTAGATTCTGTATTTTGAAGTACTAGCAAGTCGGCAGCAAACAACAGCACATTCAAATATCTACCTCGTTATAACTTAAAAACTTAAAAACAGGGTTCACTAGATGTTTCCATTTCCTCACCAAATTGTCAACATAAATGGTAAAAAGAGAAGGTGATATCATGCACCCTTGTCTAACACCTTCATTATGGACAGATATTTGTTGAGATATCCTACAATTATTTTTAACAGCTGTTCTTGTTCCGTTATGTAGGCCTTGTATAGTCCTTATTAGTTGTTGTAGGTTCCCCCGTTTTTCTAACATCTGCCACAGTAATTTCTATCTTCTGTATCAAAGGTCTTCTCAAAGTTAACGAAAGCTACATTCGTATCTTTATTGGACTCACGATGCTTTTTAATGACGTCTGCAGACGGTGGTTTATGATCCTTGCATATATTTTGTATTCGGTATCAACCAAACATGTTCTCTTTATTTATTACAGTCATACCGTTTTCCTTTATTAAAAATATATATCACCCGAGCAGTTAACCAATCTTGTGGGACCTGTTTTCTTTTTCAACGCCCATTATAGAAATGTAATAACCTAAGTTTAAGCAAGAATGGTGAAGCGGATTAATTTTTTGAGTAGCCATTACTAATATGACGAATATTAAGTTCTGCGTCTGTGACGACAACTGCAAGCTTTTGTGCCGGTTCCTCTAAGAGGGTAACAAGTCTTGTTTATCATGCATTCACAAGTCCGACAGTGCATAACCGCCGTATTACTCCGCTTGTCTGCTAACAGTATGGTTATATCAGCGTCCCTGATAGTGTGTTCTTGTAATAATTCATAACATGTTTCAATTGGTAGATCGTAGTAGAATTTTCACTGACTCAGACCAAATTCTGCCGTCGCTTAATGCATACTCCGTATACCAGCTTCTAGGTTGTCAATAATTTTCTCAACCATTTTACGTAACTTGCCGTACTCAGTCACAACCGAAGTTTCTTAGGCTGTCTGTGATGTTATGCCGCTACAAAGTGACGATCCAGAATTTTCAGTGCTGTTACTCCAACAACCTTACGTAGAAAACTATATCTCTCCTACTCCTTCAAACATTTTTCCTTCATATAAGCTACTTAATTCTATCACTGAAACTCAATTTCATCACTACACATGAATCTTTATCTTTTGTCAAAAAAGAATAGTTTTCGCCGAGTTTAGCAAATATGAGCCCTTAACCTGTTTTATCTAGTAGTCTGTGGGTCTCGGTATAGGCCTACATAAAACCTACCTGACTTACAGGAAATTAAGAGGCAACCTCTCTGTCAACAATGTAGAGAAAAATTTATGAGAGACGACAGCTGAGCTATTTTCCTACATTCTTCTTTACAGTCGAGACAAATCCTGCCAGGAGAGACGATGCCTTATTGTATCTACGTACATACGTAACTATATGCTATACCCCTTTGGCAACATATTCTCCTCTCCATGTAAATTGTTCCAATGTAACTACATATGAGCTTGGTAGTGGAGGGATTAAATTGCGAGGACAATGTTGACTGCCTAACCGCTGTCGGTTGTGAAGAAATGAATGCTCTTGTCAGCGAAGTAAAGAGTATAATATCTAGTATAATGGGATAATTTCTGTAGCGTGTGTGAATACGAGGGTGCTGCGTAAGGGCAGCCAAGCGAGAGTTTTCATTTTGTCAGCTTTAACAATAGTGGCTGTCACATCCACATCAGTAGTGTAACTAAAGTGTGGGATTGATTTGAGTCTCTAAGTTTTACTATGTCTCTAGGCTCTAATTTTACTATGGTTACCGACGCGGAGGGTAGAGAACAATTCTATCTTCATGTATTCGCGATTAATAGGCTTATTTGTGTTTGGTGTTTTTTTCTGTCTCTCTAACATAACATAGACGTATTATAAATGGTGTATGAAACATGGTTGACTGTAATTCTACTGGGCAGAAAAGTACTCAACAATTTACTTTCAGATGTATAGAACGTTCACTTGATATTACATAGCCAATAACCTGCTGTCTCTCTCAATACTTGACAAGTCTGTATGACCAACTGCTTCCATTTTCTGTCTTGTATTTACTATACTTTTCTTAGAATATGATGTTTGCAAACATTGACTCGGTGGCATATTTAACATCAGATTTATTGTGATAATCGGGACAAACGTTTGATACAATTAAAAACAACTACAAAGTTATTTATTTTTTAATATTTTTAGAAACATCAGGTAGGCCTAATAGCGTATTAGTCACCCTACATTTTCTCAATCGGAAATTTATGCGTTCAAACTTAACTTAATCATTGTTTTTTAGGCTCACTTTTTGAGTCCTCGAAATTCTGTTTAACATATGGTGTAAGCGATTGGGTAAGTTGAAAGTTATCTTACATAAATTAATCTCTTATGTGCCATATGGTATCACAATAAGAATCTGTAGTAATAATAAAATGATTTGATTTGTAATTGATAAAATACACATATGCAAATTTATGATTAATTTGTAGTTAATTAATTGTGTTTCTAAGATTATGATGTTGTATTTAATTTATTTTAAATATTCATGCATAAAGTTTCACTGAAGTATGCTAATATAAAGTGCTTCCTTAAATAAATCATTGTCAAATATTTTTTACTGAAATTAGAAACTGCATCTAACTGAAATCTTACAGTGGGTAGCAGGCCACATCTAGGAACCCGTCATACATAGTGGTCCCCGCGGCGTGAAGGGTGGGCTGTCGTAGGCTTAAATAAGCAAATTTTTGCAACTTGGTTGTCTCATATCAACTGTAATTATTATTGAATATTTACACTACACTGCCACGGCCAAAAGGATGACAGTGGCATCGAAGCTATGTTATCAGCGGCAATTAACTTTTTATCTGGCTACAGTGTAGACGGCGCATTTCTGCACATCATTAAGCAACAGCTATGCTGACATTAGAATGACGACGGTACAACATTTCGGCTGAACTGAATGTGATAGGTTGCGCTTGATGAACACTATTTATGGTAGCATAGCGGCAACTTGAACTCAAAATGGTGATGTCATCTTACTAACAGTGCAGTCGGATGTGTCTACAGAGACAGTGCCGGGAAGTACTGAGCTATTAAAAACATATTATTGCATCAAAGGCTCCCGACTGTCATCCTTTTGGTAGACAGTATTAACAGTTCGGTACATTGATACAAACATAGGCCTATGTATGACGATTTCCTAAATATAAGTGTCACAGTACGTTTGGAGTTTGTGTATCAGAGTAAGTTTGATTTATTATTTTCAAATGTATCAATTTTATTATATTTTCAACTTTCACCAAGTCTGTAGTGTAGTTTGATTTTCCTTTCTAAAACAAACAAATTTTCTCTAGTATATATATGTTTAGCTTGCAACAAGCAATAATCTACTTTCAAAGAATATTTTTATTGGTTTCTGTTTCAGTTCCTTCCATCCTATATTTGAATCTATGTTTTGAAATTGGTAGTAAGAAATAAAATGTAATCGTGTAAATGGAATTGTCCTCTTTTTTAACCAATTGGACTAATTATGCACCTTTCCTTATACAAGACTAGAATATTGACCGAACAACTTGGGTAATGAGTTCGCCTTGTGTTCTAGGAGGCCGGATGAGAATCGAGATGGCATAGACAAACCATTGTTGTTTGTTTGCTTTGACAAAACGTATGAGCAATTAACTGATGAACTATAAAAAACGGCAAGGAGAAATAAATATATTTTTATTTCTTTAGGTTATTACATACAGATAATAAAGGCTTATATCAAGGAAGAAGTTCTTAATCTATGTAGCTGGAATGTATGTACAGAGATATTAAACATACACATGGAGTTAAGAATTATCTAAATTCATTATCTGTTGATTTGAGGATTTGCCAATCCTGATTAAGATTAGAAGAGGAAGGTGAAAAATACAGAAGAGAAGAGCGTATAAATATTTTGCTGGACAATATGTATCTTACGAAAAGTATCAGATTAAATTAATTGTTCCTGTAATCAAACAGATATTTGTCAAATCAAAAATTACATAAACGTGATTTTAAAAATTATATTTCGGTAAGCAAGTATGGAATAGTTAGAAGTGACAACAAAATTCGGGAACACAAAGAGAGTTTGTATAATATAATATATAAATACTCCGATATTCTGCCTTCCCTCTCTACACTTTGCAACAGCGCAAAATCGGGAACACAAACAAAAGTTTTATTTCAACAAGACAATTCTCGTATACGATACATCATTATTTTTGTTGCTGTGCATTCCACGTGAATACGAGAGCGCGTATTTTTTGCTGTAGTGTCAGGAGATGAGTAGCTGCACACTTATGTTTGCACGGATTTCACAAATCAGCTCTTGACATTGATAGTCCGGAAGAGGGTTACATTTAATTTATAAAATTAAACAAAAATATAAAAATGTTGATAAATCCAATCTTTAATACTTTGCTATGGACTCTAAACACACAAATCAGAATACATAATATACTGCAGCAACAGAAAAACTATATTAAATACAATTTATAATTAAATATCCCGTGCTTTGTAAAGGAGTTAGAATTTAAATATCATTTGTATTTATCCTATTCAGTTCATAATGAATACAAAAAAGTATAATACAGTAAATTTTAATTCAAGCCTACGTCACAAGGATATTTCCGACTTCAAATACACTGCCCCTTCTAATTCGCTTATTCACTTTCCCTATCTAATTATGTGAACAGGCATTAATTAATACCATTATTATAGGCTCATATTAATTTTTAGTATAAATTATTTTATACGAAGTCAACAATAAAATTAAAGAAAAATATAACACCAAAATATCACTATGCGTGGAGCATAACGAAACATAGTACTTGTTAACGGAGTGGTACATTGCATAATGTTTGAAGCCGTTAATGATATATAAGCCTTAAAGTGTGTACAGGCATAGAGGCCAAATACAAAATAAAATGCGTTGAATACAATAACGTAAAACAATTAAAACGTAAAGACTATAAAAGAAATCGCAGGGAAAAGGGAAATTTATACTGGGTTATCATTGCATTTGAATTAAAATGTGACGTTCCAAAGGAGAAGATTCAAAAATTATTTAAACTAATTAGGATACGGTCTTAATTTTACTTGATAAAGTGCACTGTGTTTTAAAAAAAAGAGTCTCTTGAAACAGTCGCAGTTTGCAAGTAAATGAAGATCATCTTGTTGTGGCGCACTGCATAAAACATTCACAGGTTACAAATTCTGGGGGATAAAAGTTTAACAACGTTCCCTATGCAGTCAGTAATCACAGCCCTGCGTAAACATTGACGATGATGTTTCATACTGTACAGACTGTCACCAAGTGCTTGAATTGTGAGGCGTTGAAGTAAACCACGGCTGCCCCGACTTTCCCAGTTGTGAATGTCCTCATATAACTGCACGTGTCTGTTTACTTTTCGTATAAAGCAGGTAGATAAATCTAATGAAGGTTTCTGAACGTCTATATATGTGTCCACTACAATTGTAGCTGCTCGGTTTCGACTTTCCCGGGGCCAAAGATTTAATGTGTGTCCTTTAATATCCTTCTCTAATTACAAAGAAATGGAAACTAGCGTGTACACTGGTTAATGCATATACGTCATTACCCTTTGATTTACATCGCCTACCATGCATAGCGGAAAATTCTGCGGTCGTATTTGCATTGCATTACTGTAAAACTGGAAGTCGTTGCAATTTAGTGTGCACTTATGTGTACGTAGACCCGCGCCAGTAGTCTTAAAGTGGAATTTGTACGTAGACCCCCGCCAGTAGTCTTAAAAATATCCAAAAACAATGCCATTCATTCGTGTAAAAGATATAAATTCACGTGCAGCCGCTAACCGACAAAAATAAAAAACTGCAGGTAAATACCCCATCTGGAAAACTTAGAGAATACATAAAATTGTAAAATCTTTATGAAAATTACCAAGAGCACAATGCGCCTGGAAACAAAAGCAGCAAGGCGATACCGACAGCACAATCTGCTTTCAGAACGAAATATTTCTACGCACAACTCACAATCGCTATACAAAACATAATAGGCCTATTTTGTCGGCACGCAGACTATTGCACTTTTACACCCACCACACTTGCAGAACATAAAAGAGGCTTTGGAGAGTGGAACAAACAACCCAACCCGTTAAACAGGTGGGAAGAAAATTCATGGACCATTTTTCACGGGAACTACTACTGTGCTCCAAAACAGACCCAGGCGGAACTGAACACAGAGACAACTTCCAGGGAGTCGCACAAGACTTAATCTATCGGAATTACTCAATGCGGCGAAGGTCTAATGACTTACCGTTTTGCCTCACCTGCTCTACACATACACAATCACGATCAACAGCATGGCAGCGCCAACCTAGTGGATGGGGTTTCATAGCAGAAACTCGTGACTGTAGCTCAAAACTAAAAATTATTGCACATTGTTTCTGTACACGTAAATCACACTATGACAGAATATGGCAATGATGTAAAGTCTGACTATGATAATGGTGAGGCTATCGAAATGTCATATGGACAATGACGAGGACAGCGGGCTTTATAAAATAAAGTAACCCTTCGTAACCACGAAGTTTATATATTATTATTTATTATGCATAAACCACGAAGTTTAGGTTTATTAAAGTAACCTAAAATAAAGTATATGGAACAGTAGCCCTTCCAATGAAGTTTTCCATCGTTGCCTTTAAGAACAAAACAGAGTATAAAAAAGTATCCTTTACCAAAAAGCATAGTTCCACCTCAAAAATATACAAAAATTATTTATATATAAAGCTCCTTTTTAACAATTTGCTTTGCTTCAGATGTCTCTAACCATTTAACTTTTCCTTCCTACCTCTACGTTTTTGATTCCAATCTTTCCTTTTGCTATCCGTCAGCCTTGGTCTACTTTACTTCCCTTATTACAATAGCTTCTTTTCTTATGTTTAATTTTGTGTGTCTGCCTCAACTATAATTCGTTTCTGATTTCCTCAATGGTGTTTCAGTCCGTCCAACTGATTCTACTACTTCTCAGAATTAAACAGTTCACCGCGTGGCCTAATGGATAAGGCGTCGGACTTCGGATCGGACGATTGCAGGTCCGACTCCTGTCACGGTTGACTAGTTTTTTAATTACACATTCACATAATTTTGAATTAAAATACTTTGCTACTATGATTAATTGCAATGTTCTAATTTTTTACTGTGTCCATTACACTGGTCAACAATAATTTTGTTAAATGCTCAATTTTTGCTAATTCTTATGTATATTTGGGTGCTGATTCTGAATATGTAGTCAGAATTTCTTTATCAGCCTCAGTTTTTTGTAACTGCCTTTTTTATTTTTCAGTAAGTACCATGCATGAACTCCATATGCATAGAATTTCGTGAACTTAAATAATATCAACTAAATAGCTTTGGTTTATTTATTGCAGCAACTAAATTGATAAGTCAAATATAATTGTTTGGGTTAGTGAATAGTCATCGTTATTTATTTATTATAATGAATAAATACCAATTCCAGTACCACCAGAAACATGGAACTTAGACGAAGATGAAATTGTTACTGATGTTGAACCTTGTAACAGACTTATCAGTGATGAAGAAAGAAGAGACCCAGATTTTTTTTAAAAATACGTATACTGAACCTCACTGAATTAATTAGTCAAAATTAAATGACCTCGTTTGTGATCTAAATTTATCAAAGAGTCAAGCAGAAATACTGGCATCAAGATTGAAAGGATGGAATCTTTTACAGCAGAATACTAAAATAAGTGTTTTCCGTGATATGCAGTCTGAATTTGAACATTTCTTCTCCCAGTACGAGGACTTAGTGTTCTACAATTACATGGCTTCTTTACTGGACGCTTTGGGACATATGCACCATCCTGAAGAATGGCGTCTATTTACGGACTCTTCAAATCTTAGTTTAAAAGCAGTCCTACTTCACACTGGAAATAAATACCCATCAATCCCTTTAGTTTATGCTGCTCACATCAAGGAGTCATACAAAAACATGAAACTTGTATTGAGCAGGATTCAGTATGAGAAATATTCATGGCATATTTGTGGAGATCTGAAAGTGATAGCACTTTTACTTGGATTGCAACTTGGGTACACTAAATTCTGTTGCTTCTTGTGTGAATGGGACAGCAGGGATAGGAAGAATCATTACATAAAAAAGCAGTGGCCAAAGAGTGAGGCACTGACTGTAGGAGAGAAGAATGTTGTACGTCAAAGCACTAGTAAAACCTGAAAAAGTTTATATTCCGCCACTACACATAAAGCTGTGTTTAATGAAAAATTTTGTTAAAGCAAAGGATCGTAATGGCGCAGGATTTCAGTTTCTAAAAAACAAGTTCCCTAACGTAAGTGATGCTAAGTTTAAGGAAGGTATATTTATTGGACCACAAATAAGAAAACTAATGAATGATTGTTTTGCTGAAGAAAGTTTGAATGAACTTGAAGAAAGTTTGAATGAATTTGAGGTTGCTGCATGGAAATCATTTCAAAATGTGGTTAACAAATTCATGGGAAACCATACGGCGGATAACTACAGAGAACTTATAACTGAGCTTCTTCAAAACTACAGAGAACTTGGATGTAATATGTCACTCAAAATTCATTTCTTAGATTCACATTTGGATTTTTTTCCTAACAATCTTGGCCCCGTGAGTGGCGAACATGGTAAACGCTTTCTCCAGGAAATATCCACCATGGAAACACGTTACCAAGGAAAATGAAACCCAAAAATGCTAGCTGACTACTGCTGAAATCTAAAGATGGATCTACATATAGCAAATTACTGCAGTAAAGCCAAAAGAAGTAGATTTTAGGTAAGTGCAAAGTGCATGTACCATATTGTTATATTACTGTCACATAATTTTCTTTTTGCAAAAGAAAAATGTTAATTAGTAAAAAACTATCCCCGATAGGAAACAACTGTTAACATATTTGAAATCAGCACCAAAAACACTATAAGAATCAGTTATTCACTTTTATTTAACAAACAAAAGATTAAATTTTGTTGACCAAAGTTTTTTTTAACATGACACAATCCTAAAAATAAATTTTCATTTAAAATTTTCAAGTCCTTTTTTATGTATTTCTGCATTTGATATTGATCAAAGTTAAAGTCTCAAGCTATTAGTGTGTACTTATTAAAACGTTATACTGTACTGTTACCATGATATCACATACACTAGACGTAGGCTATATGTGACGTATAAAGTACTTTTTTTATACTAGCACAAGCCTGGGGTATTATCGTTCAAGGAATGTGAAAAAGTTAGAGAAATTGTAATACACTTGTTAATGTAATACACTCGAATTTGAAATAAAATATGATGTTTCAAAGGAGAAGATTCAAAGTAATTCGGATACCGTCTTAGTTTTACTTGATAAAGTGCACTGTGACTAACAGTAAAGACTCTCTTAAAACAGTCTCAGTTTTCAAGTAAATGACGATCATCTTGTTATGGCTCAGTGCATAAAACATTCACAGGTTACAAATTTTGGGGGATGAAAGTTAAAAACTCGTGTTTATTTGGCCCGGAAGACTGCACATTGTAAGGATGCCTTCTTAGTGTAGAGATGAAGAGCAGCCAACACTAGGGAGACCAGTAAAAACCCAGTTCTCAATTGTCCAAAAGGTGGAAGACGTCAACTTGCAAGTGAAAATTAGACTGTCAAGAGCAAAGAGTTAACAAATTTTTCGGAGAAGAAACCCTTATATAAAATC
Source organism: Magicicada septendecula (assembly GCA_034769895.1). Taxonomy (NCBI): domain Eukaryota; kingdom Metazoa; phylum Arthropoda; class Insecta; order Hemiptera; family Cicadidae; genus Magicicada; species Magicicada septendecula. Next base: position 476,252,682 of record CM068367.1, on the reverse strand, counting down.
TAGTAAGAAATAACGGAGTAGCCTTAAAATAAGACTTCAGTATTTAAATAATAATACACTAATACATTCAGTTATTCTAACGTTCAGAGGAAAATATGGCACGCTTGTATGGATTTAAAGTCGAACAGACGGCACAGTTTCAAAAAAAAAAAAAGCGTGAGGAAATTTCACGTCTTCTATATTTAGGAAAACTTATAGAATGGAACTTAAGTCGCTAAACAAAATGTATTTTTTTTATAATTTTGTGTTACGACGTTCTGTAAGAGTTTGTCATTAAGAAAACAAAATTTTAAACATCCTCTTTAACATTTCGACTCTGTTGTTCGAACCATAATGTTTAACATTATGGTTTCAAATTCCTAATTATCACAAAGACCCTAATATGTAAAGAAATAATTAATATGTTAATGTGTATTATAATGTTAGTAGTACATGTTAATAATTTTATATAGGCCTACTCAAAAATAAATAAGATTAATTATTCATGTAATAAATATTATTACATGTAATTAATTACTATTCATGTATTTAATATTATTTATGTAATACATACACACACATAAACAAAAAAATACTTATTATTTATACTTCTTCTATAACGCCTGAATATATGTTCAGAACATTGCAGCTCACTTTACGGAAGGTCTCCGTACAGGTTTCAAAATTGTGCCTACTTAATGACCTAACATTACTAAACATTTTTTCAGTCACTAAATTTACAGTCACTAGTATCTAAAGACAATTTGTAGTAGTCTCAAGTGACTTACAGCTCAATCTGTATTTTGATTTTAACTGAAAGTTCTTTCCACTCTTTCTGGCTGCCCATACAAGATTAAAATTTACTGCTCGATCTTCTACTCGTCAAGCCTTTGTTGCCTACTTTCCAAGGTCTTTTAGAATACACTTTTATGAATATATTTGATATTTGCTCTGTGATATAATTCTATGATAATAACTAATAACTATTATTATGAACTACTTAACAGTAGCCCGTAATAGACATAAATAATTCCCTATTTTACAAACGATTCCTTTTGCCTGTAAGCCAGACCATTGTTACGAGGTCAGGATGATAGTGCTCTTAAAATAATAAAATATGGTCGAGAAATCGATAGTCATAAGTTTTATTAACAGCACAATAATTCGTATAATTCGTACTCCAACATTTCGTATGTTACAGCCTACCCATATCCAATACTCATTATACGCAACAAATAATAGGCCTAGTCACTATGTTACAAGGTTTACTAAATCACAGAATAAGTAACACTTTTGTGACATTAGCTGAAATTCTTTGTATTTTATCACAAAATAAAATCACTTGCTTTAATAAATACGTCACGCGACAATCGCTGTAAAACAATTCACAGAACTGAATAACTCGCTTTGTCATTACTTACGTTTAAATAAATCAGTCAGGATCATCTTCTGTGTAATAAAGTCTGAGAACTACTAGACATGTTTATATTAATCCGGAGGGTTCGGAATGTACTTTGTTTCAGGAAATACTCCGATATCATGGTTACTTGTTCACTCAAGACTCAGCAGTAACTGACGGCTACAGGTATGTAGGTATGTGCGTTATGTACGACGCGTAGCCATGACATACCGTTTAACTATATCTTAATATTTTCTAAATTGCAAGAGAATTATTAACTCCAAAAAATACACACTTTTCAAAAAAAGTTTTATAGTTAGAGCATTTCATATCAAAGGTGTGCCTCATGAAATTAGACAGGCATAAGACAAGATGATTCCATTGGCTCTCCAGTGATGATTATTATTATGAACAGCATAATTAAAGATATCAAAAAAATTATCAGAGACAAGGTAATTTGCTATGCATGACGATTCTGTTACAGTGAAGATAATCTGTAGAGTCCCCTACACCAGTGTAATACAGTAATGTGCAAAGTTTCAGTCTTGTTATATTCTTAACTAAAACATCTAATTTTTTGACAATATTGTCATAAGATGCTAATTAAAAGTGATTAATAGGATCATAAAACAATGAATATATATATAACGTACCTAGGTTGGCTAGTTTTGGGACAACCAATTAAAAAGTTAATGACTAAAGTACTACATGCTTGACACTGGATGCTTGGAACTATCCATTTGCCACACAAGACAGGATACAGTAATGTGGTAAATTGCAGAGACAAGAGTTGAGACAGCAACAACAAACCTAAACACAGAGTCATCACAAATGAAGTTATTAAGAAAAAATCTATACGAGATCTAAAAATGCATGGAATAATTAGAAAAGAAAATCAAAAAACAAACTGGAAAGTGGATAGTAAGGAGAAGAGGAGAATGGAAGCGCTTTTTCATAGACTGGAGGAGTAAGGAATAGTAAAAATCTGAAGGAAGAAGAAACCAGTAGACAAGAGAGAAGTCGGTCGAAGTAGGAATACATGGAAAAAAGCTTTAATACGGTTTAATACATACCGGACTATACCATATTCATTCTTACGATCGAAGAAGAAAGACGAGAAGATAAAGTTTTAAACAGTGACGTGCAGCAATAATAATCGTAGCGATTACGATTAACAATATTAACGAAAATTTAAGCAGGAGGATACTGTAAGCTAGAAGTAAGACAAAATTAGTGTCCTTGTAGAAATGAAAATATACACAACAAATGTGGACCCTTTTCCAGCGGTAACAAATACAATAAGTCAACAATAGTGTAGCCAATTCGCGTATGCACACGACATATACCACGTACACACACACACACACACACACACACACACACACACACACACACACACACACACACACACACACACACACACACACAGATTTTACCGTTTCCCTATCCAATTTTACGAGAACTTTCAACAATACAAACGCCTCTTTTCAGCAAACGAAATACACCAAAATGTTACGTCATTAGGCCTACATACATCGTTATTTCCATTCACGTGGAAAAGCCCGCGCGCGCGCGTTTGTGTTCTCGTACTCACGCACAGATACATCTGGAACGTACATGTCTCTATATGCTGCATACAGATACAAAATCTTTTGTCGGCTTAAAATGACTGAAATAAGATAGAATTAAATTTCAAAGGGAAACAGAAATTCTTTCCCAATAAATCTGAGCAACAAGTCTATCGCAAGACTAAAAGAAAATTTCACAAAATATATTTATCGTTGGGACGGGAAGTAGACATATATTGCGTAAACTCTCCCTTTTAAATGTATAGAGTAACGTCTGATAATACAAACAGTTACTCAGTTACTAGAAGACAAATTCCTGTTTCTTGTAGCCATGTTACCTAGAATGGGTGGGAGCTTCTTGGTAAGACCATAATGGCCACCACAGTCCTGTAATGTATTACATTGATCCTACTCGTCACCAAATATGGTCAAGACAGCTAGTTGTCCAATGCGTTCCTACTAAATTCTATCCTCAGTTTAGTGTATACTTTCATGATGCTCAAGAAAGCACAGAAGTTACTCTTCCCCTGCTTACGTACTAGGAGCATATACTGTCTCGGTAGCGGCGCTTTTATTTACTCAAAAACACGGCCGCTCGTCGTGCCAAATGATGAATAATATTGATCATGTGACAGCTCTTCCTCATCACGGATCCAATTGTCGGTAGAGGAAACGGTACAACAACCCTCAGTTCATAGCTGCACAAAGATTCGGTTAACTTCGAACCTCCTAGTAGTAGTGTATGTTACACCGACTACTACACTAAATTTGAAAAACATTTTCTTCTTCAGTGATACAAATATATTCAATTAAAAATTATAAACCTCTGCTCAACAGTCCATAAAGAACCAAGGTATACCTCGCGGTTTTGTGTTTATTGGGACGGTTGCCTGCCTAGTACAACGCGGCGCTAGCCGCTAGTTGCAGTTTTCACAGCCAGGAGGCGCCGCTGTTATCTCACGGCTATTCAGTTTTGCCTCATGACGCTGAGTCCACACCGTACCGACCCCCCGCCGGGAATTGAACCCGGGACCACGCGTACATGAATTGCCCGTGCTAACCACTAGACCACCTGGAGGCTCAAATACATTCAATTATTATAGAATTACTATTTAAGTAGAACTACATTATAAATTGATATTAAGGCGTATATACTGTTAATTATTATTAGATAAGCTTGTTATTCTATACAAAGTAATTATTTACAATGCAGTAATAACACACACAGATGTCTTTACAACGCACAAAACTTCAGAACGCGATGTTAATTATTTCAAGAACGGTAAAGCGATATGATTTTCTGAGTAGTCCTCATCACTAATATGCTGAGTATTGAGTTCTGTGTTGATGACGACAGCTGCAAGGTTTTGTGGGAGTTCCTCTAAGTGGGTTACAAGTTCCACAGTTAATAACCGCCGTTTTGCTCTCTTTGTCTGCTGACAGTATGATTAAGTCAGAGTCCCTATTATTGGGTTACTGTAATAACTCGTAACATGTCTCAAGTAATTCTTACTGACTTAAACGTAATTCTGCCGTCTCTTAAAGATAACTCCATATACTAGCTTTCAGGTTATCAATAATGTTCTCAAATGTAACCGTTTTATGTGTCACTTGTCGTACTTAGCCAACACCGATGTTTCTTAACGCTGTAACTCATGTCATGTCGCTACAGTTGGCGATTTCTCCGATTTCTTCAATATTTATCCTTCACAAAAAGCTCACAGACACAACGGCTATGGTATTGTTCTTTGTTATACTTGACAATCTAGAAAAAGGCTGCAAGTAGAGATAACGCCTTATTGTCTATAAATTCGGAACTAAATGCTCTACCCCTTCGGTAGCTCTCTCCTCTCTATATAAGGTTGTTCCAATATAAATAGGGCCTATATACAAGCCTGGTATGACTTGTACGGATTACATTGGGAGAGCGATACTGACTGCGTAACCGCTGTAAACAAGTGAATCCTCTTGTCAACGAAGTAAACGGAATAATATCTTTACAATGGGATAGTTTCTGTAGCGTGTGTGAACACGAGGGTGCTACGTAAGAGCAGCCAAGCGAGAGTTTTTATTTTGTCAGCTATAACAATAGTGGCTGTCACATCCACATCAGTAGTGTAACTAAAGTATGAGATTGATATGAATCATGTAACGAGGCTCTAATATTACCATGGTTACCGGGGCTAGTGAACGACTCACTCTACATTTATAACTATATTATTATTTTTGTTTAGCGTTTTATCTGCCACTCTGAACAAATACTAAATATTATAAACAGCGGCGTATGTAACATGGTTGGCTGTAGCACTAATGGGCAGAAACGTATAACAGTTGACTTACAGATTTATGGCACCTACAACTGATATTACATAGCCTATACCCTGCGGTCTCTCTCAACATCTAACATTTAGTATTGTTTTTCTCAGAATACATTTAACATCATATTTTATCGAAACACAATTTCGATACAATTAAGACATATTAGTATGAGTTTTTTGTTTTTTTTTTATCGGCCATGAGTTCTTTATTCTTTGTTCTTTTCTTTTTCTCCAATATACTTTCATCTTTTCACTGTGTCTCTTCTTCCTGTCTTTAGTCCACTTTGAACCTGCGTTTTTCTCTCTCCTACCCTGGACTCCTTCCATTTTTAACACTTTTGCACGAAAAACGCCTCTTTCAGTTGCTTCTTCTGCGTGTATATTAATTTTTTCTAAATCCTTTTGGACTTCTTTAATCCAACTTGATGTTGACTTCTTCCTCCACAGATATTTGAAGATCTGCTTTGTTAACCAATTTTCCTCCATTCTATATAAATGTCCAAAATATAATAGTCTTCTTTTTCTCACTGTTTCTGTTATATTTTCTATACTTTGATACATTTCAATATTACTTCTTATTTTCCAACCTTCTGAAGTTTTTCGTGGGCCTAATATTTCCCTAATAATTTGTTTTTCCAATATTTCAATGAGTATTTTTTTATTTTAGAATATTTTTAGAAACATCATATTCGGATGTTAGCATATTAGTCAGAATATTATGGGTTCAAATTTATCTTCACCACAGTTTTTTTGACTTTCTGAGTCCTGTAAATCCTTGTTGACATGTGGTATAACCGGATGGGTAAGTTGAAAGCCATCTATATGCGTTATTCTCCCATGTGTGTTCTAGTAATAGGACAAGAATCCAGGGTATTAAATTGTAATCAGTAATACATCTACGTCATCTTTGTTAGTGTAGAAAGGTCATATATGTATATCCGCTTAACCGACTGCCTGAGTTATTGGATGTTGCAAACAACTTTGTTCATTACGTTATAAGGCACTATTATAATAATTCCAGTTACATGTGAATTTTACGTAAATAGGCATACAAGGAATTTTACATAGCCTATCACATCCAATTTCTCTTGCCATTTACTTGCTTTAAATTACCGTATTGCTCTCCAACTTTTACTACACAACAGGTAGTTAGTACAACTGTTCAGTAAAAATAAATCGGTTACATATTTAACACATTAAAATTATTGGCGATAATCGATGATATATCTATATTATTCGTTTATAATTTAAATTTGTGTAAACAGATTTTGTCTTCCTCGCTGTATATACATTCTATAAAATCGTTTCCAATATGAGATTTATAAAGAATATACATCCCAATAACTAAGAAATCACTTCTCAGCAGCCTCTGTACGACTTTCCAGTTAATGTTTGCCACTCAAACCATAACGGGAGGGTCGGTACAGCCACAAGGTGGAAGAATTACATCTGTGTTTGTTTTCATGTCTCCTTTACCAGAGTTTTTTTTCAGACCACATGAAACATATGTAGCTTTCTTTTTGTGTTCCTATATAATATCACCACTGACGTATTGAAAGTGGAACGCTTGTTTTAATAGTTTATCTTTAACGTCTGTTTGCCTGTAGTAAGAGTAACGTAATGATAGCAACAAGTAAACCACCTACAAGAAGCTAACAGCCTGAGTATATATATATAGAATCAACGCGTAGTACTGGAAGTTGCTATTACCTTCATGATTATTGTTCTTCTCTTGTATAATTTTTATTGCGGATGGTATATTAGACGTCCAGTTTCTTACTAAACTCTACCATAAATCTAACTGCCATCTGGTAACATCAAAAAGACAAAGTTAAAAGGTGTCCCTGCTGCACTTTAAATGGCAGGTTTAAACTCATAAACTTCTAAAATAGGGAAGAATTTAACATATTCAGATGACAAGAACACATAAATATAAGGGAGTAGTTAATGTCGCCTATAATTTTGCAGTAGTTAATTAAGAATACTATTTCATTATTAACTGAATGATGGGGTTTGAAACCAACGATAAAAACTACCCTTCAGCACCGCAATGTAAGAAACATTCACTACTTACAAACACTAGAAGATGGAAGTTCTAACTACGTTTCCACTGCTGGCAGGAGAGACAGTAATCACAGACCGCGTAGAACGGCCGGAATAGGCCTATATTGTACATGTACACACATTATGCATTTATTATGTAGGAGCGTGTCTTTGAAATGTAGCTCTTGAATAAACGTAAAAAATAAAATTTTTGCAAAGTGTTTTAACAAGAAACCTTTTTTAAGTTAAGCATATTTGTCTTAGGTTAGCTGCTTCGTATCTACTATCCCTGATTTTCAAACTGCGACTATCCTTTTCACCTCACATTGTGTGTCACAATTTACATTATATTCTAACTATTCAGAGAATATATTCTAGACAAGTTCTTCTTTTGTATTTGTCCTACTTTATCCTGAATTACTTTCTTCATAAACTCATTGAGCCGACGTATGTTTCTATATTCATGTTTAATCTGGTATCCAAGTCACTTGATCGAATTAATAAATTAATTTACCTTCAATAATCCGCCTTGTGACTTCTTATAAATCTCTTTTATTACGCGTTTCGGAGACTATGCTCCATCTTCAGATAGTAAAATTAAAAACAAAATTATATCACTCTTACGAGATCGTTGAATAATATAAAATGTCAATTTGCATATGAACTGTACGCGATGTTGGGTGCGCACCCGTTCAAGTTCAATCTGCTACTCTTGAACTTTAGCAGATTGAACTTGAACGGGTGCGCACCCAACATCGCGTACAGTTCATATTGTAATGTCGTATTTTTTCTATTATTATAATAATTGTATTCTAAATATAAATCTTACCCTTCAATGTTATTATATCCTGTAGCTCCAAGTTGTTGGTGCCAATGTTATATGTAACGTGAAATAAAAAATTTAACTTGTATTCAGTCTTGTCTTATTTTCAATAAATTTTATTATTCTTTTCTTTTATATTCTGACATTTATCACCATGCAATGCTCTTCTCTTCAGTTAATAGCTCCTTTAGGTTCGATAACATAAAAACTCTTTTTCAGGGTTAATAAAAAAATTAAAGTCGATGTACAGTCAAAGTCATACATATGATAGAAAATATAATAATTACCGGTATAAATCGGTTTCGGTAATGTGATGTTGTGTATATGTGTTGGGTCATGGGTTCTTTGGATTATACAAAAGAAACAACTTAATCTAACCAAAATACAGTAATATAGTACATTGAGAAAATAAAATTAATAATCATAATGTTTATAGTGTTTTTGTTATATCATTTCACTGTTCTAGTGCTTTAAATTGAATAATTATTGAACAAATGTATGTCTCAGCATAACAGAACAATCTCACCAAATTGTAGTTTAGTTTACAGATTATTTTCTTGTTAGAATTCTTCTGGCCTTCAGTTTTCCGTATATTATATTAAGCCATTATACTTCTCATTATTTCCGGAGTTTTCCTTCATTAATTTACTGTGTGACATTTTTTTTGTAGAAAATGTTCAGCTTCATATTGTATCTGTTCTGGCTTATTTTCCAAACTCAACAACAATAAGATTCCTTTTAATCTCTAGATTCACTTAGTAAAGCTCTTGGCTCCACTGTTTTATGGGTCACTGGTTTGTTTGTATAACCTATAATTAACATGATTCATTTGAATCTTATTTTTACTCGTCCCTGATGCACATAATTAGTTTCAAGGGATATATTCCATTAGTTTTAATTATTGTACACCTTTTTTAATTTTATTATATTAGCTATATAGTTGTTTTATATAAATTATATGTGTTATTCACTGTTTACATTATAACCAGGCCTATTTCCTATGCACTTTCGCTATACACTTTTTTTAACGTTAATCACCCTTATTTTCGTTATTTTCACTTTCTTACGTTAGGTAGTTTGTGATTATTGTTTAATAATATTTTAATTGTTTTTTAATATCACTTACAGTTCGTAGTGCAATTACACAAAATAACTGCTTGAGGTTCGCAGACCTCTCTATAGTTTAATAGGCTTATACAATAACAAATGTGTTCTTACTTACTTCCTAACTTGTTAATATTTATACACTATATTTCTATTTATTAACAACTATTTACATTTTTATTATCATTCGATCTTCCCTCCTGGGTGTAGTAGTCATAGTCATGTCGTCTGATAGTCTTGTCATTGTCATTAAACTAATTAATTAATAAGTTTTCATTTCCTATTTCCATTGTATGTACTTATTATAATATTTCACTTTTGTTTTTTTATTACCTTTTACTCCTTGACATTATTATTTATTTTTAAATAGTTAAATTTTATTTTCATTTCTTTATTTGTTAACTTGATTTTATAATTCTTTGTATTTTATTTATAAGGAAGAGTGCGTTTAGGCATAATTCATAACGAATTTTGATGATTAAATTATATTTATTCTAGGGCATAATCTTGTTATGTTACAATATGCAAACTGACATTTTTTATTATTTAACGATCTCGTAAGAGTGATATAGTTTTTTTTTATTTTACTTTCTGAAGAAGGAGCATAGACTCCGAAACGCGTAATAGAAGAGATTTATAAGAAATCACAAAGCGGATTACTGAAGGTAAATTAATTTATTAATATGCTTCCAAGTAGGTGGGCACTTCTCCTTTTCAAATTCTTAAAAAAGCTTCTGTTCTCTTGAATTCTCCGGAAAACGTCTCCACTCGTAAACATTCTCTGTAATATCTCATCATTATCTGTTATATAAAAACTTCCCTTCCAATCTAGGCAAATCTGCTTTCCTTCTTCTGTCGTCCACAATTTACTTCCATACAAACAACGCTGCAAACACAACTATTTAACAAATTCTTCGTCACGTTTAAACTGATATTGTTCGATGAAAACAAATTCTTCCTATTACAAAAAGCATGCTTACCTTAATTATTAATTCTGCCTGGAATTCACTATAGCATATAAACATTATAGCGTTATAGTATTTAAAGCATAAACAAAACTAGGGGATGGCAAACGGATTTTGAGATAATCACCATGTTTCTCTTATTTGTAGACGGCTTGGGACGGAACATTTTTTGTAAATTAGTGTTACATATAATGTTACAAATGTTTAAAATATTGGCATTACAGTACATATGAGTAGAAACATTATGAAGGAATAAGAAAAGTTTATTATTAGACATAAACTAACATAAAAGGATAAACATGTCCAGACTAATTGTCTACAATACAGAGAGTGGCCATAATATTATACGTTTATAATAACTGATTGCTGTACCAAAATGTCCAGACATCGCTAAAGGAAAGAAACACAACAATCCCATACAATGAAATTATTCACGGGCGTTGTATGGGGGGTGGGCAATCAAGCGAGCGTTTACACTGGGTTAGAGTAATATCTGTCAGTGTTAGAGACGATACAGACACTACTTTGACAATCCTGTGAGACTGGTTTTCATCTCTCTCTGTCTGTGTCTCTCTGTCTGTCTGTCTGTCTGTCTCTCTCTCTCTCTCTCTCTCTCTCTCTCTTTCTCTCTTCCTATCAATTTATGTCTCTCCTCTCTGTCCCGCTTGTACTCTTGTATTCTATTCGCCTCTGCAGGCATCGGTAGTCCTACAACTCACAAAAGTTGTTGCTTCTACCCACTAACACTGCTATTAATAGATGGCTATTTTCTAGGCATATATCCTAATTCACTGTATACTTAAAATGTGCGAAGTAAAAATACGTTTCTATAAGTATGGAGTACTGCATTGTTACTTTTCCACGGATCCATCACTATTTTCGAGAATATTGCTACCAATACAGTATCATTTATGTAATTCAAATTCCTCACGTTATTAGCGTAATTACTGTTTCTGTATTACATCATTTACGTTATTGCAATATTTGAAATAAATTAATTTACACAATAAATTATTATATTGTAGACAAATGTTTTTGTTACTCAACACCTTATACGAATTTAGTATAAGAAACTGATACGATCCTTAGTAGGAAAAAATATTCCCTGTGTTCTGATCATTTGATTTCGGTAAACTTTGTAAGTTTTAGAACTTCATTCATACGTTTATGTTACATTTGCCGATAATTCAGAGCAGCTGTAAACAAACAAGAACGATTCTGATTGGTCTAAAGTTATGTGAATAAAATTTGCTTTAGCCGAACGGAACCATGACGTCCGTATATTGTAAATGCAGAAGACGTAAGTTTCGGTATTGCACGTGGCCTATGTATATTAAACTAATACACGTAACAAGTATGTCACTAAAAACTTCAAAAAAAGAGATTAAAACTGTTGCGCCTAGAGTAGGACTACTTTCACAATACCTAGATTACTGTTAAAGCTTGTATTTCTTTCTTTATTTATTTTATTTTGTTTACCATAGTGTTGAACTGAGAGTAGATAAGAATCCAGTTCGCGTTATGCTTACACATGACAACACTTGAATATTATACTTTAAAAAGTTTTAGCTTAGTTCTCGGTAGGCTGAATTTGTCGCGGGAATTTTAATTCTTGTCACTGTCAGCAGATAACAAGATTGCCACACAGGAAAAGGGCACACCCGGCTTTACTTCATGCAAAATACTGCCTCTCCACCTCACCGGGCTCACCGTATCATCATCTCAAGTCACCAAATAAGGTCTGAACAAATTGGAAAGAAGTGGTTTGTTAGTACTATCAAATAACAAATAAAGTTTCGCTCCGATCGACTTCTACGGTAGAGAGTTCCGTCTTATACTTTATATGGGTAACTTGTGTATGTCTCACCCGTGTGTTTGGCATTTTGTTAATCTTGTAACATTGTCACCTGCGCAAATACGTACCGCGTCAGATGCACGAACACTGCAGTATTACTCTGTACAGCAATATTAATGATGTACAGGAAGCCTACTTGACACGGAGTCACAGGAACCAAAATGGATAGTAATAGTAATAAAAAAAATAGGCTATGTTTAAATATCATTAGTGGTACGGGACGCGGTATGCTGTACAGACAAAATGTGACGCTAATTAAGATGTAGCAATCACGCTACTATGAAAGAAAATTATTGAATCACAAAAAAAAAGTTTTATTTGTTTCAGTATCAGTCGTTTCCATCCTAACCGGACGAGCAAAACGAGTTCTCAGTCTTAACTCAACCGTTTGGCAACCGTTTTAAATTAACTATGTTTCTATCTATTTTGGGGGGGGGGGTATGTCTCACGATAAATTTTGAACGCATCAACCGATTTTCGTAAAACTTGGCATTCGGGTCCACAATTTTATCCAACAGAAACTTATTGTATTAGAAGATTGATCTACCTAAAAATAAGGGCCAGGAAGCATCAATGTGAGGGGGCCAAAAGTGAAAAAGTTGCAAAAGACAATTAGGGGATCAAATTAAAGAGAATTGTAACCACAATCTAAATATTATATTCCCTTTGAAGATTTCAAACTGTTGTATGTTAGGGCCTAAAAGTGGGTTAAAATTCTGATAAAATAGTAATAATTTATGTGGGGTATTAAGCTAAAGAGAAATTTAACGAGTATCTTATGTCATGTTAAGTTCTGCAAATTTAAAATTTTGTGTGGGAAAGAGAACAACACGAAAGAGATCAACAAGTCTGACAAGGATTTGACACCCAAATACAAATAATCTAAATTTATATTGTTTATTGTATAATTATGTACTCTGCACTTGTTATATTACTAATGAAATCGTTAAATAAGGGGAATTTCTGTATTTTTTCTATATCTGAAAAATTGACCTAATAAAAAAAATTTTGGGTACTTCGTTGTGAAATAGTAGTGGGCTCAAGGAGCTTATTAGTATACACTATTTTGAAATTGGTAGCCTAATTAAAATGTTATAAATATCATGTAAATAGAATGGTCGTTTTCTTTAACCTGTTTAACTAGCCTTTCCATATACAAAACTATTATATTGACAGGACAACTTTCATAATGAGGAATTCTCCCTGTGTCCTCGGAGGTCCGATGAGCAACCAGTTGGTATAGGCTGACTCTTGTTATTTGGTTGCTTTTGTCTTAGAAGCAAATAAAATACTTATCGAACAACCACAAAACGGTAAGGTGAAATAGTTGTATTTAAGGTGTTGGAAAGTACCATATAATATATACCATATAATAGAGGGGATGGGTGACGTCTAATGAAGAAGTTCTTATACTAGGTATCTCATTTCTGGCAGCCATTGGACACGCTCCAGATGCTGCAAATAAGCCACGGGTGCAAAGACACCCCGCATCAATAATGCAATGTAATGCAGGTATCTCACGATATTATTTGCACGTATGCATATATATTTAACATAGACACAGGTATCAGAATCATCTGAAGTTACAAAAATATATATTATATGTTGACTCCAAAATTTGACCATCCGGACTCGATTTGCAAGAAAATGAAAAAGAAAAAACAGATAACTATGTAAATATTACACTATTCCCTAATTATGTTAACAAAGGTAATGGGTTAAACTACTTGTATAATCAAAAACAAGTATATAAAAGATACAAGTAATTCACCACATTAACGAGATTTTAGAATTAAGACTGTTGTAAACAAACATGAAAAAGTTAGAACTGACAAAGAATTCTGCAACAGGAAGGGAGCACATAGGCCTACTCTACCTTCCCACTACCCAATTTGCGACAACGCAGCGTTCGACAGCACAAACATACGCATTATTTCAACAAGCCAGATGCTCGTATACGTTACATCATTATTTTCGTTGTTGTATGTTCCACGTGAGTACATTCGTCCGCGTTTTTGCAGAACAGCCAAAGGATGAGTAGATACACACACAAAATATTCGTACTTGTACGGATTTCACAAATCCGCTCATGATGTAGATAATCCGAAAGAAGTTTACATTCAATATGTAAAATTACAATAGAAGTGTATAGAAACTTTAAATAACATTCTTTGAAAAAAACTTTCCGAAATCTAAATGTACTTTAAACCAAAGAAATTTTTTTAAATATAATGTACAATTAAGTAAAGTGAATATATATTTTATAATTTATCTATTAAATTTATGATGCAACACGAAAAGTATAATATTGTTACGTTAAGAAAAAAAGACAACTACGTGACTTTTCACACGCAAGGTGGTTCGAGACCAGCGCTCCAGTCGTCTGCTGTTTATTCTACCGCATTCAGTCGGCGCAGTGTGTCAAGTTCGTGCACTGCCCGGACTGACATTACAAGAAATGAAAAAGAAGAAGCAGATAAGCATATAAATATTATATTATTCCCTAACTGTGATAACAAAGGTAACGGTTGAAACTATTTGTTTATATATTCAAACAACATGTATATAACAGCTACAGGTAACTCATAAGAGTATAACAGGTAAATTTAACAGTAAATTTAGAGAAAAGTATCATCATCATCTTCACAGTACGGCAAAGGTAAAGGGTTCCGCTTACAAAGATCCTCTAGCCATCTCGTCCTGGGTCAACCCACACACCCAGGTTTGTGCTTCTACTGCACTTCAAAGAAAAGAGGTAGATTTCTCTGAAACGTCTGCGGGGTACATATAAGTGCAAACTGTAGAGAACAATTCAGTTCCACCTGGTGATATAACAAGTACTGATCAACATGATTGCAGTGGTTTAGTGGAAAGTGACAATTGTATTAATTAGTGCAAAACAGTAAGGAGGTGACATTCATTGTTGTGTATTGGACAAATTTAACTTGAATTATTATATAAGAGTGCCTTTGTTGATTTCTACCTGTTGCTTAAGTTTGTAATTAGTTACTTCATCTTGGTCAGTCATTCTGTTTTCACTGACGATCCGAGAGACCGTCGGAACGATATAGTGGTTTTAAAAATACATCAGCCAGCTGAATCTACGCTTACGTTATTAGACGTAGTCATTACTTTCGTCATGGTCATTGTAATAATCTTGACGTTCGTTGTCTTTTGATTTGAGACTCCATCGCCTAGAAATTTGTAATTTGAAATGTTTAGTCCTTCTATCTCACGTATTATGTTTCTCCTTTCTAATCACCTGAACAACCACTAATAATTAATACAATTATTACAGAATAGCCTAACAATAATTTTAAATATACTCTATTTTACATAAATTTTACAGTAAATTCAGAGAAAAGTATGATCATCATCATCTCCACAACACGGGATGGGCAAGGTGCTGCCTGTTCCGCCTTCAAAGAACCTCCAGCCGTCACTTCTGGGCCTACTCAAACACCTGTGTCCTATAACTTTGTATTTCCAGACTTGTGTGGCAAGCCTGGAATCTGAAATTTTTTTCTAAGTGTTCTTTCCACCGTTGTTTGTAATTTTTTAAAGTTTTTCATTCATTCTTCTATTGTGGCCTCATTCTTTATACGCTCATTTAGAATATCTTTTAACTCGTCTTAAGAACGCCATTTACGAAGCCTGTATTTTACTGTCTTGTTTCTTTGTTGTCGTCCATAATTCACACCCATAGAACAGTACAGGGACTGCCATAATTTTGTAAAACTTTAATTTTGTATTTCAACGTACCTTGTTTCTAAAAATACGATTGTCCCAAAGATCCTCTGAACTTACCTAACTTAACATCAATATCGTATTTCCTATCATAGCCAATATCATTTCCCAAATAATTAAAATGGCTCACCTGTTCAAAAATTCGCTCATTAATAATTATTTTACTTACTTACTAGTTCCTTGCCAGGAAATGGCATTGCCTTTGTTTTTATAGTGGAATGTTTTATATTGTATTATTAGCAATTCTGATGAAGCTTATAAACAGAGCTTCCAGTTGGGTGTTGTGGGTCATTAGAAGCTAGGGAAGACAAACCTGAAAAAAATTATTGTTTGTCAAGAGGGTAGCGCCTCCACATAAATTACCCATCTATAAGCTGGTACTCTATAATGGGGGAAATTAATTTAATTTACTCACAACTTCCAGAGAAAAGTACAAGAGCTAAATTTCTCTGAGGGAGTAAACAATTGTGGGTGACAGACATAATATAAGCCTATAACACACTCGTTAACTTCTGGTTCACTGTATAATTGTAAAAGCCGGTAACGATAGATAAGCCGAACATGTATAGAACAAATATAAAAGTATAAATGTTGGAGAAACAAGGTAAAACAAAGGAAGAGTGAAAAACAATGAAAGTAGCGCGATAAAATGAAATTGTTACCGCATTAATTTATCATCGCATTTGAATTTAATAGAGCCGTGTTAAATGAGAAACTTAAAAAACATTTAAACTAATATTACAGGGTACAGGGTGTTTATTTTGTTCGATAAACTACACTGTGTGTGAGAAAGACGACCCCATGAAAGACTTGTTAAAGAGCCGCATTGTAAAAGTAAAATAAGAACTGCTTATGTCGACGAGCTGTAATAGGTAAGATCTTAAATGCATACGCTTACAGACAGTGACTGCAATGGTAGACGTTTATAATAACTGATTGTTTCACCAAAATACCATCAAAATAGACATCGATGGAGAAAACGAACAACACAATCTCATATATTCACGGGCGTTGTATGACGGACAATTGAGCGTTTGCTAACAATGGGTAAGAGTAAATCTGCTGGTTGTAGTGACGCTATAGACACAAAACTCTGACAATTCTATGAAAATGAACGTCACAGTGATAACGATCGAGTCTTACAATCTCATTGGCTGAGCTCATGGAATTGAGTCAGTGTCACTTCTCGGTCTGCTTACCCACCCCTATCACTGGTGACAAGTAATACAGCGGTCATGTCCGGAATACCTAGGCTAGATATGTAGCAAAAGCACACCTGAACTACATACAAAACTCCGTGCGGTTGCGACCGCATGTGGTTACTAGATGGCTGACTGCTCTCTGGCGGTGGTGAAAAGTGAGTTTTCCACGGTGAGGGGACGTAACAGGCTGCACACCTAATGCATGAATGAGGAAGAAAAAGAAACGTTTTGAACGGTTTAGGTTCGGTAAATATTATAGGTTGTGGGACTTGATTATTTCTTCTTTATTCCGGTTACCGAGAGTTGAAAGTACCCACAAACAAAAATGATTTTGACTGGTTAATGGGAATAAGGTACCAGGAGCCATATGAGACCAAAACACATATTACACCATGTAAACACAGAAATTGCAAATTCTCTTATCGCAAGAGATTATGTAAAAATATTTACACCTAATAGATATGTCAGTGAAATTAAAAAAGAAATTAAAGACGGTCCACGTTTATCTACAGAGCTGTTAAGGGTCTAATTCTTGGTTTTTACTGTAATGATAAAATGAGTGTAGATAAGAATCAAGTTACACGGTAAGCTTACACATAACAATAATTGATTATTATGCGTGAACAAATTTGTAAACATTATTTTTAATTTAAAAATATTTGCTTAGTTGTTGAAAGGGCGATTTATGACTGTAGTACGTATTGTTATTATCGGTACTATCAGCAGTTAACGAGATTACCAGGGTAACCTTTAATTCCATCTCAGCAAAAACGATTATTCCTATCATACAATAATGGTGCAAATATTCCATTATTTTCTACCCTCATTCTCTGTCTGTATGTCTGAATGTCTGTCTGTCTGTCTGTCTCTCTCTCTCTCTCTCTCTCTCTCTCTCTCTCTCTCTCTCTCTCTCTCTCTCTCTCTCTCTCTCTCTCTCTCTCTATCTCTCTCTTCCCCCTTCTCATTTCCACCAGTGACATACACACACATACCAACACGAAAATTAATGTTAACCTGAAATTCTTTCAGCACTTATTAAAACGCACACAAAAAATTATTTGTTCGTCGTTTACACTGACAGTTACTGTCAGCTCCCGTACTTCTAGCGTATTCAATAATGGAAACAACAGTATATAAACGTAGCCATTTAAAAAAATCTAGCCAGTTATCAAAGCATACGTTTTAAGTCCGTTGCACCTTTGCGGCGTTTAACCTAAATATAGTGTTTATTAACGGTTAACAACAGCAGTGTTGAAACATCTGATGTAGGAGCTGAGCGGACGTGAATTATCGAATAAATTACAACAGCATCAATATGATCAATTTAATTTATCACCCACTTATCACTAAAATTATGAGCAACAGATTCCCAGATATCTTTGATTCCACTTTATTAAATAACGTTTTATCAAGGTCAATGTTGTTAAGGAGTAAACGCTTTCTTTTTACTTGTACTCTGTTAATTAATATATACCTGAAAACCTATCTCACAACTGAAACTATGTGTACAAGAAGTTTCTTGAAAAATTATCGAGATATTTATTTTATAATGTGATAAATCATATTATTTTAAAGAGAGCATTGTTCTCCTACTTTCATGTGATTATATTTTACGATACAATATAAAATTTTACGAGTTTCTAGTTTTGTATTTGCAGTTGACTATTGGGTATTCGTTGTTACTGTTGCATAATGTGCCGTGATAACAACACGTGTCCACATCATAAGAATGGGTTACATAACAAACAGGCAACATTCATATTTTCTCGTACTTTGTTTTGTTCAAATAGTTCCACTAACGACTTTTATTCGGTAAATTCTAGTATATAAAACATCATCTAAACATACTTCAGTAGAGAAACTAATAAAGTGGTGTAAACAAACTGAAACTTTTAAACTGAAAAATTTCAACACGCAATTATTTGTACCGAGACTCTAACGTACTCTGTTAGCAAATAATTAGAATGTAAATTTTCAAATTAAACACAGATTAGCAGTTAAACGTCCTGTTAACAATATCAACTCAAATTTAGAAACTAGATGTATATTATTTATGGAGTTAGATAGAACTCCAGTTTCTACCTATATATTTTGTAGTGTTATGACAACTTTGACGTCAGCATCCAACCGTCTATATTGTACGTTAACCGTAATATTTGTCTTCATGTTTTTTGTCGTTTCACTCTCTTTCATTCTTTCTGTCTAAAGTCTCTCCTGTAACGGTCTGAGTTGGTCACCAGTCTGAGTTGATCAAATGACGTCACTGGCTTATGACATCAGAGAAAAAGAGGCCCTGGTAGCTGGTTTCCGCTGTCTCTGTGTACATCTACGTTGACGAATTGGAACGTGTGGAAAAGCATTGCATTGCAAAAAAAAAATATCGGTATGGAGAACCATACATGACTTCCATGTTCTAAGATTTATATTTAAAATCATATTTTAAATATGATTTTATTGAAATGAAATATTTCCATAGAAACTACGTCTTTCTACTTATTGCTTCAGCATTAACCACAGTACTGTGGTCACTAACGTATACCACCTCACGTTTTCGCACTCGATTTTCACTGAAGATGGCAGTCGATGGCACTGCCGAAAGGTCTGGTTTTACAGAAAACATTGGACTACGGCTAAACAGCCAGGGAAGCAATTTTAACAAAAAACTACTTCTTTGTTGCCGATAACATAGTACACGTATAAAAAATTCTCCCCTCCACCTTCAACTATAATTTTTAATAATAGAAAATTACCCCCACCCTGTTCACCTAACCTCTTCATTTATAGATATTTCATCTACGTTTCTACAGTGGATTATTATGAGCTTCTTATCAGGATACTTAATTTATAAAAATTAAGTAGTTTACTCTTGTTAAATCATAAAATGTTTCAGGTAAACTACCCCTTTCTCTTAACCGATCTTCTCCAAAATCAATAGACCTTCAGTCCTCTACAATGCAGGGATGCATGCAAAAAAATATTTGATTCTGTTTGAATGTGCGGCAGTTATCGTTCGTCATAAAAAAATTACCCTTTTTAAAACATAAAGCTTTGGTGATAAACTACCCCTTTCCCTTAACCGATCTTCAACAAAATCAACAGAACTTGAGTTTTCTTTAGTTCAAAAAGGTATGCAAAAACGTAGTTGATTCTGTTTGAATTTACGGCAGTTATTGTTCGTCATATAAAAAATAACCCTTGTTAAAACATAAAGGGGTAAACTACCCCTTCCCTTAACCGATCTTCAACAAAATCAACAGACTTTGAGTTCTGTATAATTCAAAAAGGTATGCAGAAGAGTAGTTGATTCTGTTTTAATGTACGGCAGTTATCGTTCGTCATAAAAAAATTTACCCTTGTTAAAACATAAAATGTTGCAGGTAAACTACCCTATTCCCTTAAACGATCTTCACCAAAACTAACAGGTTTTGGGAACTCTACAATTCAGGGATGTATGAAAAATATTATTTGATTATGTTTGAATTTTCGGCTGTTATCGTTTGCCATAAAAAAATACCCTTGTTAAAACAAAAAACGTGGACGGTAAACTACCCCTTTCCCTTAACCGATCTTTACCAAAAACAATAGGTCTTGAGTACTCTACAAATCAGGGCCTTATGCAAAAACTTATTTGATTCTGTTTGAATTTGCGGATCTTATCATTTGCCATAGAAAATACCCTTTTCAAACATAAAACGTTCTCAGTAAACTACCCCTTCCCCTTAACCGATCGTCACCAAAAACATTAGGTCTTGATCGTCAACTCTACAATACAGGGTTGTATGCAATACATTGATTCTGTTAGAATTTGAGGCTGTAATCGTTTGCCAAAAAAAATAATTAACCTTGATAAAAAACCGTTGCAGGTAAACTACCCCTTTCCCTTAACCGATCTTCACCAAAAACAATAGGTTTTGAGTACTCTACAAATCAGGGCTGTATGCAACAAATTATTTGATTCTGTTTGAATTTGCGGCTGTTATCGTTTGCCATAGAAAATACCCTTGTTAAAACAAAACGTAGCAGGTAAACTACCCCTTTCCCTTAACCGATCTTCACCAAAAATTATAGGTCTTGAGATCTCTACAATTTAGGGCTGTTTGCAAAAGAGCAGTTGATTCTGTTTGAATTTGCGGCTGTTATCGTTTGCCATAGGAATAAATTGCCCTTGATTAAAAAGAAACCGTTGCTGGTAAACTATCCCTTCCCCTTAACCGATCTTCACCAAAAACAACAAGTCTTGAGTACTCTACAAATCAGGGCTGTATGCAAAAAATTATTTGATTCTGTTTGAATTTGCGGCTGTTATCGTTTGCCATAGAAAATACCCTTGTTAAAACATAAAACGTTGCCGGTAAACTACTCCTTTCCCTTAACCGATCTTCACCAAACACAATAGGTCTTGTGATCTCTACAATTCAGGGCTGTATGCAAAACATTATTTGATTCTTTTTGAATTTGCGGCTCTTATCGTTTGCCATAGAAAATACCCTTTTAAAACATAAAACGTAGCAGGTAAACTACCCCTTTCCCTTAATCGATCTTCACCATAATCAATAGATCTTGAGAACTCTACACTTTAGGGCTGTATGCAAAAAATGATTTGATTCAGTTTGAATTTGCGGCTGTTATCGTTTGCCATAAAAAAAATCTACTGACACACAGACACTTTTCGAAAAATGACTTTTTTTCATGTTTCGAGTGTAGTACAATCAGAATCTGGAATAATCTCGAACACGATTTTTTTTTGCCATCACCATACTTCCATTTCCTTAAGGAACATGGAAGTAAAAAGTAAAATATCGGTATGGAGAACCATACATGACTTCCATATTCTAAGATTTATATTTAAAATCATTTTCAGCCAAACAGCCAGGCTGTGTCTTACCTGCTTTTTTATTGCTGTATTAAATGAAAAATATTATATTACATTAAAATGAAAAAATTATAATTTTATTGCCTGGCAACAAAATTATTTTATTTTTAACAATTACCATTGTTTCAAAAAGTTTAAAAAAATTTTCAAGTACTTTACTCTTGTTAAAACGTAAAAGGTTGCAGGTAAACTACCCCTTCCCCTTAACCGATCTTCACCAAAATCGAAAGTCATTGAGACCTCTGCAATTCAGGGACGTATGCAAAAAATTATTTGATTCTGTTTGAATTTGCGGCTGTTATCGTTTGCCATAAAAAATACGCTTGATAAAAAAACGTTGCTGGTAAACTACCCCTTCCCCTTAACCGATCTTCACCAAAAACAATAGGTCTTGAGTACTCTACAAATCAGGGCTGTATGCAAAACATTATTTGATTCTGTTTGAATTTGCGGCTGTTATCGTTTGCCATAGAAAATACCCTTGTTAAAAAAATGTTGCAGGTAAACTACCCCTTTCCCTCAACCGATCTTCACCAAAAACAATAGGTCTTGAGAACTCTACAATTTAGGACTGTATGCAAATAATCTTTTGATTCTGTTTGAATTTGCGGCTGTTATCGTTTGCCATAGGAAATACCCTTGTTAAAACATAAAACGTTACAGGTAAACTACCCCTTTCCCTTAACCGATCTTCACCAAAAACAATAGGTCTTGATTACTCTACAAATCAGGACTGTATGCAAAACATTATTTGATTCTGTTTGAATTTGCGGCTGTTATCGTTTGCCATAAAAAATACCCTTGTTAAAAAAACGTTGCAGGTAAACTACCCCTTTCCCTCAACCGAACTTCACCAAAAACAACAGGTCTTGAGAGCTCTACAATTTAGGGCTGTATGCAAATAATCTTTTGATTCTGTTTGAATTTGCGGCTGTTATCGTTTGCCATAGGAAATACCCTTGTTAAAACATAAAACGTTACAGGTAAACTACCCCTTTCCCTTAACCGATCTTCACCAAAATCAACAGATCTTGAGAACTCTACAATTGAGGGCTGTATGCGAAACATTATTTGATTCTGTTTGAATTTGCGGCTGTTATCGTTTGCCAAACAAACAAAATTACCCTTGCTAAAAAAAAACCGTTGCAGGTAAACTACCCCTTTCCCTCAACCGATCTTCACCAAAAACAATAGGTCGCGAGTACTCTGCAAATCAGGGCTGCATGCAAAAAATTATTTGATTCTGTTTGAATTTGCGGCAGTTATCGTTTGCCATAGAAAAAAAATCTACAGACAGACAGACACACAGACAGACAGACAGACAGACAGACAGACACACAGACACTTTTCGGAAAACGACTTTTTTTCATGTTTTGAGTGTAGTACAATCAGAATCTGCAATAATCTCGAACACGATTTTTTTTGCCATCACCATACTTCCATTCCTTAAGGAATATGGAAGTAAAACAGTCGCTCTGAGACGTTTTTAAAGTGTGGTTGACTACGTTCGGCTAAATCGTGTCTTTAAACATCGTCGCTTTGTTATAAATCAACGATATTATTATTTTGTTGTTGTGTTATATTAGTATTTGTGTTTACAGTGTTTTAAGTATCTTACTTAATATTCGACAGTTGTTCGTATTTTGTTTGCATATTCAGATCTCAGTTGGGATAATTAAAATGAGGGTTTTCGAAGGAGGAATAACACCGCTGGATATACAAAGGTTTTTAATTACTGGAGCAATTCCTGAAAAGTGTACAAAATCGTATCAAAGTAGAAACTTTAAGAGACAATGTAAACTTTATGTTATTCGTGACAATAAACTGTTTTATCGTAAATGTGACAGGCTAAGAAGTACAGAAAAATTAATAGAAATTGTTCACGACGATAATAAAAAAAAAAAATTGATGGGCGTAGCCCACAAAGGTGCTGATACTAGCAAACAAGCGATTGGTATGTCTGCACATTGAGGAATTAATAGCACCGTGGACATACTTTCACAACGGTACTACTTTAAAAATATAAAATTAAAGGTGACAGATTTTGTAAAAAATTGTGAAGTGTGTCAGAAAGTTACACCTCCATGGGTGTCTTGTGTACCCGAAATGAAGCCAATTCCTGTTCCTAAGAGAGTCATGGAACAAATTGGAATAGATGTTATGCAGTTACCAGAAGTGCAGGGCAAAAAATACATAGTGGTGGCAGTAGACTACTTTTCAAAGTGGGCTGAGGCGAAAGCCCTTAAAAATAAGACTGGCATTGAAGTGGCTAAATTTATTTATGAAATTATATGTAGACATGGTTGCCCTAAAATACAAATTAACGATAATGGTCGCGAGTTTGTAAATGAAGTTTCTGAAGAATTGCATAAACTGACGGGGACAAAACAAAGATTAACATCACCCTACCATCCACAGGCTAATGGATTAGTAGAACGTCAAAATAGGACAATAAAAGATAAACTGAAAAGAACTTTAATGGAAAACATTAATAACTGGCCTGATGTTCTCGAGAGTGTATTGTTTGCGTACAGAACATCTAGACACAAAACAACAGGATTTTCACCTTTTTTTATGTTATACAACAGAGAACCAGTTTTACCATTAGACCTTGTTGATGAAGATAATTTGACCGATGAAGACGAGGAGTCTCTTCAGGTAGCTGAAAAAACAACGGATGTTCAAGAAGTAGAGGAAGATATTGTCGAAGAAAATAAAGAAATGGAAAGAAAATTACAAAAAATATTAGAAGTGAAAAAAGTAATTGATGAAGCAGCATTAAAAAATATCAGAAGAGCTCAGATTAACAGAAAAAGCAATTTGACGAAAGACATACAATAACAAAGAAAATGGAAATAAAACCTGGGAGTAGAGTTTTGGTAAAAAATGTGACAAAATTCAAAAATAAATTAATGTTTACTGAACTTCCATGGAGTGGACCATTTACAGTTAACATAGTCTTAAGAAACGAGTATTGTATATTACAAGATGAAAGTGGCAAAGTGAGGAAAAAGAAAGAACATGTAAAAAACTTGAAAATTTTCTACAATCTAAATGATGATAAATCTGATGTGGAGGTTTCTGGTGAGTGGTGTGAAGTGATTTTTTTTTATGATCCGGTTGACGTAGAGTGGCAAATGGAAAAGTGTAAAGTGTTGGGTCTGTCCTTTGAAGGACAATGCACATGTATTAGAATCGGTCATAAATTAGCACTTGCAAAACCACACGGTGTGAAGAAAATTGTGGGTGACGGAAATTGTTGGTTTAGGGCAGTTTCCTACGTAATTACTGGCAGTGAAGGTTATCACATGGACGTTAGAAACATAGTTGTCAATTATATGGACAATGAATTGAACAACAACCG
Source organism: Magicicada septendecula (assembly GCA_034769895.1). Taxonomy (NCBI): domain Eukaryota; kingdom Metazoa; phylum Arthropoda; class Insecta; order Hemiptera; family Cicadidae; genus Magicicada; species Magicicada septendecula. The sequence goes on along the minus strand of CM068367.1, from coordinate 476,227,442 downwards.
AGCCAATGATTTATTTAAAGGTAGGACGTCACTAAAAAATATGATAAAAGAAGGCACATGGGCAACTGAAAGTGAGATATTTGGAACTGCATCACTTTTGAATACAAACATTTTTGTGTACACAAAGATAAACTCAAAAAATGGAGAGAAGTGGGACTGGCAGTTACTTACAGCAGGTGCTTCAGCAAATTTAAAAAAAAGTGAAATTCCAAGCCAAAAATATATATACATTACAAATGAAAGTGGTTGTCATTATGAAGTTGTTATTTCAGTTCATGGAATGGGTGTAGTTTAAGCAATACCTACGTGTCTACAGAAACGTAAGTAGGCTACTATACTATTATTTTATCTCTTACTGTATATAAACTGTAATGAAAACTAAAGACATCTTTTTATAGTGTAAATAATAAATAATTTTGTTTTTATTGTTTAAAATTAATTAATTCATACAGCTTTAAACAATTCGTTAAAACGAATTTTAAAAAGATTAATTATTATGGCAACTTAGAAAGTTACATAAATTTAGTTTCATGAAACAGATAGAAACTAATTTTGTACTGAGAATCCCCGAAATACTCCACTCTGTGCAAGCCGAAACATAACATTTATTGCATACTGCAAAAATATTTTTGCTATTAGTCTTGTCTTTCTGATTGCATATAATTTACTTTAAGGAATAATGGTTAACACACAAACTAAGTTATTTTTTCATTCAAGTGAGTTTACGTTAAATTCGAATACTTTTAATCCTATAGTCGTTTAATTCTACAAGACCGAAGTAAGTGACAATAAAAGTAAGCGACGATATGACCATCCAATTTTGAATGCTTCATTCGCCGTGTTTAAAGATGAGCTTCTGGAATTTGGAGCTACCAACCACGAAAACATCAGCTCGCACAGTTCGGCGAAATTGGTAAGAAACCTGGAACATTTACTCTGAAATAATTAAGAGCGTGAAGGGGCGCATATACAGGGGGGGGAATGGGACCGGACCCCACCCCACAAGGTCGACAGTTGACAAGAAATTTTGTTAATCTCCTAATTTTTAAGCTGTTTTATTAATTTCACAGCTGTATACGCTAATACAGTAGTACCCCTTTTTTAAATAGAGGTCTAAAAACAAATTTATTACACAGAATATGCGTGTACGTTTGAAATATGAAATATAGGAAATTCAAGTAAGTCAATAAGTATCTTATAAACAATGTTGCAATAGCGCTTATTACTTCCATATTCCTTAAGGAAATGGAAGTATGGTGATGGCAAAAAAATCGTGTTCGAGATTATTGCAGATTTTGATTGTACTACACTCAAAACATGAAAAAAAGTCGTTTTTCGAAAAGTGTCTGCGTGTGTGTGTGTCTGTCTGTCTGTCTATCTGTGTGTAGATTTTTTTCTATGGCAAACGATACCTGCATCTTCGAAGAGTTGCTAGGCTCAGTTGGGGAGGCATCAATGGAGGCATTTGAGAATGAAGAGGAAGCAGGAGAATTCGAGGATGATAGAGAGGAGTTGGTGCCATCCTATGACGAGGTGTATGAAGCTCTAGAAAAGCTTAAAAATAACAAGGCAGCAGGTTCCGATGGTTTACCAGGGGAACTATTAAAGAGCGCAGGAGGAGATTTCATAAAGGAATTTGCCCATCTCATAGAGCGAATATGGCTGGAGGAGGTAATGCCTGATGAGTGGAACAATGGGGTGGTGTGTTTAATACATAAAAAGGGTGATCCGCTCATATGTAAAAATTATAGGGGCATCTCTCTACTTAATGCAGCGTATAAGGTATTGTCCAACATCATATTTTCTAGGCTGCTTCCCTACGCTGAGGAAAACATAAAAGAATATCAATGTGGATTCACTAGGAATAGGTCAACAACAGACCAAATATTTACACTAAGGCAAATCCTAGAAAAAACGTTGGAATATGGAGTGGCCACTCACCATCTATTTGTGGATTTCCAGTCGGCATATGATTCAATCAACCGGAAAATGCTATATAGAGCTATGAAGGAATGAAGGAGTTGAATATACCATCTAAGTTGGTGCGTATGGTTGGAGTAGTTATGTCCAATTCTAAGTGCCAAATAAGAATACAATCAAATCTATCTAACTCCTTAAAAACATTGAATGGGTTGAAACAAGGAGATGCCTTAGCGTGTCTGTTGTTCAACATAGCTCTAGAAAAGGTCATCAGGGATTCAGGAACTAGCGGACACATATTTCACAAGGAGGTACAGCTTCTGGCCTATGCCGATGACATTGACGTCATAAGTAGGTCTGAATCTGGCTTAAAGGAAGCCTTTCGGGAACTGTAGTTGTCCGCTAAGGCTATGGGCTTGGTTATAAACCAAAGCAAAACCAAATATATGGTTGTAGGTGCCAACACTCGTGCCCTGTCCCTACGCATTAACGATTATGAATTAGAAAAGGTTAGCACGGCAGGTCCTTCTGCGACTGCACCCAAAGCGCGCCTCTTTAAGTGTTTGTTGAATTGTTACACTGCTGAAAACAGATTACTCAAGTATGAATGTGTAGTCTAAACGAAGGAATGATTAAACAAACAACGCACACTACCTTGGACAGGCACAGAGACAGCGGAAACCAGCTACCAGGGCCTCCTTATCTGTGATGTCATAAGCCAGTGACGTCATTTGATCAACTCAGACTGGTGACCAACTCAGACCGCCACATCTCCAACAAACTCGTTTCCTTTACATTTTTTTAAATCCACATATAGTTCATCTGTTCTTCGTGCTCCTCTTATGTACGTTTTTGTTCTTTCTTTCTGAATATGTTTCTATTTTTTTACTTACAATTTTATCATTAACAAATTACTATTAAGCTTTGAGAATTACAAAGTTACAAGAAAAGTAATTTTGCATACTACGAAACCTATTAATTTTTAGATAACCTATATGTAGCATGCATGCGCAGTATAAAGGCAAGAGAGAAAGACAAAGATGTAGAGAGTTTAAAACACATCTTAAGAAAGTTACCAAATTAAATTATTTCTATAATTAATTTGTATACCATATCTTTTCTTTTGAAATATAAATGTCTATAACCTGAAGTCAATATATTGACTGTCTTCATGTATTTGCTATGGTTTACTTCTTGGCTACGCTTTATACTTTATACAAGCGTATAAAATATTAAGTATGCTTTGTAAGTGCAGAAATGAAAATAAAGTCACAATATTGTTATGTGTATCTAATTCAAAAGAATCAACTCCTTACCTGAACCTGCTGTCAACAATAGATATTATATTGAATCTAACATAGCATATAGCAAGGATGTTTGCTTAATCGAATGGATTTGATTAAAGTTGCGTTGTGGGTAAATTGAACACAGATTCCAATATGTGTAAATAAAGGGTTCAGTATTTATTTTCGATACAATAATTCTCTCTCGCCCTCTCTCCATTCTCTCTATAGATAAATAAAAGACTGCGGCGGTCTAGTGACTTAACGTTTTGCCTCAGCTTCTGTACACACACAGAATCATGACCAAGCAGCACGATGTAGTCAACCTACTGGAGGGGATGTCAAAGCAGGAGCTCTTCCTGTAGCTCAAAACTCAACATCATTGCGGGTCGTCTCTGCACATAAACCGGACTATGATAGAGTATAGAAATGGCAACACGATCAGATCTGACGGCGATAATTGGGTCAAAAATTTAAATAATTCCTGTTAAGATAAAAAAATAATTTAGTCAGCCTAATATGTACAATACCAAGGACAACGGGACTTCTAAGGCAAAACGAGACAAATAATCTCTCTAATGGTCCTCAAAAAGATCAGTAACCCTTATAATAAACTTTTCCATCGTGGCTTGCAAGAACCAAAACCGAGTATAAAATAATAATTCTTTACAAAAAAACATATTTATTCCCCAAAAATATTTTAAAAATTCATATTTAAATGTTTCTTCCTTCAATAATTTGCTCCAGTCATCTGTGACCATTTGTTCTTTTATTCTCCAGGATAATTTTGGTTTTTCCTTTCTAGTTCTACGTTTGGATACCAATATTTTCTTTCTTTATCCGTCGGCCTGGGTCTAATTTCCTCACCACTTATTATAATACTCTCTTTTCTTATGTTTAATTTAATGTGCGTCTTCAATTATATTTCGTATTTTGATTTTCTCAGTCCGTCTAACTGTTCTACAACTTGTAAAACTTAATTTTATTTTGTCCTACTTCCTTCAAAATCATACTTTCTACTCTGTGTAAATTATTCTTAATAAACAATTTTCTACTACACAGAAGAAAATTACTATTATATCTGCTACGCTTAAGAAAAAATTTACTGCGCTATAAAGTGGGACCGTGTGGCCTAATGGATAAGGCGTCGGACTTCGGATCCGACGATTGCAGGTTCGAGTCCTGTCACGGTCGTTAAATTTTTTAGTTACAGCATTCACATACAATTTTGTATTAAAATATTTCCATACTACGATTAATTGCGATTATCAAAATTTTTAATAGGGCTATTGTTAACATAATATACTAATAAAAATACATGTTTTTAAATTACAGTATATTTCTTATTTAAGTCTACTTTTATGTGGTTCTGCTTTGACATTAGATCAAGCGAAAGACGCGTCTACACAGCTTATCTAAACTTTATTAAAAAAGCTTGATTATTAACAAATTTTAAAATTGTTAAAGCGTGATAATGTTGCCGTGATCACTCTACACGACAGTTGCTAACTTTTTACGGTATACAAAATATAAATTTTTTTAATGTTTTAATATAAAATTAGTTTTTAAAACTGATCTATACAAGTCCGAAGCTTGGGACTAGTGGTGCGTAAAGAGAAGAGAATTAGTAAGAATCTTGTTAAACACCAGGGTTCATTTGGTTCGGATAATTATACCGTCTAAAGGAGGAAGTGTCCAGATGAAGAACTGGCAACGGCAGAAAAAGACAAGCAGAGTAGAGCATCAAATTGTCCAAAAGCAGAAGGTCTCATCTTGCAAGCACAATTTTGACTGTCAGGTTTCATGTAAATGTGTACCTTATGAAATATTTAAGCTCTTCATAAATATTCACACTGCTACCACGTGTAAAAATAATATAAAATATTCAAAATTTGGTTTCGATTCCATTAGAAAAGGCATAAACAAGGTAATCCCCACTTCCCTCTACCCGTCAGCCTTGTTATGCACAGCATAATCACAGATTTTAACAGCAAGAAAAGTTATCATATCGGAGGTCACAACGTCAATGTAATACGATGCCGTCTAAACAGTGAGGATAAGTTGTAGAGACTCTTACATCAGGGTAACAGATTTTGCAGAAGTTTCGGGCCTAAAATAACAGCTAAGGAATCTAAATGCATGATCATATATCTGCATAATTCTAACTAATGGTGAACAATAAGATCATAGAACAGAATAAAAAATATTAATAAAAGACGTAGGTGATAGGCCTATATTAACAAATTATGGGGCAACCAATAAAGAGATTAATGACCAAATTACTAAATACGGCTGATTAGATAGGTGCTTGACACACACTCCATTTAGCAAAACAAACGGCTGAGGATACTAAAGTAAAAATATATGTCAGTAATAAGATCAATAATATAAGTTTATATGGCGCAATGAAAAGTGACACAGCGACAACAGACATAACAACGGTAGGCCTAGTAAGAGATAACGGTATCTAAACCTCTCGTACAGGTGGTGAGTAATTGCCTCTAAATATTTAACGATATGTTTTAACAACCACAATTTCCCCTGGTATGACTTAGAGGAATTATAATGTGAGAACAATATTGGCTGTCGGCTGTGAACAAGTGAATTCTCATGTCAACAGAATAAACTCTAGTACAATGAGGTAGTTTCAGTGACGTGTGTTAGTGCGAGGGCAGCCAAGCGCGAGATTACATTTTGTCAGCTTTTACTATACTGCATCGATGTATACTAGTCGTATATGGATCGCGTGCTGCATTCACTGAATTCGGTCCGGCCCCTGTACCAGTGGTAGGCAAGAAGTGGGCAAGAACACTGCGTACACTATATACTGTACCTGTACAAAGTCTGACTTTTCTGCTTTGTTAGAGCTTTTGTTGCTTTAGCGGAGCATATTTTGCTTTAAATGGTATAGCTGTGTCATTTTAACAATTAATGACTCCAAAGTGGCAGGGTTTTAATGAGTTCTTTTCCAAAATGAACACATTTGTTTCACTGTAAAATTTCAGTCTTCTGACGCATTATTTCAGTTTGTCGCTAAGTTCTGTTGCGTTCATAAAAAGTTCTGTTGCGTTCTTATTTATGAACATTTAATGTTGAAGCCAGACGAATAAAGATAAGAATAAGGGAAACAAAGAATAAAAGACGTGAGCCGTAAACTTTAAAATGTTTATTGCGTAAAAAAAACTGGGGATATACGCTCGCCATGGTCGTTAAAGTGTTCAATTAGCAATGATAATTTACATTAAATTTTTTATATTTATTTAATTAGCTACGTATTAACTGTATAAAAATTGTTTACATTAAACATTACTAAATAATACAAATTTATTAAACTTTTGGCAGACACCAAGCTTAGAGAAGGTAGCGGCAGTGGTTCTTTCCTTAGCAATATAATAGCACAAGATTTTATAAAATAATGTCCCTATTAATTTGATAAGTTTCACTTCACGGCTGTCTTAAGAAAAATCATTGTTTGAAATATGTTTTCTAAACACTGTGCCGGCAAATATTTGCAAGCTGATATAATCATTTTTTTAGTATTAAGTTTACTGTCAGATATAATCAATAAATTATACATGTATTTTGCAATCTTTAAAACGTCCGATGCGCTTTTACGCCTATTAATTTTCCGCTTGACACAAAGACAGTAATATGAGTGTAGACGCTCAAGTTATTGTCATCTGTTATCAGTCAGGCAAAATTAAAAACAAACTGTTATAATAATAAAATCTTCATAACCACAAATTTTCAGTAGAACTGTCTCAAATGTAATATAAGGTGTCAAAACAAGTGTATTACTAACTGAATGACTCGTTTAATACACGTGTTAACTTAGTGCCAAACGCGTTATTGCCCACCATTGTGTGGGAAGCTGTACGTGCTTCGGACCGTTTTCTGCCGTTCACTTTGCCTGTCAGCACGCGATCCATATAGTATACATCGATGCTATACTGGCTTCACATCCACATCAGTAATGTAACATAAGGATGAGATTGCTTTGCGCCAAGTCATGAGTCTAATATTACCACGGTTACTGGCGGTATAGGACTATTCTCTCTTCATGTGTGAGCGTGTAATAGGTAGGCTGTATGAGTGTCAGTGCTTTTATGTCGGACTGAACGATGTACGGGGAAAGGCGTGGAGGTAAATTGCAACATCGTTTTAGTGTCTAGAAGAATATCCGAAATAGCCACACCGTATATCAGATAGGAAAAGAATCAGATCACAAAGGATGAACGTAAGTAAATTGCCACGTCACAACCGCACAGGACTGCTGGTTTGTGTTGTTTGTGTTCTAGGCTACTACCGTTACGTGCCGTTCAAAAGGGTTATTACCCAATTTGGTTTTAGATATTGCAATAACTCTATCCTGCTAAATATTTCCTTTCGGTTTAAAGCCTCACACACAATTTCACAAAGTAAGCATCAAAAGCCATAGTTCCACCATATTCTCTACGAAAAACTTCAAAAATTAGCATTCTAATGCGAAGAATAAAGGAATACAGGCAGAACTGGAAGCCCTATGTGGAACGCATGATAGACACGCGTATTCCTAAACAAGTGTTTGAATATTATATAGGCCAGTGGGGACGATAGATCGTGAAAGACTCTGAAAAATGGTCAGAGACTCTGTAAAGTCGGAACAGGCTATATAACTCACGCCATGTAGTGAAGAAGAAGAATCTGCGAAATATTTTAAAAGTCTATTGCTGTTTGTATAGTACGTTTTTCACTACGTTCAAGATTTTAAGGGTGTTTAATTATAATATAAACATTATTGAAAATGTTTTATAATAACTTAAACACAAAGGCGTAAAAATAATAATTATGTAATAGTAATAATTAGTCATAAGCCATAAGCCATAATTCGTAAACAAAAAAAATAGTAATGGATATTAAACACAGTAGCGTAAATAATATCTGTTCCTAGTGGAAGAGGATAAGACTTCAAGGTTGGATCCCCTCATTTTCTTCACGGAAAAAGAGAAATCCAGGAGTCTTACCATATAATTTTACGAATATTGGATTATAAATAATTTCTGTACACACACAAAGTATTATTTCTCGTGTCCAGAACTCTGTACAGTTGATTATTAATTTATAAATTATTCAAATTTTTGTAATTTTTAACATTGTAAGTTTATGATTTATTACTTCCATTTTTACTTGAGAACATCAATTATTGTTTTTCCAAAAGTGTAATTATCCAAAAAATTAATTATATTTTCATTGAACACCATATTTATAGGTACTGTCACCAGAACAAAATCAGGATACAAAGACATATTGCTACAAGTATTTCATAAATTTTTAAATATTTTATCAGGCACATAATATTGGGATATTACGGGGCTATATGAATGAGCCTACTTTTTCCAGAAACAAAACAATTTTGTTTTTAAAATTAACTTTATGAGAGTTTCTTTCGGCTCACTTTGAGTTACCCAAAACTAATTGACATCGGTATCGGCGGCCGGATAAGTTAAAAGCTGTCTATAGGCTTACTTTACATTGGTTTGTTCAAAAACTTTGGTACGCAACGAATTTATAAAACGTGTTTACACAATTATATGGGGAAAACCCTGACTTACTCATTTACCCTGAGGAAAGCAGGGGAGCGGTGGAACCTTTAAGCTATGCTCATCACCCCCCTCCCGGAGCAGTTCCTAGTTCCGCCACTCGTGAGTACTATAGTTCTGTCCCATTTCCTGTAGGCCTCTAGTAACCTTTGTTTCTGCTGTGTATTTAGCATTCTGTTAGACGTGTAATGTAAAATACAGGTCGTCCGAATCTCACTTAACATAGGCCTAGTCTTTGCCATAGCTAATATCGTTTTCAAGATAGTCACTCAATTGTTACTGATTTTGTATTTCTTTTCTAATTAATATCTTTTGGTTCTTACCGATTCTTTGCCTTGAAATGCAAAGTTTTCATACTTGTATAATACTTGCATGTACTTTCATTTTTGCAGTAACGATAGCCTGTCCACATTATAGGCCTACTGTTCACACATCTCATTGAGTTTAAAATCGATTTTTATTAAAATCGGTCGATTATATTGTAGGCATATCTGGTGTCGCTTTATTCCACCCCTGTAAAAACAGTTAGGCCTATACGTGTAAAAACAAAAATGCTGCATTTTGTTCTCTCTCTCTCTCTCTCTCTCTCTCTCTCTCTCTCTCTCTCTCTCTCTCTCTCTCTCTCTCTCTCTCTGTCACTCCTTCTCTCTCTGTGCGCGCCCACAGGCCCACACGCACACACACATGCTCGCACACGCACGCACGCTCACATGATATTATTTAAAAAAAATTTAATTCGTATTTTAGGCTTTCAAAATTATTCAGTTTATAATAAGACAAACACGTAAATTTCATTTGTTACATAATCTTTTTTGCACTCACAGTTAGGCCCTACTTTCAGCTTCCGTACGATAAAACTTCATCTAAATTGTCTCCAGTACAAAAACTAATAAAACTGAGTAAGCAAACTGAAATTTGTGCACCGAGACTTCAATATATTCTTTTAACAAATAGTTAATATTGATAATAATATTATCGTAAATTTGAAAACGTAAATTTTCAAAGTAGACTGAAGAAAGAAGATTAAAGTCTCTTATCAATATCGACTCCACTATAGAAGCTAGTTCCTGCAGTTTTCTATCTATATTTGTAGTTTTAAGGTAACCTTGATGTCAACATGCAACCTCTTATATTGCATGCTGACCACAATATTTTTACGACATATTTATTTTCGATTCTTCCCCTTAACTCTCTCTCTCTCTCTCTCTCTCTCTCTCTCTCTCTCTCTCTCTCTCTCTCTCTCTCTCTCTCTCTCTCTCTCTCTCTCTCTCTCTCTTATGTTTCTCCATCGGATTCATTCTCAGTTCTTTTTTTTAATTCAATTTGTGATTTGCTTATGTTCATTTTTTGTGATATTTCGTTTATCCTTACAATTTTATCTTGAATAAAACTACCATAATTTTCAATAAATTTCGGGAATATTAAAAATTATAAAAACGTTGTATATGATAAAACCGTTTCTTTTTGTAGATCATCTACATTGAGCATGCTAAACTACCATGACAGAGAGTGAAAAAAATTAGTTCTATGATATACCGTATAGGCCTAACGTGAATGATACCTGTAGGCCTGAATCGTACAATTTAATTAATGTATGATGCATTTGCCTGATGATAAATATTCATAAAATATCACGTAGAAGTTAAAAAATTAATTACTTATTACTATAATTGATTTATACTTCACCTCCTTTTTTGACGTCAATTTTAAATTAAGATTTGTAGGCTACATAATGAAGGCACCAAGTGTACTCTCTTTATTTTGTTTTCTGTATTTTCTTCTTAGCTTAATATAGAAACGAAAATGCAGCCATTCACACCGTTATGTGTACCCAATTCAAAAGAATATATCTCTCTTGCTCCTACTCACTTACTACCTGAGTATGTCAAAATGCCTTAAAACTTCATTTGCTTTCATTCGTGCCTTTCCTTCCTTGCCTTTACATAATTACTGTATATTCAAGCATACCTTAAATTATTTATATTAATAAAGTGTCAACTGACATGTTTTTTCATGCAAATTTGGTTTTCAAAAACAAATAATTGTTTTCAATAATTGTACTGTATATTAACACAAGGAAAAGAATGAAATGAATGTATTGTTTTTCTGCCTGCCATCTTTAACAATCCTTAAATATAATTCAATTGTACAATAAATTATTGTAATTCAAATTATTATTATTATTATTGTTGTTGTTGTTTGTTGTTTTATGGAACTTTTAGCCGATAATAACAATGTCACCTTCTAAATTATTATTATCATTATAATTACATTAATTATTACATAATACTGTTGTTTCGTATGTAGAAATAAGAATAATAGTAATAATAAGAAAAAGAAGATGAAGGATAGCGATAAGAAACAAAAACTCAAAAAAGAGACAGAATGACAGAAATAATGATGGTGAACATGATATTAATTATTGCTGTTGTTATTACTATTAACGTCCATAGTAATTAGATCCACAATAAGAAGTAAGGCAACGTGGATCCAACACGATAATGTCGTATTACTGACGGTGCAGTCTGACTAGTGCACAGGGACAGCATCAGGAAGTGCCGCGTAATTAAGAACACATTACGTCAGAAGTTTCCGACGGTAATCCTTCTGACTCATGCAGTGGTACGTGTGAGGCATATTGTTAAAAATATCTTTTCGAGGTTTTCCCAAATATGAATATCGCGGTATGTTTGCAATTTTTTCATATCACTTGTTTTAGTAAGTTACCTTTATTTTTTTTCAGATGCTTCAGTTTTATTATGTTCACCGAGTTTCTAATGTAGCTTGATTTTTGAATTCTAAATCATACAAATATTTCGTAATTCATTTTCAAAAATCCAGCAAAAATAATCTTTCAAAAAAATTATTCGTTTCTGTATCAGTTCTTTCCATCTTTATATAGGCCGTATTATTTTGAAATTGGAAATTAAATTTAAAATGTAACCGTGTAAATGAAATTGTCCTCTTCTTTAACTAGCTAGATGAATGATGCGCCTTCCCGTATACGAAACTAGTATGGTGGCCGAATAACTTCCGTAATGAGGAGTTCGCCCTGTGTCCTTGGAGGCCGGATGAGAGATATTAAACGTAAATACATACTACAGAATTATCCACTAACATACACATTACCCGTTGTAAAGACTCTCACGGCCAGAGTCAGTATTACTGAAACTATTATGTACCGGTTGAGACGTGGTTGATTGGTTACATTGTCGTCTCTTAACGTTTTGGCCACATATTCGATGTAACCTTCAGTAGAAAAAAGAAGTAAGGAAAAACATTCGCGAAGATGACACACCTTACAGTTAAAGAGTTGGTTTCCATTTTTCCTTCATTTCTTCTTTTTTCCTACTGAAGATGGCATCCGGAAGTGTAGCCGAGACGTTTAGAAGCGAAGCAATTTCTTTAAGCAATTGACCAGGGCCAAAAGCCCCGTAGACAATAGCGTTAGTAGACATTATTTGTTGTCATGCTTATTATCTATTATCCATCAGAATCTCTATTTTCGCTCTTATAAGCTTCTAATCAAGTAAGAAATTTATCTTCACTATTTAGTTGCACGTGAACAGTTTTTCACAGCCTTCTTTTTCCATCCCAACTAAGATTTCAAGGAGAAGTTAAAAAAAGAAGAGGGAGATGAAATATAAATATTTCAATTTTCACTAATTAGCCTATAGGCATATTAAGAAATTTATCAGATTAAATTAATTGTTTCAATAATGAATTGTTTTAATAATAATCAACATTACTGTGATTTTACAAATTTAATTACTAATAAGCAAATAAGAAAAAGAAATAACAAATTGCGGCAACACAAATTTGGCAAATATGTAGGCCTACTCTGCCTTCGCTGTATCCAATTTGAAACAGCGTTCGACAACACAAGCACACACTTTATTTCAACAAGCCAAATACTCGGATACGTTACACCATTATTTTTGTTGCACGTTCCACGTGAACATCCGAACATCCGCGAGTTTTTTTGGCAGTGAAAGTATGAATAGACACACAACAAAACGTACTCGTGTTTGTACGGATTTCACACATCTGCTGTTGACATAGATAATTACCCATTTGATGGACGGTTGCTTTCAATTTATGAAAGTAAAATATAAATTCCTGATAAAATTATAACTACAGTCTTTGATAGCCTTTCCAAACATAAGGTTTAAGAAAGCTGAATGTACTTTAAACAACAACAAATTTGTTAAGTATAATTTTTAATCAAATAAAATACAAATATAATTTATAATTACTCTATTAAGTTTATAATACAATACGATAAAGGATAATATAATGGTTCGATAAATGCTTCTATGAAGATTGTATGTATTTGATAAACACTTAAGCCTAGCGTTAAGTTACTACACGTAGACCTTACATTCATGATGATGATCCTCAAAACTTACTTGTCAAGCCTACTTCGCCTGAAGTTTTCTTAATTGTAATGTATTACTTAATTACATGAACAAACATTAATTTTAGAATTTTAACATGACAAATTAAAGTTTAATAAATTAAACTTTAATTTAATTAACATGACAATAATTTTAGAGGAATAGTTGGCCTAAGTTTAAATTTTCCTATAGGAAGAACAAAGGATATAACAAACATAGCCTAATGGTAATACATACTTGTTACACTAGAGCTATTTGCATAATCTTTAAAGCCGTTAATAATGTCTAAGTGTGTACAATCATATGGGACAAATATAAAAGAAATAATGTTAAAGAAAAAAGTGAAATAAAGAAGAAATAAAAAACTACGAATATATTTACGGTGTGAATTGAAATGTTTGCTGTGTTAAATTAATATTGCATTTGTATTAAAAAGTGAGTTGGTTAAGAGGAAAAACTTCAAAAGTACATCGTGCTGCAGTGTATCAATGTGCGCGTTGTCTGGTTAATGAGCTGCCATTATGTTAGTTATTTGGGATGGACAGCTGGATTGTTTCCGCTGTTGGAAAATATTTCAATAATAATAATTCTATAGTTGTAAACAGCGTATACTTTAGGAAATATTTTAACTTGAGACGTCATGGGAATGTGCCAGTTAGTCTCGCTAATAGAAGGCGGGAAAGTTTCTTTAGCTCAACGGTAATTGCTTCTAACCGTAAACCAGAAGGAAGCAAAAGCCAGTGCGGACACTAGAAATGATGGAAAATTTTCGTTCTGCAATTTTGCGTAGCTCAATAAGATCTGTACGGCTACACTTTATAGCTCTGCAAATTTCTGATCGTTTATTGGGGAGAGTAGTATATTTAATCAGCATCGCTATATTCTCTCTATGTGTAAGAAATTTATCATCAAGATTTGGCTGCACGCGAACAGTTTTGCGCTACCATATGTGATCCCTTCGAAAAAATCCACAGAATTACACACCCTGATTATATCAGGTGAAGCACACTTCGACTTATGAGGTTCTGTGAATAAATAAAAGTTTGCATTACGTATTGGAGTGGTGCATAACCTATCCTCATCAACTGCACATCAAGCCACTGCGCAGCGCTGTCGTCACTGTGTGGTGTGAAGTTGCTTCCTTTGGAAGTATCGGGCGCTTTTTTGAGGACGATGAGGGTACGGCCGTTAACAATGATTATCTAAGGACAGACCAACTACAAACCTTTTGTCTTCCTCAGTTACGGATGCTGAACATGGATATCAACAATTTATGGTTCCGGCAAAATGGGGCAACCGCACTCATGGCTACATTTTTTGCAATCAGCGTTTCCACAGAGATTAATTTCTCATTCTGATTAATTTGGCGGTATTAATTTTATTGATTAAACAACACTGTGTTAAAGAAAAAAGACCCTATTAAGTATTTATTAAACAATAGCATTTTAAAAGCAAAAACAAGAACAGCTTATTGCGACGCAGTATTAAACATTCACAACCTACAAACTCTGGGGGATGAAACTTGAACAACTTCCCTGCTGCGGTCAGGGAGTCAGTTATCACAGCCCTGCTTAAACACGGACGGTAACGTGTTTAATAATGTAGAAACTGGCGCGTGTTTGATTTGTGCAGCGCTGGTGTAAACACGCCGTCTTCCTCAATTGTGAATGTCTACGTAGGTCTACGCGTGAGTACAGTAAAAATAATTTTAACACAGGCATGTCTGGTTACGCTGTGTCAGAAGATCTTATTGCGCATGCGAAGATTTGACGCGTCGTTTTACGGACCAATCATTTTCTGTTCAGAACAGCGGTATGGAAGGTGTGTTACTTACTTGTGTGTTATGGTTGCTCAACTCAACTCCCACATCCTGGACTGCCTTCTCTGCCCCCACTACTATCTGCGCGAACCGTTTCATGTCTAACTATTTCGTCGGTATGTACTTTTCGTTTGGAACAAGCAGTCAAATGAAGTAGCGCATTTTGAAGACATACGTACGAACCTACATTTCTGCCTGCTTGGTTTCGACTTCCTCGCGGAACAAAAATATAATGTAGTTACTTTATAATCCTCCCCTAACAAGGAAGTGACAACTACCTGATGGTGGACAATGATTTACGGCCTTTCTCTTTAGCCGTCCAAAAATTGCTGACTGAACATCTCATGTGCAGAGATAGAGCGAGAGAGAGAGAGATCGACAGATTGATGGACAGACAGAAGACACAGAGACAGAGAGGGCGAGACAGAAACTGACTACAGTGAGAATTCCGTCAGTTCTCATAACTGGACGACAATTTTTACGGCTACCACAACAGCTAAACAAACAAGAGGCACTGGAAATTGACAGATAATCGGACGACTTAAACAGGTGGGATTACGCTTCTTAGCGCATCCGTCATGAGAACATTCACCCACCCATTATTTTGCTACAAAACACGACCCAAGCGGAACCCAACATACTAGAGAGGACATCAAACCACACTAGACTACTTATCCAAAATTAGACAAGACTATCGAGACTGCAGAGGCGGCAACGATCTGATAACTTACCATTTTCCCTCAGCTTTCTCTACACGTACAGACGATCAAGCAGCACGATAGAGCCATGCTATTATTGGCTTTATAACGTCAAGGCAAGGAGCTCGTGCATATTGCTCAAATCTCAAAACCATTACCGGTTGTTTCTGCACACACAAACCGTACGCTCAGCGCATGGAAATGACAGCTCAATTGTAAGTCTGACGATGATAATTGTGAGCCTATCGAAATGACATAGTAAACGTTTTAAGAGAAAAACGATTTAGTCAGTTTTGTATAACGAGGACAGCAGTCCGTCTAAAACAAAATGAAACAAATAATCCTTATAAGACCATAAACAAGAATAGTAATCTAAAAAAGAAACCTAAAGGCAAATTCTCCGCCCAGAAGCATTTTTCATCTTAACAAATTAAAAAAAACTTAACAACACCAAGTTTAATTCTTTCAGCCATTTGTCCCAGTCACAGCTGACTTTTTTTTGTCATATTCAACAATATGCCTTTATTTTGGTTTAAATTTCTGTGCACTTATCCAGCAGTGCTCCTTCAAATAAAAAAAAACTTAACAAAGCGTTGCCAGGAAATGGACTTTAGCGGAAATCGATTGTGTATTGAAGTTAAGAGACAAGCTGCTTACTGATTCTGAATGCAATATACGATATTAAAAAGAGGCCGTAGAAATAAGGTAAGTTTTCCCGTTCATATTATGTAGGTTACGCCTGTAACAGATTCCCAGCTTGAAGGGGTGATACCAACTGGTCTTTCGTCGCCTAAGGTATATAGATTTTTATGAAACGCCTATCTTACCTTCAGCTCAGCTGACCACTGAATGTTTACGTTAACTGTGAGGCGTATAGCAAGGTGTTTTTCTTGTTACGAATATTTTTGGACCTTTGCTATCACATTTTTCACAAAGGTTGGTATCCTATATACTTACAGACTGTTTAACTAAAGTTTCTACTTTAGTGCAATATCAAGCAATATTTTAATGTGGTGTACATTTTATTGCGCAAAGAAATAAAAGCTTATGAAAAAACATTTTTACTCGTTAGGCCTACCATTTTACAAGTATCCTTTCTAATTTTTACCATTTTTTTTATTAAATGGCGTTTCAAAGTTAAATAAATAAAGAATGATATAATATATACGTCTTATTTTTCTAAAAACGGTAGGTACGTCCTGTATATATAGAACGATAGTGTGGCAACCGAATGACTTCTGAAATAAAAATCGCCTTTATAACACGTGCCAACAGTTTACTCGTAGGGTGGGTAAGCGAGCGGAAGCTTAGGGATCAGTCTTACCGTTTTGGTTGGAAACGTTTCCTTAAAGGAATATTGATTTGTGAATAACAAAGAAAAGTTAACATTAACTTTTTTTGATTATGTGGCTGTACGAAACTATTTGAAATATAAAGAATTTAAACCGCTGAAGACCAACAAAGTGATTTATTTGCTTAAGAATCTAACCAAAACGATTGAGGAAGCAAGAATAGAAAGAAAAAAAAGTGAATATATAATTTAATGTCCGGCAATTTTTGGTTAACCGATTTGATTAAACCAATTGCTTCTATAACCAAAGAGAAGTATGCGAATGCCACAGGGACACTAAGTTGTAAACTTCGTATAAAAAAATACCTTATATTTACACTAATAATTTAAAACATTGCAACATTCATTTTTAAAAAAGGAAAATACAAATTTCTAACAAATTTAAACAGCAGTTTGATTTCCTTTCTAAAAATATCATTTAGGTCTTCTAAATATAGCTTACACAGAAGAAAACTTGTTAAAGTTGGCGTACAATTTATAATTAAATGTAATTTATAATAAAGTAATATATAAATGTAATTTTAGTCTGGATTTATTATTTTATGTAATATCTTCAAGTAAATATACTGCAAGTAGGTTTATTTTCACCTGACGCACGTTTCACAGAAATTATTCTGTATCTTCAGAGGTTTCTTTGAATTGTAATTGAATGTTTCGCTTACATTACAGCTAACAGGTTTGTTATTGTAAACGTAACGAAACATTCGATTACAATTCAAACAATCCTCTGAAGATACAGAATAATTTCTGTGAAACGTGCGTCAGGTGAAAATAAACTTACTTGCAGTGTATTTATTTGAAAATATTACATAGGAGACCTGCAGGAAACTCAAAGAGTTACTTACAAAGGAATAATTTATTATTTTGTACGCAGTAATTTATAACGCAACACAAAGGTAAGGTTAAGCTTAGAGTTATCATATCTTCTTGCTCATCATTATTTGTCTCGAGGTTAAATAGTCTAAAAATTTATAATTTAAGGATCTAGCCTTTTTCATTTAATCTGTTTCACAAATTTCATCAAGTAAACAAACAAAAGTTAACACAATTATTACAGACACATTAATTTACAATATACAATTTTTACATAAAAGAACAATTGATTTAGAAGGAATGTAAGAACCGAATAGGTCTATGAGACGTTAGGCCTATGAGAGCCCTAACACATACGTTTCAGGACTCTGAAAAAATGAAAAACAAAGAAAAGTTGAAAATTATGAAATAAATCGTGAGAAAAAAATTTCATTTTCTTGTTAATCGATCATTTCATTTAAAGATATTTAAGCCAATTACGGAGACGGTGTTAATTTTATACCAGAAAATATGATTTGTCTAAAATGTAAGACCTTGTCAATTATTTATTGAACAATTGTATTTTAAAAGTAAAAATAAGAGAATCTTGTTGTGACGCAGTATATAAAACATTCACAACTTACAAATTCAACAACGTCGCCACTGCGGTCAAGGTAGGTAGTAATCACAGCCCTGCGTAAACACGGATCGTAGTGTTTTTAATAATGTACAAACTAAGGGAGCGTGTTTTAATTGTTTACCGTTGAAGTAATTACGGCAGTTTCGACTACCTCAATTGCAAAAGTTTACATTTTACTAGACTTGGGAGTACACTTGTAATACAAAGCAGACTGAAAAAAGATGTACCATTGTAAATATGCGAGGTGAAGTAGGCCTATAGAGGACACGACAGTTGCCTGTCAAAACAAAGAGGTCTCGTAAGCCTAGTAATGTGATATGTTACTCCCATATCACTCACCTTGAGTACCATAGATAATATCGCTAGGTAATGATCGTCATTCAGTAAAATATCAGAAACCTTTGATACATGGCGAAATCGAAAGTTGCTGAGTATGTCATGGTCAGAGCGTGTCACTGATACAGAGATCCTTTAAAGGTTGAAAAATAAATAAAAGTTTTCATAATTGCAAAAATAAAAAAGCACCAGTATCTCGATTGCATCATAATGAATGAAAGTAGATATAACTTGCAAGGACAAAGAGGTATATCTGGAAAAAGAGGTGGCGGTAAAAAACAATGTTTTGGTTACGAAATCTGAGAAGTTGGACCTCCAAGTTAACAACGGAGGTATTCGGACAAAATCTCTGTAAGGAAAGAACATCCAACGTGGTTGCCAAGATCCAAAATGGATAAGTACCAAAATAAAAAAGAATGATTGTGGGATGAAGAATTCCTTTATTTAAATCTAAGAACATGTGTTTCCGTCTAAATTTTTTCAAGCTTTACAACAACTGCTCTGACCACTTCTTTAATTTTTAATATTATGTATATATCCCAAGTTTGCCTCATTTTATGTGTCTCCAGTTTATTATACCTTCATTCGCAGATAAGGGGGGAAACTTTTCGTTGGCCGTAGTATAAAAAAACATATGTCATAACAATTTGTATCTATTTTCATCAATAACACATGTAATCAATTAATACCGTTTCTTTGTGAAAGTCCCTGTATTCGTAATTAACCGAAACTCTGTTACCAAAAACAATGATTTTAATACAATCTGTAAGATTGTGAGAAACTTTCAGAAAAAAGAAACTCTCAAGTGTCCGAAATTGAAAACCAAACACATCTTCACTAGTACACTTGATCTACTAAACTACGAAAAGTAAAATTAGCAGAAAAAAAGAAAACGAAAAATAACTGGAATCTTCAGCCAGAGAAGTGCTCATGGGAATCTACGTGTCAGCAGCTTTGGTTTTACACGTGTAGCCATTTTGGACCCAAAATACCCATTCCTTCCTAACAACCAATCAACAACTAAAACACAAATGAAGGAAAAATCTAAAATATCAAGGAGTTAATACATGAGAGTTACAGAAGGACGGAGGAGAAGTTCCTGAGAAATATCACGGCAAAGGATGTGTGGGTTAAATATCAAGGTGTTAGGAACATAAACCGCTAAAACAACAAACAGTAGTAAAAATGTAATTACTTAAATTTTAAACAGCGTTTACTATCTTGTAAATTATGTACTAAATTACATACAAGTAGAAAAATGTTAAGCTTAATCAAAAGGATAAGGAAGTTTAAATATTTTTGAAATTTCTCCATTTATAAGCTCTTTGGTTATTTCCGATGAATCAAAATGGTCTGACCATATTTCTTAATACTTCATTTTGAAGACATTGTATAATATTAATATTTTTCTTTCTAATTCACCTCCAAAATTAAAAGCTATAAACCTATACGTGTTCTGCAAAACGTTTGTGAGATAGACGCTTATTCAAGTAGGAGAAATCCCCTCTTATCAAACAATACAATTTTTCATATTTGATTTCCAGTTCTTCGTTTTTTCTAATGTAAGAATAATTTTTTTCTGAGATTAATGCTCAATGAAATTCACAGGCTATTTTTTATTTTCAGTTTGCTTTTCTTTTGTTATTGGCTGCGCTCAACAAGAAACTTTATACTACAGAGAAACAAATTACTTATATATAGAAATGTAAATATATCCACTGTACCGTTAAGTGTATGCAACACAAAAGAATCGCTACTTTCATTAACCTGAATGTGCTGTCAGCAGTATACTATATCGTATTCAGCAAAGCAACGAAACAAGCTTCTGCTCAGACAAACGGACTTTAGTTGAGTTGTGCTGTGTGTAGATTGTACACGGATTCCAGTATCTGTGATGTAAGGATTTAATATTTAATGCCGATATAACAAGGGAAACAAACGTCTGTCTGTCTATCTACTCTGTCTCTCTCTTTCTCTCTCGCTCTCTCCTCTCGTAGCTCTCACTTTCTTCCTCTCCCTTCCTGTTTGACTACCTATCAAACTCTGTACGTTCTACTCTATCAATACACATGCCACGACCTAATAATTTATTTATTTTGATTTCCCTCTCTACCACGTTGTTCAGTCTTTAGCTTTACGCAAAGACATTTATTCTAACCCACATTAAATAACTTATTAAGCAAAGAGCGCACTGTAACATTTTATTTTATCAAAAGCTTACTCTTCATAATGAGGCAATAATTATAACAATTATATATTCAAAAGGAAGGAGTGGGATTAGTGTATACATTTTCTCTACCGTCCATTCTAATATTCGTGTAAAATTTAATTGTACATGTGTTCTATGCCTAAGAGCAGGTCTTACAAGGCATCTTTATTTAATGCTTTTCTATCATATCCTATCATTCCTATGCTTTCCTATCATTTCCTATCATGGTTTACTATTTGCGCCATTTCTTGACATGACATCCGTAGATCGTCCATCATCTTGCCCCCTCCACCGTCCTATACTGCGCTATTAATTTTCAAGACCCACGAGTGTTCCTACCATCCCGTATAGCAAAATTGAAAGCTAAAGAAACATGCGCAGTTTCTTCATGGACGAGTCCACTTAGAAATTCTGAATGGCGGGAAGGTAACGGAGAATCAGCTGCAGTGCAAGCGAAGGTGTTGCCAACATTCGTGTCTTGTTTCAGTTACATTGTTAAATACTCTGTTACGTACTACCTCAGTCTTTCTTTTGTTATTATTATCTGAGTTCGTTATTAATTATGTTGTTGTTTTACAGTTCATTTTAATCGTAATTTAATCTTGACGTTTAATTATGTAATTACGTCTTTTTGTAACTTGTGTAACCACCCAATAACGTGATTTGTTAAAATGGATACTGCTTCTTCAAACTCGACTAGCGAGGAGAGGAAAACTTGGATCAGTCTTCTTCTAAGAAAATTTGGATAAAGATAGGCGTAAGCATCAAAATACACCAACTGAATAGAAATTGAGCTTTTTTAAAAATGGAACTTACTATTCAGGCTAGGTTTTGCACATATTTGAACGAGTTTGAAGGTTTTTTATTAACCTCTTTCTTATCTTTACAATACAAATAAATAAGTATAAGACAAACAGTACAGAAATAACAGTAGGATATTAGTTCTATTATGATATAAAACGTATGTGTGTGTGTGTGTGTGTGTGTGTGTGTGTGTGTGTGTGAGAGAGAGAGAGAGAGAGAGAGAGAGAGAGAGAGAGAGAGAGAGAGAGAGAGAGAGAGAGAGAGAGAGAGAGAGAGAGAGAGAGAGAGAGAGAGAGAGAGAGAGAGAGAGAGAGTTTTCGTTTTGAGTAATAACAAAATGAAACAGAATATTGAAATAAAAAAAATTATTAAAATATTGAATATCACATGTTATAACCTTAACTTTTTGCTTTATTAGCAATAAAAGGTTGTTTTGGCAGCTGGTAAAACGTAACTGATCTCTCTGTCACTCACCTGTTACTTTTACGGGTTGTAACACTTGGGCTAGAAGATGTTCTTAAAAGATATTATTTATTTAAAATATTGTATTAAAATAACATGATTTTTCCTTCATCTTGACACATATTTTTGTTAACTAGGATTAAAAGATTTTCGCAAGTAAACTAATACGAAGAAGTCGCCTTTTATAATAAACTGCAGAGATAGTCGAGTGTAATTAAGGAGCGGAAGTGAACATTCCATTCCATTGCGATAAGAGCTGGTAGTAGGTCTCAACAGCAGACAATTGCAGGACTAAGAAAACACCGAGACAGGTTTATGTAACATTTGGTATGTAATAGAGAGAGCGGGGTGTGAGAGAGAAGGAGGAAAGAATAGAGAGAATGGAAAGAGAGCTAGAGAGAGAGAGAGAGAGAGAGAGAGTGAGGCGTCCGTGGTAAGTGAAACACAGTTTACAAACAAACCATGTACGCCAGGTTTGGTTACTATTCGATAGAATATTTATACGTTGGCTGCACTGACAATCATAACAACAATTCTCACATCTCAGAGGTATTTCCATCAAATCACCATTCCCCACTGAGAATAACCGTTTCACGCATTCCCATGCCCTTAACTTTCAATTTTGCTATACCTTGTGTTTTCTTCATACAGTGTTCCAGTATACAGGCCTATAGTGTTTGTAATATGAATTAATAATATTTTAATAATAAGTAGGATTACTATATCAGTAGTGTTATTATTATTATTATTATTTTGAAAGTATAACAACAAAAATTATAAAAAAAGGAGGACGGAGGATTATTACGTCAGCAGCTTCTTCCTATATAAAACCGGATCAATGTAAGCAGTGGCAGCAATTTTTAGTCTAAGACTTCCACTCACCACCCCCAATACCCTCCGAACCCATTCACTGAGAGATAAGCGATACCATGCTGTAAGAGATATTGAGGAGAGAAAGAGGAGAACAAATGTGATAGAACGGCTAATCTCATCCACTGGTATATCACCCTTGTTACAATATTAACTCTGACGGAGTATAGAGACGATTATTGAAAAGACTGTGACATGAAAATTTCAACATGAAGTTCAATTTACATAACTAATCTACTTTGTGAAATTATTGCCCCAAGTCCAAGTAAGATAAGTCAGAGGATTTCAGTTTAACGACAGTGAGAAATTGCCTTGGGTGAATAAAACAATCGAGTCTGCCAACATAGAAGCTGGCAACGTCATCACACCTACCAATCAGACTACATGGACCTGAGTGCCTACCAATAAATCTCGGCTTTTCATGTGTTGCATAGCTAGACACATTTAAACCAATACTCATGGGTAATCCACTAATGCTGTGAAGGACACTATCGAAAAAGAGTAAGTCACTTAAGAGTCAGTAAGTTCTGATTTAGGGACAGTAAGAGTAAGAAGAGTAAGTGTTTCAGTGTGAATTTTTTCTAGTTGAAACTGAAGTAAGACCAAAAGCTACCCACCCATTTAAAAATCCAATATTACAAACTTATTGGTATCCTGACAAGAAATTCTCTGATTGGGAAACCTATCAATTGATTTATTAGAGCTATCACTACGTACTTATGTATGTAAGTACATAAATCCTTATGCCATCCGCGAGCATTTGTACATACAGTTTAGCACCGCCGTAATTAATATCTTTTACCAAGATCTGAAAAATAGAGGTCCTAAACTGGAACTACCGGACCTCCTGACTTTGCCGCTACAAAGCTCTCTGAGACTATCCCCGCCAAATCTTGTTCCAAAGCACCGCTGATGAAAGTTGGATGCAATTCAACGGATAATTTGGGATAGAAAGCAAAACTTGAAAACTTTTTCAGAAAGATATGATAGGGCAGTTTATCAAAAGATTTCATGAAATCTAAATATACTGACATCGGCCTGGCCACGACTGCTGGAACGCCTTGTGTGTCAGCCCACTTTAAAACAGTCTTAAGTAGAACAGTTTCAGTCTCGATTTTTTGTTTATCGATTGTAAGGCTGTATAGCTACAGCGTTTATTTATTACTGTACAGTACTGTAATAATTTATAGTATACAATTTATTAAATTGTCTAATAAATATCCAATACACCTACACGTGTCCAATACATTACTGTACAGTACAGTACATAATTGTACTTTTTGTTGAGTTCGGATAATAGATCGTTATGTTAATGGATGTTCAGATAATCGATGCTCTACTGTAGGAGTTGCTTCATTACCATCTGAAAATACAGATAAAATTTCTGTCTTCTCTTTATAACTATTATTTTCTTTTAATATCACAAGTATACCGCCGAATAATTTCACATACTACTGATATTAAAAGCGTTTTATAAATTTCAAAATCATGTATTAAATGTTTCAATTTAAATCATCATGTCGACTACTTCTTCTTAAAAATCCAAAAATGTCCATTGCTAAGAAAATATTCAGAGTTAAAAATTTACAGCCTGTTTAGATTAGTTCAGAAAATTAAGTTTGTTTTTTAGATTTGTACACTACTTTATTGATGAATTATGAGATATTTTACCCAACTTTTACCTTTTATGTTTGTTTTATTATGCCCAATGTGTATGTAAAGTAACATCTAGTACGTAGGTATGTAGGTACAGATTTCGTTACTTTGGTAGTTTGGTCCATTGATGGAAATTTGATGGTCCATTCCTAGCAAACCAGTTGCTATCAACGGACCATTTGTAAAAAAGTTGTTTTTTATTCGTACTACAATAATTGGAAAGTACGTGGATAGTAAATATCATGATTACGTAGAAAATAATAGAGGAAATATCTGCATATTCGGTAGTAACTTTAAGTTGAAAATAAGAATCTCCTATGTGGTCCGATGGTGGCATATTCCCCTATAATCTTCGTTTAACATGTTTCTATAATTTTCGTAAATAAAACCATACTGTTTAACTTTTTCTTTCTTTTGATTATATTATTATTTGCTATGTTTTGGGATCTTTCTTTGACTTGAGATATGTGTGTGTGTGTGTGTGTGTGTGTGTGTGTGTGTGTGTGTGTGTGTGTTTTATTTCATAAATTATGAATACTGAAACGTCTTTCGGACTACATTGACAATTTTATTTTATTTCAGCGTAGCTCAATCATTCTTATTTTACGTCGTCTTCTTTAACAAAAAATATTCATATGTCTGATCCTTTCTGCGCGCTTTTTATTTAAGGATATTACTGTTATTAGAGAATATTAAAAGACCTCTAAGTTTTGTATGAGACCTCGCTACACACTCCGATTAAAGTGCTTACTGCAGCACTCGCTTTTGAAGGAAAATTAATGCAATATATTTCTTTAACTACTAGACGTCATATCAGTGCAGAGAAAATTAAAGTTAAAATTAATTTTAAATAGACGCATTTTTCACTTGTATACCATTTACGCAATAAAAGAGAACATAATACTTCATTACTTACTTTTATATTTTCATCATGTTTAGTGTTATCATATCGTCTTCAGTTTCTTGAATTACATCTAAGGCTTTTTCAATTCCGCGGTACGCGACTTTCTCAGTCTCTCTACTCATTTTCTGTCCTGTGCTGAAAGATTAGAATTTGGTAGAGGTAAGGTTAGGTACACTAATTTTCCATTTTGTTTTAAATTGTATTGTTTATAGGGAAAACGTTCATCCTTTCATGGCCATGGTGTGGTTTTGTCGCGATATAAATACTTCTTTATAAAATGATATAAGACACCATACGCAGAAATTAAAAGGTGATATTGTATTAACGTTTAATGCGAATAAATGGCCAATTATTTCTATTGCACACTTGCAACGTCCAAACAACTAATGGACGTCCCACTTTTAATTTTTTTGCATTGTTTACCCGAGGGACAGTGTTGCTAGGTGTGTGTGACGAAAGTGCATTTCACCCATTGAAGGCTTCTGGAGTCACCCGAACAACGTCGTCGATTTACTGCTGTACGGAGTGAACATTTTTCAGTGAAGGACTTTAAATTGTTAGTGTTTTACTTATGATGTACTGTAAATACGTATGTGTTAATAGTTACCTGAAGTAGTATCACTCAGTTTCTTTATATGAAAATAGCATCACATTAATCCACAAATAGAGCTTTACCTATAACTGAAAGTGTCTACATAGACTGTTATCTAATGTATAAGCGGTGTAGACAATCGATATAAAATATTAGGTAACTCACAGAGAGAGCAAAGATGAAACATTTGTACAATGGAAAAATTTATTACGTAAAATATTAATCCTGAATTGTAAACGTGCAAAACATTATATTCTTTAAAAAAAATACATGACATTAAAAGTAATCAAATCCTTAAATTTTTAGTGACCGTCAATCAGTGAATGTTTTAGTGGATAGTTAGTGAGGATCGGTCAATTATACAACTTTTAGTTATTTTGCGTCGACGTTTCGACAATATTTATTGTCATCTTCAGGACCTGTGTATGAAATACAATAGAAATATCAAACATAACGAAACAATTAAATATTTGGGTGAACGTGTTGGTGATGTGAGTGTGTGCGTGTGTATGTATGTATCATTTTTTATGTGAAGACTTATGATAGTTTGTTTACATCTTCAAATTATCTTTAAGAAAGCGAGCAAATTATAGTATGAGAGAACTTAATTTATGCAGTATTACAATTTAAATTACTAAATATAATGTTATTTTAATTAATTAAACAAACAGTAACCAACAATTGGATATTAGATTGGTACAAAAATTGTTTATACCTACAACAGTCAACATATAGCAAAGTAATATATTACCTATAACTAAAACAGATTAGGGGATGTTCACTACGTAATTATTAAAAGTTATTTTTACCATGTTTCACTCCCTACTGGTGTTAGCAAACAATCATAATTTAGAAACATACAATTTACACAATATTGTAAAACATTACGACTTAAATCAGATAGTTGACAAAGGTTACACACAAAAGTTTCTGGTAAATTTTACTAACAGGTAAACTTGGATAATACGGTAATTGTAATCATATTGTAAAATATAGTCAAGAGTACTATAGAATAATGTAATTTATGTATGTGTCCACAATCAACCTTCTCTTTCACCCATGCTCCCCCCGCCAGTCCACCCAGCCTCTCACTCTAACCTGAAATCGATCTATCACTCACTATCACCCCACTCACTCTCTCACTCTCTCTCTCTCTCTCTCTCTCTCTCTCTCTCTCTCTCTCTCTCTCTCTCTCTCTCTCTCTCTCTCTCTCTCTCTCTCTCTCTCACTGTCTCCCTTCTTCCCTCTCTCACTCTTCCACCCTTCGCTCTCACACTCTCTCCCTCTCCCTCTCATTATCTCTCTTCATTCACTCTCTCTTTTTCACTCTCTCTCTCTCTCTCATTATATCTCTTCATTCACTCTCCCCCCCTCTCTCTCTCTCTCTCTCTCTCCCTCTCATTTGTCATTGTCCACGATTGGCACTCTAAAACAGGATGTGTTGGTCATTAGTGGCCATCTTGTCATTAGATATTAATTAGTGTCACACTCCCCCCTAGTGCAAATCTTTCTCAACTGTCTTCCGAACACATGTTACTTACATGGTAAAAATAACTTTTCATAATTACGTAGTGAACATCCCCTAATCTGTTTTAGTTATAGGTAATATATTACTTTGCTATATGTTGACTGTTGTAGGTATAAACAATTTTTGTACCAATCTAATATCCAATTGTTGGTTACTGTTTGTTTAATTAATTAAAATAACATTATATTTAGTAATTTAAATTGTAATACTGCATAAATTAAGTTCTCTCATACTATAATTTGCTCGCTTTCTTAAAGATAATTTGAAGATGTAAACAAACTATCATAAGTCTTCACATAAAAAATGATACATACATACACACGCACACACGCACACACTCACATCACCAACACGTTCACCCAAATATTTAATTGTTTCGTTATGTTTGATATTTCTATTGTATTTCATACACAGGTCCTGAAGATGACAATAAATATTGTCGAAACGTCGACGCAAAATAACTAAAAGTTGTATTATTGACCGATCCTCACTAACTATCCACTAAAACATTAAAAGTAATATAAAATTTATATTATATGATATATAGTATTACACTAACGCGCGCTCACCACACACAGGATGTAAGGTAAAATATGTCCTGACTGTACATATTTAGATTTTATGAATTAGTATAAGAAAAATGTTAGTATACACATAACTCCCAAGTGGTTTTATTTTCGTCTGGCAGCCATTTCGTGTTTACATCTCAAAAAGCGGTAGAGATATCATAACGAAATTTGGTACATCTTTACATTAGTATTACTTAATAAATTAAGAAATCACGTTTATTTTTTATTTAAAAGTTTTTAGTGACGGCCACTTTAATTTTTTCATCACTTATAGCTATGTTTTTTTTTATCAGATTTTGATCTATCAAGTAAAGTGTTAAGTAACTTATTGTAAACATAGCCACATCTTGACTGTTCAAATCTGCTAACAAATAGACTAGTTATTGCGGAAAAAGAACTTATGGATATATTCTGACTACTTGATTTTTTTTGTGCCGGGCTTTTAGTTCCTCCAATATAAGAAAAAATTATTTAAAGTTATTATGGTTTTTAAATTATCTCATTAACAGTAATTTGTAATAAAGTAAAGAATTGGTTATAGTGATATTAATAACGTTTAACAATTTTAAAGTCATACGTGTGATGAGTTTTCCTTCTTATAGTAATTTCACTCATGTACAACTTGCTTCATCAGTAAACATGTCAGAGACTACATAAGTGCGGTTAAATAGAAATTTTGTGTAGAAAAGTAATACAAATTCTCGTTTCAGTTGACAGTCAACAGTTTCAACGGATTCTTCTATTTGTGGATGGTACGCTTGTAATCGTTGGCTTTGTAAAATCGCGAATCTGATTGTGTGTCAAACATAGAAATTCTCCTTGTACTCATTTCAGGATTTCCCCAGTTCTATTCAATACTCGTTTTTCATCTAACGAAAAGTCTACGTTGGTCAATGGTTAGGGGAAGAAAAGATCCAGTTTCTCTTAGCCGGCTGTGCACCTGACAAGTATTTTCTCACTCGGCAAGTTTCAGTTGGGAAAGCGTTCTGCAGTAAATCACTGTCCATTCTTCCAATAGCGGTTTTAAAGTTCATACACGACACGAATGTCTGACATTACAGCAAAACTATAATTAGGCATTTTTGACATTTACCTAATAAACAATGAGTAAAATAACACACGCAACTGAATTTAAGGATTTCTTTAAAAAAGTAATTGACAGTGTTGTTTGTGTTATAACTGAACTCACTAAAGCACACAAATGAATTACAAATTGAAACATGCCATTATCATTTTCTATTAACTCAAATAATTTTAATTGTTGTGATTCAAATTATGCGTAAAATACTTGTAGTTGAATTTTTTATAAGTTATTAATTTAATTATTGGAAAGCAATACTTACTTTGTTATAAACTACTGTTACTAAGTTAATTTGAAAAAATAATAACTTTAAATAAATCTTTCCTATACTGGAGGAATTGAAGTCCTGCACAAAAAAATCATGTAGCCCTAGTTAGAGTTAATGGGTAAGCTGTTTTCTGACACGATTTAGTTATTTGTTATTGGATTTAAACAAACAAGATGTCACTGTGTTTACAATAAACAGCTTACCATTTTACGTAATGAGCATTAATTTGATAAAATTAAAATTTAGGGAGTTATTAGTGATAAAACAATTAAAGTAACCTGATTTTGACATTTGAGTAGGCCTATAAAAAATAAATATAATTTTTTAATTTACGAAAGAACATAACGTAACGTTTGGTAACGTAAACATTTTTACCAAATTTGGTATAACGCCTTTTTAGGTATAACATTTTTTTTAAAAAGCACAAAATGTCGGTCAGACGGAGGAAAACGAGACATTTTCGGACCTATGGTTATAAGAACATTTTTTCTTTTATTGGCACATAGAATTCGAATATGAATAGTGAGGTTACCTGTACATTATATCCTGTGTAAATACAAACACATACAATACTATAGTAACATAGTGTAAAATATGAAATATAAAAGTAATGTTAGAAAACACAATTTAAACCAAATTGAAGGCTTTAGTACGCATATACTATCGCTACGTACACATATTACTATACTCCGTATTAAACAAACAACAAATTGTTAGGCACAATATTTTGTTACAGTAGATTTATATGTACTAAATAACAGCGTTTTAGTAATAAAAGAGAAATTTTTTATAATTGTAGAAATTTGCGTTAGATATTTTTTGTTTACGATTCACCTCGTTTAAAAGTGTACTCCACCACACAGAGACTTGGTGAATTGTGAAACGTTTGTAGTCAGTGTATTGGATAAGAGGAATAGCTGTATTCCGCGGGTACAAAATTTGTATATGAAAGTGGATATTTTTATAAATGTATATGAAATTTTTATAAACGTTTATATTTGTAGCACGAAAAGTCCATAAGCGAAAATGAGTTAACGCTAAATAAGGTGGCGACAAGACTTGGCGCCAATGGCTTGCTAGTCTCCAGAAGTGTACGGTATAAACATTACAAATAATTGTAATGTGGTTCAAATTATCTTAAGTTGAATATTAAAATTTTCATTAAAAATAACTTGAGACTATTTACTACAACTTTCTCCCTTACACTATACGTCTATCTGAAGAAAAAAAATATATCCTCACAGACAGAAAATTTTAATACATACGCTGACATTACAGACATTAAAAAACAAAAAATATTTTATTTATTGTACTTTGGCTATTAAAATGTGTTTATTACAAAGGAAATTTATTGTAAATAAAATGTAGTAAAAATTAACTCTGTAAATCAGTTAATCAGTGCAGCAGTCACTGGTTGATTGAAACGTTGCTTTAACTTAAACAAATGAATACAAATTTATACAATATTTTTTTGAAGAAGATAATAGGGTTGCAGACGTATGATTTAAACTGAAATGTGCAGCATAGCATGTAGAACATCAATAAAAATTGAAACTCTTTAAACTTTGTACTTCACATTTGTAACAAGTGGCAAATGTGCAACTCTTTAGACTTTGTACAAGTGGTAACATTGCGAAGACACAAAAGGAGCGAAGTATATGAGAAACATGTGGATAACAGACAGCGGGATAGGTCCCATAAAAACCGATGCTGAAAATTAAACCTGGACCATACACTCTTTTCCTTGCCTTTTCTTGTTTTTGCTAGTAAATTACTGATTACTAAATCAGTATTGTTTTAGTTCAATACTGATTTTGTATTTGCTAAAAGCATGATAGTTTTTGGCGTAAACATGCAGCAATTAAATGAAATGTACACGTTCTTGGAAGTTTACCGTAGACGACACAGCGACGACCAGTGCATTTATTTTTTACCTTCGCTAAGCCTGTTCCGGTACCCGCCGTTATGGCACGCTTACACTATAGCTCATTCTCTTCTGACGTATAATTTCAGTCATGCAACCGACAGACTGTTATTCGACAATCTTTTGAAATGGTCGCCACCATCCGGTTATTTCTTTTACTGTTTTACATAGATATTATAATCTTGTATATGCAGTGTCTACTCTTTAACCGCAACGAACTATTCAGATGCAACAGGAAGTTTTTATGAAATTAAAAATTTTGCATTAATCAATAAGAAAATTTCTTCGATTGATAAAACTTTTGACATGACCAACGGAGAACATTATTTTTGCCCCTTCCCTTCCTAACCAATTTGCTACAGCGTTCGACAGCACACAGTTGATTCCAACTAGTAAACTACTTGTATATGTTACATTACTAGTTTTGTTGTTATATTCTCTCACGTAAGCACGCGTGCGCGCGTTTGTGCTGAACACGCAAAAAATGAGCAGACTTACATTAAAATTCATGTGTTTGTCTGTCAATACACAGATAATCTGAAAGAAGGCACCATTCAATTTACAAAAAAAATGCCATTTTCTAATAAATTTAAATAGCCACTTGCTATTCTTTCTGAACATGCGATTTGGATCTTCTAAATAAAACTTTAACAGAAGGAAACTTACTAATATAAGCTTGCAATTAATTATTAAATTTTAATTTATAATAAAGTAAAATATAAGAGTAATTTTAGACTGTATTCATTTTATATGGGTTGATATTTTAACGCCACACAAAGATAAGATTATCTTGGAGTCCTCATATCTTTTTTTCCACATTATTTGTTTCGAGAAGACATTATCTGAAAATTCATATAACATATAGACAAATATAAATTTGTATTAATAGGTATCAAGTCCACCTTTATCGTTTAGTCCGTTTCACCACTTTCATAAAGTAAGAAAACATTAATTAAACTAAGTGTTACAGACATTAATTAATAATATATAATTTTTACATATTTGAACAGTGAATTTAGAGAGAATGAAAGAAAGGAATAGGTCTATGAGTATGATAAGAAGTTTTACTTATGAGAGGTTTAACACTTAGTCAACATACGTCTCAGATGATTTTGCATAATATAACATGCTTGTGTTACATTGTTTAACATTTGAAGCCGTCATTGATTTTTCATAAAAAAATCATAAAATATGTAATCATATGAAAGGATGGATTTTGCGAAAAAAGTAGAAACAATGAAAATTGTAAATGTATGAAAGAATCGTGAGAAATAAGAAATTTTGTAATTTGTTAATCGATCATTGCGCTTAAAGATACTTAAACAAATTAGAGAGACAGTGTTAATTATATAATAAAAAATATGTTCTGTCTACAGTGGAAGACTTCATCAAGTATTTATTAATAGTCGCAATTGTGAAGTAAAAATAAGACCAATTTGTTGTGACGCAGTACATTAACCATTCACAACTTACAGACTCTGAGGTATGAAAGTTTAACAACGTCGCCACTGCGGTCAGGGAAGGCAGTAATCACAGCCCTTCGTAAACACGGTAATGTGTTTAATAATGTACCGCGTAAGAGAACTTGTTTACATTGTTTACCGTTGAGGTAAGCACGGCAGTTCCGACTATCACAATTGTAAAAGTTTCCATTTCACTACGCTTAGGAGTATACTTGTAATGCAAAGCAAACGGAAAAGTTAATACTTCTATAAATATGGGACATGCTGTCAACCAAAGAAGTCCCGAGTTCCCGGAAACTCAGTAATGTGACGTGTTACGTATGTTATCCCCATATCACTGCTTTACAAAACTGAATACCATGCATAATATCCCTAGGTAGGCCTAATTATCGTCACTCAGTAAGAGACAAAAAACCTTTAGGATATGACCAAGTTGTAGGATGCTGAGAGCGTCATAGACAGATAGTGTCACAAATGCAGAGATACTCCAGACGATAAAAAAAAATCAAGGACGTTTTTTATCATTATCATGATGAATGATAGCAGATATTATCTAAAGGGAAAGATACATGGAAAAGGAGTTTTGGTTAAAGAAGAATTTTTGGGTTATGAAATATTAAAATCTTAGGAATTCGGCCAACAAGTCAACAACTGAGTTATTCGGAGAAAACCTCAGTAGAGAAAGCACAACCAAGATAGCTGCCAACATCCGGAAGAGATAAGGACCAAGATGACAAAAAAATGATTGTGAGATGAAGAATTACTTCATTTAAACCTAAAACACGTGTTTACGTCACAAAGTTTTTGAGCTTTACATCTGTTCAAAAACATTTTTTCCAATTTTTAATATAAAATATACTTAAAAATCCCAAGTTTGTCTCAAAGTATGAGTCTTCCCTTTTCCAGGTAAAAGGGCAAACTTTTTCGTTTAAAAAAATGTTCAAATTTTGAAATTAGAAAAAACAATTATGTAGTAACAATTTGTATCTAGTTTCACCAGTAACACATATCCTAAATTATTGCAGTTTTTTTTATAAAAAACTCTTTATTCGTAATTCACCTAAACCTTGTTACCGAGGACAATACAGGTTTTAATACAATCTGTATGACTGTGAAAAAGTTTCGGAACAAAGACACTATCAAGTGTCTAAAATTGAAAACCAAACACATGTGCGCTACACATATTCCTTCTACCATACAACTTTCCAACAACCAATCAACTATAATACAAATGTAGGTAAAAGCCAAATTGTGAAGCAGTTAATACATGAGAGTTACAGAAGGATGGAAGAGGAGTTCCTACGAAGGATCCACGAAAAAATGTGCGCGTTAAGTTACGAGTTGTACGAAAAATGTACAAAATATAAGAAAAAAAAACTTAATTATATAAAATTTAAACAGCGGTTACTCTCTTTTAAAATTATGTGGTAAATTTCATACAAGTAAAAAATGTTAAGTATAATAAAATAAATAATGGAACCAGTGGCGTACCTAGGCTTTTTGGCGCCCGGGGCAAGGAGATCGACGGCCGCCTCGCCTTCACAATTAAAAGGAAACAAAAGAGCAAAAATGAAGGCCCATCCAGTGAACAAAGTACGTAATAAATGCAAATGTATAGATTTCTGTATGAAAGCACGTCCAGCATAAGAAAATTTGTTAATAATAAGAAATTACATAATATAATATTACCGGTATTCAATTTGTATACATTTATTAGTAACAAATGTAGACGATAATAAAATATGGTAATATAAAAAATTTATAAACTAAAAATGTTGTAGTAAACATGCAGATTCCTTGTAGGTCTAAAGCGCATCGTCAAAACAGTGTCCTAAAGCAACATAAAGTTAAACAAAGAACTATATTAAAAGTAATAAAATAAATCACCTACCATTACAGGGTAATGGTTCAATCTTCTATTAATAAACACTTAATATTTTTTTTAATATTTAATAATTATTTAAAACGAGACATTTTAAAATGTAACTTTCCTGGTCTTAATTGGTGCAAAGACGGTTATTAAATCACTATACTCTAAAGACGAAGCAATGTCGTTTTCAATTAAGAGTACTGCTAGATTTGATACCCTGCCTTGAGATATTGTTGATTGTAGATACGATTTAATCATTTTAAGTTCACTAAACGATATTTCACAAGAAGACACAAACACTGGTAAAGTAAGAAAAAATGTTTAAAGCTGTTGCTAGTGTTTTGTAGGCTTCTAATCTCTTTGAAAAAATGTATTGTAGCAGTCCCTGAGGTGTAAAGTCAATTTGTTCTCCGTTAACATTTACCTTTTTTAATAAAAGTATGACGCCTTTTAAGTCACTGAACAATTCTTCACTGTTTAGTTCATGTTGATACAATTTTGCAAGCATTGTGCACTTAATATTGATTTGTGACAGCTGTTCCTCAAAATGTATATCCCCATCCTTTACGTACACCTCAAATTTACAGAGGAAACCAAAGCGTTTTTCTAACTCTTCTGTGTTAACGAAAAGGCTTGAAATTTCAACTGACAGTTTGTCCACATTTACTGTTACAGAACGTCTCATTTCTTTCCGAAAGGTTAATGCAGAATCGTTTTTATATTCCCATGGCATCGTTCTTTTCCTTCGTATCCTTTTTATGAAACTGATACCCCATTCACTACTTACCTGCTCTGCCTTACTAATGACATTGTCACACAACTCATTCCTCCAAACTTTTAATTTGTCCGTTAGCGTCTTCAGAAGTGTCAATGCTTGAATAAAGCTTATTTTTTTCGTGTGCAAGATTTTCTAGATTTTGTCCATAGAAGAAAGAATATCTGTCCAGAAACAGAGCAAGGCCACAAAATTAAAGTTTTCTATCGCATTAATTATTAATGCTGCATCTTTCCTCGTATAAATTGTTTCAGTCGGTGTATCCCTCAGTTTCTCCAGTGCAGCGATCACTTCATCCAGCTGAGTGGATATTGCTTTCACCGAATCTGCTTTTGAACTCCACCTAGTATCACAATGTCCTTTTAGAGTAATATTTACGAAGTCTTTAAGAACATTCCATCTATGAGTAGAACAGGAAAAGAAGGTGAATTTGTTAACTGTCCCAAAAAATGTCATTGCCTGAACACTTGCATGAGCTGCATGAATTCCAACCACGTTGAGTCAATGGTTGCCACAGGGAACAAACACATCTAGTGGATTCAAATATTCAAATCTAATATTCTCTCCAGAATTCTTGAGGGGATTCCAGCCAGTGTTGCTTGATAGTCATACGACTGACCTCTGCAAACGCTAAGATTCAATCCA
This sequence comes from Magicicada septendecula, assembly GCA_034769895.1. Classification (NCBI taxonomy): domain Eukaryota; kingdom Metazoa; phylum Arthropoda; class Insecta; order Hemiptera; family Cicadidae; genus Magicicada; species Magicicada septendecula. The sequence goes on along the minus strand of CM068367.1, from coordinate 476,191,007 downwards.
CCTCTTTCAAATTTACTTGTAATAGCTTCTGTGATCACCTCCGCTGTTTTCACTTCTAAAGCAATAAAATCTATGAAGGCTTCCTTGATATCAACAGAATTGCGTTTAATTTCAACAAATCTTATAATCTGGGACATTTGTCCTACATGTGTAGCATCTGATGTTGTGCCAAATATAATACTAAAGTACTTCGTCTTCTTACATTCAGTAATAATATATTTGCGCATTCTTTCTCCTAACAGGCTTATTATTTCATTTTTAATAGTTGGCGAAACATATGATATGCACCCAGATTTACGAGAAACTGAATCCAAATGAGATCTCATGACAGGGACATATTTAGTCAAGTGTTTTAACAAAGCCAGAAAGTTTCCAGGAGTTGGTTCGTTAGTAATTGAGTCTCGATGTCCTCTCAGTGCTAGCTTTTGTTGTGCAAGACTTTGTACTGTGGCAATGACCCGTTCGAGGATTTCTTTCCATGTCTTAGCTGCTATACTCATTTGTTCCTGAAGTAGGTCATTAATAAGTCTCCGTTTGTTTAAAGAACGTTCCAATTCCTTCCATTCCAAAAACGCAGAGCGATGAGCAAGACTATTTTCATGATCCTAAATACGGCGATTTAACCTTTGCCACGACGAAAACCAGTTTTCACTATTGAAATGGCGTCTTTGATAGTTGTTTGTGTAAATAAAGTGCAACAAAAGCAAAATAGAGATTTTTAGTTGGAGAAAACACATCCACGTGCGATTTACCTTTTCGCCATTTTGCAAGGTTTTATCAAACCAATACTTATTTAAGGATCGTCCAGCTTCATTTTCAGTAAAATGGCTGTCCTTGTTCTGCAACTGACATGTTCCTCTAGTCACCATTACATCTGGGAAGGACTGAGATATTTTGTTTGGCCAATCTCCCATATCTTGTAGAGCAGCACCGGGAACACTGTCTACATTGTTGCTAGCAATGTTCTGTCCTTCATCGCCTGTAATTTCAAGTCTGCACGATGCAACATCATTCATGATACTGGAACCAAGTGAATTTTGTAACTGTACTTTGACACTTTCACAGTTTGAAGTATTCACATCGTTAACTTTACTGTAGTTATGAACAGCTTCGTCGCTAACAACAAGTGACGATTGCAAGTTGATTCCTTATTAATTGTAGTATTTTGACACGCAGGGTTCGATTTTCCTTGAATAAAAGTCTTTATAAACTCTTTGAAACGTGTAGTTCTTATTCTTATTCTTTCTTTCCTCCTCTTCCGAACCTGAGCACCACTGAGACTACTTCGTTTCATATCAGCTTCAAATAAAATAAAATAAATCTATTTTCATTTATAGTATTAGTATCATGACATACACGTGAAGTACTATAGATATACCCACAAGACGCGCAAAACCAAAAAGAAACCGCACATCAAGATACTCATCAACAACTGATGATCAACACGTCAGCTGCGTCCAACCGGGAAGAATTGCACATACGTAGTCCACGTAACGTTTTTTTTAAACGTTTGCAAATAATATATTCGTCTGTATACGAATAGCAATTAAAATTATCTATACAAAGCTAATACAGTAGGATTATCGGTTCTTTCTAACACAACAACTCACTACAAAGTTGCAAAAAATATTAAATATGTTATGTTTCTTTTATGAAAGGAACAGTCATATCAAAGAAACAAGTTGTTTGTAGTTTTATAAACTGAAAACAACTTTTTCAAGTCTATGCTCACTTTCCCGCCTTCCTGGCTATGCCGCCCGGGGCGGCTGCCCCCATGTCCCCCTAGCTACGCCTCTGAATAGAAATTAGGTTTAATGAGATTAAAATATTTTCGAAATTTCTCCATTTGAAAGCTATTTGGTTACTTCCGATGAATGAAGATGGTTCAACAAGATTTCTTAATACTTTATTTAGTGTAATATTACTATTTCTCTTTCAATTTAGCTTCAAAATTAAATTCTATAAACCTTTACGTGTTTTGCAAAACTTTTGTAAAATAGGCGCTTATTGCAGGATGGAGAAATTCCTTCCTATCAATCAATACAACTTTTTCATCTTTGATTTCTAATTCTTCGTTTTTTCTGACCTAATATTAAATTTTGTCTAAGATTTATTCTCAATAAAATTCCTAAGCTATTTTTTTTATTTTTAGTTTGCTTTTCTTTTGTTATTGGCTACACTCAGCAAGAAACTTTATACTGTAGAGAAGCGAATTACTTACATAAAGAAATGTAAATATATCCTCAGTACCGTTAAGTGTATGCAATACAAAAGAATCGCTACTTTCATTAACCTGAATACGCTGCCAGCAGTGTACTTTATTGGATTCAGCAAAGCAACAAAACAAGCTTCTGCTCAGACAAACAGATTTTACTTGAGTAGTATTGTGTGTAGATTGTACACGGATTCCAGTATCTGTAATTTAAGGATTCAGTATAATATAATCCCGATGTAAGAAAGGAAAAACGGTCTGTCTATCTCTCTACACCTGTTTCTCCCTCTATCTATTTCTATGTTTTTTCTGAATCTATAACAAACTATATACCTTCTAATCTATCAATACATATTCAATCACGTAATGGTTCATTTAATTTGATTTCCCTCTTCTAACCCTTTCTTTGGTCTGAATAGATTTACATAAACACATTTCCTGTAGCCTTCACAAAATAACTTATTAAGCAGAGAGCATATCCTGTTATTATCCTGTCCAAAGCATATCTTTTAAATAAGGTCTATAACAATTATATATTACAACTAATCAGTGAAATTATTGCCTTCATTTTTATTAAACATTCTTCATAAAATTTATAAATAAGTTAGTGATATAGTGGTTATAATATAAACTATTACTATCAAAAATAAAATGATAATAAAAGTTACGTTTACTAAGTCAGTAGTGGTAGTGGTAGTGGTAGTGGTAGTGGTAGTGCTAGTGGCAGTAGTAGTAGTAGTATTAGTTGTAGTAGTAGTAGTAGTAGTAGTAGTAGTAGTAGTAATTTTTAGTCCAAGTCTACCACTCACTCCCTGGTGATAGACAGCCGATCCACCCACTGGGTATCATAAGGGATACTCAGTAGAAGAAGAAAAAACAAAATTTGTTATTAAATCATATATTTAATGTGATTGAACATTTAATCTCAACTACTGGTGTATTACCCTTGTTACACATATTAACTCTGACGTATCTTAGAGTCAATTATTGAAAGGACTGTGACAAGAAAATTTCTACATGAAGTCTGATTTACGTAATTAGTCTACTCCGGCAAATGACTGCGGCAAATCAAAGTAAGATGAGTCAGAGGATTCGAGTTGTAACTACAGTGACTCAGCAAACTGCCTTGGATCAATAAAGCAGTCGAGTGTGTCAACATAGAAGTTGAAAACGTCATCTATGCTTGCAATCAGGGTGCATGCATGCGTTCGAATAAATCTTGGCTTTCCTCAGCTTGCGTAGTTAGACACATTTAAACCAATACTCACGGGTAAATCCACTGAGTTGGCTGAAGTAAGTCTAACAGCTTCAATAAACTTCATTTAACCATACACACTAATCCAAACTTGTTGACTTCCCGACAACAAACTCCTATGACTGAAAAATCGTCAATTGATTTACTAGAGCTATCACTGTTTCTGCTGCAGATAACAGAAGCATATTTTACGTTACTCATAACACCAACTTGTAAAGAATAACGTAGGATACCATACTCTTTAAATGCTTTCTAATGAGGGTCTGATTCATTCTGGTCTTGGAGACAGTGCTGTCAAAGTTGTGGGGGTAGAGTAGCTTCGCGTCTATACCGAATCTGATAACAAATCTTGGTATTACATTGTCACGCTGTCGATTGTATAAACAAAATACGATGGATTAGTCTTCCAAGTGTAAGTAACAGTAATTGTTTTCTAATTGTTAAGTGCCATATAATTGCTCCGCGTCCACACCGCAGCGTCATCTATGCACTGCTGGATGGCAAGATGATCCTCCTGGCCAGCAATAGGAAGGACGAAGTTTAAATCATCCGCAAACATTTTTACATCACAATTTAGCACCGCTGTAATCTCAAGACCAGAAAAAATTGAGGTCTTAAGTTGGAACTGGCCGTCACAAAATTCTCTGAGAATATGTTTCTAAATCTCATTTTAAAGCACGCCTGATGAAAGTAGGATGCAATCCATCTTATAAGCTGAGACACGGAACAAAACTTGATAACTTTCGCACAAAGATGTGATACAAAAGTTTATCAAAACGTTTCATGAAGTCTAAATATAGGGTTACTGACATCCGCCAGGTCATAACACCCAACTGTTTGACCGGCGTCAGACGAAAAAAACGCCAGGTTCTGTAGAGCTTCCACTGTTTTCCGTTAAGCCATTTTCAAATGTGTTTTCAAAATTAAAATTTTAAAATTCTCAATAAAAATTGCTTGAGTATAAATAACTGTACTATTGAACTACATTATTTAACAACTGAAAGAAAGAAATAATTGGCGCGTAATTCAGTGGATATACACAAAGGTAAAACGAATTTATTTTGTTGTGCGAGGTCGAGGAACCAGGAACTGTCTGCCACAGTTTATGATATATTACACAATATTGTATACTGCAGGACAATGAAAGTATATCTGTTGTAATATGTTGTGCTTTGTTGAACGTCTTCATAACAAGTAACGTTCTGTCTGATAAAACTGAATTACTGCTTTCTCGTTTGTTGCTTCTTTTGTTTACGTTTGATATCTATACTAAAGAAACGTTGCCATATTTTTTGCAGACACCTGTTTTTACTTGTCATGTTTCTTTTACTTTATTCACTGTGTGTTCACGTTGTTTTCACTTGATAATTAATTACTATCCATACTAGAGCTTTATTTTGCCGTAAGAGACATCTACGCATTGTTACGACGATCACACAAATCTTCGTGTTGTATAGTGGAAACAGAATATCTGACACCAACGAAGTCACAAATTACAACTGTAATTAGAATCAAACAACAGTTAGAAATCAACGATGGCTCTCTTGTATAATAACTCAAATTAAATTTGTACAACACGCAACAATAAACGTTATTTTCTTAGTTTGGCGTAAATTAACACAATAATCATTTAACACTAAACTGTAACAATAACTTCGAGCCATCCTTGTAATATCGCCAGGTGTAACTGAACTCCGTCGCTTCGAAATTCAGTATTTATACATCGGTCGCGTTACAGCGTAGTGACACAGCGTGGATGCTGGTAGAATAGTCGAGAAACGTGTGGAAGGGGCATTTAGAAGTATCTAAAGCGTTAGGTAATTCTGCCGTGTAGAATGATATACAAACTCCTGGAACAGCTTCGTAGGTTGCACCATGTTAAGAGTCACGTAGGCGCTTTTGTTATTTTTCAGGTCAATGTAGAAGTATAACTATGAAAATACATTATTTATAGTCTTTTACTGTAATAAGTAAAACTATTCAATATAGTCATTTTTAACGAGAAAACCGATTGATTGAATAGTCGCTATTAATTTTACATGCGATGTATAATCGCTCTTTAACGTTTTTATACAATTTTGGTAGAATAAAACCTTAATGTTTTACTTGTTTGTTTCGATTCATTGTTTTATCGTACGCTGTGTTTTGGGACCGTTTTCTGCCTTGCGCTATAAGTGTTTTTTACTTCTACGTGACTGAATAAGAACATACATTTTCAAAACTGAATCACCCCACTGATTATATTCGCCATTTTACTTTATCTCACCATATCTGAATCATTCTTATTTCAATTACCTTCTTTAACTGGTATATAGAAAAATATTTATTTGTGTGCTCCTTTTTGTGCGCTTTGCTTTCAAGGATATTAATGGCATTAGATAATATAAAAAACGTAGGCCTATGCCTTTGATATGAGACCTCGCTATATACTTCGACTGTTCTATTACAGCCCTCGCTTGTTAAGGAAAATTAATGGAACATACCCTATATTTCTTTAATTACTAGACGTCATATCAGTGCAGAAAAAATTAAAGTTAAATTTTATTAGAAGTTTAATAAAGAAAGTTGTGTTAGTGGTTATAATCACAAACAGAATTATTACTGTTGCACACCACTATAGAAAAATTATTCCTATTAGCGCTTTCAAGCTTCTCAGCTCATCGTCAGATCGGAAGCTTGAAAGCGCTAATCGCAATAATTTGTCTATAGTGATATGCAACAGTAATAATTCTGTTTTAAATGTTATTATAAACGGAAGCTTTATTTCTCTTGTATATCACGTACGGAATAAAAGAGAACATAATTCTTTATTACTTACTTTCATATTTTCGTCGTGTTTAGAATTATTATATCGCATTCAGTTTCGTGAATTTCATCTAAGGCTTCTCAAATTCGCGTCACGAATTTCTCATTCTGTCTACTCATCTTCTGCCCTATGCTGAAATATTAGACTGCGGGGAAGTAATTAGGTATAATAATTTGCCACTTTGCTTTCAATTGTATTGTTTCTAGAAACATTTTCACGTCTGCTATCATGACTATTGGTCTGTCTTGTCGCGGCATAAATATTTCATTATAAAATGATATAAAACACCATAAGCAGAAATTAAAATGTTATATTGTATTATATATATTATAACAACACAAATTACCAATTTAAATGTAATTTAAATTGTGTAGCCCCACGCTTTTGGGAGACAATTTATAACACTACAAATTGATATTTATTTAATGTAATTTAAATGTGTGTGTGTTATATAACATAACAAATTCAATTTAATTTATTGAATCAATTTCATGGGTGTAATCGTAATAAAAATATGATACGTTATTTAAGTTTAAAATTGTTCCATAATTTATTTATTAAACAAAATCTTTCATATCGCATATTAAACATTGACTCATTATTATATCGTTTGTACGAAGTTTTAGTACACAACTTATTGCTAACAAATTACATACACAAGTTATACACAAATCTTATTATATAATTTTAATTACTTTAAAATATTTATTTTGCTCTCGGCTTACTCATTGTGTGCTCATCTTTTGCAATTGCTGATTCATTAGATCCAAAAAATGAATTTACTTCTATTCAAATTTCTTTTATATTACTTTGTTTTAACTTTCTACTGCATATGCATTCTCCTTTATCACCAAAGACTTTACTAATTACGTTAATTCAAAATTTATATCTTCTCTTATCATTTACGTTAATAATTACTAAATTTTATAGAAGAAATATCATTCTAATTTTTATTCTGCTTTTACATTTATGTATAATTTATGTATTTTAATGTTGGTTGAATGTCTTTCATTCCAACTTTAATTAGTGTCTTTCAAATGACTATAATTACAATGGTTTTTTATCATCTCGTTTTTTCTATCATCTGTATGTCCTCCTTCTGGTCCTCTGGTCGTGTTCTACTGCATGTGCTGATTAATATTCGTCTCGTCTCACGTCATATGCTGCCGGTGTGTCCATAGACCTCATCGTATGTATTCTGCGGCTCTGGTTGCACATCTAGTTTGTCCTGTGACTCTCACTATAGATGTGAATTGGCGTCGTCGACCTCCTGCGGCAACAGTTGAATCGAGAAGAAGAAACTTTATTAGCGCGACCTGGTATTTATAGTCAGGTCGTGCAAAAATTCCTTTCTGAACAATATTTGACCTGTCAGATTCTGTCGAGCGTCACTTTTCCCACTCTGGTTCAAGTCAAAATTTTCGCCTATATTCGCAAATTACGAAATTTGTTTCACATCACTCGGTGCTCAATCGATCACTAATTTTTATGTGATTATTATACGTAAATTGCACTTCTTTATGGTACTCACAAAAAGAGTTATTCATTTTTTACTTATAGTAATTGCACTTTTCGTCACATCTGTACGGTTGTTTAACACTTTATTCACCTATAATTTCTATACACTTTGGTGTCTTTGGTTTTATCCTATCATCCATAGTTTTCTTATAATTAAAATAAACATATAACTATTCTACTTGAAAAGAGTTGGTTACACTTCAGGAACGGACAGGTTTCACACACACCAACAAAATACGCGCGTACACAACGCTAGCGACAGGTGTGTCGAAAATGCATGTCCATGCATGAATTCTGCGCTCCCAATTTTTACTACGATCCAGCTTATGCAATCTGAATCATGTTTATTATTTTTTTTAATTTATTTTTATTATTTATTTCATTTATTTTGGCAATACACAGTACCGTTAATGTTTGTACTGTTACAATATATATATATATATATATATATATATATATTACAACAACACACGGTTTTAATGTGTTAGCCCCTCGTTTTTGGAAGCCATTTTACAACATCGCAAGTATAATGTGTTTATTTAATTGACGTGTGTTAAATCTTTATGTACCCGTTAAATTCGTGTGTGCAAGAATGAAGGTTGTAATCATAATAATAATACTTCGATTTCATTGGTTTATAAATTAATTCAATTTTTTTTTATTAACAATTTTCATTTGGTTAGCGGTTTAGAAACTCATTATTATTTTGACATATTTATTACGAGTAATTTGTAATCTCAGATTACACGTCACTTTCTTATTTATTTTAAGATTCCACATGATTCGTATTTTTACATACCTACTACGTATTATTCGTAGTCTTATTTGACACAAAAACATATTATAATATCTTATTACTAATGCATTATTATAAATTTTCTATACTGCTCTCAGCTAGCTCAATTTTCTTACTGATTATCTACTCGTTTAATTCTTTATATTAATTACTTCTCTTTGTTATTGCATATGCATTGCTTCTTTATGTTATTTTAGTAAAATTCGTATTTCTTCAAAATCAAATATCAATCTTTTCAGTAAGTTATTAGTAAAAGAATTTAAATATTTTTGTGAATATTACTTTTGACTGTTTGAATCTTACCCTAATTAATATACAAGAAAAGTTACATTTACTCTTACGATTTACATTCTTATTAAATTAGAGTATTTCTCTTATTATTCTCTACTTGTCTTACAAGATTAAATTGTCTTTTATTCAGTCTTTAGTTAAGATGAAAATATGGTTTTCATTCACCTTATTAGTAGTGTTTCCTCAGCGTACCCTCCTGGTCCTGGTCCTGAGATCTTTACTGGTGAATCCCTCGTAGACATGTGGTCCCGAGTCCGTTTCTCGTCCTGGATACGGATGATCCTCTTCGGTCCTGGAAGTCCTGGGGTCGGGTATTCTAGGAGTCTTGTAGTCTCTCGTACTCTGGATCATTGGATGCTCGTACTCTAGATTCATTGGATGCTCGTACTCTGCTTCATTGGATGCTCGTACTCTGGATTCTCTCGATGCACGTACTGTGCTTGTGGTTTCATAGTAGAGTCTTTGGCTGCCCAGGTAGTCGATGATGTCTAGGCGTTCCAGTTGTTGGACATAACCTCCGATCACATCAGTAGTCGAACAAAGAAGAGTTGCAGATCTTGAGCAGGGCCTCCGGCTGCTTTGATGGTCTGACGAGAAAGAGCATGATGTTTGCTCGTCCTCGTATTTATACCCAGAGCGCAAAAATCATATCTCGACAATATTCTGCCTGTTTGAAAGTGTCGAGAGCGTCACTCTTAACCCACGCTTTACTGTTACATTTATTTTGCTCGTCTTTGCGAATTGCGAAGTCTTTGGCACATTACCTGATATTCATTCTATCGGTAATTTTTTAGACGTTCATCACGCACAAACCATTTTTTTTATCTTCATTACTTTAATTACTATTGATTTTTAATTCCTTAAACTAACACTTTTTTGTTCGTTTTACATAATTTTTTATACACTTGTTAGTTATTTTTAACCACACATTTTGGTGTCTTTAGTTTTTCGCTACGATGCACGCAAGTTTTATAAATTAATTAAATACAAATAATTTATATTGTTAAATAAAGGGTGGCGCTTTTCATGAATGAACCAGTTCCACACACACACACACACACACACACACACACGCACACGCATACCTTTTACGCGTGTACACACATGCAGAGGGCAGCTGGCTATACTCCGTGTCTCAACATGCAAATCTGGCGTTTATATTACAGTTTATATTGCATGCTGACTTATTATTATTACCAAAATGGGTTATTTATTTGTTCAAATTACTTATTTAAATTAGCCTGTGCAATGCACAGTACCCAACATATTTGTACTGTTGCAATATATATATATATATATATATATATATATATATATATATATATGTTGTAGTAGGTGTCTGGGTACATCCGTGTATGTAATGTTTATAATGCCGACGTTTCGTTCCGTAATCCTGGAACATATTCAAGGTTTACTGATGATGATTTCACTGCGGCGCAAGTTTTATATCTTGCTATTTTTATATCTTAGGCGAGTTTTATATAATATAATATAAACATATGACTAGAGACCGATGGATAGATAGGTATATAGACAGATAGATAAATAGAGAGAGTGAGAGAGAGAGAGAGAGAGAGAGAGAGACAGACAGACAGAGACAGAGACAGAGACAGAGACAGAGTGAGAGAGAGAGAGAGGAGAAACAGTGATTGATATGGGGAAAAAAGATACAGGCAGACAGAAAGACAGATAGAAAAACAAGGACCTAGTACACTTGAACAATAAAGGAATTAGAAATATTTTTGACAACCATACTGAAAGATGCTTCCATAAAAAAATTAACTTGAGCGTTTTTTCCAAACCACAAAAGTTTAACTATTTGTAACAAGTTTCCCGCGAGTATTGTTTGGGCCCATCAGGTCTATATTTCATTAGTGCAAACATTTGTTACAAAATTCAGCCTCTACTCACACTACGACAAAAAACATTATTCGCAGTCCCCAGTGGGAAATAAGGAAGTACCATTTTTCTTGATTTCATAGCTACACAATCCTTAGGCTAGTAGCTAAAAGGCTAAAAATAAATGCTTAATGAGAAAATGTTATGCCCTTGTATTATAACGGTATGTAGTTCAGCTGAAAATATAATTTTGAAGATAGGTGGAGAGCAAATAAAATTTATTCTCTGAGATATGTTATTAGCGCAGAGTCCAAAGTATTGTTACGACGGTCTCACTGATCGTCGTATGGTACATTCCAAACAAAATACAGACACTAATGAAATTACTAATTACCAGCTTCAATTAATCACGGATAACAATTTGCAGTCAACTCGTACAATAATTCAAGTTAAATTTGTCCACATGTAATAATAATGTCAATTATTAAGAGTTCCGCACTACTCATAACACAATAATCACTTTTCACTAAGCGTCAACAATGACTCGATCCACACTACGGAAATCGGTAAACGTAACTGAACTGACAAAGCCAGCTGCTCTTGGTTATACAGGTCGCGCTGATGTTAAAGAATAACCTTCCTCCCTTACTACGGCGTTCCAGCATAATGCGTATTTCAAGTGCTCTGCAGAATAGTCTGAAACTACTTGAGTGCGGCCTTGACTGAGGCTACACCAACTCGACTAGCAGAGAAACGGCTGGTAGGACGCTCTCGGCTGTTCGATTATTCGGCTGAGGAGGATTCCATCGTTACAGTATTTTACATATAGATAAGTACATATTTATAATTAAATCACTGCAGATTGACCGGGAAGATATTTCCCCAGCAGTAGTTTTTAAAGTGGGATAAATACTTTATATAGACGAGCAGATAAACACGGTTAGACAAGAGATTCGAATAAAATTTTAATGATTTCTATGCCTCTGATAACTCGTATGTCGCCATGTGATAAAGTAACAATGCAGTAAAAAGGTTACAATATTTCAAATATTTGTATTTACATGATATACATATCATACTTTAAACCATACAATATAGCAGTCACGAAATGCCAGTCTACGTAGGATATCGTTTTTATCGAAATTTACTGAATAATTAAATTGCTTTCATACGCCATTCACAGTAGAAATAATGAAAGTAAATATTTTTTGTAACGTACAGACATCGGGGCTGGTTGTACAAAGGCAAATAAAGACATCATAAGACTATACTGTTGAGCGGTTTTCAAACAAGTTACATGAAACAACGAATTTTAATTGCATTTCATTATAAGTGTAAACAATAAGCGATACGCAATATTCTGATTTTGGATTCTATTCGTTCTCTAGTTTGGCAGTTTTGGGGGGGGGGGAGGGGAATAATAGTAACGCAGGCTGAAAAATAATAATCTAGCCCTCATAATTTCATTCTCTCTTCCTCTCATTCCTCATACCCTATATTTCATTTGTCGATCAGCCTGCCTCACTTTCGCTTTCTTTTTCTCTCTTTTCTCCAATCATCTGTTGTCTACATTACTATTTGTCTTTCTTTTTTTTTCTTCTGAAATAGTGGTCTTGTTATTTTTGGTTCCAACGTTCACTGTAATCTTAATTTTGTTTCTTAAAACGTTTAAAATACATCAAGTTACACACAATGATGCTCAATACTCTTTGCAAAACTTAAGGTTATGTCTACAAAATTAAGGAAACAACATAAATATAATTACATGAAGTGTATCATATAAACACCGCTGTCCGGAGACAGTGAAATAAGGAAGTGGAATTAAAATAAGAGAAATAAGTGAACATCTTTCTTAGTAATCGCTTGGAACGTAGTTTTCGCTTTTGAGCGCTTATTTTATACACGTGATATTGCATGTATATACCAAACCATTCTATAGTAATGTAGGTATAGTTACAGTGGATAAAAGAATAATTTATGTGTAACACTAAAAGGCATAATTAGCATGTAAAATAAACAGTAGTCTCAGCAGTTCAGTGTACTTCACATAAATGACGACACTCTGCCGGTCAGTGAGTTTTCTCCAATTATATAAATTTCCGCTGTTTCCTCAGTTAATTGATATCTCTCTGCATGTTTTCCACAGTGTATTCCCACAGCTGAAAATATACCATGTGGCATTCTCACTACATTACTGCACATCCTGTTTTATTTTCTTTCATTGTTGCTGTCATTGACGGTGTATTTACTTCTCCTATTACATAGGTGCCAATTTCTTATCTAAAAGTATACATTTAAGATTTCTCCCAAAAATTTCACATCTGATGACTGTATTTTTAGTTTGAAAACTGTTTACGCTGGAAGACAACAAACGATCTTACCTTACACGTCTGCTATCTTCAGTTTTGGACTTCTTATAGTTCTTACAACATAAAGAGACAAAATTTTATTGTATTTTAAATATTTTTTGATATTTGTCTTATACTTGAGTGTTATTTAGAGCATTCATTAAAATTATCAATGTTAAAAATATAGCCAATTTCTTTTATATGCTATTTTGTAACTTCGAGGCAACTATACACTTGTCCTTGCCTTTGCTTGTTTTTGCTGATTACTAATTACTAATTACTAAATCAATATTCAGTACTGATTTCGTATTTGCTTTAAGCAAGATAGTTTTTGGAGTAAACATGCAGCGATTAAAGGTAAAGTGCACGTTTTTTGAAGTTTGCCGTAGACGGCAAAGCTACGGCCAGTATATTTCTGTTTCACCTTTGCTAAGCCTCTTCCGGTACACCCGCCGTTATCGGCACACTTAGACTATAGCTTATTCTCTTCTGACGTATTAATTCAGTCCTCCAACAGACACACTGTTCTGTGGCAATGTTTAAAAATGGTCGCGACCGTCCGTTTATTTCGTTTACTGTCTTACAGATGTAAGATATAATGTTGTCTGTACCGTCTTCTCATAGTGTTTTAATAGTGTGCCCTGACATACAATACTACGGGAACAAATATCATTCAGCAAGATGTCTTTTGCTCGTTTCATTCCGCCTTTTATCCTCAATCGTTTTTAACATAAACGATTTTGAACTTTCTTAACTTGTTAGTTTGATCATTCTCACTATCATAAGTAATGTGATAATCCAGGTAATTGAAATTTTCACCTGATTTTATATCATATAACAACTTGATTCTTAGATAACTTTTACATTTACATCTTAGTGCCATCGTTATCGAGTTTCTTTAACTGCCAAAATTACATCGACGGCATCCAATCAGCGACGGCTGCGTATACAAGCCATTAGACAAGATGATTATTTCCAACCTCTTCTCAAAGTTTATGGACTGACTTCTGTCTATAAGGCAGTGAAAAACATAAAGCACATTAGATAAGTGTTCAAACTGTGTGCAGAAAGTCTAATGTTCTGTTTCTCGTAAAAGGTCTATAGACGAGCAGATAAACACGGTTAGACAAGAGATTCTAATAAAATTTTAATGATTTCTATCCCTCTGATATCTTGTATGTCGCCATGTGATAAAGTAACAATGCTGTAAAAATGTTACAATATTTCCAATATAGCGTTTGGCAATTTTTATATACTGGTCGTATAACAGTAAAACGAGTTTGCTAATCGGATACGTAGTGGATTTTACGACGCTGAAATGTTTTATAACGATGTGGAGTATTTTACGCCTACCTGCCCATATGTTTATGTGTATAGACGGTGTTCGTAAAACGTTTATATTATGCTTGCGATTCGCCTAATAAATTTCATCTGCAGGTAACGATTGTATTATGCAACAGGCAGAAGCAAATTACAAAGCAGATAAGAAACAATTTTGTGCAGTAAAGTTTACAATCCTTATTTTTTCACGACGTTTTTTCCCTAATCATGTGTAGTATGAATCCTTTTTAAATTTACTGAGTACCGCCTGATATTCCTTAACCTCTTCAAGTGATTATATTGTGGGTCTTGGTATAGGCCTACGTAAAAATTTCCTCATTCAGGAGAAAGTTAAAGAAAAACTCTGCGTCAACAAGATAGTCAAAAGGTCATGGATCACGAGAGTTGTGCTATCTTCTACAGTTCCCTTTGACAATCAACGAAAATTCTGCCAGTAGAGTCAACGCCTCATTGTCTCTCAATGTGTAACGATATACAGTACTCCTTTGACAACATATTCTTCTTTCCACATAAGATTGTTCCAGTGTAACTTTAAACGATATGACTTGGACGAATTACATTGTGAGAACAAATGTTGACTGCCTAACCGCTATCGGTTGTGAACCTCTTGTCAACCAAACAAACGGATAAAGGGAACTTAGGCCTCCCTAAACATACTCAACATAAGTTTATAAAGATTTTGCATAAATAGGCCTAACATGATACTGCTACACCGTTTAACATTTTAAATCCTTATTGAGTTCTAAGGCTAAAAAATGTATACACACATATAAAACAATATATGTTGAAAAGAAAGCAGTAACAAAGAAATCTTAAGCATTATCAAAGAATTCGCGGGAAAAGAAAAAATTTTCTATTTTAATCGACCATTGTATTTAAAGATATTTACATACATTAAGGAGACGGTGTTAATATAACAAAAAGTATGTTCTCTCTAAAGTGGATGCCTATTATTATTTATTAAACAGTTGTATAATAAAAGTAAAAATAAAGGCAACTTGTTGCAAGCAGTATATAAATCATTCACAACTTATAAGAACTCAGGTATGAAAGCTTAACTACGTCCCCATTGCGGTAATAGAATCCAGTAATCACAGCCTTATGTAAACACGGCCGGTGATGTGTTTAGTAAAGTACAAATTGCCAGCGCGTTTTTGAGACTGCAGCGTTGGAATAAACACGCCACTTCCGATTAAGCTATCCCAGGAGACTATCCCCCAAATCTCATACCAAAGTACCGCTAATGAAGTAGGAGCAATCCACCGGACCGTTGGGACACGGACCAAAATTTGATACTTGTCTCACAAAGATATGATACGGCGGATTATCAAAAACCTTCATAAGTCTTATTGACATACGCCTGGACACTCAACTGCTGGACCGGAGACAGACGGAAAAGACTCCAGGTTCGTAACTGTAGAGCGACAATTATTTTCTGGAAAGGCAGAAGTGTTCAACTTAAAGAAATTCAATGGAAAAGCAAGTGTATTCAAAAATTTAAAAATTTTTGCTTTCTCAACATACTAAAATACTTATAAACAAACCATGAGTATAAAAATATATAATTGAATTAGACGCTTTCAAAACTAAAAGAAATAATCGCAGAATTTTCAGTGGATTTACACACAGATAAAAGAATTTAATTTGCTGTCCGAGATCGCAGAATCAGTAACTTTTACGCAACATTGTATAGTGCAGGACAATGAAAATGTATCTGATGGAATGTGTTTAGCTTTGTTGAACGCTTTCGTAAGTAAAACTGGATTATTTATTTCTCGTTTGATGCTTTTGATGTTTACATTTTATATCTGTACTTAAAGAAAAATTGCCATATTTTTTAAAGTTTTTTTTTAGTTTTACCTGTCACGTTTCCCTTACTTTGTTCACTTGTGTGTTTACATTACTTTTCTTTGCTAAATAACTATTATTCATACTAGAGCTTTATTTAATTTTGATTGTGAACATCTACGTTTTACTGTGTATGTGGGTGTACATATTGGTAATACAAAGCAAACGCAAAAAATTATGTAGCTTTAGAAGTAGAGATACAGTTGACATGGCGTTTGATTGTCTTGGTTGTCAACCAAGAAGTAACGACTGACCTTGTGAAACTGAAAACCATGAATGGTATCGCAATGTAGTGATTGTCAGATACACAGTGTTTTCCTTCTGTATCGAATGACTCGCACAGGTGACTGTTTCCTCACTAATTCTCTTAAGTTACTTGACTGGTAAATAGAAAAGAGCAATTGCTTTTATTAATGAACAAGAAATTTTTTGGTTCTGCTTAAATTTCAAAAATTAATTACATATTAATAAATTATCATTGTAGACTGGGTAAGTGATAAATATGTTATTAGCATTTTATCAATCAATCGCCGCTAGTCTTATCAATCAAGTTAAACAAGAAATCAGAATAGCCGTTTACACAGGTGATTACCATTTTTATTCTTGAGATCAAGTACAGTCGGTCTTGTATGTTGATGTACTGTTAACCTTTGTTGAAATCAAATTGTGTGTTAAACATCAAACTCATCAACAGAGTCACCGCCTTTATTTGGCATTAAGGTACACGAAGTAAATTCCAAACAAATGTATTACTTATTATAATAATTTATGTTACTCCCGTATTTGAGATTAATTGCAAACAAACTATACAAACACGCCTATGGTCTACATGACCGATAATATTATTGTTTAACGCGTTCAACGTTGCCATACGTTGTTGAACTTGAGTGCTGCCATTTTCGAACAACTCGTACCATTTCCTAATCACCTGGTGTGAAAATGCAATGTCATCATACACGTCCAACAACTAGCGATGAATTTCAGAAGGATTATATCTCTTTCCCTACAGAAAACAAATCACTTCGCGGATTTCTAATTTGGACGCTACACTTGTAAGTAATGTGACACGTTTCGCGCCTAACAACGGACTAACATTTGATACCAAGTGGTAAACATTACTACACTTGTCGGAAACGGAACTTTATTAGTTTTGCCAACAACTTTCATCAAAATATCCCTTTTATACGAAAAAAGTCGGCAAGTGCCATTAACTTTCTGACTGCCCTTCGTACGTCTCAAGAACTTTATTATAGTCTTATTCACAGATAGAATGGCGAAATTTTTCGTTAACTGTAACTAAAAAACAAAACGTTCCTGGACTTATGTTTACAACTTTGTCTCTATTTTCACCAGTAAAACATGTCCTGCATTATTACCGTTTCTTAGTTAGAAAGCCGCCCTACCCACTACTTGAGTATAGCACTGCTAGTTGACCAAGAAACTACTAGTTGACAAACATAAGAGCATCTTTTTTTTTCATTTCTTAGCTTTATTTATAACATTAATTGCACTTTTATCATACGAATTACACATCTATTCCTTGTTTTAATATTTTACAGCTGACACTTTACACCAACACAAAGGATTTTCTATTTATTCGGTCTTCAACAAACGTCGGTTATCTAGCATTTTGATGACTTTCGCGTGTACTTGATGTAACCTTTTTTTTTGTTTTTGTAAACAAACCCAAAGATGGTTCGACGATATTTCATAATTCGGGAGACGCTGTATAATGTTAATATTTTTCTTTCTAATTCAGCTAGAAAATTAAATGGTGTATGTCTGTAAGGGTTTTGAAAAATGTTTTTAACATACACGCTTATTACAGGTTGATAGAGGGAAATTCTTTTCCATCAACCAATACAAGGGTTTGATCTTTGATTACCAGTTCTGTCTTTTTATAACCTATTAAATTTTGTCTTAGATTAATGCTCAATGAAATCCCCAAGCTGAATATTTTTTACATTCAATTTTCTTTTCTTTTATTATTGGCTACGCTCTACAAGAAACATTATACTGCAGAGAATCAAATTACTTATGTAAAGAAATGTAAATGTAGCCACTGTACCGCTAACATGCAATAGAAAAGAATCGCTGTATCCAGCAAAACAACAAAACAATTGTCTACTCGGTCAAACGGATTTTACTTGAGTAGTGTTCTGTGCGCATCGCATACAAATTCCAGTAGGCCTACCGTAGTGAAAGGATAGAATATTTACTGAGCATGTAACAAGGGAAACAATCGATCTGTCCGTCTTTCCTGTTTCTCCCTCTATCTCTTTCTGTTTACCTACCTGTATCGAACATTTCTAATCCATACAGATATACGTATTACGGTCTGACCCATCATAAGGCTAAAAATTCGTTTATTGTGAATTCTCTCTTCTAACATTAATTTAATGCTTCTAGCATTAATTTCTAGCGTTTTTTAAATATATATTTTATCCTCCCCAAAGCTTATTTTTAATAATAACCCGATAATTAAAACAATTATATACTAAAAGAAAGCAGTAAAATTATTGTATTTATATTTATCGATCATCTTTCATAAAATTTTCATAAAAGTTAGCTATATAGTGGTTACATTATAAATTACTACTACTAAAAATACAACAATAATAATAATAATAACATTAATCAATTTTAACACAAATTATCTTTGCTACGTTCAATATAAATGTAGCAGCAGCAGCAGTGTTTTTTGTCCAGGACTCCCACTCACCCCCACACACTGCCGATCTATGCACTGGGGAATACTAGAGATATCCGGTAGAGGAAAAACTTCTATATAGATAGAGGTAGAGTAGAGGAAGAACCTCTGTATATAGAGTATATAGATAGCCTATAGCAGAAGCTCAAACCCTGGTGTACCGTATCACCCATGTTAAAATTAGTAGCTGTGACGGATTTTTGAGTGAATTGTTGAAAAGGCTGTGACAAGAAAATTTCTACATGAAATCTGATTTTTATAATTAATCTACTCCGAGAAATGATAACGCCAAGTAAACTGAGTCAGAAGATTTCAGTTTTAACTACAGTGACAAATTGTATTGCGGCAATAAAGGCAGTCAAGTCTGTCAACATAGAGATTAACAAACACCAGCAATCAGGTATCTATCAATCAATCTCGGTGTTCCTCGGTGTTGCATAGATAGACACTTTTCGACCAGTAATCATGGGTACACCACTATGTGCGTGAAGGAGACTATGGGGAAAGAGTACCTAAGTCATTTAAGTTAGTAAGTTCTGACTTAGTGACAGTAAAAGTAGGACGAGTAAGGGTTCCATTGTGAATTCTTTTATAGTTGAAACCGAAGTAAAACTGAGAGTTTCCATAATCTCATTTATTGATCTACTAATCCAAATTTGTTGACATCCGACAAGAAACCCCTCTGTAACTGCTCTTTAAAGTGTTTCTACAAATTTGGTAGAATAAACTTTACAGTTAACTTTTTTCGTCTCATTATGTTATTTTACGTTGAGATGTTCTTCATATTTCTCATTATGTCTTCGGACCCTTTTCTGCCTTAAGATGTGTTTGTTATTCCTATGTCACTTCATAATTCTGCAGAAAAACATAATTTTTGAAAACTGAATCATCCCACCGACTATATTGACCATTGTAGTTTATTCACCATGTCTCAATCATTTTTATTTCCGTTATCTTCTTTAATTGGTATATTGAAAAATATACATTTGTGTGATTATTTTTACGTGATTTGTGTTGAAGGATATTATTGTAGTAGGAGAATATATCTCTGATATGAGACCTCGCTACATACTTCGACTCTAGTACCTACTGTAGCACTCGTTTGTGCCTACTGAAATTTAATGCAATATGTTTCTGTAACTGATAGACGTTATATCAGCGCAGAAAAAATTAAAGTCAAATTTAATTCCAAAAGAAAGCTTTTTCTCTCTTGTGTAACGTGCACGCAATAAAAATAGAACAGAATTCTTCATTCATTACTTACAGTTAAGTAATAATAATAACTAATGACTTTCATATATACGAAGTGTTTAGAATTATTATATTGCCTTCAGTTTCATGAATGACATCTAAGGGTTTCCAAATTCCGTAGCACACGAATTTCTCAGTCTGTCTACTTATCTTCTATGCTTAAAGATAAGAATTTGAGAGAGGTAAATTTAGTTATAATAATTTGCCATTTTCATTAAATTCTATTGTTCAATGAAACAAGTCCATGTCTGGTATCATGATTATGGGTGTGTTTTGTCGCGGACCACAGAAATTAAAAGGTAATAATATATTAAAATAAGTGCGTATAAATTCGATCACAGACATTTTGTAATTTTTGAAATCGCGGGATGAGCAAGTACCATTATATGAGTGATTTATAATATGCTATAACTATGTGAAGAGCGCGCGCGAGAAAAAGAGAGAAAGAGAAGATAGTTAGATAGCCACACAGACAGATAGGTAGACAGACAGAGAAAAAAGGACCTAGTACGTTTCTACACTAAAGAAATTAGAAACATTTCTAGACAATGAACCTGAAGAATATTTCTAAAAAAACATATAGCTTGTGTGTTTCTTTTTTCCAAACTATTTGTTTCCCATGAGTATTGCACGGGCCCATGAGGTGTATATTTATTTCATTTGTGCAAACATTTGTCACAAAATTTGGCCTTCACACACAATACGGCAATGAACATTATTCGCAGTCCCCACTGGGAAATAAACATTACTTTACAGTTTAATTACAGCATTGATACTCAATGCACTTTACAGTTTAAGACTATGACTATAAAATTAAGGAAACAACATACATACAATTACATAAAAAATATCATATAAACACCGCTGTCTGGAGACAGTGAAATAAGGAAATGGAATTAAAATAAGATAAATAAGTGAACATCTTTCTTAGTAATTACTTAGAATGTAGTTTTTGCTTTTGAGAGTTTTTCTTATACACGTGATATTCTGTAGTGATGTAATTATAATTACACTAGAGTAAAGAATAATTCAGATGTAACACTAAATATAAGGCATATGTAGCAATGTAAAATGAACAGTATAGTCTCAGCAGTTCACTGCGCTACACATAAACGACGACACTAGTTTTTTCTCCAGTTACATAGCTCTCTGCTGTTTCCTCGTTCTGTCGATATATCTTTCCTTGTGGCCTACACAGTATTACCACAGCTGTAAATTTATTTTGCGACATCCTGTTTTCATTTTCTTGCCACTTGTTGCGGTCATTGACGGTGTATTTACTTCTCCCCTTACACCTGTGTCAATTTCTTATCTAAGACTGTACATCCGAGAGTTTTCTCAAGAATTTCATTTCCGATGTCTGAATTTTTAGTTTAAAAACTGTTAAGTGGGGAAGACTCCTTAACGAGAGATGTCACCTTACAGGTCTGCATTCCTCAATTTTGGACATCTTATAGTAAGACCTATAAAGAGACCTTACTTGACAAAATTTTATTGTTTTTTAAATACTTCCTGATATTTACCTTATATTTGCGCATTATTTTAAAACATTTATTAAAATTATCAATGTTAAACATTTAGAGAGTTTTTTTTATATGCTAACTTGTAACGGCCAGAAAAGTACAAAACTTGTCTTGACTTTTCTACATTTTGGTAGTAATTACTGTTACATAAATCAGTATTGTTTTAGTTCAGTGCTGATTTCATATCTGCTGCTGGCTTGAGTACTTTAGGCGTAAACATGCAGCTAATAAAAGTAGTTTACACATTCTTGTAAGATCACCATAGACTACAGAGCGATGACCGGTGTGTTTTTTTCGCATCCAGGGAGTACGCTACGCTAAGCCTATTCACCAGTACACTTACAACTTATTATATACTCACATATTAACATAATGATGCAACCGGCAGTCCGTTCTCATACAATATTCTAAGTTGGTCGCTACTATCGCTACCGTTTATTTTTTTATTGAGTTACAGAAAAAGTATAATTATTCCGATAATTCTCGTCCTTTCTGTTTGCTGTACTTTCTTCTCATATGTTTTAATACTGCCCATTCTTTCCTGACGTTCAATACTGCCACACTAACCATCTTGCGGTAGGACATGTTTTGCGTTTCAGTCCGTCTTAAGAATCCGCTTTATTCTATAAATGCTTTTGAATTTTCTTAGTTTATTATTTAGATCATTCTCATCATTGTGAAGAATATCATACCTCAGGTAATTTAAGTTGTTGTTTTGATATTATATTGCGACCTTACACATTCTGTTATTTATCTGACACTGCCATATTTTTTGTATTTTCCTTAACTGTCAGAGTCAGGGCGACGACACCAAATCAGTGACTGCAGTGTTCTCAAGCTGTTGCACAAAGTAATTACATCCAACCTCACCCAGAGTTTATGGCTGACATAAGGTAACTATCTATAATGTAGTACAAAACAGCTAGCACAGTGGTGTTGTGGAAGCATCAAGTGTGTGCAGAAAACCTAAGTGTGTTGCTCATAAAGGGTCTGTAGTCAATTACATACTGCTTTTGGTAATTTTTATACCTACTGTGGTGGTATAACAATGACACGAGTTTGCTTATCGGATACGTAGTAGATTTTACGGCGCTTAATATGGACTTTCACAACTCTGAATTACTTTATCTTCACCTGTCATGTGTTTGTATACACGCTGTTTGTAAAACATTGTGGTTATGCTAACAATGTTGTCTAATCAATTTTACACAAAATAACAATTGTCATTTCCAATAGATAAAAGTAAATTACAAACCAGTTCAGAACGAGCTTTGTGCACTACAGTATAATTTGTATATTTTTTTATGACACCATTATTCCTATCAGATTGTTTCCACTTCCGCCGTTTTCGCTTTCACTTTGTGACATAAACTTTGTTTTTTATTACGTTTTATTACAATTTTGATTAATTGGATCCGTAAATGTAAGTAGACAGTGCATGATAACAGTCAAGAGGCATAATAGAACTGTACCAGACGTGCTTGATAATTTAAATATTTATTCTATTCATGAAATGGCTCGAAAATGGTATTTCGTATTCCTTAACATATAATAACATGTTTAACGTTATTTCAACACTTTACTGCAATTTCATTGTAACAAGACTATTATCCGTTTACAGTAACATATTGACATTAATTAATTATACAAATTGTATATATAGATTGTGCAATACATAAGTTAAAAGAATTATTAAAGAATGCAAACATAATAGACTAATATTTACTGGTAACTTATACTTCGGGATATCAATACTTATAACTTTTATCAATTCGGGATAGGTTTTTTGGCTGCCAGGTGGCACTTTTTGTAGTAGTTCTGCCGCGGGTCCTTTTAATGCGAAAACGAGTGAAACTGCCTTGTCTTTCTCCGTCCAATTATTTGGGCACGCAGCAGCTTCAAATTGGTGGAGGTATGATGCCCAGTGACTGCTTCCGTCAAAGGTTGGAGCTTTGACATGAACTGTCCCTACGGCAGGCAAAGTGATTTTCTCCTATTAACTTATTTTCTGCGTCTTTTTCTGTCTTTATCATTAGTACAGTCTGTTCAGAAATTTATTTTGGTTTTATCTTCAGGCAGTGCGCAACTTCACTTTTAATTTGTCCTCTTATGTTTCCCATTGAGTTTTCTACTGCAGATATTTTATTTGACACAGATTCATCTATGACAGATATTTTTGTAGACATCGATTCTTTAACAATCCAGAGAGGTTTTTCTAATTCAGCTACTTTTAATGTCATTGATTCTTGTACCTCCGATATTTTAGTAACTTGCTTATTAAGCTCACCTTGTAGGAGTCCCAATTCTGCGGTACTGTGTTCTTGCAACGGTTTATGCTCCTCTATTAATGCTTTGATGTCTTCTGTTTCTTGCTTACGTTTTTCATCCTGTCGTTTTTATGCTTCCTCTCTTTCTTGTCTTCGTTCTTCTTTTTGTCGTCTTTCTGCTTCTACCGCCTCCTCTCCTGTCGTCTTTCCACTGTCTGTAACAGCAGCGCCTGGAAATTTCCCATCATCTGACTGGCATCCATTGTTTACCGATTAATTACGAATTACCTCGTCTTGTACAAACTGTCCACTGTTTCCACAGTTAACGGTTCTGTCGCACTTCTGACCCACTGTTACGACGGTCTACTGATCGTCGTATGGTACAGTGGAAAACTAAATACAACACACCAATTAAGTCACTAATCACCAGCTTTAATTATCCCAATTAAACAGTTTGTAATTAACAAGACAGTCTCTTACAACGAATCAAATAAAAAAATTGTTCACACGCAATAAAAATGTTAACTGGTATAGGCCTAAAACACAATTGAATTACAATCGTCCCGCACAATTAAAAAACACGTAACACTTCGCCAAAATACTCGAACCGCATCGAGATATCGTAACTCAAAGTCACAGAGTTTCGCCCGACAATAACTGAACTGAGCGTCTCTGAGTACTTGTATTTATACACCGCTGAAGTTCCAGAATATTTGCTAATAGGAGTCTACTAGAAAACACTAGAACGTAATTTATTGCTGCCTTGGCACAGTGCCAGCGGCCGCGCGAATTCTGACACAGTCTAGCAAATGCGCTCAGAATCACGTACCCCACAACATTCGGCCGGATTCCTCTGGAACATTCGATAAACACGTAGATTGTTCTGTAATGTCGTAACAGTATTGTTAAGTTACAATTTACTAACAATTCAAAGCATTTGTCAATAATTTATTTGCTTAACTTTGTATGTTCCAGTAAGAAATTCTTTCTTTTTAATATCTATTATGGAGTAATTAAAAACTAAACTGCATTTATTACACTCTGCAATATTATAAACTTGAAAGTAATGTTAAATGCTTCTCTCATCACTTGTAAGTACAGGTTTAATCTAACTTGTTAGTTTGTTTCTTGTTGCACTTAATATAAAGCAATGTAAGCTTTTAAGTACAATGAATAATGTTTCCTTTATTTGTATGGCAAATATTTTTGTATTGTTTAAGAGATTGTTTTGTACAAGCAAGATATGCACATTTCAGATAATAAATAATAAGCTTATTAGCTACATAAAAAGTGATCAACTTCTGACACAGTACATTATAATTTTTAACGTGTAAAATTTCTAGAGGACTTTTTAGAGTGAATTTAGTTTTTACAGGACGTTTACTATTGGATTCGTTGAGACAAACTTCCAGACTCTTCTTGTGTACTAAATCAGTGGTTATTGTACCTGTATCAGTTTATCGTTCTCGATTCAATAATTTTCTCCTTAGTAGAAAAATATGCAGAGATATGTAGAGGAGCCAAGAGTCGTTCATTTTTTATGAGTCTGATCCTTGGTCAACCGATCTTTTTAACTGCTGTGATGTGTTGAGTGCCGTTCGAGGATTCTTCATCTTCATGAATTGAAGCATCTACGTCTCTTTCCTCAGCGCCTATATCATTTGGTAAAAGTGGACATATGAGCGGAAACAAAATCAGCTTCACTCAAGATTTGTTGGCAGGGCAAAAACATGTGGCTCTAAAACCACTGAGTGCAATTTCACCAGTCTGTACTTTTAGATAAACTCGTCCTGACAGTTAGACTTTATCAATACTGGCTAAGAATCCTAGTGTCACGCCTAAGACACATTGGGATCTCATCACTTGTTCTGTAAAAGTAGTGACTCAGAAAAGTACATGAATTGTTGGAACCTGTGTGTGGTATGGGGTGGTAAGAAAACCCCATAACGTGGTTAGCTCCTGCCATGTTTATGATATCCATATTTCGTCTGTGCTAGTATGCCCGTTTAATACAAACAAAATTGGTGACTCTTGTGTAGGTTTAGTAGTATTAATAAAATGTTCAGTCCACTGAGTGAACAAATTTGTTTGCACCTATACTGATGGATGGTAACACCATTTGAATCGGAAGGCGGAAGGTGCTACTTTCATAAGTACTGTCGCAGCAGCACCTTTGCTACCGAGCAAAGAATGTGGTGACGTATGCCATTCAACTGCATGCATTACTGTAATACTACACATTTAAAATACGTTTAATACACTATCGGTGTGACTTGACTGTCTCTCACACGGTATTTCTTGTAGCGAATAAGAAAACATGATTTAACAAAATATTCAGTAAATCACACTGACATATAATGTACGAACGCTCAATCTAATACGTACACAAAATCTCAATTAAATACGTCTTCTGAGCGTCTGAACAATGTTTACAGAACCAGTAATATTCCACCAACACATGTACGCACTATCATTCAGTAGACCCCCCGCTCCCCAGGCGTCTAGTCGACAAAACTGGTGCGCGTACACTAAATCGCTCTTTTTTTTCTGGAAAAAATACTAACGAAGCTAAGTGAATTGATTGGAAGCCGCTCCTCTGGAGTCCGCGGCTTCAATGACAGTAAATAAGAGTCGACTATAGTCTAAACTGTCTGCTACGTATTTTATTGGATGACATATGTAGACCTCTAATTTCTTAATTATAGAAGTATATTAAATGAAGTAAACAGTTACATTTATATATATATATATATATATATATATATAAATAAATGTAACGATTATATTTAGGTTAAGTTTTATATTTGGGTTAAATAAGTATAACATGTAAATAATAAATTAATTATTGGCTTACAATAACAAAATGGTCTCTAACCAATCTCCTTTTACAAGTTCTTCTTCCATCGGCTGTAGTTTCGTTCAGACTTCCTCTCATCTACGTCATTAATTCCCGGATTCCATTATTCATGTTCCGGCCCCTATTTCTTTCTTTCTGATGGTGTCGGTGGAAATGAATTTTTTGTCGGTAGTTATTAAATCCGGCATTCTACATAGATGACCAAACCATTTGACATTTATTCTCCCAACGAGTATGTCCTTTTCTTTCCTTATATTTTTAATTTGTTCGTTTGGCATTACTTGGTGTTAGCTCTTTTAAAGGATTTTCTCCGCTGTTACCAATGTTTTAAATTATTTCTCATAGCCCTTACTTCAGTAGTTTGCCACCATCCCTACACTCTTATCATTCGTTGTCAGTGAAACTTGTTTTTATTAAACATATCTATTAAACGTGCCGCATCCTACTAAGAAATATTTCGTGTTATGTTAATCGAAAGCATTTACATATTTTGGTGTTCTATGTATCTTCAGTAAATTCGTCCCTGGTTGTATTTGGCCATTGTGAACATACTCCAGATTGGAAAATTTTACTACTGCGATTGCCACGATTAAAACAACAAAGCATGTGGGTGCACCGCGAGCACACAAGCGTGCGCGTATCAGAGTACGTGCTGGAGTAAATGCAAGCCGCGCGCGCTCGGACTCCAACACGCAGACTGCTACGTAGGACATGTGTCGGCTCTAGCGGTGCGGTGTGAGTCTGTACGCTCGGGCGACATATGCGTGTGTGGGCGCGAGAATGGTTGTTAAGTCAATGCAAGGCAGGAGCTTGTACTGACCCCAACACTCAAACTGCACGCCAGCATGTGTCCACCAAACAGGTGTGTGTGAGTCTGATGCCCATCTCCTAATCGTAACAATCAAAGCAGTAAAATTTCCATGTATATCGAGTATTTCACAGTGGGTAAACAGGCCAGGAGATGAATTAACCTATAGAAACAGTGACAGGATACATTCGAAGGGCCCACGGGAAAAAGGGGGAATGTCAAAAATGTCCATTTTTCAGGTTTTTATATTTTCTTGTACTTCAGAACATTTGGTTCATCACTATTTAACTTACATTATAATAAGGGGGAGAGTTTAGAAGTTATAGAGGTTTTAAAATACGGTATACACGGGAAAAAGGAGGATGGTCGTGGTGAAACAGTGAAAAAAGGGGGAATGTCCAGTTGGTAAAAACAGCTGTTGTTTTCTAGTTTCTTGTTTGTTAACATATTGGTTATGTCTACTTCTGTGTACTGAGTATTGGTGAGGTTAAATGCTTTTTGATTAATTTGAGTGAATATTTATTGTGTTAAAGCTTCAAGTGAACCTTGGAAAACAACCAAGGGCGGATAACTACAAAGAATTAAATTGTTTAAGATTAAAATGCATCCAAACTGTTCAAGATGTAGATCGTAAGTCTATTATAGCTAATTTTAATATAATGACTGTTAATGAACAGAATGCATACTTGAGTGGCCTGGTTACTGTAAATACGTTTCAAATAGAAGACCAAGGCAACCTAAGGGAGTTGCAAAATTGCATGATCACTCTTACTCTTACCGTGTTAGTATTAACAGAGAACACTGTTGTTGAAATACCTGTATGCTTTAAAGCATTCTGTTCCCTTCATGGAATATCAAAAAAGGAAGTAGAAGTTATACAGAGTTACTTAAAAAGAGGAAAAGAGGAGGAGTTCCCAATGGATGTGGTCAACATTCAATTCGCAAAAATTGCTTGTTAGATGAGACGTTTGAGGGAATTCGCAAGCACATTAGTTCCTTTAAAGGGGAGTTAAGTCACTACAGTCTGAAAGACTCTAAAAGAATCTATCTTCTACCAGAGCTGAATATAAAAAAAATGTATGTTTTTTTTAAGCCAGTATATGCAAGTCATACAGTGTCATATGAAAAGTACCGCAAAGTGTTTAATGAGAACTTTAACATATCTGTGGCAGGACACTTGTAGTTCTTGTGACCAATATTCTGCCGAAGTTCGAATAGTTGAACACGCTCTAAAAAACTATCCTGAAGAAAGCCATGAGAAACACGAAGCAGGAAAAAAATTACTTCAGTTGACAACAGAAATAAAGTTACACTTAATGAAAGCTAATACATAAAATTTCTGCATTCATAAACGGGCTTCAAAAGAAAATAGCCAGAAATCTATACAACACGAATTCATTGCTATGGATTTTCAAAAGAATGTTGCAGTGCCCAACATCTTGACTAATGATGTCTATTACAGAGGTAAGTTAACAGTGTGCATGTTTAACATTCACATATTGCCAACAGACGAGTCTTACTTTTTTGTTTATGATGAAACAGTGGCCTACAAGGGGGCTGATGAGGTAGCTTCATTGTTGTTGTTGTTGTTGTTGTGAATATCCTTGGTATCTCCGTCAAAAACTTAGAAATTTTTTGTGATTCTTGCGGAGGCCACTGGACACTTTTCCGCACAGTTCACTATATTGTCCATCATAGCAAAACACTGGACAGAACTCAGATGAACTTTCCAACTCGTGGCCACTCGTATCTTGAATGTGATAGGAACATGTCCAGTATCAATCAATAAAGATAGATCAAATTCCTTAAGGACTGGATTGATGAGATTGAGGGTGCTAGAGTCAAGACCTCACCTTTTTATGTAATTGATGTTGATAGAGAGTTTGTGCAAAGTTGAACTTCACACCTAGATCAACGTTATTCGAAAAAAATGTGAAAAAGGCTATAAGGTAACACTTTTACGATTTTACCAATAAAAAGCTCTGTTTTCTGAGCCGGTAGTGACATACTTATATTTAGTTAATCAACGGACATGTCATGGATAACAAAAATCCAAGAAAAAATTTCCTTTTAAGTCTAGGCCAGTGAGAGAAATAGTTGCTGAAAAACAGCATCCTCGTTTTTTGAAGCACAGGCCTTTCTTGAAGCCCATGTTATTAACCAAACAGGTTCACTACCATCAGACGACCAAATTCTACCTCAAGGCGAATTTATCCTACCAGACTGTGCATATCAGGGTAAGTAGTATTTTTTAATGGCATAAAAACTTTGTTAGTACAAAAGAAGCCTATATAATACAGGCTTAAGTATAAAATGTATATCATTGTTTTTTCCAGTTGGGGGAGCTGGGGGAAGGAGAACGCAGAAAAAATTCTAAGAATTAAGAAACCATAACTTTTCTCAAGGCAGTATCACCTAAAATAAAGTAGGTACAGAACAAGAAATAAATGATCTGTATCAAAATAAAGTGTTATTGTTCACTTATCATGATTTAGGTTTAGGTTAATAATTGTTATTGAGTTGTATCAATATTTTTTACTGACATTCCCCCTTTTTCCCTACAAAAGTATGTACTTATATAGTATAAATACATATTTCACTATGTAAAAACTTTTATAAATATAAAAAATGCAATATCAGATTTTATAAGTTTAGGAACATTATATGTAAATATCAATAATATTAAAAAATATTTACAATTGTAGCATTAGATTGAAGGTTAAAATTGTCGTTCCTGAAAAATGAGTAAAAACTGACATTCCCCTTTTTTCCCGCGAGCCCTTCATTCGTGATCGTTGATTATTTGAATTAAAGTAAATCAATTAGATACTTAGATACATTCCGGTGCCTTGCCTAGAAACGGAAAAAGTATTTTTATTAACAATTACAATAATGCATACAATTTTATTATTACTTCCATGTTCCATAAGGAAATGGAAGTATGGTCATGGCGAAAAAAATCGTGTTCGAGACTTCCATGTTCCATAAGGAAATGGAAGTATGGTCATGGCGAAAAAAATCGTGTTCGAGATAATGGCAGATTCTGATTGTACAGTACTACCATCAAAATATGAAAAAAAGTCATATTTCGAAAGTGACTCTGTGTGTACCTGCCTGTCTATCTGTCTGTCTCTAAAATTTTGTCTATGGCAAACGATAACAGTACTCAAGACGTATTGTTTTTGGTGAAGATCGGTTAAGGGAAAGGGGTAGTTTACCAGCAACGGTTTTTTTCTAATCAAGGGTAATTTTTTTCTATGTCAAACGATAACAGCCGCAAATTTAAACAGAATCTACTACTCTTTTGCATACAGCCCTAAATTGTAGATTTATCAAGACCTGTTGTTTTTGGTGAAGATCGGTTAAGGGAATGGGGTAGTTTACCGGCAACGTTTTATGTTTTAAAAAGGGTATTTTTTATGGGAAACGATAACAGCCGCAAATTCAAACAGAATCAAATACGTTTTTGCATACAGCCCTGATTTGTAAAGTACTCAAGACCTATTGTTTTTGGTGAAGATCGGTAAAGGGAAAGGGGTAGTTTACCAGCTACGTTTTATGTTTTAACAAGGGTATTTTCTATGGCAAACGATAGCAGCCGCAAATTCAAACAGAATCAAATACTTTTTGCATACGGCCCTGAATTGTAGAGTACTCAAGACCTGTTGTTTTTGGTGAAGATCGGTTAAGGGAATGGGGTAGTTTACCTTAAACGTTTTATGTTTTAAAAAGGGTATTTTCTATGGCAAACGATAACAGCCGCAAATTCAAACAGAATCAAATAATTTTTTGCATACAGCCCTGAATAGAAAGTTCTCAAGACCTGTTATTTTGGTGAAGATCGGTTAAGGGAATGGGGTAGTTTACCTGCAATGTTTTATGTTTTAAAAAGGGTATTTCTTATGGCAAACGATAACAGCCGCAAATTCAAACAGAATCAAATACGTTTTTGCATACAGCCCTGATTTGTAAAGTACTCAAGACCTATAGTTTTCGGAGAAGATCGGTTAAGGGAAAGGGGTAGTTTACCAGCAGCGTTTTTTTATCAAGGGTAATTTTTATTTGGTAAACGATAACAGCCGCAAATTAAAACAAAATCAAATAATGTTTTGCATGAAGCCCTGAATTGTAGAGTTCTCAAGACTTTTTGGTTTTGGTGAAGATCGGTTAAGGGAATAGGGTAGTTTACCTTCAACATTTTATGTTTTAACAAGGGTAATTTTTTCCATAACGAACGGTAACTGCCGCATATTCAAGCAGAATCAAATAATTTTTTGCACACATCCCTGAATTGTAGAGAACTCAAGGCCTTTTGATTTTGGTGAAGATCGGTTAAGGGGAAGGGGTAGTTTACCTGCAACCTTTTACGTTTTAACAACAGTAAAGTACTTGAAAATTCATTTAAACTTTTTCAAACAATGGTAATTGTTAAAAATAAAATAATTTTGTTGCCAGGCAATAAAATTATAATTTTTTCATTTTAATGTAAATCATGTATGAGAGGAAATATATCGTTCGTGGCAGGCAAACATATCTCAATTATGTAATGTTTACGTTTCCATTTTATTATTATGATTACTGCAATAAATAGGCAGAGAACACACACACACACACACACACACACACACAAAATTCGCGTTATTTCTGGCCTTACTCATGTTTATTTTCTTACATTTGCACGCTTTTTAAATGGAAAGTGCCGAAAACCACACCAACATAACGCGTGCAAGCCGAAAAATTGTCCAGCACGGATAGCGATTTGCTTCCTGTGGATCGCTGGGCAGTGTAACTGCACGTGTTTACAGAGGAACGATTCGTAGACAGAATTTTCGTCTTTAGGGAATGAACCCTCTGCAAGATGCTGAGGTTCCATGAGTAACTTCGGAGCGCTCCTTTTCTTCCGCGTGTTTGTTCTGTGAAACGTACACTGTAGATTCACAGCTTTACTCTAAGCAACGCTCAATAGGAACTGTTGAAAATTTTTGTCCACGGTCTATCCTCATACACACTAAACCTGCTCTGATGTTTAATTACGGACATCATAATATTAAAACTTTGGAAACTTGAGCACTACTTAATGGAGATCAAACATTAACTTACACAAGCCATTAATTTTATGCATATGTTTTATATATATATATATGTGTGTACAACGTTATCGGCAACAAAGAAGTAGTTTTTGTTAAAATTCCTTGCCGGGATGTTTGGCCGTAGTCCAACGTTTTCTACAAAACCAGACGTTTCGGCAATGCCATCGACTTCCATCATCAGTGAAAATCGAGTGCGATAACGTGAGGTGGTATACGTTAGTGACCACAATACTGTGGTTAAGGCTGAAGCAGTAAGTAGAAAGAAGTATTTTCTATGGTAATATTTCATTTCGAAAATGATTTTAAATATAAATCTTAGAACGTGGAAGGTATGTATGGTTCTCCATACCGATATTTATAAATTAAAATATTAGTTGATGATGGAGGAAGTAAATTTTATAAGTTTTATATGTGTAATACGTTATTTACAACAAAGAAGTAGTTTCTATTGAAACATTTCATTTTACTTTAACAAAATTCTATATTTTAAACATTTCATTTTAATTTGAATCATGTTTGAGAGAAAATATATCGTTCGTGGCAGGCAAGCATATCTCAATTATGTAATGTTTACGTTTCCATTTTATTATTATGATTACCGTAAAAAAAAGGCAGGCAACACACACACACACACACACACACACACACACACAATTCGCGTTATTTCTGGCCTCACTCATGTTTATTTTCTTACATTTGCATGCTTTTTAAATAGAAAGTGTCGAAACCCACACCAACACAACGCGTGCAACCCGAAAAATTGTCCAGCGTGGATAGCGATTTGCTTCCGGTGGATCGCTGGCCAGTGTAACTGCACGTGTTTACAGAGGAACGGTTCATAGACAGACTTTTCGTCTTTAGGGAATGAACCCTCTGCAAGATGCTCAGGGTCCATGAGTGACTTCGGAGCGCTTCGTAGGAGGGATGATTATCTGCGTAGTCGGTTTCTTTATAAGAATAAAGTAATCCTACGTAAATTTTATGGACTAAGTGACTGAAAATAACATTATATTAAACGACTACCCCATAATAACAAAAATATCTATAAATAGTGAAATTAGTTTAAGGGCGGGCGATATTTTTTTAGAAATTACCGAACCGAATTCAAGTAAATTATTTTAAACATAAATATTACAACATGGAAGTTATGTATGGTTCTCCATACCGATTTTTTTCTATGTGGTTTACTGCTGTGCAAGGAATTAATTCTTCTCACATTATTACTGGTCATAACACTTCTACTACTAACGTTTGACGAGACAAAGCTAACCAAGACCCGGGACGCCCTTTGTTTTTTAGAAGAGTTATTTACATGTGTTCCGGCGTTTAGTCATTCTGTTCTTATTTGTTGTAAGATGTAGTAAGTTTTGCCAAACTCGTGTTCTAAGATTACGATCAATTCCATCAGCATAAAAACATGAATTTTGAAATATTTGAAGATGTAATGTTATTGTACTCTAAACTGTGTGCAATAAGGCAACAGGCCATATAACGTTATGAGCAGTTTGAGGCTTATAAAACACACACAAACACACACTTTTAGTCTAACAATCAAAAGAGCGAACTCTACAGTATAAAATGATAGAACAGTATATTAATAACAACAATTCTGAAAACAAATCCACAAAAAACTTTAATCCGAGAAACTGAGTTGTTATTATTGGTGAATATCGTAGATGTTTACTGGCGAGATAACACAATTGTCAAATTGTCATCTCAACTGACGAAGCCGAATAGAGGAGACTACTTTGTTGGTAAGACGAATACTTCTTTTGCAAAAACTATCGTATTTGTGTAAACCAATTTGAAATACTTTCATTCAATGGATTATGTACAGGGAAACAATGATAATATTACACAAATGGCTAACCATTCCTCTACAACTGTAAACAAAAATTACTACTTTATATACTACACTTAGGATAGTTAATTTACTGTGCTATGCTGTGGGGCCGTGTGGCCTAATGGATAAGGCGTCGGACTTCGGATCCGACGATTGCAGGTTCGAGTCCTGTCACGGTCGTTAATTTATTTTTACAACAGTCACATATTAAAAAACCCTACCTTAATGTTTTCAGTTACGATGATTAACACAACATAACACTGAATATTGACATTAAAATTTATTAAAATTACATTTCATTAACAGTGATGAACACAACGTGATGGGGAAAATATATTTTCAAATTTAACAACCAATCCCTTGTTTCGTGGTTGCAGCCTACATTTGATACTACTTTACGATAAAGCAAAAATTATTGAATATATTTTATAAAACTTATTATTTTTACCGTTATTATTTACTATATACGATGGTTGTTTAGCTTTTAACGTTCATAAAATATACATCATCTGGGTGCTTCTATACATTCTAAGTGAATAGTGTTTTTAAAGCATTTATAAATTTGTCGCAAGCCTGAGATCTTATAGCTCAAGTGATAGAAAACGAGGATGGGGGTAGTAATAATTACGTCTAAAACCAAGGTTTATCTGGTACGGATGACTGTATCCTGTAAGTAGGCCTTCTTGTAAGGAAGGAACAAAGAGCAATCAACAGCAAAGAGACCAGAAAAGATCCAGTACCCAATTGTCCAAATGGTGGAAGACTGGACTATGAAGCCCAGAAGGGCAACCAAGTTACGGGAAAAAACACTGATATAACATGTCACTGCACGTGAGGTCATGAGAAGGCAGTCTCAGTATAAGATTCAGGCATCTACAGGTCTTATATTGAGACAATTAATCACAACTTCGAAGGAAAATACAAACTGGTTGCACGATGAACTTGCAACTTTGTAGTCGGACCATGCAGTATAGCTCCATGAAAAAACTCGGAAGATTTTACTTTTATTTAAGCGAATTTACAATGTGGGCTACAAATGGCTTGACAAGAATGTGTTTTTTGATAACATCGAGCCATAAAGGTTTTGTAAAGTTCATTCGCTAACTAGACACAATTTTGACATTTCAATATTCAGGTTCGAACCACAGTTTTGGGGTTCCAAATTTATTGTCATTATCGAGACCTTGTACGGGCAATATAAAAATAATTAAGAATATTCTAACATATTATATTTATTAAAATGTCAATAGTAGTCTATACGTTAATAAATTAATAAGAACATACATGTAATAGTTGTTTATTACATGTATAGTTGCTTATTCTTTATAGACCATATACGATCACGCACGCACGCACACACACACATACACACACACACACACACACACACAAATATTAATGATGTGTTTATTATTTCTGCACATCCTGTATAGATGTAATATGTAATGTATGCCTGAACCTCAGTTCTGATGATGACAGTAAATTTTGACGAAACGTCGACATGAATGTTTCTTGTTAATGACCGAACCTCACAAAACCTTTTATCATTTACTAAATTCACAGTCACTACTGAACTAACGATAACTTGTACTAGTGCCAAGCAACTTATGATCCACTTTGTATTTGGATGCTAACTGAATATTTCTTTCTACTCTTTCTGTCTGCCCATACCAGATGAAACTTATTGGTGGAACTTCTTTCCATCAAGCCCTAGATATCTATAAGCTTTTATTAATTATATGATACACTTAAATTTGATACATATAAAATATTGTTAATTACGGCTATGTAACAAACATAAACTAACTAAAAGGACCCATTATTAGACAAAATGCTTAATCCTATAAAAAAGACTGTTGTTAGGGATCTACGTTCATGATTATGATCTTAAAACAGTAAAATAAAATAATAAGTATTAGAGAATTTCATAGTCATAATGTTCATTACCAGTCACAATTACGTTACAATATTTCTTTTATGTTGAACAGATATGCAATATGCATTATACGAAAAACAATAATAAAACCACTATTCCAAAAATAATAAAACACGTACCTATTCTATAGCTAAATAATACCAGTAGTCAAAGTTACACGTATCGCTGTAAACTGTTACAGTTTGTACATTAAGCGGGAGTTTCCCAGGATGTGCTCGCTTTTTTTTTACACGATATTCAGTATCACACACTTGACTCAGCGGATTACAGATATGTACATAAATGCAACGCGTAACCGTAACAATACTATTTATTTATATTTTAATATTATCTAAATTGGAAGAAAAATATTAATTATAAAAAATTACAAAGTTAAAAATAAGATAAATTTTACAGATAAATTGTTACCTATTAGAGATACAACTTATTAAATAATTAAGCTTAACATATACATTTACACTAATAGCCGTGTAAAAATAAAATAAAACACTCAATATCCGGCTGGTGTTCCATTAGAAAGAGTGTATAAGACAAGAAGATTTCCTCGGCCCTCTATCGGTCAGTCTTATTATGGACAGTTATGACAGCGACATCGATATAAAAATAAATAGATTTCAAATGATATGTGGTACTAAACACAGAATACTTTGAAATAAGGCGAGGAAATACGCTAAGATAAAATTGTGTAAAGTAATGGCAGCAACCGCGTTTAACTTATGGAAGTGAAACTTGGACGATGACGAGAAATTATCAACGAAGAATACAAAAAATGAAATGAGTTCTTAAGAAAATCCAAAGGTTGAACCCTTAGCGACCAAATACGAAATGAGGATGTAAGAACTGAGTTAAATGTATATTCTATGGCCAGCAGAATAAGGGAAGGACAAATAAAATGGAGGAAGCATATCGTGAGAATAGATGATCTGAGACTATCTAAACAAGTAATACAATACAGACCTCAAGGAAGACGAGATATAGGTAGACAAAGAAAGAGATGGCTTCAGTGAAGGCGGAACAGACTGTAAGTCTATACATTGATATAAGAAGAGGAAGAAGATAATTACAGTTTAGACAGCAGAAATGTTACCAGCTAGATATTACACCACTAATATAATTACGTATATGCTTCCGTCACGATGAGGTTACTATGTAGAGATTCGTTTACCAGTTTAAAAGATTGTGTGGAAGTAACAGCTTCGATATATGTACTGATAAATTTAACTGTGCGACAGCTTACTCATGCGTTGCTAATTAATAGTAAACAATCAATCACGTAGATCAAGGAACGTCCGTTAAATATCTAGACGCTTTGTCAAATGATTGAGCAAACAATAAAGAGGTTAATGACCACATTAATAAACACGATATATTAGCTGGATACTTGGCATATTCCATTTAACACAACACACACCTAAGGAAATATATGTTAAACTTAAAATATGCAATTCGGGTAGTGAAACCAATAATATTACGTGCAGCAGAGATAAGAAGAAAGATTGGAAAAACAAATCTAAAACAGGAGTACCAAAACTGAGTAAGTAAGGAAAAACTTGCGGAAATACTGCGGTATATGAGATTGGAAAATAGTTGGGAATGTTAGGAAAAAAATCAAAATGTACAACATTTGAAAGAGGACGGTAATGAAAAGGTAAGACTGTATGTAATACGATTTTTGGCAGAACGGAGGAATAAAAAGGATAGTGAAAATATGAAGAGACTAGAAACCATGAGGCAAAATGAGTTGGTCGACCCAGAGAAATGGAACAAGAAGAACAGTTAAGAACAAGAAGAAGAAGATACATTTGTGTACGTAATGGTAACAGCAATAATTAAAGAGGTTAAGATTAACACAACTTTGGATTAAGCAAGAAGTAAGTCATAAAATTAAGGTGCTTATAGCAATTATATTACTTAACCTGTTGTATCCATTACTTTGTGGGTCCTGGTATACGTAAAACCTTAATCAAAGGAAACTTAAAAGCCAACCTCAGTGTCAACAAAATAGGCAAAAGCTCATGAGCTGTGCTATTTACTGCAATTCCTCCTCACAATCAAGAAAACACCTGCCAGTACACGTGATCCTGTATTGTCATATATTGTAAGGACATACAATACGTTTTTGGCAGCCATATTCCCTTTAAATATTAGTTGTTCCAGTGTAACTGTACAGAGCTTAGTATGATTTACATATTGTGACTGATATGGATTGCACTGTGAGAACGAGTGTTGAACCACTGTCACTTGTGAACAAGTGTCTTGTCAACCAAACAAATGGATAAACTCTAGAACAACGAGATAGTTTCTGTGACATGCGTGAGTGCGAGGGTGCTGCACAAAGGCAGCCAAGCGCGAGTTTTCATTTTGTCAGCTTTAATAGTAGTGGCTGTCTATCCATATGGTACCGTTATGAGGTGGGATTGCGTTACGGTATGTCATTAGCTTTTTGCAGTGCGAAACTTCGGTTACCGACGGCATATTAAAGTAATTTACCTTGCAATATATTTTGATGCTTTAGTTAATAAAAAGGTGTTGTAAATATTGTCTGTGAATTTGTCAAAATTTTGGCACGAATGAGTTACTATTGTAAAACTTTGAACCTGGAGCACAAGCAATTTGATTTGGAGAAGTACAGTTGACTAACACTTGATTTTGGATGTTACATGGGCTAATTTATTGCAGTGCAGCTTTTATTCAATTCCACTAGAATAGCAATCAGGATTTAGCCGAGGACGATCATGGATAGACGATAGATTTATATTAAAGCAAATTATGGAAAAGAACGGATTTAATTTGGAAACTCACTAAGTGAAAGCATTTGGCGGAGTACAAAGGCCCTTACTGCAGCAGAGTATACAAGAGGGGTATTCCGAGACATCTTGTAGATTGGTATAAAAATCATATGTTAGCATACCCCAATTATTATTGATACTGGAGCCTCTTTCCTGAAGGGGACTGTGACCACTCGGGGCGTCAAGCAAGGATGTAGCCTGTTACCAAAATTACTTTATTTTTATACTGACGATCTCACTAGACACTTGAAAAGAAAATGTGTGCCATAGCTGTTAACAGCCACACGCGTCTGAAAACTATTTTGTACGCTGATGATCAGATCATTATTCACGAGAATATATACTACCTTTTTGGTCGGTCTACCTACTTGATAAACTTGCATATGAATACAACGTCGAAATTTTTGCAAATAGAACTAAGGTGTTGGCTTTTAGAGGAAAGGATACTCTCAGATCAAAGATGATAATAAATGATACAATAATTTAATAATTATCCCACTTCCATTATCTGGGATATCACATCACCTACGGCAAAAGCAAATATATGATATTTACAACAGCAAAGATTTTTTACAATTATAAAAAGTTACATTTTTCTCAACACATTAACGTTTTAGAAAACATTAATTGAATATATAAAGTGTATAATTGAATTACATAAATTACTGTAAGATCGCACACACTTTTAAAAATAAACAGACTTGCAGAGTCTTAAAAAAATCAATAATCGTGGTGATATTCAGAACATATACACACAGAGGTAAAGCAAATTTAATTTGCTGTGCGAGGTCGCGGAACCAGGAACTGTCTTCTGCAATTTATCATATATACTGCACTATATTGTATACTGCAAAACAATCAAATTGTATCTCTTGCAATATGTTTTGCTTCACGAACTACTTCATAACAAATAACACTCCGACTGAGAAAATTTACTTATTTCTTTCTTTCTTGTCGCTTTTGATAGACATATTGGATATCTTCTCTTAAACAAAACTTGTCAAAATCTTTACAGATTTATACTTTCATTTTTTCCTTGAGATTCATTTTTTTTAGCTTTTGCTCTTTATAGATTAAAATTTTATGTTTAAATTAATCCTTTGAAATATCCATTATTATCATTTAGTTTTCTAGTGAATTAATTACTCTTCATTATCGAGTATCATTTTCCTACAGCAGATATCTGCACACTATTTTCAATTTAAAGTTACTAATTTTTTTATGCTCTTTAATGTGTTTCTACGTGTTAGAAGACAAAACCTGACTGTTTTATTTGCTTGTTTCTTTGATTACATTATTGTACCCTACGTTCAGAGACTTTTTCTGACTAGATATATAAGTGTGTTTTATTCCTATTGTAGCTACGTGACTATAATTCCGCGGACGGATAAAAATTTAAAATTCACAAACTTTGATTGTATTAACCACTACTTTACCTTGCCTTTTATCAATCTTCCCCATTTCCGTCATCGTCTCTAACTAGTAGGACATTATTGAAAATAATCATTTCTATGCCTCTTTTTACACGCTTTGTGTTTAAGAGTATTAATGTTGTTATTTAAACAGCGTACATCTTATGTATGAGACCTCGCTACACAAAATATAGTGCCTACTGCAGCACTCACTTGTTAAGAAAAATTAATGCAATATATTTCTCTAACTACTTGACGTCATTACAAAGCAGAGAAAATTAAATTCAAATTTAATTTAATTTAATTTAAAAAGCAAGGTTTCTGTCCTATGTAACATAAACGTAATACAAGATAACATAATTTTTCATTACTTGCTTTTATATTTTCATCGTGTTCAGAGTTATTAATCGTTTTCAGCTTAATGAATTGGATATAAGGGAATGAGGGCAAGAGTCCCCACTTAAAATACAATAACAAATTCTCAGCTATTGAACCAAAATAAAGTTTATTGAAAATTACTGACTTATTTGTTACACTACATACTAACAAATGTAATGAGTACACAACAATTTTGACTACAGTATTTGGTAAAAAAAATTAAAAAACAAAAGAATGTAAAATAGGAAAGTTGCCCCAACCTTGGGGCAAGAGTCCGGTCTGTGTAGGATAAGAGTCCTACTGACACTTATCACACACGAAATGGCCCAATCCACTGTAATTCGTGCACGGCTCTTCCCAACACGTACTACACTGACGACACATGATCCAGTCGACTGTAGGGGGGAAGTAAATTACGAAGAGGAATATTCGTAAAGGTGCCCACAACCTCCGCAATAATAATCAACTTTCCCGGAACACGATATTCCTCTTCTTCCTTTGAAATTTAGACTTTGAACTCAGCGGGACTCCCCAGCACACACTTCTGGAACGCTTAACAACAATTGTAGGCCTAATGCAAGTTTTATTTAATTGTTATGTGAAGTTTATTTATGACGGGTAAGATTCCGCACAGGATACCAAGAGGACTCTTGCCCCCGGAAACTTGCCCCACTGTGTTCTATACTTTTTTCTGACCTATTATGATTCAATAAAATAAGATTGACCACTAACTTTAAGTTGATATGTAACCTCAGACTTACCTTTTAATAATGTACTGTCGAAAACAAATAATAAGAAAGTATATATTTGTATAGATACTCTTAAATTACACTAAAATAACTTCAACTTCCACAAAATTAAACAACGTTACTGTTCACTCACCGTAATGGCGCTAGACTCCTTGTTTGCTGTGTCCAGACAGCAGAATGCATTACTTCAACGGCCCAGACACCAACTCACGACATCTATTAAGAAAACTAGTAACTACGACGTAGTAGGAATCTTGCCCAGTGCGGACTCTTGCCCCACACTACTGTATACGTCTTTCTTATTTTGCAGCATATATTGTTCTCAGTCTGCCTTTGCATCTCGAGTGCCGGGAGATTAGAATCCGGGGGAGGCAAGGTTATATATACGGTAAGTTGCCATTGAGTTTACATTTTATTGTTTAGAGAGAAAATAATTTGAGTTCATGTTATGATTATGAGCGTAGTTTTGTCGCAATAGGAATACTTGTTAAAAGTAATATGAAACACTATAAGCCGAAAGTAGAAGATTTATAAAAGTTAACGATTTAATGCTTATAAATTTGATTACTGAAAATTCTTTATAAATTCTATGAATTTTGAAATGACTGGACAAACAAGTACTAATACATAGCTTATTTTATATATAAAATGGTCAATAAAAATATGAATAGAGAGAGAGAGAGAGAGAGAGAGAGAGAGAG
Organism: Magicicada septendecula; assembly: GCA_034769895.1. Taxonomy (NCBI): domain Eukaryota; kingdom Metazoa; phylum Arthropoda; class Insecta; order Hemiptera; family Cicadidae; genus Magicicada; species Magicicada septendecula. The sequence goes on along the minus strand of CM068367.1, from coordinate 476,148,439 downwards.
AGAGAGAGAGAGAGAGAGAGAGAAAGAGCGAGAGAGAAATAGGGAGAAAGAGAGAGACAGACAGATAGACAGATGGACGAACGGATGGATGTACAGACAAATAGAGAGACAGACCTTCAAGCCTATTATTGTATTCCTCCACTGTTTTTAGATGTCTCTCTTCCTCGTTTTACTCTACTTTTCCTATTGTTTCGTTAACGCCGCCCTGCCATCAGTGATGTTTACAATATATTTTTCTTTACACCTCTGACCTTAATTGTACTTTTAAATGCTAAGTTCATGTCAAGTTAAAGTTATTGGTGGAGATAAGGAATTTAAGAAATAGAAAAGCTACTGCTCTTGATTTAATAAACTCATAACTCCTGAAATATAGAGGGAAGGATTTGATGGATCGACTTTTGACTTTATTCAATAAATGTTGGAAAGAAAGTAAAGTAATCGAGTCTTGATTGCAGGCAAAAGTGATATCCTTATTTAAGAAGGGGCAACAGAACTGCAGTAACAACCACAAAGGAATTACCCTCTTAAATAAGTGTTATAAATTATATTTACCAATCCTTAATCAGCGTCTTAAAACTATATCTGAGGAACGTTTATTAGAAGAAAAAGGCGGTGTTATAGTTGGACGATCTTGCAGTGTCAGTGGTTTTTAAGTAAAACAAATAAATGAGAAAAGATGCGCTAATAATTTAGAGACACACATGGCTTTTACAGATTATGAGGAAGTCTTTGATAGGTTGTGTAAACGTAAGTTGTGGTATATTTTAGTACATAGAGGCTTTGCACTTCACCTGGTCCGCGCTATTCAGAGCATGTATGCAGGGGCAACTATTCGTATAGATTTAGGTAAGGGAAGATTATCTCAAGAAGTGGGCATAAATCAAAGCGTTAGACACGGCCGTAGCCTCTCTCTAAGACTATATATGTATATTGACGAAATTTAGCGAGAATGGATGTACGTCTGTCCTGCAGGTATACGAATCTCGGATAGCAGATCATTTAGCACATTGCTATACGCAGATGACCAAATAATTATAGGGAAGAGTGAAAATTAATTACAAACGCCTATTTAACTTGCATACAACCTGCCAGAAATACAACTTTAATGTCTCAAATACTAAGACAAAAATGATGGCTTTCCTAGGGAAGAACAGTGTAAGAGCAAAAATTGTAATTGATAATAGTGTTTTGGAGCAGGTATCGCATTGTAATTATTTGGGATGTAATATTACATATAGGAAGGACAACGATGTCTAGAGAAAGTTAAATAAATTTAATAAACTGTGGAACAATAAGACGACTACTGAAGAATGAAACGCAGAGGGAGACACAGCTAAAGTTCTATAAGTTCGTGGCTGTGCCGACTTTAATCTATGGATGTGAAACATGAACTCTCCTGCAAAAAGTTATTTAAAAAAATACAGGACTCAAAAATGAAATTTTTAAGAGCACTTAAGGGATGTAGTTTGAGAGATCATCTACGAAATGGCGACATAAACACCTGAGGTTACAGTCGGGTCTGGATAGAATCAAGGAGTACAAGCAGAAATGGAAGTCCCATGTAGGACGCATGGTAGACACGCGTATTCCTAAACAAGTATTTGAATATAGGCCAGTAGAAACGAGATATTGTGGAAGATCCTGGACAAAATGGTCAGAGACCCTCTGAAGTCGGAACGGACTATAGCCCAAGCCATGTAGTGAAGAAGAATAAGAAGAAGAAGTTAAAATCTCCGCCATAATTATATGAAACTATTGTTTTCAAAGGTGTGTTAATATTGTGCAGCTAGGCTGAGACAAACAAGAAATGCAATGGATTTTAAAGCTATAATTAAATATTTAAATCTTATGTTATGTAACTAAACAAATCATACAAATAGTACATAGTACAACTCAATCCATGCATTTTTTAATTTAAAACATTTCATTTCTAAAGAAAACGTGTAACTAATACATTTGTATAGTAAAGAAATTAAAACGGTTTTTGACAAAGATACTAAAAGGCTATACATCAACAGATATATAGGGCGCAGGCTGAAAGTTGGTTGCACTACCGTTAAAAAATATGTAGAATATTTATGAAAGTTTTTTTATTTATCTGAAAGTACAGTTTAAGATCTTCTTTTCTATAAAATTGAGAACTATGTTTAAGCATTCATCGTAGCGTGACGATGCCATCGTAAGCATTCATTCTAGATGCCATTCCCTTAAAATTTCCGTCCAACATACTATAACCACTGCATTTCGGATATATTCATCAGTGTGGTATCACCGATTTACAAGACCGAACACGTGGACACCACACGGCGCAAGGTTACAACTTAAGGAGGACTTTCCCAGTCATCCCACTAAACGTTTTTAAGAAAGTCATGACCTGTGGCAAGTGATGCGCTCAGACTCTTCACCGTTGCACACGCTCCGGTAGCATTTACAGCATCAACATGCTGTAAATGCACTGCATACTTCCATATTTCCAATACCCAATTCAGTCACAATTTTGCTCTCTCATGTTTGTTACCAGTGCAGTAAGCAAATAATATCTTATTATGTGTAGGAATATATTTATAAATAAAAAAACTGCAGCTTGACCGGGACCACTGCAGGTATTCGATCAGTAAAGTGACGATTCAGTAACCTGAGTAACTTGAATGCAGAGTAATTCTTGCTGACCTATTGTAGGACACCTATTGTAGGTCCTATTGTACACCATCTGCTTTTCTTGTTTGATTGTTTTAGCCGTTCACGGCGAACGTATTTACATTTTTCCTTATATCCGTATTAACTTGTTGTCTATGAGTGTACGTCCAACAGTATTTTTTAAGAATTTCATCTCAACACCGAGATCTGAGAGTTCCTTACACTCCTGCACTCCTCGTTTTTAAATTTTTTACACGACTTACAACATAAAGGCTTACACAGTAAAATCTTAACCTTTTTTAATGTTTTTTTAAATACTTTGTAAAATTTGCGCGTTTAAAGGCATTAACTAAACTAACCATGTTCAAAACGTAATCCATTCCTTTTTCTATAGTACTTTGTAAGAAAAAATGAGAAGAACGCTTTATAAATAAAAGCCGACAAACAGGATTAGATAAGAGATTCAATTTAAAATTTTAATGTTTTTCTCCTTTCATATCTCGTATACCGGCACATAATAAAATAACTAGACTATAAATATTAAAGGTGCGAGGTTAACTAACGTATATTTAAGTTATAACATTTGAAATATTTACATTTATATGATAGAAATCTTATACTTTAGAAGACCGCAGTCCAGTAATTCCCGCTTGTGAATAATATATATATTTCTATATAAATTTACTGAAAATTAAATTGCTTCCGTAACGCCACTCACAGTAGAAAAAATAAAAGCAAATATTTACGTGTAGCGTATAAACTTTGGAGGTTGGTTGTACATACACAAACGAAACGATGGAAGAATATACTGTTGAGCGGTTTTCAAATAAGTTTAATTAAACCACGAATTTTCATTTTATTCCATTATGAGTATGAACAATGTGTGATACGCAATGTTCTAATTTTGGATTCTACGTGTTCTCTGTTTACCAGGGGTTGTTTTCGTCAAACACTAATTGGAACGCACGGTAGAAAATAATAAGCTCACCCTAATAAGTTTATTATTTCCTCTTCTCATTCCTCACACCGATATTTTCAACTCTGTCGATCAGTCTGCCGCTCGCTTGTTTTCAATTCCTTTCCCCAGCCATCTCATGGCTGTGTTGTTTCCTGTATCTCCTTTTCGTTCTTATGGAACATCTGCCTTACTTTTTGGGTTCCTCCTGTTTACAGGTATCTTATTTTAGTTTTTTAAAACTTTAGATACACCAAACAATACGCAAAAATGCTCAATACATTTTGTAAATAAGTTAAAGCTTCTGTAGAAAATTACATAATTAATGTAAATAAAGAGGAACTATGATATAAAATCCGGTGTCAGAGAGCTGGAGGAGCAAAATAATGAGTTGAATGTATAAAGTAATAGGGAAAAAGAACACCTTGTTTAGTAATTGCGTAGAACACAGTTTCCATTCTTTTTCGTACTACTTTGTAACTGCAAAAACCCCTGTAAATTAATAATGGTTTATACACTTTAGTACTCGTCAAGGTGACACTGTAGAAAAAAATGCTTCAGGCGTAGAAAATGCAGCAAGTGAAAGTAAAATGCACGTATACATTCTCAAACGTTTATCTTAAACTACAATGCGATGACCAGCGGATTTCTTTGTCACCTTTGCTTACAAGAAGTAAGCTTCTCTAAGACTGTTTCTGTGCCTACCATTTCTCGGTATAACTGTAGCTCATTCCCTCCCTGACATATTTGCCTATCATATTAATATAACTGATAATGTCTCCTATTGTAAATGTCCAATATGGCCGTACAAAATCGGATTATTTTTCTTCTATTGTTTTATTCAGGTATAGTGTGAGTTCCTGATAAGCCTTGTTCTTTCCACTAACTACAACGTCTTGTCATCTTGTGTTTATAACACCTAAGTCTTCATAGCGAACATTACCACAAGTATGTAACATCCCCCGTAAACCTTTTTTGCGTTTCCATGGGTCTTTTATTCTTAAGCGTTTTATTACACAACTGCTCTTAATTTTCCTTAGCTTATTATTTAGATTATTCTCACCATTCCAAGAAATTTTAAAACAAATAATTTATATTGTCGTCCTTTATTTAGATAACCTTTAAAAATCTTGGTTTTTACAATATATTTACTTTTAAGTGCCCTCACTTTTGGTTTTCCTTAACTGCTATAGTTTAGGCGACGACATTAAGTTAGTGACGGCTGCATACGCAACCCGCTCTGCACAAAGTGATTACATCCAACTTCATCCCAATGTTTATGACTGACATCTGTCCATAAAATAGTGCGAAAAGCAATTACAGTAGACGAGAAATTGAGATGAGGTCGTGTGTAGGAAATCAAATGTCACGTTTCTCGTAAAGGATCTATTACATACTGCGTTTGGCAGTTTTCATACTATGGTCATAACAGTGAAAGGAGTTTGTTAATCGCATACGTAGTAGGTTTTTCAATACTGAAGATAGTTTCTACAGACGTAAAGCACTTTATCTCTACCTGCCTATGTGCTTCATTGTGTGCACACTGTTTGTAAAACCTTTTAATTGTGGCAGCGATTGCCTTAATCAATCTCATCCGGAAAGAATGATTGTCTTATGCAACAGGTAGAAGCAAATTACAATGTAGTTAGTAAGAATTCGGCATAGTTTATTTATTACGCGATCATTTACATCATATTATTTCTACTTTCTCCTTCTTTCCTTCATTGAGTGACAAAATCTGTATCTTATTACTACACATTTATTACAGTTTCCTTAACAATATTAAATTAATAATATGCATTTAACCTTAACTGTGACCTTAACCATAACATATTATTACGACAATTATGTAACGCCCTCGAAAAGACGAAAGTGTCGTTCTACATGGTTCTCGACTAGCCCAGCGAGCGGCGTCTGTGTCAAGGCCGTCCACTATCGTACCACTCTAGACTGTTCGAGTGCTTATAGCTATGCTAATGATGCACGCCGAAATTATTCTGGAACATCTGATAGCTATATAAGCAATAATTGCCGGCTTAGAAGATAGTTACACCTGACGAGGCTGTAGGGTGCGGATCAAGTGATCGGTGCTGATTAGTGGAAAGTGATTATTGTGTTATTAGTTGAGATTATTATTTCGCGTTTGCAAATTTAACTTTAATTATTGTACGAGAGTACCTTGTTGTTTTCAAACAATTATTTGTGACTAATTAAATAATATGGTATTTAGTGACTCCATTGGTGTTTGTATTTTGTTTCCGCTCTACCACACGACGATCCTTGAGACCATGGTTATAATATATAAATGCATAGTGTCTCATAACGAACAAGAGAATTACATTAGTAGCAGAGTAACCTACTTGAAACTTAAGTAGGCCTACTATAGTGTAAGTAACACTATGCATACGGTGGCCGGCGAGTTTCCCAGTTACTTAATACATCATTTTAATAAACTTTTAACCTTATTTGAACAATTTACTGAATTTCAAACAAGAAACCATTATCCGTTTACAGTAAGAAGATGACACTAATTAAAAAATATCGGTATGGAGAACAATACAAACTTCCATGTTCTAAGATTTAAATTTAAAATCATTTTCGAAATGAAATATTTCTATAAAAATTACTTCTTTTTTCTTCTTACTTCAGCCTTAACCAAAGTACTTTGGTCACTAACGTATACCACCTCACGTTAGCGCCCTCTCTTTTCAATTATGATGGCAGTCGATGGCACTGCCGAAACGTCTGGTTTTGCAGAAAACATTGGACCACAGCCAAACAGCCCGGGAAGGAATTATAACAACAAACTACTTCTTTGTTGCCGATAAAGTACTACACATTTAAAAAATTAGCCTCTCCTCCTTCAACTATCATTTTCATTTATAGAAAATTACCCCCTCCCCTTTCAACTACCCTTTTTATTTATAGATATTTCATCTACCTTTCTACATTATTATGACCTTTGTTTCAGGATACTTTATTAATGAAAATTAAGTACTTTCTCTTGTTAAAACATAAAACGTTGCTAGTAAACTGCCCTTTCCCCTTAACCGATCTTCACCAAACAGGCCTTGAGTCCTCTACAACTCAGATATATATGCAAAAAATTATTTGACTCTGTTTGAATTTACGGCAGTTATCGTTCGTCATAGAAAAAATTAATCTTATTAAAACATAAAATGTTGCAGGTAAACTACCCCTTTCCCTTAACCGATCTTCACCAAAATCAACATGCCTTGAGTCCTCTACACGTCAGATACGTATGTAGAAAATTATTTGATTCTGTTTGAATTTCCGGCAGTTATTGTTTGGCATAGAAAAAATCTACACACACACACACACACACACACACACACACACACACACACACACACACACTTTCAAAAAAATGACTTTTTCATGTTTTGAGGGTAGTACAATCAGAATCAGCCCTTATCTCGAACACGATTTTTTTCGCCATAATCATACTTCCATTTCCTTATGGAACATGGAAGTAAAAATTGTGCGCCTAAATTGTGTAATTGTATAATTTAAAGAAATAAATATAGAAACAATGGAATATCACCTTTCAAGTTATCGCAATTTGCCCTATAAATTAAAAAAAGGTTATTATATAACTTCACATTTTACTAGGCTATATCAACTTTCCATTCCTCCAAGTAATAACATTCAACACGGAAGTCCAGTCTCTTCAAGGGCGAGATCGCTACTCATGGTAACAAGCAAGCAACGGATAGTCATCTGGTTTGCCCGAACACTAAGACTACTGGGGCACGGCTAGCTGTTAAAATGAGGTTCGGAGTGTTTGTGTGATAACGGAAAGTGATTAGTGTATTAATTAGTACTAAACTAAAATAATGTGACATTCATTCTTGCGTGTTAGGCAATTTAACTTGAATTATTGTATAAGAGAGCCTGTGTTCATTTCTAACTGTTATTTGAGTATAGTTAAAGTTTGTAATTTGCAACTTCATTGGTGTCAGTTATTTTGTTTCCACTGTAGAACATTATGATCCGTGAGAGCGTTTTAATAATATAATACTGCTACGACAGCGTAGAACAATCTGGGCGTTTATCGAATGTCCCAGAAAGATCTCGACGTAAGCGTGTGGTGTACGTGCTACTAAACGCATGTTGCGAGAAATTTCTCGACTTTGCCAGCCTTCGCTCGGGCGCTCGGACTGTGTCAAGGCCGCAGCAATTACGTAGTTCGCGAGAGATAAGACGCAGTTTGGAAGCTTCTGGTGTGTGTTAGCTAACTATAAATACATCGCGTCGCGGCCTTAGTTTTTCAGTTCAATGCGAGATTTTTGACTGTGCGGTTCGAGAGTATTAGTGCGATATATTTACAGAGCGGTTCGAGTTATTACGGTGTACGTTCAAGTAGTTATTAGTGAAGTGTTGCGTTTTGTATTCGGACGGTATAATTGTAATACAGTTGAGTTTTAATATTAGTGGACACTTTATTGCGTATGAACAATTTCATTTGATTTGTTGTAGACACTGTGTTGTTAATTACGAACTGTTTTACTATAACAATTAAAGGTGTGATTAGTGACTTAATTGGTGTCTTGTACTTATTTTGTTTCCACTGTACCTACGACGATCGAGTAGACCGTCGTAACAATACTTTAACATATTGATACAGAGGTTGAAGAACACTTTTTATAAAAATTTAAATCTCAAGTCAACCACACATTTGTATATTAAATAAATATTATTAAATAAAACGTTTCTAAGCAATTTAAATATTACCTCAATATTTTAACTGGTTAAAGTAACTTTTTAAGTTACAGTAAAGAATTTTGTTTTTAAAATATGTCATGCGATAATTGAAAACTAAAGTGAACTTATTCTTCTTCAGCGGCGCAACATTACTGAGTCAAGACCTCCTTTAACAGCCTCCGCCAGTTGTCCCGATCAAGTGCGGCTGCTTTCCAGTTCCGGGTCCCAAGGATTTGGATCGCATCATAGTTCGCACCGTCTTCCCAACGTAGTTTAGGTCTACCAACTCTCCTGGTGCCATAGATCTGTTCTTTGAGTGCCTTTCTGGGTATTTAATTCTCCCCCATTCTGATCACATGTCCAGCCCACTTGAGTCTACCAAGTTTTATCATTTTCACAATATCTGGTTCATTCAGAAGAGTGTTCAGTTCTTGGTTGGTCCTTTTCCTCCATTCACCTCCCACACATATTGGACTAAAAATGCTGCGGAGGATTTTGCATTCATAAACCAACAGGCTTGACTCAGACTTTCTAGAAATGGTCCAGGTCTCAGAACCATTGGTGAGAACTGGGCGGATCAGTGTTTTATACAGGAACAGCTTGATGCTCCTGGCAATTGTTCTGCTCTTTAACAGGGGTCTGAGACCAAAGAAGCACCTATTAGCTGAGGTAATCCTTCGCTTTATTTCTTCTGTTTTTCCCCATCGGAGTTAATTCGGCATCCTAAATAAACAAAGTTGGTGACCTTTGCAAAGGAATAGATGCCAATTTAGATGCTATCTGCTTCTCTAGCTTCCTGTTCTGCGACAGTGTATTTTCTCTTGCTTTCGTTTGTTATAAAACCCAGCTTCCTTGAGGGAACTTTAAGAGCAAGAAAGGCATCAGTAACTGCTCGAAGGGACCTCCTGATTATATTTAGGTCATCAGCGTATCCTAGGACCTGCACCAACCTGTTGAATACAGTCTCGGAGGAATGTATTCCAGCATCTCTCATAGCTTCTTCTAAGGCAAGAATGAAGAGGAGGCGACCAAGAGCAACGCCTTGGAGGACTCCCTTTCCATAATCAAACTCACCATGCCCTTCACTGTCAGCATTGTCATCCTACACAATCTTATTAATTTCTTTGGTATGCCTAGTTCTTCAAGAGCAATGTAAAGTTCTTGTCTATCAATGATATCGTATGCATTTCTGAAATCTATGAAGAAGTGATTAAAGTGAACTTATTACACTTTCCAATTTCATAGACTAGAACGTTACGGTATAATTTCCCGCGTCGCTGGTAACGCTGGTAAGTAAGGTTAAGATTAGCCTGTTAGCTTGTTTCTTTTATTACATTAAATTGATACGGATAAACGTTTTTAAACGCAGTGAATTCTGTTTTCCTCGTTTATAAGGAAAACGATTTTATGTTGTTTAAACTTGTTTCAGTTTAAACATGATTATCACATATCAGATAATAAATAATAAGTTAATTAGCAACATGAAATATGATAACCCTCAAATTTTCATCCCATATATTGGGTACACAATTCTATATAATTACCCAATTATATAGATTTGCCTTAGAAATTAGTAATGTTCTATATAATTACTAAGCGTGGTTTCCATACGCCTTTTCCTTCACAACAATATTGTGTGCGGAAGAAATTTTGGTTTCAATAATAATTTCTATCGTTACATATTTGTTTTTGTTTCTATGTATCTTCAGTTTTTTTTTCAGTTTCTTTATCATCTTTGTTTCAGTGTTTCCTGGAAGATAAGTTACACGTTTCCTTCACTTTACGTTTTACAACAATGCAAATTAGAATGTTCTAGATTAAAACGTATAACAATAACCTGACTACTAAAAGAATGTAGAGAATTATTTTGACTTTGCAAGTGTACTTTGCAAGAATTGCATATTAATATACTCTTTATGTGTCCAGAATTTAAATATTATGTTTTGCTGGCTACATTGAACGTCGGATAATAAAAAAATGGTCTATGTTAAGTCTTGATTTCTTCCTGTTTATTAGGTTCACCGTTAAGTTTAATAATTCGTTAAGAAACGCCCGCTGTGTGTCCATTGGATGAATTCCGTTGACGCCGTAAATTTTGAAACTGCTTCTTGACAGTCTAGAACGTAAGCAAGACACCTATTTCATCATGAAACTCTAAAAATGTATATGAAAAAACCAACGTTTTGAAAACGACCTTTTTGATTATCCTTCTTGTTTTTTCTGTGGTTTCTGAACTTCACCATACTAAGCAAGTACTCTGTTGCGATATACAAAACTTTCTTCGTTACACTAAGTTTTTGCCACTATGGAGTGTGTATATACGCGGATTTCACAATTATAACACGGATTAGTATTGATTATAATGTGAAAATGTTCTGCACAGATTCTATTATCTTCTTCTGTTTTACTGTGATTGTTGCACATTAGCAAGTACATAAATGTAATACCTATTTACACTAAGGTGTGTTAGTGAGCATTCCTAGATGTGTCAGTCTTTCTATGTCTTTCTGTCAATCCCAAATCAACGACTTAATTCCAAACGCTCATCGTCTGCTCAGAGCTCAAAGATGACTATTAGACAACAGTGACGGTAAAACTGTAGTCTTATGGTAGTTAATCCTTAAGTAACTTATTGGGTTGTACAGTATTTCTCAGAGAAAAGTCTATTAATCAGTAAACCTACTGGGGATTAACATGTATTAACTTGAGGAAATAATTTTTGTTAGACTTCGTATACAAGTAGGTATAGCGCTTAGCTGATATTATAGAAGTCCTGTATTGATTCCTGGGTTGCAGAATGAAATCAAAGTGTGTTGTACACTTTCATTCAAAGCGGGAAATTTTTCATTCACGGCTGATAAAACCATTTACATTTTACCAATTTATGACGTCCTACTCGGTTTTCCAAATCCTAACTACCACCTGTCTCTCTCTCTCTCTCTCTCTCTCTCTCTCTCTCTCTCTCTCTCTCTCTCTCTCTCTCTCTCTCTCTCTCTCTCTCTCTCTCTCTCCCTCTCTCTCTCTCCTAGATCCATTGATAGGCCTCTCTCGTACCCCCTACTTCATTCGTACTTCGTCTCTCTCCTACTTCATTTTGTCGTTCAAGCTTCTTGTCTATGACCTTGCAGTTCCCATATCATAATCTGCTTTGAGAGTATTGCATTTTTCTGCAAATTTTTATTCCACATTAGTTGTTTTGTTTCATATCCTCAGTTATTTTGTGTCTACCTCGTATTATTTCCCCAATTCCATCGTAACACACTTCTTATATTCTGGGTTCCCTCACCAGTCAACTCCAGAAGTACATTTCAGTTAATAATAGTATTATTTATGACTCTAAGCTTATAAATTTTGTTTCCACATGTTACAGTACTTCTGTGTATTAGTTTTGCAACATAGATGCATATTCGTTTTGCAGATTGCTTAGTACTATATTATACTAATATTACCTATGGGCAAGGCTCTTCTACCTCGTGTTTTAGTATCTCTATTACTATGTTAAAGATCCCACTTTGTGTTGCTTTTGCTTCTAAGTAATAAATCTATTCATCGCATAGCACAATTTGCCGCCGCACAAATTGCTGATATATTCTAGGATTATATCTGTAGTTTCTTCTAACACACTGCAAAGAAATTAACTCACCTTTTTAATATCTTGTTTTTATTAGGGTTTTAGCAATAAAAAACTGATACAAAAAGTGTTATGTGATAATTTCCAGTCGATTATAGAAGCTGCTACCGGAGATAAGTAGCATTACGGTGTTTATGACGGATTTTGGTCGTAAAATTGAGAATAAAGCCCGGTCTGCTTGAAACGACTGGAGCGAAAAAGTGTAGTGACAACACCTTATCACATGTCTTCGTTACTCCACATACTGGATACACTTTAACAATTGTTCACACTTAGTTTCCTGCCGTAGAAAACTAGTTTACTAATCAGATGTTAACATCAGTAGGAAACCTAGTTCAATTGTTATTATGCTACTGTATTATAGCTTGCTATCGTCAATCCTAGAGAGAGTGTACAATCCACACATTCAACCCAATACACACACACACCTCCACAATTTCAATATTTACGTTAAATTTATGCAGAAAGATTTGTGGATCTCATCGGTTTGAGTTACAAGAAATGCATCATCAGTGCAACCTTGATTTCCTAACGAAGTAAAATTAAAAAGTGTTCCGTTAATGTTATTCATTTTTATTAAATAAACTATACATATACTCTTTTACACAACTTGACTGTTTTAAACACTGTAAAGATAGTATTCTTGTAAACATTTTTACAGTAACAAACACCACCAAAAGGAAAGCAGATACGTTAACAGCAAACTAAATTTATCGTTATCTTAGCATTGTCGTCGCACTTACCAGTCTCACAAAATTTGTCTCAATCCTCTTATTGAATCAAAACGCGTACACAGATTGAGTAAACAGAAGAAGGCGCTAGAACAAGAGATTGCTGCCTACCTGTATGTTAATTTAGAGAGCATGACGCTCTGAATCCAAAGTAACACCTCTCCGTCGTGCATGACGTGAATATATTACCCTCACAGAGATCTGAATAAACAGATCTTTTATTATTTTTTTATTTTAAATCCAACGTCTTCTACGACACAGTAATACGCACACAACAAGAAGAAAGCAGACTACTGCCTGTGTAAGTTTGCGATAACAAAATCAGTCGACTTTTAACTTTACGACGACGCGCACGTGTGTGAATGCACATAGCTGTGTTCGCGTGAATTCGAATGTTGTGCAGTGGTTTTATTTTAAAATTAACGACGAGTGATTAGTCCATGATTTCATTTTTATAACCTGATGTTGGGACTGTGTTCCTGAAACACGTCGTTACGCAAACAATCAAAAGTTGCAAGGAAGGAATTTAGATAAAGGTAATTACCAGTCTATATAATTTATTATTATTTTACGGTTAGTATTTACATGTTGGTGCATAATCAATCCGATACCAACATCATGGTGTGTGATTGTGTATGATTTAATTGATCAGAATTTAATTGTGATTTTTATCAACGAAAATTTAATTGATGTCAGTAAGAACGCAAATTAATAAGAATGAAGTGACAAGATTTTATTTTCACTAACATTTGATAATTAGGGAGGAGGTAAATTCATAAAGCGAGACCAGCTGCCAAAACGAATGTGACAAAATAAATAAAAATTTGGAAACACTAACCTCCAGGTGGTCTAGTGGGGCGACTCATGTGCGCGTGGTCCCGGGTTCAATTCGGCGGTGGGTCTGTACGGCGTGCATTCAGCGTCGTGAGGCAAAATTGAGTAGCCGATATAACAGCCGCGCCTCCTGGCTCTGAATACCCCAACTAGCGACTGGCGACGCGTTGTACTAGCCATATATAAACCGTCCCACTAAACACAAAAGCCGAGCGGTATACCTCGGTCGTTTACGGACTGCTGAGCAGAGGTATATTTTATTATGGAAACACTAACGATTTTAAAAATAGTACCAGTAATGCAAACTAAAAACAAAAAACTTCAAGATTTTTAAAAGCCTCTCTTGCGGTATGAAACTTGGAAACTGATGGAAACTGGAGCAGAAGACCAAATTCTTCGATTATGGCGAAACCAAATTCTCCTAATTTCGGTTCGTGCGTGGCACTCAAGGAAGATGAAGCAGCCACCTAACTAACATCTACAACACCCTCGTTATAATTTGTTGTCTATATTTATAAGTATTAAATATATACATTTTACAGTGTCCATTATGCAGCATTGCTGTGTTTTGACATTTGACATATGACAATTTACATACAGTATTGTAAAGGGACTGTTGACTTCAGTTCAAAATAACTTACCTGCCTTGGCTTGCAAGGTTAGTATCACTATTACATTAACATCTAATAAATCACAAAACCTATTTTTTTTGCGAAAGAGAATTTGATATGTTCTCCATAATTTGATATGTTCCAATATAATTTTTTTACACATATTGAAAATTTTATTACTTCCTCGGTTAGTATATCTAACATTATACAACTGACTAAGTCTGTTACAGTTTAATTTAAGTAGTTAAACGATCTTTCTTTTTGTAGTGGGAAGTTAGCATATTGGCATATGCTTTATCTATTCTGCTAGCAATCCAAAACTTATAGGCTCTTTTTTCTTCCTCTATCTGACACCTCACTTAGAAATTCTTTTTCACCTCACATTTATCAAATTTTTCATCAGTTTTAACTGTTTCCTTTATTTTCCAGTTAGTTGGTAATTGGACGACTAAAGGTAAGACAATTTTAAGCCATGATACTACACGACTGTACACCACATTTACTGAGTTTGCAGTAATATTACTGATACACCTAATATTGAATTTCTGATATTCAAGAAAGCACGTGTTTCATAGTAGGTTTGGTTTTTAATTCTATACTCAGTTCACTTGTTCTGAATTTTCTGACTGTCCTACAAACTTTAACAAACAAGATTGGTCTTTTTACATTAGCCAGATAAGTGAATAGTTACACGATGATGTGTTTCCTTGTTTTTTAATAGAAAACATTTGATATTATTGGTCATGAAATCCAATTACAGGCACCTTAATTGGCTCTTCCTCATAATCCAAGGTGAATAATCGATATTTCCCGGCACGTCAACTAGAAATAGCTTAAAGATATTAATATGTTGTTTTCTGGTAGGAGTCCCAAGTTAACTTTATACGCCTATGTGGATTATATAATAACTTGGTAACATAGAAAGTTACTGCAAATTAATGGAGACGAATTTTATGACAAACTCAAAAAAAAAATCATTAATTTCCTTTCCTACTCATGGGTTACATGCTTTTCCATCTGTAATTAGTACCTAAACAAATCTCTAGGCTGAGTAATATTTATTTTCAAATTTCCTTTGCTGTGACATTGGCTATGCTACGTATAGAACTCTTTGATTGCAGTAGAGTGTATTTCTTATGTAAATAAATTTTAATATTGCTACAGAACCGTATCCTATTTAAAAGAAAAGTTGCTTGCATTTCATTAACTTAAGTCTGCTGCCAACAGTATAATAAATTGGATACAGCAAAAAGAAATACATCGTAACAAAACAAGTGCCTGCTCAGTAAAATGTACGTTACTTGTGTACTTCGATTGTTCTTGGCAATATAATGTTTAATTTGGATACACCAATAGAAACAGACACACTCTCTCCTCCTCTCTCTATATTTCTTTCTACCTAGCTCCGTTTCTAAGCCTACATGTCTATATGACTGATAATGTATTTCATTGCTTCTGCTCCATTTTCATCGTCTTTGCCTTTGTACATATATGCTAGAACTAACTTTACATAATTTACATAAGAAAGGTTTCACCGTAAAATTCCTTTTCTAATATATTGCTTTCAGTGTTAGCTTAATAATCGCAGGTTTTCATTAAACGGAGTAACGGAATTAATGCACGAATTTGTTTTATCTATACTACTTGCCTTAAACACTGACTGAAACTTAATTTTAAAATAAATTGTATAAAAATTACGAAACAATTGTTATTATAACAATATTCGATATCGATATGATATCGTACGGGCTGTCATCTGTACAGGGTGTACGCTGTCAATAGCGTAAGCAGATTTTAAAAAGTCAGTTGATTATTGCAGTTAACTTCAAACGTGTTGGTTACTGAATGTTTAAATGAACTCGGAAGAGTATTCTAAGTTGTGAACGTTACAAAAAATTGGTTCTTTTTGCTGTCACTTTGATATAGTTTAATACATAATTTATAGGTGGGTTAAATAAAGTTACTATTACAGTGTAATAAAAAATAACCTCTAATGAGGTACATAGTATATCCATAAAATATATTTATTCTTTACTCTGTCACGAGTACCCTCCTTAATATTCATTGTTTTGTTGTATTTCATGATCATCATCATCGTCACCCCCTAGAACTGTCTCCTCCTCGGTCTACCGACATCTCTCTTCCCAGTAGAGTGATAACCCAAAGCAGCCAACGGATATCAGGCATGCGGTTCAATCGTTCACACCATCTCCTTCTGTGTTCTTCAATCTTCTGGTGCAACGATACAATGTTTATTTCGCGTCTAATATCCTAGTTCCTTTTCCGATCCAGGAGAGAACAACCTTGCGTCCCCCTTAGAAATTTTTTTTCAGCTGCCTCAGTCCTCTGTACATCCCTTTTACTAAGAGTCCATGTCTCACTAGCATATGGGAATGTGGGGAAAGACACCGTTTTGTAAAATTTTATTCGCGTGTATCCTTCAGTGTAAAATTTGTGTCCTTCCGTGTTTTACTTTTCACGTACCTACGAATCTTTTCACACATGCGTATAAATTTTGTTAGCTTACTACTATCCCAATCAATATTTCGTTGTATTTAAATACAATAAAAAGTTATTGTTAATTGTAGTTCAAAAGTTACATAAAATGGAATTGTTTGAAATAAAACCGTCCTCATTTCTAATTATTTTGACAAGTGGCGTATTCTGTTTATATATGCTTTATATATATATATGGTGGCCGAATGACTTACGGAAAAAATGTAGTAACCTCATATCTCAAGTGACAACGGCGGCGTTTGCTGATGCCGGAGAGCAAGCAGAGGAGCAGCGAGGGTCATTGTTGTTATTTGTGTGGGAAATTAAATAATCCTCTAGTTGGCTAATAGTGTAGCATGCAGAACGTTCAAGAATAGCATTATATTAAAGATCTTACGCTATGATAAGAAGAATGATGGGTAAGAAAAAGGACACGAAAGACAGGAAGATTTTTAAACAAGGAACTAAACGAAAGTTTAGAAATATTAACAGACATTATAAACTAGAGGGAGACTAAAGGAATAGTCTACAATCTTACGTATTTTTTCACCTAGATGTGTTACACAAACAAACAAAAGAAAGAAGAAAAAGCAGAAGAATGGCATACATTCTGTAAATTTGATTAAATATGATAAGAAATTTATTAAACTAATTAATAATTACCACCAAATAACACACAAATAATAAATACACAAGCAATTCAATTTGTACATGATTACAAATTGTTACATGATTACACGATTTTTCTGCTGAATAAACTCTAAGCAAATAGGAAACAGTTTGGTGCGACAATAAAATTCGGCAATCCAAAGAAATCAACTACTCTGTCTTTTCCCTATCCAAATCTTGAAAGGGACAAATTGTATTCGACAACACACACATGCACGCGCACGCGCACGCACACACACACACACACACACACACTTTTTCCAAAAATCCAAACATTTGGACTTTTTTTGTTATAGATACTTATATGAGCAAGTAGGCGCACAGATTCACATCAAAATACAAGTGTTTCAGCGAATTTCACAAAACTGCTCTTGGCAAATAGTCTGATAAAAGCTTAAGCTGTACGGTACGTTTCTAAAGGAAAATCTTGCTAAAAGAACATTTGTGAGCATTGTTTATAACAATTTTTTTATATTACGTTGTATTTTTGGTTTCGTAATTTTTCGACTATCCCGTATCTTACAAGAACTTAGTTGTTAACTCAGAATGAATAGAATAAAAGAATATGCGATGAGAACAATAGCGTTTTTCATAACTAACATAATATTCTCGTAATATGCTCGTAAGGCTAGTTTTACACACAACGGTTTTGTCTGTACGAAAAATAAACAGTAGCCTACGGAATTTTGCCGTAGGGCGATGCTTTCACACTACACGGCGTTTTTCCGTTGCAATGGGTTCAGTCACATTGTCTTCTCAGTGTTGTTTAGTAGCGTTTGTAGTCAACTCAAATTAATCGCTAACAAATTGTTCGATGTAGTTACTGCACGTTGAAACCGTATTCAACCTATTCAAATGTTAGCTGTGACATTGAAATAAATAAAATGCATTAGTATTAATGAAGCGGTTATTTATGAAGGGCCCTTTATCACTCAGTGATGGTTTTAAGGAAATTATAACGACTGTTTCTACAATGAGTATACAGTTGTTCAAAACCACAGCAAAAATATAACATAAGTATATATAATAAGAACATTCTGCGGATAATAAAATTGATAAAACAATATTATTATATTTAAAGTTGTTACTTTATAAGATATATTTTCATATATTTCATAACATATATAAAACACATGTTAGTACGTATCATCATCATCACCTATCTATCCAGGATTAGGCAGGTTTCCTGTTCCGGCTTTACCATCTCCGTCTCGGTCTGCCAACATTTCTTCTTCCTGTTGATTTATAATTCAGGATTTTTCTTGGAATTCTTTCTGGAGACATGCGCATAACATGCTCTTTCCATCTTTTTTATAGTTTTTCGCAAGTTCCGTTACTGGTTGTACTATTTAATTCCTTTCTAATATCTTCGTTCTTCATGTGATCTAATCTTATACAACCTTTCACAGATCTAAGATATTTCATTTCAGACGTTTCCATCTGTCTATGATCTTTCTTTCTTGGTGCCCATGATTCAGACCCGTATAATAGCATGGGGACTGCCATCACCTTATAGAATTTTATTTGTGTTTCTTTCGTGGTCTTTGTCTTCTTCATATGTAATATCACATCCTAGGTAATTGAAATGTGATACTTGCTCTAAAATTTTATTTTCAATTACAATTTTTGTCCGAATCGAATCTTTTCCTAAAAATGCCATGGTGTTAGTTTTTCCTATTGAAATGTTCAAATTATAACCTTTTGATAAAAGATTTAGTTTGTGGATAGCCAGTTGTAATTTATCCTCACTATCTTGGATTACAAATTGATCACCGGCAAACAGCATAGTGTTTAGGAACTCGTGTCGGCTAATCTGTATACCTAGAGGAGCACTTTATTTCCATTCTCGCACGAGGTCATCTATATTTTATATGTATATATATATTGAACAGTGTGTTAGTACGTATACTCACTACGTAAAAACTTGTAAACCGAAGTCAGAAATTGGCCTGTGGGCATTGAAGGAATTACTACGTGAAGGCATCTGTACCGTACGGCAAAAATCCATTGTGTGTGAAAGCGTGCATACAGGCCTACAACTGTGTTCACGGTGTTTCACGGTCATTTTTCGTTCCACTGTGTATAAACTGCCGTACGCTTTTTTCTATACGGACGGAACAGTTGGGGCCTAATCTCGTACTCGTAATATGCTAGTAACGTGTTGTAGCGTACGTTGTTTATATGTTACGCCATTACAAAACGTTCTAGGTGTTTCTCGGATACTCCAGCTGTAATGTGTGTGTGTGCGTACATATTGCTGCTACTTTGACATCAAGGACAATTACATGACACTTTTTACGCGTCCGTTACAGACTTCACCGGTCCGCGCGCACTGTGTTCACGGCGGCAAGCAATTACACTCTAGTGTTTCCTAAGAGTGTTGACGCGTATTATGAATTATTCTGGAACATTTGTACTATTTAAAAAACGACAACTGCGGCTCAGTTTCAGTTTAAGTGGCGATTTATTCAAGTGAGGTTCGAGTTATTGTCGGGTGATTTACACAGTGCGTTTCAAGTGGTGTATTAGTAAAAAGTGATTATAGTGCGAAATTCTTTATAGTTGACATAATTTTGTGTGTGGACATATTAACTTGAATTGTTGTACGAGAATAATCTTGTTGAATAACTTGTTGATTACAAACTGTTAATTGTGATAATTAAAGCTGGTTTATAGTAATTTCATTGTTGTCTTGCATTTTGTTTACCACTGTACCATACGACGATCAGTAAACCGTCGTAACAATATTAAAAAGTCATCACCCCTTAATAGTTGTTTACCACTAAAGTTAAAACGTGTATACGGAATATAAGAAAATAAAAAACTATGAAAAAGAACGAAAATACAAAGAGAAAACTTAAATGATATAAGAATTTCCGCGGAAAGAAAATGCTATCTTTAATATATTTAACCCAATCGAGTAGAAGCCGCCAGATTTACCCAAGTAGTACATTCTGTCAAAAAATGAAGGCATATTATAGTTTTAAGGCAAAGCAAGAACAACTTGTTGCGTCACGGTGTATAAAACTTTCACAACTTACACATTCTGTGGGGACGAAAGTTTAACAACGTCACCGCTGCAGTCAGGAAAGCAAGTAATCACAACCCTGCGTAAACACGGACGGTAATGTGTTTAATAATGTACAAACTGCGGACTTGCGTTTGAATTGTGCAGCGTTGGAATAAACGCGCGGTTGTTTCTCCTACCTCCCTCAATTGTGAATGCTTACGTTTGACTACATTTATGTGTATACTTGTAATATAAAGCAAATAGACATACCGAGTAGAGGATTTTGAATATGTGTGTAGGCTGTCTGTCTCGGATGAGATATTCCTCACGGTAATTTGATTTTGTAATATCTAAATAATAATAATTTTATTATAATAACTATAAAGCGTACAAAGTAAACAAAGGTCTAAATTATACTCTTTCGACATGTACCCAAACACTCTGTCATTGATTATACTATAAATATTGTAATAAAAAATTTGTGTCACTTATTTTAGATTTTGTGTATGAGTTAAACAATTGGAAAAAATTATCAAAATAACACACAATTTACTAATAATAATAATGGCTTCCATGTATACCACCGAAGTAGCTTAGGAGTAAGGCAGGGTAGGCTGCCTTATGTGAGCCGTACGGCATACAAGGAAGGCAGTGTGGCCAGCACTACGCTTCAGCCGCCCATTATTATCCCCAGGATGTTACCCCAGGTACTCATTTTCAACAGGCTGAGTCGACCTGGGGGCTGAAAAACGCACCTTGATTTTATGGTGTGGGCCCGGGAATCAAACCCGGGACCTCTAGATGAGTAGCTAGGTGACACAATTCACTACTCTGTTCAAAACACTAAGATCAACTGCAGTTTCAATTTTAAAAATTTGCTTAATAATTTATAAAACAGCTGATTGAAGTATTGTTGACTTATATTCAGTTGGCCTAGTGTTTCTGAATAATACCTGGACGAGATAACATCACTGATTTCATGGTATTGAGCATCGAATGACTCACACTGACATTTTCCATCATACCTCGGTTGTTTGAGATCTCATTGTAACAAATAAGGTAACATTTTGTTCATAAAATAATGGTTAAGATTTTATCCAATGAAATATTATTCCATAAAACTAATAGTCTGTGAGACCTGAATGATTTAAAATTTTAAACAGCCGCCATTTTGAAATTTGTGAATGTAAAATTTTCAAAAACCTTCGTTTTGTAGACTATGTTACTGGGGTAACAAGTACCAGATTTCATTAGAATATCTCAATCTATTCTTGAGAAATAACATTTTTCTTAAAAAATACAAAATGTCGGACAGATGAAAAACTATACGTTTTTTGACCTATGTTTACGGGTACTTTCTTCTTGTAATTATGTAAGGAACACGTTACCGAAATATTGGACGACCATTTGTGAACACCCTGTATATAAAATAAATGGCCCTTTTACGGGGTTTTACTACACGTTAATGCCTCTTTATTTAGTAGCTTGAAGTTTCTAACGTAATTCTTATGTTAGCACATACTCTGTACGCCTTTATTGTTCCCCATTTATCTGACATAAATATATAACAGGCTAACCACTTTTGTATTGTAAGTAGTTTACACAATCTATCTTACACTATTTTCTGTCGTTTTGCTAGTATTAAACTTACAACCTCTAATCTTCGAACTCGCTATAATATATCTTGATCTTTACATTGAGCAAATCTTTCCTTCACTGTTGGTTTTCCTTCCATGTCTCTAGTAGATGGTAACTGGACGATAAGAAGGTAAGTACGTAATTGGACTATGGGAAGGGATTCAGGACGATTATTATTACCACATGTGTACATCCGAAACTTGCTGGCACGTGGGTTTCTACAGTCTAGTTCCTATAACGGTCAGAGTTTACTCTGCCTGCATGTGTGTTTATTTTTGTAATATTATTTGTGGTATTTAGCAAAAACGATTTCATTTAAGACATTTGAAATTTTTTGTTGTTTTTTAAGTGAAACCTTCATATATGACACTATGGTACCCGGTAGGCAGTGTCATATTCACATTCACTGTTACATGAATCTTAATTCTGTATAGCAAAATCTCTCTTACTCCAAATACATACGAGCATAGTTTTACGTATACTTCCAATGTGCCTTCATCAGACTGTGGAACCCTCTTTGCCGGGAACCCCCCGACATGGGCTTAGAAGTTGTGGAGGATGGGCTCCATGTACTTAAGTGTTACACTTCAGGAGAGTTACACTTGAGAACTTGTAGGCGACCTTTTCTATGCATTGTTGGCAACCAAAGCGAGGCCGGTATACCATCGGAGCTAACCTGGCCAGAGTTGCTGTCTTGTTATCAGGGTGAAAGTATGGTTGATAATCTAGGGTGTTGAAACCACATTGACGACGTCAAATGTTGGTTGGTTCCTTGACGACAGATTTTCCGACGAGGCAAAAGCTGGTGTGTAACAGCCTGAAGTTAAACTTGGATGATGACGACGTTACGATTATCAGCAAAAGTATTGTATGTAACTTTTTTCATTTTCTTGTGAACCAGTCGGAGGTTGATTTTCAAATAACCCTCGTCATATTCATTCCTAACTAAATTTATATTATTGATCCCACAAGTAAAATATCTTTTATTTCCATATACTAGGCCATCACATGAAAAATTTCTACTTTCTAACGATGAATCTCGAGTTTCAACATTTTCTGAAAGCTTACCATAACTAGTAACATCAGTGTCTGCAGCATGTGATCCGGTTACACCCAAAATTGAATCAGCATGTCTTCCACACCAGCCTGAAATTTTACCTGATCGTTTCCAATTCATCAGCATCTTACAGGACGAGTATTCAATTTTCATAAAAATTGGTAAACAAAATTTCCTGGGTTGCATGTACATGAAATTGGTGGGGGTAAGCTGCTTTTATTAAACAAAATATGTTCAGTTATGTCCGAATGAAACACTTTTAATCAAAGCAGACATGGCGTGTAGTGGGAAAGGATTCAAAAACTGCATAGAGGGAATTGAAAAGTATAAAAGCCATGAAATAACTGCTCCTTATACCCAAGCTATAATTAGCCATACTCAACAAAAAGCCCCTAATGAAAGAGCTGTCAAAAATTAAAGCTGAGAAGCAAAATAAAGTACCAACAAGAATTGGTGGCAAAACTGGCTTCTATGTATACCATATATATTGTCAGTCAAAGTAAAGTATACTGTCAGTAAAAGAATTTTAAATTCACAGACAAAACTGAAGCAGGACTTCAAAATCGAATTCTGAATGAGCTTGGTGTGAGGGAACATTGTTATTTTGCAAAACATTATTTTGCAAAAGGAAGGATGTGAAGCATTAGCCCCTTGTCCAGAAATTGACGCATCATCATTAAAAGTCTACATAGAACTTTTTCTATAAAGATACAAGGTGACATGTTTACAAGATAGAAGGATAGCCTTAATCTCGATTACTAAAGAGGTCAGAGATCTTTTCAGAAATGTAGAAAGTTTGGTTCGTTTTCTCCTTGTGTGCTCTATCGTCTATTTTTATATATAATCAATGCTAAGAATATTTCAAATTGTCGAACTCTTTAACAAAAGAAATGTTCAACACTTACTGTAAATAAACATTGGATTTTTCTATTTAAATCAACTTAATTTCGACACCTGATCTTAATATAGTGAATTAATTATTATAGTCTTAAAATTTAATATAGTCTTAAATATAGTCTTAAAATTACCTGACAATGTAAAATAAATTATATATGCCTATAATATTATATCAATTACATTAGTAATATAAAAAGATCAAAACTTACGTAAATAGAAAAAGAATGGCCCTAGTCTTTTAGAAATTTAACCATACACCAAATATTCAATATTACCGTAATCTTTCGTCCCCCCTCCCCAATAATTGGGCATTGTTGACGCCCTTGCTATGAGTTATTCTGTGTCCACTGATGATTCGTGCACCCGTCGTAAAAATATTAATGCCGAAAAGACATACAAATCCGTATCTTACAGACAAGCGCGCGCACAATGAAAGCATGGATTGTGACTCTAAAAAACCATAAATTATTGAGCTCCATGAAATTCGATACCCACAATTGTACAACTAATTTTGATAAATATAAACTGTTGAGTAGAAATAAATCAAAATTTTTCTCCGTAGTACGAAAATAAGAACGTGGAAAGAAATTCTCAGAAGAGACAGAAGAGATATTTTTTTTAAATTGTATAAGTATTGGCGGTGGCATACGGCGTTCATGGCAGTGACACTTGGACATTGAGTGCAGAGACCAACAGCCAAATACGGCCTAGAGAAATGATATGTTTAAGATTACATAACTGGGAGTATTAAGAAGGGACCGTCTGAGAAATGTTTACACAAGGAACCTAAATAATATACAACCTAAACAAGATTAAGCGGTTCAGACAGGATTGTAAAGACCGCACGTAAAGAATCCTGCGAACAGGATATCAAAACAAATTTTGGTTTGTACATGCTAAAGAAAGAAGAAACATTGGGAGAGTAATGAGCAGACGGTCAGACAAAAGAATATTAAACTGATCCTAAAGCCAAAACATTTCTTACCTTTGCTAAAGGTAAAGTTTTCTTCTTTGTGGCCGCAGAAGTATGCCGATGTAGATGAATTTAGTTTTCATTTTCTGTTTACATAGTAACTTGAATATTTTGTGGAAATTTAACGAAAATTATACAATTTATACCTTGAAACACACTTGTAGATCAACTTAGGCTGCTGTTAAACTAAAATAACAGATTAGTGCTCGAATATCAGAATTTTGTACTCCTAACACAGTATTTCATATTTTATTTGTTCAGTAAAGATTTTTTTAAATACTCTAAGGCACCATTAGAAATACGTTTTCTATTACTGTAACAGATATTCAGTCTGATTAGTAGACTTTCCAGTAAAGTTTCTGTATTTGATCTCTTGCACAGTATGTCTGCTTTACTTAACCAGTATAAGGAAGTTGTACTTCAGTATAAGTATTGCATCACATTGTCACACAGTAAGTTTGTAGCATAGTACAACATAATACAACACACTGATAAAATAACACTAAACCAACATATTTAAAGTAATAAATTCTCCTACACTATGTGTATACATTTCAGTTAAGATTAATTATATAATTTGGTAAATTTATTTTAAGCACTCTCACACCTTGGCATGTTATTCAAATTTGAAACGTCACTTTGATAGAGTTAAAATTAAATATTTCTATAATGGCTCTATCGTTTGTCATTCATGATAACTATGTATAAATCAGTGTTCCATTTGACAGCTTAGTTAGCTGAAATAACAATATAACGTAGTTATAGAAATTGTATCGTAACTCCTGATCACGTGGTACAGTACGGGCCATTAGCTGTCCCGCTTAGACCTGACTATACAGAAGCGTAATACAGATACTGATGCTAGAGCTGATAAACTCTAACACCGCCCATTCTACTTGTGTGTAAACTTGTAATTTGTTTTTCTTATCACGTCAATTGGAAAAACAATACTACTGGAATAATTTATGTTTTGGTTTAGCACTTCAGGATTGAGTTCCGGGTTAATGAAAGATTTCATCAATATGTAGCAGCAATTACTGAAACGAACAACAGACTCCACGAGTAACACAGTATTTCAGATTTAGTTGTTCAGTACACATTTTTTCTAAGAAAGCAAATACAACATGCACTATTTGAGTGTGTTTTGGAGAGTAATCCAACAAAAATTTAAAAAATGTTAGATCAAACCATATTAAACACGTTAAAAATAAATCTAGCTAATGCCTTCTATATTTTCAAGAATTACCAGAATTATCAGAATTACTGATAGTGTATCTGAAAATCTGGACATCAAAATAGAGAGTATGCTGAATACCTTAAGCCTTGATTACGGAAAACAAACGTTATCTTAGAGCAATACTAACACATGTTAAAATTTAGTATATTCGAAATAAGCATCAACGTGGGGTTGTTTTGAATTCTCCAATATTTTATGTCTAGGCAAAAACATTATATCACCTAAACTTTTAAATTTAGTAGTACCACATACTATTTTGATTTTCTGATTTTCCATCAACTTAATATACGTACCTTTAATGATGAAGAGCCAACAAGTGTTAATGAATATAGTTTTTATACTTAAAATTTGTCTTCATTCTCTAGCTTTCTTGCTAGATTAAAAATAAATATGATTTTGTCGTCAAACAATCTCTGCAATTATTATTCTGACTCCTTTAAAGAATGTTGCTTTGCAGCGTTCTAGTCATCACACTCCACGTATCCGTAAATCTGTCAGTCGGTTAATACCACCAATACCACTGTGAGAGATTTGTGTGTATGCGAGCGCGAGCGCTCGTGTGTGTGATGGGACTCACATTAGTTATCGGTTGGCTATTTTGGTTGCGAATCGTATTGTTAAACTTCACAACATATTCAGAAATGTTTAATTAACTTAGGCCTACATTGTAAGTTTTTAAGTACATTGTAATCCTTTTAAGTACAAGGGTAAATCAATAAGTGTCCACAAATAATTTGTATAATTTATTATAACAACAATGGAAATCTGACAGTTAGCTCATTTTGCAACATAGATCCCTTGCTTTCCAATACACTTGATCCATCCCATTGATGCACAAGCTTCCTGATCCCCTCAGAAAAAAAGGTTTTTCGGCTAAGCTGCAAGCCACGTATGCACCGCTTCCTTCATTTCTTGGTCTGTGGAGAATCGACGGCCCATTAAGGCAACTTTAAGTTGCCCAAAAAGATGGTAATCCGACGAGGCGAGATCGAGACTGTATGCAGGACGCTCCAAAACTTCGAAGCGTCTGTCTCAAGGGTTTGGATAGTGTGGGCGGCAGAATGTGGGTGCGCGTTGTCCTGCAACAAAAGCACTCCTTCCCACAATAGGCCTCGGCGTTTGGATAGAATTGCAGGCATCAGTTCGTTGGACAGCAGTTCATTGTAACTTGCACTATTTACTGTTCAGCCCTTCTCCAAGTGCTGTTGCAAAATTGTCTCTTGTGAATCCCAGAATACTGTGAGCAGTACCCTTCCTACAGAGAGTTGACTATTGAATTTCTTTTTCACTGGAGATTCAAGGTATTTCCATTCCATGCTCTGGCGTTTGCTTTCAGGCTTAAAGTGGTGGATCTACGTATCATCTTCGGTGATTATTCACTTCAAAAAAAGCTTTACCTTTATTAGCGTAGTGGCCCAGTAAGCGTTGACAGATTGCGCTTGTGCTCTTCAGTGAGCTGTTTTGTGGCCCATTTACACAGACTTTACGAAAGCCAAGCCTCGTATAAACAATTTCATATGCAGAACCATGACTAATTTACATATGATACGCCACTTTATGGATAGTTAGTCTTTTTCTGAACCATGAGAAGAGGTTGGGCTCCTGACCTTTCCTCGTTCTTGACGGTTATTCAACCGTTTTTTAATGTTTCGATCCATTCATATACACTTTGCTGTAGTACAACATTATCCCCATGTTTGTTTTGAAAAGCTTTTTATGGATTTCAGCTCCTGATACACATTCAGACCACAAAAACCGTATCACTGCACGCTGTTCTTCGTTGGTGCAAACGGAGAGAAGGGCAGCCATGTTTATCGTGCAACAATCCACAGCTGGCTGACGCGACAGACGGTCTAACAGTCCACAAATGGAAACAAAGTCTTTCGGAGTACAAAGGAGTAAGTGGTACTGCCAACCTATAGACGATTATAACAAACTTGCGGAACTTGTTGACTTACCCTCGTAAATTGAAAACACAGGAAGCAGTTATTTAAGCTAGTACATTGTTATATTCACACCTTACCTAAAAGGAAAATGTTTTCCAGATTGGCGTTCAGTTGTGCTAGATAACATTATTACTGTAAGATCGCAGACCGCTTTCAAAACTTAAAGCTTTAATAATCGCATTGTAATTCAGTACACATACAAAAAGATAAAACGAATTTAATTTGATGTGCGAGGTCGCAGAACCAGGAATTGTCTGCCACAATTTATGATATACTGCACAATATTGTATACTGCAGGACAACCAAAATGAGTTCGTCGGAATAATATATTTTTCTGCATGAATGGTTTTACAACAAATAATATTTTATTTGAGAAAATCTGCTTATTTCTTCACAGCTTGTCGCTTTTTATGTTCTTACTTGATATCTGAATTTAAAGAAAAACTGTCCAATTCTTTGCAGTTTCAAATTTGTCCTTCATTTTTCATGAACGTTTATCTTTTCACTAGTTAAAATCTAAAGTTTAAATTACTCTTTTTATAGACCTTTATTTAATTTAGTTTTCCAGCCAATTAATTACTGTTTATTCTCAAGTACTACTCACTCCTTCATCAGGATTTACGTATTACTGTAATTTAAAATTATTTTGTGTTACTATAATAGATGTAAAGCCCGCTCATAGGCATTCCTCACACATATAGTCATCTATAATAACAACACCTATAACTGAATTGTAGTTACTATTTCCGTTCGATATATATTTGCTCTTTATTATGTTTATATAATTTTAAAAAAAGCTACAATTTTACTTGTTTGTCTCTTTCATAATATTCTTGTATGCTACGCTTTGGTTTCTTTTTCTGGTTGAAGATATCTGACCGTGTTAATCCTGCTGTTGCTATGTGAATCTATTATTCTGGAGACAGATATACATTTCAAGTACTGAAACTTAAGTAATATCAGAAAAACGTTAATAGATGACAAAGGTAGAACAGCGCAAGTGTAATAAAATGTATCTTTAAATCATCCGTTTTATGTATTTTGTATTACTTTTACAAAGCCATGCCGTTATTATTCTGAGAACACTGATAGGTACTCTAAATAAGTTTATTTACGTCCTTTATTTTTTCTTCTAGCTCACATTCCTCCTGTTGTACTGACCGTTTTTCTGATTTCTGTCAACATTACATCCACTTTAACTAATATATGAAAAAATATTGTAAGTATAGCAGGCTATAAGTATACATAAATATATACTTAATGTATACTATAATACACTTAACATTTGGACACTTTGATTTTGTGTTACTTAGATTTGTATATTTATTTTACACTTGTTTTAGAAGTTATGTAATTCTTTCATATTTACAGTTAAATAATTTTTAAATTTTGCAATTGTCTTAACGTGTTTTAACAAGTAAAGATCCCTGCTATCTGACCCTAGCGTTCTAAAATTATATTAATATCAAAAAAGTACGCTAACAATGGTCTGAATGATACATAAAATCTTTTGTTATATTACTTAACACTATCAAATACCGCTCAATACAACTATAAAACTTAGTTTGTATTTTCAACATTTTTGAAAGCAAAACAGTTTTTACAATGATTCGTAAAGCCATCATTATGCCTTTTAATAAATATAACTCTCATGTTTTCCCTCTCTATACCACTGAGATTTAGGTATTTGTTACAAGTTTCCCGTGAGTCTTGGTCACGCCCACGAAATCTATATTTCATTTGTGCAATCGTTTGTCACAAAATTTGGCCTTCACACACACACACACACACTACAGCAACAAACGTTATTCGCAGTTCCCTATAACCCCTCTATTTTATAGAAGCGGCCAAAAAGCTATAAATAGAGGCATCGTAGCCGTAACTCACTGTTGCTTGTTCCCAGTACATTGGGGACGTGTTCGGCGTACATCTATTCGAACAAATTTTGCTACTGAAGATGGCCACCGGTGGTGCGGCCGAAACGTATAGCGCCAATGCATCAAGCAATCGACCACGGCCTTTCAGCCCGGAAGTTTTATCCAATCATATTGACACCGGCCGTGAAAGCCTACGTACTAAAATTAAGAACCTCTACGGGGAGGAGGTTTTGAAGAAAATTAAAAAGTTGGAGAAGTTACGGAAGAAGAAAGCCAGTCTGCTGTGTTCCTTGGCCTTTTTACTTCGATGTAGAGACTCGGGAACCGTTCCTAGGTTCCTACGACAGAGACATATTTTTAACACGCCACAGGCCAATAGGATATATAGAAGAACTGAAAATGCCATGCTGCGTGAGCGCATACACCATACGAGGAAAGAGTTGGCACTTAATGACCAAGAACTGTTAAAACTGCATTTACATCTTAGTAGTTCCCTCCAACAACATGATTGGGAGATGTTGGATGGGCTTACATATAATGCCTTCGAGTCGTGTTATGCCAGTACCAGCCAGAGACAGCGTGACAAATTCGAGCGGTTTGGTTCCCAGAACATCGGGGGAAGAGGATTAGATCGTGACAGGATGGACAGGATGGTTGTAAATCTATCGAACCGCCAACTAACACCACATGAGACCTCGGTGTTAGCCAAAGGTGAGAAGTTTGCGGTTACCCCGAAGACAGTACCGGTGGAGGAAATAGTTGCGAGCGTGGAGGCAGGCATCCGAGGACTACCCCGAGACCAGGCAGATGAAATCCGATTGGAAGCTTCTAGGGCCCTTAGAAGGGCCGCTCCGCCAAAATGCAATCTTCTGTCGGCGGAGTTGCGAGCCTTGAGAGATTTGAAGGGGGATGACTCCATTGTCATTGTGCCTGCGGATAAGGGGAGCGCCACTGTGGTCTTGAACACCGAAGACTACCAGCGGAAGATTGAAGGTTTATTAGATCCAGCCACGTATCGGAGGGTGAACAAAGATCCGACTACTACAGTTCTAAGAAAAACGGATTCTTTGGTTAAGCAATCTTCTCTGGCGCCTGATGTGAAGACGGCCGTCCGGTGTTCGGAGGCCCTTCCCCCTCGTCTCTATGGTTTACCGAAGATCCATAAGGAAGACGTTCCGCTGCGGCCCATCGTCAGTGCTATTGGCTCGCCTACTTACAGCTTGGCAAAGCACCTCACGGGATTGCTCAAGCCGCACATCGGGCAGACGGATTCGTTCGTCCGGGACTCTTCTGATTTCCTCCGGAGGATCCGGGAGTTGGTGCTGGAGCCTGGCGATGTTCTCGTCAGTTTTGATGTGGTCTCTCTTTTCACCATGGTTCCTGTTCAGGAGGTCTTGGGGTATTTGGGTGACCTGTTCTCGGCGGACATCACTGCTTTGTTCCGGCAGGTCCTAACAACGACCTACTTCCAGTGGAATGGCGGCTTCTATGAACAATTGGATGGCGTCGCGATGGGAAGTCCTCTCAGCCCTGTGGTTGCAAATTTCTATATGGAGAAGTTTGAAGAGTTGGCAATTTCATCTGCGCCTCTCAAGCCGAAGTGTTGGTTGCGGTATGTGGACGACACTTTCGTGGTCTGGAGCCATGGGGACGAAGAGTTGGAACGATTCCTTGGACATCTGAATGCTGTGCACCCGCGCATACAGTTTACGATGGAGCGTGAGAGGGATGAACAATTGGCTTTTCTGGATGTGTTGGTCCTGAAAAGGACCGATGGCAGCTTGGGACATAAAGTTTATAGGAAGCCAACGCACACCGACAGATATCTGCACAAAGCCTCCAATCATCATCCTAGGCAGAAGAGGGCGGTGCTGAAGACTCTGGTAGACCGGGCAAAAAGAATCTGTGAGCCCCAGAATCTCGAAGATGAGTTTCGGCATCTCGAGGAAGCACTGCAGTCCAACGGCTATTCTGCTGCGGAGGTTAGGAGAACTGCCCGGCCGAGAAGATCTGGTAGGCTGGACGAGTCGGTGTCGCCTGAGGTTGTTGGCTCTGCTGTCTTGCCCTACATCCGTGGCGTGACTGACCGCATCGGGAAGTTGCTGAGTAAGCGGGGCGTCAGGACGATCTTCAAGCCAACCAAAAAGATCCAACAGTTCCTGCGACCGGTGAAAGACGCCAGGGATCCACTCTCGTCGTGCGGGGTGTACAGTATTCCTTGTACGTGTGGCCAGGTCTACATAGGCACCACGAAGCGTAGTGTCCGGACGCGCCTCTCTGAACACCGGAGATACTGCCGCCTGGGCCAGCCGGAAAAGTCCGCAGTTGCTGAACACGCTCTTTCCCACGACGATCACCGGGTGATGTTTGATGAAGCCCGTGTGTTGTCTTCTGTCCGGGGTTACTTCACTCGCCTGCATCTGGAGTCCATCCATATTCATAAGAATGCGTCCGTCGCTATGAACCGCCGAGCTTGTAGCTAATGTAGCTAATGAGGGGACGGGGCTCAAGGCCCCTGCATGGTAGCAGTGCCCGGAATGACTCCTCCGATGACTGCAAGTAGGTCGGGCTCTCTCAAGGACTTTAGGTAAAACAAGGTCAAGTGGGTGGGATGGTGTGCTCCTTTTGCAGTTGGGTAGGGGAGAGGATCTCACAAGTGAGGTGCTCAGCCTAGCCAAAGTCTGGTAGAGTGTGGGCCCTGAAGCCAGCGGTGACGCGTCCGAGTCACAGCGGAGAAACTTTCCGGGACATATGAGTACCGGTTGGCCAACGCTGCTGCCTCCGACGTGGCCCCACTGTCCGCATAGCGGTGATCAGCACAGGCCCGTTGCGTATCCGGGGCGGGCGCCTGATGAAAGAAGGCACTTGCACAACTGACATAAGACAACCCCGCCGAGGCCGCAAACGACCAGGGCAGACCATTCAGGGCAGAGTGAGTGGTAATGCTACGTCTAAGGTGTGGTAGGTGTTCTGTTTGAGGTTGGGTACTAGCGGTAGGGTGTTGACTCCCTCAGGAGAAGGGCCCTATGTAGGAGACTATGGGGGGTCGTCCAGCAGAGTGCGGGGTCTCTTGACTACGTGGCAAGGGGGACCTTCGTCCCTGGCCAGGTCACGGAGGTGGGGGTATCGGGAGTCTGCAGCCCGGAAGAAGAGGCCCACAGAGAGTCTGAAGACAAACTCTTCCACCGTTTGCAGACGGAGGCCCGTCCAGATAGCTCTGTTACAAACAAACCAGGGCGAGTTGGAGAGGATACGGACGGAACTGTTTTGGAACTGTTCCAGCTTACGCTTCGTTGTGGCAGATAAGAGGGGCCACCACGCTGGGGCTGCGTAGGTGAATACTGTCCTGATAAGCAGGAGATGCAGGGTGAGTTTAGTGCGCAGTGAGAGGGGACTTCTGCGCGAGATGAGGGGAAAGATTTTGGCTCTGACGCCAAGGGCTTGTCGGAGTTTGGTTTGGACGTGGTCGGCGAAGCTTAGTCGACTGTCAATAGACACTCCCAAGTACTTCACCGACTTCTTCCAAGCGATAGGGTTCCCATCTAGGGTGAGGGGCTGGCATGCGGTCCGCTTGCGCGTGATGCAGATCGCTTCGGATTTATCCGCGTTGATCGCCACGCGCCACTTACGTAGCCAGGGAGGCAGAATGTCGAGTTGGCGTTGTATCACTGTGCTAGCAAAACAAGGGTTCTGCGAGCTGTAGTGATACATGGCATCGTCAGCAAAAAGGAAAAGAGTGACGTTGGGATATACGGGCAAGTCGTTCGTGTACACGAGGTACAGAACGGGGCCGAGGACTGATCCTTGGGGAACGCCAGCGTCTATGGGGCGGTCAGAAGAGACCGCTCCATCTACGCTAATGTGAAAAGTCCGGCCGCGGAGATACGACCAGAACAGTCTCACAGTAGATGCGGGAAGGGGCGTGTGTGCCAGTTTATAGAGCAGACCTTCGTGCCAGACACGGTCGAAGGCCTTACTAACGTCCAAGAGGACGGCTGCGGTGTGCAGCTTTTTGTTTGCAGCGTCAGAGAACTGGGTAACGACGCGGACTAGTTGTAGGGTGGTCGAATGCTCCCTGCGAAACCCATACTGTTCGCTGCGGATGAACCCATCAAGCAGCGGAACAACACGGGCGTGCAGGAGGCGCTCGAACACCTTCGATAACACGGGCAGTAGTGAGATGGGGCGATAATTTTCAGGGAACATGCGAGATTTTTCGGGTTTAGGGATCATGATTACCCTTGCGTTTTTCCACAGGCGAGGGAAGTAATTGAGGCGGAGACATGAGTTGAACACGTCCAGGATGTGGCCAGTGACAACTGATGGGGCATTCTTTAGGGCGGTCGCTCCTATTCTGTCCGGGCCGCAGGCCCGTTTAGGATTTAGCCGTGCGATAGCATGGACGAGATCGGCTTTTTCAAAGGGGGGTGGGGGATCCGTCAAAGGTTGGGCGAGATAGTTTTCGAGGAAGTCCTCGACGCGAGCCATGTGGTCCGCGTCGAAGACGCCTCTGTGAGGGGTAAATTGTACCTCAACGGAGTTTGCGAAGACCTCAGCCTTGCGCTCCGGTGAATGAACAACACCCGTCGGGGAGTCAAGGGGGTGGCGAGTCCTCTTTTCGCCAAGGAGGCGACCAGTGGCCTGCCAGACGGAGGCGTGGTCGACTTCCAGGGATTCAAGATAGGTGTCCCAGCTATGCTGATTGACATCAAGCAGGAGTTGCTTTACGTAATCAGACTGTCGGCGATACTGCCGCTTGACAGCGGGATCGCGAGTGTTTTGCCAGCAGCGGCGAAGGCGCCGCCGCTGGCTGATGGCTTCTTGGACTTCGGCAGGGAGTTGAGACTTCCTACGATGTGCTGGGACAGTGTAAGAGTGGGTATCCATGCAGCGGGTAAGAGTGTCATGGAGATGCGTGACTTGGCGGTCCAGCTCCCTTCGAGAGGGCGCTGGGGCCTCGGGGGCTGATGGGAACCTACGGCACAGCTCGTCGTGGTAAGAGCGCCAGTTGACTCTCTTACTAGGACGGGCAGGCGGGGAGTCGCTTGTTCGTCGGAGCGTTACAACCAGCGGGTTGTGGTCGGACGATAGGGCTGAGATGGCCTCGACCAGGATGGGGCAGACAGCGTCCTTGACAAGAACTATGTCGAGAACGTCTGGCTGGTTGGCAGGGTTGGCGGGGATGTATGTCGGTTCGGCCGGGCCGATGACGAGGACGTCGGGCCTGGTCGAGGCGTATTGGGCGAGAGCACGACCGCTTTGATTAGTCAAGCGACTATTCCAAGACGGGTCTTTGCAGTTCATGTCTCCGACTACAATGGTAGGCAGATCATCGTTAAGGAGCGCGTCAAGCTCCTGGGGGTTTGGCACCAGGCCAGGTTTGTTGTAGACGGAGACCAGCCGAAGCTCGGTTCCCGCTACGCTGATTGCGACCGCAGTCGCTTCAATGTGGGTAGTCGGGGGGGTAGGTAGAGGTCGGTGAGATAATCGCCTGTGGATGAGAATGGCTGTGCCGCCAGATGCGGCTCGGGTTAGTGGCACTGGGCGATCCGTACGATAAGTAGCGTAAGCTGGTAGGTTAAATCGGTGTTGGGGACGCAGGTGGGTTTCAGAGAGGAGGACTACGTCCGCGTCATACTCGCTCGCGAAGCAGGCCAGCTCAGCTCGCCGCCCGGCTACGCCATTTGCGTTCCAAGCAACGAGTGTGAGAGGCCTACCCATTACGGGCGAG
Source organism: Magicicada septendecula (assembly GCA_034769895.1). Classification (NCBI taxonomy): domain Eukaryota; kingdom Metazoa; phylum Arthropoda; class Insecta; order Hemiptera; family Cicadidae; genus Magicicada; species Magicicada septendecula. The sequence continues at coordinate 476,112,784 of CM068367.1, read as the reverse complement.
CAACAAGGACGTAAGGGAGGTCATGATTGTGACGACCAGAGATTTCAGGTCGCGCGCAGCAACTAGTTTGGGCAGGAGATCTTCCATCCAGTCTTGCAACTCCGCGATCGTTAGCACGCCCTCATCGGGCCCACTCACGGCCGCGGGGCGGCGGACTAGCTGGGGAGCTGGCTTCGAGGTTTCTGGGGCTGCCTCGGGCTTAGGTGGTTGGACCGATGGTAGTTACTGAGCGGTGGGAGGTTTTTTAGAAGGAGCTTTAGCAGCTGGGGGTTTCTGTTTGGGCTTCGGAGCCTTCGCGCGTTGAGGCGCGGATGCGGGTTTAGATGCGACGGCTGCCGCGAATGACTTGGCGGTGGAGGGAGGCTCCGTAGCAGTAGCAGGGTGTGGGTCGTCACTGGGACGACGAGGTTGGACGGGCGGTTGGCGGGCTGGGGCAGCCGCCGGAGTGGCGGTCTGCTGGACTTTGGTTTGGCGCTGAGGCCGGGTCGGGTTGCGGTGCCGGATCTCGTCCATCTCCTGCTTCCGCTCAAGGGCAGATTGATAATATTCGCAGCCTCTCCAGTTGGCTGGATGATTCTTGTCGCAGTTTGCGCACTTTGCGTCGGCGTTAGGGTCCTTCGTGCAAGCGCCCTTAGGATGACCTTCGCCACAGCGTACGCAACGGGGTGCCATGTGGCAGTTGTAAGAGGCGTGGCCGTACCTCTGGCAGTTGTAACACTGCGGAGGGCCGGTGGGGGTATTATATCTGGAGACTTCAATCCGGAGGCATAAAAGCTTTCGGAGGGAGTAGATGAGTTGGTAGTCTCCTACCTTCTTGAGCTTGATAAAAAAGACGTTGACCTTCCGTTTTTTGCGGTCAACGAGTGGAATGCAGGAGGTTGGAGTGAAGCCAAGGCTCTCCAACTCCTCGATAATGTCAGACGGGGCTACATCGTGGGGGATGCCACGGATGGTGACCTTGATTTCTTTCTCCTGAGGGAGACCAAAGGTGTGGAATTGAATGTTCAAATCAATTAGGGTTTTCTGGACGAAGCGAAATTCGTCGGGAGTCCTAGTTTTGATGCGGAGAAGCTTCCCCTGGTGATAAATATCGATAGGGAAAGCTGCCGCCTGTTTGATGGTTTTTGCAAAAGCATGCCACGCTTTGGGGGCGTCAAGAACTATGGGTGGCATGCGGAATGGTTCAGAAGACTGAGGGGTTGGCTGAGCACCTGCCCCGGTAGTGGGAGCCGAGCCACCACTGGGTTCCGGCCCGCCCGAGGAAGAGGAGAAGGTCCGTTTCCGGCTCTTCACCTTTTTCCAGGCAGGGCCGCCGTCAGTGGCGCCGGGCACAACAGTACCGGGGTGGTCCTGAGAAGGGCCAGGTTCGGAAGGCGGGCTTGCCGGGGAGTCCATCTCCATGAACTCGCCGACGCAGTCCGCCGCCGGGTTGGGTGCTGTAGGCCCTAAAAAGGGCCGATCAGGGCGAAGGGTAGAGATAGGTGCTTGGGTACCGCAAGCGGTACCCAAGGAGCGATCGGATGTTTGAGAGGTGGACATGCCACCTCTCAAAAGCGGGTAGGGAACAGAGATCTACCAGAGGGGTAATGTACGGCTTCGTTAGATACCGAACTTTGTGCAATGTTCGGTTTCCGCCGTACTCTTTACCTCGGAGGTGTCCAAGGTCGGGCCTTCCAAGGATCTCTCGGGGCAGCGCTAACAAGGAAGCGAGAGAGCCGACGTCCACTCACCTGAGGAGGCTATCCGGGAGCCGGTTCCCACGCAGTTGCCCAGGTCCAATCCGTGAGGCAGTCGGCGAAATGCAGGCTGGTCTCAAGATGTCCTGTCCTGTCCTGTCGCTAGTGGTGTGATGTGATAAAGTTGGCTGGTCGAGAGCAAGATGTTTCCTCTTCAAGAGCTGGAAGCGATCGCCCTCTTCTGCTGATGAACCGCCGATCCAGTGGTCCAGTGGTGTACGGAGCAGCAGCTAGTCGTGCTCCGGTGGTCGCAGTGTCCGGGTAGCATGTAGCACTGTAGTAGCGGGGCGTCTTTGCACCCGGTGCATGACTGCAGCATCTGGGACGAGCCCAATGGCTGCCTGTGGATAGACATAGTTCTGGTTCATTCGACAGGTAACCTAGAATAAAATAGGAATGGACAACCGCCAACCAGTTAACTGAGAAGGCGGGGGAGAAAGGTTTTCAATTTTTATTTATTTTAAATATTACAGCAATCAGTGGGCACTGCCGCAAGGACGGGTTCAGGCGACAGATGTCGCGCGTTCCCAGTCCTGCGTGCAGACGCCGTGAGGCGTCGGTCGCTCCCTGCGAGGCAGAGAGCCTCCGTGCCAGTGATAGCGCGTAGCAGCGGCATTCAGCGCGGTCGGTATACTAGGAAGGGAGGAAGGAAACAGCTTTGCAGGTAAATTCTGGGGCATGGGCAGATGGTGAGTATACAAAGTGAGGTTTAAGCAGTTTACTTAAACTTATGGCGGGTCATCGAGAATCGCCCGAGGGCGTTTGACCCGGACAGGGGGAGGTGGTTGCGTGGTGCTGATGGTTCTGAGGTAAGGGAAGGAAGAGGTCTCAGCTGCGGCAAAGAGAGTCGCAGCTAATGACCAGACAAAGGCTGAGAGAGCAGGAACTCGTAGACCTCCTCGAATTACACTGTTTCTAACAAACCAAGGAGATCCCGACAAGGAACGGAGGGTTCTGGATTGGAAACTTTCCAGCCTACGCCTGTTGGTGGCGGAGGCAAGTGACCACCATACAGGTGCCGCATAGGTCAATACAGACCGGAGAAACAACAGATAGAGGGTAACTTTCGTGCGCAGCGCCAGGGGGCTGCGGCACGCGAGGTATGGGTAAAGTTTGGCTCGGACGCCGCGAGCCTTGGCAAGGGTGTCCGTCACGTGGGCGTTGAAGCATAGGCGACGATCTAGCCGAACGCCTAGATACTTCACCGACTCTTTGTAGGCGATAGGCCTCCCTTCAAGGGAGAGGGGCTGGCATCGGGAGATGGACTTACGAGTGAAACAGATCGCCTCGGATTTCTCCGTGTTGATCGTCACCCGCCATTTCCGTAGCCAGTCCGAAAGCTGGTCCAACTGACGCTGCAACTGTGTACTCGCAAAACGCGGGGACACAGAGCTGTAATGATACATTGCATCGTCAGCGAACAAAGACAACGTGACTCCGGGCAAAACAGGCAGGTCGTTCGTGTACACGAGGTACAGAACGGGGCCGAGGACAGATCCCTGGGGTACGCCAGCGGCGACAGGACGAACTGCAGAGCAGGTTCCGTCGACGCTAACCCTGAAGGTTCGGTCGCTGAGATACGACCGGAGGAAAAACACTATGGACGATGGTAAGGGGGAGTTAGCAAGTTTGAAGAGAAGACCTTCGTGCCAGACTTTGTCGAAGGCCTTGCTCACGTCCAGCAGTGCGGCGGCCGTAGCCGCTCGCCTGTTGGTGGCGTCGGAGAGTTGCGTTACCACGCGGACGAGTTGAAGCGTGGTCGAGTGCTCTCTGCGAAACCCGAACTGTTCGTTGCGGATAAAATTATCCAACAACGGCGAGATGCGGGCCAGCAGGAGCCGCTCGAACACCTTCGAGGTAACTGGCAAGAGAGATATTGGCCGATAGCTTTCAGTAAGCATGCGCGGCTTGCGGGGTTTAGGAACCATAACGATGTTGGCATTTTTCCACAGGCGGGGGAAGTACTGTAGCCGGAGACAAGAGTTGAACAGCTCAAGAACGAGGTCAACGCCTGAGGCCGGGAGATATTGTAATGCAGCGGCCCCGATCCGGTCAGGACCGGGGGCGCGACGGCGGTTTAGTCGACAGACAGACGAAACGAGTTCGTCTCTGTCGAACGGGAGGTCTGGGCCATCGGGAGGGCGAGAAAAATAACCAGATAGGAAGTCCCGGACTTCTGCCGAGTGAGCAGGGTCCGAAACGCCTCGATGAACGGTAAATTGCGACTCCATGCAGTCGGCGAAGACCTCGGCCTTGCCTTCTGATGAAGACACAACCCCGTTCGGGGTTTCCAGCGGGTTGCGAGTTCTCTTCTCGCGGGTCAGTCTACTCACCGCTCTCCAGACGGAGGCGTGGTCGACTTCAAGAGACTCAAGGTATGAGTCCCATCGATCAGAGTTTACGTCCCGCAGTAGCTGCTGAACGTAAAGGGACTGTTGTTGAAATCGTCGCTTAACGACTGGGTCTCGGGTTCTTTGCCATCTGCGGCGGAGCTGGCGCCGTAGCCAGATGGCGTGGAGTACTTCCGCAGGTAAGGCCGATTTACGATGATTCACCTCGAGTGCGTAGGTGTGTCGATCCATGACACCTTGGACCAATTCCTGAAGATTTGTGGCGCGGAGATCCAGATCGTCACGAGTGACGATTGGGTCCGCCGGGAGAGATGGTAACCTTCGAGAGAGCTCGTCATGATAGGATCGCCAGTTGACTCTCCTAACAATCTGAGCGGGAAGTCGGGGTGACGCCGACAGCTCTCGAACAGTTATAACAAGGGGATTGTGATCAGACGAAAGGTCCGACACAGACGAGACCTCGATGTTGCGGGCAACGTTCTTGACAACTACTATGTCAAGAACGTCCGGCCGATAGCCGTGAAAGGGGAAGTAGGTAGGGTCTTCAGGGCCAATGACATTAAGTGCCGGGTCGCCAGAGACGAACCGGAACAGAGAATTTCCATAGGCGTTGACAACGCGGCTGTTCCATGAAGGGTGTTTGGCGTTTAAGTCGCCGGCTACAATGGTTGAGAGGGGGTGGTCGAGGAGGGCGTCCCACTCCTCGGGCGGTGGCGGAGTTCGCCGGCCAGGCCGGAGGTACGCAGAAACAACGCGCAGCTCCGATCCGCCGGCGTCCACCGCCACCGCGCAGCCTTCAATAATAGATGTATCTAGAGGAGGCAAAATCCTGTGGGATATCCGCCTGTGGACTAAAACAGCTGTGCCCCCCGAGGGGGGACAGCGAGGCCGTAGGGGACGATCCTGACGATAACAGGCATAGGCAGGAAGGGAAAACGAGTGGTAATGAGCCAGATGAGTCTCGGAAAGAAGTATGATATCAACATCATACTCCGTTACAAAAGTCATCAGTTCAGATCGCCTGGGGAGTAGCCCGAAGGCGTTCCACGCAACGATCCTCAGGCTATTAGCCATTTAGGGGAAGTAGAGGAAAGAGGGCAGCTAATGATTGGAACACCAGGGCAAGCACAGTGGTAGTGTCGCGAGCAGTCCTGATGGATGCAACAAGATTATCTGCCCAGGCAGTCAGGGGATCCGCCGAAGCCCGGGAAGATTCCCGGGCTTCAGGAGGACAAGCCTGACTGGCCTCGACAGAGGTAGCAGATGGCGCTGGGCTGGTGGTCTGAGTAGTAGACTGCTCACTGGAAGGTTGAGGACGATGGCTGGGGGCGGGTCGAGCCCGCGGAGAGGGTACAGGTGGAACCTGTGACGATGTAGGTCGGCCGGCGGAGTTCCGGCGACGACGAGAGCGCTTAGATTTGCCCGATCGGGCTGGAGGCGGGGCTGATTTAGCGGCCATGGCCGCGTAGGAAGGTGCGGGCGCTCCCGCAGTGTCCGGGTGATACCCGATGACTGCATGTTGCCTTGCTGTTACCTTGACTAGCGATCTCGCGCTTTCAAAGCAATGGAACCTCCATCAATTTTATTTTGGAGGGACAGGATGTTACGATTTTACTTGGACCCTGGGACCTCGAAGAGACCCGTGACGGCAGAATGGGGGAGACCTCGAAGACGTTTCGCGTGAGAAGCAGGAATGACCCTCCCACAACGGGTAGGGCGCCCCTAGCCGCTCAGGAAAAGTCGCCGAGGGCTGCCAGGAGGCAATGTCGGCGCACGGGAGAGAGCCCAGGAGGAGGCAGCGTCCACCAGAGGTGGCACTAGGCACACCTAGGGCAAGCGCAGACCCCCCTCTAGTCTGTCGCCGTGCACCATCACGGACAAGAGAAAGAAGGAAGGAGGAGGAGCGTGAAAATACTCAAGGTCGGGGGGATTGGGCAGATGTTCTGTAAGTGCTTATGGGGGGTCGTCGAGCAATGCTCGGGGGCGTTTGTGTCGTCTAGGTGGTGGGCCGACATCTGTGCTTAGTCGACGGATGTGAGGATGGGTCGAGACATAGGCTCGGGAGAATAGTTTGAGGGCTAGGGACCGAACGAATTCGGTAAGTGAAGGAACCTTCAACCCTCGCCTGATGGCATCATTTCTGACAAACCAGGGAGAGTTGGAGATGTAGCGGAGGGTTCGGGATTGGAAAGCTTCCAAACGGGCGACAACGGATGGGCTGAGTAGTACCCAAAAGGCGGGGGCTGCGTAAGTCAGGATTGCCCTAAGAAAGAGCAAGTAGATGGTGAGTTTAGTGCGCACAGGCACTGAACCCCGATGAGAGAGAAAGGGAAATAGTTTGGCTCTGACGCCTCTGGCGCCCTGGAGACTCAGAGAGACATGAGGTGCAAAGCTTAGGCGTCGGTCAAGAGTGACGCCCAAGTACTTTACAGTCCGTTTCCACTCGATTGGGCTCCCTTCAAGGGAGAGGGACTGACAGCGGGAAGTTAATTTATGAGAAAAGGCGATCGCCTCGGATTTCTCCGCATTGACCGCCATCCTCCACTTCCGTACCCAGTCCGGAAGTACGGCGAGCTGACGTTGCACCAGGCCAGCTGCGAAATCAAGACTCGCTGAGCTGGCGTGGTACATAGCGTCATCCGCATAGAGCGAGAGAGTGACTCCAGGCTGAACAGGCAGGTCGTTCGTGTACACGAGGTACAGAACGGGGCCAAGGACAGATCCCTGAGGTACGCCTGCGGCGACTGGTCGGACGGATGAGTACGACCCTTCGACGCATACCCTAAAGATACGATCGCACAAGTACGATCGGAGAAAATGAACGAATGAGGCAGGGAGGGGGGAGTGGGCCAGTTTGTAGAGAAGGCCTTCGTGCCAGACTCGATCGAAGGCCTTACTCACGTCGAGCAATACAGCGACGGAGGACAGATGCTTGTTGTAGGCGTCCGTCAAATGGGTAACAACCCGGACGAGTTGAAGGGTCATCGAGTGCTCCCTGCGAAAGCCGAACTGCTCCTGCCGAATGAAACCATCCAGCAGAGGCGCGTACCGACCGTGCAGGAGGCGCTCGAGTACCTTCGATATGACTGGCAACAGTGAGATGGGTCGATGGTTTGAGGGGTCAATACGCAGCTTGCGAGGCTTCGGGATCATGATGATTTTCGCACGCTTCCACAGGCTGGGGAAGTAATGAAGCCGGAGACATCCATTGAACAGCTCGTGGACCAAGTTGATGAGGCTAGGGGGAGCGTGTTGTAGCGCCGCCGCTCCGATACGATCATCGCCGGGCGCCCTCTTAGGGCGAAGTCGACCAATAGCCGAGACAACATCGGCCCGGTCGAACGGGTCAGGGATGTCAGCTGGAGGGCGGGAAAAATATCCAGATAGGAAGTCTGCGACCTCGGCCGAGTGGACGGGGTCACAGACGCCTCCGTTGACGGTGAATTGCTCCTCCATGGTTGCGGCAAAGACTTCAGCTTTGCCGGCCGCGGAGTACACAATGCCGTCCGGTGATCTGAGGGGATGGCGGGTCCTTTTGTCGCCATTAAGTCGACTCGCAGCCTGCCAGACAGACTCGGGCCGGACTTCAAGAGACTCGAGATACGAGTCCCAACGATGTGCGGTGGCATCAAGCAGAAGCTGCTTGACAAGGTCAGATTGGGCGTTTAACCTGCGTTTGATAGCAGGATCCCGGGTTTGCTGCCATCTCCGGCGGAGTTGGCGCCGAGTTTGGATGGCGAGGAGCACCTCTTCAGGTAGTTGAGACCGGCGATTTGTCTCTGGGACGAGATAGGTGTGTGTGTCCATAGCGGACGTAACGACTTCTTGAAGATAGTCGGCCATACGGTCCGCATCAGCCGTAGAGGCGATGGGGGCCGGGGGGTCAGATGGCACTGTTCGTTGGAGTTCGTCATGATAGGAGCGCCAGTTGACTCTCCGTGGACGAGAGGGGGGTTGGAGAGGTGTGTCCAACAGGGGACGAACAGTGATAAGTACCGGGTCGTGGTCGGACGAGAGGTCCGATACAGCACTTACAGTGATAGGGATGGCCAGGTCCTTGACAATGACAATGTCAAGGACATCCGGAAGGCCCCTAGTGGGCACGTGGGTCGGTGAGTCAGGACCAATAACTGAGACCTGGAGATGACGCTGAACGTAGCTGTAGAGCGAGCGGCCACGCGGGTTCGTGACACGGCTGTTCCAAGAGGGATGCTTGGAGTTGAAGTCTCCGGCAGCTATAGTAGGTAGTTCGTGATCGAGGAGGGCGTCCCACTCCTCAGGCGGCGGAGGCCCCCCGGGCCCGGGAGGGAGGTACGCCGAAATTAGGCGAACCTCCCGATCCCCGATCCAGAGGGCCACCGCCGTCGTCTCCAAATACCTAGTACCTGGAGGGGGTAAGAGACGATGGGCAATGCGCCTGTGGACGAGAATGGCAGTACCCCCGCTGGGACGAGCGGGGGGTTGTAGCCGGGGCCTGTCCGTGCGATATGTAGTGTACGCCGGAAGCTGAAAGGAAGCAGCAGGGGTAAGGAAAGTTTCGGAGAGTAGGATGACATCTAGGTCATGTTCAGTGGCAAAGTTAGCCAATTCGGCTCGGCGAGACGGAACGCCACACGCGTTCCATGCCACCAGCCGAAGAGGCCTAGACATTGAGAGGCAGGAGAGTCATGAGTGAGGTAAGAATGGTGACTAGCAGAGACTGGACGTCCTTGGCAGCCAAGATTTGAGGGATGAGGGTCTCAACCCAGACACGCAAACGATCGGCAAAGGTCGGGTCCGAGGACCCTTCCTCCGTCGATGGCGCCTGCGGCGTGGGCGGGGGCACTCGATACATGATACCATTATCGGGCCGAGGTGTGGTTGTAGGCTGCCGAGGCTCTTTGGGAGCTGGGGCAGGTGCTGACCTAGTTGCAGCGGGCTTGTGCTGCGTGAGGATGGTGGTCGATGACTTTTTCTTCTTTGGCGCGGGTTGCTTTCGCGACGAGGCCAAAGGAGGGAAAGATGCATCGGAGGCGGCGGCTGCCGCGTAACTGAGCGCTCCGGCAGGCGCTGGGCAGGTCGGGGGGACTACAGCGGCTGCAGGTGCAGACGAGGTAGCCGGAACTGGTGCCGCCGGGGCGGCAGATGCAGGGGCTGAGGGTTTCTTGGGGGCAGGTGGGAGAGGCTTTTGGGCCTTGGTGATGCGCTTTAGGACGTCATGATAGTGCTTGCACTGGCGAGAGCTTGCCGGGTGTGGTTCACGACAGTTTGCACACGTGGCAGTGGCGGTGCGTTCACGAGGACAATCGCCCTTGTGATGACCTTCACCACAACGAATGCAGCGTGTCGGGTAGTGACAATAGATACTGCTGTGTCCGTACCGCTGGCAGTTGTAGCACTGCTTGGGTCCGGGTCGGGACTCGAAAGCTGAAACTTTTACCCGGAGGTAAAAGAGAGAGTCTACCTGGTAAATGGCTTGGAAATTCCCTACCTTGAGGATTTTCACAAGGAAGGCATTTCTGGGAATGCGTCTGCCGGGGGAGAAGAGAGGAGTCACAGAGCTGACAGTAAAGCCCAAAAGTTCAAGGGCCTGCGAGATTGTAGGCTCGGGAACATCGGCGGGGATGCCGATGATCCTCGACCTTGTGTTCCCTCTCCTCCGGCAGGGCGTAGGTGTAGTAAGGGATACCACGATCAGTCAGCAGTTTCTGGGCGAGCCGGAAACTGTCGATGGTCGTGGTCTCAATTCTGACGGAGCGGCCACCCTGACAAACTGCAGTCAGGGTATTCGCAGGAGCGGCCCGGTGAAGTCGCCGCATGACCTTATCCCAGTCAATAGGCCGGTCAAAGATCAGAGGCGGCAACCGCCGGGACGGGGTAGGTAGCGAGGTGGCCGTAGCAGGTCTATCCGTGGCAGGACCCAGCTGGGAAGACCGCCCGGACCCCGCAGAGTCGCCACTGTTTCGCCGTTTCCGGCTACTTACAGTCTGCCACTCCTCAGTGTCCATTGCACTCGACCCAGCCGACACCGCCTCGGGTTCGGTCGGTAAAGGTTGCGCCAAAGCGCCAGGTAGGATTTCGTGGCCCTGAGAAGGACCGACGGGAATGTTGGTTGCGGCCATCGGCGAGGTTAACCTACGCCTAGGCTGGTGAGACTTTACGGATCGCTAGCTGGGTAGTGAGGTATACTACTTAATAGCTACAACACTTACCAGGCAACAGACAGCAGTGGAGAACACCAAAACACCACTAACACCAGAAACTCGAGTTCACCACTGCCCGCACAATTGTAACACACAGCACTAATGATGTTAAACACTATGTGAAAGTTTGAGTGAAATATACTGAGTAATAACTGAGATATAGAGCTCCAGACAAGCTGGAGCCAGCGTTGCACAATGGAAAATTCCACTTGTGTAGAGTAACAACGAACGCAGCCTACCCTGGCAACAGCTCTAGGTAGTCTTCTCTGAACCGCCGATGCCAACGATGCGTGTAGGGCACAGCTCAGTGCGTGCCCCAGTGACGGCAGCGTCCGGGCGAGCCCGATGACTGCCTGTTGCTTGGCGAGTGCTTGGTGCGAGACTTGTCGCTGCGAGGATGGGTACCCCCTTTTTTATTTTTGAACCGCCGAGCATGTAGCATGTAGCATCGTAGTAGCGGGGCGTCTTTGCACCCGGTGCATGACTGCAGCATCTGAGTCGAGCTCAATGGCTGCCTGTAGATATACATAGGTCTGGTTCTTCGACTGGTGCCTAATATCAGGAATGGACAACCGCCAACCAGTTAACTGAGAAGGCGGGGGAGAAAGGTTTTTAATTTTTATTTATTTAAATTATCAGCAATCAGTGGGCACTGCCGCAGGGACGGGTTCAGGTGACAGATGTCGCCCTTTCCCAATCCCGCGTGCAGACGCCGTGAGGCGTCGGTCGCTCCCCGCGAGGCAGAGAGCCTCCGTGCCAGTGATAGCGCGTAGCAGCAGCATTCAGCGCGGTCGGCATACTAGGAAGGGAGGAAGGAAACAGCTTTACAGGTAAATTCTGGGGCATGGGCAGATAGAGAATATACAAGTTAAGTGAGGTTTAAGTTTACTTAAACTTATGGCGGGTCATCGAGAATCGCCCGAGGGCGTTTGACCCGGACAGGGGGAGGTGGTTGCGTGGTGCTGATGGTTCTGAGGTAAGGGAAGGAAGAGGTCTCAGCTGCGGCAAAGAGAGTCGCAGCTAATGACCAGACAAAGGCTGAGAGAGCAGGAACTCGTAGACCTCCTCGAATTACACTGTTTCTAACAAACCAAGGAGATCCCGACAAGGAACGGAGGGTTCTGGATTGGAAACTTTCCAGCCTACGCCTGTTGGTGGCGGAGGCAAGTGACCACCATACAGGTGCCGCATAGGTCAATACAGACCGGAGAAACAACAGATAGAGGGTAACTTTCGTGCGCAGCGCCAGGGGGCTGCGGCACGCGAGGTATGGGTAAAGTTTGGCTCGGACGCCGCGAGCCTTGGCAAGGGTGTCCGTCACGTGGGCGTTGAAGCATAGGCGACGATCTAGCCGAACGCCTAGATACTTCACCGACTCTTTGTAGGCGATAGGCCTCCCTTCAAGGGAGAGGGGCTGGCATCGGGAGATGGACTTACGAGTGAAACAGATCGCCTCGGATTTCTCCGTGTTGATCGTCACCCGCCATTTCCGTAGCCAGCCCGGAAGCTGGTCCAACTGACGCTGCAACTGTGTACTCGCAAAACGCGGGGACACAGAGCTGTAATGATACATTGCATCGTCAGCGAACAAAGACAACGTGACTCCGGGCAAAACAGGCAGGTCGTTCGTGTACACGAGGTACAGAACGGGGCCGAGGACAGATCCCTGGGGTACGCCAGCGGCGACAGGACGAACTGCAGAGCAGGTTCCGTCGACGCTAACCCTGAAGGTTCGGTCGCTGAGATACGACCGGAGGAAAAACACTATGGACGATGGTAAGGGGGAGTTAGCAAGTTTGAAGAGAAGACCTTCGTGCCAGACTTTGTCGAAGGCCTTGCTCACGTCCAGCAGTGCGGCGGCCGTAGCCGCTCGCCTGTTGGTGGCGTCAGAGAGTTGCGTTACCACGCGGACTAGTTGAAGCGTGGTCGAGTGCTCTCTGCGAAACCCGAACTGTTCGTTGCGGATAAAATTATCCAACAACGGCGAGATGCGGGCCAGCAGGAGCCGCTCGAACACCTTCGAGATAACTGGCAAGAGAGATATTGGCCGATAGCTTTCAGGAAGCATGCGCGGCTTGCGGGGTTTAGGAATCATAACGATGTTGGCATTTTTCCACAGGCGGGGAAAGTACTGTAGCCGGAGACAACAGTTGAACAGCTCGAGTACGAGGTCAACGCCTGAGGCCGGGAGATATTGTAATGCAGCGGCCCCGATCCGGTCAGGACCGGGGGCGCGACGGCGGTTTAGTCGACAGACAGACGAAACGAGTTCGTCTCTGTCGAACGGGAGGTCTGGGCCAGCGGGAGGGCGAGAAAAATAACCAGATAGGAAGTCCCGGACGTCTGCCGAGTGGGCAGGGTCCGAAACGCCTCGATGAACGGTAAATTGCGACTCCATGCAGTCGGCGAAGACCTCAGCCTTGCCTTCAGATGAAGACACAATCCCGTTCGGGGTTTCCAGCGGGTTGCGAGTTCTCTTCTCGCGGGTCAGTCTACTCACCGCTCTCCAGACGGAGGCGTGGTCGACTTCAAGAGACTCAAGGTATGAGTCCCATCGATCAGAGTTTACGTCCCGCAGTAGCTGCTGAACGTAAAGGGACTGTTGTTGAAATCGTCGCTTAACGACTGGGTCTCGGGTTCTTTGCCATCTGCGGCGGAGCTGGCGCCGTAGCCAGATGGCGTGGAGTACTTCCGCAGGTAAGGCCGATTTACGATGATTCACCTCGAGTGCGTAGGTGTGTCGATCCATGACACCTTGGACCAATTCCTGAAGATTTGTGGCGCGGAGATCCAGATCGTCACGAGTGACGATTGGGTCCGCCGGGAGAGATGGTAACCTTCGAGAGAGCTCGTCATGATAGGATCGCCAGTTGACTCTCCTAACAATCTGAGCGGGGAGTCGGGGTGACGCCGACAGCTCTCGAACAGTTATAACAAGGGGATTGTGATCGGACGAAAGGTCCGACACAGACGAGACCTCGATGTTGCGGGCAACGTTCTTGACAACTACTATGTCAAGAACGTCCGGCCGATGGCCGTGAAAGGGGAAGTAGGTAGGGTCTTCAGGGCCGATGACATTAAGTGCCGGGTCGCCAGAGACGAACCGGAACAGAGAATTTCCATAGGCGTTGACAACGCGGCTGTTCCATGAAGGGTGTTTGGCGTTTAAGTCGCCGGCTACAATGGTTGAGAGGGGGTGGTCGAGGAGGGCGTCCCACTCCTCGGGCGGTGGCGGAGTTCGCCGGCCAGGCCGGAGGTACGCAGAAACAACGCGCAGCTCCGATCCGCCAGCGTCCACCGCCACCGCGCAGCCTTCAATAATAGATGTATCTAGAGGAGGCAAAAGCCTGTGGGATATCCGCCTGTGGACTAAAACAGCTGTGCCCCCCGAGGGGGGACAGCGAGGCCGTAGGGGACGATCCTGACGATAACAGGCATAGGCAGGAAGGGAAAACGAGTGGTAATGAGCCAGATGAGTCTCGGAAAGAAGTATGATATCAACATCATACTCCGTTACGAAAGTCATCAGTTCAGATCGCCTGGGGAGTAGCCCGAAGGCGTTCCACGCAACGATCCTCAGGCTATTAGCCATTTAGGGGGAGTAGAGGAAAGAGGGCAGCTAATGATTGGAAGACCAGGGCAAGCACAGTGGTAGTGTCGCGAGCAGTCCTGATGGATGCAACAAGATTATCTGCCCAGGCAGTCAGGGGATCCGCCGAAGCCCGGGAAGATTCCCGGGATTCAGGAGGACAAGCCTGACTGACCTCGACAGGGGTAGCAGATGGCGCTGGGCTGGTGGTCTGAGTAGTAGACTGCTCGCTGGAAGGTTGAGGACGATGGCTGGGGGCGGGTCGAGCCCGCGGAGAGGGTACAGGTGGAACCTGTGATGATGTAGGTCGGCCGGCGGAGTTCCGGCGACGACGAGAGCGCTTTGATTTGCCCGATCGGGCTGGAGGCGGGGCTGATTTAGCGGCCATGGCCGCGTAGGAAGGTGCGGGCGCTCCGGTAGGCGCCGGGATTGAGGCCGCTGCAGGCGGCGCCGAAGCGACGACTGCAGGCGAGACAGCGGCACCGGAAGCAACCGGAGTTGCTGCCGGGACCTGGGCAGATGAACCGGTGAGAGGCGGGAAAGCCGCTCGCCGGTTAGGGCCAGGACCAGCTACACGGCCTGCCTGCGCGCCAGGGCGCACAGGAGGTCGCTGCGGTTTCATGGCGGCGATAAAGTTAGGGCAGCCTCGGTAATTAGCCGGATGGGCTCCTTTACAGTTGCAGCATTTAGCTGTGTACCCCGTCGTAGGCTTATCACAGCCACGATGAGGTTCAGCACAACGCACGCAACGCGGGGGCTGATGGCAGAAAAGACTGCTGTGGCCGAACCTCTGGCAGTTGAAACACTGCGAGGGGCCGGGCCGCGGGTCAAATGTTCTGACTTGCACCCGTAGGTGCAGAAGATTCTGGAGAGTGTAAATCTCCTCGAAGGGGCCTACTTTCAGTAATTTACAAAGAAAGCTGTTGACAGGACGGCGGTCATCACCTTTGCCAACATGCAGGACGCTTACCGCGGTCGGCGCATAGCCGAGCGCAACAAGTTCCTGCCTGATGGCATCAGGGTCGGTAAAGGATGGAATTCCCGACAGAACGACCTTGATTTCACGCTCTGACGGGAGGGCAAATGTATGAAAAGATATCTTACGCTCTGTCAGGAATGACTGAACAGAGCGGAAGTCCGGGATCGTAGCGGTCGCCAGCTTTAGCGAGGGGCCTTGGCACCTCGCCTCGACCTTGACCGAAGG
This sequence comes from Magicicada septendecula, assembly GCA_034769895.1. Lineage (NCBI taxonomy): Eukaryota > Metazoa > Arthropoda > Insecta > Hemiptera > Cicadidae > Magicicada > Magicicada septendecula. The sequence continues at coordinate 476,097,722 of CM068367.1, read as the reverse complement.
GAGAGCTCGGGATAAGGAACGTAACAGGTCAGAATAATTCCTATTATCCGGAATTACAATAGGAGGAATGCGAGGAGGAGACACAGTTTGGGTGGTAGCTGGATACTCACGTTGCACGCGCTGAGTGCCGCTGTTACCATGATTAGATGGCAGATCTGCAGCTGAGGCGGGCGGCGGAGTTTGGGCCAGTTTTCGCTTGCGTTTGGCAGATTTGCCCTCCACAAGCGAGAACTGTCCGTCCCCCGACCCAACACTGCACATTTCTACCGCACTATGATCACTTTCACTATCACTTTCACTGTCGTGAGGAAGTGGAGTGGTACGGAAGCCGGTTGAGCATGTTTCCATTAAGGAAACAAGCGGCGCCGGCAGAGGATTCGGTGGCGTATTCGACGCCATTTCGGACAAGCCGAAATGAACGTCTACGCAGGTCTAGGATTGAGGGATCACCAGACACTGAAAACTATCCACAGGCACAATTGAACACGAAACAGACCGCACAGCACACGGAAACAAAAACACTCCCGCACTGATTAAATAAAGCTGAGTCGCACTGAACTGTAGGTGAAATCTGTAGTGATGATGATGCTGAATACGATGATGGTAAGAAAAATGGTGAAAACTGAATATTTCCGCACAAATTGGTAAAATTTTGCAGAGCAAAAACAGTCACAGCCTACCCGGGCAAATGCTCTAGGTAGACCCGAACCGCCGAGGGGGAAAGCATCTCCTTAAATAGTGTCTGGCATGGTCTATTTTCCATGGCCAATCAGAATCAAGAATGACGAGCTGGCTTCTCATTGGTCCGCGCGATACACCTGAAGCGGCAAAAAGCTATAAATAGAGGCATCGTAGCCGTAACTCACTGTTGTCCACAGGGATGATCGATCGATCACGATCAGGACTGCTCCTTGGACTGCTCTCTAATCTGGACGTTGCTTCAGCTTCTGGCTGCATCCGCCCACCTCGCAGGACGAGGAATTTCGCTGCTCTCTTCGTGGGACAAGACTCTCGCGCCAGCTGTTACCAGTGAATCGAGTAGCTGGTAGAAGCAACAGCTGGCCGAAGTTGCCCTGCTAAGGACCACCTTGCCGGATACCATCTGCTGGCGAAGAACTGAAGAGGATTGCTCTGGGCTCACCTGGTGAGTGCCGCATTTCCAGTGTGTAATTCCTAACTTGTTCACGACTGTTAGGTAGCGCTGCCCCGGACGATCCTTGCAAGCCCCCACCAGTGGTAAGCGAGCTAGGATATCGCCGGGGTAAAGGGGCCAGTGGACACCAGTCTTGGTAAGGACTGGTATTCAACGAAGCTGGTCGTTAGCCCAGCTCCTCCCGCATCGTCGTGAACAAGGAAGACGCGCGGGTAATCCGGCTTCGGCCGGACCCGAGATCCCTGGCGTCTGGCAGTGACTGCCTAGCAGTCTCTGCCCGGCAGCCGTCGCACCTGGCCAGCATGCCTTCTACAGGCAACGGCCCAAGTGCCGAGTCGCTCGGCCCCGCCTTGCTACCCCATCTGGGCGACTCGCCCGATTCGCCTCGGGCGATGGAGACGGACGATCCTCTCCCCAACCCGATTCCTCCTCTTCCGGCTGACGAGTCGGGCGAGTTCGCGACCGTTGGTCGGCGTAATCGCCCGGCTAAGAAGCCCAAGAGGACCCACGCACCTGGATCCACTTCCTCACAGACCTCGGCCATGGACATTGGACCTTCTCAGGGCCCACAGGTCGCGGTTCCGACTGCTTCGACAGCAGCTCCGGCTGCTGCCGCTGTTGGTCGTGCGCCGCCCCTGTACGTCCATAGCGTATCCAATGTCGCCGCCTTATACAGACGGCTGATCGCGGCCCACGGCCTGTCGGCCGACAAGCTTGACCTGAAGCTGCTTGGCGGTGATACGGTCAGGATTGTCGTCCGCCAGCTCGAGGACCATCGCTTGGTTGAGGCCTTCCTCCAAGCACACAACCTCCAATATCACACCTTCACTCCTAAGCGAGTCAAGCCCTTGTCTGTCATTTTGCGAGGGCTTGACGCGCACACTGATCCTCAGGAGATCCTCTTGGAACTCCGCGACCTCGGGTACCCGGTGCAGGCAATTTTCCGCCTGTACACTCACTCAGAAACCCGAGTACCTCTCCCGCTCGTCCGTCTCCAGCTCGAGAAGGGCGAGGCTGCTGATAAAATTTTCCACCTGACGCGGCTGTTTGGCTTCCGCGTCCGGGTGGAAACCAGTCGACCCCAGGGCAAGCTTGCGCAGTGCCACCGGTGCCAGAGGTTCGGCCATCACACCGACGTCTGCCGCAATGCCCCGGCCTGTCTCCGATGTTCTCTGGGACATTCAACACAGGCCTGCACTGTGGCAGACAAAACCAAATTTCGCTGCATAAATTGTGGCCAAGGCCACGCAGCGTCTAACGTAAACTGCCCGGTCTATAAGGCGGAGCTCCTGCGGAAGCAAAAGCCGCAGGGGCCCCTCCCGAAGCCACGGCAGCCAGTTATGCAGCCCCAACCTAGACAGCCTAAAATGCAGGCTAGGCCTAAACCTCAGGCACAACCGGCACGGCGCGCGCCCTCTCCGGCTCCACCTCCAGCCCCTACAAAGGCAACTAAACGTACCGCGTCTCCTTCCACAGCAGAGACACGCCCAGTAGCTGTTATCTCGGTTTTGGAGCCGGAGAATGAACCCTCCACCTCCGCGGAACCTCCTACTCCCGCCTCTGAACCAGAGGTAGCCTCGCCGCCCCTGCCACCTCCGCGATTTCCGCGAGCAGGCATCAAACCCAGGAACAAAGGGATACCCACACCGGATGCTCGGCCCCGAGCTCCTGCCTGCCCACAGCCCAAGAAAAGTCCTGCTTCCCGGTATAAGTCCGACGAAGCGCAACAGCGTACTTTTCCTGCCGCTGATCCAAAACCGTCTGGCCCTGGTCCTATGGCTTCCGCCATGACCCGATCTGCCGTAACACCTGGTCGCTCTTATGCGGCCTCAGTTTCCAGGCAAACCACCCAGTCCGTCAGTTCCAATGACGCACAGTTCGTCCGCGGCTTTCTGTCTAGCTACGACCTCCCGAAAGTCGCATCTACCTTCAGGTCCATCCGAGCCCGCCTGGAAACTGCTGACCCAACTGAGAGATTCATGCTCTTGGTGGAAGCCTGCGAAGTCATAGGTCTTCTATGAACCGAGCCCTTATACGAGATCTCTCGCTCGTAGCCTGGAATGCTAACAGCATCGGTCCCAAGCATTCCGACCTTCTTGAATTCCTGGCTCGGTTCAAACCCGACGTACTTCTCCTTACTGAAACCCACCTGACCCCGGCGAACCGGTTTCGATTACCAAATTACGTGGTCTATCGGGATGACCGAGTTGGCCGACGAGGAGGCGGCACGGCGATCGCGGTGAGGACCTCCATAGGTCATCATCGTGTCGCTTTGCCGCAGCTTACCAACCTAGAGGCCACCGCCATTGAGGTTCACGGAGCTCTTGGCGGCGTCCTCGTGGTCTCAGCTTATAAGCCCTCTCAAGCTGAACTCCTTGTCGGCGACCTGGACGTCATCTTCGATTCCCATCGAAGGGTAATTCTGGCCGGCGATCTGAATTGCAAGCATCGCGTTTGGAATAGTCGCCTGACTACTCCGAACGGGAGGCGCTTGCTCAGTTTTGTTGAATCGCGCCGGGCGATGGTGTTTGGTCCAGCGCAACCCACGTTCTTTCCGTCACAGCCTAACGCGGCTCCCGATGTTCTGGATATCGCGGTGACCCAAGGAGTTGTCTGTCCGGTCGAGGTATTCTCACTTACGGAGCTGACATCCGACCACAACCCTATCTTGGTCCACGTCGCTACCCAGCACGCCTATGCACGTTCTGACCAGAAGAAGGTTATCGATTGGGATCGCTACGGCCCGGCCTTGTGCCGTCGATTGCCGCCAGCGGCCCCAATCGATTCCGTTCGCCTCCTAGACGAAGCAGTTGCGGGAATCGAAGAGGCAATCATCTCGGCTATAGGCGTGTCTTCACGTACGCGAGCTGGTCTCACGCCTGGCTACCAACGCATCCCTGAGGAAGTCTCTCTTCTCGCTCGCGAGAGGAATTACTTCCGGAAACGTTGGCAGAGGACCCGTGATCCGGCCGATAAGGCAGCATACAATCGGCTCACCGGACGACTGCGTGGCAGTCTGAAGGCGTTCCGACGTAGCTGTTGGGAACTCGACGTGGCCCGAACGGGGGATGCGGACCCGCAATCTCACCCGTACAGAATACCTACCGCATTGACGGGACGGAGGCGCCGACCTCCTCTTCCCGCCATTGTTGGACCGTTCGGTCGACCCCTGGGTCGCCCGGAGGAGAAGGCCGAGTACTTGGGCTTGTGTTTCGAGCGACAGTTCGCTCCCAACCCGCCCATGGACTGGGACTTCGACGAACAAGTCGAGATGGCCGTGGAAGACTTTCTGTCACTTCCGATCACGACGGAGCCCGAACCCATCTCTTTGGAAGAGGTCTCAGATCGGCTCGCTGAACTTCAGCCAAGAAAAGCTCCAGGCCCGGACGGTATTACCAACACCGCTCTACGTCTTCTTCCCGAGCCTGGAGTTCAATTCTTGACTGATTTGTTCAACGCGTGTCTTAGACTGGCCTACTTTCCCAAGAAATGGAGAAAGGCGACGGTTATCGTGATCCCGAAGCCGGGAAAGGATACCACCCGCTCGGAAAACCTCCGGCCTATCAGCCTACTTTCCGCTACGTCCAAGGTTTTTGAGCGCCTCGTACAGCGTCGTGTACGAGAACATCTAACCAACTTTGACGTGCTGGTCCCCGAACAGTTCGGCTTTCGTGTGGGGCATTCGACCACTCATCAATTGATGAGACTGGTGGAAGGCATCACGGAAGCCGGGTGTCGGAGAGAACGGACCGTTGGCTGTTTCTTAGATGTTGAGAAAGCCTTCGACAGCGTCTGGCATGATGGCCTGTTATTCAAACTTAGGGAAGTCCAGCTCCCGGACTGCTACCTCCATCTGGTTGCTAGCTTTCTGACGGAGAGGACCTTCTGCGTGAGAGTTGGCGATTCAGTCTCTTCCGAGAGGCGAATCACAGCCGGCGTCCCTCAAGGTAGTGTTCTAGGCCCCCTTCTGTTCTCGATCTACGTCAACGACGTGCCGAGACAGCCTGGAGTCCAGATGGCCCTCTTCGCTGACGACACGGCCGTATTTACGGCCGATCGTCATGAGGAAAGGGCCGTCCTACGACTGCAGCGTCAGCTCGACACGCTCGTGGACTGGACTGATAACTGGAGAGTGCTCCTCAACCCTACCAAGAGCGTAGCCGTCGAATTCTCTAAGCGACGGAAGAACCCCGTTAGGCAACTACGTATCGGCAGAACGTACTTGCGCTGGTCCAACGAGGTCAAGTACCTCGGCTTACACCTCGACCGTCGGCTCACCTGGCGTACCCACGCACAGACAGTTCTTAAGCGAGCATCCACTCGCCTGTGCGCACTATTTCCACTCCTGATCAGCTCAGCCATGACCAGGAAATTGGGTAGGATGATCGTCGGCGCGTATCTGCTGCCGGTCATTACCTACGCCTGCCCGGTCTGGGGTTACCTCGCCGCAATGCATAAAAAGAAGTTGCAGAGCGTCCTCGACAAGGGGCTTCGGCTAGCGGCCAAAGTCCCCCGTCGCTTCTCATCTCGCCTTCTAAGGAGAGGACTTGGCGTCCGCTCCTTAGACGACACTTTCAGGCGGCTTGCACGCAAATTTTATGCACGTGCGGCGAGGTTCCCAGACAATCCTCTAGTGACTGGGCTGGGAAGGTACCGTATACGCCCAGGTGATTCATGGAAACGCCCTCGGTGTATACTGCGCTAGCGTAGGCTAGCACAACAGCCGAGAAAGGCCTGCTATAGAGCACACGCCCTACTTGGGCAGGGCCACGAGGCAGGAGCTCCAGATGGTAGCTCGGAACTCAGTTCCCGTGCGGTTCGTCTCTGCGACGCACAACCGCAAAGCCCAGAGCAAAAAAAAAAATAAATAAATAACTCACTGTTGCTTGTTCCCAGTACATTGGGGACGTGTTCGGCGTACATCTATTCGAACAAATTTTGCTACTGAAGATGGCCACCGGTGGTGCGGCCGAAACGTATAGCGCCAATGCATCAAGCAATCGACCACGCCCTTTCAGCCCGGAAGTTTTATCCAATCATATTGACACCGGCCGTGAAAGCCTACGTACTAACCTATTTTTCTTTAAAAATATTTTTACATTTACGTTTATATGATATAATAATGTAGATTACTGAAGACAGCAGTTAACAATAAAATTATTCTCATATGAATAATGTAGCTTTTCATATAAATTTACAAATTAAATTGCTACCTTAACGCCTTTCGCAGTACATATAACGTAAGTAAATATGTCTGTATAGAACATAGACTTCGAAGCTGGTTACACAAAGACAAACAAACCATCGAAAGAATGTATTGTCTACTGATTTTCATACAAGTTATGTGGTACAACGATTTTATTTCATCGAGTACAAACGATAGGTAACAAAGAGTTTTCTAATTATGGTTTCTACGCGTTCCTCGCTCTTCAAACTTTTGAAAAATTGAATTTAATGTAAACTGAAAGGTATTAAAGTTACATTTATAAATTTTTCTCTCACTCTTTTATATATTTTTTTTTTTAATATTCGAGTTACGGTTTTGTGTTCCTGCTGGAAATAAGTATTTTATTCCTCAAAATTGTATTATTAGTATTTGTTATTTAATAATGGTATGTGCTCCTGAAACAATGGTTACTGTTTTCAAAGGAGTAAACGACAATCTTTATTCACTGAAAACGCGCAACCCACAATAACATTATTCTCAATACGATTCTTTTATTTTCAGCTCAATTTTACATTGATATGTATATAAGGTTATTTGTGGCCTCGAAACAAAAACCGCGCAAATTGCAACCCATATATACCGCTTTTATTTATTAAACATACTGAGATATTTGGGGAGTCGGCTTCAACAAACTTCATTTCTACGTTGTGTGTCATATATTTACTACAGACACAAGGAGCATCGTGTTTGCACTGAGAAAAAGAATAATTATTTGCACTGAGTCAAATATGTGTTTGCCCATATCTTACTATTAAAAATTTTAATTAAAGTATATATAAACAAAGGCAACAATAAACAGTCATTAATAACACTTCTGAATTTTACGTTTGTCTAACACATGCTAACGTAACAATAAATGCCACCTAATTAACACTGTCGCCGTAAATAATGGGAATCGCTAATTGCAAATGACCGCACACAGAAGCCTAATTCACATAAATCGCTTGGCACTTAACCGCTGTAACCCTCCTCAATCGCTATCATAACTAACTCCCTGCTTCAAAAACAGTGCTTTTATACTCAGGACGTGTGACGTAGTATGTGACAAAACTGACCTGGACGCCGATAGAATAATTGACCACAATCTGGAAGGAGGATCAGGAAGAATAGAGAAATTGTGTAATCCTGCCCCTGGCCCAGCGCGATCATGCTTTAAATCATATTTTGCTTTATAACCTAGACGTAAAAATCAAGTCTATCTTAAGCGATTTTGTAGGAAGAATCATTACTTCCAGACAATTTACGATATCAATAATAGAAACTCGTCTATGAGAAACACGTCACATATGCATTCAATGTTATCAGCTGTATTAATGACGGTGAAATCCCTCTACAAAAGCACTATTTTTGCAACTGTAGAGACCCTATTGCTACAACAATATAATGTTGTCATATGAGCTAATATTTGTTGGCTAATATTAGTTAAACTATCAGACTACAGACAACTAATCACTGAACGCCGACCTCCTTTGGTGTAAACGTAACGTAAACTACAAATACCATTGTAAAGCGCACGGCAACAACGGTAAAACTCAATTTACGTAATAACTTGAAAACAGTGCAGCAGCGCTGCTATGAATAAGCTGTTCAAACTATCGATGCGTACGGAAACGACAGTTTTACCAAAACAAAACAATACAGATAATTACTGCTTCATCTTCATACATTAAATAATACTTGTATACTATAAAAAGCTTAAATTCTTATTATGGATAAACCAAAATAAATTGGTGGGAATGAACTTGAAATTATGAAAAAAATAATATAGGCTACCGTCACGGCACGTCACAATGAAATCTGTAGCGGAATAATAAAACAGAACCTAATGGAAAGTAATGTTTATAATTGCTTAGAATTCTTTTCCTGCCTTTTCTGTGTTCTCGTTGTGATAATGTTTTTTATGGTAAGTCGTAAGATGCGCTTTATGCAAGAAAGTTTAAGATATAAAAAGAAGTTTAAGGGATTAAAAAAGAAAAAAAAAGCGTTTTTGATAGTTCACTGAATTTTATAACATCACTGTTCACGGCCACTGTATTTGTTATTTGCTTCCGTTTCCAAAGCGTAAGATTTACTAAGCGTGTTTCGGTACCACCGTTTGTCATTATAGACTAAGTATAGCTCTGGTCTCCTTGGCTGTTGTAAGTCCACTGTTGTAACTGACTATACTGTTGTAATCTTTAAAGATGGTTGCGCCAGCTCCCTTTATTTTCTCCTATTATCTTATTTGCAGAATATATCTATTAATATTTGTAATTTTCCTATCCAACAGTTAGACACCCATGGGAGATTTCTGAAGAATGTTACCCACTTTTTACCTTTGTTTAATAATTGCTTATCTTCAGCTTACATTTTTATCGCAACAAAACATCTTTAACGTTCTTTACGTCTCTTATTCTTAAGTACTTTGATACACGAATATATCTGAATTTGTTTAGTTTGTTACTCAGATAATATCCACCATTAATGGAAATATCATTGTTTAGATAAATTATATTGTCGTCCCTGTTTTGATACCTATGCCTACACCCTTGACTCTTATAAGGTATAAACGTACGTATATTGTTGTCTCTAAATGCCATCTTTTAAATTTGGAGGCTGAGATTGTGTGACTGCCAGAGATACTGCGATGATATTAAGTCGTTGGTTGCACGAGGTGATTGGTTCCAAAATCTTCTCAGTGTTTATGACTGATGTCTACCCATTAAGTAGTAGAAAAACCCACTAAGAAGAGTAGATGAAGGATCAGTCTGCTCCAAAAAAGTCTAACGACACGAGGTGACGTGATCGTAAAGGCTGTAGTCAATTACACGCTGCGTTTGGCACTTTTTATATCGCCGCGGTAACAGTGAAACGAGTTTGCCAGTCGAATACGTAGTAGCTCCTACGGTGCTGAAGGTGGCTTCTACAAATGTGGCTTTACCACTTTTTGGAGTTTTAGTGGGTACACTGTATTTGTAAAATATTAAGTTTGGCAAGCGATTTCCCAAACACATCTGACGTAGACATTTTACTTAGACATTACGTAGATACATTTTACATCTTTCGTAGACATGGTTTTATGAAACACCTAGATGTAACTTACGAAATGGTTATGAAACAATTTTTGTGTAATCTATAATTCACAGATTTTTAATGACATCATTTTTTACACTGTCCTTTTTACAATGCTATTTTCCCCATTCCCCTACATTCTGTGACATACATTTTGTTTCTAATTGCATTTTTAATATAATTTTGTTTAGCAAAAATTGCAAGTTTAATAAATAGTGCTGACAAGAGACAATGGAGTTACATTAGTAGAGCATTAACAGTTATTTTTGCTACAAATTAGTTTTGTGCTAGGCCGTGGTTTCCTAATTATACTACTACTAAACAGGACGAGACATTTCGACTACTGCCACAGTAATCATTCTCAGTGAAAAATTGACTCAGATCCTATTTTCCATCGACGGACACTCCAAAACATTGCATTTGTGTTAACCTCTTGACTGGGTTCTTCCCACATTGTTCGGAAGCAGTCTGGCCCGACTGACATTTTGTAGCTCGTTTAGTTTTAACTATTAATTGAAAAACTTTCATTAATTTTATGGATAAATTTAGGTAACTGTTCACACCATACGATAGCTTCATGGACTCCTACTTTTATTAACACATTGTTATGACGGTCCGTCGTGTTGTATAGTGGAAACAACAAATGACATCAAATAAAATAGCCAATTACAACTTTGATTACAGTTAAATATAAATAAACAACAATTAACTACATTTCTTCAGTCTATTGTATAACAATACAATCAGGATAGTTTAACACACAGTAATGAAACAATAAATAAATGTCACACATTAATAATGTTGTATTACGTAATATACAATCATTGCTTTACGTTAATCGCAAATCCAGACTGAACATAAAGGTAAAGAAACTATTATCGTTTATAAAAAGAAACTAACACTGACTTAAAATGCATCTAAGTTAAACAATTGTTAAATTTAAAAGAAACAATATTAAAGCATAGAAAAATAATAAACTACATGTGCTGGTAATTTTACCATTAACTTGAAAAAACGTTAATGGGTCCTTTCACATTTTACTATACAGAATAAACTTAATTGTCCGTGAGTATGTGTACTCGCTTCCTTATGTAGCAGCCGTGGTTATATTAGAATTTAAAATTTTTAAGCTAAATTAAATATTCCAAACCGAGTTACGTTGACTTTCTACTCGACGTGGGCAGAGCGGGGCAAACAATTTTCCATTGTGTTACGGAATTTGCATTTGTTTGTATAACAACGTTACTGAATGTGTTTATGGATGTTGCTCTGTTTATTTATAACCTCATCAAAATCTAACAATTTACTTTTGTTGACACCTACTTCTATTTATTTTAAATTCCGTCTCTGTCGATTATTTGGTTTTTCCCTTTTATACGATTTTTTTCTATATATACACGCACAAGGAATACAACTAGCATACAGTTATAGAAATTATAGTACGACCTTTTTTTAAAACTTCAGTCCTTAGTTACTAAAACCCAGGATGCGAACGTCTATCAAAACTGTATATTGATAATTTAAATATTTTAAAATTAAAAGCAATTGTCATCATCATCATCATCGTCATCTTCTTCATCAAGGATTAAACCAAATATGGTTGTTCCGCTCCCAAGCAAATATGCAGCATATTGCTGCTTCGAACATCCGATGCCTCTCCTTCTTTTCGGCTTATAATTCAATAGTTGTTTGGAGATCGGCAGTCATCCATTAGGGTACAATGTTCCCACCATTTTAACCGATATTGGGCAATCCTATCGACTATGCTCATAATGTTAATTTTTTTTCTACCGTATATCTTCAATTTTTTGCGTTCTTATAGAGTATATCTTGTTGCGTGCCTGAGAAATCACATTTTGGCCACTTGAAACGACTGGCCTGGAATTTCGTTAAAATCCGATTCTCGGATCCATAGAAAAGTGTGTAGAGGGCCATCACCTTTAGAACTTCAAACGTGTTTTTTACTCTTTGATTTTAGAGGTCACCTGATAATCCCTCACATATAATGCAGCTTCTACACCACGTCATTGTTTGTAAGGCACTTTAGGCTTATAACCCGCATATTCAAAATTACTAACCTGTTCCAGAACAGTACCGTATACAATTTTTTCTCGTATTGGATCAGTTCCCTGATAATTCATTCCCACCTTGGTCATCAGCGTGGAGCTCTATAATCCGAAACCGTACCAGATTCGTAATGCGTGTTCGGCCGCATTACGATCCATCTGCAAGGCACTTACCGAGTTGGACAGGATAGTTTCGTCATTAGCAAACAGTAACGTTTAACTGCAGAGTTACGAATTATAAAATGTTCCAGAAGGTTCATCTTCCAATGGTGTATGGCACCGTCTATATGTAAGTTAAAAACAGAATGTGATAATGGACACCCTTGTCGTACTCCACAGTTGATCAAGCCTCTACTAGGAGTCGTGTTTCATCTTTCTCTCTCTATTAATATCTTGTCTTTCTGGGTAAAATATTTGTATGACTCTAATGAGGTGTTGCGGGATTCTTTCTTTCCCATTATTGCCTACAGCCTGCCCCTATTCACTCTATCAAATGCCTTTCCAAAGTTAATGAAAGCTGTTTATGTAGGTAACTGATATTCCCTATGCTTTTTAATGACCAGGGCTGTTGTGAAGATGCAATCTAAGCATGATCTGTCCGTCCTGAAACCATGGGTTACCGAGAGAATGGTCTCCGTAATATATGGTTATAATGGTATAAGCTATCCCCCCTTTACTCGTCACGTCCCCCCTTTACGAAGTAGAAAGTAGGACACCCTCTTGCCCTTGGTGTAAGAAACTACCCCTAAAGGCGAATGACCCTTTGTTGTCAACGGCGTAGGTTGTGGGATGTAAGCAGAAACTTCCACTTTACAGATGCTTATGGACATCTCAAACAGAGAAAACTGGTCTCTTTTGTTTGGTGAGACAGTCACTTTACGGGAGACAACCCAGTCAGAAAATCGGACTACCGTTAAGCTCGAAGGTGGTAGCCCTATCATCGCCTTATCCTGTGGACAATTTTCAGAGAGCTCTATCGGCAGCCGAATCGAGATCAGTACACTCCCAGACCGAATCCGGGCAAAAGTCCTATCGTGTAAAATCTGGCCGGCTTCGAACCAACGATGATTTTATTAACGGCGTCAAATCTTGGCTAAGTACCATGAGGAGAGCTTTTGTCGATGAGGAATCGCAAAAGCTGGAGCAACGCTATAAGTTCCTATAAGTGGGCTGTGATTATGTGGAAAAGTAATGTAGGCCTAATATGTGTGTACAAATTTTGTATATAACACAATATTTTCTATTTTGTTGTTTATTTACAAGTTATTGGAGGTTAATTCTTGAATAGCTCTCGTAATATCCGTGCTCCGTTTCTAGACGTCTCTGTCATACGTGGTATTAAGGGTGTAAGTACCACTGTATTCCGTAAGCCAAGTCATAGTGGAGTGTAGGCCTATATTAGCAGGTATTTCAGTCGCCCGGATTACGTAAAATGTAAAGTTGCAACGATATTACATTCTCGGGATAGAATCCGTTGTTCGGATGATAAATATTTAAGTGATGAACTTAACAGCGTTTAGGATTATTTTTCCCATAATAGATACAACGAATGCTACGTATATATAAAAATAAAAACGAATATGGTAACAACGACAAAGAGTTGACAGGTAGTTAAATCATACCAAACATTTGAGGTACCTCTGAAAGGATGAAGTCCACTGGCAAGTATGGACTTCAAAATTATTTTCACTTTGGAAGAATCATGGTAACATTGTAAATCAAAGCCTAAAAGTATCAAAATGGAATCCAAAAATACTACATGCAGTTTCTCCTATTAATGTAGAAAGCGGTGGCCTATCTGGATAAAGACGAACCTCCGTTTGAAGTTCGTCTAGAAAAATACAGGGCAAATGTTAAAGAAGGCTAGTATAATATGTCAAAATTAGTAGAGCTTACGTGGGAAGAACAGTGTTTTATAGCACAATATAAAAATTATTGGGAGGAAAAGTAATATTGAAACAGAAAAACTGTGGAGGTATCTTTCGTCTCGTAGAAAATAATTGTAGTCGAGCGAGTAAAGTTATTTTCATAGTTTCGCGTAAGAATATTCGAGGGTATTTACAAAGGCTCAAAAAATGAGAGGTTAGCAGGACGCACTTTTAACAGTGCAAGACATACCAAGACAAGATTGGTTGTGCCTCGGGTGTGGTTTGGCTCCCCTCCCACCGCAATTCAGGAAGTGTCTATACACAAGAGCTTCTCCCAGCTCTCCTGTCGCTTCTTTGTGACCGGAGGTGGAACCTACTCTGCGGGGCAGCCTTCTTCGTGAGTAGTAGACTAATACTTCTGTTACTATCATTTTAGCAATTCATTTTGTTTTATGGTTACATCTCTCTGTTTTGATCGGTATTGGGTTGTATTAATATATTGTTTCACCTGAAGACGTCATCTGATTTGGTTAGGAGTCAACAAATTGTGATTTATTCTACATATGCGATGGTTAATGTCTGGACTATTATAAATTATAATAATACAACTATATTCTGTTGCGGTATCCAAATGTTTCTTGTTTTCCCTGGGTATTCTGTAATTATGGGTGTGAGTATACACTCGGATTTTCAGAAACAACCTTGAAGCCCTTCTTGTCTACACATTCAGTACAGATTCTATTATCTTCTTCTGATTTATTATGATTTCTGTCCATTTAAAAATACATATATACTATATACTGTCATACGTTACTGAACATCACTAATGAGTCAATTTATCCGCATATCTAAAGTTACACTGTACCAATCAAACTAAACTCGATGACCTAAACACGACTCTTTTGCCGTATGATCTGAATCCACGCTGACAACGATGTAACAGTTTTGGCAGAACTAGAAATCTCATGAATGTTACATCTCTTGTAATGTTACATCGAATCCACCCTCCTGTCTAGAGCTGAAATATAACTCTGAAATTTCAATTTTAAAATCTTAAGCTTGACATATCAAAATTCTACAAAACGTGAATCAAACTAATAATTCCTTTACGTCCTAAACAAATAAAACAAAAATATAAGCGAAGGAAACAATTTATCTTGGACATGTCGTACGAAATGAAAGTATAATGTCGGCAATTGTAAACAAAGATGTAAACTCTCAATAGAAAAGGGAAAGTTGTCGTAGTTGTGTGATGTAAATTGAACCCGCAAAGATTTAAATTTCAATGATCTAATAAGAACTGTGGAAACCTAGAAGTTATTCACCAACTTGATTACAATTGGTAAACAGGAATATGCTATATTATGTTATTCACCAATAGTCTCCGCTATTGTAGACAACAGCGAAAGAAAAGGCTAATCAACTAATTTAACTTAACTACTTCTTAGCAAGCATCTGAGAGTTTCTTGGTATGACCACTTCAGGTTTACGCCGTACAACTCCTTTTCCAGGTATTAACTAGCATTTGTTTATTTTCTTGTGCTATCCTCTCTCATACATCTCATGGAACGTTCTTAACTCCGTCTTTTCCTAACTTCTCGCTTTTCCTCTTTGCCTATACCTTTGCAATTACCATAACATTACTTGCTTCTGGCACTTATCAACAGCATATTCGACTCGTTGCTTGATTTTCATATTCTCAAATAAACATTTGCGTCCGTCTGACATTATTTCCCGTATTCTGTCGTAACGTACTTTCTCTCTTCATCAAGTCCTTTTCAGTTAATAATAGCATTATTTTTGTAAAACTTATAAAATCTCTTAACTTATAAAATCCGCTTCTGTATGTTACAATACTTTTGAAATTAGTTTTATAATGTGTGAGATAAATATATGCACTGAAAATTGTTTTTGTACTATGCCTACAATGCAACAAAATGGAATTTGTATCCATTACGGGTATTACAGTTCTATAATATGTATGTGTGTTTATCCTTTATTGCTGTATCAAGGGTCCCATTCTGTGTTACTTTTGCACCTAAATATTTCTATTCGTCGCAGTGCTCAATTTTCGCACCATCTTCTAGCATGACATCTTGCAGTCTTCTTCCAAATATCGACTGTCGAGTTGAACTTACTTTTAAATATCTTACGCCTATTACAGTTATAGTGTACTAATAAAATACTGATACGCACAGCGTTATGGAGATAATCCCTAAACGGTTGTAAAAGCTCCTCTACAGGAGATAAGTCTAATCACTATTAGGCCGATTCGTCGTATAACACGGATTTTGGTCGTAAAGTAAAGAATAAAACCCATTTTACTCTCGTCTGCTTGAGACGACTGGAATAAAAATTTTAATGACGACATCATATTTAACCGTAAAGTACGTGTAGCCGTCACTTTCTCTATATATTAGAGGCATTTTAATACTTTTCATCAGTCGTTGTCACAGAAATTGTTTGCTATTCGAATATTAACATCAGTAAGTTTTGCAGTTAAATATTCGTAACTCAATAAATAAAAGACTGAATGGGTTTATATCACTTACGCCTTGTCCGATAACTAACGCACGCGGTGTGCCAATCTAGGCCTGTATGTAGCGCTTGTCTCTGTAACGCACCAGGTTTCATAATTTTCATTTTTCGATAACTATTTGAATTTTTAGCTTGTAAATATAGAAAGGAGTTGTCTGTATTAATCTCATGTATTCAAAGCTCAAGAGATTTTTATGGTTGTAGCTTGTTTGGTTAACTAAAAAAAAAGAAAAGAATTACAAAGAAGAAATAATGATAAGTTCAGAAATCAAGGGTTAGTTGTAGGAAGAGGAAAGTGAAAAATTTAAATTAGAATAAATGATTGGAGAGTGTTGCATTTCATGAAAGAAGATGGGAGGCATGGGCTATGGAGTAGGCCAATGTCTTGCCAAGGGCATAAGTAGAGGGAAAATGACAGTTCTAACTCACAAAGGAATGCCGCCTTTCCCACGGTCTAGATCAAAGAGATGCCGCCGTTCCCACGGTCCAAGATTTTTTCCCACGCTCTCCCCACCACCGCTGGACCACAGCATCCCAAAGGACCGCGAATTTCCGCGAATAAATTTTTTTATTTTTTTTAATTTGATATTTTTATTTTTTTAATTAAATTGATTTGCATACCCGCGAATATATGCCGCCTTTCGCGAGCCTAAATCACTTTCACTTTCTAATTTCCGCGAATATAATTTTTTATATGCAGCCTTTCGCGAGCCTAGATCACTTTCACTTTCTACTGGACCACAGCATCCGCGACTTTTTCGCTGATCTGTGTCAAGATCCGCGACTTTTTCGCGTATCTGGACCACAGCATCCGCGAATATAATTTTTTTTTTTATATGCCGCCTTTCGCGAGCTTAGATCACTTTCACTTTCTATCACTTGATGCAATATTAAATATATGATCGGGGAGTACCAACCTTGCATGAGTTCAAATTTGTTATAATGTATATTAAATCTATATGATCAGGTTTACCAACCTATGGTGGGGGGTTCCGACTTGAAGCATTATAGTGTATATATTAAATATATGATTAGGGTTACCAACCTTGCATGAGTTCAAATTTGTTGTGTGTTATAATGTATATTAAATCTATATGATCAGGTTTACCAACCTATGTATGGGTTCAAACTTGAAATGTGTGTGTATTATAGTGTATATTAAAATATATGATCAGGGTTACCAACCTTGCATGAGTTCAAATTTGTTATAATGTATATTAAATCTATATGATCAGGTTTACCAAGTATCCCTCCTCAGACGCTGGTGTTACTTTGCATTTTTGCATTAAATATATATATCGTAAACAATGAAATAATAATATTTCGTCATTGTAAGATTTTAATAAAACAATTATCAGTTTAAATCCTCTCTCTCTCTCTCTCTCACACACTTGTTGTGTATGTTTCTCTCTCTCTCTATGGTCAGTACCGCGCGCATGTATATGAAATTAGAAAGTTTATATTTATTCGACAAATATTAACGCCCTCTCTCTCTCTCTCTCGCTCGCAGACGTCGGAAGCAATTCGAGGTCATTGACACGACTTTACACTGACACATTGCAGTCTCTCACTCTCTCTCTCTCTCTCGCTCTCTCTCTCTCTCTCTGGGTTAAGCTGGTGTTGTACGTTACTAAAATCATAGCAAATATTTTCATTCTAAGCATGTATTACTGTTTAGTAATAATTACAGCCCCAACAAAGGATATATAAGTTTGTGTACATGGATTGTATATTGCAAGTACGGAATTATTATTTAAATCCGATATCTGTTTTTATTAAAATCATACAATGTCAAAAGAGGATAGTTGTCTGTTACGAACCAGTACTAACTCTCCTATATGGCCGTCGCTCGCATCATCCGTATTTAAAGTTCGCTACTTCCAGTACACATGGCCTCTGTAACAGATTTGGTCTCCAACAGGTGTGATTCGAACGGTAAGAGCAAGAACAATATGAACAAGGCCAAGGACATTATATGTCTAGTATCCCTCCTCAGACGCTGGTGTTACTTTGTGTCATAAAATCTCGTGGCACTCAAGATAAGAGACAATACGTTTGCAAAAAACGACAAAATTGAACTTCTGGAAACAAAATTGTACGGTTTGTAAGTAATATCGACAACACAGGTCAGCATTTTTCGGTCATTGACAGATAAAGGGATCGTCACATTAGGACTACTGACTGCTAAATCCAGTAGTACAAAAACTTAGATATTTGTTGAATCAGTAGCAAAAAAATGTTAGATCTACTGTTTTCAGCGTACATAGACATTTGATAATATTCCATTTTGGTTGTATTCGTGAAGCCATAGTGTAATGGCTGTCCTTGGAAGTCATGTAACCCTTAGTGTTTGTGCGGGAATCGTAGTCGGATTTTAGTTTCTGTCATGTCTTTCGTCCGTTTGTGTGCAGGTTGTCTTTACAGTCATGAAAATCATTTCAAGAGGTAAGCCGCATTGTATTGTTCGCGTACCGCGAGCATATGCGGTGGTGATTGCTGTACAAGAATTCTACGGACTGATGTGTTACGAAATTAGCGTGGTAACCAAGTTCTATGACATAGAGCGCGGGTTTCTCCGTACAATTGTGTAACGTCGCGTAGCATTTTTGTGCGATGTTAAGCGACCTATAAAACGTAATGAACCTGTTGTGCCATGATGACGGAGTTGCACAGATGCGTGTGATAATAATAATAACAATAATAATATAAAGAGGTCGCGTGCTCAAACATTATTATTATTTCGCCTTTGACATGCTCCTTGTCAGTGTGTAATTTAGAGGTAGCGAATCTTTTTGCCATTCTTCTGCCGATGATAAAATGTTCTCTGTAGAGTTATTCGTCAAGTTGTTGGTGTAACAATAACATGGTGTAAGCTACCTCTCGTTTATCCATGAGAATGAGTGTTCGGTGTCATCTGCCGTGAGGGTAAATAGCGCCTTATTTTCGCTATTATTTACAACGGTACGGCTAAAATACTAGTAAGCGTAATCAAAAATTACTTCCTACCCTGCTAACAACATCAATGGATGCATTTTGAGTACGTGGCTATGAAAATGATCCGGACACAGGTTATGTCAGGTTGTAATAAGTTAGGCCTCTCCAGTTCTATAATTTTCTACAAAAAATTAGTTTTGTTTCCGATTAAGTATCTCCATTTTAATTACTTTTAACACTACACTGAAAAGTTTGTAGTTGTGGGTAGAGGAAAAAATATCAGGAAAGGTATCCGTAGTATGTCATACGATAGTGAAGGAAAGATTTCATCGATATTTTGACATGTTCTCTCGCATATGTTATAGGTTACAGTGGATAGAGATTCGGTTAGAACATGTGCACACTAAATAGGTAATTGTAAGGAAAATAAGAAATTACTGTAATAGGTAAGTTGTTCAGTACTACAGGAGTAGAAAAATATTTTCATATTCATCATTGTCGTAAGGAACTCACACCCTGATGGAAGGACACACAAGGTGCAGTACAAAAATCCTCCCAGAAGGTCCTTCCAGAGGGCGACTGACTGTACGCTATCATTAAAATTATACAAAACCACTGCTGTCCCGATTCAGATGTACGACAGTGAGGAATGTAAGCGAGACATGTCTACAATTTGAAGCAGCTGAAGTGCTTTCTCTGAGAAGAGTCAAGGGTTCCACACAGTTGGACAGAACGACTGCATTCGGAACGAGCTAAACGTCTATAATCCGAACCAGCGAATAGACGATTACAGATTAAAATGGTGGGAACACGTCGACGGAATGGACGAAAACAGGCAAGCAGTCCAGCGGGCAAGTGTGACATTAGAAGTCGTGGAATGTGAGAACAAATTTATGTGACTTTACCGAGACGGAACAACCATTTATGTCTAAACCATGAAATGAAGAAGCAGAAGAAGAAACGACGTAGTTCGTTTTGTCGTTATTTGGTAGTTGTTGCCTAGCTATGCAATAAATTATTACCTTCAACTAAAGGAAATTCTGATTTTTATGTAGTCCTTCGACAACGCAGGCTTTACGTTGTACCGAGCAACACTCCGCGTGCTTTTACGGAAAATGTAACATGCGCATGCAATAACGTCACTTAAGCTGCTAGTTGGACATGTTTATGACAGCAGTTTCATGGGATGATTTGAACGGTTTGTTTCATCGAAAACTGTCTGCAGGCGAACATATATTTCTGATGTACATGGTTATGTAAACAGAATAGAGAACATGAACTATCAGCCCAAGTAACCTACAATAAATATTATATTTAATCGCTTTTCGTTATAACCGATATGAAATGCCACAAAATGACTACAATTATTGCGTATAACGGAGGATTTATGCCAGCTTTAAATAACAGAAGATTTATCTGAATGGTCAGGCGGCACTAAACGTAATTTCGATTCGTTCCAACGTGCCGTTATTTACCGGTTTAAATACTATGTATTCCACAGCGTTGTGATTTATACAGTAAAAGTGATAACGAAAACGAAACGTCGGTCGGAACGGTTAATTAGGCAGCATAATGGTAGGCGATTTGACACGTACGGACAAGTTCATGACAGCGGCGGCGATGATTATTGTACGTAAGAAGAAATGTAAATGAGCTGTGGAGTCATGACGGCTGTGTACATCAATTGCTTCACAACAATACGGACTACACCGTTATCGTACAACAATGGCTTTATACAGTGATTATTGTTGTATTGATTTTTATTCAGCGATTGTCGAAGCCTTTCAGTTTTCTTTGTCTGTTTAATTTCAGTTGAAGCTAATTCGAAGCGATTGCCTGTTACATTTCGTCTTGTCGTCTTTACATTTCCTTAGTGTAACACATAGTTTTGTTTTGTGGCACGCGTATTATCTTCAGAAGAAGGTCCGTTAAATTTATTTTTTAAGACAAACCTTAATCCCACGTCACCGGATTACATATGACCTATGATGTTGGAATCGTTGTTAATTAACACGTAGACCGATTTGTATTGGTTAATTTGTAGACGTGTTGAATTTGTTTAATAAAGGACTTGTCGGAAAATTTCTTTTCCGACCACAACATTAATCCTTTGCGTCAATTATTTGGCCATTAAGTAGTTTTATCAGTAAGTAAAATTTCGTCATTTCTTGAAGTGTTGTTTATAAAAATTCCATATGCGGCAATTACAGTAATTTACAATGCAAAAGCGATGTTGTAAGTAATCTTACAGTTATAATTTTAAATTCTTTTTTATACAAAACTATTAAGAAATTTTAAATAAAATATTTAGTATCAATGTTTAAATATTTCCAACAACTATGTTGATTAGAAGTGCTGTAAGTTCAATAACAATGTTCGCTACGTAACGTATTCAAATCTGTTTACTCACCTCTTAAATGTTGATGCACGCAATTATCGATTTCACAATGAGGTATGAAGGCTAATTGCATTCTTCACGTATATATATTGATGTATCTTACAACGGTAGGGTAGGGGGTAGCTTGCGTGTTTGTTTTGAAAGTCGATGTAAGTCATTGTCCGCCGTTGGAAACTTTCAGAAGTTAGCGATACTGAAAGTATTTTCATGCATTAGTCAAAATTAGGAAAACAATGCAGAGAGAGAGCGAGTGGACACACATGTAAGTAGCTCGATACTCAGTGACAACAACACACACACACACACACAGTTAATATTTGTCAAATATATAACAACGAGTGAGAGAGAGAGAGAGGAGGGGTCATCGACCGTGATGGAAAAGCTTTACCTCACTGCTTTAAGAAGTTAGCGATACTGAAAGTATTTTCGGTCAAGTTAACACGACTCTTTTTAAGAAACATTCTATCATTTATTTGATGTCGATACCGGTATTAATTATAGATTACACTTAGTTCCATTCACTTCCATGTTCTTACAAATACTTGTAATTAGTTTCGTTAATAACTAGGCCAAAACATTGTCATTACATGTCAACTCTTCCGTCTGTCTCGTAAATTTTGCGCAGCACTGTTTGAGTCTTATCTTTGTAAATAAAGAGCAACAGCAACAGTGTCGTAATACTCTACTTATTTGAACAAGTCCTGTATTAAATGCACTTGTTAATGTTTTAATGTGAACAATTTTACGTTTAAATAAAATCTGTACATACAATAAAATTATGTTTCAGTTATTACTTTTACAAATACACACAGACGTTAGGGAGAGACTGCAATGTGTCAGTGTAAAGTCGTGTCAATGACCTCTTGTATTACAATGGTTTAGCATAGTTTCTTACTGAAGGCTTGTACGCTTTAAATTCAGCTATACCTAAAATATATCTTCAATTAGGGTCATTGTACACACACAGTGGAATGCTTTCAGAAATTTGCGACACACACACACACACACACACACACACAACGCTGTTTCTACTTATTTGAACAAGTCCTGTATTAAATGCAGTGGTATTTTCTGGATTTCTCTAAGTTTGCTCTTAAATTAGAGCGGGCTTTATTCCATATTCGCTTTATCTGCTTATCCGTTATTTGCGGAGGCAGCAGATCGTGTATATTCCATCTTGTGGACAAATGGTGGTTTGGTCGGTATTTGTACAGTAACTCAAACGGGGTCGACTTGTGACCTTCGTGATAAGCTGAATTAAAAGCATATTGAATCCAGGATAGGTTTTGGTCCCACGACGTGTGATCGTTTGCATGATAGGCGATTAGCGCAGATTTGAGGTTTCGTAGATACCTTTCAGCAATATTGCCTTGCGGTCGATACTCTGTAGTGGTTATATGGTCTATCCCTAACTTGAAACACATATTCCTAAATTCTTTCGCTTTAAACTGTGGACTGTTATCAGATACTATACGTACTGGAGTACCGTAGTCTTTAAATAGTCTTTCCTGTAATATTTTTACAGTCGTCGACGCTAATGCTCGTCGCATGGGATACATCCAAACAAATTTAGTGAACGAATCTACACAGATGAGTAACATTGTATTGCCTGATTTGGATCGTGGATATGGACCTGAGAAATCTAGATAAAGTTTAGAAAAAGGGGTCTTAGGGATTTCTGAAATCATTTGGCTCACTTGATTATTTCGTGCCGGTTTACTGAGGGCACATAATGTACATTTCTTTACGAAGTTGGCTATTTCGCTGTTCATATTGTTCCAATGATATTCCTTTCGAACACGATGTATTGTCTTATTGATTCCCATATGGGCTCCTATGGTAGATGAATGGAAGTATTCCATCAGCATGGGCTTAATTACATCCGGGGCTATTATTCTTATCTTGTGACATAGTACATTTCTACTCAATACGTACTTCTTGGATTTAATACCTTGCGTAAGTTGTTCTATAATAGGCTTCAGTGAGAGGTCTTGTTGTTGATACAGGGCAATGTTTGTGAAGGCAAGGGGGAATTCAGTAATTACGGCGTTAGCATGTGCTATTTCCGGATTCTCTTTGTTTTCAGGAGTTTTAGTGGGCGACTGGAACATACGGGACAGGGTATCAGCGACTACGTTTTGAGTACCTTTTATATGCTGCACTCTGAATTTGTAGCAGTTTAACTTCAATATCCACCTTCCAATTCGTCCTAACTGTTTAGGGTGATTCAATAACCAAGATAACGCCTGGTTGACGGTTTCCAAAAGGAATTCTTTATGTTCTAGGAAGGGTTTAAACTTCTCGAACGCAAACACAATTGCTAATCAGTTCTCGTTCGAAACTGAAAAGATTAACATCAGTCCCAATGGACCACAGCATCCGCGAAGTTCCGCGAATAAAAAAACGTAAAACGTAAGACGTAAGACGTAAAACGTAAAACGTAAGACGTAAGACGTAAGATGTGAAACTAAAACGTAAGACGTAAGACGTAAAACGTAAACGTAAGACGTAAGACGTAAGACGTAAAACGTAAAACGTAAGACGTAAGACGTAAGACGTAAGACGTAAGATGTGAAACTAAAACGTAAGACGTAAGACGTAAAACGTAAACGTAAGACGTAAGACGTAAGACGTAAGACGTAAGGTACGTTAATCGTTTCAGTTTCGAACGAGTACTGATGCGTTTCCTGAAACGCATCAGTACTCGTTCTGATCTTTTCAGGACTTCTTCTTCTTCTTCTTCTTTTTTTTTATTACTGACGACTGTGGTAGCAGCGGTGGCGAAGGTGTATAGTGAAATAAATTAAAATTATACACGCATGTCGTTACAGATGAAAAATAGAAATTAATTTCTTCACCTGCGAAGTTCCTAGGTTATATATATATATATATATATATATATATATACAGTATTTTAAATTAATAAAACAGTAATATTTATATCATTAATACTGAAACATAATTTTATTGTGTGTACAGATTTTATTTAAACGTAAAATTGTTCACATTAAAACATTAACAAGTGCATTTAATACAGGACTTGTTAAAATAAGTAGAAACATCGTTGTGTATGTATGTGTGTGTGTGTGTGTGTCGCAAATTTCTGAAAGCATTCCACTGTGTGTGTACAATGACCCTAATTGAAGATATATTTTAGGTATAGCTGAATTTAAAGCGTACAAGCCTTCAGTAAGAAACTATGCTAAACCATTGTAATACAAGAGGTCATTGACACGACTTTACACTGACACATTGCAGTCTCTCCCTAACGTCTGTGTGTATTTGTAAAAGTAATAACTGAAACATAATTTTATTGTATGTACAGATTTTATTTAAACGTAAAATTGTTCACATTAAAACATTAACAAGTGCATTTAATACAGGACTTGTTCAAATAAGTAGAGTATTACGACACTGTTGCTGTTGCTCTTTATTTACAAAGATAAGACTCAAACAGTGCTGCGCAAAATTTACGAGACAGACGGAAGAGTTGACATGTAATGACAATGTTTTGGCCTAGTTATTAACGAAACTAATTACAAGTATTTGTAAGAACATGGAAGTGAATGGAACTAAGTGTAATCTATAATTAATACCGGTATCGACATCAAATAAATGATAGAATGTTTCTTAAAAAGAGTCGTGTTAACTTGACCGAAAATACTTTCAGTATCGCTAACTTCTTAAAGCAGTGAGGTAAAGCTTTTCCATCACGGTCGATGACCCCTCCTCTCTCTCTCTCTCACTCGTTGTTATATATTTGACAAATATTAACTGTGTGTGTGTGTGTGTGTTGTTGTCACTGAGTATCGAGCTACTTACATGTGTGTCCACTCGCTCTCTCTCTGCATTGTTTTCCTAATTTTGACTAATGCATGAAAATACTTTCAGTATCGCTAACTTCTGAAAGTTTCCAACGGCGGACAATGACTTACATCGACTTTCAAAACAAACACGCAAGCTACCCCCTACCCTACCGTTGTAAGATACATCAATATATATACGTGAAGAATGCAATTAGCCTTCATACCTCATTGTGAAATCGATAATTGCGTGCATCAACATTTAAGAGGTGAGTAAACAGATTTGAATACGTTACGTAGCGAACATTGTTATTGAACTTACAGCACTTCTAATCAACATAGTTGTTGGAAATATTTAAACATTGATACTAAATATTTTATTTAAAATTTCTTAATAGTTTTGTATAAAAAAGAATTTAAAATTATAACTGTAAGATTACTTACAACATCGCTTTTGCATTGTAAATTACTGTAATTGCCGCATATGGAATTTTTATAAACAACACTTCAAGAAATGACGAAATTTTACTTACTGATAAAACTACTTAATGGCCAAATAATTGACGCAAAGGATTAATGTTGTGGTCGGAAAAGAAATTTTCCGACAAGTCCTTTATTAAACAAATTCAACACGTCTACAAATTAACCAATACAAATCGGTCTACGTGTTAATTAACAACGATTCCAACATCATAGGTCATATGTAATCCGGTGACGTGGGATTAAGGTTTGTCTTAAAAAATAAATTTAACGGACCTTCTTCTGAAGATAATACGCGTGCCACAAAACAAAACTATGTGTTACACTAAGGAAATGTAAAGACGACAAGACGAAATGTAACAGGCAATCGCTTCGAATTAGCTTCAACTGAAATTAAACAGACAAAGAAAACTGAAAGGCTTCGACAATCGCTGAATAAAAATCAATACAACAATAATCACTGTATAAAGCCATTGTTGTACGATAACGGTGTAGTCCGTATTGTTGTGAAGCAATTGATGTACACAGCCGTCATGACTCCACAGCTCATTTACATTTCTTCTTACGTACAATAATCATCGCCGCCGCTGTCATGAACTTGTCCGTACGTGTCAAATCGCCTACCATTATGCTGCCTAATTAACCGTTCCGACCGACGTTTCGTTTTCGTTATCACTTTTACTGTATAAATCACAACGCTGTGGAATACATAGTATTTAAACCGGTAAATAACGGCACGTTGGAACGAATCGAAATTACGTTTAGTGCCGCCTGACCATTCAGATAAATCTTCTGTTATTTAAAGCTGGCATAAATCCTCCGTTATACGCAATAATTGTAGTCATTTTGTGGCATTTCATATCGGTTATAACGAAAAGCGATTAAATATAATATTTATTGTAGGTTACTTGGGCTGATAGTTCATGTTCTCTATTCTGTTTACATAACCGTGTACATCAGAAATATATGTTCGCCTGCAGACAGTTTTCGATGAAACAAACCGTTCAAATCATCCCATGAAACTGCTGTCATAAACATGTCCAACTAGCAGCTTAAGTGACGTTATTGCATGCGCATGTTACATTTTCCGTAAAAGCACGCGGAGTGTTGCTCGGTACAACGTAAAGCCTGCGTTGTCGAAGGACTACATAAAAATCAGAATTTCCTTTAGTTGAAGGTAATAATTTATTGCATAGCTAGGCAACAACTACCAAATAACGACAAAACGAACTACGTCGTTTCTTCTTCTGCTTCTTCATTTCATGGTTTAGACATAAATGGTTGTTCCGTCTCGGTAAAGTCACATAAATTTGTTCTCACATTCCACGACTTCTAATGTCACACTTGCCCGCTGGACTGCTTGCCTGTTTTCGTCCATTCCGTCGACGTGTTCCCACCATTTTAATCTGTAATCGTCTATTCGCTGGTTCGGATTATAGACGTTTAGCTCGTTCCGAATGCAGTCGTTCTGTCCAACTGTGTGGAACCCTTGACTCTTCTCAGAGAAAGCACTTCAGCTGCTTCAAATTGTAGACATGTCTCGCTTACATTCCTCACTGTCGTACATCTGAATCGGGACAGCAGTGGTTTTGTATAATTTTAATGATAGCGTACAGTCAGTCGCCCTCTGGAAGGACCTTCTGGGAGGATTTTTGTACTGCACCTTGTGTGTCCTTCCATCAGGGTGTGAGTTCCTTACGACAATGATGAATATGAAAATATTTTTCTACTCCTGTAGTACTGAACAACTTACCTATTACAGTAATTTCTTATTTTCCTTACAATTACCTATTTAGTGTGCACATGTTCTAACCGAATCTCTATCCACTGTAACCTATAACATATGCGAGAGAACATGTCAAAATATCGATGAAATCTTTCCTTCACTATCGTATGACATACTACGGATACCTTTCCTGATATTTTTTCCTCTACCCACAACTACAAACTTTTCAGTGTAGTGTTAAAAGTAATTAAAATGGAGATACTTAATCGGAAACAAAACTAATTTTTTGTAGAAAATTATAGAACTGGAGAGGCCTAACTTATTACAACCTGACATAACCTGTGTCCGGATCATTTTCATAGCCACGTACTCAAAATGCATCCATTGATGTTGTTAGCAGGGTAGGAAGTAATTTTTGATTACGCTTACTAGTATTTTAGCCGTACCGTTGTAAATAATAGCGAAAATAAGGCGCTATTTACCCTCACGGCAGATGACACCGAACACTCATTCTCATGGATAAACGAGAGGTAGCTTACACCATGTTATTGTTACACCAACAACTTGACGAATAACTCTACAGAGAACATTTTATCATCGGCAGAAGAATGGCAAAAAGATTCGCTACCTCTAAATTACACACTGACAAGGAGCATGTCAAAGGCGAAATAATAATAATGTTTGAGCACGCGACCTCTTTATATTATTATTGTTATTATTATTATCACACGCATCTGTGCAACTCCGTCATCATGGCACAACAGGTTCATTACGTTTTATAGGTCGCTTAACATCGCACAAAAATGCTACGCGACGTTACACAATTGTACGGAGAAACCCGCGCTCTATGTCATAGAACTTGGTTACCACGCTAATTTCGTAACACATCAGTCCGTAGAATTCTTGTACAGCAATCACCACCGCATATGCTCGCGGTACGCGAACAATACAATGCGGCTTACCTCTTGAAATGATTTTCATGACTGTAAAGACAACCTGCACACAAACGGACGAAAGACATGACAGAAACTAAAATCCGACTACGATTCCCGCACAAACACTAAGGGTTACATGACTTCCAAGGACAGCCATTACACTATGGCTTCACGAATACAACCAAAATGGAATATTATCAAATGTCTATGTACGCTGAAAACAGTAGATCTAACATTTTTTTGCTACTGATTCAACAAATATCTAAGTTTTTGTACTACTGGATTTAGCAGTCAGTAGTCCTAATGTGACGATCCCTTTATCTGTCAATGACCGAAAAATGCTGACCTGTGTTGTCGATATTACTTACAAACCGTACAATTTTGTTTCCAGAAGTTCAATTTTGTCGTTTTTTGCAAACGTATTGTCTCTTATCTTGAGTGCCACGAGATTTTATGACACAAAGTAACACCAGCGTCTGAGGAGGGATACTAGACATATAATGTCCTTGGCCTTGTTCATATTGTTCTTGCTCTTACCGTTCGAATCACACCTGTTGGAGACCAAATCTGTTACAGAGGCCATGTGTACTGGAAGTAGCGAACTTTAAATACGGATGATGCGAGCGACGACCATATAGGAGAGTTAGTACTGGTTCGTAACAGACAACTATCCTCTTTTGACATTGTATGATTTTAATAAAAACAGATATCGGATTTAAATAATAATTCCGTACTTGCAATATACAATCCATGTACACAAACTTATATATCCTTTGTTGGGGCTGTAATTATTACTAAACAGTAATACATGCTTAGAATGAAAATATTTGCTATGATTTTAGTAACGTACAACACCAGCTTAACC
This sequence comes from Magicicada septendecula, assembly GCA_034769895.1. Taxonomy (NCBI): domain Eukaryota; kingdom Metazoa; phylum Arthropoda; class Insecta; order Hemiptera; family Cicadidae; genus Magicicada; species Magicicada septendecula. The sequence goes on along the minus strand of CM068367.1, from coordinate 476,068,678 downwards.
CAGAGAGAGAGAGAGAGAGCGAGAGAGAGAGAGAGAGTGAGAGACTGCAATGTGTCAGTGTAAAGTCGTGTCAATGACCTCGAATTGCTTCCGACGTCTGCGAGCGAGAGAGAGAGAGAGAGGGCGTTAATATTTGTCGAATAAATATAAACTTTCTAATTTCATATACATGCGCGCGGTACTGACCATAGAGAGAGAGAGAAACATACACAACAAGTGTGTGTGAGAGAGAGAGAGAGAATTTAAACTGATAATTGTTTTATTAAAATCTTACAATGACGAAATATTATTATTTCATTGTTTACGATATATATATTTAATGCAAAAATGCAAAGTAACACCAGCGTCTGAGGAGGGATACTTGGTAAACCTGATCATATAGATTTAATATACATTATAACAAATTTGAACTCATGCAAGGTTGGTAACCCTGATCATATATTTTAATATACACTATAATACACACACATATCAAGTTTGAACCCATACATAGGTTGGTAAACCTGATCATATAGATTTAATATACATTATAACACACAACAAATTTGAACTCATGCAAGGTTGGTAACCCTAATCATATATTTAATATATACACTATAATGCTTCAAGTCGGAACCCCCCACCATAGGTTGGTAAACCTGATCATATAGATTTAATATACATTATAACAAATTTGAACTCATGCAAGGTTGGTACTCCCCGATCATATATTTAATATTGCATCAAGTGATAGAAAGTGAAAGTGATCTAAGCTCGCGAAAGGCGGCATATAAAAAAAAAAATTATATTCGCGGATGCTGTGGTCCAGATACGCGAAAAAGTCGCGGATCTTGACACAGATCAGCGAAAAAGTCGCGGATGCTGTGGTCCAGTAGAAAGTGAAAGTGATCTAGGCTCGCGAAAGGCTGCATATAAAAAATTATATTCGCGGAAATTAGAAAGTGAAAGTGATTTAGGCTCGCGAAAGGCGGCATATATTCGCGGATATGCAAATCAATTTAATTAAAAAAATAAAAATATCAAATTAAAAAAAAATAAAAAAATTTATTCGCGGAAATTCGCGGTCCTTTGGGATGCTGTGGTCCAGCGGTGGTGGGGAGAGCGTGGGAAAAAATCTTGGACCGTGGGAACGGCGGCATCTCTTTGATCTAGACCGTGGGAAAGGCGGCATTCCTTTGTGAGTTAGAACTGTCATTTTCCCTCTACTGGCATAACTGGAGTATAAATAATACCCGTACACGGGACTATTAAACTAGAAAGGTTAGATGACATATAGCGCTACGTAGATGACAACACTAAAATTGTAGATCTCTTTCATTATGGCGATAACTGTGTTCAAGCTCCGAACACAATGGAATTTCAGGAAACGGAATTGGCCTGTGTGTATGGATCTTTTTCGATAGCTTCGTAGTTGTTTGATCACTGTCATTTTAAACTTTTTTGATTTCTATAATAAGAATGGAAATTGCGATTGTCTTAGGAAAATTCTGCTATCCTAACAATAGAAAATTAGAAAATGATCCGTTTGTGCGTTGTAATTGCATTAACTAAACTATACCAATGAGGCTAAACTGTTTTAAAACAAATATGTATTTTACAACATTTAATATTGTAAGTGGACGAGCCGCTCTCTCGTTTAAATTTTATAAGTATTATTATTTTTATTGAATTATTAATTTTGTATTGGTGTTAAGTGTTGTGAGCTCGTTGTCGAATGGTTTAAGTTGACTCTTCTGCTATTCGATGAGATGATTCGAACGGTGGGTTCCTTTTCTGAAATTTACATAAGTATTACATTTATACAATACTTACTAGTGATGGTTGTATGCTAGTAATGTGTGAGAATATTACTAGCGAGAATCATTAGATTCAAATTTTCGCCGCAGTCTCTGGTACCAACCGTCGCTGTCGCTCACCTAAGCTGCAAGTCTATTCATTTACAATAATAGTCAAGACTTTTGTCATTCGTGAAATAATGCTTTATTATTAAACTCATTTTTAATCATTGTTGGTATACAATTATTTTATTCGTTTGCTTTTAAAACAATTAGTTTCGAGTATGGACTCTTTAAAAATAATTAAAATCTCATAGTGGCCAGACTGAGTCTAAGAATCGACTAGTCTGGATGTAAACAATTTCTTTACTTTTCTTTATAAAATTAGCAGGTTCTTTTAGTCTGCAAGATACACTTTAACTAAAGAAATCCACTACTGTAATAATGAGTAGGCGGAGAATAAAATATATTATTTGTTTCTTTAACATAACATAAACTTTGAACGATTGTTCATTACTTGAAATTGAGGTTAAATAGGGTTCATCGTAACCTCGCTTATTTGACTTTAATTGACTAATGATTCATTGAATGCGTTACTTATTTCATACAACGTTATTATAAATTAAATTCAGTGATATTTTCATTAATTGTCTTCTAAAAGTGGATATAAACAAAGAACAGGTAATTAAAATTCATCCACCCCTAGGGTTAACTAGTACGTTACATTTAGTTATGATCTTATAATTAAACACAATATTATATGTTAGGGTTCATGGATTCCCTCATTTATGATTCAATGTCTCTTTACAAAAATGTTACAATTGATTTTAAGCTAGAAAGTCAAAATTGTTAATAGTCAACTCTTTCGTTGCTGATTGTTTATTCAATTGTTAAAGTCCCTTTTCTCATAAAAATATGGTTAGATTTTAATTAACTTGGACTGAATCAAACTCGCTGGTAGCGTTCTTTGTTTGTTTAATTATTTTTATATAACATAATAATCATTGGCACTGATACTTGCGTGTACCGTTGATCTCGAAGTGTCACTATCACAAAACTTTTTATTTCTCAGAAATTATTTAAAACTTGAATTAATTTTTATTAATTATTTTCACTAACTGCCTACACACATGTACTCCGATTAAGAACACTGTCAAAATAAACTTCACTTTCCCTCTTATCCGACCTAACCTCAACTAGGAGTTTCGAGGTTAGTATGCTTTATCAACTGTCGGCTATCAATTCAATGTTTTCGTGGTCACTCTCACCCACGTGGAGTCGGCGTCGATGCTGATGATAAACTGTTGTTGTTACGTGTGTCGGGATTCGGCACTTTATATTTTTTAATGAGCTCTGATTGGCTAATTGTCTTTATTTCGTGAACTCTCGGCGACATTCGGCAAAATAGACGCGCAAGTAAGCGTCAGTATGCTGGGGTCAAGATTATGATTCTCTGGTCACAAGGGCACGCCCACGGGCTTGCAATTCATTATTTTTTCTTATAAATCAAATAATTTACTTATAATTACACTGATAACATTTTTATAACTACCATTGTTTCTATCTTTTGATTACGTGTATTTTGCATACCCTTATCATATAGTTCTGATATGGGGTTGATAAAAACACATTTCGTACAAACTAATAATATCTCTTATGTTACATAACACATTAAATACATTGTTTTTCTTCACTGTGTTTGTGATGATAACTTATTAGTACTGTATAATGAACTTTTCACACATGGTTATCTATTTACAGTTATGAATTATTCATTTTCCTGGGATACACTCTAGGCCTATTATCACATTAATTATTTATCAATTAATTCATAATATTAGTGGTTGATAATACAACTTTGTTGTGGCCTATGCATAATTCACTGGTCATTACCACTTCTGATAGTGTCAGTCTTATTTATTATTGCTTTTAATTACTTTAATTACAGTCTCTTTGATGAGTTTTTAGTACACTTGGGTGTTACATTTTCCATTAGTTTTAATTCTTTCACATTTATCTCTTTATTGTATTTTTATTTCATATAAGTGTTCTGATAACACTGTTAGTACTGGTCAGTGGTTAATTCTGCCTTTATATTGATAATTACATTGGTTTGAAGTTACTCAAACTTCTTGCATCTAATTATTGCTAGTGTTCACTTATTATTTGTTTTAGTATTATTAATTAGGTGGATATAATCCTTGAATTGTCTCATCTGAACGTTATTCTGCATTATTCAGTGTTATAGGTTAAGTCCCTATTCTTTGATTACAAGTTTAAGTGATATTTTTGCTGTCCCAGGTACCCATTCTATGTGATACACTTGGTTATATTAAATTACATTTATTCAGCATTTATGTTTCTTTATAATATTATCTTTTGTACATTCAATGTTCCTTATTGTACCTAGTTATATTATACTACAAAACATTTTGATTTAGCATCATCTTAGTCATAATTTTTTACTGTTTTGTTGAAAACTAGTTGGCCAGATTAGGTTATGTTCTAATTTGGTTTCTCAACAATGGTTGAATGTCAGTTTCAATTTTCTACATAATGCATGATTTATTTACTCTTATCTAACACTGGTATTTTATTGTTTATAGATAGATTTCTATTTGTTTATTATCACAATCTTTATTATTGATAATTAGTGGTCTTTGACAATTTTAATTCCACTTTACAACTTTTTATTGGTACTTTGGACCTTGTCTATTTGTTATGTTTATTGTAACCAATCAACCTATTTATGTTTAAATTTAAAATATTAAAGGTTGTAGTGGTTGAAAATTTGAAAGTTACTAATTTTATAAAGTAATTAAAATGTAGCATTTGATGTTATTAAAAGTGTGTTTACAATTGCACAAATTATAAGTGTCTGAAAAGAACTTTTTTAGATAAAAAAATAAGATAATTGCATTAATATTATTTGAACAATAACGTTGCTTGAATTTAAAAATAAAGTGTACTAGCTGGTCGCTTGATGATGGTGACCGTCGTGTTGATACTATCAGCGAAACTCCTCCTCCAGGTTGACAGTTGTCTAAGTACGTCAAGTCTAGTAACGTCTGGACAATAGAATTAATAAAATACACTTCCACGTACCTGTTCGTGTTTTCTGGAAGTTCAGACGTTCAATAAATCAATAAGCTGCCAAGACGGTTTACAAAACCAGCTTACTCTATCTACAAGGTTAGGTTACCTTGTTTAATAATGGGCGCCACACAGGTTTATTTCGGGAAAATCCCGTGGAAAACCCATTAATAGAATCAAATAATAATTTAAAAAAATTGAAATAGTGTTTATTGCCCTTATGGCAATTCAATTCAACAATATATGATTGCAACTAAGAATTGTTTTGATTATTCTGAATGAATTATTTATCTATTTTTTAGAAATAAATCAAGTCAAGTTATGCTGCTAATAACTGGGTTTTATTGATACCCTTGATAGTGAATTCAAACAAATATAATTAGAAGAATACATTGATGTACAATTGCAAATATTTTGTTACATACCCTATATGACTGGCTCAGAGCATAAACAATAATTCTGGTTAAGTCCAGATAAACTTTCCGTTAAACAATAATATTATTTATATCTCAGGCGTAAGTTCTTTGAAACACAAAAAAGAATGCTCATGCCTACACAGTAGCTAATTATTTTATAATATAATATCGACTAGTAATGCCTTTTAGTTTACTAATATAAAATCGAACCTATTTTATAGGTTGGGCGTTCGTCACGCTTGATTAATTATTCACAAAGTTATATGGTGAGATCACTTATGACTAACATCCAACTTAAATAGGATTGACAAATCCATTAAATAAATTCAGACATGGTGTAATACAGAAAATGTTTCAGTGTTATGCGTCAGTACAGATTTGTTTACCAAAACATATAGGTTATTGCACTCAGTGTAATGGAATAAATTATCACACAGTTACCTTTGTGTTTTTAATCTTTCGATTAAAATTCAATTAAACACATCAATGGTCGGATTGTAATGACCATTGTTATTCACTACACACACACTTGAACAGAGAATATTGGTCCGCTTCTGACTAAAAAGGTCCTTATATGATACTATTTAATTATTTCTTCTGTTCGTTATTTTCCCGCACTAAATAAAATAATACTGCACTTCGATGCACTGATTCTATGTAGAGTATCTTGTAGTTACTTTTTGTTGTTGCCGAAATATTTCAATAGACGCACTATTGCAATGAAGCTATCAGTTAGTAGAAATTTTGATGAGACGAGCGTACCTGCCGCTCCGGATGAACGTTAAAAGTGTCTAACGGTAATTAGCCGCTCTTCTTTATATACCCTATCTTTTGATCAGTCTTAGGCAATTGTTTTACTTATTAAGCTATTTTCTGATTGGCTTAGCCAGGCGTTACGAAAGTGACGTATTGTCTTTCCAACTGTCACTAACGGTTTTTAACCGACTTTTCGCCAGAATGATTGACAGCCGTCGTTGTTGTTAGTGTTGATAAACAGATTTCTTATTTATTATGTACAAATGATGCTAACGCCTGTCACGCACTTATTATAATTGCGATCGGGGTCGTATCGCTATCAAATTAAAGGATATTTTTTCCTCTTCAATTTGATATAGTTTGACACTGGTTTATTTACACTTTCACTGACATTTTTTAATAAACAATGTTCAGGTATATGGCTTCGCGCTGTCGTCTGCTAATCAAAGCCGGCGATTACTCTCTCTTATCAATATTGTTTGTGTTCCACATCGCGTTTTTCACTTAAACGTCTATGTTAGAACAGTATTATATCCGTCCTGATATTTATTTACTGAATATTATGATTAAACCTTAACTTATACATTGCTATGAACTATACTTACTCACTATGACATTTTGTTTCACATTATTTTGCTCCATGCTATTAATTAGCAATTGAACTATTAATTGTATAACATATTAATAATGCTTATCGCCATGTTTGGTACAAAGATTGTTCAGTGTATGTGATTTACACTTCTAGTACTTTCTACTAATCACCTTACTGATGATTGTTTGTTTTAGGCATTGCCGAGGCATACCGTTTGTATCGGATTTATGCCTTAATAACGTTTATTAGTTTACATTTCGGTACCTTGATGAGGTAGCTTATTTATATAAGGTTCCCTCTTACAAACATTTTTACTTGTCATAAGCACATTTGAGACTGTAATACAGCTTCAATCTCATATTGTGGCCATAGCTAATCTTAGTCCTTGGCATTAATAGTTACTAGTCATAGTTGATTTATTCTCAGCCAAATGCTGATGTTGATATCCCATTATTCGGATTCTTATTTAATGGTATTTATTAGCATGTCACATTCCATTTAAGTTATTCACTGACTCGCTTGACAGCTTAAAGTGAATTTAATTTGTCCATTAGTTTGTGTCAGTTATAGTATGGTTGTAGTGTCAAGCAGTGTTTAGGTTTACTGCTTCTTGTGGCACTTCTTCTTCTTTCTTCTTCCATGGTTCCTCTCTTCTTGGCTACTCTTATCATTATATTATCTATTTACATTACCGTTATGTATTTATTAAATCTAAGGGCATATGTCTAGGTTATGTAACACCTGGTCATGTTACATATACTCCCCCCTAAAAATTGATAATTTGAGAGAAAATTTGATTTTTTGATAAAATTATCATTTCATTTCAGTTTTTAGTATATTACTACTGTTTTTTGTCTTGTACTCTTTACATTGACCTTTAACATACTATTCGTGTGTTACACTAGGTTGAGTTCTTGGCTAGTGATATAATTCTTAGCTTACTAGTATTTTTTCAAGTTTCTCACATTTTAACTCATTTAATTACAATAGATTTCACTTCTTAAATTAACAATTTCCTGTCTTACAATAATACATTCTTCTTTCTCATTGCATATCTTTATTTTTGTGATAATCTCAATTGTTCTTTCATTTTTTACCTCACAGATTCTTTATTAATAGTCCTTGATACATTACTATATAATTCCCTAACATTTGTAGTGGGTTCGGAATCAGAGTGGCTCACTGTGGCATACATTCTCCGCCGTTCCTCATTACACATACTCAGAAAAAGAGGCATCCTCATCTCTGTCTGAGACAAAATAAAAATTGCACATAGCAATAGTTGCACTATCACAACACATAAAATATAACATATCATTCATTTTTCAATAATATAACATATTCAATATAATATTCAAGGTATTAGAGGTTTCATTTGTATCACATTTCCTTCTTTTATACTTTCTAACATACTTCCTTTTCACAGGTAATCATTTCTTTTCAGACTTGACATTCTCGGCCATGCTTTTTATTAGCCGTATTGTTACCTTTTTATACTAGTTGACAATTTGCTTTGGTTTACTTGAGTATTCTTAAAATTACACACTTACATTGATCCTTATATAATTATGCAGTTGTTTCTTACATATAGAGTCTACAATATTTCATTCTTACAATAGTTTACTAGTTTTTCTCTCGTCAATAATTTACACTTATCCTGAATTATCAGGGTTTACAGTATTCATATACTAAATGTTTTTGTTAGATGTTCTCTGACATATCTTGTTACATACAATATTTGGTAATTAAATAACATTTTTCTTTCTCTTCATTCCACAATAATAATAGCCATCTTTATAATTAACTCTCTTTGGTATTCTGCCTCTCTACTCCTTCAAGTGTCTGATAATTTACACTTATTCTGGATGATTTTATATAATATCTTAGTTTTGTGAGAGGTATACAATATTTGACATTTAAATTCTCGTTACATACAATATTTGGTAATTCAATAACATTTTTCTTTCTCTTCATTCCACAATAATAATAGCCATCTTTATAATTAACTCACTTTGGTATTCTGCCTCTCTACTCCTTCAAGTGTCTGATAATTTACACCTATTCTGGATGATTTTATATAATATCTTAGTTTTGTGAGAGGTATACAATATTTGACATTTAGATTCTTGTTACATACAATATTTGGTAATTAAATAACATTTTTCTTTCTCTTCGTTAAATATAGCATAGTAATTTTAGTTATAAGGTAGTAGTATCTCCTCTTTAAATTAATCTAACATAGGAGTATTAGAGTAATTTTATGTCATTATCCTAGGTATATTTTTGTTATATGCTACCTTTGGTTCTATATGATATAATAGATATCTTTCTTCTCATTAAATTATTGGGTTTACTATACACCTTTTTCTACCATTTAATATGATAAATCTGGCTCTTATTTAATAGGTAACGGATAGTTTGGCCTATACACTAATACTACACACTTTTTATAACACAATATGGCAAATAGGTTTGCTATAGGCAATTAGTCACTTTCAATACCTTGGGCATAATACATGATCCTCCTGATCACTAAATGAATCCGTTTATGGTAGTTATTTTTAAAATTTTTTATACACTAAATATTCCGGTGGTAACTGTTATATACCACTATAATTTATCTGTTTTTACCAATACTCACATTTATGGTCTACATATTTGGGGTTATATTGAGCTTTTCCACTCTATTGGGTTCATTGTTTGGGACAATTACGTTTCACAGGTACCCTTTTTCCTAGCTGTCTCTAGTACTACATGTTTGTGGTATTTGGCACCCTGTAATAACCTCTCGTAATAAATTTCCTTACTTATAGTACTTCTTCAACGACGTTTGGTTGTAGGTTCCTTTGACCTTTTTATTCATTATGTCAGTAAGTTCATAGGTATTATTTTTATGGTCCTTTGTTATAGTATAAGGGCCGATGTATAGTACTAGTAGTTTTTTTGTGATGCCCTCCATTGTGCTGGGCAACTCCCTATTCTTCAGTAGCACCTGATCTCCTACGTTATACTTTATTACTCGGGTTGGCACTTGTTGTTTATATTTTCTTTTACGTTGTTCCAATTTCTCCATGATCTTGTCGTGGTATTGGATCTTGTTAAATTGATACTCTGGACTCTGAGGAAACTTAATTATGTCACTAATCTCTCTGGGTGGAGGCTTCTCGAACATTGCATTATAAGGAGTGGTGTCAATTGACTGGTGGTGTGCTAAATTAATAAAATCTTCCGTAGCTGGGATGTATTCACTCCATTTTCTTTGTTGACTGGAACAATAGGTCCTAAGAATCCGTCCAACCTCTCTTAACACTCTTTCTGATGGATTGCTGCTGGGATGGTACACTGAAGTTTTATATGTTTTTACCCCATGTTCCAGCAGTGTGTCTCTCCATCTCCGTCCCTTGAACTGGGTACCATGGTCCGTTATTATGGTCTTCGGACAGCCCACTTCAGGTATGTAATTCAGCGTTATTATGTTGAGTATCTTGTTGGTGGTTGCGCGATTCATTGGATACAGTTTTACATGCTTAGTATAATGGTCGAAAATGATTAACAAATATTTGTACTGTCGTCGACCTCCACTTCTGGGAAATGGACCACAGATGTCCACAAAAACTTTCTCTAGTTTGGCCGAAGAGGTTATGGGAATCATCTGCCCCTCCTTCCTTTCGTTGGTGCATTTCACCATCTGGCATATCTGACAAGTTTTAATATACCTTCTCACCCTTCTGTTTATGTCCTTGATGTACATGTGCTCCTCCAATGCTTTTATCACTTTAACAGCACCCATGTGCCCATAACGAATATGGTAGTCAGTTATGATTTCCTCCTCTAGTGTTTTAGGTATTACTAATTTCCAGACATTATAGTGACATTTAGTTTTAACAAATAATACATCATTAAATACACAGTAATAAGGGGTTATTCTTTCATCTTGACTATCCAACCTTTGGAAAATTTGTGCCAATTTATGGTCTTGTTTTTGGTGTAGTTCCACCCCCTTGATAACACCTTCTAACTCTGTACGGCTCTTCAAGATGCTGTAAACCTTGGCTATTGTTTCTTTCTCACCTTCATAAATTTGGTTGGTGATATTCACCCGTGACAGTATGTCGGCTGCTATGTTCTTTTTTCCTGGGACGTACTCCCAACTGATGTTGTACTCCTGTAAGACTAAGGTCTACCTTGCTAAACGACCATGACTCAGCTTGCAGTTCTTTAAAAAGGATATGGACTTGTGATCCGTCCGAACAGTAACAGAATATCCCAGTATGTAGGTTCGGAATTTTCCGCATCAAATACTACGCTTAAGAGCTCCTTTTCCGTTACATTGTAATTTCTTTCGCACTTATTCAGAGTTCGGCTCGCGAAGCTTACCACAAGATGGTTTCCATCTTCGTCTTCCTGGTATAGGGTAGAACCTAGACTGATGTCGCTTGCGTCACAATTAAGGTAGAAAGGTTTATCGAAGTCTGAGTGATGTAATATCACTGTCTCTAAAAATTTGGTTTTAATTTGTTGGAATATAACTTCCTGAGCTGGCCCCCATGTCCATTTATCTTTTGAGGACAACTGTGGAGACAATCTGGTTGTTAGCTCCGAATAATTGTTCTGAAACTTACGGTAATAATTGCATAACCCTAAAAATGATTGTAGTTGTTTCTTATTTCTGGGTGTGGGGAACCTTTGTATGGCTTCAATTTTTTCTGTGGATGGAGTTATTCCCAATTCGGTCAGTTGGAATCCTAAAAATTGCACCTCTTTAGCAATAAGTTGGGATTTTTCTAGTTTTAAGGTGATATGGTTTTCTGATAGTTTGTTTAGTACATGCTCTACCCTCTGACAATGCTCCTCCCAGTTTGTAGATGTAATTAACAGGTCGTCCACGTAGACGGTAGTGAACTTAAGTGCTTTCTGACCCAATACTTGGTCCATACATTGTATAAATATTGCCACCGAATTTATTAAACCCGAAGGGCAAACGTTTGAAGTGATAGTTGCGTCCCTCGAATATAAATGCGACGTATTTCCGGCTGTTGGGGTGCAGCTCCACTTGCCAGTATCCGCAGACCGTATCCCATGAGCTTATGAATTGTACCCCATGGAACTTTTTCAAAATCTCCTCGATTTCACCCGGAGATGTCCGGTTATTAACTAGATGTTTGTTTATTTCTCTCGCATCCAAACAGAGTCTCACCTTCCCATTTTTCTTTTTAATTGCAACAATAGGGCTGGTATAGGGTGATTGGCTGTACTCTATGATATCGTCCTTTAACAACTGGTTGATTTCGGTGCGAACCTCCTCTGTAAGAGAGTATGCGATGGGGTAAGACTTGCGGTTGAAGTTGACCGGTTCTTTGAAATTTAATACACATTGGTAATTCTTAACCTTTCCCGGGAGATCTGAAAATACGTGTCTATACTTGTCATATATGTTTATTAACCTTTCAAGTTGGTCTGGACTTGGTGAGTGTGTTCTGTTGGTTGACTGGAACTGTCTTATCTCCCTGATCTTCTCTTCCCATAAGTTTTCGTTGCTGTTAGTGTATTCCTGTTCATGCCTGGATGTATGGTATCTAGGGTTGGTCATTCTTTGGAGGTGGTAAACAGTTCGTTCTGGGGGAAATTCCATGTTTCCAACAATATCTGCCGTCCACTCTGTGCCAGACATTTTTAAAGTTAACTTATCTATACTTAAATCAATTATAGCTGAGTACCTTTGTAAAATGTCGCAGCCGATTAAACTGCGAAATGGCAATCCCGTTGCTATTAAAAATATCATTGGTTACTTCTAGACTAACCTGTTTCTTCACCGATTTATTTTGGCGTCCCGTAGCTCCTATCAGGATAATGTTGGTAACAGGCAAAGTTGGTATGACAGCTCTGCTTTCCTCCTGAATACGGTTTAGCTCGGTGCTATCCATTAGGGAAACATTAGCTCCTGTGTCGATCATTAAGGTGGCGGTTACTTCATTAATTTGTGCCGTCACGTACACGATATCGTGGGTGCACTGACGGTGATTAGTTACTTCCTCTTCTAATAATTCTTGTCTTATATTTTTAAGGTAGTGGTTGTATAATATTGTAATTTTATTTGGACTTGTGCCGTAATCATACCCAATAGAGTGGATCAGCGAGGGGTCTATGTTGTTATAGTTTCTCACTGCCGCGAGGCGTTTAAAGAGCTGGTGTTCTCTTCATGGCGCCTGTCCTGAGTATCTACCTGATTTCTATCGTCAGTTGCCGGCCGTCCTCCATGATGGTTTGGTTCATGGTCAGGAACGAAGTGCACTTGTGGCCGGTAGTCGCTGTTGCGGCTGTCGCCCTCAACGCTGTTACTCCTCCACCGTCCTCCTCTTACATTTCCTCTATCTCCACTAAAACTGTTTCGTCGCTGGTAGTACCGCCTTCTACCGGGGTCGTAGTTAGCCTGCACATAATTGGCTCTACGATATTGTTGTGGTGGATTATTCCCGCCTTGGTTTTGTGGTCGGTTTGGGTTATTATTGTAATTTTGTCGCCTATTGTTATTATTATTATTATTATTATTATAGTTACCATTATTATTATTATGGTTATTACCTTGGTTATTAGGCCTACTGTTAGTGTCATTATTATTGTTATTATTGTAATTTTGATTTGGGTTGTTATTATTATTATTAAAATTACCTCTGTAATTTCTGAAATTAGGATTATTACTATTTAGGTTACCGCCCCTATCATGGAAATTGTCATTCCTCCGGCGACTTCTTCTGTAATACCCTTCGTGTTCTTGATTTTCGAGTAATGCTGACATAGCTTGTATGGTTTTAATTTGTCCCCACTGGCGTGCTTTGGCGACACCATCCTCAAAGTGGTACGAAAGCTTAGTAACGAGGCACTCCTCTGGTATTTTTGGTTCTAAGTTGCGTGCTAAACACACCTGACCTAAGAAATAGGATGTCATTGTACTTCCTCTGCCTGCATCGTATTTACCATGGCATATGTGATCGCGCACTATATTTTGTGTGGCCTCCGACCAATACTTCGCGCGGAATTGGGTTTTGAATTCGTCATAATTGTTGACTTCATGGCGCGTGGCAGTCCACCAATTATCATAAATCTCCTTAAAATATTCATCAATCAGGCTTCTTATTACATTCCACCTGGTTTCTCGGATTCTTGCCAAGTTTTCATCGATGCGTGCTAAAAATTCAATCGGGTTTTTCCGGTAGTTTTTGAAATTAATAGCGTCACGGTTGTCAGTCGGTTGTATATACTGACCTTGTATAGGACGGTTGCGAATGACTTCAATTTCCTCCCGCATTTGTACGATTTCTCGTTGTCTTAATTCTTCAATTTTTTCCCGGTTAGCGACGGTTAAAGTTCTTACCGTGTCTACGGATGCACTTATCTCCTCACATCGCTCACCTACGTCGGTTCTCACCCTCTTGATTTCATCTTGGCTCATTCTTTTCAATGATTCTATCCGGGCCTCAGTCACCTCCTCTATGTTGTCGATCCTCCCGTCGACCTCTTCTCTCGTTCGTTTTAAATCCTGGTCATGCTGTTCACATCTTTTGTTCACTTCTATAATTTCTTCTCTCACGACCGCTATCTCCACGTCTACTCTGGTATTAATTTTTTCGTTACCTTCCTCCATCCTCCGGCTAATTTCATTTAATGTGGTGTTCAACTCTTCTCTTAAGGCCCTGCCGCTGTCTTCTATTTTATTGTTTAACGTGTCCATGGCTCTATGGGTATTGTCAATCTTTTTATTCAAGTCTTCTTTCAGTGACTCCATATTTTTACTAATAGACTCCATATTTTTTATTTAAGTCACTATGATTCTCTTTCATTGACTCTATATTTTTATTTAATAACTCGACATTCTTCTGATTCTCCGCCCGGGATTTCTTACCGTCTTCTTTCAGTAATTCGACGTTCTTATTATTTTCTACGATCTCCCTCATTATGTCTTGTAGGCTTATGTCCCCTGACGGCGCGGGTGTCTCAGGTTGCTTGGGTTGGTTGTTGACCCTCACTTCCACTTCCGGTTCTACATAGAGTGCTTCTTCAGGTCGAGTTTCTATGTTATTAATGGTAATGACTTCCATCTCGTGTGTGGGTTGTGTCTCATATGTCTCTGTATCTGGTTGTACCTCTCCTACTCGGCTGTCCTTGTATCTAGTGTCGTATTGATGTGTGTGTGGCATGTTTGTTCTTTTGTGTTTGCCGGGCTGATTTAAAATATAAAAAATATTTTCGTTTAATATTTTTCAGCCTCACGTTGCTGGTCGCCAATTTGTAACCAATCAACCTATTTATGTTTATATTTAAAATATTAAAGGTTGTAGTGGTTGAAAATTTGTAAGCTACTAATTTTATAAAGTAATTAAAATGTAGCATTTGATGTTATTAAAAGTGTGTTTACAATTGCACAAATTATAAGTGTCTGAAAAGAACTTTTTTAGATAAAAAAATAAGATAATTGCATTAATATTATTTGAACAATAACGTTGCTTGAATTTAAAAATAAAGTGTACTAGCTGGTCGCTTGATGATGGTGACCGTCGTGTTGATACTATCAGCGAAACTCCTCTTCCAGGTTGACAGTTGTCTAAGTACGTCAAGTCTAGTAACGTCTGGACAATAGAATTAATAAAATACACTTCCACGTACCTGTTCGTGTTTTCTGGAAGTTCAGAAGTTCAATAAATCAATAAGCTGCCAAGACGGTTTACAAAACCAGCTTACTCTATCTACAAGGTTAGGTTACCTTGTTTAATAATGGGCGCCACACAGGTTTATTTCGGGAAAATCCCGTGGAAAACCCATTAATAGAATCAAATAATAATTTAAAAAAATTGAAATAGTGTTTATTGCCCTTATGGCAATTCAATTCAACAATATATGATTGCAACTAAGAATTGTTTTGATTATTCTGAATGAATTATTTATCTATTTTTTAGAAATAAATCAAGTCAAGTTATGCTGCTAATAACTGGGTTTTATTGATACCCTTGATAGTGAATTCAAACAAATATAATTAGAAGAATACATTGATGTACAATTGCAAATATTTTGTTACATACCCTATATGACTGGCTCAGAGCATAAACAATAATTCTGATTAAGTCCAGATAAACTTTCCGTTAAACATTAATATTATTTATATCTCTGGCGTAAGTTCTTTGAAACACAAAAAAGAATGCTCATGCCTACACAATAGCTAATTATTTTATAATATAATATCGACTAGTAATGCCTTTTAGTTTACTAATATAAAATCGAACCTATTTTATAGGTTAGGCGTTCGTCACGCTTGATTAATTATTCACAAAGTTATATGGTGAGATCACTTATGACTAACATCCAACTTAAATAGGATTGACAAATCCATTAAATAAATTCAGACATGGTGTAATACAGAAAATGTTTCAGTGTTATGCGTCAGTACAGATTTGTTTACCAAAACATATAGGTTATTGCACTCAGTGTAATGGAATAAATTGTCACACAGTTACCTTTGTGTTTTTAATCTTTCGATTAAAATTCATTTAAACACATCAATGGTCGGATTGTAATGACCATTGTTATTCACTACACACGCACTTGAACAGAGAATATTGGTCCGCTTCTGACTAAAAAGGACCTTATATGATACTATTTAATTATTTCTTCTGTTCGTTATTTTCCCGCACTAAATAAAATAATACTGCACTTCGATGCACTGATTCTATGTAGAGTATCTTGTAGTTACTTTTTGTTGTTGCCGAAATATTTCAATAGACGCACTATTGCAATGAAGCTATCAGTTAGTAGAAATTTTGATGAGACGAGCGTACCTGCCGCTCCGGATGAACGTTAAAAGTGTCTAACGGTAATTAGCCGCTCTTCTTTATATACCCTATCTTTTGATCAGTCTTAGGCAATTGTTTTACTTATTAAGCTATTTTCTGATTGGCTTAGCCAGGCGTTACGAAAGTGACGTATTGTCTTTCCAACTGTCACTAACGGTTTTTAACCGACTTTTCGCCAGAATGATTGACAGCCGTCGTTGTTGTTAGTGTTGATAAACAGATTTCTTATTTATTATGTACAAATGATGCTAACGCCTGTCACGCACTTATTATAATTGCGATCGGGGTCGTATCGCTATCAAATTAAAGGATATTTTTTCCTCTTCAATTTGATATAGTTTGACACTGGTTTATTTACACTTTCACTGACATTTTTTAATAAACAATGTTCAGGTATATGGCTTCGCGCTGTCGTCTGCTAATCAAAGCCGGCGATTACTCTCTCTTATCAATATTGTTTGTGTTCCACATCGCGTTTTTCACTTAAACGTCTATGTTAGAACAGTATTATATCCGTCCTGATATTTATTTACTGAATATTATGATTAAACCTTAACTTATACATTGCTATGAACTATACTTACTCACTATGACATTTTGTTTCACATTATTTTGCTCCATGCTATTAATTAGCAATCGAACTATTAATTGTATAACATATTAATAATGCTTACCGCCATGTTTGGTACAAAGATTGTTCAGTGTATGTGATTTACACTTCTAGTACTTTCTACTAATCACCTTACTGATGATTGTTTGTTTTAGGCATTGCCGAGGCATACCGTTTGTATCGGATTTATGCCTTAATAACGTTTATTAGTTTACATTTCGGTACCTTGATGAGGTAGCTTATTTATATAAGGTTCCCTCTTACAAACATTTTTACTTGTCATAAGCACATTTGAGACTGTAATACAGCTTCAATCTCATATTGTGGCCATAGCTAATCTTAGTCCTTGGCATTAATAGTTACTAGTCATAGTTGATTTATTCTCAGCCAAATGCTGATGTTGATATCCCATTATTCGGATTCTTATTTAATGGTTTTTATTAGCATGTCACATTCCATTTAAGTTATTCACTGACTCGCTTGACAGCTTAAAGTGAATTTAATTTGTCCATTAGTTTGTGTCAGTTATAGTATGGTTGTAGTGTCAAGCAGTGTTTAGGTTTACTGCTTCTTGTGGCACTTCTTCTTCTTTCTTCTTCCATGGTTCCTCTCTTCTTGGCTACTCTTATCATTATATTATCTATTTACATTACCGTTATGTATTTATTAAATCTAAGGGCATATGTCTAGGTTATGTAACACCTGGTCATGTTACATTATACATCATTTAATTATGCAATCACCATATTGGTACTCATTCCTCCTCTTAACTTCTGCTTTCAATAGTTAATTTTATTGAGTTCTGTTTGTATTGTACTGTTATTGAATATATTTGATTAATAAGTTTATGTCAGTGACAAGTCACAGCTTAGGGATTTAAATCGTGTTGGTTGTCTCACTTTTACTTTATTTTTCATTAATAATACTTTTATTCCCATATTTTAATTTATTCTCATTTATATTATCTCCCTTTGGCGTTTGACTTGATTAGGTTTTCTCCTTATTTGCACTGATTCTTTCCTCACTCTTAATAATTTTCTTCTTGGTGTTGTTGACATTGGTTTCCTTCTCACTGCTTGATCTATTTGGCAATTTTAGGTACGTTGTCTTGTCATTAGTCTTGTCCTTTGTTTCTTCAATTGTACATTTACTTGTAAATCATAGTTTATTTTATTCCCCTATTTTGGTTACAATACCTTCCTCTGTTCATGATTGTAGGTTTAACTTTTGTAGATAAATTTATTTAGAGTGGCTTTTAATCCATTTGTGATACGTTGGTGTTGGGTGTGTTATATGTACCATTACAATATTGAATTTAAAGGAAACACGTAAGAGCAAACTAATTTTATCTTTATGTTAGCCTTCAAAAACGCTGAATTTTGTATGCCGGCCCCACTTACCAGTGTCTAACAAAATGTATTTTGTCCTCTTATTGAATTGAAGCGCGTAGACAGATTGAGTAAAGAGAAGCTGACGGTAGAACTTGAGATTGCTGCCTACCTATATTTTAGTTCAGAAAGCACCCTGAATCCAAAGTATCATCTCTCGTAGTGCATGACGTGAATATGTTACATCACAACAATATGAGTAAACAATCTTTCTCTTACTTTATGTGTAGTATGTACAAATATGTGATCAATATTTAGATAAATGAAAGCTTCTTATGGTCGTACGCTTACAAGGAAAAAGAATCGTGTTCAGGTTTTTCAGAGGGTATCACCTGAACCTTGATAATTTCATGACATTGGTTATTTCGTGATATTTTTACATTAAAGAAGTAACAAAATAACTAACTTTTGCAACTGTACACTCGTTTGCTCGTAGATAGCGTGACAATTCTTGTTCACAAAAATATGACAAACAGCTTCATATCTTTGCTGGTTTGTCAACCATCAGTAAGGGGTTGTGTCTTGTGTGGTAAGGTTTTTTACTTTGTATATTTTAGTACCAATTACAATTGGGTAAAGAAAGCAAAGGCGTGTAGATTTGGTACAATAATTCAGTAGACCGTAAAGTAATTTTCCACAAATTCCTGAAATTTATTGTAGATTTTTTTACTAAAAACTCTTAAGTATATGGGTAGAAACATTAGCTTTTTGAAATCATTTTAGTATTGGTTTTGCATAAACATTTTTTTAGACATTTTTGAAAATTTTATTTAGAAAATTTCGATGTTTGATGAAGAGTATTAGTATTGATGATTAAAATATATTTCAGATTAAGTTAAAATCTAAATTAACATATCATGAGTTACCAAGTTATCACGCCTTTTGTTTCTGTTGGTGACAGATGGCGTCAAAGTACCGTCAGTATAAAGTTCCTGTTTAATTGGAGCTGCAAATCTTCTAAAAGATGAAACGATTTTTGTTCATCTAGAGAGAGTAAGATGCAGTAAAATGCTACGATCTACATTTAAAGATTTCTTGAAAACGGCAGATGCAGAATTAATTTTTTAGAGAATACGGGCTTACTACGGGCTCGTATTTTACCTTAAAGTCACTCGACAACCAGGAACCAAACTCAAAAAGATTAACGTTTCAGAAATAAATTAATTAATATTAATCAGGATGTAAACTATAAAACAGTAACCAAAATTATTTATTTTGATTAAAAAATTTGTATCACCTTGATCGGTACTTCAAAAATTAAAATTTTAAATAAAATAACTATATGCCTAAACGGAGCAGCAGTGATAAAGCAAATAAAATATAGAAACACTAAACTATTTTAAAGACGGTAAAATAACGCAACTACAACTTTGACATTCCGAATAATCATCTTTGTGTCTAAAACTAGGACGACCAGACAGGCAAAAGAAGACACCCTCGGTTTGCCGGTCCTCAGAATTGTAACGACTATTTATGTGTTACAAATATGTCTATTGATGTTAATTGTAATGGTATAAAATTTACTTAGAAGTGGTGAGTACAAATTATATATTCGTGTTCAAGAAAAACTAATTAAGTAATATTGTTGTATCATCCCTCAGGTTGGTATTTAAATAATGAAACACATACACATTTATCAGTCAAATTTAATGCATTTATTAAATTTACGTTAACTGTCATTAATATCAATTCTCTTTGTTCCTTAACATATTATAATCATTGATTAATTTATGACATGATTTCTCTCAATAGACATTTATATACTAAGGTCTCTATATCTCAAGGTTCAATTTAATTTATATCCAAGCATGACTAATACTTATATCATATTACAACATGTTCTATTTCCAAATGGATTCATTTTTAAGATATGAATTTATTCTTAATTGAAGTGATGTAATCATACTACTTCAAGTTTTAATGTTTACAACATGCGTAAGTTCTTTTAGTAGGACAGTTTTATGCGTAGGTTCTTTTAGTAGGACATGTTTTATGCGTAGGTTCTTTTAGTAGGACATGTTTTATGCGTAGGTTCTTTTAGTAGGACAGTGTTATGCGTAGGTTCTTTTAGTAGGACAGACAGGTGTTTTGTAAAATAGTAATTAGTACATTAAAGTTACTGTTGGTACGATATTCCTGTTTATGCGTGTGGACCTGCGGTGATCCCATCTCCAGCTCCTTATATCTGCGTCGTAAGTGTAGATGCGCTTCCCACTCCTTTGCATGAATCCTCACCTTGCTGAATCATATCGTGGTTTACTCTCGTAGTATTTGATTGCTTACACTTTTAGTCACTCCACTTTAACTAACAATATCCGGCACCTTCCGACATTACATTAGTATAAGTACCGTTCACTAGTTTATAGCATTTATTCTCGTTACGTGAGTTATAGTTCGCACATGACTGATTTCGAACACATGATACGATCCTAATTGTTTGTACAAGTTATAAATTAATAAAACTCTAGTTCTTACTGTTTCAATATGAACTATATTACACACATTATTCGTTCATTTGACTTTATGAAAATATAGTATAAGTTTCTGTATCTTCACAACTATTTACACATGTTAATTCTACATAAGTCTTAAGTTAACTCTCTGAATTTGGGAACGTATGATAGAATAAACTTTCAACTTGAAAACTTTATTGTGGCTTAATGACAAGATATTTCGGGATAAAAAATAAAATGGAAATTCTTCTATTGGAATACTATATTATACAATTTTTTTGTGAAGAAAAATCATTATTTCACTCATTAACGGAAATCTGAAAAGGCATATTTTTGCAAGTTTAAATTTTTTTGTAGGTTATATTGCCTTTAAAAAAATGCATGACTAACACAACTCGATAGGAAATTTTCCGGGGAACACGCTGGTATTTTATATTTTTTTATTTGGTAAAGTTATCATCGGAAAAATTGAGGAAAACTTCAGTGACTCGCGCTCCGCTGTTTGCCGGAAGTAAAAAAGTCGGGGAAAATCGGCGAAAATAGGGGGTCCGAAGTCTGGAACTTGGATAAACTTTTAGGTAAACACTAAACCTATCGTTCAAAAAAAATCAGCTCAAAAGATGCTGTTTCTGGAAATTTGCTACTTTTAAGTTAGTCTTACTCGGCTATATGTCCGACGACCAAATCACGCGCGATCCACAAAAGGTTTATAATTACCACTACACTACACTACACAACACAACATTATAATAAAGCAGTACATTTCCACAAATGTTACTATAACTCTGTCGTATCTCCATTCTACACTACGTCGTATGACGTTGTCCGGCCATCCTTTCTTATTCGGATCTAGGTCCCTAGGTAAGTTTCTACTGCTAACTGTTTCAGTACACCGAACATCCAACACTATTCCGGTCTCCTGCCTTTTCGTTTATCTGACGACGGCCACACTAACGTTTGTTTAGAAAGCCTCTCGTCTTTCATTATGAACAGAAAAGTTATTTTCTCCGTCTCGTACTTTCTGCTTATATTGTATCTTCTATGTCTATTCGTTGTTTCTTCATTTTTAATTTTATTTATCCTCGATATTGTCAGCAGTCTTCTAATAGGGTTCATACCCATTATCAAAAAATTTTAAAATTTTGGCAATCCTCCATGCTACTGATCCATAAAGAATACTACTTTTAATCACTATGCTGCAAAAGTAGAACCTGCGCTTTCTTATAAGTTGTCATTCCATAGAATGCCACTCAACCAAGCTTTCGCTATTTTTACCTGTATGAGGTAAACTGGATTTCTCGTTCGTCTGTTCCTGACAGGTCCAAATGTAAGCCGTAAATACTTATTGCATATAGTAATTGCTGTTACTTTTTTTGGCCAATCATTTTACTCCATTCACAGCTGTCAGATTCTTATAATCAATTTCCATCTTCTCAGGCGGTACACTATTATCTCATTACGTTACACGAACACTGTCGATGTTAACTAGCAATTGGCTTTGCACTTGAAAATGGTGGATACCCCGAAATGCCTCGTCCAATAGAAACGACTAACTGGCAAGTGGTTGTGTAAAGTTAAAATAACGAAGACTGTTTATGCAATGTATACCTGGCTGAGTCGTAATAAACATTTTATTTCCTTTTCCATTTTCATTCTCAGAGCTGATAAAAACAACCCATAATATTGTTACGACGCATGGACGCACGGATCGTCATCTTGTACAGTGGAAACAGAATAACTGTATGTGGACACCAGATGAAGTCACTAACTACAACTGTAATTACAAATAAGCAACAGTTACATATAAACAAATACAATCTTATGCAATAATTCAAATTAAAATTTGTCCACCACACAATAATAAATGTCACCGTATTACAGCTGCGCATTAGGTAACACAATTACACTAAATCCGCAAATCACAATAAGTTACTCCGAAACGCACTGCAATGTCGCTGCTCTAAAAAACTGAAGTTGGCTGCTTCTACATCCAGTATTTATACCCCTCTGTGTGACATTGTATTGACTGCATGCCGGAACAACATCTGGAAGTGGCATCTCGAATGATCTAGTACGTACGTAATTCTACCCTGCACATTATACGTGCAAAGCGTCAGTAGCTACATAATATGCCCGCAGCGGAGCGATATTAACAGTACACCTTATTTGTTAAACAGGCACTGACATATTTAAAGACAAAGAACACATAAGACTGAAAACAGTAATAAACAACTAAACGGTAGAACAGGTCAGCACCATCAATTTCTTAGACTGCACACAATTTTTCTGAACTACGAACTAGACAGAAATATTAAGTAGAAATATTTAATCACTAAAAGTCAGGAGCGTATATACGGAGGGACGAACGGGACCGGACCCCCCTACCCAGAGAGACGAAAAAGTTGACGAATTTTGTTAATCTCTTAATTTTTAGGCTGTTGTATTACTTTTTTTCACCCTAATATGCTACTACTAATACAGTAGTAACGCCTTTTTAAATATGCAAACAGGTTTATTACACATCATTAGCGTATACATTTGAAATATGAAATATAGTATAATAACGAGTATTTTTATCGAGTTATTACCGTATACTTTAATGGGACTGATTTCAGCCACTTTAAAGATAGTAATGTTGATTAAATCTTAACTTTTTTTTTGTATGAAGCCGACGCGACTCCAGACCCCCCCCCCCAAGCCAAATTCTAGATACGCCACTACTGAAAGTAGACTACTAGGTGTACGTTTTAAAAAAAAGTAAGCACAAGCAAAGATGAACTTCTATAATGTAGTGTCCATCCATCCCTGCCTCTCTTCATGATAAAGTTGGGCACTAAGTAAAACATATAAAAGAAGAAAGAAGTTCCATAGCGTAGAAATGAAATTCTTAAGATCAGTAGCAAGCTACACTAGAAAAGAAATGAAGTGAAATATTGGAGGTGCTTACTGTAAAAAGATTACGAGCGAATATGAAAGACTATCAACATTAGGGGTTTCATCACGTCAATAAACTGGATCCACAGAGACTACCAAAGACGACAAAAGTAGAATATCAGGCAAAAGGCAAAGAAGTTTGGAAAGGGAAAAACGTTCGCACTCTGGACGCAATGGAGAGATAAAATTGTAGATTTAGAGTTCATCAGCTATACTACATAACACTGTAACGCAGGGGCGAACCTAGGGGGATATAGGGATATATCCCCCCGAAATCCGAAAAAATTAATAAATATTGATGCAAGACTTTTAAACTGGTTGCGTGTTTTTGAAATGTAATTAATTGACTTCCAAGATCTGCCAGTTTAAAAAAATTACTATTTAGGTCATCACCAGTTTAAGTAATCTACGATAATATGCCTTACGAAAAATATGACAGATGTTGAAAGAAATTGTGAAAAATGGGGAGACGTCGACTTAAAAGACAGTAGGAGGACACTATTTTCCACTGGTTACAAGTGACTTGAAACATGATTCATGTGACGGTGTGCTTTACACTAAGCTTGAGCCATGTCAGCTGATTTATTTAATTCTGCAACGAAGGAACTCTTTGCTTTTACCCGCTAGTTGGCTGTAAACCGAAGCCTACGAAAAAGACAAGCCATGGCACGTACGACGATTTTTGAATTCAGGTGACGTTAAGAGTCGAAAAGTTCCAGTGTTATCCTATGTACTCGTGTAATTAACGCGCCTTATTTGACCAAATTTACTTAAATATTTCGTTTTTTTTTTAAATGAAACATGCAATAAACATATTGTAAAACATATATAATTCACATATTTTTTAAAATACCAAGAAGGATAAATAAAACACTTATTTAACAAAGTATATAGTTATATTTACTTCTTCAGTTTTTTACCTTTATTTTTCTATCTTTCCTTTTGAAAAAGGCTAACAATCATTATATTTTTAACAAAATTATTTAACGTTATTTTACATGCAGTAAACCCTTGCTTTCTTAATTTTAACGTTCTCTTTCAAGTATTTATGTTCCACAGAAAGGTATTATTAGGCTTCATAGACAAACTGGAAGCCTATCTGATGTATGTTTTTAATAGATGTTAATGAATTAATAAATTACAGCTATTATTTGCCCATTAGTTTTAATTTGTTGGTACGATGTTCATTATAATACGAGAAAAACATTTCTCTAAGAAAGCGATATGTGATTGGAACCCCCCCACCCGGAATGAAATCCTACGTTCGCCCCTGGCACACATCGGTGTTATATTAGTGCTAGAATAATTTTTTCATAAAAAATACGACATAGGAAAACGATTACAATTGTTAACAAACTATTTTATGACATACACACATAAATTTTAACGAATTCTTTCATCTAACTAAAATTATATGGGATATTCACTACATATCGATGCCAATAATCGCCTAATCCTGGCCTAATCGAAATATCCAGAATAAGTACAGGTATGGTTATTGGAGCAGTACCCATATATTGTTACGACGGTCTACTTGATCGTCGTAGGTACAGTGGAAACAAAATACAAGACACCAATTAAGTCACTAATCACCAGCTTTAATTTTCACACTTTAATAGTTCGTAATTAACAACACAGTCTCTTACAACAAATCAAATAAAAATTGTTCACACACAATAAAATGTCAACTAATATTAAACACAATTGTATTACAATTATACCGCCCGATTATAAAACACAATTCTTCACTAATAACCACTTGAATGCACACAGTAATATCGCCCGATAATAACTCTCGAAACGTACTGTAATTTATCGCAACTATAACTAAAATCTAAGGCCGCTGCCGCTTAGTATTTACACAACGCTCACAGACCAGAAGATTCCAAACTGTGCGCTAACGCCAGTGTGTACGATGTAATTAATTGCGGCCTTGACACAGTCCGCGCGGCTGGCGGCTTCCAGAAAAGTCTCGCGAATGCGTCGAGAGTCACGTACGCCACACGCATTACATTCAGGATCCCTCTGGAACGTTCGACAAACACGTAGATTGTTCTGTGATATCGTAACAATATGTTTAATTACAACACTGGCGTTAGTATCGAAAACATGGCTTATGATTTCATTATTTGTTTACATTCAGTTCTACTGTAGTTATGTACAGAAATTCACAAAATAAAAAATACAGTTATATAATTTGTGTTTTCGTTTAGATAAATACAGTATTTTTCGTTTCATATTTTAAATACAGTATATAATAACACAGTCGAAGCACAAACATTCTTCAATTCTTACATAGTACTATAACTTAGTATAAGGTGCTAGTAAACTATAATACGCAACACTCCTTTGACTCTTTTTGTTTTTCATTTTATTATTTTGTTTTAATCATTAGTAGACTAGAGATTATTAATTTAAAATCATAACAGATCTGCGCCAAAACCGAATTACTATTTTGTTTATGGGCTGTTTTAAGTGGTGAAGATAAAATACAAAATTGTTTCTACTTAAGTTCGTGATAAATTTCACTTCTAATATCTGTCTGGAATTAAATATTTCACTAGAGCCTTAGACTTTATAGAACTGAAAGTTTTGTGATAACAAATGAAACTGCTTTTCTTAGAAATTCGACCGACTTCTTGATTTAAATAAATCAAAAGCGAAATTAAAATGATTGCTTACCGTAAAGCTGTTCGTAGTAGACCTATTTGACACACTTTTGTATTTATCAGTGCGCGCATATATGTTTAATTGAAAACCTAAACTGTACAGCAATGTAGCAAATAACCAAAACAGAAGTCTTCTCAAAACGATACAAAAAAGACAAAAAAGTCTCGTGGTATTTTGCAAGGATTTAGGCCTACGTCTGGTCTTGAACGAACCTAGTTAATGCAAACGGATTCGCGATTCCGCATTAACGTACTTCAGTATAACTGAGTATTGTGAATCACCAGAGTAATACTATCGTATGGTCTTTGCCAATTCCGTCCCAAACGCACCTGAATAACACACGTTTAGCTTATAAAACAGACAATTCATTTGTGATCTCAGAGAAGAGATCTGTTTCAAATTTATTACGACTGTACGTTCTTCGATAATTTATTTTTGATTATTTAATTTACTATTAAGCAACAATACGTTTAATTCTGTTACGTAACTATGGATACAAACTGAAATTTTTTCACTTTATTTTAGAAATTGGCACGGGTCGGTTGGCAGTCATCTTCGCTCTCTGGCTTATGCATTTGTGTTCCGTTTTCAAGTGAGTATCTTATCATTTTTTCTCTTTTCTTTGGTCGTACTGTTTTCTTCCACATTTTTGCTTCTTTTTCTTTGACAACTTGTTTAGGAAGTTCTCGTTATTCATCATTTATCATTTCTCTTTCTATTTTTGGGTAAGATGTTTTATTTTTTTGGATTGATGTTATGTCTTGATTTCTAATTATCTCATTCTCTTGTACACTATTTCAGGTCTCGTACGAATTTCAATTTAGAAGACTGTACTTTGTTTCAGTATCGTGATCGTAAACCTGTCTCACTACTGTATAATATAAGAAGGGCAGCTATCATAAAATTTAATTGTAGTATCTGGTCACACTATGTTCTTAAGGGTAAGAACAGCTGATGCTTTTACGTGCCATTTGTTTCTTATGTTTTATTGTTGATGTATTTTACTTGACCCAATGTCTGGTTCATATTAATTATTTTTAATCCGACCGTTTCTCTGCTTTGAAAGCCATAATCTTCGTTTTATTTGTAAAGATTTTTACGTTGTATTCTTCATATATTTTTATTTTAATACCTGATTAATTATAAATCGCAGTAACCTATGAAGTAATCAACTTGACGACCGAAAAGAGTAATACTTGTCCTGCACTATAGGCACGACGGTGTGTCATAGAAGACCTCCGTAGGCATATTGAAATGTAGAGTTTCTTCTTCTTCATCTTTTCCTGCTACTTCTTCTTTCTTCCTCTTCATCTGCATCATCTTCACGCGGTTTTACAGTCCCTGTGTGTTATGATCTTTATTCCTTCCACCAAGACCTATGACTAGCCATCAGATATGTTATCACTAGTCCCATGTATGTTATCTCGCCAGAGATTTCTAAGTTTCCCTCTACTTCTACTACATATAAATTGTCCTTTATTCAACCTTTCTCGCATTCGACGATTGTTCTTTCTTTACAGTTGTATACCTCAGTCGTATTTTTCGATAGACTACCAAGTTTCTGTCCTTATATATTTGTTGGAGTCAGGACCATCGTTGCTATTTCTGAACACGCTACTACGGCTTGAAGAGTTGTAGAATCGACATGCACGGAGGGAGAGCCAACAGACGCTACGAGGAAGGAAAACCGACTGACTGCACGGAAGAAGAACCTGCCGAGGCTGCGAAGAAGTGTAACCGACTGGCTGCACGGGAAGAGAGCCGACCGACGCTACGAGGAAGGGGAGTTGACCGACGTCGTACGGTGGGGAAGCCGACTGACTGTACGGAAGAAGAACCGGCCGACGCTGCGAAGAAGGGTAACCGACTGGCTGCTCGGGAAGAGAGCCGACCGACGCTACGAGGAAGGAGAGTGACCGACGTCGTACGAAGGGGAAGCCGACTGACTGCACGGAAGAAGAACCGGCCGACGCTGCGAAGAAGTGTAACCGACTGGCTGCACGGAAGAAGATCCGACCGACGCTACACGAAGGGGAGCCGGCCGACTCTACACAGTAGATTAGTATTTATGTATTGCATTTATATATATTGTATTATGTATTGTATTTATGTTTTGTATTCATCAGTTTTTACGTATGACGTACTGCATATGTACGGTATATATACACACTTAAAAAAATGAAGCAGACAAATATATATATGCTTAAAATCGAAAAAATGAGATATATACCTATGTATGCAAGTACACGTACATCTGTTTTTGGGAGTCAAAGGCTGGTAACGGGTACCGAACTGAGGCTTCGGTTAATGCCCACTGATACTGACGAATGAGTCAGAGCTCGAGCTAGCCAGCTCGAGTCAGCTCTGCCAGCAAATCCTACTTCCAACGTCCAAGTTCGTGACTCCCGGGCAATGCTCTCTGTACGCACAGAGAGTAGCTAATGGAAGAGGGTGCAACGCGATTCTACAATATGTAAACCTACAATATTTGGTTACGAGATTATGTAACAAATGAAAATAAAGTAGTTTAAATTTCAAATTTCTTATTGTGCTCTGTGATTTTATGTAATAAAGGCTTTACTGGTTGTAAAATTTCGATCGTCATTTTATTTTATCGTATTTTTGGTTAAAAGTTCTAATATTTTAAAGGACTATTTTTGGTGGCAATACTACTTGACTTCCTGACATAAACTGTCATATCAGGACTCGTGACTGGTTAATTTAAATCAGTGGGCAGACTTCTGTTCACGAATTGTATAAATTATTTAAGGAATTATAATTAGAAAAGTTATGCAAGCTAGATTTTGTGAACCCGGTATGTAAATATCTAACTAATGCAACAGGTAGAATTTATAACATATTATCTTTAGGTATACCAGATACGCAGCCATTGCAAAACTATATTCGGTTTGTAACGTTTATTTCAAAAGCATAGTGCATTATTTGGTTAGAGCTTGCTACAGGATTCGTTCGTATGGTTACCATGGTAAATAATTGTATTCGATTGTTTTTTTTTGTTTTTAAAGAAGCGAACGAGAAAAAAGAAATTGTCGTGTTTAACAGGTAACAAACAGTATACATCTGGTTTACGTTTTGTACTTTAAGTGTTAATGCGCAGTGTTCTTCAGTCTACGGAAAGAAAACGCGAGGGTTGAACAATTCAATTATTTCCAACACACGGTAATTATTATTATTAAACGCTTTTATTTAACTTGCTTTTCGTGTCGGTCTCGGGTGAGTTTTCAAATCGAATTTTCGCATACTTCCTGATGTGCTAGCGACTTGAAATTTTGTATACTCATTTGAATCACGTGACAATATAATATTATGAAAAACATATTTCAAAATTCAATTAACTACGCGATTTATATCGATGTATACAGTTTACGACGCTGTTTACAATTTGCTGTTTATGAAGGGTCGTTTACGAATGGCTGTTTATGAAGGGGCCTTCTACGCTTTAAGCTTACTCATGAAGCTTTGGTGAATTTTGAGAATTATCGAAATTGTCTTCAAGCACTTGCCACTCTGTACGAAGCGGGCAGTTTAGCGCTAGCGGGCAGTCTGCGCGCAGCAACCGTCCAGGGAAGTTTGGTTTGAAAATTTTGAGAACGTTTCAGTTAAATTCAGTGAACCAAATGATGTAAGTGAGAGAAGTGAAACAAATTTTAAAAATTACATTTATTGCTTTTTTCCTCTATTATTATTTTTGTTGTATTGTAGTGTTGTTTAAACACATACACACATCTTCAATGGACTGATACAGTAGCTACAAAATTAACATCGTTAACTTCGAGTCGGATAGTTTTTTGGAATAAAACAAAATAATTGTAATATGTACACGAATGACTTCACCACCACTGATAAGGCAGCAGTCGTCAGCAGACTGTTATCTTTTCAGATCTTGCTGACTCGTTTGTATTGAAATAAACATTCATTCCTTTTCCTGTCTTTTATTTATTGCAATATCAGACAAGCCGGGGTAATGCGAACGGGCAGTTATTTGAATCAACACCGGACGTGACTAATTGCACAACCGATAACGCACACACACACACACACACACACACACACAACTACTCAGCTGCTACTGGAATTTCTGTTTATGTTCTCTTGGTTTTCTGCAGTCAATACATAACGGTGAACGAACCACATATTAATGCCTTTTTAGTACATTGAATATTTTATAAGTTTTAAATAAAAGCGTTTTTAAAAAAAAATTGTTTTACCTCTTTTTTTTACAAGTCTTTATCAGTTTCGTCCTATTTTTGTGATGGTGACTTACATTTATTATTACGTTAGAAGGGACTCACCAATGACACTACATTCCAGTTGACATGTAGAACGACTACGTCCACATTCCGAAATATCTGTTTTCGAAGGAAGAAGTATCGCAACACAATTGTGTAAAGTAAGGTGTGTTTCTGCGTTGATGAATGGAAGCGAGTGTGGGCAACAACAAAAAGGTAAGAAATTAAAATTCGGGTGTCAGAAGAAAATACATTTTTAATATTCAAAGAGATGCGTGAGCCTTGATTGTTTACTGCGTCAGGAAATAAGGAATACTTTAGGTAACTAAAGCATTAATAATAAAACACAGATCTGTAGAGAAAAGGGGCGAAAACCTCTAGAATAATTAATACAAACACGAGTTGCTAAATAAATATGGAGTTTTATAAACCCTCTACTCGGACATCGTAATATTTTTACAATTCGCTTTCCCTAGAATCGGCCTCAGAAGTTGTGAGTTGCGATTGAAACACTCTGTTGAAAGATCGAACCTAGGACTTTTAAAGAACGGATTATTCGTTAAGGAGAAGATACTTTGAAAGACCACGGAAAATATACAAATGATACAAAATCTGGTGAAACAAACGATAATTTTGTGAAACGCGAGTTACAGCAGACAATAATTAAGAAGAATATAATTATTTTGTAATAATTGTGACTTGGCTACAAGATTCATAAGATTAACTACATAAAACGCGTGTACTATTTGTTTTCACAGTGACAATAAACGTAACAATGGGCTTTTCAAAACGAATTCCGTATTCCTGGTGAGATTATGAAACAAAACATTTCAGTAACAACGTTCGTGTATGTAAATGCAAATTGCAAAGTACAACAGACAATTGTTTGCCATGTTCTGCCCTCTTGCACCCAAAAGAAACATGATTAGCTCATTTAGTTTCAGAGTATAAAATTATAAATTCAAATTTACCAAATGTGCTGTAATAAAATGTTACAGCGCAAGAGCTGACAAACCCCGTTTTTATTTAGTGTGTAAACCATTTTGCTACAGTTAACTTCTTCCATTGCAGTAAAATTTCAAGAGTCTGTTACCACATTTTGCAGGAAACAAAAGATTTTCTATTACACTATTATTTATTTAATACTTCAAATTCATAACTCATTCTATCAGTCTTGTATATTTTATTTCTTTACGTAATTCTCAAGCCTATATATCCTTATACGTTTAAAGAATGGAAGACGTCTTACAATGTCTTATACTTGACACGTTTCAGGAGTGGTTGTGAATAGTCTCATAACGATCATTGTCTTCTGGTTAGGCTCGTTGTTCACGTTATTTGAATATGTTCTGTACTTTTAAATTGGCTTTCTTCTATTTTTACTGTTTACTGCTTTTAACATTTAGTTTTTCAGTAAGTTACATGTTTCTGCTTTATGCATTTCTGGTTTACCATCGCTTTTCTTGAAACCTAAGTTCTGTAGGTTCCACTTTACTGTTTCGTATCATTTTTCTCTCAACTCTTGGATACGTTATTAAATATTTGAACTCATTAGGAAATGCTTTTATCTACCGTGAATCACTGCCATCTGATTTACCAGAACGCAATTTTATTAAAAATCCTGTCACTATTTTATTTAGTTATCTAGTATCCTCATTACAATCACTGTCTATTTCTGCGTTTCTCTGTGATGTATAATAATTTTACCACAAGCCTGTGCCATCCGTCATGCAACCCAGACCATCTCGCGGCCGAGTTCATACTTATATATTTTATCAATTTATCAATTTCACATAAGCCATATTGCACGAGTCGGTTTATTACTTTCTGCTGTTACTAATGAGACTATAATGTAAACCCTAGTAAACAAACAGAATCTAAAATTGAAGGTGGTTGACAAGTAGATTTCTTTAATTTAGTCTCTGTTGATACTCGTCTATATTGTATATTGATTAACTTCATAACATGGAAGATATGTTGTAATAAGAATAATGGTTCCGCAGGGTATTACAGTCAATGTGACTATCGATTCCTATGCTGTTACACCGGACTGAGATCACAATCCACGCCATTCTTGAAATAGTTTTATCCCTACTACTACTCAGTTACGGTCTGATGTAGCTAATGGTGCACTGAACAATTCAAGCATCCGCCAGTCGGGTACGCTGTTAAGTGAACCAGAAAAACTATGTGATGATTGTGTACCTGTACTTCTTTACCTTGTACTACTTGTTGACAGTGGTGATTAACTTTTAACGTGATTCGCTTAGTTGGATTTCAGGAACTAAATGCTACGATAGCATAGTATTTTATGCTACAGTATGAGTGTCGTTACAGATTTAATTTTCTACTCATTCTGCATTTCCTTCAGCTTTAATTGTTCCGTTAAAGTAGAATGAATATACATAGGTATCTTCAATTTAAGTATATTCTTCGAGTTTTATTATTAGAACAGCTTTTTCTCGAAATTATGTTTCAGATTAGGAATTCGGAAATTTTCTAAATACGAATAGAATCAAGACAAAAATCTTTTTGTGTAGAACTGATAGCTTCATCAAGCGACCGATGATTCGAAGTTGTTAATTAATTTCGCGAATGAACCCCTTAACCATGCAAGTATCTGCTCGTCGCAATCTTTATTAAATAATCAGAAACTGACTCTGTGTGTGTGTGTGTGTGTGTGTGTGTGTGTGTGTGCGTGTGTGTGCGCGCGCGCGCTCGTCTAAATGTAATTACCATTCTTTTTGTGTACGACTTGCTCTTCTGTCATTTATCATTCATTCAGAGTCCTCCTAATGCTGCCACTCTCCAAGTTCTCAGTGCCCTCCTTTTTAGTTCTTTTTGATGGTTTCTTATCTTTAGTAATCCTCCACCTATCATTTGTCGGGGGTGCCCATATCGCATTAACTGGCGTTGCTCAATATTCTGTGTTATAGTTGCCTTAAGCCCGCGATATCTTTATTACTTGTATTTCATATCTTCCCCAATCCTGTCTCCTAGCTTATCTTCTTAAGACTTTCATTTCTACACTTTCTGTTACTTTCGTCTTATCCAATCTGTTCAATCCTCAAGCTTCAGATCCATAAATGACTGTACTCCTCACTACAGTAGGGTGCGCAGTCAGGTTGTCAGAATCCGACAGTTGGGGCCGACCAGCGAGGGTCTCAGTGGCAGTTATTTCTACAGTAAATGATTGCGACTTACTGTATGAGGTCATTTGTAATTGGTGACTTGTATTATTTAGTGCGACACTGTTAAGTAAGTAATACTTGAAGTGTGTTAGGTTAATGTGTGTTATATAATTGTAAGCTGGAATCATTTTTTCTATACGAGTCTTTATTTGCTTTAAAACTGCAATTAGAGTTTTAAATAGAAATTTCATCTGCTGACAATTATTCTGTTATTACTGTTTAAACATGACAATCCGGGCGACCGTCCAATCAATATAAACTACTACATTATTTCGTTTACCCTGTCAGCATTTTGCTGTTTAACATTATTGCGCTTAGTAGCGTCCGAGAAAAAATTATTTTACACCACGATACGACTTTAGCTGTAAATTTTCACAATTTGTATTGCGACGTAATCATTGTCGTATTCGTAAAAACGGAGAACATTACTGTTAGAAGTAAGTGGTTAATTGTTAGTTAATTTTATGTCGTTTAAATATGGATATATAAGGCAATTTTCTCCCTATGTTACTACATGGAACTGGACCTAACCCGCTTACAAGCATAAAATCATACTACAGATAGGTAAAGTAAGATTTGCAGGTAGAAGAACAGGAGAGACCGAACTAGGAACACGACCATCAGGAAACGATTTCAGGAAGAATACGTTATAGAGATGAAAGTACTGCATTAGTTAGGTCGTACAACAAGGATGGGTAATGACACCGTTTGGTGAAACGGAAACTAATCACGAAATCGTGTCCAAGAAAGAGAAGAAGGAAATGAAGGTTACAATAGATGAAATGTACGAACAAGAGAGAAGATTACTGAAACTGACACCATTCTCTGTAAGCAGAATTGAGTTTAGAAAATGACTAAACGATATCGACGCTCTAGGGTAAAATAGGAAATAAGGACAAAAAATTATACCATTCGATTACTTAAGAATGACAAAAATCTGTGAAAGAATATTTGTATGATTTATTTCGAAAGAAACAATTGTCGAAGTTTCTGAGTAACTAGTAGGCTATGTACCATTTTTGCAGTGATTTTAAATATTTACCATCTCATGTGTTGATTATATTGATTTGTCCATAATAACAGTGTCATTACTGCCACTGTGTGTGGGGGGGGATGCGAGCACTCGCACGCGTGCACCTCTGATTCGAGTGAGAAAGGGAGAGAGGAAAAGAGAGAGAGTGAGTGAGTGAGATGGTACCAGAAGTAAGGCTGTAGTACAGTAGTATTAAACGTAACGAAATTGATTTTTAAATTAATACCGGTATATTAGTAACAATACATAAAACACAAAATAGCAAAAGAAATCACATTTCAGAGACCATTATTTTAGGCCTACGTGCAGATGAAATTGCGTAACACAATATTGAAACCTGGTTGTGTTGCTCGGCCTGGCAGCCTGGTTGCGTAGGAAGGAATTCACGGTTACGAGAAGATTAAATTACTAAAATCTTATTTCCAAAATTAGACCGTTAATTCAAATTCAATTATACATAAAAATTTCACAAAAATGATGGGATGAAAAGGGATTAATAACTACCACGTCTATCATGGCGATGAAGTAATAAAACAGCATCACGGCGAATTCCGTTAGAATGTGTAATATGATCTAAATGCAATACATTACCGAATGGGTCGATCTGATCGATACTCGCTCAATCATACTTTTGTTTAACAGTTTTACCAAGTGAATACGTCATTGTAAGCAACGACAAGAAGTGGGTTGCGTCACTGATGGACGTAGAAATAATTACACAATTTCAGTACGGAATGATAAACATAAGTAAACCAAGATGGACAGGTAACACGTCGTCGTAATCTATTTCCGTTTTACGTCATTTGACCTGTTCCTCTTTACCAGTGTTTCAACAATGGACGTCCCACTCTTGAGTGTCTCTCGGGTTTGTAGCGACAAACGATACAAACGACTCTCGAGTTGTCGCTCAGTATTTCCAGTTCGTCTTGAATTTTCATTCTTACTTCTGTAGCTGTTCCGAATTCACCTCGCTCCTTACGGTTGTGTTTCGTATATTATCCACTTTTTATTATCCTATAATCTTCTGATAAATCTGATTTCTCATTTTAGAAGTCTTTGTTCTTCTGGTTATGTTGATGGCAAATCTCACTTCCTCATAACATTACTTATAAACTATTAATGAAGAAATTTGTGTTAGTGGTTGAAATCACAATCAGAATGATCACAGTTGCACACCACTATATAAAAATTATCCCGATTAGCGCTTTCAAGCCTCACAGCCCATCGTCAGATCGGAATAGGCAGAAATTATTTTAAAACAAACCCTTCACCCGTCTCCTACACCCTGCTCACACACAACAAGCTATAATATAATGACCCTTCCCCACCCCCTAAACCCTTTCCCACACCATCTGTACAGTTACATATTTTTCTAGCAAATTCCTTGTGTTTCAGTGTTGTGTGTGTGTGTGTGTGTGTGTGTGCATCCTTTTAAACTTACCCTACTTCCTCTCCACACACGTGGGTCAGTCACACACCCTTATTTTAAACCATCCAATTAGTACTATGCAATATAATTCTTAATCTTATCTATCTGTCCTCTATCATTTACTTCTTAATCATGTTATAAAATATTTCTTCATTATCAAATTTAATTTTAATATTAATTAAATTGTCTAACCCTTTTTCTCTTTCTTTTAATATTTCTAACTCCTCTCTAAGCTTCCTTTCAACTGTGTTATTTACTACTTTTACAATTTCGTATTCTTCCAAAGGATTAACAAACTTATGGTTGTCTTCTATGAAATGTCTTGCATATAACGAATTGGTTGTTCTATTACCTTCTCCACGTTTGTGGTCAGACAACCTGCATACGAATTTTCGTCCTGTCTCACCTAGGTACACTTTATTGCAGTCTTTACATTTTAATTTATAAATTCCGCTTTTCTGTAATACTGGAATTTTTTCTATATTCTTATTCCTTATCTTATCAAATACCGTTACACATTTTTTAATAGCTATATCTACTCCATATTTATTAAAACATTTTATAATTTTTCTAGTATGTGAACCTATGTATGTCAATGACCCTGCATAATTCTTTTGTTCTGGTTCTATTTTAGCTTTTTGTATGTTAACCCTTTTCATAACTTTATCCACTATGTTGGTGTTATAATTATTATTCCTTACAATTCCCTTTATCGTTTTTAACTCCCTATCTTTTGATTCGGTCTCTTTTAAAAACTTCTGAGCTCTGTAACAAAATGTATTGATTGCCGCCATTTTATATCTATATGGGTGGTAAGACTCTATTGGTATAATTATATCAGAATACGACTCTTTCCTAAATATCCCAAACTGTAGTTTCTCATTATCCTTAATTTCTATGTTCAAATCTAAGTAATTTATTTTCTTACCTCCTATCTCTTCTTTAAATTGTAAGTTTTTATCCTTATTATTTACCTCATTTATAAACTCATGCACTTCTTCTAAGCTTCCTTCCCAAATTACTAATACATCATCAGTAAATGATAGAGGACAGATAGATAAGATTAAGAATTATATTGCATAGTACTAATTGGATGGTTTAAAATAAGGGTGTGTGACTGACCCACGTGTGTGCAGAGGAATTAGGGTAAGTTTAAAAGGATGCGCACACACACACACACACACACACACACACGCACACGCACACGCACACACACAACACTGAAACACAAGGAATTTGCTAGAAAAATATGTAACTGTACAGATGGTGTGGGACAGGGTTTAGGGGGTGGGGAAGGGTTAATTATATTATAGCTTGTTGTGTGTGAGCAGGGTTGGGGAGAGGGGTGAAGGGTTTGTTTTAAAATAATTTCTGCCTATTCCGATCTGACGATGGGCTGTGAGGCTTGAAAGCGCTAATCGGGATAATTTTTATATAGTGGTGTGCAACTGTGATCATTCTGATTATAAACTATTATATAAGTGTATTCTTGTCGCAAATAGAGCATTATTTTGACAAAAGTTAATCATTCAAGCGACGAGAAATGCAAGAGATGATATTTTAAAGGTAAGAAAGAAGTATATAATTACACATTATATATAAAGAAATTACGATAGTTATAAAAGTTTCCGAGAGAACTAAGGTCGTTTTTAAGTCATAATGACTTGGATTACGAGCCAAAACAATACCCTATATACACCTGTACATCAAATTATTTCTTCTTCTTCTTCTTCTTCTTCTTCTTCTTCTTCTTCTTCTTCTTCTTCTTCTGCTTTTCTTCTTCTTTTTCTTTCTTCTTTGGCCGATTTCTCATCGGGTTGCCATTATTTCTTGTTCCTCTGAATCTATAGAATAAGATTTGTTTTAGCAAGCGTTCATCATCCAATTTTCTCCACATTTATTAAGTTTTGTATTAAAATTATAAATTCCAAAGCTCGTCTGTATTGTGTCATTTTCAAGTTTATGTCTTCTTGTTAGCCCCCAGACTAACCTTAAAAACCTTATCTTATCCGTCTCGATTCTTCTAAAAATTCTAGTATTTCTAATATGTAGGGTTCAGGTTTTGCTTCCATATACTTCACGGGCCACAGCGTTTTCTTCTTCTTTTCTAAATACAACCCTAAGGCGTCTATTATCGGTTGAAGGTTTCTTTTAATCTTTAATTTGGTCAGCGACTCTACTGTTGCCTCCCGTTTTCTTGTATTTGCAAATTGGCATTATTATCTTATCCTCTATTCCAATCAACATGTGCATTTCATTATATATTCTCTTTAATGTCCAATTTTTACCTTGTCGGCTTTTTGTATTTCTCTGATATCCTCGTTTCTTTTCCAACCCCTACTTTATTCTGGCTTATTCATTGCCCTTTCATATTTGTCTTTAGCTTCTTGCTTTTTATTTCTGTTACCTCTGTTGCTTTCGTCGCTTCACTCCTCGTCCAGCATACGAAATTAATGGCTTCGTTATCACCGACACATATTTTAACTTTTATAGCTTAGGCGTTCTTTGTCCCCAGTGTAGTTTTTCAAACTTTTGGTATTTAACCTCTTTATGATTGCTCCATTACTCGTCAGTACAACACATGGATATTTCTTTTGTATGATTTGTTCTATGATGCTATTTTTTATTCTTAGCTTGCACCATACCACATACACGGATATTGTCTTGTACTTAGATTTTTGAGTGGATTATGTCAAGGCACGTACTTACGCACGATCTACGAAACTAATTACGACATTTCTAACACTACCCATTTTCAGATATTAAAACTGCAACATCTGCAGTTTACATATATTTTTTACAGTTAACATTCATTTTTTAATATCTCGTTTGATAATTTTGCTTCTATCAAAATCGGTAATTACGTTGTCCGTAACAAAATTAAGAATTAGTGGCCTAAAGGAATCGACATGTATTGTGTCCTTTCTAATCGAAATACCGGTTGCGTACCTCGTACAGCGTTTTATCTTTACCTGGCAATCATTACAGACATCTATAATTATTTTATTATTCTATAAGGTATTCGTTTTCCATGAAGTAACTAGCTTGCAACTTCAAAATAATTTTTGCTCATATATAGCACAAAAAAGCTAGGAAATTTAATTCCACCAATGCTCCTGTTATTTGTCTGATAAAAACTGTTGCACTTGTCTACTTCAAAAACCTTATTGTTAATCTCTACCATTGCTGCTTTAGTTAATTAGTGACAACATAAATTATTGTACACGACGTTTGCCTTTCTCTATGAAATAGCATTACTCTTAAGTCTTTGACAGTTTGCCGCTGTGTACGAAGCAATAGTCATTAAATAAAATTGTATACATGTTTTCCTGGATACTATGTTTTGTTTCATCACATTTCGTATGAAATTACAGTTTTATAAGTTAAAAATCTAATTATCTAAACAACATAGCAATTAGTTTGTAGTCAAACAATTTTTAGTTTTGTTGTACAATTTGTATTCAGACATACGACGATGTTGTTGAAATGTGTTTCTAGTTGTTGTGTTATTCATGTTGTCATTAAAAACACAAAGTTGGTTTGGGGAAGCCAAGTTCGTTACGTTTACTACCGCTGGGCCACCGACTCTCATTTACTCTTCCTGCCACTTTTCCGCACGAATAAAACACACACACACACACACTCTCTCTCTCTCTCTCTCTCTCTCTCTCTCTCTCTCTCCTCTCTCTTTAGTAAAGAGATATAAATAATAAGATATAAGTATCTCGTAATGAGGTATAAGTACGACATTTATCAACACGATTCGGGTACCATTCAGACACTGGCTCACTGGCTCATGCGTCGCAGAGAAGTCTTTGTCTACGTTCTGTAAGTCAACATAAGGTCAGTTAGTTATCGGATAGTTTTGGAGCAATTATTTTGTTGCAATTAGTCTTCATCAGGAGCGGATCCAGCAAGCAATTTTGGCGAGCCGGAAGAGCTGATTTTTGAGGTGGGGGGGAGTATAAAAGTGGGACCCTTCTTTAATGATCTAAAGTATAAATGATGGGAATGAGTGAGGATACAAATGCATTGTTACTATGACCACAACAAGCTTATTAACGTACAAGTAGAAAATCATTTCTGTGTTTGTCAGTTCATTGTCCTTTTAATAATACAAATTTTAATATAGTTTAAAATACAAAATACTTATTTAATTGATATCTTAACCAAAAATAAACACACCAGTAAGCTACAGTTACAATTTAAAGTAAAACTATGAACCTACAAAACGTAATATGTATTTTGTATCGCATTCACAATTACAAAATCATTCTACAATCACAAGGCAACGAAAAAACTATCGTCTGATGTGACCATTGGGTGGGGGGAATTTTCCACATCACCCCGGGGATCCACACCTGGTCTTTGTCATTGCTATCAACTAACATGTGTGTGACAGAGTAAGAGGGGGAGAGAATGTTAAATGTTTTGCATATTATACACAGGCGAGCGCGCGGAGTAAATAAACAATAGTTGTCACAGGTTGACAGGTTAAACAGCTGAACCAACCTATTATGTTGTCAAGATTAACCCTACTAGACTTTAAAGCCGTTGAGTAAGCGACGTTTGATATTTGTGGTGGGAGTAAAAGTGTGTATAAGAATCTCCGCCAATCGCGTTACAGAAATTCTATAAAACGACTCACAGACCTGTAACAATCCCTGTGTTGCCACCTTCTTACACAAACACGTAGTCAGACAAGCACGGATTTGCACCGTGCAGCGCTCGGTAAATGTAAACCCTCCCGTGTACAGTTGGCAACGTCGCAGCGAAATGCCAAAGTTAGACCTACAGTATATCACACTAACATCACGAGACTACTAACGTATTAACGTAACGTAACGTACGTAATTTAAGTCTAATTTATATGTGACATACATTTGGACAGGCCTATTGAGCCTGTGAGAAACTATAATTAGGATATTAAGATCTGGAGTTCTAGTCCAGCAACACTATATTTGTAAATCTTCTATGTCTGCAGTTCTATAATTATTGGGACATGAAATACTTACCAGTTTAAGAAAAAGATAAGAAACTTTATTTACTTTGTTGATTTAGAAAACGAATTCGAAAATGTTAATTGAAGCACAATGATTACTATCCTATAGAAGTAGAAATTAAATATAGCCCTACAACTAAATTAATACTAGTAATTACCTAACTACTCTCTGCCTTGTGACCTCGTTGAAAATCGTTTACAACGACAACTTCAAAGATAAATCTTCAGCATCAGGTCGTAAATAAAAACATCAATCCTCCGTGAGAAGCCATCAAAAAATTTTTTTCAACAACACATTTGTGGTTATTAGGTTAAAAACATTATTATATTATGATTTTACAATTGTAAAATAATTTTAAAATATTCTATACTTCTCTATATTTACCAAGCTCTCGGTAAATAATATTTTACAATATGGTTTTAATTTAACATCCATTTTCACTTGATTGATTTGTTTACCATTAACGTGTGTTTGTAATATTTTGTAAATTCTCTTATTTGTAGTTTGTAATTTTCTACAGTTTTTGTACAGAATTCTCTAAATTAGTGATGGTGGTTTTAATACCTGTAGCGAGTGAAACATGATAAAAATAATTTTAATAATATACATAATTGAACATTCCTACAATCTGTATTCAGTTATAATATGTTTTACTATGTTATATGTAGATATACGTATATGTAGAAAATGTTTTCTGTACCAATTCTAATACTATAATTGTTGATTACTGCTTTTATAATTAATTACAAATACCATTAAGGAACTTTTACATTATGAGTAATTTAAATTGTAATATTGAATAAATTATGTTCTCGGGTATTATAATTTTCTAGACGAAGGCTACTTAAGCACAACAATATGTAATAATGCAATTATTTTGCATATTTATATTTATTTATTTATTTATATTTATTTATATATATTGCAACAGTACAACCATTAACGGTACTGTGCATTGCCAAAATAATTTAGAGAAATAATAAAAATAAATAAATATGAATTAATAAATTCAGGGTCTACCAACCATTCGATTAAGCGAGTGGCATTAGTTGAAGAGAAAAAGTCAATAAGTCTGGTCAAGAGGAACCCTCCCTGTTGCAAGCGGAAATGGAGGAAGAACTAGCACTGCAAATAAGTATAACGACAAAAGAAGTGATTGGAAAGCCAACTATGGGTGTCGAGACAAAACTCTTGCTTGTTCCTGAGCTGATAGAAGCGCCCGAGGGTAAAGTGGCTGAAGATGAGGTTACGCAAGAGGTTGTTGACGAGAACCAAACAATCTTGGATCAGCCAGTGGTATTTAGGTCATCAGTACATGACGCAACTGGAGTGATTCCAGCGAAACTAGTGGTTGCGCGAAAGACTCGCATTCCTGGGAACGTGATGTTCGGATCACACGAGACTGAATTCGAAGAACGGGAAAATTATCCTTCGCAAGGATGTCCACTTAGATCGCCTGGTCGAGTATTACTTCGGAGACGGTTTGCCAGTTCGGGACGAACAGGCTTCAGGAGGAGGCAGTGTTACGACGTCACAGAACAATCTACGTGTTTATCGAACGTTCCAGAGACATCCAGAATGTAAGCGTGTGGTGTACGTGCTACGGTACTAGACGCATTTTGCGAGAATCTTCTCGACTGTGCCGGGCTTCGCGGGGCGCTCGGCCTGTGTCAAGGCTGTAGTTAATTACGTTGTTCATACGCACGCTACGTCGCAATTAGGAATCGTCTAGATATTCGACTAGCTATAAATACCGGTACTCAAACGACGTTCAGTTTAGTATGAGGCGAATTTTTGACTGTGCGGTTCGAAAGTATTATAGCGATATATTTACAGAGCGGTTCCAGTTATTACTGTGTACGTTCAAGTAGTTATTAGTGAAGTGTTGCATTTTATAATCAGAGGGTATAATTGTAAAACAATTGAGTTTTAATATTAGTGGACATTTTATTGCGTGTGAACAATTTTCATTTGATTTGTTGTAGACACTGTGTTGTTAATTACGAACTGTTTTACTGTAACAATTAAAGGTGTGATAGTGACTTGATTGGTGTCTTGTACTTATTTTGTTTCCACTGTACCTATGACGATCGAGTAGACCGTCGTAACAATATTATTTATTTATATATATTTTGTTCCGAATACCAATTTAAGGATATAATTTTTAAACTTTCTTCGAGTTTTTAGCCAACACGCAATTTCTGTTTGTTTAATTTCTTGTTGTATTCTTCTTAATTCTGTTAGTTACATCGCTCCTTTTCGGTAAAAATTATTTATTGTTTTCCTCTTTCTCTTGTTGTGTTCTCATGTTTGTCTTTGTAAGTTAGTTCGCAGCTTTTTTATCATTCTTCGGATCACTTACCACTTTTTAAACTCATAAAAAATTGCAGAATTCCACTGTAGTTAACAGACAGGATTTAGGTTATTTTAACTCAATGGGAGTTTGGTTCTTATTCATAATGCTTCACTCTATTATAATGCGAACAATGCTTTTTATTTTTTAAACTTTGGATTGATGTCCCAAGGAAAATTAAACCACGCTAAACATGAATTCCATAAGGCAAAAATTTGTTCACATCAAATAATACGTTAGGAGAAGGGGGAAGAAAAAATGCTGGCTACCAAAATTGCCGTACTACCGTATTGTGGAGATAGCTTGTAGTAGAAAGATTATGAATGATATTGTTTTATGAAAAGTTCAAGAGAATGACAACTTGCTAAATTGTTTGAAGCGGATAAGAACTCAGATAATTAAACTTGTGCTATGTCATAGTAAATTTATGGAAAGAAAATATTTGAAAATATTTTAAATTACTTAAGTAATCGAAGAGAAAATAGAAGGGGAAACTAGCAAAGAAAGTATTTCAGATTACATGGCTGAAAAAGTAAAGAGTTGAACTGCAACTCGTACTGTTCAGTAAAAATGAGTGCTGAAATTCGAGAAGCGTGGAAAGTAAGTGCCAACTAGTTTGCTGGTTATGGAAAGAAAGAAATTTCCTACGACTAATAGTTTCCAGCAGTATATTTGAATAGTTTCTTACGGTTGTGACAAAAAAATTCGTTTCATTCACAGCTATACCGACATGATCATCATCTCGT
The DNA here is from genome assembly GCA_034769895.1 of Magicicada septendecula. NCBI lineage: Eukaryota > Metazoa > Arthropoda > Insecta > Hemiptera > Cicadidae > Magicicada > Magicicada septendecula. The sequence goes on along the minus strand of CM068367.1, from coordinate 476,024,144 downwards.
TTGTTCACCTTATAAAACAGTATATCTGTCATCTTACTGTACTCTGTTTTCTAACGTTTTCTATTTTGTATTACTTTCACTTTTGTTTGAGTTACAATGGGCATTCTACGCAGTCATCAACTCGCCAATGGTTATTCTCTCTGAAGACAGTTTCAGCTGAACTGTTGCTTCCACGTAATTTGTTTCTGCATTGTGCATGCAAAGTCTCTGTAATTCTTCTCCATCATCAAACCTGACAGTTTGACAGTATACTACATCTTTTTCCGTCTCTGTATCACTTTCCTTCTATTATTAATTTGTGTAAGACGTCCTTTCTCAAAAATTTACTAGTACAGTTTGTTTCTAATATATTCAATCAATTTTTCCTCTTTTTCATTCCTTCTGCATTAAGGTTACAGTATTTTTTACCAATGATACCTTCCTTAATTTGTCTTCGTCTCTCTTGCCTGTTCGTTTAATGTTTTCGTCAACCTATCGTCCACCGTTCTACTTATAGAGCTCTCCGCACCACCCCAGCTACAATACGGTCTACATTTTAAAGCCTCCGTATTACTTGTCTACGAATTTCTACTTGTCATTTATCTTCCTTAACACCGCTTAATTTGTTATCTTTACTCCTTCATTAACATTGTTCATTCTTCGTCACAACCACAACAGTTTTACAAATGTTTCCTTTAGTTGTTTTGCCTGGCCATGTCTGATAGCATCAAACAAGTCCGGCTATTGTTAGTGTTTTTTAATGCATTTACTATAAAGTTTAGGATAGACTAAATTAATAGGTACCCTGTCGTACGGAGATGGAATTTGTTTCCGTACTTATTGCAACGTTCTCTAACCTCGTTTATCGACAATCAACAACTTCTGCCAGAGCGCGTGCGCGTGAATGTTGTGTATAATTATATTTACACACACACAAATGAACATACAAGGATTCAAATAATAACATTTTACGTATATTAATAGTAGGCCTATGTTTAAATACATGACTCTTAAGATGTTGCAGAATTCTGAGAATAACTTTCTGACCAGACTGTATCCAATTGTATTTTTTACGAGACAACAAAAAATTTAATAAGAAAATGCAAAAGTATTCCGACGGTGGAAAATGGTATTCCTTAGCCAGATAAAACGTACTTAGCGTGGAATGACGTAATCTACTTTCGCTACTTTCGTAACAAATGCGGCCGTACTGTTCGTTCGTTCCCGTTCCTATTTTGAAGTCAATCCAACATGCTTATAACATTAATTTTACTATTAGCCGTCTACTTTTTATCTGATATAACTGTGATAGATTAATTTTTTTTATTGTATTATCTTCTGAGGTGTGCATTTCTCGTCTGCCGACGTGTTCGTCTAATAATGTCCGCCAATGTACCAATATTGTCTTACGCGTTTTTATCTCTAAAGATACACCTAACAACAACTATATATATATATATATATATATATATATATATATATATATACACACATATATATGCTACACATAGATGACATAACCATTGCATGACAGAAAGAACAACACGAAGATATTGAAATAAACAATACCACATCTTAAAGGCGATACATTTTCCACACGATTTTACAGTAATTGAAACTAATTAAGGCAAAGTGCAAAAATTTAACAAACACGTTAGATTAAAATTGGCAAAAAAACATCTATAGAAATGTGAGCTTAGAAAATTATAATTATGGCCTATTAGGAAAAAAAACCAATACACTCAAAAATAACTAGCTACGGATTTCCTGTAGAGCACGTATCACATTATGGCGTTTAAAATCGAACGTCAGCTTTCTTGAAGGATACATATATAGAAAGAAAACTTATAAGATCTAAGTAGGCCTATATAGAAGACATGACAAACGGAATACAAGCTTGTAAAACATTTAAAGAGACAATTCCATGTTTATGCCACATTTGATGTACTTACGGCAGTAGTCCAGGAAGGTCGAGGAACTTCTGGATCCGTAGAGCCTATCTGCTCAGTTGCAGGTCTTGAAGAAACGCTCGAGTGGCAGGGTTTTCGCCACTGGAGATCCTGGTTGTACACCGGGCAGGACTGGTAGTTGGTGGGGAGATTCTGAATCGAAGGCATTGCATTGTTGGTGCGGGGTGTCTTTGCACCCGTGGCATGATTGCAGCATCTGGGTCGAGCCCAATGGCTGCCAGATGATATGCATAGTGCTGGTTCAGTAGACCTGTCCCTAAAACTCAAATTGACAACCGCCAACACGATCATTCGCTAGATGGCGGGGGAAGAAGACTTTAGTGTATGGCACTACTGCTAGAACCGATTCAGACGACAGATGTCTGTCTCAAGCCCAGTTAGCAGACGACTTGAAGCGTCGGTCGCTCTCCGCGATTCAGAGAGCATCCGTGCCGGTCACAGAGGTAACAGCAGCAAGCAGCGCGGTCGGCGCGCAAGGAAGACAGAAAGGACAGCTTTCAATGATTAACTCTGAGGCTGGGACAAGATGTTCCATTTTGTCGAGGATTTCTTTATAGCGGGTCATCAGGAATCGCCCAGAAACCAAAGGACGACCCTGCTTAGATCGTGCTGCTACAAAAGTTTATACAAGTGGGCCTTCTTAGGCAAAATACATCTTTTTTGTGCACGATGTGTACACCTAGATCGTCGGCTCGCCTGGTGTATCTACGCTCAGACAGTTCATTAGCGAGCCTACTGTTTAGACTCTTTTCAGCTCGGCTATGACAAGGAAATTGGGCAAAATGATCGTCGGCACTTATCTCCTCTTGGTCTTTACTTACGCTGTCCCGGCCTGGTGATACTTTGCCGTCAAGCATAAAAAGAAGTTTCAAAGCGACAGGGGGTCTTCGGGGATAGCGGTCAAAGTCCGCCGTCGATTCTCTTCCCGCCTTCTGACGGACTTGGCGTCCGCTTCTTGGACATCTTGCAAACAAATTATTTTGCACGTGCGGCAAGGTTCCCGGATAATCCTCTTACAACCAGGCTGAGCCAGTACCGTATACGTCTAGATGATTCGTGGAAACGGTCCTCGGTGTATACTGTGCTAGTGTAGGCACATACAGCCGATACTAGGCCTGCTAAAGAGAAAAACTGCCCTACTTGGGCAGGGCAATGAGGCAGGAGCCCCAGAAGGCAGCTCGGCGCTCAGATTGCATGTGGTACGTCTCTGCACGCACAACCACACAGCCCAGAGTCACAGGCAAACTACATAGCCTCTGCCTCATCCCTGGGATGAATTAGCGGACACCGTGCTAATCTTAGACACTGATGATAGGCTCCGGTAGTGGGGCCGAAACGTTTGTCAACAGCAACAACTGTGGACCATAGCCTAACAGCCCGGCTAATAATAGCAATTGCAGTAATGTTGAAGCCGGAAGGAAATGAAAGCTTAAGAACTTGAATATTGCGTAGAGTTTCTAGGTTGCTTGAAATTAAAATTAATTTTAATAATTTCAGAAAGACGTGATCTTGTCAACTGTATCTGAACCGAGAAGGATTTAGTGGCATGTGTCTTCACCCGTATTAAGGAGCTTTACTGTTTTTGAGGTAACGGCTGGCGTGATGGCGTGTTTAATACTGAGCAGAGCCAGGGCTGCGCTTATACACCTTATTACAACGGAACACTTTTGAACGTTTTGCTCATTGCCCGTTTCCTCGTTTATACTGGTACCCGTGTATCGTCATAAGTTGGACAAAAAATAAAAACCTTAAGGTACAATTCCATATAAAAAACGATGTACCCATGCACTGTCAAAATATTTTCTACGGAATTTAGTTATATTTAAACTTTCGTATCTAGTGTCAATAAAAATCTTTTTTTTTGCCTTTTTTTCTTCGTCCATTTCTTTTTCTTTTCCCACTTATACCTTTTGCATTTGTGGATACATTTCTCTATCTTATTGTTTTCCTCACTCCATATGAAGATTTTCAGTTGTTATTCGCCAGATCTTTGGTCTTCTTTCCTTCATCTACTTCTAAATCAAACATTTTGCCGCTGTATCCTCGTGATTCCACCCGTACTATATGTACGTACATATTTCTGTACTTTTCTAAAAAAAAATTAATTATTGTAATTGGAAAATTAATTATTTTAATATGGATTGAGGTATAATAATGTTTATTTTCTGTAACGACAGCCATTCAAATGCACACGACAAAAATAAGAGGCAGGTGAAAAGCCGCATACGAGAGGAATCCTGCGCAGGGACTTAAATGTGTGTGTTATAGAATTGTTCAGTGCGTAGAAACGTGAAGACTACATGTGAATCGAATAGGGATAGCAAGAGTTCTTAAAAAAGCTTCAGCTGCAAGTTGGGAACTTACTTTGACCAAAGAAACGCGATTGTAAAAATTTTTTGAAGTCACAATCCTTTTGAGTTTTGAAGGGGATATATAGTAATATATTAAATATAAGAATAAAAAAATGAAATTATTAGAATCACTGTCTTTCTATTTTGACATGATTAATAGAAAATACCTTGTCAGTGTAATCACCAATTTTTTAATGACAAAGAAACACAAAATCAATCTTCGTCTTCTTGTAACTGCAAAACCTATAGGATATACTGAGTATCCCATCAACCAATACACTGTACAAAAATTATTAGTTACTAAAATACTATCTTATTTATTATTATTAAATTATAAATAATATCACTTGTTTTAATAATATTATTCAATTATTTTATTATTAATGAAACTATATAAAAAATAGTTATTAATTTTTGTTGAAAATAATTAATTATTTTGTACACTGCAATCACTTAGGAGATATACTAAAAGAATTTTCTTGAACCAAGTTATTATAACAAGAATAAAGGAACTCCTAAAAATAGCTATAAAAAGAATTCCATAACATCCAATTTTTGAAAACTATTTTCTGTTAATATCCAGCAATTGTTTACGCTTCATCAATATTCTTGTATTACTGTACAATGAAACGCAGATCAAAATTGTTCGTCAATCATATGAACATTATGCAACATGAGAAACACCATTAGTGTCCTTCGTACGAAGTCAAAAAAGCGATTGCATTGTACGTTTTTCGTTTGAGTCAATGCTATATTACAACGACTATATAATACTGACTGATTTAGTGGTTCATTTTTTGCTCAATAAACCCGTTCCAATGGTGTCGGACACAATACTAACTACAGGAATAGCAGGTGATTACATTATATTATTGTACACGGGTGAATTAGCGTTTCGCATGCTGCGCACAGAGTAATACTACAGACGGTCGAGTACTGCACGCCTCCAAGTGTTTTTGTTCGCTTTTAATTTAGGTGCAATTCAAACTATCATGTTATTCTGGCAACACTACAATAGTCAGAACACAAACGTTCGTTGAACTTCTTAAAAACTACGTATTTTAACTGCAATATATTTCCTTATTCAAAGTATAACGTTATTCTATATTACATCACATAATATCAATGCAAGTATTCACACTAAACTGTGTGTTTCATGTCTTAAAACGCTGATAATAATAGTTATATTTAATGACAATAGATTTTTCTAAATACTAAATAATGAAATAAGACAGACTTAATGTTAGATAGATAAATAATAGCCGAAGTGGTATTAACAACAACCTTGAGAAAATTACAGAATTATTAAATTTGTTTCTAAGATGAAAAGAATAGAAGTTTTAACATTAGAGACTTTGAAGTTAATACTTACTTCAGCGATATTACTTTCATTGTTCAATAATTTAATTAAATAATAGCTTTAAACATAATTTCCTCAATTGTTATAAGATGTTTAATTAGTAAGCTTTTGATAAATAACGTTCCTTCTTCTCCCATAAACACAGGACCGTTTTTGCTTACATTTCTTGTTCCTCCGAATCTATAAGACAACATGTGTTTTGACAGGTGTTCGTCATCCATTGTTAACAAGTGGTCTTTTCACTCGTCTCTATATTCGCAGGCTGGGTAAGATCATTGTCAATACCTTTGTGTTGCCGGTGATCGCCTATGCGTTTTGTCAGGGCTATCTACACTCCTGGCAGAGCAACATGGTTAAGGTAACAAGTAAACTTCTCCGCTGAAGCCTTCTTCCGATTAGGTATCCGCTCCTTGGACTACAGCTCAATATGTTAGGCGCGGGCATTCTATCCGTGGACGGTCAAAGGCGCCACCGATGCCTTCATGGCTGGTCTCAAACGAATATCACCCAGAGCCAGTTCACTCTTTACCAGATAACTCTCTGAAGCGATCCCTTTCTTAGACCTAAGGGAGAGCTGTCCTACACCTCCACCAAAATTGTAAAAACAAAGAAGTGTCGGGAAACCCATTCGATGGGATGACACGGACCTATGTGCTCAAGACAGCCAATTTATAAATAATACGGCTAATGTAGCTGAACGAGTTTTTAAAAGTTTTAAATTTTAATTTTTTTCAAACACATGCTCTTCTCTTGTAACGTTGAAAAACTGCTGCATAAGGAGAAATTTTCTAGCAAGGTTATATCCAATTAAGGTTCCTACAAAAGAAAAGAAAAAAATTTAATAAGAAAATTGGGAAAACTATTCAGACCGTGGATAAAGGTTTGCTTGGCATACGAAACTTATTTCGGCGTGGACTAACGTAATTCAATTTTCATAACAAGTAGCGCAGCGCCGTTTGTTACATTTCTTAATTCACAGCCATTCCAATTTAATAGTACTGTTATATTACATTTTTTGCTGACAAAGTCTCTTTATCTCCTTTCACTACGAAACAATAGTTTTCTTTTTACATTTTATTAGCTTCTGATATTTACAAATTTATTTCTTAAATTTTTAACATTTTTTATCACTATGATGACGGAGTGCATTTCACCGAGACTGTTACGATTTAATTTAAGATAGTACGTTGTAATCTGTTACTATAATCATCATCAGCAGCAGCAGAAGTAGCATTAAGAGCATCAACATCGTCATTAGCTCGTGTCTCTCTACTTCTGAGTGACCGCGTCCCAGTGAGTTGGCCATTTCACTGTACTAAGTAATGCCGCAGCAGCACCTTTGCTACCGAGCAAGGAATGTCATGACGTATGACATTCCACTGCACGCATCACTGTAATACTACACATTTGAAATACGTTTAACACAGTTTCGATGTGACTTGACTGTTTCTCACACGGTATTTCTTGTAGCGAATAAGAAACACACTTTAACAAAATATTCAGTAAACTACACTAACATACAATGTACGAACGCTCAATCTAATACGCAGACAAAATTACAAATAAATTCGTCTTCCGAACCTCTGAACAATGTTTCATAACCAGTAATCCCCCACCAACACAAGAATGCACTATCATTCAGTAGACCCCCGCTCCACAGGCGTTTCGGCAGCAAAACTGATGCGCGTACAGTACTTAAGCAGATCCTCATTTGCCCTCCTAAAAGACCTTCGTCCTAGCCTGTTGTCTAACTGTTGACCTTAAATCAAGTTAGCATCTGCTTTCTTGTAGCGTAACCAACTGTCGTGGCCACTTCCATTTAATATTGGTACAACGTTTTACGGATCGTCCTGTTGTTCACTGCAAGCAGATTAATTGACACCAATGAAATCACCAATTACAAACTTTAGTTAGACACAAACAACACTTACAAATAACAAAATCACTCATATAAAATAATTCAAGTCAATTTGTCCAACATAGCGCAATAACCGTCATCGTATTACACTTTTACACTAAATAACTTGATAATCACTATCCAGTAAACTGCAGCAATCTCTTCGATCCGCACTTGTAAAAGTGCCAGGTGTAACTGTACTGGCAGGTTTTGCAATCCAGTATTTATACCACGGCCACCTTACATTGTAGTAACATAGCGGGCTTGGATGGCAGTAGAATACTAGGGTAACGTCTGTAAGGGGCATCTCGAATGACCTAAAGCGTTACGCAACTCAGTCTCACAGAATAATCTCCATGCGACTAGAATAGCCTCGCGTGCCACGTATCGCGTAGGCACTTTTGGTATTTTTCAGCTCAACTTAGCAATATTCTTAATTTAAAGTACGAATTTTAATGTATCAGTTCCTCTTTTACTGGTGATCTATTTAATAGTTTCCTGTATTGCCTCACCGTTTTTCCTTCAATGCTTCTCTCAGCAGTCCGCAGATTTTTATCATTCTATTGTACATTTCTTACGTTCCTGGTGTACCGTTATTGCAGGAAGCAGTAGTAATTTATTAGGTTTCATAGTATTCCTCAACTTTTGAAAGGTAAACCACCCCCCTATCATATTATGTTTTAAATTAATGGCACTACATTTTCGTTGTTTGTTATAAATTAGTCAAAAAATTTTAGTTTATCACAGATGTTACACGCGTACCATCACTTTGCAGTTCCTTAGCTGGTCTAAGCTTATAAAATTATATTTTTATTTTCCATAATGTTTTCACGGTTTTCTATCGATATATAATATGTAATATGTACTATATAATGTGTAATGTAAGATATACAATATAAATCTCTTCTAATACGTAGTTATGTACACGTTTCTTTGTGAACTTTGTCATTTCGCAGCAATTTATCTATCTGATGTATATAATTTCCTTAGGCGATTTTGTTTCATATATTCAGCTAATCGTAGAATAATTGCAGGACATTACACAAAGATACTAGCATAGCAAAACGTGTTTTAATATTTTGCGAAATTCAAGTTATTTTGCAACTTCTCGTACAACATGCTCCTTTGTTTAGTGATAGTGACTGTAAGTCTGTACTTAGATTATTCTTTATGATATTTTCTTGTTAAGTATCATGAGTCAGTGATATCTAGGACTAAGTCTCCTTGAGCATAGCAAACAGTAAAGTTTACAGTATTACTCCTCTGAGCATTACTTACACCCATGCCACTGCTATTTTATAATAGCCTAGGCCTACTGATTTTTTTTTCTGACTGTCATATCCAGTTTCGAATATAAGCTATCACTTCATTCTTTCAATTTTTTGTTTTCGGCTAACTTGCTTAGACATAACAACAAACAGTAAATAAAAGTCAAACTATACTAAAAAATTTAAAAGATAAAAATATAAATTCCTTTTAACATATCAAAATATTACTTGTTAATATGTGTCGGAACATCACTAGGGTTATAGAAGCAACAGTTTATATATGTATATACCTGACGCAACAGAACTTTTCAGGATACAATGCAACACAGAACTACAACAGAGAGAATAAATAATACATTGGTAACCTAGTAATAAAAGAGAAATAAATGAGAAAGACAACAAATTGTACGGGCAACTGGTTTTAAACAAACTGTACAACCAAAGACAACATAGTGGTTTGTACAAAATTACTAGTAGAAATGTTTTTAAACGGTACGCAGTTTTCAGATGGGTGAATCAAGCTGTATAGAAAAATAAATAATGACAAACTATTTCATAATAAAAATAATTTTTAGTAGTGACTGTGCGTTTATTATTTCTTCCTTCAGCGATAAACCTGCAGTATTTAAGTACAGTGTACGTTTTAATTAAATGTGTGATAATACTAGATAATACTAGTATACAGAATAACGTCTGTGTGTGTGTGTAACATCCCTATTGTATATTCTGCGGTGACTGGAAACTTTCCTAATTACCGTAACACACAATAACACGTTGGGAGGGTACTGTATAGCATATATGTAGATGGCGGACTCATCCATAAAGCACACACCATTCTTTAGTCTTGTCTTAAGAATAACATTAATTATACAAAGTTTTTTCTTAAGTACTTCTATGATGTAAGTAAAGGAAAAGAGATGTAGGGATATCTAGAAGGAGAGAAAGATAGATAGATAGATATATAGATACATAACGTGAGAGAAAGAGAAAGAGAGAGAGAATAAGGTGAGATTTCATATGCAGTACGTAGTGTAATTAAAGAATAGAATATGACACAGTAATCAGTCCACTTAAAAATTGCCCTCAAACACTGCACTCAGTTCTTCCCTCAAAATTGCTCTTTGCGCCCGGGAAGGAATTTTAACAACAAACTACTTCTTTGTTGCCGATAACGTAGTTCACATATAAAAATTATCCCCTCCCCCTTCAACTATAATTGTCATTTATAGAAAATTACCCCCACCCCGTTCAACTAGCCTCTTCCTTTATAGATATTTCATCTTCGTTTCTACAGTGGATTATTAAGATCTTCTTATCAGGATACTTTATCTATCAAAATTAAGTACTTTAATCTTGTTACAACAAAAAATGTTTCAGGTAAACTGCCCTTTCCCCGTAACCGATCTTCACCAAAATCAATAGACCTTGAGTCTTCTACAACTCAGGCACATATGTCAAACATTATTTGATTCTGTTTGAATGTGCGACAGTTATCGTTCGTCATAGAAACAATTACTCTTGTTAAAACATTAAAGGTGGCAGGTAAACTACCCCTTCCCCTTAACTGATCTTCACCAAAATCAATAGACGTTCAGTTCATTACAATCTAGGAACGTATGCAAAACATTGTTTGATTCTCTTTGAATTTACGGCAGTTATCGTTCGTCATATAAAAAATTACCCTCGTTAAAACATAAAATGTTGCAGGTAAACTACCCCTTTCCCTTAACCGATTTTTACCAAAATCAACAGACCTTGAGTACTTAAAAGTTCAGGAATGTATGCAAAAAAATATTTGATTCTCTTTGAATATGCGGCAGTTATCATTCGTCATAAAAATAAAATTACCCTCTTAAAACATAAAACGTTGCTGGTAAAGTACCCTTTTCTCTTAACCGATCTTCACCAAAATCAATAAACCTTGAGTACTCTATAATTCAGGAAGGTATGCAAACGATTAGTTGATTCTGTTTGAATTTACGGCAGTTATCGTTCGTCATAGAAAAAATTATCCTTGTTAAAACATAAAACGTTGCCGGTAAACTACCCCTTTCCCTTAACCGATCTTCACCAAAAACAATAGGTCTTGAGTACTCTACAATTTAGGGCTGTATCCAAAAAAGTATTTGATTCTGTTTGAATTTGCGGCTGTTATCGTTTTCCATAGAACAAAAATCTACAGACACAGACAGACAGACAGACAGACAGACAGACGCACACACACACACACACACACACACACACACACACACACACACACACATTTCGAAAAATGACTTTTTTCATGTTTTGAGGGTAGTATAATCAGAATCTGCAATTATCTCGAACACGATTTTTTTTGCCATCACCATACTTCCATTTCCTTATGGAACATGGAAGTAAAAAGACATCACAATGAAGTGTGGTGTTGTGTTTGTTTGAAACACCACAACAAAGTGATTAAGAAAATTACTGACTGCGTTTGTACCTGGTGTCAAATATTTCTGCAGTACAAGAAAATATTCACTGGTCCATTCAGTATTCACTGGTTCATTTTATATTAATTTTCATATACCACAAACCTGAATTAACACAGCAGAAATGTTAGTTCATTTTACAATTAACTGCAAAATAGTTTCAGTCCGTCCAATACTTGTTTAAGTCATTGACACAAACTCTTATTCACATACTCTGTACATACCGATAATTTTTAAATACAAAATAAAACTGTTGCGCACCACTAAACAGACAATTCTCGATTAGCGTTTTCGAGCCTTTCAGCTCATCATCAGTTCGGAAACATCGTAAACAAAGCTGGGAGTACGGACGAACGACGAGAATTCTCTATGTAATCGGGTGCAATAGTTATATTTCTTATTTGTAAATATAATCATTAAAAAATCTATTATTTAAATATTACGATAGTTTTTGGTTTGTCATGAGTATTGTACTTCAAACCAAGCATACTAGCTTTATTTTCTGATAAGTGAAAAAGCATAAATTTTAATCTGAAGAAAGGTGAAGAAAAGCCACCAGTTAACTTCATTTTCTCCCATGCAGAAAAGGTCAAATTTGTATGCCGACCTCGCCCCGGTTTGACTGACGTGCGTTATCTGCCTTAGTTTATTGAATTCAACTGCGGTGACGGATTGATTAGTGAAGGAAGCGTAATTAGAACCTGAGTTTTTGAAGTTTAAAAACATCACTGTCTGCACGTAGCTGTAGGCTATGTCTTACCTCTGTACACAAATATAAAAAATATCAGGACTACATATTCAACATTTCACTTCTTAATGACTGTTCAATCCGTTGATTGGGGTATGGCAGTCCTGAAGCCTATACTTTTTTTCAGGTCTTTCCTTTAATTCAATATAATTTGCGCAATAAGAGGAGGTAGCTGCAATAAGGGGCCATCTGCAAAATCTGTGTTCTGAGCAATATGCTGATGAAGTCTATTTAAACTCATAAAAAATCACCTATAATCCACACAGTAAAAGGGAAGTTTCTGTTTTATTATTACATTGCTACTTGACAAAAATTTTAAAAGTTTCATAGTATCAATTTACTAATTATATTTATTAATAATGGTTTTACAACAATGTTATGGGCCCTTTTTATATAAAGTGGTTAAAAGCGAGATCATAATTGATGGGTCCTTTTTGCATAGAAAGGCAATATAGGCCTATTTTTTATAGAGATAGGAGTCTGAAAAAGACACCAGTAAATATTAAAATATTTTATTGCATTACATTAAAGATACAAATATACGAATAATATTAAATAAACTTGTCGGTCCATCACATTTTCATTTTTAGTTTTTTAGTCCATGATCAATATTTTTAATTGTATTATTTTTTTCTTTTTACGCTACAGTTTTCTCCAATTAGGATGATTTTCATTAATATAATCTGTAAAAAAAGTCACGATTCTTTACGCCGATATAACCAAGCAATGCGATAATATATTTAATTTTTACTATCTTCAAAGACAGTAGATGCACGTTCTAAAGTTAATTCTGGTTTAAACGTTAAGATGTATCTGAACATGTGAACAACCTCTTTGTTGTATGATTTATAAGCAACAACAGCAGCACAAGTTGTATATTTTAGCATAACGTATTGCTGGATTCTGAAGCTATTGTTATTTGCTGTCGGATACATGTCAAAAAGAGGTTTTAATGATGTTTTCCCAATTTAACAGTAAAGATGCGTCATGTAATACAATAAATGGTGGTGATTTGTGTCGAACAGTGCCTACGTACTCAAGATACTGGATCAATGTTTCTATTTGTTCTTTCCTATTATTTGCCGATTTAATGACACCGAAATTCTGATCACACCTCCCAAATGAATGCCCTCGTATAGGAAATAAATGTGTAACTTTTGCTTGGAAAATTTTAGACACCCATGAGCAAAACATCACAATTAGATAATTTTTATTCTGTGACCCAGTAGCATCTGAAAATAATATAACTTCTTTTATATTACAACAAATTTGTAAAATTTTATTGAGAAAATCAAACAATAATGATGCAACTGTATCAGGGCCTTTTTTGGTTTGGCCCTCGACAATTGTGTAAGAATCATCGTTATTATGGACGTGAATATTGAACACAAAAATCCACAAGAGCCCCTTGTAGAATTGGCTATTAACATTAAGCCAATGTTCCTGAACGGCTCTTTTTCTTTTTGCAACTTTCTTACAATAACTTAAAACAATTTTCCTGTTTAATAGCTTTATTTAAGAAATCCAAACACCTTTTAAAACAAAATACTCTTATTAAATACTGTTTCGTTTGTACAACTCAACTGTTCTATTCAAGTAAGGCCCATAACATCAGGTGACATAATCGCTTCTACCAACATCAAAAATCAAGACATTTCTTAAAAATATAACATAACATAACATGCATTAACACCAAAATACAGAGATATTAATATTAATTAACTACATGTGGAAATATTTTTTTTTAATAAAACGAATATTCACTTAATGTAGGATACGTCGAAGAAAAAGATACAAACTATGCAAGGTGTGTTACATTGACCGACAAAATACCAAATTATATTTGATTGGTCAAACCGCTGGAAATCTGGTCCTTGTAGACGTTTCCTATCCTTTCGTACAAAACTAAATACAGACACACAGACAGACAGACACTTTTCGAAAAATGACTTTTTTCATGTTATGAGGGTAGTACAATCGGAACCTGCAATTATCTCGAACACGATTTTTTTGGCATTGCCATACTTCCATTTCCTTATGGAACATGGAAGTAAAACGTGAGAGCTTCGAGGTTGACGGGCTTATCTAAGGGATCGAAACAGCGAGAGTTGACGCTCGAATGTGCAAGACACCAGAATAAAATTGAGTATGTTCTCAGTTTTAACTCGACCGTTTGGAAATTGTCTGTTTATCCATTTGTCTATCTGCTTACCTGTTTAGGTAAGCCTTAACATAACTTACTAACGCAACAACCAATTTTCGTACAACTTAGCATCCGTGTCTATACTTTACCCAAAAGAGCCCTGTTGTTTTCTAATTTGATCTCCCCAAAAATAGGGGGGCGTGAGGCTAAAATGTGAGGGCCGCAAAATTGTAAAAAAATTGCAGATGCCCATGTGGGGTATCACGTTAAATTGAATATTAGCCACGGTCTCAATATATTATTTATTATTAAAATATAAAAATATTTTTTAACATCAGGACTTTAAAATCTGGTGAAAATTTTGATAAAATCGCGAGAATATGTGGGCTTACAAATTAAAGATAATTTTCACTAATATATATTTAGTGTTGTTTTGGAAATTTAGAAATTTTAGGACCTCGTGGCCTAAGAACTAAGATAAAAAATTTGAAAGAAATTGTGAAAATCCAGTAGAGTGTCGGACCAAAGGGAACTGTAACCCAAATCCGAACAGAGGTCCTAAAGCTTTCACGGCCGGCGTCTACATAGTTGGAAACATTATCCGCTTAACAGCCCGGCAAATGATGTGTCCAACCAAATCCTAATGTTTCGGATTTTTTGTGTAATTGTAAGTTTGTGCGATCTACAATTTTTATGTTACTAAAATTTTATTTTAATATTTATAACTAAATTTACCTCAAGATATACTTTTTTCCTATTAGGAACATGTTTCGAGAGTTCCTGTTCTCTCATCTTCAGCCTTCGCCATCTTGTTTCTGGTGAAGTATTTGTGTGTTGGCTGCTGGATGTTATTAAGGTTGTTTGTTGGTCTTTGGTCTTTTAAAGTTGTATTGTTGTGTGTGGTTGTTGTATATGTTTTTGTATTTTGTGTATTTTCGATGTTGAGTGCTTTGAATATTGTGTCATGTTTTGTATTGATTTGTATTTGTTCTGGTATTAGTTTGTTTTGTGTTTTATGTTTGTATATCTGTAAATTTTCCCAAATGTTCATTATGGTGCCTTTGTGTGGTATATGTTTTATTAGTGATACATTGGTTATGTTTGGGAATTCGTGTCCTGTGTTTACTGCATGTGTGGCTAAATTGGATTTATATATTTCTGGTTTTTTGTATGCGTTTAGGTGTTCAAAATAACGTTTTTTCAGCTGTTTTTTTGTTTGTCCTATGTAACATTTATTGCAATCTTGGCATTCAATTTTGTATATACCATTAGTTGTTGTATTATCTTTGTTGTGTGAGCTATTTAGAATTTGTAATTTATTTTTATTAGTTTTGTATGCTATTTTTATATCTGTGTTTTTAAATAGTTTTGTTAGTTTTGTCATTTTATTATTTATATATGTGAATGTGGCCCATTTTTTGTTGTTGTTATTATTTATGTGTTGTTCAGTTTGATTAATTCTTAATTGTTCAGTTTTTATTTTGTATTTGATTTTATTTTCTATTTTGATCATAGTATTTTTATTGTATCCATTTGCATAACCAATTTGGTATATTATATTTCTTTCTTTGTCAGTTTCTTGTTTGTTTAGGGGTATTTTGTACATTCTGTTAAATAACGAATAAAATGCTGCCATTTTATGTTGTGGGGGGTGGTCAGAATGGTTAGGTATAATGATGTTAGTGGAAGTTGGTTTTCTATATATTGCATATTGTATGTGTTTGTTGTATCTTGTGATGGTTATGTCTAAATAGTTGATTTTGTTATGTTTTTCTTTTTCTTCTGTGAATTGTATTTTGGGATGTAAGTTATTGATTTGTTTCAGTATGTTCTCTGCATTTGTGTTTTTGTTATTTGATACATATAGTCCATCATCTACATATCTTATCCATATGCCATCTGGGTCATGTGTTTTTATGATATTTTGTATTTTGGTGTCTATGTGTTGTAGGAATATTTCTGCTATTATGCTTGATAATGGTGATCCCATTGCTAAACCTTCTTTCTGTTGATAAATTCTGCTATTAAATTCAAAGTAATTTTGTTTTAGTATTAGTTGGAGACTATTTTTTATTTCGGTTATATATTGTTTGTTTTCATTTTGTTCTATAAGTTTGTTTATTATTATGTCAATTGTTTCTTCTACTGGGATATTAGTGTACATTTTTGTTATGTCATATGATGTGAAAAATGTATTTTCATTTATATTTATTATTTTTAGTTTGTCTATTAATTCGTATGTATTTTTTATGTTATGATGGTTATTTGTTAGATGGTTACTTTTTAGTTTTTGTGCTATTATTTTTGCTATTTTGTATGTAGGAGCTTTTTTGAAATTGATTAATGGACGTATTGGGTTGTTTAATTTGTGTATTTTTATTAGGCTGTTCATTTTAGGTGGTTCTGGATTTTTGTTTATATATATGTCTATGTTTTTATTGTTGAAAATGTTTTTATTTGTTTTTATTAGTTTTATTGTTTGTTTAAGATAGTTTTCTGTTGGGTTTTTATCTAGTTGTACGCATTTATTATTGTTGATGAAGTCTTCGGATTTTTTTATGTAGTCTGCTTTATCAATGATTACTGTTGCTTGACTTTTGTCTGCTTTAGTTATTATTAAATTATTGTTCTTCACTTTATTTTTAATTTCTTTTATTGTTTTATTGTTTTTCTTTTGTTTATCTTTGTTTTTCATTTCGCTAGTGATTATTTTTTTAATTATATGTGTTGCTTCTGTTCTTTTTTCTTTTTGTATATTGTCTTTTATTAGGTTAATGGCAAATTCTGTTTCTACTATTAAATTTTCTAGATTTTTGTTTGCATTTTGGGTTATGTTAGTTTTTGACATATTGTTTAAATATTCTGTTTCTTTTTTGTTAAATTCTGTATTGCTAAGGTTAATGGTTCGAGGGTAAAATGTGTGTTTATTTTTGTTTTGTTGTTTTAATGTGTTAAGTTTTTTGTTGATTGTATAAGTCTTTTTGTTTTTTTCAAATCTTATTTTATTTTCTATGTTATTGTATTTATTATTCCAAGTGATTGGATGTAATAAACTTGTTAGCTCTAAGTGTAGTTTGTACAAAATAAACCAAATAACGGATAACAAATCATCTCTCACATAAATATACATTAACATGTCCACAAACAACATAACCACAATTCCATATAACCACATTACCAAATTGTTAAACAAATTTCAAACACGAAAAAAACAACTAATGAACACAAACATGAACATATACTTCAATAGACAATGCCAAAAACATAAATTAACACCTAAATACATCAACATAAACACAAACAACAAAAATATGACTGCACAAAAAACTATAAAACAAGCACAAAGGCTATGGATACAAAACGAAATTAATCAATTATACAGTAAGAAAAATAGCATAACATTAGACATAACAAACTGACGACTTCCTTCGTTGTCTTACGGGTGGCATAAAATCTGTGCTCTCCACTAGCGTAACTTAGTCGCCTGTCCCATTGTCCGTGCATAAACCATTGTCTTTGAGAAGTCGCACACATGGTTTTGAACAATGCTCTCGCCGTTGGTTCTGTGTTTTTCTCGCTACTGGACAGATATAAGGGTAGTCTTCTTTTGTCCTAATTGTGGAGTCAAGCATTCCCACGCATGGTCCAGTTCGCTGCAACATGTGCCGTACAGCTCATTGTTCGTGAATAGTTTTTACGACGTCTTAATGGAAAGGAAAGGTTTGTTCCTTTTCGTCGCCCACCCTCGAACAAAGCTAACATGTGTCACTTTTGACGGGCTCTAATTGCTGGTGTATTTCTCTCGCAATACCCAAAAATTCAAAAAAAATATTTGAAATAATAATCACATTACAGTGTCCCCAAATATGATTACGTCGTGCAGATTTAACGGAACGACTAATTCATATTTCGCCCTTACTCGCATACGATCACTAAGTACGTTGGCCATCTCCCATTGGAACGAGTATAGTTGACCTATATCTCCTCTCGACTGACCTACTGTTGTTCTGAACCGTTTTCCCCCTTCTTTTTTTTATTCACCTGAGTGTTTAATTTATTGCTTATCAAATATAAATACGAATCCATGTACAAAGAATATTTCCATAATTGTGGAATGACTATAAGCTCTAGTGCGTTCATAGATCTGTCTATACACATACATTACAGAAACAAATTGTAATAATTTTGTTTACAAGCTACCTTTTTACTTGCGTATACAATATAAACTATATAAACACTAGTAGTAATTTATTGCTTATGAATACTTCTAAAAAATTTTATTGTTACTTTCAAAAATAATTTGCGATTAAATTTTTTTTAAGACATCATAAACTTACTTCCAATATTCATCGTAATTCCTACCCTCTGGTACTTTGAATCTAAATTTTTGTTAAACACACTTATAATTATTTACAACAAATTAAATCGAATTTGTATAATTCTACAGGTCAAACAAACGTATTTTATATCCACTCTTTCTATGCTTATAATACAATCTTAAGTTCAATATTTAATTCTAACTATTTATTACAATACTTAATTCTGTTATGCAACTCAGTTGCTTATATCTGTCCTTCAATAAATTTTTTCAATAGTATAACAACTATATCTGTTAATTAATTTACAATTTATACAATACATAAAATCTGACATTTTAAATTTATTACAAGTTTAAAATTTCACCTAGACAATTCTGAATGAATTAAATAGTAGATTGCAATCACGCCTACTACCGTTATTCCTTTTCATCCAGATCCGTCATTCCTCCTCCTATTCCGACGCTTAGCTCATTTCTCTTTCTGCTGTCTATTAGTGAAGTACATATAGTCCTACTATAACATTGTCTCGCACGAAGGGTATTCTTACTAACTACAAATCTACCTGTTGTCGTCAGCCTCGTCAGCTGAGCTAACGTCACTTCACACCTCCCTCTCTGTTTATTTACTATTTCACATGATTTTCAACCTTACTCCTTACTTATTCGCATTTCAACAAACACTTTCACTTCACCTGAATGCTGATGCCGTGTTTCGCCATAGTTACTCTTCCCTCACGTAATATGGTTTCAATAGTCTCACATTGAATTTGCCGCGTGTTTTATTTTCGTCGCAATTATCAACTAATATATACGTAGATTCGCCTACAATATCTTTAATCCTAAAAGGTCCTGTGTACAATTCACAAAACTTCTCGATTCTCCTTTGTATCGCATCGGATTGGTAATGTGTCCGTACCAATACTAAGTCTCCTACCTGAAATTTCGTCACTTTCCTCGTTTCGTTCACGCGTTTTGCGTGTCGCTCTCGTTTTTGTTTGATCCTTACGAATATCTGGTGGCTATCCACTGTCTCTTCTTTCGTTTCACAGTCTCCCTTTATGAATTTCTCCCATACACGATTCGGCTTTCTTCCGTGATGTGCTTCATACGGTGTAACTTCTATTGTCTCATGGTAGACTTCATTAATGCAACATTCTATAGTATTTATGAATTTAGACCATTTTGTGTGTTGGTCCCCTACGAATATTCTAAATAGGTTTCCCAGTTGCCTATTTACGCGTTCGGTAAGGTTTGTCTGTAGGTTTCTTATCGCTGTATATTTAGGTATGATTCCAAGTTCATCTAGTCCTTTAATCCACCGTTTGGAAGTGAATTGCGTACCGTTATCAGTGAGTATTGCCTTCGGTTTTACAAACTCATTTACATATTGCCGGAGTCTACGAAGCGTAGCTACTGTTGTGGCTCTTCTAAGTGTATATAGTTTTACATACTTGGTAAAGTTATCTATAATGATAAGGATATACTTTACTCCTGCTGCTGCTGTTGGAAGAGGTCCATAAAAGTCGCCGCTAATCAATTCACCTTTACTCGTCGGTATAATCGGCTTCGTGCCACCAAATAAGTTACGATTATTTGAATCTTTACATTTTTGGCACTTATCACATGTTTTCACGTACGCCTGTACGCGCTTCGTCATTCGGTCGAAAGTGAAATGTTCCCGCAATAACTTTATGCATTTCTTACTGCCCACATGACCGTACATTGTGTGTATTTCTCCGATGAGTCTCCCCGTAACGCTTTCCGGTACGTAGAGTTTCCATCGACCCTTACTTTTTCTATACAATTTATCATTACTACACTTATAAAACTTACATAATTCATTCTTATCATCCGTCGTTAAATCCTCCATTATCTGCTGTAACTTCTTATCTTCTAACTGGTACGTCTCGAAGTTATTTAACATCATGTTCATTTCTTTACTCATTTTAATTAGTGTATGGTTCATTTGATATTCATAACTGTCGTCGACTGGATCTTCCTTCGTCATATCTTCTGGGTAACGACTCAAGATGTCGGCAACGATATTCTCCTTTCCCTTACAGTGAATTATATCAAAGTTATATTCTTGAATACTAAGTATCCAACGTGTGATCCTTGACTTGTTTAGGTGACACTTACTCATGAAGATCAACGCCTTGTTATCCGTTATTATGGTCAACGGCTGTCCTAAAACGTAAATTCGGAATTTCTCCAGGCATCTTACTATGCTTAGTAGCTCTTTCTCCGTAGTAAAGTAGTTTCGTTCTGCTCCTTTGAACGTCTTACTAGCATACGCTACTACGCAGATGTTTTTGTCATCATCCAACTGGTATAATTAGCCTCCATATACGAAATTACTCGCATCACACTGCAAGAAGTACCTCTTATTTACCTGTGGAAAACTTAATATAATAGTATTGATAAACAAGTCCTTGACCTTCTGGAAACACTGATCCAGATCGGGCGTCCATTTAAATTTCTGACCCCTTTTAAGTAGACTTAACAAAGGTTGTGTGGTTTCTGCATATTTGCTCGTAAATTTGTTATAAAAATTTTTAAGTCCCAGGAATCCCTTTAACTGCTTTTGATTCTTCGGGGTCGGGAACTTCCTGATTGCCGCTACTTTATCTTCGGATGCTCGTATACCGTTAGTAGTAAGCTGATAACCTAGGTATGCGATCTCCTTGCGAAAAAATTGTGATTTCTCCAAATTTATTGTTAGGTTGGCTGCTAATAAATTCTCAAGTAATGCTTCAATATTTTCCAAATGTGTGCGTACGTTAGTCGAATAACAAAGACAATCGTATTCTCTTTCACTCCCTCGGTCAATGCCATATCCAAACCTCTCGTCAGGGCTGCGGAACTGGTACTAAGCCCAAATGGAGTTACGGTATACCTGTAACACTTTCCTTCATACAGAAATGCGGTGTAATCTCGGCATTGTTGTTTCAACGGAACCTGCCAGAAGCTACTCGTTAGGTCTATTGTTGATAAGTACTTCATGTTACTGCATCTCGCCAGGATTTCTTGAATCGGAGTCGGTCCTTCGTAGTCTGGAACAGTGACAGTATTTATCCTCCTCGCATCTAAACACAAACGTACATTCCCAACTTTCTTTATTACGGTGACCATTTGGTTGACGTATGGACTACTGCACCTTTCAGTCACGCCATACCTTAGCATCTTGCTGATTTCGGCGGCGTCCACCTTTTCCTTATACGCTATTGGGATTGGCCACCCGCGTTGGAAATATGGTGTTTTATCCGTCACTCGGAATTCATGTTCGTAGCAATCCATCCGTCCTGTACATTCCCGGAATACATTCTTACACTTTACCAAGATCCTTCTTAGTTCCTCCCTCGTCGTCTCGTCCTCACACGTCACACTGTCGACCTTCTCATCGATCCTCCTCTCGATTCCGTCCCAGTCCTCTTCTAATAGTTCTATATGTATGATTGGTAACCGCAGTTCCTGTTCACCAGTCCTCCCTTCGAATTCGATGGTTCCCTTCTTCATATCGATCACACATCCCTATTCTTTTAAAAAACTGATACCTAATATGCAGTCCCCAATTAAATTCGGTATTACTAGGAAAACACAAACTAATCTAACATCATCAATAAAATTTCACACATAATTTGTTTCCTGATTAATTTAGACTTTCCACCGACTGCACTTACAATTAGCGTGTTGTTCATGCGGAGTTCTTCGTATGGACGCAGGCGTTGTTTATTTCTGTTAAACCATTCCTCTGATATCCCGTTAATGGCAGAACCTGTATCAGTCAAGGCAAGAACCGTAACATCACCATTAAATTTTACCTCTATCTCTGGACATTTAGAGATTCGCCTTTCCAGTTGTGTTTGTTCATCCAAGATTAACTCATATCGTAGGTCAGGTAACAAAATATCGGTCTCGTACTGTTGTAGTGTGGGTCTACGAACGGCTATCTTTTCATGTGACCCACTTAATTTTTTTTTCTACTGTTCCACCACCCTTCGCGGCAGACGTAGAGGCACCATTATTTACGAATTCAATGGTATTTATTGCCGGCTTGTTACCGAAATGTTGGGGTGGTCGGTAGTTCCCTCCTTCCCCCTTTCTATGTTGCCAGTGTGAAGGTTTTTGCTCCGTAATCACTTTGTTTACGGCGGTGTTTTGTTGACCGTGAGGCACCCCTCTCGTGTCCCGTTCGTTCAACTTGTCTGTCTGTCGCACAAACCGATCATCTCTATTGTTTCTTTGCCGGATCATGGCATATTCGGAAATCAATGATTCAAGATTCTGTATCGTCCTTACATCCCTAGTCACGCACGCTATCTCTAATTCTCGCCCATAATGACGCGTTATCTTTCTAATCAGTTGATAATCCGTGAGCGGCGGTGTAAGCTGACGGCTTTCCAGAAGTTGTCGTTCCATGTATTGGACAGCGCTCATACTCCCACGCCAGTCGAAACGACCATACTCCAGCTTGTTTCGGACATCATCTTGCTTCTCCGGGCCCCAATACTTCTGCGTAAATATTTCTCTAAACTCATCAAATTTCTTGATCTGGTCACGTACCACACGCCACCATATAGCTGCATCGGCCTCGAGATGTTTCCCTATCCACTTCACGTTATCCGCTGGGTAGTACATTAGCTGGTGTTCGGATAATTCCTTTAGGAACTCTATAGGAAAACGGTCTGTTCCGTTGTACTTGAGTTCGGAATTATTGTTTCCATTCGCTCTCGTGGACGGTCCTATCTCAGTTTCCGCTATCCGTCGCTGTAGTCTTTCTTGTCCACTTTTAATATGATTTATGTGACTTCTCAACTCTTCAATTATCACGTCCTTTTCCTTCTCCGTTGTTGTGGTCTTCTGTTCCGCCGTGCGTTGACGGTCGTCCACTTCAACGATCTTCTGTTTTAATACTTTGACGGCTTCCCCTGCTCTTGTTGTTGTTGTATAATATTGTTCTGCACGTCTCTTCTCCATTCCTCGTTTCTGTTGTTCGTCTCTTGGATTCGGTGATCTAACTTTTCGTCGACTTGTTCGATTACCTTCTGTGTATTATTTATGGCTTCCTGCCACTCTTGACGGTCTTTCTCTCTCACTTCCTTATTCTCTCTTTCCTGTTTCTTCAGTTCATTTTTCAACTCTTTTATTCCACTTTCACTCTTCTTTTGTAGATCGCTGATTTTCTCATCCCACTTCTTAGCGTAATCCTGTAGATCTAGTTTTATTCTGCTGATCTGTTCTTCATTGTGCCGTTTTAATTCCTCCTGCATTAGTTTTTGTTCTTCCTGCATCTTCTTCAGATCATCTCGCGTCTCGGTCATTAATTTACTTTGTTCGTTCTTTTGTTGATCTAGTTTTTCGTTTTGTTCTTCTCGCATCTGTTTCAGATCATTCTTCTGCTGATCTAACTTCTCGGTCAATTTCTCAAGTAGCATTTGTAGATTTAATTTGCCTGGTTGGGACACCTGTCCCCCCGCCCTTATCTCAGATTCACACGCGCTGACGTCGTCGCTTGGCAACGCGTTCTCCTCCCGTCCTTCTATGTTTGATTCGTTATTAATGTCGAATTCTCGACTTTCGGAGTTATTGTTATTAGTCGCCATTTTTGCTCGACTTCGTGTAATCATTCAGAGTTGTTTTACAAGTATTTGTTTTAATTCTAATGCTTATATTATACTTTATCAAACTACTAGCTATTCTACTATACCACTGCCTGCACTTAACCAGCTCGTTTAACAAGGATTATCCCCATTAATCGGCCATCAGGTTGGGCGCCATATACAACAATAAACTTTGGTGTGTATTAAGTTTGTTATGCCCCACGTTCTTTGGGAGCCATTTACAATGATAATATTAATCTTTATGCAAATTTATTTGCATATATTAATTAGTTATCTTTGTTCTACTAGAATTGGTTTTCCACTGCCCCTCGTTGGGAAGCCATATACAATGATATTATCTGCCACGTGCTGGGCACCATATACAATAATAATATCTATGGTAATTATATGCATAGATTAATGACTCATCAATTATGATTGATTAATTTTATAGTTATGTAAATCTTTACTTTATATTGCCCCGTGTTGTTGGAGCACCATATGCAATGGTAACGATTATGCAATCTTATTGCGTAATTAATTAATCCAATTAGAAATTTATTTGTGTTGATAAAGGTGATATCTGTTCGAACTATGTTGAATCTTTTAGAGTTAATGATGTGTTGATTTGATTGCTTTCATATATCCATTGTTATTTCATTGTAGTACTTTTATTGCGTAGATTAATTGAATTATCTCTTTAATAGAGTCGTGATCAAAGTGTATCTAACTCCGAGTTTGGATAATCATATACAATATAGTTAATGCCATGTGTTGAGCTGCCATACACAATGTTAACAAATTCATTCCTTTAAATAATTGTATGAATTGAATTAAAGTTAGTTAATTATTCACACTCAAACTTGTTACACATGAAATTACTTCTGACTTTAACTGTCTTCCAAACTTCTATTCTGTGTATCTTTCTGAGTAATTTAATTGATAATCATTAAATTGAATTATAAATTATAGATACTGTTCAGTGAAAGGTTAAGTTGTGAGTCAGGTTTTTACATAAATCAATAGAATACTAACGAATCCATTCCAACTTACGTTTATTAAAATCATATTTCATTCTTATTCATGTCATAACATTAATTTAAGAGCACTTACAAATCTTCAACAAACCAATAAAATTCTGTGCCACATTTAAATAATTAAATGAACAAATTTAAATAATTAAGTGAGCGATCAAATGTAGACGCTTCTTCGTCCGTAATGACGTTACTAACTAACAATGTGGTGTGCTCATAATTTGTATTAAGTATTTTATGTTAAAACACATTAAACATTTACTGTATATGCATGAAATAATCATTATTAACAATACACATATCAATCATATACATAGCTAAAATCCTGTTCCTGCAACAGACACATCAAAATACATACATAGTTACAAAACATATATTATTAACAAGAATACATACACGATATCCTATGACATAATAATCCCTAACTATGGATTCGTATCTATCTGACTCATACGTATATAATTTTCTCAGGTGGTTTGGTTCTAAGTGTCAGGTCAGTGGTATTTGATAAATTACTAATTATAAGAAGAGATTAGTTTTGTACTTTACTCGTTCTGCCGTGATATACCGCTCCCATGATGTATCCCTGCGTTGATGGGTGAGGTTAATCCATATAGCACTCTTTCGAAAACACACTTCCGCACACCGCGACAGTCACTTTGAGCTTTTGAGATTATTATAATACAAGTCGTGGCATTGCACTTGTAATCGGTCGGCTATGCTTACGCGCGTGTGTCTATTTACGCGGTTCACAGTTCGATACCGTATGCTTCTAATAGTTTTCCATCACGCACGACCACTCTTTTCGGCGCCTAGATTGTTTTCAAGTTCATTAGACACTTGTCCACACTTCTATTTACTTGAGTTAACTACGAAACATTGTAGTATCACTTCTTTTCTGTAATGGTTCAAGAATGGCATTGCGTGTCAGTATCTTTATGACGGTGTATTACATGGAATTTATAAAGATTGTTACTCGCGCTTCATCGCGAACACTACCGTCCCGTTTTGCGTTCTGAGTCTTATTCGCGCACTTCCATTTAGTCGTAATAACGTCTTTATTGTCTCTACCGATATACGTTATAACTTATATACTGCATTAAGTTTTTATAAATTGAACTATTATGAAACTGAAATACAAGTTCAAATAATTTGATCGAAACTCTGAATAAACTGAGTTAAGAATCTGAATAAATTGAGCCAAAATTTGAATGAACTGAGAGAAAAATTGTAGTACACTGAGACAACGATCTTAATAAACTGAGCCAAAAATTGTAATAAACTGAGGGCGCGTCCCCTTGTGTAAACGGTTTTTATTCCTTCTGATGTTCCCACTCTCATGATTCTGATGAACGCTCAAACTTCCCACCAAATCATTTTTGATAGGTTTATTCCATGGACCTCCCTGTGTCCTCTCGTCTCCAGTCTGTATTTCTAACGAATTCTCCACCCAGTGCCGTTTGGAGAGGGACGTTCATACACGAGATTCGCTCTCTGGTCTCAAGCTCCTCTCTGAACCATCCCCTACAGAAGTTCCCTTCGGGAATTCTCGTTCCTCATTGGCTGGTTGGCTTTCTCAACTTGAATTTGACGTAGTCCACGTGGACTGGACGAGTCGCTGTCTTACGTCCGTTGCCCTGTTCCTGGAATCAGTGCTAAGGCCTTGTTTCGAAATCACATCTGCTACTTTTGGTGTAGCGTGTCGAATTCCCTTATTGTTGGTACGCTGACGACTTCCTTCGTTGTCTTACGGGTGGCATAACATCTATGCTCTCCACTAGCGTCACTTAGTCGCCTGTCCCATTGTCCGTGCATAAACCATTGTCTTTGAGAAGTCGCACACATGGTTTTGAACAATGCTCTCGCCGTTGGTTCTGTGTTTTTGTCGCTACTGGACAGATGTAAGGGTAGTCTTCTTTTGTCCTAATTGTGGAGTCAAGCATTCCCACGCATGGTCCAGTTCCCTGCAACATGTGCCGTACAGCTCATTGTTCGTGAATAGTTTTTATGACGTCTTAATGGAAAGGAAAGGTTTGTTCCTTTTCGTCGCCCACCCTCGAACAAAGCTAACATGTGTCACTTTTGACGGGCTCTAATTGCTGGTGTATTTCTCTCGCAATACCCAAAAATTCAAAAAAAATATTTGAAATAATAATCACATTACAAATTGTGTATACGTAAGAATCATCGTTATTATGGACGTGAATATTGAACACAAAAATCCACAAGAGCCCCTTGTAGAATTGGCTATTAACATTAGCCAATGTTCCTGAACGGCTCTTTTTCTTTTTGCAACTTTCTTACACTAACTTAAAACAATTTTCCTGTTTAATAGCTTTATTTAAGAAATCCAGACACCTTTTAAAACAAAATACTCTTATTAAATACTGCTTCATCTGTACAACTCACGTACAACTCAACTGTTCTATTCAAGAAAGGCCCATAACATCAGGTGACATAATCGCTTTTACCAACATCAAAAATCAAAACATTTCTTAAAAATATAACATAACATAACATGCATTAACACCAAAATATAGAGATATTAATATTAATTAACTACATGTGGAAGTAATTTTTTAATAAAACGAATATTCACTTAATGTAGGATACGTCGAAGAAAAAGAGACAAACTATGCAAGGTCTGTTACATTGACCGACAGAATACCAAATTATATTTGATTGGTCAAACCGCTGGAAATCTGGTCCTTGTAGACGTTTTCTATCTTTCGTATAAAACTAAATACAGACACGCAGACAGACAGACAGACACACACACAAACACTTTTCGAAAAATGACTTTTTTCATGTTTTGAGGGTAGTACAATCGGAACCTGCAGTTATCTCGAACACGATTTTTTTTGCCATCACCATTCTTCCATTTCCTTATGGAACATGGAAGTAAAATGTGAGAGCCTCGAGGTTGACGGGCTTATCTAAGGGATCCAAACAGCGAGAGTTGACGCTCGAATGTGCAAGACACCAGGATAAAATAGAGTATGTTCTCAGTTTTAACTCGACCGTTTGGAAATTGTCTGTTTATCCATTTGTCTATCTGCTTACCTGTTTAGGTAAGCCTTAACATAACTTACTAACGCAACAACCAATTTTTGTACAACTTAGCATCCGTCTCTATACTTTACCCAACAGAGCCCTGTTGTTTACTAATTTGATCCCCCCCCCAAAAAATAGGGGGGCGTGAGGCCAAAATGTGAGGGGCGCAAAATTGTAAAAAAATTGAAGATGCCCATGTGGGGTATCACGTTAAAGGGAATATTAACCACGGTCTCAATATATTATTTATTATTAAAATATACAAATATTTTTAAACATCAGGACTTTAAAATCGGGTGAAAAGTTTGATAAAATCGCGAGAATATGTGGGCTTACAAATTAAAGATAATTTTCACTAATATATATTTAGTGTTGTTTTGGAAATTTAGAAATTTTAGGACCCCGTGGCCTAAGAACTAAGATAAAAAATTTGAAAGAAATTGTGAAAATCCAGTAGAGTGTCGGACCAAAGGGAACTGTAACCCAAATCCGAACAGAGGTCCTAAAGCTTTCACGGCCGGCGTCTACATAGTTGGAAACATTATCCGCTTAACAGCCCGGCAAATGATGTGTCCAACCAAATCCTAATGTTTCGGATTTTTTGTGTAATTGTAAGTTTGT
Organism: Magicicada septendecula; assembly: GCA_034769895.1. Lineage (NCBI taxonomy): Eukaryota > Metazoa > Arthropoda > Insecta > Hemiptera > Cicadidae > Magicicada > Magicicada septendecula. The sequence goes on along the minus strand of CM068367.1, from coordinate 475,995,345 downwards.
GCGATCTACAATTTTTATGTTACTAAAATTTTATTATATTACTACAATTTATATTACTAAACAGTCGAGTAATTGGGAATTTTTGCAAGATTTCCCTTAATCAAAAAATTATCCGCTATCACAATGTATGTAAAATAATAAATGTACTGCGTTCAGAACAGTCAACAAGTTCTGCAGCTCTGGGAGCATACAGGTAGTACTATCGCCGATTCAACTAAAATATTGTTTTGAATATGACAACTGTCCGGAGCCACTTGATCAGAAAATTAAAAACAAATAGTAAAGACACAGAAGACTGCCTGCCTCTTAAATCAAGTAGAAACTCACAAGTTAGCTGCATTAGACTGACAGTAAACCAGAGAATAATATCTAAAGGAAAAGCGGGTTTTTCTTACTATTTAGATACATACAATTTGTATACATTTCTTCTTTCTTTTACAATGTACATCTGATCCCGGCTGTATCTTGGTTAATGTTTATACTACTTTCCTTCTAGAATTATTTCTTCCCATTTCATTGTTCACTATTTTTCAAATGATTTTTATTAGACGTTTACTAGACCTACGTCTTTTCTTTCATCCGGTGCCGTTTCGTTACGTTAGTTTCTTGCTTATCCATGCTTGTATGGTTCAGTCACTGAGACATGTTCTAGTTGTATAATTATGTGGCGTTTCGTGCATTTGACATTGTCAGCTCTCTTATTGGTTTCGTTCACTTTGGTTCGTCTGTATTTCTTCTTTTCTCTTGTATGTACCGACCTTGTATTAAAAGGTATACGACCTACGGGAATAAACAACAACGTAACAAACCATTAACCCTATAATACTATATACCCTATATACCCTACAATACTTATTAATACTATAAGTTCAACGATTTACGATTTTGGAGTACTCACGTTAAAAAAATGACAGTAGTTATAACAATCGTCGCCACATAGACCAGCGTATCTAACGAATTGTCAACTAGATGATTGCATATTTCTGTAAAAATATGACAATAACGTTAAATTTTTTGTCTGAATTAGAAAATATAGGATGTATTAAAAAAGTGATAAGATATTGAAGAGAGTGTATAAAAGGATGTTTCTTTTTAATGCCATTGCAAAATTGAAGAACAATATAATTAGTCATTCAACCAGGTTCACTTACCGAGGGAATAATTGAGAGGCTTAGTGGGAGAAGGAGATCCAGACAGGAGTATAGGTATGAAATAAGGGAGAAAGAATGCATGTATTAATTAATAGACTGTCTTTGGAAGGATACAAATGGTAATGTCACTAACTTTTGCGTTAAGTAGAAGAAGATATTAAGGAAACGATAGGTAAGATTATAACAGAATGATAAGATGTATACTTCTCCATGGTATAGTAGCTGTTTATCTGACTGAAGAAATGAGGAAAAAGTAGAAGCCTTAGATATCTATATAAAAAACCAATTTAAAATAGTGTGTATTAATAGAGTTAAAAATGAAAAGATTTTGCGTAGACTTACAAAAAATGTGAACAAACACCAAACGAAATACAAAAACTTCAACAAATGAATTGATTTAATTAATAAGAGAGGAAATATATCCCACTTACTGGGAATGTTTTATTCTTAACGTAACTTTTGTATTTGTATAAAAATACATATAAATATAAGTAAACACCACACGCACACGCGCGCGCGTACTTTGCCTTATTATATTTAAACAAGTAGAAACATGGGTTTCCTTATAACGCTGCAGTGTAATAGGTTTAACATTCTAACGAGACTGTATCCAATTATATTTTTTACGAGAACAAGAAAACAAAATTGAATAATAAAATGGAAGAAATATTCCGACGGCGGATAATGGTTTTCCTTCGCAGATAAAACTTTCTTAGCGCGGAACAGCGTAATCTACTTTCACAAGAAGTAGCGTCGCACCACTCGCTCCCCCTTCTTTATTTTTTTTAAGCGTCCCATCTTAGACTTACCACGCCTCTGCACTAATTTTTTCAAATGCATCTTATCAGTTTTGATTACACCAATACTTTCTGCTGGCGTATAACAGAAGTAGTTAACAAAAAGAATAATTTATTATGTTGCGGCGGTTACTAGGAATTTTTTAATTACAGTAGAGACCAAAAAAGAAATACACAACATGTGTGTGTGTGAGTATATATATATATATATATACATACACTCATACATACAATAGAAAGGAGGATAAGAAGGGAAGAGAGAAAGAAAAGAGATTGAGGAACAAAAACATACTGTCAAAGATACGCAGTATTTTAGCCTTTCAGAATCAACAAATATCTGCATTCTCTTAGCCGTATTCTGTATTAATCTACCACAAAGAATATGTCTGTTTATTATAAAATAAAAAGTTTATAAACGTAACAAATGTTGAATAAATAAATGTTGTTTACAATCGTTTCGACAGAGTAGCAAGTATCAATCCGTAAAGGTTGTAACAAATTTTACATCGAGCAGATACAAAAATTCTTTAAACACAAATTTGAACAGTAAAATATACACTTTGCTACACATTTGCAATATACTTTATCAATACATGCCACTAACAAATATCATAAATTGACACGCGTTATTGACATGACACTAAGAAAACATACACCATTCAAGTACATTTTAATCAGAAAAAGTACTACTGCAATATAACTGAAACGTCTGAGTAGTAGAACTCCAAACACTCGAACACAATCTTAACTCTCAGGAAAGTCTAAACAAAATAGAAGAGTATACGTCACGTTTTCACAACATTACGTTTCTGAAAACATACGGTCCTCGTAGCGCTTACAAGCTAGATTGTGTAAATAAGAGTTCCTAGCGAGACCGTGCTCAATTACATCTTTGGGTAAAATTTACGTTTAATTAAGTTAAAAAAATTTAAGTTCCTTCAGTTTCTTCTTTCTTCTACGAGACTCCAACCTTTTCTTATCCATTGGTTTGGGTGTTCTTTCACGTCCGATCATATTAGTTTACCTTGTGTTAAAAAGTGTCAATTGTGTCATTTTATAGTTCTACTCTTCTTCGGGTACTCTATACTGTGTTCACCCTATACCTCTTACTCTTTTACTATACTTCTACCTTGTATCGTTATTTATATTTGTCCCACAATTTTACACATTCTCCTCAAAATGCAAAGTTTTGAATGTTAAATTTTTTTAATTGTTCAACATCACAACACGACTTGAAATATTCTTATAAATACTATAAATCTCTTCTTCTTTCTGTTTACAATGATTTGTAAACAAATCATTATATTGCCTTACCAAACATTTTCCCACAAATGATATTATATCTGTATTCGCTTACTAACACGCTGTATTCACTGTTTTCTGTATTCTATTAACCTGCTGAACCTACGTTACGTAAACATTTCAATATTAAAAAACCTGTTGATAAAACATAAATTGTGGGAGGACTTGAAATTGTCCTGGAAATAAATAACAAGATCAGAATAAAGAAACGCCAGCTTAAATGGGACAAAAATAAAAGTACGCAAAAAGATGTGTGCAGTTCAGCAGCATTTGGAAAACATATTGCAACGTTACAACAATTCTACAAATATATTACCATGTACTCAACGCAACTAAATATGTATTACACCGGCCAGGTCGCAGGATTTTGTTTCTCGTTGCGTCAAGTATATGTGGTTGCACAATTATTAAATACTTTTTAAAGAGGAGTGAGATGTTATTGACATGAAATAAATCATTTAAAAATCGTTTCAAATAATCATTCTAAGATTTATTAATTAACAGAAAAAAATATTTTAATATTAAAATTTCAAACATTAGACACATAAATATTTACCTTTATAAGTTTTACACATGTATTGTAACCTGCAATGCTATTCATAACATACCACACAAATAAACACCCATATAATCTTATTGACTAAACAAAGATGTTAAACAAGTTATTTAAATTCTTTTTATTTCTGTGTGACTGAAATTAACTAAACTTTTAAATACTGATAGCAACTCAGTTACAGACCCCAAAATAAGAATGAATTTATTGTTGCTATAAACAAATAAATATGATGTTACATTTACTTTCAATTTATTAATTTATTGATACTGACACACCCAAAATTATGACAGAAGATTGATATTTCTTTTCTAAATTTTGTTATTAAATTAATTTCTCTTATTTCTTAATATTTAAACTTCCTAACTTGAATGCTTTAATGTTTATAGTTCATTTCTTTTAAGAGCTCTTTTCACAATAAAATTACTATAATTGTTTTTTATTAATTGCATACTGCTGTTACCGTTGCGCGCGCGCGTGTGTGTGTGTGTGTGTGTGTGTGTCCAGAATGCTGAGAGTATGATGATGATGATGATGATGATGATGATGTTGATGATGGTGCTGTGGTCGTTGTCTCTAAATGTTGTTGTTGGTGATGCTTCAGAATTCCTTCTTACGTCTTGGTGTAAGTGTGGTACAGTGTGTGTGTGTCCTGGTTGATCTGTAATCGGGCAGCGTAACGTCGTCTGTAGATTCCTTGAGTCTGAGTGTGTGATCGCCCAAAATTGCCAGTGGTATTTATACTGGTGGCGATTTGACAGGAACATTCCTGCTTTCGGCAGGTTAGAGATGGTCAGTTCGCTCCAGAGCGTCTTTTTTTATTACAATCACTTTTTTGTTAATTATCGCGAATTTATGACGATATTCGTCACATGAGCGATCTCATTGTTTGCGTAATTTTTCTCTGGTCACTCACATATACCACACATATTAATTACTCATCAATTACACTAGTAATTAATATTAATTAAATAGCACCTTTAATATTTCACCTCTGGAAATAAATTTACATTATCATACACAAATCCCTTTACGTAATGGTGTCTTCATAATTGGCGTAAGTTTTTGCTTACAGGTTTAACACAAGTAATTAGTTTATTATAATCCTGTTAAGACCTGATTAATTGTTGGAACAAACAATTCGTACATGTCACCCCATCGCGTCGTTCAAAACAGGTCACAACTGGCTCACACACACAAACACACACACGCCGTATCTTACACTGGCACAGCAGGTGTACTCTCTACAGGACTCGGCCTGCATTTTCACGCACAAAATTGTATAAAACTGTTCGTCTTATACTTTCTGTCCTAATTACATATTAAACATACCGCCCTGGGCAAATATGCAAATATATGTATTGTTGCAATATATATATATATATATATATATATAAAATTTTAAATGGGATTTCTGAAAGATAATATTTTCTAAAATTTAGTATAACATAGTTTTTTACTGAAACATGTTAGAGTTTTTTTTGTTACATTTGTTTTATAACATTACTTATCTCTTTCTTCTTCTGCTCAATTCAGAGGTTGGTGAGGTTACAATTGCTTTTCCTCCCGTAGACAGTCCCTTAATCACCACATACCTTCTTTCTTCTTTCATCTCATCCATGTATCATATCTGGCATTTCTCCTACCACTACATATCTCGATCGTTCCCTCAATCAGGGTGATGAATCAATTTTAATGGAGTAGCAGGTGGACCAGCCATACTAGTTCTCATTACCCCAAATGTTCTAATTGAGCGTCCTTCTTCCACAGCGCAATTCCACATTTGATATCACTGATAACTTTTTAAATATATATATATACATATAACTTTTTAAAAATATATAACTTTTTAGCGTCCTTCTTCCATAGCGCAATTCTACACTTGATATCACTGATAACTTTTTAAATATATATCTTTCTATATATATTTTAAAATTAGGTCTGGAAATTAACGAGAAAGACCTATCGTTTTAAAATAAAATAAAAATGACGTACTTTATAAAGCACTGTATTTAAAAATTCACCCTTATTTTTCTTTTAGCAATTAAATTTACAGTATACTAAATTAATCAATAAGTTTAATATCTTCAAATAATAAGTACTTCTGCAAGTAAGTTTATTTACACCTGTTCCAGGTTTCGCAGAAATTATTAGTCTTCAGATGTTTTTATGAATTAACGTGTAATTGAATTGTTTTGATTATAATAATCTTAACGGATAATCGATTTTATTTCATTAAATTTTTTTATTGTTCCAATGTTTATGTATTCAGCTATTTATTAAATATTTAATGTTTTATTTTTATTATTTTAATAAATGTATGAATTTGAATAAATCATCTTGTTTTGTTTTTATTTGAATTTGTTCTTTAATTAGTAGATTATTATTATTATGTTTGAAAATATTAAGATTTTCCCAGATATTCACTTTGTTACTTTTCGTATGTTTTTATTAATTTAAAAGTGTTGAATGTCTGGAAATTTATGTTTATGAATTAAACAGTATGTGGCTAGATTAGACTTGTGAATATAAGGTTTTAAAAACACATTGCGATGTTGAATGAATCTATGGACAGTTCTTTCTTCTTCTGGCCTACGTAAAATTTATTGCAATCTGGACATTCTATTTTGGAAACTTCATTTTTATTGTGAATGTTGAATTTAGTTTTAGGTTTTATTTTAATAAGAACAATATTATATGTGTTATAAGTCATTTTTAAACTTGTATCTTGAAATAGTTTGCTTAGTTTACGAGTTATGTTGCCGTAATAAGTAAAGTTGACATATTTTATACAGGAGTAGATGGATTTTTACATGAAGATAAGATGTTTGTTTAGTGAGTTCTTCTTTTATTTTATTTTCTGATTTATTGATAGTTTGTATTTGTATCCATTGTCTATTGCTACTTGTTTGGTAATAACTTATTTCTTTCATTGTTTCTTTCTTGTTCATTTAGTGGGATTCTATACATACGGCATATTAATGAATTGAATGCTGCTATTTTATGATGGGGAGGATGATTAGACTTGTTTGGAATTATTAAATTAGTTTGAGATGGTTGAGTTTCTGAAATTATTTTCAATTCTATTTATGTTTAAGTCTAAATAATTCAGTTTATTATATGATTCTTCTACTGTTGTGAATTTTATTTCGTTATGTAAATTGTTAATTGAATTTAATATATTAGAAATGTTAATGCTCTTATTTTGGGATATATTTATAGTGTCATCAACGTGTCTAAAGTAGCATCCTATTGGGTCGTTGAATTTTATTATATTTATTATTGCTTCAAGTTTTTGTAAAAAGATTTTGGAGATGATAGTGGAGGTTGGGCTCCCATAGCAAAGCCATCATTTTGATGGTATAGTTTGTTATTATGCTGAAAATAATTATGTTTTAAGTAATTTTCAAACTGGTAGTTAATTGTCTAATATACGCGTCGTTTTCATTGTTTGTTTTCAGTGTATTTGTTATAATATTTATAGTATCGTCAATGGGAATATTTGTGTATATTTTTGAAATGTCGAAAGAATATAGTGTAACAAATCTTTGTTACATTTTACTAATAAACATACACATCTATTTGTGTTTGAATAGCCCCACGATCTTGGAGCGACAAATAAATGTAACGAATCTTTGTACATAAATTTAGGCATGTCGTGTCCCAAATCCAGGGCGACAATTTTATGCAACACTACAACTGCAACTATAAATACAATTAAATACAATTACAATAAATTGCATAAATACAATTTAATTTGGGTTTCAGGTGTATCTGTAATAAGAACTCTATGTAACTTGTAACGGTATTTCAAATTTATTTGATATTAATAAAATTGTGCACATGGCACTTACTTCGACTTAAAACATTCGTTATTATTTTGTTACTATGCCGTAAGGCTTATGCTATATACATCCTTACTGACTAAATATTCTATTCTACTAATTATTGTATTAAAGAAAAATCTCATTTCCAGACTACTCAGTCAATTAGTGTTTTAAAAATATCCATATTTAAATATCTTCTTATATATATTGTAATGTAACTCAAAAATATCAATAGTTACTGAATTTATCTTTTGTTTCTCAGTACTGATTTATATCAAACACTAATTTTTACTTTAAATGCTTTGCATTCTTTTTATTTCAATACTAATTTGAGCTCTTGTTTACGTTAATCTTACTTCAATAACATCTATGATTTTAATTCTATATTTACAATAAACATTGGCTCTTACTTTTAAATAGAACAAGAATGTCTTTAATTGTCTTTGAGTTAATTGTTCGATTAAGATATAAATAAGTTGTTTATCACCTTATTGTCGTCAATCATACTCAATCATTGGATCCATCCGTAATCGTCCTCGTCTCGAACTCCAGCATCACTTCCTCTAGTCCAGCGTCGTCTCTTTCTTGTCCAGCGTCGCCTCGCTCTTCTCCTCTTGTCCAGCGTTGTCTCTCTCTCTGTCCAGCGTCGACTCTCTCTCTGTCCAGTGTCGTATCGCTCTCTGGAACTTCTCCTCGTGCTGTTTAGGACGTCAGTTGATCTTCTTATGTGGATCTTCTTATGTAATTTTGTTACTACTTAAAATTGTTTGTTTTACAATCGAGTTACATAACTGTATGTAACTGGAAGGATGAAACTATTTACAAAAATTTAAATATTCTGTGCGGACGGGCAGAAGCTCCCGCTGCACTGTGGGTGATTTAAGAAAGAGAACAACTGTAGCTTGTATGCCCTATTTATACCCATGTCTTGGTCAACACCTGCAGTTGTACGAAATCGACATGTCAGAAACTGTCTCTGGGTTCAGTTCCCCCACTCTTTGTCAATTTCGCTATTTCTTATATTTCTGCGAATTGCAGAGTCCTGTAAGTATACTCGTATACTCATCTTATAACTATTTTCACTACACATGTTCACTGTAATTTTGGACATTGCAACTTAACCCTTTCGATTTGTACACAGTTATTTCACTACTACACTCGTACGGTGTGTCTTTTTCACGTGGTTTTTGTACACAGTATTTAGTAAATTTTATTACATTTTATTGTGTTTTTGGATTTTACTCCTTAATTATAGTTTACGAATAATTACGGAAAAACAGTAATTATGCAATTATTCATCTAGGGGTGGTAAACTCGCCTGCATGGACCTGCGTTACACACACTAGCAAAATACTGGTGTACACACTTTCAGTTACATTTGTGTGTGTGTGCATGTCGATTCAGGTCGAAACACCTGTTCATATTTTTGTCTGAGCCAAGCTTGCAATCCCTGACATGCTTATTTCTAATACATTATTAATTATTTACAGTTTATTAGGTATATTTAAATTTTTATTTTCAATGCTCAGTGCATCAGTTATTTGTACTGTCATCACTCAGTACTGATTTATATCAAACACTAATTTTTACTTTAAATGCTTTGCATTCTTTTTATTTCAATACTAATTTGAGCTCTTGTTTACGTTCATCTTACTTCAATAACATCTATGATTTTAATTCTATATTTACAATAAACATTGGCTCTTACTTTTAAATAGAACAAGAATGTCTTTAATTGTCTTTGAGTTAATTGTTCGATTAAGAAATAAATAAGTTGTTTATCACCTTTTGTCGTCAACCATACTCAATCATTGGATCCATCCGTAATCGTCCTCGTCTCGAACTCCAGCATCACTTCCTCTTGTCCAGCGTCGTCTCGCTCTTCTCCTCTTGTCCAGCGTCGTATCGCTCTCTGGAACTTCTCCTCGTGCTTTTCGGACGTCAGTTGATTTTCTTATGTGTATCTTCTTATGTAATTTTGTTATTACTTAAAATTGTTTGTTTTACAATCCAGTTACATAACTGTATGTAACTGGAAGGATGAAACTATTTACAAAAATTTAAATATTCTGTGCGGACGGGCAGAAGCTCCCGCTGAACTGTGGGTGATTTAAGAAAGAGAACAACTGTACCTTGAGTGTCCTATTTATACCCATGTCTTGGTCAACACCTGCAGTTGTACGAAATCGGCATGTCAGAAACTGTCTCTGGATTCAGTTCCCCCACTCTTTGTCAATTTAGCTACTTCTTATATTTCTGCGAATTTCAGAGTCCTGTAAGTATACTCTTATACTCATCTTATAACTATTTTCACTACGCATGTTCACTGTAATTTTGGACATTGCAACTTAACCCTTATAATTATTCATCTTGGGGTGGTAAACTCGCCTGCATAGACCTGCGTTACACACACTAGCAAAATACTGGTGTACACACTTTCAGTTACATTTGTGTGTGTGTGCACGTCGATTCAGGTCGAAACACCTGTTCATATTTTTGTCTGAGCCAAGCTTGCAATCCCTGACATGCTTATTTCTAATACATTATTAATTATTTACAGTTTATTAGGTATATTTAAATTTTTATATTCAATGCTCATTACATCACTTATTTGTACTGTCGCAATAGTTTTGTATTTTTTTTTAGTTGTATGGTTTTTAGTTGTTCCGTGAGTTCAATACTGTTTTACTTCCATGTTCCATAAGGAAATGGAAGTGTGGTGATGGTAAAAAAATCGTGGTCGAGATTATTGCAGATTCTGATTGTACTACCCTCAAAAGATGAAAAAAAGTAATTTTCCTAAAAGTGTCTGTGTGTCTGTCTGTGTTTCTGTAGATTTTTTTTTTGGCAAACGATAACAGCCGCAAATTCAAACAGAATCAAATAATTTTTTGCATACAGCCCTGAATTGTAGAGTTCTCAAGATCTGTTGTGTTTGGTGAAGATCGGTTGTGGGAAAGGGGTAGTTTACCAGCAACGTCTTATGTTTTAACTAGGGTATTTCCTATGGCAAACGATAACAGCCGCAAATTCAAACAAAATCAAATACTGTTTTGCATACAGCCCTGAATTGTAGAGTTCTCAAGAACAATTGTTTTTGTTGAAGATCGGTTTAGGGAAAGGGGTAGTTTACTGGCAACGTTTTATGTTTTAACATGGGTAATTTTTTTATGACGAATGATAACTGCCGTAAATTTAATTAGAATCAAATAATGTTTTGTATACCTTCCTGAGCTATAGAGAACTCAATGTCTGTTGATTTTGGTGAAGATCGGTTAAGGGAAAGGGGTAGTTTACCAGCAACATTTTATGTTTTAACAACGGTAATTTTTTCTATGACGAACGATAACTGCCGCACATTCAAACAGAATATCAAATATTGTTTTCCATGAGTTCCTCAATTCTAAAAGACTGAAGCCCTGTTGATTTTGGTGAAGATCGGTTAAGGGAAAGGGGTAGTTTACCAGCCACATTTTATGTTTTAACAAGAGTAATTGTTTCTATGACGAACGATAACTGCCGCACATTTAAACAGAATCAAATAATTTTGTGCATACCTTCCTCAATTGTAGATAGCTCAAGGTCTGGTGATTTTGTTGAAGATCGGTTGAGCGAAAGGGGTATTTACCTGTAAGATTTTATGTTGTAACAAGAGAACGGTTCTCATGAAGAACAATAACTACCGTACATTCAAACAGAATCAAATACTTTTTTACATATGTTCCTGAGTTGTAGAGGACTCAAGGGCTGTTGATTTTCGTGAAGATCGGTTAAGGAAAAGGGGTAGTTTACCAGTAACGTTTTATGTGATAACAAGGGTAATTTTTCTATGACGAACGATAACTGCCGTAAATTCGAACAGAATCAAATAATTTTTTACATATGCGCCTGAATTATAGAGGACTCAAGGGCTGTTGATTTTGGTGAAGATCGGTCAGGGGGAAAGGGTAGTTTACCAGAAACGTTTTTTGTTGTTACAAGAGTAAAGTACTTAATTTTACTTCCATGTTGATAAATAAAGTATCCTGATAAGAAGATCTTAATAATCCACTGTAGAAACGTAGATCAAATATCTATAAATGAAGAGGCTAGTTGAAAGCGGTGGGTTTAATTTTCTATAAATAAAAATTATAGTTGAAGGGGGAGAGGATATTTTTTATATATGTACTACGTTATCGGTAACACAGAAGGAGTTTGTTGCTAAAATTCCTTCCCGTCCTGTTTGGCCGTAGACCAAAGTTTTCTACAAAACCAGACGTTTCGGCATTGACATCGACTTTCATCATCAGTGAAAATCGAGTGTGATAACGTAAGGTGGTATACGTTAGTTACCACAGTTAAAGCTTACGTTGCTTCAGTGGTTAAGGCTGAAGCAGTAAGTAGAAAGAAGTAGTTTCTATGGAAATATTTCATTTCGAAAATGATTTTAAATATAAATCTTAGAACATGGAAGTCATGTATGGTTCTCCATACCGATATTTTCTATTATATTTGTATTAAAGTTTTATTTTATGTTTTAAAACTTATTTGTTACAGTAATTTAGATATTTCGTAATTTGGTGCTGTCTTAGCGTTTTCAAACTTCTAATGGGTTTTTCAATTTTGTATAATTTTATTAGTAAATTTAATTTTGGTGCCCTTGGATTTTCCATTTTCTATTTATATGATTCATTAGGATATATAATTTTGTTACTATTTTTTAGTATATTTAATATTTGTGTTTGATATTTATTTGTAGGATCTTTATTAAATAAAATACAATCATTATTAGTTATAAATTCTTCAGTTATATCATTCAAATCTTTATTAGAAATTATTACTGCTGTATTACTTTTATTTGCTTTGGTTAAAGTAAAGTTATTTGCTGTTAATTTGTGTTTTATGTAGTGTATAGTATTATTTTGTTTATTTTTAATATGTTGATTTTTGTTGTTAAATGTTTTGGTAAACTTCATAATTCCCACTGAGGCGTCTGTTCTTATATTATCTCGTTTTTCTTGGTCTATATTGTTAATTGCGTTTTCCGTTTCAACAATTGTATTATTATTTACATTTTTTAGATTTGTTTTATTTGAAGTTTCTAAAGTTGCTATTTCGCTTTCAGTGAAGTTACTGGTAAATAAATTTACACACAAATGTATGGTAAAAAATGTGGTTATTGTTTGGAATTTGTAAATTTTGTTTATATTTATTAGGTGTATTATATTTCAGAATATTATTAAGTTTTTTTATTGATTGTATTACATTTATTTGTTTTGTGTTTATTTATTTTCAAAATCTAAATATTTACAAACACAATAATAATAATTTACTAATTAAAGAACAAATTTAAATAAAAACAAACAAGATGATTTATTCAAAATCAAACATTTATTAAATTATTAAATTAAACATTAAATATTTAATAAATAACTGACTACGAAAACATTGCAACAATCAAAAATTTGAACCGAAATAATATCGATTATCCGTTAACTTTATTATAATCGAAACAATTCAATTACACATTAATTCATAAAAACCTCTGAAAATACAGAACAATCTGTAAAACGTGCGTCAGGTGTAAATAAACTTACTTAGTACTTATTATATGAAGATATTACATGGGAGACCTGCAGGAAACTCAACGAGTTACTTACAAAGGAATACTCAATTAAGTTTATGTTTAATTAACTTTACAGTAGGTTTTATGTCGTTGGCTGTTAAAGGAAAAACATTTCATAAATACATCTTAAGTATTGATTACTGAAATAAGTGCACGTAACGGAGAATTGAAAGTCCAATTAATTAACATGCAGAGCCTTCACGACATTATCCACTTAAATTGCAAGAATTAAATATTTCAGTTTTCCTCATTCTAACGTGCGTTAAGTTTTAATATTTATTTGGCAAATTATGTAATACACACGCTTCAGAACAAAAATAGTAACAGGTGTTCTCGAGTCAGATCAAATACACAGTGGGCCTAGTGTAAGGCAGTTTTCTGTTCCTTATACAAACGCTATTGCGACATTCTTCTGACAGTAATCCTAAAGCGGTTGGTTATACACGATATTACATGATATAGCCTACGCCTGCAAACCGCCTCAGTGTTTATGGTCCGGATTTAGTCGTAAAATGTAAAACCACCACAGACGGCACAAAATCTTATGAGACGACCAGGAAAACGTAACAACTGTTTTGTGACCATCTAAAACATGTTTTAAAATTAACTGAGTAAATAAGTAGATTTAAGATAATGTTGCATTGGCTACAAAAGAGGATCGGGTAAGACTATGAAAGTAGATTCTGCGTTTCTTCAGCTATGAAATATCATTAGCCACTATTTAGATATCTTTTCATTAAATTTTCTTTCACCTGTATATAAATATACTGAGGATGCCAAACGATAGTGTGAAACTTCGGGAAATGATTCTACTCATTAAACTGTAGGGAAAATGTCCACTATACTTTAGCCGAAAAATTCTTCGTTTTCCGTCTGCACGTCTCTATACGTGTGATTTTTAAAGTAAGTATCAATCCCAAAGAGATGAGATTTGGTGAACACAGTACGTTATAAGTACAAAACAAACCACAATATTTTATTAAAAAGTTTTAAAATGGCGGCTGATTGAAGTTTTCAATGGTAACTTTCACAAAACTCAGTACTTATAGAAAATATCTTATTACATACAGACTTATATCTTTCATTCGAAATACAATGGTACCTCGTTTATACAATTTAGATAGAGTGAGATATTAAATTTGTTTCATAACAAAACATTTGGCCTATTGTCCTCATAACAACCGCTTATTTAAATTTACATTGGCTACCATGTGTAGTTTCACGAGTGGTTTTAGGTTGTTTATCGTCATTTAAAAAATTTAAATTCAAATTTAATAATACTGTATTAAGCCTACATGACAACTCATATCTTAATCGAAATGTCACTTATCTTTAGTACTAGAGCATAAAATATATACCATAATCGACACTATAAGAAATTGAAGCAAGTAACATTTGGAAATCCCAAAAAATAATCTAGTTTCATTAAATTTCTAACAATGGAGAAAAAATGTTTGGCTCTTGTAAGGAAAGAAGGCCACATATATTGTTAGGGAAGAAACGTAATAAACTTGTTATTTCTTATCCGAATGTATCCCTTAATTAAGAATAAAAAGGATAGTTTTTTAAATATTACACAGGTTTTTGTGATAAGTAGGCTACCGATTTTTGTAAAATTTAGAATTGAAATTTTCAGTCGGCGACCATTTAAAATAATCTTAGACAACATTTTGGTTTGATTTATAACTTTACGAAATTGTACATTTGCTGCGTATGTCAAATTTCAACTCCGATCAGCAGTAGGCCTAATTAGTATTCGAAAAACACATACAGGTTAAAAAGAAATACATTTTACATATGTTCATTGAACGTTTTCCCTTCAGTGGAATCATTTCCCTAAGTTTGTCACCATCTTCTGTATAAATGTGTGTGTGTGTGTGTGTGCGTGCGCGCGCGCACGCGTGCGTGCGTGCGTGTGTTGCCGAATGTGTAGCACAACAGGCTATGTAAAAGCAATAAACGGACCTAAAGAACGGTTCACTAGGTATGGAAAACCAACTTCTCATCTGTCTACAACGATAAATTTTTGATTTAGTCTGCACCAAAAAGCAAGCACAGTAAAGACAATTACAGACAGTAAAGACATATTAGATAAAGACATTGGATGTTTGTATGTAAAATATATTTTGTAGTTTAAAGTGACATGCATAACGCTATAAAATAAAAAAAACTAAATAAAACAGAGTAGGGTGAGAAGATATGTCAGCGATAAGTAACCTGTTTTCAGAAGTTTGGAAATCATAGTGTTTAAAATAAAAGTTAATATGGAAAAAATACGAGAAAGGTAAACAAAACTCAAAATCCAAATGGCCACAAAAGCATTTAATTACGTATTTTAGTCTGCTAGGTATCAATAATTTTAGCCCGATTTACTTTTAATTATAAATGATGATTAATGAGGCATTTTAACCGATTTTTAGCGCACGCTTTAATATTAATATTTAATAAGTGTAATAAGTACTAGAAGAAAATTAATTTCAGTTACTTTAAATAAATTTAAACTAACACGGTAAAGTAATGTATTTTAAAGAAGTAAATTATGTGGAGCATTTTACTGCCGTGTTTATTAGCAGGGAAAGTATGTTATTTTTGTCTGCCTCTCAGGATGATGTTGTATATTCGCGTATACTCTTCTAATAATCTAGTGGAATTAAAATTTATTTTCGATTATTACCTTGAGGTTGAAATATGACTATAGACTACTTAACACTGTTAACACTTTATTGTAACCAGTAGAGGGTGTTTGATAAATATCTTCTTTTCCTTTCCTACGTCGGTATCGTTTCCCCTTATTCCAATAGTATTTTCAGTCTCTTCGTAACAGTTACTGCAGACATTTTTCGTAAAATATTTACCTAAGTTCCACTTTTAAATCATTCGGTTGGCGTCTAACAAATTTACCGTAGACTTAAATATGAAGAGCTGTTATCTAAAACGTTATTTACTACCAGTGTTTTGTATTTATGTTTAAAATATCTAATCACGCTTTGGTCCATCAACTGCTACATATATACCATATTTATTGAAGGAATTGTGATTTTATAGCCTTCAAATTAGTAATGTCAATAGGTGCAGAACTGACGTCAACAAACAGGATGCTTTTATATTTTGTCTAATATTTATCTTTAATTTGCGAACGCAGTTTCTGAAAAATACCAAAGTTGTCCAGACTTTCTTACTTACCGTTTATTCTACAGGAAGTGCATTTACGATTTTAAAACAAGAATGGGCAGCTTTTCAGTCATCTGTGATAGAAGCTTTCATCATCTTCACTAAGGATTAAACGAAAAATGTTTTTTTCCGGTCCAAAAAGATAGATTAGGCCTACATATGATCACTCCACCTCTTCTTTGGACGTCCAACACATTTCCCTCCACTTGGTTTATAATGCGATAGTTGTTTGGAGATGCGGGAACCATGTATTCAGGTAAGTTGTTCCAACCATTTTAGTTGATACTGGACAGTCATATTCAGTACACACACAGTATTCAGTTCCTGCCATATATCTGCATTTCTTCTACGATCGTGAAGGGTATACCCTGCCACGTGCTTGAGTAATTTCATTTAGACTGCTTGAATAAGATTTTATTTGTCCCTCAAAGTACTGGAGAGTGTGAGTAATAAACGTAATGTCTTGTCTCGCTCCATAAAGAAGGGAAGAATTCAGACGCACCTCTAATTGTGTTCAGACGGAAAACACATACAGGTGGCTAAGGCGGCCCTGATGAACGAATGACTGCCGGTATAAGGTGTCCTCCTCTACTGTCAAGAAATAGAGGTTAGGACACCCTCTTGCCTTTGGGGAAAGAAATTGTCGCTAAAGGCGGATGATCCCTTGTTGGTCAACGGCGTAGGATTTGGGAGGCAAATATAAACTTTAAAGATCCTTACGGATACCTCATGGATAAAAAAACAAAACTGGTTCTTTTAGTTCAGGAATACAGTCAGTTTATGGGAGACAACCCAGACACAAAGTCGGGCTGGACGTCACGCCAGAAGTTGGTAGCACCACCATCGTCTTTCCCAGATATGAGCTAGTAACACATCCAGGAACTATATTAATGTCTAAACTCTCGTAATAACCGGATGGATAGTATATTGTCTGATGAAAATGGAACCTTTGTTTGACCGTAATTAACATATTTTCATGGTAGAACATTATACTTAAACTTTTCCGCAAATTGTTGTGAAATATAACCGAAATCGTAATTATTTACTTTAACAGTTGTAGAGCTGAACCAATCTGCCGGTGACAAAAAGGTGTTCGATTATGGTGCGCTGACTGATTCAAATAAAGTAATAAATACAAAAAATCGTTACTTGCACATGTAGATAACTTTTTACAACTACGTCAAAAATATTATTAAATTGGAATTTGTATAACTAAAATTGGACAAATAAGTGAAAAAAATTATCATTATTCAGTAACGTGATACGTTCCAGTCTCTATGACGTCATAGGTAACACGTTCTGCTACATGCAGAGAGTGAGATTTTTAAATGAAGGTAGGCGAAGTCTATCTACACCTTCCCACCTTCCGACTATCCATGAGCACAGTTGAATTCAATAAAAGAAGGCAGATTATGCACCGCTAGTCACACCAGGGCGAGTCCGGTATACAAAATTGTCGGTTTTTTCATAGATGGAAAATTTACTGTTGCCTCGCTGTACCTTTCTCGGAGAACAGAAGCTCAATTTCCATTAATGTATAGAGCGATTAAATTAATATTTGCTCTGTGTAAGGAATTATACATGACAAGTAAACATAAGCGGATTTCATCACATATTCTGTACTGGAGGGTAAGGGACATATCAGTGCTCTAAGTAAGTAACAAGCGTCGTTTACAATCTGGTTTATTGAAATTAACCATTTGATGAACTGTACATGTACATTCCCGACGCACAAGTACTGGATCGCAATAGCTATAGGCTTCCGCTTAAGTGATTATACATCCTGTCCAAGGTAAGGCAGAAATAGACTTTGGATGTACAAGAATTTAAGCGAATCCATTCAAATAGTAGCAATGATTTGTATACAGTCGTCAACACACGAATCGGAAGAATGTATTATTTGAGAATGAAGTACAGTATTTCAAAAATAGGCAAACTTACAAATAAGGAATAAAGAGATAATTTAAACATGTATACCTCTTTATATAAGTACAAATATTATAACTTGCAAATGGGAGAGGCATTAGTTATGTGAAAAGTAGAATTGCACTAGCCAGAGGAGAGTTTTTCAAGAAAAGGTCTCAGGCGCCCAAAAACATGTCCCTGGAAAAATGTGCGCAGAGTAAATTTGAGAATGAAGGGAATTACGAGGTTCTGAAGAGAATATATTAAAGAAGGACGTTGATTGGAACAAAACGGAAAGGAAAAGAAGTATGATCGGTCACCTGATAAAGACAGAAGGTATGTGACCATTAAAAGACCATTTACGGAAGGAAAAAGTTACAAGCGCACCAACCTCTGGGTTGAGGAGAAGAAGAGATATAATAAGAAATAGTCTGTTCCCTGCAAAATATCGTACCAAATCACTTGACTGTTTACTACTGAATAGGAAGTTAACTGTAATGATTAACTGAATTATAATCGGGTTATCATATTCAAGCAGTAAAACAGCCTCCATGCGCAGTAACATTTCATTACAGCACTTGGTGAATTTGAATTTATAATTTTGTACACTAAAATTAAACGACCTAATCATGTTTCGTGAAAGCTCAAGCGGTCAGAACAATGCAAACAATTCGCTTTGCAATTTGAATTTGCATTTATAAAGCGTCGTCACTGAAACGTTTTGTTCCGTAACCTCACCACTCCGCTAATCAATGGAACACTGTACGAGTTTACATAGTATACTAGTATTTACACACCACGGAAATACAACTATTTATTACTTGTAAATATGGCACATGTAATATGGTACATAAACATTTAAACATTTAGTTTCTTCTGAAAGTAAAATAAACTTTGTATCTAACGCACGTTTTTCAAAAATATTATGACCTGAAACATTAGATAGAAAAGCATCAACACCTGTGTCTATTATTGATGCAGTCAGCCTCTGATGATGGAGAGAATAATTTTGCTAAATTTTCTTTAACAGAAAACGTTTTATATTTACAGATAAGTAACTTCTTTTGTAATAAATAAATGTTTATATTTATATTTACATTTACATCCGTACGTACATTTACGTTTATAAAGAGAGTTCGTGTTTGTTTGCAATTGAGTACCTAGTGTATTATCTTCTTCTCGACCCTTGTCCTTCCTCTCCACTGATATATTCCTCATGACTGTAGTTTTTCGAGTGACCATTATACTTATTTCCAGTAGCGAGCGTTTCTCATTGGTTTGTGTTCAACACTGATCCTTAGTTCGTGCTTGGGTTGATCGGTAGTTTGCAGCCATCTAAAAGATGTTTCCCGGTAAGTTCCCGGTCATGCCCGGTGTACTGCCCGGTATGATTAAACAGACTAGGGTTAATAAATTTTCTAAGCTGATTAATTTTCCGTTCCGTTGAATTTGCAATGATAACGAACGTATTGCCTCTATTGGACGTACTAAGTTCAAGCTGTTTGTTGGGTTGGTTAGTTGGGTTGGTGCTGTGTGTGCGTGTGTTTCAGTAAGCCTTAACAAAACAAAATCGTTCATTTAATCTATCCTTCAAATAACGAATGATTGTTTCGTTCAAATTGTTAGAAGACAACGAACTGAAGTAACACAAGAACGAAAGACGTTACTGTGGATTCAGATTGTCAGACATTCTAAATTAACATTATTCGTGTGGTCATGTGCCGGGCTAACTAGGGTTTTGTTTGGTGTTAGGTTATTAAAGCCAAACCAAGCGTTAATAATTTAAGACCACTGCCTAATAGCCCGCCAAATAACCATACCAAGAATAAGTGAAAGCCTGGGAAAATGTTTACTTCGAATTAACATATTCTGAGGTAGGTAGACTGCCTTGTATTCTAGCGCCTTGTACTCCCTTTGCACGATCTGTGTGCGCGCTTTGAATTCAGGGAAATTTTGTTAGACACCGGCATGTGTGACTGGAATACAAAATTCGCCCTTTCTGAATGTTAAGGGACTTGTTTGCGCTAATTTTAATGACAAATCGTAACATTCACATTTACTAGAAAAATGCTCAAGTTTTGAGTTAGGTTTGTCTTAGTTTACTCGACAGCACTGAATAATAATAATGAAACATATTCCCATTTGTTATAAATTAAAAAAAAAACAGCATTCCTTTTCCTTAGCGTAAAGTAGGTGTCAACAATAACTTTTCGTAACTTTGTAACAATAGTTTTAACGACATTAATAATATAATTTTTTTACAAAAATCATAATTTCTCAACAATAGTTATGTATTAAAAGAGACGTAGTATACGAAATAAATGAGTTAATAGAATGCTGAACATCACATTGATTACGTTATGGAACATAATGATGCGTAACTTAACAGTGTGATGCGAAAGAGCTAATATTCACATTCCACAACGCCGTAAAACAATGTAAGAAGCTGTCGTGGCACCATCGAGATTAGTTGGTAACCTTGATTGCGACTTTCGTAAATGTAGATGAGGCAACGATCGCTTTGTTGATTTACAGCAATCTAGTTGTACAATATGATTCGGTAGAAGTGAAATTAAATTTGGATTTGCTTATAACTGCGATTTCGTAATGCCTTTAGTTGTTATTGTTGTTTACTGTCATCAATCTGTAATGATTATTGCAACTGTGAACAAGTATTGTTGCATCAATAGTAGTTAATTAGGATGGTTTTCATTATTGTAATAAAAATTGTTATCACTAAGTCTTTACTAAAATCTATAGTTGTTTCATTGTCTGTAATGTCGATTTGAGTTCCAACAACAAACACGATGTCCACATCCCACGGAAGTATCAAGTATTGCCATGTAGGGCACTTGTTGATGCCAGTTGCATTTCTAATTTTTTTTAAGAGCCATGTTGCCCTCATAACATTTTATAACTTATTTTGTTCTCTGAAAACTATAATGTTCACAGTCTTTTTTATAATAATTCGTACTAATTTACGAATTTAAAAGTGATTCCGCACGTAATGACGTTGTTTGAAAAATAAATTATAATTTATAGTAGTATACGGTATTAACACTTTTCAATAGTGTAATAATAGCCAATATGGCTTGCCACTCCTTTTCCCTTTGACCGAAAATATGATTCATTTCTGAAGAGAAAACACTATGAATTTAAAAGTGTAAGGTAATATTTTATAAGGAAATGTGATTTGATTTCATACATGCGTTTGTAGAACGGAAATACTAAAACTTTTACACTTTATCAAATCATAAATGGAAAAACGTCATGAAGAATTAATTAACTATGATAAATATTTGATTACAAACATATAGACCTGTTCTGATAAACAACTACAGTTGTTAACGTGAGATATGGTTTGTGCCGGTTCATGCTGAAAAAGTTTTGGGAAATTTTTGTTGCAGATAAGAGAGTTTCCTATGGCGTGGAGAGGATTGATTGACAGGAGTCTGTCCTATCAAGACAGCGTCGGAGTCTTCAAAATTGACTTAAAAATGGTTTAAAAATTGAGACTCTAGAAAGAGCGTAACTGAAGATAGACTGCAAAAATCTGTTACATCACATCTCATTAAAAAACTAACACAAATCTAGCTACGATATGATTTAGTAATTTTTTTTGCTTAATATCAGAAAATA
This sequence comes from Magicicada septendecula, assembly GCA_034769895.1. NCBI lineage: Eukaryota > Metazoa > Arthropoda > Insecta > Hemiptera > Cicadidae > Magicicada > Magicicada septendecula. The sequence goes on along the minus strand of CM068367.1, from coordinate 475,973,395 downwards.
TTTACATAACTTAAATTTTAGTATAGCTATATCCTTAAAAAAAAATAGAAATTTGTTCCAAAAAATTCAAAAATTAAATCTTTTAAACTCAAACTACCCTATATTTCAGTAAAAGACACAAATTAAATAAAAATAAATTAAAATATAAATGTAACGAAACATCATAATATACTATCGGTATTCCCCACTAACATTCTAATGACTTAAATCGACCATATCTTTTAAAATACTAATTAACTACTGTCTTTTAATAGTTGTCTCCGTGCTTTTGATAAGACAATTTGGTACTGAGTTTGTGTCCTGATACGTGACAAAATACGAGACTCAGGCTTGGCACCTGAAAAACGGATCTTCATTTTTAGGTGCTAAACAGGAACCGAACCAGTGACCCTGTATATAAAATACATCCCGTATGAAGCCGTATATAACTAGCCAAGCGCCATATCCAGTTATGTACGTAATAAATATATTGAGACTCCCCCCTCCACTAAACACTCCAAAACGTCTTCTTCTTCTTCCAGGATTAGGTAATTCTGCCTGTTCCGACTTCACCATCTAATTCTCGGTCGTTCCAGGCTTCTCCTACCCATAGAGTAATAATGCGTTTTGGAATCCTTTCTTCCTGCATTTTGGATACACATGTCCTCTCCATCTTTCTTTATACATTTCTGCCTGTAGTGTAACCGATTAAGTGTTTAATTCCTCTCTTATTGTTGCTACCATCAAGTCCCTAAAATTTAGTAAATACCGCCATGCTTATTGTATAATAAAAGTGTATCTAAGACATACGGAAACGAATGGGTAGGAATAAAATGAAACAGGATACGAGGATCCAGATGAAATATTATTGGGTCCTTCAGTCTTTCGACTGGTTTGTCCCCTCCCCGCATATATCCGTGGTGTGTGTGTTACGGAGTCTCTCACAGGTACCTACACTTTAACGCCGGATCCAAACAAACGGCAGAGTTGGGGGGGGGGTATACTAGGCAGTATACCTCTCGCTGGTTTGCCATTACCTTGCGAAGGGGGATGGTCGTATCTAAATCAGATGGCCTCGGCTGGAATCGAACCCGCGCCGACAGAGTAGCAGCGCCACACTCTAGCCACTACGGCACGACCGCTCCCAGATGAAAGAGGATGGGATACAATTTTTCAAGACTACTGCAATACCATGAACAATATTGTATCACGTTCAACTTTGGACACTAGACAAATGGCTATATGGTCTTGTTCAGGTTGTAGAATCGAGTTCGTTGGTGTAGTTGAAACTTAGACTTGCAAATATACTAAAAATGAGTGCTATTCATTCATCTGTACCTCTCTTCACTTGAACAACTGAGCGAGCCGACAATGAAAGAGTGCTTATCAAAATCTGAACCAAAGTTTGCAGAAATGTAGGATGATCAATAAATGTTATGTACTGTCAAAGATTGTCGATAAAGATGTACAGAATCATTTAAACATCATGTTTTTAGAATTTTGGGAGGCTAAGTGGTGGGATAGCCTCTCCCTTAGTTGTAGTTTCTATTTGTGGTAGGCCTATGTCATTTTAATTGTATTTTTAAAATTGATCTGCGTGCCTAGAATCCGCTGGAAGGAGAACCACAAACTAACCATAAGAGCGCTGTCGGACTGTTCGTCTGAAAAGAGCATTATCTTAAAATATTTTAATTCTTTGATGTCATCTTTCGCTAAAAGTACTTGTTAATATACGTATATAATATGAGCGAGAGTATTTGTGTGTGTGTGTGTGTGTGTGTGTGTGTGTGTGTGTGTGTGTGTGTGTGTGTGTGTGTGTGTGTGTGTGTGTGTGTGTGTGTGTGTGTGTGTGTGTGTGTGTGTGTGTGTGTGTGTGTGTGTGTGTGTGTGTGTGTGTGTGTGTGTGTGTGTGTGTGTGTGTGTGTGTGTGTGTGTGTGTGTGTGTGTGTGTGTGTGTGATAAAGGGACGTGAATAAAAACATACGCAAAGTAATATTAATATTCACTTCGGTAGAGTTGTCTTGGTCCCACAAAATTTGTGTTTAAATCTGTATTGTTGTATAACAAAAAAGAACAGTAAACCTGAGTTATGTTTAAGACGGGATTGAAAGAAACTCGAAATAAAGTTTAAAATATAAGGAAAAGGGAGACGTGATGAGAAACCGGACCGGAGAGGCAAAGTTATAAATTGTAATGCGAACCAAATTGTTTTCGCAAACAATAAACGCTAGTAAAACAAATGGGCGCTTGTAGAAACCGGATTTAGAAAATTATCTACCACAAAGTGTTTGTCTACTGTTTAAAATTAAAATGGTGTAAAAATATGTGGTTCCATGAAAGTTAAACAAAAGCTATTTTACAATACTTTTGAGCAACAATTTACCTCAGTTACTATACAAAATGAAGTTAACGCTTTGAAAGTTATAATTTATATAATAAACACAACAAGCACATTTTACGTAGTTTGTGAACAAATTCACTATTATTTCAAAAACTGGGATTGCCTTCTGGCTAAACTAAGTTTTATACTACTGAAAATATTCTTGTGTAAATAATATCCTTTGACTAAACCAAATTATTTACAAAATGGTCGCAACTCGAAACCTATTCAATATCTACAGACCTTAAAAAGCGTATGACAGCGTATCACTGAATTAATTCTGGTAAGTACTAAAAACAAATAGTATACGATTTGGATGTGTTCACGTTGTGAGACAATTGTATGAAAACATATAGCTAACAATCTCAATTGAAGTTTGCAACAACAATATTTTATCTCTCTATTCAAGTGGATCTGTTAGAAAAGTGGACGAGGAAATGTGGACGATTGATATAGTAGTTACAGAACACGGACTTTCCAAGTCTGCATTTTGCAGTTGGTCTAGTGATTTTAGCTGGCGGTGGAAGTGAAAGTAATATACGTACACGCTGCGAAACTGAGGGAGGACTGGCAGAATACCTAGTAGCAGCTAATTCAGGTAACAATGGTTAGAGACACTTAACTAAAACACAGCAATCGTTATTAACAAATCGGCGTACTGTAGAACAGTGTAAATTTTTGTATAATGTGTCTCAGATTCCTCTCGGGAACTCCTTGGTTTGTCAGGAATAATGATATCCATCGCAATCTTCGAGTCCTCACCTTGGAGATCTTCGACTTGGCGGCTAATCCTCCTACCCGTATTTCCGTCGCCTCAATAGTATGGAAAATACTCTGCCTCAACGCCGCGTCAGGCGCCAACGGGCGCTGTTAGACGACCTGCCTTAATTCACCTTCTCATGAATCCCACACAACCGTTTCCCCACCTTCTTTAATCCTTGAATCCTGCCTGAATAAAGAGGCTCTTTCTTAGGCTGCGGCTTGTCGACGCTGGGGTTGCACAGCGTCTGCTTACAGATAGCACAGAACTTCACCACTACAGTCAGCAGTAGTGTTTGTCGTCTCGGCTGGGCTAAAACTCAGAGTATGGGAAACCGCTAGATCTGCAACGCCTAACTTCGGGAGCCATCCGCTTTGAAGTGGCAAGCCATCGTTGTGGACGACTCGCCTCCGGGCAGTCGAGGCAATCGACCACACCAGCGCGTCTCTAAGCTCCCGCGTTATTATTACTTATAACGTAAATTTATAATTACTTACTTATTCTTATAGTAATAATTATAAGAATAAGTTAGATCCAATAATTTTCTTAAACATTAGTACAATATTGCAGTTTTGATTACTTAGGCATTTGTAAGAGTGTTTATTGCCTGAATATATTGGTAACTGCGACGTAAGACTGTGTGAAGTAGTATAGATAATCCAAACCTGATTTAAACTAAGTGCAGAAAAATAAAGCCAGGGTTTATACACAAGAACATCTGTATAATACTTTAGCTGTTTCACTGGTGCTACAGGAGAGTGAAACGTGTATATCAACCAAGTCCGAAGAACAAAAACTCCGAATAGGAAGTTGGACTTTTTTTAGAAACATTTAAGAATCTATATAAAATACCGTATAGTAAGATCAACCACTCTACTAAACGAACTGAATATGGAGAGGTTAGAAGAGAAAGTACGGAAAAACACGAGAAATAGGATGAACGCCTAAACAGAATGAATCACAACAGCACAATAAAGTAGAGATGTCAAACGTCCGCAAAAACGTTGTTAAAGCAAAATTGTCCAACATCCAATTATCTAAACCGAAAAAGGTTAAGTCGAACGTGTGATCTGAATAAAATTGATTATGAATACTGGAAAATTACTTTGTTTTTTGTCTCCAATGTAGATTTAGAGTTGCAGTAAAAATACAGATTAACTGGTCGATGACAGGGCAACAGCGACGCAATAAGAAATAAGAAACTTGTATTACTTTCACATACTGTGTAAGTTAAGCAACACACAGGACTGTCAGATTTGTATTAAACTGAACAGAAAATACGTGTATTTATGTCCATTTATACTGTTGAGCGAATTAATAAGAACGGCCAAATAAAAGTTCTGAAATAACAATAAGTCCGTTGGTGACGTGCGCAGGAGAGGACAATATGTTCGTCAAGGAAAGATTATAAAAAGTTGCGAATACTTGAAACGAACGTATAAAAAGTATTTACAATTCAAGAAAGTAGAAATGAATGTCAACGGATGGCACTTTGTGACTTTAGAAGACACAGTCAGGTTAAAAAGGTCCCAAATAATACGTTGATATAGGCATGTGTATAGAATGGAAAAGGTTTAGCATTACGAAAGATCACCAACTGGATTTTTTTAGAGGATAAGGAAGAAGGAAGAGACGAAAAAATTGATGGAAGCCCAAGTGACACGTATGGGAATTGCAAGTCGAAGGGAACAAGTGAGCAGATGAATATTTGGTAAATGATAGTATATTTAAAGCAGCCAGCACTAATAAACGTGTACGAGATTGAACGGATTAAATGTATAAAACGTACAGTGATCCGATAGTCCTATAACAACGCTCAAAAAACCTTCAAACATTAAGTGATGCATATTTCTCAAGGAATGTGTGTTATTATTATTAATACGAGTACTACTGTGCACATCACTAATACGTATGTATGCATACACTTACATGTTGTTCCAACACCGATTACATTCGTTCTAGCGAGTAGGAATTTCTAACACCAAGCATTAATTTTATCGTTTTCAAGTCGCAAAAGTTTGAGTGTTAACCTTTCGAAGGAAGTTCAGAGAAATCACCGGTTAACTTTATTTTTATCTGTGCAACAACATATAGATTTATACGCCGGCCTCGCCCCTGTGTGATTGGCTTCCCACATTATCTACTTTCTCTTATTGTATTCACAGCGCTGGCGAAGTGTAAGGACGGTAGACGTAGTCCGAACTTAGGTTATGTAGGTTTAGAATATCGCTCTCTGCACGTAGCACAACGTCTTACCTTTGTGTACAGCGATATTTTTCTTAATACTCAAATGGCACATTACGCCAACTGAACTCTATTCATTGAGAAATTTTGACTTAACTTTAACTCCTACTTAACATGATATATATATGAGTTTTTCATTAGTATCTCTCAGCTTCATTTGTACATATAAATGAAGTAATATAAATTTATTACATGCACTGCACATTTTTTCCTTATATACAGCACTCCTCAGCTTTGACGTTTAACAGTTATTAACATTTAAAAACTGTAATAACTGGAACGTAAGTCGAAGGGTATTCTCCTCCTGCACACTTCCGTTGGGTTATCTAGTAGTTGGAGTTCGCGTGGCGTAGACTTTACTGCAAAGTAATAAATAGTATATTGTTAACCCCTTACAAAGCGATTGGCCCTATCTGTATATTAGGCATACAGTTTCATTACATAGTACATGTACGTATAATGTAGTGATGGTGAGATTAGTTGATTGTGGTTATAAAGTAAGGAAAACAGACACACTTCTGCTGAAGAGTGCGTCGATTGAACGACAGAATACAAAGAGATAAACTGTTTCGGGTCAAAATACCAAGTTACATTTGATTGTCCAATAAGGTCAGATTCACGTCACCTTCCTCGCCTCCTTCTATCTTGTAGTAAACAATAAAACATAACGTACGGACGTCTCTACTGGGTCCTCAACACTGTGAATTAAAGGTACAAAACTTTTATTACTGGAGCTAAAAATATATCGACAACATAACGACAGTGAGGGCAACAAATCTTTTTGAGAATGGGGCTATATGCCGAACGTTGTGTGTAGCCTTTCACCTAAAACATTTCAAACAAATTGCTAAGGCGCGATAACCTTTTTTTTCTTTTTAACTAAGTGGAAACTCACTAGTTGTAACTTATAGTTATAGGTGTAGATGTACATCTATAGCAGATGTATCTCTGCGCTATACCCTAGTAGTACTAGTAGTACGTTAGGTATTATAGTTTGTGACATTTAATTGTGATAGAAATGTCAACAGATTTTTAAATTTTACCCTTCCACCACGTTAAATTTCCATATTTCAACAAAATAAACTTGGCTGAAGATTCAAGTTTTACTAACTAATATCTTTTTTCTATTCTATTCTTTTCTTGAGTTGTTTCCTCAAACGTCTAATGTTAAGCCTTTTCAAATCATCTCTCAGTTTTCTTATTCCACTTCTACTTATACTCCTTCAATGTTTTGAGTGATTTAAAATACTTTCTTGCTAATTCATTCTTGTATCGTTTAATTTGTAGATATGTCCTAACTCATTCATTATTTTAATTCCTTTAATGTTTGAAATACTTAACTTCTTATGGGCTTGAAAATGTCAGCTCTTTCATGTTGTTTAGTTTCGTTTTTTGTTAGTCCCTGTTCTCCAGGCTCCGTTATAGACCCTCATATCTTTCGAAATAAAAATATAGCAAGCCAACAGAAAGCGTATTAAACATTCTTAGAATCCGGAGTATTCGTCGTTCATTAAAAATATGGGAGCGCTGATAAATAATAAGCCTTTTCAATTACCTAACTGATGATTTGCTTCCCATAAGGTGACATAAAAGGAGACGTAATGAGAAGTCGCAGTGGTAAGTACCCACATGTTTTTCATAATCACATAGCACTGTTTCATGTGAGAAATAGTTTTTTATCCCTCATTGGCTTTCTGCTCTTTTAATGTTTACTACCCTTTACCTATTGCTTCTTCAATATGTTGTGTTCGTTCAATGTGTTACTAACTGGAGGACTAACTTTGGAGAGTTTCAAACTGCCCATGAAATATTAACAACAGGGAATACAGGAATATTCCTGATATTAATATGATAAAGTGTTCCGTATTTACTCAATTTCTCTACGGTATAGAAGCTGCGACTCCGACTGAAGAAGTCATAAAAAAGTATAGACCCTCAAGGATGGTATAGAAAGCTAATTCTATATTAAGAAAGCTAGTAAATACCACCTTAAAAAAACAACTAATCAATTAGACACAATTCTAAAAACTTTAATATTTAAACTAACCAATAAGAGAAGAGGACACTGTCATTTTTTTTACTTAACGTAATTTTCATATTTATAAAAAATAACAAAAAAGTTCGTGCTTATAGGTTTAATGTACGTAAAAAATACAATTTATTAATTATGAAACTGTATGATGGGGATTGTATGTAAACACACACACTCTCTCTCTCTGTCTCTCTCTTTCTCTCCCTCTCTAACTCTTACCCTACTGTACTTTAATATATGTAAATAAGTAGAAACACGGGTCCTCTTATAACGTTGCAGCGTAATAAGTTCAACGTTCTAAAAAGACTGTATCCAATTATCTTTTCTACAAAGAGGAAAAGCGAATAATAAGATTGAAAAGATATCCGAAGGCGGATAATGTTTTTTCCTTAGCGGATAAAACTCTTTTAGCGCAGAACAACATAATCTACTTTCATAACAAGTAGCGTCGCACTGTTCGTTGCCGTTCCTTTATTTTTTAGCTACTCCAAATTTAAATCTACCACGTTTCTCCACATTACTGTTCCTTGTTTCCAAGTGCATTTTATTAAGTTAGTTGCACTAGCATTCAAAAAACAACACGTGAAATGTTTATGAAAATCCTTTTATTTATCTGAAATTATAACTGAAGGCCTACTTTCCAGGTTTGAACATTTATCGTAGCGCGACATTACTTTTTCCCCTTGCCGAGAAAAATACAATTCCCGTCCAGCATCCGACAACCATTTCCGCGCTGCATTGTGAACTGAGATCTCATCACTGAGATATCGCTGCTGCTTCCCAACAGTTGTGTAACAAACATTTCATACAAACGAAGATGTGGAATCACGCGGTAGGGAATCAAGACTGTGAGGAAGGTGATTCCACACCTCGCACGTAAACGTTTGTAGGATTCCCATCTTGACGTGAGCCAAAACACTGACGCCAGATTTTTTTTAAATCGCAGACGCTCAGAGATGATATAGTGCACACTTCCATTGAAATGCGTAATCCAGCCGCAGTTTCGTGCACTGTAATTTCTCCATTTGGAAGGAGCAATATATGAACGTGTTCGACGTTGTCACACATCATCCGTTGCCAAAATTTACGGCCTTCCATGCCTGTAATCAGCCTTGATATCCGTGGGATCATTTTCAAACAATTTGCATCAATTTGCTTCAGCCTATCATAAAAATGTCCTAGTGTCACCATACACTCTCCTCAATATGCGATTAATTTGTATAGATTACACCTCCTTAACCACAGAAAATGTGTTATTTTGCGAATTTCTCATTTGGACGCTAGTTGTATGACTATACAAACTAATCTTTTTCAGTCCGCATTGTGACTTTTTTTTTTATATTGATGACGCGCTTCATCATCAGATCTTAAAATACCTCTCGTAGTAGGTCGTCATCGGTTAAAATTCCTACAGCATTTGAACTGTATAAGTGTCAGTAGGTGCGCAACTATTGACGTACGGTCGACCACTCAAACGATCGACGTGACCTGTGTTGCGGCTAACAAGGAACTAACTGTTACTACCAACTGGAAAACTATAGCAATAAAATATACTTTTGGTAAGTGCAACTAACTTTATTACTGCCCCTCGTAACAAAAATAAATAAATAAAAAAAATTCAATCCAATCTAGCAACACATAATATTGTTACCGAACCTAAGTATCCAGGCATTATGAACATGATATTAATATAACATAGTGAAAACAAAATAAAAGTAGAATTAAGTAAGAAAATTGTTTAAAATATTCTATTCGTGGATAAAGCTTCCTTTGGAAGTAAAAAAGTATTTAGTTGAGGACATAGCCATTTAATTCTTATAACAACCATTATAGTTTCCTTTGTTTTGTTTTGTAATTCGTAGTATACTTCTTTTTGATAAGCGTAATTCTGTAATTACATTGATCCATGTAACGTGATCTTGAACATACTGCAGTTTGAGTTGCATCATGAAACAAGGATTTCGGTGGTGTTCGCTCCTTTGTTCTCTCAGCTTCTATAGTCGCTGCTCCGCAGAGTTAATCCTACAGTAGGTAACACACTGAAAAACCACAAAATATTGTAGAAACTAAATGTGGAAAGAAAGTAATGAATAGTGAAAGGACAGAAAGCCATTAAGGAATTATAAACGTGTGTAAAGGACGTAGAAAACAAGTCTAAACAGCCGAACGCGCAAGGCAATAGGTGATAACATAAGGTCACAAGGTAGAAGTAGAAAAACGTGGCAACAAAAGATATTATGAAGCTGGAGATGCTCTGTAAGACAAGAAGTGGAGAGAAATCTGGTGTCCTTCGTTGTGAGACAAATCAGGTATTACCCAATGCTTTAACACGTGATTATATATAAGCCGTTGTCGTATCGTATAGGCCGTAAACGTACTAAGTAGGGAAGTCGCAATTAAAGGAAAACGGACGATTTTACAATTTGCACTCGTTAGTAAATGAGAAATTCTCTGTTATCTTGAATATACTGTAACAAACCTCCCGATATATTTTACTACTGAACAGGAAGTTAACTGTAATAAGGAAGATGGTAAAAGGAAATTGAGCTTGTCAGCTCCACGGGCTTTAACATTGCATTACAACACTTGGTAAATTTGAATTTATAATTTAGTACTCTAAAACTAAACGAGCTAGTCATCTCTTTTGCAAGTGAGCAGAGCAGAGCAACCATTTTCTGTTGTTCTTGCAATTTACAATTTAGAACACACAAACACACAGCGTCGTTACTAAATCGTTTGATTTCATTCTTTTTCAAAAGTCCACGTCACAGGCCTTTCCGTGAATATATATATATATATATATATATATATATATATATATAGTATACTCTGTTTGTTAAGTGCGTATTCCAAATTTTACATTCCACGTAGTTACGTCACAAAAGGAATCGGTATTTCCTGTAAGTGTACAAATAGTTTTGCCTAATGCAGGTTTCACAACGTTATTGTCTGTATCATTAGACTCAAAATATTAAAAATATGGCACTTTCGAGATATGTCTACAGGTTTTCTTACATTCTTAATTTTATAAACACGAACGTATTGAAATGGGCTAGATACGTTAGTAACACCAGTAAAACAACGAATATGAAAGGTTTTATGAAACACACAATTTTAAAATGTCACTAGTCAATTCACGTTCTGAAAACCACTGTACACACACAGAAAACGGACGTTCCGAGATGATGGCTATGAACGTCGTATGCGACTGTACCATATTCCGAGTTTCAACTATAGCTCTTGCTATAAGGATAAGGGTAATGTGACCTTAGAGAATTGAGTTACGGCCTGCTACCGATCGCAGTACAACCTCTGTATGTTACAGTACGTGCTCTTCTACTAACCTTTCTAGTGTAATAGATACCGCTATCTCTTATCATAACATTGCAGCAGTACGTTGGCTTATATCTTGCTTTGAACAAACCATCACTCTCCGGTCATCTGCGAAAATGCGATGGTAACGATAACTGACATTTGTCGGTTTGGGATCCTGATGTGTCACTGGACGCTTATACTCACATGTGTACATTCAAGAGACACATGCGCTGGAGCGACTCACACATTCATATTCACATATACCCTACTAGAAAGGAAGCGATAAGTCATTTCATTACTTACTCCTATCTGAAAAATTCAGAGACATACCTTATTCATGTTAATAGACGATTAGCAAACACAGTCTCCTATCACAGTATTTGGTAAACAAGCGTTTAAATGTCGAATAGAGAGAGAGAGAGAGAGAGAGAAAGAGAGAGAGAGAGAGAGAGAGAGAGAGAGAGAGAGAGAGAGAGAGAGAAGACAGACAGTCAGAGGGGGGGAGCGAGAGACGACACGTATATTAACGTTATAAATGTGTTGTCATTAAATTTTTCCACTTGAGTCGTGTGAAGCAGACTGGGTGTTATCTGCAACTTTACGACCAAAATCCGTGACATAAACGCCGTAATGGTGTTTAGACTTAGTTTCTGCAGCTGCGTAAATAATCAAGTGTGATTTATTATCACCGTGATATAGGTAACTGTAATTTGTTACCTAAATTATAACAAACGATAACATATTGAGAAAGTTTTATTGGATTACTAATTTATATTGGATGATTTTAATTGGCAGAGGTATTACTGGGAAAACAAAAGACATCATTTCTGATTATGGTAAGAAAATAGTACACTTCATCAAATAAAAGTATTAGACGTAAAAGTACTATACAGTGGTGCTCTTTTTATAGCAATTTAAGGGAAAAACACGCAAGGCAAAAAGGCATATCTATAATAATTAAAAGAATATCTTAAACAAAATCAGCAAGTCTATAGGCATGTAATGTGTAAGGCCATTTATTGAACGTTTGCAAAAACGCGGAACAAGCTTATGACAGCTGGCTCTACTGTTAACAAAGAAACCCTTTTGAACAACTACCTCTACTGTGTATATAAAATATTTCAATACAGTTAGTAAGTACACAGTGAACTGTCTTATAAAAGCATCCCTTAACAAATAATTGTTTATCCTGGCACAAACATCACTCTTTGTGAACACTAAACGAGAGCCACACTAATCTTTTTCTTTAAAAGATGATTCTGATGGATCATAAACATTTGAATTTGAATCTCAATGACGGACTTTTGTCATTGCAGAAAAAATGTAAATGCAAGCAATCGACAGCCGTCTTCAGGCTATTTATAAACTAATACACGAAAATTGATAAATAATACTCTAGCAGCAAGTGACAGCAAACAAAATAATAATCACAAAATTTCACACGTATAAGCTGTTTTTATTATTACAAACAACAGTATTAGTGAGATCAGAAGCGAAATTACGAACATCTGGTTTCCATTCGGAAAGCACTATAGTTAATAGTTTTGAGTGTCCTTGGCGGTTTGTGCGGGTAGGCGCTGTTTGCCGTCGACTTTCATTTTTATTATTTACGGGTCGAGCCTGTTGGATCCCTGTCGCAGTGTTTTGTTGACCTCGGTTTGCTAGTGTTCGTGTGCCTTCTGCTTTGTGAGTGTTATTTGTTTCCTAGTAAGTACTTACTTGTTTATTTATTCTTTTGACCATATAGTCTACTATGTAAACTTTTGTTATTATTATTTTGTTAACTCTTTGTCAGTTGTTCTTAGAATATTAATTATTGATTTTTATCTATTAGTTTACAATTAGCCTGAAGACGGCTGCCCATTGCTTGGGTGACCGAAACGTCGCATTTATATTATTTCTGTGATGGCAAAAGTCAATCATTTAGATTCAAATTCAAATGACCACTAATCAGTGCCCTGTAAGTTACTGAACCATCATGTTATTCAGAATTCTTCAGGACTATGTGAGAGATAGACTCCCGCTTAAATAGAATACCACTTAATTGTATTTTAGATTTTAGTCCGCTTGGCTAAATCCCACTAAATGCAGAGGAACAAAGTAATCAATAAAGAACTATTGGCCTCTTCCCCTCCTAAAACCGAAATGACCATTATTTATCTTCAAACGTTTAGGTTCTTTATAACTGTCTCTCTCACTGCATGAACAAGTTAAAACATTGTGTGTGCGTGTGTGTGTGTGCGCGCGCGTGCGCGCGTGCGAGGGCGCGTAATGTAGGCCTATCAACAGAAACAAAAAAGTGCACAAATTAACATTTATTTTATTCCGGTGGAATTTATTTGTTAACTCAAGGTTTTTACTTCCCAAAAATTTCAAATTTGCATTGTTGTAAAACATAAAAGAACAATACTTCTCAGTTACGTACGAGACGAAACTGAAAAGAACTCAAAATGAAGTTTCGTAAAATGTAAGGAAAATAGGAGGCACAGAACGGAAGAGACAAAGTTAGAAATTATTATCCGAAGCAAATTGTTTTCGCAAACAATAAACGTTGGCAAATCAAAAGGCGCCTGTAGAAACCGATTTAGTAAATTATGTAGCACAAAGCGTTTGTCTGCCACAAAGCGACAGATTGGTGTAAAATTTTGTGGTTTTATGAAAGTTAAACAAAAGCTATTTTACAATAATTTTTACGCGACAATTCACCAAAGACTCTTTGAAAACTAAAAGTAACGCCTTAAAATTTATAATTTATAGACTCAACAGGAATAAGGATACTTTATGTTAACCATGAACTATGTGTTTATTACATAAAAAGTTATAAATTTCGTTTGCCTTAAATAATTGTAAAAGAGTAAAAATATTTATCTACACATCTTTTACTAGATACACTAATTAAAATAAAATTTAGCGAATACGTTAACCCATTTAACTTTAAACGCCATAACATACAAATTGAATTTTAAAACCGATAGACTATCTATAGACCTCCAAAAAGCTTATGACAGTATATTAATGGATAAATTCTAATATGTGTTAAATGAAAAGTTTTACTATTCGGTTTGTCCAATTTAACTGTACGAAAATATGACAAGCAGAGTAAAGTTGATCAAAATCACAAACCCAGGCTCAGAAAAACTCAGGATTTCGTGAGACATAAGAGTTCGATAAGGGCTTAGACAGGGCCGTTTTATCGTACCAAAAGTATTCAAGATAACCAAATGGGAGAATTGGATAAGTAGAAAAGGAAATGCGGGCCGATTGGTATAACAGATGGAGATGACAGATTTTACAGCCCGTATTTTGCAGGTGATTAAATGATCTCAGCTGCGGAAATTTATTGAAGTATATAAAAACTGAGGACTGTAGAGCGTCTGAATGAACGGGACCGCACCCCCACCCAGGGTAAAAAAGTTGACGAATTTTGTTAATCTCTTAATTTTTTGACTGTTCTATTTATTTTATTTACTTTTTTTTTTGCGGCGTACGCTAATATATTAGTAACTCTTTTTTTAAATATAGAAACAGGTTTATTTCCGTAAACGTTTGAAATATGAAATATGGAAAATTAATTCAGTCAAAAAGTATCTCCTAAACAATGTTTCTTTAATGCGTATTTTTGCGTTATTACCGTTTATTTTGATGGGATTGTTTTTAAGGTATTATCGCACGCTTCTCAACCACTTAAAGATAGTAATGTTGATTAGTTTTCACTTGTTTTTCTTTTTGTATGAAGCCGACTCGACCCCCCCCCCAAAACCAAATTGTAGAATACCACTGGATAAGTAATTTACAGAGGTGTGTCAGATAGGAAAACGCAGTAGTTATGAATGTAAGACTAATTGTTACTTTTTGGTAAGAATGTAGATGAATAGCGATAAACACATTCAGAAACATTGTTGTACAGGAAATGCAAATTCTGTAACAGAATTGAAAATTGTTTACCCCTCTCTATCTAAGTCGAGTTTACTCGGTATGGATTCTTTAATTCTGACTTTCGGAAATTTAAATTCTAATATAACCCTTCCTGTTTAAAATATTACAGTAAACAAAATAAAATCTGAAATGTGTTGTGTAGACATAGAGACTGTATAGTGGAAAAAAAATAAAAGTATATATGTTAAGCATAAATGGCCAAAATTGTGGGCTACTATATTTTTATTCTCTAATCATAACTTGATTTTTACGTAGAATCTAAAGATACAAACTATTTTAATTTAAGGTTCCTTCCTATTATAATTCTATAACGATTTCGTTATATTTCCGCTTCAGTAAATTGTCCAAGTCAAGTGCTTAAAGATGTAATGTTTACAAGTTAATGAACGTAGAAACCCATACACGAGTGATCCAATAAATAGAACACGTACTTAAATTTTCCAGGTACTGCTGTTACTGTTTAAATAGGATGGTTTATTCCGGTCTCAAACATACAAAGTCTGGAACTGGTCACTCCAGCGCTTCCTCGGACGTCCCACACCTCTTCGTCCCTTCGGGTTATAGTTCCATAATTGTTTGGGGATGCGGCAGCCATCCATTCGGCAAAGATGTCTCCACCAATTCAGCCGATACTGGGGCAATCCTCTGGAGTATACTCATAATATTCAGTTCCTGCCGAATATCTGTGTGTTTTCTATGATCATGGAAAGTACGCCCTGTTATCTAAGAAATCTCATTTCAGCCGGTTGGATACGACTGGCCTAGCCTTTCGTTAAAATCTAATTGTCAGACCCATAAAGAGGTGTGGGAAGGGTGATCACCTAGTAGAATTTTAGGCGTGTTTCTTTACTTGCTGACTTAAGAGTTTGCCTGATGGTCCCGCACATAGACTTGAACTTATGCAACTTATTCACATCGTCGTTGATTGTATTATAAGACACACTGTAGCCCAGGTATTCAAAATTGCTGACTTGTTCCAGGCAATCAATAACAATTTTTGCGCATACCGGATCAGTTCCACGAAAAAGCCATCTCCTTGGTCTTAAGCGTGGATATTTGTAATCCAGAGTCTTTGCAGATACGATTTAAAAAATGTATTACAAAACTATAAATTCTTAATAGTAACTACACATAAATATAAAAAATGCGTCTCTGTGGTGCGCGCGCGCGCGTGTGTGTGTTAGAGAGAGAGGGAGAGACTTTTATGAATGCAGTAACAAGAAAACGCGTACTTGTACTTCTGTCAACATAAGAATATCATTTAGTGATAGCATTCCTTCGTGAAATCGTAAGTAATATTTATTTAGTTGTATGTTACTGAAGACAATAGTGTTTTGCTGCTAATTATTTGAATGTCTCTGAAATAAATACTCCCTGGCTGTATTTATCCATTGTGAACGTACTCAAGTTGCGGAAAATTTTACTACTATGATTGCCACGATTAGAACAACAAAGCATGTGTGTACACCGCGAGCACACATGCGTGCGACTTACCAGAGTGCATTCTGGAGTCAATGGAAGCCGCGCGCGCTTAACAATTACAATAATGAAAATTTTAATTTATTTTTCGCAATCAGTATAATAAGATTTACAATATCTATAATTCGTTGTAAAAAATCATAAAATTCCTGTTAACTGCCTGCAAAAACAAATATACAGATGCCTGCTCATCTTACAGTATTCTAACCATCTGCAACACGTTTTCCGAGTCCGACAGAATAGGCTGATCATCCGCAAACAACAAAGTGTGAATTGCAAAATGGCCAATCATAAAATTCTCCTGAAGACACATCTGCCAATTTTGTATTACATCATCAATATAAAAATTAAAAGAGAAGGCGATAACGGACACCCTTGTCGTACTCCGTAATTGATCAGGCCAACTCTAGGAGCTGTTCTCGGTTTTCGTGCTTCAATTAAGATTTTATTCTCAACAAATACTCTCTATAGCTCTAACTAGATGCTGTGAGATCCCTTTCCTTGCAGTTATTGTCCATAGCTTGCTCCGATTCACCCTGTCAAGCCCCTTCTCGAAGTCGATATGTATGTGGGCATCTGATACTCGCTACGCTTTTCAATAAGCTGGGCTATTGTAAATATACAATCTAAGCATGATCTGCCTAAACCGTTCTGGGTCTCTAAAAGCATGGTCTCCGTTATTGCATTTAACCGACAATCAATGTTGTCTTATTATTATTACTATATATTTTATTAGGTGTTACTGACTATGAACTTGTTCAAACAAATTTATAATAAATTATTACAAGAAATAGCACTTTTATCACAAAATAAAGGAAAACGGCGCCAGAAGCAAAAGGCATGTAAGATGACCTGAAAAAATGGATGCATGTAGTGAAAAAAAAATTACATGACGTAGACAAGTGTTCTAGTGGTTTCGCTACATTCGGTCAGCGCACTGCCCTAGTCGTTGCGTAAAGTGGTAGATTTCTCCGAAACATCTGCGGGGTATATATAAGCATCAGCGGCTGGTATATCACTCAGTTACACCTAGAATATTGCAAATGCGGGTCGAAGTGATTTTTGCGATTTAGTGAAAGATGATTATTGTGTTAATTAGTGCAAAACTGTTAGAAGGTGACACTTATTGTCGTATGTTAGATACCTTTAACTTGAGTTATTGTATAAGAGTGCTTTTGTTGATATCTAACTGTTAGTTGCGTGTAACCAAAGTTTGTTATTAGTGACTTCACTGGTGTCAGTTATTATATTTCTATTATACAACACGACGACGAACTGTGTTTCTATTAACAATAATAAACAAAATAGACTTATTTAGTAAATATGTTTATAAATATGCACATCACTGTGAAACAATATAGGCTTATATTTTTATTATATTGATACTAACGTGCAGTCGATAAATTGATTTATTTCATGGTAGAGTACACGAAATTCTGATTAATTTTGTAATTTCTTTCCACGTGTTTTATAAATCTGGCAACAGGAATGAACAGGAGAATATCTAGCTGAACCAAAATGTTTCATTCACGTAGACCATCCAGAGAAGCACATAAGAAGAAAAAACAAAATCCTTCACATTTGTCTAAGGCATCTCTGGCATCGTAAAACATACTACGTATCCGATTGGCAGACTCGTTTCATTGTTACAGCGGTGGTATAAAAAGTGCCAAACAGAGCGTGTGATTAACTGAACAGCCTTTACGATCACGCAGCGTGTCATTAGACATTTTATGCCACCAAGTTGATCCCTTATATACAGCACTGTGACTGCTGTTTTTCACAACTTTACGGGCAGGTCATAGTCGTAATCAGTGTGACGACGCAGAAACTAATCATATCATGTAACGCGTTGTGTAAACTACTGTTTGCTGAATTGACATCACCGTCGCCATAATATTGGTATTTATGGAACCTCATTATTCAAAATTGAAAAAATGGCATCACAGATAAACACATTGCCGTGTCAGCAGGGACGTATTTACGTGGGGAAGACTAACGGGGCCTACCAAGATGGTCCAATAAGTTGTCAAATTTGTTAATCTCTAAATTTGTATGTTGTTTTATTTTAATTTTTCAGCTGTACACGTTGTAACGATAAAAATAGCAATCCTAATACAAGAAGAAATAACTTATAGAACTACTAAAGGAAGTACAGCTAAAGAAGTATAAAGTGATGTATATAATCTTTTTAACAAATAAGCATAGTGATGACAATTGACTTAAACGTGACAAAGACAATAACCCTACCCAAGGCATAGCGACCAAACCTGATATGAAAAATAAAAAACTATAATAACAAAATGTAAAAATATTCATTTGTAATAAGTGAAACGAATGATGAGCCTTGAAAGTACAAAACCTCGAATAACAAATAATATATTATAATAGAATATTAACGTGTGACAACACTTTAGGAAAATAAGTAGTTTAAAATGACAATATTATTGACGAAAAATATTCACTTAAATAAACCCAGATTAGAGCCAAGTGTATCAGGTAGGTACACAGTTAGTGAAAAGAAACACGGAAATAGTGGACAAAATAGTGAGGAATAATCAATGCATTTTGAGGGACTTCAAGCAAAAGTGTACACTAAAAAAGACAATAAAGTGATGAACACCAAAAATTGGGAGTCAACTCAAATGCATGGAATAAACAAAGTGTATAAAACACCAATAGGCGTAATGAAATAAACATTATATCCGAGTATAAAGGATCAATGATGTTCTCTTTTGTTAATGATGAATTAGTAAACTATGTTATAAGAAAATAGTAGGAGGCAGAGAGAGTGTCTTGACATTGAACATTATAAGTGTTAATACTAACCACTCAGTGTTATGAATTAGATCATAATATCCGAATGCAAAGGATCATTATGTTTTTTATATTAAAAATAATTGATTAAATCATGTTATAAGTAGATAGTAGTAGACAGGGAGTGTGTTGACACTAAATCTGAATGTGTTTATACTAAAACCATATGAATTATAAAGATAGTTAATAAACCGATTCTTAATCCTAAATGGATATATATATATAAACGGTTTAATTTATGTTATTGAGAGAATAATAGTAGGGTAACAAAAACAATAAATGTTATACACGTTATCAGAATGTTGATTATAAGTTATGTTATGTTAGAATTTTAATGATGGATAATTAAGAAAACAGTAGTGTGTTTTAAAGAGATGGCAGGAGTCTAAAAATGTTAAAAGTAAATGTAGCAAACGTAGGCTTAAGAAGTAAGAATTTGTTTAAAATTAACAATAGGCCTAAAACAGTATGTACTAATTCAACCTAATTATGCAATAACTAAGCAAATTTATAAAGAATATAGGAAAGAGGATGTAACTAAATTATGTAAATTATCAACCATTGTAAGCATATGTAGGCCTAGATAGCAGATAGATCAATTGTAAATTGTAATAAGAAAATAACTTTAAGTAAAGGGAAAAGAAGGTAAACATAATATATTTCAATAGGGAATTATAAAGGAAACAAATATTACTTTAAAAACACAAATATAAAATAAATAAATATAAAAAGGTAGAAGGAGCCAAAACGGTAACATACTAAATCAGTAAATACTGAATGAAAGTTAGTCTTGTTTAGTTTCAAAATAATCTACAACCGAAAAGCCATTCAAATATGCTAATGACAAGAATATTAGATATACTATAAATAAATTATCCGAATTAGAAACATTTGATCATTTTCAGTAAAAAAATTATAAGCAAAATATAACAATGGGACAAAATTTCCAACCAATGAAATCGGTAGGCTAGTAACCTAGTAACGAAAAAACAGTTAAAAAATTAAGAGTTAATTATTTAAAACGTAAATTAATATCACAAATCATATATGATATCAAATCATCAGTCTTCAACTTTTCTGATGCCGTTTGAGGTATTTTTGATTGAGGTTGAGGTAAGGGAGACCTCTAGAGCATTTTCACCTTGAGACAAACTTTTTATTTCTCTCTAGATCCCCTTAAGTAGTATACCACTAACCGATTAGTCCACGCTGTCCCTTTAAGCTCGTTGCACCGATACTAGATATCAAAACCTTGTTATATTTGTCCTAAGAATTCTACTTTTATCTGAACCATAGATCGTGATAACACAGACTATCAGCTTATCATAACGCGTTTTATTTGGCTCTTTTGGCTAGTCTACTCCTTATTGTACATCTGAAATAAAGAAAAATGATACAGTTTTACCTTCCATTGGGACCGCGAATAACTTTTGCTACCGTAGTATGAGTGAAGGCCACATTTTGTGACAAACGGTTGCACAAATGAAATATAGATCTCGTGGGCGCTACCAACACTCACGGGAAACTTGTGATAAATAGCTTAAATTTTTTGGTTTGAAAAAAGAAACGCGCAAGCTGAACTTGTTGATAAAAATAACAGCCTTGAGATTCCTACTAAAAAAAAACTGCTTGTTCTACTGACTCTATTATCAAATACATAAGTCTCTTGTTTTATTTAAAAAGAAAATGTTTTCAAAAAGTATACGTTTATTGTTTTTTAATTAAATTTTTTTTTTATAAGGTTTCAATAATATAACAAAAAATTAACTATAACACAAAGAATGACCGAATTTGTTTCTCCTTTTTATCAATTGTTTTTCTGTGTTTAAAAAGCTATTAACAAATAACTATGGTAGAGGGCAAAACTTATAAAACTATATTGATTATATTCATAAAGTCACAGCCAATGTATTTTAACTTGATAGTTATTTCTAAATTCTAGGATAATAAATTATAAAATCTGAATATCTAACGTATTATCTCATCAAATAAGTATGAATAATAATTTCTAAAATGCGAATTATGTTATCTTAAATAGACGCAACTGTTTAATAAATTGAATGTTTTCATTATAGAAAATATCTCTGCGAGTGGTTTAAGGGAAAACATATATAATACATTTTCTTTTTAATACAAATAACTGTTCAACAATGAACGTTTCACACCAAGAGCAATGCTGCTTTTTATGCAACTGTTTAGTTGCGCTGTTTAGCGTTTAGCCTTAAACGGCAATAGCTGCTATGGATCTTCTAAATATCAAATATATTTTCTCTTCAATTGTTTTTGTATTTTCTCAAAAGAAATATAATATGCTACACTGTAATAAAAAAATTAAACGTTTAAATTACACGGTGCAAGGAATAAGAACCTTAATCTGAAAACTAATTTTTTACCAAAAAAGTTGCCTGTATTTACCTGACCATCTATTTCACAATAATTACTGTACTTGTTACATTTGGTAATTTTACACTTGATGTATATAATAATTGTTCAATAATTAAATATACAGTAAAACTCAAATCGTCGGAACTCCAATTATCCGAACTTCTAAATACCCGGAGTGTCTACTAGTAAATATATAATAATATACTACATTCTCAATCTCATTCTCAGATTTTCAGGTTCCCTACATTTTATATAAAAGACTCAACCGAATTTATTAGAACAGTGGCGTCGCCAAGGAAATAATTGGTGGAATAACTCCTTCCTGGATCGGTCACCAACAAAGTCTTTTTGGTAGACATTATCAGCGTGCTAGCGACCGTGATATGACATACTCAGTAGTTTGCGAGTATTGCCAATAACTGGGGAATGCCACTATCTCTCCATCCGCTTGTCAGTATATAATCAGTCACTACAGAAAAATAACGATCTGCTTGCCCTCACATGTCTACGTCACTGTATTAGAATCAACCCTCCTTATATAAAGGTTATTTTCATCCACAATGTTTAAGATAACGTATATTACTGTAAGCATGTGCTTATTACATCATACGTTATAGTCTGTGATATAACGAACCATTTGATTCTTTAAAAGCTGCATTACGGTGTTACGAAAACATGGTGAGCGTGATTACTTTAACTATGTATAACAATTACTATATACTATTACTATAACTTTTACCTGAATGTCTGCAGCAGCACGGAAAGAGTGAGCGCCAACTTATTGTTAAATAGAAGAAAATTTCAGAATTTTTTTTTTTTGCTTGAGACTAATTGTAAATATTTTTTGTGATTAGTTAAGGGTAATGTCAGATTTGTTTAAAATGTTTATATAAAAACCATATACAGTTTATAGTACTTTACTCTATTTTATACTTAAACATTTTTAATTTTTAATTTTTGAGTACAGGTAATATTAGAGCACAAGCAGTAACTTTAACTAACATTAGGTGTTCTATTAGCTAATTCCTTTGCGCGCGCGCGCGTGTGTATGTGTGTGTGTTAAGAGAGAAGAGAGAGGTACACATAGGAAATAAGCATTATTTTTACTTCCATGTTCCATAAGGAAATGGAAATATGGTCATGGCGAAAAAAATCGTGTTCGAGATAATTGCAGATTCTGCAACATGAAAAAAAGGCATAGGCACAACCTCAGTGTTGCTCTTGTAGGAATTTGCCCTCCGGTTCTCCGGAAACGTTCCCTTGAACTAGTTTCAAGTATTACTTTTCAGTCACTAAATTTATAGCAATTAGTATAAATATGTTTTTGTTTTTTCTTATCATGTTATCTTTTTACTTTGTGCTTATGTTAATTTATTAATATTTTTTTCAGGACACATCTGTATCGAATCGTGGGAAGACCAATCGTAATGCTGCCATCTGTGACAAACTGATGGTTTTTTCTTACAAACGATAGAATTTAAGAATATTGTAAGTTGAATTGTAATATTGAATTTAAGAAATCTCGCTCTGTTATGTCAATCATATTAGAGCACAATGCCGCACAACCTAATCCGCGCTCTCCCCAAATCTTTGAAAACATGTGCAAGTAGATCGAGTTAGAAAGAGGAACATGTATAATTTGTAAAGCTGATGACGATGATTATGACCCTGAATGCAATAAGAAGAATAATTAAGTAAACAATATGTACGATCGTTTTATTTATGTAAATGTTATAAGAGAAAAAACGCTTTTTTTAAGTAAATTTGAATTTAATTTTCTCTGCCGTGCTATGGCCATGACGTTTAGCAGTTAAGGAAATATATTGCATTAATTTTCCTTTACAAGCGTATGCTGCAGTAGGCCTTATAATTGAAGAGTTTAGCAAGGTCTCATATATAAGTTATACGCCTTTTAATAATATTAAACTACATCACCATTCCTGTATACACAGCGAACAAAAACACACACATGTAAATAAATGAATACTTTTAAATTATTATTTAAAGAAGGTGAAATTTTAATGAAAATTATAAATACGGTGACGGGAGGGAAAACACTTATTGGGTGTATTTTATTAAAATAGAAGTGTGCGAGCGAAAAACGAAGGCGAAATAGAAAGGCATAAAATAGATTAAAATTCTTCAATGTTTGTCTTCAGTATTTCCAACAAATAAAGACGTGGAGTTAATAAAACAGTATAAGATAGAACAACTTCTATTAAAAGCCGCATCTTATTATTCTGTTCCAATAATTCTTACAACAGAATAGTTGTAATCATTTTTATGACTTTTATTAACGTTTCAGTCTTTGAAATCAATGTTCTTCCTCATAATAATATAATCAAATAATTATAACAAGTAATGGCACACATAATTCAAGGTACAAAAAGTGTTTAATTCACCGTCATCATCATCAGCAGCAGCATCATCTACATCATCATCATCACAACCTTACTGTAACTTTACTGTAACTTTCTCAAAAAAATATAGGCAAATCACCCTAAAATGTTTCACCCCACACCACACTGTTATCCGTTCTGTGTAAAATGGTTGCTTGTGAATCTGCCTTGGATTTTTTTTCAGACCAAAAATTGAGTTTAAAAATTCATCATCATCATCATCAAGGCTTTACATCCCTTGCGAAATTAAAAGCGTTCTTTCAAGCTCCTGTGATTCTTCAACCTCCGTGAAAAGTTAATAACTTCATTCTCGCTTATCGTAGTTTTCAATTCTCTTCGCCTCCTCTACTCAACTTCCTATCCACATTATCTTTTTACTCCACCTCTTCACACTCACCTTCCTGATCTCTTTTGTCAGGCGTCATCCAATCTCACATCCTCGGCTTTCTCTATGTCTCTTTCCCAGTGATAGCCATTTTGTAATCTCTTATAAAGATGTTTGCTCTTCTTGTATATTCACGGGTCCACATCACATCATTAGCCTTATTCATCCTCACATTATGACTTCCTCTAATTTCCTTTTACCTCGTTATTTCATACATTTTTCTACACGCCCCATCATCTATCTTCTTTTCAGTCCTGTATTATCACTATTCTTTCAAACATCCTCAAACTTTCATCTTCTCCTTTGATGAGGTAGATTGTCTCCATTTCTTACGTTATCACAGGTATATTTTGTACTGGCCTAATTTTACTGGCTTTGCTAAGTCCCTTACTTCTCGTAAGATCCTTGCTTCTGTAATATGTGCCATATCACGTTTGATTTTTCTGCATAATTTCTAAACTTTTCTTATAGTGATTGATTACTCACTGTCTATGAAATATTTTACCTCCTCACTTCATCGAATCTATAAACCCTTATTTTAACCACCCTACCGTTTAAGTAATACAATGACAGAGTTTAGTGTTTATAATACTACAAACAAATTAAATAACTAATATATATATAGGGTGCGGCAGAAACACCTGATGGTTTAAAAAAAAATATTATAGTAATTACAAAGAGTAAATTCTTATCCATTTTCTCACCGTAAACAAATGTTTCTTGCCATTATTTTTGCCGCTAGAAAAACTGAGAAAACTAAAATTAAGTTTAAAAAATATCATCTAAAATGTCTTCGGTTTTCGTCAACACACTCCTGTAGACGGTGTATGAAACTTTTAATCACAGACTGGGGAATATTTTTTGGTATAACAGTTACCTCCCGTTCAATTGCTACTCTTATTTCTGACAATGAGCGAAGTTTTTTCTACGAAAACATTTAATTTCAGATAACCTCACAGGAAAAAGATAACAACCGAAAGATCGTGTAAACATGGTGGCCATGAGTCGTGCCCACTGGGGGAAATGAGTTGTCCTGGAAACATTCTGCTTAGCAGTTACATCAAAGCCCTTGATTTGTGGACAGTTGTCCTGTCTTGTTAGAACCACAGTTTGACTTGGCTTATGCGCCTTCTGCGATGTTCTGGCGCTAGGAAATTTGGCAGCATCAAAATGTACCGATCTGCCTTTACTGTAACTTTCTCAAAAAAATATAGGCAAATCACCCTAAAATGTTTCACCCCACACCACACTGTTATCCGTTCTGTGTAAAATGGTTGCTTGTGAATCTGCCTTGGATTTTTTTTCAGACCAAAAATTGAGTTCAAAAATTTCAAATCCTCAACATTACAACATAGTGTTTGTGAAAACTCCAAGTTTTTCCCAGTCAAGGTGAGATACATGATGGACGACTATAATTTTATAGGGATAGAAGTCCGATCGTATATACGAGACCATCAAGAGAGTTCTCAATTCAACGAGTAAACAAACACACCTGAAGTTCTACAAGTCCTCCTCACACTTCTCTGTCGGTCTGATAACTCGACTTTAACGAAATCCTATGCCAGTTGTGTTCAAACGGCCAAAATTAGACTTCTCAGGCATGTGACGGAATCTTCAGGTTCGCAAAAGAAACGTCAATGTACGGCAGAAACTGAACTTTATGAGCATACTTGATGACTTGATGAGTATACATGAAGAGTTGGTATGACCAACTCTAATCTATCTGCCTGGGGACCAGAATAAGCCATTTTTATTTTAATCCTTGGTGATGATGGTGCTGAATATGATGATGATGATAAATTGTTAATAGCAATAGGCTGCGTGAGATGCTATTTCAGATTACTATTGTGACGATTTTAAATATATCGAAAATCGCACAAATTAAAATTTTTAATTTTAATAAGTAAGAGTATCATACACCCTTACCTATACCCAGATTCCTGAATCAACTTGAAACTTTCCAGTACCAACACGCCAAGAAAGGTATTAAGTAAAGAATAATAATAATAATTACTTTAATTATTAAAAATGCGACAATATAAATAAAGAAATCCATAAGTCATAATAAAGTAAACATAAAGTATTTACATTCTAATTAATGAATAATTAATAATATATAAAGTACGAACTATTTTCTTAGTGCGTAAATACGCACCAGCTTACTGAGCCCTCGCCCCTAAACTATACGCGCATTCGCCAGTAGAACTTCGCCATGACAAGATGTGAGTTTTGGTGTTGTGTACATACACATAAGTGTATGTCCTTAAAAGTATATCCAGCGTGAGATGGTTTTATTGTGAATAATGTAGTGTGTAGAGTTAGTGAGAATACATACAGAAAGAAAAAGGTAGCCAACACATCTCTTTTAAAATATAAAATGTAAGTGTAAGATAGGTAACTACTAGACTTTAGTACTGCAAAGTGAGAACTATAATTAAAAAAAAAAAAATGTGAACTACAAAAGTCTGGACCAAGGAAAGTGAAACTACAATAGTTGGAACTTCAAGTAAACAACCGATCTTCGAGAGCAGAAATAATCAACCCGATGTAGATTCATCAGGAACAACGTACTCCACCCTTAGAAGACGACAGGAGATGCCCCAAGGATACGACAACAACATCATATGAAATTCAGGTGATATCAAACCACAACTTTTGTAAATTTCGCCTTAATAAAAGAAGTAACAAAGAACTTTAAAGAACTTTAGCAATGTAAAGAACAAATTATCAGATTTGTAAATTTTGTAATTTTGTAATGAAGTAATAGTAACCGCAATGTATAGATAAATGTAAGATAATAACGTAGAGTATCACCAATATTATTCTTCCAATAATATGGTTGAAGTTTTGATAAATTAATTATTTTGAGAAAGTTGAGACCCGGATCCGTGGTATTAAAACTAACATCTATATGAATAAATTTTGAGATAAAACGAATAATATACTTAAGATATTTGAAGCAGTAAAAGCAGAATTTACTAAAATAACTTTTCTTTAAAATCAAGCATAATATTTGAATAGCAATAAAGAGATGTTTTCGCTAACACCTAGTGAGTGAATAAATTTATGCAAGCCTTGTCAATTTCCTATATCATAATTGTTTTGTAATTTGTTGGTAAGTATTTTTACTAACAACGGCAGCTAGTTTAATTTACTGGTAAAGAATTGAACTAGTTCCCGACTTTTGTGTTGTCTTAACAAGGAAGACGGCACACTATATTGTTTGAAACCTTACGAATGAAAAGTGTATCTTTTAGACACATAATAATTGCAAATTGAAATTGAAACCTTTTAGTCTCTAACGTAGTGAATAAAGGTAGAAGATGAGGTAATAAATTTACAGAAACAAAGTATGAACAAATAGGTATTCAAAATGATGAATTTAAACTAAAAATTTAAATTTGTAAAAGAGAAAGAAATAAATAAAATAAAATGTATTTAATTGAAACTACGAAGAGTTGGTCAAGTTTTCTTTAAATGTTCATATTAAATGATAACATCAAAAGTGGCAAACGAGAAAGAAATAATTCAGTTCTCTTAGACACAATGTCGCTCATGAAGCAAAACCTATTATTCTAACGGACACAGTCTAATTGCCTTGCAGTCACAAATATTCAGCAATATACTATAAACAGTATCATACTCCCTATTTCGCTTACACAGGTTTTTCTCGATTCCTGTCTGCGTTCACATCGCGTTAAAAATTTAACTTTAATATTCTGTTATATTGTTCCACCAAACGCCACCTCACTCGTGTTGCTTATCAACCAAACCTATGTTATCGCCGACTTGTCCTTTTATGAATTACACAAAACAGTAACGAATGTGATACGCTTGCCGTTAACGAACAAAAACAAAAAAAATAATAATTACTTTAAAAGACGTGGTACACTGGTAGGCCGATGTATGGAATAATGTTCCTTCGAAAACACTGCAACGTTAGTAAAATAAACTGCTGGAAACAAGAAAATAGTACCAACGAAACCGCACGGCAATAATCCTCAGCATTTTTGGCTGAGAAGATATTACAGAGATAATGAAGAATGGGTTAATAATGAGGGAAGGAAGGAACTTAGTGACAAAGAAATTGTTAGGGCAATGGAAGCAAGTAAGCATTGTCTGATGAAGCAAATTCAACTCCACGCACGTCACATGCAGATGGATTGGCTGCCTTGATTTACAATACATAGAACAACAACCCGAATCTTAAGTATCCTACTTAATTGTATTGAACAGATGAAGAGACATCTCAGCGAAGAAAATAAAGAAAATACTCAGAATCACGATCACAATCTTTTCTAAAAAAGACAGTTTTTTTAGTCAATTTCAAACTGTATTCATATATACATCATTAAATACTTTTTTTAATGTTATTTTTGTTTTCGGCACTTATTCTAACCTGTAGGCGTACTAGTTTATGTAATATTAAGTAACAGCATAGGTCAGTGAACACAGAAAACTGTTTAAACAAAAAATTGTCAATTTCCCCGAATGTCGGATGTAGTTATGGTCCACATTAACTCAGATAATCGGGACTCCACTGCAATATCAAAAAGTAACTAAATTAGCTAGTTACTAAATCAGATGATTCAATTCTCGTTGTAATATTTTTATTTAAATTTACATTTTTATTTGTGTACTCTATATGGATTTAATTTTCCACAGGCACGACATTATCATGTAGAATTTACCAAACTCAACGACAAACGTTTCTGTCTAACAACGTGATTCTGTCATGGCGAAGAACGTGAACTGAAAAGTTACATTGCTACACTCGCCTGCCTTGTGTCTCACCACTCTATAAGCAACACTTAACCTAACTCCTGAATGGACGCAAAGCTGTATTTACACTACTAGTGACTGTGCAAGCATTTAATTGCAAGACTAACAATCGACGTGTCTAACATTAAACCTGAAAGCTTCATTTACGCGTAAAATTTTGGGCGTACCGTGCAGCCGTGCACTCGGAACCGTATGTACACAGTCCTCTTACGACTGACAGGTTTCAATATTAACAAACATACAACATACCAGGGCGCAAGGAATGTGATGCTGAAAACGCTGAGAGGTAACTTTCATAAACTAGATCAATAGATAAATTTAAAATTGTAACGAAATCGTATTAATTTTGACCCATAAGGGAAGACTGAAGTAGAAGACAAATTATAAGGAAAACTAAAGTATTGGACCCAGTGATGCTTATCCTATATTTGACATAGCTGTTCAGTTAGAAGAAACCCACAGCGAATAGGACATTACGTTTAAAAGTTTAAAATAATTAGTGTTTTTTTCTAGTAAATGTTAAAGGTATAAATAAAAAACCGAGAAATCCTTGACACTTACTTTAAACGGTACGTTTTAACAAAAATGTTGCCCACGGTATAAACAAATGTAATTTTTTCATACTTTTAAGGCTCCGATTTTCTGGCTCCAGTTTTTCTGGCTATTCTACCCATATTTCAGGCATTACTGAAAATATCGGTGTGTGAACCAGGTTAATTTTACCGCCTTTGAAATGATCTGATGATTTAATGTTTTTTTATAGTTTTGTTGAATGATTGGAACTTTAAGCATAAACAAACAAGTGTATTCATTTTTTGTGCTGAATACGCTTATCCAGCAACAAAATCTGAAATGTTTAGCGATATTTTGCTGTGACATATTGATGAAATGTTTCATTAACCCAGATCTCTTGCTATCAAAACAAAAATGCAATAACCAAAATGAAACACAACAAATCCAATCGCATCTGTAGTGGTTGCACTTTCCTGATACCGTACAAACACACAGATTAAATTAGAGTTTGTTCCAATCTGTATTTTTACTTCTAATCGATGCGCTAAAGAAACAAATTACAATTTACGTATAAATTGAGTTCACACGGTAGTAGCTTTTATCAGCGTTAACATCAGCGTCTGTGACCCGGTGAAGTTCAGTAGACACTGTTTATATAAACAGAACTTTAATGGCTTGTCCCGTATAACGTGATCAGGACTTATAGCACAAGTTTTATAAGTAAGTTACGTTGTTAGTATGGCTAGTTAAACTGTCAAATAGAACACTGATTTAGACAGAGTTACGACATTATAAGTAATGTTACGTTAACTTTACAATAATTAATTTTACCTCTATCAGAGATGTCTCAAATTCGAATAACAGGCTATACAAAAGCCCAAGTTATACAATTTACACAATTACATACAAAACTAATCTTAATAGGAAATTTTATATACATCTTGTACAAGAGGTTATTATCTTTAACATGTGTAGCCATAATATTTCTAAAGGTTCGAATACACTTCAAACTTGATACATGATGCACCAAACAATGCAGTAGAGTAGTGCTTATAATGAAGTAAAATGAAAGTTCGTGTAGAAAATGAGACACAGAGAATTCACTTCCCAGGAGGTACAGACACAAAAAACAATTTGTTTTGCCTAGTCTTTCCATTTCCTAGTCATTATACTACGGTAAGTGTCCTAAAAATAATAATATTTAAAAGATGATAAGCTTTACCGTAACCAACAAGCAGCTTCATATGATTATTAGAATCTAGTGCATATGTTTACATTGTAACATGACATATGAGCCCAAAGATTTCAGTAACCTAAAATATTTACACATGTCAATAATTGAGTCAAAGAGACAAACCAAATAATTTATCTAAAATGCCAAGCATAAAACTACATGAGCTACCCATCACCAAGGATAAACTCACAACAATAAAAGTTAATGAACTAATGGTAACTAGCAAGTGAAATTACATTATAAGGAAAAGAAGATGCACCACACAATGATTGTACCACAGGAGCCAACAACCCAATAGTTTTCGGTCAGTGAAGAACCAATGAAGACAAGGAAGAAACATACTACGAGAAGGACACCTAACAACCATGGCATAAAATATGGATTCCAAGAGCCAGTCAACTATAGATCAACATCTTACCCGTATATGCAATAACTAAACAACTTACAGATTGAAGAGATGGACAAGAACTGACTAACTGAGATGACCAATATACAACAAATAATGTTATAAATGAATAGGACAAGATATGTTATAAAAAGAATGAAAGTAACAATACTGTTAATTGAATAGAAGCTGTAAATAAAAGCATAGTAGCATGTTACGCACAGCACCAATGTAACATAACAAAGTATTATATTTGTCTCATAATAATAACAAATATTAGTCAAATAATCTAACAATTACGTAAGACAAGAAAAGGAAATAACTAAAGAGTTATTAGTTGTCATTAATAAAACCAAACTTGAGAAAATAAGATTAAAAGAATACAAATTTGTATCAACCTAACATGCACATTGTTGGTACAAATGATAAAATCACATAACCTAAGATGCAGGTACTGTTCACCTAAATTCACAACTATCAGTAGGAAAAACCTACCCAAACCAAAATGTTTTATGTCTTAAACCAAGTAGAGATAATAAGCTTTCTACAGATACCAATATAAGATACCCAAGATAAGTTTTAAATAAGAATATAAGTAAATAAAGTGAACCAAAATTAACCAAAATGGAATTCACTAGGTAAAACCTGAATAAAACCATATTATAAAACCAAATAGAAACAAAAGGTTAATGTCTATACCACAAGTAGAGTGTAATATCACTACTGTAATAGTATAAGAAGATTATAAGAAGGGACATAATGTATTATAATAGTAATTAAGAACACCTGTCATGTGACACCAGGTGTAAGTAATGTTATTTAATCATATACAATATGGAACAGACTAGTGTACTAAAAACACCAAGCCCATTACAAAGACACTATTATTGTTCAACTATTGCAACTAAATAATAATGAAAAAGAGCTAAAAATACAAAATAAGTGTGACAATAAGTATGCATTTCATAATGCAAAATAGAGGCCACTTTATTAACAAGAAATGACAAGGAATACATAATATTCCAGCCAGCAAAGGTTCACAATAGTAGAACCCATTTATTATTGTCAACTGGAGCCGTACAGAAAGTACATAGATAATTTTTTCTATTATGTAAAATATGTAAATACAAATATAGGGACATAGGCTAAGACAATGGTAGCTTAAGTAATGTATTTTGTCAGTTGATTTAAATAACTGGCAACTAAGAAGTGTAAGAGAACTTGGAAGGCATGCCCTCAAGTGGGTATGAGTGCCATTAAATAGTGTTAATCAAAAATTAAATACAAATAATAGTGTATAGTGAGTTGTGATAATCACAAACATTAACTTCCTTGATAATGGACCAAAGCACACCACGAGTGGACTTAAAATAAAGAGCCGAGTGTTACCAATCCAGTGATATGCTCAGATTTAAAATCTAAGCCATATTAAAAAAGTTATTACAATTATAAGGAATTCGTGTCAAATCGATCAAACATTTATACTCTTGACACCAAATACCCCACGCCAAACCCTACAATTGAAATAATTCTCCGGGAGTATGTGCATCAAATTAAAGATCGTCAACCAATCTAATCCAAGAAATTAACAAAATTTTGGACGATCGCAAAACGGAACGGCAGCGAGAGGTGTGCGTTCTCGTCACTTTTTAATCAACTTCAGAAGGGAACAGACGGCTACAACCCGGAGCAAAATATCAGCTGTTCATATGATTTGTGCGCGTCACCGATGTAAACAGTGCAACCTAACCTCAAATTGTGATAACATAAATACTTTAGTGTCGAAGGTTTTAAGTGTAACAGTGCGTAACAAGGATTGCTCAGTGTATAATCCAGAGCAATTCCGGGATTTAAATTATAAAGAAAAGGGAGTACAGTGATTTTTACAGTATTAGTTAAGAAATGAGAAACGATATAATCGAAACGTATTCAAGCAATGATCCTAGGTTAAGGTGTATACACGATATTATGTAATCAACTGTGATGACAATCCTCAGGTTATTTTCAATATTCTAATTTTTTGAATTTATTAAACATCCAATTAATTGTTATATATGAATACTTCGTGTGACATGACCACACATAATGACAGTTGTCAATTATTACATATAAATCAAAACAACCAGTATTCACCAACGACTGAGATTTGTCAACTGGATGATTAATTAACGAAATTTAATAAAAAATTTCAATGTTATTTATGTTTTATAATTTAGGAAAAGAATCTAGTATTATTACCATTTCAATGTCTATACTTATTATGAATAATAACCAAGGTTGTTAAGCTACATAATTACTTACAGCCATGCAATTACCTTTATGTAGAACCAAACAATGAATCAAATGTTTCATTCAAGAACACTGCTTCAACCTATTATATTATTGTTCACCTTCTAATTATTTTATCAAGAATTATTTTAACATTAACCAACTTTCTTTAAACCATTTATTGTCAATCGAGTTTAATAATTCTGCTATCCTGAAAGTCCAGAGCAGACACATGGTTATTATTTTGTAAGTTAATTATAAGTGATGACTGAATTGTAGTCAACATCAAACTGCCTAATAACTGTAGAATAATAGTTCTATTCAATGATTTGGTATTCTGACAGCTCAAAGAACCCACGCAGGTATTAAATTATTTTAACCAAAAAAGCATTTAGATAAACTAACTTTGTAAACAGTTCTGCTACCCTGAGGCAAATTTTATAAAACACAATGTCTCATGTTACTTATTCTGAATTTAAATTATAAATGATACTTCAGATCATTTAAACAGAGCACATTAACTGAATAAAATATTATTTGACACAAGAAAACGGAGTCAGTTAGTTTATTTCAAAAGACTAAGTTTGAAAACAGCTGAACGAATTTCATTGGTCAGCTCGACAAGCAGCGGCAAATACAAACACGGTAAGTCCCAGTCCGTATACAAGTTGGATTGTGATATCGACCCTGCAAGATCGACAAGACTCACCACAAGTAAGTGATTGTTCATGCAAAATATTTGTGTTTTCAGTGCGGAACATACACCACCATTCCAACAAGTCGACGGAAGAACAACCGTATAAATAAACTAACCGAAGTAGATAATTACTTCGATAAATAATCTCAAGTGCATCAACCGGATTTATTTAAGTTGGAATCAACGCTAGGTTGAATTAAAATAAATAAATCAATAATAATAAAATATTAAACAAAAGTTATTGCAAATTTTAAACAAAAATAAACGGGAATAGTACCCTAGAACCCCAATTAAAAACATTCATCAAAATAATTTGTTTATATAGAACATGCATTACAGACATTACAAAAGCTGGTATAAATTAACACAGGCTGATGCAGGGCACGAAGACTACAAACACTGTGACCATTTTTACCTCTTCATGGGAGCGATGATAAAAATAAAACCCGTTTTCAGAGACTTGGCTGAACCAGAGCTGTTGACAAAAAAGTTTGCACGGCAAGATTCAAAACTCAAACGAGTCCGTAAATGAGTTATTTGGGTTCGTCTTCCAAAAACAGTGTTCGTTGAGCTTCAAACTTTAAAGGTTTCAGTTGTTGATGCTGTTGCAAACATTAGTAAGGGGCCTATTGTGAAGTATTATGTGCTGGAAGTCTTAGGGGAAACCTGTCAAACACTGTATAAAAACAACGAAAGCTTTGACCGGGAGCGGAGAAAGTTGTGGGTGAACTCTTAAAAAGGTCGCAGAGCAAAAAGAAAAGTTGTGGGAGGAGCTAGAAATTGATGAAGAAGATGGAACTTCATTTTCAACAGAAGGTTATTAAAAGGCACGCTCATCTTTCGTTTAGTTTCCCGGAAGTTTGTTTTTCACGTTCCTTTTTCTCTGAAACCTATAAAAGGTAGGGACCTGAAAATGTTTCACAATATATTATGTATGTTTTAACGTTTAACATGAGGGGTTGTATTGTGTATTAACTCAATAATCACGTTCCTATATTGTAAGCAAAATGTTTCACAATATACTATGTATGTTTTAACGTTTAACATGAGGGGTTGTATTGTGTATTAACCCAATAATCACCTCATTATATTGTACGCAAAATTTTGAGAATATCTATTTCCATTCAAAGTATACAAATCAATACACTGAAAGAAACATAATACAATTTACAAATAAATACAGTGGATAGTTTGGACTTTATCCATTTGTAGTACATAGGACACAGTTCGTACACAGACCGTTTAGATAAGTGGGACGCCGAATGATGGCACCATAAGCTATATGTATGTGACCATAGGCTATTTATGTCACAATTGTACACCCACGTTACACGATTAATACAGCAAACTAAACGGTGGAAATGAAACTATTATTTACATAACAACAGATAACAAGGAAGTAATGTTAGAATATTGAACCGAATTAGTAGAGGTAATAAGAGAATAGAAACATTGTAGGTGAGAGCCTTGAGAACATTTACCACGAGAACACGATAACACCGTAATGTGAAAATGGAATGGCATATCCGAAGAATGGCAGGCGGCTGGTTACCAAAGGCAGAATAGGAATTAGCCTCGTCAAGGAGGAAATCCTTGACGAACGGGGAGAGACAAAATAATATTAGAAAGGCAATATTTTGTCAAATGTCGTAAAATATTACAATAATCCAGTTGTACTTCTACGTAATTTCAATAATAACTATGTAAATTCTAGTTATAATATGCTACGTTTCTCACAAAAAAAGTCTCTCCATTCTATATAATAGTAACAAGAACGTATGCTACATTGAGATGAAAGGCAATTATGTAACGCTCAAGATAATTCGAGATTACCTTTCCACACGTTTCTCAACTAGCCTACTGTTTGCTGTCGGCGCGATGTGTCAAGGTCACGTACTGACCTAGGTTGTAGGAAATTCCAGAGCGCTTGTTAATTCTAGAGAAAAGTTAGAGATTTCTTAGGAACATCTGCGGGCTATATATAAGCGTCAGCGGCCGGCTTGCAGTTCTTTTTAGACCTGGCGATATTAGATTGCGGTTTGAATTTATTGTGTTGGTTTAGTGAGAAGTACTTACTCTGTTAATTATTGGGAAACAGTAATAGGGTGACATTTACTGTTGTTTTTTGGACAAATTTAACTTGAATTATTATATAAGATTACCTTTGTTGTTCTGTAACTGTTGTGTGTATCTAATTAAATTTTGTAATTAGTGATTTCATTTGTGTCAGTTAGACTGTTGCCACTGTACAACACGACTATGTGTGTGACCGTGTGGCGTAAAAATGTTAAGCTTTTCCTTGATGTAAAGAATTCTCTCTTGTGTGATTTTTCATTGTCATGTTTGTAAACTTGTACATAAATGAAACTTGTGTTATTTTTCTACACATTCTCCTCCTATTTCTATACACACGGTCCATTTCTTAACTGCCTTTTGAATTTCTCATGGAAGAAACTTTTAGGAAGCGTGTGCAGCCAATTTCGCACCGTCTTTATGATCTCTGCATTTTAACAAACATTTTTTCCCTTGCAGCTCTGCTTTTAATAAGTCAAAACATACACAGATCCCTTTACGCCAGGCTAGGACCGTATGATGTTGATTCAACAATTCAAATCAAGATTTTGGAGACAGGGATTTGTTTTGTTGACACTATCAGTTTGAGGTTACTCTGAAGCAAAATCGTAAATTTTTAAAGTTTACTACTTTTTGTGGTACTTTTTACTGATAACTATTTTACCTTTAGGTCTAAAATAAACATTGTTTAACGACTTTGAAATTACCATGGTTTTTGAACGACATTTCTGTTTCCTGTCTACCTTACTATTGCATTCTAAGATTAATCTCTGGAAACTTAGACCTGTCTGAATTTAGAAAACGCGTCACTACTCGAACGCATTTCTTTGTCGCTAGTACACTAGTACATTATTGTATTTACGCCTGTCATCCCTCTGTAACAACTTGATGATGATGAGACGATACGACGACAACGACGATGGTGGTGATGGTGATGAAAAAGTCACACGATCTTAGTAAAAATTAATAATATTTTTTTCTTGAACAATAGAATAGTTGAATTGTAATATTCTGTTTTATATCATAGTCAGGAAAATACATTTAAAAAGTAATCATGTATTATGAGCAACTCTGTTGTAATGTACTGCAAACTTTCCCAATTACCGTACAATACTATAAAACTCTGCATGCATGCTGTACACCCGTTCCGGCAGATGCACTCCATTCTAAACTCTTTCGTCCAACATAAATTTAATTGTATAAGGTTTCCTCTTATTCTAGCAGCACTAACACCAAGAGATAAATGGAGAGCAGAGATACTGGTACTGATGTAACAAAAGTGTAATTAAAATATAAAGCCCGCTACTGTCGATAATTTTATCAGTTTATTTATCCGCATTAAATTTTTTACGCTATAATTCAAAATGCTAAATGAAAAAAATAGTAAAAAGATTTGTTAATGATCCGTACCGTGAGGACCAAAAAATGGTATGAGAAGAATCCAGGCACGGTGGACCAAAAAATGTTGAATATCAGGCCCAAGCGGGCTAAAAAATGTTTTGTGAAGTGAGTGATCCATCAAATGTGGTGAATCCTGTCGGCGTGTACCAGAAACGTTTGTAAAAAATAGCTTGTAATGCATGCATTGATTCAGTAGGAATAAGAAATGATAAAAATCGTGGACTGTATTGAATTGATTTTAATGAATTTTCCCAAGTTACATTACATGATTAAGTCATTGATAGATGGTTGGCTAATAATGTATGTTGCCAAAAAGTATTAAAATTTTGAATTGAATTGATAGCGGGCCTAGTTGGCCATAAGTGAAAATGTGCCTGCCTAAGGCCTACATTAAATGTCGACAAGAAAATATGACAGTAAAATAGTCGGCGAACCGACCGCCGCTAGCGTCTGACGCAGACTGTACAAAGTTCCAACATGCAAAATTGGACAAAAGCAGTAAGCAGATTAGCCAACCTACAAAGTGAAATTATCGCGCTACCGTACATAAGCTGCCCGTCAAAATCAAGTGATTTTTTAACATTTTTTAATAAATTATGATACATCTTTTAACTTAATTTAAAAGGATACAGTTTTCTTAATAATAAGAGTTAGTTTCAAGGCTAAGTTGAACCTTGAGTTATGAGATTAGATAACGGCAGTCCGTTAATAGCTTAGAGATAAGCATGCATAAGATAAGCCTAAAGATAAGCGTTTGTAAGCCAAGGTTGGCGAACAGCTGTTTTCAGACATGAATATGAACGTCTGGTTTGACAAATATTACCGTCACATAGTGTATGTGCACAGTATAGAACATTGCAAAACATGAAAAAATACATAATTATACAATGTTTAATGCATGATCGGAAGCTCATCACATGATGGACCGATAGTTGTAACCCTATGCATGTCATAGATGGTTACTGTAAAATTAGTTGAGGCCCGTGGACCTGTACAGAGAATTAATTACATGAACAAAATTGTTATTGAACATGTTAAAATTACATGTTCAAGCGTATATTCAGCAGGGCGGCATGTATTGACCAAGTCATGTTGTTCCTGAAGTTTCAGGAACTTACAATATGTAATAATGTATGAACAAGCTAGATGCTGACTGAATGCAAGCCCAAATATGACATGTATGTCATAATTTAAGTACAAATAATTGTGCATGCTTAATCGCAAAATAAATACAATATAAAATAAATCTAGACGTGGCAGTTACATGCGGCAGACGCAAAACGATAGGTTTTACATAAACGCAAGTTATGTGAATACAATAACAACAATTTAGATAATTACAATATGAATAATTGCAATGTCAAATAACAGATACAATACTGTTATTACAAACATAAAAGAATTGAAAATAAGTTTAGAAACTAACAAAAATTTTACACAATAGTGAGTAAGACATGAGGCATAAATCAAATGTTGCATATACGAAAATACAAATAATAATAAAAGCCTTGCATATTAACTAAACTAATACTTGCTTGAGTAAAACAACCAGTTGCTGACTGAAAAAATAATTAAAGCTTATGCTAAAACAAGTGTTTATAACTAACAAGTTTGGAACATTTGACTTATGTGTCTTTAAAATTATACAAAGGGAATAACTCCTTTTCTTTATTGTTCTTCCCTTTTAAAATTTTATAAAATGAGACCACCAAAAACATGAAATATACCCCAAAACATCAAATGTAGATGTGTAAGACATAGTATGCCACACAAAATTAACATACAAATACAAATAGTAATATACCACCAAAAACTATGATAATTATAGAAGCATGCAATGGCGCAAAATTGATAAGAAAATGTTGTGATAATTCATCACAATTAGGTTGACCAAATGGTCGTAATAAGTAATAAGCCAGTGGCTAAGTAAAATAGCATTGTGCTAAGTAATCATAATCTTGTCAAATCTCGTCTCGCGCTGGCAACAGACATAACTTATGTATTGGTCTCCGCAAAACACCCGTAGGCGTGCGAATGTCCACGACACGAACCAAGTTATCTGGGCCGGGAAATCTGGTGATAATTACGACAAATTTCCAGGCTAATGGAGGTAAATTATCCTCAATAAGCAAAACTAAGTCACCAATGGAAACATTATCCTTGGCAAACTTCCACTTGTGACGCTGCTGCAACTGGTGCAAATAATCGCGAGACCATGCCTTCCATATGCCGTGGACAAACCTCTGAAGAAGTTGCCAACGCCCAAGACGAGAAACAGGAATGTGAGAAAGGTCTGGGTCCGGTATCGCCGTTAAGGGTGCGCAAATCAAAAAATGGCCAGGTGTAAGTGGCACCGGGTCGTTAACATCTGAAGAAATAGCAAATAAAGGTCGAGAGTTCAGACATGCCTCTATCTGAGACAAAACGGTCGTGAACTCTTCGAAGGTGAGTATAGATTTGCCTACCACGCGGCGCAGAAGAAATTTCAAACTCTTTATGCCGCTCTCCCAAAGGCCACCGAAATGAGGTGAGGAGGGCGGAATAAATGACCATGATATCCCCTGAGAGGACGTGAATGACTTGATCGATGAGATGGCATCCTTATTATGCCAAAAGTTGTAGATATCATGTAAGATAGTGCGGGCCTTCCTAAAGTTTGTGCCATTGTCGGAGTACAGTTGACTGGGTATGCCCCTACGGGCCATGAAACGACGTAATGCGGCTATAAACGCGCTGGCCGTAAGGTCGGAAACCAATTCCATGTGAATAGCCCTAGTCGCTAAGCAAATAAACAAAGATACGTATGCCTTAGAAAGAGTTCTAGACTTCTGCCCGCTATGACGAATCATGAAGGGACCACCATAATCAACCGCGCAAAATAGAAACGGCCTAGAAGGAGTGACTCTAGGGGATGGTAAAATACCAAGCCTCTGTACCTGCTGTTTGGCACTAAACCTGATACACACATTTCGAATAATGGAGCGAATGACTAACCTGGCATTAACAATCCACCAATGTTGACGCAGTGAATGATGCACGAGTTGAGCACCAGCGTGAAGTAAACGAATGTGTTCACGTTCAATGATAAGGCGTGTAACATGCGCCGATGGGGGTAATACAATGGGATGTTTAGAGTCGTAGGGTAATTGGGAATGTTGTAATCGTCCGCCTACGCGTATCACTCCAGAGTCATCAAGAAACGGGTCGAGAGAAGCCAACTTACTCCTAATGGAAACAGAAGATTCGTTACGAAGACAATTAATTTCGGCTGCGAAGTGGATCGACTGAGATTGTTTTATGAAGAAATTGAGAGACTGATGAATTTCTACAGGGGTAAGATCGCCCGTAAGTTTGTCAGCACTTGAGTGTCTAATATTTCTGATGAACCG
The DNA here is from genome assembly GCA_034769895.1 of Magicicada septendecula. Taxonomy (NCBI): domain Eukaryota; kingdom Metazoa; phylum Arthropoda; class Insecta; order Hemiptera; family Cicadidae; genus Magicicada; species Magicicada septendecula. Next base: position 475,932,542 of record CM068367.1, on the reverse strand, counting down.
AAAACAGTAAGCGTATACGCGCGTTAGACGATGCAACGAGGAAAAGTCCAAAGAGAGGTCGACAGCCAGGGTAGACATTAGAGAAAGGTTATGTGTATGTTTCTCTTCCGCAGTGACTTCAGAAGACGACGGAGTGGCCGGTACGAAGGATGGGAAGGGATCAGACTCGGACGATTGAGACAGACAGCTAGGACCGTGCCACCAAAGCGAGCAATCGCGCAAAACGTCAGGGAGACACCCCCTAGATACAATATCAGCAGGATTGTGTCGTGAATCAATGTGATGCCAAGTATAAGTTTGCGTACGACTCTGAATTTCAGCAACCCGATTAGCGACGTATGTTTTCCACCGCGTAGACTGGGCATGAATCCAGTAAAGAGCCACCATAGAGTCAGAATACAAATGTACATTATCAATAAACGAATAAAGAGCAGGAATGACCTTAGATACGAGTCGCGATAACAACAAGCAAGCGCAGAGTTTGATGCGAGATATGACACCTGTCGTAGGGGAGCCACGCGAGATTTGGAACACAAAAGGTGACAGGAGGCAGTAGAATCTTGATAAATGACTCTGACATACATACAACAGCCAAACCCCCTTTCAGAAGCATCCGAAAAACCATGCAATTGAACTGTAGTTGCCTCACGCTTGCAACGAATAGATCGCTGGACCACAAGTTTGCCAATCAGACCCAATTTGTCACACAAAGAATGCCAATCCGAACGTGACTGACCGGACATCGGTTCATCCCAACCAAGCTTGCAAAGCCAGAGTAAGTATATGAGTATATATAAGTATATATATAAGTATGTATAGTAAGTACTTGACGCTCCTGAATTGATAGCGCCATCACCGATGAGTGTCATGTGCCCAAGATCCTTATGTTCTTTGATAAAGTCCGCGTAGTCGCGAGCGAGCTTAGCATCTCGCCTAAAGCGACGCTCTAAGCTTAAGAATCTTGATTCAGCACTCGTGTAAGATTCCCCCAAGTGGAGATTATCAGGCTTAAATGGAAGTGAAACCACAAATCTATCCTCGTGGTTACGCTGGGTAGAGCGCACAAAATGCTCTTCACAGGCTGACTCGTTATCAGGGGTGTTGTCAGGGATAGTTTCTGCTTCCCAAAATCTTTCGAGAGATTGCAGAATTTGACTGTCGTTGTTCCTTGCTAGGAACGAAACAGCAGGACCCTCGTTGCGGCAGTGTTTGGGCAAGTTGCCAGCCAAAATGTAGCCCAGCTTTGTTTCCTGAATGATGGGAAAATTGGGGCCGCGTATGTATTTATTGGTTAAGTTCGAGTCCAGATAAAATTGTGACCCTAATAGTATGTCGATTTTCGACGATATATTAAAATCGGGGTCAGCCAGGAAGATCTTGTTTGGAATGTGGAACTGGTTGATATCAAACGAATTTGCAGGCAGATTGTGAGTTAACGTAGATAAGACGGCACATTTCGCCTCGAAGCTACATCTTTGATAGCGAGAAATAATACGTATAGAAGCAATATCAGTTGCGTAACACGCTGTATTGTTTATTCCTGTGATTGGTATGTTAGATTTAGTTAATTTGAGCTGTAACTTCTTTGCAAATGATTTTGTATAGAAATTTATTTGTGAACCGGCGTCTAGACGAACTGGTCAACGACAGATACAACTGCTGTGGATAAAAGAACATTATTCTTGCATTGTAATTTAAGCGAGCAGTAATTGCTGCTGGCAGCTATTGAGTTCGGCACGTAATTTGCGTGCAACAATGTGTGGTGTCGTTTTGAACAGATTTTACACACCTGTTTACTCTTACAGCTAGCTATAAGATGACCTGATCTAAGGCAATTGCTACAACATTTATGATTTGAAACAAATTGTCCCCGCTCAGCGGTGCTTAATATACGAAATTTATTACATATGTAAAGCGGGTGATTGGATTTACAACACACACATGAATAATGATTTACCGCTGCGTGATAGCTCTTAAATGTAGTGCTGCCAGCAGTATTTCTTGAGTTACAGTTATCATATTTATTGTTAGGTTTTACATTAAGTTTGTTGAGTTGCTGTCCGGGTTCAATAGGCATTGTATTTTCTAACAGCTGTCTACGTAAGTTTAAAAAATGCGTGAAATCTTGAAAGCTAGGTAAACTGTCAGGATCTATTGACTCCTTCCAAAGTTTGAAAGTAGTAGGGTCGAGTTTAGTGGATAGTAACTGTATAGTGATAAATTCAAATGAATTCACTGACAGCTTCATTGCTGCCAGTGAATTAACGGAAGACGTTATTGTGTTAGTGAACTCTGCCAAACTTTGAACCGAGTCCTTTATTGTCGACTTGACCTGAAGTAAGTTTTGCACATAGTATTTAGCTAGTATGAATGGGTTGTCATACCTTTCGGACAGCAAACTCAACGCTATTGGATAATTTTCTTTACAGATAGGTAATGACTTGATTAAATCTAAAGGTTCACACTTCAAAGAAGAATGTAAATAATGTAATTTTTGCACTGGTGTTAAATCGGATCTTGAATGCACTAAATCGGTAAACATTGAGTAAAAATGTTGCCATTCCAATATGTTGCCTGAGAAGCAGGGCAAACTTATTGGTTTTAATTGCATGTGCGTCGATAATACGGGAGGTACAGTCTGAGCATTAAATGTGTCAAGTAATTGCAAAATGTTTGCTTCAGTCGAATATAACGTTTCTTCGACCTCAACTCGGTCTTCTTGAGCAACGCTCGTGTCTTTACTAATGAGTTCTATTTCAGACTGCACCTCGTCGTATTTCGAGGCCAAGCTTTTGAGACTGTCCAGCCTTACAGTTAAAAAATGTTTTGTATTTAATGTTACATCAAACGAATTTACAGCAGATTGTATCCGCACTATTGCGGACTTTAAGCCGCCTCTCTTTCTGGTCAGCACTTTGAGGCCTTCTTCAGACATTGTACGCACCTTGTTACACTGTTGTTGATGATACCTTGTTGGCGATGTCCTGCAGCGTCGACGCCTTGGTGAAGATGGCAAACACAGCTAGTAGAGATGACCGCCTTGTGTAAAGCACTGTAGCTAGCAGGCACTTGCTAAGATGTTATCAGAAGGCTGCAAGATGACGAGCGAAATGCTGATGAAAATCACGCCACGGTCGTATCAGCTGATGTGCTAATTCGCCCGTGATGGCCGGAATTAGTGGCAAAAAATATTAGATGGAAAATCCAGGTCCGGAGTGACCAAAAATGTTAATGATCCGTACCGTGAGGACCAAAAAATGGTATGAGAAGAATCCAGGCACGGTGGACCAAAAAATGTTGAATATCAGGCCCAAGCGGGCTAAAAAATGTTTTGTGAAGTGAGTGATCCATCAAATGTGGTGAATCCTGTCGGCGTGTACCAGAAACGTTTGTAAAAAATAGCTTGTAATGCATGCATTGATTCAGTAGGAATAAGAAATGATAAAAATCGTGGACTGTATTGAATTGATTTTAATGAATTTTCCCAAGTTACATTACATGATTAAGTCATTGATAGAAGGTTGGCTAATAATGCATGTTGCCAAAAAGTATTAAAATTTTGAATTGAATTGATAGCGGGCCTAGTTGGCCATAAGTGAAAATGTGCCGGCCTAAGGCCTACATTAAATGTCGACAAGAAAATATGACAGTAAAATAGTCGGCGAACCGACCGCCGCTAGCGTCTGACACAAACTGTACAAAGTTCCAACATGCAAAATTGGACAAAAGCAGTAAGCAGATTAGCCAACCTACAAAGTGAAATTATCGCGCTACCGTACAAGATTTGTGTATCTTTTGTTCTTACCAATCACGGAACCACTTGCAATTATAGTCTGCAAATAATAACCAATATTTATTAGTTAACAATACATTTCAAGACACATGTAAAATAAATTTGCGACAAGTTCTAGAAATACGTACGAATTCAATTTAAAATCAAATGCTTCAGTTTTATATTAATTAAAATATTCATTTTTTTCATATAATTTATTACTAATTCATTGTTTTTTATGACTTTTATTACTTTCTTCTTACACTCATAATTTTTATTCTATTTTGGGTAAAAATCGACGTTATACTAAAAGAAGGCATGAGCAACCCAAATTAATTACTTTGTCTCATAGCTTGTTTAATGACCATCGTTTATCTATGTTACTACAATTATTTCTTTCATATTTTATTCAAAAATGCCAAAATGCCTTAATTTTGTTTGTGTTCATATCTGAGGCTGGATCAGTTTCCTATAACAATGATTCTATTCTGCCTTTTTAAAGAGCATAGAGTAATACATTGGATAGATGAAGTCTTTAATAATTGGGTGATGAAACGATGAAAGAAATTATTAACTCTATTAAATTAAAAAACTAGAATACCTGGGGTACATAATGCGCGGAGGAAGATATACTCTTAAACAAGTTACATAAAAGCAAGACCCATGGGCAAAATCAATCACGGGAAGAAGGCGCACTTTCTAGTTAATGAATTCGAGAGACTGGTTCAACTCTACCTCCACCGACTTGTTCAAAGCTGCTGTGTCTCCAGTTCACAGTGCCATGTTGATTGCTAACTTCCTTAGAGAGAATACCGCACTTAAAGGAGAAGATTTAGATGGAAGAACATTAAAGTATAAAAATTAATTTCATACTTAAAATGCGCTAAATGGTAAAACTATATTCAGTAGTAAGCAAAAATAATTCCCAACTGTCGGGAACGTGAGCAGAATTATAGAATGTTTGTGTTGTCAGGTATCTTCCGCTATGGCTAGTCGTTTCATAGTCCAGGACTAATATCAATGCATGAATGAAATTGATGCTGAATTTTGTTTTACAGTAATTCTTTCCTTGTTTATATCTACAATATGCTTATGAACTTGTAGCCTTTTGTTCAGTGTACTGCAGAGTCTTGTTGTTACGAAGGCATTAAAGTGTGCGTGTGTACAATTTACATTATCAGTAGCTGTAACTGTTAAGTGTTAGTGTCCGCTGAGAGTGTGTCGTACTTTGACAATTTGACTAATATTGTTAGGGCCAGAATGGATGACATCTGATCATCATAATAATAATCTTATAGGGATGAAACTAAATATATAGAAGCAGAAATTGTGGTAAGCAAAGTGAAATCAGTAAGAGTAAATTAGTAAGGTAAAGGTAAAGAACAAGAACAGAAAACATAAGACAAAATGTCTGTGACACTGAAGGAGGAAGGCAAGAGATTAGATCAGCTGTCTAGTTACGGAGGAATGTAGGAAGAAAATTTACTATCTTCATTTATCACCTGCTACACTGGACTATATTTTGGCACGGGAGAATCTTTTTCCTTATGTTTTATTTAAATCTAATTCTTTCATTTTCTCTCCCGTAGTGCCCATTTAGTGTTACATACGTTCTTTCGTTATTTCTCCTTACTCCTTTTATTTGTACTTCTTTCATGCCTTCTCTTATTTTTATCGTCTGCATGTTGCAAAACGTTTACCTCTAATACGTACTCTTTCAAACCGCACAGAGTGCCATAGCAGTAAACAGACTGCACTGACGCCAAGTCGACTGATGATGGAGGAACAGATTTGAATACTAATAACGGAATCATCAAAGGTGGAAGGGTTATAAATATTTTTTTAATCCTATTGACTACTGACGAAAGAAACGATAAATAATTGGTCAGGGAAAAAACGAATTTTAACGAGAGGAAGAACTCGGTCTTAAAGAATAAGGATGTACGGAGCCGAGGAAAGTTTGAAACGATAAATCGTTTATACTCATAAGAATTGCACAATTAAAGTGAAACTAAACAATTTAAGTGAGGATTTGTATTAACGTGTAAGAAACCGTTTAATATAACATCGGTAAACTAAAATGAAAGCGCTTAGTGAAATACAAGCTAACAAGAGCTTAGAATAAGACAGAAAAAACCATCTACGAATATTATGAAAACATGCAGGAAACCTTAGCACCGAAAAAATCAAAATTATTATCCGAAAATCATACCACTGCGTTTAAGCGTAAAGTTTATAAAACTTTATATAAATAATTGTACCTCATATTAGCAAATATAAAGTTGAATGTTTATTATTTTAGAACATCTCATTACTTAAATATATGAAATAATTGTTTTTAAGTCATTTTATGACTTCAACATTTAATGTCAAATCAATTTCGGGCAACTGACTTTCGGTCAGAAAGATATTACTTTAAATATTCAAGAAGCTTCATTGTATTCAATCCTATAATGTAAGTTGCACAGTACAAAGCGCAAACAGAACTTCAAATGGAATACTAGTATTCACGAAATTTAAAATTTATTGATCTTTGAAAGACTCAGTTACCATTAAATATGAGAAACGTTTTTAAGAAAGCTAAGTCTGGAGCATAATACTACATAATTTCAAAACCCGAACATTGGGAAAGGAAAAATAAACTGTTTAGAGAATTTTAAAATGTAAGAATGGTCACGACGCTGAAATTTAGATGAACAGAGATAAGCGATTAATGAGGAGGTGATAATGCTTAGTGATTAGTAATTTGTGAGAAGCCAAAAGATAATTTTGAAAATAAGGGAGATGGCAAAGTAAGTAAGGCACTTGTTGAGTTGTAATTCTGGCCAGACAACAATAATTAAGGAAAAGATTTAAGAAAGAGTTTAGGAAAACGAAGAAAATGGAAATGCTACTCAATCTTTAGGACGGTCGAAGATACATAGAGTTGAAGCACAGCACGAAAGTGAAGGAGGCACGACGTTTGCTATTCTATATTACCAGTCAAAAGGAACTTTCTCTGAGAAAAAAGATTATGAATCATTAAAAGAATTCTAAGATATAAATTATGACAAATTATTATACCAATTTTAAAATGTATCGAGTTCAAATAGTCACAGATTTTATGGTTTCTCAAATATTCTGTTGATTCAAGTACATTTATAATTTCAAATAACCGTGACCATGTCGACAAAAGTTCAAGCAGGTGAATCGGTTTACAGGTGTTTGGCACAATCACAGACATATAGGATTTAGTGTCGTGAATGTACGTTAACCTTGGACACAAGATTATGGCAATTTACTATTGTCGAGAGAACACCCGGCATGATGGCGAGTTTAGTTACGGAGAGAGCCGGGGCTGTGGACTGACAGAGGCTACTACAAGGAAATAAATTTTAACACCAAAGCTGACTTGAATACACTGTATACTTTACAGAAATACACTGTAAATACAGTATGAATTACTTGCTGAGAATGTGATGTATGTAAACGAACACGTTAACGAAAATTATTGGCTACTATTTACGATACACATACAAACGATCATGCATAATATTTGCCAGCGACCATGTGGAGTGGATTGTCAAAGACTGTCAGCATGAGAGATAAAGGGCATTTTAAAAATAAGAAGTTAGGTCGGTAATCTGCTAAAGTAAAATTTGTTGATGAAAGAAATTTTAAATTAACGAAATGAATTTTCTCTCCTTATGTCTCGTCGACAGTCGCTTAAGACATTAATTTCCTTGTCGTCCTTTGCCACGCCCTACAAGCATTTTATTTTAATCTTTTACGTTTTCGTATTGTAATTTTAAGCTGCGCGTTGAAAACGACGTGTTTTCAATCTCCGTCTCCCCCCCTGGTCTAACTCTCTCTGAGATCCGTAATTTCATTTGACCGCCAATTTAGGTCTTGGTTTACCGTCTACCGTTGACGAACATCTCCATTTCCCTTGTAAATTAAAATTTCTCATTAATAAACATCACCGTTTGTCACTCTGGACGGGTTTCGTAAACAACATACGTTAGCACTATTTCAGTTACTACTAAATGTAAAGTTTACTATTCTCCTTATTACACATACAAAACCAAAATACATTGTCACTAAACTTCAAAATAATTTTAATAATATTTACTAATATCGTTACGACAACAATCTTGTCTGACGCTTATTAATATCGTTACGGCAACAATGCTATCAGATGTTCAGTAATATTGTCAGTAAAAGCGGTGCAACGCACTAGAACGTACCTGCAACAAACGGAATATCCTCGACCAAGCGGTAACATCGATAGTATATTTTACTAAATACAAAGAGATCCCAAGATATGAAGACTGTCGTTTTTAGGAACTGAATTTCAAGACACTTTTGTTAAAAATTATGCAAATACTTATAAAATAAAGTCAGGCTACTCCTCAACTTGTAATTTGACAGGAATTATCAAAATTTACTCTATTAAAGTTTTACTTCATTTTGCCCTACTTATCAGTTTTGTTGACAAAAAATTAGCCACAGTAATATGTGTCATATATGCATATGTATACACACATATATATATATATATATATGTATATATATTGTAACAAAGACCCTGACGTCTGCCTCGTTCAAGCCCCGCGATGGAAGCCACTTTTTAACAAAGACCCTTCTTGTGGTTGTGATCTGATCTGTCCCACTGTTTGGGCTAGCCACTTGGTCACCAGACCGCTGTATGCCGGTCGTTACAAAAGAATAAAATGTATACGGAAAATTCAATAAAAATAGAATTTTCAAATAATAAAATAATTTTGTTTATGTTTATAGAGGTATGTATAAGAGATAAATCTGTTTTTTAAAAGGTTCTGGTAAAATTTTAATAACAGGTAGGTATTTATTGACCGTCGAGCACTTCTTGAAGATTTGCACCAAGTCTGGAGTTAAATAGATTAACTCCAGGTAATAATCGATTGGCGACTTTTCTGACTGGTCCAATATCTTGTTCAAAATAAAATATATTCTTCTCACTTAAGTCCTTCAGCCTTATAAATACCCTTAAATTACCCTGTGAAATAAGTACAGATACAAAATAATGGAAATATAAAGATTTATTGACAATTTAAAATAAATAATCGATATTTTATCGATGGAGAGCAATTATCGACTCTGTCTCGGGAATTATCGATTGTGTCATACAGAACAAAATTTATGATATTTAATATATTATAAGACAGGTTCTTTGAGCGATTAGAATTAATAGTCAGAGAAGGGTGACGAGAAAGTATAACATTAACAATTAACACAAATACAATGATTATTATTCAATAAAATTTAAATAACTCTAATATGTAATGTGTATGATCGTTGTCGTACCATACGCAGACGATGACGTCACTGCCGAATAAAGAAGGCCGGCTCTGTAGAATTAAAAGATGGCCGCTACTAGTTCTGGCGTAGTTAATGTGAACTCGGCATGTCCCAAAATCACGACAAAATTACCTTCGTCAAGGTCTAAAATGTCCCCGCACTGGTGTAATATGTCTGTTAATCTATTTGGTGTATTCTGGTGAAGTGTTCTGTGTAAACTTGCGTTAGTTAGTTTATTTTCTATGTGTTCAACTTCTACGGTTAAGTTCTCGAGTTATTGGTTAGGATTTGCAGAATAAATCAGTTGAAATATAGTGTTTTACTTGTTTCTATCACTCGTATTATGTAGTTAAGTATTTGTTTTCACTATTGTCGTGAATGTATGAACAGCTTTAGCTTTAAAAAGTGTCTAAACCGTTTAACTCTCGTTCACTGATTTCAATGGCTAAACGCTAGTACCATCTTTCTCGATTTTTTAAAGAAACGTTCTTTTACACAACTGTCCAGCTTGATATTCAACAAAAGACTAATTAACTTGGTCATAAATCTTGCCCAGTTAATCCTTGAAAAAGTATTGTTAACATTTTTCGACTTCCCATACATATGATAAAATATTACATTATGTATGGAATTTATCTATTTTATTACTCACTTTTATTAATTATTAACCTTATTATTGGTTTAATCATCTCATTCCCTTTAAATTGATGTATTATAGTCCATATCTGTAGATATTTTGTGGAAATCAATAAATTTCTTTACTTTATGGAAATATAGGCTCAAAATTGGATTTCCGTCTTTATACAAAATCCCCTCCATTTAAATATTATTAATACTATTATAATAAATTTTAATTAGTCATATTCCTCTTCCTTTCCTTAAATACATATAAATTACACCTTTGAACTGGTTTTTTGTGTTAATCTGTAAATTTGACATTGCTCTTTAAAATTAATTAATTTATATATTTTGACAATTTACAAAATGTTAAGGTATATTTCCTTATTATCATTTTAATTCATAGGATCATTCCTAGTAGTGGTTAATTGTGTTATCTTATATAAATCTTGGTAGTTTACAGGATTTATAAGTGAGTTATACTATTTTATATTGGTTCTCTGATTTCACCAAATGGCCTAGATTTTAGAATTTTATATTTCTTTCCTTCTCAAATAATTTAAACTTAATTCCTCCTCTGAATTTACATAATTACAATTATATGAAAATAACATGATTTATAACTTATTGTGTTGTGTAGTAGTTAATTAACACTACATATTTAAAATAAATAATTATGAACATGGTTTACCAATCTGCACAATTGAACATATTGCAGATATGGTTTGAACATATATCTTTTAACTATTTTTGAGCTAACATAGCATACCTATTAGAACATTATTACTGGTATGTAGGTTATTATTTATCAAACATAATTCTTTTTAAAACACATAACATAAATCTTATTTTCTAATAAACCTTACAAATACATTTATTTAACACATTGATTTTAGGACTGTGAAATAACAGTCTATTTAAACATGTTGCACTTATTCATACTATATTAGTACCAGTCCTTTCTGGTTTAAACCATTATTATTGTGATCCCCTACATAAGTAAACATTAACTCCCATACTCTATTTATTATCATTTTTTACAAATGTCTTGTAAATAAAGATTTACATTAAAATAATAAAATACTGGAAACCTTCCATTTTATTATTTTATTATGCTGTTTATTATTAGATTTTAAAGTTGTGATATAGCATACTACTAAGTTATAGTATCACCAACTTTAAGTTTATTGCATTTTTTTAAAAAACAACACTTACTCAAATTCACTTTCACTGTTGGTTCTGATATTTTGAGTCTTATTATCTCAGACCAGACCTTTAGTAATCATGGACCGTTAAGACTAGTTTATTTTTTTTTATTACACAATAGCTTCAGCCGGTGCACTTCTTATAACGCTATACAGCACTTTAGTTTTCTCAATAATTACATTTTATAAGATTTTGGGTATGTTATACTTTCTTTTGCATAGTTTTTGTGGGTTTGGGATTGATAGTAGTTTATATAATAATAGGTTTTACTACGGTGTTTCTTTCATACTATTTCTTCCTCTTCTCCTGTCTTCTTTCTTGTCCTTCTTCGTATCTTCCTTCTGGTATTCATTCTTGTCCCTCTTCTGGTCTTCATTCTTGTCCCTCGTCTAGTCTTCACTCTTCTGTTCTTCCTTCCTCATTCTTGGGTAAACCAAGGTACTTGGTGTTATCACGACTGAGGTTTAGTTTGGAGTATTTAATTTATTCACTGAACTGACTTTATTCTTCTATACAGGTTTCAGGGTATTGTTTTCTTCCTGTTCACAAACTTTATTCTTCCCTCTTCTTGGTTTTGGGATATTTTGGTATTCACCACTCTTTAATTGAGTCTCTTTTTTCTTGATATGGCCTTATATAACTGGTTTACTGCTCTGAGCTTCCTGGGTAACTTACTGGTATTATACTATGAGTTGATGAGTTGCTTCGATACTTTCTTTGGTTTTTAAAACAGTGGTTTTTATATATAATGTAGTGAGGATTTTTATTTTATTGTGGTTCATTCCTCTGATTTATTTAAATGTCATTCAATATTATTATAACATTTGTTGGTGTAATTAAACTTTATGATTTCACATGACTTAAAATGTAGTGGATTTTCTGTCACGCTACAGAATGCCCTTTTCCAGAAGTAATTTTTTCAGACTATACTTGCTTTGTCTGAAACAATTGCTTATGATAATTATTCAAGGTTTGTTATTATTTTGGACTTCCTTCCATTTTAAAATTTTCTTATTTATATTTGAGTTTATATCATTCTCACTTGATCTTCCTTGATAGTAATAGTCATCTGAGTTTCATATTTATTATTTCATTTTTATATTTCTTCTTAGTATTTTCTCCTTGGGATATTTTCTCCCTATCGTTCCCTACTTTGTGAGCTGGTTCAGTTCAGAGAGGCACTGTACGCTACTTTCCTCTGCTGTCCAATACTTCACATATATTTGAGTACAGAGGCAAATCATCTCTGCTCAAAAAACATATTAATCCTGCTGGAATTATCTTCAGACAGATTAAAAAAAATTATTCAGAATAGTACACATTTGTTACTATTTAAAAAATATCTTTGGGATACTTCACTTATTCCTTATTATACTTCTCAGAGATTTTAATATTTCTATCTCAGTTGTTCATCTGACTTATTATCTGGATGTTTCTTTCATTTGATATTATGGTAGGAAGCTCTTCTATTATTACATTTTTCAACTTTTATTATCATATAAATCTTTTGGTTATAAATTCTTTATTACCTTCTGGTTTTTTCATTATAATCTGCATTATTTATAGTAGCATATCTTTATGACATTTTTAGACTGTTTCATCGTTCTTAAAATTTCCACTTGTTCTATTTTCTAGAATTTTTTATAACTGTCATTATCATAATTGTCATTTAATTCATAAATCATTTTATATTAATTCGTTTAATTACATAAATTTTTGACATTATTTTCACATTATTCCGGTCATTGCTATTATGCTTGCAAATGATGGGTTTTTATTAATTTCATAATGAGGTCATAATTTCTCCTCATACCACTTCAAAGTTTCATTCTCTCATAATTCCAAAGAAGTTTTTGTACTTTATTTTATTCAATCACTCAAATCGTATTAAAGAATTTTTTTTTTTATTTCCTTCAACACCATTTTACGGAAAGGTTTTTACTCTTCATATTGAACTTAGACATGATTATACTGTCTAGAATTATTTGTTTTAATTCTAAATCTGTTTCCTCTTATTCATCCCATTATGATCCTTTGTTACCATGGTAATTATCTTCTATGCTTACCATAAATATGGTAGGAAATCTCATCAGTTTATTTCACCATATTGTTTTATTAATAATTGGTTGGTAAGTTGTACTTATACTTGGTTTGGGAAACTTGATTTATTCATAATTCAAAATTCACTCTTCTTATATTATTCTGTAAAGTTTTCTCAAATAATTTGTATGTAAGGTGGGCTTACATGTGTTTTGGCTGGTTTTATTTCTCTAAACTCTCTTGGTATTATTGTCAAAATGTTTCTCTTCAAATAAATATTTAGTAATCTGTCCTTACTTGTTTTTGACCTTAGATGGTTTTATTTCTAAATTCTCTCCTTCTTTATTATTATATTATAGCCATAAAGTTTTTCTTCAAATATTCGTTATGTAAAGTGGGCTTACATTTGTTTTTAGAATTTGGTTGGTTTACATTCAAAATTCTGTTTCATATATCTTCTTCCAAAATGTTCCTCTCAAACAAATTGTATATAATTGGCTTACATTATGTTTTTAGAATTTAGGGGTTTTTAACATTCGAAATTCTTCTTCTATCATTGCCATAAAATTTTCCTTCAAATATATTTTTTATTTTATGTAAGATGGGCTTACCTTTGTTTTTAGTATTTAGTTATTTATTTTAACTTCTTCTTATGCATATCTTCTTTTCAAATAATTTCCTTCAAATAATCTTTATGTAAGATTGGCTTACATGTATTTTAGAATTTTGGGGTTTTAATTCTAATTCTTCTGTATTCTTGCCATAAAATTTTCTAATAATTGTAGATAATATGTGCTTATATTTCTTTTTAGAATTTGGCTGTTTATTTCAAAATTCTTCTTGTTATTCTTCCTTCAAAATATGTTTCTCTTCAAATAAATTGTATGTAATTGGCTTACATTATGTTTAGAATTTTGAGGTTTTAAATTCTAATTCTTCTTATATTCTTGCCATAAAATTTTCTAATAATTGTAGATAATATGTGTTTATATTTCTTTTTAGAATTTGGAGGTTTTTAATCATAAAATTTCTTCATGGATGCCTGGTTAAAGACACCCTTGACTTTACTTGAACTTATTTCTTTGATTTCGTAGGTGTTGTTGTTATTGTCTTTTGAGACGATATAGGGACCAGTATACAGGAGCAATAACTTTTTTGTTATCCCCTCTAAGGAACTGGGTAATTCCCTATTCTTCAACAACACCTTCTCTCCAACGGTATAATGAATAACCTTACCCATGCATTTATTGTATTTGTTCCGCCGTTTCTCCTGATCTTCGGCCACCTTATTACAAAATTGAATTTTATCAAATCTATATTTATGTTCTCTGGGGAACTCCAAGATATCTGCAATCTCTCTAGGGGGTTGTCTCTCGTACATTGCGGAGTATGGGGTTATTCCTATGGCTGGATGGTAGGCCAGGTTGAGGAATTCTTCAGTGGCCTCCAAGTATTCTTGCCACCTTCTCTGCTGATCATGGCAATATGTTCTTAATAGGCGCCCCACCTCTCGCAAGACTCTTTCGGCCGGGTTACTGCTTGGGTGGTATACGGATGTCTTGTATGTGTGAACCCCCATGGACAGCAGTGTATCCCGCCATCTCCTCCCCTTGAATTGCGTTCCGTGGTCGGTTATGATCGATACCGGTTTTCCGACGGTTGGGAAGTACTGGTCGATCAGGATATTAAGAACTTTCTTCGTAGTCGCCCGATTTGCTGGGTATAGCTTTACGAACTTAGTGTAATGGTCCATAATGATGACGATATATCTGTATCGGTGGCGGCCTCCACTGCGGGGAAATGGCCCGCAGATATCCAGGAATACCTTCTCAAGTTTAGACTGCGATGTTATTGGAATCATCTGCCCTTCTCTTTTCTCGTTATTAGTTTTTACGAGTTGGCAAATGCGACAGTTTCTAATATACCTCCGTACCTTCCGATTGATGTCCTTTATATAGCAGTTTTCTTCCAGGGCCTTTACCACCTTTAAAGCGCCCATATGCCCATATCGAACATGATAACTGATCACTATCTCTTTCTCGATATGGGTTGGAATTATTACCTTCCACTCCTCCTTATATAATGATGGTTTGGAAAACAGGATTCCCTTATGTATAGTGTAATATTGGGATATAGTCTCATCTCCTGCTTCCAATCTTGAGATAATAGTAATTAATTTCGGGTCAGCTTGTTGGTGTGTGCTTAGTTGTTCTAGAACTGATTGTAGACCGGCGCTGCTGCTGAGAATATGGTACACCTTCAGAATACTCTCCTTCTCCCCCTCGAACGTCTGCTTGTCAATGTCAACTCTAGACAATACGTCCGCGACGACATTCTTCCTTCCGGGGATATACTCCCACTTAAGGTCGTATTCTTGCAGCAATAGTATCCACCGCGTTAATCTTCCATGGCTCAGCTTACATCTCTTAAGGAACGAGATAGATTTATGGTCTGTCCGGACGGTAACGGGATAACCAAGAATATATGTACGGAACTTTCCGCACGCGAACACGACACTCAATAACTCCTTTTCTGTCACATGATAGTTTTTCTCACTCTGGTTCAGAGCTCTGCTGGCAAAACAGATTACAAGATGCTCGCCCTCCTCATCCTCTTGATATAAAGTAGTGCCAAGGCTGATGTCACTGGCATCGCAATTAAGAAAGAAAGGCTTGTTAAAATCTGGATGACGGAGTATAACGTGTTTAAGGAATTTTTGTTTTATGAGAGTCAATATGTTTTGTTGTTCATTACCCCAGATCCATTTATTTTTAGATGACAGTTGCGGCTGGAATCTGGCAGTCAGTTCGGAGTACTTTTCCTGGAACTTGCGGTAGTAGTTACAGAGTCCCAGGAACGACTGTAACTGCCTTCGATTCTTTGGTGTAGGAAAGTTCTGAATTGCTTCGACTTTTTCAGCCGACGGTGAGATTCCCTTATCATTTAATATGAAGCCCAAGAATTGTATCTCTTTAGCAATAAAATGAGACTTTGCTAACTTCAGAGTAATATTGTTTGCTGCTAGCTTCTGTAAGACGTGTTCCACACGGTAGCAGTGTTCCTCCCAAGTTTCTGATGACACTAGCAAGTCATCGACGTATACGGTGGTGAATTTTAGTGCTTCTTGGCCAAGTATCTGATCCATGCAGTGCACAAAGACTGCGACTGAGTTTACCAGTCCGAAGGGCAACCTCTTAAACTGGTAGTTCCGCCCTTCAAATATAAAGGCCAGATACTGGCGACTCTGTGGATGTAATTCCACCTGCCAGTATCCGCACACCGATCCCAGGTAGTGAAGTATTTGGTACCGTGGAACCGTTTTAAGATCTCCTCAATCTCACCGGGCGAAGTCCTGTCATTTATGATCATCTTATTTATTTCGCGCGCATCTAAACATAAACGGACTTGTCCGTTTTTCTTAGGAATAGCCACGATAGGACTTGTGTAAGGGGAATGGCTACTCTCTATAATGTCACGGTTAATCATTTGCTCTATTTCAGCTCTTACTGCCTGCTTTCGTGATTGCGCAATGGGGTAAGACTTCCGGTTAAAGTCTACAGTGTCTCGGAATTGTAGAGTACACTGGAAATTCTTCACTTTACCGGGCTCATCAGAAAAGACTGATTTATATTTATTGTAGATGTCTATTAATTTGTTCGCTTGGTTTGTTGTTAAACCTTCGCCAGTTATACCGCTCCGGAAATCCCTGATCTCCTGGATTTTTTGCGACCATAAATCTTCATTGGATGTGTCGTCTATTCTCTGTTCAATTATGGATGTTGGTTGGATGTAATTAATTTTTCGGATTTGCTGATGGATACTATCGGGAACGACTTGGTCACTACCCACCAAGTTCGCCGTCCAAGTATGTCCGCTAGAAAACAGTGATAATGTTTCAGTTCTTAGATCAATGATGGCGGAATTTCTCCTAAGCACATCACACCCGACCAGTATATTAAATGGCAGACCGCTCGCCACCAAGAATTCCATGTCAATCGCTATACCACAGCTCATCACACTGGCGGAGACTTGTCTATGTATAGTTTTGTTCTGTCGGCCGGTTGCTCCCAACAAAACAATATTATTCAACGGCAATGTTGGTAAAGTTCTCCCGCACTCTTGCTGTATCCTCTCCAGTTCCGTCGTACTTATTATTGATACGTTTGACCCAGTATCGATCATTAACTTGGCTGGGATGCCTTCTACCTTGGCGTCAACATGTATAATTTCATTATTGAAGTTATTGGTGGGACTCCTGTTATCCTCTTCCAATAACTCCTGTCTGATGTCCTTCAGGTAGTTGCACCCGATGATTGTAATACGATTGTGATTATTCTCGAAATTGCACTCATTCTCATTATCATACCCAGTAGTCAGAAGCAGTAATGGGTTCTGTCGATTTCTTACTGCCTGTGCCCGTTTAAAGGCTCGGCATCATTGTTTCTTTGAGCCATATTATTCGATGCCTCATTCGGGATGCTCAGAGTGGTTACTTGCCGATCTGTTCTATGGTCTTCCGGTCGTTCATGGTGCGACCTCTGTTCAGTGTTGTCCAAACTATTACTCCTACGCGCCGGATAGTACCTCGGTTGGTCCCGTTCTAGGCTCCTCCGCCTTTCTTCGTATCTTCGGTAACTGCTTCGTCGATTGTGGTTGAATCCTCGCTGTCTTCCTTCTGCGGCTTGTATGAAGTTCACTCTAGGGCGAGGATACCTATTATTATTAAAATTACTATTATTGGGACCCGCACGATTAGCATTATTAGGGTAAGGACGATTACCATAATTGGGGCTTCTCTGACTATTTACGTTATCAGGGTAGGGATTGCGGTTACCCTGATAACCATTAGAGGGTCGATTCGGGTTTTGCTGGTTTGGACCCGTATTATTATTGTCATTGTAATTGGTATTGTTCACATTATTTCCATTATTATAATTGTTATTTTGCGGGTATGCCCGACATCCTTGGTACCCAGTATTTACGTGGTTCGCACCCTGGTTATTATTCTGGTACGTCCTTGGTTCGGGCCCATCACTTCTCCTACGACTCTGCCTGTAGTAATCTTCGTTTTCATAATTCTCTAGGAGTTCTGTCATTGCCTGGATGGTTTTTATCTGGTTGCCCCTCCTAGCACGAATCACCTCCTCATCATAATGGTAAGACAGCTTGTTTATTAGGCATTCCTCCGGTATGGCTGGTTCTAAGTGTTTGGCCATACACACTTTGCCGAGGAAATAAGCTGTCATTGAGCTGCCGACTTGTGGTTTGTAGCGGCCGTGGCATATATTATCTCTGATGAGATTCTGCGTGGTCTCTGACCAGTACTTGGCTGTGAACAGGCTTTTGAATTGTTCATAATTGTCGATGTCGCTCCGGTTGGCCATCCACCAATGGTCATTCACCTCCCGAAACGACTCGTCAAGGATCTCTCGGTTCTGGACCCATCGGTTCCCTCGGTGTTTCTCGAGGTACTCCTCTATTCGTGCCAAGAACTCCATAGGCTTCCGTTTGTATTGCCGGAAATTGAGCCATTCTCTGTTCTCTGACATGGGGAAATTGTGATATCCCGATGGTCTGTTTCTTATTAACTCCATCTCCTCCTGGCTCTGACGCACCTGTCCGGTTATGTTCACCATAGCGGCTTCCACGCCGTCGCATCTTTCTGTTACTTGGGTTCTCACTTTATTTACTTCCTCCAGGGCAAATTTCTTGGTCTCCTCCATTTTAGTTTTCTGTTGTTCTTGGACCTGAGTAATTTCCTTAGTTATTTCTTCCCGGACTTCCAGCACTTCGTTCTCTGTTTGACGACATCTTTCGTCTACTTCTCGGATCTGCTGGTTAACAACCACAACTTCCTGTTCTAATTTCTTTACGATGGACTTCGTCTCAGTTATCTTTTTATTTATCTCCTCCTTGGCTAACTCAATCCTCTCGTCTAACTTATTCATGTTCTCTTGGTTAACTTCCCTTAATTCTTCTCTCATCAGTTGATTGTCCTCTCTCAATTCTTCCAATCTTTCTCCCATCGTCTCTTCCATTTTCCGGTTATTTTCCCTTAACTCCTCTTTCAATTATTGGTTGTCACTCTCTATTTTCTTACTCAACTTCTTACAGGTCTCTTCAATCCTTTTATTAGTATTTTCTATCTTACGACCCAATTCTTCCTTTGTGGATCGGTTATCTTCCTTCAGATCCTCTAGTTTTTCATTTAATGAATGGTTATCTTCCTTCCTTTCCTTACTACTTTCGTCCATCTTTTTGTTAGTGGAATCCAGTTTGTTATTCAAGTCTTCACTCAACTTCTTGTTATTTTCTTTATTGTCCTTGCTAGTGGAATCCATTTTCTTCTCCATTCCTTCCATTTGCTGACTCATTTTTAAGAACATTTCCATCATCTTATCCATTTTGCTTTCTTCACTGGTCATAGATTTTTCTACTTCCTTGTCTGGGACGTTGGCTTCCCCTGTTTGCGTTGTTACTTCAGGTTGTTCCTCGGGTGGTGCGGGTTGTTTCGGTTCCACTCGGATTAGTAACACTTCCGGATCTTCCACGGGTGTTGCCTCCTTATCCCCCATGTCAACCTCTTTTTCGGCCTCTGCCGCCCTCTTTTTCGATGTAGCTCGTCTTTGCATCTTTCTCTGTCTCTATTTAATAATCGCTGCCAAGCTTAGATTGTTAAGCCCTCTAAGTTGGACGCCACTTTGTAACAATACGAGACGTCTGCCTCGTTCAAGCCCCACGATGGAAGCCACTTTTTAACAAAGACCCTTCTTGTGGTTGTGATCTGATCTGTCCCACTGTTTGGGCTAGCCACTTGGTCAACAGACCGCTGTATGCCGGTCGTTACAAAAGAATAAAATGTATACGGAAAATTCAATAAAAATAGAATTTTCAAATAATAAAATAATTTTGTTTATGTTTATAGAGGTATGTATAAGAGATAAATCTGTTTTTTAAAAGGTTCTGGTAAAATTTTAATAACAGGTAGGTATTTATTGACCGTCGAGCACTTCTTGAAAATTTGCACCAAGTCTGGAGTTAAATAGATTAAATCCAGGTAATAATCGATTGGCGACTTTTCTGACTGGTCCAATATCTTGTTCAAAATAAAATATATTCTTCTCACTTAAGTCCTTCAGCCTTATAAATACCCTTAAATTACCCTGTGAAATAAGTACAGATACAAAATAATGGAAATATAAAGATTTATTGACAATTTTAAATATATAATCGATATTTTATCGATGGAGAGCAATTATCGACTCTGTCTCGGGAATTATCGATTGTGTCATACAGAACAAAATTTATGATATTTAATATATTATAAGACAGGTTCTTTGAGCGATTAGAATTAATAGTCAGAGAAGGGTGACGAGAAAGTATAACATTAACAATTAACACAAATACAATGATTATTATTCAATAAAATTTAAATAATTCTAATATGTAATGTGTATGATCGTTGTCGTACCATACGCAGACGATGACGTCACTGCCGAATAAAGAAGGCCGGCTCTGTAGAATTAAAAGATGGCCGCTACTAGTTCTGGCGTAGTTAATGTGAACTCGGCATGTCCCAAAATCACGACAAAATTACCTTCGTCAAGGTCTAAAATGTCCCCGCACTGGTGTAATATGTCTGTTAATCTATTTGGTGTATTCTGGTGAAGTGTTCTGTGTAAACTTGCGTTAGTTAGTTTATTTTCTATGTGTTCAACTTCTACGGTTAAGTTCTCGAGTTATTGGTTAGGATTTGCAGAATAAATCAGTTGAAATATAGTGTTTTACTTGTTTCTATCACTCGTATTATGTAGTTAAGTATTTGTTTTCACTATTGTCGTGAATGTATGAACAGCTTTAGCTTTAAAAAGTGTCTAAACCGTTTAACTCTCGTTCACTGATTTCAATGGCTAAACGCTAGTACCATCTTTCTCGATTTTTTAAAGAAACGTTCTTTTACACAACTGTCCAGCTTGATATTCAACAAAAGACTAATTAACTTGGTCATAAATCTTGCCCAGTTAATCCTTGAAAAAGTATTGTTAACATTTTTCGACTTCCCATACATATGATAAAATATTACATTATGTATGGAATTTATCTATTTTATTACTCACTTTTATTAATTATTAACCTTATTATTGGTTTAATCATCTCATTCCCTTTAAATTGATGTATTATAGTCCATATCTGTAGATATTTTGTGGAAATCAATAAATTTCTTTACTTTATGGAAATATAGGCTCAAAATTGGATTTCCGTCTTTATACAAAATCCCCTCCATTTAAATATTATTAATACTATTATAATAAATTTTAATTAGTCATATTCCTCTTCCTTTCCTTAAATACATATAAATTACACCTTTGAACTGGTTTTTTGTGTTAATCTGTAAATTTGACATTGCTCTTTAAAATTAATTAATTTATATATTTTGACAATTTACAAAATGTTAAGGTATATTTCCTTATTATCATTTTAATTCATAGGATCATTCCTAGTAGTGGTTAATTGTGTTATCTTATATAAATCTTGGTAGTTTACAGGATTTATAAGTGAGTTATACTATTTTATATTGGTTCTCTGATTTCACCAAATGGCCTAGATTTTAGAATTTTATATTTCTTTCCTTCTCAAATAATTTAAACTTAATTCCTCCTCTGAATTTACATAATTACAATTATATGAAAATAACATGATTTATAACTTATTGTGTTGTGTAGTAGTTAATTAACACTACATATTTAAAATAAATAATTATGAACATGGTTTACCAATCTGCACAATTGAACATATTGCAGATATGGTTTGAACATATATCTTTTAACTATTTTTGAGCTAACATAGCATACCTATTAGAACATTATTACTGGTATGTAGGTTATTATTTATCAAACATAATTCTTTTTAAAACACATAACATAAATCTTATTTTCTAATAAACCTTACAAATACATTTATTTAACACATTGATTTTAGGACTGTGAAATAACAGTCTATTTAAACATGTTGCACTTATTCATACTATATTAGTACCAGTCCTTTCTGGTTTAAACCATTATTATTGTGATCCCCTACATAAGTAAACATTAACTCCCATACTCTATTTATTATCATTTTTTACAAATGTCTTGTAAATAAAGATTTACATTAAAATAATAAAATACTGGAAACCTTCCATTTTATTATTTTATTATGCTGTTTATTATTAGATTTTAAAGTTGTGATATAGCATACTACTAAGTTATAGTATCACCAACTTTAAGTTTATTGCATTTTTTTAAAAAACAACACTTACTCAAATTCACTTTCACTGTTGGTTCTGATATTTTGAGTCTTATTATCTCAGACCAGACCTTTAGTAATCATGGACCGTTAAGACTAGTTTATTTTTTTTTATTACACAATAGCTTCAGCCGGTGCACTTCTTATAACGCTATACAGCACTTTAGTTTTCTCAATAATTACATTTTATAAGATTTTGGGTATGTTATACTTTCTTTTGCATAGTTTTTGTGGGTTTGGGATTGATAGTAGTTTATATAATAATAGGTTTTACTACGGTGTTTCTTTCATACTATTTCTTCCTCTTCTCCTGTCTTCTTTCTTGTCCTTCTTCGTATCTTCCTTCTGGTATTCATTCTTGTCCCTCTTCTGGTCTTCATTCTTGTCCCTCGTCTAGTCTTCACTCTTCTGTTCTTCCTTCCTCATTCTTGGGTAAACCAAGGTACTTGGTGTTATCACGACTGAGGTTTAGTTTGGAGTATTTAATTTATTCACTGAACTGACTTTATTCTTCTATACAGGTTTCAGGGTATTGTTTTCTTCCTGTTCACAAACTTTATTCTTCCCTCTTCTTGGTTTTGGGATATTTTGGTATTCACCACTCTTTAATTGAGTCTCTTTTTTCTTGATATGGCCTTATATAACTGGTTTACTGCTCTGAGCTTCCTGGGTAACTTACTGGTATTATACTATGAGTTGATGAGTTGCTTCGATACTTTCTTTGGTTTTTAAAACAGTGGTTTTGATATATAATGTAGTGAGGATTTTTATTTTATTGTGGTTCATTCCTCTGATTTATTTAAATGTCATTCAATATTATTATAACATTTGTTGATGTAATTAAACTTTATGATTTCACATGACTTAAAATGTAGTGGATTTTCTGTCACGCTACAATATATATATATATATATATATATATATATATATGTCTACATGCTCTCTCGGCATCACTTCTCCCTCCTCATAATTAGCCTTTCTTAATTTTTCTCAAAAGTATCTTTGAAAAATGCGCCAATGCCCGTTTCAAACAGTTTTTAAGAAACTCAGAAACGCTTGAAACTTCATACAGTACGTTTTAGATTATGTACCATGACTCCATTAGATCCATCCAGTCACACTATCACACGATACCAACATACCTGTTTTTTCATCCAAACAAACTTGTATCTAGTAGAACACAAACGGTCATTTAAAAAGCATAGTGACTTCTCAGTGTTAACTCGATCGTTTTATATTTGTCTATCTCTCTATCTATTTGTCTGTCGTCCATCTGTTTGTCTGTCTACTTGGAGTATGTTTTACGATAATTTTTAAAAGCATCAGCACACTTTCGTAAAAACTTGTCACACGTGTCCATAGGGGTTTACCCTACAGACTCCTATTGTTTCTGAAAATAATTGCCCTCTAAAAACAGGCGGCAGGAGACAAATATATAAGGCGTCGCTTACTTACTATTACGCTTATTTACTTTTTAAAACCATCACAAAAATGAATGTAAGCTATCGAATTAAAGACATTTTTTGTTTAATCTGAATACAGTATTAAATTTTGGAAACTTCAAAATTTTAATACACCAGACCACAAAAAGGCATGAAGTTAGCGTATTGTTCCTAACATCAGGAAAAGTGGTCTCCAAAATTGGGGATCGCCTTATAATCTAGTCCTTTACTTACTAGTAACAGCAGCAAAACTTCCGGTTGACCATGTTCAATTACACAGTTAAACAGGTTGCCCTGATTATTATACACTTCTGTTTAATACAGGTCACGATTCAGTCGGACCCTTGCAAAGATGGGCTCCGTGAACAGGCTATTAGCCTGTGCTATGATGTGGAGACGACAGCGATGAGAACAGAAGAATAAAAACTTAAAATGTGATTGTAGATTTATTTCGGTACAGCATATAGATATCAACTGAAGAAAGTAAATAGGTGGTACAGCGTGACAGATACGTAGGTAATAAGCTTAAAAGGCGTCCCTACTGAAAATGGTATACTGTATAATATAATTTTACACATATATATTATATTAGTACTAATTTGGAAATAAATGTTGCAAGTATAAAACATCAGATACTTTATTTACAAAGATAAAATCAGACTTGTAAAGCAGCTGATTGACGTATTGTTGATAACTTGCAATGTTTTGTTTCCTGCTATGTTGAGCTTTGTGGATGTGATTTGGAACAGTTTTGTGTTTGAATTGTTATTATTTTAGTCCCGGGAGTCGCGGTCCGCGATTTTCCATATATGTGTCGCGAATACCGCGAGTCTCGGAGCGCGACTCTCTATTCTTACGCAAGAATTGCCAGCGTCACATAGCGAGAGGGAGACTCTCTGCATTTTGTACAGTACACAATAATGGTTTCGTTATATTGGCTGGCACCAACCAGAAGCATTAATGGAGAAATGTACTGCAGCTACCGTCCAGTTTTGTTGGATATATACAATAAAAAAGAACTTTATCTTGTGAAAAACTTACTTTTTTCGTCGGACGCGTTTCGGCTTAAGTATCCGCCTTCTTCAGCTTTTTGGTCAGACTGCCATCATTTCGTAACGGTTTTTGTGTGGAAGGTGTAGTGGGGGTGGTGTGTGGAGGAAGGGGATTGGTGCAGGGATTCAACTTGATGTTTGTTTTTTGTAAAATTGTGTCAAAAAGTGTATGTGATTTATATTGTAATTGATCGTTGAGTATGTTGTTTGGTTGTGTCGAAACGCGTCCGACGAAAAAAGTAAGTTTTTCACACGAAACGCGTCCGACGAAAAAAGTAAGTTTTTCACACGAAACGCGTCCGACGAAAAAAGTAAGTTTTTCACACGAAACGCGTCCGACGAAAAAAGTAAGTTTTTCACAAGATAAAGTTCATTTTTATTAAAGTGATAGTGCTGTGAAAGAAGAGATGAACAATCAAGACAACTACAATAAAAAAGTTTTCATTATTGGAATCGGGCACTTTTTAGGTTAGTTTTTGTAATATATAAGTATTAAGCAAGATTTTCTCCATTTGTATCACTATTATAAATTATTTGTTTTGTTATTTAAATTGCTTTATATAATGTAAATTTTCTTATTTAAGCATAAATAAAATATATCCATTTATACAAAATAATGCTCAGTTGAAGGTAGGTAAGGTAGAAATGTACTGAAAAGTGGTACATTTTACTAGCTGTGCAGTAAAAATTTTCATACTCGTCACTCATATCATGTTTACTGAAATAACTAGTAATTTTTAAACGCTCGCCATACTAATTTTTACTGAAAAAGTTTCAGTGTACGCATACGTCCGACCCGTGACTGATAGAAAAAACACACTAAGCCGTTTACTCTATGTAGCCCGCTGTCTTGTCTTCTGGTTTCGCGGCGCGCATTGTTTACACATTTTGTTTTGTGTATTATTTGTTAATGTTTTTAATAAAATAGTGGTTTTTGTTGTAGTTTTGTATAAATGATAGTGTAATAATAGTGTTTAATGTCTAATTCAGTAGTTGTTTTTTTGCTGTGAAACTGTTAGTAGTCATGGGGGCAAAGTATCTTACTCCCACCATATCCGAAAAAATAGACTCGTCAGCGACACCGACACTTGAGTCGTGAATACGAGATGTCAGTCCGTCGTCTGCGTGAGTGTTGACATAATAACACGATATGATTTACTCAATCCTGTGTGTTCTTCGCAAACTGTTGTTAAGAATGTTCAAAATGTGTATGGATATACCGGTATTCGTGTATTTATGTTCTAGTGTTAGTGTGTTAATGTGTGTTATTTGTGTCTGACGCTAATAGTCGTAATATTATAATATAAACTTACCCGTGTAAAAAAGGCGATCTTTTTTCTATTAGATAATCAAAACGTTTTTCAGACATTTTAATGAAATAACCATGAGTAACGGGAGGAAGCGCCTATAGAAAAGAAGCATTAGCAAAGATAAAAAAAGAACATGAAGCAGTAAAGAAGACTAGAAAAGTTTTCCTCTTTTTCTGAAACCCAACACGGGGCATGAATCATCTGATAGCGAAAACAACGTGGAAATGCAAAAATCTGATCAAACCAAAGACTTTCCTCCAATCGAATTAGACCCAACTATAACATATCCTAATGCAGTTGAAACTGTAAATAGCAATGAAATTGAAACGCCAATCAAAGAACAACAGGAGGATGATTTCAATAATTCCAATACTGAGTGTAGGCATAATCTTGGTGAACTGGTCAATAATGAAGACTTTTCTAATCCAATTCCTCAGACGAGCACAACTACCACGGAATACTCTGAAATATATGACGATAAAGATTCTAAGCATAGTGGCAACCCTATGGTTTATGACCCTGAGTTATGGCCTATCAATGACAACACTCGAGAACGTGTCCTAAAAAATTGAATACTTCAAGACATTTCCAAAGTAGATTTTAGGCGTTCCAAAAGATTCATTGGGGGACAACATCGCCGTCTAACTCAAACCCTGTTTAAAATTAGCTTAAGCAATGGACAGGATGTAAAACGATCTTACCTAATGTACTCAGAAAGTTCTGGAAAACATTTTTTGTATAATGTGCCAACTTTCTGAAGGAATTTCAAAATTCAGTGAACATACTTATAGAATAAAAATGCACAAACTATTAGACTTACCATTCAGGTTTAACTAATAATGTATTCTCTGTATTTTCTGTATTGTACTGTCTGTGATATCTGTTCTGTATGTTTTTGTATTCGTGTCATTAATAAGTGTTAATGTCAACCCGTATATGTGCCTTATGGGCCCAGTGTTTAACATTTGAACTTATTGTATCATGCCAGCAGGAAGTGGAAGTGATTTTTGTTCATTTGTTTACATTTTTTATCATTTAGTTTTGTATTTTGTGTACCTCTTTAATCTATTATCAAAAACAAGAAGAGCTGTCAATCTGTCAATGGTCAGCTCTTCATAATCCTGTATGTGTGTTGTCAGCCAATTTGTTAAATGTTCGCTTAGTCGAACAGATTACAGATCTAGACCATAAGTCATGCGTCTTAGTACTGAAGAAAAGAATAGTCATCTTCTACTTACGAGGAATTCCTCAAATTAATGAGCCATAAAGTCACAGAAGAAATTTTAACAGAGATCAAAGCTGCAAAGTATTTTTCTCTGGTAGTCGACTCAACGCCAGACATTTCCAATGTGAATCAACTGGCCGTAATAATAAGATATGTTACCGAAAATGGAATTCCCGTAGAAAAATTTCTTTGCTTTCTGCCAAATGTAGGCCACAAAGCAGAAGGGTTGTTCAACTCTCTTACAACTGTCCCAATAAATGCGGCATTGACATAAAAAACTGCAGGGGGCAGTCATACTATAATGCCTCCAACATGTCTGGGGAGTAACTGGACTACAAGCCAGAATACGAGAAATAACACCGACGGCAATGTACTCCCCTTGCATTGGTCATTCACTGAATTTAGTCTGTGAGCATTCAACTAACAGTTGGAAGGAAAGTCGTAATTTTTTCATGCTTCTTAATAATCTTTATAACTTTTTCTCATCCTCTACCAAAAGATGGGAAGTACTCACGTGGTGTCTAAGTAGCCTAATAAAGAAAACCTAACCTTAAAAGCGTTGTCCAAAACACGTTGGTCTGCACGTGATGATGCTTGTAGGGCATTAAAAGAACATTGGGATGAAGTAATAGAAGCATTTACAATTATTTCGAATGACGAAAGAGAAAAGGCAGCTACAAGAAGTGAAGCATCCAGCTTCCTCCGTCAACTTGGTGGTTGGAAGCGGTTGGGGGGGGGCGACAAGTTGCCGGTAGCCCCTAGGCGGCAAAAGTATAAATCCGCCCCTGACTGAGGTATCAGTAGACAATGAGGTAGACAATAATGATGTAGACATCCAGGATGCCCCTGTTGAGAAAAACCAAGTCCTACTGGATTTGCCTTGTATAGTAGTTGTAAACCAAATATTATTCCAGATGACAAAGCGTCAACTTATGCCTTTGTAGACATTGACATTCTAACCTCGTTTTTGTGCTAGTTCTCTTGTAGTGAGTGTCTGGAAAAATCACTTTCTGTGAAACAGATTATTGTCAAAGGGTATGCTACCAATATAGACATAAACTGTACTTTGTGTGGGGAAACATTCAACTTCAATTCATCGCGACGCATCTTGAAAAAGACATCAACTAGGCCTCCTTTTGAATAAACTGCAGGCTTGTGCAGGCCTTTTCCACTCTGGGCCACAGAGGGCTTGAATTATTCAGCATGAGTCTAAAAATGAAAGTTATGATAAATTAAGCCTATAATTTTCATAAAAATGAAATAAGTAAATGTAATGCAACCAAAGTCAACACTTGCCTCGAAGAAGCCCGCTGTGAAGTGCGTAAATGTTATTCTGAAATAGATGATATTCAACCCTCCAAGCCATTGAAATAGCTGTTAGTTACGATGGTACGTGGCAGAAAAGGGGGTTTACTTCAAAATACGGTATAGGATGTTGCATTGAAATAACTACTGGGCTGGTAATTGATTTCCATATTTTGTCAAAATTTTGCAGAACTTGTGAAATGAAAAAGTCTTTACTTGGAGGTAAATCAAAAGAATTTGATAAATGGTATACAAACCATAAGCCTAAATGTCAATGCAATTAGGAAGGATCATCACCAGCTATGGAGATGGCGGCTGCTGAAAATTTTGGAAAAGGTCTGAAAATTTTGGTTTTCAGTCTTTTTGCATCTATGGTGTCTGATGGTGCTGCAAAGACTCATGCACACTTGACTACAATGCAAATATAATCTGGAAATGGAATTGAAAAAATTGAATGTGTGAACCATGTAGCCAAAAGGTTGGGGACAGGTTTGCGGAAAGTTATAATAGATAGCCGAGGTAAAAAAGATGAACATGGCAAAAAAGAACCACCACTTGGCGGGAGAGCCCATGGAAGCCTAAAAAATAGTACTATAGACAAATTGACAAAGTACTATTGAAATGCTATCCAGAGTAATTAAGGAAGTGTTGAAAAAATGAAAACCGCTATTTATGCAACTCTTTACCACTGTTCCTCCACAGATGAAAAACCAATGCATTTCAAGTGTCCCGAAGGTGACACGTCTTGGTGTTTTTACCATCGTGCAATTGCAAAAAAAAAGTGCCCAACAAACATAGTGAAAGCATAAAAACGCCTATTTTAGAAACGTTTATACCTAAAATTATGCCCTTATACCAGAGATTAGCATCAGACTCTAAGTTGGAAAGATCCATTGATGGCAAGACTCAAAATGCAAATGAGGCCTTACACCAAGTTGTTTGGTCAAAATGCAGCAAAACGATCTTTGTTTCTAAAAGTACAGTAGAAACAGCTGTTGGCATGGCAATTTGTGAGTACAACACAGGCAAGCTGAAAACTATTACTGACATGCAAACTATATGTGGCATTGGTCCTGGTAAGTTCACTGTTGAAGTAGCAAGAAAAATTGACAAGAAAAGACTGAAACTCGCTGAAAAAAGAAAAGCAAGTAAGTACAGTGAACACAGAAGAAAGAAGAAGTGTGCTATGTTGAAAGAGGAAGAAAGAGTATTGGAAAAAGAGGGCCCAACATATGGACCAGGTGAATTTTAGTGACAATGTAAAAAAGTGAAATGTGGACTACAGAGACATGATAGATAAGAATGTTGATATGTTTCTATAAATTATTAAAAATGTAAAATAAAATATTTTATTGTTTATTGTATTATAATTTATTATTTTAATACCCATACAGTAATAAAAAACATATAAAGCCTTTGTATTTCATAAAAATTTAATTTTCCAACAGAAAGAAATATTTTTAGAAAATCCACGTTTCCCGCAAATTCAATTTTTCATGTTTTTAATACATACTTTTTTAATATATCTAAAAAACTATCTTACTGCTCTAACATTTTTCACAGGTCTCTGGGATATAATTACCTAAAAGAACATGTATTTTTATTTAATTGGGGCTTATAGTTCCTTGGTAATAAATTTTTATTTATAAATGTAAAAATTAAAAAAAAATATTTTTACTATTTTCCTTACAAAAAAATTGTTTTTAATTACATCCTAATAAAAATATGTGTTTTTTTAGATAATTGTATCTCCTTTCAAATGACATCTTCCAAGAGGTCGTAGGACTCCTAGATTTTCTGGCTTATCAATTTGAAAAATATTCCAAAAACGTTGCTAAGAAACGTTAAAAAATTCAATTTTTAGTACTAAAATACTTTTTTCCAGTTACAAAATTGTACCCTTTATTTATTCCAACAATAAATAATAAAAAAATTTGAATAAACTAAAAAGTTACAAAATAAACATTTTTTCCATTTTCAGTAGGGACTCCCCTTAAGCAGTATCACTTATTCAAGCAGTATTCATGTTTATCCAATAAGGAAAACTGTCAAAAGACAACGACACGGACTGACAGAAAGGCTTTAATGCCCTAGGCTGATGAATTATTTTGCTCCCCCCCCCTACTTACTTTTCAACGTTTCAAACAAGTATTACGCACGATTCACTCATGCATTATAGACTACTTATTATTTAGAAGCATGTGGGTTGTATAATCAAGAATTCATCTCGTTCCCATTTGAATCACGTAAATTTATTTGTTACAACACCACATTGACAAATTATAAGTACTGTAACGACAATATTAATAAAGTTCCATACATTACTACTTAACCTTTACAAAGAAATTAAAACACTAAAAACCAACGTTTTTTTCAAAGAATTTTCATGTCCATTATTAATTGATGAAAATTTTTGTTTACTCAGAGCTAGCTTTTGCAGTTGCAAATTGGTAAACTTTTTTATTAACACATATGCTTTGCAGAAAATCATTTTGAATTAATAAAAATGTCAAAGATTTAATTTTCTCTTGGCCCAAGGTAGACGTTAAATAATTTGTTGCCCGGTTTAGGGCTGAAAACTATCAGTCTCAGCTGAGACTTCAGACTGCCATGCTAAAAAAAAATGTTCTACACGTCGCAACATTCGAAAATATTCATTTCACACTATCCGAATTTATAAACTTTAAGAGTCTACATGAATCAGACTGCCCTTTGCCCTTTTTCTTTTGCTTTGGTTTCTTAGTTTTGGCTACTAGTATTTCATAATATTTACTATCTTTCAAAAATACTTTTAAATAAACACGCTCTGCAGGAAACGATTGATCCCAGTCTGATATATACATTTTCATTTACATGGGCAACATGAGTTCTTGTATTGTTTTGTTTTCTTCAATGTTTGTGCCCCCAAACGCTTGCAGCGTAGGCTACAGCCTACTCAAACCTATGATAGGTACACGTTATGTCGTATGGTAGTAAATCGTGGATTTTAACACGCTTGAAGATAAGCCGTACCCAAGCAACAGAAATAAATTTCCTGAGAATTGTCAATAACTGGACAAGAATCGAAAACCCGAAGCAAGCGCTAAAGACACTAGTAGAGCTTGGGATATTTTCTGTTCACAACATCTGTATATATAAGTGTAGATGTAAATAATAGAAAATCTGAATGGAATACCGTAAACATGATCTTCAACCCAGTTTATAAATTTAGGCTCACAGGTAAAATGAACTTTGGAATAACAAGGATCTGGAGTCAGATAAAAATTATATCAGGTTGTTTTAAATATTCAATTAAATTTGTGTCACATCTGAAGACGAGCACAGATATGAGATCGAAACGTTGTGTGTTTGAAAACATTTAACGCTTTTAATAATCTGTTGAAACTTGTTATACAATGTTTATATGCTAACGAAAATTAGGTTTAAAATCGTATTAAACCTATGATAGAGTTTAAATAAAAAACGTCTTTACAACCCGTGATTCACTCACATTTCTACCCACGTTTTCCACGCTATAGTCGAAATCTTACTGCACTTGCCACTTTTAAATCTGTCAGACCATTTAAAATTTTCTAAAACGACAATATTGACAAATGCCACGTTGTGTGCTACTTCTAGAGTTGACGTGAGCTGCACAACATCTGCCAGCCGTTCTCTACACTAAGGGGCGCGTGTGTAAAGTTTCAGCAATAATCGTCTTCACACCACAATGTCACTTCTCGAGCCTGTAACACTCTCCATGTAACGTGTATATATACATACATCTAAACTCAGTAATTAAAGACAGAGAGAGAGAGAGAGAGAGAGAGAGAGAGAGAGAGAGAGAGAGAGAGAGAGAGAGAGAGAGAGAGAGAGATTACTGCATCGGGTAATGTTACAATTTAGCCGTCTTCTTTTTAAAAAAGAAGTTGCAAGAAGAATCATCCGTGTACATGAGTAAAGAAAATAATAATCTTTTAACTAGAACTAACAACATATGTATCTTCAATAAATAAGCTTGGCCTTGGCACACAAAGTCGATATAGGGGTAAAATGAATGTGATTACATGAAGAATGATGGATGAAATGAGGAACAAAAAGCCGAAAAATTCTAGGTGTTTGCCTGCAGACCATACATTAACTGAAGAACAATACGTCATTCGGAATAGAGAAGAAGATCTCTATGTGCAAATGCATGCTTACATTATTTTTTATAAAATCTGAAAACGGTAATAACAAGGAGGCACCTACTTTCCGTATGAAGTAGGTTATTGAAGTCAACATTGAAGGGTTTCATAATTCGAAGTTCACACATCTGTTCTACATATTGTTATTATTTATATAAAGTTTTGAGAAACAAATATTCTCTTGTAAACTTTAATGGCTGCAGTAAATAAACGAGACTTTCCAGGAAAGCAGTACTCATTTAAATTTCGTACAAAGCAAAAGGAAGAAATTAAATTGCAAAATTGCAAAAAATTCTGCAAATAAACTTTTTTGTAGAATACAAAAATTTGTTTAGTCTAGGAAAACGTAATTTAATTTTGGCAACAAGTAACGTATCTGTGTTCGTTCCGTTTTAGAATTTGATAATGTGTTCAAAATTAAATTTAACATTTCTCTTTACGTTTTTCGAAATAACCAGTGGTGTTCCTCTGTTTTGATTGGGAGACAATACATACCAATTTAAGATATATTTTAAGGACATACAGCTTCAATTTATGACATAATCTTTCTTATATACATGTTTAGTGTAAATCCTATATCTTCAGCATTATCTCCTACTACTATATGCCATGATCGTAATTTCTCAGTGACATCTTTATGATTCACAGAAAGCAAACAAGATTTTAAATCCTTCATACCCCGTTTTACTACACATGTACAAAATATACATTTATATCAATAGTTCGGACTGTCTGTGTAGCAGTAACACAAAAGAAAAAAAGATTTTATTATGTTACCAGTAGTGACTAAAAGTATTACAGTGATAGTTATTAGTATTAACGAATTATAAAATTACCATCTACTTTTTAAATTAAATAAATAAATAAATTTTAAAACAAATTATAAATTCATTATAATAAAATAAGCCATTTAACATATAAATTTTATGTATATTACTTTCAAACGAGTGTTGGCGTAAATGATAATGTAATTAGTAAGGATAAAGCATTTCATAATATTGTATTGTATCGTATTTTAATTATTTATTAACTAATAAACAATAATCGCTATTTTGATATTTATTTAATATTAACAGTTTATCTATAATGCAGAATAAAGTCAATTCAATGGAAGTGGATTATTAGGAAAGACTTTATTAGCTCATAAGTTTTGATAAAACTTAATCTAATGAGCAGATTAAGACAAGAATAGGGGTACAAGCGAATGCCTTTGGTTTTATGGTACAACAAGATTTTACGTTGCACGGACTTTTCAAGAGCTGTCAATAATAATAGATAAAAAGAGTTAAAAACTGATACCCGATGGAAGGAAAAGAAGACATTAAACTTCCTAATGACGAAGTAGTTGAAACGATAAAAACATTGGTCGTTGAATATGGAAGAGAATGAGAAAAAGAGAGACAAAACTTGCGGTGGAGGAGAGGAAAGTAGCGATAGCAGTATAAATCCGTTGGTGTGTGTGTGTGTGTGTGTGTGTGTGCGCGCGCGCGCACGCTTGTGTAGAATTATTGAAACCTTAACGCAATTCATCATTTTTTATATAAATAACTCGAAAGTTTCATATCGTACAATTATATTGTACATTAATTGTAGTATTCCATTAATACAATTTTTGACCAAATTAAATTGTTCGTTCAGTCCTGAACCAACGGCTGGAACCAGTGAAACGCAAGAAGATTTTATTAAGTGTGTAATAAAGTCTGTTGTAAATCAAAAATCTTCTTCCTTTCTGTCTTCTATAAGGAACTAAGCGAATCACCTATTCCGGTCCCAAAGGAATATATCCACTTCACCAACGCTTCCTAAGTCTTCCAATACTTCTTTGCCCAAGGGGCTTGTATTGCCAGATTTCCTTAGGGAACCTGCCATTTGCCATCGTATTCAGATGAGCAATCCAAATAGCAATTAAATGCCCAGGCAGAGTTAAAGGTGTCAAATGGTTAACGGTCCTAGAAGCGGTAGAGGAAGGTTTCCCAATGGGACTAGGGGCGGAAGAACTAATGAAAACCAGAGCATGACCAGA
The DNA here is from genome assembly GCA_034769895.1 of Magicicada septendecula. Taxonomy (NCBI): domain Eukaryota; kingdom Metazoa; phylum Arthropoda; class Insecta; order Hemiptera; family Cicadidae; genus Magicicada; species Magicicada septendecula. The sequence goes on along the minus strand of CM068367.1, from coordinate 475,897,779 downwards.
GTCTCAAAGCTAGCACCCCTATCACTAATGTTACTGGAACTCTGGTAACGTCGTTAGAAGAAATTTATCCTATTCGAAAGTAACAAAGAAACAAATCGAATGGGATTACTCACCAAAAATCTTGTTCACATAATATGAATTAGAACGACCACATCTTTCAAATACCAATATCTTTTTTGGTTCCATACAATTTACTCTATCGCCGGTTTGTCTCATAATTTCCACATCCCGCATGTGGTCTGTCCTTGAAATTCAACACCTTTGCGTGTGTAGTATGTATACAAATATTGTTTAATTAATTTCGATCAAGAATACCACAGTATCCTGCTACATCAGAAAACTCTACATCAGCAAAAAAAATATATAATGCCATGTTTCCGACTGTTATGAACATATAATAATTACAACTTTTAATAACATAAGACAAGTTCAACGAAGACTGTGAACTATTTCTTCGTTGAGAGTAAGCCAACGTTAGTCATATTGTATGTTTTTATTCAAAGGTCATATTCAAAGCGCGGATATTTAAAGCACACACGCTGACGGCGCTGTGTTGTGTAACAACTCTGTTGTATCCCCGCGGTTACTGCAAACTTTCCCAGTAACCGTATAACACAACATACGCTGTACATACGTGCGGGGCAGAAGTATCCATAAAAGCACACCAAAGACTTCCATCCAGACATAGTGATGATGTCGATGTCCATTTCTTTATTTCCTTAATTACGTCGATTATTTGGTTTGAATTCCCTGTACATTCCACGTTGCCATTTTCAATGTCCTTTTCCGTAGCCGATGTCGTTTACCATTAAATCCGTCCTAAATCCGAGGTTTCTGTCTGGAGTTTTTTGGACTTGGGATTTTTTACGGAGAATGAGTCGCAAGCACATTGCTCCAACCCCCAACCTAGAGGACCAGAATTTTCTGTTAAGGTTTATTCCCTTAGCCGATATGTTCCAGATATTTAGAGAGCGCCGTAAACTCGCTCTTCACCCTCTCCCATCTGCTACATAACGTACACCCACTGTACGCCATACACCCGGGGACCACGCGACTATTGTCTTCAAGGACGTGAGAGTAGGGTTTGTTGGCGGAGCTGAGTTCGATTTCTCAAACTTCTGACTTATTTGTCAGGTTCAGTGGGCTTTTCTCAGAGTGTTATTACTGTGTATGCGTCGGCAACCTACACAGCCCCCTAGACCCTTTACCAACATTTGGTTACCATATACATATAATATAATATAAATACTGCAAGAAATAATCAAAAGTTGCCTACAAAAGAAAAAAAATCTGAAATACATTAAAATATTTCCCCTGTTACCAACCATATCGTTGCAGTGGACAAAAGTTCAGTGGACACTACAAAATAAATTATAAAAAGTTAAATATTATTTTCAAAAGTCCCTTGTTAATATCTGCATTTAAAAGTATCGTACACAGTTTACGCCAAAGAAGAGTATTATGCCAAAACAAGTCCTGTACTAGCAAAGCTTACGAATTTATTTCGCCTAATGGCCTGTATAACTGCTGACTCCGCTTCGCCCAATATTAAACTTTCCAACGCGCCAAATCGTTTACTCAGAAACATTAAAGACCCTTAATTTTGCGTCGCCGCGTCTCAGGTAGGGTTTCCCTCTGCCAGCTTCCTACAATTTTGTTACTACTCAGCTGTTCAAACATCTTATTAGAAAAGACATATTAAAATAAAAATTCATAGACAATTTAAAACGAACTGAAGGGTATGGGAACTTTCAAGTCTTATATCAGGCTTAACTTTAAATCCCATACACAGGAAGATAATTGTTTCTTTTAAATTGGTACGTAATTTTAATTTTTCTTCAAAATGAATGTTTGTGTCTTCCAGTCAAACATTCATGAAATGAATGTTGTGTGCATTATTTTGCAAAATATCTTCAGCATAGAGCAATTTTAATTTATGATTAAAAAATAAATTACTCCTTAGCTTGATACAAAATGGCGCTGGGTCCAGTAGCAAAAAGAGGATGTTGTTCATTGGTGTTGTAGAGTTTAATAATACTATAGAGCTCATAGATTTTGAGCAGTGTTATGAATATAGGCAAGTATGATTATGAGGATGCAGACAACAATCTTAATTGGAGTAACTTGTGCGTATCGAACAGTAACTATACAGACACTACAAGTTAGCATGAGGAAAACGTCTTCTAACTTACTTGTGATTGAAAAGAATCAAAGATACGATCCACATCTTAACAATAAAGTCATTAAGGCGGAACATTTTATTTCACAATTCCTAAGGGGATATGTTTTTTTAGAACGTATAAACACAGAATCCACATGACAGATGATGAGTTTTGTATATAATGGTAGGAGATGGATAGTCCTGAACACATTATTGTCACGACGGTCGCACGGATCCTCATGTTATACAGTGGAACAGAATAACATACACCAATGAAGTCACTAATTACAAACACAAATTAGACACAAACAACACTTAGAAATCAACAAAGCAATCTTATAAAATAATTCAATTTAAATCTGTCAACACACAAGAATAAATGTCGGCTTATTACAACTTCGCACTTAACACAATGATCACTTCCCACTAAACCCCCCTCAATAACTCGGATCCGCACTTGAATATCGCCAGGTCTAAAACTGAACTGATAAGCCAATTACTGCCAGCTGACGCTTATATATACCCGTAGAGGTTCCAGAGACATCTTCACTTACCGGCCGACGTTTATAAAAGATTGCGTAAGCGATCGGAATTCGCTAAGTCAGTGCACTACCTTGATACAACGCGCTAAGTGTCGTCTAATGCTTTGAATGATGCCGCATTAAATTTCACATAATTGTCTTTCATTACGTGACACTTAACTCTGGATAAGTTACAAATATCTGGATGTCCAAAGTGAAAAATATAATGCCTCAAATAGCTCGAAACTCGAGATTATTTGAATACGAAATATGTAGTGAGATGTGTGGTACAAAATTTATTTGTAAAGGTGGTCATGAGCAACAATGAGGATGAGGAAAGGGCTTAACCTGCCAGTTCTGCACGATCGAGATGTCTAAATTGGACGGTTGTGATAACAGCTTTTGTGACAAAAGAGGAGGATTTTAATTGGTAAATTACTGCTAATGCAAGATGGAATCTAACATAATGACGTGTACGGCAGTTCCAGTGCTTTATGCTCTTTCTTTTGGATGGTACAAGACGTTTTAGGTTTAATATTACTTTTGATTAAGTTCCAAAACTTAGCAACTATAATAATATATTATTATCTTTTTTGTTTTAAGAGTTTAGCTGATTGTTCTTTGTAAATAAATTTATATCTCCTTAAAATATTTCCAACGCTGACACAATTAGTTTTAAAATTTCAAAACATGTTATTCCTCATGTTTTTCTTCCTGTAAACATTTTAAGACCATTCCTGTTAATAATACCTCATATTTTTCTAAGAACATTAGAAAGTTGCACTCCATCCTAACACATCCTTTTTCACAATTCTATGAAAATAGATTTCTGCACGACTGTTCAGTGGCATTATTTGAAATAAGCAAAACGTACATGTTTTTTAACGGTAAGCAGAAAGCATATTTAAGAACAAATCATAAAACCTCAGTTAAATATTAATAAATATGATTCTGTTTCCAAAGGATCGGTTAACTATTCGACAAAATGATGATTAGTTACAACACTCATTAGTTACAAATCTATAAACTGAAAAAAATAGCGGTGAGTGATGTAATTTTAAAGGGACTACCAATAATATTAACGTAAGGTATACTCAAAAGTTGAATTACAACACACAAGAATGTCATGCGCAAAATACATAAACAGGACATATATATATATATATATATATATATATATAACTGGCAGAGATCTTCAGTAGGGTTGAATTAAATTGATGCGAGATGTGTACCTAAATTAACCGCAGGATATCGTAAAAATGCTTTTACCGAAATCATACTAATTCTTTAATACAAATAAAAAGAAACAATTACTAACTATTCACTACAAACACTAACAGTCATTAAAGTCTACGAGTTTACTGAACGATGTATATATTTACTGTGTACTGTGTATGGACTGTGTATAATATATATTATGTGGTATATGTAAATGTATGTATTATATGTTATGTTCTAGTAAAATGTGGCCATCATTAAAAAATTTGAAAACTCAACAAAAATTAATTATGTGAATTTAACGCTCACTAAATTACAATCACAAGTGTTTAGAGAACAAACAAGAGCTGACGGTGGGAACTGGTGTGCATCTTGCCAGTTACACTTTCAGTCGTGCAACACTGAAGATGTCCTCCAATGTTGGGGCCGAAACGTCTGTTGTTATACACAGTATTAAACCACGGCCTAATAGCCCGACAAGAGACAACGATATCAAAAGAGCTGGCAGGTTTACACACACACACACACACACACACACACACACACACACACACACACACACACACACACACACACACACACACAGATAAAAGGTTAAAAATACGAAATTAAGAGAATAGAAAGAAAATATGGTTAGATAAATATTACCTAATCAAAATTACATTGGACTTTATAAGACGGCGCTGGCAATTTACGAAATATAGTAAAATAAGTCGACCAAGTGAAGTCGATTCGTGTAATATAACGGATTTCATGCGTACCTAAAACGCAAACGCTATCGTATGTGAGCGTAAGTGCGTACTGGTGGCGTCGCGGCGGTATGTCAATAACGACGCCAAACACATTGTTGAACATACAAACGCCATTAACACGAGACACATTCATTATACCATGCGGGACAGACCGTCGGTGAAACAAAGTCTGAGTATATCTTAAGTTAATTGTAATAATCTGCCAATAAAAGACAAAAATGGTTTAGAATGCATAAATCAGACGTTTCATTACGTCAAATATAACGCAGCTTTTCCATGATTTTCCTAACGCAGTTTGTATACTATTTTCCAGATTAATGATTAAAAAATATTTCATCTGTCAATTCATATTTTTTAGTGTTATGTAGTACATTATGGTTGTATGGTTGGGTTAAATTGACCAGGTATGTAAATTAACCGCAAATAGGCATAGTAAAAATACTTTTCTCGAAATCATGCTCAATCCAACAATTCTTTAATACAAATAAAAAGAAACAATTACAAAATATCCACTACAAACACTAACAGTCATTAAAATGTACGAGTTTACTGAACGCTGCATTAGGTAAGCAATAAACAGCAATAACAAACAATTTTAGGATTACTAAATTACAGTAAAAAATAAATGCACATCAGACTTTACCTTTTGTATGAAATAATCAGAAGATTATTATGGATGGTTAAAGCAACTCGCTAACTGCCGGCCTTGCACCCCACGTATAATTATATAAGATGCTTGTTGAAACGATACATGCGACTAAAACCGATCTGCTGATTTAATTTTTATTTTCTTTATGCTTATAGCTAACGTTATACCTACGAATTTTTATTTATTTACCGGTGTAGCATAAACTATATAAATTATTTAGTCACCAAAACCTTATTACGGATTTTCATTTACCAAATATTTTCATGTCGTTTTTGTTCTAAATTTTTTATTGTCTGACAATGTGTTTTGCATGGATTCAAGATACAACTTGTTGCAAGATGCGATGTTTAATCTTAACACACATCTAGTTTCTGTATATGGCTATTTTTAGATACATCTTCGAATACGGGGAAAACTTTGATTTACATGTAAAAATATGTTTCCAAGTCTTTGTCTAAGAATACGGTTTCTTCCACAAGTAGTAGTTCTTAATTAGTTTCTAAAGTAGATTATTTACTTAATAGTGTAGAGTACATTCTAGAATTTGTAATAAGTTGCAGAATAATCAAGTGAGTTTGAATGATGTTTAAATTTTTTAGTGTGTCACTTGTAAATTTTATTGAGACTTATGTAAATATAGGCGAAACTGTTACGACGGTTTCAAGGATCGTCGTATTACACAATGGACACAAAATACAAACACCAGTGAAGTCACTAGTGTTAGCTACAAATAACAATTTGAAATCAAAAAGATACTCTCGTACAATAATTCAATTTAAATTTATCCGCATGCAATACCAACGTCAACTAATAAAGTTCCTCACTAATTATAACACAATAATCACTTTCAACTAATCCGCAACAATCACTTGATCCGCACTCTACAACCTCGCCAGGTGTAACTAACTTCTAAGCCGGTCGCTGTTGCTTATATAGGTCCCGCAAGTGTTCCACAATAATTTTCCATTCTTTTGGCGACGTGACGGCATAATTTGCATAGTTAAGAGTGCACGAACAGTCTCGAAGCTACTTGAGTGCACGGCCTTGACAGAGACATTCCACTTACTTGGCTAGCCGAGAAACATATAGAACTTTTATGAAACTGCACCTGCCGAAAATATGAGAGCGTTAAGTAATTTTTTCTAGCTAAACGTTTTATGGTGTTTATCGTGAGCGTTGTGATTCTTGCAACTTTGCGTTAATTTTCTGTTTATTAAATTTAACGACTTTATTGATTCGTATTGTTCACTCCGAATATTTCGTAAACAAATATTCTACTTCTTTAACTTCCTTGTTATGACTCTGTCTATGTGTTCATTCCATATCCTTCTTCTCTCCGCAATCCAAGAATTAATATCTGTCGTATTACACGTTTCTATTATACTATTGTTTGGCAACCTATCGTACATTGTCTTACCTAGTACCCTCCGTAATATAGTCATGTAAACAAATGTTATCTTTGCGAAAAAATTGTAAGTGTGACGTAAATAAAGCAATTGCAAATGGTCTGGTCTACGATTTATTGACACCGTACAAGATCGATGTAAACATGCCAATGTCAAAATTTCTTAATATTATTTCTGTAACATGCTCCTTTAAGCTTCAAACGGCAGTCTTCATACGAGACTAAGATAAAATTAATAAGTAATACGCATGAGTGGAAGTATAAAATTGTGTGTTGTTGCGACTGCTGTAGGCCTACCTCAGCTCCACTCCGTTCATAAATGTTTACACACACGTATTCTCTCTCTCCCTCTTGCCCTATCCCTCTGTCTTTGTCTTATCTCTGCCACATACATATTCTCTAAGAAGAAACTTTGTGTAATTAAAATTATGCGATAAGAAAAACTTTTGTGCTCTTGTGAATACGTAACTCCACTCCACATACAGTTTATGTATTCATTTATTACAATACTCGTATAGCGATTGCGTTATACGGTAATTACATAAGTTAGCGGCAATACTTACGTTAAGTTAGCGACGACTTGTTACGTTAACACACGCAATGTTATCCGCTTTGATCCATACTTTAATTAGTTGACTCAACAATTGTTCGTAACTATTTCTGTTTATTTCACGACAAATAAATTAAATCTAATTGTTGCTAGATTTTTCGCTAATTGTTAATTTTCATCGAGGTACCATCTCTCTTCAGGTCTTCAGGTTCCCGTTATTGGAAACCGATCTCAGTTTAGTGCTTCGTACAGTCAAGATCCCACTGTCATTGTAAGCCTATTTTTTTATGGTCTGTAAAGAGCTTATGTCTCTTTATACCTGTTACTTCCGTTTACTAATTTTGCCCTGTAGCGCCTTATGTAGAAATTATATTTCTTATTCATCATCAAGGGCTCTAAAAAGTCATTGTGATTTTTCTACTTTTTATAGAGTTTGCATAGCAGTTGTATCTATGCGCTTAAGTTTTTTAACGGTGTATTGTCGGTTTTTCTGTCTTCTCATTCATTTTGCTGTAACACTATGTTTCTGGCTGAAAGTTGTCATGTGATTTCTTTTTTGAGTATCCAAGTTATGTATCCGTGCAGCATTAGCGACAAACCATGTCCATTCATTCACAATAAATAGTTTTTTATACCCTATTCAGAGTTACATATCTTAATAAGTAATGACCTCATTTTGGTTGTTTCTGATATTATCTTTATTCTTCATGCACTTAATTGGATGGAATATGACAGCTTTAGTCAGAGCCACCTCTTCTCTGTGTGGAAAATGTACACCGCACACTGGCGACCATGTCAAAGGGATTGCTGTAAGCTGCTTGTGCGTAGAGGCAACACATTCAGATTAAACTTGATATTAAATACACTTAAAGCTGATATGAACCAAATCTAATTAAAGTTTATATTACTTTGGGGACTAGAATATCACTAGATATCATTCAATTTCTTCTTTTCTAAATGTAACCATTATTAGTCGAATATTTCATACACTTTCATTTACAGTGGTAACAGGAAAATGTTAGTTTTTGGAACCAAAAATTGTAAACAGATGGTTTATTTTTTATATCCCTGGTGAGACTGACAACCTTAACTACAAAAAATGTGAGACAATCAATTTCAAGTATGTATTAAACAATTTTCTGAAATAAAGGCGTAAAAGTATTCATTTAAAATTACAGTAAAGTGATACACACACTACAAACTAATGCAAAAAACTATTTTTTTCATAAACTAATATAAGCTTATCTTTTTAAATTATACAACTCTAAACAGACACACATTCTAGTTATTCTATGCAAGTACCGAGTTTAAAGGTTTATAAAAACGTAACATTTTAATTATTACTATTTTCGTCCGATTCTCCAGGAATCATTAGGAATATACAAGCCCTCTTTAGGAATATGCAATTTTAGATTTATTCCGTCTCTTGCTAAATACAAATGCTCTGATTTTCATGGTACACCCATATGATTGCTACCTTCTTCAGGCACTTGAATCTGCGATTTAAAATTCGATTTAAAATAATAAATAATTTATTTAATATTGTTACGACATCACAGAACAATCTACGTGTTTATCGAATGTTCCAGATGAATCCAGCGGTATTTGTGTGGCGTACGTGATTCTCGACGCATTCGCGAGACTTTTCTGGAAGCTGCCAGCAGCGCGGACTGTGTCAAGGCCGCAATTAATTACGTCGTACACACTGGCGCTAACGCGCATTTTGGAATATTCCAATCTGTGAGCGTTGTATAAATACAAGGAGTCAGGGGCATTAGTTTTCAGTTATAGTTGCGATATATTACGTGCGGTTCGAGTTATTATCGGGCGATATTACTCTGTGCGTTCAAGTGGTTAATAGTGAAGTATTGTGTTTTATAATCGGGAGGTATAATTGTAATACAATTGTGTTTTATATTAGTTGACATTTTATTGCGTGTGAACAATTTTTATTTGATTTGTTGTAAGAGACAGTGTTGTTAATTACGAACTGTTTAACGGTGACATTGCATGTGTGGCTAAATTAGATTTATATATAAAGACTTTACCTCAAGCAGTAAAGTGCAATAAACACTAGAAATGAATTCCCAGACATAACCAACATGACACTAATAAAACACATAACACAAAGGCACCATCATGAACGTTTGGGAAAATTTGCAAATTTACAAACACAAAACACAAAGCAAACTAATAACTGAACAAATACAAATCAATACAAAACACGACACAATTTTCAAAGCACTCAACATTGAAAATACACAAAATACTAATATATACACCACAATCACACACAAAAGTACAATTTAAAGCACCAGAGGCCAACAGGAAACCACAACACAACCAACCAACACACAAGTACCTCACAAGGCTCAAAATCAGGAAGGCTAAAGATGGGAACACAAGGCTTCCCGAAACATGTTCCAAATAAGAAGAAAACATCTTGAGGTGAAGTCTTTATAAAATATTAAATATATTTTATACATCAAGAAACAGACTGTAGCAAAAGTGTTTGAATATATGTGTATATATATATATATATACACAAAATAATTATTACATTTATAAGTTACAAAACCAGTAGTTTTTTATTTCTATCGTTACAGGCAAAGAATAAGTCACGTGGGTTTAAAACAGAATAAGTTACGATTAAGGGTTATTATAAAATTTTAACTTTAAAGTTTAGAAATTTGATCAATATATTAGTAAACAGCAGTTGGAGACATGCTATACAGTGCAATACATATATTAACATAAACGACTGCTCTACAGTGAAGACAATAAATAGCACTTAGAGACGAGCAAATTAATGTGAAAGGAACGATGATAAAAATGTAACAGTGGCTACGAAATAGGGAAGAGAAAAAAAGTGCTTCGCTACTTGTTTAGTAAAAGTAGATTACGTTACCCTGCGCACGCAAAGTAAGTTTTGTTCGCTGAGTAAAACCCGTTGCCCGCCGTAGTAGCCTAATATCTTTCCTTATTCAATTTTCGTTTTTACCCTTATAATAATAAAGTGCTGGCTACATTCTCGTTAAACACTTAAAAATATTACACTGCGAAGAGTAAATTTCTAACTTATTTTTTAATCCTATAAGTTGATGTATTTACAGGCACTAACAAACACGTTAAATGCATTGTAACAAGAATAACGTAGATAGAAATCTTTTTTGCTTAAATGTAATAGGTTAATACTAGAGAAATCAACACACTTACATGAGTAATAATGCATTTTTGCCTCATAACACTAGTAATAACCTCCTTGACCAGCAGAATTCGCTCATTGTTTTGAGCAACGTATATTTATTATTAGATGAAATCAAATTAACAAACTTAAAACCGTAAATAGAGTTTGTCGTATGCATGACTCTTATCGTCAATTAAAGACACCATGAGGATATGAACAAATCCACTCTGAACTCACTTGGGTAATTATCAGTAGGCGCACCCATGTCGGGGAGGGGGGCCGACTCAAGTAGTCTGTGGCTGAGTTCTGCTGAGGACCGAGTACCGAGGTATAACTTTACTTCCTTGTCCATGGTTACGGATGAAGACCACAACGACGGGTAAGGCGGAAAAGAGAAGCTTCGATACGCTAGATCCGGCGGAGAAGGGCCCCTTCCAAGTTCCAAGGCACGACAAAGTTGCTGCCTTCCATTTAGGTGTTGGATCACCAAAGGCTAAAAGAAGAAAGCCTTGAGTACAAATTACCTGGTAATCCAGGATGGGGGTTGTGCGATGGACTGGTACACTTTCTCACCAAAACTTACTCGTAAGTCTCAAGAGAATAAGCAGAATTCCATTCAGACTGTAACAGGCTATTAACATAAACGTAAAGGGTGACGACTACCAGTTAATTAACATTCTTGTATTTTTTTATACATTTTTGTGTACATATATCAATTTAGAGGTTACAAATAATATGATAAGTATCAAAGGTAACTGTATATGATAACAACAATATGTAAAGTTTTTGCAAACATAGCTTACAATAGGAGTTTGCAAGGGGTATTGACACCTACTAATTTTGTCAAAATTATTAAACATACTGGGTTCGTATTTTAAATAAAATTCCTCATACTCTGATGCCCCACACAGATTTTTACAATTTAAAAAAATTTTAATATATATTTTTGGCCCGTGATGCTTAAGTAAAAAAATTAACTTAAAAGAATACTACATCTAGAGTGTGATTAAAATATTTGTTAGTCTAATGCGTACCATACCACTTTTAAAAATAATTATCTGAAAATTTTGTTATCTTTTTTTATCTCTGGTGGGTAAAAATTTATATATTTTCAAAATTGTACACTGTCTTCCGATTTTGGTTACAATTGTCTTAAATTTGATGCCCAGCATAAATTTATACAACTTTTATATAATTTTGATCCACTTTTTGGCTCTGGAATCCAGATTTAATTTCCAAAACTCAAGACTATATTCAAATTTTGGTTAGCATTCTCTATACTTTTTGATACCACATATTGATTTATACAACTTTTTCAAACTTTTAGCCACTGGCATTTATTGTTCGTACACTATCGTGGTTTTCATCAATAACAACACCGGTTTCCAGTGTAACACGCGTCGTTTTATTTTCTTTAAAACCAAACGTTTCGCCCATACTACGATATTGCAGTTTCTGTCGAGCCACCGAGGACGCCTAGACGCAGTATGGACGAAAAGTTTGGTTTAAAACGACTTGTGTTAAACCGAAAAACAATAGTGTCACTGATATTTTTATCGTTTTTACACTTACTTCCATTATTAGTTTTTTAATCAATTTACAGTAGAGCTTTATGCCGAGCTGAAACGCCAAAACGGACCGTATGTCTCGTTTAACAGTACTCAAAAATACAAATCAATATGTGTATGTGCGTGTGTTGTATCCACAATTCCTCACACTTGTTAAATAATATTTTTCAAACAAAATATATTTTTTTATTTGTACTTTAAGTACAGTGTTTTGATAGTCAAGATAACAGTATAGACTGCCAAGATACTGTTATGTAAAATAGAAATATATAAGCAAATACATACATATTGTTACGGCCTTTGTTACACCCTGCAGCCTTGGCGGTCTCTCATATCCTATTGTATACACTTCCTTATTACCTCTACACGCATCTTATAGATCTCCTTCATCGGCAACCTCCATGCTCCAGTTTCTTCAAGGGCCGTCCTTTGTTTCTTCGTTGATGCAAGTTTCATTTTTCTTGGGTATACTGTCACCTCTCTTTCAAATCACATGTCCGTACCACAACTGTTTTTCTTCAATAATTTACTTCATAAATTTAATCACTTCCATTTTTTTATATATTCGTTTCTAAAATGTACTAACTCTGTTATCTGCTAGCGTAGTAACGTCTGCTCCTGTACATCATCATTCAGCCGCCGTTATCTTAGTCTAGAAGAGGAGACGTCTCTGTGTGTCGTCCCAACGTGCTCGTTTTGCTTGTTTGTTCCATAACGTTTTGGAATAAACTGTTTCTGTTTTCCAGAATAAAGAAAAACTAGTTTCTTTTTTTAATGAGACATAAAGAGTACAACTGAGTAATAGTTTTCTACTAAGCGTCTCTGAAAAACGTAGAATCGGATAAAATCGAAATATGTCCTCCTTCCACCTTTATATGTCCAGATATTCCTACATAATCAAGCCGCTGCATGACCGTTATTCTACCTACATATATGCTGAATATAAAATTAAACGCAAAATTAAAAATAACATTGAGTTTAGGATCATGAAAGAAGACGTTCCTAGAAATTTATCAGCACATTTATGAAACAGACTTTGTTGTAATTAACTGAAGGACTGCCGGGAAATGTATGAACGTGTACAAAATTTCCAAGAAATATAAGTTTATAAAGTTTAAAAAGCTGAAGTAATTAAAAGTGAGTCAAGCTGAGTCAGTGTTCCTGTTAATTGCGTAATTTGCCGTTACAAACGTATGTTAAGTGCTTACAGTTACACTATGCATTATTTCTTCAAGTGGCTTTTCTTCGTAAACAAAAATATTTTCTCGCAATAACAACAACACTTGACTTTATATTGTACTTTTCTTTGCTGTAAAAACTGTACTCGTGCTTGAAAAATATATAGTAATTCTGTTTACTTAAACAAACTTAAGATGATTAAATAATTGAAAATAAAATAAGACTTTTCATTTGGTGAGGAGAGTTGTAGCGTAGAGTGAATTGAAACAGATTGCAAAAGTAAGAATTAAAAGAGGGACGACCTAGAAAAATCTTTAAATGAAAAATGTGCAAAGCATTAGAAAGACAATAAATAAAAAAGAGATAATATAGGGTGGCGCAAACAGATTGGAACTAAACACAAAGGGTATAAGAAATAAGTGAACAATTAAACTACCTTAGAAACATTTCATGCTTATTAGGCCTACATAGTAACATGCTATGTACTTGATTAACAGGGCAATGCAATGCTTAAACTATGCAACATTTAAAAACAAATTTTTTAATTTGTATTATTTTTCGTTTCTGAATATAACAGTATTTTCTTGACAACTACACAAAAGATGCCACCAAGTCAGTACCTTCCTCCGTCTTGATGTTCACTTGTGACACTTAGTGGCCTACATTATTGCGTTTAAAACCTTTTATTGTTGGAAAATCCTAACAATTTCGTTTGCACAACCGTAAAAATATGTTAAAATGTTTAAACTGTCAAACGTTTTCTCAAACTTTCTGAGAATATAATTTCTCTCTTTAATGTTGGCCTTTTATTGTGTCTTTGACATTCTTTGGCCTTTTATTGTGTCTCTGACATCTTTACTGTTGTTCTGTTTACATGGTACTTAATCACTTTACTTCTAAACTAGATCAAATTAATTCTTATCGTGCACCATCTTGTCAGTCATCGCCATTTTTATCTCAAAACTATTACACAGAATATAGTATTATTTAGTTTCTATCTCTACATTTCGTAGTTTTTAAACGAACAGAACTTTATCTCAGAATATTGTACACCCCAGCTGTAACAGTATTCTCTCTTTGTGTTTTCACTGTCGTAAAACGTTTAACCTTAAACTATCCCTTAATTTCGATTATTCTTCAATGCTTTTTAGACGAATAATATAGCAAATAGGAAATTTGAATTATTATAGCTTCGGTATTTGAGTAAACATTTCTAATTATAATTTGTTTAACTAATAACTATAATAAAGGTGTGGGTAGGGCAACTGAGCGACAGAACGTAAACATCCAGGTCTAAATTATGCTTTCCGCACTCTCTACATGACTTTAAAATATAACGTTAACCTGTTAGTTGTAAGGTCATTTGATACGGTTCTTTTAATTTAACCGTTTAAAAGTAGTATGCTCTATGAGCTGCAGAACTCGCTCAGTATTTTGAACGAAATACGTTGTTTGAACAAATTTGGTATTAGATAATATTTCAACCATCAGAAATATTACGAACCCCGATTACCCTATTATTTATGGCTTCGTAAAATACCTATTGTAAAGCAATCACAAAAAAACGCTGACAATTCCAAACAACCGGATTTGTGTTAAAATTCCCTTCAGTCTACCAGCCGGTTGAATTTCTTCCAACTTTTTATTCATTTTTGGGTTTTGGGTTCAAAAAATTTTGAGGCTATAAACTACTTCAGATTTTTGTCGAATTGTATTTAATTTGATATTCTACATGAAATTTGTAATTTTATTGAACTTGTACCCCACTTTTTGGATCCCCTGGCGTCCAAAATTTTTTAAATGTTTTTAATTTCGAAAAATTAATACAACATTCAGAATGTAGTTAATTTTATTTTGAGTCTAGACATACATATTTTCAACTTAATAAATATTGTCCCCACTTTTTCACCCCCCCCCCGACGTCACAAATTTTAGAATTTTCAAAAATGAATAATAAATTCATATTTTGGATAAAATTGTCTTTAATTTTATACCCCACACGGACTTTGCGATTTTTTAAAAACCTCTCACTTTCTTCCTCTTGCCGCCTATTCTTTGAATGTTCAATCTCAAAAACAACGGGGTTTTGTAGGGTAAAAATATGTACACGCCTGCCACTTTTTACAAAAATTGGTTGATGAGTTTGAACGTTATCTTGAGTCTTACCCAAATAGACAGACAGGCAGAGAAATGTCAAACGACCGAGATAAACTAAGAACTCGCTTCGCTCGTTCAATTTAAAGTCCATTTCTTTCTTTAAGGTAATCTGTAGCAACCAGAATGTTCCTTAATTACGTCGCTAAAAACAATTGCTACATTTTCATTATTCCTCTTATGCATTGTTTTGTGTAAATAGCGAAACATTTCCTCTCCGTATTCTATACGTTTTGTACGTTCCCCTCTAGTTTACTTTTTCCCTCTCTTGTGTTAGGCCTACCCAGTTACTTACACGGAGAGGAAGAACATTGTATAATTGAAAGTTTGTTTGGCGGAACGAGAACATGAAGTGACTTTATTCCTTGTTTAGTATGAGCAAACACACATGAGTATAACCCGTTATTCTATTACTACATAATTACAAAAGTTTTGTGTGTCGTCGGTTGCCAAAGTAACCAAGGTTAAACACGTTTGTAACGAGCGACATGGCGCTGTCCGCTTTGTTAAACACTTTAATTAGTTGTTGCTAACACGCGCCCCGAACAGCGGTGTCAGTATTGTTTGACAAATATATATTGTGTTTAATTGTTTTCAAAAGCTGTTTGCCTTCATAAATTTTAACAATATTTTATAAACTGCGTAGAAAGTTTATAAATATATAAAGTTTGTAGGCTTTTGTAAGCAGATTTATTAGATTTTCTGTTATTGCTGGCGTTGACGGAAACACCACACTACTGACAAATACATCAGACAAAGACTAGAAACATCAAGAGAACACGAAAACTCGCCTCTTACAACCCCCCACGCTTGGCCTAGAAGACTTTGGTTATTTCGTTGAGATAAAGGCTTTAAGTCGTACACGTAGGGTTACTTTTGGATTCAAAGCGCGATACGCTACAACTAGACACATCAAGTAGACAGATAGACAGTGTTACTCCACACCATCTGCCTACGCTGCTCAATTCAATAAAAGAAGTTGAATAAATTTCGTTAGCCACTCCTAGGCGAGACCAGAATACGAAATGCGATCAGCGGGACAAATTTAGATTCTCCGACGATTTGTCGTGTCGTCCTGACAGACACACCTATCAAGAACATTCAGTTTTGAAAGTCATTTCATTTAGAATATTAATAACAGTATTTAGTAAAAATGTTCTCAGATGTTAGTAATTTTTGTTAACACGCGTAAACCAGTATATCGTCTATTTGTGGCGTAACTCCGTTGGGGAGGGGGGACCAGATGGATCAATCACCCCTCCCATAACTAGACAATATTTCAGCAAAATTCCATAACCACTTAATGTAGGCGTGTTTCTAAGCCAGTTGTGTATGTTACAATAAGGCTCATAAATACAAGAAACTACGGTATTTGTAAATTAATAAAATAGTTAGTTTTCTTAGTAATTAGAATAAGTAATTAGAAATATATCACCATTGACTCGGAACACTAATTTTTTATTGGTAAAAAAGTAAAACTTTTACCTTGTAGCCTGAACTAGTTTTCGCTTACTACAAGCTTCGTCATAGGCTACCGCTAGGAGCGCTGTCTGTCTTGTTCTTGGTGGCGGTGCCGTCGTTCGAAAGATCGATGTTGTGTGTGTGATGTTCAAATTAGTGTTCCGAGTCAGTAGTTGTATACTTATAATTAGTTAATCAACGGACACTTCATGGACAACAAAATCTAGGAATTTAATTACAATATTCAAAACATTTGGTAAATGACGTAGACCTACATATTTGCAGCCCTACGTATGCTTTATAATATACAGTATATGGGGGAGAATGTTGAATTTCTCGTTTGTCCTGAGGAAAATTCAAAATCGATCGTTCAAGCTATTCTCATTCCCCCTCAGAAGCTAGTTTCTTCCCTCACCCCACCCAGGAGCAGCTCACAGTTACGTGACTGTCGTCAATTACATATCTATTTTAATTTTTTTCTTGAAATGTTTTGTTTCTGGAAGTGTTGTGGCAAGGATGTCACAGCGTGTTTTTGTCTACATAATAATGATACATTACACTGTCGCACATTAGGTCCTCTTTCAATATAGTTTAAACTTTAAATAATCAAAATTAATTTCTTAGATTATGTTGTATGTGAGAAGCTTATAAACAAACTGAAGCTAGGTCAGAATCACATAATATTTACTTGACTTATACCTATGAAAATAATGTTTCAAATTGAGGAACTATAGAAACTTAATATTTCACGTTTCATTGAAAATAAGTCTGTTTAAAACAAGTTCAAGAAGAATATTATTGTTCTAAAAGTATGATTTCAAATTAAAAGCGCATGAGGGCCACAATTAAAAGCAGTAACACTGACAGTAAGTGTATGAGTTCCAACGGGCTGCAAGATGAGAGATCAATTTTCGACAAATAACGTAAAAAATATAAATGTAATATTTCATTGTAAATAAGTAACAAGAGGTAATATACACTTTTAATATATTATCTTACTATGTATCTTATACCTAGTATTTATATATAGTCCTATATCTTTCATAGTTTTATTAGTAATCCTTATTAGTCAGTATAATAATAAAAACATAAGAAAGACATGAAATATTGTATATTTATATAAAAACTTCAACGAGAAAACTGAGGTCGATCTGCTGCAGCCAGTAAAACAATAATCTTTACATTGAACTGAGTTATTAATCTCAGTAGATGAAGCACAGAAGAATCTGTGAGGTGGTTCTTCGTTAAATTCATCTTGGAGAACATTCTTTCACAGATATATGCACTTCCAACGTAAACGTCATTTTCTGTCTAAATTCCGCAGATTTGAAAATCGTTCATCATATAGCTGTTTAAAGAAATCCGGCTCATCATCCTGTCTGGTCTTAACAAAGAGAGCTTGTAAAGCGCGCAATTCTAGTTTAATGTCAGTTGATTGTTCTTTAAGACAGTACCAAGAAGATTATTAAATAGCGAGACACCATTTTTCAGCATTACATAATCTTTGAATCTTATGTTAAACTTGTGTATGAATTCTTGAATAATTGCATTAAATTTCAAAAATTAAGTATTTCATTATTTTTAAACCTGTTATTTGCCAATTAATTGGCAAGCATATTTCACAAGCTTGCAAAATGAGCCGATTAATTTTTTCCAAAGGACATTTGAAAATGTTTAATTTATTATGAAATCCGCTTAGGGATGCCAATGTCAAAAATATTAACTTCCACGTTAAATAAAATTATCATCACTACAATTTTCAAGACAAATTATAATATACTGAATATACCCCGCCATAATAATAGTATCACACCATTAGAGAAGAAAATAGGTGTATATAAATTGTCGTGTGATGATTACAATTGTTTTTATATTAGCCAAACTAGGAGGGGTTTCCTAAAGAGATTTAACGAACACATACCGAAACATAATTTTAAAAATCGGACTTCACTTAATAACATAAAACCAACTATGCGCGACATTTAATTTCAAGTAATCATACTTACAGAGACTTTACATCAAATTTAAAACCTTTACACAGTTGCAATAAACGACACTACATGAACGATTTAGAGGAGTTACAAATTTACAAAGCATGCAGTAACATACATATTGAATGATTTCAAAATGAATGACGATTTGAATTTTAAATCGAACCCACTGTACGATACAGCCTTGAACATGCACAACAATTCCTAGACAACTTCAGTATCCGGTCAACCTTCAAAGTGCGCGCATCCATACTGACGTGTGTAAGTACAAAGTAATGCGATTTTAACATTTAACGATCTCCACTGAGTGAATTAATCTGATGATGGAACATATGTTCCGAAACGCGTCATGTTAAATAAAAAACGAAGTCACACGACGGATCTAAGGTAATTTATTAATGTATAAGCTACGTTTTATCCTGTGTAGTATACACTTAATATCCTTTTAGTATTCCTCATTTAATTTGTACGAAGTTTCTATCAGACAACTTGATTGGTTGATTGGTTGCAGTCTTCTTACAAAAGCTGATCTTAGTATTTAGCATTATTTTCTACAAGTCCATCCCTGACCTGAAAGTTGTGTCTTCGTTACCAGACACACACACACACACACACACACACACACACACACACACAATGTAGGAAGAGGGAGAGGAAGAGGAAGAGGACGAAGAAGAAGAAGAAGAAGAAGAAGAAGAAGAAGAAGAAGAAGAAGAAGAAGAAGAAGAAGAAGAAGAAGAAGAAGAAGAAGAAGAAGAAGAAGAAGAAGAAGAAGAAATATTAGATTAAGAAGAAGAAGAAAATCAGTAAATTATAAGTAGTTTGTAATATCTTTCCAGCTATAGATTTCCGATTTGGGCTATATTTCCTTCAATCACTGTCCAGGTGCAGCTACATTCTTAATCGTTATAAGGATATTAATTACAGTTACAGTTACATTTCGTCTAAAAACCTGGTTCGGCTATCTGAACTGAATAGCAAAAGTAAGATGGCCAGGAAAGTATGAAGGTGGATACTCCCAAAACTAGGAAATGGGGAAGACGTGAACTTTCACGGAAGGAAGCTGTAGAAACTGCAGCGAGTAGCAGAGGCCTCAGGAACAGACGGCGGGGTTATAGTAATGTTTTAGAGTTATATACGTGAGTCATCCAATAATTTAAAAGACAAATAGCTGTAGAGGAAAAACGGTTTAATGAGTATAACAATATTTGTACTTTACAACATAATCCCCAGCAACAGTAATATACTTGTCCCATTTCTGAATAATTCTTTTGCGCATGCTGCAAATAAATCTTTATGTTGATGTCGGAGCCATTTTAGGAATTTTCTTTGACCTCGTGGTTGTCATAAAACTTTGTATCACATAACGCCACCTTGGATGGACCAAACAAGTGGAAATCAGATGGAGCCAAGTCTATTACAGGGAGGGTCTCTCAAGCCAATTTATTGATGGTTTTACGTGTTAACTAAGCTGTGTGTGGATGGCTGTTACCGTGAAAGAAGATGATGCAGAACGTTTCCGCATCACTGCCCGTTTTACTCATGTGAGAGTAGTATGAACTGTTTATTGTCTGCTGATCTTTTGAAAAATTCCAAACAAGTTGAAACCTGAACTGAATGTCCAGAACGGTGCTTGTCAGTCACTGAAGTTCGACCATTTTCAAACTGCTCTACCCCCACTTCCAAAGGTCATACAGTATGCGGTTCGTACTGTTTCGACGGTCTACTGATCGTCGTATGGCACAGTGGAAAACAAACTACAAGACAGTACTGAAGTCACTAAAAACCAGCATTAATTATCAGTTCGTAATCAAAACGTTATTCAACAAGATTATACCCGTACAATAATTCAAGTTAATTTGTGCACATCGACAATAATTTCAACTAACAGAGTCCCGCACAATAATCACTTTTCACTAATAACCACTTGAACGCACAGAGTAATTGCCCGAAGTATACCCGAACCTCACTTGAATAAATTGTCACTTAATCTGATACTAAGCGTCGATAAATGCTTATATTTATACCCCGCTGAGATTCCAGAATAATCCTCACTATACGTTAACGCTACTAGAAAGCACTAGAGCATAATTTATAGCCGCCTTGAGCACAGTGCGTGCGGACCGATAGTCTGGAACAGTCTCGGCTACGGACGCATGACAAGTGTCATGTAATTGTCATTCATCTCAAAGTAGCAGCAATATGTACGCACACACACATTATAGACGAGCTCCGCTGGAATAGCCGAGAAACAAGTAGAATGTTGTGTAATGGCGTAACACTACAGCTTTCTGTATTGTTTAGTCATTCGAGAGTAAATTTTAACCAGTTTTTTACCTTCAGAAAGCAAAAAACGAATCAGTGCACGTTCTTCAACAAATTCTGAAACTTCAAGAGGACTCACCATCGTTAAATGAAAATTTTAGTTTCTGAACAGAATAATTGTAATCAAACAGCTGATCAACATTTATCACAGGGATACCGACTGAAATTATCAACCCCCACCTACCAACCATTTTTCCTCTACAGTTATTTGAATGACCTCAATTATTGAATGATCCTCGTAGTACGCTTTAGAGTTTCATTAATAATCCTTACAGATTCAGCGATACTGATTATAGTTCTTTCAATCTTGTTTAAAATTTTTCCTTTTTTATCTTACCTTTAAGTTTAAAATGTTAACTTAAAGAGGTTTCACTTTTAGCTTAACCTTTACCTTTACGAAGATTCAAAATTAACTTCGATTTTATAAATATGATTATATGTTACATGTTTGTCTGTACAATCAGCATGTAAAAACATATATTTCTTGAATGGATGAGATCCGTCTGCTAGTATACATAACCAGTTTATAACCAATACATACATAACCAATCTGTTTTGTAACAAATTTAACAAAAGAATTAAATCTTAGCATTCTCTTAAGTCACAGTAGATGTAATACATATCAACTCACACTACCGATAAAGTAACAAAGGATTATCCTAACACAAAAAGTACTGTTTTTATATAAAACCATTATCTGATATAATATTACAAGAAAGCATATTATTTCGTGCCTCATTGTGATTGTACATCCACGTATCACATGACGTATACATCAATATTTATATTAATCTGCTTGTTTACGCTCATAATATGGATGTAGCGTATTTGAATGTGCTTTCTCCTATAACAAAAGAGCTGTTAGAAAAATAAGACTTTTTTCACATTTATCACCGTAAAATGTTTTTCTTCATACATCTTGTGTATTTGGTTGCGCTTGTTTGTTCCATTAATACATTTTTCTTAAGATTTATCGTCACTTAAGATTTCATCTCTAAAGTACGGCGCCATCATGAACAGTGAAACGGTCGCAGTAAATATAGGAAAATATTAGTGAATAAAGTTTAGAGATGGAGAATAAAAAATTAGGATTTACTTATGATTTTGTTGTTACTGAAAAAACAAGGAATACATAAGAATCGTATATTTCAGAAAGGAACCTGAGTCAGTGTTTTATCAGTTTTTAGGTTAAGGCAGATTTATAGTTTGTGAGGGTAAAGGCATATTGTAGTGCAGAAAGATACCTGATTATGTTTTCATATATAGAGAAAATCAAACACTTGTTTCTGCATGTATTGCAAAAAGGTACCTCAGTCACTGACTGAAGTACCTTTCTGCACCACATGAGGCAGCACTGTACACTGTCCAGCTCAGCTGTTCTGAACTAAAGGCATTTTGTTGTTGTAGTATTTTGTTGATTTTGGTCTAGTATTGTAAAGTGTCTGTTGATTAAAGTTATTAATTTAATAAAATAAAAGTTATAAATTTAATGAAATATGTCTGGTATTGAAAGCCTCAAAAAAAAAGGGGGATAACACATCTGAAAATTATAAAAGAAATATTATTAAAAAAGCAAGAGTGTCTGGGACTGAATATGTAGGTTATGATGAAGAAATTAAACAAGCAAAAAAAGTTGGACCACCATGCAGGTATGTACGATAGTCAACATTGTTTTCTGTATTTTATATTGTTATTTTAATATAGTAAAGAATAATACTACAGTTTCTGTTACACATTTTTTATGTTTACATCATTTTAACCACAAAATCAAAATGTTCTTGTTTGTGTAGTATTGCTTACTGGTGTAAAAGTTAAACTTATTATAACAAAAAGTATTAGTTATAAAATATAATGTAAATTACTTTTCTATTTCTAGTCCCAAAAAATGTTTCAATAATTTTTCTGAGGTTGATCAAATTGCAATATGTAACTTACTGTAAGAGATAGAAACTAAAGATGAGCAAGATCTCCATCTACAAAGAATGATTGATGTAATAAATGTTAATACACACAGACCACGAAAAGAAATGCAGTATTAAAAGATAAAACTTTTAAATATCATGTATTACTTACTGACAAAAAGTACGAAGTATGTAGAGAGGCATTTTTTAGTTTCTACAGTGTATCTGACAAGAGAATTAGGCGTATTAGAAAGTTACTTTTGGAGGGAAAATCTCCTCATGACAAGCGTCGAAAATCTTTAAGTGGTAATACTATGAAAGGAGAAGAACTCGTAAAAATTCATGAACATATCAGTTCATTTCCCTCTAAAGAACTGCTTCACAGTACCAATATCACATTATGCTTCAAAAGTGGTGAAATATTTGCCTGCTGAATTAACAGTTTATAAAATGTATAATCTATACAAAGAGAGATATCCTGATTCCAGTACAAAATACCATTTCTATAATCAGTATTTCAAACAAAATTTTTCTTTTCGTTTTGGTAGGCCACAAGTAGATACTTGCTCATTCTGTGAAGAAAAAAAGCTAGACGAAGAAGTAAAACTTAAAATGGCACAGCTAAAATGTATAGCAGCATAACTATGTATTCATTTAAGACGTTCAAAAAAATTTTATACTTCTCATAAAGAATCAGAAAAATTATCTCAAAATAATGATGATACATTACGTCTTGTATTTGACTTCATGCAGAACGTCGATCTCCCAAAAATTCCGGTGCAGGATATTTTTTATTATAGACAGTTAACTGTTAATATTTTCTGTGTGTACAACATGAAAACTAATTGTGCACAATTTTATCTCTATCATGAAGGCCAGGCTAAGAAAGGAGCTAATGAGGTGGCCTCATTTTTAATTGATTACATACCACAATCGGTTCAGGAGCTACACATTTTTTCTTATAATTGCCCTGGTCAGAACAAGAATCACCCTCTGACTAGGGTGTTATTAGCATTAACACACAATGGGAGATTTATCAAAATTAAACAGTACTTTCCTTTACGAGGACATTCGTACCTTCCATGCGATAGTAAATTCAGTGTTATTAAAAGACCGATCGGTCGGTGCGACAGAATTTATACTCCTTATGAGCTCTGTTCATTGATTTGCGGTGCCTCAAAGATTCAGAATACAGTCAAAATGGTTGACACCTCTGATATTATTGACTACAAAGACTGGTGGAGCAAATTTTACAAAAAGAATATTAATGCTGTTGAAACACGATGTAGTGATTACAAGAACAGATAGCAATTTACTATATCAAAATTTCACTATTTCGAGTATTGTAATGAGAATAAAAGCACTATTAAAGCTTCTGAATGGATAAATGGTGTAGTTATGTATAATTTTTTGTTACTGAAGATAACAGGAGACATTGATTTGCCTCAGACTTCAGCATACCCATCAGGATCAGTCCCCATTAAAATAAAAAAAATTGAAGACATGTTGAAAGTTTTACAACATATACCAGATGAGTATAATGAGTTCTACAATGAAATTGTCAATTGGGAAATTACAGTAAACGACGGGACGGATGATGTTGATGATGATTAAAAGACTGTTTAAATAATAATTATTTAACAAAAATTGTTTTTTCATTTTAACATTTTGTTGTTTTGTTAACGATACTTATGTTAAACACAGCTAATGTTTACTTTTTATATTAATAAATTAAGTTGTCATAGTAACATTACTGTTTTTTCTTTTAATTGCAGAAAGGTACCTCAATCACAAAATTTCGAAAATTAAAAATATAGTGAAAATTTCATTTTTAACTCATGAAACTAATGCACATGATAAAACATGATAATGAAAAGATCCTACAAAAAATCAGCAATGTGCGGATAAAATTTCAAATTTTTTTCAGTTTTTTGTGTTTTTCTTAAAATTTAGTAAAAGTGACTCAGGTCCCATTCTGAAATACACGATTTAAAAGAAAAGGCTGAATGGTATGAAAAAATTATTACAAGAGAAATACGGACTAAAAATTAACAAAAGCCAAAAAAGTTTATGGAACTCTATAAAAAACGAAATCGGAGAATCTTTGAATATAATATTTGAAAAAAACACACAGAGTGTAAATTACTTCAGCTACTAAACAAGAAGTGTCACGAGATACCGACAAACCTAAATATGCATATAAACAAAAATACGTCGTCACAGCAGAGAAATGGAAGTTAAACAACATTTCTATAAGAAGAAAACTATAAAATGTTATATTAGAAATTATGAAGAAATTACTTAACTTATAGTTTATGTTTGGAACATCGAACTAATTGGTGCGAAATCTGTACAATAGAGAAGCTGCAAACGAGCAGTAGAATTTTTAAAATGTGGTGTTGTAGGAAAATGTCAAAAATAAAATGTGTGGTCAGTGTCACAAACGAAAGGGTTTTGGAAATAATGAATTTTGTGGAGAACAAACAGACGAGCCCCCTTAAAAGTAAATTTCCATGCCGTGACCCCCTCCACTGATCCCCATCAGTCTTCCTTCCCTTCGCAAAAGCTATAATTACCACTTATTAAAAAAGAATTTTTCTATCTTAGTTACACCATTTCAGGTTAACTCACGAAAATTCTTTTACCTTTTCTCCTCCATATTATAAAATTTCATAATAATCGATTTTAAATTATTTTAATTTTAAATTAAATTAATTTTAGTATTTCAATTTATTGTATAATAATTCATTTTAAATTAAATGAGCGAGCTTACCTCAAATTCTCAAATTTTTCAATTTATAATTAATAATATAACACTGTTATTGAGTAGTAATTTAATAATAAATAATTAATTTAAAATCAAATACCTAGATTTTAAAAATATGATTTGTTTTTTCTGGATGTTTTCAGCAAAATTTTATGTCAAAGAAATCGATTCAGTATTATGCACGGAAAAGTTTATTTAAAACATAAAAATTACAAATGTTTAAGGTACACTTACATAAACCTCTTATTGCTCCACACTTTCTCAGAATATAAAATCATGAAAAATATTAATACTAATTAAAAAATACAAGAATTTTCATCAATATACACAACAGGGTGACAAGCAGTTACAATTGCATAGATAAGCATAATTTAGTTCTACAACATGTTGTTACTTACTGAACATCATTAAGTCCCCAAATCTAATGTGACGGATGCGCCTGTTTTCCACTGACGAGTTTGTCGAAACGAGGAGTAAGATTGGACAACACCACTCTTAATTCTTCTGATATGTTAAGCCTCCCGGGATATTTATTCTTGACAGCTGCTAAGGCAGAAAATCCAGTTTCGCTAAGGTATATTGTTGCGAAGGGTATAAGTACACTGAGAGCCTTTTCGCTCAAATCCGGGAATTTAATTTTGATGGAGATCCAGAATTCAGGTATAGACCGGTCCTTGAAACTACTTTTATAAAACGATTCATTCTGAAGGTCGATGAATTGTTGTTTTTCAGAGATAATTAATTCAGATTGAATCTTTTCGAAAGGATCTTTTATCCACGCCAGGTGATCAAAATTTTCGACCAAGTATTGTTTAAAAAGTCCATATAGTTGATATTAGTTTAGAATATTTAGTTTTTTAAATATATCGGACAAAAATGCTAGTTTGAGCAGGAAGTTCGGGTCGCAATATAACTGTGACAAGCAGTGATCATTCTCTTTCAAAAAAATGAAAATTTCTGCCTCAGTTCAAATACGCGATTCAGAATCTTCCCTCTCGACAGCCATTGCGCTTCATATGCAAAAGTAAAGCTGTGTGTTCGCACAGAATTTTGAAAAGTTGTGATTTCAGTAGTCTTGTTTTGATGTAATTTATAGTTTTCACAATATTTTGTAAAACTTTGCTCAGATATGAGCTCAGTTCCTTTGATACCAGGGCCTCCATGTGCAACATACAGTGATTCCACGTAGCATTTGGAGCTACAGTTTTAATTTTCGCGTAAAGACCTGTATTTTTTCCAAACATTGTTCGTGCTCCGTTAGTGCAGATTCCGACCCATTTTTCCCATATTAGACCGTTTTCTTTGAAAAAGCCGTCAATTGTCTCACTCGTTGCATGTGTTGAGAAAGTACTGCAAAAAAGCAATTCTTTCACAACTTTATCAGCATACAAAAATCAAATGTAGGCAATTAAATGAGATTCTCTATAAATATCTGTTGCTCCATCAACTTGAAGAGCACAGTTAATTGTCTCAAAGTTTTCCATGAGTTGCTCATTCAAATCCTCAGAAATATCCGATATTCACCGCTGCACAGTATCATTTGAAAGGGGAATATTTTTTAATTGTTGAGCCATAGATTCACCAAATAAAATTAAGACTATATCAACTGCTGCTGGTAGTACAATATCTTCACCAACAGTATGTGATTTCTCACACTTGGCAATTCTATATGGAACACGACACGAGACAAGACGAGCTTTAGCCTGCACACTTGTTGCTTTACTAAACGTTCGCTGTTTACTTTTTAGCTAACTTTGTTTTTTAGCAAAAAAATTCTGTCAGTTTGCTGGCCAACTCAGAATGTTTACTTTCAAGATGTCTTTTTAATTTACTAGGCTTCATGCTTTCAGAAGCTAAAACGCTTTAACATATTACACACTGTGGCCGTTCTTCACCGTTAACGACAGTTTTGGTAAAACCCAAAGATAAACAGTTGTCTTCATACCTTCTCTTCTGGAAACTCCTGATGTAGACTCCTTTTCAATGTCCGATTCACTACTTACACACTTATTGTCTTCCTACCTTTTCGTCGGAATCAAAAACCGTTTCTTGGTAAGATGTCTAGTCTAGGTATAAACTTCAAAAATTAAGTTCAAGAAGTATCAATAAGTTTGTCAAGAAGTATAAACATTTCTTGATACGCTTTTTGAATCACAATATTTCCACAACGAAGTTTGTAATACATACAAAAAAAATGAGAACGGAAACCGAAAAAATAAAAATATTCACTGAATTCACTCAGCGTTTAACCAGAACGTTCATAACTAAATGGCACTGTAACACATGTCGCTCAGATTTATATGGAAAGGAAAGTCTTCACAAGTAGTCAGGATGTATATGATGGCTCATTTCCACCGTTTAATTCACCACGCTTGTCTCACGCAATAAATATGTACCAAGTAGCCAGTTCACTTAATTAAACTGTATTCACTAAAAACGCATATAGTAGAAATAAACAGAGTATGCGCGAGTGAGATATCTTGTGAAGTGTCGTGACAGCCCTGTTCACATCTAATAACAAGAAATCTGTTATCCGAGTCGCATAGCTCTTAATTACCACGTGTTAACCGGTGTTCCTTTACTGCCTTCGTGCGCGCAGTTTGTTTACAAATTAACGGAATGGAATTTAGGTTATTTTAAAGCAACTGCTACATTTTGCGTTTTTTAATATTAACATAACTGCATATTATTCTTATAACAATGCGCGAAGTAACTGTCAAATGGTTTCAATTTTATTTTCAATAATTTAATTTTTAGGAGGAGGAGGGTGGGGGAGTCACTGGACTTCCCGCGACCCACCTGGAACCTCCTTGCGACCCCCAGTTTGAGAACACGGGGGATGCTGGTTGAGTGACACCCAGGGTTAATAACTTCGGTGACTGAGTGTGTAGTGACTGGAAATGAAGAGATCGGAGTACCTGAGGCAGATTGTTGAGGATCCAGGAGGATGTAAGCATGAAGAGAGTAGCTCAGGATAGGTGAATTTGGAGGACCGCAACAAACCAGTAAGTTACTGATCATAGAGATCAAGAGGTAGGGAATATGTGTGTTCATAGCGTATCGTCAGTAACATGTGTAGCCTGCTACTAGTGCATCTAGTAGTGAAACGTGTGCCCGTAGTTAGTTTGTAATGTGTATGGTCCTAACGTGTCAATAATATTGTAACGAGAAACCTATCGAACAGCCCAGAACATTCTCCACACCCTCCCGTCCAGTGAGGCAGGTGTTGCCTCAGTCAAGGCCGCTCACCAGTAGGTTTTAGTGTGTTCTAGAACACTTGAGATACGCATTAATTAAGCCGGCTTCCAGTAATGAGGGAAAGCTATAGTGGACCACTGCGCGACCTATAAAAGCAAGAGCGTCGGGCGTTGTCAAGTCAGTTACGTGAGCGATTTTCCTTAGCCCCGATCGAGTGTTGGTCGAAGTATTGTTTGAAGTCTTACTGTGTTATAAATTTTGTGGAACTCTATTATTTGACATTATTATTATTATGTGTGGACAAATATAACTGGAATTATTGTACGACTTGATTACGAATTATTAATTGTGATAATTAAAGCTTGTTGTAATTGATTATTAATTTATTTATTTATTAAAGCTTGACTATTTATGATCAATAGACAAATATTGTTACGACGATCAGGGAGACCGTCGTAACAATATTTTTCTATTCACCATCAATCGTCACTAACCACGGCTTACAACAATATAAAATTTCCAAGTTTAAAATTAACTAATTTGCAGGCAGCACTGAAATTGTATTGGAATAATTGTTTGATTGTTTTATTTAATAAGTCTTTTATTGTTTAGTTTGATTACTCGTTAACGACTGTAGAAGTAAAGTTAGTTTCAATGGCCAAAAACGAGACCTCACAATATTGTTGCGCTTAAGATTCTCGAGACGAGAAACTAATATTTCGTGAACTTAATGTAATTGCAAAGTGACTTTAATGAAACGTGTTGTTCAGAAACAGCAGTATTTTGGCCAAGACTATTTAGGCGGGTCCTTCAGAACTCGTTCTCTTACTGCATAATTTAACCGACAGCTTCAAACGTAATGACGAAAACCTGACAGGTCATAATTTCAGCTGTAGGTAACAGAATCTTTGTAGACCCACGTTACTTAGTAAATCTAGGTGATAACGAGCAAAACTAGTTTTCGTTAAAAATACGAGACTGCTTACCTGAGATTGATTAGATTTAAAACAAGGATACATCTTACAAGAAGACTACGTAACGCTTCGATCTGTGTGTACACGTACGGCGAACTTTAAATATACTTAATTTATTTAAATTAAATAAATAATCTACAAATGTGTATTTTCTCCGACCTGTAACTGCATTTACACTATTTTAAAAAACAAATAAACCTTGCCTCTTATTTTAAACTATAAGTATTGTAACAAATAATAAAATGTCTGGCCAAATTCCATTTGATAAAGCAGAAAAATGTCTCCAAGAATATTCTTGTAGACTTCCAGAGATGTTCTTTTATTTTTTATTATTTCTCTTGCGGTTAGATGCCTTACAATTCCATTGATTACTCATACAGTACCAGTTATATTCTTGATATTTAAAATAATATTCTTTACAATTCCAACGATATTATTTACACTTTCGATGATAAACTGTAGACTACAATAGCATTCCGTACAGTTCCAGTGCCATTCTATAAACAGTTTCAGGACTTCAGAAACTTCTGTGGTTTTTAATTGAAATTTTTTATACATGGACAAAGATGTTTTAGCTTTGTAAAATAAAAAAATTGTTTCTCGTACTTTACAATTTAATGAAAATATAATGTGATTACAAAAATGAATAGAATATTCTCGTTTTGTGTTGTGTTGGCGTTGTAAATAATAAATTACATGTATTTATACATGACATTTATTCTTGCCTGAATCTAATCATTCTAATGCTAGTTTATCCTGTAACAACTTACTTTAACAAAACATATTAGATCTTTACATAAAATCGATTCGTGTCTACCCTATGATACGCAAATTATGTGTTGTATTGGTTTCTACTGGGAATACGTGGCAATGTAAAGTTTTACAGACTATACTGGTCTGTAGCCTTAAATAATGACTTAGCCTAACTTTTGAGTTGTTTCGTAAAGTTTATCTTTCCCTAATAAGCCTCTTCTTCTTTCTTCAAGTATTAGACTTCTATAATAGATTCTTCAGTTCCTTAACGTAATTATTGTACAAGAATTTGGTTAAGGAGACGTTAGGCAATCAGGTAAAGTAAAGATTACATTGGGTGACTGCAAAATCGGTAATTAACACAAGACAATTGAACAAAAAATTGCTCTTCAACTTTTATTTAGTCTGTCGTCGATTGTCTTATAATTTCAGTTGTGTCGAAAGAACCATTCTGTTGGCTGAAAAGAAAGAAGACTTCAGGCGTCTCTCGGTGAGGGTGAAAAAGAGAGTGGGAAAGCCGGTTTACAACTCAAAGTGAAGAAATTAAAATTCTTGGCGATTGGTACTATTACAGATTGGTGGTAGACTAGGAAGAGATAGAAGGATCTCTGCAGTTGGATACTCAGGCGATGAAATCATAAAAAACCTGTTTCACGGAAGGAAAGCTATAACAAACTTGAACAGTGGCTTAGAAGGCAGAGCTATTACAGTGACAACTGACAGTCGTACTGCGAAGTCCATGGTTTTACCAGTCATAATGTATGACTGCGAGAGCTGGTCATTAAAAAAGATTGAATGTCGAAGAATTAGCGCCTTCAAACTCTAGTACTGGAGAAGAATTCTGAGTGTCCCGTAGACTACGTAGGGGACTAACCAGTCGCTTCTGGAACAAATCTATCAAGACTGTTCGTTGGAGAGTCAAATATTACAGCTGAAACTCTATTACTTTTGTCGCGTAATGAGTAGACGAGACGCGATAGGAAATAATCTGTTGCTGGTAAAAGTGGAAAGCATAAGGAGAAGAGGGCTAAGTGGATCGACGGTGTCATCGAAGCAACAAATAGGAATATAGAAGATGTCTGAGAAATAATGCAGTACAAAAATGCTTGGCAAGACATATTCATGGGGTCGCGAAGAGTCAGCCACGACTGAACGGCACTACGTTCACCCACGTAGAAGAGAATATCTAATTAGCGTTAAATTTTTATGAAATTTCACAAATTTACTGCAAAGTAAAAACATTTAAGTACAACATGGAATTATGAGTAGAATACCCACTACGGAAAGTACGTTCTGTATTAAAAATTGAATTTTATGTAACAGGATGAGCTTGTGACTAAGGAAGAGACTGATATAGTAGTTTATATGGAACAGAGGTAAATGATAAACTGTTTTACTTTATGTAATAGAGGCATAGTCAATTAGCAAAATAAATGGAGATAAGATTAAGGATTCGGCAATATGGTGGTGAATGGGCATAGATAAAATTAAATATGAAGTCAGAAAATCAAGGAAAACAACAAAGTTATAAAATCCTATGTGAGAATAGACTACTAACAACAGTTGTGAGGGGACAGGGGAAATAGAGAAGAAGAGAGGATGGAGAAGATTGTTGCTAATTGATGGTGTTCAATGTGGGATGTCGTATGAAGGCTCAAGGTTTGGCGAACGGAGACGGAGACTGTGTTTGGGACCTGCCACACGACAGAATAACATGATGATGATGGTGTGGGCAAGATGTGTGTCCATTTGTTTACATGTCACTTGCACTTACGTTATAAGATGGAGGTATATGTTTTATCTTTCTCAGGCTATGTGCACCTAAACTCTGTCAGCCAGATGTCAGATGTAGATGATTTCACACCTAAAACGTCCTTTGAATAATGTACCGTAACGGTGACATATTAATATACGTTATTGATGTCTCTTAAAGATCAAAACGTACGTTTATATTAGGGACTGTTAATGAATTAAGAGTTCTATTGAAACAAGGTAAGAGATCATTGGTGCAACATAATGAAGTCAGAGATGACATTAGTACAGTCACTGAAGGAAAAAAATTCAAATTAAGTGGCTTCTACGATATTTTTTGCATAAGGCTAGATAAACGGGTGAGAAACAATTTTTAAAAAAGTTTACAAAAATTCAGTCGCGGGTTTTCGAAAAAAGGGAGGGGGGAGGTACAAAAAATTAATTTTTCGTGATTATCATAAAAAATAACAAATTTACGAAAAAAAGACAAATTACAAAACTTAAAGAGCATTAAATTCTCTACAAAAAAGCTATTTATCATGTTTTTGTCAGGCCAATACTTTGTGAGAAAAATGGAATTGAAATATTAGAAAAAAATTGATTGTCG
Organism: Magicicada septendecula; assembly: GCA_034769895.1. Lineage (NCBI taxonomy): Eukaryota > Metazoa > Arthropoda > Insecta > Hemiptera > Cicadidae > Magicicada > Magicicada septendecula. The sequence continues at coordinate 475,864,706 of CM068367.1, read as the reverse complement.
GAGTCCGCCCAGATGAGCGGGAAGGCTAATTTTTTCTGACATTGCAACATACAAATTTTAATAAAATCCGTTATAATAGTCGTAGAGACAAAAATCAAAAAGCATTTTAAAGCTAAATTTTTGCACGTTTATATACAATGAAAAGAAAATAATTAAATAATTAATAAATACTTAAAATAAAGTAATAACATTTTTGTTTTTTATTTTTTCCAACTAATGCATAAACATTTAACAATTTATTACAAATGTATTTACATTAAAAAAAACTTCACAATATGAACTTTATATATATATAGGTTTCTGAAAAAATAATAAAAATTAGTATTGATTTATTGGCATAAAATGAGCTAGTTTTAAAATTTATCATTTTTTTTAGTTCGCAAGTATACATCATTTTCTTAACTTAAAATTTCTACATAAATTTTCAAAATAAATATTTTTTAACAAAATTATGAACACGTACTGGTCAAAGTGTCTTCTATAAGACTGCGGTGTAATGAATTGTTAAAATTTACTTAAATTTAAATAAATGTAACTTTTATTAATAAATGTAGAAATATGTCCACTGCACGTATTAATATTAATAATTAAAAACTAAAAAAACAATATTAATATGTAACTATTGTACGTAAACCTACAAACTTGAGGTTTATCTTCTACATAGTGAGAATTTATATCCGTGCATGTGCATAAAAAGAACAAACCCTGAAAGTTGAAGAATTTTAGGGAGAGCGAGGACAGCTAGTACATGCGCCATACAGATATTGAATTAACGCAGTTCGATATTGAATGTTCCGTGAGTTCGATACTATTTTTTATATTGTATTTCGCTAGAAGTTCAATTTTATGTTTTAAGATTTGTGTTAGTAATTTTGATATTTTAACATGATAATGTTTTTAGGTCATTCCACAAAAATCGTAATCTAAAAATATGACGCTTTCACACTTTCGATTCCCCACAGTCTAGAAATTTAATATGTAAACGCATCAAGACAGATATAATCGCTGCTGACAGTGAGTTTAGCAAACGTTTTAGTGAGAATAAATTTGGTTTTACATGCTCTGTTTGTGATCGTCTGTGGTTTGGAAATGATTTACGTAATCCACATAATACGTTTCAAAAGCCTAAAAAACATTATCATGCTTTGATGTTTCGGTTTCGTCGAAATTCTTTGAATGCTTAGGTGCATAAATAGAGAGAGGGAGAGAGAGAGAGAGAAAGAGAGAGAGAGAGAGAGAGAGAGAGAGAGAGAGAGAGAGAGAGAGAGAGAGAGAGAGAGAGAGAGAGAGAGAGAGAGATTAGGGGAGGGGGAGGGGGAGAGAGAGTTTTTATAATTTGGTACGGTTCTAGCGTTTATTAAAGGTCTGATAGGTTTATTGATTTTGTGTAATTTTATTAAAGAATTTAATTTTGGTGCACACATTTTTCAAATATTGTGTATGATGAGGGAGAAATAGAAATAGAAGACTTGACTTCTGAGTCTTTTCAAGAAATTGGAGAAATTGGAGAAGAAACCGATTTTTAAATATATTCATCATTATAAAAGTAATTGTTATAATTAAATTTTATAAATAAATAATAAATGTACTTAAAAGTTAATTTCCACATTGATAATTGTGAAAAATTCCGAAAAATTCAAGAAAAAACGATATTTTAATAATTTTGTAAATCATAATAAGTTATAAGTAAATAATTTATAATTTGTATAAATAAGAAATGTGTTTTAAAAGTTATTTATTGTCAAAATCTTCAATGATTGGAAGAAAAACTATTTTTGAATACATTTATAAAGTGCATTTTTAATAACATTTTTATTATAATGCGTAATAAATAAGTAAAAATTATACGTAATAATATATACATAAATGAATAATAATGAGTTTTTAACCTTATATTCTTTTGAAAAAATTGCATGTCTATTAAATAAACATGTATTTTATGTGAAAATCCACCTTGTGAAAAATTTGGGCAAATTTCAATTAATTTTTCTACTAAAAGTATCGTCCTGACAAAAAATGTTAATGTCCTTGTTTATGCAGAATTGTATGCTCTTTCTTTATGGTATTTTGTATTTTTCTCATAAATTTAATATTTGTTAAGATAATCACGAAAAATGAATTTTTTGTACCTTCCCCCTCCCTTTTTTCGAAAACCCGCGACTGAATTTTTGTAAACTTTTTTTTAAATTCCTTCTTACCTTTTTATCTAGCACTATGCAAAAAATCTCGTAGAAGCCACTTAATTTGCAATTTCTATTTTTTTTTCGGCTTCAGTGACTGTACTGTACTATAGTGCAAGCAAATAATGGAACACGACAATTCGAAAGCTTTACAGTCAGCTTTTCGTTAGATCTGTTTGAAGTTACTAAGTGCTTTTCCCAGGAACTGAGTATGCAAGCGACAAATGTGAGACAATATCGACGCTACGATCTTCATATTAGATTCTTGTTAAACTGTGCTGATGGTGTCTTTTGATGTTTATAGAATCATAACGCTCTGTGAGTTTCTAACTTACTCGGTTGAAACACTGATGACGTATTGCTTTCTTAAGCATATATAACCTGTAGCATACAAACGTCGTCACATCGCTTTGTAAGACGATTATAGGCAAACAAGAAATCAATTAATTTATAGGTAACTGTGTAAATATTTCTTTGTCCTTATAAATTATCGTAATCATTTAAGTTGGTGACTTTTATTATTTTAAATGTAGAGTACATAGTGAATAAAATTATTTACTTTAATATGAAATAATCTGTCGTAATAATAATGTAACAAGTCACTTTGCATCCTAGACTTATCGTAATACTTGTTTGTTTTACAGAAGCGTTAATAAAACATTTTGAATATCAATTTCTCTTTGTTAGACACGTTTTTGTTGTTGTAATAAGCTTTTCTTAATTTTTATGCATGTTTTGTAGCACACGTCTGTAATTTGTCTGATCGATAAGGCAAATAACTGTAAATATGTTACGTATTTTATTATTGCTTTATCCAAAACTTCAACTACAATAACGTAGTGGAAAATGTGATTTGGAAATGTTAAGTATTGTAACGTAAAGCGATGGGATTTATATTGGAAATTGGATGAAAAGGATTTCTTTTGTTTACACAGCCACGTAAAATGGCCATGTATTATATTGTAAGCTACATATTATTACATACGCCATATTTTATTAATCACGTTTTCCGATATAATATGATTTATAATCTCATTACTCGAATCGTCCTTAATGTCCTTAATTATCCTCTCACTTATATCCTTTTCTGCACCATTTCAACAGCTTTTTCATTGGCCTTCCAGGTTTTCTTGTGGTTTGAAGTTTCCAGTCAAATAATTGGTTTAGCAGTATGTGTTCAAATATTCACAGGATATCTCCATACCAAATCAACTGCTGATTTCTGTGACACCTACTAACACTGAATGCTATCTATGATTAACGGAATAAAGGAATGAGAAAAAACATAAAAATAAGATTCACTGTAATAATAAAAGGGCTAGTCCTGTACAAATACGAGAAGTAACAAACTTAACACGACAGATTCTCTTCTTCTTCCAAGGTTAGGTCTGCAGCTTGTTGCTCCTCTGACAGGGAAATCAGCAATCTAGTAACCACGTGCAGTGGCGAGCCGGAAGGTGTGTGTGTGTGTGTGTGTGTGTGTGTGTGTGTGTGTGTGTGTGTGTGTGTGTGTGTGTGTGTGTGTGTGTGTGTGTGTGTGTGTGTGTGTGTGTGTGTGTGTGTGTGTGTGTGTGTGTGTGAGGGGGAAGAGAGAGACTTGTTCCAAGTTCTAAGTATGACTTTGTGACTTATTTATTCTAGACATCCCAAACAAGACCGCTGTATTATTCTTCCCAGTGGTAGGTGTGAGCAAGCAGGCCGAGTCGTGAACTTAACACGGTCCCGTGACCGCAGCACTACCGTCACGATTTTGAGTCTCCAACTACAACTCTGTGCCGGGCAACGCCACTAACACAAAAGATTCCAATCGTTAAAAATTGAAAACACTCAGTAGAAGTTGGAGAATATCAAATACCCAAAGTATTCTTAACGCTGACATAAGGGTAACATGCAGATAGACAGACTCCGATACAATAAACAGAGTGTAGAGAAAAGATTTGGCACGGGCACATTAAAAGAATGAACAATTAAAAGTGACGATTGGAAATATTAAAAATGTACCCACCGCTTGAATAAAGAAAATAGTACTACCATGGAGAGCGTAGAAACAGGGAGTTGAAGAGGCCACTGTGAACAAATAGGTAAGAGAGGAAGATACTCGGGACTGAGCAAATTGGCGTATGGAATGCGAGAAACGTTGAGTTCTGTAACTCACCTAGGAAAAATTATGGTTTAATATATTATTCCAATAATTTCTCTTATGCGTTCCTTATTCTTTCTCTTCTCTTCCACAAATATCACTGTATTTGCTCTTAATACTTTCCATATGTTATCTTCCAGCGACTGTCTTCGAACTAAAATGTTATTATACCATTAACTATTGCATTAAAATTTTGTTATTACATCTTAATTTGTAATGCTACTGTAAGTAGAATAGTGTTTATTAGAACAAAATCGCAGAATCAAATGACTTCTGTTTGTAAACGGTCAACCGCAAGAAATTATATTCTTTGTTCTACACTGTCATTCCTCCGTCTTCCATTATGCCTGATTAAGGTTTGTTCCTGTTCTCCGACATTCAGATTTCTCTACATTCACCTCTCTAACCTTCACTTCTTGTATTCGTTCGTTCATTTGTTTTCATGTCATGTGATTTGAGTCATTATTATTTTGGCCAATCACTGATTCAACGTTTGCAATACTAGATATTAATAAAATGTAGTATTGCGTAAAGGTATACCTATAACTAATGGTTGCTCGGCACTTGGTAGAAAATTGTATTAATACATGAATTTAATAAACACTTGGTATAGTTCTAGAGATAATTCATATGTGTACGGGTAACTCCTACCAGTTGCTCTGCACCTGCCGTAACTGCCGAGACAATTGTCAGGAAAATAAAAAGTATCTGTAGAACGATAATAAATGTTTATTCATTAAATTCAACTACAGTTTTACATTCAATATTAGTGTAAATATAGTTACGTTTCATATGGTTACATCATTACTGTTATATACTACTTTATTAAATACTAAATTTATAAAGTAAATTATTCAAGTATTTAAATTAATACCGTGGATAGAGACAGCCATGTACAGTTTGCAGTTAATGTCGGTAAAACAAACTCATCATCGTGCTCATGTGTACAATTATCACCTCTCGCTGTGTGCCCTCGTAAACGTAACGGCTTTAGTGTATTATTTATTACCGCTATTTTCACCCCCCCCCCCCATATGGCAACACGAAGCCAGACATTAATTTTAATACCCGTCCAACAGCAGTGTACTTGTTAATGAAAGGGAAGAGGAATTTTGAGTGAATCCAAATACAGTACTAGGTCGTGCTGACAAAAATAAGTCTGCACTCCGTCAAGCATTTTACTTTTAGTAACCGTACAAAGCATACAATGTTACCAATAGACCACAATAATTAATCCGATTTCCGTCAATCTATGTATCTGCAACTTAGGATCTGTCTGTACTTTGAACATGAAGGTAAGTAAAGAGTGTATCGCAGAGCGGAAACAAATCACAAGCAAATAGTGGTCGGAAACGATACAGGTAAGGTGACTATTAAACCGGAGGTAAATCTCCTGATAGATGAAACATAAAATTACCTGAAAAACTCAGCGGGATGTAAAATGTCCACATTATAAGTTAAACCTTGAATAGACAGATCAAATAGCTTTTATAAAAAAAGGTAACCTTTCTAATCTCAAGTAATACTAAACACAAGGCAGGGGAGAAATAACAAATAAAGTGTTATGTCTAGGGCATTCCAACGGGTGCCTTAATACCGTCGACTAGTGGGAGACAAGACTAATATATTTTATGAAGAACTGCCCACAATGCATAGTACATGAGAAAGGTTTCATGGAGAGAAATACTGAGCAATTATGAAGTATTAAAAAGAGTATCTGAGATAAAAACGTTTTGAAGAAAATAAACCTAATCGAAAGAAATTTCAGTGCAGAAGCTGGAAAATTTAACTAGATACAAAAGGTAGATGGTAATGGTTTTTTAATGGAAAGATTGATGAGAGTAATGTTAGGGAAGAGCTATGAAAGAAAAACGTTCTGGTAACTATTAGAAGCAGCAACTGGTTTGGCCTGATACAGGGATTTTAAAACTTCAAACTACAGAAACTAACAAACGTTCTTGGAACTATTAGAAGCAGCAACTGGTTTGGCCTGATACAGGGATTTTAAAACTTCAAACTACAGAAACTAACAAACGTTCTTGGAACTATTAGAAGCAGCAACTCTTTTGGCCTGATACAGGTGATTTAAAACTTCAAACTACAGAAAAATAACAAACGTTCTTGGAACTATTAGAAGCGGCAACTGGTTTGGCATGATACAGGGATTTTAAAACTTCAAACTTCAGAAACTAACAAACGATTTAAATATGAAAGAATTTTTTGATCAGTGACCAGTTTCTAAAGAACCGGACATTGTCATTTTTATTAGAAATTAGATCAGCAATATAAAAATCCCTTTGTTTCGAACGCGTCGTGTGTAGAATACATTCAGTATCCCATAGTGGCCAATTTCCACTGTAATCTTCATAATTGTAGCTGCCTAAACGTTACAAGTGAAACAGTAGCATAGTGTTACAGGATGCCTACAATAAACTGAATTGTGAAGGAAATACTGAATGTTTCTGGATGATTACTAAACAAGGTCTCTTCACAGCGTTCGTTGGAGTGACCGTAAATGGTCTGTGTAATCGGCGCTGCAGGAGCCTGCATCCGGCTCTAGTCTGGGGGAGTTGGCCCCTACCGTGCGCCTGTATGGATATCGAAAAACCGTCTCCCCGAGGCCGTCGCTGGGCTACGTTATATCTTGTATCATCAGGTTACGTTTTTACATGCAACACTGGCGAAGTTCGTTAGCATTCTTTTTTAAGAGAAGGTTCCACCCCCGGTCATTGACGAATGCAGTGGATGGAGTGTGGGGAGTTTTCCTGCCCATCCCTGGTAAGCGTATGCGGTTTGAGGCGATGGTGGTAACGCTCTTAGGAGTTGGTATGCGCCGACTTGTATGCGAGATACAGCGTTGGCGCTGTCACCTCCAACACTACACGTGTGTGTGTGTGTATGTGTGTGTGTGTGTGTGTTCCTGCGTTTGTGTGCTTGCGCGCGCTTAATTATAAAGTACCACTGAGACCCCATAAAATAACCTTCAGGGCAATGCGCTTTACGACACACGAGATTGCTTACAATATGCGAATAGCAATGTAGCACGTGAGTGTGTTTCTCAACACGTACCTACGCCGTCCGTGAGATACTTGTTAATTTCTGTTTACGATATCCTTTGATACTCCACAAAGTAACGTTGGAAACTAGTAACTCGACCAGTTGAAACGCTGCACACGATTTGAAAGATCATGGCTGTTTCATAAACAGGACGAAAGTTGTTTACTGATAAAGGTTTTGTGGGTAATCTACGCAGTATAAAACTCTGTCATATTAATACGTTTTCTTCCTAATAAGAGCTATTTACAAGGGCTCAACAGTAATCTGCATATCAATAGTAGTTTAACGTATTCTACAACGTATAACGTAGTTAGGAATGGTTGAGTTATTTTCTTAACATTATTTACGCGCGCGCGCGCGCGCGCACACACACACACACACACACACTTTGGAGAGAACTGACATGCAGCTGTGTATTTGCGTACAATCAGATCGCTTCGGCCTTGACCGATTGATCTCTACGTGCTACTTCCACAGACCCACCTGGTAGAATGTCCAACAGTTACTGCATCATTACCGCTTACTTGCCTCGAAGATAAAGATCGGTAATGAAATATGGTGTCGTCGGCGACTAGTAGCAGCCTAAAATCGATATAGGCCCGTCGACAGATCGTTTGTGTACGTACATTAGATACAGAACCAGCCCATTCTAAATGTACGATCGCTGAAGTACTGCCTTAGGAAATACGCAAAAGACAAATAAAGAGGGTGCTGGATTTTCCTGAAGAATGGACAGATGGAACAGGAATTCAACAACACACTTATCTATAGACGATACCTCCTGTCACTCATTCATAACTTCAGTGAGGCTTTCACAAAAGCAAGTAGAAATTTTCTAAACCACTACAAAAATTATCAGCCGTAACTAACATTTTACTGTCATTATAATTTTCACGTTAATTTGTCTTAAAATATATGATAATAGTAATTGATTTTTACACTTACCTCTTTTTTGTTTGTTTTAAAGTGACTAATTCTTCGCACTACTTTGTATCCTTTAAATTATTTTATATTTTCAATATTTCAAAACTTTTCTAATAGTAAATCTATAAATTTCTGCTTCTTATCTACAAAATGACGAGATAAAAAACATTTAATTCCTCTTCAACTAAAAGTGTTTTATTTTTGAACAGTTTTTTCTCAACACTTACAGGAAGTTCAAAATGTTATTAGAAGAAAATCTTTACTGCTACAATTGAACGCACTGCTTTCGTTACATACGTTAAAGCTTATTAGCAGTGAAAAAGATCTGAGAAATTCCAAATTATTTAAATAATTAAATTATTATTTTAAGTTCCTAATAATTAAATTCCTATATTATTTGCCTGGAGAAATAAATTTACAATTGACTTACCTGAGTACTAATAAATCCAGCTTTACAAATGTAAATCGTATCAGTTACTGATTATAATATACCACAAATGTTGGTATTTTAACTTTGTAAAGAAACTAACCCGACAACTATTTTTAAATGGACAATGTGCTTATGTATTGAATGCATACAATTGTATTGAATACAATATGCATTGTGTTATTTTATTTACTACAAACTTGGCCTTTAACTATAATTTCTAAATTGTCAAAAAAAGGACGATTCTGTACAAGATAATATTTTGTTGATATTAAAAAAAATTTCTTAAGAATCAGTCGTGTTCCAAGGAAATGAAACATTAAGAGAGACAGACAAAGAGAACTAGATAAAGAGAACATTGAAGAAAGGAAAGTTGTGTGAAGAAGGGCTAATATAAAGAGCCATTCAAACTGAGCAGTACACAAACATACAAATAAATCTGCAAATACATAACGAGTATAATGTATTAACAAACAGGGAATAATATGATGTAGAAAGAGTGTAGAAGACGACAGAACAATAATTGCGTGCGCGCGCGCGCGTGTGTTTTAATTTTACATATAGGTTACATAGATTTACATAGTGAGTCTATATATTAAGGGTATAATAAATTAAATATAAATATGTAATAAGAAAAAAATTAACTCAAAAAGTAATTTTTTTAAACAAGCTTTATGCAGATAAATAATGTTCCCATTCCTCCAAGTGGAGAAGGAACCAAACGGACTTTCCGTTTGTATAAGTTTGGTTTGCATGTATGTTTAACCGTTCTCTTGTGTAGGGGGCGAGGAAGGTTATTTGTTACACCCCGTGTGATTTAGGAGAAGAACCGTAAGGTTTATTTCTTTTGCTAAATCAGTGCCAAACACTTGTACAAAACGGGTCGGAAACCAGATTTACAGACGTGGCTGAACGTAACATCCATTTGTTTTACTTAAAATAAATGACAGTGTAAACAGCAATCGAAGCCAACTGTTTCCATTTCAAAAAGTATTGCAAAAACGAAACTACAAATTTAACTAAACGATTTGTGTTGCTAGTAATCTACTAACTTACGACGTGCGTAAGTAATGTAGAAAACTGTGATTCTTGTTTTATCACTTTTCACCAACGTTTGATAACATGTTAGCACTGGCAACATATGGCATTGGAGAGTACGTCTGACCGCCTAGCGTACGTAAGAATTATGTCGCTCATTATGGATTATTAACTGTGATAAATGAACGGTTATGTCGTGACGATTCTGTTATAAGAATATCATTTCTTTCAGAAGAGCAACACTAAAAAACTTACTGTCACATTAAAAACAGGCAAAATAGTGTACTCATTTTGCAACTAATTGAACATAAATAAAATTAGTAGGCCTATTACAGTGCTACGTAGGTTTTACACTGATTCACAAATAAACTACTAACACATCCAGGATAACTGTAATTTTTAAAAGTTCTTTAAAACAGTCAATTGCATAATGTTTGTTACGTTATGTTTATAGCCATTTCTTAGTATTTTGAAGACTGTGTTATACTTAGTAACATTAAAAACTAATTTTTCGCCTGTCTCCACTCCTCCCTTTGGATATTCGTATATAGATACTTAATACTGGCCGTTTTCAAACCCTCAAGATTAGTCAGCGCTGTTTTGTAATTCTTTTCCACAATTTCTTTTTTCTTTGTCATTGATTTGTTTTATTCATTTCATAGAAATTTAAATTCGTTTCATTTAATTTTTGTCTTGTTCCAACTTGCCAAAGTTATATAACAGATCAGAAAATGTGCCCCGGAATAATCAGAAGTTCTCGACATAAGTAAAGTACGACGTATAACTAACTGAATATTTCCATTTTAAAGGTCAGACGGTCTTTATAACAAACACAAAATGCCCGCCGTCAACAAAGAAATGAACAAAGCTTTCCAATTTATTTCGTCCAATAGCTCGTTATATAACTGCCGTCTCAGCTTTACACAATATTAACACACAATCACACCAAAGGAACAATAAAGTGCCTTAATATTGGTTCTACGCGTCTTGGGTAATGTTACTCTCAACTGAATCGTTCTCTAACGGTTTTGTACCTAACAACACTATTGCTACTTTATAGTTATAGCACTCTATATATAAAGAAAAAAACAACATTCTTAAAGAATTATTACTGTTGCACACCACTATAGAAAAATTATTCCGATTAATTTTATAACATAGTTGTGTGCAACAGTAATAATTCTGATTGTGAATACAACCACTAACACAACTTTCTACATTAACATTCTTAAAGGAGGGAAGGAAAGGGATTCAGAATGTTCGAAGTTATAAACTGCAATTCAGTTATTAAACTTTGCTCACAATGGCTGTAAAGCTGATGATAATTTTTGTCGAAATGTTGATACTAACATTTTAAATCTTGTCTAGTTAATTAATTGAACATGGCAAAACTAAATGTGGCAATAGACATCAGGTCTAGCAGATCTAGTGTAGGATATGGCACTTTGGCATACTAGTCTTTGAGTAATAAATAATATTTGGTAAGCTGAAGGTACCTAAAAAATCTGTACTTGCCGTCTTATGTCTTATTATATGAAATGAGTTTTTACCATTATCGTATATCGGCATTGAACTCACCAAAATTGATTATTTGTGTTAGAGAAAAGCTTTCTGTACACTGTAAATGAGCAACGTAACTTATGACCTATAGCATCCGCGACGTTAAAAGGGTCCTATCTCTCAACGTTCCGACAACTTTGAAATTAGCGGAAATTTATAACAAATTTTTTAATAGACGCTTATACATTTTTAATGTTTTTGATGACTTTGAATGATAAATTTTATCTGCAACTCCGAGTACAAAAAAATATTTTTAAAAAGTAAACAAAATCAACATCTCTTCTCCTCAAGGTTCCTCGTTCACTGGACCCAAAACATTTAAAAAGTTGTTATTATACATTCCTATAAATATTGTTACGACGGTCTATTCGATCGTCGTAGGTACAGTGGAAACAAAATAAATACAAGACACCTATTAAGTCACTAATCACACCTTTAATTTTTACAGTTAAACAGTTCGTAATCAACAACACAGTCTCTACAACAAATCAAATGAAAATTGTTCACACCCAATAAAATGTCCACAATAACAAAAACTCAATTGTATTACAGTTATACCGTCTGATTATACAACACCACTCTTAACTAATAACCACTTGAACGCACACAGTAATATCGCTACTATAACTCTCGAAACGCACTATCCAAAATCGCAACTGATACTGAAAATCTAAGGCCGCTACCGCCATGTATTTATAGTCCCGTTCACACACCAGAAGCTTCCAAACTGCGTCTTATCTCTCTGTGAACTACGTAATTAACTGCGGCCTTGACACAGTCCGACCGCCCAGCGAAGCCAGGCACAGTCGAGAAAATTCTCGCAAAATACGTCTACAAGCACGTACACCACGCGCTTACATTCTGGATCTCTCTGGAACGTTCGATAAACACGTAGATTGTTCTGTGACGTCGTAACACTGCCTCCTCCTTAAGCCTGTTCGTCCCGAACTGGCAAACCGTCTCTAACGTTGTACTTAGCCAGACGATGTAGGTGGACGACCTTGAACTTTCGCTGCCTTTCCTGATAAACAGCATCGTTCATTCTTTTTTTCACAGTGTAGGGTCCTTCTCAGTTAGACTGAAGCTTAGGTGAGCGACCACGACGGCGCTTTGGATTGAACAACCAGACCTGATCTCCTTCTTGGAAACCCACACTATTGCTGCAAATGTCATGCCGAGTTTTCATTTTATCACCGGCAATCTTCAGCCGTCCTCTTACCAAGCGATTCATTTCTCGCAGTTGGTTTTCTAATTGCGAGGAATAGTTCTGCGGCTCTTTGGACTGAGTCTCAGGTGATCCGAACATTAAGTCCCCAGGAAGACGAATCTCCCGCCCAAACACCAATTTTGCTGGAGTCATGCCGTTTGTGTCGTGTACTGATAATCTAAACACCACTGGCTAATCCACGTTTGCTTGGTTCTCGTCAACAACCTCTTGCGTAACCTCATCTTCAGCCACTTTGCCCTCGGGGGCTTCTATCAGTTCAGGAACAAGCAAGAGTTTTGTCTCGACACCCATAGTTGGCTTTCCAATCACGTCTTTTGTCGTTACACTTATTTGTATTTCCTCTGTTAGTTCTTTCTCTATTTCCGCTTGCAATAGGGAGGGTTCCCCTTGAGCAGATCGGTTGGTAGACCCTGTCATTTTAGCCATGCAAAGCTTTATCTTCTCTTGGCCAACATTCAGGACATTCTCTCTTAAGTCCACAACGAATCCGTAGGCATTCATAATGTCCGTGTCAAGAATCACTTCATCGACAACGTCTGCAACGAGCATTTGGTGGCTAAACTCGAGAAGACCCAGGCGTACACGTACGTCTACCTTTCCTAGCACCTTGACGGGGCTTCCAGTCACAGTCTGTATCGTACAAAAGCTAATTAGAGGCTGGCGGTTGCTGACTACGTCAGGGCGCACAATGGACATAGTTGCGCCCGTGTCAACTGTAAATGATGTTGGTTTACCTTCCGCAAATCCATTAACGATCAAGTTTCCACTGGTCTTATGTAGCGTGAAAACTTGTGCTGTTCTGGGGCTTTACTTCTCCAATTGGTGCTATCACTCCCTTCTCTCGGTATTTTCTTCTCCCAACAGTCTACCTGTAAACGACCGCGTTTCCCACAGTTGTAACACTTCGGTATTCTGTCTTTGTCCTTTGGTTCGAAAGATCGTTGTGGTGCTGCTGACTTCTTAAACTGTTGTTTTCGAATCGTCTCTTTATGCCGTCCGCTATGACGATACTGTGGTATTGGATCCGTTTGGCTACAACGTGATGGCATACTTTGATTAATGTAGGTCGCCGACTTGGCAGCTTCAAAACGGAGAGCATGAACAAGAGCGTCTGATTTATTAAGCCGTGTCATTCTCAACACTTGTTGTAACTGACTATCTCTGATAACGTCAATAAACATAATGAGAGAAATCCACTTCCGGAAGTCCTCCGATTTTTCGGGATAAGCCAATCTCGTCAGTCGGTTGACATTCGCTTCAAACTCTTGAAGGCTCTCCCCTGAACGCTGTCGCCTCGCTTTAAGTTGTTCACGGTACACTTCGCACAAATGCTGGTCACCGTACCGTAATTCCAGAGCTTTAGTTAATTCGGCATAGACGTTCTGACTGTCAGATGGCACTTTGTGTATTACCTCTGCGGCAGGTCCTTTTAACGCAAGAATGAGTGAAAGGCCTTTCTCTTCTTCCGTCCAGTTATTTAAGCGAGCGGCAGCTTCAAATTAGCGATGATAAGTTGCCCAGTTGGTGCTTCCATTAAACGATGGGGCCTTTGCAAAAACTGACCCTACTTCAGTTAAGAGTGTTCTTTGATTTCTCTGATATTTTGGATCTTCTAAGCTTGACATACTTGTTTTCATAGTTGACACAGATTTTTCTATTTCAGATATTCTGTCAACTTGTTTGTTCAGCTCACCTTGTAACAGGACGAATTTTGCAGTTTTTGCATCTGTTTCTGCTCCTATATTAATGCTTTGATGTCTTCTGCTTCCTGCTTACGTTTTTCATCCTGTCGTTTTTCCGTCTGCAACAGCAGCGCCTGTAAATTTTCCAGCATCTGATTGGCATCCATTGTTTACCGATTAATTACGAATTACCTCTTCTTGTACAAACTGTCCACTGTTTCCACTGTTAACCGTTCTATCCCACTTCTAACACCACTGTTACGACGGTCTACTCGATCGTCGTAGGTACAGTGGAAACAAAATGAGTACAAGACACCAATTAAGTCACTAATCACACCTTTAATTTTTACAGTTAAACAGTTCGTAATTAACAACACAGTCTCTACAACAAATCAAATGAAAATTGTTCAGACGCAATATAATGTCCACAATAACTAAAACTCAATTGTATTACAGTTATACCGTCCGATTATAAAACACCACTCTTAACTAATAACCACTTGAACGCGCACAGTAATATCGCAACTATAACTCTCGAACCGCACTATCCAAAATCGCAACTGATACTGAAAAACTAAGGCCGCTACCGCCATGTGTTTATAGTCCCGCTCACACACCAGAAGCTTCCAAACTGTGTCTTATCTCTCGTGTGAACTACGTAATTAACTGCGGCCTTGACACAGTCCGACCGCCCAGCGAAGCCAGGCACAGTCGAGAAGATTCTCGCAAAATACGTCTACAAGCATGTACACCACACGCTTACATTCTGGATGTCTCTGGAACGTTCGATAAACACGTAGATTGTTCTGTGACGTCGTAACAAACGAACAAACGATCCAAAAGGGAAGGATTAATTTGGGCTTTGGCCGTAGATACTATCACGCCTATGAGTTTTCATGCGTACAATTACAGACTATGAACTCACCCTGTTGTGTTTGGATTTTTCTGCAAACAATGTACACTGATAAATAAATCAATGTAACCTGATCAGGAAAGGCTATATTAATGGGCCCAAAGACAACTTAATTACCACAAGAAAAATGTTCAGACGTTGTGGCAGAAACTCCCGACATAAACGAATTTACAAATTTTATTTATTACTTTATTATTCTTATAAATTTTGTCTTATGGGTACAGTCAAACTTTGTTGACAAAAAGACGTCTTTCGGAAGTTTACTTTATTTTTCTACCTGAATGCTGATTATGTCCAGTATACAAATAGGCCTATATTCGAATGTTTATCGTTGTATGCGGAAGAACCCAAAATTATTATTCTCATCATTTTGTAAATCGCTTCAAATATGAGAAAATTTACAAAATATCTTTCGTTTCAACTAAATCTAATTTTTCCACAATTTCACTTTTTTCCTGTGTCTAGCCCTTCGTAATAGAGGTGTTTTCAAAGTGTAGTGATCATAAACATTTTCAATGTTTACCGTGGCAGGAATGCAGGATTCGTCTCAATACTGTGGCAGTGAACGTGGAGCATTAGCATGATTTTGCACAAACTAACTTCCCACGAATTCGTCAAAATAACAATTTACAAATTTCCATTTTTACGGACGAGGGGCCTAACGGAAAGAAAGTTCTAAATTAATTAGTAAGCGGGGATCCTATAATTGGGTGCTACAATCTATATCATCTTCTTCATCTACTTTTTCTTCTTCCAACCAAGCAACAGGCTAATAGCCTGTTGCGACCTGATCCACCACTTTTTTGGTCTTCCGGTGGATCTCCATCTCTGCAGTCGATATCTGCTGTATACATAATGTTTGGCATCCTCTCAGTGCTCATTCTTTGTAAATTTGTTCCCATTTATTCTTATACACTTTGATTTTGTTACTTAAGCTGGCTACTTGTAATTGTTTTCTTATTTCTGTATTTTCCGTTCTATCTCTCTTTGGACAACCTGCGACCCACCGTGACATTTTAATCTCTGCTGTTTACTTGTTTTTCAATTTACTTGTTTTCAAAATTGTAAGGCAGTATCTACAGAGAAACCAAGTTTACAAGAGAATACTGGCACAAACATTATTATTAACGATTTCAAATTGTTGAGGGATTCGTATAATTTAAAATTGTATCATACAATCGACGGAAGTGATTTTTTAATGAATCAAAGGAACTGTTTTTCTACCTTAAAAAACGTAGCACTTATATTGGAGAAAAAACGCTAAGTAAAAGTATTAAAACTTTTTCATTGCCAAACATCGCACTCTGATATAACAGACGTTACATTTAACGCTCTGTCAATTGCAATTAAAGAGTCCCGTATATTCCCATAAATTGAGCATCAGTTCAACGGGATTCACTAACAAAGTAAAATTAATATCGGCATGTATGCCAGTGAAAATGAAAACTTTTGTATTAACGTTCAAATTGTTTTGCTTTGTCAATCTCATAAACCGTTTGAAGGCACAACAAATAAGTTTTCCAAGAACTGAGCAAAACTTTGTATATATGTAAATACCATTGCTTTGATGTAACATAAGATATTCGTTAAATTGTGTTCAGTGATACTTGACTTGTCTTGTTGCTGAGAGCAATAGGCTTTGTAAACGTGTAACTTGATCAGTCAGATTAATTCGGATTTACTCGATCAATCAAACCACTGCCGAGTGCAGAAGTGGCTATCACTGATTAAATGGCAATGGTGTAATGCTTCACCATAAAGAAATTAACTTTTGTAATAAAAATTTTCGAAAACGTAATTATCACCACTAAGCTGATACGCGTTGGCCTAGTTTTAGCACTGCAAAGAACGGGATATTTTTTTAATTCCCAAATCTAAACACATGAGC
The DNA here is from genome assembly GCA_034769895.1 of Magicicada septendecula. Taxonomy (NCBI): domain Eukaryota; kingdom Metazoa; phylum Arthropoda; class Insecta; order Hemiptera; family Cicadidae; genus Magicicada; species Magicicada septendecula. Next base: position 475,847,669 of record CM068367.1, on the reverse strand, counting down.
AAGTCTAAACAAATTGGAGTTACGCAAGTCTAATTCCCTATTTACGCTCTCCTCTTTCCCATTCTTATTCTCTTTTTCTTCTTCTTCATTTTCTCCTCCTTGAATTTGCTATGATCTTTATGATGTTTATTTTATAATCTTTATGATTCCTTAATATCCAATCTGCGAAACCGAAGCATATCTTCCCTACTCCTGCTAGCCAGAAATTTAGTGATCCTTTCTTCATTTACATTTTTTTATCTTCCTTGATCTTAAACAGTCGTTGTCGTCATCGTCACCATCATCATAATCATTATAGCAAGTATATTTACATTTGACACCGTCAACATTTCTGACCCAATATAGCCTAGTAACTTTCCGCTTTCTTAAACAATCCGTTTCTACAATTTGTTTGTTAGTTTTTCTTTAATTTACAGAGCACTTATGGCCCTATGTTTAATGTTTTGTACTGTAAACTTGCAAAATCTTTTTTTACCTTATTCGTTATTTTGAACTCAGTAAAAGTTTACTGAGTTATTTGATTGCACACCTCCTTCACGAAGATCTACATTTTGTCTTGTTCTTATTCCAAGGTATTTTCAATCGTACTGTGACTATAATTATTTATAATTTGCATTATGACAATTTCTTACGATTTTTACATTAACGCTTCATTAACTGTAGCCTACCATGACATTCTGTGTTCCTGAACTGATTAACAAGCAGACAGAGATTATAACTTTGTTCATATAAGCCTATTTACCTCTTATTCTAGACTTTATGTATTATACAGTTTTGGTAAAAATTGCTTTCTTGATTTGCCAATATTTGCAGGTTAGATTTAACTTTTGACTTTCTATCGTACGCTGACCAATTAACGACCAATTAACAAATCTTCGTTACTTATTTTTCACTCCGTTTCTTCAATATTGCCAAATTATCGTCTCTTTTTTTTGCTGCGGGATACTTTTTGGGGCCAGCTTTCTTCGGCGTTCTTTTCATATGCCCACAATTTAATAGCCTTGGCATCACAGTTTCGTTTAAGTTCGTCCTAACTCCGATTTTGATCTAATTCTATCATTTTTTATATTGTTTATACTTGTTATACATCTTTGTCTCCAACACTTTGTCTCAGTTCTCCGAACGTTTTGTTGTTCTCTACCCCACGGGTCATATATATATAGCAATTTCTACCACTACGTTGAATTATATGAGTGTTTACAGTTTATTATATGACTGTTACGGTAGTGCTTTTCAACAGCAGAACCTATAAAATGTTTCTCAAAACAAGCAAAAAATATAAATTTTAACTTCGAAATAATAGATATTTACATCTACTAAAGTGCTATCCAGAACCTAAATTTCCATCATTGTATCTGCTTCTACAACATACGTTTAGACGTTTCATTGATCCAAATGTAAAAAATCAATAAAAGTTATTAATACAATTAACAGTATTCTGAGATTGGATGGATCAATTTTAACAAATTAGTCAAAATCCTGGAAGAGAATTAAATAAACAATTGAAAAATTATTTAAATTTAGTTGTAAACTTTCAGGATGTTACACATGAAACATTGTTTAATTAAAGAATGGGAAAATTCGTATGTTACATATTTCTTTAAATTGATAAGAATAATGTATATAGTTGCAGAGATACGTATTAATCGATTTAGTGTTGCTTCATAAGTTTCTACGGCTTGCTTTTTTTATAATATTACATTGTTTCAAGGTTGACTGTGAACTCGCTCACCATTTGACCCAAATATACTTTTTATTATTATTAAATAATTTTTAAGATAATTTTTCAATTATCAGAAAATTATAAAAACCCAATTTCTAAACTATTTCTTTAGTAAAATACCAGATTGTATATATACATTTTGTAAGATAAAGTCTTTTAAGGTAGTCGTTCAACAAAATTTCTTTTTCATTTATATTGAAAATATATGCTAAAAATACATTAGGAATGACGGGTTGCATCACTTGTCTTTACGAACTGTTGTTAGTCATCCAGAATTTAATATTCAAATAAACAGAACAATATTTGAAAAAAATTATGAGTGTGGTCATTTAAAAAATCGTGTTAGTAACATCACTTTGGTCTAAGTACTACGATACACATAATTTCGCTACAATACAGTGTTCCATTGTTTAAAGAATGTTCTTAAGCTTATTGTTAAAGCGTGAGTCGTATTATTCGACATTGCCTGTTCAACACATTGCCAGTTGTGTGTAGATTTATAATTATGTTGTAGTCAGTTATAAAAGGTGACGGCTCACATACGATGTTGTCGCTTACCTACACAACTATCGCTGAACAATATATTACTAACAGTTAGCATAATGTTCAACTACACTACGTAGACGATTCTCATCGTAAGAAAACATAATTAGAGGTATTTGGATTAAATCTTAGAATATACAACATGGAACGGTCAAATTTCAGAACGGAAATTGTGAAGATGTCAAGACATGGATGTGTGATGAGAATAATTTACTCTCGCCTACTAGGTGAAAACCATTAAACTTTTTTTTTTTTTTTTTTAAATTAGCAGCCATCCTTACTATTTCTTTTATGAATTTGCTAACTGCTATAATTTTTTATTGTTCGACTAAGCTTTTCGTCATTACTGACATCTTCAGGTCTTAAACAACGTCTATCAACTGTACGTTGTAGGCTTTTATACTTTAGGCCCCTCCCCTTATGTCATCGCCCCTCCTATTGGTTCTAGCTGCTACCGCTCTTCACGGGAACTTTGTCTACCTTTTTCCGTTAGGCATTTTTCTAACGTCCGTCAAATTGTTTTAAGAATCTCCCGTTAATTTCTTCATTCTTGACTTATAATTTTTTTTGTAACCTTTTACATTTCGTCATTTTTTTAGTGTGTTATTCTTATTATTTTAATTTATTTTTGTTTATTGTTTAATATATAATAAAATATTTCTTCATTTGTAAAATCCACTTTTATATTCATTAATTTATTTTTATCTTCTTTTTTAACTTTAAGTATTTCTAGTTCTTCTATTAATTTTCTTTTTTGCGGATTGTTTTCTATTTTGATTATTTCCATATTTTCATTGGGATTGCAAGACATTTCAACGAATCAGGCCATAAATTCATAAATCCCAATGAAAATATGGAAATAATCAAAATAGAAAACAATCCGCAAAAAAGAAAATTAATAGAAGAACTAGAAATACTTAAAGTTAAAAAAGAAGATAAAAATAAATTAATGAATATAAAAGTGGATTTTACAAATGAAGAAATATTTTATTATATATTAAACAATAAACAAAAATAAATTAAAATAATAAGAATAACACACTAAAAAATGACGAAATGTAAAAGGTTACAAAAAAAATTATAAGTCAAGAATGAAGAAATTAACGGGAGATTCTTAAAACAATTTGACGGACGTTAGAAAAATGCCTAACGGAAAAAGGTAGACAAAGTTCCCGTGAAGAGCGGTAGCAGCTAGAACCAATAGGAGGGGCGATGACATAAGGGGAGGGGCCTAAAGTATAAAAGCCTACAACGTACAGTTGATAGACGTTGTTTAAGACCTGAAGATGTCAGTAATGACGAAAAGCTTAGTCGAACAATAAAAAATTATAGCAGTTAGCAAATTCATAAAAGAAATAGAAAACCATTAAACTTTGATGAACACATCATTCGATGAAATAGTATAAAGAAAGTGAATGTTAAAGGGAATAAATAAAAGATGAAGACACTGCAAGTCTTAAAGCAAATTTATCAGTCAAGGGTCAACGTTAATGAAAACTGTAAATACTGAAGTCATAAATACGGGTAAAGACAAAGATCAGTGTAACGAATCAAAGGCGAAAGTCGGAAACTATTTACCAGCACCATAGTTGCCTCACAAAGTTGAAAACAAACAACGACAAAGAGCTAAACGTAAAGAAGGGATATTGTGTGTTCATTCCATGCCTAAACCATTCCATGAATATTCAAGCGTCAACCTATAATAAAATTTACTAAATAAAATACGCTCAATAAAATGAAATTTAACATCCGTCCAATTACTTTCTTTAAACAGGATGACTTTCTTTGGACAGGATGGATCAATTTTACAGGATAAAACATACACTATGGCTAAAATTGATATCCAATTTAATTTTAACCAATGATCGTGACTTGGATACTGATAGATGAATCTGTTAGTAAACGATAAATTTACTGAACTCTGTTATAAATAAGCAACTGGCACGAGTGACGTAACAAGGAATTGTTCCTGCAGAGGCATGAGACTAGCTTCTGGGGGATAAGACTTGTTTAACAGTTTGGGGGGGGGAGACTAGTGTAAAGTTTGGAAATCTTATTTTTGTCAGTCAAATGAAAAATTTAAGATTCTTCCGATATAATTTTATAAATATATTTTGCGTCTCAAAATTTTTGAGTAACCCAACGTAAAGTATGTTGCAAATACATACTCAGAATGATCACTGTTGCACACCACTATATAAAAGTATAGTATCACTGATCACTGATTTCAACCACTAACACAAATTTCTTCATTAAAAGCAAATACATACGTTATACCAAACGTTGACTGATTATCATTATTAAAAAACTAACTTTTTTATTAATTTATAACTACTGTAATTCCTTTTATGTCTACAATTATTTATTTATATGCCTTATTTTAACGCCTGCAACTGGCTTAGAAATGAGCCCACGTAAAGGGATTATGGAATTTTAATAGCTCTGGAGGATGGGAATTGATTCCTCTGATCTGACCCCGTAGTTACGCCACGGATTAGCACAAATCCAATGCACTGTGTTTAGCGAGTTACTGCCAATGAATGTTGCTCCTTCTTTGTAAAAAGTACAAACAATGACGTAACATTCAGGAAGGTGTCAGAAATGTTTGGACTAGTGAAGAAGGTATAAATATTTCTCTCTATTCTTGTTTATTTTACGACCTTCTTGTAGTTTCTGTGTGTATATTTTTAATTACAGTTCTTTTCCTCAAACTTGGGTATCCGATGTAGTATCAGTTAGGTTATCAACAACCCTCTAATCAAACGTACTTTTCGTTGTAACAACAGTTTAAGTTATTAACATATACCGATTAACATACAATCTCAACGTATTTATTATATTAATAAAGCTATTATTTGCACCACCTAAGTAATTTAGGAATTAGGTGGGGTAGCGTAAATTAGTATAATCAGAACTACGCTACAATTGTCCATTAAAATTCCAGATATTCACTTTCGTATTCTGAGAGCTGGAAAACATACATAAATTTCATAGCGTGTCCGAGAATCGAATTCGAGCTAATAGACTACTAACCCACCGGTCTATTACTCCCATGTGTTTTATTAAAATATTGTATTATGTTATACACTCTGTCCGGCGTCCTCAAGTAAGCTCAACTTTTTCTCTCTCGTCAAGTATGCAAAAATTGGTTTTCAACTTCTGTAAACACTTCGTACTGTGTACGCTCATAGTTTACCTTTACTGAAAAATATGACATTCACCGTCTCCAAACGGCTAAAGAGAGGAGTTGCGGCAAAGGATCCGCTTGTTTGCAAGACACTCTGTCGTTTGAAAGCTACACTATTACTTTTTTCAAACCACGGTAGATTCCCCAATGTGTTTCTCCTTATTTATAGGTAATTTTATGTAAATATATATATATATATATATATAGGTATACGAAATTTGTACTCATATAAATGCAGACAAGTCAATACATCAATATTTGGGCAGTTTTATCTTGTTCTGCTACGCTTGCCTCATCCAATATTTCAGACCAGTATCAAACCTCTGCAACAAATCTTATTTAGTTCCAAAAGAATCCTGTCACACTTATCATACTTAGCCGACTTTTTGTGCATCGTTTAGTTTTGTACTTGGATTTTGCGTCGTCCACACACAAGTTTTTCCCACATCGATATAATAGTCTAGAGTCTTACCAAATATATGGACGTATTTTTCGTATAAATTACTTCATTTTTCAGAACAATATATTTCAACACTTTTACTTTGAAATTATAAAATACAAAAAACACCACATAGTGTATATAAAACATAACTGAACGCAGTGCGATTAAATTTTTAGTCAAATTTTTACAAGGTCACCAACGAAAAACGACCAAATTAGTTAAAATGCGTATATACGCCGTGCAGTATGGTTTCCTACGGATGGTTCAAAGCGTATAACTGTGTTTGTTTAAGGAGAGCAAACGTAGCGATTAGAACAAAAAATTTGTTTTGTGCCGAATTTTAGTGTCATATTTTCCCTTTCGTTTCTATACTTGAATATCTCTAGAAAATTGGAAGTATTTTTAATAATTTCTTCGATACCTATGAACATAACAAAAGACTTCTGTCCGAACGGCGATGATAGTCTACTTCATGTATTATTCGCCATTTGATGCTTCATGCTTAATTGTCGCTATTTGAATTAGTCAACAGATAACGAAATGAACAAAAAATACGACCATAATATACAGTAAGTTTTGCCGTTTATCAAACCCGTATTTTGAAGAGCTCTCTAATTTGAGGCTACAGAAAAGTGTATTTTGATTAAAAAAAATAAATTTTCTAAAATGGGAGACACGAATGAGTTCCGAAATAATGTAATTTTTACCTATGTTCCGAAAAAAATTGTACAATTATAAATACCTTGAAATTTTGATTGTTCGGCTTAATATTGAGATTCACTTACAGCCAAATTTGTAAATGAAACTTATCAATGGTGTGAGATCTGAAACCTGAAAGAGGTTATATTACAGAAGTGAAAAAGACATGATTGAATGTAAGTGGCAAACCATGAAAAGGTTTAAATGAATCTGAAGAGAATATAAAGAAGAAAAAGCAGCTGGGAAAGAGAACTGAAAAATCAGGTTGAAGTAGTTAAGGGAGGGAATCTCTTATATACTTCAGGGACGCATCGAGATATAAAAACTTATGGTTTTTATAATGCGGATTTTCTTTAACACCAGTTTTCAAAAACATTGGTTTTTTAAAATTAGGCATGTCCTTTTAAGGTGCTGTAAGAAATATCACTTTGGAATTGTTTTCGCATGTACATTTCACGCTTTTGAACTTCAACGACTAACATAAATAAAAGTAGCTTTTCAAGAATTTGTTCAGATTTAAACAAAAATTGCAAACTTTTCTTTAAAAAATTACAGTGTATATTATAGACATTTGATAAACTCAATATTTTTAGCTCCAGGTATTCCAGGTAAGCTTTAATTAAAAACAAACTGAATTGATGTACCTATTCTAGGTTCTGAAGAAAATGTTACTTTAATTAACGTGGGTGAAGTTACCTCCTTCAATAGAAACAAATGAACTGATCTTGCCTCCTACTTATCAGTCTAACAGCTTGTGTTAGTAATAAATGTGCTATCCGCTAAACAATGGATTACTAGTCCCTTAAACAAACTACAGTTAATGTTAAAACTACAACTGAAGCTTGAACAGTGCATTTATAAAAATTCCTTTTAGAAAATCGACTGGTGTAAATTAACATTTTGTATGAAGTTTCTATAAACAACTGAACATTCACCATAAAGCTTATTAAAAGCTAACAGTAGGCTTTAAAAATGAAACCAAGAAATACGTACATATGATTTGACAATATGCATGTAATTAATTCCAAACATACAATTAAAGTATTGAAAATTGGTATTCATATTTCAGATACGATAAAAAGGTATTGTAGCAAGAATCACGAGGCGAAAATAAAGTTTCTTCATGTGGTCATGAGATTTTTTAGGACATATTGCCTTCCAAATGTAAGCAGCTGTTAGGAAAGGTAATCAGTGGCCGTATTTCCCCAAATCGTACCAGAATGCATAACATGTGCATAAATATAAATTCAGTTAGCCAACGAAGGTTATTGGATTTGAACTCTAAAATAAAAACCAGAAAAATTGGAACACTGTTTATAGACGGAACGAGACAAGGCAAAACCTAAACATCGAGAACATTTGTAGTTACTGGAGTAAATTAATGACTTAATTAAGTCTTAAATAGAAAATAATAAAGGAAACTCATATTCCATATAATCAACTCATAATTGTCACAGCAAAGTATACATAAACGCTTGATAAGGGAAATAAAATATTTCTAGCTTTCACAGGTCTGTATGAAGATCTTATTTCAGCTGATAACCAGAAAAGAAGGAGAACTGTAAACGAAATTGAATGTAGAAACACATATTAGAAAAGAAAGTAATGAGAGTCGATAAGAGTAAAGCCAAAGAGGTGGTAACTGGCAATGCAAGGAAAGTACTAAAATAACAATAAATGAAAAAATTTTAGAACTAAAGTAAAATCTTTTTCATAACTTAGGGTGGTAATAACTGGAAAAGTATTGCAGTAAAAATAAAAGAAAGAATCGAAAAAACTAACAATGTAGGGATGCACTATGAATATAAACATCAAAAACAAACATAAGTGAAAATAAGGTAAAGGTATTTAATATTATTTATAGACCATTTTTCACCGTTGTGATGTCAAATAAAAGCGACAACGTTTTTCTGACTAGGCAAACTAGGCTGATGCTGTGGGGGGGGGGGGCGCACAGTATTTTTTTTTTTTTTTTTTTTTGGAGGAAGAAGACATTTTTAATACAGGAAATCAATACCCTTACATTTAAATTTTATTATGTTGTCCTTGATTTATTTTAAGCAATCATGCATAAAGATTGACAAAGTATTATATAAAATACAAAGTGCTTTTCTAAATAAGTCATTGTCAAATACTTTTTCTGAAATAAAAGATGAACCCAAAGTCTCATGGAGACGAGTGATACAGAACTGCTGAAATGTGCTGAAATGGTCTAATAAATTTATCTGTTTAAAAGGGAGGCCTCTGGGAATAAACTGCGTAGGGCCGCAAAATGTCAAAATCTGCCATTGAATAAAACGAAGAAAAGCATATTACAGGTCGTAGAGATATAGTAGGCCTACCTAAGTGGAATCAAAGGAGTTACGAAAGAAAAAAATATTTACAATGTACATCAGAAGAAACACGCTGAAACGTACTGAAAGAAAACAATAGCGTATCTTATAAACAAGTAGATGAGAGGAATTTTAGAAAAAAAATTTAGGAAGAATAAGAAATAGGAGACAGGTAGATAAATACGGGATCAAGTAACTACAAAACCTTTAGAAACAAAAACACGAAAGAGGTCTTAGAAGGGACTAAGACATTGTCCTAAGCTGGCAAATAAAGAAGAAAACATTTGCTGAAAAGTGAACTCTACACAACATTGTATGGTATCTGGGTTTGGACAACAATCATGCGCGCGCGCGCGCGCGCGCACACACACACACACACACAGACGAGATATTCCCATGTTGTATACCAGAAAGATATATATATTATTACAAGACGGATGTCCCGTGTTTTAAAATATTTTATTCGTATTAATCTCAGGGTTGTTTTTGTTTAATATGGGGTCTTGCAATCTGTTGATTATTATTATTCAAGCTCGTATTTTATTATTATATGGTTGTTTAGTGACTTATTTTACTCAATTCAACCTATTGTTGAATCCAGTAATGAATAAGTCGGTTACTTACACTCTTTTTCGACGTTTTAATTGTCAGTTTAATTGGTTTAAAAAAATGTTTTTTATTCACTGCTTAGAATTGTTCCACTCGGTTCCGTTGACTCTCCGTTGATCAGCGGTGGTGAGAAGATCAGTAATGTCCTGCCTATACACTAACATAAACATATACAAACACGATAGTTATGATAATTTATACTTTGTAATAATATAAATATATAAGTCAGTACGGTTGTAAATAATCATTCCATTTGAATGATTCGCACTGTAAGTATAGTACCAACCGTCTCGTTCTTCTCACTAAGCTGTATTTACTGATTACAATAAAAGCCAACTCTTTCAAAGGTAAAAATAACAATGATGATTTATTAAATTATAAAACAATAAAATTTAGTACAATAATATGGTTTGCTCTTCTTTCTGGTTAACAATTAATATTTAAATTCGAACATGGACTCTAAAACATTTAAAAAGCTCAAGTTGGCATGACTGCCTTTGGTTAGTCACAAAAATGTGTTGAAAACAAATAGGTTATGTAGTGTTATTAAACTTGTAATATCATTAATAATTGTAGTAGTAGTAGTAGTAGTAGTAGTAGTAGTAGTAGTAGTAGTAGTAGTAGTAATAGTAGTAGTAGGTTCTTTGAGTCTGCAAAATACACATATTTGATAAAATTGCTACGGCTATAACAAGTATATAAGATATGATTTCATGGATTATTAATTAAAAAATATAAAATATGAACAACTGTTCATGGTTAGACATAGGCTTTGAATATAGTTTAGTGCAACCTTGTTTGGTTAAAAGTTATTAATTATTTTTTAATAAGTGATAATAATCATTATAATTCAGTGTCAAGGATTATGATCATCTCCAAAACTGGATGTACCTATTTCAGGTAATAGTAATTCATTGATTATATTTATACCACTCTCTGGTGTAACTCTTACTCAATTTTAGAAACAAAACATTAAACACTCTTATCTGACTAATAGGATTAGGGCACATACTCCCTTCATTGATGATACGATGTCTTTACTTATTCTAAACATTCATGTTATACAAATCGTTAAAATTGTCGTTAATTATATCGTTCAACTTTGACATTGTTTATTTGTATTATAGAGATCCCTTCCTTTAGGAATAGGATATTTAATTGCTTATCGGATGTTAATTCAAGTCGCTATTAGCGTTCTGTTATATTTTTATCATACAATCATAATATAATAGCTGTGGGTATTTGATACTTGCGTAACTGGTCGTTCGTAGTGTTTACACTTTTTTTTCTTAAACTTTTTAATTAATTAAAATTTTTCAATTAATTAATCAATTTTATCACTGCACTGCACTCACTCCTATGCGCATGTACTCCGAATTATTTTCACTTAAAAATATACTGCACTATTTCTTCAGTTGACATAACCTCCACTCCTGGTTTGAGGTTAATGTGTGTTTACATCTGGTTGCTGTCAAAAGCACGTTTTTCTGGAGATACGACGAGCATGCAGTTCGCTTCGTGGGTGGTAAAAGACTGGCTTCGCTTCCTTTGTCGGAATGATGAATCTCGGATTTTTTATAGGCTCTGATTGGTCAATTTATTTTAATTCGTCTATCTCCGGTGGGCTTCGTCAAAACAGACGCCTTCAAGCGCGTCACTCTTTGGGAACAAGATTAAGAATTTATGGTCGACATACCCACGCGGAAGGGTTCAGCATTATACAATTATTTTTATAAGTCCAATATCTTACTTATAATTGTACTGATGACATTGTGATTACCCTCATTGTTTATGATTTTTAATGACGATTAATTTGAATCCCCTCATCATATATTTCGGTTTCGGGGTTGCTGAATTCGCACTTGGTATTTATACTTAGTGTCCATTCAGTCATTAATTATTAATAATATATTGTTTTTATTCCATTTTCCATGGTAATAACTTGTTCTTGATCTACTGTACAATTTTCCCTTAAAACTATGCCTTAATACTAACACTATGTCCGTTTTCATAGATTCAAACTTAAGCTTATGATTATACATTTTTTTTCTTATACTCTATTAATAATAACATTTAATTAAGTTCTAACATGGTATATTTATACATTGATGGGTTTAGTCACTACTGGCAGTGTTCTTTTTCCCTACATTATTAGTTTAGTGCCTTAATCATAGTTTATTAATTAGGCTTGTCATACTTTTATGGAGTTACCTTGCTATATGTTTGGTACTCTTCATATACTATTCGGATTGTTATCCAAATGATAGTTAAAACAGTCACAATGATAATGTTATTATTGTGATGCAGTTCATTCTGCATTTGATTCTGTTATAATCTTGGTTTAGTAGCTGTCAACCTTGCTTGCAGCTAGTTGTTACAATAGTTTTGTTGTTATTACATTTATATGGATTATTTAGATAGTTATTTTGGTTGCATTTGTTCATCTGAACAGTATTCTGTCTTACTTCAGGTTGTTAGTTGAGTTACTATTTTTGTATAATAAGTTTATAACATAATTTTGGTTGCATAATGTGTCCTTGCTATTACAAGCATATTGTCATGTTTGGATTATATAAATATAGCTTTCATATTTAGTTATTCTATTATCTATCGTGTACAAAACATTCCTTATATTATCTAGTTACTTCCTAGCTCAATACATTTTGGTTTAATATTGTTTTGATTTAATTTTCATTAAGTTTTATTGAAAACTGGATGCCCAGATTAGGTTATGTTGTAGGTTCAGTAAGCAGTAATGTGTTGCTACTGGCTGTGTATTTCTACATTAATCTTGTTGACTGGTTTTCATTCAATGTTTGTACATTGGTTATTATTATTGCACCTTTAGTTTACTCTTGTATTGTCTTATTTATTGTTAATTAGTGGGTTTGTACTAACATCACTCCCACTGTACAATTGGTCATTCATATTTTGGGACCTAGTCTGCTGTTTATTTTATAACTACACATCATTTAGCTACAACAAACTTATCTTATTCTTATTTAGTTGACTTGTGGCTCTTTATTTACAATATTTAGTCCTTATTGATAATAATGTGTTTTACATAGACAAGGAATGTATTCATTAAATGAGTTGTGGTCAGTGTTGACTTTACCATACAGCTTAGGGATTTATATCATATAATTAATTAACATTTCTTCTTTCTTCTTAGTACAATTATTCTTTTAAAGGTTTATGTTAGTTTGTTATATTTCAATTTCCTTCCCTTTTTCTTGTGTCTGGTCTGGATAGCTTCCTTCTTCTTTCTTCACTGATCTCTTTCTCACTCTTATTCATTTTATACATGATGTGGTTTTCACTTGACTTCTTCACATTGTTTCTTCCTTCTTCTTTCTTGAGGTTGTTGTGTTCTTCTCCCTGATTCTTCTTTCTTCTTTTCTTCTCATGTTCTTCTCACTGATTCTTCTTTCTTCTTTTGTTTTGATGTTCTTCTCACTGATTCTTCTTTCTTCTTTTGTTTTCTTCTGTCCTTCTCACTGATTCTTCTTTCTTCTTTTGTTCTCATGTTCTTCTCACTGATTCTTCTTTCTTCTTTTGTTTTCTTCTGTCTTTCTCACTGATTCTTCTTTCTTCTTTTGTTTTCTTCTGTCCTTCTCACTGATCTATTGGGTAGGGTATGTCAGTCGTCTCGTCTTTATTCTTCTTTTCTTCTTTATTGTTGCATTTACTAGTGATTTCTTTTTAATGATGCTTCACTTATTTAAACTTACGGTACTTTCTTCTTCTGTATCCATGGTGGTATTCTAGACCTTTTATGTATTCTTACTAGTGGTGGCTTTTAAATTAATTTTCGGTACGTTGGTGGACGTGGTGTTATATGTACCGTTACATATAGCCTCCTTATTAGAATTGATTATTTCTGATATCTTTAGATTTCATTCTTTTCTTCTTTATTGGTGCATTTACTAGTGATTTCTTTTTAATGATGCTTCACTTATTTAAAATTATGGTACTTTCTTCTTCTGTATCCATGGTGGTATTCTAGACCTTTTATGTATTCTTACTAGTGGTGGCTTTTAAATTAATTTTCGGTACGTTGGTGGATGTGGTGTTATATGTACCGTTACAATATATATATATATATATATATATATATATATATATTGTAGCATGACAGATAATCTACTTAATAAAGATTACAATATGATCATAATTAAATATCAATTACTTTAAATATCAAGGAAAATTCAAATGAAAACATATAAATATCAAAATAAAATACCACCATATATGGAAAAAGTAAAAATAAAGAACCACAATGCAACAAAAATGTATAAAGAAAACAAACCACAAAAAACTAAAATAAAATAAGGATAATACCCAGGTAGGATAGGAGTAGGAACAGAAGATACCCCGAACAAACCAACGGACATAAGAAAACAATATTACCTTGGAGAAACCAAGAAGGAAGAATTTCGAAGAAAAAAAATTGTAGGATGGGAGGACTACAAAATATACCCAAGGGAAACCTATTAAAAAGAATACAACAAACCCCTAAAGAGATTCAAGGTCACAAAAAAGAAAGTATAACACCCAAAACCTGATATTGATGTAAAATAGTTATAAACAAAGTGTTTAGTGGTGAAAGTAGAAGTGCACCCACTGAAGTTATTGGGTAATGGAATAATCAAATCTTCATAATCCCTTATAACTAAGATTTTGGTCTTGGAATATTGTAAAACTCAATAAAAGATAAGATCCAAAATATAATGAACCAGTACACGTTATTTCAGTATATTATATAAACTTCAAGTAGAAGTGTGACTAATACTTCAACTAAGTACATGTGTACCATAAACAACTTTGATGTTTTCTATGACTACAGAAATAAAATTTTATAAAATATTCTTATGAACACATTACTAATGTTTATAAGAAGGTGGTGAATAAATAAAGTGACAGGGGTAAAAATGTAATACTATAATAAACACAGAAAGGACTGCAACCAAAATAAGTTTAAGAAGTAAGTAAAAAATAAATGGCTTGTTATGTTTATGTTAAAACCCATGAACTCCATAATTCAATGTGGTGAATAGAATAAGATTTTGTTATTATTATAAAAATGTTTAATAGGTCTAACAGTGTTAATCCAGACTAAAATGTCTAAATATGGATACCATACTCTTTTTATAAAATGTTTATTATATGTTACTTGTAGTAGTTACAAATAAAATGTCTGACTTTGAAGACCATATTGTTAATTTTAAATATTGTTTAAGTATTATGAGTGGGAATACAATACTACATGTTCTATTAGTTAATTAAGAAGATTTTAATTAATATTGTATTAAATTAAGAAAGTCAGAAGGGGTATAAACACAGTATTATTCAAAAACATTATATGAAAACCAGAAAAATCTAGGCCAAATAGGAAATTCCAACAACATTATAATTGATTAATTAAGTTAAATAAACCAAGTAAACTGATGGAATTTATATAAGGTGATTTAGTCACCAAATACTATGACTAAAACTAGATTTTAAAAGGATAGTGTAAAAGATATATAAAATTATTGAAAAATTTGCAGATGTAATAACTAAAATTTCAGAGTGGGGAGTCATAAATTCATGAATTATATTTAAAAGGATAATCAATTGATAAAATTGTGAGAAATTAAGGAAAGATAAACATTTATGTCAATCTGAAATTTATTATAGTCATAATTATAACATATAAAATGGCTAATATTTGGAGAAGAACTGGAAATAAAAAGTTGAGCCTACTTTTCCAAAATGAAAGAAATATAGCAATTTTAATAAAAAACTTTGTAAAAATAGAAACTTTGTAAACATGTATCGGAAGCGATTAAAAATTGAAACAATACTTTTCTAATATTAAATCGGCTAAGATATTTCAGAAAACGAAGGAAGTAAAACAGTTCTTATTTAACATTCGTAGTGTACGGTTGATTAAGCTCTCGCTAAAGAACCACATATATCGAAACCATTAATGGCGTATGGAAGTTGAGCCTAGCCTACAGTAAAAAATCGAGAGTTGCGGAAAAATTTACCTTAAACCTAAATTCAGTGAACACAACAACTACAAACATTGAAATCAATTAATACTGAACCGAATATAAGTGATATAAGGAAATAAAACTCTAAAACACTAATTATTCATAACCAAACGAACTTTCCAATTTTCGACACACACATTGACAGATGTGAATAAACATAATCCAAAACATTTAATCGAAGTGAACACAGAACACAACCAGGACAACACTAATAACACCAAAAGGAATTCTCCATACTGCAGAGAAGAGGAAACGTGAACGAGGCAGCTTTTAATAAAGAAAATTCCGGCGACACCATCCTCCGGCGATCCTGTTTAACATCAGCAGCTAAGCAGCGGTCATCTTTGACGTCCCACAATCCAATGCGAGTTTTATCAACCGAACCTCTAGACATCACTGGTTCGAATTTTATCGTATATAAACATTATATATTACTTAATAACATTGTAATTTTTAATTTTAAGCTTTTTTATTGTGAATGTTATACTTTCTAGCCTTACTCCTTCTCTGACTCTGACTATTAACTATAACCGTTAAAAGAACCATAAAATATTTATATTAAATAACATGTATCAACAATCGATCGCCCTGTGAACGAGTCGAACATTATACGATAATCGATTTTAAATCGATCCTTTTGAACAATTGTCAATAAAATTTAGTAATTCAGCAATTTGGTTTTATATTTATTTATAAATTTACTAAATAGAGTTTTAGTTAACAACAGGACTACAAGAAAAGCGGCCATTACTCAAGTGGAAGTAATATATACGAAAAAGAAGAAATATCGCAAATCGATTAGTGAATGAGACAATCCTGTTAAAACTGAATTTAATTCCAGTTAACCACAAGCAAGATTATTGACCAAATTAATTCAAACAAACTTAAAATTTGGACACTACACCATTACAAGAATTATTTACTAAATATTAACATTAAAACATAAAAATAAATTTTTTTCAAAAATTCAAAACAAAATATTTAATTTTTTTTTCAAGAACTAAATAACACAATTTTCATTTGTAAAACGTTTCGTTACAATATATATAAAAGAGAAGGGAGGACAGGGATAGAGAGAGAGAGAGAGAGAGAGAGAGAGAGAGAGAGAGAGAGAGAGTGAGAGAGTGACGGAAGAGGTAGAGGTAAAATAAATATGTGACTATTTCTTCAAACTGACGTGTACAATTTTATTTTACTTAAGAAATCTAAGAAAAGTACAGTATTAGAATACCTTGTTGATACTGACATTTATATTTAATAATTTTCCGTGAGCATACGCACAGCTTTTTAAAATTTATAAAAACAAAATTTTGAATATAAAATGATTAAGAGAAATCTACATGCAAAAACGGAAATACTAATACTGGAACAAATACCTTTGAAATATTTGACCCAAATATGACTATACAATTATATTTATAATTTATTGTAGAAAGAATGTAACGTTCGTTTTGTTTACGTAAAAGAATTGTTAATTGCTCTAAGAAAAGCGTAATACTGTGATAAACGTATCAAGCACAAATTGTGACCTTGTTGCTTTTTATGTTATTTAGAGGAGGTCCATATCAAAACTCGTCTTATCCGCTTTGGCAAAATTTTCAGGAGATGCAGAAAACTGACTACAGACAAAGAGACAGTTAAAAATGAATAATTGTTGGTCACCTGATAGAGCTATTGATATAAATTATTTAAATAAAGTTGTTAAAAAGACTAAGTCAAGTAGTTATTTGTGTTTAAAGTTTGGATAAGGCGAGTTTTGATATGACACTCTGGATAAGGACAGTTTTGATGTAAGTCTTTTGGATAAGACAGTTTTGAAGTGACTAGACAAATGGATATCTTAACCTATTTTTTTATTTTTATAATAATCACAATGGTTTATAATATTTTTTTTTGGTTTTTTTGAACAAACATGGTTTTAACTTGACAATATTAAATAAACATTTCTTTTTCAACCAGAATTGTCTCTGCTTCTCTCGCTTCACAAAATACCTCCTCGTTATTAAATATTTGATTATTGTTTTGTACTTCAAATTATTGAAAAAATTTTTGTAGAACACACATTCACTGTTTTCTGACCAGTTCTCACCGAAGTGTTTTGTTAAGAGCTTTTTCACATCTTTTGT
Organism: Magicicada septendecula; assembly: GCA_034769895.1. Lineage (NCBI taxonomy): Eukaryota > Metazoa > Arthropoda > Insecta > Hemiptera > Cicadidae > Magicicada > Magicicada septendecula. The sequence goes on along the minus strand of CM068367.1, from coordinate 475,829,969 downwards.
TTTACCTGTTTTAACTTGTGTTCCTTTAGTAATCTCAGGCAACTCTAAATGACTTATTGTTTTAAAACATCCTCTTTTAAAGATTGATTTATTGACTCCTGTATCATTTTCATAATACTGTTCACCCCTAAGTGTAACTATACTAATAGTTTTTCTTCTTTTCTTTGTTTTCTGTTCAGTGCGTTGAATAATAAATCTTCTGCAAGTGCTAAATTTGACTTGCCAGGTGCTTACATCACGCATGAAAGCCTTTGCAGCTTCCTTCCAATCATAAAACCCACAACTTTCTAATTTTGTCACTAATGCATATTTTTTAAAAACGTCTATATACACTTCAGGATTGACAATGACTGGCATTTTACGTAAATCTGCTTCAATGTGTCCGAAAACACGATACGATGGCAAGACGCTATGCCCTGTTATTGGAAACAACAGTTCAATATTCTTTATATTCTGTGGAGCTTTCACAGACAAAAAATACAAGCACATTGCTACCACTATCGAGTTGCGGTTTTGACCACCGCAACCGTCAGCAAATAACTGAATACTAAAATATTTTGATAAATCCATTTGACACAGCCGATGGAAAACTGCAGACGCAATTTGGTTTGCCCCTTTACTAAAGTCATTTTCCATCCATGTATATGTAAACACATTGTCTTTTGTTAGCTTATCTTTTGATGAACCCTGCACAATAGTAAAATTGAAAGTATAAATCTGTCGAGAGTAGTAAGCTATTTGATCAGGTATTTTGGGATTAACAAGATTTTTTTGACAATCATAACTCAAACATAAAACATGATCTTCCTTATTTTTTAATTTCTGAAAAAACGATTTAGCTCTGAGTTTGTGCAACTGCCTTTGAATTTGTAAGGTATGTTTGTCTTCTTCATTATTATTTGATTGGGTAATTCGCTCTTTCAACTCAATACAAGTTGAGCAAGCATCAGTAACGGGTGTCCCAAACCCAATATTGTATTCACGACAAAAAATATTTCGGAAAAAAGTTTTCTTTACCTTACAATCTTCAGTAGCTTGATCGTTGTACATATTAAATAATTTTTTTATCGACAAGTTACAATGCAGGTACCGCCTGGTACTTTGCCTGAGTTTGTGCAACTGCCTTTGAATTTGTAAGGTATGTTTGTCTTCTTCATTATTATTTGATTGGGTAATTCGCTCTTTCAACTCAATACAAGTTGAGCAAGCATCAGTAACGGGTGTCCCAAACCCAATATTGTATTCACGACAAAAAATATTTCGGAAAAAAGTTTTCTTTACCTTACAATCTTCAGTAGCTTGATCGTTGTACATATTAAATAATTTTTTTATCGACTCAAAAAATATTTCGGAAAAAAGTTTTCTTTACCTTACAATCTTCAGTAGCTTGATCGTTGTACATATTAAATAATTTTTTTATCGACAAGTTACAATGCAGGTACCGCCTGGTACTTTTACCCCGACAGTAGTGTGATTCAACACACGATAGACCTTCAATAAAATCCCTTACTTTACGTCTTTTATCAACGTAAAGTGGCTTATGGTTTCGTCCCCTATTTTCAACAGGCGTTTCACTAGTTTGCAAGAAATTTCTTGCAATACGCTGTATTCTGTCCCTTGATACATCTAAAACGTGAATAAATGTTTGTTGACATACCTATTTTAATGTTAATAAAATATTTACAGGAAATACCCTTTCGACTTGAGCTATCTTTCGAATGCCGACCACGTACAGGTTGTCGTACTTCCATGTATTTTAACAGTAAACAGTCTTGTTGTATTTTATCAGTGCTTGCATAAAATGCTTGATATCTGCCATTCTCAGTTACAAGCAGCGATAGGTCGGTCCCTTGTGACCACAAGTTGGATAACTTGGCATTCGTTGACCTGACTGTCTGCAAAGAAAAAAACAAACACTTTCAGAAAACAGTTGACAATAAAATTCAAGTCATAATATTAAGGTTTCTGTGTACTTTAAAGTTAGGATAGTTACGCGGTTTGAAATTGCTTCAAATATTATTATTTGTTTTTAAATATGTTTTGTTTTTGATCAATCAACCTAATACTGTAATAATAATTTTTAAGGTTTGACGTTAAAATGAACGTTAGAAATAGGAGAACAAAATAAAATCTTAACTCACCTTTTCATTTTGCCTTTATTGCGTTTCCATTCTGTTGGTATAGACATCTTTTTTTCTTACTTTTCCTACAACTGACCGACTAACATTAAGCTCACTCATTATTAATATTGTTGCAAACAGTTAATAATTATTTATACAATTTTATTATTCTAGAATCTTAATGATAGAGGACACAGTAACCTGTAGCTCATGAATTCACAGTACATTTAGATTATAACAGCAACAGGTGGTCATGTGACTTATTCCAGACAGGTCATTGGTTCCTGGGATAAGACAAGTTTTGATACAACACTGAAGCAGGATAACACAAGTTTTGATATGACACCTATTTTTCAAACCATCTTTTTCAATGAATGTAACAAGTTTTGTCACAATCGATTTTAGCAGGTCGATAGAACTTTTACTGTAGTATCTGTTACTACCAATAACTCAGTTTCGAAAAAAAGCGGATAAGACGAGTTTTGATATGGACCTCCTCATTTTATTTTAACCAATTATACTTTACACCGGGTCGTTAGTTTCGTAACAACTGTATTGACTATGAGTTGAATTGCTTAACAAATTATCAGCTATCAAGTATCGCAGCACCATATGCTTACAAGAACAGCGATTGTGAAATTCTGAGCTTCAATTAACAAGAAAGTGTAATTACTAACAAGTTTTGAATTAGTTTGGGACCAGTAATTAAGTGGGAGTCGCTTGTAAAGGCAGTGACCTCTCAACCGTGCAGTCATTTGTGAACACTACAAGTTTCATTTCAGACGCGTAGAAATCAAATTGAATTTGTTCCTTTAACAAGCCTACACGTCAACAAACATTGTGGCCTTTGTTGAGTCAGCCCACGTTAATGTAAGGGTTGCGGTCAAGTTGCCACCAATTCAAATATAATAAGTTTACTTCTGCCTTTTGACATTCAATTTACAAGTTAACATTCAATTCACAGTACCCTATTAATTGCGTAAGATCGCCATATGAAACGAACATTCGTACTTAAGTTATTAGATTGTCCTTCCAACGATAGTAGAAAAAGTTAAATAGCGACGTTTTCATTTTACGGTTTCATTTTTACGTTAATTCAATATCACTAATTAAGTCATTTTTAATAGCGACCCTCAGGGGTTGAGAAAACAAAACAAATGGAGCTTGTCAGCCGTGTGCCTTAACATCATGTTGACAGAATTCTAGTGTCCAAACGCTGAAGGTATTCCTGTAAACTAGATGAGCTGCAGGAAAATACATAGTTAATGCGGTTTAATAAGATATATCTAAGCTATTTTGAATATTCATTAGACCAGTGGTTCTCAACGCGTCGGCCGCGGCACACTACTGTGTTGCGAGATTCGCTAGGTGTACCCCAAAACTTTGTGATAATACTACTGGTAAAAGTAATTACAGTGAATTTACTCAAAATTGATTTTGCGAAAGAAACAAGAGAAACCACTGAAGAGCTTAAACATATTTACATTACAAGCGACTTATTGGCTTATGCCTTACAATAAAAGATTTGAGTTATTAATGAGAAACTTGAGCTTTGTTCTTTCTTACATAGAAGTTCAGTTTGTGGTGAAAACGAAGATAAACACACACACACATATCCTGTTCTACCAAGAGAAGTCTTTGACAGTTCTTTTTTTTATATATGTAGTTAGCGCCGAAAAACCCATCTCCCACAAGCAGGTGGTAGGAAAATGTAACTGCTTCCACTGCTACTACTGGGTAATCTTTCTTGGCCAACATCCAAAACTTGAGAAGTGATAGTTTACCATATTTAAGCTAAAGTGTTGGTCTGACTGAAGTTCTGCGAGTTGTCCTTCTTGCTCCAGAGGGAGGTCGATGGTGAATTCTGGGGACACAGCGTAAGGATTGCGCACCCAGTCATACTTGTCGACAGTTAGGTCTCATTGTTGCCCACTCATACTTTAGTGTCCCGCGGGAACTCACTACAAACGATAGTGTGCCGTCAACATAGAAAGGTTGAGAACCACTGCACTAGACGGCAGGCAAAATCTGTAATAGAATGAGGGAAAGTAATGAGACACTCGCTGTTCCAAGCCATACGTTTTCCCAAGGCTATCTGATTCGTAGAAGAAGAAAGAGATTGTATAACATGATAGTATCAGGAATGTTCACAAGTTTAAAAGAATGTGAGAGGATATGAAGACTCCATTAAGACATTTATGATTTTACTTTATTACTTAACACAATGCTATATTTCTAGCTTAAGAAAATTATCATGTCATTAAATTATTGCAACGGTAGAATTTGTAGACGCTTGTTATATGACTAATTAATGTCGACACCAGGGCGGGTAACGTCATGTACCAACTTTATCGTGGTTACTGGAAACTTTTGTAATTACAGTATAACACAATAACGGGTTACGTTTATGAGCATTTGTAGCCTGCAGGCACCTATGAAAGCACACGTGATTATGTATGTCTTTCGATTATACCAAGTTTTTCTTGTCAACTTGTATGTTATGGTAATAAAACTGTGAGAGAATGAGGGAGGTGGAGAGAGAGAGAGAGAGAGAGAGAGAGAGAGAGAGAGAGAGAGAGAGAGAGAGAGAAAACCTTATATGTATTTTACTAAAGTGGAACCCAGATTAAAATTTATAACGTTTACCGATAATTATGCTGTTTATTTATTTTACCACCAGTTAACCATGTCCCTTGTCGCTTTATCCTGTTACTCTGTTCAGTCAGCCAAACTATAACAAACAATAAATGTTTCTAAATTAAATTACGTTTTTCAAAGAAAGTTATACCTACAAACTATACATGTCAGTGAAACTGTTCGCCAATATTGGCAGCCTAGATTTAACTTTTGACTTTCTATCGTACGTTGACCAATTAATATTAAATATATTAGTTACTTACTTTTCACTCCATTCCTCCAATATTGCCAACTTATCGTCTCTTTGTGTTTGCTGCACGCTACCAATTTTATGCTTTTTGGGGTCAGCTTTCTTTCATATGCCTGTAACAATTTAATAGCTTTAGCATCATAGTTTCTTCAAATTCGTCCTAACTCCCATTTTGATCTAACTGTTCATTCTAATCTCCCAGTTCATGTTCATACTTGTTATAGGCCTACATCTTTGTCACCAACACTATCGTCTCAATTCTCCAAACTTGTTGATCTCTCCACTACGTGTCGTACATATTGCAATTTCTACCACTAGGGAAGACGCCAGATCAGTAATATGTTGATATTTGCTGTAAGCAAATATTACTCACCAGCTCATTTTAAAAATAATACAAAACTCCACACAGATCATCGTTCACTTCTGCGAGGACTTGCTCCTTACTTTTCTTATCCATCCAACTCGTCCTAGTCGATCTCGTTCCGACCCACATTTCCATCGCTTCCAGCTTCCTCCTTTCTATTTTGCCGAGGACGGTAACCTACGAATTTTCCCATTCTTTAATTAAAAAATGTTTCGTGTGTAACATCCAGATAGTTTTAAATGCTTACAACTAAATTTAAAAAAATTTTTAATTGTTTATTTAATTTTCTTCTAAACTTTTGACTAGTTTGTTATAATTGATCCATCAAATTTCAGAATACTGTTAATTTTTTTAATAACTTTCATTGATTTTTACATTTGGATTACTTAGAAACGTCTAAAAGACTTTATCTATTTAGGCTGATAAAAAAAAACACTTATAGAAAAAACAATGTGAATGATAAATTAACAAAATCTGATATTTTATAGTTTTGTTTTCAAGACGAAAATCTGTAAACTGATTTCGATGTCTGTAAATTTAGTATTCATTATGGGAAAGCACCTACAGTTTAAGGTACCTCTATATTTAATAGGGTCTCATCTCATACATAATCAGTTATTACTGTCTATGTTTCAAGACAGGAATACCGCTTCGTCTTCCAACCGCTAGTTCATTTATCTCTTGGCGATAATCTAGTAGCGATCCAACCAACACACAAAATCACAATCATCCAAATTTGGTCCCCTTCCGCAAGAGAAGACGTTCTTTATAAATTATCTTTACTAGGCATTATAAAGTTTATTACATTTATTATATGTCAGACAATTGGGCGTTGACAACTGCTGGACTGGCGGTCTGTCCTGAATGGGATAATAAATGTGTCTCGTGTTAATGGTGTTTCTGTGTACACCAGAGTTAGCCGCCTTTACTGATGTGATAAAGTAACATCACGACTTATCCAGAGCATTCATACACATAGAGTCATCGGACGTAAACATTTGTAACTGAACTTATTAATAAAAAAACTGCACTTAACAAAAAAACAGAAAACCTGAAAATAATTTTTACTTTAAAAGCATTTCTATTTTTAACTTCTAAACGACGAATAGCTGTATTATATAAGTAATATTAATTATATGAGCTTTTTCCTGCAAAAATACTGACGGTACATATACTGTTGTGATATGAATGAAATAAAGCAATTAGCTGTTGGGTGGTTACAATGAATTCAACTAAATGATTCGTTTAGTTATACCTTCTTTATTAGAAGAGATTTGTGTTCTTTTGGTGCCAATTCGCTTTAATTAAACAATTATGTAAAAATAACTTGTACATAACTTACTTCAATATTGAAGATCATATAAAGTTAGCATTATGAGGCTCAAAATGTTGGTTGAATAATGACGAAAGTGTTACGAACTGAAAGATTAAACAAGTAAACTAACATCATTTCTAAACACTGTATATTAAGCATATTAAATATATATTTTAGCGAATTCAGTAAAATATATTATGTAACAAATAAAAGTACTTTCTTTTAAGGATCTTATAATATATGCTGTTTTATTCAAACGTACAAAATTATTTATGCTTTCCTAACAAAACATAAAAGTAGCGATATTTAAGCAACCATCGTCTAATTTTATTTTGTTGTTATTTTAGTTTTTTTTTAACTACGGACAATCTACATTGACGATTTAAATATAATACAAAATTCCACACAAATCTTCGTTTACTGCTGCGAGGACTTGCTCATTACTTTTCTTATCCATCCATTTCTTTCGTCCTTGTAGTTTTCCTCCAGACCCACATTTCCATTGCTTCTAGCTTCCTCCTGTCTATTTTGCCGACGGTCCACGCCTTACACTCATAAGTTAAGACACTCCACACAAATGTTTTTGCAAACCTTTTCCTTACCTCCATACTGAAGTGATTATTTGTAAATAAACTCTTTTTGCTCTGAAACGCCTGCTTTGCTAGAGCTATTCTCCTCTTAATCTCTGTCCCATATCTATTTTTTCAAGTGATGGTGCTCTTCAGGTAGTAAACATTTTCAGCTTGTTATAAAATTACATTACCTAATTTAATATCTAGTTTCACATTCTCTTTCTTCTTCCCTATCACAATTGTTTATGTTTTCTTCTTGTTAATCTTTAATTTAAGTTTCCCTAAGGTCTCAGACAAGATTTCTAATATTTTCTTCATTTCTTTTACCAAGTCTGCGATTATATATCATCTGCAAAGCGGATTCTGTAAATGCCCCTTGCATTAATCTTAATGCTTTTAGAATGTTTCTTTCATTCTTGTGATAGCCTCTTCAATAAATAAGTTAAACAAATATGGAGACAAGGACATCCTTGTCTGACACCTTTTATTATTCTGGCTCCTTTTTTGGAGCCTCTTATATCAATCTCAGTCCTCTGCAATTTGTACAAATTCAAAATTAGTATTCTATTCCTCTAATCAAGTCCAATTGCTCATTGCTTGAAATAAAAGCTCCCACTCAACCCTATCATAAGCTTTTTCTAAGTCGATGAAGGTCAAATACTTCTTCCTCTTAACTTCTATTCTCCTCTACACTATCAGCTGCAGCGCTAGTATGGCTTCTCTAGTTCCCCTTCCTGACCTAGGGAAATTGCTCTATAGTTAGCACAGTCCAAGGCGTTGCCTTTCTTTGAGATTATAATAGTTCTGCTATCTATAAAATCTGAGGGTACCGTTCCTTTTGTATAACATTCACTAATAAATTTAAACAAATTCTTTTTTGATGCTTCTCCCAAATTCTTTAGGAACAAGCATAGCTGTCAAAAATAATTGTAGTATATCTCAACAAATATCTGTCCATCAAGGCGTTAGAGAAGGGTGCAATATATCAGCTACTCTTTTTAATATTTATATTGACGATCTGGTAAGGAAGTGGAAATATCGAGTGAACCCTGATATTAAGTTATCACGAGACAGATATTTGAATGTGCTGTTGTTTGCTGACGACTTGCTTGTATTACAAAATACAGAATCTGGTTTGTAAAAATCTGTTTTTAAGCTTCTTCATATTTGCAAACAATACAATACAAACATCTCCACTATGAAAAAACAGGTAATAGCATTTCGGGGTAGGAGCTAATAAAAACAAAAATAATAATAATAATGATGAAATTCTACAACAGATGAGCTACTATAATTAGACGTATTTGAGAAATGATATTGGCTATGATAGAAATTATGATATTGATGTTAAGTTAGGTAATCTCCAGACGATCTGTGGGACAATCAACCGTATTTTTAGACTCAAGTTACTTTGAAATACAAAGTTAAGTTTTACAGAGTTATGGCAGTCCCTGTACTTGTCTATGGGTGTGAATTATCGACAACAACTAAAAGTAAGACAGTAAAATACAGGCCTCGGAAATGGTATTCTTAAGAGGAGTTAAAAGGCGCCCTAACCTTGGCCGTATAAGAAATTAGACAATAAGAGTGTTTAACTTGAATGAAAAATTAAAAGATTACAAATAACGGTGGAAGGAACACTTAGAAAGAATGTCAGATTTCAGACTGGCCAAACAAGTCTGGAAATACAAACGTATAAAACACAGGTGTGTTGGTGGACCCAGGAAGAGATGGCTGAAGGATTTTTGAAGTCGAGTCAGCACCTTGCCTATGCCGTGTTGAGAAGATGATGATGATGATTAGTACTGAGAGAACAATACTTACGCAGGAACTTTGTACCCCACAATTCAGTGTTCAGCTATCATTCCATTCTTCTCAGTTCTGAACGCTTCATAATTCTGGTGTTTATGTAATTATCTTTATATACATTAATTGATCAGCTCTTTTGACCTGTTTATTTAACAGTGGGGACGATAGAGTGGGATTCGATATGCATTTTCTATTTTGTCCTTACGGCTTGTTATGTTCTCCACAATCGGCTGCCTTACTCTACGCTTTCCTGTCTATCCTATTTGTCGAAACTCTTAATGTTTTTAATATCGTTTTCTTTATATCTTAGTTTTTGTTTCTTCTTGCTTCACTTCCGTGCAGTTCATTCTTCATTTTTTTAATTTAATTCTTTACATTTTTTCTTATATGCTAGTACTGTTTTACATAAAAATTTATTACTTATAGTACACCAACTCCTTTCATTATTACTTATAGTACACCAACTCCTTTCAATGTCTTCTACGTGTAACACCACGCAGTTCTTTGGTGATTTATTTTGACAAGTGGCAAAGTACGAGTATAAAAGATAATTAGTAACATATATCGTAACATGTTACATAACATAACAACGTATAATTAATATAACTAAAACTTATACTTTATATTAATAATTTATAACTTATAGTAAATGACATATACATCTATGTAAATGACATAGTTACATGTAATAATAATCATCGTGTGTTTTCTGGCGAAGGGCAGGTCTTATGGTATGCTCCCTTCATGCTTTCCCATCCTGGGTTACTCTCTTCAATTCCTGTTATCGCATCTGCATATCGTCCATAATCTGGTCTCTCCTCCGCCCTCTTTTCCGCTTTCTATTTTACAGACTCTCCATTATTACCACTATCACTTTATCTTATGTTTACGGCATAAAGACTCCCAGCCTTTTTCTCTTCTTGCCCTTGATGGTATCCAACACTCTACTTTTCTCGCCTGCTTTTTAAAGCGCCTTCTCATTCATCATTCTATCGTTCCAGAAAATCCGTACCATCTTTCTCCGTGTCCACATCTGGAAGGTATATAACCTCCCTTTCACTTCTTTCCTCAATGTCCAAGTTTCATCCCTATATAAGAGCACATTCCAAAATAACACTTCACAATTCTCTTTTTCAAATAAGTCTAGTGGCCCGCACAGTAATCTTTTTTTATTTATTTAGGGCTTCCTTGTCTAAGGCAATTCTGCATTTCACCTCTTGAATACAATGTATGTCCTCTTTAACCAAATATCTCAGATTTTAAAAACATGTAATTATAATATTTGTTTTAATATAAAACGTACAAAACTAAAGCACGATAAATTTACAAAGAGAGAGAGAGAGAGAGAGAGAGTGTGTGTGTGTGAAATATATTCCATAAACATAACATTCAATTTGAGTTTGTTTGTAATTTAGTTTAATTTTGAAAAACACTGTGCTGAATTTACAAATACTGGACCGCTTCGAATAAACCAATTGATACCAACTCTGTTGAAATAATTTTTACTTAAACCCACAACTGATGTGTATCGATATATGAAAGATTTTGCCGACTCTCAGTTAATGACTCGGGCTTAATGTTGGATACAGCCAACGTCTATACAAGACTACTGAACAAAATAAATTGAAAAGTGTGGCTCGTTTCACCGTTTATGACTAGTAACCCACGTTTGATCATAATAAGCCAGGACCAGTAGAGTAAACGCAATACATCACATTTCTGAAGGCAGATAACTTTAAGACGTTAATCTGCCGCATATTACTTTTTTTATTTTGTGGCCTGCTTCTGTTATCTAATGAAAACTTTATATGCGACAACGTACTAATGCATACAAAACGTTGGCCGTTTTATACTGTATGTGGTCTACATAATTTGGTACATAACATATGTTTATGTACTTTTATAAATATTAAACATGGTTTGATACTAAATTCATTTATGTACACATAGTATACTGTAGTCTTAGATACACGTGCGCTCGCGCGCGTGCGTTTTAATGACTTTCGATTGTTTTCGACGTTCTTTTCGTGTGGTTGGTAGAAAGGTTTGTGGAGACGTTTTGGCACTTAGAAAGGACGCCGTACTTGATTAGTTTATCTTCAGAAAGGCTGGCCAAATCGTGTCCTTTCCTTAACGACTACAAGAGCCGCATATGAGAGAAACAAGCCGAATCATCTAGGCACATATTTCACCCGCGCAAAGACAAAATTCACACATACAGTAAATAGACTGTAATTAATAAATATAAATTTTAACAGGAATTTTTAATTGAAATTATAGCGTTTGTCAACGGTTACAACTGTCATTATCAGATATTGAAATAATATTCAAAATAAAGTATGTTATTAGAATACATTTAAATTGCATATAGTAGCCTATATATTGCACATTACATTCACACACACATACACACACACATATATATATATATAGGCTATGTATGTATGTAAATATATTTTTGTATATTATTATTAACAATATTAAACTTGTACAAGAATATATTTTATTATATTCTTGTATACAAAGTTTTATTATTATTATCACTAATAATATAAAAAATATATATAAGAAAAACTGACCAAATATTAATGTACACACACACACAAATATATATATATATATATATATATATATATATATTGCGTTTTGTTGCAGGCCCATATATATATATATATATATATATATATATATCATCATCCTGTGTTTTGTTGCAGGATTAACCCCACCACGTATAAAAAAAATTTCTTTACATAAAAATACAAATTTTTTCTTCATATCCTAAATAAATAAAACATCATTTTTCCAATAATAATCATAATAATAACATCATACATCCAAATCAAAATAAATAACTAAATTTCTTTCAAACAAAATATTAATCCAATGTCACTTTGACAGCAATAATATAAACAAATACACGTGGTTGAATCTGACCTATAATCTCAAACACAGATAAGCGTATCAACACTTCTGACGACATTTTCATAACTGAACGTATACTCCGTTCAAACAAACCATTTATTCTAACACCTCAACAAATATTCTTTAATTTACACTCATTTTCACGTAATTTTTTTTTTAAACATTCACACCACCTATACTCTGGCATATTAGGTACAATTATCTCTAACATAATACTTTCTTAGGAATGATGCGTGGAATTTCTCTATCACACGGTTAGGTTGGTTACAATATAGGTGTTTATACCAACTTGCTCGGATAACATATATGGGCCATTAAACAACCTAAAGAATTTGGCTGCGGTGTTATCCTCCCTGTGACCGACATTCAGAGCCCGCAGGAGTACCCTCTCGCCAATTTTAAAGGTTACCAGCTTGTGATCTGCATTACATTTTTCAATCCGTTCTTCGGCACATTTCTTAATGCGTTTCCTGGCTTCTATGCGTTTCACCTCACTCGGAATAGGCAAATTTTGAGTTGCAATCCTCCTGATGCTCCCATCCCAGACACGTTTGGGCATTTCTCCAGTTTACAACTCGTTAGGCGTAAATCCTGGTCGTGTCATTGTAATTCCCGTTGATGGACGCCTCGAAAAACTTGAGATAATCCGGCCATCTACTTTGGTTGGTATTACAATAAGTAATACTCCGGATCGCTGTTAACACAGTCTGGATATTGTGCTTTCCCAATTCGGATTGCCACTTCCTACTGGTGAACTGTTCACCCTGGTCAGATAACATTTTTTTTTAATGATCATATTTAGGCATGTATTTATTTAAAACGACATTTAACACGGCCGCCGTGGTGGGTCGTCCTATTTCATTAAGACTTACACGTTTAGAGAACGCATCCGTGCACACCGCAGATTCTTCATACCCCTCGATGCACGCGGTAGCGGACCTAAAAAATCAATACATAATAACTCATTTTTGTTTTAACATTGAAAATGTTTATAAGGACGTGTCGCACATTTGCGGCCGATCGCTGGTGCGTGATCAAAAATGGGAACCGGTGAGTTTCCATAGAAACTACTTCTTTGTTGTCATAACGTAGTACACATATAAAACTTCGCTTATGAATGCGACTACAATTAACTTATAATCTGTATATTGGTAAATGTAGAATGAATTCATTGATTGGTGAATGTGTAAATTTTTTGTAATAATATTGCCCATTTCTACATACGTATGTTGATTCGGGTACTTTGCAGTTTGGAATATGTGGCAGGTACGCAAAATAGATTTAACTTTTCTAGCCATATTTAACCACACAAAGTCTTCTCGCATTGCTAAGTAGCATTTATACGCTCCCGCGTGCGCCAGACTCTCGTGGCACGCCCAAGTTAAATCTTCAACTAGTTCATCCGGTACCATTATCTTTGACTGCCCGTCTATGATCTTGTATAATACATTTTTATATATCTTATACTTTGGGTTGTCCTGAACTCTTATGTCATCGCTGATTTTCTTTAATTTAGCATCCCGCTGTTGCTCGGTGTTTATAATGTTTAATCTAGTTTTTAATGCGTCGGGTAACACATATTTAATTGCCAAGATCTGCACCTCATTCCTTGTTGAGGAATACTGTTCTTCAATTATCGGAGGACACCTACTTAACGTATCTGCTATTTTGTTTTCACTGGGTTTGCAATATTTTATTCTAAAACCATATTCTTGTATCGCCATGATCCATCGTGATATGCGCGCATTAGCGAGTTTACATTTGAGCATGAAAGACAACGCCTGATTGTCTGATAAAATCTCGAAATGTTGACCCACAAGGTAATATCTGAATTTGCTGATACAATAGACTATTGCGAGAATTTCCTTCTCCGACGTAAAATAGTTTCTCTCAGCACATTTTAACGAACGACTTACGTAGGCAATAACCTTGTGTTCACCTTCGTTATTCCGCTGATATAACACTCCTCCGATCGCGTATCCCGACGCGTCAAAATTAAGTACATACGTCCCTTTTTTTCAGGATGGAATATATGTAAGTTCTTACTATACAAGTCCTTGGTAGCGTTGAATGCTGCCTCATGCCGCTCTTCCCATCGCCATTTGGTATTTTTTCTTAATAGTTCCAGAAGTGGTTCTATGGTCTTTGCATACTCAGGTGTGAAACGACGAAAATACCCGGTCAATCCGAGGAATGCCCTGATATCTTCTGCTTTCTTGAGGTTTGGAAATTCCGTGATGGCCTGGATTTTCTCAGGATCAGTACTAACCCCATCCGCCGAAATAATATGACCCAGGAACTTTATTTTCCAAATTCACACTTGTCCAAGTTAAGCACAAGATTAGCATCTCTTAACTTATGGAAGACAATATCAAGGTGATTTAAATGTTCCTCTAAAGATTTAGATATTATGAGAATGTCGTCCACAAACACGCTTACGAATTCTTCTACTTCCGGTCCTAGTGCTAATTCAAGACAAATCCAAACAAATACGAATATCATTATTTTCTTTTTTACCACTACAATAGGATTTAAGAAGTTACTATCAGCACGTTCAATAATATTATTGGTTAACATTTTATTAATTTCTTCCTCAACTTGTCTTTGGTAGTGTAATGTAATCGGATAGATTTTCCGGACAAACTTATTTTCATCAACTACATTTATTCTATGCTCGTATACGCTAGTAATAGTATGTTCATTTTTAAAAACCGATTCATATTTGTTTAAAATATTATATAATTGTTTCTCTTGATCAACTGTGAGCTTACCCCCGGTGGACTGGCCGCTACTCGTTATCTTATCTACGAGATTAAAAACTGGCTTTTGTACGTCAATATACTGCTCGCATTGCTTCAGATCACTGTCCATATGTCCCAATTTAATAGTGTGTAGTTTATTCCGAATTGTACATGTAAGTTTTTTGTTACTGAAATCGATTGTGGCGTGTATTTTACTTAAAGTGTCTATGCCTAATATAACATCATATACTAGATTTTTAACTATAAGGACTGGCACTTCAATTTCTATGCCTTGTGTAATTATCGATATATGTGCTTGTTTACAAATAATTTGTGACTCTCCAGTCGCCGTAGTAACCAAAGTATTTACAGGTAAGATAGGTGTTTTCATAAATTGGTGCTTATGTTTGTTAATAAATTCTTCATTAATTAATGACACTTGCGCACCACTATCGAGGAAAACATTACCAACACAACCATTGATTCTCGCTAACACAACAGTGTCATTATTGTCCTTAACTCTAGCATTTTCCACACATTCATCAATATAATTATTATATATTAATTCATTCTTAACATCAACAGGGTATAAGCCAGAAGCAATGTATACATTATTATCACTATTATTCCTAACATATGATTTCTGATACTGCCGTTTGTTATTGTATGATTTAGTTGCATTTTTATTCTTACTTTTATTTATATTCTAAATTTTATAGGACGGATCCACGCCGTGCAACCTTACACGTTTTTTGGCTGCTCTTCGTTTGCATTGGTCTCGGAAATTGCCGATACGTTGCTCTGTTGAATCTTTGAAACCTTGGTTTATTTTTAAACTGTTGTTGTTGTGGCTGAATTTGTTTACGTGATTGCTCATTATTACTATTATTACTTGGGTTATCCACATTATCCCATTTAGTCAATAACAAGAGTATTTCTTCTAAGGATTTGACCACTTGTGTAATAACCGCGATTTGAATTCCGCCCCAAAATGGTGAGCTAACTTACTTACCGTTTCTGTTTCTGTCACTTCAGGTTCCAGATAATTGGCTTGAGATATCAGCTGGATTAAATAGCTTTCTTTTGAATCTTTCAAACTCGAATATTTACCAAATTCCAGCTGCACACGGATCTTTCTTTGTATTTCGCTTTTCCAGTTCCTAGCCCAAAAATGCCGCACCAGATCCTCATACGAACATACCTTGTCCTGTATGACAGTGAACCACTCAGCTGCGGTACCTTTTAACCTTCTCACCACCCAGTTTATTTTATCCATTTCGTTTAGGTTGTCACCTATCGCATCCATATCTCTCTCGCAAGTTTTGAGAAAGAGGAGGGGATTTTCCGTCTCTCTACCATAGAATTTTACTTGCGAATTGAGTTCATCATAATTTTTATAAATATATGTGGTCTCGTTCGCTGGTGTCGAGGTACTCTGGAGTCGGATCAGCTGTTGTTTTAATTCCTGTATCCGCTGTTCCTGCTCCGCTACCAGTTCATTTATCGTCGATGTATCACTTACCATCCTTTCTTCTATGACATTGATGTTAGCTTCACAGTCGCTAAGACGTGAATTATTAGCTACTAGTGCTAGCTCAACGCTAGTACGAATTAACTCGACTTTCTCTCCGATACGCTTTTCTGTCGATTCTAAAAGTTGTTTATTTTTATTTTCCTTAGCTTGATCATGTATAGATGTACAAATTTTCTTATTCTCGTCATGTAGTGACCTATTCTGTTTTAATGCTTCCTCTTTACTAGCTTTATTTTCTTCTGACAGTTTCTGCATATTAGCTTTATATTCTTCTGACATTTTCTGCATATTAGCTTTATTTTCTTCTGACATATTCTGCATATTGGCCAATATTGCAGCTAACGAATTTTGTAATACAAGTTTTTCCGCCATTTTACTTCCATGTTCCTTAAGGAAATGGAAGTATGGTGATGGCAAAAAAAATCGTGTTCGAGATTATTGCAGATTCTGATTGTACTACACTCAAAACATGAAAAAAAGTCGTTTTTCGAAAAGTGTCTGTGTGTGTGTCTGTGTGTCTGTGTGTCTGTAGATTTTTTTTCTATGGCAAACGATAACAGCCGCAAATTCAAACAGAACCAAATAATTTTTTGCGTACAGCCCTGATTTGTAGAGTACTCGCGACCTATTGTTTTTGGTGAAGATCGGTTAAGGGAAAGGGGTAGTTTACCGGCAACGGTTTTTTTTTATCAAGGGTAACTTTGTTTGTTTGGCAAACGATAACAGCCGCAAATTCAAACAGAATCAAATAATGTTTCGCAAACAGCCCTAATTTTTTGAGTTCTCAAGACCTGTTAATTTTGGTACAGATCGGTTAAGGGAAAGGGGTAGTTTACCAGCAACGTTTTATGTTTTAACAAGGGTATTTCTTATGGCAAACGATAACAGCCGCAAATTCAAACATAATCAAATAATGTTTTGCATACTGCCCTGAATTGTAGAGTTCTCAAGACTTTTTGGTTTTGGTGAAGATCGGTTAAGGAAAAGGGGTAGTTTACCAGCAACGTTTTATGTTTTAAAAGGGTATTTTCTATGGCAAACGATAAGAGCCGCAAATTCAAACAGAATCAAATACGTTTTTGCATGCAGCCCTGATTTCTTAAGTACTAAAGACCTATTGTTTTTGGTGAAGATCGTTTGAGGGAAAGGGGTAGTTTACCAGACACGTTTTTGTTTTATCAAGGGTATTTTGTATGGCAAACGATAACAGCCGCAAATTCAAACAAAATCATATAATATTTTACATACAACCCTGAATTGTAGAGTTCTCAAGACCTGTCGTTTTTGGTGAAGATCGGTTAAGGGAAAGGGGTAGTTTACCTGCAACGGTTTTTTATCAAGGGTAATTTTTACTTCCATATTCCTTAAGGAATGGAAGTATGGTGTTTTCTATGGTAAACGGGTAAACGATAACAGCCGCAAATTCAAACAGAATCAAATGATGTTTTGCATACAGCCCTGTATTGTAGACTTCTCAATACCTATTGGTGTTGGTGAAGATCGGTTAAGGGAAAGGGGTAGTTTACCTGCAACGTTTTATGTTTTAAAAGGGTATTTTCTATGGCAAACGATAAGAGCCGCAAATTCAAACAGAATCAAATACGTTTTTGCATACAGCCCTGTTTTGTTGAGTACTAAAGACGTATTGTTTTTTGTGAAGATCGGTTAAGGGAAAGGGGTAGTTCACCAGACACGTTTTTTGTTTTATCAAGGGTATTTTATATGGCAAACGATAACAGCCGCAAATTCAAACAGAATCACATAATATTTTGCATACAGCCCTAAAATGTAGAGTTCTCAAGACCTATTGATTTTGGTGAAGATCGGTTAAGGGAATAGGGTAGTTTACCAGCAACATTTTATGTTTTATCAAGGGTAATTTTTTTTATGACGAATGATAACTGCCGTACATTAAAACAGAATCAACTACTCTTCTGCATACCTTTTTGAATTATACAGAACTCAAGGTCTGTTGATTTTGTTGAAGATCGGTTAACGGAAAGGGGTAGTTTACCGGCAACGTTTTATGTTTTAACAAGGGTATTTTTTCTATGACGAACGATAACTGCCGTAAATTCAAAGAGAATCAAATAATTGTTTGCATACAGGCCTGAATTGTAGAGTACCTAAGACCTGTCGTTTTTGGTGAAGATCGGTTAAGGGAACGGGGTAGTTTACCTGCAACGGTTTTTTATCAAGGGTAATTTTTTACTTCCATATTCCTTAAGGAATGGAAGTATGGTGATGGCGAAAAAAATCGTGTTCGAGATTATTGCAGATTCTGATTCTACTACGCTCAAAACATGAAAAAAAGTCGTTTTCCGAAAAGTGTGTGTGTGTGTGTGTGTGTGTGTGTGTGTGTGTGTGTGTCTGTGTGTGTGTGTGTGTGTCTGTGTGTCTGTAGTTTTTTTTTCTATGGCAAACGATAACTGCCGCAAATTCAAACAGAATCAAATAATTTTTTGCATACAGCCCTAATTTGTAGAGTACTCACGACCTATTGTTTTTCGTGAAGATCGGTTGAGGGAAAGGGGTAGTTTACCTGCAACGGTTTTTTTTATCAAGGGAAATTTTTTTTTGGCAAACGATAACAGCCGCAAATTCAAACAGAATTAAATAATGTTTCGTATACAGCCCTGAATTTAAAGTTCTTAAGACGTATTGTTTTTGGTGAAGATCGGTTAAGGGAAAGGGGTAGTTTACCTGTAACGTTTTATGTTTTAACAAGGGTATTTCCTATGGCAAACGATAACAGCCGCAAATTCAGACAGAATCAAAAGATTATTTGCATACAGCCCTAAATTATAGAGTTCTCAAGACCTGTTGTTTTTGGTGAAGATCGATTGAGGGAAAGGGGTAGTTTACCTGGAACGTTTTTTAACAAGGGTATTTTCTATGGCAAACGATAACAGCCGTAAATTCAAACAGAATCAAATAATATTTTGCATACAGCCCTGATTTGTAGAGTACTCAAGATCTGTTGTTTTTGGAGAAGATCGGTTAAGGGGAAGGGGTAGTTTACCTGCAACGTTTTTTTATCAAGCGTATTTTATATGGCAAACGATAACTACCGCAAATTCAAACAGAATCAAATAAGTTTTTGCATACGTCCCTGAATTGTAGGGGTCTCAAGGACTTCCGATTTTGGTGAAGATCGGTTAAGGGAAAGGGGTAGTTTACCAGCAACCTTTTACGTTTTAACAAGAGTAAAGTACTTGAAAATTTATTTAAACTTTTTCAAACAATGGTAATTGTTAAAAATAAAATAATTTTGTTGCCAGGCAATAAAATTAAAAATTTTTCATTTTAATGTAAATTATGTATAAGAGAAAATATATCGCGCTTGGCAGGCGATATTAAGATTTAAATATAAATCTTAGAATATGGAAGTCATGTATGGTTCTCCATACCGATATTTTATAATTATTTTATATATTTAAATAAATATTATATTCCTTATTTAACGTAAACGGCAAACTTATAAAAGAGTTTATATAGTTCAGTTTGGATGAGTTTACTTGATACGTAAAATTCCTTATACTCGGCGTGACGTCACTCGCTGCTCCGCTGGCTTTTCCCTCTCTGCACTGACCGCCGCTCTGCTATCTCCCTCTCTCTCTCTCTCTCTCTCTCTCTCTCTCTCTCTCTCTCTCTCTCTCTCTCTCTCTCTCTCTCTCTCTCTCTCTCTTTTATTAACTCTTATTATTATAGTAGACTATTAATGTTCAGTTTAAATGTTGTATAACGTCACAGTCTAGTATCGTAATCTAATGTTCACAAAACCTAACCTAATACAAACACAAATAATAATAATTCAAACCTCCAAATAAACTAAATTAATAATACTGTTCAAATATCTGCTTACACAGAATATTCAACAAATTATATACATTCCCTGCTTACAAATAGACACACACAAAATAGTCCAAATGAATCTAGTCTTTACACAATTCAATATATAATATTAATAGATTACAACAAAATCGTGCCACACGTTGGCAGGCGCCAAATATCTCTATGCGACGATACAAATAAATACTTTCGCATAGGATAGTTGTGTGAGTATAAATGATGATCAAGTCTATATTAGAGGTGTAGAAAAATTATTTATTCAGCACACAAGTAAATAAATTTTATATGATATATTTAAATTTAAACAATGTCATGTATAGTCTTTATTATTTATAAAAGAGTTTATATAGTTCAGTTTGGACGAGTTTACTTGATACGTAAAATTCCTTATGCTCGGCGTGACGTCACTCGCTGCTCCGCTGGCTTCTCTCTCTCTGCACTGACCGCCGCTCTGCTATCTCCCCTCTCTCTCTCTCTCTCTCTCTCTCTCTCTCTCCGCGTGTTGGGTTCGTCGAACAACTGATAACACTAATTGCAGATGTCACACATAAACTGTCACTTTCCGAATTGTTAGTTTGTATCGCTCGGAATTTGTTATTATTAGTATTTAATCGTTATGAATTATTGATTCTCAGGGTTGTAATGAGTTGTAATTAAGAAAGCGGTGTATAATACTTACACCTTCCGGCTACTCTTGAAGTGTTCCGCGTTAATAAGATTTACCCCGGTAGATAAATCTCCCTAAGCGGAAGTCTATTAACACGGATAGCACTCAATATAATATACTAGATATTATGTAATTCACTCGCTTGGTTCTAGTCGAACAACTCGAAAAGGGTTCCAAGGCTTAGGAGTTACGTTAGATTAACCAGTTCGAACAAGAAAAACACTTGACAAAGAGCCCACCACATTCACTAAGCAACGGCCTCGGATGAACTGCCTGAAGTATACCTGACAACGGACGGATCTGACTGAAATTAGGGGCTTCTGATTGGTCAATCGACGGTCTACGTGGTAGATTAAACAAAAGATAGACGGGTTGCAGGCGAATCTTTGTATAAGTCTGCGAGAGCCTGCATAGATTTTATCTAGAAACGTTATTACTATTCAATAGATAAGCGTAAAAAGTTACTTTTTAATGAGCGTAAGTTTTTCAATTACTAAAAAACCACATTTAAAAAATAGCTGAGAACATCAGAGTATATAGAAAATGTAGCTATTTTCATAAATAATTCACTGTCCACATTTCAACCCGATATGTTAACTAACGCAGAAGATATAACAACGAAGGTTCACCACACGCGAACGCGCGCACATATTCACAAACAAAGTACATGACATTATAGAGCAAACATTTACAAAGAATTTTTCCATCACTAAATACAAAACTTGCATAAATCAATTAAAAACATGTTACTGTCTCTCATCCATGCTCTGATATTCTTATTCATAGATCATCATCCTGTGTTTGTTTCCTTGCACTGCGGTTTTTAGACTACTTTATTTTGACAGTCTTCTTCCAGCCCTAGGATTTTTCTTTAGTTCCCAGTCGAAGAAATTTTGATTGTGATTCCAAAGTTTCTTTGCGATGTTCCTAGTCTCTAAATCATTGTCTGTGATGACATTATCTAGCATCTTGTGTGGCCATCATTCATTGCATAACCTTCTTACGTGTCCATATCAGATCAATTTTCAGAATTATATTTTGTGAGTAATATTTTACCATTGACTTTTCTCTTATGGTACACCTATTATCTTATATACCCATTATCTGGTATCCTAGAATTTCGTAGTAATAATGCGATTTATTCCATATTACATTTTATATTTAACAACATTCTTTGTTTATTAAACACTTCTAATAACAAATAACAAATCTGAAAGTAGTTGAGATTATACAATTGATGTTTGATAGAGTAGAAGTTTCATTATTCATATTTGGAAGGTGACAATCTCTTATTAAAACTTAAGTTTTAGCAGGCTAAAAAACAAAATGAGAGGTTCTTAATGTTTGTATAATCAAGATATATAAATTGAAAACATGAAAAAAACACAATACATTACGGATGTTGGCAAACATATAAACAATACCTTTCCTGGTAGAATTGTCCCTCTAAAAAATTCATTCAACGAGACATTTATTGCAACATTGAAACTATCAGTTTTAATTGGTTTTTAGTCTCTATTTTTTTTTATTTTAAAATTTAAATTTAATATTTTTTGTATAGTATTAATAGTGAGTCCACTGTTAAACGTGAAAAGAAAGAACGAAAGGAAAATGTAAGAGTACAAGAATAGAGGGGCAACTGACAAGGTACACTCCACAATATCTAACGATATCGCTACACTACCAAAACAAAATGTAATGCAGAAAGCTTTTACCTTTTTAATTTATGAAATGAATTTCCTTCCCTTATTTTTCGGTCGACATACAGATATTATAATGTAATTTTCTTGTCTTCCTCCCGCAAACGCTAAAGCAGTTTTATCTCAAGTTTCCTTCGTCGGATTCTACATTAAAATTTTAACACGCGTCTTGAAAATAATAACATCGCGTCTCCTGGCCTTTTAATTTCCTATCCTCCGTCTTACTTTCTCATTGCGTAACCTTATTGTCGCCACTTAGGCTTTAGCTTTGTTGGCTGTACGTTAACATTAACCACAACACTTTGTTTCGTCTCTTTTAACATTACACAACTCGATTTTATGTAACTTCTTATCACAGAAACCAGAACACCATTCTTGTAGATTGTAGACAACACAGTTCTATATTACAAAAAAAACATTAATAAGATAATACAGACTTAGATAATAAACGTTAATTTTTCGTAAACATGTGACAAAAATGCTCAACAACTTTCAGTCGTTGACCTAAGAACAGCAATTTGTTGTGATACATTTACATGGCCATAAAAACAAATATTCATAAGAAAGGTAGTGTCAAAATTTTAACCCTTCAAAATCTGGCCGAAGGGGAATAACGTTTGTGCCACCTAGTTTTGGCATGTTTGTAGATTACCGAAGAAGAGCTGTAAACAAAGAGCAACAGAAAAGAATGTACACTGCACAGATATAGGAAGGTCTAAAAGTTAACATACCTAAAAGAGAAGAAATTTGGAATACAGAATGACGGAAACAAAACTGCAGATTGCAGAATTTGCGTTCTGCGGACAGGAGAACAAAATTTACTAAGAAACATCTATGGGCATACTATATCTTACTTACTCTTTTAACAGTTTAATGACAGGTCGTATTTGTAAATGTATATAACTATACTCCTGAACATCATTAACACCAACTTAGAATTTTTTTGGCTTCTTAAAAATTTCAACTTTATAATTTTAAAGTATTTTTCTCTTTTAATTGTCTTCAATTATGTAATATTTAATCTTATTCTCCTATAAGTACTAATATAAATATGGAAAACGTATTACAAAGTAAGAATAACAATCAATACAAACTAGTTTCTCTCCCAAAAAAATTTAATCGCAAAAAACGTAAAATGTACACATATTTAAGTAACAAACTTTTCAACATTTACATTTTTCTGTTACTATTTTGATAATAATGTTTTTTTAAGACACCCAGTGACGAGAAGAAGCGCCTCTGGGACATAAAACTGCTTTGAAGTAACACGTTTGATCAGATTTTTAAACTGTTTGTGAGTGACACTGTGCCATTCTCATCCTTAGCCATTACCTTCAAGTGTTGAAGATCAGCCGGCTAAATCTGCGAGCACGACTTTACACATATCTAAAAAATATGCTCAGTGGGATTCACGTATATGGCTAGCAGTGGGATACGTATATTCAGTACGCTTTTGTGTGGACAATTCATTCTGTTAAACTGCATTAAGGTACCAACCCTCCTAGTAAACGAGAACGTGTGTAGTGACGTGCACAAGAATTAACTGTCCTGCGGCAAATGGGGCAGAAGTAAACTACATTAAAAACAGTGGTTTCTGTGCCTGTAAGATTATATTTTTCTATATTTTAGTACCATCAAATCGCAGAGAAGAAACACTTCCAGAAAGATATTTTGGACACTCCTACAAATCAATATCGCAGGTGGTTAACGTTCTCCTGTTCCTCTCGACCCATCTGGTCCTGTCCTGACCTTTTACGCCCATCTAAAGACAGTAAGCATGTTTCCATCTCATCCGTGGACAAAACTTACTTTCACTCTTCGATGGTCCATACACACAAGTCATGAGCTAAGCGAAATCAAGCTATAACGTGCTGTGCAATATGTCTTTTGTACAGCGACTCGAATTCTTAATTCTGACTCACTGGTCGATCAGATATGCTTATTTGTTTACCTTTCCACAGTTGTTTCTTTAGCCAAAAACGCGCAATATTTCTTTGTTTTTAACTATACTGTAATAAAATGATTGTTTCTGTCACTGATACAATGTGGACGATCTTGTCCTGTCGTGTAGAATAAGAATTTATTTCCTCAAACTATTTTAGCATTTGAATTATAGTTAATTCGCTTCCTTCTAATGACGAATTAATATACTACTGATTAGAAGATTAATAGTTATAACAAGTTCAATTTTTGCTTAGTTTATATATTCAGTTGTATTTTCCCACATGAAAATAGTTAAAGTGTCTAAAATAAAAAATAAGCCAGAACTATAAATAAGAAACAAAGTGTATTAGAAAAATCCGGTAATATAAAGACAAACATTACGCCAATATTTGTTTAAGATTCTAAAAATATATGAAGCCTTTTTGTGAAAAAGGAATCAGGTTATATTAAATACTAACCTCTGATAGCATTTCTGAATTTTACGACTAACAACGACTGGCGACTAGATTCAAAGGAAGTTCAAAATACCATTACAGCTACTTTAACAAAATAAATTATTTAAAGTACTTCAAATGAAGTTTTAATTTTGTCCAGGAGATTATAATAAGATTGTTATAATAAAGTGTGTAACGGATGTATTTATCATATTATTTAACCATTCATTATACCTAACTTCTGATGGTATGTGAACATTATGAAAACGTTAGGATCGTTCAGATTTACTTACACAATGTTATCACCATTATAATATAGATTGAGTGCTGTTTTTCACTCCCATAACATCATAGGGAAAGATCTGTGTAATAACATAGCCAAACTAGTAAAACTGTAGTTTAAAATCGTTATATACAGCCTTTCGTGTAAGTGTGAACTACGGAATTTCAGCAAACCTTCAAGATCTGTATAGTCGTCTAGCAGAACATACAAAAACATTAAAGAATGGAAGACTAACACATCTAAATTAGCTGAACACGTATGGGATGAGCAACATAAAAATCATGTGGCATAGTTGTGTACGTCTTTTAACAACGTTAATTACCGCTCTTTTTAATTAATTAAGCCCCACCTTGTTGTGGTGCCAATTTAACATAAAATTTTTTTAATTATCACTGTACTAATACAATATTATCTTTACTAGGTGTTAATTAGTCACTTGTTGTGTGTAAAATATGATGTTAAGACAACGTTAGTTAATAAATTATAGGATTTATATCCAGCAACGGTAATTAATGTTAACATGAATTCTACTGAAGCTCCAAATAATTTTTATTTGTTTACATATGCTTGATGATTATGCATACTATGTCATTCTGTCGAATAATGATATTTGTTCCCTATCTCAGGTACGTATAATAAATAAACGCATACACAAATTTCAATATACTTGAGGCATTTATTATTTTCATACTAGTTCTTATTTAACATATTATGCTCATTTGAAACATTAAATATCCTCTACTTCAATACCAATTCATCTTACGAGCTCTATCTCAAGGTTTTAATTTGAGTTTCAACGTTAATAATCATTAACTTTACTAATTACACAAAATTTATTTAAAATTGGATTCCTGTTTTCCGATATAAGAATTATCTTTACTAAGACACACATGAGTGTTTTAGTTTGCCAAAGCTTTAGGTGAGTTATTTTAATAGGACAGACAGATGTTTGTCAAGTCTTAATTAATACATAAAAATTTACTTTTGGTAAGTTATTCCTTTCTACGGCGTCTGATCTGCGTGTAGTTCATCGCTCACTCCTTCGATTGATGATGACATTGAAGGTACGTATTTCATCTCGTGATTTATCCTTGTACACACTTCACTTAGAATATCACACCCCGGCATCTTCCGATATTCCAATAGAATACTGACAGGTAACTAGTTATAGTGTTCGATTTTTTGAAAATCAATTTATTGTTTTCACAAGACTGTTATAGACATATATTGCGATCTTATTCATTTTATAAGTTATGTACTACTATATTTTAGTTCGCACTTGTTAACCTCGATCGTATTCCATACTTTGTTGTCAACTTTGTTTTATGAAATAACGTATAAGTGACACTGCTTCACAATCATGTATACATCTCGGATCTTAGTATGTTTTCAGTTAATTTGCGGACTTTCACTATCAACGAATTCACAACTTCCGTCACGACTCCTAACTGTTAAGTTACGCTTTTAAGAAAATTATATCAGAAGAAATTATTAAGAACTGCTGATCGTCACTCCCAAATTTTACTATTAGACTTCTGACTCTCTCGAAAATTTATCTTAGACCCCCTGTTTGCGTTCTCGGCTTATTTTATGTACTCAATCAATCGAATTCCCACTCTAGATTTTCTTCGCCCATCGGTTCCTTCCCATTGGTTATCGTTTGTATCTTCCACGGGAATACGCTCCTATTTTTCCTCACTTGATAATCTGCCAAATTCCCATTCGTTTTTCGTTCTAGCTTTCTTAGAAACTTGCTATTAAAAACACGCCTCCGTTGAGCTCTGGCTTCTGATAGGATATCTCATTTCCTACCCCATCGCCTCCCTTTTTGGATACACCCTTCGTCCCTGGCGGTCGTCAATTTTTACGCATGTCAATCATCCTGACATTTATTCTTCTGTTCCTTTCAGATAAATTTCTCTAATTGACACTGCTGCATCTGCTTAACAAGTACACTTAACGTCGCTATAAATTTTCCAGTCTTCCCTTGTCAAGCCTCTGCTGACTTCTGCTACACACAAGTGTGACCAATTTCTGCATTGTCTTATTCTGTCCATCTGCGTTCTTGTTAGTTCACACGCGCTTGGTGTGGTCGTTTCTAAGTAACGTCGCCTCTGCTACTGTTTCTATGTATCTTAGCTAGAAACCTCTCACTTTACTTCGCTCCCCGTCGTCTTTGTTAATTGGTTCAACACATTGTACCCGTATCTCACCAGATATGTCTTTTGTTTGAAATACATCTGGTCGATCTTTTCCTTTTATTGAGAACAGTGTCTTGCGTCGTTGATGAGTTCATACCTGTGGTGTGTCCTGTTCTTGTCACCCGCGACGATAGCTTTCTCAGTAATACTCTCGTGACTCGGATGTCTTTGTTTTCTTAGTTTTACGGCTCGACACACCTTAATTTCTTTAAGTGACCATCTGCTATCTCGGATTTATGGGCTGTCCAGAACCATGCTCTGCCGTTGCTAAAGCATTTTACTCTCCTTTTGTCCTAACTGCATCTGGTAATGTCCTATCGTTCGTCATTGTCAAATCAACAGCTGCCTATTGTGTCATCTTTCTTTTATACAAAAAATATTTTTTCAGTTTTGGCGTTACAACTGTCCCCAATTTGGGTCCGTTGAGATGGCTTTTAGACTCCAAAGGATCCCAAATTTAAGCCCTTTATATGATGCTTCAAATGATACCTTAAGTGTTCATTATCTTTTGAATGTGGTGTAGTATTTGTGTCTAATCCCAGTATGACCTAAATTCCGGTTACATAGCAATTTCGATGGTTTCTATACCGTTATTTATTTTATTGCTCTCATTTTGTAATCATGAATCCAATTTTTACAATTTAATTACTAATTTACACATTTATAGTAGCATTCATAGATAAAATCTTACATCTACTTCTGCCTGTGCTTACCTATTATTTTATAGCCTCTTGTTACAATCGTCAATTTCAATTGGTATTCAATAATATATGCTTATGCAAAGTTTAATTAACATTACAATTAGTAATAATAATAATGATAATCGTACTAATATTAGTAGTCCTGAAAATTAGATTTTCTAATCATATTTACACACTTAGTATATTATGTCAAATACTACCTAACAATTTAGTATTAAAACACAAATATATTATATTTTTGAATAGATAGCTATTCAAAAATTAAGAAATGCTAATTAAACAAAATTTTCTACCTAATCATGAACATACAATTTAATGCTTACATCTTAATAATAGGCTAATGTTTTTACTTCACTAATTTATACATTCTTCAAATTTAAGATTTCTACTAATGTTCTTTTCTTTTTGTTTCTCAGTTTGTGTGTTAACTCTCAACTAACACTTCACTACAACCTTAAACTAAATATTTTGTGAGAATATAAATTTAATGTTTCATACTAGTAAACTTCATAAGTGTTATACTACAAACACAATTTTGGACATTTTAGTATAATCTATACATTTACCTTAACAAATATCTGCCAACTGTTTGACTAAAATTTGTTAACAGGATTTTACTACAAAATTTACAAATTTTATTACATAACATTTCATTACTAAGACAATTGTTACCTCAAACTTCCATTTAACATCATATGGTTAGTTATCTTTATCATAATACATGACACATACTTTAGTTTGCTATAAAACTTTACTAATCGTTATTTCAGTGTTGTAAATTTTTACATCTAATTTTATATAACTCATTTATCATATATAAGTTATTTTAGGCGTCAACTAAGTTTTCTTAATGATATTTCTTTAGTTGTCTTATATTGAAAACCTCACGTATCACAGCGCTATTCATGCCGTCTTGTAGTTGATACGTGGCGCTTCCAACCTTTCGCGTTATAATATATGGGCCTTCATACAACGCGCAAAATTTTGCAATTATATTTTGTGTGGCGTTAGATAGTTTATGTGCCCGTATCAGAACCCTTTCTCCTACTTCAAATTCAGTAATTTTGTTGAATTTATTTATTCGAGCTGCTTGTCTCTCTCCCTTCTCCTTTATCCGTAACTGTAGTTTGCTTAGATCTACCCTGTCGGTTTTTATCACTAT
Organism: Magicicada septendecula; assembly: GCA_034769895.1. Classification (NCBI taxonomy): domain Eukaryota; kingdom Metazoa; phylum Arthropoda; class Insecta; order Hemiptera; family Cicadidae; genus Magicicada; species Magicicada septendecula. The sequence goes on along the minus strand of CM068367.1, from coordinate 475,800,761 downwards.
GGGGTCAATGTATCTCTCCCAATCTCTAGTTGGTTTTGTATTGAATTGTGCTTCATGTGGCGTTATCTTGTTGGTGTCTTGATAGGTTTCATTTAGACATGCTTTTATGATTTTGATATACGTGGCCCATTTAGTGTGCCTTTCTGTCACAAATATCCTGAATAAGTTTCCTAATTGTCGGTTCCAGCGTTCGGCTATGTTGGTACAGGGATTTCTTATAGCAGTGTATTTAGGTTTTATGTTTAATTGTCCCAGCCCTTGCGTCCATATGCGCGATGTAAACTGTGTACCGTTATCTGTCGAAATACTATCTGGTTTCCCGTGGGTCGCTATGTATTGTTGTAGTCGTTTGAGCGTCACATTCGTAGTTGCTCTTGGCAGTGTATATAATTCTACGTACAGTATTTAGTAATATTATCGACAACAACTAATAAATACTTCACTCCACCACTGGATACAGGGAGTGGTCTATAATAGTCCATGCTAATTAATTCCCCTTTGCGTGATGGCAGTATCGGTCGTGTCTCTCCGATGATAATTCGATTCCCGCTATCCTTGCACCTTTGACAAAGATCACAGCATTTTATGACTTGGCTGATAGTTCTGCACATGGTGTCCATAGTAAAGTGTTCCCTTATTAGCTGTTGTGTCCTTTTCGTCCCTGGGTGTCCGTATATCTGGTGAATTTCTTGGATCAATTCAACTCTAAATTCTTTTGGAATATATAGTTTCCACTGGTTTTCCAACTGCAATATAATTTATTATTCATTAATTTAAAATGCTGACTCATTTGGTTCTCATTTCCCTCCTTAATCTTGGTTATAATTTGTTTTATCTTATCGTTTGCGAGTTGCATTTGATTTATATTTCGTAATTTAAGTGACCATCTGCTATCTCGGATTTATGGCCTGTCCAGAACCATGCTCTGCCGTTGCTAAAGGATTTTACGCTCCTTTTGTCCTAACTGCATCTGGTAATGTCCTATCATTCGTCATTGTCAAATCAACAGCTGCCTCTTGTGTCATCTTTCTTTTATACAAAAAAAAGTTTTTCAGTTTTGGCGTTACAGCCTAGTGAAAACGTTGTGTAAGTAAATTTGAATTAAAATATAAGAAACGAATCAGAAACCTTTTTGATAATATTATTTAATATTTTACTTGATATGTTAAGATAATGATAGATAATGATAGATAATGTTATGCGCAATATGTATTCACTGCAGCCGTAGACGTCTATATGTACAGAATGGGTATCACCTACGGAAACAGTTGATTATAAACGACGTACCATTTGGGACTTTGATGCATGTGGGCCAATGCACGTGGAATGCTACATACTCTTGACACCTGGCATTGCCGTACCTACGTCACTGGTTTGCACTAATAGTCTGTAAGAAACATAAGTGCGCATTACACATACTCATACATATGCGTATATTTTCTACACATAGAAAAAAACTATTATTACGGTTTACAGGCATAAACTCGTAATTACAGCAATGACAAAGTATAACAAAGATAAATTTAAGCTCAGATTTTTTGGTGAGTCCGCGGTCCACTACCGCTTAATGACCTGGCGTTAGTGATCATTATTATTAAATTGGGTAATATATCCAGCCCACCTCCACTTCAGTTATACAACACTGTTTTATAAAGTCATTTAGACCTCTGGCAATGGGTTAATTATAACGTTTATATCTTCACCGGAATCGACGCATTTAGATCTATGCGCGCGCGCGAGCACACACACACGAATTTAAAAGAAATATTTTTCAAGGACTCGCTGTGTTTTCCGCGTAGCGTTTTCGGCGACTTCAGGAACATGATTCGACTGCTTTGACAATGGTACCATTGCATTTTATTTTGGCAATAACGGAACCTCTGTTCCACCTGCTTTTGTCTTTTCTTGGTTCCCCTATCTATTTTCCTTGCTGTATTTTGAGTGCGCGCGTGTTGAACTGGTGAGTGGAAAAAAGAAAGAACTACATTTTTTTTTGTATTAAAGTGAGGTAGCCATTTTTGTTCGTCAATGATAGGTTGCACCGTGGGCCGGAAAAGTGAATGTTACTAATATTTCCAGTTAGTCAGAACTTCCTGGTTGCGAAGTGTTGAGTGGAAGAAGGAAATATATTCCATAGTAGTCCCTTTTCCGTTAAGGTGTGCCAGTGGCTGGATCAACTGCCATTCTTGCTATTGTAAACACTGCTTTGTTACACTATTCTGTGGACATATTCAGTTTGGTTAATGAGAGAAATTTAACATATTTGTGTTTGTGTACACATTTTTAGTGTGGTCACCCTTTACTATTATTCATTAGTCTTGTGCGATAACAATATACAATGAATAAAACTTTCTTATCGGTTTAGACCAAGGGTCACCAAATGGCGGACCGCGGTCCGCATCCGGACCGACGGGTCATTTTTTCCGGACTGCGGTAAAATGTTTATTTATTTGTTTTTTGTCATTAAAAATCTCACAAGAATTAATAATTTCAATGTTACACTTTTCAGAAAGTCGTTCATTAAGTAACACGCTAGTAAAACTTGACAATTAATAAAGAGACTGTCTATAGGTGAAGGTAGACATAGGCGGCCAGCCTCAATCACCCTCGAACCTCTTCCTTCCCCACCACCTCCCCCACACAACACCACTACTAACACACTAATAATAGCTCGAGTGACTCAGTAGGCCTGCGCCTCTTGACGCGTCAACGACCGTTTTTGTGTTGTAGGCGTAGTTCAGTTCATTGCGATTGTGTTCAAATTTGTATTGAAATCTTTGAATTATACTTAATAGTTTTTTAGTATAGTGGCGTGTGTTTACATTATTTGTTTTACGTAAAGAGTGATATTGCAATGGATAAGAAGAGAAGAAAAGTGGAGGCAGAAAATAGAAAGTTTTCCCCCGAGTGAACTGAACACTACTGCTTTACGTTACCCGATCGAGCTGGAGCTGTGCCTGCTTGTTTCATATACCAACAAACTGTAACAATAGTAAAAAGTTCGAACATAAAGAGACATTATGAAACAAAACACAAATCATTTGGAGAAAAATACATCATCGGAAGTAATACTCGAAAGTCGAAAATATCAAGCCTAAGCACTAACTATTCAGCGTCAACAAAAATAATTAGTCGGTCTATTACTGAGCAAGAAAAGTATACAGAAGCCACCCTACGTGTCTCTTGGACTCTTGCAAAACATCTGAAACCGTTTAGTGATGCTGACATTGTAAAAGAATGTATGACTGAGACTGGAAAGGTGTTGTTTGAGGACAATACTAATGTCGTGGACACAATTCAACGTATTCCGATATCCACGTCTTCAAACACAAGAAATACAGAGTTACTGGCTAAGGAAAATTATACTACGTTAATGGAACTCTTGAAATTTACAGATTTTTATTCGTTAGCTTTGGATGAGTCATGTGACATCACTAATACCGCGCAACTTACGATTTTTGTTCGGTATCTGGACCAAACCAAAGAAACATTTGAGGAAGAACTACTCACAGTTTTGCCAATGAAAGGAAACACGCGGGGGGGGGAAGACTTCTACTAGGCCATTATGAAATATTTTACAGAAATTAACTGGATCAAAAAAAAATTGTATCGATTACAACTGATGGTTGTTCAGCAATGATCGAGTGTAGAAAGGGTCTGGTGGAAAGGATGATAAGTGATGAAAGGTGCAATGGAAAAAAGATATTTTACCACTGTATCATTCACCAAAGTGTATTGTGCTGCAAACTATGCCCTAACCTTGAGGAAAAGATGAAAATTGTTATTAAAATCATCAATTTCATCCGATCGAAGTCCTCTCTTCAGAACAGGGAGTTCAAATCATAGCTTGAAGACACAGATGTTCAGTTTGATGACTTGCTTTTGCATAACAATGTAAGATCGTTAAGTAAAGGTTTCGTCTTCCAACGATTTTTTTCGTTGCTACAAGATACAAAAGTTTTTTTATCAAGGTGAACAAGAAGCAGCTAATGGATACTTAGGCTTTCTCCTTGCTAAAGAAGAAAATGTCCCAACAATTGCGTTCCTGACAGATATATTCAGGGACTTTAGCTATTTAAATCTAAAACTTCAGGGAAAGGGAAAGCTTGTTTGTGATCTTCTAACTGAAATAAGAAGTTTTTCTAATAAGCTTGAACTGATAGTAAATGACATTAACAATGAACGCTTGTACTTTCCTTATCTGAAGTCAGTCTGTGAGAGCTCCGGTATTGAGGTTGACGACAGTAAATTCTCAAACTTCGTTACTGATCTGAAGTCTGAGTTTAATGCTAGGTTCTCAGACTTTGCCAACATTGGAAATGCTGTAACAGTCTTGAACAATTGTTTTTCCCTTCAAGCAGATAGCGCGTGGTCCCAAGAGGCGTCAGAATATTTCAACAGTGATAAAGCCACTCTGCAAATGTAGCTGATAGATTTAAAAGAAGATGCTGTGTTGAAGGAAACGTTTAGTGAAATACCAAACTAACTGGAATGTGAGGAGTTTTAGGTGAAATACGTGCAGGAAGAGAAGTACCCCCAACTCAAAAAATTATACGTGAAAATGTGCACCATGTTTGAGTCAACGTACATATGTGAAGCAGCTTTTTCGAAAATGAACTTTGTAAAGAACGAGTACAGTTCCCGACTGACTGATGGCCATCTCCAGGGCCTGCTGATGATCAGCTGTACCAACACTGTACCTAACTTCAGGCAGGTTGTGCTAAATAAAACATGTCACTTTTCCCACTAAACTGTTTTTCTTAAAGTGTACAAATCTATTATATTAAATGTCATTAAATATTAACTTAAATTTTGGTTCTTTTGAGGTATTTTATTTTTAGTAGGTTTTAAGTTTTAAAAGCAGAATTGATTTGTTACTGAAACAAAGTATTTTTTCGTTTTGATATTGAAGTTGAAGTCTAGACGTGTAGGCCTAGTTTTAAAACTAGATGAAAACTTAAAGAAAAATAATCTTTGTGGGCATTTAATGAAACATATGATGTATTTTGTTTGGAATGAACATTTAAATACGGTTGTCACAGTAAATTTATAAATTGTAATTTTATGTTGCTTAACTAACTACATACTTTATGTAACTTAGTAATAAATAATAAATATGTTATTAAAACTGGTATTAAAATTGGTTTTTGTACACTTTATTTCAAGGATAATTCATCCCTTATAACTTAAAAATTAATAATTACGTGTTAATACTTAAATGTCAAAAGCTGGACATATTTTATAAAAAAAAACTGCAGTTTCAAGTAATTTAAGGTTGAGGTTTGAAGCTAATTTGTGAAAAAATAAAGACTACTTTCTGCCTCGTATTCATTTAAAAAATGTACTATTCAAATGAAATTGAATAAAAACAGTACCGTACTCAGTTTTAGTTGAGGAAAAACAAAGAGTTGGCATAATTGAACAAGCTCAATGGTCTCGTTTTTACGATTCACAATAATCCAAGTAGCTTTTTTTAACATATTTCATGAAACTAAGGTGCAACATAATAGATATGTCTATTAAATATGTAGGTACGTTACCGAAATAAATAAAAATATATCAAATTCCAAGTGTGAACTAAAAGTGTCATTAGGCCTTCTTTTTACATTAGGCCTCTTTTTATTTTTTATCGTACTACTTAATTAAGCTTTGCAATAAAACATATAAGTTATAGCTGCTTTAAATAACTTACAGATTTTAAAAGAACGATTTAAAGATAAAGTAAATCAAATGTAATCTTTTAGTTCACACTTGTTAACTTGTATAATTGGTTGTGAAATAGGCCTCTGGTGGTACTACCAGTTTATAACTAAATATAAATTAAAATTTCAACCAGAATGCATAAAAACGCACCAATTGACGTCAAAATTTAGAAACTTTTCCGGGGGAGGACCCCCTCCCACCTGGGGGGTATGGAATACCCCCCAGACACCCCGGTAGTGTCCGGACAGTGGGCTTACTCAGAGGCTCACAGAGTGGACCACCATGCGATTTAATTGGTACCACTGGTTTAGATTATATCGTTACAGCCGACTGAGGTCAATAATCGAATGTTAACCCTCAAATGTAACGTTTTTATACTGTTTTGAAGTACGCCATTGTAACTACAGAAAGCATTCTAACCTAGCTAAAATAATATTTTTTCCTGTATAAATTTTTCTGAGAAGTGTTATAAACTTATTTTACCTTTTAAATATGCATTGATTTGCTCTGCATACCGGCTGTGAGTTCTTTCTGGTGTTCGGCGTTCAGGGTCGTTCTCGGGTTAGAACAATTACATAAATTTCAGTTAATTAATTTTTACAGTATTGATTTTTTTCTACTGCGATTTTGTGTATTTGGCATACATGTACAAATCCAGTAGCCTTGAAATGTCTTTAATTCGTGTACGGAAATCTTCCACTTCGCCGTATTAGCAAAATTTACGATATCAGCAACTAGCAAACTGTTTAACTTGTGTTCGTACGCCTAGAAGATCGAACGTCTAAAACTAGTATTCCACACGCTTCTGAGTTTACTGACAGACTGACTGTTTAACAAGAAATTAGAATTTCAATGAAAATTTTCCCTAATTCTTGTACGCTGATTGGTTAATTCGTAATATTTATCTGCTACTGAGGCCAAGATAAAACCATTCTTGCGTAAGATTATTCGAAAGCAATGCACGGCCCGTCCAACAAAAACAACAGTATAATTTTACGACTTCTTTAATAAGCCACAAAATTTTCTTTGTTAGAAGACTCATATGTTCATTTCTTTTAATTACTAACAATTACTGACATTTGATAGGTCTTTTCATTAGGCGTATTCTGGTACAAGTCTCATCTCTCAACTCCACTCAAAACAAAAGTTATTTAATCTGATATTTTTTTATTATTATGTCGTGAAATAATTACATATTCTTGTACACACGCGCTCAACACGCTCCTACGCATCTTCTTACACTATTTTATAACTCTAAAAGATTTTCTTTTTGTCTAAAAATACTTAAAACTAACAATTTGAACATGTCTCTTATCGACTAACATCCATTGTCCAGACCTGCAGTCTTTACTTATACAATTTTCATTTAAACATGCTGTCATATACTTTGAGTTCAAGTAATATTTCATATGCATATTCCACTCATTGCAATATATATGTGTACATTTTATGAAATTATAATTACTTCTGCAAGTAGAATGTTGTTATTTTTATCGTGTTATTTCAACCTGACGTACATATTTTTTTATACTTTTACCTTCTTTTTTTATTTTGTAGTTTTATTTAGAAACCTACATCAGGTTGAAATAAGGCGATAAAAATAAAAACACGTTACTTGCAGAAGTAAATATAATTTATTAAAAAATATATATTTTACAAGAATCCTGCAGTAAACTTAACGAGTTAGGCTACTTACAAAGAATAAATGTATATAATTTATAATTTAAATGTTTACATTTCAACATATAATTTTTGTTAAATGTTTATATTTTTAGATTTTTGTTTGATAATCTAAAATCAAATTTGGAATTCAAGTGAATTTTAGTTTATTTAGCAGGCGATGTGGTGAATTAACAAATGTTTCTTCAGGTTGATAATAAAATAAATTTCTAGATACAATTGCTGCCGATAGGATTTATTTAAACCTACGCACTAACGTGTATCGAAATATTAAAGCCTTTGACGATTCTCGGTTAATGACTCGGAGTCACGACGGGTTTAACGTAGCATAAAACTGATATAGGGGAACCTACTGGACAAAGTAAATTGGAAAGCGCGACTCGTTTTACCTTTTATGACTGATACCTTGGGTTTGGACATAAACTGACCAACAAATAAGAGTTTATCTAGTACAGTAAATCCAACAAAATCCACGTATCTGAAGACACATGTTACTTTTATTTGCGCCCACTTTCTCTTGTCCTGGTGAAAGTCTGATATGTAGCAACGTATTAATTCGTACTTCAGTTTTGCAAACACTAAACACGTTGTTATACTGAAATCACTATAACAAGTTGTATAACACTATTATATAAGTAGGTATATAACATTGTATATGCCGTGTCCACATCCCTATGTGCACTCATGTGCGATTTTTACGGCCAATATTCGATTTAATCAAATCATTGTTAACTACATTATTTCGGACCCAGGCAAGCGTTAGTGAGATAACAATGTCAACCATTAACAACAATCTGTGGTCGTCTTCAGATGGTCCTAGTTTTTGTGGTCGCGAATATAATTCCTCGCACTCAGCCTGACGAATCGTAGAACGATAAGTGGACTATAATTTATATTTTTACCTAACACGGGAACCGACCGTCATTAAATTATTATATTGTCAATTGTTTCGACGTTATTTTTGTTTATGATCCATAGTTTGTTGTAACTGATTAATTTTCGTAGCTCACTGAAGACGACTACATATAATAGTTAATGGCCAAAATGTTGTGTTACTAATATTATAATCGACGAGCATTAAAAAATATACCGTAATTAAACAAACGCCCACGGATCTCGTGTGTGCGCGTGTAATGACTTTTGATTGTTTCCCGCGATGTTTTCACCCCTAAGATGCCAGCTGTACTTCTTTTTGCCTTTAGAAGGGCTGAAGACAAAATGTCCTTTCATTAAACACTACAAGAAAAACCACGCAAAATATGGAACCCGAAACCACTAGGAGATAGATACTTCACCCGTAAAACCACACACAAAACACTCACGCGCGCACACACACATTTAAATGTATATGTTTGTATGTCTGTGTTTATATATTTACTTATGTGTGAAAAAATGAAACACGACCAGCATACATATTTGAGATATGCGAGAGAGGTAGCATAAAGGGACAGAGTTAGCTAGGCGAGTACATAAGAAACTTCAGTAAATATTGGAGTGTATACAGAAGAGAAGAGAAGAGACCTTAGTGAGGTAATGTGTATATAATAAACGAATCGGAGAAGAGAAGAAAATGTGGAAGGTCAAGATTAGAATAATGATAAAGAGATGCAGACAGAAGGAGAGTAGCAAAGATTCTCCTACGGTGAATAATTAAAAAGACGAAAATGTAGTGGCGAAGAATAGAGAAGATTCCCATGCTTTTGAGTTTAGTAGATAATTTTTAATGGCTGAAATAGTAATAGTATTTTCTTTAATTTTTATCACATTGATTTTGCGTTTTCTTTACGAAAATGAATCAGAAATATTTATATCTGTTTAAAAATCTAGCAATTAAGGTAGAAAATGTTTTGGAATATTGATTTATAATTGTTACTTGTAATCTGAGCAAAAATTTATAAAGACGGTCACCATTATAGTAAAAGAGATGATTTTTTTTAAGTAAACAATAATAATAAAATAGTTTAAGTGTATGTTTATGTATGTATGTATGTATGTATGTACATGCTACATGCTAAGAAGCTCTCTGCACTTCGGTTTCCTAACCTTTCTGTTTTATTAAACTTTTTCCTTGATTTCTAGAACGAAAACGTTCGGGATCTATTTATTCGCCGTTTACCTTTGACGAGATTATCTAACATCTTGTATAGCTATAAGTAGTCAATTGTTCATTTCCTTTACGTGTCCATATAGAATATATAGGCAAGATTTACTTTTATCAGTGATGCTTTAATTAAAGCAGTTCTTTCCCTTATTCTCCAAGTTGTTATATTTTCTACCCTATTACGTTATGTGTATTGTTTATTGTCAAATACTTTTTGAAAACGACCATATTTACCGCCATCAAATAAGCTGACGTTATTTACCGCTGTATGTTGTAGCAGCTTTAATTGACAATAACACATAGTTTGTAATAGAACATACTAAAAACATCTTAAGCGTAAAAAGATAATTTAAGTTTTCATTTAGTAAGGTAAGTGTAAAAAGGCCAAGTTTAAGTTTTATATTTGGGAAAAATCTCTCTTCTTCTTCTTCTTCTTCTTCTTCTTCTTCTTCTTCTTCTTCTTCTTCTTCTTCTTCTTCTTCTTCTTCTTCTTCTTCTTCTTCTTCTTCCTCTTCTTCTTCTGTTGCTGCTGCTGCTAGCGTTACAACAAAGTATTGGTTTTAGACTCTAACGATTTTTCTCCATTCATCCTCTCATTACATAGTCTTCTCCATCTTCTAATCCATAAATTCTTCAGATCCTCCTCAATATCCTCGATCCATCTCTTTCTTGGCCTTCCTTTTGATCTCATACCTATTCGTCTTTATTCTACAATTTGTCTGTGAATTCTATGTTGTTCCATCCTTATTGTGTGTCCCAGCCAGGTTATCCTTCTACTCTTTATAAGCCTTACTATATCAGCTGCGTGTATCCAATTATTTATTTCATGATTCCGTCGTATTCTCCACGAGCCGTCGTTATTTTGCAGTGGTCCAAAAATTTTACTCAGTATTTTGTGTTCGATCTTAGGTATTCGTCGTCTTTTTGCGTTAACTCCCAGGATTCACATGCGTAGATCCAGCTGATCAAATTATGTTTTTGTGTATTTTTAATTTTTATAATTTGTTCTTTAATTTTGAGTAGGTATAGTAACATGGGTTACTACTGAGGATTCTCGCCTGGATATCATTGCATTCGGTGTTAATGTAGTTTGTTTGGAAGCTTAGGTAAGAAAATTCACTCGAGTGTTCAAATCCACGATTTTCATACTGTAAAGTTTAATTATTACATGATGCTCTTGTTATTTCTATGTATTTGGTTTTATTAAATTTATTTTCAGTCCTCTCTTCGTTGCCTTCCTATCCATATTTATGACAGCTTCTTTCAAAAACTTTTTGTTTCTACTTATACCCTATAATGGCTACATCATCAGAATTTGTGTAATGCTTTATTCCTATATGTCCTCTAAAGTCCTGGCTTGGCAGGCTGGTGTGCATCAGCATTAAGATGTACACCTAGTGAGGGTGAGGAGGAGTACCTAGTGGGTCAACGGCTGCACACAAGGGCTGAATTAAATAGCCTATTGCGACTGGGCAGGGAACGCCGTAAACCGAGGTGAAGACAACTCCCTGGGGGAAGGACAGACCAAAATCAAAGTTTCAGGTTGAAGTTGGGTGTTGAGCGCAGGGTTTACAAGACAAGACGGTCTTTCTTCCTTTACGAAGAATTCAAAGAATGTACCCGGACTGTCCCATGGGAAAATCGTTCATTTACTAATAAAACTGAGCAAGCTACGAGGCTTGGAAAGAATATCCTTACTCTCTTATAGTCCGAACTCATGACTAAGAACCTTAAGTGTACCAAAAACAATTAAAATTATGTCTATAGATAAACATATAAACTATAAATATCTTGATTAAGTTACGCCTCTCATTCTAATTTAAAAACACATTCTAAAGATTATTTTAGAAACTGTTAATTTTAATTTTTCATGTGTCAATTTTATTTTAAAATTAAAAAATTTTAAGTTTACTTTTGTTTTCCAGAAAACCAATAGTGGGTGCACTGACATTAATGAAAGGAAAGAATGGGAGGGAAAAATGAATGAAAGACAAATGTAAGAAGCAAGACCGAAAGAAACTCTACTCATAAAATAACACTCCACACAATAAAGGGTATCGCTACACTGCCAAAACAAAATGTAATCCAGCGTTTTTTTAATTTTTAAAACGAATTTTCTCCCTTAACTTTCATCGACATTTAGGTATTATAATGTAATGTTCTTGTCTTCCTCTCTCAAAAGCTAAATCCGTTTTATCTTAAATTTCCTGCTCTCTTTCTACGCATGAAAATTTTAAGATGTGTATTGAAAACAATAACCTCTTGCCTCTAAGCCTTTTAATTTTTTAACCCTTTGTCTTCACGTAGGAAAATAGGTATGTATTTCACAGTGCGTAAACTCTTCGCCACCACGTAAGACGGCACATAATCTATTGACTTACATTCGGCTAAAAACGCAAACTGTTACGACCGGATACTGCTGTTGCGTAGGTGTAACACATTAACATTCAAAATAGAGAGCGTATCGGAAGTTTTCCTCCAAAATGTGGGCGCACTGAATAATGATTAGACCTAGAGGACAGTCAGGAAAGCAAATGAAATAGTCTTATTTAAACTACACACGCGCGCGCGCGCGCGCGCCACGCATAATTTATTAACACAAGGAAATATGGAAAAATTTACTATTTGTGCAGGCATTAGCACAAAGAATATAACACTGGAAGGTAGGAGTGCTTAAATTAGTAAAAGAATACTATAAATGGTGTCTAAATGTAAATTGCAATACAACCTTATAGTAAATGCTCGATAACCTATATGACTTATATATCAATGGGAACTTGACTAAAAGATGGTAAGCATTCGTTATTTAGATGATGGGTCGTCAAATATGAATATATGAAAAATGTCATGTGATAGTCAAAGAGTAACAACAACGTTAAATTTGGTTTCAAGAAGTAGAATCGGAATCAGCAGAAGTAAAGCTGTGTTCACTAGAAAATTTTTGAGAATATAAGTCTGTACGGAGCATGAACGTGGATGATGAACGTACAGCATCATACGAGATAGCCATCGAGAGAAATGTATTATTGGAAAACAACGGAAAGAAGTCTAGAATGGAAAGAGTATGAAATAATATAATTACACAAGGAACAATACAATGAATAACAGAAGGCGTATCAAAAGGAACAGAAAGGAAGTAGAAGACACGATTCTTAAAAAAGTGGCAGAATGAGCGGCAGATGGAAGAAGGCATAAACGGAAACCCAGGAATAATTAATTTAAATGAATGTTTCCAGAATGTCATAAACAACTACGGTCTTTGACCTAAAATTGCTGAACACATAAGAAGCGAAACGTTATCAAGGAAGAATGGATTAATATTCTTGTACCTTGGAAATTCGTTCTTTTAATACTTAATACTTGATTCAATTGTTTACTGTGTTAGAATTCACTTAAATTCACTTAAAAACTGTATGTTTAATTAAACTAGAACGTAAAAAAATGTATCAACAAGGACAACGGTATTTAAAAGTACACATACACAAACCACATAATAATAAAGATGGTCAATAATGGCAAGAAAGGGATTCCCCAACACCTGATTACAGCCAGTCTTTATATGGAAAACAAAAGCTTACTTGAGACAGGAAGACGGAACACAATCCTAGTGTGGGCCTGATCAGTTGTGGATACAAGGGTGCTCATTGTCACTTTCTCTTTCTAATTTATATATAGACGATGTCGTACACAATTGGCAGATTAAGTTTCCAGAACATTTTATGATTGGTAACTCTGCACTTAACACTTTGTTATTTGCTGATGATCAGGCTATCCTGTCAAACTCGGAAAGGCGGATCCTTGCAGATGGCAGTACACTCATTCAGTTTAATCTGTCAGGATTTTAGTTTACAGGTCTCCACATTGAAGACCAAGACGATGGCTTTTCAAGGAGCTGATCTCATGTGAACAAAAATTGTTACAGATGGTACGGTTTTGGAGCAGGTCAGTGATTTTAAATATCAAAGTTGTAATGTGTCTTATATTAAAAACAATGGTGTGGTGGAGAGCTGCACAATTTCAACCATGTGTGTGGGACAACCAAGAAAACTTTAAATCAACGGCTAAAGAAAGACGCCTGAACTTCTACACTGTGATGGCCTCCCCACACTTCTCTAAGGGTCTGAGAAGTGGCCTTTAACAAAATCCCAGGCCAGCCCTGTCTAAGTGCCCGAAATAAGATTTTACAGGCACGTGGCAGGATATACTCTTCAAGATAGCAAGTGAATGTCGACGTACGGCAAGAATTGAATGTGAAAAGTAGGCTTTATAAGATTGCCCAATAACGCCTAAAATGATCGGAACATCTTAACCGAATGGATGACTGCTGCATCCCAAAACAACTATTGAATTATAAGCAGAAAGGACGAAGATGTGTGGTGGGTCCGAAGAAGCATTAAAGTGACCAGGTCTAGTCTATCTGCTTGGGACCAAAACAAACCATTTTTCTGTTTATTCCTTGCTGAAGATGAAGACGACAAACTGTATAAGGAAGAGATTTGCAATTTTGGCGTAATCCAATGGTGTAATATTTAATTTCTGTTTGCAGCAATTAAAAATGTTTAATTTTGGGTTCTATTATCGAAATACAATGACTTATTTTGTTTAACTAAAGTAATAACAATGGTAGGTTACTGGCTGAACAAAAGCAGCATTCTCCTAATCCTTGTTTCAACACATTCGTAAAAAGTAACTATAAATACATAATGATCCTGAATTCGTCCTGCAAGGTTTGAACATTTTGATACTAAACCATATTATCCCTTTTCTAGTTTACTTGTTCACTACACTTTAATAAAACAAATATTGTACACGCCAAGTACTCTAAGACAAGACAAGAAAGACAAGACGTTCATAAAATGAGTAAGTGAATGGTCTTTGAACTGGTTAAAAATAATGTTGTAACTTATTCTTTAAAACAGTTTACAAAGTCTTTTATAAAAAAGAAACTGCGAAACATTGTGTGAAATTTGTTTCACTGAAACCGTCTTAAACCAATTTGTTAATTCCAAACGCCACTACCATCCATCCCAACACAAAATGGCTGCACTTATTACTTGGAGTCTCATTAAATAACTACACAGAAAGGAAAGACAAAAACAGATGTATTATCAAACAGGTAGCAAAAGATAAGGGATACAAAAATAAAAACCATTAATAAATTAAAAAATAACATGCAACAAAAATTTGTTAAGCAAGTGCCTAACAAATCTTCATATAAAAATACAATTATTAGTGATTATATATAAAATTGACAACCTTTACTTACTACAAAAATATATCAAAAACTAAAAAAATTGTTTAAAGATACAAACATATCTTAAACAAAAAACTAAATCAGATATTTACAGTAAAGATTTTAGTAAATTTTATCCACAGCAGACAAGAAAACTTTCATGATAGATATCTTCAACTCCGCATAGCGTTTTTAAAGCTGAAACCTATAAATCTGATTTAAGAACACACTGTCTACAAAATAACCATCAGTTTCCAGGTATTTAAAATGTTAAAGTAATAAAAGTACACAAGAAGGATACAAAATTAATATATAGGAAAATCGCAGTGCATATTATCACAATAATAAATTTCATTAACTAAAAGACAAATTCGAACAAAACAAAATAAGATTATTTGTTTCAAATTTTAAATCTACTAAAGTAAATAATAACATATGCATTAAATGTTTTCAGGTATAAGCGTCACAAACAGCTGATCAGTTAAATAAATCGAAATATTAGTTAATACATATTTAAATTTCTAACTGCGCAGATTATCTCTGCAAAACCTACGTAAAGTGTACAACAACACAAAGTATTTACTTGCAGAAAAATTTATTTTATTGCTAATGAAAGATAACATAAATTTCTTTTCGTACTTTCGAAGGCAGCTTCTGAAGAAATACCCTCGTAACTTAACGTTAACTTAACGTACGATAAAATGAACAAAAGTGTCGTGAACACTCTTAGCAGCAACGACATAACTGAACCCTAAATGGTAGTGTTGCGGTTGGGCACCGAAAACCGAAAGAAAAACCGAAGAGAGGAAATTAAAAGCCAAAGATAAACAGTTTCATTATTTTTAAGGGACGTTTTTAAATTAATGTAAAAAAAATATGCAGAAAGCGGTATTGCGTTTGAAAGTGAAGGACAAGAAAATTATATTATAAAAAATCTGTGTCTACGAAAAACTAGGGAAGGAAATTTTTTCGTAAATATACGCGTAAAAACCGCTACAATGCGTTATGCTTTGGCAACGTAGCGATCTCTTTTATTCTGTAGACTGTACGTTGTCACTTTAGTCTATCATGTTCTGTCTGTGTACGATTTCCTCCCACACAGTCTCTCGCAGCCATCCTACATGCGGATGCATACACGAATCTCCTTTACCTAAAATACGAACTAAATTTAGCAAATAAAACAATAAAAAAGCACAAGAAAATGGATGTAGTTTCGATTATATTTCCTTACAACAAAATTACATTGTAATGAGTATACGTAAAACTTTAATTTCATACATTTAAAACATAGGCCTATGCCGTTACCAGATATAGTATATACTTTTTAACAATTCTATTTGTATCTTTTACATATACATCAAACAGACAGACACACACACACACGCACACACACACACACACATTAATTTATAACGTTTACAATAAACACATAACATATAAAAACCAAACAAATCACAGCAAGCAAAACAGTGATCAGTGATATTGACAATAACAGTGAAACTGTTATTATTGGTTGGTGTATACAGAACACCGTTGTGAAAAGAGGACAGTGGCAGTGTGTATCGTTTGGATTTAATGTCATTCTGGTGGAACATTACTATTAAACTGTCCACGTACAGTCCTACATTTAATAACTTTTGCTGAATTCGCTCGTAAACGTAAATTCCTGTTCTGTCTGTATTTATTATTGTTACACTTCTGTTTTCTACCCTGCGTGCGTAACACGAAGCCAGACATTAATTTTAATAACCGTGGAACAGATGTCACATGGGGGAGGAATTGACAAATGCCGTGTATACAATACCTCTTATTAAATGGAAGAAAGATAATCGCATATAACATACATAAAACATAGTATATAATGTATAATATATATCGTAACGTGACGGTTGCCTCAAAATAAAGATTTTAACATAAATAGATTGAAGTATAAAACAATAAGAAAGTAGTAAAATTGTGTCATGAAATATATGTATTATTAAGTAAAGTTAAGAATATTATAAAATATAATAAGAGAACAAAACTATCAAACCTATCTAGATTGAACATTGGGAACATAATTACAGTAGATAATAAGTTATGTTCAGAATAGGTGAAAGCCTATAAGGTTTAGAATAACTGGGTAACCAAGAACTGGAATGATGATTGAATAAACTAAATAAAAAATAATAAGAAAAAACAATACAGTCAGATTAAGTAATTGTATCTGCTTGTGACAGATAAAAACATACACAATTCAGAAAAGGATTAGTACTAAATAATGGTGTGATGAAAGTTATTTTGTATGAAAACTGTTATAATGTTTAGTAACAAGGACCACTATTGTGTACTGAAGAAAAATAAAGATGTAAAGAATAGTTTTAAGTAAAAGTTAGTGGTAGGAAGTGAGAAATAAACTGATTTAGATTAAGAAATAGGTAATAACAAGTGTTTGAAAGGACAAACTAAATGTATCTAAAAAGATTATAATGTTACCAAAACCTGCATCTACCTGGATAAATAAAAGGGAACAATATTGTGTATAAAGGATGTGATAAATAATGTTATTTATGTTAATAGATATAATAGTGTATAAGGAATTGATATAGAATGTTAACTTGTCTTAGAAATAAGCATTAGTACTTTAAGAAGCAATAATATTCCAAGGTCCTCTAGACATTATGTCTATAGTACAAACCAGATATTTTATAAAAATTAATGTTCACATTTTGTAACCAGTAGTATAAAAATCTATGTTAGTAACATAAGATCAAATGTAAAGCAATGGAAATTAGTAGTATAGCAAAAAAAACTAATTTTAAACATAAATTATTAGACTAGGCCAAAACTAAGAAATGTTATTTTGTGAATTACAGTACAAAAACCTATGTTATGAGATCTTAAAATGATCAGGAGGAAAAAAACATTTCATTGGTGATAATCTTATTACGATTGTACAGAGTATAAGGAAGATATGTTAAAATGAAGATTTTTTGTTCATTTTGATCAAAAAAAGTCACGCCAATAGACTAACAATGCTAGAGGTTTCAACCAATGGGAATTTTTACATTTTGCATTAGAAAGCCCTAAATTGGAACCAAGCAAGTTAGTTGATTGTTGGAGTTCGAGCTGTAAAGAACGGAGGAGCCTCTGTGTCACCTTAATAAAAGAAGTTACAATCCGAATCGATTCCAAGATAGGTTAGGTGAAGAGTGACTATAGTTCATAACCTACGAGTGTTAAATAAAAATTGTGAATCATTACAAATAACCAGAAGGGAATAACAGTGAATAAATAATAACAGTGATTAAGAAAGTGTGTTTTTAAAAAGGAAAATATAGTGTTAATTAAATTCTTAAAACGATTTATTAACTAATTATCAGAACCCAACCTGCAACACTTTATGTACATTTGTGAACTATTTATTTCACCACCACTGAACTAAAACACTAACACTTTTGTAATTTTTTCATAGTTAAGCAATTATTTCTTTGTATTTAAATTTTGAAAAAAATAACCTCACAAGACACTATTAACCTCAAAAGGACACTGTTTTGCAATTACGAACTGTTCGTTATTTTAGTTATATGATAATGTTTTGTTATACGAGTATTATAGATAACTTTATATTGTTATGTTTTATATTTCACAAGGGACATTTTCGCTATAATTATTGTAGTCTAAAAGAATCGACGAGGTTATATTTACATAACGTAAATTATTAACCTATGTCAGAGTTGCTGAATATCATTGTACGCTGAGCGGATAAATTAAATAGCTGGGATAATTCAAATTAAGAAATGTTTTATTTATTGTGAATTCAGAAGAAAGGAAAATAATTTCAAAAGAAAATAAAAAATATTGAATGGAATGCATTTTGTATGATTAATTATTTCAATAATTAATAATTTTTCAATTTTACGAGTGCTAGCGTTTTCATAAACAATGGAAGCATAAGCTGGCATTACCTTCTGTTTTGTGTGCCACGTGAGATTTAAATTATTAAACTAGGTGAGTGAATAAAAAATAAAATAAAGAACTTAATTAAATGAAAAAATCAAGATAAAATTAATATTTGTTAATTGACCATTACGAGTAGCGCTTACACAGGAAGTCGAAAACTAACAAGGAAAGTAACCAATTAATTAATTATTTTAATTAAATAAAAATCATAGAAACAATATAGAAACATATATTTGCACACAAGTAGAGCAAAAGACTCAGATCATTTTAGCATATTACATGAATTGGCCCAAAAAAGTGGGGCTCTACATATTATAGGACATTAAATAAACTGGCCCAACAAAGTGGGGATCTACACATCTACACATATCAACTCAAAATATTTGTTAATATTACAATATATGTGTGTATGTGTGTGTGTGTGTGTGCGCGCGCGTGCTATATATAACACAGCGTTTTTTTTGTATATAATAATACAGTTTTTGCGTTGAAAGGTAAATAGCCTCAAAGGTAAACAGGTTGGTTTAAAATGTACTTCGAAGTTTCCCTATTTCCAATTTTTATTTTTCTCGGTCATTCTATAAGTCGCCCTTAAGGTCTGACTTCCTATTTACTTTGCCTATGGCACTTTTTTTGTCAAATGGACAGTTTTGCGATTCTGTCCTCGGTCATCCATTCTAACTTCCGTATCAAATAAAGATTGGTTGTAATGTTACCTGTAATGAAATTTGTAACTTCAATAATTACTCCAATCCAATTGTTTATTATTCTTCCATTTCCAGATGTTCCTCTCCAGACATCCATATCTACTCCAGTTAGAGCTTTGTGGATCATAGCTAGATTATTATATCTCAGAACTGATGGCTGTTATACACTGTACTATTTTCTTGCATAATCGTATTCCTTTTTATTTACCTTTGTGGAATTTTTATCCCATAGAATAGCTTTATTAAAGCGTTTAAGCGTTTTCCAGATCTTTTGTTTCTCTAATTCCATCATTCAGTCTCCCTCCTATAAAAATTCCCCGCAAATACTTTGAACGAGCGAAACGAGTTCTCAGTTTTAACTCAACCTTTTGGCATTTGTCTGACCGTCTGTTTATCTATCTCTACTTGTCTCTTGTCTATCTATATTTAACCTACAAACGCCTATTGTTTTTGAGATTGATTCCTTCCAAAAATAGGGTTACAGGGAACAAATATATAGCGTAAGTTTTTGAAAACCCCACAACATGTCCATGTGGGGTATCAAATTAAACAGAATTTTAACTACAGTCTGAATATAATGTTCAGCTTTAGAAGTTTTAAAATTTTGGGACGCCAGGGCTTAAAACGTGTACCACATGTTTTAAAAAATTGCAGAAATCCATATGAAGTATCAAATTAATCACAATTTTAACCAAAATCGGAATATAGTCTTCACTCTTGGAAATTAATTGTAAAATTTTTGGCGCATTGGAGCCTAAAATGGTTTATAATTTTGAGATAATTAGATGAAAGTACAGGAGATGGGGATAAAAATCCAAACATTCTTTTATCGGTGCGGCAAACACTAATGCTGAAAAAAGAGGTTTGATACACGAGAACGAGGAATACTAGAATTCTCCATGAGCTGCTGTGCTTGTTCTTTCAGAATTTTTTTAAAATGTTAATTATATTTTGGCTTGTAGACTCTCTAAAAATACAAATATTCAGACCAAACACTACGTGTTCATTTGGTTTAACATAATTCTCTTTGCTTGATGCTCGGCATGAATTTTTGCAATTATTCAAGAGAAGTTAAGTAACTCGGTGTCCACCTTGATCGTCGATTTACCTGGCGTACCCACGCCCAGACGATGAGAAAAAGAGCGTCCACTCGTCTGGCGTCTCTGTTTCCGATACTTGTCAACAAGGCTGTGACTGGCAAGCTAGGTAAATTGATCGTCACCGTGTACCTGTTGCCTATGCCACCAGTGTATGGGGTTACCTTACCGCTTGACATAAAAGAAAGTTCCAAAGCGTTCTCGATAAAGGTCTTCGGCTAGCGGCCAAAACCCCTTACCGGTTCCCTTCTCGTCTTTTGAGAAATGGACACCGTGTTCGCTACTTGGATGACATCGTGCGGCGACTTGCATGTAAATTTTACGTCCGAGCGACAAGGGCCCAGACAAACCCCCTCATAGCCGGCCTTGGCGAGTACCGTCCTCGACTAAGTGATTCTTGTAAACGGCCTCGGCAAATTCTGTACTAGGACGGCCTAGTACAAGCATGCCTCAATTTTAATCAAAATATTCCGTACTGGACTGGACTACTAGGGAGGAGCTCCTTCCGGAAGCTCGGAACTAGAAAAGCAAAAGGGATGTCTCTGACGCGCATTCCTACAGCTCTGGCAGGCCGCCGATTCATTACAACTGCAGCATGCTTCTGAATCTGGACGGACTAAGAAGTACGCACTCACCGACGACAGAAGTTTTGTCTCTTCAAAGAGGATACGATGGTCTGCATTGGCGAGTGCGTACTCAGTTACGGCAGTGTTCGGCTGCCTCAAGCGACAGTAGCGGCTATGATCACCAATTGGTTAAAGCGGCCCTGTAGGTTAAAGGTGAGGACCGGAATGCTGGACCGGAATGAGGACTGGAAGTTTTATGAAATTCCATTGGTGCATACAGAAGTTATCGTGAGACATACACTAAACAAACAGACAGACAGTAGACATATAGGTAGATAGATAGATAGATAGATGGATGGATCGATAGATAGATAGATAGATAGATAGATAGTGGATATATAGATGGACGGACAGACGGACAAATGCCAAATGGTCCAATTAAAACTGGGAACTTGCTGCATTCGTTCAACAAAGGTAGGTACTGGCTGCCTTGTGTAACGAGTACCGTGGTAAGTTAGCGAGCTCCGTGATTCTGCGTACCGGTATGGTATAACTTACATAATAGAGGTAATCAAGTAGAGACAAGAATTCGTCTGCATAATGAATTACCAGACAATTTACTTTCTGTTCTCTTTTGTACAAATATTACTACAACCAAAATGCTGTTAATGTACAGCATTATGACTATAGTGAAGGATAAGTATGGGTGACGACGCAGCGGCAGTAATGAGCCATTCCTCAGGCACTGCTGTGCAGCTCGACGTAGACAACGCAGCCATTCATTAGACAAATTGTTAAAACACGTGTTGCGTCGCGTAGGCTGTTTTGGTATCTAGCCAGAATTATAATGAAAATAAGTGCTGTCATAAAACTGTGCAATTTCTGCTGCAAAGTAGTCTTCACCATAAGTAAAGTTGAAATTATTTATTTTAACTTCTTATTTGCAGAAAATTAAATTGTAACCGTGCACTCGTGTGTGTTGTATGTGTGGATCACCGGCAGACCCCCGCGCGTGTCTAAAATCCCAGTATCACTTACTGACACGCTCATCGCGATATCTCTGAAACTACAAGGCCTGTAATCATGAATTTCGGCACACCAGATTTGGAGTGATAATCATGAATTTCGGCACACCAGATCTGGAGTGCTAATCATGAATCTGGTGTTGGAGAGCTTGTTAACAAATATTTTTAGGAACTTCAAGGTGTTACAGCTAAAAAGAAAGGGATAAGTAAATATTATGTGTCCTTATTCTCTCTTGAAAAAACAATATTTAAAAGTAAAAAATAAATGTAAATAACACATAATTATGCTAATAAATATTGAAACTTTAAAATAACTCAGTCGCGTAGGCGAAAAAGTATTAAAACCCCAAATTGACGACTAACCCAATTCTCTATTTTTCAGCTGCTGCATATTAAAATATTAGTTGATTCTTTTTATGTTAGGGGCAAGATTAAAGTTATTCCGTATCTATTGGATACATATATATTTAAAATCCAAATGTGTGTGTGTGTGTGTGTGTGTGTGTGTGTGTGTCATCAGTCATCATCTGATTATATATATAACCAGTTAAGATACAGGAATTTTTAATTTTTGTGCATTTCAGAAATTTTTCTTTTCCATAGTCCTGGCCTGTCTATAAAAATCACTCAAATAAGAGTGATTTTTTTTTATTTATTGGAGATCAGTAATCTGTTCGACTAAGCGAACATTTAACAAATAAGCTGACAACACACATACAGGATTATGAAGAGCTGACCATTGACAGCTCTCCTTTTTTTTGATAATAGATTAAAGAGGTACACAAATTACAAAACTAAATGACAAAAACATGTAAAAAAATGAACAAAAAATCACTTCCACTTGCTGCTGGCATGACACAATAAGTTCGAATGTTAAACACTGGGCCCATAAGGCACATATACAGGTTGACATTAACACATAATAATGATACGAAAACAAAACATACAGAACAGATATCACACACATTACAACAC
The DNA here is from genome assembly GCA_034769895.1 of Magicicada septendecula. Classification (NCBI taxonomy): domain Eukaryota; kingdom Metazoa; phylum Arthropoda; class Insecta; order Hemiptera; family Cicadidae; genus Magicicada; species Magicicada septendecula. The sequence continues at coordinate 475,777,732 of CM068367.1, read as the reverse complement.
AGATAGTAGAGAGAATACATTATTAATTAAACCTGAATGGTAAGTCTTCCAGTTTGTGCCTTTTTAGTCTATAAATATCTTCACTGCTGTCTAAAAAAATAATTGCCAGGTGGTTTGGATGCTTTTCTAGTTTGGAGATGTGAGTCCTGCAGAGGCGCATGACTTATTCTCTCATGGTTGGAATTTTGAGGTCGCGGAGTATAGAGTTGTTGGAGACAAACCATGGAGCGTCGACTATTGATCTTAAAGTTTTGGACTGAAAGCGCTGGACAATCTCAATATTACTTGTACTAGCAGTAACACAAAGTTGACTACCATAAGTACATACCGGTTTAAGAACTGCTTTATAGATCAACAGTTTGTTGACGAGACTTAACCGTGATTTTCTGCCTATCAGCCAGTAGATATTTCTGACCTTTGATTAAGTTCAATCATCTTATATGTTATATGTTTTTTCCACGTTAGTCTCCTGTCCAGATGCATCCCAAGGTACTTAGCACTTTCAGCTTGCGGTACTGGTTGACCGTTAGTTGTTACTGGAGGGCAGTTTGCCTTACGTGTGGTGAAAGTAACGTGGACTAACTTGGACGAATTGATTTTTATGCGCCATTTATCAAGCCATAACTGAACGCTGTTTAATGATTCTTGTAGTGTAAGAGATGCTATTGAGGGGTCGGAGTGTGTCGCTAGGATTGCTGTGTCATCGGCGTAGGTAGCAACAGTGGTTTAACTTGCTGACGGTAAGTCCGAGGTGAACAGAAGGTAGAGCAGAGGACCCAGGACACTACCCTGCGGGACACCTGACACCACTGGTAATAGAGGAGAAGTAGCATCCGAGTACTTGACTTGAAACACTCTGCCCACTAAGTAGGAATGTAGAATACGGTAACAATTATGTGGCAGATTTTTCTTTATTTTGTATAACAGTCCAAGATACCAGACTTTGTCAAAATGCCTGGGAAACGTCGAAAAACACCCCTGAGCAGAACATCTTCGATTTCAACGATTTATTGATAACATTTGTTAGTCTGTGTATTTGATCTACCGTAGAGTGCTTTTCTCGAAAGCCAAATTGGTGATCCGGAATTAGGTTGTTTTCTGTTGTTGGCATAAGTCGTTTTACAAACAGCTTCTCAAAGATCTTACCAAGTATCGGTAGAAGGCTTATGGGTCGATAAGAAGAGGGCTCTTGAGGGTTTTTACCAGGTTTTAAGACCACGCTTACTTGAGCCGATTTCCAGAGAAGAGGAAAGTGTTCAAGTCTGAGTATGGCGTTGAAAATGTACGTTATTAGTACAACGCTTTTGTGAGGCAGCTCCTTTAGAATTTTCCCCGATAGCAAATCAATGCCGGGAGCCTTTATACTTTTCAAATTATACAGGATTATTGCCTTGATTTCCTTAACCTGAAAAGGCTTAATAGGTAGAGTCAGTTGGAGCGGGAAGTGTAAATATCTTTCTACCTCTTCATCGAAAGAGACGTTCTTGCTGGCTTCAGGTTGAAAAACGTTGACCAAATGTTCGGCAAAAGTCTGGGATTTCTCTGTATTGCTTCGCGCATCTGGTTTAAGTATTGGTGGTATTTGTAATAGTGACCTTTTTAATCGTTTTGTAGCCTTCCACAAGGAATAATCAGTACTTTCATTAGTTGACAGATTTTCTAGATAATCCTGAATACCTTCATTCTTTAAATTTTCTAACAATCGTTTCAGTTTACTGGCCGCGGAATTCCACTTTCTTTTATCATCCGGACGATGAGTATGCTGCCAAATTCGTCGCAATCTACGCTTTTCTGTTAATTACTTTCGGACAACCGGAGGAAGGTTTAAGTGCTTACTCTTCGCTGTATTGCAAGGTGTAGCTTCCCAGGCTGATTTTTGAAAAGTACTGGTGAGATAATTTACAGCCGCATCCAATTCAGCAGGCATGTGTAGTGGAATTTCTAGCTAGATATTATCATTTATAAGCTCTCTAAAATAGTCCCAGTCAGTATTACGATTTGTGAGTGTTGGTAGACTTTCAGACTCAATTATAGTATTGCTAATAGTGGCAATAATTGGAGTGTGGTCAGAGGACAAATCAAGGCAAGATTCGACTTTGTAGTATTTATGGGACAAGCCTCGTATTAAAAATAAATCAATGTGGTCAGGTATTTTATTTGTATCAGAAGGCCAATAGGTTGATTGACCAGTGGACAGAAAGGACAGGGATTCTTGTCTAACAACATTATATAAAATTCTACCTCTTGGATTAGCTAATCTCGAACCCCATTGCGGGTGTTTTGCAATGAAGTCACCTCCCATCATAAAACGTGCACCAAGAGTTCTAAGAAAGGAGCTGAAGTCAGTTTCATTGATTCTGTGTTTTGGGGGACAGTAGACTGCAGAAACAATTAGAGGGCCTCTTTGATCTTCAATTAAACCTTTTGTCGCCTGTAGGTGAGCAGTTTTGACTTTAGAGAAGAGATAATGTTTTATATTGTTTCGGATTAACAGAGCGGTTCCGCCACGAGCTGTACCGTCAGGATGTTGGGTATCATAAACAGTAAATCCTGGAATCCTAATATGGCTTCTGTCTGTGAAATGTGTCTCAGATATAAGCATTACGTCTAACCTGTTTTAAGAAAAGCTTCTAGTTCTAGGGTGCGTTGAGAGAGTCCATTGACGTTCCATAATCCAATCCTGTAATTATTATTCATTATTAATTAGAAAGTTTATTGACAAGTGTTGAAAGGAGATTAAGCATGACGCTATTTTGCTGCATGAGTTTACTGAACATAGTCTCAAATTTTGTCAGGAAATGTGAAAGTGTGATGTCCTCATTTGCTGTCTGTTTAGGATTGCTGTCATCAGGGGGCGAGGATTTTGAGTGTCGCTGTAGTCCTGCAATTTGAGCGTAAGTAGGAAAAGAAACGTTACGGGTATTCATGTTCTGTTCCGTGTTCATAGTCCTAAAAATTTAAGGGGTTCTCCTAGGTGTGGTTTTAGGTACGGGGCTTTTTCTGGCCTGCAGATTTTGATAAACTTCACAGCCTTTATAATTAGCTGTACGTGGACCATCGCATAATGCACATGTGGCTGTGTATCCTTAGGTTTGGAACAAGTTGCGGAGTTGTGTTCACCTCCGCACTTGACACACTGGAAAGGTTTTCTACAGTACATCTTACTGTGACCGTATGACTGACAACGACTGACACGGCTACAGTAATCTGCGTGTTACCTAAAGACCTTAGGTTATATATTTGTTTGATGAGTGATGTAATCACTTATATAATATCACAGCTATTAACAGCAATGAAATCGTATAACAAACCGACCGTCTTACGTACAAGTACAAACGTGACTGCCCGTTTCTGAGCATATCTGAGACAATGGACAGAGGCATGTAGATTCAGCAAAGCGTTCTATGACGAAACCTACAAGAAACAGGACTGTTTATTGGCTAACAAGTCGACCCCCTTAACCCAAGTTAACGCAACACAAGTTAACTCTCATTCTCGGAACTGATGGCTTTAAACAGTACACTAGAATGAAACCCTATAAAGTTTATTTACTTTTATAATTGTGTTTCATAATATTCAGTTCTCAAAAAACACTCATTGACAACCATTTTCTAAAAATTACGTAATGAACCAGGTAATTAATACATTTTTTATTTTCTAAACCACCATATTTCCTATAGTACTTTTCTTATCTCACAAAGACACCTCGAGATATATTTTATATTTTTAATTATGAAATAACACACTAAAGATTCTCATAAATTTTTAGTGCATTAGTCATCTGATTTAAGAATATACAAAAATAATTACACAACTACAGGAAGAAAAAAGATTACTGATTGTTACATGTATTTGTTAGAAAGTTAACTACAATTAAATTGTGGGCGTTTATTTCAAACTGCCATATTTCAAGAGGATATAGATTCCAACTTAATTTAGTTACTCATAATTGTAAGCTCAACATTAGAATAAGCTAGTTGAAATATAATTTACTGACACGGCTACATAAATATCTACAGCACATATTCCCAGTAAATTTTTCGTTTAAGACTTAACAGTGGCACAAAATTAATTTGTATGAATTATCTATTTACTACATAAAGCAAATATTTGACAAAATACGTTAAATAAAGTGAAAACCTTTCTTAACAAAGCATTTTTGAGTAATAGGAATATTTAGCCCATCGGGAAAGACTGAAGTAGGTTCTTCAGCACTACAGGCCAACGTCAACCTTCGCCTCCAACACCAGATTTCCAACTCCTATCCGTTGCCATCTCAGTTTAATCCCTCACGTCTATTGTTCTCAGATCTTCCAGCACATCATACAACCATCTTATCCTAGGAAGTTCTGCTTTTATACACCCGTGCCCTTAGGATTTTCTTCGGCATACGCTGACCATCCATCCGTTGTATGTGACCTAGCCATTGTATTGGTTGAGCGTTAACGAATCTTACAATTCCTCATGCTTCAACAGATCATCTACCTCCTGGTTATTTCTCAGGCCATAATCGGGCCATAAACACGTCGTACAATCTTATAAAAAATGTACAATTTTTTTGACATAAGAAAAGCAATTTCTGAACATAAGAAATCAACTACACTATTGTGTACCATAGTAAGCTACAATTAAACTTAATCATATTAAAAACAATTTTAATTAGGTTTAATTTACCTTACTGTGGTACATAATACTGTAGTTGGTACTACTTTACTTTATACTTTGCTACTTTGGTACTTTACTGGTATATTCACATCAGACGATTGACTTATAGTTAGCCTATTGAGCCTATAATTGTTATAAACACAAGATAATTATTCACCTAGACTTAATCTTAAGTGCGCAATCTCCAGAAACGTGTACAAACATTACTTTTGTCAAACGAAATCGTTCCCTTTAAGGTTCTCTTTAAGTCTAATGCTCAAGATATTGCTCTGGCCCGTCTGACTAAAGACAAAACATAGACAGATAGACAAGAAAAGAGAGACATATTTGAACTAAGCTAAGGTAGGCTATCTGTTTTTTCATTAAAATAGTGTGGTATGTTATTTCTCTATTATTATACCATAGTCATATGAGTTTTTCTTGCATTATGTAAATTTTTTCTTTATAATATTTCAAATAAAATTATTAGGCGATAGCCTCCCTAATAGACTCATTAACTTTAGCTTGATATTAACATGCCTATTCCTGTGAATCGCCTTCTATTCGATTATCATCAAAGCTTTTTGTATTTTTAATTTCTTTTGTTTACTTGTTCAGTTAAATATAACTGTTGTTATGTGTATTATAGGTTTCATATTAATTTTAAACATATTAATATTAAACATAATAACTATATAAACATACAAAAATACAAATTGTAAAACACAGCTGAATAGAACGTGATTCACCGAAATACGCAAGTAAAATAAATAATCGCATTAAAAATATTATAAATAAAATAAAACCCAATATTGTGTAATATACGAATGTTATTAAGACATTGATTTGAAAATAATTTTTTCAATTATTATAAAAACCTCTGTTTAAACTTTTTGTAATTGATATTACATGAAATAAATCAATTTTTACCATATTCTAATCAGTAAAGATAAAGAAATTTTTAATTTTACCTTTACAAATAAAGAACTATACCTTTCACAGGTTTTTCTTTTTTATAATACTGGCCTGTCTATAAAAATCACTTAAATAGCAAGATGTAACCACTCATTTAATATTACAGCTGTTAACGGCAACGAAATCGTATAACATCCGACCGCCTTACGTCCAAAAACAAATATGAATGTCTCGTTTTTAAGCGGATCTGAGACAATGGACAAACGCATGTAAATTCTTCAAAGCGTCCTCTGGAACTACTAAAAGAAACACGACTGCTTGCTAGCCACGGAGTCGATCCCCTTAGTACACAATCAACACAAATCAATTCTCGAAACTGATAGCTTTAAGTTTAAGAATTAACAGTGGTACAAAGTGATTTCTACTTGTAAATCACCTACTTCAAACTGAATATTTAACGAAGAATGTTTTAATGTTAAAATCTTACTTAACAAACCACTCTTTACCTGATAGAATATTTAACAATCTGATAAGGCTCGTAGATTATTTCTAACAGACTTCCTTTCAAGACATGACTACACACGAACTCTTCTTGCTCAGCACTACAGTCCAACGTGAGCCTGGCTTCCAACCACAATCTTCTCCAATGTTCCATGTCCGTTTCCATGTCAGCGTAACCCCTCACATCCATTGTTCTGAGACTTTCCAACACATCATGCAATCATCTTATCCTAAGTCGACCTCTCTTCAGCTTTATACAGATGTACCCTCAGGATGTTCTTTGGCAATGCTGATCTTTGGCAACGCTGATCACTCGTCCTCATTGCATTCGTTAGGCCTTTACGATGTCCTCATGCTTCAATAGCTCATATATTTCCTGGCTACTTCTTATTCTCCATTGATCGTCTTCCTTAACCAGACCGTAAACACGTCGTACAATCATTCTTTGAAACCTTAGTCTTTCTTGTTCCTTTTTTGTTAATGTCCACGTGTCACATCCGTAAGCAAAAACCGATGTAATTAGTGTCTTAAACATTTTCATTTTTGTGTTGCGGTAATGAGCTTGCTTCTCAAAAGTCTACTCTAAGCATAGTATTACCTATTTTCTATTTGTATCCTGTCATGTATTCTCGTCTTTATGCACCCCTCATTATCTATCATGTAACGTATATATCTAAACTTGTTACCTGCATCCAATGAATTACTAACTAAATACACACGAATTACAAATATGATAAGGAATAAAAAATTGTATTATTCTAACAATTTTTTTAAACTGTATAATAATTAGGAAACTATTGTTGTTACTTGCAAACCATTTCGTGACGGTCAAATATTCTAATACGTAATCAATACGTAGTACAACAAAACCCACTGTATACCACAACACGGGCAACAATGATTACTGGTTTTATTTAACTAATAATTATTAATTTTACTTTATTATAATCAGTATGTTTGTAGATATAAAAATTTAAGTAAATTTAAATTACTTAAATACGAAGTTTTTAATTACACTTAATATGCCACTTTAGACGTAAGTTTTATTTTATTTTACAAAAAAAAAGAAAATAAAAATCGAACATACACTTGCCTGAACGTCTCGCATAGGGATCCGTTGGTTTCGTTGTAACCTCACCGAAGACTGGTAGGTGACCATAAAATGTCAAGAAAATGTAAACAAAAATCATGAAGTTAAAAAGATAAATACAAATAAAAAATATGCAACTTTATATCCTATTTCACGTAGACCCTTGTCCTGTACATAGATAGCAGCATATTGAAGACATAATCGCTCGACAAAAACTGATTCGCAAAGAGACTAACATTTGTAAAATATTACTGTGTCTAGAAAATTATACACACGCTGGAGTATAAATACGCTTATATAAAGAGATTATTTAAAATTACTTCTAAGGCATATTTCCTTGAATCTAACAAGATTTGTATTTATGTGTTACAGGTATAAACGACATTGTTTTCTAACACGTTACAAGAAGAGATGTAAAGGTGTTAATTTGCATTTATTTCTTTCGATTCCAAATGTACTTGTGTTGAAAAAGCTTGTGCGCATTTTAATTTCTCTTTGTGTGTCTTTGCGTGTCTTTAGTGATGAAATATTTTAAACCAAAATATCTTAATTTATCAGTTATTAAATTAAAAATGCAAAAGGTTAGAGGATTACAAATCGAGGACGTAATCGTCTCAAACGAACCGACTAATTATTAAAATTAAATTGAACAATATAATTAACGACAAAAGCGGTTAATTTTTTGTATATATGTTATTGTTATTAATCTATGGAATTTAAATTTCCTCGATGGATTAAGTTCTTATATTCTCCCAGTAACATGCAAACAAAATTATTTATTTACTGTTTTCAATTTGTAAAGTGCAGTGATGCTGCAAAACACAATTACACTAATTCAATATATTACACAGTTATACTGGTTTCGATGTATCGAAATACTCAACGAATTTTAACGAACTAAGAGCTAAGTTGTATATTACATATTTTAATACTACACTGTTTTTTCCATATTATTACTATTAAGTTCCATATTACATTATTACATGATCTCTCTCTTCTCTATTTTCTGTAACATTCACTGTTATTATTTAGCATAGCTAAAATGGGTTATCCAAAAATGAAACCCATTGAAGATGTTTGTTTACGTAGAGTTTTACAATAATTGAGAACTAAAAGTTTGGTAGCCTAATATATCTTATTTATTTTGTACCAGCTGATATCAGTTTTGATGGCTTTGTTTATTATTTTAATTTATCTAAGTGACCTAAGTTTATTTTTTCGTGAAAATGGTTTTCAAGAAAGAAGAAAAAGTGTTAATAATAATAATATTAAAAAAGAATCGATCATTTCCTGCCAAGAAGACTTTCAGGTAGTTAGCGCATGTGAACGTATAAAACAAAATATATTTTAACCATATTATAAAAAAGTCGAGGCAACTGACTCCGTCTGTGGCCGTAAACATGTTTTAAAATTTAAAATACTAAATGAAGAGTTAATATAAAATGTTAGGGAAGTTTATTCCGCTTTCCGAAGAAAAATTCTTTACGGAAACTATCGCAACAAAAGGAAACGTCTATTGATTATACTTTTAGGCCACTCGGATAACAAGCTTCATGTACTATGAAAATATAATTGATATGTATTGTAATTTTAATATCATAAAATATCAGCGTGTCACATAAGCGACTCCCAGTTAATAATATTGCCAGATTACGCTGTTTTACCGGTTTGTACGGGAAACCACTGAAGTCTTGGAAAAAATTTTTGTTCCTTAGATAAATCCTAGTGCAATTTAATGTCCATATTAAATAAAAAAATTATTGCTACAGGATTTCAAGAACCCTCATTTGATCCATTAATATCCTGAGAATTTTCAAAAATTTGTTTAAAGTGGTTTTTTTTTCGCGATAACAATTGATCCCATACTTTTCAGGAATATACTTAATGCTCAACTCTGTCAAAAATTGTTGTACAGTTTATTACATTGATAAAGGAATTTAAAATAATTGGCTGTTTAAAAAAAAAGAAAGGGGGACCGCATGTCACGTAACTACTTCAACGATGAATCTCCGGTGAAACGTTTTGGCGAAAGACTTATTAGGACAGGAGAACTAGATCTACCTATCTCTCTTAAGTGGATTATCTTCTTTGGAGTTATTTAAAGGGATGTACATTTCACAATTAAAATATTTAGAAATTGGAAACGAAACGAAACTGATATCACGAATTAGAAACTGATACTGCAAAAGTTCACTACAATTTTGAGCAACTATAGGCCTATATTATACTCTCTTAAAAAGTAGGGTACAAGATTGTACTGTAAAAATTACGGCAATTTTCAATATTTATTTTTAAATACGACTGTACCAGTGCTTAAAGTTTTAAATAATTTAAGTGTGTTCTTCTGCATTATAATAAAAAAGTGTATAATTCTGTAACAATAATAATAATAGGTAATAATATTACGCCGGTCTAACTGATCGTCGTATGGTACAGTGGACACAAATTACAAACACAAATGGAATCATTAATCACCAGCTTTAATTAATCAGAAATAACAGTTTCTAGTCAACAAGTTATTCAACAAGATTATACTCGTACAACAATTCAAACTAAATGTGTCCACCAGCAATAATAATGTCAACTAATAGGGTCCCTCACAGTAATCACTTTTCACTAATACACCACGTGAAACGCACTGAGTAGATCGCCCGACATAAACTGGCTGACTGTCGCTTGATGCTTCTATTTATACCTCGCTGAGGTGCTAGAATAATCTGTCACTTTTGGATGACGTGTTAAACAAGTGCCTATTACAGGCGCTCTCGAATCAACTAGAAACAGTGTTAATGTCTGGCCTTGGACGCAGTGCGCCGACCGGTGAGGTCTGGAATAGCCTCGATTGTTGACGCATGATAAGTGTCACGTAATTGCCTTTATCTCAAAGCAGCAATATGTGCGCACACAAACATTAAAGCTGGACTCTACTGGGCTAGCCGAGAAACACGTAGAACAACACTCTCTATTGTTCGAGAACGTTCTGTAATTTCGTAACAATAAAAATAATAATAATAATAAAAACATTTTCTTGTCTAATTAAGTCTTGATTGTGTTTTAAAATGAGCTGCTTGTATTTTAAACAAATTTTATAAGATTTATAACTAAATAATAATTTACAATAGCGCAATAGCCAGGGGACTCCTTTCTGTGCCGAATCCATCTTAGGGAATGTGACGGGCAAGCCCATTGGATACGTGCCCACACGAAGATGATACATTTGTTGGAGGGCTGGAAGCATGCTACACACACTATACATGCATTTTGTTCAATGAATTGCAATTTATTTTGTTCTATAAAGTCCTTTTATATTAAACATATATCCGTCAAGAAAAAGGATAAATTGCATTTATACCGTAACTATAATAAAACAATTAATTTCTTTATTAAAAGTTGAAAATAAACGTTCATGTGTGTGTGTGTGTGTGTGTGTGTGTGTGTGTCCACAAGCTAGTAAACGTTTCCTTATATACCCTAAGGTGTAAACTGAAATCCGTTATAATTGGGCTGTGTTTACTACACAATTTCTTTCCTTACCTATCATATTGTCTCTTCTATGTTACATGTTTTTCCTCCGTGTTATACTTTACCTCTTTAGAATCGACACCATATTTGACCATTTCACGTTTTTCCCATTCTTGTTTGTCTTTTGCCTCAGTTTCTCTTGGTTTCTAGGCATTTACCACTATCGAACATCTATACAAAATACTCAAAATACATCTTTTCTATTCTGGTTATTGATTCGACTGATCGACCACTGCATAATTATTTCACTTTATATTCTGTACCTTCCAGATTTTTCCTTGCCTTCCCTTTAAAAGTTTATCTTATTCCTTTCAATTTACTTTTACAGTGTTTGATATTACGCAACGTACAGTTCCATAGTTTACGGTTTCGTTTAAAAAGATTATAAACTCTCATTACGTCTTACTACTTTCTTCCAATTCATGTTTCCTATATCTTACTTCAGTATTTCTTATAAAGATTTCGCTTAGACTACGGTACGGTATACCTTTTTACTTACTTCATCTTCCTATATTTTTCTTCTATCTTTATCAATAATTTGCAAATATTTGTATTCGTTAACTTGTGCTGTTTCCTGATTTGCCACTATATTGATATCCTTGTTTCCTTTCCTTAAAAAGTATGATCTTTGTATTCTTTGTGATACGCTTTATTTTCCCTTTGGAATATTATTTATTAACTCTTTAAACTAGATTTTTATAATTTATTTTCACTCGGAGTGTATAATCAAGTCATCAGCGTAGGCATAATCTAATAGCCCAATTTTTCTTATTTAAATATAAAAATTGTATTGCATACGATCTTAGAATCCTTAAAGACAAACTTGTTGGTTACAAGTAAAAAAATGTAAGAGTAAAAATAAGTCAAACAATAAATCAGCAATTCAAATAAATCGGCAATATAATATAAAGTTTCATGGACTGTAATTGTAGGCTTTACAGTGTTTATATTTATCTTTTCGTATTTAATTTTGAGCAGATGATCAGATTTTATTGGCCAAAAAAGCAAAAATGTATGGCTTTCGAAGGAACATGGTCAGTTAGATCTAACATTGTTTCGGGTAGCAAGATTATAGAACAAGTTTTAGAATTTGACTATTTAGGCTGTAAGCCATCATAAAAAAAACGAAGAAGGTATTAATGGGAAAATTGATAAATTTAAACAGATAACAGGAACTCTCCTACATGCTCTAAAATACAAGGCAAGGAAAGAGTCCATAATAAAATTATACAAATCCATGGCAGTTCCTACCCTTACTCATGACTCAGAAACGTGGACAACGTCAGCTAGATAAACATCAAGAATTTAGGCTACGGAAATGAAATGATTGCGTTCCGTTAGTGGGTACACAAAATCAGATATGAAAAGAAACAATCCGATAAGAGAGAAACTGAAAGTTGAAGAAGTAAACGGAATTACCAATAAATATAGAGAAAGCTGGAAACAACACATTAGCAGAATGGGAAGTGACAGATTCCCCAAGGTAGCCTTATTGTATCAGCCAAAAGGGAAGAGAAGCCTGAGAAGACCCAAGAACAGACGATCCGACCAGTTTGGAGCCGGACCACACTAAACAGTCTCACCCGTGAAGAAGAAGAAGAAGAAGAAGAAGAAGAAGAAGAAGAAGAAGAAGAAGAAGAAGAAGAAGAAGAAGAAGAAGAAGAAGAAGAAGAAGAAGAAGAAGAAGAAGAAGAAGATATTTAATTTTGATTTTCAACTTACTTCAATATTTTGTTTTTTAACAGGAAAAGCGCTGCAATGTTAGAAATGATAACGTCATCTGTAACACAGAAACCATCTCTGTCTAACGTTTGTTGCCTTGTAATATTATAATAAGCTAACAAAATACAAACACTAAACAATAACGTTGTTTTATTTGTAAACAAAAAAATTAAAGGCATTAAAAGTCCATCTGTTTTTAAACCAAAGTGGACTGGCTCTGAGAAACCACCTACATAATAACAATATTATTTTCCTGTTTAGCGCACGTCGCTTTATTTCGTTTAAAACCAAACGTTTCGCCCATATTACGATGAGGCACCCTCAGTGGCTCGGGCAAAATGTTTGGTTTGAAAAGAAATAAAGCGACGTGTGCTAAACAGGAAAACTTTGTTATTAGAATTAAAGGAAGTTTACGAGCTACATACTACCGTTCGGATTGCATAAATCAAGAAACATTACGTATTATTAACAGTATTGTTGCGTAGGTGCTATGGTAACGCTTTCAGCAGGAAATTGTCAACAGCTTACATACAGTATTGTTGTGACATCACGTAGTGTTGTAGTTCCATTTTGTAAAGCACACGATTCATAAGCACAGGGGTACTTTGTGCGTCTCATGTTGAACTGCATAGTCATACCTTGCTTGCCACGTTACACAGACAGTGTATATATGTGACGCTTTTGTGATAACGACAAATTTAATCCCACGTGTATACGACACGTTGCAGTCTTTGTGTGACAAACGAACAAACGCTCTGCCTCGTCTGCAAACTCGTCAAGGTTTTGAACAAACGTCTCGGGATCGAATTTGTCTCCATGAGACTGATTTTGTATCGTCTCTTCTGTACTTTCATATAAAGTTGAAATTGTAAACGCGAGACTCAACAAAGTTGATATCTTGTAATCAAACCTGCAGGCTTACGAATGGCACAAGTAGTAATATACGGATAAAACAGTTAGACACGAAACGGTTCGCGCAGATTATAGTGGTGGCAGGGGAGGCAGTGCAGGATGTGGGGTGTGAGGTAACCAACCGTGACACATAACCATGTGATACACCATCCATAGCGCTGTTGTGAACACAAAATAATTGGCCCGAAATCAACGCTTCCAAGCTACGCATGCGCAATGAAATCTGTTGACATTGCACAACAGACAGCCGTTTCATGTCTAATTATTTTAACTGTACTTAGAACGATCTATAACATAATTCATTATGAACGTTGAAAACATTCTCACATAATACGTAGGCATAATTAAGGACCAGTGTTTACGTTATACCTGAAGAAGCTTAGACAACCTGTTGTTGTTTCATGTGCCAACACGTTGTCCATTGAGTAAATCAATCGTCGTTTTATGAAGCCCTAAAATCTAAATAATTATTTTAAAATACGTAAGTGTGAAAGAGTAGGATCAGATAGTAAACTGCATCCGTTAGAGGAATCATAATACAGAATGTGGCTTAAGACGACGGGAGGCACAAAGAGACAAACTAACTGTCATTCAGCGTTGTGTAGTCTATGACGGTGAGGCAGTTCAACTTGGACAATTTAGTCAGCTAACGAAAATAAAGTACTTGAGAAGCAGCGAGGTTACGACCACTGTTTACATGACGATACAAAAAACTACTACTTTCTCTTTCTTCTGGTATTCTACCCCCCCCCCTTAAAGTGAAGCCATGTTTCTTCTCCACACCTTGTTCTGCCTAATTCTTTCAATTAAATTTTTTTAGCATTGTTTGAGTAATATAACATCCACCTTTTTTACATGTTTCCTCAATAATTTCTTGAATTCCTCTCTAATATTTTTTAGACATCCACTTAACTTTTCGCCATTCTTCTAACGTAGTCTCCATACTTGATTCCTAAGAAGTCTCTTGATTATTGACCGTACACTTTCCATCCCCTTATATATTTATGTTGTTAGTAATTTTTTTTATTATTTGTTCTCCTCAAGCTAGTAGATAACTAGTGGTTATCTGTAGTACCTATGTGCCCTCACTACATCTTTGCATATAATCTATTCTAGTTTTACTATCTCATCTCATCTGTCTAAAAAATCTCATTTGTGCCACGTCTTTTACTAGTAAGAGTAACAGATGTGTTACTGTATTATCTGCTTCGGTGTCTTCTTTGCCTTTTTATTAATACGTTTACTCTATACCGATGATCGTAGAAAATGAATTGTCTCTGTCCATCCACTCTAGTCTCAACATTGTTGATATATTTGCAGAGTCCAATAGCAGAGTTTAAGTATTTAAATTCATCAGGCTTTTCATCGTTCCATTTTTTAAATTAGATTCGTTTTACAATAGGGAAAAATAGATAATTATTAAATTTTTTTTTTAATCCTAACCACCTACTTTACTGGGCTAGTTTACGTGTTACATATGCTATGTCATTCTTGAGTTACCCAGAAAGGCGAAGCGAAGAATACAAATTTTCTCCTTGTCATTTAAACAACTTTAGAAACCAAAGGTATGTTGGTGTAATCGTTTTGGTGGTTCAGTATTACTGAAAATGGAATAACACAGCGTGGGCTAGAAACAAGTTGTAGAAGGGAAGACTGAAGTAGGCGTATTACACCGTTTGTAAGACGATATTACCCCACGTTGCTACAATTAGTATTCGCCAACCGCAGCACATCGCCTTCGATGGGGCCTCTCCGTCGTGTCGTTATTATTTTGCTGTCGGTATAGCCGTTATTTAATTATGTGTGCACAAGCAAGTCAACAACGTAAATACAGTAATGCGAGATAAAAAATGAATTACACGCGATAACAGTTGCTTTGAAGCAGACTGTCATCCTTCTGGCCGTGGGAGCTTTGCACTACATGGCGCTTGTTTGGTAGAGAGTGAGATAGATAGATAGGAAAGATAAAGAAAGAGGGAGAGAGGGAGAGATAGACAGACAGACAGACAGAGAAACAAAGTAATAAGAAACAAAGTTTGTTTTATATTGTTTAAATAATTGAAGTATTTAAACCATGTTTGTATTTTATTTCAAATGTTTTTTTAACCATTCTTCATTTTTAGAATTTTGAAAATAAAAAAATAAAAATATCTTAATATTATCATGTGTTACGTTTCCAAAACTAATTTTGTTACATTACATTCGTTTTATTACATTTATTTTTATCTCGAAACCTTATATTTTTACAGTTTCTGCCGTGACAAAAAGTAGGAAAAACTACATAAGGCTTATTCCGTATTACATACTACAAACAATATAAAATACTAAAAAATTTAATTTAAAACTTAGTTTACTTAGTTCAAAACTCTGTGAGCAAAGGAAGTTGTGGTAATAGTGCAAATATACTAACAGAAGGTAGAAAACATAAATCTACCTATTGGAATATAGAAAGTCGCCATTTCGAATATAAATATTGGAAAAATTGTCTTCATTGATAGCTGGTATACAAGAATCACTGAACTTGTTGTTTTCTTTGCATATTAGACAGTATATATATATAATTTATTAATCAGGTAACTATATTTGTAGCTTTAAGAGCCAGCTTTTGAAGGGTAAGAAATAATTTTCTAGTGGAAAACCTAAAAGACGTATGATTTTTGCTTCTCACAATCTCCTCCCTCTCGCTCATCCACCCTCCCAACCCTCTCAAGTTCATGTCTAACTTAATATATTTATATATCTACGTGTAGGCTATACTTGCGTGCGCTCACGCCAATGTAAATGTAACAGAAACTGTAAAATATGATGAAATCTGCAAAATGTTGTTGTTGTGTTTTCGGTTAAAACTCACATTTCGAATAAAAAGTACAGATTACAGGAAAGCAATATACTAGAGTATGATGAATGTGAAAGTTATCTTCTCGTTTTCTACACTTTTTTGGCGGTAACAGTCAATACAATCCCAAAATATATGGCCCTGAAACACATGTAAAGCCTTTAATATTTATGTGGCACCTTGGACACTCACGTGTGTGTGGATACACTCGCGTAACAAGTCGATATACCACAAAGAGAAACTAGACACCAAGTAGAAGGGAAAGGCATGTTTCTAATAATGTTATAAGAACTATAAATATTTATAATAAAAATTTACTTGTTATTTTCCAATGAGATCCGCAACACATACAGATATAGAGTTTCTAAAAAGTTGCTTTGCAGTAGTTGCTACATCGTCGTCGTAATCAATCGTTCTCTTCATCTGCCCTTGCGACTGTAGATGGTTGCCACCGAGCAGGCGTGTGGTCATCCATCCAGGTTTCTGTACTCATGCATGTGACTCTTGACTTTTGCAAGTGAAGTCACGATGATTTTAACAACACGACCGTATCGCTGGGTAGTTACTACACGTAACAAACGTTTTTATGTCAAAGTTAAAAACCAACTAAAAACAATTGGGGGGGGGGTAAACAGCAAATTAAACTCGGGGGAGGAGTTCTTTCGCGTTTAACTCCTATGCAGGCAGTGACATTTCGGTTCCCGGTCTACTGATGATAGCTGTTGTAGGTACTGCCGAAAAGTTCAGTATACCAAAATGAGATCTTAGACAACAGCCTAATAGCTCAATGCAAGTTTTAACGCAATTGATACCGACCGTGAGCTTGCATTCTATTGTGAGTTTTGTATTTGCTTAAAAAATGTGTAAAATACATAATCCTTTTAACACATGAAGAAATAAAAATTATTTTATATTTATTAACAATGAAGGCTCCTTTTGTACCGTCTAAACACTATACGGCTTAGGTGCGGTAGATTGCCTTATTCTGAGCCGTTTAGCGTACAAGGAAATTAATTTAGAAAGGAATACGTTTCAGCCGCCCTGTGTATTATCCCAAGTACTCATTTCCACAGGCTCCGTCGATGTAGGATTTGAAAACGCACCCTGTTAGAGAAATTCCGAACTAAAAATTAAAATAATGAAGAAGAAGAAGAAGAAGAAGAAGAAGAAGAAGAAGAAGAAGAAGAAGAAGAAGAAGAAGAAGAAGAAGAAGAAGAAGAAGAAGAAGAAGAAGAAGAAGAAGAAGAAGAAGAAGAAGAAGAAGAAGAAGTAGTAGTAGTAGTAGTAGTAGTAGTAGTAGTAGTAAAGAATTATCAAAAGGTCTCTTTTCATAACTTAGTAAGGTTGTAGAAAGTTATTTAGAAGATTTACAGCTCCACACAAATCACGCTGTAAGGTATCACTTTCCACTGAATAGTCAACTCACATTCGACGGTACGACTTGTTATCATGTTTTCCTTTCCTGATTAAATCTTATTTCAAACACAACAGAAATAAGGAAAATTTCCAAATTAACAAATTCAAAGGGAATTATAAAAAAATTCCAATAAACAAGGGAAACGTGAACATACGAGTAAACATTTCAAAGGTTAGCCATGTCTCTTACAAATGACGGAAACATATTCTGTTTGTGGTATCAGTGCAAATGAACTTCTGTGGTTAGTTATGGTAGAGTTGATGTTACAAAGAGTTGTTTACTTTCTGGTACAGATACAGTCTGTCCGTGCGCACGCAGGTGGTGGTGGTGGTGGTGTGTGTGTGTGTGTAAGAGAGAGAGAGAGAGAGAGAGAGAGAGAGAGAGAGAGAGAGAGCATAAAATATGTAAAGCGATATATAGAATAGATATATATCCCAAATCCCTGTAGGGATTTACAAATTTACATTGTAACTAAGTCTTCGGCAGTTTTGTTGCTTATATTTATTTTAATGTTTTTTTTTTCATTTCCGCTGGCGGCCTGATATAAAAGGTCTCTGTGTGACTCAAGAGACGTACGGCTTCCGTTTACTCTTCAATTGTTTTCAACGTAATGGCAGAGATGTAAAAGTACGGTGAAGGTATCTACCAAAAATATAACCACGGTTATTAACCGTGACGATATTGAAGCTATGTGTTTTTATCTTTATCTGACCATAAAGGTAACCTAAATATATCGACGATACATAACGGTGTGTGCAAACAGATGTTAATATAAACATAAAATATAAAGTTACTTCTTCTTTAGAACTTTGATCATACAGTCTTATGTTAGCTAATTGTTTGGACCAAGGAGAAACATCAGGTGGTTAGGGGTATTCTGTCTTGAAGCATCCTTTGCACATGGTCTGCCCAACCCTGTTTGTATTTCTTGCCATAACCTTAACCAAAACCCTATATCCATCCGGCCCTTCAGTATGAGTTACGAGAGCTGTACAGGGAAACGCCGATAATAGGGCTGCCCCCTCACTGCTTCCGAGCTCGCAGGATTTGTGTAAGGTTTCTACCCTAAATGACTTCATTTCAGCTAACTCCGGAGTCTCATCTACCTATCTACCTAAATAAAGACGGTGAAAGGATTGTTAGGATAGGTAGGGAAAGGAAGGGACTTGGGTAAACAGATGGATCGTTGTCGGACATATTCTTCTGGCTTCAAAGCTGAGAAATGTTCGGCAGGGAAGCCCCTGCCAATAGCTACGCTAGCAACGGTATACCCCTCAATCTCATCAGATTACGTAAACCTCAACGCCCGCACGGTTAGTGCTACAGTAAGGCGATGTCATTTACTTACTTGTGACATATAGAAGTTTTCAAAGTACATGGACTTGTGATTCGATTATTTTTTTGTGTCCCCTCCGAAAATTTTAGTTCCTAACGTAAAGTAAATTTAATCCCGAAAAAAACAAATTTACGACTAAGTCCAACGACTACCTAGTGTTCGGGCAAATCATTTGTCTGGCTGACATAAGCGGACCTCAGTCAGTAAAACAGCGACATTTACTCGTGAATGCGCTCAACACATCTACCATCCGCTTAGTTCGTAACAGCACGTGGTTAAATTGAAGTCTAACAAACCATAGATTTGTGAAGCTATCTACGTTTTACATGCAGTAAAAATACACTGGAAGCAATACTAGCACTCCTAGTGGCGAGAAAGAAGCAATCAAAGCAGACGACACAATGCAAATGTACCCCCTCGCAAAAATGAACCTTCTTCTATAACATAAAGTTTAAACTAAACACAAATAATATAATTATTTATTATAGTAATATTTTGTAGGCTTCGGAAAATATACCACCGAAGAAGCAGTAGTTATCGGATTTTAATATAAAGGCTGGTTCACGAACTACTATCGTATGATTAGGACCAAAAATAACAAGTTTACACACACACACACACACACACACACACACACACACACACACACACACACACACACACACACACTTGCGCACGCGCAGCCATATACGCGTCTGTGTGTGTGTATGCGTGTGTATAAATATATATAACAGTAGTAAGCATATAAATGATAACAAAGTAAAACAAAGCAATCAATTAAGTCTTCTAGCAATCTATGGACGGACATGTGATGAGGTTAGCAATTATGTATTATATCACAATTGAAAATCAAATATAAACAGTCTTATTTCATTATTGTCTGTATTGATTTAAACTTAAATGTTACCCAGATTTGAACAACACATTGGACAGAAAGCAAAATAAAAGTAGCCTAATTTGTAGCATATCCGCAACATGAAACAAGTTAAACTTCAATAGTATCTAGATTACATTTTTGGCATATCTAGGAGTGTATTCCCCGCTTTGTTTCGTAATTTTTTTTGTGCAAAAACGTTTTACATATTTTTTATCTTGCTTCAGATTTTGCATGCTGTGAAACTTTGATATATTTTAAGTTATATAGAGGATAATTTGAAATATAGCTCTAAGAGCTATGTAAAAAAGAAAAGGTTGTGCTTTCCCTGAAAAATTTCTGAGCACTAAACTAGTTGCTAAGAGCTACTAACTAGGAAAAAGATGATTCTATACTTTGTAAAGGCAAAACTAACTATAAATCAATTTCAAAATTAAAAAACAAAAAGAAGATAAAATCATAAATCATTTTAACAATTGTATAGTTGGCACGCAGGGGCGCGCGCGCGCGATAAAAAGTCTACAATAGACAAAAGTAGTAGCAAGAAACCACTAAAATCATTCCGTAGTGAAAGATATGGTTTCAAATTGCACATAATTTGTGTTTTTTTATATCCTGATAAAATAACTAATAGCTTATGTAAAAATAGTAACAATTATTGAAACCAGCCAACATTTATTGTAAATGACATATTTATGAAATAATATGTAACTATTATTGCGACAAATAAAACGATTTACACTAATAAGATGCAAATATCTATTTGAATTAAATAATATTATGTTTACTCATTATTATTCAGAATAAATTAATTAACACAATATTATTCAACAGTGTGGATTTGCATAATAACTGACAGTTGCTGTCACTAATGGCATAAAAATATATTACATAAATGCGATTGGCTATATGTGTCAACGCGCGGTTGCGTGTGTTTTTGAACCGGCGTGGTGTGGATACTGAGACGTAAGACACAGACGTACAATTTTTTTCCTAAGGCTACTAAGCCTGCCTTGGGTGACATAAACCCGATGTCTGAATACGGGCGTAAATCCAAGTGAACGAATACCGACGTTGTGTGTGTGTGTGTGTGTGGGGGAGGGGAGGGGGGGAGACTCATTTGCCATAAGAAGCAGTAATTGGTCTTCATTTCCTGTAATGATTTCCTTTATGTCAGTATAATTTCGGTATAACTGAAAAGCGTTGTACTCTACTAGCTTAGTTAACAGATGTGAAAAATTGGATTTTGACGTTGAACGCCACCTGTGATGTTTGCCGACAGGTCAGCAGTGACTTCATTGACACGAATTTTTCTGACATTTTTTAATTCATACGTTTGGGACAATTCATTCCTGTATCTAATCTCTGCTACGCATGAAAACGAGACAGACGTTAGCTTGATTTTTGTGTAGGTCTATATATCTTTTGTATGTATCTTAGTAACTTCGTAGATGTTACTCGATGTAGATGACATACCAACAATACACATACACAATTTATCCGTACAACTTCTTCTGACGGAATATCAGTTCGTGTGAAATAGTTTTAAACCGCATAGAAATTGTGATAATTAGTTACTTAGTTTCAGTATGAACATATTGCTACTTGGTAATATCCCACTTAACACGTGGTTTTTACGAGGTCCCTTAATGAGTGTCTTAAAGGAGTTTTACTGTATTTGAATGAATTTGTGTGCGTGAGAGAGAGAGAGAGAGTGAGAGAGATATAGTGGTGGACTGGTGAGTCTACTCTTCGTGTTTGCGCCAGCCAGTCAGTCAGCTGTGCGTCGTCATTCAGATATGTACGTGTGGTACATATGTTAGACTAATTCATAAATTCAAGTGTAAATTTTTCATGTGCTTATACAATAAATGTGTTAATTTTAAGTGTCAATTTCATGTGCGTTTTTTTGTTTATACAATAAATCTATTAATTGCAAGTAGCAATTCTTCATGTGTGCTTTTTTTTCTTTTGTACAATAAACTTGTGATACAGTCCACTTTCGTGTTAGTTAATGAAACAATCCATAAAATTTGGTCCTCCGGGCCGGATCTAGTGAACAGTGAACAGTTTTCAAATTGATATAGTGAGCAGTTTTCAAATTTTTTCGTTACTGAAACGTGTGCTTTGCGTGGACATCATTGCAACGAGTTTCCATACCTCACCCAGTTCAGCTTCAAGGTCAGAGGGCAATTGGCGTGACGCAGTGGAGGCAGCTGGTTATTCACCCAACGTTATCTATCAGCTGGTGAGGCCGTTCGTTTATTCATAAACAAACCTGTACTATTGTACTTTTGCCTGTAACATCTTTTCGTAACTCAATTCAGTTCTTTACAATATCAAATCCTTTCTAATGAATTTCTAATCAAATCAGGATAATTATTTCCTATATTTATTCAATCACATGAAAAATTTCTGTGTGTGTTTCATAATTAATACAAAAAACCAAGATGAGTAAACCAGATATAAGTCAAAAGGCTGACTTAATAAAAATACGGGCAGTAGTAAAGGGCAAAGTGGCAAGATTTAGAAACTTTTTTTAAAATAAAACTAATGAAGATAACGTTTAATAAAGCCAATTAAAATTACGTTTTGAAGTAATCAAAGGTAGTTTAACAGAAATTAACAATGTGCAAACACAAATAGAATGTTTTGATGATAAGCAAGATGATGAAGAGCATGAAAATTTTGAAACATCGTATTTTGAACTGCATGATCGGGTACATAATTTTGTTGATACTAATACAAGCAATGGAAACAGGGTAGAGGGTGAAAACACTTTACATGATTTTCCAATGAAACTTCCGCCAATAAATTTACCAGTTTTTTTATGGTAATTTTGATGGATACGCGTCGTTTTCTAGCACTTTCAAGTCGCTGATACATGAAAACACGTCTTTTTTAGAAGTTTAAAATGTTATTACTTAAAATCGATTCTATAGGGGGATGTGGCCACAATCCTTCAATCTTTAGATGGAACTCCAGGTTGTTATATGACAGCTTGGGAACAAGGTTTGAAAACAAACGCTACATTATAAACAAAAACGTGAAGGCTTTGTTTAATCAAAGTAAAGTAGAAAAGGAGTCAGCAAAATCAGACATTTAATTGATAATACACAAAAACATTTAAGGGCACTTGAAAATTTAGGTGAATCAACCCAACATTGGGATACATTAATTATACATTTTGTAACAACACAACTTGATAACAAAACATTTGTGGAGTGGGAGGGCACCGTAAAGAACAGCGAGAAGCCATCTTTAAAGGATTTAATCACTTTTCTGGAACAGAAGTGCAAACTGTTAGAGGCAGTCGAAGAGAGGAGTGTGTCGAAGAATAAGCCCCAGCAGGTTAAAGGAAGGTCAAACAACATTTCAGTGAACTATGCAGCAACAGTAAAGGATTGCAGTTTGTGTCTTGGTAGTAGTCACCCCATATTTTTCTGTACCAAATTTAAGGCAATGAAGATGCCAGAAAGAGAATCGCATGTGAGGAAGGTAGGTTTATGCTTCAATTGCTTGTCTTCATACGACCACAGAAGCAGAAATTGTGGTGCAGGTTCTTTCAAACTCTGTGGCAAACGTCATAATTCCCTTTTGCATTATCCGCAGAAGCCAGGTGAAACTCAGCAACAACATCCCGTGAACATAGAATCAAAACAGCCAATTTCGAGTGTTGAAAGTAAATATCAGAAGCAGTCATCTGTGGTTTCTACATCCTCTCATACATCACACCAGGGTGCAAATTCTTCTGTATTGTTGTCCACAGCTGTGGTGCAGGTAGTGGACCATAGTTGGGTATCTCATTTGTGCAGTTCTTCTCGATTCAGCATCACAGTCACACTTCATATCTGAGAGGGTAGCGAAAAACTAGGTTTACCATTATCCAGTGTTTCAGTGGAGGTCTGTGGTATAGGACAGTCATCAACAAAAACTTCCAGTACAGTTCAATGTGTCATCAAATCAAGGTTTAATCCATACGCAGCAACCATCCAATGTGTAGTTTTAAAAACCATAACACAACAGTTACCAACAGTTTTCATTCCAAAATCAGATCTAGAAATACCATCCAATCTTCAATTAGCTGATCCACATTACAATCAGCCCAGTGAAATTGATAGTAGGTGCAGAACTATTTTCGATTTTTCGATTTGTTACTTGATGGTAGGTTCAAATCATCAGATACAACTCCCACTTTACAAAACACAGTCTTGGGGTGAGTCGTCTCAGGCAAGTTAAGGGTTAACACCGCATCGACCATCAGTGTATGTCATCTATCCACATTAGATGATGTGAACAAAAATGTACAACTTTTTGGGACCTAGAAGATTGCAGCAGTGAGGATAGGTTTACAGGGAACGACAGATTATGTGAAGATTTGTTCATGAAAACAACATCAAGAGATGAAGGTGGCAGATACTATGTACACATATGCCTACCATTGAAAGGTGACGTCAGTGACCTCGGTGAATCAAAGAATACAGCATTTCGCAGATTGTTATCACTTGAACGACGTTTCACAGCAAATTCAGAACTGCGCTCACAATATATGCAATTTATGCGAGAGTATGAAGAACTAGGACATATGAAAGAGATTACGTGTGACGAAGCAGAGAAATCGAATGCGTAATATATCCCACATCATGCGGTACTGAAGGAAGATTCCACAACAACAAAACTGAGAGTTGTGTTCGACTGTTCAGCAAAAACCACCTCGAATCTTTCTCTAAACGACATTTCATTAGTAGGTCCAACGGTGCAGTCACCCTTGATTAGCATTATCACAAAGTTCAGAACTCATCCCTATGTGATGACAGCGGATATAGAGAAGATGTACATGCTTTCACAGCTTCGTATCCCAAGAGCCATTATAAGCAAAGACAAAAGTGTCTTATCCATTAAAATCCATGGGTTCTCAGATGCCTCAAAATCTGCATATGGTGCTTGTATATATTTGAAATGTATCTACACGGATGGTGACATAACGGTGAATCTAATCACAACAAAATCACGTGTGGCTCCATTGAAGAAAACATCATTACCAAGACTAGAATTATGTGGTGCTGTATTGGTATCAGAACTGTGCAAGACAACTGTGAACTCCTTACATCTTAACATCAACTCCATCAATTATTACACTGACTCAACCATAGTCTTAGCATGGATACGTGCTCCTTCATCACACTGGACTACTTTTGTCGCAAACAGAGTAGCCAAAATTCAAGACAATTCGGATTTCGCTTCGTGGAAACACATTAAAGGTGAGGATAATCCAGCAGATTACCTTTCAAGAGGACTACTACCCCTCGAACTTTTGCAGACTGATCTATATTGGAGAGGACCTCCATTCCTTCATTCACATTAATCTACATGTAGTGAAGTGTTGGAGTGTGAACTTGATGATAAATACTATAACAACGAGTGAAAATCACTACTTGTGCATCAGTGTTGAATCCTATCGACTCAAAGAACTTTTCAACATTTACAAGAGTTCTGCGTGTTGTTGCATATTGCTTAAAATTTATCAGCAGTTGTCGTAAGAAGAGTGACAACAACAATAGCAAGAAAACCCTGATTCCACAGTTATCGGTTGAAGAAATTGAGAAGGCAGAGAGTGTCCTTTTGAAAATAGTGCAAGGTGAAGCATTCAGCAAGGAAATTCGTGACCTCAAGGCAAATAAATATGTGCACAAAGATAGTTGCCTCGCTTCATTGCATCCATTCTTAGATGAGAATGGATTAGTTAGAGTAGGTGGTCGTCTTAAACATTCCAATTTAACCGCAGATCAAAGAAATCAAATTGTGTTGCCAAAAAATAACCAATTAACAGAACTCATTGAGAAACACAGTCACGTAAAATCACTACATGCTCGACCGCAAATGCTTCTCAGTATAATCAGACAAAAATATTGGCTAATAGGCGGTAGAAATTTGGTTCGTAAGGTATTTCATAAATGCATAAGGTGCTTTAGGACTAATCCTAAATCTCAAAAGCAGTTAATGGGAAATTTACCCAAATCACGAGTGCAGGTTCCAGTGCGACCTTTTTCAATATGTGGAATAGACTACTGCGGACCATTTTTGGTCAAGCCAGTAAGGAAAGGCGGAGTGAAATCATATAAATGCTACGTCTCATTGTTTACATGTTTCAACTCCAGAGCGATCCATTTAGAACTTGTGGAGGACATGACCACATAAATGTCCTCACAGAGCATCATTCATAGCGTCATTGAGAAGAATGATGGCAAGAAGAGGAAAGGTGAAATCAATATACTCAGACAACGGTACAAAATTGTAGGAGCCTATAAGGAATTAAAGGAAATTTTCAACAGCAGTAAATTTCAAGCAGAAATAGTGGATACATTGGCAACTGAAGGTATCGAGTGGCACTTTCAACCACAAAAAGCACCTCACTTTGGAGGACTATGGGAGTCCTCGGTGAAAATAGTGAAAAATCATTTAAAGAGAGTCATCGGATCAGCATGTTTAACAATAACTCAGTTTTCAACACTACTAACTCAAATCGAATCACGTGTAAATTCCCGCCCCCTCACTCCTTTATCCGAAGAGCCTTCAGATTTTAGCCCACTCCCTCCTGCACACTTCCTAATTGGAGATGTCCTATTAAATATTCCAGAACCAAACCTTATTAACATACCAACCAACCGACTTAACCAGTCAGTGGCAGCATATGCAACAAATGCTGCAACACTTCTGGGCAAGGTGGTCTACAGAATACCTTAGCAGTCTTCAACAGAGGTCTAATTGGAGGAAATCCACTTCCAACCTTCAACCAAACAACTTGGTCGTCATAAAGGGGGACAACCTTCCACCATTACGATGGCGTCTGGCTCGGGTCATCCATCTTCATCCTGGCTCAGACGGCTTAGTCAGAGTGGCCTCTCTACAAACGTCCAATGGACTCATCAAGCGGCCAATCATAAAATTGTGTCCTCTTCCATCTCCAGACGATGATGATTAATTAGTTTTTTGTGGTGTGTGTTTTGGAAGCTGGGCGGATCGCCCTTCCAACATGTTAGTTTTGTATTTGTTTTTTTTTCATGAGTTGAATTTGTGTGTGTGTCATTTGTCATTTCATTTTTTTGTATGTGATGAAGGAAATCCTTCATGGCGGGGGGCATGGATGAAGCGTGAGAGAGAGAGAGAGAGAGAGAGAGAGAGAGAGAGAGAGAGAGAGTGGTGGACTGGTGAGTCTACGCTTCGTGTTTGCGCCAGCCAGGCAGTCAGCTGTGTACCGTCATTCAGATATGTACGTGTGATACATATGTTAGACTGATTCATAAATTCAAGTGTAAATTTTTCATGTGCTTATACAACAAATGTGTTAATTTTAAGTGTCAATTTTATGTGCTTTTTTTGTTTATACAATAAATCTGTTAATTGCAAGTAGCAATTCTTCATGTGTGCTTTTTTTTCTTTTGTACAATAAACTTGTGTTAGTTAATCAAACAATCCAGTATTGCTTTGCTTTAAATAAACAGCTAAGGTTAATAAACAATTTTCATAACTTTTTCCTTTTTTTGTACACATTGTGAATTATTCGCGAAATTCAGTTATCCGCAGCGATCGAAGTTTATTATATTAGTATAACTCCCACAGTCAAACGGTTGCATTTGGAGTGCTTTAATGCAGTAACTTATTCTTAGAATAGTAGGACTGCCTGTCTGCGCCAATAAGATTGACCTGTCAGGGAAACAACATGAACAATATTACTCCACATGGTCGAGGAATTGCCACAATTCAGCTGCAGTTTATCATCTTCAATGAAGCGGAACCGTTTTATCATTGTCATTCTGCTGCCGATGTATGCCCTTGTGATTGCACATGTATGTCAACAGCGCAATGACTGATTAAATGAGCCAGAAATACTAATAAGCCAGAAATAGCCTGACAACTTTGAAAAAAAAGCCATCACCGATTTCAGTACGCGCTGGGTGGAGAACTAAGGCTCCTCCTTCTCCCACTTTCTCTGTTTTGCTGCCACTTTCTTTTCTAATCAACGGCATGCTGTATAGTTCACATACGGTGTTCGGCGAGTGAATGATCCCTTCCACACACTTTCCTCGCGTCACGTGACTTCCTCCTATACATGTCCCAAGTGTCTCAAAAATGTTTGTTCTGCGCAGGTCGTTTTTAACGTTGTATCCCTATAAAACTGTCGTTCCCTTGAGAGTGAAAATAAAAATTCCATCCATTAATATTGCATAAGAAGATTCGCGTGCGTACAGCACTTATGTATTTGTTCATGTGAGTGTGTGTGTGTGTGTGTGTGTGTGTGTGTGTGTGCGTGCGTGCGTGCGTGCGTGTGTGTGTGTGTGTGTGTGTGTGTGTGTGTGTGTGTGTGTGTGTGTGTGTGTGTGTGTGTGTGTGTGTGTGTGTGTGTGTGTGTGTGTGTGTGTGTGTGTGTGTGTGTGTGTGTGTGTGTGTGTGTGTGTGTGTGTGTGTGTGTGTGTGTGTGTGTGTGTGTGTGTGTGTGTGTGTGAGAGAGAGAGAGAGAGAGAGAGAGCGCGTGCGTCCGCAAAATCTTATTTATTAAGATATACTGTTTGATATAGGATATTTGGTTTATTATAAGGAAAATTTTAAAAGTAAACAAAATTTGTATAAACAAATTCTATTCTGTTAGAGAAATGGTTTGAGTGAATACGATTAAGACGATTGTGATGAGCAAAATTCCCCAGATCCTTCAGAAAGAACCAGCTGTTTTTAACAGTAAGTTTGCGCATGTGCAGTGCGTCCGATGTATTTTCAATGTGTGTCAGTATGTCGTGAGTCGTCGAGCCGTCATATGTGTACAATGACTTGTATACGTCATAATCTATAACTTGCGTGGGTCAAATTCGAGCGTATTGTGTTTCGTAGTTGTGTCAAGTTCATTACAGTCTGTGTAAAATAAAAAAGGAAGAGTTGCAGTCAGTGTCAGTCATCAAGGTCATCGGCAATTTACGGGACAAGGTACAGTGTTGCTTTGTTGCCGACTGTTATCATTCTGGATAAGGAAGTGTTACGCACATGTTAATTACTTTTGCGTTTTAACGACCTTCACAAATGTTTGGTTATTTCAGTCTGAAGCTTATTTTATACTAAACACTTTTACATATGAAGCTTGCCCATACTACAATGCAAAAAGAGTTGTTATTTTAAACTTTCCCCAAATTTTTAATGTTTATTTATTTTGTGTGTGTAGCATCAATCAATTCATAATATCAATGCCTGCGGATTTAAGTATTTAGATTTTTTACGCATTTGATTATTTACACGTTATTTTATAAAACATTATAAAAATAAAATTACTTGTTGCTTTAGCATACAGGTATGCACATTAGCGTACTGAATGAATTACATTACAAACACATTATGACAGTTGTTACTTGGAATGAATACGTATAACAGTTAGTGATTAACCCAAATAGATAATGTAAATTTAGTTGAATAATCAGCTCTCTTTTTAAATATGCAAACGATTGTACTACATCATTTTTAAATAATATGCTATATCATTTAATGCTTGCAAATTGCTTCCTAAACACGTCAATTATTGTATACACTTCTAAATTGTATGCATAGTTTTAATTATTATTGCAATTCAACGTAAATATGTGTTAATTTACATATTCTCGTAAGTCTTACAATGTATAATAATAAAGACATATTTTAAAATAATTTTACTCGTTTAAATTACAAAAGATAATATTTACCCAGTTTTGGGTAAAAATTAAAATCAAACAAAATCAAGGAATTGGAAGACATTGGAAGAGTAACTAGGCCAGGATAACGTGAGCAGAAATTATAGTTGAGCTGAAAAATAACAAAAGTGCCTATGTGACTCTTAGCAAGCAGTAGCACGGCTAAAGCTGTTCCAGATGTTTAGCGATCTTTCTGCGCCGTAAACGTTTTAAGTCACGCGAGATTCCCCTTCCAGACGTTACTCGAATATTCAACTGGCATACAGACCCGCTATGTCACTACATTGCAAGTCGGGGGGTAGAATAAATACTGGATTTGGAAGCGGCCAGTTCAGTTAGACCTGGCGTTATTAGAGTACGTTTCTAAGTTTTTGTTGCAGTTTAGTGGAAAGTGATGATTCTGTTAATTAGTGGCAAACTGTAATAAGGCGACCTTTATTGTTGTGTGTTGAACAAATTTAACTTGAATTATTGTAAAAGAGTGTCTTTGTTTATTTATAACTGTTGTTTGTGTCTAACTAAAATTTGTGAATAGTGACTTCATTGGTGTCAGTTATTCTGTTCCCACTGCACAACACGACGATCTGTGAGACCGCTGTAACAATACAATAAAGAGCTGTGCAAAGGTGGACAAAGGCTGATGAAGACCTGGGGTGGTCTCATATTCTAAGAACCCAAATACGGTTTTTATAATCATATAGGTATATATTTTGAACATATCTAAATATTTTATCAAATTTTTTATATTTTAACGAACCTGGGAAAAGAAGACGTACGAAACGTAAAAACATTAGAGGTTTATTCACTTACAGGTTTGTAATTTTAACGAGTAAAATTAATTTAAAATATGTCTTTATTATTATAAATTGTAAGACTTACGAGCATATGTAAATTAACACATATGTATGTTGAATTGCAATAACAATTGAAACTATGCATACAATTTGGAAATGTATACAATAATTGACGTGTTTAGGAAGCAATTTGCAAGCTTTAAATGATATAGCATATTAATTAAAAATGATTAGTACAATCATTTGCATATTTAAAAAGTGAGCTGATTATTCAAATAAATGTACATTATCTATTTGGGTTAATCACTAACTGTTATACGTATTACTTCCAAGTAACAACTGTCACAATGTGTTTGTAATGTAATGCATTCAGTACCACGAGTTTTGCAATTACCGCCAACTATAATGACAGTAGAAATAAATGGTTTTATATATTGTTACGAGAAGCCTAGCGAACAACCCAGAACATTCTCCACTCCCCCCGACCAGTGTGGCAGCTGTTGCGTCATTCAAGTAGGTCATTCTAGTGAGTTCCAAGGACACTTGAGATAAGCCGCCGGCGTGCAGTTAAGAAGGGAAATAAGACAGGAAAGAGTAGAAGAAGAAAAACGGCAAGACGAAAAACGTAAGCGTGGAAATGAAACACCAGAGGGACGGAAAAAAGAAGAATTTAGTCGTCAAGCAGACGACGTTAAGACGTTCGTAGAAGAGGATACCACTGCAAAATTTGTCCTATTACGAGGTGAGCTGAACAAACAAGTTGACAAAATATCTTAATTAGAAAAATCTGTGAAAACAAATATTCCAAGTTCAGAAGTTTCTATTCCAAATTCAATAAAACAAATTAAAAAGGAATTCGAACATTTAGTAAAAGAAATATTTGATAATAAAAGACCATTAATAAATGCTGAAGAATATTCAAAATATCAGAGAAATCTAACTCTAGTAAGGCCAGTTTACGCGAAGGTCCCAACATTTGATGGAAGCACTCATTGGGAAACTTATATTCGCCAATTTGAAGCTGCCGCTCACTTAAATAAATGGACAGAAGAAGAGAAAGTACTTTCACTAATTCTTGCTAAAAAGGGCCTGCCGCAGAACTAATACAGAAAGTGCCATCTGAAAATCAGAACATCTATGCCGAATTATCAAAAGCTCTGGAATTACGGTATGGTGACAAGCATTTGTGCGAAGTATACCGTGAACAACTTAAAGCGAGGCGACAGCGTTTCGGGGAAACCCCCCAGGATTTTGAAGCAAATGTCGACCTACTGACGAGATTGGCTTATCCTGAACAATTGGAGGACTTCCGGAAGTGGATTTCTCTCATTATGTTTATTGACGTATCAGAGATAGTCAATTACAACAAGTGTTGAGAATGGCACGGCATGATAATAAATCAGACGCTCTTGTTCATACTCTCCGTTTTGAAGCTGCCAAGTCGGCGACCTACATTAATCAAAGTATACCATCACGTTGTAACCAAACGGATCCAATACCACAGTATCGTCATAACGGACGGAATAAAGGGACGATTCAAGATCAACAGTTTAAGAAGTCAGCAGCGCCACAACGATCTTTCGGACCAAAGGATAAAGACAGAAGACCGAAGTGCCTAAAACTGTGGGAAACGTTGTCATCTACAGGTAGACTGCTGGAAGAGTAAAATACCGAGAGGAGAGAGCGATCGCACCAGTTGGAGAAGTAAAGCCCCAAAACAGCACACAGTTTCCACGCTACATAAGATTAGTGGAAACCTGATCGTTAATGGATTTGCGGAAGGTAAACGAAGATCATTTACAGTTGACACGGGCGCTACAGTGTCTATTGTGCGCCCTGACTTAATTAGCAACCGACGGCCCCAAATTAGCTCTTGTACAGTACAGACGGTGACTGGAAGCCCCGTCAATGTGTTAAGAAAGATAGACGTACGTGTACGCCTGGGTCTTCTCGAGTTTAGCCACCAAATGCTTGTTGCAGACATTGTTGATGAAGTGATTCTTGGCACGGACATTATGAATGCCTATGGATTCGTTGTGGACTTAAGAGAGAATGTCCTGGAGGTTGGCCAAGAGAAGATAATGGTTTTCATGGCTAAAATGACAGGGTCAACCTACCATTTCATTAAGCAAGTGGCATTGGCCGAAGAAAAAGTCAACAGGTCTGGTCAAGAGGAACCTTTCCTATTCCAGGTGGAAATAGAAGAAGAACTGGCAGAGGAAGTACAAATACGTGAAACAGCAAAAGAAGTGACTGGAAAGCCAACTATGGGTGTCAAGGAAAACCCCTCGTTTGTTCGTGAATTAATAGAAGCGCCCGGGGGAAAAGTTGCTGAAGATGAAGTTACGCAAGGGGTTGTTGACGAGAACCAAACAGACTTGGATCTGCCAGTGGTGATTAGGTCATCAGTACATGACGCAACGGGAGTTATTCTAGCATAACTAGCGGTTGAGCGGAAGACTCGTATTCCTGAGAACTTGACGTTCGGATCACACGAGATTGAATTCGAAGAACCGGAGAATTATCTTTCTCAAGGACGTCTACCTAGATCGCCTGGCCAAGCATTACTTCAGACACGGCTTACCAGTTCGGGACGAACAGGCTTAAGGAGGGGACAGTGTTACGAGAAGCCTAGCGAACAACCCAGAACATTCTCCACTCCCCCCCGTCAAGTGTAGCAGCTGTTGCGTGATTCAAGTAGGTCATTCTAGTGAGTTCCAAGAACACTTGAGATAAGCCGCCGGCGTGCAGTTAAGGAGAGAAAGCTGTACTGAACCTCAGCCCGGCGTATATAAAGCCATAGCATCCGGGTTGTCAGTTAGTTACATGAGCGATTTTCGCTAGCGCGGATTGAGTGTTTGACGAAGTGGACTAGTATTGTGTTAATAATTGTGTGAAACTCTATTAACAGACATTGGTATTGCGTGTGGACAAATCTAACTGGAAATATTGTACGAGTTAATTACAAACTGTGTAATTGTGAAAGTTAAAGCTGGTGATTAGTGACTTCATTGGTGCCTTGTATTCTGTTTTCCACTGTACCTACGACGATCGAGTAGACCGTCGTAACAATATGTTTGTTTGTAGACGAGCGTCTGCGCGTGTTGTGGAGTGTATACGTATTCAACAGAGACAGAATACTTAGCAGCATAACATCGAGAACCAAACAGAACTGACAATTAATGTACTGACATATTGATTTGTTGAAAGCACCTATGTTGTCATATAATATAGACGAGCGGCACACGCCATACCAAGACGGAAAAAAGGTTCTTCCCTGGAAAAATTATCTGCGGTCATGTATATATCAAGAACGACGTCTCATCTTTTATATCAATTATATTTTCCGTGTTTATTTAGGTTTTAACGCCCAGAATGAGAAGGATTTGTTCACCTGTTACGTCCCTTGTAAATTAAGAGCGGTTAGACCCTAGTTCTTTTCTTCAGTCGGCGGCAGAGGACATATTGCAACAGTCTGCAAACAGCTGATTTCAAGTAATCGTTCTGTGCGGCATTTACATTTTGTAGTAACAAACAACTAAAATACTGTACTATACGACGTTCCAAGTCGCATGCCACCTGAGGGTTTAGGAGACCCTTACTAACTCGCGCGCGCGCGCGCGCACACATTTCATATTACCGATGTAATTTTGCACCACGAATATAAAGTGTAAATACATTTTTGTTTATAATCATCAAGATATCACCAACATATTTATTACTTCATAATACAATCTTTATTAAGTACTCCAATTCTGCGTTTGTTTTACAAATCACTAGAATACTCATATTTGTCGCAATTATGTGTTGTTTGAACTAATTTTTCTCACAATTTTTCAAAAATTATATTTTAATTTGGATTATGAGATAAATTAAAAATCGTATAGGTTTTAATTGGACCGTACACCTGGTAAATAATTTCTGGTAATTGAATTGTCAGTGGTAAATAATTTCTTAACTGTCATCATTATAGAAACAGATAATGGCAGATATAGATGTTGTTGGCATGTTTCTGCAGGGGACCTAGGAAGGGGAACCTATAATGACAGAAAAATGACGACTGAAAACCTAATCGCTACGGACTAGCGGTGCAATCTGATTGGTGCACAGAGACAGTGTCGGGAAGTGCTGCGCAATTAAGGACACGTTATAACACATCAAATGGTTGCAATTTTTATCACTGTAGCCGAGGCAGTATTACAAAATAGTGGATTTTAATTTTAGAAGTGCGGATATATTTAAAGTAATTTTTTGTGTGCATTACGTATAACAGAGTACAGGTTTATCAATGATAGTGTTGAATGAAAAAGTGAATAGAAGAAGCGGACAGATGTAAGAATTTGATTTTTATTATCAAGGAAAAAGAATCACAAAGAAGTTGAAAACACTATTGAGACTGTAAATATCAAACTGAAAAATTCTATGTATTATGTACAAAGGAAAATTTATAATTTTGCATAAGAAATAAAAAAACGTTATTTGTTTAAAATCGCATAGTTAAACATATTATATACTCAAAAAAATCATAATCCATAATATGTTCTTTACATGACTGTGTGTGGCCGCCGACATCTGCACATATCTGCAAACAAAAATGATATCTAGTCGTTGGTACTATTATATATCAAACAAGTATCTCTTGTTTTATACAACTTACGGCCGTCTAAAGAAATTTTAGTAACAGAACCCATTCAACAAATTTAGTATATATTTAAAAAGATACAGTACCGTTTACCAAATGGTAAAAGCTTAAGAGCATGATAATGTCTTTCAGCCGCCAGCTAAATGCAACATTTGCGCAAAAGAAACAATAAGTCAGTCAGTAACCATAATAATGTTGTGTTTAGCTGGCGGCTGAAAGACATTACCATTTGGTAAACGGTACTGTATGTTTTGGTATTTGTGACAGAACTCTTTGCCGTCGTGTCACTACTGCTACTATTGAAGAATGCATCATCTACCCATATATTGTTCATTTTGTATAGCGATTTCGTTAACAAGTATTGCAGCTATTTCTTTACGGTACCCTTATTGACGTAGCCTTGCAAGTACGTCGACTTATGTATGAGATGTCGTTTAATGTGCACGTTGAATGCTCTATCGTCGTCCAAGATACGAGGCAACGCTCGAACCATCGTGTTTATATCGACCGGCACGTTTATTATTTGTCCTATAATACTTTGACTGCCGTGGACGAACCGCAGGCGTCGTATCTCCATGAACGGTAGACGCGGTTAGACCAGACGTTCAGTTATACAATCAAGTGGTGGCAAATGATCGGGATACTCGGGGTACACGAAGTCATTGGATCTTGACAAGTTGGGTATATTCTCGAGTGCTAGGGACCTGTAACACGTTTCGCACACTTTGAAGCTAGCTACATCGTCGTCGGGGAACTCAGCAGCCAGTATGTGTTGACTCTTTTGCGGCGGTGGTCGCAAATCTCTCTCGAACCATAAGCGATCGCAGACGGAGCAGGCGTAACCGAACTCGTTGTCGTCGAATCGTTTCGTGAATTTCGCATCTGCTCCTATCTCTTCAGTTTTCAAGCGTTTTGGCGATACCGCAGCGATTGCCTGTTCGAATTCAGCTCCTTCGTTCGCTCGTTTAGTTGCCATCTCAATTTTCTTATTCAATCTACAACGTTTTACTCGTTCATTGGTTTTCCTTCGCTTCTCTGCCAGCTTCATGTTGTAGAATTCATCGATTTTCTCCTGCTCAGTCATCGTCGACGCGAACGGTGTATTTATTAAGTACTCATTCAATTCTTCGCGCATCAAGTCATCTTGCTTTCGTTTTTTGTAGCGATGGGGCCGCTGGTACCGAAGCTTCACCGCCGACAGCAGCCGCTCGTTGCTGTTCCTTCTCGAGCTTCTTTCGTTCCCGATACTTTCTTGCTCGCTCGGCATTTTGTCGTTTCTTGATCTGAGCCTTCTCGTCGCTGCTATCCATTGTCGAACGCTGTTTTAGTCAGTCGCCACGTTATGGTTACTATATACCAACAGCAGTGTATTTCACCACAACACAAAACAAACCTTTATTTACAACAATCCCAATAACATTATGTATCTGTGTTATATCTTCACATTTCTGCAGTGAGTAATTAAATATAAAGAGGAAGTAGATTTGCATTTACGATGCAGTACAGACAAATATTTTAATGAATAGATGCAGGATCGTTAGCTGAATCACATACGAAGACAACCATTAACTAGCGACAATAACCTATCTACAGCTATGCAGTGTTGTTTGCTTGTTAGGTCTTTAATCTGCGACGACGTTAGCATGTTAGCGGTCGCGGTTTTAGTTAACGATTCCCGGCTGGTAAATTGTGCTAACACTTGATTTTAAACTCTCAGGACGCTTTATAAATCTGGTTTAATTGTTTCCAGTGATATTATTTTTAACACATAATATACAGTATATATTGCGACGTATAAAAACAAACCTTTATTTACAACAATCCCAATGACGTCACATAATGATGACGTCATATAGCGTGACGGTAAATAAAATGTTACAGAAAGGTTCTAACGCTGTCCAGCTAAAAGACATTGTCATGTCAAAATGAAGGAGCTCAACTGTCCGATCGATCGATGGTAATAACCGAAAAAGGAAACAACAATTTTCGTATGCTCAAAATTAATAAGGAGCAAACTCAGACCAACATATGGAATGTTTATTACATTCATGTATCCAGTAAGGTAATGTAATGACGCCTTCAATAACCTGTTTATAACCAAAACTACTTTTACGACGCCCGGATGGAGCTTATGTTAGCGGTGGAGGAGGTTGAGAAGTCACGAACTGAATATAAGACCTTTAACGCAAAATTAACAAACAGTCCAAACTTAGTGTAACGTTATAATGTACACATAAAACAAACAAATGATTATCCCGTTGTTGCTGACGACAGATTCGTTTACAAACTCCCTCCCTCCCTTGCCATTCAGACGGATTGCATTCTCTCTACCTTATCAAAATTAAAACCGAACAAATGCTAGCCTACTCTGCACAGTGGTGCCATCTGGAAGCGTTAAACTGCCCTACACAGACTTTCCGTAGGCAATGTGTGCCACGTTACGATCTAAACTGTTTCTTTGGTTTGAATTTCATTCCCATTTTTAATTTACTATAACAGTACTACTTTCTATAACATACCGCTCCTATAACAACAGTAATCAGAAACATGTTACCACGATAACTTTATTAACATCAAAACAAACTAATAATACCAGACGTTATTAGTACATTATAAATACTCAAGAAACTATATTAAAAATACGCAAAGTTGGTAGAATATATAGGTAATGGAAAAAACAGAATAAAAATCAAGAAAACAAATCGAAAATAAGTCAAATTACTTTTAATTATCCACTTGAAAATTTGAATCAACAAATTTATTGTTTGTGGTTCTGCACTATTCTGAACTCAATCGTTCACTGACGACAACTAAAGAAACGAGGTAATGAGACACACGATTATAAAAGTTTATAAATCTATGACTATTCTGAGTTATAAGATGCACAAATATTTTCTTGCCTTTACTGTTATATGTAGGCTTGATATATTTTGGAGTACCAGCGGAACTGGAAGGAGCATGTAGATAGATGAATGGCGTTTCACAAAAAGATCCTGTAGTGCCAATCAAAAAGGAAATGGACGTTGTCCTTCATAAAGAATGGTGGTTGTAATTTGAAGCTCGCTGCAGATCGGAAGGGCTAAATTTTGTAAAAGAACTTGAGGAAAGTGAAGTATCATAGACCATTTGAAGTTAAAACTCATAGTAAAATACATACGAGGACGGTGGACAGGCGGGATGATTAGCCCACTCTTTACTGAATGCCGGATTAAAGGACCATCTGAAGAGTGTATGAAATAAGAGCTCATTGAGCCTATATAATAAGCAGATCACGAAAAACATACGACAATGAAGTATACTAAACCATCTTAGGATAAATATACAATTCAAGGAGACTGAGAAGTCACTACACAACAGGAAAGAGTGGTAAAAGAAAATCAGCTCAACTTAGCAAGTAGCTTAGTTACCGCCCTAAAATAGAAATTGAGTAAGTAAACAATAGGATAATGTGTACTTAAAACTTTTTGTACGTAACTTATATTAAATATTAATATTAACTGAACACAACGCGGCGATCATACGGGCTAATCTCAAAGGTATGTAAATTGAACGAGGTTGTTTAATAGAAGTTACAACTGTAAATGGCAGATGCTGCCAACGAAGGCTGCATACAATATCAACTGTTTTGTGATAACGGATTGATCACTGAAATATTCCTAGGTAAGCTGTCTCGTAACTCTCCAACTGTCTCAACTGTTAGGTGAGACAACCGTTTCCTAAACTGGCTCGCTAAACCTTTTCTTAGTTTCACGGAGTCAGCGTACACGCGTACACCAAGTTTATTCGCACGTGTGACAAATGGAAAATATATTTATCAGTTTTCTGTTTAAATTATTCCGCTAAATGCACGCAGATAACAAAAAGATTTTCTGTAATATTGCAATAAATGAAATCGAATTTCCATTTTCTAAATATAAACGATTGTTAAAGTGTGACGTAAAGTTTGACTGTATAATTAGTTCTCATTGAGATGTCGCGTCGAGCAAGTTGGTCGTGACTTAACATCGTCAACTCGTCAAACCACCGTGCTACCGGTATAAAGGACCAGCACAATTGCTAGAGATTCTCTGCTTCTCTAGTCAATCCGAGACAGAGGTGATATCGGCAGAGGACTTCCCAATAATATCCCGAAAAAACGACAGAAATACCAGAGGACAAAATAGAGGTGGGGATCCGGCCTCAACGCGTATCTTCGACACACGGGAAGGGAAGACGAATTATGGTAATTAATATTTTATAAAAGACATTTCAGAAAGTTTTAAAGACGCTTTGATTAATTGTATGAATTGATAATACGCGAAAGCTAAAATCACTGGTAGATTTGAGTCTGGCCCATAGCTACGTCTAAACCTTGTTTGAACATTTTGTATGTCTACTCTCTGTCTTCACAAATTTAAAACAAAATTTAACATACAAATTTCACGCATTGAAGCCAGTCATTCCGACAATCGCGCAAAACACCACATACTTATAGAGACTGATTGCTTAGTGATACTGGTGGTGAAGCCATCTAGCGGCACAATTCTGTACCACATTCGTTTTAAGCGGGAACTTTTGGGTAGCAAATCGTGCATGCGTGTGTGCTACAACGAGCGTATATAATGTTCAACCGATGAAAGAAAATCTTTATTGCTGAATAGATTTATGTACCTTACTTACGTTTATTTGAAACAAATGACACAAGGTATTTTCCGGGAAAAAGAGAGTTGTTTGAATTTATTGTTATTGTTATTAAAATTGATGTCTTTACCGTAGTCGAGAATCAAGAGAAAAAATGTAGGTCAATCTAGAGAGAGAGAGAGAGAGAGAGAGACAGTAAATAAATAAGGAGAACTTTAAATAAGATAAAGAAAAATTGTGGTCATAAAATTTGACCAAACGTCTGTAATAATGGAGCCACTGGCAATATATTTTTGTTTTCTCAAGACACACGAGTCACGAAATCACCGAAAATACTTTCTTACATTATTTTTTATATTTAACAAATTACATTTTTACTTTATCTGTTTTATTTCGGCCATATAGCATTGCTTTACCCATCAATAAAGACAACATGTATCGTCACGAAAACATAATGGACAGACGTAAGGTACGTAATTGCAAAAGAAAGTTTCCTCGAACCAACAAGTGCGTCGTTTGCCGCTTATTGTATTACAGCAGAATATTTTGTTGCATAACTCTGTGTACGAATTAGTGATGGTTGTCTGTTTCAAAACTCTGTCTACGTTCTTGAACGAGCCGGCTCTTATGCAATTGCATCTAATAATCAATAAAAAATAACTTATAATATTGTAATTACATTAAATACATACAGGACGCTCTTAAGAAAGTAAATGACCAAACAGATGGTGGAGTAAATGTGCAGTGAGAGAGAATTAACTTGCAAATATTTGCAAACCACATTGCAATTATGGGTAAAAATGAACAGAAGTTGAGTTAACAGTTACATATAATGGATGAGGTTTTAAGGAAAGAGTACAATTTAAGAATAAATGTTAGTAAACCTGAAGTAATGGTCTGTAGTAAACACAGACAGTCCAATATGAATATACTCCTGAATGAATAAAAGATAGAGGTTAAAATCACAAAAGACGGAAAAAGTAAGAGAGAAGTAGACTGGGTAAGGTTGAATTTCACAGTATGTTGAAATTATTGACATATAAAGAAATAGCCCTGACAACAAGAAAGAGGTTCCCGAAGAGTTAAAGAACCATCTAAAGAGTGTATGAAATAAGAGCTCAATGATCCTATATAACAGGCAGACCACAAAAACATAGCAGTTGTTTTATGGAGCAGAGCTCTGTGTAGATGTGAGACGTGGACAATTGGAACAGAAGAAACAAAGAGGCTTGAATCAATGGAAGTGTGGTTTTATAGGAAATTACTGAAAGTAAGATGGATCGATACGGTTAATAATGATAAGATTCTGACTAGAGTTGGACAAACAGAAGTTTTGGTAAAATATTGTGGAGCAAAGGGTTGAACTTGTTGGTCATATTATACGTTGAGATTTGATAAAAACAATAAAAGAAGGGAAAAGAGGTAGACGAAAACAGAGACTACAATATATGAAACAGGTTATTGTTGATATAAGTTGTAATTCCTAATAGGGGATGACACAGAAAGCACAGAGGAGTTCGGTGTGGAGAACTGCTACAAACCAATCTGCGGATTGCTAACTATAGAAGAAGATTAAAAACATCTAATAATAAATGTATTTTTTCAAAATAGTTGCCGAGTTCTGCGGGTCAGGGTGCTTACTAGTCTATTAAACAGGAGCAGACACGTAGGAGACAAGATCAAAATCTGTAAACTAAAAAAAAATGAAGACTTGTAATAAACTAAGTGCGGTATCATGCGAAAGGAAGACTTAAGTAACTGTGGGGTATTTAAGCTAAAATAATTACGTTAGAGCACGTTGAAATGCATGGAACTCGGTGCTATTTGACGGACAGGTGATTAACGTTTGGTGGGTGCGCACCAACAAAGATATATCGCCGACAGAAGAAAGAACCAGGAGAACGGTATTAAAGAAATGGTGAAAACATTTATGTCCAGATAAAACACAGTAGTTTATCGCAGAATTACTAATTTTGTTCAACACAAAACTAGTATAATCTGTAAAATAAGTACGCCACATTCAACCATAGATGCTACAACTTAAGCATGTAAAATTATCTTAGATTTTGTTAGATAACATACATAAGAAGATGATACAGATAAAATAATTAGACATGAAACGGGTGTCTGATTGTCGGTGCAAGGAGACCTCATTGCGCATGCGTATCTTTGACGCGTTGTTTTCGTCCAATCGTTTTGTGTACAGAAGAGCTGCATGGTTGGTGTGTCATAGTTGGTTACTTCACACTTCATTTCGTGCACTGCCTTCCCTGTCACCGACTAAGATCTGCGCGAACTGTTTCATGTCTTGCTATTTCATCTGTAAAAAGTTGTTTTCTTCTGTGTACGATAGCAGAGTGAACAGGGAAACCAACTGTTGGCAGCAGTGGTGGTAAGT
This sequence comes from Magicicada septendecula, assembly GCA_034769895.1. NCBI lineage: Eukaryota > Metazoa > Arthropoda > Insecta > Hemiptera > Cicadidae > Magicicada > Magicicada septendecula. The sequence goes on along the minus strand of CM068367.1, from coordinate 475,735,802 downwards.
TTGATATTGAAAAACGTTTGTCCAGTCAAGCAGATCAATGTAAACCTTCCAGTAAACATCTGTACGTACTTGTGTGTGTGTGGGGGGGGTGTGGGGGGGTGAAGAAACGAAGTGGTAAAAATTCAGGAGAAAAACATACATCCACTCCCATGGGATTTGCCAGCGAGTACTTAAACTATACGTTCGGCAATTTTATTCCTGTATTTTTATTTTCCCTCTTTATTCTTTTTCTCCGCTGGTGGCATATTTATAACGTTCCCGTGCGACCTCAAAGATCTGTAAGACTTCCGCTTTTGGTGCAATTAGTTTAAAATTACTTGTTCAACAAACGACTCTAACGAATCATTCACCTGAATTGTTACATTCCTGTTCTCTTTGAAATATGTTAATATTCGCCTGTTAGGAATTTCGTGCAATTTAAAAAATAATAAGTTTGCGCAAAGTAATTTTTTAAACTAAAAGTTAAACTTAGCATTTTCCTCACTCGTAAATCTTTATGGTATTTAAATAATAAATACCGCAATTGTGTTGTATATCACTTTAATACTAAATGTTTCGCCAATTTACGCTGAGCCATTGTCAGTGGTCTCATAAGAATTTATTCGAACCTGAGCGGGTGTCTGACCTCAGAGTCGGTAAAACGTATGCTTAAAAGAAAATGCGTGTTACTCACACGGAAAACTATTTTATCCCTTTCCACCACTCAACAGGTGCAGTTATACGAGGATTGTTCAATAGAAAATGTTTAGAGGCTGTAAAGCATTTTTTGTTCAACGATTTTAAAAGAAGTCTCCATTAACATTAAGGCATGAGCCCCATTGTTGCACTAATCTGTAGATTCACTGCTGGTAAAATTCTTGCGGCTGTTTGCGGAACAATCCGCTAACAGCAAACTCTATCTCAGTGCCCGATTTGAACCGCCGTCCTTTTAGTGATTCTAATCGCACGGTGACAAATCGGGACTGTAAGATGGATGTTGTAAGACTTCCCACTTTATACGACAAAGTAGATCTTGAATCGTCTGGGCTACATGGGATCAAGCATATCATGCAGAAGAATGACACCATTTGTGAGCTTTCCGGGACTTTTATTTTTAATGCTGACCACTAAGCGTTTTAAGCTGTCTGCATATCGGTCAGCGTTGATGTTGACACCATGTTCTTTAAAATCTAAGAGCAGCACACCCTGCTAATCAAAAAATACGGTCACTATTACTTTGCCTGCCGAAGGTTAGGACCGACATTTGCAAATCGCCTTCGGAGATTGTGCATGATTCCACTGCATACTCTGACGTTTGGATTCTGGTTCGTAGTGATAACACCAAGACTCGTTACCGGCAACAATTTGGTACAGAAAGGCATTACTTTGTTGTTGCTAGCACATCAAATGCTGTAATGATAAGGCCGAACGCAAATTTTTCTGAAAGCAGTCATGGAATCCACTGAGCAGCAACTTTGTGATAGCCAAGACAATGATGGAATGAACAGTTCCCACGCTGATTCTCAACATTTAAGAATGTTCTCTAACTTTGATGCGCCTATTTGCGCGTAAAGCAGTTTCTAGCTGTCTCACATTTTCATTTGATGCTGTAACACGTGCAGGTCCGGGACGGGCCAAATCTTTAGTGGCTTCTCTTCCTTGTCAAAATTTATTGAACCATACAACCACTGCCGTATGAGAATAACTATAGTCACCATATACAGCTTTCATTCTCATATAAATTTCCAATTGGCTGGCGCCCCTCAGCGGCCAAAAAACTGAATAACGGCATCCTTTGGATGGATTTTTTATGGTATATGCCATTTTTCAACACAGTCACAACGCTTAGAAAAGAGCAAACTGCAAATACTTTTGACAGACGCGTTCTACTTCTACTTAAACAGACAATATAAACAAATGAATTCCGTTGCCATGGCGACGAAATCACGGCTGCGCAGATCAAACGTGTTTCTACTGAACAATCCTCGTAAGTGATGCTGTGCTAGCATTTTAGCTGATAAGACGTGACCTTTTACTTGTTCTACTTCTCCTTCTTAATTTGTGACTTAGGTAAATCTAAGGCAATGTTATTCGTTTTGGTATGTTACCTTTCCATTGGCGTACGAAACGTTTACTGCTCTATATTGGAATACGTGATCTATCTTCTTCTTAACGACATCATCATCAGCAGCAGAGATTAAACCAAGGATGGTTTGTTCCGGTTTCAAACAGGCAAAGTCTAGAGCTGGTCATTCTAGCGCTTCCTCGGACGTCCCCCACCTTTCCGTCTCTTTGGCTTATAGTTCCATAGTTATTTGGGGATGCGGCAGTCATCCATTCCGCAAAAATGTTCCCACCAATTCAGGCCATTACTGGACAATTCAGTCGAGTATACTGATAATATTCAGTTTCTGCCGTATATGTGTGTTTCTACTATGATCATGGAGAGTATACCCTGCCACGTGCCTGAGAAATCTCATTTCAGCTGCTTGGATACGACTGGCCTGGACTTTCGTTAAAGTTAAATTCTCAGACCCATAAAGAAGTGTGGGAAGGGCCATCAGCTTGTAGAATTTTAACGACCTTGTCACGTCTTAACGAAGTATTTCAATATATTTTCTTATTAGCAAATGAGGCAATTTGCTCATTAGGTTTAGGCGCATCTCTCGAGCCCGCGATAAACGACTACTTTTACACGACATTAACTATATTAAACGAGGTACTTTCTATAGGCTCCAGATAATGATAACGTAATTATAGAACGCGCAATTCTGACAAGAAAATGTAAAAGTGAAAGATATTGAGAAATGATTATTCGGAGAAATCAGATGTGCACGTTTAATGGGTTTTAAACAAGTCTTAATTACTTAAACGAAACAAAGCCTTGACAATGGAAAATAATAATAATATTGTTAAACATACACCAATCTTTCGTGAGTCCGGTTAGCTCTTATCGTCAACAATTTTTGTCACATATTGTAAATAAACGTGATTTATTTACAAATATATTTAAATAATAATCGGTTAATAAAACTTTTAATTCTTGTATTTGTTTTTTATATAATTAATTTATTTAATTAATTTAATTTTCTTAATTGGTTTAATTGTTTTTAATTGTTTTATGTTCAATTAATAAAAAATACTGATTATTGACTGTGTTAGCTCTGGTGAAGAATTATTTGTTTCTTCACGTTAAATGGATTATCGTGGCCAAACCGATTGCATGTAGCGGCCGATTCAGTATCTGTACTTCTTCTGCTCGTTCCTTTCCTTCAGAAGTTCACGTTAACATTTAATACTGTAATTTAATTTATGACTCAAGTAATCAATAAAACAACGTTTAAGCAATAATTAAGTTTATTAGGTTCAAAGTAACTGTTCGAATTGCCGCGACTGGCTCGAGATTAAGTTCCAGTTCGATTATTACATATAAATTAATATTCAATTAAATTAATATAGTATAAGGGTTCTTTTAACTGTAGAAATAGCCAGGAAAGGCAAGAGAATTCAATACTTACAAATTATTAAAAACTTATTTATTAAACAGACAAAATAATAAAGTATAATGTATATAAAATTGTAGTATTACGATACAGATGTTTTCTCCGACGTCACTCGTCACGCTCCCATCAGCCTCTTCGAATGGAATCACAAAATGGCCGCCTTGATGAGTTGATCTGCTATGCAAATTCAGCTCCAAGATTTCGTTCCAAATAAATGTATTAGTTGTTTAATTCCTCTTCCGTGATGCCGCTATTGGAATCTTCACAAGTTGTAGTGTGTAGTTGTGTTCCTCCACTGGATTTTGTTCGGTAACAGTTGTGTTGTGTCAAATGGTTCCTTTCACTCGTTTCTGGTTATCTGAGTTTAAATTCGTTCTTCAGTCGAGTCTATACGTAGTGACAGCTTTATTTAGTATTGGTTAATTTAGTTTAAGGTTTCAATGACCGTTATTATAGTATTCTTTACTTTAATTTATATTCTTTTATCTTTTGTAAACTCATCATATATCTTGGTTGTGTTAGTTAAAAATTTCCGTTCATAATTCTCTGAGAGGTATTCGATACGTCCGTTCTGTTTGGCTTTTAACAATCAACTAACTGATATTTGTTCCTTCATATAGAAAATTCTATAAGATTTTGGTATCATTTCTTATTGTTCATGAATCAGCTGTTCCTATCAAATAATTCAATCTTATTGAAAAAAATCTCATATTTTATATTTAATTGGTTATAAATTACTTGTTTAGTACTTTTATGTAATTCTAATTATAGAACAATATTTCTGCTTTTATTGTACACAAGTTAATACTAAATTTGACCTGTTTTGGCTTGAATTAAGCTTCAGAATTACATTCTTTGAAATTTTATCTATAGGCCTTATTTTGATTCACATAACTATCTATTAAATGGTTTCCAACATGTTTCGTGTTACAATTTTACTCACACTTGATTACTAATTAAACCCTTGTAATTTACCTTTTATGTCTGGCTATTATTTTAAATATTTAACAAGTTATTTGCATTTTACTAGTGCTTGCTTTCTGCTGTTGGGCATTCTCTTGTGCAATCACCATTTAAGTCAATTTTACGTGTTGATTCCTTTAATCACTATTACAGGTCGTTGTTATCATTAGGATAAAGTATTTGTATTCTGAAAATAATAATTTATATCAATTTAATATAGGTTCTATAAATTTATATTCTCTGATTTGATTTATATGGTCAAAGTTGAATTTGTCTTGGTCATCAATTTTCAATTTTCCTAGCAATGTTATTATGAATTCATCTTATTAGTTTTATACTTTTTGATTTACTATTTATGGGTCGTTTGAATTATTATTTTGCCTTTCCTTACTTTACAAAAATACAACATTAATTAACAAGATTCAAATACAATAAAATCTTACATACTAACATCTAGTATCCCCTACTATCAACATATCTTGTATGGTATACTCTAAAAATACTAACACATAATAATTATACACAATAATTACATGTTTAAATAAACACATTAAAACTTTATATTATTGATTGTCTTTTGTTGTCCTTTTTAAAACTGGTTTGGGGTGTTCCCCTTAATCACATTTATTTTAATTATAATTAATTTTACATAATTTCTCATTATTTGTATTGGATTCTCTTTTTTGGGCTAGCTGTTCCATTTAAGTTGGTATAGCTGATATAGTTTAATTTCTTTTTAATTATTTGTTTGCTGCTATAGAGTTTTCTGTCTTTACAATAGGTTTTTTGGGTATCTTGATATTATTTCATTTGAATTCATTTGTTATGGTCTGTTAATCCTTACTACTCCATATCTTGAGAGTTGTCATTTTAATTTATTTATTCTGGGCTGTTACTTCCTTACTACTCCGTATCTTACTGGGTGTACTAATTATTTTATTGATATGATATTCATACTATTTGTTTTTTAACACTTTTTTGGCTATAAATTGACTATATGTAAATTCTTTGAATCGATTTGTTTAGTTCGGTTAAGTCCTTTTATTGATGATTGTAATTACTTTTTCCTGCTATTTTTATTTAAGTTGATATTACTCATTCCAGATGACTTCTTCCCTTCTTTTCCTATATGATCTTATTTTGTAGAATAAGGTAAAAACTTCGTTGTGCTACAATATTCATTGTGCAGTCACTGAAATCTTATACAGAATACACCGAATACTTAAGTAGGCCCAATATTAAAAATAGATCCTAAACATTTCAAACTTAATTCCAACTGATATAATCCTATTTAAACTTAATTCACATCAATGATGACAACTAAGATATATTATTTACAATACAAAATAATTAACCTAATGTTTAGCAGTTATGACTAGTTTCAAGTAATAAACATTCGTGAACACTTTCACGTCACAACTAAATCTAGATATACTCTAAACAGAAGACAAGAAGGAACTAAGAAAATAGAAACATAAATTAATTTTAACGGTTTTGGAAGGAAGTAAAACAACAATATAGATGTGCAATTTTAACAAACGTGGAAATCTACGACATACACAAGGAATCAAAAATCCAAATGGTAATAAAAGCAAGGAGGATACGATGCTTGGAACATATAGTGAGATTGAAAAAGGAAAAGACAAAAGTGTAGAATGAAATGTACCGGAATGTGAGAAGAAGAGAGAAAAAAAGAAAAAATAGGCTGATATAACGAGAGACTTAGAAGGAAAACATGTTATGTATTTGAAAAATTAAGTCACTGGCAGAGAATTACTGGAAAGAATTTCATAGCTTTGAACCCAGCAGGTATGGAAACCGGATGATCTCTTATAAATCCTGATTTGGTTAACGCTCCATTGTGAGAAAATTCTTTAATTACATACTAAGCAGGTTACTTGTGCTTCATTATTCGAATATGGTTACAATAAGACAGTGGATCTTCAATTATCCTTTTTTCTATTAGCGTTGTTTTAATTAGTATTACTTTTTATAATTAAGGTGTCTACGGTATGTAAGTATAGTAAGTTTTACAACGCATTTGGTAATACGTTGGCTGATATTATACTCTGTTTTCTACTTTTAAGTATTAGTTGTATAAACTCTTGTCCATTTACATACGTAGGCAATGGTCTGGCTTTATTCAACCTAATCCCTGTTACTCTGTTACTTGGAACGTGACTGTGCACTTGGTCCAGGGTCATATACTGTGCTGTTGAATGTGACTTGTGTTGTCATTTCCTCAGAACGCCTATTAAAATTAAAGTGGCTGCAGTAATTACGGATAGTGCAGTAAGATACTGTTTTTGGTTTGACTCGAAGCCAAGACAATTGGTTTAGATGCAACTCGCCGTTTATTGTCAGGCGAATAACTACCTACGCCACCTCAAAAGACATAGGCCTACACTTTGCACATATTTACACATTTATAATATCAAAAAGACTTGCCACACAAAAAATATTTTAGGAACGTAAATCAAAAATAAGAATCTCTCTCTCTCCATCTCTTTTCTTTTATTTTTCAATTTTTCTTCTGTTTCTGTCTCAATTTTTGCTCTGTTTCTCTTGATTCTCTTTCAGCTTTTACTTTTCCATAGTTTTTCTCATTTTCATTTAATTTTTTCTTCAAAGTCTCTTTTTATTACCTTCATCATCCTTTGTCACTCCAGCATTAATAGACAACAGTTAAGAGTGTAAGGAGAGTAATAACTTTTTCGATTAATTTTGTACAACAAACACAAAAGACAGCTGCCCTTGTGTGTTGTATGCGTTCTATAAGAAACGCTACAGAGATACCGATGAAAATACGGGTATCATAAAATTCTTGCATCTGTGGCATGTGCATATTAATATTGATATGGTTTGAAAAACTTAGTGGCAGTTAATTTTCATCCAGGCTAAAAACCTGTTCATACTGTTTTCCAAACACTTATAAAGAATGAAAAGATTCTTTCTAGTAACAATTTAGAAGTAACTGCATATTGACCACAAGGCGCAGCGGATTTAAAATAGTAAATACTATAAGCGCACGACATATTAAGCTTTCAAGTAAATGAGACAAAACTTTTAAGGATTACACGTAAAGAAAGCGGACAATAAGAAGATTAAATTTTCAGCAACGCTAATTATGTACGTCTATAACCACTCAATGCTTTGAGGAGCGTCCTGTTACGTAATTATCCAGTCTACTCGGTAAGAGTACTTTCTATATAATACGCTTCTAAGAAATTATACGTAACTTGTAATAACTAGCACTCAGACAATTTTATTTTCATATACTTTTATCGCTGTGCAGTTCTAAGAACAAACGAAAAGGAGCTTGTTTTTTGTATTCCTTGTTTGAAATAAATATATTGGCGTATAGTCACTTTGACATCGTAGTAAAGATCTTGTTATGGTACAGTTGTACTGTCAAGCATATTAAAATATCTCTTACCCTGCTTCTCTTCGTTTCACGTCTTTTGTGCTGGTTTCTTGAAATAGACTTTTGCAATTAAATTAGATATTCTTGATTTTAATAACATCCCGAAGTTCAGAAATTGCTGGAAGTAAAACGCTACCACTTGTTTGTATTTCCCTCATTACCTACAATAAAAGTATTTTGTTTAGTTGTAACGTCAGGGGCGGAGGCTACGTCTTTCGTTTGAATACTATAGTGCCTAAATACAAATAACGAAAGAGTTAACTTTGAAAGCCGTATGCATTGTTAAGATATGTTAATTATAGTTTTTATATACCCATATGTTTATTGGCTTAAAATATGTATACAATTTAATAGGTAGTCAGTGCCTCAGATCAACACCCCACAAACAAATATAATACGTAATTCGGAAAGTAAACGCTTGCCACACAGCAGGCTTAGCAGTCAAGCTGTTCACAGAAACACTTCCCACGGACCATTTACAGACACACAGATACTCTAATTGGGGATGTAGACGTACTGGTCGGCTTCCATACAACATTACTCTTCAAGAATACTCGATAACAGGGAGCAATCTACATAGTCTGCAATAGTTCCCGGCCCGCGACACTTCGAAACACAGCCGTCATAACACTTACTTCATGCATCATGGACAATGCTACCGCCAAATAGAAGGAGCAAAAATTGCTTGGTCGCTATCCTCGATAGTCGCAGATCTGTTTTTGCATAACTCCAGGAAAACGGCATCACAAAAGCCGGCCTACAATTTGTTTTGTATGCCAAAACATATTTTTTTCAACTAGCCATGCGGAAACAATAGCTCAAATTCTACTCAGAACAGCGCAAACAGCAATTGCCATACAAACACAGTTCTCCATTGAAACAAAAGGAAACAGGCAACTTCCTTTTCTTGACTTGCTGGTGATAATGAAAAATGATGGTCGCATATACAAACCATTTAAAGGAAACCAACACATATAAATTACTACGCAGTTGTACCAACGCTGAGACCTTACACAAGCAGAATCCAGTATAATTAGACTGTAATAGCGTTGACCAAGCAATGTATAATATCGTTAAGTTCTAAATGCAGATATATTGTAGCGGATGTCTGTGTATTTCTATTGATATATAAATTTGTAACGTACCGTACATATAGACCTACTAATCATGATCACAGAATATACAATATGCATACTAAGAGTGATCGAAAAGTCACTTTAATTATATTTAGATATTGTACATACATTTACAGAAGAAGTTACCCATTGCATCTTATAGAAACTATAAAGAGAATTTATGTAAAAGCCAGTTTACGACTGGTTATAAAAGGAAGGATGAGCGAGGAAGTTCCCACTATAAGGATTAAATTTTATAAGACAATTCCAATACCCACGTTGATTTATGCGAGTGAGGCGTGGGTAATGACAAAAAATGAAAGCGGCAAGATTCAGAGTGCTGAAATGCAGTTTCATCGAAGTACTTTAAAGTATACATTGCTATATAGAATAAGAAATGAAGATATATTTAGGTAAGCAGAAACTAAAGTAAAGGACATAAATGAAATTATTTCAATTTACAGAAGACAATGGTGGGATCATCTGTAAAGGATGATAGAGGATCGATTGCCGAAAGCGTCACTGAATAATAAAGCCATTGGTAGAAGAGACGTGGGTCGTTCGAGGATGAGATGGATGCTGCAACAGGTTTATATAAGCTAATCCTTGAAGATGAGAAGAAGAAGTAGAAGAAGAAGACTGTAGCGGTACCAGTTTTGGTATATGGAGATAAAGCCAGAGGTATGACAGAAAGAGACAAAGCAAAGATTCAGGCAGCGGGGTGGAATTTTATGAGGAGTACTCTGCGCTGTACCATTCTCAATAGAAAGATGTGGATATAAGGACGAAACTGAAGGTCGACCCATTGTTGGCACAGCTAAGGAGCAACAAAAGAAGGTGGTGTGACCAGTTGGGAAGAATGGCGGGTGACAGGATTCCAATGCTAGCAATGGAATATAGACCGGTAGGAAAGAGAGATGTAGAACGGCCGAAAGCGAAGTGGGTCCCGGAACAGATGCAGGATGAGCCTAATCCTTGAGGTTGATATGATGATGATGAAATACACAGTTGCTGCATCCAGTTGTAAATAGCAATCACGTCCATCGATCTCTAAAAACCAACGAATTGCCCGACAATATCTTGCTGGCGCTAAGCTGTGATTGTCTCCCAGAAAAAAAATAGAACCTACAATTCTCAAATGACTTACGTCACCGACCACTGAGCTCTTCCTGGTGAGGTAAATCATTAATATATTGTAACAAACGTTTATTGCTGCCGTTATACAAAGACACCGTATTGGCTACTCGTCGCTGACACACAAACACAATTTAACGAGGGCCTATCCTGCAAGATGCATCCACTGTGACAGAGCTCACTCCCGTGACAGCGCTTCAGAGAGTCTTGCTCTCCGCCATGTATGCACGAAATCCCTGTTGGACGCCATGAAAAGCTTAAACGACAAGACTGTAGCAGATTGTATACTTCTTTTTTATAAAGGAGCTACAGTTTTGTCCAAAATTATATCTTCCATACTATTGTCATTAAGTCCACATAATTTATAAATTTTTAAACTTAATGGACGTTGTGGAGTTTTTAACAAGACATGTTTTCTAGTCTATGCTAGTTTTATTATTTAAATTATTTGTATTTAACTGGAAAATATTTATCCATTTATGGTTAATTTAATAGTATTTAATTGTTAATGTTAACAAAATACTTTATGTAGTATTTAACTTCTAATCGTTTACTATGATATACATTTTTTCATTGTCTACCATTATTTAAAGATTTTCAATTCGGTACAAATATGAAATATTGTTGTACTTGTGGAATTACTATTTGTATTTATTATCGTATTTCTTTTTTGTAGTCGTTAATAACCAACGATGTTGCAACGACCTCATAAATAAGTAACCAAAATTTTCCAATGAGATAAGGCTTATTCCACCCTGATTTGGAAAGAGCGTAGTGGCTGTAAAACTTATACGGGTTCTTCAAAAACTATATCCTGTAAGTCTAACTGTACAGATAATCCTGAGATGGAACAAAGCTTCGACACTGGAAACACCTCGCCTAGCAAGAACATCCCGTTTCGGTGGGCGGCTAAACCACCGACAATAGTGCAATCGTTTTTCCTTATGTGGTTCTTGGAGTTAATGCGTTACCTTAATACGATATCGATGGTTGTAACTTCGGCAACTTTGTAGCTGTATTGAACACTTCCGTAGCTTAATCTCTCTGACTAGAAACGTTTCGAACACAGGAGGGGATCATGAGCAAGTTGCGCTATTAGATTTTCTTGGGGGGGGGGGTGTAAGGAGTATCATAAAGTTTTGTGGATAGGTAATTTTAGATGCAACAAAAGTTTAAACTAACAAAATTGTCTTTAAAAAGTTAGAAATTTATTTATTCAACTTCAAACCGACTTCAAATTTACATTTCTACTAGACAGACTGAAGGCCTGGTCAAATGCTACGTCCCAAATTTTGCTTCTAACCATTTGATAACAGGCAACTTTCTACTTTCTTATTTAGATCTACACCTAAACCTAACTAAAAAAATTTTTATAAAATATTTTTCAAAATTAAAGTGTTAAGATAAAAATAAAATTTTGCATTGAAAGCTGAAACAAAGTGGTTAAGTGGTTTTTATTTTCAAATTTCACTGAATTGCTGAAAGCTAATACTGTATTAATTATAGTTTATCAATTTCTTTTAAATATATAACGTTTTTAATGTATAAAGAAAAATATTTTATGCTTTTTGGCGTTAAAAACACTTGTTATTTGAGCAGAGACTGACGGTGAAATTGTAAGAGATAATGAGAAATTTTAGGGGAACTGAGCCATCGGTCTTAAGAGGGGCATTTCAAAATATTCTTTATTTTAAAAATATTTTGCAAATTCAAGGGATATTTTTAACACTGAAAATGTTTATAAGGACGTGTCGCACATTTTAAAACGACCGCTGGTGCGTGATCGAAAATGGGAACCGGTGAGTTTCCATAGAAACTATTTCTTTGTTGTCAATAACGTAGTACACATATAAAACTTCGCTTATGAATGCGAAGTATACATTTAATGTACATTAAACTAGTTAAATGTACATTTAACTTATAATCTGTACATTGGTAAATGAAGAATGAATTCATTCATTGGTGAATGAAGAATGAATTCATTCATTGGTGAATGAAGAATGAATTCATTGATTGGTGAATGAACATAAATATATATATTTTTTAGATTTATTGAAGCATTTTCAATTCCCTTCTCTGTGCATTGCATTTGTGCAATGCTTGTAAATTTTATTCTTACAATATATTCTTTTAAATTTGGGTTTCTTGTACTTTTGCCACTATGTGTACCTGATTATACTGTACCAAGTCTAAGCCTACGGAAAAAGAAAGAAAATTGGCTTTTGTTTTCACACCTCACGTCTGTTAAAGCAGTCCTTTTTGTTTTAGCATGTTTCGTTTGCATGTTTCTTTACTGTTTTATCAGTGGGACGAGTAGAGTCTGGCTATTTGTTAAGTCCCTTGTGATTTAGGAGAACAGTGAGGTTTATTTCTTTTGTTCAATCAATGCCAAAACGGCTGTGCTGAATCGGCAGGCGAACAAGAAGCAGATTTACAAAGGTGTAAACAACAGCGATTTCTTTGCGTCAAATAAAACTTTGACTATAACAAGAATTATAGTCTACCTTTGTAAGCCCGATGAAAATGTCATGTATACACCATTTATAACATACGCACAGTTGTTTGCGGTTTTTAAATGCGCTACGCAAACAAATTGGAATTGATAATATAATAATCAGAATAAAAAAAATCAAATTATCATAAGAGACATTTGTCCAATTATGCTCAACTAAAATGTAATAAAGGAATCAAAAACCATCACGAATGAGATAAGGACAAATGGTGAGTTCAGTCAATCATTAGTTTGACAGGTGAAATTGTTCTGTTAGAGAACAGTCGAGAAGAACTAAAAAAAAAACGATGCAGTAAGAGGGTGTTATTTTTGTGATAAGTTTGGTATGAAAATAACTAAGAAGGAAACAAAAATCATGAGGTGTTCAAAAGACGGGAATCAGAAGGCTGATGTACAGCTTCAAGAAGAAAAAAAATTATTGCAGCCTATATTTCATATGTCTGAAATGCTCTACTATTCGGATGGCAGGTGCACAGCAGTTATAAAAAGTAATATAGCACAAGAAGATTTTATGAAAAGATGTTGCAATACAGAATAGTTTATTTCAAATCGAGAAAGCAAATTTACTTATGCCTCAGAAATTGTGACGTCAAGTATACCAAGGAAGGAAAAGTTTGAGAACCCTTTAAAACGTGATGTTGGAGAAAGCTACTGATGATAGTACAGACATACAGAACATCAAGTCACCAAGTTCTAACAAGACTGAGAGGAAGGAGGAAGCTACTGAAAGCAATTTTGCAAAAAGAAGAAGTAACATGGTAGGTCATTTGCTGTGATGTTCGAGCCGATTCACTATTTTGTTTAATAGAACGATGGAGGGACGTATCTTTAGGGAAACATAATGAAGTAAAGAGATTACATCTGAAACTAAGGAAGTTGGAAACCCGTCTACCTGCGGGTGAGCAGGAAAAGGAGAAGATGATAAAAGAAAGCGAAGAAAGACAACTCTAGTAATCATGTAAAAATAATACAATGACAAATGGTCAAAGATAGTTAAAAGAGTTCAGAGTTTTAGATTCTTTAGCCTTTGAGAGAACGGAAAAAGAAGAACCGGACGGAGCTGGAGAAATGGAATTAAAGAAGTGAGAGGAGAGATAGATGAGCGTATAAATAGAACAGACTGGTGAGGTAGCGAAGCCGCAGAGATTTGCCGAATATAGACATATAGTAAGAAAAAGTTGATGGAGATGAGCTAGAAAATTTTGCTAGGCTACGAGATGGACGATGACAACTCATCCTGGTTGCTATGCGATGTCAAAAGCTTAAGATAACTCCACGATTTGGGGATATTCTATTTAAGTACGGTGACTAGACGGCACAAGAACTGTTTAGGAGATAAATCACTAGAAAATGTCTCATAAGGCTTGTGCAAAAATTTATAATAACGTTGACGATGATTCAACTATTTTTATCACAAAGAAACTAATTTTTAAAGTGGTCATGGAAGAAAACAAAGTGTTTAAGGGGTGTGATGCGAATATATGCTTTGAATGAAGAATAAAAAACACTAGTTTTACTCATATCTACTTGTAGCAGGCCACTTATTCTTAACAACCTGTTTAAATGTGGTGGTAAGCAAGACCTACGGGGGAGTAAGCCAGTGGATTGATGTGAGAAATAAATTTCTAGGGGTAACTTAAGGCTTGATGATCTGATATGTCTGAATAGGCCTATATCACATCAAGTTTCGTTGCTTGATGTGATGGCGGGAAGAGCTCAGGAACATTATTAGCGGATAAGAATAAGACTGCCAAAATAATAAATAGGAATAAATATAATAAATAGTGAACAGGGGCGGACTATTTGATTATTTAACTTTAACATAACCAGTTTTAAAACCATAATTACCTATGTTAATTATATATATATATATATATATAGGCTAAGTTACCAATAAATACTACTGGAAATAATCACGCTATTTATTCAATGAAACTTACAATACAGATTTAGAAGTAATATAAAATAGTAAAAAAAAATTAAATCTAAAATGTAATCTGTCTCAAAGAACAAATAATATAAAGTGCTTGAATCCACACAGAAAAAACAACTTACGGATTTCGAAATCATCATCCTGTAAAATTATGAAATCTAATACTTTCATGCTGGAAAACCAACAGAAGATTAATATCCTAATAGCAGCAATAGGATTTCATAAACTTAAGGATTGATACAATGACTTTAAAATCTTTATCCTACATATAACAATGCACTAACCTAACAACTTTTTCCTAACTTCTTCATTGGTCATTGCTGTTTCATCTATAATTGCATTTTTATCTAATTTGACAAATAATTCTCGTTCTGCTTACATTCAGAAACAATACATCAGACATTGACTCTTTTAATTTAAAGTTGACCTAAGTTTATTCTTGACAATTTTAAGTTTAGGAAACACTCTCTCACAAGTTACTCCGGTGCAAGGAAGAGTTAATACATACTTGTAGGCTATGTAAAGATTGATAAAGAGCCCAGATTGAGATAATTCAAAAACAACAGAAAAGGCACACGCTAAACATCTAAACATTTTTTCTTCTCAGAGCAGTAAACATAATCTTCCTCTTCTTCTTATTCTAAATAATCATCCTCACTGTCTTCTTCGTTTTCGTTCAGCTTATGCCTAGCTTGGTTTTTTTATTCTAATCCCTTTCAGTCTTTATGGAACTTTCATACTGATCTGCAAACTGTTCCAGCTCTAATACTAAAAGACTTCTGTCAACTTTAGATAGTTTAGAAATGCTACATACTGTAGGACTTCGGCAGGAAAACTATCAACTTTTACGATTTCACGGAATTTTTTAGGGTCCAGCCAGGAGCAGTCTTTTAAAATTTCTTTGTTGGGATTAAACCTTTCTTCAACACTTTTTCCGGCACAATCAACAATATTGAAGTAAACCAATTTATATTTTTGAGCAGGGGTGATTTCTTTAACTTCGTCATTAGCTTTTTCACCAGGCATTGTTTTTTCTTTGAAGTTATTTTTTTTTTTCAAAATCTAGCCCTACTTCTACAACAATCACGTTATCAAGAGCACTATTAACTACACTTGCGTACTTTTTGGATTTTGCATGCAGAACTTAACAGTCTTATCACTACTTTTAGTTCTGATTTGTTGCAACATCTCTACCAAATTCCAGGTCGTTGAGTAGTCTATGTTCTTACTTCGTAAATATTTAAAAACAGAAGAAGTAACAAGAAAAATATCAAGTATAACAAAAGACATAAAAATGTTTTCAAATTTGGAGCAGTGACTAATCAAAATTCTGGCCATGAACTTTGATTTACAATCAAAACTTCCACTGGATATAAAAAGTACCGTAACTTTTTTAACCAGGCCTTCCTGCAAGTTTATGCCATGGGCCCCCTTTTAAATATTGACATAAGGCCCTGAGGGCCTTCGGGCCCGCCAGCCCTGAATGCTGCAATGACATTCAAACAAACATGACAATAGACTAATAGTCGTCGTGTCAGTCAGTTGCAGCGCGGCGCGCCTCTACAGTAACTTCCTTCGCTTTCCTCCATTAGTAAATACTAAATAGGCTGTATATAAACAAGACTGAGAAGTGATCACTTCCAATCTGACCAAAATAAATCCTTAAGATTTATTTCCAACAATATTTAGACGAGAAAAGATTTTTAATACTGGTATATATATATATATATATATATATATATATATATATATATATATATATATATTGTAGCGTGACAGACAATCCACTACATTGTAAATCATATGAAATGATAAAATTTAATTACATCAAAAAATGTTGTAATAATATTAAATGACATTTAAATAAATCAGAGGAATGAAACACAATAAGATAAAAATCCTCACTACATAATATATAAAAACCACTGTTAAAAGAAACCAAAGAAAGTATTGAAGCAACTCATCAACTCATAAATAATACCAGTACGTTACCCAGGAAGCTCAGAGCAGTAAACCAGTTACATAAGACAATATCCCGAAAAAAGAGACTCAATCAAAGAGTGGTGAATACCAAAATACTCTAAAAACAAATAGAAGAATAAAGTCAGTTCAGTGAAGAAATTCAATACTCCAAACTAAACCTCAGTCGTGATAACACCAAGTACCTTGGTTCCCAAGAATAAGGAAAGAAGAACAGAAGAATGAAGACTAGACGAGGGACAAAAATGAAAACTAGAAGAGGGACAAGAATGAATACCAGAAGGAAGATATGAAGAAGGACAAGAAGGAAGACAGGAGGAGAGGAAGACATAGTATGAAAGAAACACCGTAGTAAAACCTATTATTATATAAACTACTATCAATCCCAAACCCACAAAAACTATGTCAAAGAAAGTATAACATCCCCAAAATCTTATAAAAATGTAATTATTGAGAAAACTAAAGTGTTGTATAGCGTTATAAGAAGTGCACCGGCTAAAACTATTGTGTAATAAAGAAAATAAACTAGTCTTAACGGTCCATGATGACTAAAGGTCTGGTCTGAGATAATAAGACTCAGAATATCAGAACCAACAGTGAAAGTGAATTTGTATAAGTGTTTTTTTTTTAAAAAATGCAATAAACTTAAAGTTGGTGATACTATAACTTAGTAGTATGATATATCACAACTTTAAAGTCTAATAATAACCAGCATGATAAAATAATAAAATGGAAGGTTTCCAGTATTTTATTATTTTTATGTAAATCATTATTTAAAAGACCTTTGTAAAAAAGGATGATAATAAATAGAGTATGGGAATTAATGTTTACTGATGTGGGGGATCACAATAATAATGATTTAAACCAAAAAGGACTGGTACTAATATAGTATGAATAAGTGTAACATGTTTAAATAGACTATTATTTCACAGTCCTAAAATCAATGTATTAAATAAATGTATTTGTAAGGTTTATTAGAAAATAAGATTTATGTTATGTATTTTAAAAAGAATTATGTTTGATAAATAATAACCTACATACCAGTAATAATGTACTAAAAGGTATGCTATGTTAGATTGAAAATAGTCAAAAGAGATATGTTTAAGCTGTATCTGCAATATGTTAAATTGTGCAGATTAATAAACAATGTTCATAATTAATTATTTTAATAACTGTAGTGTTAATTAACTACTACACAAAACAATAAGTTATAGATCATGTTATTTTCATATAATTGTAGTTATGTAAAGTCAGAGGAGGAATCAAGTTTAATTTATTGAGAAAGAAAGAAATATAAAATTCTAAAATCTAGGCCATTTGGTGAAATCAGAGAACCAATATAAAATAGTATAATTCACTAATAAATCCTGTAAACTACCCAGATTTATATAAGATAACACAATTAACTACTACTAGGAATGATCCTATGATTTAAAATGACAATAAGGAAATATACCTTAACATTTTGTAAATTGTCAAAATATATAAATTAATTAATTTTAGAGAGCAATATCAAATCTACAAATTAACACAAAAAACCAGTTCAAAGGTGTAATTTATATGTATTTAAGGAAAGGAAGAGAAATATGACTAATTAAAATTTATTATAATAGTATTAATAATATTTAAAATGGAAGGAATTTTATATAAAAACGGAAATCCAATTTTGAGCCTATATTTCCAAAGTGTGAACAAAATTTGTTAATTTCCACAAAATGTCTACAGATATGGACTATAATACATCAATTTAAAGGGAATAAGATGATTAAACTAATAATAAGATTAATAATTCATAAAAGTAAGGAATAAAATAGAAAAATTCCATATATAATGTAATATTTTCTAATGTGTATGAAATCGAAAAATCTTAACAATACTTTTTCAAGGATTAACTGGGCAAGATTTATGACCAAGTTAATTAGTCTTTTGTTGAATATCAAGCTGAATAGGTGTGTGACAAAAACGTTCTTTAAACCGAGTCGAACATGAAGCTAACGTTTTAGCCATTGAAATCAGTGAACGAGAGTTAGACAAATTAAACACATTTTGAAGCCAATACTATAAAAACATTCACGACAATAGTGAAAACAAACCTTTAACTTCACTAAACGAGTGACAGTAAACAGTAAAACATTATATTACAACTGATTTACTCTACAAACCTAACCGCAACTTGAAAACTTAACCGTAATAGTTGAACAAAATAGAAAATAAACTAACTAACGCAAGTTTACACTGAACACTTCACCAGAATACACTAAATAGATTAACAGACTTATTACACCATTGCGGGGACATTTTAGACCTTGATGAAGGTAATTTTATAGTAATTTTCTGACTCGACGCATATACAATAGCCGAGACCGACCCAAGGAGCGGCCATCTTGAAAACGAAACCTGCCTACTACATCGCAGAGACTGACGTCACATCAGTCTTCATTGGTTCGACAAAACATTTATTCTAATATCATAACTTGAATTATTTAAATACTATTAAATAGTAATTATTGTATTTATGTGTTAATTGTTAATGTTATACTCTCTCAGCACCCTTCTCTGACTATTAATTCTTAATCGCTCAAAGAACCTGTCTTTAATATAATATAACATAAAATTTTGTTCTGTATGACAATCGATAATTCCTGAGACAGAGTCGATAATTGCTCTCCATCGATAAAATATCGATTATTTATCTAAAATTGTCAATAAATCTTTATATTTCTATTATTTTGTATCTGTATTTATTTCACAGGGTAATTTAAGGGTATTTATAAGGCTGAAGGTATTAAGTGAAAAGAATATACTCTATTTTGAACAAGATATTGTACCAGTAAGGAAAGTCACCGATCGATTATTACCTGGAGTTAATATATTTAACTCCAGACTTGGTGCAAATCTTCAAAAAGTGCTCGACGGTCAATAAATACTTACCTGTTATTAAAATTTTCACAGAACCCGTTAAAAAACAGATTTATCTAGTATACATACCTCTATAAACATAAACAAAATTATTTTATTGTTTGGAAATTCTATTATTATTGAAATTTCCATTTTATTTTTATTCTTTTGTAAAGACCGGCATACAGGGGTCTTACTACAAAGTGGCGTCCAACTTAGAGGGCTTAATAATCTAAGCTTGGCAGCGATTGATTAATAGACAGCAGAAAGATGCAGAGACGAGCTACATCGAAAAAGAGGGCGGCAGAGGCCGAGAAAGAGATGGACATGGGGGATAAGGAGGCAACACCGGTGGAGGATCCGGAAGTGTTACCAATCCAGGTGAGACATAAACAACCTGAACCACCCGAGGAACAACCTGAAGTAACAACGCAAACAGGGGAAGCCAATGTCCCAGACAAGGAAGTAGAAAAATCTATGACTACTGAAGAAAGCAAAATGGATAAGATCATGGAACTGTTCTTACAGTTGAGGAAGGAAATCAAATCCACGAAAGAAGATAATAAGAAATTGAGTGAAGACTTGAATAAAAAAATGGATTCCAATAACAAGGGTATGGAAGAAAATAGTAAAAAATTGAGTGAAGACTTGAATAACAAAATGGATTCCACCAAGGAAGATTTAAGGGAAGACAACCGATCCACTAAGGAAGAATTGGGGCATAAGATAGAAAATACTAATAAGAAGATTGAAGAAACTAGTAAGAATTTAGAAGATAAGATGGAGGAAAACAATCAATCCTTGAATAAGAGGATGGAAGACCTGAAAAAGGACAACCAATCCTTGTGTAGGAAAATGGAAAGGAAAATGGAAGAAAATAATAAGAATTTAGAAGAGAAAATGGAAGAAACCAGTAAGAAAATAGAAGGTGACAACCAACAATTAAGGGAAGAATTGAGAGAGGACAATTTACTGCTGAGAGAAGAATTAAGAGAAGCGAACCAAGAGAATATGAATAAGTTAGACGAGAGGATTGAGTTAGCCAAAGAGGAATTAAATAAAAAGATAACAGAGACCAAGAAATCAATAGTAAAGAAATTAGAACAGGAAGTTGTGGTGGTTAACCAGCAGATCCGAGAAGTAGACGAAAGATGTCGGCTAACAGAAAACGAAGTGCTGGAAGTCCGTGAAGTAATCACAAAGGAAATTACTCAGGTCCAAGAACAGCAGAAAACAAAAATTGAGGAGACCAAGAAATTTGCTCTGGAGGAAGTAAATAAAGTAAGAACCCAAGTAACAGAAAAATGCGACGGCGTGGAAGCCGCCATGGTAAACATAACCGGACAGATGCGTCAGAGCCAGGAGGAGATAGAGTCAATCAAAAACAGACCATCGGGATATCACAGTTTCCCCATGTCAGAGAACCGAGAATGGCTGAATTTCCGACAATACAAACGGAAGCCAATGGAGTTCTTGGCACGAATAGAGGAGTACATCGAGAAACACCGAGGGAACCGATGGGTTCAGAATAGAGAGATCCTTGACGAGTCGTTTCGGGAAGTGAATGACCATTGGTGGATGGCAAACCGGAGCGACATCAATAACTATGAGCAGTTCAAGAGTATGTTCAAGGCCAAATACTGGTCAGAGACCACACAGAATCTCATCAGAGATAATATCTGCCACGGCCGCTACCAACCACAAGTCGGCAGCTCAATGACAGCGTATTTCCTCGGCAAAGTGTGTATGGCCAAGCACTTAGAACCAGCCATACCGGAGGAATGCTTAATTAACAAGCTGTCTTATCATTATGATGAGGAAGTGATTCGCGCTAGGAGGGGCAGCCAGATAAAAACCATCCAGGCAATGACCGAACTCCTGGAGAATTATGAGAACGAAGATTACTACAGGCAAAGTCGTAGGAGAAGTGATGGGCCCGAACCAAGGACGTACCAGAATAATAACCAAGGTGCGAACCACGTAAATAATGGGTACAAAGGAGTTCGGACATACCCGCGAAATAATAATTATAATAATGGAAATACTGGAAATAATACCAATTACAATGACAATAATAGAACGGGTCCCAACCAGCAAAACCCGAATCGACCCTCTAATGGTTATCAGGGTAACCACAATCCCAACCCTGGTAACGTAAATAGTCAGAGAAGCCCCAATTATGGTAATAGTCCCTACCATAATAATGCTAATCGTGTGGGTCCCAATAATAGTAATTTTAGTAATAATAGGTTTCCTCGCCCAAGAGTGAACTTCATACGGGCCACAGATGGAAGACAGCGAGGTTTCAACCACCATAGAGGGAGCAGTTACCGAAGATACGAAGAAAGGCGGAGGAGCCTAGAACGGGACCAACCGAGGTACTATCCGGCGCATAGGAGCAAAAGTTTGGATCTGATAAGGATCTATACGAATACATAATGAGGTGGTAAAAGGGATGAATGTCATGATAACCGACAACGGCAAAACCACCACAAAGAAGATGAAAATAATTACCACTGAGGAAAAATGAGAAGAAGAAGGGACAAAGAACCAAAATGGGAATTTAAGAAATAAATTAATTAAGAAACTACACCTTATAAGGGAACTATGAGCAACAATGTACAATAATAAAAGCATCCACCTGGGTATAAAGGAAAAATAATAATAAGAAATACGTTTGAATAAAGACAAGAAAAGAGTCATACAATATTTATGAAACTAATATGATATATTTACCATATAATTATGAAAACTATTACAATCATTTATGAAAAGTCTATGTGGCAGTAATATAAAACAGAATTAGAAGATAAAATCCTCTAAATTCTAAAAAAATGTAAGCTCACCTTACATACCAAGAAAATGTGAAAAAACTTTATGGCTAGAATAGAAGAGAAGAAGTTTAAAAACATAAAAACAACTAAATTAAAAAAAAAAAGAAAAAAAAAGTAAGTTCACCTTACATACCAAGAAAATGTGAAAAACTTTATGGCTAGAATAGAAGAGAAGAAGTTTAAAAACATAAAATCCTCTAAATTCTAAAAAAATGTAAGCTCACCTTACATACCAAGAAAATGTGAAAAAACTTTATGGCTAGAATAGAAGAGAAGAAGTTTAAAAACATAAAAACAACTAAATTCAAAAAAAAAAAAAAAAAAAAGTAAGTTCACCTTACATACCAAGAAAATGTGAAAAAACTTTATGGCTAGAATAGAAGAGAAGAAGTTTAAAAACATAAAAACCTCTAAATTCTAAAAAATAAGTAAGTTCACCTTACATACCAAGAAAATTAAAAAAAAAACTTTATGGCTAGAATAGAAGAGAAGAAGTTTAAAAACATAAAATCAACTAAATTCAAAAAATAAGTAAGTTCAACTTACATACCAAGAAAATATGAAAAAACTTTATGGCTAGAATAGAAGAGAAGAAGTTTAAAAACATAAAAACAACTAAATTCAAAAAATAAGTCAGTTCACCTTACATACCAAGAAAATGTAAAAAAACTTTATGGCTATAATATAATAATAAAGAAGGAGAGAATTTAGAAATAAAACCATCTAAGGTCAAAAAACAAATAATTCTAGACAGTTTAATCATGTCTAAGTTCAATATGAAGAGTAAAAACCTTTCCGTAAAATGTTGTTGAAGGAAATAAAAAAGAAAAAATTCTTTAATACGATTTAAGTGAGTGAATAAAATAAAGTACAAAAACTTCTTTGGAATTATGAGAGAATGAAACTTTAAGTGGTATGAGGAGAAAATATGACCTCATAATGAAATAAATAAAAAAAAACCAGCACTTGCAAGTATAATCGCAATGACCGGAATAATGTGAAAATAATGTCAAAAATGTAGGTAATTAAATGAATTAATATAAAATGATTTATAGATTAAATGACAATTATGATAATGACAGTTATAAAAAATTCTAGAAAATAGAACAAGTGGAAATTTTAAGAACCAAGAAACAGTCTAAAAATGTCACAAAGATATGCTACTACAAATAATGCAGATTATAATGAAAAAACCAGAAGGTAATAAAGAATTTATAACCAAAAGATTTATATGATAATAAAAGTATAAAAAGGTAATAATAGAAGAGCTTCCTACCATAATATCAAATGAAAGAAACATCCAGATAATAAGTCAGATGAACAACTGAGATAGAAATATTAAAATCTCTGAGAAATATAATAAGTAATAAGTGAAGTATCCCAAAGATATTTTTTAAATAGTAACAAATGTGTACTATTCTGAATAATTTTTTTTAATCTGTCTGATGATAATTCCAGCAGGATTAATATATTTTTTGAGCAGAGATGATTTGCCTCTGTACTCAAATATGTGTGAAGTATTGGACAGCAGAGGAAAGTAGCGTACAGTGCCTCTCTGAACTGAACCAGCTCACAAAGTAGGGAACGATAGGGAGAAAATATCCCAAGGAGAAAATACTAAGAAGAAATATAAAAATGAAATAATAAATATGAAACTCAGAAGACTATTACTATCAAGGAAGATCAAGTGAGAGTGATATAAACTCAGATATAAATAAGAGAATTTTAAAATGGAAGGAAGTCCAAAATAATAACAAACTTTGAATAATTATCATAAGCAATTGTTTCAGACAAAGCAAGTATAGTCTGAAAAAATTACTTCTGGAGAAGGGCATTCTGTAGCGTGACAGAAAATCCACTACATTGTAAATCATATGAAATGATAAAATTTAATTACATCAAAAAATGTTGTAATAATATTAAATGACATTTAAATAAATCAGAGGAATGAAACACAATAAGATAAAAATCCTCACTACATAATATATAAAAACCACTGTTAAAAGAAACCAAAGAAAGTATTGAAGCAACTCATCAACTCATAAATAATACCAGTACGTTACCCAGGAAGCTCAGAGCAGTAAACCAGTTACATAAGACAATATCCCGAAAAAAGAGACTCAATCAAAGAGTGGTGAATACCAAAATACTCTAAAAACAAATAGAAGAATAAAGTCAGTTCAGTGAAGAAATTCAATACTCCAAACTAAACCTCAGTCGTGATAACACCAAGTACCTTGGTTCCCAAGAATAAGGAAAGAAGAACAGAAGAATGAAGACTAGACGAGGGACAAGAATGAAAACTAGAAGAGGGACAAGAATGAATACCAGAAGGAAGATATGAAGAAGGACAAGAAGGAAGACAGGAGGAGAGGAAGACATAGTATGAAAGAAACACCGTAGTAAAACCTATTATTATATAAACTACTATCAATCCCAAACCCACAAAAACTATGTCAAAGAAAGTATAACATCCCCAAAATCTTATAAAAATGTAATTATTGAGAAAACTAAAGTGTTGTATAGCGTTATAAGAAGTGCACCGGCTAAAGCTATTGTGTAATAAAGAAAATAAACTAGTCTTAACGGTCCATGATGACTAAAGGTCTGGTCTGAGATAATAAGACTCAGAATATCAGAACCAACAGTGAAAGTGAATTTGTATAAGTGTTTTTTTTTAAAAAATGCAATAAACTTAAAGTTGGTGATACTATAACTTAGTAGTATGATATATCACAACTTTAAAGTCTAATAATAACCAGCATGATAAAATAATAAAATGGAAGGTTTCCAGTATTTTATTATTTTTATGTAAATCATTATTTAAAAGACCTTTGTAAAAAAGGATGATAATAAATAGAGTATGGGAATTAATGTTTACTGATGTGGGGGATCACAATAATAATGATTTAAACCAAAAAGGACTGGTACTAATATAGTATGAATAAGTGTAACATGTTTAAATAGACTATTATTTCACAGTCCTAAAATCAATGTATTAAATAAATGTATTTGTAAGGTTTATTAGAAAATAAGATTTATGTTATGTATTTTAAAAAGAATTATGTTTGATAAATAATAACCTACATACCAGTAATAATGTACTAAAAGGTATGCTATGTTAGATTGAAAATAGTCAAAAGAGATATGTTTAAGCTGTATCTGCAATATGTTAAATTGTGCAGATTAATAAACAATGTTCATAATTAATTATTTTAATAACTGTAGTGTTAATTAACTACTACACAAAACAATAAGTTATAGATCATGTTATTTTCATATAATTGTAGTTATGTAAAGTCAGAGGAGGAATCAAGTTTAATTTATTGAGAAAGAAAGAAATATAAAATTCTAAAATCTAGGCCATTTGGTGAAATCAGAGAACCAATATAAAATAGTATAATTCACTAATAAATCCTGTAAACTACCCAGATTTATATAAGATAACACAATTAACTACTACTAGGAATGATCCTATGATTTAAAATGACAATAAGGAAATATACCTTAACATTTTGTAAATTGTCAAAATATATAAATTAATTAATTTTAGAGAGCAATATCAAATCTACAAATTAACACAAAAAACCAGTTCAAAGGTGTAATTTATATGTATTTAAGGAAAGGAAGAGAAATATGACTAATTAAAATTTATTATAATAGTATTAATAATATTTAAAATGGAAGGAATTTTATATAAAAACGGAAATCCAATTTTGAGCCTATATTTCCAAAGTGTGAACAAAATTTGTTAATTTCCACAAAATGTCTACAGATATGGACTATAATACATCAATTTAAAGGGAATAAGATGATTAAACTAATAATAAGATTAATAATTCATAAAAGTAAGGAATAAAATAGAAAAATTCCATATATAATGTAATATTTTCTAATGTGTATGAAATCGAAAAATCTTAACAATACTTTTTCAAGGATTAACTGGGCAAGATTTATGACCAAGTTAATTAGTCTTTTGTTGAATATCAAGCTGAATAGGTGTGTGACAAAAACGTTCTTTAAACCGAGTCGAACATGAAGCTAACGTTTTAGCCATTGAAATCAGTGAACGAGAGTTAGACAAATTAAACACATTTTGAAGCCAATACTATAAAAACATTCACGACAATAGTGAAAACAAACCTTTAACTTCACTAAACGAGTGACAGTAAACAGTAAAACATTATATTACAACTGATTTACTCTACAAACCTAACCGCAACTTGAAAACTTAACCGTAATAGTTGAACAAAATAGAAAATAAACTAACTAACGCAAGTTTACACTGAACACTTCACCAGAATACACTAAATAGATTAACAGACTTATTACACCATTGCGGGGACATTTTAGACCTTGATGAAGGTAATTTTATAGTAATTTTCTGACTCGACGCATATACAATAGCCGAGACCGACCCAAGGAGCGGCCATCTTGAAAACGAAACCTGCCTACTACATCGCAGAGACTGACGTCACATCAGTCTTCATTGGTTCGACAAAACATTTATTCTAATATCATAACTTGAATTATTTAAATACTATTAAATAGTAATTATTGTATTTATGTGTTAATTGTTAATGTTATACTCTCTCAGCACCCTTCTCTGACTATTAATTCTTAATCGCTCAAAGAACCTGTCTTTAATATAATATAACATAAAATTTTGTTCTGTATGACAATCGATAATTCCTGAGACAGAGTCGATAATTGCTCTCCATCGATAAAATATCGATTATTTATCTAAAATTGTCAATAAATCTTTATATTTCTATTATTTTGTATCTGTATTTATTTCACAGGGTAATTTAAGGGTATTTATAAGGCTGAAGGTATTAAGTGAAAAGAATATACTCTATTTTGAACAAGATATTGTACCAGTAAGGAAAGTCACCGATCGATTATTACCTGGAGTTAATATATTTAACTCCAGACTTGGTGCAAATCTTCAAAAAGTGCTCGACGGTCAATAAATACTTACCTGTTATTAAAATTTTCACAGAACCCGTTAAAAAACAGATTTATCTAGTATACATACCTCTATAAACATAAACAAAATTATTTTATTGTTTGGAAATTCTATTATTATTGAAATTTCCATTTTATTTTTATTCTTTTGTAAAGACCGGCATACAGGGGTCTTACTACAAAGTGGCGTCCAACTTAGAGGGCTTAATAATCTAAGCTTGGCAGCGATTGATTAATAGACAGCAGAAAGATGCAGAGACGAGCTACATCGAAAAAGAGGGCGGCAGAGGCCGAGAAAGAGATGGACATGGGGGATAAGGAGGCAACACCGGTGGAGGATCCGGAAGTGTTACCAATCCAGGTGAGACATAAACAACCTGAACCACCCGAGGAACAACCTGAAGTAACAACGCAAACAGGGGAAGCCAATGTCCCAGACAAGGAAGTAGAAAAATCTATGACTACTGAAGAAAGCAAAATGGATAAGATCATGGAACTGTTCTTACAGTTGAGGAAGGAAATCAAATCCACGAAAGAAGATAATAAGAAATTGAGTGAAGACTTGAATAAAAAAATGGATTCCAATAACAAGGGTATGGAAGAAAATAGTAAAAAATTGAGTGAAGACTTGAATAACAAAATGGATTCCACCAAGGAAGATTTAAGGGAAGACAACCGATCCACTAAGGAAGAATTGGGGCATAAGATAGAAAATACTAATAAGAAGATTGAAGAAACTAGTAAGAATTTAGAAGATAAGATGGAGGAAAACAATCAATCCTTGAATAAGAGGATGGAAGACCTGAAAAAGGACAACCAATCCTTGTGTAGGAAAATGGAAAGGAAAATGGAAGAAAATAATAAGAATTTAGAAGAGAAAATGGAAGAAACCAGTAAGAAAATAGAAGGTGACAACCAACAATTAAGGGAAGAATTGAGAGAGGACAATTTACTGCTGAGAGAAGAATTAAGAGAAGCGAACCAAGAGAATATGAATAAGTTAGACGAGAGGATTGAGTTAGCCAAAGAGGAATTAAATAAAAAGATAACAGAGACCAAGAAATCAATAGTAAAGAAATTAGAACAGGAAGTTGTGGTGGTTAACCAGCAGATCCGAGAAGTAGACGAAAGATGTCGGCTAACAGAAAACGAAGTGCTGGAAGTCCGTGAAGTAATCACAAAGGAAATTACTCAGGTCCAAGAACAGCAGAAAACAAAAATTGAGGAGACCAAGAAATTTGCTCTGGAGGAAGTAAATAAAGTAAGAACCCAAGTAACAGAAAAATGCGACGGCGTGGAAGCCGCCATGGTAAACATAACCGGACAGATGCGTCAGAGCCAGGAGGAGATAGAGTCAATCAAAAACAGACCATCGGGATATCACAGTTTCCCCATGTCAGAGAACCGAGAATGGCTGAATTTCCGACAATACAAACGGAAGCCAATGGAGTTCTTGGCACGAATAGAGGAGTACATCGAGAAACACCGAGGGAACCGATGGGTTCAGAATAGAGAGATCCTTGACGAGTCGTTTCGGGAAGTGAATGACCATTGGTGGATGGCAAACCGGAGCGACATCAATAACTATGAGCAGTTCAAGAGTATGTTCAAGG
Source organism: Magicicada septendecula (assembly GCA_034769895.1). Lineage (NCBI taxonomy): Eukaryota > Metazoa > Arthropoda > Insecta > Hemiptera > Cicadidae > Magicicada > Magicicada septendecula. The sequence continues at coordinate 475,706,946 of CM068367.1, read as the reverse complement.
CCAAATACTGGTCAGAGACCACACAGAATCTCATCAGAGATAATATCTGCCACGGCCGCTACCAACCACAAGTCGGCAGCTCAATGACAGCGTATTTCCTCGGCAAAGTGTGTATGGCCAAGCACTTAGAACCAGCCATACCGGAGGAATGCTTAATTAACAAGCTGTCTTATCATTATGATGAGGAAGTGATTCGCGCTAGGAGGGGCAGCCAGATAAAAACCATCCAGGCAATGACCGAACTCCTGGAGAATTATGAGAACGAAGATTACTACAGGCAAAGTCGTAGGAGAAGTGATGGGCCCGAACCAAGGACGTACCAGAATAATAACCAAGGTGCGAACCACGTAAATAATGGGTACAAAGGAGTTCGGACATACCCGCGAAATAATAATTATAATAATGGAAATACTGGAAATAATACCAATTACAATGACAATAATAGAACGGGTCCCAACCAGCAAAACCCGAATCGACCCTCTAATGGTTATCAGGGTAACCACAATCCCAACCCTGGTAACGTAAATAGTCAGAGAAGCCCCAATTATGGTAATAGTCCCTACCATAATAATGCTAATCGTGTGGGTCCCAATAATAGTAATTTTAGTAATAATAGGTTTCCTCGCCCAAGAGTGAACTTCATACGGGCCACAGATGGAAGACAGCGAGGTTTCAACCACCATAGAGGGAGCAGTTACCGAAGATACGAAGAAAGGCGGAGGAGCCTAGAACGGGACCAACCGAGGTACTATCCGGCGCATAGGAGCAAAAGTTTGGATCTGATAAGGATCTATACGAATACATAATGAGGTGGTAAAAGGGATGAATGTCATGATAACCGACAACGGCAAAACCACCACAAAGAAGATGAAAATAATTACCACTGAGGAAAAATGAGAAGAAGAAGGGACAAAGAACCAAAATGGGAATTTAAGAAATAAATTAATTAAGAAACTACACCTTATAAGGGAACTATGAGCAACAATGTACAATAATAAAAGCATCCACCTGGGTATAAAGGAAAAATAATAATAAGAAATACGTTTGAATAAAGACAAGAAAAGAGTCATACAATATTTATGAAACTAATATGATATATTTACCATATAATTATGAAAACTATTACAATCATTTATGAAAAGTCTATGTGGCAGTAATATAAAACAGAATTAGAAGATAAAATCCTCTAAATTCTAAAAAAATGTAAGCTCACCTTACATACCAAGAAAATGTGAAAAAACTTTATGGCTAGAATAGAAGAGAAGAAGTTTAAAAACATAAAAACAACTAAATTCAAAAAAAAAAGAAAAAAAAAGTAAGTTCACCTTACATACCAAGAAAATGTGAAAAACTTTATGGCTAGAATAGAAGAGAAGAAGTTTAAAAACATAAAATCCTCTAAATTCTAAAAAAATGTAAGCTCACCTTACATACCAAGAAAATGTGAAAAAACTTTATGGCTAGAATAGAAGAGAAGAAGTTTAAAAACATAAAAACAACTAAATTCAAAAAAAAAAAAAAAAAAAGTAAGTTCACCTTACATACCAAGAAAATGTGAAAAAACTTTATGGCTAGAATAGAAGAGAAGAAGTTTAAAAACATAAAAACCTCTAAATTCTAAAAAATAAGTAAGTTCACCTTACATACCAAGAAAATTAAAAAAAAAACTTTATGGCTAGAATAGAAGAGAAGAAGTTTAAAAACATAAAATCAACTAAATTCAAAAAATAAGTAAGTTCAACTTACATACCAAGAAAATATGAAAAAACTTTATGGCTAGAATAGAAGAGAAGAAGTTTAAAAACATAAAAACAACTAAATTCAAAAAATAAGTCAGTTCACCTTACATACCAAGAAAATGTAAAAAAACTTTATGGCTATAATATAATAATAAAGAAGGAGAGAATTTAGAAATAAAACCATCTAAGGTCAAAAAACAAATAATTCTAGACAGTTTAATCATGTCTAAGTTCAATATGAAGAGTAAAAACCTTTCCGTAAAATGTTGTTGAAGGAAATAAAAAAGAAAAAATTCTTTAATACGATTTAAGTGAGTGAATAAAATAAAGTACAAAAACTTCTTTGGAATTATGAGAGAATGAAACTTTAAGTGGTATGAGGAGAAAATATGACCTCATAATGAAATAAATAAAAAAAAACCAGCACTTGCAAGTATAATCGCAATGACCGGAATAATGTGAAAATAATGTCAAAAATGTAGGTAATTAAATGAATTAATATAAAATGATTTATAGATTAAATGACAATTATGATAATGACAGTTATAAAAAATTCTAGAAAATAGAACAAGTGGAAATTTTAAGAACCAAGAAACAGTCTAAAAATGTCACAAAGATATGCTACTACAAATAATGCAGATTATAATGAAAAAACCAGAAGGTAATAAAGAATTTATAACCAAAAGATTTATATGATAATAAAAGTATAAAAAGGTAATAATAGAAGAGCTTCCTACCATAATATCAAATGAAAGAAACATCCAGATAATAAGTCAGATGAACAACTGAGATAGAAATATTAAAATCTCTGAGAAATATAATAAGTAATAAGTGAAGTATCCCAAAGATATTTTTTAAATAGTAACAAATGTGTACTATTCTGAATAATTTTTTTTAATCTGTCTGATGATAATTCCAGCAGGATTAATATATTTTTTGAGCAGAGATGATTTGCCTCTGTACTCAAATATGTGTGAAGTATTGGACAGCAGAGGAAAGTAGCGTACAGTGCCTCTCTGAACTGAACCAGCTCACAAAGTAGGGAACGATAGGGAGAAAATATCCCAAGGAGAAAATACTAAGAAGAAATATAAAAATGAAATAATAAATATGAAACTCAGAAGACTATTACTATCAAGGAAGATCAAGTGAGAGTGATATAAACTCAGATATAAATAAGAGAATTTTAAAATGGAAGGAAGTCCAAAATAATAACAAACTTTGAATAATTATCATAAGCAATTGTTTCAGACAAAGCAAGTATAGTCTGAAAAAATTACTTCTGGAGAAGGGCATTCTGTAGCGTGACAGAAAATCCACTACATTGTAAATCATATGAAATGATAAAATTTAATTACATCAAAAAATGTTGTAATAATATTAAATGACATTTAAATAAATCAGAGGAATGAAACACAATAAGATAAAAATCCTCACTACATAATATATAAAAACCACTGTTAAAAGAAACCAAAGAAAGTATTGAAGCAACTCATCAACTCATAAATAATACCAGTACGTTACCCAGGAAGCTCAGAGCAGTAAACCAGTTACATAAGACAATATCCCGAAAAAAGAGACTCAATCAAAGAGTGGTGAATACCAAAATACTCTAAAAACAAATAGAAGAATAAAGTCAGTTCAGTGAAGAAATTCAATACTCCAAACTAAACCTCAGTCGTGATAACACCAAGTACCTTGGTTCCCAAGAATAAGGAAAGAAGAACAGAAGAATGAAGACTAGACGAGGGACAAGAATGAAAACTAGAAGAGGGACAAGAATGAATACCAGAAGGAAGATATGAAGAAGGACAAGAAGGAAGACAGGAGGAGAGGAAGACATAGTATGAAAGAAACACCGTAGTAAAACCTATTATTATATAAACTACTATCAATCCCAAACCCACAAAAACTATGTCAAAGAAAGTATAACATCCCCAAAATCTTATAAAAATGTAATTATTGAGAAAACTAAAGTGTTGTATAGCGTTATAAGAAGTGCACCGGCTAAAGCTATTGTGTAATAAAGAAAATAAACTAGTCTTAACGGTCCATGATGACTAAAGGTCTGGTCTGAGATAATAAGACTCAGAATATCAGAACCAACAGTGAAAGTGAATTTGTATAAGTGTTTTTTTTTAAAAAATGCAATAAACTTAAAGTTGGTGATACTATAACTTAGTAGTATGATATATCACAACTTTAAAGTCTAATAATAACCAGCATGATAAAATAATAAAATGGAAGGTTTCCAGTATTTTATTATTTTTATGTAAATCATTATTTAAAAGACCTTTGTAAAAAAGGATGATAATAAATAGAGTATGGGAATTAATGTTTACTGATGTGGGGGATCACAATAATAATGATTTAAACCAAAAAGGACTGGTACTAATATAGTATGAATAAGTGTAACATGTTTAAATAGACTATTATTTCACAGTCCTAAAATCAATGTATTAAATAAATGTATTTGTAAGGTTTATTAGAAAATAAGATTTATGTTATGTATTTTAAAAAGAATTATGTTTGATAAATAATAACCTACATACCAGTAATAATGTACTAAAAGGTATGCTATGTTAGATTGAAAATAGTCAAAAGAGATATGTTTAAGCTGTATCTGCAATATGTTAAATTGTGCAGATTAATAAACAATGTTCATAATTAATTATTTTAATAACTGTAGTGTTAATTAACTACTACACAAAACAATAAGTTATAGATCATGTTATTTTCATATAATTGTAGTTATGTAAAGTCAGAGGAGGAATCAAGTTTAATTTATTGAGAAAGAAAGAAATATAAAATTCTAAAATCTAGGCCATTTGGTGAAATCAGAGAACCAATATAAAATAGTATAATTCACTAATAAATCCTGTAAACTACCCAGATTTATATAAGATAACACAATTAACTACTACTAGGAATGATCCTATGATTTAAAATGACAATAAGGAAATATACCTTAACATTTTGTAAATTGTCAAAATATATAAATTAATTAATTTTAGAGAGCAATATCAAATCTACAAATTAACACAAAAAACCAGTTCAAAGGTGTAATTTATATGTATTTAAGGAAAGGAAGAGAAATATGACTAATTAAAATTTATTATAATAGTATTAATAATATTTAAAATGGAAGGAATTTTATATAAAAACGGAAATCCAATTTTGAGCCTATATTTCCAAAGTGTGAACAAAATTTGTTAATTTCCACAAAATGTCTACAGATATGGACTATAATACATCAATTTAAAGGGAATAAGATGATTAAACTAATAATAAGATTAGTAATTCATAAAAGTAAGGAATAAAATAGAAAAATTCCATATATAATGTAATATTTTCTAATGTGTATGAAATCGAAAAATCTTAACAATACTTTTTCAAGGATTAACTGGGCAAGATTTATGACCAAGTTAATTAGTCTTTTGTTGAATATCAAGCTGAATAGGTGTGTGACAAAAACGTTCTTTAAACCGAGTCGAACATGAAGCTAACGTTTTAGCCATTGAAATCAGTGAACGAGAGTTAGACAAATTAAACACATTTTGAAGCCAATACTATAAAAACATTCACGACAATAGTGAAAACAAACCTTTAACTTCACTAAACGAGTGACAGTAAACAGTAAAACATTATATTACAACTGATTTACTCTACAAACCTAACCGCAACTTGAAAACTTAACCGTAATAGTTGAACAAAATAGAAAATAAACTAACTAACGCAAGTTTACACTGAACACTTCACCAGAATACACTAAATAGATTAACAGACTTATTACACCAGTGCGGGGACATTTTAGACCTTGATGAAGGTAATTTTATAGTAATTTTCTGACTCGACGCATATACAATAGCCGAGACCGACCCAAGGAGCGGCCATCTTGAAAACGAAACCTGCCTACTACATCGCAGAGACTGACGTCACATCAGTCTTCATTGGTTCGACAAAACATTTATTCTAATATCATAACTTGAATTATTTAAATACTATTAAATAGTAATTATTGTATTTATGTGTTAATTGTTAATGTTATACTCTCTCAGCACCCTTCTCTGACTATTAATTCTTAATCGCTCAAAGAACCTGTCTTTAATATAATATAACATAAAATTTTGTTCTGTATGACAATCGATAATTCCTGAGACAGAGTCGATAATTGCTCTCCATCGATAAAATATCGATTATTTATCTAAAATTGTCAATAAATCTTTATATTTCTATTATTTTGTATCTGTATTTATTTCACAGGGTAATTTAAGGGTATTTATAAGGCTGAAGGTATTAAGTGAAAAGAATATACTCTATTTTGAACAAGATATTGTACCAGTAAGGAAAGTCACCGATCGATTATTACCTGGAGTTAATATATTTAACTCCAGACTTGGTGCAAATCTTCAAAAAGTGCTCGACGGTCAATAAATACTTACCTGTTATTAAAATTTTCACAGAACCCGTTAAAAAACAGATTTATCTAGTATACATACCTCTATAAACATAAACAAAATTATTTTATTGTTTGGAAATTCTATTATTATTGAAATTTCCATTTTATTTTTATTCTTTTGTAAAGACCGGCATACAGGGGTCTTACTACAATATATATATATATATATATATATATATATATATATATATATATATGTTGTAGCAGTTTTTTGGGTACATCCGTGTATGTGATACTTATATTGCCTACGTTTCGTTCCGTAATTCCGGAACATTTTCAAGGCGGAAAATGTTGATTTAACTACGCTGCGCGTTTTATATCTTGCTTCCCTTGTGATTTTTGCCGTGGGAGGGTTAGAGCGTGGGGGTGAGTGTGTTGTGGCCATATGTTGTTTGTTAATTTGTGAACTGTCAGTTAGGAATATATATTGTTTTTTCTCGAAATAAAATTTTGATGGCTCTAGGGTCCCCTGAGCCTCATCGGGACCCGGGGCCCTCGGCGATCGCCGACCAGCCGACCTAGCCAGTCTGCCCCTGATTGTGAAATAACTGCAGATAAAAATGATAAAACACGACTACCGACAACGGGAAGAGAGGCCTCGATAAAGAAGGCAAATGGTATTATCTAAGAATTGAAACACCACCAAAATTAGATGTTCATTAATATCTTGCCCACTTTATCAATAAAAATATACTACAGGCATTACGAAGTTATAAATACAAAAGACATATTTATTTAGTGTAGCTTACAAAGTGCAACATGAGCAAGTTGTATGTATAAGAGTGACCAAATGATAAAAAATAAGAAAATAAATCAGCTGGGCAGAACCAGCAACATACACCTAGGTTAAACATATAACTAGTGTGTTATCCAGGTGTCAAGCGTTTTTAGTGAACAAAGCACACGCACTCTAATTCATTAAAATTACTGGAAACTAGAAAGGATGCCTTATGCCAAGGCGAAGATAATTCTTTAGGGACGTGAAAAGAGAAACAAAGAACCCGATCATTTTTCTTGAGGTTGGTCGGTAAGGATCTACCAGAGAAAACTACTAGAGAGTTGTTAGGTTGGCTGGTTTCTATTATTGTATCTAATTTACCACATTTGCTGTTGCTTAGCTACCTAACTGCCAGGCTTTATAAAGTATGCTTAGCGACCTCAGTCATATTTACTCATTCATTTACACACATTAACCTTATCATACGCCTTCTCTATATCCACAAAACCAAGTAACGATTGCTTTCTTTTCTCCATTCTCCTTTCTGTCACTTAGTATCGAATATAAAACATTAAATTCCGTACTTACTAATAGCCTGAAAGCGACCTGGAGAAGATCTAGAATCTAATTTCTATTGGCATACAACACGGATGTCAGAGGTATCGACTGGAGATTGCAGGCCACCGGACACAGCTAACTACGGGCATTGCTTTAGTCTACGAACAAGAGAAGTTCAATTTATATACTTATTACTATAAATTATAATATTTCAAATTGATAACGCTGAAGTCATAGAATGTAATAACTCTTATAAACTAACAAATTTTGTTTAAATACAAACAACTGAAACGCAATTAATGTTAGTTAGTTTTGTTTAGTCAACAAACTAATTATTAAATTAAATCAAGAATAAAACCTTATAATTTTTAACCATTGTTTAATCAATTTTTAATAAGCCATCATTCTCTATATATGTGTCTTAGCAATTAATTTATCTAAGCTTATATACAATTGTAATATATAGGAGAGGTATAATGTGTATTTATACAATAAACAATATAACCTTCGTATTTTTATTTATTTCAATCACTTTCTGCTACAGTCCGTTCCTTGATGTATATAATACATTTAATATTTATAACTAAATTTACCTCAAGATGTTATTTTTCCTTATTTGGAACATGTATCGAGAGCTCCCGTGCTCTCATCTTTAGCCATCGCGATTTTGTGTCTGGTGAAGTATTTGTGTGTTGGCTGCTGGATGCTATTAAGATTGTTTGTTGGTCTTTGGTATTTTAAAGTTGTATTATTGTGTGTGATTGTGGTATATGTATTTGTATTTTGTGTATTTTCGATGTTGAGTGCTTTGAATATTGTGTCATGTTTTGTATTGATTTGTATTTGTTCTGGTATTAGTTTGTTTTGTGTTTTATGTTTGTATATTTGTAAATTTTCCCAAATGTTCATTATGGTGCCTTTGTGTGGTATATGTTTTATTAGTGACACATTGGTTATGTCTGGGAATTCATGTCCTGTGTTTATTGCATTTGTGGCTAATATATAAATCCAATTAGACTCCTCTCCTTGTAATATAATAAACAGTAACTAATAATACATCATACTGATGGAAAACCGCATTTCATCACTACACAGTTCCCAGAATCGACGAGGAAAATAAGAGGTACTAAGCTTAACATTTAATTATATCTCAGATAAACATATTGTAGTACAAAAGTCTGGGTCTGGTAGCAATATTCTATTTTTTCATTTGTCTACACCAGCAGGTTCATATTCTTAGAAATTTATGTTTTCTTGGTAATCGGTCTTCGGTTATTTTAACAACGTTATCCGAAAATCGTCCTGTGATTAAATTACAGTACTTTTCGTTTGAATTTCAAGCTTTTATGTATACTTAGACACTGTAAAAGCGAGTTATATATCTCACATTCACATTAAACAGTTTCTGACCCTTGCTGACAACATTCAAGATATCTCTTCAATACAACATAAGAAAATAACTATATAGTAATATGAGTAAGCAAAATTCCCTCTGCCTAGGCTGACATAAAATCAATACTGGCTGTGTTAGACTAATGTTATGTAGTTACAGAAAACAATATTTATCATCATCATCTTCTTCAAGGATTAAACCAAGGATGGTTTGTTTCGGTCTCAAATAGGCGTTAGTCACTCCAGAGCTTCATCGGACGTCCCACACCTCTACGTCCCCTAGGCTTATAGTTCCATAATTGTTTGTTGTAGTAGGGGGAAAATGCCGGTTCTTACTCACAAAGGAATGCCGCCTTTCCCACGGTCTAGATCAAAGGATGCCGCCGTTCCCACGGTCCAAGATTTTTTCCCACGCTCCCCCCACCACCGCTGCACCACAGCATCCCAAAGGAGCACAGCATCCGCGAATTTCCGCGAATAAAATTTTTTATTTTTTTAATTTGATATTTTTATTTTTTTAATTAAATTGATTTGCATAACCGCGAATATATGCCGCCTTCCGCGCGCCTAGATCAAAGAGATGCCGCCGTTCCCGCGGTCCAAGATTTTTCCCACGCTCTCCCCACCACCGCTGCACCACAGCATCCCAAAGGAGCACAGCATCCGCGAATTTCCGCGAATAAATTTTTTTATTTTTTTAATTAAATTGATTTGCATATCAAGGGACGGGTGGTGATGGGGTGGGGTTCACTGGACCACCCGCATCCGCGAATTTCCGCGAATATAATTTTTATTTTTAAATAAAGCTGATTTGCATATCAGGGGTGGGTGGTGGGTGGGGGTTCCAACTTGATGCATTATAGTGTATATATTAAAATATATGATCAGGGTTACCAACCTTTGCATGAGTTCAAATTTGTTGCGTGTTATAATGTATATTAAATCTATATGATCAGGTTTACCAACCTATGCATACGTTCAAACTTGGTGGGTGGCGGGTGGAGGGCGGTGGGTGGGGGTTCAACTTGATGCGTTATAGTGTATACTAATAATATATGATCAGGGTTACCAACCTTTGCATGAGTTCAAATTTGTTGCGTGTTATAATGTATATTAAATCTATATGATCAGGTTTACCAACCTATGCATGGGTTCAAACTTGATATGTGTGTTATATTGTATATTAAAATATATGATCAGGGTTACCAATCTTGCATTATAGTGTATAGAACAGATCTGCCAACATTTTTCTGTGGTGGGAAATTCAAACTAAATGAGCAAACGCATTATTAAATTGTCTCTCTCTCTCTCTCTCACACATTTGAATGTAAGTAACTATCTGTCAATTAACTGTAAGTAACTTCTGCAGTGTCCAGATTAACAACCGCGCTCTCGTTCTTCTCTCTCTCTCTCTCTCACACATTTGAATGTAAATAACTATCTCCCTCACTCTCTCTCTCTCACACACATACATTTAGTAGATTACTGTTGCATCTCTCTCGCTCTCTGTGTTTATGTAACGTCTCTCTCTCTCTCTCTCTCTCTCTCTCTCTCTCTCTCTCTCTCTCTCTCTCTCTCTCTCTCTCTCTCTCTCTCTCTCTTTCTACGTCATCGGTTCTATGGTGATATCATGTTATCAATTCTCTCTTTGAATGTAAGTACCTATCTCGTTCGCTCTCACTCTCGCTCTCTCTCTCACACACACATTTGAATGTAAATAACTATCTCCTTCCCACTCTGTCTCTCTATCACACACATACATTTAGTAGATTATTGTTGCATCTCACCCTCTCTCTGCGTGTTTATGTAACGTCTCTCATTCACTCGCTCTCTCTCTCTCACATTTGAATGTAAGTAAAATTACATATTGTTATCTGCTCGTACGCAAGGGTATATCCTTTGCAAGTAAGTGATATTTTTAAAAATTATTTACAACGTCCAACTAAAAATCATATTTCAAGATAAAGGGTTGTGTCAAGAAATACAATCATACTACGATCACGTACACACACACACACACAAACGTCTCTAGGCGCAGTTATCAATCAAATTGCAACTGATTTTCTTCATGTATATATATATTGTACGTTGGTAGTGGAACAGCATGTGTCTGTTTTGAAGTAAATACTTTACACACACACACACACACACACACACACACACACACACACACACACACACACACACACACACACACACACACACACAACGATACAGAATTAGATATAGTTTATTCTTCACAAACTTAAGCCAAGGGTCATTGACTGTCGGACAATGTACACACTGGTATGCAAATTAGTTTTTGTCTGTAAGGAGACAGGTATAGACCTGATGCTATTTTTTTATTGTTACTTTTCAAGTATGTGTCATTTTCATAAAGTTAATGTACTTTCAAATAATTTCTAATCGATCCAAGTATTATTATTCAATGAAACTTTTGTAAATACTAATTAGAATCAACGATACATTTATCACGTACATGCAAATTTAATTATTAAAGTGTTAAGCCCTGGAAGTTGAAACTACACACACACACACACACACACACACACACACACACACACACACGTACAAACACGTGAGCGAGCACGGAGTTCCATATTTTGTGTTCACATTTGTTAAGACCATGATTCTAACCACCTGATATTACGTAAACGTGTTTGTTCTACCTAAATATCTTCACACAATAAAGGCTACGTCTCAGTTATTACGAATAATGTTTATACAAAAGTTATATTTTAATATATGAAACTGGAATAATCAAACATATTAGAGTTTGCTTACTTCGCTCCCTCTCTCTCTATCTCTCACACATACACATTTAGTATACAGAATTGTTCTCTAACTACAGCTGCAATCGTTCAGTTTCTAAACGTAAAAATTATTCACATTAAAACATTATCAAATGCATTCTCTAACTACAGCTGCAATCGCCCAGTTTCGTCAGCGTACACACACACACAAACACACAAGTAAAAAAAATTTATTTTACATTGATTAACTATATATATATATATCGCAAACAATATTATAAAATAAATACAATATTTAATTTTGACATTGTAAGATTTTATCACCACTCATGATTATTATCGTATGCATGTGTGTACAGAACGAACATAAATATAGTTTTACAGGCCAATGTAATGCAATATTTTTAAAAATTCATTTTGCATTGATTAAATATATATATCACAAACAATGTTATAAAATAAATACAATATTAATAATAATTTTTGACATTGTAAGATTTTAATAAAAACAGATAATGATTCACTAACAACAAAATGGACTGCACTCATACATTATTCTTGTTCCAGGAGCGACTTGACTGCAGTGCTCAGACCTACAGAAAAAGTACACTTTATCGTAATTACTTTGTAGTATAAACAATATACTTACATTGTCTCTATATGGCTCCGTTTTCCTCTTTTACACCCTGTAAATATATAATATACCGCCTTCCTTATTTGTTCGGGCTTAGGACCGACTCGAGATCACATGAAAATGTTTTTTGTTGTGTAAAACAAATAACAAATTCAAGTAATATGAGGCTAAGTTACGGTGGCTCTGAAAAGAACCGACTAATAATTAGACCTAACGTTTGTGTGTTGTTTTTATCATTTTAGCTGTCACCACAAACTGGCACTGCGGCATTACTCGAGCATGTAAAGCGTTAGGACAATGGTCCACCGTCCAGTCTTCAAATCTAACTTGACACGAACTACATCGTACAGTATCGCCATCCCCCTCGTACACAAACCCAGCGCGTGCCAGTGTTTGTGGACTCTGGTTGACATTCGGATACTTTAAATGGTAATCTTTACGTACACCCGCTCTCTGTATTTTAAAATACGTGCGTAGACGTCGAAAACATTCTTCATGATTGTACTTTATTGTACAGCTGTAAATGAAGAGTAATTTGCATGACTTCCCTTACACATTTATATGTAACTAGAAGTGGTGTAAGATCCCCACCACCTGCCCTTTTCTTCTTCTTCAAGTGGAAGGTGAAGAACAAACGATACATGATTACAACACCAGCTTAACTCAAGGGTCATTGTACACACACAGTGGAAAGCTTTCAGAAATTTGCGATACTGAAAGTATTTTCGTACATTAGTCATTGTATGCCTTCCCATTGTCCGTCTGTAAATATTTCATTAGGTTAGTATCATTTGTATGTCAAGAAAACATAATTGAAGAAATAAAAACTGCACAGTATGTTTCTTTGATTGCGGACGAAACATCAGACATCTCGTCTGTATTTCAGTTAGTTATAGTTTTCCGCTAAGTTTTAGCTAATGGTCAACCAGTTGAAAGATTTAGAAATTTGATAACCCTGAAGGCACGACGCAGAATCTATTGGTCTAAGCGTACATTTATTATGTAAATCATCTCTTTTTCAGTCATCTACGTATGTGCATTTGAATTATTTGCGCATGCGCATAACAGCTTTTTTAGTACAGTTGCACACACATCGACGCTTGCACTATATATAACCTGTGAACTTCGCAACAGCGTCTTACTTACCACTCGAATCTATATAACGTTCTGTTTCTGTTTCAGATAATAATAATAGTTTGAATATAAAAAGACTGTGTATGAATACAAAGAAATATCAAACACAACAGATCAATTATTTGAGTGAACGTGATTGTGTATGTGAGCGCGCGTGTGTGTGTGTGTGTGTGTGTGTGTGCTTGCGCGTGCGCGTGTATCATTGTATATGTGAATTAGTTGAAGCAATACGAGGTAGAGGGAGAATGGGTGTGATTGTTGACATAGGCCTATACATAATTTTAAAATATTCTAATTTAAAATACTGTATAATTGCCTACGATTGACAAATAAGAGAAAAGACATACTTTACGGAATTTCTAAAATTTTTGTAGTTAGTCTTCACCTCATCACCCTCGCATATACTAGCACTGTGTTTGGGTACAATTACCGATTTAAATTCAATGTTCTGAGAAGTACACATATTCATCTGCTCGTCTCCCTCTCGTTTACTGACAGTATGTTTGGATACAGTTAACCATTCAATGTTCTGATAAGAATTCATCATCTTCTTGTTCCTATAATAATAATAATAATAACAGTACCTGTTTCATTATCATATACATTATACATGTGCTATATATACACATAAGGCTTTCAACATACACACACACACACACACACACAGCACATACCATAAATCTAGAACATGAAAAGGTATTATAACAAACATTACGAAAACAAGTACGTATGGTCACGTACATAGACCAAACGTTTAAACAAAACAGATTAATACCTGAATAAATTTTTAAAAAACAGGACAGCGTATTTAGAACACTTAGAATTGGAAATCCGCAAACACATCAAAAAATATCCGTCAAACCCCATCAAACATCGTACCCAACAAAAACCCCGTTCTTATCGAGAGACATCAGTAACCGACCTAAGCACAAGTGCTTCATTAGGCAACAGACCAAAATCAAAATAGACGACTATAAGCTCAATTTAAATAAAATCTGTATATTCAATAAAATTATGTTCACTTATTAACATATTCAAATCTTTTTACTTACCTCTTAAATGTTGTTATATACACACAATAGTCGATTTCACGATGAGTGCAGTGTATCATGCAAATGAGAAATAGTGACAAGTCTTCTTGTGTATATATATATATCTTACGACGGTAGGGTAGGTTGCGTACACGTTTGAAAGTTGATGTAAGACATATACCCGAGGGGGTCATTGTCTGTGTTGCAATGTTTTTATTTTCATACATTAGTCAAATTAGGAAAACAAACGAACCGGTAAACATTATGAATTTCCATATGATTACAACAACAGCTTAACTCAAGAAGTTATTGTCTGTTCTAGAAAGCTTTCTCAACGATTATATCTTAAGAAATTAGCGATACGAAAGTATTTCGTACATAGCTAAAATTATGAATCTTGTCACATATCAAATTGTTTCTTTACGTTTGTATTTTGTCTAAACCATGTTAACTTCACACACACATACACACACACACACACACACACACACACACAATCAGGTCAATGACTGCTACGTGCTGTCACCTTTTTATATATTAGATCTTTCTTATGAGGTATTGAAAACTATTGTCCAACCTTGTTTGTTAGATCGAGAAAATTAAGTTTATTTTCGCACACACACACACACACACACACACACACACACACACACACACACACACACACACACACACACACACACACACACACACACACACACAACCCACACACGCACACGCACGCGCGCGCGTACACACACACACACAACGTAACCCCACACACACGCAACGCCCACACACATTGGGTTGAAAGCAATCCTGTACACGTTAGGTTCAATATTAGAATGAAAATTTTGCTATGATTTTAGTAACGTACAACACCAGCTTAACCCAAGGGTCATTGACCGGTGTTATACTCACCATAAAATAATTAACGCACACGCACTACTAACTGCTAACCGAATGAAATATTTACAGACGGACAACGGGAAGGCATACAATTTACCCACGAGGTTGAATTATAAAATAAACTTAATTTTCTCGATCTAACAAGGTTGGACAATAGTTTCAATACCACATAAGAAAGATCTTTTATAAAAAGGTGACAGCACGTGCTGAAAACCGTATGCTTTCAGAATTCACGAAGATGAAGATTGTACAGCAAGCAAACAAATTGCCAATAAAAGATATGGACTTTTTGACAGGTGACGAAGGCAGCGCTGATCCGCTATTACCGAACAGTATTCGTTGTATACACTACACACACATACACACACACACGTTAGGTTAAACGCAACCTCCATACAAAAACAGATATCGGAATTAAATAATAATTTCGTGCTTGCAATATACAACCTATGTACACAAAGTTAAAATATAGTTTACTGACCATTGTAATACAACCTAACGTGTGTGTGTGTGTGTGTGTGTGTGTGTGTGTGTGTGTGCGCGTGTGTGTGTGTGTTTAACCTAACGTGTGTGTGTGTATGTGTTCAACCTAACGTGTGTGTGTGTGTGTGTGTTGCGTTAACCTAACATGAGAAACTATGCTAAACCAGTGTAAAGTCGTGTCAATGACCTCTTGTATTACAATGGTCAGTAAACTATATTTTAAGTTTGTGTACATAGGTTGTATATTGCAAGCACGAAATTATTATTTAAAACCGATATCTGTTTTTGTATGGAGGTTGCGTTTAACCTAACGTGTGTGTGTGTATGTGTGTGTAGTGTATACAACGAATACTGTTCGGTAATAGCGGATCAGCGCTGCCTTCGTCACCTGTCAAAAAGTCCATATCTTTTATTGGCAATTTGTTTGCTTGCTGTACAATCTTCATCTTCGTGAATACCGAAAGCATACGGTTTTCAGCACGTGCTGTCACCTTTTTATAAAAGATCTTTCTTATGTGGTATTGAAACTATTGTCCAACCTTGTTAGATCGAGAAAATTAAGTTTATTTTATAATTCAACCTCGTGGGTAAATTGTATGCCTTCCCGTTGTCCGTCTGTAAATATTTCATTCGGTTAGCAGTTAGTAGTGCGTGTGCGTTAATTATTTTATGGTGAGTATAACACCGGTCAATGACCCTTGGGTTAAGCTGGTGTTGTACGTTACTAAAATCATAGCAAATATTTTCATTCTAAGCATGTATTACTGTTTAGTAATAATTACAACCCAACAAAGGATATATAGTTTGATGCTTTATAAGTTTGTGTACATAGGTTGTATATTGCAAGCATGAAATTATTATTTAAATCTGTTATCTGTTTTTGTATGGAGGTCATCTATAAATATCAGGTCTGTGCGACACAACGTGTAACAAACCTAATTGGATTTGCATTGAACCTAACGTGTACAGGATTGCTTTCAACCCAATGTGTGTGGGCGTTGCGTGTGTGTGGGGTTACGTTGTGTGTGTGTGTGTGTGTTGTGTGTGTGTGTGTGTGTGTGTGTGTGTGTGTGCGCGCGAAAATAAACTTAATTTTCTCGATCTAACAAACAAGGTTGGACAATAGTTTTCAATACCTCATAAGAAAGATCTAATATATAAAAAGGTGACAGCACGTAGCAGTCATTGACCTGATTGTGTGTGTGTGTGTGTGTGTGTGTGTGTGTGTGTGTGTGTGTGTGTGTGTGTGTGTGTGTGTGTGTGTGTGTGTGTGTGTGTGTGTGTGTGTGTGTGTGTGTGTGTGTGTGTGTGTGTGTGTGTGTGTGTGTGTGTGTGTGTGTGTGTGTGTGTGTGTGTGTGTGTGTGTGTGTGTGTGTGTGTGTGTGTGTGTGTGAAGTTAACATGGTTTAGACAAAATATAAACGTAAAGAAACAATTTGATATGTGACAAGATTATTAATTTTAGCTATGTACGAAATACTTTCGTATCGCTAATTTCTTAAGATGTAATCGTTGAGAAAGCTTTCTAGAACAGACAATGACTTCTTGAGTTAAGCTGTTGTTGTAATCATATGGAAATTCATAATGTTTACCGGTTCGTTTGTTTTCCTAATTTGACTAATGTATGAAAATAAAAACATTGCAACACAGACAATGACCCCCTCGGGTATATGTCTTACATCAACTTTCAAACGTGTACGCAACCTACCCTACCGTCGTATGATATATATATATACACAAGAAGACTTGTCACTATTTCTCATTTGCATGATACACTGCACTCATCGTGAAATCGACTATTGTGTGTATATAACAACATTTAAGAGGTAAGTAAAAAGATTTGAATATGTTAATAAGTGAACATAATTTTATTGAATATACAGATTTTATTTAAATTGAGCTTATAGTCGTCTATTTTGATTTTGGTCTGTTGCCTAATGAAGCACTTGTGCTTAGGTCGGTTACTGATGTCTCTCGATAAGAACGGGGTTTTTGTTGGGTACGATGTTTGATGGGGTTTGACGGATATTTTTTGATGTGTTTGCGGATTTCCAATTCTAAGTGTTCTAAATACGCTGTCCTGTTTTTTAAAAATTTATTCAGGTATTAATCTGTTTTGTTTAAACGTTTGATCTATGTACGTGACCATGCGTATTTGTTTTCGTAATGTTTGTTATAATAACTTTTCATGTTCTAGATTTATGGTATGTGCTGTGTGTGTGTGTGTGTGTGTGTGTGTGTGTGTTGAAAGCCTTATGTGTATATATAGCACATAATGTATATGATAATGAGGCAGGTACTGTTATTATTATTATTATTATAGGAACAAGAAGATGATGAATTCTTATCAGAACATTGAATGGGTAACTGTATCCAAACATACTGTCAGTAAACGAGAGGGAGACGAGCAGATGAATATGTGTACTTCTCAGAACACTGAATTTAAATCGTTAATTGCACCCAAACACAGTGCTAGTACATGCGAGGGTGATGAGGTGAAGACTAACTACAAAAATTTCAAGAAATTCCGTAAAGTATGTCTTTTCTCTTATTTGTCAATCGTAGACAATTATACAGTATTTTAAATTAGAATATTTTAAAATTATGTATAGGCCTATGTCAACAATCACTCCCATTCTCCCTCTACCTCGTATTGCTTCAACTAATTCACATATACAATCCTACACACGCGCACGCGCAAGCACACACACACACACAGCGCTCACATACACAATCACGTGCACTCAAATAATTGATCTGTTGTGTTTGATATATCTTTGTATTCATACACAGTCTTGATGATAACAATAAATATGTCTTTTCTCTTACTTGTCAAGCGTAGACAATTATACAGTATTTTAAATTAGAATATTATAAAATTATGTATAGGCCTATGTCAACAATCACACCCATTCTCCCTCTACCTCGTATTGCTTCAACTAATTCACATATACAATGATACACGCGCACGCGCAAGCACACACACACACACACACACACACACGCGCGCTCACATACACAATCACGTTCACTCAAATAATTGATCTGTTGTGTTTGATATTTCTTTGTATTCATACACAGTCTTTTTATATTCAAACTATTATTATTATCTGAAACAGAAACAGAACGTTATATAGATTCGAGTGGTAAGTAAGACGCTGTTGCGAAGTTCACAGGTTATATATAGTGCAAGCGTCGATGTGTGTGCAACTGTACTAAAAAAGCTGTTATGCGCATGCGCAAATAATTCAAATGCACATACGTAGATGACTGAAAAAGAGATGATTTACATAATAAATGTACGCTTAGACCAATAGATTCTGCGTCGTGCCTTCAGGGTTATCAAATTTCTAAATCTTTCAACTGGTTGACCATTAGCTAAAACTTAGCGGAAAACTATAACTAACTGAAATACAGACGAGATGTCTGATGTTTCGTCCGCAATCAAAGAAACATACTGTGCAGTTTTTATTTCTTCAATTATGTTTTCTTGACATACAAATGATACTAACCTAATGAAATATTTACAGACGGACAATGGGAAGGCATACAATGACTAATGTACGAAAATACTTTCAGTATCGCAAATTTCTGAAAGCTTTCCACTGTGTGTGTACAATGACCCTTGAGTTAAGCTGGTGTTGTAATCATGTATCGTTTGTTCTTCACCTTCCACTTGAAGAAGAAGAAAAGGGCAGGTGGTGGGGATCTTACACCACTTCTAGTTACATATAAATGTGTAAGGGAAGTCATGCAAATTACTCTTCATTTACAGCTGTACAATGAAGTACAATCATGAAGAATATTTACGACGTCTACGCACGTATTTTAAAATACAGAGAGCGGGTGTACGTAAAGATTACCATTTAAAGTATCCGAATGTCAACCAGAGTCCACAAACACTGGCACGCGCTGGGTTTGTGTACGAGGGGGATGGCGATACTGTACGATGTAGTTCGTGTCAAGTTAGATTTGAAGACTGGACGGTGGACCATTGTCCTAACGCTTTACATGCTCGAGTAATGCCGCAGTGCCAGTTTGTGGTGACAGCTAAAATGATAAAAACAACACACAAACGTTAGGTCTAATTATTAGTCGGTTCTTTTCAGAGCCACCGTAACTTAGCCTCATATTACTTGAATTTGTTATTTGTTTACACAACAAAAAACATTTTCATGTGATCTCGAGTCGGTCCTAAGCCCGAACAAATAAGGAAGGCGGTATATTATATATTTACAGGGTGTAAAAGAGGAAAACGGAGCCATATAGAGACAACGTAAGTATAATGTTTATACTACAAAGTAATTACGATAATGTGTACTTTTTCTGTAGGTCTGAGCACTGCAGTCAAGTCGCTCCTGGAACAAGAATAATGTATGAGTGCAGTCCATTTTGTTGTTAGTGAATCATTATCTGTTTTTATTAAAATCTTACAATGTCAAAAATTATTATTAATATTGTATTTATTTTATAACATTGTTTGTGATATATATATTTAATCAATGCAAAATGAATTTTTAAGAATATTGCATTACATTGGCCTGTAAACTATATTTATGTTTGTTCTGTACACATATGCATACGATAATAATCATGAGTGGTGATAAAATCTTACAATGTCAAAATTAAATATTATATTTATTTTATAATATTGTTTGCGATATATATATATTTAATCAATATAAAATGAATTTTTTTACTTGTGTGTGTGTGTGTTGTAGCGTGACAGATATAAGCATAATATTGAATGGCAATTGATCATTAGAATAATGAAGTTATAATGTTTAAATTTGGAAGAAAGCATTAAATTTAATATAAATAGATTAATTCATAGCAACTGTGGAAAGAAATCATTATTATAAAGAAAATACAAGTTCAAATAAAAGGAGTTACTAGTGATGAGTCATCCAAAAGCAGTCTCATAACCAAAGGTTTTCAAGGTATAACCCAGGAAGGTAAAAAGTAAATAACAAAGCAGTACTGAATATGACCAAACCCACAACGAGGAAGAATAAATAGAAGAGAAACCCTAAAATAAGCCAAGATCAACCAATACAGGTTGTGTATTTCTGTAATAAAGAAGAAGATGGAGAAGATCCCAAGAAACCTGATGGCAACAAGAAGAAGATGGAGAAGATACCAGTCCCAGAAGGCAGGAGAAAAGAAGACTGAAGAAAGAAGAAGAGGGCAGCATCCTGAAGAAGATGTCATGCTCTTATAAAAGACACCCAAATCCAAATATCCCCAAAATAAATATCTAAAAATAAAAGTATAACGAAATAAAAACCACATGTATATAAATTTAAGAGAGAGGAGTGTATAAAGTAAAAGTTTCCTGTGTGTGAACTAAGATGAAACAATAATATAGTACCCATGGAACAAATCTCCATTGAAAAAACGCTAACCAATTTATTATGTTGATAAGACTATACGACCATTTAGCATTAACATAATATATAAGTGCAAAGTGAACCAGTGATAGTTTTGGGTATTATAAAAAATGAACCTTGTGTTTCATTCTTGGCAATCACAAACATTGGATGCAATGAAATATGCATTTTTCAATGACTTAAAATGTGTGCTGTGACAATATGTTATTCATAAGACATGAATCTGTTTAAAATAACATTTTGTTTTACATGAAAAAAGGAAAACAGAGTTCATAATACCTTTTGAACAATTAATACTATTTATTTGTTAATGACAGGGTACAATTCCCCAAAGACAATGTAAAAGACAGTATAAAAACTGTAGAATCCTACTTATAATAATGTTTAGAAATAAGAATATAAATATAAGGTTTTTATGTATATAGTATAAGAATGTTTAAAAATGTTTTAGATATAAGGACATTTGTTTGGGTCTGTAACAACTAACATCAGAACTATAAAAATAGTTACCACTTGTAAATAATAGAGGGTAATTAAGATGTTAGTTAGTAAAAAACCTTTTTCGTAAACCATGTTTCCATGTTGGACATGGGGATTTTGTTGCAAAATGTCTGACTTGAAGACAACCATTTATTTAAAAAAAAATATTCTTTATTTGTTTTAACTATTATTTGTATTGTAACCAATACTAATTGTTATTGTGTAATTTGAAAACATGTTTAATTTATAATACTATATGTAAAAGTCAGAGAGGGTATCACACATCATATATTGTTTGTAAAATATTTTGTAAGAAAAATTGTTAAAAAATCATAGGCCAAAAGAATGGAAACCAAACTTCATCAAAACAGAGAAATTGCTCATTTAAATGCAAATAAACAAAAGGGGTTTAGACAAAATAAACTTGAGATCATGCCATATAATTGCACATACCATTTAGAGAGATTTTAATAAATTATATTCAGAATTATAAATAAAAATGAAAATGACTAAACTCAGAAATTTAGACATGGGAGTCATATATTTCAGAATAATGTTTCAGAATACAACTAATTCAATTAATTACCAGAAAATAAGGGAATAGGAACCTTTTAATACAATATAGAATTATTAATATTAAATATAACTGATAAAATGGCTGAATTTATATAATGACAGGAAGTAAATTTTAATGTTTTGACCTTTCAGAGTATACCTAACTGAAAGTGAAATTACTATTTTTTGGACAGAAAACACTATAAAATGGCATTATTTAATCTGAAAATAACCAGAATGAACTGAAAGATTAATTTAAATCAAATCTAGTGAATAAAATTGACAAATAACCAAAGTTTAGGCATTCATATAGTGAAAATGTAAAAGTGTACACAGGATGTGAAAAATATTTGAACAATGTTAAGGATAATATTATATGGGCTAAGAGTTTAATTGAAACTGAAGGAAACAGTTAGTTAATTATTGGTAGTTGAACGGTTAACATGATATACGTTTGATAACGTGGATAACCTAACCTATAATCGTCATACAAAGCGAGTGTATAGTGCGTTATTGTGAAATCGCGAGTGACTTGTAAAATACTTCTGAAACTATCATATTATAACAGAAACAATCAAGTAACATTCCATAACACAGAACAATATAAATCTACTCCGAAAAACACCATAAAACACTAGAAAACTGTATAATACATTAAACCAAATTAGTGACGGAATCGGAGAAAGTGTTTGAACTAATAATTATACGGATACACTAAATACAACTCAGAAACAGTACACCAATCACTACACAACATTTAACAAGAGATTTGCAGAAACAAGAACACAAATATTGCCAGAAAATACATTATTTGGAACACGGCAGGAACGAGCAACATTTTGATCGACTTGACGGCAGCCATCTTTCTTTGACAATCCCAGTGCCTCCTCTTAGTTCAACAGCTGTTGGGTGAAAACAATTATTATATTTACAAATTATTATTCAATGTCTGTGCTTATTAATAACTATTAATTTGATTGTAACGTTATACTTTTTAAATATTAGCCCGATTTCTCTGACTTTGGTAATAACTGGCTGTTTAAAGAACCCTATATAATTTTTATATCATATACTTGTAACTTTTTTCGATATCCTGAGAATCGATACTAATCGATAAGAGTCAATATTGCTATTAATTAATAAAAAACATTAATACTTTTCAATACTTAATAGTTCTTTATTTCTTCAATAATACTAATTACCAATAATATAATTCTAATTGATAATCTACAAGGACTTTACCACCCGTAAGTGAAGATAACCTAAAAAATAAAAAGGTAAACAAGTATCGATTGGTTTACAGACAGTCTTATGAGTGGTGATAGATTATTTAAATTATACTAAAACTTTAATAAAAATTTTCAGAAGAGCATTACACTGTTTAAAACTTCACAGCCCTATATTAATTAATTGATCCTAATTAATTAATTAATAAAATTAAAAAAAATTTTTAATTATTTTTTTTTATAAACATAATTTTTTTTAAAATTTCCTTCAAAACAATAAATTTTGTTTTGAAACTTTCGGCGAAGCTGAACAGATATATTCCTTCATCAACTTTACGCTACTCGACCGATCTTGCTACCATTGGGACTCGACCAGCTGGGAAACTTAAGGAAGTGTTTCAGGCCAGTAAGACGTCGAGAGCCACACCAAATACACACCAATTAAACATATTACATTACAATTTACTTATTGTATTACAAATTGACTAGCCCAAACAGTGCGGCTTGATTACATCGGAGTCACATACTCCATAATAGCTTATTATCATCAACACACAATAAATAATTTTATTTATTTTATTACAGTGTGTGTGTGTGTGTGTGTGTGTGTGTGTGTGTGTGTGTGTGTGTGTGTGTGTGTGCGAGCGCGCGCTGACGAAACTGGGCGATTGCAGCTGTAGTTAGGGAATGCACTTGATAATGTTTTAATGTGAATAATTTTTACGTTTAGAAACTGAACGATTGCAGCTGTAGTTAGAGAACAATTCTGTATACTTAATGTGTATGTGTGAGAGATAGAGAGAGAGGGAGCGAAGTAAGCAAACTCTAATATGTTTGATTATTCCTGTTTCATATATTAAAATATAACTTTTGTATAAACATTATTCGTAATGACTGAGACGTAGCCTTTATTGTGTGAAGATATTTAGGTAGAACAAACACGTTTACGTAATATCAGGTGGTTAGAATCATGGTCTTAACAAATGTGAACACAAAATATGGAACTCCGTGCTCGCTAATGTGTTTGTACGTGTTTGTGTGTGTGTGTGTGTGTGTGTGTGTAGTTTCAACTTCCAGGGCTTAACACTTTAATAATTGAATTTGCATGTACGTGATAAATGTATCGTTGATTCTAATTAGTATTTACAAAAGTTTCATTGAATAATAATATTTGGTTCAATTAGAAATTATTTGAAAGTACATTAACTTTATGAAAATGACACATACTTGAAAAGTAACAATAAAAAAACAGCATCACCTGTCTCCTTACAGACAAAAACTAATTTGCATACCAGTGTGTACATTGTCCGACAGTCAATGACCCTTGGCTTAAGTTTGTGAAGAATAATCTATATCTAATTCTGTATCGTTGTGTGTGTGTGTGTGTGTGTGTGTGTGTGTGTGTGTGTGTGTGTGTGTGTGTGTGTGTGTGTGTGTGTGTGTGTGTAAAGTATTTACTTCAAAACAGACACATGCTGTTCCACTACCAACGTACAATATATATATACATGAAGAAAATCAGTTGCAATTTGATTGATAACTGCGCCTAGAGACGTTTGTGTGTGTGTGTGTGTGTTACGTGATCGTAGTATGATTTTATTTCTTGACACAACCCTTTATCTTGAAATATGATTTTTAGTTGGACGTTGTAAATAATTTTTAAAAATATCACTTACTTGCAAAGGATATACCCTTGCGTACGAGCAGATAACAATATGTAATTTTACTTACACTCAAATGTGAGAGAGAGAGAGCGAGTGAATGAGAGACGTTACATAAACACGCAGAGAGAGGGTGAGATGGAACAGTAATCTACTAAATGTATGTGTGTGAGAGAGAGAGAGAGAGAGAGAGAGAGAGAGAGAGAGAGAGAGAGAGAGAGAGAGAGAGAGAGAGAGAGAGAGAGTGAGAGCGAACGAGATAGGTACTTACATTCAAAGAGAGAATTGATAACATGATATCACCATAGAACCGATGGCGTAGAGAGAGAGAGAGAGAGAGAGAGAGAGAGAGAGAGAGAGAGAGAGAGAGAGAGAGAGAGAGAGAGAGAGACGTTACATAAACACAGAGAGCGAGAGAGATGCAACAGTAATCTACTAAATGTATGTGTGTGTGAGAGAGAGAGAGAGAGAGAGGGAGATAGTTATTTACATTCAAATGTGTGAGAGAGAGAGAGAAGAACGAGAGCGCGGTTGTTAATCTGGACACTGCAGAAGTTACTTACAGTTAATTGACAGATAGTTACTTACATTCAAATGTGTGAGAGAGAGAGAGAGAGAGAGAGACAATTTAATAATGCGTTTGCTCATATAGTTTGAATTTCCCACCACAGAAAAATGTTGGCAGATCTGTTCTATACACTATAATGCAAGACTGGTAACCCTGATCTATATTTTAATATACAATATAAGACACATATCAAGTTTGAACCCATGCATAGGTTGGTAAACCTGATCATATAGATTTAATATACATTATAACACGCAACAAATTTGAACTCATAAAAAGGTTGGTAACACAGATCATATATTATTAGTATACACTATAACGCATCAAGTTGAACCCCCACCCACCGCCCACCGCCCAAAACCCACCAAGTTTGAACCTATTACATTCCATACGCCAATTTAAAATTGTTCCGTACTACCAAGTCATTTTTTTTCATTTAGTCACAGCTGTGGTCAACAACTTTTAATCCGTCCGGCTAGTCCCCCAAAGTACTTGAGAGGATGAGTAATGCCTTATGGTCTCATTCCTTGATGAAAGGAAATATCCAGCCGCACCTACAAGTGGTGGGGGATGGGCAACACGCACAGGTGGCTAACGCGGCCCTGTAGACCGAGTGACAGCCGGTATAAGCTGTCCATCCTCTACTTGTCATTGTCATGTAGAGGTTAGGGCACCCTCTTGCCCTTGGGGTGAGAAATTGCTCTTAAAGACGGGGGACCTTCTGTTGGTCAACGACGTGGGATGTGGGAGGCAAGGAGAAACCACCATATTAAAGATCCTCATGGATATCTCAACAGGGGAAACTGGTCTCTTTAGTCTGGCAAGACAGCCAGTTTCTGGGTGAACTCCCAGACAGAAAATCAGGCTGGACGTTAAGCCTGAAGGTGGCAATCCTACCATACTTCTTACCCTGCGATGTGTTAGTAACATATCCAGGGGACATATTATAACGTTGCAGAAATCAGACCCTATAGGGTATCCACAACTGTTAGATAAATGATAAAAAGTAAAATAATTTAATGAATAATGATGGAAAAAAATATAAAATGGAATTGAGAAAGCAAAAAGGAGACTTGTAAACAAGAATAATAAATAAGTGAATAGACTAGACTGACAAACAAATGACTATGACCCAACCCCAGAGATTAGCCAGATTAGACAATAAAATAAGAAAAGACAAATTAATGATAAAAAGCACAAAGGAGTAAAGCAAATCTAATCACTAACAATGAATAAAATAATACAAAAGACAGTAGACTAACCATAAGAAATAAGTGAAACAATTATTAGTAGATAAGCTATGTTGTTAAGAGCCTTATCATGGTAAGAAAGTAAGACATAAAATGTTGAAAGAATAACTATAAATGTGTGTTTAAAATATCATAGAAACCAAGAGTGAGAGATAGGTAGGACGTGAAAGTGACAAACAGTGAAAGTGTTGGAAGTGATAAGAATTAATTAAAATAAACAGTGAATAACGTTAAGAAAGAAATGGACAAAGGTAAGAAACTCAAAACAACAAATAATAGGTTGATAGACAACTAATTTCATAATGTTAGATAATAAGAACCATGAGTTATGGGTACAAGGATAATAAAACATCCTATATTAATAAATCAATCAAAGGGATGATAATAATAATAGAATAGATGGTGTTAAAATAAACTTCACCACAATTGTTAATTGTTAATTAAAAGAGTTGTGTTTGTAAGAAGGAATATGGCTGAAAAATGAACAGACCATAAACCTACTTTTATGTTATGTTTTTATAATAGTATTAAGTGATACAAAAGTGTGTAAAGAATAGTAATAGATATAAATAAGGAGGTAAAGTTTACAATCATAATAATAACCATCAGGATAAAGACAGAAAAACAAAAAGAATAACAGACAAGAAATGATTTTGTAAATTTATAATAACTTTCATTTATTGTAAAATAGCCCAAAGTAATACCAAAAGTAAATAAGTAATAAGTGACAACAAGCAAAACATGTGAAAATGATAAATAATCTTTAATTAGTGTAAAGTAAGAAATTAATAGACAATTACAGCTTAGGCCTATAAAATGCCTAACTGTATAAATTCAAAATAAACAGATTGTAAGAAATTAACTATTGTATTAGAAAATTCAGGGCCAGTAACTCATTAATTACAATTAGTAAACCATAATAAGATGTCAGAATTAGAATAAAAACATAAAATAAGAAAGATATGTAATAATATAATATTAGCATTTTGTCAAAACTACATACATACATGAACAAACCCAGCTTTATGGGATGTCAAAATAATCTTTCAAAGAAAATAGAAACAGTTATGATAATATCTAATACATTGATAAGAAGACAGAAGAATAATAGCCATCAGAAAATATTTATTCATTTTGAATTAAAATTCAAATATTATAACAATAGACATAAATGCATTCAACCAATGAGAGTATAGGCAGTTGCCATGACAACGGAACGTTATTATATTTAATTACGTTATAAAACATTAGTCCATGATTGAAGACCAAGAGAGACGGAAGCCAAACCATAATCGACTCAATTAATATTTAAAATAAGAAGAAATATAATAAATTTTAATAAGAGATGGATTCAAGAGGGTGTACCAAGACATAGTAAAAATTGGAGAGCCAATAAACCCAATTTTAATAATTAAAAATAGTTAAAAAATTCTCATTAATTGAACAAGAAGCCGTATGAAGCAGAGATCCAAATGATGGAACACTAATGACTGTATTAACCCAATAAGGAAAGAATACCTGTGAATGTACACCAGAATCGACAAAGTTTGTTAAGTATATCTGAATTATCAGAAGTTGCGAACTAAATAAATTAACTCTAATCACTACACAAAAACTCTCACTCCGAACTTGGTAACTCAATTTCTTTCAAAGATTGATTGATGATAATTATTAACTTGTAAGTAAATATAAATTAACCTCTGTATGAAGTACGAAAAACTAGCACACACTTTTAACACTCAGAAACGATTTGTATTTAAACATTATTAGTACATAAGAACCACTGATGTAAGGTGGTGTATTTTAATAACATCTTGTTGTTTTAAATTTTCGTAATCCAAAGGACTCGTTAACTGAATGAATCGCATAAAATAAACATTGACGACAGACATGCTGGAGTAGTCACTATTCAGTCAACATAGCCACCCTTTGAGAGATTATTAGTTTCGAGCCGGAGCTACTTTGTTTTATATTAATATATTTTTGTAACTGAATGATCAATAAATAACTATTTTTAGTATTAATAAACGAGTACTGATTATTCATAACCGTCCTTCATTTTATTTAATTTGTCTTATAACAGTTGTGCAATTTAGCGGTGAACAAAATTGTTTACAGATTTGGACGTTGGCAACACGACGAACAGCAGGCGAGATTCGGGTTTCCGCCAGTCTGCGAGGGTAATTCAAATTTGCTATCACCGAATAGAAGACAACTTACTTGTACTTTTTAATTGTTTTAATTGAAACAATTTGGCGCCTATCGGGAAATCAAATACAACTAATTAGGACAGGTAAGGATTATCATTGTGAAGATATCGGTACTGGTTATTCGTGTGTTCGCGACGGACGTAGTTTGCGCGAAATACGGTTACAACTTGACGACAACTTGATAAGACGTTCAGAGTACGATAACCGTTTAATAGAAAATAGAAGAGACGATTAATTAAGAACGGGAAGAGGTAACTTTACAAATTGACGCATCCAACGTGTGGCTAAATAACACGGGCGATCAAGAGGATACATTACAATATTCATTACTAAATTGCCTCAAATAAAAAAACAATATTAATATTAAAAATATTAATTAAATATAATAATAGTAATAATAATTGTATTATAATATTGTATAAATAAGGTCAATATATTGTCTATATATATTATGCTCACTTGTGTCAACTAACGATAGCGACTTTGTGAAAATAAGAAAGAAATCGTACTATTATTGATGTCGTTGATGAAATTATAGGAAAAAGTTAATAAATAAAAGTGTAAAACAATACAAATAAAGAGACAAAGTGAGAAGAGAGAGACGAATTGTTTAGAAGAAGATAAAGAAAATAAATGAAAAATCAACAACACGCATTTAAAATAACGAATAACTTATATTTGCAAACACGTTCGGTTTCTTTAGTATAAAAGCGTGACTATAAAATCATTATATGTAAATATTATGAATTATGTAATTTGTTAAATACTGAGTAGGATTAAATTAAACACGAGTATGAAGTCTACTACTGTACAATCATGGCGTATAAATCACTTTTTTATATTTTTAGTAAGATTGTAATATTACTTATGTATATGCATGTAAAATTTAAATGTGAACTGGAAGAATGAAGTTTAAAATAATGTAATTAATTTTTTTATTAAGGTTTTCGCATCACGGCGGCTGTATGATACCGTGAAATATAAAACTTTACAGCGATCATCAGGCATTGAATAACAAAATGCTGAAATGAGGCAACAAATAAACACTAAGAAATAGATACTAATTTTATACCTGCCATTGTGCTCAGGTAACACTATTATTCCACTCAGAATTCTACGTAATTTAAAATACATTCTCGTAGTGCAGCACTGATCTAATTAGCTGTGGGGAAGTATCACCCAGTTTATAGTGTAGGAGTTCTTCTATAATAATTAGTTTAACTTATTTCTTTACTCACTTAATGAACAAAACCTTTAAGAATATTCACTCTACCTTGCACATATTAATTTTTGTAAACAAATTAGTAGCTCTAGTTACGTTATATACAATGTTCAGACTGATTATATACTAAAACTAAACAGTTTTAATGCCACTTGTTATCGCATTCAGCCAACTAACAATGTGTCATCATCATCATCATCATCATCATCAAGTATGCTGCATGTCCGTTTTATCCGTCTAGCCGTGACACAGGTCACATCACAACACCAGTAGTGGTTTCAGGTTACAGTTAACCATGTGCAGTGTCTTGCTGAACGCTGGGGACGTGTGTTGTGTGTGTATTTAGTTGGAGACGTCGCATTGCTACTAACGAAGGTCTGATTATCTGAAGCGGACTGTTGTTTGCCCCAACAGCAGGTAGACGGGACTGGACTGACTAGACCTTTATACAAACCCACAACACAGTATGACGAATCAAAACAAATTCTCTTTCACAGAGCTGCCCGCCGTCGCCAGAAAATTATGCTTTTCAGCACAAGGCAATTTAATCTCAGCCTATATTAAAGTTAATTGAATGGCAGCACAATATTTCATGATGCAATAGTTGATCGTGTTTTTGCAAGACATTTTTAACCTATCCGTTGACTACAGGCATTTTTCGGGCCCAATGGAAATCAACATTCCGAATATACATGAGCCATCGACAATAGCTCGAAAATGCCTATGTAATGATGCGAAAATTAACACAATCAGCGGGTGTCATATAGACAAACGTCAACCTTTTAGGCATTTTCAATTGGTTACTTACTTTGGACTATCGACTTCAGATGATTAAACTTCTCGTATGTATTGGTTTTCCGGACGTTTCCAGTGATCCATTGTTGGACTTTTCTCAGCTAGAGATTTTGGCTACAGCGCGGTAGTCCTTTCTCAATGACTGTTTTTATCCCAGCGATACTGGTAAGTTTCCTGGATCGGTGGCTACGTTTCGCCAATTATTACACCGACAGAAAACGTTTTCTTACAGCCAGGTGTCCGGGTACTGTTTTATAAATTTAAAGAAGTTGTTATGAACATTGTGATGTTGTTGCTATCGCGGTCAATTATTGTTGTTATTGTTGTTTTTGTTATGATATTGCTTAAGAAAACTTTGAAAACAGTACGTTAAAAACACGTTGAAAACGCAAAAAATAATATTGAAAACGTACGTTAAAAAACTCATATCCTATCAAAAACAGAATAGCACAAGTCGGAAAGGAAGTAGGGATTTTCAAGAAATAACTTGTTATTCTTAAAACCATAATTAGAAATTAAGAGACATTTCTGAAGTTACACATTGCAGCAAAGCACTGGGTCGATGCAAAACCTGGACAACAGATAAACTGAGAGATTAGCAATAGAAACATTTGCTATGCGGCTGCTACAGGAGAATGTTAACAACAAAATGGACTGACAAAGTAGCAGACGAGCGGGTTCTGGGAAAGATGAGAGAAAGAAGAGGTTTGTGAAAAACTGTAATGAGAAGAAAATACAAGATTTGTAGGACACTTGCCGAGACATCCAGGACTAATGACTTTGGGAGATGGAGGTTGCAATGAATTGAATGAACTGGAGGGAAAAGCAGAGACTGGAGTATTTGAGCGATTGTTGAAGATGTGGAATGTTGTATATACTCGGAGATGAAGCGACTGGCTAAGGATAGTAACTTAGAGCACCTTAGCGATTATTGTAGGTGTGGAATGTTCAATGTATTGGGAGATGAAGCGAATGATAAGGATAGAAGTAATGGAGTACCCGAACGAGTGTTGAGGAAGTGTAATATTGTATGTATTCGGAGATGAAGCGATTGACTAAGGGTAAAAGTAGCTGTAGGACCGCGTCTGACCAAAAATAAACCATCAGCGACGATGACACTGGGAGTGAGAGGGAGGGAGAGAGAGAGAGAGAGAAGAGATAAAGAGTGACAGAAGACAGACAGGCAACCGGACACATAAACAAAGACACACAGAGATAGACAGAATTTAGGTGGTTGTTCGATTACAGAATTAAATTTTGTCAATATTGTGTGAGGGGGGCGCGCGTGCGTGTGTGGCTTTATAATTTTGAAGTTAAGTTGGCCTATAATACAGACACACTAGGTTATAATTTATTATTACCGTTATCACACTTGTACTCAACCCTCCTGTTTTTCTAATTACAGGACAAGAGAACACGCAAATACACAAACTTTTATAGTACAATTTGTGTTATTTATGGCAGGCCGTTATAAATCTACTATCTCAACTACATTATCATCGTATGAGTTCTGTTCCAAGGCTTATTTAACAGCCAACAATAAACGCGTCAGCAAATTGTTGACAATAAAATGTTTGCGCCTAACGTCGTGCTGAGGGGCCGGTGTCAACCCTTACCGTAATCCGATTATAATAGTAACACGGCATTGTATTCAGCAAATTTAACACCGCCAGTTCAGTTTCATATTATATATTTACTGTCGGTAGCTTTGCAACAAGGCTCGCCCTAATTGCTAACAGAAATGTGCGAATCTAAATATGAGGATAAACACCGATTGAATCTGCATTTTGTACAACAGGAAACGTTACTATTCGCTTAAAGGAATGATTAACGGATTTTATTTTATTAACCCTTCAATAAACATACAATTTCCTATTTTAAACCAACCATAAAAGACGTAATTCACGATTAATTTATATAATAACCTTATTGTTATTCATTTTGTTTTATTATTATCACTCTTGAACATACTATTCAATGGTACATTACTAATACAAGTTATTTCCAGATATATTATATGATAATCTTTAATTAAAAAATCAACTTTTCGGCTCCTCAGAATTCATTTTCGTCTTCAGTAGTAAACAAAAAAATGAATTGAACGAGCGAGGAGAGTTCTCAGTTTTGACTCGACCTTTCGGCATTATCTAGTTGGAGAATGTCTCCGATAAGATTTGAACGCATCAATGTTTTGTAAATCTTGGCATGCGTATCCATACTTTCACTCTACAGAAGTCTATTGTTTTTTTTTTAGATCGATTCCTCTAAAAATAGGGGGAGTTAAGGCAAAAATATAAGAGCGTCAAAATTATAAAAAATTCGAAAACCAATATAGGGTATCAAGTTAAAGAAAATTTAAACCCTAATCTGAATATATCGTTTATTTTTTTAAATTTCAAAATTTTAGGACGTCAGGGCCTAAAAAGTGAGTGACAGTTTTGTTAAAATCACAAATATGGGAAAATCAGATTAAAGAGGATTTCAACAGATATCTGAGTGCAGTGTTAAGTTTACAAAATTTCAAAATTTTGGGACCCAAGAGATCAAACAGAAAACAACTAAGAAAATCAAGCAGGGTATCAGACTAACTGGAAATGTGACCCAAATTAGATTTTTAGTGTTTATTGTATGATTGTAAGCTCTAAAATTGTTACATTACAACATAAATTGGGATTTTTGTAAATCTTCCCATAAATAAAAAATTATCTAATGTCAAAATTTATGCAATAATAAATGTATTCCTTCAAAATAGTGAGCGAGTTCTGCAGCTCAGGGAGCTTACTATGGTATACATAATGGTATATCAAAAATACAGGATAAGCCGTAAGTAAACAAAAATTTTTTTAAATAATTTTTAGTATTGGAATTTGTTTTGACGTTTCCATAAAATATATTGTCGTACCTGCATGTGAACAATACTGAAACAATGCAAATACAGTGAGTATTAACATGTACGGATCATTATAATTATACATTATTAATGTATGAATAATAATGTGCGTGTCATATTGTTATTGTTCGTTATGTAATATAGTTAATCACATTCACACAAAAACACTCATGTTTGCAAATTTATTATTTCTACTTGCCCATATACATGTCCTGATCTTGACTGACATTACAGGATAGATCCTTTTATCCTTTCTTACAAATACACTCACCCGTATGCGTCTGAATTCCTTTACTGTTTGCTTCTGTATAATGCTTTCTCTCTTTAATCCAGTTGTTTACAAATAACATAAAATAATAAAGGTTTCATTTCCTAAAACGATTTCCAAGTCTTAGCTGTTAATTTACTTATCTGAAACGAATTAAAAATACTCATAGAATTTCTAAACATTATAATACTACTATATATTACCTTCCTGAAATAATAACTCATGGATATGATTTAATAACATAATGATTTAATCTGTGTAACATAAATTCAATTATTGGAAAATTCCATTCGATACATAAGGTTGTCACAGGGTCGATATTTATCTCAGGATTTATAATTAAATAATTTTAATATATTTCGTGGGAATTCTTGTGGCTGCTACGAAAAGTTCCTTTGCATGTTGATTAATAATAGAGAGTACCTTTACAAACAATATATTACTTATAATCTAAAAATTTACACAAATTATATATTAAGTTACATACAAGTTTTGACGATATTCAATTTGTCCGTCTCAGAAAATAATGTAGTTTATTAATGTGTACAATAAATGTTTTCCTTGTAATCACTGTTAGCTTATATATTTAATTTGGTTGCACTTTAAAATGTTGACTAGTGATTAGTGTTAGTGTAAATTGTTATATTGTCTAGTGGTTGTTCCTTGTTGAAAAAAAAATATTGTCAAATTATACTTTACACATCTAGACGATATTGCTGAAGGGTTCCTGGTTTATTCTGAATATTTTTCTTGATTGTGTGTATTATTAGTTCATAAAAATTGTAGTGGAAGGATTATTATCTTCGATGATGGTCCTTCAGATCTTCTTTCACAAACGGGTTATCTATTTTTATATACTTTTAATTACCTCTAGACACGCACTATTCAACTGCTTTCCATCACAATTAACAATTAAGTGTTATTTCTTCTTTCTTAGTTACCTACTCATACAAATTTCTTAAATTTTGATTGGTCATTTATGTACAGTTTAAATGTTATAGGATCAACACCCATTACCTACATTATATTTTATAAATTACCTTTAATAGATAATTTTATTATTATACTCTAATTATATATGCAATGTTTATACAATTATTAATTAGATAATTATAAACAATTTGATACTAAACATGCCTCAGTTTATAACTGTAAAACCTTATTAATTTGAATTTCTATGATATGTGGTGGAACAATTTTTATGGTTTATTGTAATTTCTACTTTGACTACCTGAGATAAATATATTTACATAAATTAACTGGTGACATAAAATCTTATAACATACAACAAAACTTTTAATAATAATAATTGTTTTTGACAGTTTTAGTTTATTTATACTGCTAAACTATTGTCTGTATGATAAACTAAAATTCTGTCTAATAATAACAAAACACTTCCATCAAAAATAATTACACTGTTTAACGGTAGTCTGTGTCGCTATTTCTTATGATCACACTCATTACTTTAAAGGTTTGTGTCCCTTTTTCTTTCCTTGATTATAGGCCTATATGATTATAATTAATACAATTTTATTATATGGATTAGGTACTCTTTATTGGGTTTGGATTATTATTCAGGGTAAGTTGATTAGTCCTACTAGGTTTATTTATTTCACTTTTTTCTGTTTACTGCCCTATTCTACTGGGTTATTTCTGGGTTTCTGGATAATATTATATAAGTCAAATCAAATAGTTTTCCTTTAATTTGCTTTCAATTATTATTTCTTGGTTCCTCTCTGGATCGGATTCCACTATTATTTACTATTCTTTTGTAACATTTTGTTTCGTTACAAATTGCCTCCCTTCAGAAGTAATTATTTCTGAACACTTCATTAGGTGTGAGGACATAATTACTTATGTTAATTTAACTTTTCTTCCTCATGATATTTTTTCATGGATTGTTGATTATAATTGCCCTTGATCTTCTTTGAAATGGGGTCGGTTAATTCGTACGTGTTGTTGTTGTTGTTCTTTGTTATGGTGTAGGGTCCAATGTATAGTAATAATAATTTCTTTGATATCCCTTCTAGAGTGCTAGGCAATTCCCTGTTCTTTAACAAAACTTTCTCTCCTACTTCATATTTAATTATTTTACCCTTTATTTTCTGGTATTTATTTCTGCGTTTTTCCAGATTTTCCATCACCTGATTATAGAATTTTAATTTATTAAATTGGTACGGTGGAGACTTAGGAAATTTAATCAATTCTTGGATCTCTCTGGGTGGTTGTTTTTCATACATGGCAGTGTATGGAGTGCAATTTATAGATGGATGGTAAGCCAAGTTTAAAAAATCTTCTGTGGCTGATAAGTAATCAGGCCACTTCCTTTGTTGTTGATGACAATAGGTCCTTAATATTCTACCAACCTCTCTCAGGATTCTTTCTGATGGATTGCTACTGGGGTGGTATACGGAGGTCTTATAGCTTTTGATGTTCAGTTCTAACAATGTGTTCTTCCATTTTCTGCCTCGAAACTGTGTACCATGGTCGGTAACTATTGAAACAGGTATTCCTATTTTTGGAATGTATTGAGTAGTTATTACTTCAAGAATTTTCTGCGTAGTTGCTCGACTGATTGGATACAATTTGATGAATTTGGTGAAGTGGTCCATAATGATTATAAGGTATTTATACCGGCTTCTACCTTCACTCCTAGGAAATGGTCCACATATGTCAATGAATAATTTTTCCAATTTTTGTTCTGACGATATAGGTATCATTACACCTTCCCTTCGTTCATTATTAATTTTGACCAATTGACAGATATGACAGGGTTTTATATAATTTTGTACCTTCCTGTGTATGTTCTTAATGTAACAATTCTCCTCCAATGCTTTCACTACCTTTACAGCACCCATATGTCCGTATCTTATGTGATATTCCAACACTAGTTCTTTTTCCATGATTTTGGGAATGATCACCTTCCAGTCTTCTTGGTTCAATGTATTTTTTATGAATAAAATTCCTTCTTGTTCACAATAGAATTGGTTTATTGAAGAGTTTTGGTTCGCCATACGTTCCTTGATTTTTATTAATTTTGGGTCTAATAACTGATTAGCTTTGATATTTTGTAATAATGCTTCCAAATCAGATCTGCTTTTGAGAATGTTGTACACCTTGATAATCCTTTCTTTCTCACCCTCAAATGTCTGGGTGTCCAGGTTTATTCGAGATAACACGTCTGCTATCACGTTTTGACTCCCTGGAATATATTCCCATTTGATATTATACTCCTGCAAGGCGAGTATCCACCTTGTAAGCCTTCCATGACTCAGCTTACAACTTCTTAAAAATGAGATGGACTTATGATCTGTTCTGACAGTTACAGGATATCCCAAAATGTACGTTCGGAATTTACTACAAGCAAAGACTATGCTTAATAGTTCCTTTTCTGTAACATTATACCTTCTCTCACAGTGGTTTAACACACGACTGGCAAAACTGATGACTAAATGGTTTCCTTCTGTGTCTTCTTGGTACAATACCGTCCCAAGACTGACATCACTTACGTCACAGTTCAAAAAGAATGGGTGATCAAAATTTGGATGATGAAGGATTACTGTCTCTAAGAATTTATCCTTTATCTGTTGTAGTATAGCGTCCTGTTCATGTCCCCGTGTCCATTTGTTTTTGGAAGACAGCTGTTCCTGAAATTTAGATGTCAATGCGGAATAATTGCGTTGGAACTTCCGGTAGTAATTACACAGTCCTAAGAAGGATTGGAGTTGCCTCTTATTCTTTGGTTGTGGGAACTTCTGGATTGCAGTAACCTTTTCTTGTGATGGAGAAATACCTTGTTCAGTCAAATTGAAACCTAAAAATTGAACCTCCTTCGCTATTAATTGGGATTTTTCAAGTTTTAGTGTTATGTCGTTCTCTGCTAACTTACTCAATACATATTCCACCCTGTGACAATGTTCTTCCCAGTTGGATGAGGTAATCAACAGGTCGTCTACGTAAACTGTGGTGAATTGTAGCGCTTCCTGACCCAATACCTGGTCCATACATCGTACAAAAATTGCTACCGAATTGACTAATCCAAATGGCAATCTTTTAAACTGGTAGTTTCTACCCTCGAAAATAAAAGCCATATATTTTCGACTCATCGGGTGCAACTCCACCTGCCAGTAACCACAAACTGTGTCCCAGGTACTGATAAATTTCGTACCATGAAATTTCTTTAGAATTTCTTCTATTTCTCCAGGTGACGTACGATCATTTACTATGTGTTTATTTATTTCTCGGGCATCCAAGCAAAGTCGAACCTGCCCGTTCTTCTTCTGAATTGCTACTATTGGGCTAGTATATGGTGATTGGCTATGCTCAATTATATCATTTAACAACATTTTATTAATTTCATCTCTAACCGCCTCCTTCAATGAATATGGTATAGGATAGGATTTTCTGTGGAATTCTGCTGGTTCTTTAAATTGTATTCTACACTGATAGTTTTTTACTTTTACTGGGTTTTCTGAAAATACATGTTTATACTTCTTATATATTATAATGAGATCTTCTACTTGTTTTGCTGTCAAATTATTTGTGCCTTGGTGTCTAAACTCTCTTATCTCCTGTAATTTACTGTTCCACAGGTCTTCATTTGTCTTATTATAGATTATTTTTCTGCATTGGGTGTCATTATTTAAAAAATTTAATTCCCTAACTTGGTGATGGGTACGGTTCAGAGGGGCACCATCGCTTCCTATTAACTCTGCCGTCCACATAACACCTTCTGAGTTCAAGGACACCTTCTCCTTGCTCAAATCAATAATGGCTGAATATTTCCTCAGCATATCGCATCCGATTAATAATTCGAATGGTAGGCCGATTGCGACCAAACATATAATATTAATTGTAACACCTTTGCTTTTTATTTCCAATGACACTTGTTTTCTCACTGTTTTATTTTGACGCCCAGTGGCACCTATTAAAATAACATTATTGACAGGTAAGGTAGGTATTATATTTTTACTTTGTTTCTGTATTCTCTCCAGTTCAGCGTCGTTAATAAGTGATACATTTGCACCAGTATCTATCATTATTCGTGTAGGAATTCCTTCAATTTGAGCGGTTATGTATAAAATTTCATTATGCTGGTTGATTCTACTTGTCACCGTTTCCTCCAACAGTTCATCTCGAAGATTTTTCAAATAATAATTGTAAATAATAGTAAGATTTTGACTGTCCATCCTTAAACTTTGGTTGTTGTTATACTTCAAAATTCTTTTATTTTCCATAATTAGTGTTTCATAATTAGTTTGTAGTAATTTGTTATTACTATGTTTTTGAATTTGGTGGTTATTGTACCCAGTAGTTAGTAGCAGTAAGGGGTCGCGAGGGTTTATTACTGCCTCACTCCGTTTAAATTAAGGCTATCATGATTATTTTCCGGGCATGACTGTTGATTTGCCTGGACTGGTGTGCTGGTTCCTGGTTGTTCAACCTCTCGGTTGTCTAATTGTTCACTTCCCCTTGATTCTCGGAAGTCCTCCTGGCTTCTACTTCTGACTCGGTTATAATGGTGACTCATCCCTCTGGGATTTCCTCTTTGATCATAACTGTTATTAAAACTGTTCCTCCGAGGTTGATGGTATCTCCAGTAATCCCCTTCTTATGCACTGATATAATTTATTCGGGGTCGGTACGGACGATTATTATTATAATTACCCTGATTATTATTGTTATTAACTCCTGAGTTACTCCTAAAATTATTATAATTTTGGTTTGTTCGGTAGTTATTATAATTATTATTATTTCTATTACCCGGATGGTAATTTTGATTGGGCGTGTTGTTATTATTATTGTTAATTGGGTTTCGATTGAAGTTTGCTTGTTGGTTATTATTTGGGGTAAAATTTTGGTTGTAATTACGATCGTTGACATAACTATTCCGGTTATTCATGTTATTATATTGATTATGATTCATACCATGGTTATTATTTTTTGAACCGCACTGATCAGTTCGTTGTCTGCTTCTTTTGTAGTAACCCTCGTGTTCATAATTTTCTAATAAGTCAGCCATTGCGTGGACCGTTTTAATCTGGCTTCCCAGGCGTGCTCTGGCAATTCCTGTGTCATAATGGTATGTCATTTTAGTTACTAGGGATTCTTCTGGTATTCTTGGCTCTAGGTGTCTTGCCAAACACACCTTTCCCCAGAAGTAAGTAGTTGGAGATGTACCTCTATTTCCATCATATCTTCCCTGACAAATGTTGTCCCTTATATTTTGTATAGCTTCGGACCAGTATTTTTCTTTAAACAGTTTTTTAAATTGAGCGTAGTCCACTATCTCATTCCTGGTTGCTGTCCACCAGTTGTCCGTAATCTCCCTAAAATGCTCATCCAACATCTCTCTAATCGAGCTCCAGATAGTTATTCGATGTTTATTAAAATGTTCCTCGATTCTGGCCAGGAATTCCATGGGGTTTCTGCGATAATTTTTGAAATTAATTCCTTCTCTGGTTTCATTTGTGGAAACATGAGTAATATTATTTGGTCTGGTTCTAATTAACTCAATTTCTTCTTGATTTTGGCGTACCTGACCAGTTAAATTATTCACCGTAGTGTTAATATTGTCACACCTTTCTCCGGTTTGTTTCTGTAAATTCACTAAATTTTCTTGTTCCTTTTGTATTCCTTCTATTTGAATACGACTATTTTCTTGGACCTGGTCTATTCTAGTATTTATCACTGCTTTATTTTGTATGATGGTTTCGTTAGCTTTTCTCAATCTCTCATTAGTGTCAGCTATTTCTTGCTTCCTTTCCTCATCGATTTTGTCCATCTTCTGGTTAATTGTATCATTGACTTGTTCAATTCTACCATTAATTCTTCTTAAATTCTCTTCATTGATTTGTCTGAACTCTTCCTTCATTTGGTTATTATTTTCACTTATAGTTTGCCTTAAAGTTTCATTAGTACTTTCCTTAATACTATCAATTTTCTCATTTATCTGTTTTAAACTCTCGTTAGTGTCTTCTCTGTTTTGGTCAAATCTCTCCTCCATCTGTTTTATTAAA
The DNA here is from genome assembly GCA_034769895.1 of Magicicada septendecula. Lineage (NCBI taxonomy): Eukaryota > Metazoa > Arthropoda > Insecta > Hemiptera > Cicadidae > Magicicada > Magicicada septendecula. Next base: position 475,665,623 of record CM068367.1, on the reverse strand, counting down.
TTTTCACTCATTTTCTCATTTGTTTGTCTGTTATCTTCCTTGATACTATCAATTTTCTCATTTGTTTGTCTGTGATCTTCCTTGATGCTCTTCAAATCTTCCTTCGTTTGTCTGTTATCTTCCTTGATACTATCAATTTTCTCATTTGTTTGTCTGTGATCTTCCTTGATGCTCTTCAAATCTTCCTTCGTTTGTCTGTTATCTTCCTTGATGTTATCGAATTTTTCCTCCATTTGTTTTAATAAGTTTTGACTCAAAATTTCATTTTGTTTCTTTGAGTTTTCAGTGAATTCTTCCTTGATGTTCTTCAAATCTTCCTTCATTTCTTCCTTCTGCTTCTTAGAGTCTTCTTTAATTAATTCCCATAGTTGTTGTAAATCCAGGCCTCCTCTGGCTTCCTCTCTTACTACCGTTTCCACATCCTCCACCGATGTTACTTCTTTCTCTTCCATCCTGACTTCCTTCTCTGCCTCCTTCGTCCGTTTCAATGATGTAGCCCTCTTATGCATCTTTATTATTTCTTGGAACTTATAGCAGTCGCCAGCTAAAAATTAGGAAATTAATTTGCTTAATTCAATTTCTTCACTTAATATTCCCTAATTTCAGCCTCACTAGTTGGTGCGCCAATTTATAATACTACTATATATTACCTTCCTGAAATAATAACTCATGGATATGATTTAATAACATAATGATTTAATCTGTGTAACATAAATTCAATTATTGGAAAATTCCATTCGATACATAAGGTTGTCACAGGGTCGATATTTATCTCAGGATTTATAATTTAATAATTTTAATATATTTCGTGGGAATTCTTGTGGCTGCTACGAAAAGTTCCTTTGCATGTTGATTAATAATAGAGAGTACCTTTACAAACAATATATTACTTATAATCTAAAAATTTACACAAATTATATATTAAGTTACATACAAGTTTTGACGATATTCAATTTGTCCGTCTCAGAAAATAATGTAGTTTATTAATGTGTACAATAAATGTTTTCCTTGTAATCACTGTTAGCTTATATATTTAATTTGGTTGCACTTTAAAATGTTGACTAGTGATTAGTGTTAGTGTAAATTGTTATATTGTCTAGTGGTTGTTCCTTGTTGAAAAAAAAATATTGTCAAATTATACTTTACACATCTAGACGATATTGCTGAAGGGTTCCTGGTTTATTCTGAATATTTTTCTTGATTGTGTGTATTATTAGTTCATAAAAATTGTAGTGGAAGGATTATTATCTTCGATGATGGTCCTTCAGATCTTCTTTCACAAACGGGTTATCTATTTTTATATACTTTTAATTACCTCTAGACACGCACTATTCAACTGCTTTCCATCACAATTAACAATTAAGTGTTATTTCTTCTTTCTTAGTTACCTACTCATACAAATTTCTTAAATTTTGATTGGTCATTTATGTACAGTTTAAATGTTATAGGATCAACACCCATTACCTACATTATATTTTATAAATTACCTTTAATAGATAATTTTATTATTATACTCTAATTATATATGCAATGTTTATACAATTATTAATTAGATAATTATAAACAATTTGATACTAAACATGCCTCAGTTTATAACTGTAAAACCTTATTAATTTGAATTTCTATGATATGTGGTGGAACAATTTTTATGGTTTATTGTAATTTCTACTTTGACTACCTGAGATAAATATATTTACATAAATTAACTGGTGACATAAAATCTTATAACATACAACAAAACTTTTAATAATAATAATTGTTTTTGACAGTTTTAGTTTATTTATACTGCTAAACTATTGTCTGTATGATAAACTAAAATTCTGTCTAATAATAACAAAACACTTCCATCAAAAATAATTACACTGTTTAACGGTAGTCTGTGTCGCTATTTCTTATGATCACACTCATTACTATAAAGGTTTGTGTCCCTTTTTCTTTCCTTGATTATAGGCCTATATGATTATAATTAATACAATTTTATTATATGGATTAGGTACTCTTTATTGGGTTTGGATTATTATTCAGGGTAAGTTGATTAGTCCTACTAGGTTTATTTATTTCACTTTTTTCTGTTTACTGCCCTATTCTACTGGGTTATTTCTGGGTTTCTGGATAATATTATATAAGTCAAACCAAATAGTTTTCCTTTAATTTGCTTTCAATTATTATTTCTTGGTTCCTCTCTGGATCGGATTCCACTATTATTTACTATTCTTTTGTAACATTTTGTTTCGTTACAACATATAGCCTACAAAAAGTAAACTTCTACACGTAACTGTTGCTGTCCGTATTACTAATTATTAAAAAAATATGTATATATATTATTCTCATATACTTTGGAAAGAATCTTTGCTTCCGAACAAACTGGTGTTTACTAGAAATTTGTGTTAATTAAATAACTCGCTGCAGTTGTAATTTTAAGAGAACTAAGTGACGTTTCAACAAACGTGTGATTTTGATTCCAGTATTATTGTCGGTAACTTTTCCATACACGTGTCGGTAATAATAAAAATGTCTCTCTCTCTCTCTCTTTCCTACCCGTACTTTTCCCTCTCTAACTCTGTAGTATCCTCTCTCTGTTTGTCTGTCTCTCTCTCTCTCTCTCTCTCTCTCTCTCTCTCTCTCTCTCTCTCTCTCTCTCTCTCTCTCTCTCTCTCCCCCTCCAACTCTCTCTCTCTCTCTCTTCCTCTTTCTCTATGTTTTTCTCTTTTATTTGTATTATCCCTCTCTACCTTGATTACTTTATTAAATAAGTCTCCCCTCTTCATTACGATATTCATCAGCGACTTTTTTCCAGTTTTCATAATAACAAGAAAGCATAGTGCTCATGATTATTTCGTGGAAAACACTTCTACTCAAAACAAAATGGTAATGTTATTGTCATTAGTATCTATGAGTTTTCAGAAACATGTATTAACACGACTGAATCTATTTTCGTGTATAGATAGATGGTAATTTTAACATGCACGGAATTGTGGCAACGTAGTCCGTCAGTGTAATTTCAAGACACGTTGTTTAACAATCGATTTCGTAAAAATCCCATACTTATTTATTGTATTCCATTCTCTTGTTGAGCTGTCATTACTAATATCGACAAATGACTATTAGGCTATATTTCCTTGAATCTACATTACATGTGATATTTTGTTAGTAAAACGGATGCACTGACAATTACATCTACCTTGAAGATCATTAAGATGGAGAAAATTTATTACTTATTGATTTACATCCAAATATAAAAAATATATGGTTTTTGCGTTTTCCTAAAAAACAGCAACTATATTTTTGTTAATTACATTACTGTTCTGCAAAACAAGTGGGTGAATTTCTGTAAACGTCTTGTGTATTATTCACAAGTGGAACAAGACAAGTGGTTTTAAGACGGAGATGTTTTTAGCATCTAAGTACTATTTCTATAGTTTGATATGCTAATAATTAATTATGCATTAAGACTCGAATTCCAAAGGTTTTTCTCATTTGATTTTTTCTCGGTTTTATTCTCAGGGGTTAACAAAACTCCATTTTTTTTTTTTGATAATTTTGATAATATTGTACACTCTATAAATGGCAAAACGTTGAAAGCAATTGGCTACGTACTTACGTAGAAAACGTATTGTACGTGGAATTACGTGACATAATGCATGCCACATGTACATAGAAAATGTGACATGGAATAATACATAGTCCCGTTTTTTTATTAACAGACGAAATAAATTGATAAAAATCACGTTACAATGTAATCCTCAACAGATTCCGTCACGATATCACGCTACTAGGTTGACTGACAGTCAGAAAACCACTCCCATTACAACACATATTATAATATTTCAATTGGTAAGGTCAACTTTCCGACAACGCTTTTGTTGCAATAACAGTTCTTAAAAACGAAGGTTTAATAGATATTCTTTGTCATAGATTTTGTACAGATTTTGCGATCAAATGAACCGGCGTGAACAGCAGATATGTAGATATGAATAGAGCAGATATAAAGACAAGTTAAGTAGAAAGTAAAACACACGTGAATTTGTTTTGCCACAACTAAGTTTTAAAGCTTCCCAGATACTTGTTTTCTCTGTTTCTAATCCTCTATTTCTCCAGTGAATACACTACAATAAACTTTGCAAATCTTTTTCGTAATTTAGCAACAATTTTTCGTATGACAAATAGGTTGTTTACTCTACTAACGCAATCTTTCCAAGTGCAATTCTACTTCTAATATTTCATGTACAACTTTCATTCCAAGTTATTACCAAGGTATTTGAATGAATCTACTTGTTCCAACTTCTCATTTTCTACTATCATTCTCTACCTCGTATTTTTCTTAGCGATTCCCACCCTTTTGTTTTCTAACAATTTTTATTCCAAACTATTTCTGATAATAATTATTCCGCCAATTATTTCAGTACCCATTATTCTACCCGTTGCCAATCTTCTTCATTAAACACTAAACTACCTGATCATCTGCATATTATTTGACCGTAATTCATTACATTTTATATACAGTTATATAAATATATCAAATACAAATATAAATATTTATGCTTAGATTATAGCGTATAAAGGTTTCTAAAGATTCTTATAAAGTAGATCAAGTTGACTGAAACCAGCAGACTTCCTACAACTGCTTTGCTGTTGGTGCTATGTAAGATCAACAACGATGCGGAGAAAGATGACAAACTACTTCATTTCCATAGCATATCTTCTGTAGTTTGGCCGCGGTCTGTTGTATAAATTCTGGTCGCTGTATAATGGGTACTATCTGCAAAGAGTATTCATTCATTCGGCTGATAGCATCGCATCACACGCGACAAAAATAAGAGAAAAACTCGAATCCATTATTCTGACTACGAATTGTAGACTGTTACTCGTGCTCGTGCTTAGATTACATTATCCATAATTGTAGCCACGATAATCCATTCCCACAAAGAACCCCCTTATACAATTAACACGTCGTACGTTCCCAGCGAACGGGGTCAGCCACGTGGTATTTATTTCCGCTGCCTTTCCAGTGTTGCAATAAACCCTACATTAATGTTATAAATGAATTTCTCTGTAGACAGCAAGAGATACTGCATACGAGTTAATAAAAAAATACATACGTAAATTTCAATGGTATAAAATAAAATTCCTGCAATAAAAATTTACCAAACTTTTCTTTAATTTATGACATGATGGTTTAATAAAAAGGTCAAATTTTAGAGCTCAAAAATTTATGTTGCTTAGAACTATCTAAATAAGTCATTACTTAATAACACATTCTTTAGCATAAACTATATCATTTTGTAGGTGAACTCAACCCTACGATTATTTCTCTCATCGTAACAGAATAGTTAATACCATAGTAAATTTTGAACTAAGCTTTAGAAGGAATGGACGTAGTAAAATTGGAGGAGAAAGAGTTGTGGGCAGATGATCGATAGATACCTCTAGTAAGCAGTGAAGACTTACAAACAATGACTAATATAATATCTGTAATAGAAAAAAAGTTTTGATTGAAAATCAATTTTATGAAAACATAAGTTATGGGAATGGTTAAAGAAAATAATGAGGTAAATGTGATAACAGAAGATCAAAAGTTAGAACAAGTACACTCATTCAAATACCTTGGAATTATAGCCATCTTGAATGGAAGTTGTACAGAGGATATTAAAAGTAGAATTGCACTTGCAAAGATAGCATTTAATAGAGTAAGAAATCTATTAGTTACAAGACAAATTGATGTAAATTTATGGGGGAGACCTGCAAATTGTTTTATACGGAGCGTCGTAATGTGTGCCTGGACAATTAGAATCAGACAAAGAAATATCTGGAAAGCTTTGAAATGTGATTCTGGCAAAAAATCTAAAAGCTTAGCTGGAAAGAGAAGATAACAAGTGTAGATATGCTTGTAAGAATAAATGAAGAGAAAAGTATTATAAAAGCCATAAGAAAGAAAACAGAAAAGTATATTGGTTACATTTTGAGAACAAACTGTCTACAAAAGTTACTAATTGGGGACAAGGCAGAATGTAGGAGAGGGCGATGAAGAAGAAGATACGATGTGTTGCCAGAGTTGATAATGGAGAGAAATATGAAAAACTGACGCGAGCGGCACAGGGTTGAACGACGTGGAGAGTATCTTAGGACAGGTTCACAATTGATAATGGGATTTCGTGATGAGTAAACGTTTTTTGTCATCCAACTAAATATTGCTTAGGTCTTTTTCAGTTGCTCGCGTTTGGACATGGGTAATGTTTCAGTAAAGCATCTACTCTTTTGAAATTATAAATTTTTTGTTGTATTCAGTAAACACGTTTTTATTCAATAATTTTACATATAAGGACGCTAATTCTATACTTAAAAACAACAAACAACGCCCGCCACAGTACAGCAGAAACTGCAAAGGATATAAGACCATATAGACGGTAATATATTACACTGAATTGCGAAGACTGACTTTAGCGTATGTACGCTACGATTCAGCGTGTCACAGCATACAACCCAACTTCACGCACAACCCCCCCCCCCACACACACACACACACACACACACTGTATGGAAAGGGCACAAAAAAGGCAACGACGTAAGCTACCCAGTTTAGCATACGATGATAGACTAGGGGCTGTAGGACTAGGTGTCATGCATCACATTATTGCTAACCCGTTTTTTTTTAAGTTTTGTAGATCTCGTTCTTTAACATACCTTAATAAATAATATTATTGATTTATATAAATAATGTTTATAACAGTTGTTGATATTCTGGTTTGTGGGCTATAAGGCCGTGGTCGGATGTTAATTGTTGCAAACGTTTCGGCCGTACCTCTGACGACCATCTTCAGTGCGAAAGGACTGAAACCACTGACAAAGATCTCACAGTCAGTAAACAACAGTACTGTGGCTAAGGCTTAAATATAATGTTTATAATAATGTTTTTATTATAATGTTAGAATTTATGAAAGTGAAAATTGAGAATAGTTTTGTTTTAAACTGGAACGCTGAGAACAACCAAGTTAATTCCGTTTAACCTTTATCAGCGTGCGGAAGACTGGTATCAACCCCCTGCTCTAATAAATCCGATTACAAAATTAACACGGCTTTGTATTGTGCAGAAACAACACTGTTGGATCCCTTCCGTATGATTTATTTGTAGGTAACAGCTTCTCAACGACGAATACAAGGGTCGTGTTTGTGTTAACTGAAATTTATCAGTCTATAAATGTGCGTAAATATTACAATCCATTGTGGAACTTTCTACGTCTACAACTATCTGAGCTCTAGTAAAGATCTAAAATGACATTTTATATAGAAAATAGCTTTTTACATTATATAATACATTTTAAAACTATTTAAGAGTAAACTTACATGGGAAAAACTCGGCTGCTCGCACTATAAATAGGTACCTAGAAGAGAAGCTTTGGCAAGATATTTTGAATGAGATTTGCAATGAATCAGTCGAGTCCCTTTAATGATTATTTTTGAGATCGGTTAAGACTCCAGTGTAATATCTCTATAGTTTGGAACTTTCGTCTTTGCACAAGTAGACTAGCAGTTTCTTGAAGATTTTATTGACGGATTATACATAAAAATAACGCACTTTATCACAAACTATAGCCTAAGTTGCTTAAAACAGTCTTGGCACAACATCTTTTAATTAAAGTGCGAAAATGTAATAAAACTGGGGTTTTAAAAACATCTAGATAGACTTATTTCGGATCATAATCAATTACCAATTATTGATCGGATCTTTTCATTTACCAATTTACAAGCCTTTACTAATTTCGTAAATAATCATCAAACGGACACAATTGTCTCATTCCGAGTCTCATCACATATGTCTTGTGACAGCTTCTTATCCAGATAGACGGATTCTTATCTAGCTATTTACAGTGTGACCAACCGACACTCACATAATTATTTTAATGTGTGCCCCAAACTTCTAGTCCATACTCCTAAATGAGTACGCAGTACACTCTCATGTATGTTATTTTTTCCATAGAGAAACATTTATCAACGTGATAATTGCCTTTTACTTTCCAACTCTACTAGCTGGTTCCTCTAAATTAGTCCCTGCCAGTTAAATGTACTCACAGGTAATTATCTATTACGACTTACAAAAATTTGATTAGGCTCTCCTGTTTTAAGTAGTAAACTACGTACAATAAACTATACTAAAATAACAGCCGACGTTTAATGTTCACTGGTAAATTTTGTTCACAGACTTTTAAATAAATACACTTAGTGCGCCCGTATATTTCAATGCTGGACAAGGGTGTGAGTCGACTTTTTGTGTTAAATTTACTGCACGTCTTTTCAAATGTCAGCCCTCCCACATACTATAAAACAGTGCGTTTCAGTCTGTAATTTGTGAAGAAGTAAATTGGCCAGACTGTGATTGCGACAGATCATTTTACACGAAACAGATTGCCAGCCAATTACTTGCTGACAAACTGCAACCATTTATCAGCCGCAGACACTGCAGCATTCAGACGTCGTCGTCGTCGCTTCTCTTAGATCTGTTCTCCACTATGTACAAAAAAGAACACTTACACGTATTACTCTTTTAGTTTTACTAATATTATTAACACCTTGTGGCGAGACTTGCGTTCTCAGACTCTCAGATACGATTTAGTACGTGAACATACTGATTAGAAGTTCAGAAGACAACTATTAAAACTAAATAAAGGAAAGACAGTATTATGTGACCAAAAAACAAGATTTAAATTTATAAATAATCAACTTTTGTTAATAGATATAATATCCACAAACAGAAAGAAGAACTACTGCATACCACTACAAGCGCAACTCCCGATCTATGTACAACATTTTTGTTTGTGAAGATTTTATTTTGTGAAGTCAGTGGTGAATGTGCAAAGGAGTGCAGAAGCAATAATTATCTTGGACTGGCTCCCCACGAGACGGCAGTCACTAGAGAAAGTTATACGAATGGCAGGCAGCCATTAAAACAAGAAACCATAAAACACTATAACAAGAAGCTCTGACTTATAGCTCTGAGGTATGGACAATAAAAGTCATAAAGAAACAACTCTCAGATGTCACAAAAATACATATCAGAGACATGATGCTGTAACTTCAAGAATAGAGAGGTCCCACAGGGGAGAACCTAATAGAAAATAGGTATTTAAACCTAAAACCCAAACGACGATATAAGTATGTAAGGAGCTAGACGGTTACCCGCAGTATAATCCCCAACTTGGAAGACAAGAAACTCTTCTGTGTCTTCTGTAAGTCTTAACTTACCTTAGCCAATTTGTTGCAGTTTTAGAGCACGAAATTCCACCTTTCACCTCCACTGTCTGCTACATTACGTACACGCGTTTCACGCCATATACCATGGAAGTAAGATCTGAAGTTTACGAATCAAATTGTTTTTAATTTCTGTAATACAAGTGAACTTTGTTTAGCCAAAAAAAACATTATGGCCTTCTGTTCTCTTTCATTCTCTATCAAACCACAAGGGACGCAATAAATAGTCCCTCTATCGACCCAGTACAAAGAGTTACGCACAGAATTCTGAAAATAAAGCCCCTTGTTTCAAGATAGGCTGGCTAATCCCACGGGGAAACTTCCACCTTTGTTCGGTCAATTCGTTTCGCGAACAATTGAGGCTGCAAAGCGAGTTATCGCTTCTACATAAAGTTTTAAAGCAATGTGGAAATAACTCGCACTGGTGCGGTCCGTCATTTAACAGCTGTGTATTGGCGCGCCGATTGAAGAAAGAACTCTAGTAATATGTATCAAGAAATTCCGTCGTCGAGTGAGTCATGAAGGTCTCATTGAATATATATATATATATATATATATATATATATATGTCGTACATTATGTCACAGGTAGCTTAAACTTGTCGTAATGTGCGAATTATTTTCTCCAAAGAGTAAAAGAATTATTTCTATCAGCTGATCTATTTTCTACACCCTTAGATAAATTACATTTTTTTGCATCTTTATTAATGAGTTGAATAGACAGCAAGCTAACACGTATCGGAATCTTGTAAACTGCGTGATTGAATGTGATCTTAAAGAAAAAAGAAAAACAGGTTTCTTTAGTGTAGCGGCTAATTGGCCTTGTGTGTGTACCGCCCAGCAGTCAGCAGTTACACCAAGCGACGCCATCTATCGTTGCAATCGAGTTTTAATTACATTACTCACGTACTCTTAGGATTTCAATCTCAACAGTTTTAGAATTGTGGTTGCTTTCCCCATCTCAACCACAAACTAAGTCTCAATGTCTTCGTCTAAAAGTCTTTCCATCTCCACATCTATTTCGTTTCTTCACGATTTTCGAAATTTACATCATATCATCATCTTCTTCTTCTTCTTCTTCTTCTTCTTCTTCTTCTTCTTCTTCTTCTTCTTCTTCTTCTTCTTCTTCTTCTTCTTCCAATAATGCTCCATCTGTAAGTCTCAATGTATCTATTATTTTTTCCACTTTTTAATGCTTATACTAAATTATTTTCTTTTCAGTGAAGCTTTGTGAATACCCCCATTCTTTCTTAACTTCCTCGTTAACGATCGTGTACAAACTTGTAAGGCTACATCTTTTCTACAGTAACGTATTCTTCTGCAATCATTGTATTTTATTTTCATCGTCATCTATGGGCTGAATAGACATCAAGCTAACATGTGACGGAATCTTATTGACTGCGTGATTGAATGTGATTTAAAAGAAAAAATAAAATAAATAGGTTTCGTTATTGCATTCACTACATTATTAAAGGTATAAAAAATAAATAGATATAATTGTGTTGGTTGTATTGATTGATGGATTCTTTTAATTACCCAATTCTGGGCTACATAGGTTATCATTCTTCGTACTATAGTCCTATAATCTTGTATATTTTTGTTTTTGTATTTCTGATTATTTGCCTCTCCCATAGTTCTGGATTATGCCGTCTGATGCTTGTTCTTATCCTCCAGTATTTTTTATTTTTTATTTTATTGTACCTTCCCTATTTTAGTATACAGTAAAACTTCTTTTATACGTTTCTCACTTATACGTTTTTCACACTTACTCGTTTTTTTACCAAGGTCCCGGCAAAATTCCTATACTTTCCATGTTATTTTATTTCGGTTATTCGTTTTTCATTTATTCGTTTTTTACACTTATACATCAAATTTTTAAGTCCCTGGAGATACGAAACTTCATTTATACGTTTAAATATTTTTTCCTTATTTACGTTGCGTATATCACAAAATGCATATCATGTGAATGTCCTAATGCAAATATTTTGAACAGGCTGTACATTTCTAGAGAATCGTCAATTTAGTGCCAGTCGGCTGAGTTTGCAGTTGACGAGTAAGTTTGTACCCTTTGAGCAAGCTTTGATTCCTAGAAACGTACAGTATTTGTTAAATGCTCGTAAAGCTCCATCGCTTCGTCGACATCAGTTCGTTACTGTTTCTATTATAGGTAAATCGTAAGTGGAAAATGAGTGGAAAAGGAAGGAAGAGAAAGTGCGTTACGATCGCTGGGAAATTAAATATTTTGAAAGTAGTGCAGGAAAGCGGGAATAAGAAGCAAGTAGACATCGCCAAGGAGTTAGGGAATGCTCCGTCGACGTTAAATTCAATCGTGGCTAAAGCAACCGAAATTGAAGAAATTGCTCGTGTTGTTTGGTGTTTTAAGTAATAAGCGAACACGTATTCAAGGTGGAAAACACGAACTCTTGGAAGACTGTCTTTTACAGTGGTTCCAGCAGCACAGTGTGGAAGGAATTCCTATCAGCGGGTCAGTCCTTTTGCGAAAAAGCAAATGAACTGGCAGCCAGGTTCGGTGTTGAAGATTTTCATGCGACGACCAGGTGGCTACATAAATTTAAGGTACAGCATGGCATCGGGAGCAAAAGCGTGTGCGGTGAGAGTACGAGTGTAGCCGTTAATACAGTGCGTGAATGGAAAGAAACCCGTTTGAGGGAACTAACATCTCAGTTTGATCCCAAAGACGTGTTCAATGCCGATGAAACAGGGCTTTTTTTTTAATTTACTCCCTGACCGCACAATGGCATTCAAAGGGTACAGTTGTGATGGTGGGAAACAGAGTAAACAACGTGTAACAGTGTTGTGCGCAAACAGTGACGGAAGTGAAAAACTGGTTCCCTTAACTATCGTGAAATTGCGAGGCCGCGGTGTTTTAAAAATGTTGCAGCGCTCCCTACGAAATACGCTAACAACAATAAGTCGTGGATCACGACAAAAGTGTTTGAAGACAGGCTGCGAGGCGTCCATACAAAAATGAGCGCAAAAGGTCGAAAAATTCTTCTGATTGTGGACAGATGCACGGCACACCTTCCTGATACATTGTATCTAAAGAACGTGAGAGTGGAATTTTTTCTCGCAAATTGCACAAGCGAACTGCAACCGCTGGACCTGGGGATAATCCGCAATTTTAAACTGTATTATCGCAAGATGCTGGTACAGCATGACGTCCAGTGTGTAGGCGCTGGAAAGAAGGATGAAATGAAAATTCACATTTTGCAGGTATGATTTCTTTGTGATTTTTATAACTTGTAACTAGTGAAAGCAATACTGTACCACACGATTCTACGCGATGTTTTGCCGGTATTTCAAAAACGTATAGTTTCGTAAATAATGAATAGATTGGAATGAAAAAAGTATCTATTACCGTAAATTATGTTTAATTACACGCTCTGTGCTCAATCAAAGTGTGATCACATTTGCATTAAAATAAAAAAAATTACATAAGTAAAAAAACATACAACAAACACATAATGTAAAAAACAATTATTAGATGACTTGTTTACAGTCTAGTATATACTTTAGTACAACTCTAGTAACTATGATTGAAGTTTATTAGAAACAAAAAAAATGAAATCGTGATGCAACATGAAACACAACTAATTTCTAACAGCACTGTTTTTCCGTTTCGCACGTCATTTTATTTCTCTTAAACCAAACGTTTTGCCCAAACTACGATTAGGAATCAATATGATCAGTCATGGCTATAACTCTTTTATTATTGCAGGATACGCCCCCACTGTGTCAAAAATGACACAATTGCCAATAAAACAAAATTGTGTGATGAACTGACAACTCTGCTTGATTCAGTAACCGGTAGGAACAAGATTTTATTAATGGGGAATTTAAATGCACGAGTGGGCAGGAGTGATGACATTTTAGGTAGGCGCCATTGCGAGGAAGGATTAGTGGAATGTGGTCTGGATTGTCAACATAATCAGTTATGCGATTTATACCGCATTACTGATAGAACAGAAAAGACATGTACAGAAGAATACAGGAATAATATAATAGACTTTCAACAAATACGGGATGCGATTGAACAAAAGGTAAACTGAGACGAGCGTTGGGAAAACCACCAAACAATTGTTGAAGTAGGAAGTGTGGTGTCAAACAACATGACAGACTTAAAATACTTGACAAGTTGACAAGTAAAATTACATCATACTGAAAATACACAGAAGGCATTAAACACAGAACAGGCAGGAAAACTAATATTCGACTAAAACGAAAAACTCCTAACGTCATGTAATCTAGACGACAGGATATAGCAGACATCAATAAAGTGTTAGGATCGAGTACTGTAGTACTATACGAGATGTACTGTGTAGTAACATTGTATGGACCTAAGACCTGGACGGTTAAGAAAAGGGACGTAGAGGCTTATAGAGAAACATTTGAGATACGTATAGAAGTGGTACGTGGAATATCACGTTCTCTTGGTTAGATAAATTGTTAACAAGGAAGTTTTACACGAGTTAATAAAAAAAATAATTTACGAGGACACAAGCAGCAGAAGAAAGACTAGACATGGCCATTTGATGAAGCATAATGACTACACGTTTAAGCGAGGAAAGAAGAAAGAACTCTTCAGCGTAAGGCCAAGGAGAAAGTTTGTGTACGATGTTATGGAAGAATACAAAGCTACCAGGAGTTGTAAAATTTAGCAAAGAGTAGGAAACTGTGAGATCACCTGGTCTTTACGGTTACGGTCAGAGAAGAAGATAAGTGAATGCGTGCGTTTGGGGGAGGGGGAAGGAAGTCTATTTTGCAAGAGAGAGATCCGGTACATTAACAACTGAAGACATTCTTTTCAACGTATACCCTTTCCTCTTGTTACAAATCCCTTTTATAAGGCATGTTCTTGTTATAAGATGTGAGTCTTTATATCATTCCTCCTTCGTTACTAAACTTCCACCGGTCGTCTTCTTTCTCTTGGTTCTGGAGAGTTCCACCAAAATACTTCTTATTCAATATCGATCTTATAGTATTTTGGTATGAGTGAACACCATTTCATCCTTGCCTCTTGATCCACTGTAACGAGATCTCTCTAGCAATCATAACCGTTTATTAGTTATTTTTGGCTTTTTGTTCTAGTTTTCTTGCTAAGGATGTCGCATACAAAAATATTTATTGTCAAATACTTAACTGAGGAGATATAAGAATTTGCGCGCTAGAAATAGGTATGACCTGCAACCGGAAACAACTTGCATGTTACTACAAAATAATATAATCTGTAGACATCTCCCGTCCCTCCCATGTCAAGAACTGGTGGGTTGGCAAGCGCTCGCTTAAAATACACTAACTACTAAAATACATATGCTATGTTATAAAAAAAAAATGAGATGAGAGAGAGGGAGATAGAGGGATAGATAGATAGATAGAGAGGGGAGGTAGAGAAAGAGAGAGAGAGTTGGGTAAGTGGAAGACAGAATCCCGTATTTATACGGGTATCAGGTATAGGTTAGGCCTACATAAACTGGTAAAAAGAATCCAAATAATATGTTTTACTGTTCAAATATTACCGCAATATACCTTATTAACATATCATTATTATAATCAACGGTCACGTATTGTGTGTTGCATTGTATGCATATGACTCCAGCATTGTTCACAGCAAAGACATGTATCGCTTATCTGCATAATTGGTCTACTATCTTGATTCTGATAGTATCAAAGTCTCACGTTTTCGCAGTCATTAACATGCATACGCAGACAAACTGCCAGTGGAATAACGAAGTGTACAATGCTCCCAGTAATTACTTGGCGCCAGACGAAGTATATCATTTGTCTTTGACCGTTTACATATGGTACTTTACCACACCATTTAAAACTCCGGGCAAGCTCTACTTATGTAAGATATAATTAATTGGTCTGCAAGTGTTAATAATAGTGGGCAGACTTCTCTTGCATTTAAACATTTGCTATATGTGGATTGAAGGAAACCATTTCCTAAATGCTTGCAGAGGCATTCACTCACATAAACTGACAGATACTAATAACTGTGAGGCGTGTGTGAGAGAGAGTGTGTGTGTGTATGATCTACTAACAATATATATTTATTTGAGTTGCAACCGTGAATGTTCATCCGAATATGTTATTACGAGAATATAACAAACACCTGGTATAGTTCTACTATACTGTATATTTTCCTGACACTTGTTTTGCCCGTTACGGTTAAATTTCTGACACTTCAACGGTTAAATTTGAGCTGCTTTCAAATCAGTTCAAATCTAACCTCTGAGCTGCCGTATCTGGTGAAATAATTGTCAGGAAAATATAAAGTCTGTGTAGAAATATACTAAATAATTATTTATTAAATTCCAGTATTAATAAGATGTTCTATCGAGTGCCAAGCGACCATTTGATTAGTGTAAGCAAATATGTTATGCCTGTACCAGCATAGCCTACACCAAGCATGATAATGTTATACAGCGGTTTTGTTTAAAAATCGCTAATGATATAAGAAAAGTGAACCAGTGTTATCCGCGGGAGGAGTTAAGTTCTTCGAGGGCACCGCAGTTAACAAAACCATAGATAAAACCTTAGAAGTTATGAGCAAAATATCAATACAGTAATGACTATGAAAAACAATCTTTATATATTGATGTTATGAAATTTTCTAAAATAATATTGTTTGAAAATCGATTTGTTGTTTTCTGCTAATAATAATGAACACTACGTATACATACAAGACACATAACCTACAAATTTATATTAGACGAATACATTATAAAATAAATACAGTAATATACTAATGTTTAGATTTCTTCAAGCTTTGTATAAAATGTATCAAATTAATTTTGACTTTAAAAAAACTATTTGTTGCTTTATACAGAGTACTTCGTAATGCTCTTTGTACTTCAATGTAGGGTGATAGCAATTTATCTATGTGAATGATTTCTCTGTACTATAGGTCTATTAAAATCTTTTACAACCTTCAATGTATTAAGGTTGTATTCCAACCTTATTAAGAAGGTTATTCCAACCTTATTACATTAAAATGTTTCGTTCGGTATTACTAATTCTATAGTTTATTTTGTGTGTGTGTGTGTGTGTGTGTGTGTGTGTGTGTGTGTGTGTGTGTGTGTGTGTGTGTGTGTGTGTGTGTGTGTGTGTGTGTGTGTGTGTGTGTGTGTGTGTGTGTGTGTGTGTGTGTGTGTGTGTGTGTGTGTGTGTGTGCAATGATAGGATATAAAATATAAATATATTTTAAATATAAAATTGATAATCCATGAGCACTGTAAGGAAATCCCCTAATAAAATTACACAAACATAATAAACCAACTATGCCTTTAATAAACGCTAGAAAACACCAAATTATAAAATAGCTAAATTACTGACACAAATTTTAAACACAAATTAAATCTTCTAGCCAAATACTACATAACAAAACAGAATCGAACTCACGGAACAACAAAACACAAAAGTAAACAAAAGCACAAAAATAAATTCTTTCGATATTTCAAACATGTACACAAACACTGACGATGCCATAAATATTATAATAAATAAGCGGAAAACAAATAATGAAAATGATACATACATTAAACAATTTACTAATACTTTGACCATCATTTTAAATCAAAATAATTTTCAATATAATAACAAACTATACTGCAAACAGATGGCCTTACTACAGAAGCTCCAACCTCCACTGTCATATCAGAAATCTTTCTACAAAAACTCGATGAAGAAATAATAAATATAATAGAATCGAACGTTAGATGTTACTTTAGGTAAGTTATAAACTAATATAATATATTTATATTATATAAGTTGTATAAACTGTGCCGTTGGAAAGGTTTTGCCCGGCGAGTTTATATATCGCGCCGTGACGTCGTAGCATAAGACAGCCAAAGCCGTAATTGTCTACGTAAAATGCCGCGCTGGCGAACGGTAACGAAATTCAGGGCGCCGCTACTGTCTCGCGGCGATGTTATAGAGTGGGCGGTTAATCAGCTGATTGACCGATTGCTACAGGCTAGTTTTCCGTGGCCACGTGTTCTAAAGAAACCGTGTCTTTCATTTTCTTCTCGATCATTCCACGGAGCACTTCGAGGTCTGGCGGCGTGGCAAGCAAGGGTTTCTTCTACTAATATGGAGTAGTAATTTATAGTGTCTTAGGTGAGGACAATTCTTTATTCACTGTTATGTATGCATAAGGGGGTACGTATTTAATTCTGTTTAATTAAGGGGAGAATGCATGGCAATTTTGTATGTGTGTCACTCATATTTTACTTCCGGTAGATGGGCGAGCACATGGTAATTATACTTAACTGTTTGAAAGATTAAAGGTAAAAGAAGTAAGCTAAAAGGTAAAAAAATAATTTAAAAAAAGTAAATAAATGTAAAGGCCTTGAATGGTGGAAATGTTAATTTGAACGTAAATGTGAATTCAAACTTCGTGATTACACTGAGCAATATAGCTAACAACAGAGTGGTAGTGTGGATAAAAAATTCCCACAGTGTGTGTGTGGCTTTCTTTGTACTGGAGCGAGTGAGCTTGTGGGTGGTTATATTTCCCGACGGCATTCTACAAGTGAAATTTGTTCTAGGGTTCTCGCACAGGCCAAGACAGGGGTGAATGACCTGATGATGACAACTACAACCGTCACATCGTCAGAGCTGGACACTAGAACACTCCCCCATCGCCGTCAGGCTTAGGAATGCTCCTCAACATCAAAAGACTGCTGGATAGAAGGAAACGAGCCGGAATGATGAACTAACCATCAACCTCACCCACCTTTCTTCACAGGATCTAACGGGTATTGCCAAGTCTACAAATGTGCAGGTGGGCCGATTCCGTTTACAAAATCTCGTCCGCAACACCACACCGGTTTTCATTTCACAAAGAAAGTATACACCTGAACAGTATTTGTATATTCTGATGAATCAAAATTAGAACAAGTCCTGTGGATAGATATATATATTTTTCATTATTAACTACCTTCTATATTGCTCAATTAATTACTATTGTTATTAGTACTGTCAATGCATTAACAGAAATGGGATATATATAGTATGTGTTATGGATGTAACGACTTACACATAAACCGTATTTTTTCTTTGTTATAATGATCGAAATTTTGTTACAACTACAAGTCAAAATTTATAGTCTTAACTGTGTCAAAACGTATCCACTTTGTATACTACTTGATAACTTTGGTTGTTACTGCTATTGGCAATTCTCATTGAGACAGATAGTATATATACATTATGATTGGTATAAAGGCCAAGACATAAACAGTATTTTCGTGTTCAGAAAGATTAAGATTTTGTTAGAACTAGTCAGGTGGATATATATTTGTGATATATGTATTTTTTTAAATGGTGCTAAAAGGATCCACCTGTTATGCTTGAATTATTTTATTGTTATCAACATTGGTGATTATTATTGATATGTACTAAATGTATATATGTCTACATCTTTGTTCGTAAAATGAAAATTAAGAACGGATATGAGATACACAAGAAGTCAATTGTTAAACACTGTACTGAACACTGAATAATTAATTATTGCCGGTAGCATGAAAATTTTACTTATTGATTATATTGACTGTATAAAGATGAGTGAGCACCAATAAAGAGAAGGGTTGTTAACTTATTGTTTTATTTGCAAGTATTGTCAAGATGGGTCCAGCCATTTTATGCTTCCGTCTAGTCCTAGTGGCTAGTTATTAAATTTTAAGTAACCCCCCTCAAAAAAAAAATTATTTAATAATTCCAAATAATTCTAACCACCCACCCCAATATACAATGGCATTATTTAATTTCTTTAATTCCGTGATATCCCCAATACTTAGGGTCCCATTAAATGACAAAGAAGGAAACACAGAAAGAAATATTATCAAATAGATAGCAATAGAAAATGGATACAAAATAAAAATTATCAATAAATTAGGAAATAAAATAAATTATGAATTCACCATTAAATAATATTTACTTATTATGGAAATATTAACTCAAAAAGTTTACTTATAACTCAAAAGCTAAGTAAAATTTTTAAATTTACAGATTTTAAAACATCTTGTAAGAAAGATAATATATTTTTTAATAAAACAAAACCTAAAACTAAATCCAGCATATACAATAAAAATGGAATATACAAAATAGAATGTCCGTATTGCAACAAATTTTACTTAGGCCAGACGAAATAAAAACTACTCGATGGAATGTTCAGCACTTTAATGCCTTTCTAAAACCAAATATATACAACTATAATTTTGCCGCACATTGACTAAATAATCAACATCGATTTCCAGACATCCCAAATATAAAATTAATTAAAAACATTAAATAATGGTCGAAAAATAAATATTTGGAAAATCTTAATATTTTCAAACACAATAACAATAATTTGCTAATTAAAGAACAAACTCAAATCAAAACAAAACAAAATGATCTATTTATAATTAAATGTATTAAAATAAATAAAATATAAATAGTAAATATATTTAATATAACCGCCAAAACAGCTGATCAAGTAAACAAACATTACAGCAATCGAAAAATTAATTCGAAAGAAAATAATTATCATTGTTTTATATTGAATTCAAAACAGAGTCGATTACTCATTAGTTCATTTATAAACAACTGATGATACAGATATATTCTGCGAAACGTCTGTCTGAAACATATGCGATAAAAATTGCTTGCAGAAGTAATTATAGTTTGGTATTTTATGTATAAATGCGGATATATAGTTGGAAAATGCGGATATACAAAACCGCGTATAAAAAATACGGGGATAACGAGGGATTAATGTAGGCCTACGCTATAGATATTAGTGTAAAATACGTATAGTATTGATGTAAAATACTATACTATTAACGCAAAAAATATATCATAACAATTATTTTATAATGTCGACAACATAATTTGTTGCCAAGCATAACATAATATTTATCATGTGTGAGCGCGCGCGCACTCACACACAAAGATCTCTCAATAGAATAGTAAACTTCATGTAACAAGATTTACCCATTATCCGGACAAAAAGTTACTACATAATTCTGTATTTATCGCAGAGATTTTCCAATCCTAGGAGAAGCTTTTTCACCCGAAACGTTTCTCTATTTTATTCCTCGCCGCTGTCTCAATAGAGAAAGACTACAGTATTTATTGCGTCCCTAGTGATTTGCGAGCGGCCCATAAGGTTTCTTTCTCGTCCAATCAGTAATAAAGTTCACTACTCGTCCTACACAAGTAAAGGAAAGCAGTGATTAGTTACAGCTAAAACACGGGATACGACGTCTTAATAACTATTGCTTTTCTGTATCTAAGTCAGTTATAAATGGCGTTTTTTTTTACCAAATAATTGAAATGTCCGCTTTACACACTGACTATTTTAATTGACTTTCCAAACGTACTTGTCTGCCCTTTCTTTATTCTTTCGCTCCCCTTCCTGCCTCTTTTCTTTCATATTTTTTCTCCATTTCTTCTCTTTTGGTGTGTTTTTATTTTTCCTTTCTTACTCCAATTTTTCCTTTTCTTTGCTCGTGTTTCTGTTTTCTTTGTCATTTCTTTCTTTATTATTGTTTTGGTAATATTTTTTCTTCGGCTTTTATTTGTCCTCATTTTCCTTTATTTGTCATTTTCCACTTTTGATTATGCTCTCGTTGTTTTTATAATAATTAAATATTATTTGTTCATCATAAAACATTGTTTTATTGCTGTTGTTGTTGTTGTTGCTGCTGCTGCTGTTGCTGTTCTGTTGTTGTTGTTGTTGTTGTTGTTGTTGTTGTTGTCGTTGTTGTTGTTGTTGTCGTTGTTGTCGTTGTCGTCGTCGTCGTCGTCGTCGTCGTGTCGTCGTCGTCGTGTTCTCTGAGGAGTCTCAGATACTTCCGTGTGCCTATTGGGCTCCTTTATTGTAACGATGAGTTTGTTTGTGAACAATTGTTTAGGAATATGGTTTGTTTTCTGCATGGCTACCGCAACTTCAGGGCAGATGAAAATGTGTTTGTGTGAGTTCAGTATTGGGGCAGTAATACAATGTCTATACGTTCTTGTGCCATCCTCATTAATCTTCTTTCCTCCAATGTGACCGGTACTAACTCTTGCTATTTATGGCATCGGTCATTCTGTCAGTATTAATTTCGGGGCTTTGAGTTATATCCCTGAATTTTGTGGAATTAATATAAATTTCGCCGAGGCGTTGGTATTAGCAAAAATCACTTTCCTGATTAAGTTTTCTGACTGTTTTGATAACTTGTTAATTTTTTCTTTGTAC
This sequence comes from Magicicada septendecula, assembly GCA_034769895.1. Lineage (NCBI taxonomy): Eukaryota > Metazoa > Arthropoda > Insecta > Hemiptera > Cicadidae > Magicicada > Magicicada septendecula. The sequence goes on along the minus strand of CM068367.1, from coordinate 475,644,137 downwards.
TTAGTACTTTCACGAGTAGAAGTCCACTGCGAACTGCAGGTTTTATCGGAACATTTCAAATGGTTTGGGGGGGGGGTGTTACTGGTAACCTGGTAATCTTGGTGTTATCCCATCTTTAGTCACTATAGCCTATTATACCCTTTAATTCCTCTAATCGTGAAACGTTAATATACACAGTAGGATAAATAGCAGTCATAATCCTACTACTTAAAGAAACTTTTATACAGGAAACTAAACCATCTGAGAATCGATTACTTCACTGTTCAGTTTATGGTTTAACGTAAGTATACTTGATATAGTGGTGATATCGAATGCCAAATGTTAGTGTATATCAACTCTGTGTGTGTGTGCGCGCGTGTGTATATTGTAACGTGACAGATAAAGGCATAATCATGAATGGCATTTGATCATTAGAATAATAAAATTATAACATTTAAATCTGGAAGAAAGCATTAAGTTTAATATAAAAAATTAATTCATAGCAACTGTGGAAAGCAATCATTATTATTTAAAAAATACAAGTTCAAATAAAATGAGTTACTAGTGATGAGTAATCCAAAACCAGTCTAATAACCCAAGGTTTTTTAAAAACATATAACCCAGGAAGGTAAAAAGTAAATAACAAAGCAAAACTACATATGACTAAACCCACAACGAGGGTAACTAAATTAAAAAGAAACCCTGAATAAGGCAAGATCAACCAATACAGGTGATGTATTTCTAAAATTACGAAGAAGATGAAGAAATCCCAAGAAACCCGAAGAAGATGAAGAAATCCCAAGAAACCCGATGGCATCAAGAAGAAGATGGAGAAGATACCAGTCCCAGAAGACAGAAGAAAAGGAGACAGAAGAAAGATGAAGAAGGCAGCATCCTGAGGAAGATGTCATGCTCTTATAAAAGACACCCGTATCCCCATCTCCCAAAATAAATGATAAAATACCAATAAAAGTATAACGAAATAGTAATGGACAATAACAACATGTACATAAAATTAAGAGAGAAAAGTGTGTAAAGTAAGAGTTGTCAGTGAACCAAGATGAAACAATAATATAGTACCCAAGGAACAAATCTCCATTGTAAAACACTAACCAATTTATTATGTTAATAAGACTACACGACCATTTAGAAATAACATAAAATAAAAGTGTAAAGTGAACCAGTGCTAGTTCTGGGTATTATAGAAAATAAACCTTGTGTTTCATTCTTGGCAATCACAAACATTGAATACAATGAAATATGCAACTTTCAGTGACTTAAAATGTGTACTGTGTGAATATGTTACTTTGAATAGTAACAAGATATAAATCTGTTTAAAGTGACATTTTGTTTTATATAATGAGAAAAAACAGATTTAATTATACTATGACAGGGTACCATTCCCCAAATACAATATTTAAAAGACAGTGTAAAGAACTGCATAATCCAACTTAGTATAGTAGTTAGCAAATAAGAATATAGATATAAGGTTTTTGTAAATATAGGATAAGGATTTTTAAAATGTATTAGATATAAAGACATTTATTTAAATTTTCAACAACTAACATCATACCTGTAAATACATTTATTACTGGTGTTAATAGTAATAAGTAATTAAGATGTTAGTTGGTAAAAAACCTTTTTTGTGAACAATATTTCAATGTTAGAAATAAGTATTTGATTATAAAAAAATGACTGAATGTTGAAGACAACCATTTATTTGAAAATATTCCTTATTTGTTTAACTGTTCATGGTATTGTAACCAGTACTAATTATTGTTGTGTTATTTGAAAAAATGTTTAGTTTATAATACTATATTTAAAAGTCAGAGAGGGTATCACACATCATTTATTGTTTGTAAAAATATTTTGTAAGGAAAAATTGTTGAAAAATCTAGGCCAAAGAATGAAAACCAAACTTCATCAAAACAGAGAAACTAATCATTTAAATGCAATTAAAAAAAGGGATTTAGATAAAATTAACCTGAGATGAAGCCATATAATTACACATACCACTTAGAAAGATTTTATAAAATTATATTCAGAATTATAAATAAAAATGAAAATGACAAAACTCAGAAATTTGAAGAGGGGAGTCATATATTCCAAAATAATATTTTAGAATTTAACCAATTCAATTAATTACAAGAGAATAAGGGAATATAAACCTTTTAATACAATATGAAATTATTAATAATAAAATATAACTGAAAAATGGCTGAATTTGCATTATGACAGGAAGTTAATTTTTAATTTTTTATCAATACAAAATGAAAGTAAAATTACTAATTTTAGACAGAAAACATTATAAAACGGCATTATTCAATCTTAAAATACGCCGAATAAACTGAAGGATTAATTTAAATTACATCTAGCAAATAAAATTGATAAATAACCAAAGTTTAGGCAGTTATATAGTGTATTTGGAAATATGCACAGGATGCAAAATTATATTTGAACAATGTTAAGAATAATATTATATTGGCTAAGATTTTAGCCGAAACTGGAGGAAATAGTTAGTTGATTATTGGTAATTGTACGGTGAACTTGTCGAGCGGATTATAACCGAGCTAACCTAACTAAAAACGGTAATGGCGAGTAAGTGAACGAGACGTTTTTGTAAAATCGCGAGTGGCGAATAAAACAATTTCGGAACGTCGACATAGTGACAGAGACTATTATCAAAGATTAAATAACACTGGACAGCACATAACTACACCGAAAAACACTATTAAATACAAGAAAACAGTATACTACATAACCATACATTAGTGCCTGAATCATAAAAAGTGAACGAACTTATACATACACAGATATACTAAATACAACCCGGAAACTTCACTCAAGACACTACACAACATCAGAAAGAAGATTTGCAGACCCCAGGACGTAAATACTACCAGAAAATATCTTATTTGGAACATCGCAGATACGAAGGGCATTTTGACCGACTTGACGGCAGCCATTTGCATTCGTCGTTAAAAACGCCTTCTTGTTCCCGTCAGCTGTGTTGGTGACAACAAATTATTTTATTTCAAATTATTATTCATGTATGTATCTAGTATTAGTAATTAACTTGTTGTAACGTTATACTTTTTAAATATTGGCCCGACTTCTCTGACTTTGATCATAATTAGCTGTTCAAAGAACCTTTATTGAATTTTATATATCAAACCTTGTAACTGTTTCGATACCCTGAGAGTCGATTTTTATAATCGAAAAGAGTCTATATTTCAATTATTTAATAAAACATTAATACTTTTCGCTTCAAATTAGTTCTTTCTTTTATTAATACAATAAATTATAATTAATATAATTTTAAATAATAAACTACCAGGATTTTACCACATACAAAGGAAGATAACCTCCAAAACGAAAAAGTAAACAAATATCGATTGTCCTGGAGACAATCTTATGAGTGGTTGTAGTTTATTTGGAAAATACAAGAACCTCAATAAAATTTCTTAGAGGAGTGATACACGTTTTAAAACTTCACAGAACACTATTAATTAATTGATTTTAATTAAAATCAATTAATAAAAAGAAAATTTTTTTTTAATTATAAAATTTTTTTTAACACAAATTTTTTTATTTCTTCAACAAGCAACATTTTTATATTCAGACGTTTTGTGATACTACACATAAATATCTTCAACAGCATAACGCTATTTGACAGTTTTTGCTACATTTGGGACTCGACCAACTGGGAAACTTAAGGAAGTGTTTCAGACCAGTAAGACTTCGAGAGCCACACCAATTATATTTAAATATACACAGAGAATTTATAATTAATTTAATTACAAATTGGCGCACAACTGAGGGGCTTTAATTAGCGATTGAGAGGCCACTAAAATCTGCCCAATCACTAGTTGGAGTTCGGCAGCAGCTACAAAGCCAGAGAAATTGAAGGGAAAATGCAACGACGTGCAACTTCAAAGAAACGGGCGGCGGAGGCCGAGAAAGAATTAGAAATTGACATGGATAATAAAGAGGCGACGCCAGTAGATGTGGAAAGTTCGTTACCGCCGGTGTTGTCCAAACAAACTGAACAACCAGAGGAACAACCGGAGATACCCACACAGACAGGGGAAATCAATGTCCGCAAGGAACAATTAGAAAAGTCGACACGAACGGAGGATGGGGGTATACAAGAGATGATCAGAGCAATGATGGAAACAATGGATCAGAACAGGAAGAAGGACACATAGTCCTTGAAAGAAGATATCAAATCCAGCAAGGAAGAAATAAACAAGAACATGGAAGATTTGAAGGAAGACAACCAGTCCCTGAGTAAGAAGATTGATGAGACGAATAAGAAGATGGAAGAAGAAATGGGGAAGAAGTTAGAAGAATTGAAGGAAGACAACCAATCTTTCAAGGAAGAATTAAGTCGACTAAAGAAGAATTGATTAATAAAATTGAAAACACCAATCAGAAAATCGATGAAACCAGGAAGAACGTAGAAAAGAACAACCGACAGTTGAAGGAAGAATTGAAGGAGGATAACAAGAAGTTGGAAGAGAAGATGGGGGAGAAGTTGGAAGAACTGAGAGAGGACAACCAAATTTTAAGAGAAGAATTGAGAGAGGTAAATCAGGAGAATTTGGACAAACTGGACGAAAGAATGGAATTGTTGCGAGAAGAACTGAATAAGGAAATCAATGTTAACAAGAAAGCGATGAATAAGAAGATGGAAGAGGAAAACATAATGGTAAATCGACAGATTCGAGAGATCGACGGGAAGTGCAACCAGACCGAAAAGGAGGTGCAAGAGTTTAAAGAAGTAGTGAACATCAAGTTCACCAATATAGAAGAACATAGCCGCAGGAAAGTAGAAGAACAGAGGAAGGAAACTCAAGAAGAATTCGGAAGAGTAAGGAACCAAGTCGCTGAACGGTGTGATGATATGCAAGAAACGATGACCAATATCACAGGTCAGGTGCGACAAAGCCGAGAAGAGATGGAAGCAATAAGAAATAGACCGACTCATTTCACCGGATTGCCCATCAACGAAAGCCGAGAGTGGCTCAACTTCCGACAGTACAAGCGTAAGCCGATGGAGTTCCTGGCTAGGGTAGAGGAATACTTCGCTAAGCATAAAATCACGCAATGGAGCCATAGCAGGGAAATCTTAGATGAGTCATTCCGAGAAATAACGGATAATTGGTGGATGGCCAACCGGAGTGAAATTCCCGACTACCAGCAGTTCCGGAAAATGTTTAAGGCGAAGTACTGGTCTGAGACTACCCAGAACTTGATCCGTGACAATATATGTAACGGACGATACAGGGCACAACTAGGCAGCAGCATGACAGCATATTTCTTGGGGAAGGTGTGCATGGCGAAACACCTCGAGCCGGCAATACCAGAAGAGTGCCTAGTGAATAAAATATCTTATCACTATGATGAAGACATTGTCAGGGCCCGGAGAGGTAGCCAGATCAAGACGATCCAGGCGATGACCGAGTTGTTAGAGGGATATGAAAACGAGGAATATTATCGGCAGAGCAGGAGGAGAAATGAAAGACCAGAGGCAAGGCCGAATCCATACCCCAATAACGGCATTAACCATCCCGGTAACCGGAACCAGCTCGGTAATTACGACGGCCCTAATAACCCGCCGCGTAATAGCAATAATAACAGCAATAATAACGGTATTAGGAATAACAACCCATATCCTAATAATAGGAATAATTATTATCAACCTAATAGTATCCCATACAGTCAGAGAAATCCATACCCCAACAATAATGGTGACAGACCTTACCCACCCAACCGAAATTACTATAATAATAATTATGGTAATAATAATAGTAATAATAATAATAACCGAGTGTCGCGGCCTAGGGTTAATTTTATAAGAGCGGAAGATCGCGGCCCCAGGAGATATTATCAACCACGGAGGAACAGCTTCCACGGCGCCGACCGAAGATGGAGGAGTGCGGAACGGGACGGTCCAAGACACGAACAGGGAAGAAGAAGTACAAGCCTGGAGGATCTTGGCCGACAACAGAACAGGGTGCTAAACCTCGAACAGGGTACAGAGCGTCAGGAAACGAATCAGAGTTTCCCGAACGAGGCCTCGGTCAATACAAGTACGAACAATGACCAAAATGCTTTAAACGGGAGGAGGCAGTAATTAACAACAACGACCCGTTACTGCTTATACTTCCTGGGTTAGAAAAGGATGAATTGCAACAAGCAAACAATCATAAAAACATCACTATAATAAGTAACCACTATCTAAAAGATATTAGAACGGAACTTTTGGAAGAGAACGAGAAGAGTCTCAGCAACAATAATAATGAAATACTCTATATAACAGCGGAGGTGGAAGGAGTTCCCGCTAAAATAATGATAGACACAGATGCCAATATTTCAATAATAAACGCAAATGAATTGGAGACGATACAAAGTGCATGTGGAAAAACTTTGCCAATGTTACCAGTAAACAACATTGTGTTAATAGGTGCAACTGGCCGCCAGAATAAAACCATCAGGAAGCAAGTTTCCTTAAGTGTCGTTAGCCGTGATATAGCTTTAGACATGGAATTTTTAATCGCCACCGGATTACCATTTGACATATTAGTCGGTTGCGATATTCTTAGAAGATATTCTGCAGTTATCGATCTTAATTTCCCAGATTCTGCAGTATCATTTTTCCCAGACGGAGTAATATGGACCGCAAATCTGGTAGGAGGCACAACAATACTTCCCAGCCCTATACATCAACAACTTCGTAAAATTAATATTATTAGAAACAGCCCTCTTTCTAAACCCATTATATACAACCATGGAGGAGAGGATTTATGGTCAGTTAAAATCCAAGAAATACGGGACTTCCAGTGCGGAAGCGATAACAAGAAAATACCTATACATCTAGCTGATCATCTAATCATAATATATGAGAAGTACAAGGGAGTGTTTTCAGATGAACCAGGGAAGGTAAAAAACTACCAGTGCAAACTTCAATTCAAAGAAAACGTAGAGTTTAACCGGAGGTCATATCCAATCGCACAGTCGCTCAAAGAAGCCGTGAGAACAGAGATAAACAAGATGATAGAAAATGATATAATTGAGATTAGTCAATCACCTTACACTAGTCCAATTATTGCTGTTCCGAAGAAAGACGGACAAGTCCGGCTCTGTTTAGATGCGCGCGAATTGAACAAGACGATTGTGAATGACAGAACCTCACCCGGTGAGATAGAGGAGATCTTAAAACGTTTTCATGGCACGAGGTTTATCAGCACCTGGGACACTGTTTGTGGTTATTGGCAAGTAGAGCTGCATCCACAAAGCCGTCAGTACGTGGCGTTCATTTTCGAAGGGCGCAATTACCAGTTCAAGAGACTGCCCTTTGGACTTGTCAATTCTGTCGCCATCTTTGTGGCGTGCATGGACCAGATTCTTGGACAAGAAGCGCTCCAATTTACCACCGTCTATGTAGACGACTTACTAATTACATCTGAAACCTGGGAGGAGCACTGCTATAGAGTGGAATTTGTACTAAGCAAATTAGCGCAGAACAACATAACTCTGAAGTTGGAGAAATCCAAGTTCATAGCGCGCGAAGTACAATTCCTGGGTTTCAACCTAGACGATAGAGGTATTACCCCGTCAGCAGAGAAAGTGGAGCCAATTCAGAGGTTCCCGCAACCAAGAAACAGGAAGCAATTACAATCTTTCCTCGGACTCTGTAACTATACAGGAAGTTTCAGAGCCGATATTCCGAGTTGACCGCCAAGTTTCAACCACAGTTATCTGCTAAGAACAAATGGACTTGGGGTGAAGATCAAGATCTTACTTTCCGCTTGATAAAAGAGAAGTTTCTGGAGAGTGTTATACTTCGTCACCCAGATTTTAAGAAACCATTCTTTTTAAACTGTGACGCTAGCGACCTGAGCTTAGGAACGACTCTATACCAGGAAGATGAGGAGGGACAACATCTGGTAATAAGCTTCGCTAGTCGCACGCTGAATCAGTGCGAAAAGAACTACAGTGTGACAGAAAAGGAATTGCTGAGCGTGGTGTTCGCATGCAGCAAGTTCCGGACGTACATTCTCGGATATCAAGTCACGGTACGAATTGATCATAAATCCATCTCGTTCCTTCGTAGGTGCAAGTTGAGTCACGGCAGATTGGCTAGGTGGGTACTCGCCCTACAAGAATATGACCTGAAATGGGAATATATTCCAGGAAAAAAGAACGTGGTAGCGGATGTGTTATCACGAATAAATCTGGAAGATCAGACTTTCGAGGGAGAGAAGGAGAGCTTGGTAAAAATTTATAACATCTTTAAGACTAGAGCCGATCTACAAGCTCTATTAATAAATATTCGAATCCATCAGCAGTCTGATCCGAAGCTGAGAAACATCATGAGTCGATTGGAAGCCAATGATGATACCATTTCCAAATTTTACCATCTTAACAAAGGGATCTTATTTATAAAAACGGCATTAGACGAAGAGACATGGAAGGTGATAATCCCACACCAAATCGAAAAAGAGGTCATCATCGATTACCATGTCAGATATGGTCACATGGGAGCATTAAAAGTGATACAGGCTCTCGAGGAAAACTGTAAGATAAAGAATATCAACCGCAAGGTGAGAACGTACATCAAATCCTGTAATATTTGCCAATGTGTCAAAATAAACAATGAGAAGACAGAGGGTATCATGATACCGATTACTTCAAAGGCAAAACTGGAAAAAGTGTTTTTGGATATCTGCGGGCCATTTCCCCGTAGCGGTGGTCGACATAGGTATAAATACCTGGTAATCATAATGGACCACTACACAAAGTATATAAAGCTATATCCGGTTAATCGGGCAACAACAGCAAAGGTTCTGGCGGTGATCATTGATTTGTAAGTGCCGGAGATCGGTAGACCATCTTCCATTATTACCGACCATGGTACACAATTTAAGGGGAGGAGGTGGCGAGACACCTTATTAGCACTTGGGATCAAAACTTATAAGACGTCAGTCTACCACCCAAGTAGCAATCCGGCTGAGAGAGTACTGAGAGAAGTGGGTAGGATCTTGCGCACGTACTGTCACAACCAACAGAAAAAGTGGCAAGAGTACCTAGCAGCGACAGAGACATTCCTAAATTTCGCCCACCATCCAGCTATAGGAATTACACCATACTCAGCCATGTATGAGAAGCCGACTCCCCGAGAAATTGAACAAATAATTGAATTTCCAACAAACAATAATCGGAAATTCAACCAGTTGAGGTTTTACAACAAGGTAGCTGAAGACCAAGAAAAACGGCAAGCCAAATACCAAAAGGCAATAGGGCGTATTATAACATATAAAGAGGGTGAGAAAGTCCTCCTACAAAATCGAGAGCTGCCCAGCACCTTAGAAGGCATAACCAAAAAATTATTATTACTTTATACCGGACCATATGTTGTGGTAAAGGATAATCATAACAATACCTATGAGTTGAGGGAAATCGTTTCAGGAAAAATCAAAGGTGTGTACAATCAAGCTTCTATGAAAAAGTATTATGAAGAATGAGGTGGGAATTTTGAATTTTGAATTTAACTGAAAAAATTTAAAATTTATGTAAGAACATCTTACAACAAATATTTTTGAGAAAAACTTTTTGAAAGAATTAAGAGAAAGAATTTTGAATTTAATTATAAAAATTTAAAATTATGTAAGCACAACTTACAAACAAATATTTTGAGAAAGAAACCCTATGGAAAAATAGAAGAAAGGAATTTTGAAGTTAATATACAAAAAAATGTAAAAACGAAGTAAGACCAACTTACTATAACTAAGTTTGTGAGAAAACTTTATGGTAAATAATTAAGAAGAATTGAATTTAGAGAAATACCAAAACATTCAGAAATAATTGTAAGATCACCTTACTATAAACAATTTTAAATGAAACAATTCTGGAAATAAATGAATTAAACAGAATTCGAATGTTGATAGAACGTCAGAACTTCGAAACAAGATAAGATCAACATATTACCATGATTTATGAGAAGTGTTTTGCCAATAAATAAAAAGGAAGAGTTTGAATTTTGCATAAAACTAACAAAGTTCCAAAAATAAATATGTGCCATTTATAATTGAATTTAGAAGAAAATAAAATGATTTATTCAGAAAAGAGAATTAACTTTAATCCAGAATAAATGCTAGATATTCACATTAGCATTTGAAGGAGTAGAGAAGAAAAACAAAAAGAGTGTAATATGCAAGAGAAGGAAAAAATTTGGAAGCAAAGAGACTAATTACTTACGAAACGATAATGAAAACAGTTAATTAAGAGCAAAGAAGAACAACTCATACCAAACATATGGAGAAGATGATTTTGAACAAATGATAATAATAAGACCTATATGAAATGCAAAGAGAAGAAATACCACATGAAATATATATAAATGAATTAATGTTAATGAATGCGAAGGCGGATTAATAACTTTCTAAGAGAAAGGAAAGAACTAAAATGTTTAAACAAAATGATCAATATAACAACCTGTATATCTAATATAAAAATACAAATTTAAAAATGAAATATAATGAAAATAGACCATTCAAATAATGAATAAGAAAATGCTATATGTAAAGACCATGCTAACACTGTAAGTAACCAGAAGGAAGTATAAAGAGAATTCAGATGGAGAAGAAAAAGAGTTACACTGTAACCAGTAACCAGAATTATTAAAAGAAAGGTTTTCAACCATAATTAAAATAAATATATCAGACAAGTTAAGAGTTTAGAAAAATATATATATATATATAATGAATATAATGATAATTATGAAGATTTATTAAGATAGAAAATGTGAGATAATCTGAGAAACTACGAAGTGAAGAACCCAAAGATATTTTTATTAGTCGAAAATGAGACTACTTTTTATTTATTTATTCGATGACTGACTGAAGATAATTCCAGCAGCATTATGTTTTTTGAGCGGAGATGAATATGCCTCTGGACTCAAATTGTAGAAGTGGTGTATGGCCAGCAGAGATTGTGTAGCGTACAGTGCCCCTCTGATCTGCCCCAGCCCACGTGATAGGGAATGTTAGGGAATTAATATCCCAAGGATGCAACACGAAGTTTATAAAGAAAGAAAATGTATTACAATAATAATATTCTTGGATTTCGTTGTCCATGACGTGTCCGTTACTTAACTAAATATCACTATAATATTGACGACTCGGAACACAATGTTTTTTATAAGTAAAAACGTAAAGTTTTACCTTACAGCCTAAACCGGCTTTCACCTATAGAAGGCTTCATCAGAGGCTGTCGTTAGTAGCGCTGCTCGTCTTGTTGTTGGCGACGAGAAAGTGTTTCGAAAGTTGAAGCTGTGTGTGTGTAGTGAGATGTGTTCGAATAATGCGTGCGATTTGAATTGTGTCTGTTTGTTTAGGATGTCGTTTTTATTTGTTTTTGTGTGTTTGTATATTTCTAATTGTTCTGGAGTGTCTAGTTTTCGGCCTTTTGTGTGTACGTGTAGTATGTTCATGTTATTGTCGATGTTTTTATATGTGTGGTTTGCTTCAATGAGGTGGTTTGCGAAGGTAGATTCTGTAGTGGTGTGGAGTGCTTTTGTGTGTTCAATGTATCTCTGTTTGAAGCTACGTCCTGTCTGGCCTATGTAGAATTTACTGCAATTTGAACAATTTAGTTTATATACACCGGGTAGATCGAATTTGTTTTGTGCTTTGGGCATGCGTTTTGATAGTGTGTGTTCTGTTTTGTTAGTAGTTTTGTAAGCGATTCTGTATCCTGCTTTTTTGAATTTGTGGGCAATTTTTTCTGTTTGTTTGTTGATGTATGTTAGTGTTATGAATTTGTTGTTTTCTGTCTTTGTCTGTTGTTTGTTTTTTGTTTTGTGTAGGAGTTTACTGACTATTGTTCTGTCATAACCGTTAGATTCTGCTAGATATTTTATCGTGTTTAGTTCGTCTTTGTAGTCTATTTCATCTAAGGGGATGTTGTTAAGTCTATGTATCATGGTTCTAAAAGCAGCTAGTTTGTGTTGTATTGGGTGATTGGAGGTGTTGTGTATTAGTGTGTCAGTTGTAGTTGGTTTTCTGTATATACTGAATTTGTGCCTGTGTTCTAGTTTTGTGATGGAGAGGTCTAAGAAGTTTATGGTGTTGTTGTGTTCGTATTCGGCAGTGAAGGTTATGTTTTTATGTATTTTGTTTATGTGCGTTAGTAACTGTTCACATTGTCTTTTGTTTCCCCTGTATAGTATTAGAATGTCATCAACGTATCTGTGCCAGTATAGTATTTTATGTGAGTGTCTGTCATTGTTTGTGAGTATTTTTGTTTTTTCTAAGTGTTGGAGGAAGACTTCTGCTAGAATGCTGGATATGGGGGAGCCCATGGGTAGGCCGTCGTTCTGTATGTAGTATTTATTGTTATAAGTAAAGTAGTTTTGTTTTGTGATAATGTTCAGAGTTTCTGTTATTTCATTGATAAGTTCGTCTGGTGTGTTGTTCTGTTTGAGTTTGTTTTGTAGGATGGTGATTGTTTCAGAGCTGGGGATGTTTGTGTACAGGTTTTTAATGTCAAAGGAGGCCAGACAGGACGTAGCTTCAAACAGAGATACATTGAACACACAAAAGCACTCCACACCACTACAGAATCTACCTTCGCAAACCACCTCATTGAAGCAAACCACACATATAAAAACATCGACAATAACATGAACATACTACACGTACACACAAAAGGCCGAAAACTAGACACTCTAGAACAATTAGAAACATACAAACACACAAAAACAAATAAAAACGACATCCTAAACGAACAGACACAATTCAAATCGCACGCATTATTCGAACACATCTCACTACACACACACAGCTTCAATCTTTCGAAACACTTTCTCGTCGCCAACAACAAGACGAGCAGCGCTACTAACGACAGCCTCTGATGAAGACTTCTATAGGTGAAAGCCGGTTTAGGCTGTAAGGTAAAACTTTACGTTTTTACTTATAAAAAACATTGTGTTCCGAGTCGTCAATATTATAGTGATATTTAATAATAATATATCTCAGAAGACACTAACTATCCGAAAAGGATCAGTAGTAAAATAAGTAACTATATATATAAAATTAATTAAACTCTAATATAAAAGGTCGATATAAAAATGGAGAAGAAAATGAAATATAAGAAATGATGAAATTATCATAAGAAATTATTTCATCCATAAACTGTCTGAAATAATTACTTCTGGAGGAGAGCAATCTGTCACGTGACAGATAAAGGCATAATCATGAATGGCATTTGATCATTAGAATAATAAAATTATAACATTTAAATCTGGAAGAAAGCATTAAGTTTAATATAAAAAATTAATTCATAGCAACTGTGGAAAGCAATCATTATTATTTAAAAAATACAAGTTCAAATAAAATGAGTTACTAGTGATGAGTCATCCAAAACCAGTCTAATAACCCAAGGTTTTTTAAAAACATATAACCCAGGAAGGTAAAAAGTAAATAACAAAGCAAAACTACATATGACTAAACCCACAACGAGGGTAACTAAATTAAAAAGAAACCCTGAATAAGGCAAGATCAACCAATACAGGTGATGTATTTCTAAAATTACGAAGAAGATGAAGAAATCCCAAGAAACCCGAAGAAGATGAAGAAATCCCAAGAAACCCGATGGCATCAAGAAGAAGATGGAGAAGATACCAGTCCCAGAAGACAGAAGAAAAGGAGACAGAAGAAAGAAGAAGAAGGCAGCATCCTGAGGAAGATGTCATGCTCTTATAAAAGACACCCGTATCCCCATCTCCCAAAATAAATGATAAAATACCAATAAAAGTATAACGAAATAGTAATGGACAATAACAACATGTACATAAAATTAAGAGAGAAAAGTGTGTAAAGTAAGAGTTGTCAGTGAACCAAGATGAAACAATAATATAGTACCCAAGGAACAAATCTCCATTGTAAAACACTAACCAATTTATTATGTTAATAAGACTACACGACCATTTAGAAATAACATAAAATAAAAGTGTAAAGTGAACCAGTGCTAGTTCTGGGTATTATAGAAAATAAACCTTGTGTTTCATTCTTGGCAATCACAAACATTGAATACAATGAAATATGCAACTTTCAGTGACTTAAAATGTGTACTGTGTGAATATGTTACTTTGAATAGTAACAAGATATAAATCTGTTTAAAGTGACATTTTGTTTTATATAATGAGAAAAAACAGATTTAATTATACTATGACAGGGTACCATTCCCCAAATACAATATTTAAAAGACAGTGTAAAGAACTGCATAATCCAACTTAGTATAGTAGTTAGCAAATAAGAATATAGATATAAGGTTTTTGTAAATATAGGATAAGGATTTTTAAAATGTATTAGATATAAAGACATTTATTTAAATTTTCAACAACTAACATCATACCTGTAAATACATTTATTACTGGTGTTAATAGTAATAAGTAATTAAGATGTTAGTTGGTAAAAAACCTTTTTTGTGAACAATATTTCAATGTTAGAAATAAGTATTTGATTGTAAAAAAATGTCTGAATGTTGAAGACAACCATTTATTTGAAAATATTCCTTATTTGTTTAACTGTTCATGGTATTGTAACCAATACTAATTATTGTTGTGTTATTTGAAAAAAATGTTTAGTTTATAATACTATATTTAAAAGTCAGAGAGGGTATCACACATCATTTATTGTTTGTAAAAATATTTTGTAAGGAAAAATTGTTGAAAAATCTAGGCCAAAGAATGAAAACCAAACTTCATCAAAACAGAGAAACTAATCATTTAAATGCAATTAAAAAAAGGGATTTAGATAAAATTAACCTGAGATGAAGCCATATAATTACACATACCACTTAGAAAGATTTTATAAAATTATATTCAGAATTATAAATAAAAATGAAAATGACAAAACTCAGAAATTTGAAGAGAGGAGTCATATATTCCAAAATAATATTTTAGAATTTAACCAATTCAAATAATTACAAGAGAATAAGGGAATATAAACCTTTTAATACAATATGAAATTATTAATAATAAAATATAACTGAAAAATGGCTGAATTTGCATTATGACAGGAAGTTAATTTTTAATTTTTTATCAATACAAAATGAAAGTAAAATTACTAATTTTAGACAGAAAACATTATAAAACGGCATTATTCAATCTTAAAATACGCCGAATAAACTGAAGGATTAATTTAAATTACATCTAGCAAATAAAATTGATAAATAACCAAAGTTTAGGCAGTTATATAGTGTATTTGGAAATATGCACAGGATGCAAAATTATATTTGAACAATGTTAAGAATAATATTATATTGGCTAAGATTTTAGTCGAAACTGGAGGAAATAGTTAGTTGATTATTGGTAATTGTACGGTGAACTTGTCGAGCGGATTATAACCGAGCTAACCTAACTAAAAACGGTAATGGCGAGTAAGTGAACGAGACGTTTTTGTAAAATCGCGAGTGGCGAATAAAACAATTTCGGAACGTCGACATAGTGACAGAGACTATTATCAAAGATTAAATAACACTGGACAGCACATAACTACACCGAAAAACACTATTAAATACAAGAAAACAGTATACTACATAACCATACATTAGTGCCTGAATCATAAAAAGTGAACGAACTTATACATACACAGATATACTAAATACAACCCGGAAACTTCACTCAAGACACTACACAACATCAGAAAGAAGATTTGCAGACCCCAGGACGTAAATACTACCAGAAAATATCTTATTTGGAACATCGCAGATACGAAGGGCATTTTGACCGACTTGACGGCAGCCATTTGCATTCGTCGTTAAAAACGCCTTCTTGTTCCCGTCAGCTGTGTTGGTGACAACAAATTATTTTATTTCAAATTATTATTCATGTATGTATCTAGTATTAGTAATTAACTTGTTGTAACGTTATACTTTTTAAATATTGGCCCGACTTCTCTGACTTTGATCATAATTAGCTGTTCAAAGAACCTTTATTGAATTTTATATATCAAACCTTGTAACTGTTTCGATACCCTGAGAGTCGATTTTTATAATCGAAAAGAGTCTATATTTCAATTATTTAATAAAACATTAATACTTTTCGCTTCAAATTAGTTCTTTCTTTTATTAATACAATAAATTATAATTAATATAATTTTAAATAATAAACTACCAGGATTTTACCACATACAAAGGAAGATAACCTCCAAAACGAAAAAGTAAACAAATATCGATTGTCCTGGAGACAATCTTATGAGTGGTTGTAGTTTATTTGGAAAATACAAGAACCTCAATAAAATTTCTTAGAGGAGTGATACACGTTTTAAAACTTCACAGAACACTAATTAATAAAAAGAAAATTTTTTTTTTAATTATAAAATTTTTGTTAACACAAATTTTTTTATTTCTTCAACAAGCAACATTTTTATATTCAGACGTTTTTTGATACTACACATAAATATCTTCAACAGCATAACGCTATTTGACAGTTTTTGCTACATTTGGGACTCGACCAACTGGGAAACTTAAGGAAGTGTTTCAGACCAGTAAGACTTCGAGAGCCACACCAATTATATTTAAACATACACAGAGAATTTATAATTAATTTAATTACAATATGTGCACGTGTGCATGTGCGCGTGCCTGAGAGACAGAGAAAAAGAGAGAGAGAGAGAGACAGAGTGAGACAGAGAGAGAAATGTTACGTATAAAACATAGGTCAGTCTTAGAACGTATTGTTTATTCTACAACTATCTAGAATGTTGTGTCTTATAGAAGGGTGCGTCAGCTAAATCCGGACAAAACAAACAGTTTATTAAAACACTGGTTTATTCATTAAAAAGTTACACTTAGAAACAAAAACTTATTTTTTTTACATTGTTTAAGAGACCCTTCCCCTACTTCTATTACCCCTGTTAGCTGTGATCACTGCCTCGACTCTCTTAAACTGCTCCTTGTCCAAATCCGCGAATGCTGTCTTTTACTGTCATGAAAGGTTGCCACGTTGGAGTACCTGGACTTGTTAGACACCTTTTCTATAATGCCACAAACGTAATAATCAAGGGGGTTTAAATCAAAACTATTGGGAGGCCAGAATTCCTTAGACCAGAATGCGTCCACGTTATCGGAAACCCAGTTCTGCACTAAATGGCTTGTGTCAGCCGGTGCACCGTCCTGTTGAAAGAAGTACGGTCTCCCGGAGGCCACAGTTCCCATCCCTGGCTTCACTACAGTTCTCAGAATCTGGAGGTAACCCTCCATCGTGGTGGTTTCTCCCTTTTTAAAAGAAATGTGATGGCATGACGTCACCCTTACTGGAGACGACGCTTAAGACGCTTCGTCCTGGCTACTACAGGGACATCCTCAAGATCATGGGCAAGCCAATGGTCGTTCCTCCGGTTATTTTTTGCATTAACAGTAAAAATCTTCTCATCAGAAAAAAACCTGAGGCGACCTGCAGCTTCGTGCTTCAATGAACAAAGAAGCAAATTGCAGCGGCCAATTCTCTTGACCTTGGCAGCCTTAGAGAGCATTTGTTGTACCTTGAGTAGACTACATAAGACGTGAATCTCAGGTCCTTTTCTGCGAATCGTCTGCGATTATAGTCTTAAGTAATTGTATAATATGTTATATTATTTATTATAAAATAAATAAGCCTAGAAACGATTTAGAGTATACAAATATACTTTATATTTATTGTGTAAATAAGGAGTAAATGTGCCATGTTTTATTTACTGTCTATTTTGTTTTATACTTATTTCGAAACGGTGTGTGTGTGTGTGTGTGTGTGTGTGTGTTACGTACGTGTAGCTTAAAGGAGTAAAGCCACTAAACGATTGCCAGCGTTTCAACGTTGTCGATAAAGTAATCTATTTTACTTACATTACCATCGACAGTCAATAATACGCGACAACTACTACTTACCCGTAACAATAATTTATTTCCTATAACCAGCTTTTCCATTGCTCTCTCGTAAAGTCCATGTATTCACGTTTGTTTGTTGTTGTTTTTTTTTATAATGACGTTTGTTTACTGGTTGTCTAAAAATTTAGAACACCTTTCCAGTTGCTTTATTTATCTAACATGTTCATGAACGCCCTCTTTTTTTTTGTAGTCTGTTCCGTCGAATGTATACAGCCTCTACATTTTTGAAATTCTTCTATCCTCAGCAATATTCAGTCATAAAAACGTTAGTGCCATGTCATATAATCTGTTTGTACCTCAATGAAGACACAACTTGAAAGTTTATAAGAAAACCTCATTTTTCTTATTCTGCTTCCATTTTTCCTATCGTGCTTCCACAGTTGCCTAAACATAATTTGTTTATGCTGTATTTTGTCTTTCATTTCATTCTTTACCTTTTAAGCTTATTGGTAGCCCTATCACTTATCTTTCCACGCTCGCTGTGTTTTTGCCAGTTTCATCGTGTTTGTATTTATCAGTGCCCAAGTCTGTGACCCGCGACGTAACTAGGAGCTGCTCCTTGAGACGGTGGTGAGACCAGGTACTTGTGGGGAGGGTGACTAGTTTGAATGTTAGACTCCCTGTTTTCCTCAGTCAAATGAGGAAATCAGGATTCTTTTCACATATTTTAGTGAAAAAATTTATAAATTCTTTGCGTCTCAAAATTCTTGAGTAAACCGACATGAAATGTGCTGAAAATAAGTACGTCGTTTACCAAACGTTGAGTGATTGTCATTATTAAGAAAACTCTAACTTTGTTTTATTAATTTACAAACATATAGTAACTCCTCTCAATTCTACAATATTTGTAAGGCTTATTTTAGCCCACGCAACTGGCTTAAAAATAAGTGGTTATGGAATTTCGGCGAAACTGTCGGGAGGGGGATTGATTCCCTGATATCCCTCCGTAATTACGCCACTGCTGTGAGTCATTCTGGGAAGACCGTATGGTAATTTTGGTTAATCAACATTTGTATGTTGGCGATATTTGTATAAGTAGCCTATAATGTTACACCAGATACAAACATTTTTTTTGTATCGGCCATCTAAGGACCACATGCCAATTTCAATTCTTTATTCTTTATTCTTTTCTTTTTCTCCAATATTCTTTCATCTTTTCACTGTGTCTCTTCTTCCTGTCTTCAGTCCACTTTGAACCTACGTTTTTCTCTCTCCTACCCTGGATTCCTTCCCTTCCATTTTTAACACTTTTGCCCAAAAAACTTCTCTTTCAATTGCTTCTTCTGCGTTTATATTATGTTTTTATAAATCCTTTTGCACTTCTTTAATCCAACTTGATGTTGACTTCTTCCTCCACAGATATTTGAAGATCTGCTTTGTTAACCTATTGTCGTCCATTTTACATAAATGTTCAAAAAATAATAGTCTTCTTTTTCTCATTGTTTCTGTTATATTTTCTATACTTTGGTATATTTCATCATTACTTCTTATTTTCCAACCTTCTGAAGTTTTTCGTGGTCCTAATACTTTCCTAATAATTCGTCTTTCCAGTGTTTCTAGTTTGTCTAAATTATAATTCAATGCTAGACATTCACTTGCATATAGGCATTCAGGCACATAGGCTTGCATATAGGCTTCACTATTGTACTGTAATGCCTTATTTTCGCATTTTTAGATATGCACTTTTGTTGTAAATATCTTTAGTTGTACCATATTCTCTTTCCATTTTCCAATTAATTTTATTGTTAATTAAATCAAATTTTAACAAATTTTACTTATTTCGATTTTAAACCATAATCGATTGACCATATCATAGTAATATTTATTTTAATAAACGCTTTAGTTCGCCAACACGTTTAATAAAACACGACACAGATAAATTACAACAGTGTTACATATTCAATGTAACAGGATCATTGTTCTGAGTTAGCGAAAGAACCTGTTAAACCCGTGGCAGTTAATTAGCGTCCCCAGCGTGCTATAGCCAGACGTGAGGTAGGCAGCCACTCTAGCAAAGAACATTTCGTTTATTGGGTTATACGCCAACATGACGAATGAATGCGCCAATCAATTGGTAAAGCATGAAATGTATCCGAGATCTGAATAACAATGAGAAAACAAAAAACTAAATGAAGACATACAAAAGTTGGATTTTAAAGTGAGAAATATAACTCATGGATAGTGAGCATAATTCGTGTACCGCATGGGTAGGTTATCGAGACTAATGGCGAAAGTAAGTTACATATAATACAAGGAATAAAAGTCGACTGAGGCATAGTAGGCCTACACTACTACTACTATGTAGTATTCTCTCTGAGGTGCAGAACCCGCTCTCTATTTTGAACGAAACACATTTATTAGTAGACAAATTTAATATTAGTTAATTTTTAAATTATCAGAAAAATTATGAAAATACCGATTATACTACTATTTTTTATTTAATAAATTTAAAAATTATAGAAAAACCATACGGTAAATGCAAACAGTTCCATACAAATGGATTTGTGTTAAAATTCTCTTCAGCCTTACACCCGGCTGCTTTTTTACAATTTTTTTAGTTGAGCCCCATTTTTGGATCCTGTGTCCCAAAATTTTGAAATTTCAAAACTGTACAATATATTCAGATTTTGATAAACATTCTTTTTAATGTAGTATCTCACAAGGAATTTGCAATTTAATAAAACTTTTCCCCTCTTTTTTGGGCACTAGCATCTAAACATTTTGAGATTTCCAAAAACTAATACTACATTTAGAATTGACCTAAAATCCTTTAATTTAATATACAACATGAATTTTGAGATTTTATCAAACTTTTCATTTACTTTTTGCCACCGCGTCCTAAAATTTTTAAATTTTCAAAAATGGACACAAAGTGTATATTTTGGTTTAAATTTTCGTTAATTTGATACCCCACATGCGCTTGTGGCTACCTTACATTTTTCCTCCAGCCCCATATTTTTGGGGGGTCAATCTCGAAAACAATAGTGGTATGAATATGCATACCAAGTTTCAAGAAAATCGGTTGAGGCGTTCAAAAGTTACCGTGAGACAAACCCCAAACAGACGGGTAGATAGATGGACAAATCCCAAATGGTCCAGTTTAAACTGAGAACTCTTTTCGCTCGTTCAATTAGTGGGTGTGGTGCATAGTTACTAATCTAAAGAGATCTCGGGTTCAATTTTCTGACGTAGATAAAATTAAGGTACGTTGTTCAGTCCCAG
This sequence comes from Magicicada septendecula, assembly GCA_034769895.1. Lineage (NCBI taxonomy): Eukaryota > Metazoa > Arthropoda > Insecta > Hemiptera > Cicadidae > Magicicada > Magicicada septendecula. The sequence goes on along the minus strand of CM068367.1, from coordinate 475,623,002 downwards.
GTAGAGTCAGTTTGTGTAAATAAGTAAATGGTATAACATCCCGAAAGTATCCTCCCTGTATGCCGAAAGGTTCAGATTAGTCAGCCTACCGTGCCTACCTCCTGAACTACTTTTGTACAACAAAATCGAGCTATTATTATTAATATGAGTTAAGAAGCTTACTATGGTAAAACTGAAAACGCTCAACAATGGTAAAACCTCGAAACACAAACAACAATGAACTGTATAATACATATTTGTACGTAAATACTATGTGGTACACAGATTAACTCGTAGAAAAAATTAGAGTTAGGTCACCTAAATATGAAAATGGTAAATGTTTTTAAAAGGGACTTTTTCAAACGATATAGTCCTAATAGTCGGAAGTGGAAAGGGAATTTGAAGATAATGTGTACTGAACAAAATATAAGAAGAGAAAAGAATGAAAATTAATACGAGTGAAAAAATATCGTTCTTTTTTTCTCGGCCCCTAGTGGGCTATACTAAATATCACCAGTTAGCCTTTTGCTCGCGGCAGGAGCTCAGCTGTAGCCCCTGGTCTCTCTCAAAATTGTTCTTAACTGTAGGTACAAAGGATGTTATATAAAAATAAAAATTGACGGAAGAATGCTAGAGCTAGTTAGAGCATTCCAATAGCTTGGGGATGGTAAGAAGCAAAAAAACCTCAGCACCTAGAACTCAGATAAAGAGTCGATGAACGCTAAAACTGTATTCTGCTACGAATGAAAATTCCACAAACAAGCACAAAATAGGAAAACCAAAAGGGAAAGAAAACAATTAACACACCTCTTTTGGTACTTTCATGTGAGTCATTGATATTGAGTGAATGGCAGAAAAATGAAAGTACACAAGAAAAAGTATGTGAAAGAGTCACAGAAATTAAAATAAATACAAAATAAAAGTTAAAGCTTTATCTTTCACTTAAATTTGTAGAGGAAATACCACTGAGCTGGTAGAGGCGTCTGCCGTGTCTTTAAGATGCAACACCAAGAGACACAAATTTTTGCTACCAAAACCCGAGGAGAATAAGAAAATGGGAAGACCGAACAAAGCCTAAGAAAAAGAAATTGCAGAAAGTTTGAAAAAAGGGTAACATAGCATGAGCTGAAGAGACTGGCAAAGGAGAAAAATGAGTGGAAGAAAATATTTTATTGAAATGCAGAAAAACACCTCATACTATTGAACAGTAAACAGAGCGTCACTTTGAAATGTAACGTGGAGCCATCGTGAAATCACGCAAGAGTTACATTTGTTTGCATACCTGTGTGTCAAGAGAAATAGTGACGATAAAATCAAAATAAGAGGTAAAAGAAAATGGTCCCATAGATTAAGAAACAGCAAAAAAAGTAAAAGAAGACGACAACATTTTTATAATGAACTGTCATAAACAAAGCTTAAAAAGCAGCCAATTGGAAAATTACTGGCTAGGGGGACAGATAAAAAACTGAACGGCGACGTTTAAAGACATACAGTAGCGTATTATGTCTGACATCGATACTGCCACTTTTTTCTTTAGTTTCGTTCATTAATTACATTGTATTTACTGTCACGTCTTAGTTCATTTAAAAGTTTACACTCGACCGACTTTGAAGCGAGACGTGTTTTCTGCTCGAGATGTAGTCGTCTTTTACGGGTAAATTAAATATGTATGTTGTGACGGCAGCGGTATGCGAACATCTGCTCTCCGGTACCAGCGGCGGACACAGCGATCCAATCGGGGATCAGCAGCCGATACGTGACAATTAACGTGCTTGGAGCGAGTCAATCAGCGATCCCGGTTAGTGCATAAAACCAGCCCCGGTAGAAATTTTCGGCGCACTCTTCATCGCCAAGCCATCCGACGCGCTTCATCTCCTCTCCTCTCTCGGACGACATCGACGCCGAGTCAGCCGGAAGGAACAGCCGAAGAATAGAACCGGCGTTCTTGCGTCTTCGCCCTCCAGTTCCGCGCCAGCGATGGATTTCGCTGGGCCGGCAGCCAACTCTACAACCGATGGCGAAAGAAGACGAGGACTGTAGTGTGCCACGAACAGCGGGCGCGGCCGCCAAACATCTCAGCGCGGCATGACCAACATCAGCTTTCTCGCCACGCGGTCCTTTTTAGGGCCACCAAAAACACTAGAATGTACGATTGGCGCCATTTGTCATGCGGCAAGCCTTTTGTCCGGTGACAAGTGGCGCCCAACGTGGGGCGACGATCATCTTGCGGATGCAAGATCCAGCCACGCCAGCGAGCTGCCAGCCGGCACACCAATCAACATGGCGCCCAACAGACACCTTTACAACATCCAGAGAAGACCAGTAGGCTGGCTACCTGAGAGCATTCAAGACCCGGTGGAGATTTGACGGCAGCGTATGCAAACATCTGCTCTCCGGTACCAGCGGCGGACACAGCGAGCCAATCGGGGATCAGCAGCCGAGACGTGACAAATAACGTGCTTGGAGCGAGTCAATCAGCGATCCCGGTTAGTGCATAAAACCAGCCCCGGTAGAAATTTTCGGCACACCCCTGAAGCACTGTGCGGCAGCAACGAGCCCCCCGGCCGGCCACTTGGGCCAGTCGGGAACCCTAAGACTCGCGCGGGAAGCCCTGCTGAACCCGCGCAAGTTCGTGAGAATAATCGGTCCTTATTAGGGCCGACCAAGCCCGCAAAGGCCGGACCTTCCGGCTGCACGGCCGCTAGTAGGCCAAGCAGTCCGCAACCTCTGCCGGAGTCTGACTCCCCAGCCATGGAGACCTCGGCTTCCACCGACTGGGTGGTAGTAGGGCACGGTGGCAAGCTGAGGAAGTCTCCCTCCCTGACCTCCTGGAGTTCGGCTACGGACTCGGCGGCATTCAAAGCCTCCGCTGAGGTTGCGCCTAGTCGCACCTACGAAGGAAGGATTCCGCCGGTGTTCGTCACGAACATCAAGGATATTATCGGCTTCAGTCGCCGACTCCGTAAGGTCGTTGCGCTGGCAGATAACGCATCGGTCAAGCTCCTTGCGAGTGAGACTGTGCGCGTTACCTGCCGCAGCGCATCCGAACACTTGGGAGTAGTCCAGTGGCTGGAACGTGAATCGTTCCAGTTCCACACATACACCCTTAACCGCACCAAGCCTGTAGCCCTCGTCCTTCGGGGCCTGGACATACAGGCGGATCCGCAGGTCGTCCTAGACGAACTGCGCGACGCGGGCTATAAGGTTGTGGGAGCCTCTCGGCTGTACACCTCTTATGGCTCGCGTCGACCACTCCCCTCAATTAGACTCCAGGTAGAGAAGGGCGATTCCTCCCAGGCCCTTTTAGACTTGAAACGGCTTTTCGGGCTCTGCGTGAGCGTAGAGCCCTGCCGTCAGACCGGGCGACTTTCCCAGTGCCACAGGTGTCAGTGGTTCGGCCTTAGCAGCTTCGGTTGTCGGAACGCGCCGACCTGCGTACGCTGTGGAAATGACCACTTGACGCAGGCCTGCGCCGTTCCGGACAATCACCGGTATTGCATTAACTGTGGCGGCGCCCATGCTGCTAATAACAGGCGCTGCCCAGTCTATAGCGAACAGCTGGACAAGCTCAAGAAACCCGTCCAGCCTAAGCCTCGACATGTTGTCCAACCAGTCAAGACAGCCAAAGCCGCTAAACCTGTGGCCCAGAAACCTGCCCCCAGGTCTGCTCCGGTTCCGAAACCCAGTGCAGTGAGCCCGAGCGAAGCTCCACAGGCCAAACCGACTACCGCGCCCCTGGAACCGGAACGCGAGGTACCCCACTACACTCAAGTCCCGCTGCCGGACGATAAAGAGGATATCGATCCTCCACGGCCATCGCCACCCAAGCCTCGATACCCCAGATCGGGCAAGAAAGGTAGGACCCAGGCCAAGAACTCGGGCCAGCCAAAGCTACCTGCCACTGGACCCAAGCCCGTCCACCAAAAGCCAGAGCGACCACCCGCTCCAGAACCTGCCCCCAAGGCACCGTCTCGCCCCCCCCCCCGCAGCTATGCAGCTGCCGCCAAGCGTTCTCCCCAGGCCTCATCTTCCGATGATCTCGCCGTTGTGTCCAACTTTCTGGCAAGCTACGACTTGCAGAAAGTAGCCCAAACGTTCCTCAAAATCAAGGAACGCTTGGCAACAGCCTCGTCCCAAGACAAATTCCTCTTCTTGGTGGAAGCCTGCCGTATTATAGGTCTGTTATGAACGGACAACCACGGCAATCCCTCAAGCGAGACCTCGAGCTCGTGGCGTGGAACGCCAACGGCCTCGCTTCCCGGCATTCTGAGCTCTTAGAGTTCGTTGCCCGTCACAAGCCCGACGTGCTTCTTCTTGGTGAGATGCACCTGACCCCGCATCGTCGTTTCCGACTACCAAACTACGTGTGCCACAGGGACGACCGGTCGGGTCACGCAGGAGGGGGCACAGCCATCGCGGTGAAGGCGAGTCTTCGCCATCACCGCGTTGTCCTGCCTCAGCGGCGGAACCTCGAGTGCACCGCGGTCGAGCTCCATGGTGCTCTCGGCGGTCTACTCGTGGTTTCCGCTTACAAGCCTCCACAAACGGAGCTCCTGTCGAACGATCTGGAGGCCGTCTTTGGAGCACACAGGAGGGTAGTCCTGACAGGCGACCTGAACTGTAAGCACCCTGATTGGGGGAGCCGCTTGGTGAACCCAAACGGGACCCGCTTACGCAGGTATGCTGATGCGGCTCGGGTCACAGTCATGGGTCCTACCGGGCCTACGTACTATCCCTCAAGGGCTAACTCCCGCCCTGACGTACTGGACATTGCCGCGGTCAGGGGCGTTTATTGCCCGGTCCACGTCTCCGTCATTTCGGAACTGTCCTCGGACCATTGCCCTATCAGTGTGCATATAGCTACCCAGCACGCCACCGTCCGCGACGAGCGGCGGGTAATCGAGTGGGACCGCTTTGGCCCGGCGTTCAGTCGCCGCCTACCAGAGCATATCCCGCTCGACACTACCCAGCATGTCGACGAGGCAGTTGCCTTATTCGACACAGCCGTAGTCTCGGCGGTAGATGTGTCCTCCCGGATGAAGCCGGGGCTCACGCCCGACTATCAGCGTATCCCCGAAGAGGTGTCTCATCTCGCTTGCGAGAGGAATCGCCTCCGGAGACGCTGGCAGAGGACTCGTGACCCGGCTGACAAGGCTGCGTTCAACAGAGCGTCCGGCAAGTTGCGTCGCGACATGCTGGCGTTCCGTAGACGCAACTGGGAGCTAGCTGTGACACAAATGGATGGCCCTGCCGAGGACCGTAATGTCTGGCGGATTCCCAGTGCCCTAACGGGAAAGCGCAAACGCGCGCCTCTCCCCGCACTGGCCGGACCCGGCGGTCAACCCCTTGGCCGCCCCCTCGAAAAGGCAGAGTTTTTGGCTGACAGTTTAGAGCGACAGTTCGCTCCCAACCCATCCAAGAACCCGGCTTTCACTGAGCAAATCTGCCGCGAGGTAGAGCGCTTTCTATCGGCCGATATCACAGACCAACCGGAGCCCATCTCCCCGGAGGAGGTCTCTGAGAGGATTGTTCAGCTCAAGCCCCGGAAGGCGCCTGGCCCGGACGGAGTCATGAATTCCGCCCTCCATCGCCTTCCGGTGCGAGGAACCCAGTTCCTCACTGACCTGTTCAATTCATGCCTCAGACTGGCCTATTTTCCGGCGAAATGGAAAACGGCTACCGTCATTGTGATACCCAAGCCGGGAAAGAATTCTTCTCGCGTGGAAAACCTCAGGCCCATCAGCCTCTTGTCCGCGACGTCCAAGGTTTTTGAGCGTCTGATCCAGCGTAGGATCCGCGACCATCTAGAAAAACTAGACGTGCTGATCCCCGAACAGTTCGGCTTTCGTGAGCTGCACTCCTCGACTCATCAGCTGATGAGACTCGTGGAATGCATTACCGAGGCTGGCTGCCAGGGCAAACAGACGACTGCGATCTTCCTAGACGTAGAGAAAGCCTTTGACCGCGTGTGGCACGAGGGTGTCCTGTACAAACTCACGGAAGTCCTTCTCCCAGACTGCTACGTTCACTTGATCGGCAGCTTTCTGCGAGACCGTAGCTTCCGAGTGAGAGTAGACCACGCTCTCTCTTCGGAGAGGCGTATTACCGCTGGCGTCCCTCAGGAAAGTGTCCTTGGGCCTCTCCTGTTCTCGTTGTTTGTCAATGACACGCCCCGAGTTCCTGGAGTGAAATTGTCGCTTTTCGCGGACGACACTGCGGCTTTTGCCTCAGAGCCGAACGCGAGTTATGCGGCAGTTAAGCTCCAGCGCCAACTCGACGCGTACGTCGGGTGGACCGATGACTGGAGAGTTGCCGTTAACGCTTCCAAGAGCGCCGCGGTAATATTCTCGCGAAAACGTAAGCGGCCTCGGGCGCTTAAAGTAAGCCCAGTCGACGTGCCCTGGACCAATAGCGTCAAGTACCTCGGGCTCCACGTGGATTCCCGACTCACCTGGCGAACCCATACACAGTACATCAGACAACGCGCTTCGGCGCAACTCAGTAGACTCTGGCCCGTGCTATCTAATCCGGCAATGACCCCCCGGCTAGGTAAGCTCATAGTCAACACGTACGTGTTGCCCGTGATTACCTACGCCTGTCCTGTTTGGGGATACCTGGCTCGTGGTCATAGAACAACGCTCCAGCGCGTACTCGACCGGGGACTGAAGCTCGCGTGCAAAGTTCCCCGGAGGTACTCTTTTCGTCTTTTGAGGAGAGGACTCGGTGTCCGCTCTCTTGATGACACCGTGAGATGCCTGGCGCGTAGATTCTATGTTCGTTCCGACAGAGTGACCCACAATTCCCTCATTGCCGGACTTGGTAAATACACCCCGCGACCAGGTGAGTCCTGGAAGCGACCTCGTTTGCTAGTCCCAGTGGTATAATCCACCAATCGCAGGTCGCTTCAGACCCCCCACATAAGTAGATAAAATAATATAAAAGTAACTCAAAACGACCCAGTGGCAGGAGTCCTTTCTGAGACTCGGGACACTGCACTACTCGCGACCCGCGCTTCGCGCGGGCCGCGCAACCTCCAGTTGTGTATTTTCGGCACACTCTTCATCGCCAAGCCATCGGACGCGCTTCATCTCCTCTCCTCTCTCGGACGACATCGACGCCGAGTCAGCCGAAAGGAACGGCCGAAGAATAGAACCGGCGTTCTTGCGTCTTCGCCCTCCAGTTCCGCGCCAGCGATGGATTTCGCTGGGCCGGCAGCCAACTCTACAACCGATGCCGAATGAAGAGGAGGACTGCAGTGTGCCACGAACAGCGGGCGCGGCCACCGAACATCTCAGCGCGGCATGACCAACATCAGCTTTCTCGCCACGCGGTCCTTTTTAGGGCCATCAAAACACTAGACTGTACGATTGGCGCCATTTGTCATGCGGCAAGCCTTTTGTCCGGTGACAATGTGTTTGTGCACGTTTTGTCTGACACCTGTGTAATGTACACGTGCGTTCTGGTTATATGTTGTGCAAGGAATTTATGTGTTTGTGCACGTGTTGTCCGACACGTGTGTAATGTACACATTCGTTCTGGTTATATGTTGTGCAAGTAATAACCGCTTACATTAAGCTCTATGCAAGGAATTTAATTTAGAAAAACATGTGGTTTCTCATACCAGTAGTAATAATTAAGGATATACCTTTATCAGTTACAGCAATTATAAGATACACATACGATTTTTAGAGTAATTCTGAATTGTTACAAGCGATGGCTGCAGAAAATGAAAAAGGTAAGGTAATCTACTTAGTTCCTTTTTTTAACCCAGTGATAGATAAAACTATTATTTGCATAAAATTGCTGGAACGATTTGAAATTAATAATGATAGTTTCAACTTTATATGTTATGCTCACGATTCATTTCTTATAGCTGAAGCAAAGGTTTCTGTACAAATTTAATAACAAGCTAATTATATAATTCTTGACATGTACAAGTAAAATTAAAGCTGTGGCTATCGCTGCAACTCCAGTAGAATGTAACTTAGTGACACACGAAGAAGGTAATGCAAACAGGCTATCTGGATGTGATGACAATGGCGAGAAATTCCGCGTTAGACGACGAAACAAACCATAGAATTAAATTACCAGGAGACGTTTATCCTGAAATAATCATATTTATGCTGAATGATGTTATCTGGAATAATACATTAATAGCTTGTAAATGAAAACGGTGAAACTAATATTGATGAGAAGCAAGACAACAACTAGAAGCCGCTAGTAGAGAGCCGCTTGTAGAGAGTACAAGTCGCTGAAACGAGGACGTTAAGAATAAATGTTAAGCTAAACACAACGAGACAGAATATCGAACTTGAACGTTAAAGAATCGTAAAAAAAAACATCGCGAAAAGGAAGGTAAACTAGAACAATCACGTTCGTTAGGCCAGACGAACTGTAAAGGTCCGATATAATCCTCCAAAGTCCAAGAGAGAAATCAAATTACCAAGTATAAAATGAGGAATCAGTCGAATAGTGAAGATGATTAAGGAGTGTCTCCTACATCAAGAACAAGAACAAGAACAAGAAGATGATGAAAGAAGAAGACGTGGTTTCATGAATATTAAATGCCTGTGGTAAGATTTGGGAAATTAAATTTATAAAAACACTCACACACATATATTAATAAAATAAAACTAAATTTTAAGATTAAAACCGTTTCTTGCTCGCTGTGACCTACCACCGGGGAAGGAAACAAAAGGAAAAAAAACAAAATCGTATTTAATCGATTATAATTCTATGGTATAGGTATGTTAGTATCCAAAAACAAAATATACCGTCTGATGGTACGTAGTATAAATAGGTATGGGGAAATATATAATGAAGTAAGAATTAGGATGAAATCAAAATTACTAAATTACTGCAACTCCATGTAAGTATCTTCATGAAGACGATATTGAGTTTATATAAAGAGTCGCAATAGTATGCGACTATAAGGAAAATAAACATGAAAATAGATTTAATAAATTATATCAAAGAAAAGGTTATTGTTTGATGGAGGTGGTAGACGAGCAAATGAAAAAGTGATGAACTCTGACAAAGAATAGATAGACCTCGGAGATCATGGAGAAACGAATTTGACAAAACTGTAAAAAACGGACCTTCAGGAGACAGACAGAGGCGGAGGCAAGATTAACGTCTTCCAAGTTTTCATGAAATTTCAAGAATATTAAATCAATGTATTTCTTCTTCTTCTTCTTCTTCTTCTTCTTCTTCTTCTTCTTCTTCTTCTTCTTCTTCTTCTTCTTCTTCTTCTTCTTCTTCTTCTTCTTCTTCGATCAAGCGAAACTGGAGTAGGTGTCAACACCTGTTCCGATTTCAAAAGCCTTATATATATCGTAAATTTAAATTTTTATTGCTTACAAGTACCTTAAGTTGAATTCAAATCAGACCATCGTTTTCTGGACCTTCCTACATTACTACTACCCTGTGAGGCATAAAATATGCGGTCTTTGATAAAGAGTCCTATTCCATGCGAAGAACATGTTCCCTCCATCTATTCTAATATTCATCAACTTTCAAAGAATGGGAACTCTTTAAGTTCACTCTGTATATCCTCATTGCAAAGCAAATCTAGTCCTGAGCATTATTTGACCATTCATAAAAACATCTTTTCTGTCGTGGAGATTTTATTCACATCCACTTTTCGTAGAGACCACAACTGTGCACGGTACACCAGAGTAGGTACCGCCATAACTTTATAAAATTTAATTTTGGTTTCTGTTCTAACTTTATTGTTCAATGTTCTTGAATCGTCCCAGATGGATATAAATTTACTTAACTTGTTCTCTATGTCTCTGCCTGGACCCCGCAAAATAGTACATCACAAATACTGAAAATCTCATAGCGACTTCAAAGAGTAGTAGTCTACCACTACTTTCGTCAGTACTGGATAACAGACAGGAATTGTCATCACTTTAGTTTCCGGCAAGAAAATTCTCACTTTATACTCCTGGCTCATTCAGTATAATTGAAATACAGCTCGTTGTAATTTGTTTTCTGATTCTTGGGGAATGCAAACAGCATAGTATCAAGTTGTATACTATACTACACAATATTATAAATTTATACGTATCAAACCCATTATTATAGAATAACATGAAACACTACTTTTAATAAAACGCTTAATAACCTTTTTGAGCCAAACAAAAGTAATAGATATCGTTTAAAGGAAATGGTGATGGATTACTCAGATCGGCTTGAATTTCAAATACAGAAGACGAACAAACCAGGAAATCAGGAATCTCACACATTTTGATGGGAGTACTAGGGACAGTAGCGCAGAAACAACTTGTATAGTATTACTTGTGGATAACGAAGGATTGCCGAAAAGAGTCTGAAAAGGGCTGCTAGATGTAAGAAGGAATAGGAGATTCCAAGAAGACTGCGGCATGTGATCGTCGAAGACAGCATGGAAAATAGAGGACTGTAGAAGTACGATTGGGTTAAGCTACTAAAATGGCGCAAACGAAGAGAAACGAAGGTTGGGTTGTAAAAAATCGATGCACACGCGCGCGGGCCCACTCACACATACACAAATCACTCAATTATATCTTAAAAAATGGTTTTTAATGGTACAATTTATGTAGTTGCAAACGTGCTTGCAGAAAATTCCTAATAAACGAACATACCCTTGATTATGACAGCATAATATAGCCGGAAATGGCACACTTGTTATGGCCACTAGAGAACCCTGGTCACGTCTACGATATTAAACTAAGCACGTGATATTATACCTGCAGACGTGTACAAATTATATACGATATTAACTGAACTGCATTCTCAATGAACTCCATTACGTGTACTTTCTGCCACTCTATATGTCATAATAATATAAAAATGGTTTAACCAGTGTAAAAAACGTAACTTTAAAATTTATTAATTTATTAGTTGCTTTAAGAAAGCAATTCTTAAATTTAAAATGACTGTTTTTATAGGTTTAGTTCATATTTTTTAAGATTCATGTATTAGCAGATTACTGTTTCAGATGAAATGGTCACACCTTAACTAACAAATTAATTACGTGACATAAATTAAAATAATACTGACTATGGTTATGTTTTAATTTATCTGCTATCAATTACGTACAGAATACCAGTTTTTTCTCTAACTAACAATATTCATCATCATCACCATCAGGGGCTGCAACTCTGGGCGAGTCCTTGCCTGCTGAATGAGACCTCGCCTACGATCTCTGTCCGATGCAATCATCCTCCAGTTGCGTATTCCTCCCCTTTCTGCATCCTGCTGCACTTCATCTCGCCACCTCAGCTTTGGTTTTCCCACTTTCCTTTTGCCATCTAGACCATACAGGAAGAGGCGATTTACAGGGTTCTCGGGGTTCATACTGACAACGTGACCTGCCCATGCCAGCCGTATTATCTTTATCTTTCTGATTATGCTCATATCGTGTATTAGGTTATATACTCTTCGTTAGTTCTTTTCTCCAGACACCTCCCTTCTTTACTTACCCATATATTTTTCTCAGTATTTTCCTCTCAGATTTTCCCAGCGCATTCTCAGTACTTCTGCTCAGAACCCACGTCTCCGATGCATACAGTAGCACTGAGGCAACCAGTGTCTTGTATAGGAGGTTCGTTGTTGCGCTTGACAACTTGACAGCTTGACAATTTGGACTCAGTGCTTACCTTAAAACTACCTTACAGCTTATTACACGTGGTGGTGCTGGAGGAAGGCATTAATAATACGGTAATGATGAGGTTTTGAAGAGAGTGGGTGAAAGGAAATGAAATGTCGTCATTTCGTCGCCTGCACGTTGTGTACAGTACGTGTGCTTAAGTGCCCGTTATGTAAGACCAAGATTCGTGCGTATGTCAGAGCGTTTTTATAAAATTATTCATTCGTCAATTTTGTATCACATTATTGTTAAAAACGTTGCATCATATCTATTTCATAATATTGTTAAGAGATGTCGCGTCATATCATCGTGAAACAGTATGGTGCAATACGTGTTGACAGGATGTTGTGCAATAGTTACACGCAATAGTAGAACGGGAGGGAGGGGAATCGTCCGTCTGCATAAACGGGAGCTCGTTCGCTCTCAGGGCCGCTAAATAGGGAAGGGCTGTCTCACGGCGCGCGGGAAGTTGTACCCACTGCTGCTCGGCTGTGACGTCACTGCTCAGACACTGTCGCGCCACAGCTCTGCGCTAGCTACACATTTAATACTTTCTCGGCTACTCATCTTAAAATAAGCCTAATGAGTTAACAATAAATGTCTATACTTTCATTGCATGTATATACTCTTCTATAAATAGCAATTATCCATAACATTATTTGTAAAACAATAGCTAGCAATAACGTGTAAATAATATAAGACATTCTAAAAACAATATGTGACATAATAACATTCTGGGTATTAAGGGCTACGTAGAATACTCAATCATATTACATTAGGGATATGAAATAACACAAACAACAATTTTACAACCAACAATTTTATTTTTTGGAACGTATCCATTTCTTAGCTTTGTTCATACAGCTTCTATCGTTTGATTTGTTCTCATTAAAACGCCTGATCCTAATAAATGTCCTTAATCTAGCGTAGGCATTAATAGCTTGTGGACACACATTTGGAAATTTATCCGTAAGTCTTCTTCGGAGTTCTTTAATGACTCCTCTTCGGACACTGTAGAAATCATTTTCGCCATGGAGTGATTTAAAAACAATTTCAAAATCGTCCACTGTTTTTTTCCACGATTCACTTGGCACAGTCAAACCCCCGTGGGAAAGAGCTTCAATCCATTTGTCACTGTTACTAGAAGGGACATTTTTCGAGTAGGCGCCTAGTGTTGGATCCTTATCCCGTACTTTGTACGCTATATACCCTGCAACGTAAGAGAGGGCTTCTCTCTCAGCCCAGCATCTTTCTTTTTGATGATAAGGGAAGATACAAAATTCGTCAACTTCGTTTTCTGAAATAGAAACAACGCAATCCATATTTATAGAAAAAAAAAACAAAGGAATAAATATAATGTAAATACAATACCTATGGTTAAATTGTAATCGATTTTATTCATAGAAGATACAAAAAGTATTGTTTACATGTGATTTTAAGAATGCAAGGCTTACCTTCCACAGGGAGGCTGCAGATTTCCTCCACTTCGGCTGGGTGAAATGCAGTTTGTAGGTACTCTGCTGTCTTTCTCGACCTCAGTGACATTTGTTTTGTTAGATGGTTTCGGCATCTTGTTAGCCAGCATTATTTTCTTAATTCGAGATATGAATTCCGTTGGGCTAGGGTGGTCATAGAACTGTCCAGTTCCTCGGATAATGCTGAATAAGCTCTCCAGAGCATCCTGTGTTAGCCGTGTAGTTAATATGTATTTAATGTCATACATTTCACGGACATCTTCAAATAGTCCAAAAAGGGATGTTATAGATATAATTATACCTTTCTGAAATGGCAACAAACTTCTTTTGTTTTTAACTCCCATTGTAGACGTAACATTTCTCATTTTATTCAGCACTTCTGCTTGCTTGTCAAAATGAGGCGTAAAGCCAAAATCAGCTCTCATAGGGTGTGAGTTAGAAGAGTGCGGTATACTGCTGTTCATAACGTCGGTAAAGGAATCTACAAATTCAAACAATTCTGCTACTTCTTTATTACCGCTTAGCATCTGTACTGCTTTAGCGGTAGTTCTGGAGAATACTGATTTAGCTGGCCCAACACGTTGTCTTTCGTTTCATTTCAAAGCTAAAAAAGACGGCTCACGTTTATGGCACAGTTTAATCTCTCCTGTGTCCTTTTTTGTACATCGACTAAAATGTCAACATTTACTTCCGTGCCGTTTTCCAGGACTAGTCCCTTATCAAGAAAATGGTTTCTCAACAGCTTCAGGTAATGTGGCATGTCAGCGAAAACCCATACTTTTCTTTTACTGTCTGATGGATTGGTAAAGAACGTGCTCGCGGTGGATACGCCAAGTTCCTTCCACAGTGTACCACAACCTCCCAAATCGGATACAATAGAGCAAACTTTGATTCCTTTATTTTCAATAGCATTCATGATATTAACATTAACGACTTGTCCATTGTAACATCAAAGTTAAAAAACACAGGCTGTTTCCACCTAGAAACTAAACCTCAAACAAGAGCTATTTGGGCTTTTGAATGCGGCCCGAGAATTTGGTCCAAGCAAACATCGTATTTGGTGCACATCAAACATCGTAGACAACTTTGCTGTTGATGTGCACTCGTCAAAACTTAACACACACAACTTTTCGGCTACTGATAACTTGGAGACTAACGTCAGTACATTATTCAGAACTCCTGGCAAACAAGTAAATTTTGGACACCATCGACTTAATGTGGCGGCAGATGGCAAAGGAAAACCAACAGTTTCTCTCCAAAAATCATATGATTTACGAGACAAGGCCCTGATCATTATAGCACGTGACACGTCTTCACTTGCCCATCGAACGTTTCCTTTTACAGCTAACGCTTTTTGCTGAGTAGGTGTAAGGATTTTGTTAACTGAGGTGATCACACTTGACTTTTGTATACTTTCACGTTTCAATTGTACTATTTTTTGTTTTAATTCTTTAATTCCGCCAGCTCTTTTTTTACTTAACATACAATGGTTGTTTGTTTTCCGTGAGATTTTCCTCAAAAGCATTCGCCTCTCTTTTCTTAACAAATCTATTTGTTTTTTTAAATCAACAACAGTTTTTTTTTAACATTCTTTCTCTTCTACCACGAGGTTGTAGATCTCACAATTACAGTTATCATTGCCTGGACCGGTCTCAATTAGTGCAGGACTAATGTCACTAGATTCTGGACGCGGCTTTTTAGGACTTAAATGTTCAATTCTTTCCAAAGCGTCCAACCGAGTCCGTCTATTATTAAATCGATCTTCTCTTAAAACAGTCGATGCGGTTTTATTTTGGTCAGTTTGACAGGGAAAATTTAAAGAAGGGACTGCGGTTACTTTCAATATCTTCCTTTGTGGCAACCCTAATAATCGGTTTTTCATGTCATCACAATAATCTGTTGGCGCAAAATGGCTGCTACAAATATGAGCGTACTTACAGTTTATTGAGTCCAACCGTTTACACTTTAAAACCCATAACTTTGCAGTTTCAGGATCTTTAGGGAAACAGTCGTATACAACGTCAATTTCCAGTTTCTTTGTCTTACGGGAATAATTATTGCACGTTGCGACCGCACAATAACTCATTTTCGTAATTTAATCACTTGTAAATCACAACACAAATATTTCTCTACACCACTCATAACACAACAATAACTGTACAACATAAACAGCTTCGATTCACAACAACACAGCTGACAGATGTCACAACGCTACTGACTGAACACGCGCAAGACTTGAGTTGTCTGAGTGGTGACGTCAAGGCACTGTCCCCCCTCCACGCCACCAAGTACCGTGGCGGCAGTGGAAACATCAAAGTAGTGAGACAGCCCTTCCCTATTCAGCGGCCCTGGTTCGCTCTACCGCTCACTCTTGTGTCGACAGTCGCAAGCAACGCATCGCAACTAGCAGACTTTACGCTGTGTCCTAGGTGAATGCGGGCACGTGCGTTGCGAGCACCGCAGTTATCGCACGCATCGCACATAGTTGCGGGGAAACCGGAGGTGGCCAATGTGCCTGCGTGCGATTAGTTGTAATCTTCCTGACATCAACATGTGCAGTTCGGAGCGCTCCATTTCATTAATGGAAAATAGTTTTTTAAAACTGAAAATATTAAGGAAACTTAGGCGACGCGATAGCCAAAATACTCACATAATCTATAGGAACAGGTTGATTTATGGCGAATTTCATCATTTGTATTCTGTATTGTCAGCTACGAGAGGATGAAAACACATTCCATCAATACACCAGAATGTCATTGAATACCTTCGATTATATTGTAGACAAAATACGTAATTCTTGTTATCATTGTACAACAAACTTCCAAAGACCAATTTCTGTGGAGGAGAGGCTTTTGCTCACTTTGAGGTAAGTGTCTGAATAATCATATTATGTATAATGGTTTTATTTAACTGTTTAAGAATACATAGTGCAGATTACTAATTTAATTGTTCTGTGTGTACATTACATTTGCATCATGAGGAGAAGGGTCAATATTTTCATAATTATGAGAAGGAAATAACGGAGGATTACAAGAGTAAGGTGAGTTGGCAGGGGAAACTGGTGAAGAAATGTTTGAGTAATTTGAGTGAACCGATGATGCAGCAGTAGTTGAGCACACAGAATAATTTGAAATATTATAATTTCCATTCTTTGATGTAGATTGTGATAGCTCTTGCAGCAATATTTCTTGGAATTTATTTCTAACTTGAAGCTGCTGCAAAGGATCCATTCTTTTTAAATACGGTAATAATGACCTCAGAAACAGAGAATTTTCATCTTCAGGTATTTCAATGAGTGCAAGCTTTTTAGTTTCAATATCCAGTAGTTGTCGTTCTATCTCGATGTTCTCTTCGCGAGCTCTCTTCCTCTTTGAAAGAGGTAGCGTTGACTTGGAAGAAAGTAGGTAGTATTTCCGTAGTTCGAGGATCAGATAGTGTCTGTGTTTCACTCGGATCCACATGGAAGGTGTCAATATTTATATTTGAGTTAATACTGGCAGCTTTTCATCTTCGTTCAACTCATTTTAATTTCTACCAGGGACCTCTGTGTCTTCTGAAACTTCTAGTCTTGGTACATTTCCCTCAGCCTCTCTTGGAACTACTGTATCTTTTAAAAAGATCAAATTCTTAAAATACTGCCACTTTCCAGTATAAGTTGCAGCACGATCCTGGGAATCGCCTGATTTGCCTTTAGGAATTTTTTTAAACTCTTTTATAAATTGGTCACGTAAATTGCGCCATTTCTTTTTAGCATCAACCTCTGAAAGCAAACAAAAGAACACATTTTTTCTTTTGTTTCAGGTACCTATCAACGGGAGTTGCATTCAGACAAATTGCATTCACATTTAGAATATCTAAATCATCTGTTGCATCTATAGTTATAGAGGTTTGCAAGTCAATTTGGGATTCACTTCAGAAAAGGCATATGCCTGTGCCTAATGCTGGAGATCTTGAACAGGTAGCCAAAGATTATTTTCTAAAATGGAACTTCCCTAACTGTATAGGGAGTATTGATTGAAAGCATGTAAGAATAAAATGTCCAGCTAAGTCAAGCAGCATGTTTTTCAATTATAAACAGTTTTTCTCAGTAGTACTTTTGGCAATTGTTGATGCAAATTATCGATTTTTAATGATCGATGTGGGGTGCATATGGAAAAGATAGCGATTCAGGAGTATTTTCTAACTCAGAAATTTATCGAAATATTGAAAATGGTTCTTTACCGTTACCAAAAGATTTGCAGCTACCTAACTTCCAACAAAAAGCTCCATTTGTGCTTGTAGGAGATGAAGCATTTCCTTTAAAAACTTACCTACTGAGACCCTATCCTAAAAGAAGAGTTCAAAACAATACAGCTGCTGCATATTTTAACGGCACGTGCTAGAATGTCAGTAGAGTGCGCCTTTGGAATAAATTCTGCAAAATTCAGGATTTTATTGAAACCTATTGAAACAGGAGTAAAAAATGTTGTTAGTATTGTAAAAGCAATTTGCATTTTGCATAATACTATAATTGACATGGAACAAGATGCTTACACAAACGTCTTGGAAGATAATGTAATAAGAGGAAACCATAACTTGCAATTCTCGAAAGCGAATAATCGTCCGTCGAGAGCAGCAGAAAATGCGCGGAACATCTTTTGTGAATACTTCTCGCTGAATAAAATTTGAAGTTTGATGTCAAACTCATGTTACAATATTAGAACAAGAAAGAATGCACGGAAGTTGGATGACCCTATCTTTTTCCGTACAAATTAAAAGCCTTTGGATTTTTAAAGAAGATAAACAAAATAATAAAATTCTGGGCGAACACTGTCACTTCACAAACACACATCACAACTTGTAACTGAAAAAAAAAACTGTATTATAGTATTAAAGTATTAGGCGTATATAATAACAGTATTAATTACTGCATACGTAAGAATTTAAAACCAAAAGAAAAGTAGCGTAGCTGGGCATCATAGTAAATGGCGCACCAACCAAAGTATTATAATCATTATTACAAAAACAAATATAAAAATATTATTTCATAAATATTGATTTTATAAAAATATTTTTTATATTAATACGCATGTTGTCAATTTGATATTTAGCACCAACCAAAGTATTATGATCATTATTACGAAACAAATATTGTAGAAATATTATCTCATAAATATTGATTTTATAAAAATAAATACTGATGTGCATGTTGTCAATTTTATATTTATATACCCATACAAAATGTTTATAAAATATTCTATAATGCAATTGCTAAGGTCTACTTTTCTGATCAAACTAAACTTGAAGATGAATAAAATAATAAAAGACCGGAATCTATTTTTTTGGCTATAGGGTCATCTGGCTCTTCTTAAAATCAAACTATATTTAATTAAAACTTACTTAAAAACCCTGTACTTTCAGCTACAAAATCCCATTCCTTATCCACAATTACACGGTCCTTGTAATGTGGGTTTCTTTTATTCCATAAAGCACTTCTCTTTTGAACTTCAGAAATTAACACTTCCGTGCTACTGCTTGCCGGACGACAACTGCGGTAAAAATCAAACCAGTTTGGTTTTCAAACAATGCGTGCAATGCGATGGCGCAACACCGTACGAATCGCACGTGTCACGTGTTCAGTTTGGACAAGGCCATTCTCTTCAAGCAGTTTGATCGGGAACGTCCATCGCATCGCACGTACCGCACCGCACGCATCGTCTTGCCCGCGTTTACCTAGGACACAGCGTTACTACGCAAGCAAGATGGATTCGTTTATACAGAAGTTTGGGAGCGTCACCGTTTACGAATACGTACGATGTCATGACCTACAAACGGTGACGAAGTATCCAATTCGCCTGTTGCAGAACGAGACGACGCGGTACGGACCTTCTCTGGCGGCCGTTATAACGAAGGGAAAGGACGGCACGGGATTACTAAAAGTCTACCTGCCAAAGAAATACGCGAAACGGTTTACGGACGAGGAAATGCAAGGCGTACAACCGGACACGCTCTACCTACAGTACAACGGACAAAAGATCGTGTAGCGGACATTACTATTGCAAGATTGTAAAATATTGTTTGTCCGTATTCTTGTAACATTTTTTTTATTTGTGTTTTTGATAATACATGTATTGAATAACATTATAAGCGTTATTCTTTTTCACCCTCCTCGTTCCTTTTGTTGTAGTTGTTGTCGAGGATAATAATTTCTTCGGAGTGGGGATGTAACTGATTCCGGCCAGAGAACGATATTTTAACAAGTTCACTTCGACGGTTACGATCCCGTTCTCGACCCATCCGCTACCTTCGCGAGTAAACTTTGATACCGATTCCAGCACTTTTTCCACGCGCTCCCTGTACTGATCGTTCACGTCTTCCACGTCTGCTGCCGTTGCGGGTAGGGTAAAACGAGTTGCGTACGCGACCAAAACACTCCCGTCTGCTCCAGTTTGTGATCGGATACGAGTTTTTGAATAAGACGCGTACGGCCAAGTACCACTTGAAACTGTCCCCCATATCGCGTGATTCCACGCGCACGTCTTCCGGAATAACGTCCGCCATTCTCTCCAACAATACGGATACCGTGTCCTAACCCGTCTTCAAAATCGTTATACTTTATTGTCTTTACACTCCCGTTAAGCGCGATTGTACGAGTAGCGTATACTGCCATGGTTCTGTACTCTGGAATACGCGATCTTAATTCGATTAAAGCACACTTTTTTTTAGGTTAAACACGTACTAGTTTTTGTTCGAATAAAGTACACTTTTTTTAGGTTAAACACGTACTAGTTTTCGTCAATGTCTACGGGCACTCGGGCATATTATTCCACAACCTTATACAAATCTTTGAATTCACTTCCGTTTACAGCGTGAGAAAGTCCTTTCTACGTTCGTCTGTTCTGCTTGATAACAAAGGGTACTCTGTACACGCAGTGTGAGAGACGTCAGTTACATCGACCTATTGCACAATTGTTTACATTATTCATTCTCATTTCTACGAAATTATGGCTATGTGTCTTATTTCAAACATCAACAAACGTCTGCAGGATTGGAATGTATTTATAATGCAGCACAAGCGTGTATGCCTTCAGTACGTGTTATCCCTTCGGAGAGTACGGTCGTGATTGCGCGTGTGTTGTTACCCTACATTCTCGGCTTCTTATCATTTCTACAAGAGTTTCACGAACATCGACCGGATTCGGTAAGTCGAACACACACACAACTCGCTGTTGTTACTTTTATTTTATTTAACACAATTTTATAGTTTTTTTTATAAAAGATTCCTTTAACTGTTTTTTCCGTATACATATAAAATTCGATCATTTCGCTTGTAGAAATCGACCAAATCACGTCACGTGCATCTCTGAAAAGTGCCTTTTTTGTGGTTAAGTTCAGCTTTATAATTTCTACCGCTATCTCTCTCTCTTGGTACAAAGAAAGGATAAATCGTGGTGATATTTGAAGCGTATGAATGCCACTGCATTTCGCGAATACACCGTTCAAAACACGTTCACACAGACAGCATTAATGATAGATATTAGTACAAATAATAGCATGCTTAGACGCGTAGTAATGGAGAAAAAGAGACAGCTAGATACATGGCCAGGAATTATGTGTAGAGAGAGAGAGAGAGAGAGAGAGAGAGAGAGAGAGAGAGAGAGAGAGAGAGAGAGAGAGAGAGAGAGAGAGAGAGAGAGAGAATGAAGGTAATATACTTGAGTGAAGCTATGTGTTCACTTCCGTTAGGGTGAAAGGAGGCCATTCGCCTGTTCTGGTTGAGAACAAAGGGTTCTCTGTAAATGTTCTGTAAGAGAGGTCATTGCACCGAACTATTGCACAATTGTTTATATTATTCGTTCCCATTTCCCGCGAAATTAAGGCCATGTGTTTCTTTGAACATCGATAAGTGTATGGTTCACACGGGATCGAAATATGTTTCGCTCCGGATGGTGAACGCGTCTTGCGCTGTTTTTTTTTTTTTTGTATTCTTCTACGTAATGAATTCATATTTTTTGGTGACTGTGTTGTTGTTGTCAGGTACAAACATCGTCGGGCTGAATTCCTGTTTTATTGGTTTCCAACCGGTAACACCAACAGGTTGCGGTAAGTCTAGAGGCTTTCTATTTTACCATAAAATCACCGACACAGCTGAATAGTACTGTTAATATTTCATCTTTTACAGTTTCTAACATTATTGTTACAGATATTTTCTAAATAAACCCCTTCACAGAATTATTTTATTAATTATTAATTATTGATGGATATTTTGGTTTAGGGTTGAGAAAGTTATATTTCCAAAACGGCTGATAGCACCAAACATATGTAATATGTCAGAACTTGTGTGTACGTGTTTGGAGCATTAACAGATATTACAGTTAAGTATTAAATTGTTTCGCTTCTAAACATGTGTGCGCGCGCGCGCGTGATGAGAGTCACCTGTGGGGGGTAAGAACGACTTACGTAATTTTCAATTTTTAGAAGTTCAATACGTTTAACGATTAACTTGTTAATTATTGAGCCTTTCATGTTTCCCCATTTTGATATTCTGTATTTTGTAGAAAGAGTGAGCCTTAAGGCGTAATTTTTATTTTTGACGAAGTTTATTTAACAATTTGCAACTGTCTTTGAAGGCGTAGCATATGCAATGTGTAGCATTTCCTCATTCTCTCTCTCTCTCTGGTTACCCTACGTGATTAAAAACTCCTCTTCATCGGCTAACATGTGGGAATGTTACTGGTGCCACGTGCGCTGACACGGGTGGGTTGTATTTTCCTACGCTCGTGTCCCCTCCCGCCACCGCCCTGCTAAAGTCTGCGCTCTCTCTCGCACTGCCGAGGGGTGCGAATGAATGGCTGCAGTTTGATTTTTTTTTCTTGGAACCATTGCGTGCGATCCAGATCTCTTGCGTTGTATTCTCCGTGAGGAGTTCTGACCTATCTTCTGTTAGTCTTGACGAATAGCCAGGTACTTTGCCGTGACATAATACACGTTTTACGATGGCGAATCACGGTTCGTTGCTTCGTTATTTTTATTGTTTATAAATTAAATGGTGCTAACGGGTTTTACAGATTTGATTCGAGACGTTTGTTGGTACTAACGACTTGTTACATAAAATATTGCTTGTATTAAATTATGCAGATATATTTTGGTATTAACAGGTTTTTTCCCTTCTCGTTCCGTTAATTGTTTACACGTTGTCGTGCAATTCTATCGTTGTTTCCGAGTAGATGGATCTTTTGATATGACATAATGCACGTTTTGTGATCTTAAATTGCTGTTTATTGCTAAATTATTTTTATTACTTATTTGTTAATGACTTAAATGGTGCTACCTGGCTTGTTTATGTTACATAAAATATTGCTTCTTTTCAATTATATTGGGCTCGTTCGATAATCGGGTTGTACAATTCCTAACGATGCACTTCCTACAGTTTTCTATGTGTGTACGTATGTTTTTCTTTTGGTATGCACGTTATTTTTCCCCCTCCCCGTTTGTTTCCAGGGCTGCCCTATATGAATGTCAAAGTGTTGACGAGGTTAGTCTTTCATTGACTGCGGTCGAAGCAACGTCTCTCGTTGACTTTCACGGACCGGGTTTGATTGCTTATTAAGTTACGTGTTGTTGTGCAATCCATTTGTTAGAACAGTTCCATCGTATCGCCTTGAAACTGGTACGGTGCAATACGTGCTGTGTAATTACGGTCATTAGTAGAACAAGAGGGGGAATGTTCGTCTATATCAACGAGGCTTGTTAGCTAACCCGTTCAGTCTTGTCTCGACTCTCGCGAGCGACGAATCGTCCGGAGCTCGAGCTTGACCCCGGCATCGACCCCGAGATGTCCGCGACCTACACCGAAATGAACGGGACTGAAATGAACGTGACCTAGACCGAAATGAACGAGACTGGGACTGAAATAAACAAATCCGAATTATTTTGCGAAAAATTCGCGCGCGCGCGCGCGCACACGGTCAAATACAAGGGGGTATCGAGCCAGTGGTAGACGGGGATGATGACGTCACGGTAATGACCTACCTTAACTTTTAGAAATACTAGGCCACGTCACTGACCTCACTCAACATTGTTTCAGCTGTTGAGAAAGCTCATGGACAGCTGAAACAATGGGCGTCATTGTTGGCCTAGGAGAACAATGGCCCCCATTGTTGGTCCAGTAACATCACTGGCTGTTGAGGTATGCCATGATCGTGACGTCACCACAACCACCACCACCACCCCGTCCACCACTGGCTCAGTACCCCCTCCTAAGTACTAATTATATACTAATAAAATATAGCGTACATATACATTTTTGACATGATAATGTCTTTTAGCTGGACATCGTCTGAAACTTTCTGTAAAATTTTATTTACCGTCACGCTGTATGACGTCATCATTGCATGACGTCATTGGGATTGTTGTAAATAAAGGTTTGTTTTGATACGTCGCAAAAATAATGTTTGATTTGTGTTAAAAATAATATTACTGCGAACAATTAAACCAGATTTATAAAGCGCCCTGAAAGTTTAAAATCAAGTGTTAGCACAATTTACCAGCCGGGAATCGTTAACTAAAACCGCGACCGCTAACATGCTAACGTCGTCGCAGATTAAAGACCTAACAACCAAACAACACTGCATAGCTGTAGATAGGTTATTGTCTATAGTTAATGGTTGTCTTCATATGTGATTCAGCTAACGATCCTGCATCTATTCATTAAAATATTTGTCTGTACTGCATCGTAAATGCAAATCTAATTCCTCTTTATATTTAATTACTTACCGCAGAAATGTGAAGATATAACACAGATACATAATGTCATTGGGATTGTTGTAAATAAAGGTTTGTTTGTGTTGTGGTGAAATACACTGCTGCTGGTATATAGTAACCATAACGTGGCGACTTACTAAAACAGCGTTTGACAATGGATAACAGCGACGAGGAGGCTCATTTGCGCAAAAGAAACAATCAGTCACTCAGTAACCATAATAATGTTGCGTTTAGCTGGCGGCTGAAAGACATTATCATGCTCTTAAGCGTTTACCATTTGGTAAACGGTACTGTATATTTTTTTTTGTAATATGTAATTAACTTTTTATTTTAAAATCTTTGTGTCTAATAATTTAAAAACATAGTTACCATATAGAATACATTAATACTTTAAAAGTTTTGATAAATACTTACTTGTACTTACGTACAAAAATTTACATCGATTACTGTTAAAATTTTCATTTACCAAACGACTGCTGCATGTAAAACCTTTGCGTCGTATAATATGTAATCGTAAAACATTTTCGATTTAAGCGACCTCTTAAATCTCTTAGAAAACATAGATCTTTCCAAGGACGCGCCCACCAAGTATACAGAGACCTACTTGTACATACATCCAATATTGTAACCACACACAATTTACACATTGCAATTTGCATACAGGTACCTAGCGCATATTCGAATGGTTTCCATTGTTTACTGGATTGTATAAATTATTCAGAGTCTAACGAGAGGAACTCGAACGATTGCTAACATTTTTCATGGAAATGTAAGGCACAAATATCAAAACACTCCTCTGCATTTCTCTTTTGATGCAAGTTCGTTAACATACCGTTTGGCACAACAAACAGCATCCACGGTTTCATTGAACTTTATTAACGAAACGTTTTCTAATGCACGGTTTGAGACGTTTTCTAACCAGCGCTAAAATGTTTCACGAATCGTTTTGTTTAACGAGTGTTTAACAACTTCAGATTTGAACTATCCGAGTGTTGCGCCGGGACTGGTAGAGGCTGAAGCACACACGCACGCGCGAGCAATGGGAAAAAACGATAGACGGCGTCAGCTGACGATGGAGTGCTTCATTTATTTATTAAATAAACCAAAACAAAACAAAGTCAGTAATTACAAAATTATTTTAAAATGTAAATATGAATATTGTTAATGTAGAAATTTTAAAAAACACAATAAAAGTTGAACAATTTGACATAAAGTTCTAAGTAAAAACATTAATGGTAAGGTGAAAATAAATATTAATGTAGTGTGAAATAAAAATAAATATTTTAAAGGGAAAAGTTTTTTCTTTGAACGAATATTAATTTTTAAAACTTTCTATCCCGATTATTTGAAATTATTTAATTTATTATTTTTTCTGTCAATCACCCAGCGCAAAGTAAATTTTATATTTCAATTGATGTTAATGTGATGTTCGTAACTGTACGTCTAATCTTTCAATGGACATCAATATGAATGATTACTCACATGCAGAAGTAAATATACTCGCACTCTTATAAGAAGGGGCATATTTTAAGATTTTATTTTATTGCCTCTTTTAAATAAAAGAGAACTTCATTTTTTCAAGTGTAATTATTTCATTTCACGATACTCTGTCCTGTCTGTAACATCAATTTTATGTGCGACATAGTCTCTGGACGTAACTCAAATAAACTCAAATTCCAGAATTTGGTCTAATAAACTGTAGTTGGTAATACTTATAATATTTTACGTAACTGTAGAAAAATCAGTGAACTGTAGATTTTCATCTTTTTTCTTAAATCTTCCTTAATAATTTAAATAATCACTCAAGATTCTGCAGGTTTAATTTTGTAGTAAATTTAAACTACCTTTTAAGTTTATGTTTATTTCCATAGACATATGTAGCCTTATATCTAATACTCCTCACAAATATACATAACTGGCAACAATATATACAGTTTTTTTTGGTAACATAGCTTATAAACATTTTGAAGGCAGTAAAAAATTTGGGATAGTTTTTAAGATATTAATTTTATCCAATTATTAAAGATAGTGAGTTTGTAATATAAATAAAATTCCTCATAACTAGATGTTTCATATAGACTTTTATGATTTTCTTAAAATATTGACTTCCACTTTTGACCCATTATTCCCCTAAAGTTAAAAAATTTCTTATTAAAACTGCATTTGGATGTCAGTTAAAGTACCTGGCAGTATCTTTTGTGGATGCCACCAAAGTCATTGTTTGGAAATTCTTTGTAAATTCTGCCGTAAACAATGTTTGGCGTTTGTGTTGCTTATGTAGCATACAGATTTTATAAATAATAGATCTACCTTGTCAGTAGTAGGTTTAAATAATACTTAAAAATAGTAGGTTTTTTGAAGTATCTTTGTGTGGCATTAACGACGAAAGACAGAATTAGTCATGAAGATGTCACTAGCACAATAAAACAAGGAAAGATGATGACAGAGCAGTTCAGTTCGGTTATTTGAAGTGTAAATCTTATGAAATTACTCTATCTTGTTAGAAAGTGTAGTCACCTATGATGCCGAAACTTCAGAGACAAAACAAAAAAACTCCCGAAGACTCCAATCGGTAGAGATGAATTCTGGAAAAGGTCTTGTGGGAGATCAAGGCTCAAACGCATTTGAATAAAGAAATTAGAAAGACCAATGTTTGACACCATACGTATGAAGCACCTAAAGTAATATGGTCACTTGAAACAGACGCCTGATGGTTGTTGGCCCAAAAGGTGTTAGACTGGGTTATAAATTGTCACTGGACAAAAGGCTTGCCGCATGACAAGTGGCGCCCAACGTGAGATCTCGATCATCGGGCGGATGCCCGAACCAGCCACGCCAGCGAGCTACCAGCCGGCACACCAACCAACATGGCGCCCAACAGACACCTCTACAAGATCCGGAGAAGAGCCAGGAGGCTGGCTACCGGAGAGCATTCAAGACCCGGGGGAGTTGTAACATCGACGCGGAGCCAGCCGGAAGGAACAGCCGAAGGGTAGAACGGACGTTCTTGCATTCTTCGCACTCCTGTATCGCGCCAGCGATGGACGTCGTTGGGCCGGCACCGACTCGCAACCGATACCGAAATAAGATGAGTACTAGAGTACGCCACGAGCACCGGGCGCAGCCGCCGAACATCTCAGCGCGGCTCGGGCGGAACATCCATCACAGAGTTTTCGCCACACGGCCCTTTTTAGGGTCAGCAAAAATACTAAGAGTTGTACGATTGGCGCCATTTGTCATGCGACAAGGCTTTTGTCAGGTGACAAAATATAAGAAGAAAAAGATGTGAAGAGGTATAAAAAAGAGACTTATAACAAGGATAATAAGAAGATAGGCAACACTGCTGGACAGAATGCGAAAGACGACTGTAACTATAGGCCTACATGTATAGTAGTATCATTTTAAATATTAACCGCAGCACTCAAAAGAAATTTAGTGAGCCAGATCTAATTCTGTACGTCTCTCCCCCGTATATACGTTGTTGGCATGTTTCTGCACATCATTATCATATTATCATCATATTAGTATTTCTCGTATACGGATGGCCGGCCTTCGTTGTTAAAATTACTGGAGGGTACACAAGTTATGAGTTTAAACAACTTGAAAATGAAAACAAAATGTTTATAATAAGTTTGAAGTATTTACGAACAAAAGCCACCACTGTATAGTAGAAGAAAATCTCTAAATATGATGTTTTAAATAATTTCACATAAGCAAAACGTTTTTATAAAATTAGTATCAACTCAGTTGAAATTTAGCTTATTATTTGCTTTTGCATTAAAATTATGTTTTTTTTAGTACTTTCTTATATTTAAAAATTAACGTTCAGAATTTTTTAATATAAACAGTAAATGTAGCGATAGTGTGGATCAATAATTTTACAAGTTGCATGACAGAATTCTGAACTGTTTTAATGATCTCCCTCATCAAAATTCTAGTCTGCGAAGCCTACATAAAAAGTTATCTGTTCCAGCTAGAATACGTACGTGAGTCGGGGAACACAATCTGTGTTGATAAGTCTGAAGGCAAAGAATAGTATGTAATTTTGTTCTATTTTTCCTACGGGATTTGGGAATCCTAGTGTAAATCAGTCTTTTTCTTTCGACACGTTTTGTTCGAGATTTTTTTGCTTCTTTTACTGCTGTGCTGATAGGAGGCCTATTTATTACGTCCCTTGTGATTTGAGAAACCCATAAGGTTTTCTCCTTTGGTTCGATCGCTTTCAAAGTGAACGGCGTCCTATAAAGTAAACAATAATATATTCACCAACGTTGTGAACGAAAAATATGTTTTGTCCAAAGCAATTACATTAATTTAATAATTTAAATTTATTTTAAGGCTAATGCACGTTTTATTTAAGTAAAATTGTTATTCACTTACAACAAAGAGTGTCTAATTAGTGTCTCTTTATTTATCAACGGAATTAAGTGGCACAGTCACTGTCGAAAATATACAGATAAGCCTACTGGAATATACGCTTGATATTGTCACAAGTCACTAAAAGCTGTTAGAACGCCTTCCGAAATGTAAGTAAATAAGCAGTAGTCGAAGTAAATAGGCTTTGAAAGTCAATCACGGAAAGGCAAAGTGATGATTGAAAGAAGAATATAGGATCACTCCACTATCTTTGAATTTGAAAAATACCAATTTGAGAGTCTAATCTTTTTGGAAATTTAGTCTTTATTATAAAATACGCTGTACATGAGTCAGAGGAAGTTATGAAGATCACATTTGACTATTATCTTCTTTAGTTGTTAGCAAATTACATCCTTCGCCAAGAAAAAGCAGCCATTTAGTGAGAATGGAAACGAAATTCAACTGTACAAAACACTAATTAGACCTATTAGATACATTCGCCATTGTGATATACTAGACAGTCAGGACTAAATAGGGGCAGAATTGGACAGATTTAAAATGAAAACCGTGAGAGAGATAATTGGTCTAATCAAGGAAAGCAGTAGAGGGTAGCATGAAAGGAATGGCCAAGAATTATACTGGTGTACAAACACCGTGTCATGGTCTGCATAAACTAAAATGCCGAAATAAAACGGTATGGCCATGTACGGCGTATAGACGCAACACGGCAGGTAAAAAGTCTTTCAGGGGACACTGTTTGGTAAGAGAGGGGAAAGTCACCCTAAATCAGATGGAGGTATGCCGTGAAGAATACACAAGAAGGTCGAGTATCCATTTTGTAACAAACAGGATGCATTGAGCTCAGATGCTTGAAGACGCCAAGGATCATGTCTACCTATAGCGCTAGAAGAAGAAGTAGGAGAAGTTTAATAAAAAAAAAAGTTACTTGCAACTTTATCTAGTGCACTACAAGGCATTGTTCTGTTTAACACTGAATGATTAGGACATTACAGTAATTTGAAAGGTTCTCTTCTTTTGAGCTTTTCAAATGAAGCTCTTCATTCAAGCGGATATGCCATATCCACGGTATCTATCAGACAAATGAATTCAATGTTTTCATTTACTCCTGATCTGCTCACATGTTTCATTCACATCTTTGAATGGTATTCGTTGCAACCAACATTCCAGGTTTACAATGAAGTCACTGCTTCACTGTTTCTGACCTACCAAGGTACAATCATTATCATCACCGTACGGTATTCTGCCGTGTGGCAGCGTCCGGACACTGCCGTTTGTATACTCTTACGCCTACAGATAGACAACGTGTGTGGCGTGTGCTTCACAGAAACATGTACAAGGCCAGCGTTGACGTAGTTTACAATGTTTTCTAGGCGCCTGTATCTACGCAATTATTCTAGACGCGTCATCCAGAAGGCGGTAGATTCATGCCGAAACTGAGTGTGTATAGGTTATTGGAGTTGTTGTTAGTCTTGTCAATTATTATAGACAGACATCTGTAATTGGCGACTTGTATTATTAAGTGACATTTATTGTGCGTTAAATTACTGTGTGTTTGACAACCGTAAGATTGAAGAATTGTTGTACACGAGTGTCTATTTAAAATGTAATGAAAGATCTAAATAGCGATTTCATCTGGTGTCAGTTATTCTGTGTCCACTGTTTAAGTATGACGATCCGTGCGACTGTCGTAACAGCGACTTCAGGCTTGGACTTTCATCCTTTCACATGACACTCCATACTGTATGTTATCCAACAGATTCAATTTTTCCTTCAAAGTTTCTTTAATACCCGTTGATAGAAGCCCATGTGCCAAATATAGTTCGTTCTCTCATGTTTATAAACCGCTTAAGCGTTCTAGCTTCACTGATTAATTTTAGATTCATTATAACGAAACCTTTCATTATTTATTTTATTTACTTACCTAATTCCTTTTACATTTCCATGACTTTGATATTATCTCTCTACCTTTCTTCATATCTCTGCCCATATCTCTGTTCCAGTGGTGGACAACCTTTTTGCATCATGAGCTACTTTTGTAGCAGTTAAATTTAGGCCTGCCACGTGATCAAATCATTTTTTGTATACAAAGTACTATATGTATATATGTATTGATTAAGTATATGCGAATAGGCAAATATTAACTTTTGTGTAGGAATGTATTATTAAGACTCTACTAAAATTAAATATGTGAATAAATGCATTTAAACGTTTTGAAATAGTTTGTTGTTGTTGTAATATTAATTCATATTTTGCTGTTTTATATATATATATATATATATATATATATATATATATATCGCGATTTTCCATAATACACGACAACATATTATAGGCAAAGCATGCAGACAGAGCTTTTAAAATACTAGATTGCGGTTTAGTGGGTCTTAAGCTACTAAATAAATATAGTATTAAAATTTCAAATAAAATATTGTAACAACACAAATTGCACATTTAAATTTATTTGTTTTTGAGGAGCCCCACGCTTTTCGGATACAATTTTATATAACACTGCAAATTAGAAATTTCAGTACATTTAATTTGTGGAGTGCTAACATTTATATTACATTATTGGTAAAGTGTACCAATTAATGGAGTTTGGGTGTAATGGTATTAAGAGAAGTCATTGATTGAATTGTAACGAGTTTTCATAATTTTATTCATAAACCACAAGCGTGTTTTAAAATCTATTTACTTAGCAATAATTATTCATTATTGTTTGCTTAAAACGTTCAAATGTTGCAGTACATTTATCATTAAATAAATCTTATATTCTACAGTAACAAAGTTATATTCTAAATACTTATTTGTTCATATTAAAATTCGACTGCTCAGTCTGACAGTTTGCTTTACTGCAGTTTTTTTTTTTTTTATTTATATAACTTTTAACTATGTTAATTTATGTATTGCATACATAATAATCATTGATTGCTTTACAAACTTTAAATAAAATTTAAATTGACTAAATTAATCGTTAAACATCAATGAAAATATTTTAATAAATTTAAATCAGATTCTCTGAACCTCTTTATCTACATTTTATATAAACTCTTATTCATTTTTAAATTTTAAAATGTCTTTTAAATGTCTTTTTAGTCTCTCATTTAAAATTTATAGATGGATTATCTGTCACCTCGATTTTGTAGCTCATACTCATGTCCTCCGTTGATCCTCTTCTGATGGAGTTCCCTGCACGTTCCCAGGTTCCACTTGTCGTCCTCCAGTTACTCGTCTCTCATGGTCCCATCTGGTTGTTGTAGTATAGTGTGAGATGTTGCTCTGCACCAGCTACTGTTGTTCTCGCAGACGCCTCTATTGTTCAGCATAGCGTTCCTCTGCATGATGTAACCTCGTAGCTTGTCTTGACTGACGGACGCTTGTGTGTAGACATCGTAAAGTATGTTCTATAATCGTATTCGGAAACAGATTAAGAGTTACTGTTCAATTAACAAAATTTAAAAATTCGCGTCGTCAATGGACATAGCGTCCCGCCGCTACTGAAGACTGATTGAGAAACAGGCTGGCTTCTTCCGTGCCCTATTTATATTCGAGCATCGTACCACACCTGTTGGAACAGAATTCTGCCTTCTTCCACTCTCGTCCAATTTCATATTTTTGGCACATTTCTGTCAATGGCAAAGTTTAATGTGAACTACAGGTTGCTCTAACGATGGATGATTTAATTACACATGTTCAACGTAATTACCATCGTAATCGAATAATTCGTGGAATTACTAAGCACTTAAAATCGTACTGAATTCGCTACCACTGATCTGATCCATAATGTAAAACACTCCTTGTAAACATTCGCCAAGATTAAGTTAATTATTCTACACAAAATACATTTTTCCTATTGAACGTTCCCTTTATTATATTTCTAACCTCATGTCTCTGACCTACTTAGTCAACACGTTCTTGAAGTAACTGTACATATGCATCTGCTCTAGAGACTACTAAATTTACTGTCTTTGTGTATATGAGAATGCGGATATGAGAATTAGTGTAGGATAAGAGTGCAGGTATTTCTAAAGGTGTGTTAATAAAATTGTCAGAATCGATTTCTCTAACATTTAGTGATTTATACATTTGTTATCGTGCTTTCTCACTTATACATACATAATCTGCTCTTGCTAATTTTTTTATGTGAGTAGATAGGAAATTGGAGGCAGTTTCGTATCTACCCTCGTTTGCAAGGATACGAAGAGTTTTTGGTACCTGAGGAAAATTGTAATCACTTGAATAATTGGTGTGTGCTTTTCAAACCGTTGTGTTACAAACACTTTCCGACAATGCACATAACCTGTTTACGCAGTCACCACACTAGCAAATCAAATCTACAAACCAATTAATTTAGTGCTCAACTGTGTTCATATAATAGCCTACAACTATGACGCGTGTGTAACGTATTCGCGCTTGTACCGAACATGAGATAGAAATGTGTAATACTTTGTGCCTGTTCGCCAGAATCTATAATTACCGATTGAAAATCGATTGCGTAACATTTGCTAAATGTAAAAGGCTGACGTAGCTTAATTTTCATTCATTTACCTTCTTTATTCTGTTTATATCGAGTCAGACTGACCACTAACTGTCTTTTTATGTCCTTCAGATGTAGATCTCAAATCTTCTCATTTCCCGTTTCTTATTGCGATTTTGGATGTTCTTGCCTTCCTCCAAAGTCCTTATTGCCTTCCTTACGGTCGTTTGTAAATGCACTGCAATACACTCTCCAGCTGCCTTCTAGTTGAAGTCTATTAATAAATTACGATTTTTATTGCTCTCATTTCATAAATGATGTCTGTCTGATGGAGACATTTCTACGGAAAGATATAAATTGCAGAATATAATTGCAGTGCACGAGTGACAAATTGAATCTGAACCTTACATGATGCAAAAACTGTACGTTGTTTCAAATATATTTATTTACAGGATTTTAGTTTTATAACTTTCATAAATTTCACGACACCCAGCGGTTTCGGAATCGGAATGCGCGCTTGTCTGTCCATATTTAACACGACTCCGTGTTCAATTTGGTAAACATTTTCAGATTTCTGATGTTTTCTGAACACACTCACGAGAGAGAGAGGGAGAGAGAGAGAGTACATGTAATTTCCTCATAATATTAGTTTAAGAATTAAGGTACTCCAAGTTTCATTTATAGACCTGTTCCGTTAGGAATATTTTTCATTTTGTATAGGCTACAAAGAACAGAAAATTTTCTAGTTTTACATAAATGAGTTTTTGTGTGTGTTTGGATTTATTATAACTTTTACTAAATGTTTATGGAAGCATCTAGTACACAGAACTGTATTTACCTTGGTTTTACAATATTTTAATAAAATTGGTTATACAATAATATGTGCATATCGTTAACAATACCTATACAATTTTTACCGATATATTCACCGACCTGCTCTTTAAGAAAGGAAAAAGCATTTGTATCCATTTTATTGATTTTGTCGGAAAAGAAAATTTTTAATTTTCAAATAATAACATAAAACACTAAACGGTACGTATGTCTTTAATTAAGTTAGAGATAATATATTAAGCTTCACATAAGGCTTAATCCCCCCTCCAAAATACACACTGAAAATCCCTGACTGGATCCGCAATTCGAATACATTACGCGTGCACGTGCGCACGTGAATCTGCGTGTGTTTGTGATGGAGGAGTGTATGTGTGCCGTGTGTAACTTAATGACATAAAAATAAAATTTTAAATTGTTTTATTAAAACGTTTTTCTAACACTTGCAATGTTGTGCTAGAACACAGATTTACTAGTACATATATTTTACTTTGTAGATTTAAGTCGAGTGAATAATTTTTAATTTTATTTTAAGTCTTTAATAACATCTTTAAAAATGGTATTTAAGTTTATTGTAAATTTAACATAATAATCATACAGATGTTCCTACTTCCTTACTTCGGTAAATATTTATTTATCACAGTCTAACATGTTGCTTCTTGTAAATACGAAATCCGAATAATTAAGCAAATTTTTCTTTAAAATTATTTAGAAAAATAAATTTTAATTTTGTAAGCTTGTTCAGAGTACACGTAACAGAGAATCAAATAAAGAATCAAATAAGTAATAAAATGAGCACAATTTCAATTCAATACGTTTATAGTAGAATTAGTTGATAGGAATACTTGCACGAAAAGGGCGTTTAGGGTCCGCACTGTTAATTATAATCAATACGA
This sequence comes from Magicicada septendecula, assembly GCA_034769895.1. Taxonomy (NCBI): domain Eukaryota; kingdom Metazoa; phylum Arthropoda; class Insecta; order Hemiptera; family Cicadidae; genus Magicicada; species Magicicada septendecula. Next base: position 475,588,595 of record CM068367.1, on the reverse strand, counting down.
ACCAATACGAAACGTAACGTATGTAATGGAATTTATATGAAATTGTCTGTTACCTCGAGTTCGATTCCGTTGAGAGGTTATGAACCTATTTGAACTTCTGTGCGCCCACAGACTACACATCACGGTATTGTTGGGGTCATTTAGTGAGCGCCATTTACAAAAGAAGGAAAGTTTTTTCATTACCTTTGTAATATTTACCCGGTTTAAGTGGTGTTGATAATTGCCTAATGCGTTTATAGTGTTTATTATTAGTGTTTAAATTGTGCCACCGTTGAATCGAAGTCGATTTGTGGTGGAATTAAATTCTGTTTGTTAATACTGACCTAGTCTAATAGGTTTGGTCCAGCTAATAGATTTTAATCAGGCCTTGCTCTAGTCTGTGTCAGATAATTAACTAAGGTAAGACATTATTTATGTATGCAAAATGAATTACAACATAAATATTTTATATTATTATCAGAACGTTTTTAAAACTGTTTAAGCCAGAACTAAGTGTAGGAATATGTAGGTCCTACCTACATAGGTGTGTACATAAAACTCTAGTAGGTCCTACTCTTTTTTTTACTTTATAAATGATCGATAAATAAATAAATTTAAGAATGTGTGTGTGTGTGTGTGTGTGTGTGTGTATGTGTGTGTGTGTGTGTGTGTGTGTGTGTGTGTGTGTGTGTGTGTGTGTGTGTGTGTGTGTGTGTGTGTGTGTGTGTGTGTGTGTGTGTGTGTGTGTGTGTGTGTGTGTGTGTGTGTGTGTGTGTGATATTTTTTGTTATAGTTTCTCTTCTTTTACTGTAAGTAACTTTATGCAATATTATTTTACTACCTAAATATGTTATTTCCTACTTAAGACACGTTTCATCCATTAAGCAATAAGGCTGACGTCAGCCATGTAGGTTGTCTAAAGTAGTATCTGTATCTTGGTTGATTGCCGCTGTTGGTATTTTATAGGTTTGTGTTTCTGAGTATTTTTAGTCTTATAATGATTGGATTTGGTATACAAATGTGTTCTGTGAATATTTTTAATATTTATTGTTTTAAAATTGTATTGTTCAAGTAGTTGTTTGGGTGGTGTTTTATATTTTTAAATGTATTCATTGTTGTATCCAGAAATTCATTGACGTGCCTTCATATAAAAGTTAAAAAACTTAAAAAAACTTAAAAAACACATTAAAATTAAATTATTCGTGTAGAAGTGGTATATTATTTTAATTTCATCGTAGTAGATGCTAATATATGTGCTTAAAACATTTTACATTTTTTCAGATATGTTTTTAGAAAGATAGTAATATAATATATTATACACATGTATACTATAATATAATGTGGTTTATATATATATATATATATATATATATATTATAATAACCCCTTTTACTCCTTCTCTTGTGTCGTATATATAATATGTGTTAAGTTGTGATTTAAATTAGGTATTGTATTAAGTGTGGATCGGTTTCTCTTATAGAACCGCAATGTTTGATTATTGGTGAATAAACAATATCTTCTAATGTATGATCTTATTCAAATACTAAGAATATCTCAGTATTCTGTATCAACTTAGTGCTTCGGTAATTGTAGCGTTCAATATCAGTTGATATAGTGTGTAATTATAATTTTCTTATCCAAGCCTAGTCCCCGTTGGAAGAGAGGAGAGGGAATCCTTATCTGATTCTCGTTCTCGTTAATTCAACAGGGGTCCGCGAGGTAGCGCTGTGGTTCACAGACAGCTGAAAATTGTAGGTTAGTTATCCGCGTACAATAATTCCTACGTTACACTCTCTACATAAATTACAACTTGTTCATATTGCACTAAATATTATATAAATGATAAGATATCGTTCAATTCAGAAATGATTCTTTATTATGATTTTTATATTTCTTCACAACAAAGTTCTTCCTTTACGGAGATACAAAAGTCGATCGTATTAGAAGTAATCGATTATCGATCGGATTCAGGGTTATATATTATTTTAATTATTATGGTATTTATTTAAACACAGGGTGTGAAGGTTCTTTCAACTATTAGTAAGGTCAGAAAATGCATAAATAGGATTACAAGGTATCACAATATAGTACTAATTTCTTATTAAATATTATTTAAAATAAGTGGAGTTTTATCGTCCGCTGGACATCGTTACTTGGTAAGGCCGTGTACAGCTAACCTCGTCGCAGTGTTTGGTCAATAACGGAATACAGATGAATTAATCCTCGCCAGTCTTCACTCCAAGTTTGAAATAAAAGTTGAAGTCTTGGTCCTGGGATGATGCAGAAATGCCGCTCCTTTTGTTCACCAAAGTCCAATTCTTGTGGTTACGGGTTTCAATGTATTTCGTGTCCAATGATGCTTTTTCTATTGAATTGTGGAAGATGACGTTCAAGTATAATTTTGTGTTTGTTTTCGTTCTTTATAATATTGGATTATGTAACTCTATTCAAGTAGTTATTTCTCTGCTCTGGTTTATTAATTAAGTTAATGATTACTCATTATATTGAGTTTTATTGGTACAGTTCTTCCTTTAGATTTTCGTCACTTTTTATGTATAGGTTTATTATTATTCGGTTATATAAGACTGTCGAATGTCAGTGAACCATATTATGGTTATTTATTACTTAATTTCGTTCACAATTGTATTGATTTAATTTAATTTTATCAATTCTTTTCTGAGTGCATTAAACTAATCCGTCTTCGTTCATGGATAATAATTCAATAATCGAATCAACAAATTTTATATCTCTCGTCGTCCTTGACAACCATCCTGTCTTCTCTTATTGGACATTATATATAATACTATAACCATTATCATACAATGTTCTTACACTCATTAAAATACTCCTTTACTAAATTATATCTTATTATACCTTTACATATAGTTTGTTACTAAATTATTTACATTTTGCTGTCGTTTCCTCTTAATCTACTTACTCTAACAAGTATTATTTTCCTGTTACAAAATATTACCTTTCGGTATCATTGCACTATTACATTTTAAGATTTTATTTAAATTGAATTTATTTATCTGCTATCAGCAATTATTATTAACTTCTCCTAACTCATTATATTCTATTTAGTATTTTTTCAAATTTCTTTACCTAACCTTTCTGACCTGACTTACTATAGAATGTTACTGGTTTTAGGCCTATCATTACATTTTTATCTACTTCTGATTTTAATTTGTTACTAACTGCATTATTATAGAATCCTTCATTTGTTTATTATATGATTACACTACACCCTTTTGTATCTCATTAACAATTATAGCCTTCCTGGCCAAGTTTACAATTATAATCTGCATACTAACTAAGTACATGTATACAAACATTTAACTATATAAAGTTTAACAGCTCTATAATGATATATTGATAACACAAAACATGAAATTAATATCAGTTAATTGATATTCTTTCAACAGAATTACTCCACTTGCTACACACAAAAAATAACATAACTATCATGATAATAATACAACATGATGCAACGTAATAACAAGTACATTTTTATGAAATAAATCATGCACTAATTAATCATTCTCCTCTCATTTAAATCATCAATTATTATAAAACTGTCTAAGTTAGGTTTTACATTCGTCTATCGTTTACACCTTCTCACTGAACACTGAAGTTGGTATTTATAAACATTCTCAAATTTTTCTTTCTACCTTGTATTCTTATTGTGGGATGATTCATTTATTTATTAATGGGTTATTTTCTGACCTTTTACTAGTATGGATAATTATTATTTTTATTTTTATTTTAAAACTTATAAACTTATTTATGTAACGTAGGGGACCATATTGTCGTTACGTTACAATATATTGTAACATAAATTTAACGAATGGCTGGGTTAGTGTTTTTATTTTAAATTATTTAAATTTTGTTTAGTAGTAGACTCTTCACTCCTCACGTTGTAATGTAAACATCGATGATTAGTGTTGTTTAGTAAATAATTGAATTAGTAATGTTTAAAGTTAAATTAATGTTTATGTTTGAAATGATTGTAATCATTGATATCTTGATGTATTCACCTCCCCACTTACCATCCGTGAACGTTTGCAATCTTCTTATTATGTTGCTCTATCTCACTGGAAATACATGAATAACACACAAAATACTTCACCTTGATATTAACACATACACATTAAATAAAATGACAATGATACTCAATCGTGAATTGAATATTCAAATACTGGCCGCTTGAATATTGCCGCCACCTTGAGAAACAATTGCTTCTAAAATGTAAGTTATTTGTACCTATTTAATAGAAATAAATACTCTCTGTTCACTGGTAATAAATTGAGGTGTTTATTAACATTAATAAAATTCAATGAAATCCTTTTTTAAAACAATTACTAAATTTTTAAAACAACAAAGTTAATTAATTTCTGAAAATTCCTCAGCTCAGGGCTGGTAACGCTGGTACAATGTACAATAATATGGTAATTCAGGTTATGTTTATTTTGGTTACAAGCATTACCAAATTTCATGAATCCTTTGACTGTACATGATGCAGGATACAAAGATGTTTTATTAAAAAACAATATTTATTCATATATTATGATTAAAAAGACAAAAAATTAAAAATCGTTAACCTCAATACGATATTAAAATTATCGTACTATGGTACGGTAGGTGTGCTGCAGTCAGATACTCAAAGCTGTGTACACGTGTTATTAACGTTACACTATAAAACAATATTACTGGTTTAATTATTATTATTATGAACTGGAATTGATAAGAAATAGAAAAACTCTTATTATTGAGTCTATTCACAAGAGTATTATTAATGACAGAAGTGACTCTCTGTTGGCAAATAAATACGTGTTGGTTATAGGTTAGTTTACCTATAGATGAGAGTAAGTTAACAGAATAGAATAATTAATATTATTAAAATCTTAATACTGTCTTCACAAAAACATTATTTATCGTAGTAAGATGTATAATTAACGGCAATGATTGTTCTCGTATATTAAATTATTATTTATCAAGTACTACAGAAATCGTAGTCAAGTAAGCGACTATATTTTACAAGTATTGTTTGCGGTATAAATTATTATTTCCGCTTATGTTATTATTTTTCTAACATAAATATTAAAATATTTTAATTAAGTACCATTATTAAATCAAACGAGAACTTTTATTCATTGAACCTGATAATAATTCATCGTTCGCTAGTTAACCATGCATAGTGTGTTTGCTTGGCTAACGTAGTCTGCTATAATGTTCGTTAACCAACGAATATTATATTATCATTTTATCTTAAAAATTGTTAACGTATAATACTCCCTGCATCTTTCACTTAACATGGCCTTTATTATACACTGGCCATGTTTTTAATAATTCACTTTATCACTCGTAGCACTGTCACACGATAAAAATTGGTGTTCAGTTGAGGTTAGTTATGGTTATATACTCTTATACGCGCACATTTTAAAATATTTTTCTTGAGGACTGTCGCAGGCTCCGCTCGCATCGGTGGCTGGAAGGCAATTAGTTCCTCTCATCAAAGCTTCTGCTCTCGTCTGGTAAAATCAGATCATCCTATTGGTGTAGAAGTCTGTACTCTCTACCCCAAATTCCTTTGTTAAATTAAAATTTTATTTTTAGCGTCTATGCTTTGGGTTCGAGACTCAGCTATGACGCGTTCATTCCCAATCGGAAATGACAGGAAATCTTATAATATTCATAAGTTTTTTATTAATCGTTTGATCGTCATTTGAATAGTCGCATTGTTTTGCGGATACTTGTGTCTTTAATTTAAGTCCAAACAAGTAATAAATCCGTCCATTAACAATTCACTTCACTTTATTCAATATTTATATAGTGGTTCTTAATAAAAAATAAGTTTTTTCCACTATATTTTGGTGTAATTATATCCTAATGCTTATGATTAAACGTCTAGAGTCCATATCTCTTATAATTTAATACATAATATTAACATATTTGTGATTTAAGCAAAATGCATTAATGGCGTATAAGCCATCCATGTCCAAGCATTTATATTTGCTTACATCACCATTATTCCTTTTGCTATTACATATCTTTGGTACTAGAATGTTATTTGATACTTTTACATATATTTGCTGATACTTTACTTCAGCAAATGTTATCTTATTTACACATATAGCATTGTCTAAAATACACTATGCTATTATTTCGCCATTCTGTCACTCTCATTTAGTTATATTTCCACATATTATATGCATTATTGATAATTAAAGTGTGCATAAATATTGTACATGGTCTGTTTAGTGCACTCACTAACTTTTGTTAGCTGAAATTCCTTTAAGTTACAGTATGATGGTTGTTTACACCTAGTCCTATGATTACAGTTAATTAGTTTATTAAATTACAGTTATTAAATTACTTGCACAATGATTGTGAGGTATTCTCATAGTTGAATTGAACCTTCTTCTAACTACTGGTAAACTTTCTTACTCTCTTTTTACAAGTTTTGTTATGGTTTTTTTGATTAACTCTATGGTCACATGGGATTCTGTCTAATTTGTTTATTGTTATTATTAATAATCTGACTTATATAGTTGTGTTCTTCAGTTCATAGGGTATTCATTGTCTTATACATTTGTTCTTATTTGGTCTCTGGTTGAAACAATTACTGATACTTACTTTATCTAATTATTGTGTATGATTTTATGTTGTAGGTCCAGTTCAGATGAGGTTATTATGTCATTGAGTTGGCAACAATATGCTTCTTACTTTATTCAGTATTCATCTTAAATACTGTCATGTCATTATGGCATGTTACTACAATTGTTTATTACTATGTTTTACACACTTTGTACACATTTTACACTATATGTTTATACAATAATACTTGTTTTTTTTTCTAACTATGTTACACATTTTGGTGGGTTGTATTTTGGCTTGTATACATGGATTTGTTTCTTTTCAACAAATTAGTTTGTTTACTACTTATTGGTTTTAACATTTATCTACATTTTGTCCTGTGTCACTATGACATTCAGGCACATTCCATATCAAGGATTATAAAGCTTTTATCATTGATCTTTTTGAGCAATTATTTCTCTTTTCAGTACCATTAAATTGGTGGTCTTACTGAGTATATTTGTGGTTTTACAATCTTGGATTACAATTGGTACACTAATTGTTTGTGTATTTCACTTGTTAACCGTTGATTTTTTCACTTATTAATTTTTATTCACTTCCCTCAGTTATAAACACTTCACTAATATTGTCTGTGTTGCTTATTTGGGGTTAGTGTTATTACATTATTTATTGTTGCACTTATATAAAGTATTCACTGTTATTGTTTGTGATCACTTACTAAGGTTCAACACTTGGTTTTTTATTATACTGATTTCACTATGTCCTTCTTTGATAGGTAGTTTTTATTACTACTAATCTTATAATCATTATTCTTATTTTGGTTATTATATTAGTTGTGGTGCTTTCCATATTTTGGGAATGCTGCTGTCTTGTTCTGGTTATACATAATCTTCATTCTTCATGGTATATTTCTTCTTCTTCTTCTTCTTCTTCTTCTTCTTCTTCTTCTTCTTCTTCTTCTTCTTCTTCTTCTTCTTCTTCTTCTTCTTCTTCTTCTTCTTCTGGTTATTCAATTGTTTCTTCTTCATTTTAATTGTTTGTCATTTGTAAGGCATTTCTTGGTTCCTCACTATTTGTGATAACTCATGTTCATTTAATATAGTTATAATTTTCAACAGTTTCACTCTTTATTATGATAATCATTATCTTATGTTTGTCTCACTATTATGACAAATTAGTCTATCCTCTCACTATTATAATTGCATTTAATATGTCTCCTCCTTATGATGGTATTAATTCTTGGTATATCCCCTCACTATTTTGATCTATTGGGCCTAGATGCTAACGTATTATATTATTTCATTGTATTCTCTCTTCCTTCTTTCTACGCGATGATATATTTTTATGACTCTTCTTTCTTCTTCGTTGGGTTGCTTTAACATTATTCATTTATAGATACACTTTTGATTTTCATACTTCTATTCCTTCTTCCATGTTTGATGAAATATGCTATGGTACACTTTCATTTGATGTATTATATTATTTTTATGTAACCGTTATTTTGATACGTTACAATATATATATATATATATATATATATATATATTGTAGCGTGACAGATAATCCACACAAATGCATTACTCAATGATCATTAATAAAGCTCTAATATATGGAATATCCAGATGAGAATTAATTAAAATGCACTATTTAATAATATATTCACAAGAAAGGTTGAATAAAGAAAATTTCTGCAAATAATATAAAATAATACAAATTTAAAAACCCAGAAAACTAAAAATGATAACAACAAAATTACCCAGGTAAGATAGAAGCAGGCAATTAATATACCCCGTCAAAGAAACCAGACCAGAAAAAACAAAGATACAGAAGACAGAAGAAGGAAGAATAATTAAAACTACTACTACTGAAGAAGGAAGAAAGAAGAACAATCAAAGCTACTGAAGACAGAAGAAACAAAACTAATTAAAACTCAAAGAAGAAAGAAGAACAAACTAAATCTACTGAAGGAAGAAGAAGGAAGAATAATTAAAACTAGAGAAGAAAGAAGAATAATCAAAGCTACTGAAGAAGGAAGAAAGAAGAACTAATTAAAACTACTACTACTGAAGAGAGAAGAAAGAAGAATAATTAAAATCAAGGAAGAAAGAAGACTAATTAAAACTAAAGAAGAAAGAAGAACAAACTAAATCTACTGAAGAAAGAAGAAGGAAGAATAATTAAAACTAGAGAAGAAAGAAGAACTAATTAAAACTACTACTACTGAAGAAAGAAGAAAGAAGAATAATCAAAGCTACTGAAGAAGGAAGAAAGAAGAACTAATTAAAACTACTACTACTGAAGACAGAAGAAAGAAGAATAATTAGAACTAAAGAAGAAAGAAGACTAATTAAAACTACTGCTACAGAAGAAGGAAGAAAGAAGAACAATCAAAGCTACTGAAGACAGAAGAAAGAAGAATAATTAAAACTAGAGAAGAAAGAAGAACTAATTAAAACTATTACTACTGAAGACAGAAGAAACAAAACTAATCAAAACTCAAAGAAGAAAGAAGAATAATTAAAACTACTATTACTGAAGAAAGAAGAACAATCAAAGCTACTGAAGACAGAAGAAAGAAGAATAATTAAAACTAGAGAAGAAAGAAGAACTAATTAAAACTATTACTACTGAAGACAGAAGAAACAAAACTAATCAAAACTCAAAGAAGAAAGAAGAATAATTAAAACTACTATTACTGAAGAAAGAAGAACAATCAAAGATACAGAAGACAGAAGAAAGAAGAATAATTAAAACTACTATTACTGAAGAAAGAAGAACTAATTAAAACTACTATTACTGAAGAATGAAGAAAGAAGAACAATCAAAGATACAGAAGACAGAAGAAAGAAGAATAATTAAAACTACTATTACTGAAGAAAGAAGAACAATCAAAGATACAGAAGACAGAAGAAAGAAGAATAATTAAAACTACTATTACTGAAGAAAGAAGAAAGAAGAACAATCAAAGATACAGAAGACAGAAGAAAGAAGAATAATTAAAACTACTAACACTGAAGAAGGAAGAAAGAAGAACAATCAAAGCTACTGAAGACAGAAGAAACAAAACTAATCAAAACTCAAAGAAGAAAGAAGAATAATTAAAACTACTATTACTGAAGAAAGAAGAAAGAAGAACAATCAAAGATACAGAAGACAGAAGAAAGAAGAATAATTAAAACTACTATTACTGAAGAAAGAAGAACTAATTAAAACTACTATTACTGAAGAATGAAGAAAGAAGAACAATCAAAGATACAGAAGACAGAAGAAGGAAGAATAATTAAAACTACTACTACTGAAGACAGAAGAAGGAAGAATAATTAGAACTAAAGAAGAAAGAAGACTAATTAAAACTACTACTACAAAAGAAGGAAGAAAGAAGAACAATCAAAACTACTGAAGACAGAAGAAAGAAGAACAATCAAAGCTACTGAAGAAAGAAGAAGGAAGTGAGACGACCCATATAAAACAAAAACCCCATAGGGAAAGAACCCCAAAAACCCCAAAACCAATAAATGCCCAAAAAAGAAAGTATAACACATTAAAAAACCATATCACTGTAAAACTGACAAAAAACTAAAAGTGTTAGCAGTAGTAAATATTAGTGCATTCAAAAAGTTATTGTGTAATGTGTATAAACAAATCTTCACAGTTCCCCCATGGTTGAATATTTCATATTAAAAACTAGAAGAAGACTAGTAAATATAGTAATAATTCACCATGGAAAAGTGTAAGTGATCAAATTATAACTAATAAACTTTAAGAAAGGTGCATGAGTAGCAGTACAAAGTAACAAACTTTAAGTTTTGTGAACGGTGTCTACTTTGATAATGAAGTAGTAATTTTACTAATTAAAAGCTACTAAAACTGTATGAACATTCCATAGAATGGAATATAACTTAGATAGCCAGGGTTATACTTTAAGAGGGGGCATAAATCTTATAAAATGGGGAATTACAGAACTAACTGTTTATGATGAAGTTGTAGAAGGTATTAACAATTATATATGGATCCAAATGTGGGGTTCCAATTAAATATAGCATTTAGATAAGTAAGGGTTAGTCATAAGAAATATTAGTATTATAATTGTTATTTTATTGTTCATGTTAATTTAGGAATGCATTATCTAAAATTAGATATCATTCCAATGTTGTAGAAATACTTTTTATTATGTTATTAGGTGATATACCAAAACAATGTTATTAAGAACACCAGTTTTATATATCTGGGTGTTATATTTTAATTGTATAATCTATAATTACTGTTATGCCAGATCAGAGAACTAATTTTTAATCAAATATATCAGAGTCAGAAGTCAGAGAAGGAAATAAAATAATTACATTAGTAAAACATTCTGCAAATAGCCACAATTCAAATCTAGGCAATATAATAAAGTTAAAATGCAGAATAATTAATAAACCTAATCTTATAAACCAGTCAAACTGACAATATTTAGGCAAGATACACCCAACATATTAAATACTATGTAAATAAGGCTTTCCAAAGATATGGTCATTCTATGAGTAAAATTATTTATTTGTATAATGAAATACCATTTGAAACTGAAATAGATTCACTAACATATTCATAAGGGGAGTCATATACAACTGAATTGTATGAAAAAACCATCATTGATATACTAAATTGCCATAAAATAAGTGAGAATTGACAATTATAACAATTTCAGATTTTATAGAATAATAATTATATTAGGTAAGATGGCTATTATTTACTTAGAAGACAGGAAGTATAAATTTAGGCCGACCTTCCCAAAAAATATAAGAAATATGATTTTCTGATAAAACTTTGTAATACTAACTTAATTACTATCAAAATAAGTAGAATAGAATAGTGAAAACGAATATGTATTTTATATTTCAAACAGTTAACTAATAACGAATTTATTTTATGAACATAATGTACATTTTTAAAGTGTATCGGAAGTTATGGCAATTTTAAACAATGTCTGGGATATATTATATAGGCTAGGATTTTCATGAGATGAAGGAAATCCACACAGTTCATTATTATACATTGAAGAGAGCACTTGACATGAATATTTGATAAAACCAAACTTAATGGCGGTTACGTATAACAAGAGTTCGGAATCAGTTTTGGGTAAAAATTAAATTTTTAACTATTCTAATCATTGTGAAGTGGTGAAGTTGCCATACGAACTACATAACACTAATAAAGAGAACCACATATAACTATTTAAATGAAGTAACACTGGAATCACACCAAATACCAAGTGAATATTCGAGGTTAAACGGACACACATAAACACCAATTGATATACTTAATTAACAACATTTTAACACCAAGTGAATTAGTCCATCTTACTACAGTGACATTAAACTATACACCAGAAGATAATATACGATTGCGAAGAAGATTTAACCGCAGAAGGGACATATTTATTCCATAAATACTTTGTCAGTGTTAGAAGGTGAACTGCGCGCATGCGCCAGGCGGCCATTTTGACCCAATCTCATCATCTCAACTAGACGACTGTTTGCTGAACTGTGGTGAATAAAAATTATATATAAACTTTTATTATTAATAACTATCATTATATTGTTTAATTTTAATACATTTTTAGAATTGTAAGTGTTATACTTTCTGACCCTGACCTTCTCTGGCTTTTTATATAATTAACCGTTCAAAGAACCTATTTTTGTAATACCAATATAAAATTCATAGATCGACCGGCCCTGAGCGAGTCGATACGGCATTATAACATTGTTTTCAATTGAGCAAATTCCTTATTTTGTTGAATAAACGTTTGTTATCTAGTAAATTGAATTTGATTTCTCTAATAAAAGGACATAACCATTAATTATTAAAGAAAACTCGACAACCTTTAAAGGCAGTATATGCGAACTACTACATTTCAAGAGTAAGAAGAAGAGAGCCGTTCGCGCCTAATTTGAAGTTAACTGGATTGTATTTTTATTAAATTTACAGAAGGGAAGATTATTACTAGAATACACACCATACCATCCTATTTATAATTACAATCAACAATCTCAATTTATTTCTAAATTTTAAGAATATAAACACATCGAAAACAATTTTTTCAGAATTTATTTTTTTTTTGTATAAATATAAATTTTAAATTTATATCACCTTTCAAATTGCTGCAACAGCAACATACACCTAGAATATTTGATAACAATATTATCCAGGAACATTACCAAATCGACGTCTCCCAGAGCGGAACGTCACTACTACACATACGCACCATAAAAATTATTCTGGGTAATATTATACCAGAACACCATTACAATTACCATTATATATTCCAAAAGTGAAGACCAGTAGTGAGAGCCGAACGAAGGTTAGAAGACATTAGCTACATTACTACACACAATAGTGAGAGTACAATTCTCATACATCAACTATTTATTTATTTTTATATTTAATATTTATCGTATTATTACAAAATTGGCGAGTCCAACTTGTGGGGCTCGATTACCGCAGAATACCAGAACAAGCAACACTTTATAAATTTAATTATAATTTGTAATAAATAAAGTTATATTACAAAATTTGGCGCCCAACTTGTGGGGCTTGATTACATCAGAGTCTATTACTACCACCATTCATTGTTCTATTACAAATTTGGGTTCCATCGCGGGGCTTGAAGAAACCAGGACTTCAAAGTCATATTACAAAATTGGCGTCCAACTAAAGGGCTGTAATTACGGGTTGAAATTACTGTAATTACTTACCCAATTCCTAATTCAGCTTGGCAGCGGTTAGCCAGCCAGAGAAAAGGGAACAACGACAAGCAAAATGGCAGAACTAACACAAGAAGAAGATACGAGAACGGAGAGGATAATGGAATTGTTCCAGCGTATAATGAAAAACATGGATGCCACGGATAAGGAAGAATGGAGAAACCAAATAGAAAAGGTCAATAAGAAACTAGATGATCAGAATAAGAAACTGGACGAGGACATTAAGAAAATGGACGAGGACAGATTAAAAAGAGAAGAAGAGGAGAGGACCAAAGAAATAAAATATGATAGCAAACCAGAACCAGAAGAAGTACCAAATGTTATAAGGCAGGAACAAGTAATGGTAGTACCTGAAATTGAAACTAACCGAAACAAGGAAAATATTAAACAAAGGAAAAGGAGAATATATCCAAGAAATGTAATGAAAACAAAGGAAGAAATGGAGATGATGAACCATGGTTTATTTGATGATGATAATATCCCTATTACCAACCATGAAGAAATCTTGAGTTCCAGGAATAATGGAAGTAGATTAAGGGTAATCTCAGAGATGATTTACCAGCAGACAGTAGTTTACCACTGGAAAAGGACCAGAGGTAAACTGAATAAAACATGGGGACTAGATCAGTTTCAGCGAAGGACTGGACAGTGTATTCCAGAAAGATGGAAGTATGACATTTTACCAGACTGTGATGACGGCACAGATGAATCACCAGAATGTGTTCCATTAGAGTACCATCCAGGACAGTTCCAGTGTACAGGTACACTAAAATGTATTCCTTCAGGGTGGATGTATGATGGTGAACCAGATTATGAGGCTTCAGATAAGCAAATAATTAATAATTCAAAAGAAGATCCTCACAGATATTTCTCATGCAATACCACATATGGACCAGAGAAGTACTGGTACATAAAACACTATGGTAGAGGGAGCCGAATAAGCTTAGCAGCCAACAAAGGAATAGCAGCTAGGAAAATGAAATACAAGACAAAGGCCAGAGATGTCACTAGTACCGGAACGATGATGAAGACTATGGTCATCCGGACAATGAGAGCAAATGAAGTGACAGACTACGGTTAAGTCTAATACCATACACCTCCACAAAAAGGGACTGATGTTATGATAACCGGCAACGGCAAAAAACTACGTCAAAGAAAAAGAAATTATGAGCAACTGTCCAACCTAATAAAAATCTTCAACCTGGGTATATAAAAGAAAAACAATTATAAGAAGTACATTTGAAATAAAGAAAAGAAGAGAGCTAATACCATATTTAGGGTAATAATATGATATGTTAACCATATTTATGAAAAAATATTATGAGTAATTGAATGTATGGAAGAAATAATATTAAAGTAAAAATTCAAAAATGAAGTAATGACTACTTACTACCTATTATTTAGAAAACAATTTATGAATCAAGAAGAAAATGAATTTTGAATTAAATCTCAAAATTCAAAAAACAAGTAAGAACACCTTACTACCCATTATTTAGAAGATAATTTATGATGAAAAATCTAAATTCAAAAATGAAGTAATGACTACTTACTGCCTACCATTTAGGAAACAATTTATGAATCAAAGAGAAAATGAATTTTGAATTAAATCATCAAAATTCAAAAACCCAAGTAAAAACAATTTACTACCTTATTTTAAAAACAACTTTTAGAAATGAACAAGGAGAAAAAGAATTTGGATAAAACATTACAAACAATTATATATGGGACCAATTCTGAAAAAACGTTCCAGAATAAAGAAATGGCAATACAAACCACTGATACAATTTAAATGAATAAACTTATTGTGAAGTGAAATTAATGAGAATTTTATGTCAAATAAACAGAGATATTAAACATATGGAATTAATAATAAAGGAGTGCATTTGGATAAAAAGCAAGAGCAAAATAAAATTTTGATTAAGAAAGAAAAAACCATATATAAATAAATCCATAAGAAAAAGATGATCATATAATCAATGTCAATTATTAAAAAGACAATTAAAAGAGTAATTGAAAAAACATAATACTAGTGGAACGATTCACAAGAATTAAGAAAGGAACAAAAATATAATACAAAATATATGCTACCAATGACCAGAAGGAGATTGTGATAACAGTCAAAAAATGACAGAGAATTAAAAACTTTACACTGAATAAGGAGTGATAATTATATTATACCAGCTTCCAATCACAAGGAGAAATAAAATGCCAGCAGAGCTAACCATTGAGAAAAATAACTGAGATAGAGATTCACTAAGATAGAAATATTAATAGATCTGTTCGTATACGAAGTGAAATATCCAAAGATATTTAATTTTTTTTTTAGTCATAAGGTGGACTATTCTTATATAATTTTTATAAATGACTGTCTGAGATAAGTCCAGCAGTATTATTATGTATTGATCAGAGATGATTTACCTCTGTAATCAATAAATGACGTAGTATGGCCAGCAGAGTGAGATGCATACAGAGCCCCTCTGGACACTGCCCCAGCTAACTTGTTAGGGAATTTTAGGGAATAAATATCCCAAGGATAAAGAAACGAGTTAAGAAGAAAATGGAAAAATAAAAAATAACGAACCTCAGATGACTATTACTATCAGTAAGAATCCAGTTAATAATGAAATATAGATAAGCTCAAAAATATGGGAGAAAAAATTTTTAGAAATGTAAAGGAAGTAAAGAAATATAATTTATAATATAATGTCATAAGCAATTACTTCAGACAAACTAAGTATGATCTGAACTAATCACTTCTGGAAGAGAGCAATCTGTAGCGTGACAGATAATCCACACAAATGCATTACTCAATGATCATTAATAAAGCTCTAATATATGGAATATCCAGATGAGAATTAATTAAAATGCACTATTTAATAATATATTCACAAGAAAGGTTGAATAAAGAAAATTTCTGCAAATAATATAAAATAATACAAATTTAAAAACCCAGAAAACTAAAAATGATAACAACAAAATTACCCAGGTAAGATAGAAGCAGGCAATTAATATACCCCGTCAAAGAAACCAGACCAGAAAAAACAAAGATACAGAAGACAGAAGAAGGAAGAATAATTAAAACTACTACTACTGAAGAAGGAAGAAAGAAGAACAATCAAAGCTACTGAAGACAGAAGAAACAAAACTAATTAAAACTCAAAGAAGAAAGAAGAACAAACTAAATCTACTGAAGGAAGAAGAAGGAAGAATAATTAAAACTAGAGAAGAAAGAAGAATAATCAAAGCTACTGAAGAAGGAAGAAAGAAGAACTAATTAAAACTACTACTACTGAAGAGAGAAGAAAGAAGAATAATTAAAATCAAGGAAGAAAGAAGACTAATTAAAACTAAAGAAGAAAGAAGAACAAACTAAATCTACTGAAGAAAGAAGAAGGAAGAATAATTAAAACTAGAGAAGAAAGAAGAACTAATTAAAACTACTACTACTGAAGAAAGAAGAAAGAAGAATAATCAAAGCTAC
The DNA here is from genome assembly GCA_034769895.1 of Magicicada septendecula. Lineage (NCBI taxonomy): Eukaryota > Metazoa > Arthropoda > Insecta > Hemiptera > Cicadidae > Magicicada > Magicicada septendecula. The sequence continues at coordinate 475,571,795 of CM068367.1, read as the reverse complement.
TGAAGAAGGAAGAAAGAAGAACTAATTAAAACTACTACTACTGAAGACAGAAGAAAGAAGAATAATTAGAACTAAAGAAGAAAGAAGACTAATTAAAACTACTGCTACAGAAGAAGGAAGAAAGAAGAACAATCAAAGCTACTGAAGACAGAAGAAAGAAGAATAATTAAAACTAGAGAAGAAAGAAGAACTAATTAAAACTATTACTACTGAAGACAGAAGAAACAAAACTAATCAAAACTCAAAGAAGAAAGAAGAATAATTAAAACTACTATTACTGAAGAAAGAAGAACAATCAAAGCTACTGAAGACAGAAGAAAGAAGAATAATTAAAACTAGAGAAGAAAGAAGAACTAATTAAAACTATTACTACTGAAGACAGAAGAAACAAAACTAATCAAAACTCAAAGAAGAAAGAAGAATAATTAAAACTACTATTACTGAAGAAAGAAGAACAATCAAAGATACAGAAGACAGAAGAAAGAAGAATAATTAAAACTACTATTACTGAAGAAAGAAGAACTAATTAAAACTACTATTACTGAAGAATGAAGAAAGAAGAACAATCAAAGATACAGAAGACAGAAGAAAGAAGAATAATTAAAACTACTATTACTGAAGAAAGAAGAACAATCAAAGATACAGAAGACAGAAGAAAGAAGAATAATTAAAACTACTATTACTGAAGAAAGAAGAACAATCAAAGATACAGAAGACAGAAGAAAGAAGAATAATTAAAACTACTAATACTGAAGAAGGAAGAAAGAAGAACAATCAAAGCTACTGAAGACAGTAGAAACAAAACTAATCAAAACTCAAAGAAGAAAGAAGAATAATTAAAACTACTATTACTGAAGAAAGAAGAAAGAAGAACAATCAAAGATACAGAAGACAGAAGAAAGAAGAATAATTAAAACTACTATTACTGAAGAAAGAAGAACTAATTAAAACTACTATTACTGAAGAATGAAGAAAGAAGAACAATCAAAGATACAGAAGACAGAAGAAGGAAGAATAATTAAAACTACTACTACTGAAGACAGAAGAAGGAAGAATAATTAGAACTAAAGAAGAAAGAAGACTAATTAAAACTACTACTACAGAAGAAGGAAGAAAGAAGAACAATCAAAACTACTGAAGACAGAAGAAAGAAGAACAATCAAAGCTACTGAAGAAAGAAGAAGGAAGTGAGACGACCCATATAAAACAAAAACCCCATAGGGAAAGAACCCCAAAAACCCCAAAACCAATAAATGCCCAAAAAAGAAAGTATAACACATTAAAAAACCATATCACTGTAAAACTGACAAAAAACTAAAAGTGTTAGCAGTAGTAAATATTAGTGCATTCAAAAAGTTATTGTGTAATGTGTATAAACAAATCTTCACAGTTCTCCCATGGTTGAATATTTCATATTAAAAACTAGAAGAAGACTAGTAAATATAGTAATAATTCACCATGGAAAAGTGTAAGTGATCAAATTATAACTAATAAACTTTAAGAAAGGTGCATGAGTAGCAGTACAAAGTAACAAACTTTAAGTTTTGTGAACGGTGTCTACTTTGATAATGAAGTAGTAATTTTACTAATTAAAAGCTACTAAAACTGTATGAACATTCCATAGAATGGAATATAACTTAGATAGCCAGGGTTATACTTTAAGAGGGGGCATAAATCTTATAAAATGGGGAATTACAGAACTAACTGTTTATGATGAAGTTGTAGAAGGTATTAACAATTATATATGGATCCAAATGTGGGGTTCCAATTAAATATAGCATTTAGATAAGTAAGGGTTAGTCATAAGAAATATTAGTATTATAATTGTTATTTTATTGTTCATGTTAATTTAGGAATGCATTATCTAAAATTAGATATCATTCCAATGTTGTAGAAATACTTTTTATTATGTTATTAGGTGATATACCAAAACAATGTTATTAAGAACACCAGTTTTATATATCTGGGTGTTATATTTTAATTGTATAATCTATAATTACTGTTATGCCAGATCAGAGAACTAATTTTTAATCAAATATATCAGAGTCAGAAGTCAGAGAAGGAAATAAAATAATTACATTAGTAAAACATTCTGCAAATAGCCACAATTCAAATCTAGGCAATATAATAAAGTTAAAATGCAGAATAATTAATAAACCTAATCTTATAAACCAGTCAAACTGACAATATTTAGGCAAGATACACCCAACATATTAAATACTATGTAAATAAGGCTTTCCAAAGATATGGTCATTCTATGAGTAAAATTATTTATTTGTATAATGAAATACCATTTGAAACTGAAATAGATTCACTAACATATTCATAAGGGGAGTCATATACAACTGAATTGTATGAAAAAACCATCATTGATATACTAAATTGCCATAAAATAAGTGAGAATTGACAATTATAACAATTTCAGATTTTATAGAATAATAATTATATTAGGTAAGATGGCTATTATTTACTTAGAAGACAGGAAGTATAAATTTAGGCCGACCTTCCCAAAAAATATAAGAAATATGATTTTCTGATAAAACTTTGTAATACTAACTTAATTACTATCAAAATAAGTAGAATAGAATAGTGAAAACGAATATGTATTTTATATTTCAAACAGTTAACTAATAACGAATTTATTTTATGAACATAATGTACATTTTTAAAGTGTATCGGAAGTTATGGCAATTTTAAACAATGTCTGGGATATATTATATAGGCTAGGATTTTCATGAGATGAAGGAAATCCACACAGTTCATTATTATACATTGAAGAGAGCACTTGACATGAATATTTGATAAAACCAAACTTAATGGCGGTTACGTATAACAAGAGTTCGGAATCAGTTTTGGGTAAAAATTAAATTTTTAACTATTCTAATCATTGTGAAGTGGTGAAGTTGCCATACGAACTACATAACACTAATAAAGAGAACCACATATAACTATTTAAATGAAGTAACACTGGAATCACACCAAATACCAAGTGAATATTCGAGGTTAAACGGACACACATAAACACCAATTGATATACTTAATTAACAACAGTTTAACACCAAGTGAATTAGTCCATCTTACTACAGTGACATTAAACTATACACCAGAAGATAATATACGATTGCGAAGAAGATTTAACCGCAGAAGGGACATATTTATTCCATAAATACTTTGTCAGTGTTAGAAGGTGAACTGCGCGCATGCGCCAGGCGGCCATTTTGACCCAATCTCATCATCTCAACTAGACGACTGTTTGCTGAACTGTGGTGAATAAAAATTATATATAAACTTTTATTATTAATAACTATCATTATATTGTTTAATTTTAATACATTTTTAGAATTGTAAGTGTTATACTTTCTGACCCTGACCTTCTCTGGCTTTTTATATAATTAACCGTTCAAAGAACCTATTTTTGTAATACCAATATAAAATTCATAGATCGACCGGCCCTGAGCGAGTCGATACGGCATTATAACATTGTTTTCAATTGAGCAAATTCCTTATTTTGTTGAATAAACGTTTGTTATCTAGTAAATTGAATTTGATTTCTCTAATAAAAGGACATAACCATTAATTATTAAAGAAAACTCGACAACCTTTAAAGGCAGTATATGCGAACTACTACATTTCAAGAGTAAGAAGAAGAGAGCCGTTCGCGCCTAATTTGAAGTTAACTGATTGTCTTTTTAATAAATTTACAGAAGGGAAGATTATTACTAGAATACACACCATACCATCCTATTTATAATTACAATCAACAATCTCAATTTATTTCTAAATTTTAAGAATATAAACACATCGAAAACAATTTTTTCAGAATTTATTTTTTTTTTGTATAAATATAAATTTTAAATTTATATCACCTTTCAAATTGCTGCAACAGCAACATACACCTAGAATATTTGATAACAATATTATCCAGGAACATTACCAAATCGACGTCTCCAGAGCGGAACGTCACTACTACACATACGCACCATAAAAATTATTCTGGGTAATATTATACCAGAACACCATTACAATTACCATTATATATTCCAAAAGTGAAGACCAGTAGTGAGAGCCGAACGAAGGTTAGAAGACATTAGCTACATTACTACACACAATAGTGAGAGTACAATTCTCATACATCAACTATTTATTTATTTTTATATTTAATATTTATCGTATTATTACAAAATTGGCGAGTCCAACTTGTGGGGCTCGATTACCGCAGAATACCAGAACAAGCAACACTTTATAAATTTAATTATAATTTGTAATAAATAAAGTTATATTACAATATATATATATATAGTATAATATATGACAGTGTGTGTAACATAATATATTATATATGTGTTTATATTATTATATTATAGACACTGTCATATAATTAGATGACACTAGTTTTATTTTATTACTAAGCAACAGAAATTGTTAAACTACCCAACGTTTTCAATGCGTACGTAATAGTAACTACCGCTTGCCATTGTGGACTTCTAACCTAACCTATAGTAATTTGCCTTCGTTGTGATTGTCGTTAACACACAGGTATCAAGTCTCATTGCTATTGGTTAAGCCTTTCCGGAGATATCCGTTATTGAATGATCCGAGGAGCGGGAATCATGTAAGGCAGTACTGGTAGTGGGGTGCACACACACCAACCATACAGCTGTTCTGAACGCAAAATGATTGCTCGGAAAACAACGTGTCACAGCTACCCACACACAATGATATCTTTTCACACTGCGCAACGAGACGCCCGACTCATGTATAATTATTTTTGCGTTTCTTACAGTTGGAAGTGAATATAAAATCTAAAGTGTACATTCCAAAATATTAATAATTAACGGGAAGACGATTATTTCTCAGAAATAACAGTGTCGATGATTTGCACGTTTAATTATCCGTTTAAAGTACGAAGAATGTTTCAGAAAATTAACTTCTTTTATAAATTGTCACCGGACAAAAGGCTTGCCGCATGACAACTGGCGCCAATCGTACACTCTAGTTATTTTGGTGGCCCTAAAAAGGACCGAGTGGCGAGAACGGTGATGATGGTAGTGCCGCGCTGAGATGTTCGGCGGCTGCGCCCGCTGTTCGTGGCGTACTGCAGTCCTCTTCTTCCGGCACCGGTTGTAGAGTCGGCTGCCGGCCCAGCGAAATCCATCGCTGGCGCGGAACTGGAGGGCGAAGACGCAAGAACGCCGGTTCTATTCTTCGGCCGTTCCTTCCTGCTGACTCCGCGCCGATGTCGTCCGAGAGAGGAGATGAAGTGCGTCCGATGGCGTGGCGATGAAGAGTGCAAAATTTTTTTTTTTTTTTTTTTTTTTTTCGCTCTGGGCTTTGCGGTTGTGCGTCGCAGAGACGAACCGCACGGGAACTGAGTTCCGAGCTGCCTTCTGGAGCTCCTGCCTCGTGGCCCTGCCCAAGTAGGGCGCGTGTTCTATAGCAGGCCGATTCTCGGCTGTTGTGCTAGCCTACGCTAGCGCAGTATGCACCGAGGGCGTTTCCACGAATCACCTGGGCGTATACGGTACCTTCCCAGCCCAGTCACTAGAGGATTGCCTGGGAACCTCGCCGCACGTGCATAAAATTTGCGTGCAAGCCGCCTGAAAGTGTCGTCTAAGGAGCGGACGCCAAGTCCTCTCCTTAGAAGGCGAGATGAGAAGCGACGGGGGACTTTGGCCGCTAGCCGAAGCCCCCTGTCGAGGACGCTCTGCAACTTCTTTTTATGCATTGCGGCGAGGTAACCCCAGACCGGGCAGGCGTAGGTAATGACCGGCAGCAGATACGCGCCGACGATCATCCTACCCAATTTCCTGGTCATGGCTGAGCTGATCAGGAGTGGAAACAGTGCGCACAGGCGAGTGGATGCTCGCTTTAGAACTGTCTGTGCGTGGGTACGCCAGGTGAGCCGACGGTCGAGGTGTAAGCCGAGGTACTTGACCTCGTTGGACCAGCGCAAGTACGTTCTGCCGATACGTAGTTGCCTAACGGGGTTCTTCCGTCGCTTGGAGAATTCGACGGCTACGCTCTTGGTGGCGTTGAGTTGCACTCTCCAATTCTCAGTCCAGTCCACGAGCGTGTCGAGCTGGCGCTGCAGTCGTAGGACGGCCCTTTCCTCATGACGATCGGCCGTAAATACGGCCGTGTCGTCAGCGAAGAGGGCCATCTGGACTCCAGGCTGTCTCGGCACGTCGTTGACGTAGATCGAGAACAGAAGGGGGCCTAGAACACTACCTTGAGGGACGCCGGCTGTGATTCGTCTCTCGGAAGAGACAGAATCGCCAACTCTCACGCAGAAGGTCCTCTCCGTCAGAAAGCTAGCAACCAGATGGAGGTAGCAGTCCGGGAGCTGGACTTCCCTAAGTTTGAATAAAAGGCCATCATGCCATACGCTGTCGAAGGCTTTCTCAACATCTAAGAAACAGCCAACGGTCCGTTCTCTCCGACACCCGGCTTCCGTGATGCTTTCCACCAGTCTCATCAGTTGATGAGTGGTCGAATGCCCCACACGAAAGCCGAACTGTTCGGGGACCAGCACGTCAAAGTTGGTTAGATGCTCTCGTACACGACGCTGCACGAGGCGCTCAAAAACCTTGGACGTAGCGGAAAGTAGGCTGATAGGCCGGAGGTTTTCCGAGCGGGTGGTATCCTTTCCCTGCTTCGGGATCACGATAACCGTCGCCTTTCTCCATTTCTTGGGAAAGTAGGCCAGTCTAAGACACGCGTTGAACAAATCAGTCAAGAATTGAACTCCAGGCTCGGGAAGAAGTCGTAGAGCGGTGTTGGTAACACCGTCCGGGCCTGGAGCCTTTCTTGGCTGAAGTTCAGCGAGCCGATCTGAGACCTCTTCCAAAGAGATGGGTTCGGGCTCCGCCGTGATCGGAAGAGACAGAAAGTCTTCCACAGCCATCTCGACTTGTTCGTCGAAGTCCCAGTCCATGGGCGGGTTGGGAGCGAACTGACGCTCGAAACACAAGCCCAAGTACTCGGCCTTCTCCTCCGGGCGACCCAGGAGTCGACCGAACGGTCCAACAATGGCGGGAAGTGGAGGTCGGCGCCTCCGTCCCGTCAATGCGGTAGGTATTCTGTACGGGTGAGATTGCGGGTCCGCATCCCCCGTTCGGGCCACGTCGAGTTCCCGACAGCTACGTCGGAACGCCTTCAGACTGCCACGCAGTCGTCCGGTGAGCCGATTGTATGCTGCCTTATCGGCCGGATCACGGGTCCTCTGCCAACGTTTCCGGAAGTAATTCCTCTCGCGAGCGAGAAGAGAGACTTCCTCAGGAATGCGTTGGTAGTCAGGCGTGAAGCCAGCTCGCGTACGTGAAGACACGCCTATAGCCGAGATGATTGCCTCTTCGATTCCCGCAACTGCTTCGTCTAGGAGGCGAACGGAATCGAGTGGGGCCGCTGGCGGCAATCTACGGCACAAGGCCGGGCCGTAGCGATCCCAATCGATGACCTTCTGCTTGTCAGAACGTGCATAGGCGTGCTGGGTAGCGACGTGGACCAAGATAGGGTTGTGGTCGGATGTCAGCTCCGTAAGTGAGAATACCTCGACCGGACAGACAATTCCTTGGGTCACCGCGATGTCCAGAACATCGGGAGCCGCGTTAGGCAGTGACGGAAAGAACGTGGGTTGCGCTGGACCAAACACCATCGCCCGGCGCGATTCAACAAAACTGAGCAAGCGCCTCCCGTTCGGAGTAGTCAGGCGACTATTCCAAACGCGATGCTTGCAATTCAGATCGCCGGCCAAAATTACCCTTCGATGGGAATCGAAGATGACGTCCAGGTCGCTGACAAGGAGTTCAGCTTGTGGGGGCTTGTAAGCTGAGACCACGAGGACGCCGCCAAGAGCTCCGTGGACCTCAATGGCGGTGGCCTCTAGGTTGGTAAGCTGCGGCAAAGCGACACGATGATGACCTATGGAGGTCCTCACCGCGATCGCCGTGCCGCCTCCTCGTCGGCCAACTCGGTCATCCCGATAAACCACGTAATTAGGTAATCGAAACCGGTTCGCCGGGGTCAGGTGGGTTTCCCCGAGGAGAAGTACGTCGGGTTTGAACCGAGCCAGGAATTCAAGAAGGTCGGAATGCTTGGTACCGATGTTATTAGCATTCCAGGCTACGAGCGAGAGATCTCGTCTAAGGGCTCGGTTCATAGAAGACCTATGACTTCACAGGCTTCCACCAAGAGCATGAATCTCTCAGTTGGGTCAGCAGTTTCCAGGCGGGCTCGGATGGACCTGAAGAGAGATGCGACTTTCGGGAGGTCGTAGCTAGACAGAAAGCCGCGGACGAACTGTGCGTCATTGGAACTGACGGACTGGGTGGTTGGCCTGGAAACTGAGGCCGCATAAGAGCGACCAGGTGTTACGGCAGATCGGGTCATGGTGGAAGCCATAGGACCAGGGCCAGACGGTTTTGGATCAGCGGCAGGAAAAGTACGCTGTTGCGCTTCGTCGGACTTATACCGGGAAGCAGGACTTTTCTTGGGCTGTGGGCAGGCAGGAGCTCGGGGCCGAGCATCCGGTGTGGGTATCCCTTTGTTCCTGGGTTTGATGCCTGCTCGCGGAAATCGCGGAGGTGGCAGGGGCGGCGAGGCTACCTCTGGTTCAGAGGCGGGAGTAGGAGGTTCCGCGGAGGTGGAGGGTTCATTCTCCGGCTCCAAAACCGAGATAACAGCTACTGGGCGTGTCTCTGCTGTGGAAGGAGACGCGGTACGTTTAGTTGCCTTTGTAGGGGCTGGAGGTGGAGCCGGAGAGGGCGCGCGCCGTGCCAGTTGTGCCTGAGGTTTAGGCCTAGCCTGCATTTTAGGCTGTCTAGGTTGGGGCTGCATAACTGGCTGCCGTGGCTTCGGGAGGGGCCCCTGCGGCTTTTGCTTCCGCAGGAGCTCCGCCTTATAGACCGGGCAGTTTACGTTAGACGCTGCGTGGCCTTGACCACAATTTATGCAGCGAAATTTGGTTTTGTCTGCCACAGTGCAGGCCTGTGTTGAATGTCCCAGAGAACATCGGAGACAGGCCGGGGCATTGCGGCAGACGTCGGTGTGGTGGCCGAACCTCTGGCACCGGTGGCACTGCGCAAGCTTGCCCTGGGGTCGACTGGTTTCCACCCGGACGCGGAAGCCAAACAGCCGCGTCAGGTGGAAAATTTTATCAGCAGCCTCGCCCTTCTCGAGCTGGAGACGGACGAGCGGGAGAGGTACTCGGGTTTCTGAGTGAGTGTACAGGCGGAAAATTGCCTGCACCGGGTACCCGAGGTCGCGGAGTTCCATAAGGATCTCCTGTGGATCGGTGTGCGCGTCGAGCCCTCGCAAAATTACCGACAAGGGCTTGACTCGCTTAGGAGTAAAGGTGTGATACTGCAGGTTATGCGCTTGGAGGAAGGCCTCGACCAAGCGATGGTCCTCGAGCTGGCGGACGACAATCCTGACCGTATCACCGCCAAGCAGCTTCAGGTCAAGCTTGTCGGCCGACAGGCCGTGGGCCGCGATCAGCCGTCTGTATAAGGCGGCGACATTTGACACGCTATGGACGTACAGGGGCGGCGCACGACCAACAGCGGCAGCAGCCGGAGCTGCTGTCGAAGTAGTCGGAACCGCGACCTGTGGGCCCTGAGAAGGTCCAATGTCCATGGCCGAGGTCTGTGAGGAAGTGGATCCAGGTGCGTGGGTCCTCTTGGGCTTCTTAGCCGGGCGATTTCGCCGACCAACGGTCGCGAACTCGCCCGACTCGTCTGCCGGCAGAGGGGGAAGCGGGTTGGGGAGAGGATCGTCCGTCTCCATCGCCCGAGGCGAATCGGGCGAGTCGCCCAGATGGGGTAGCAAGGCGGGGCCGAGCGACTCGGCACTTGGGCCGTTGCCTGTAGAAGGCATGCTGGCCAGGTGCGACGGCTGCCGGGCAGAGACTGCTAGGCAGTCACTGCCAGACGCCAGGGATCTCGGGTCCGGCCGAAGCCGGATTACCCGCGCGTCTTCCTTGTTCACGACGATGCGGGAGGAGCTGGGCTAACGACCAGCTTCGTTGAATACCAGTCCTTACCAAGACTGGTGTCCACTGGCCCCTTTACCCCGGCGATATCCTAGCTCGCTTACCACTGGTGGGGGCTTGCAAGGATCGTCCGGGGCAGCGCTACCTAACAGTCGTGAACAAGTTAGGAATTACACACTGGAAATGCGGCACTCACCAGGTGAGCCCAGAGCAATCCACTTCTTTCCTGTCCGGCAAGATGTTGTTCCGGCGCAGGTGGTCCTTACAAGGGCAAACTTCGGCCAGCTGCTTCTTCTACCAGCTACTAAGTTCACCGGCAGCAGCTGGCTTGGTTCCCACGAAGAGAAGAGTTATTCCTCGTCGAAAGGCGAGGTGGCCGAAGGCAGCAAAGCCGTAGATGGTCCAGCGAAGAGAGCTGAAGAAGAGCAGTCCAATGAGAGCGTCCTTTCAGATCAGAAGCTGGAGCAGAAGTCTGATCAGAGTGCAAAATTTTCTGCCGGCCCGGGTTTTATGCACTAACTGGGATCGCTGATTGGCTCGCTGCGAACACGTAGTTGGTCACGTCTCGGCGGCTGCTGATCCCGGATTGGCTCGCCTCGTATTCTTCAGGTGTCACGCGCCGTGTTGCTGGTACCGGAGAGCAGACGTAATGAATACTTCTGCTCCAGACCTCAGACGGACAGGACTGCTCCTTGGACTGCTCTCTAATCTGGACGTTGCTTCAGCTTCTGGCTGCATCCGCCCACCTCGCAGGACGAGGAATTTCGCTGCTCTCTTCGTGGGACAAGACTCTCGCGACAGCTGTTACCAGTGAATCGAGTAGCTGGTAGAAGCAACAGCTGGCCGAAGTTGCCCTGCTAAGGACCACCTTGCCGGATACCATCTGCTGGCGAAGAACTGAAGAGGATTGCTCTGGGCTCACCTGGTGAGTGCCGCATTTCCAGTGTGTAATTCCTAACTTGTTCACGACTGTTAGGTAGCGCTGCCCCGGACGATCCTTGCAAGCCCCCACCAGTGGTAAGCGAGCTAGGATATCGCCGGGGTAAAGGGGCCAGTGGACACCAGTCTTGGTAAGGACTGGTATTCAACGAAGCTGGTCGTTAGCCCAGCTCCTCCCGCATCGTCGTGAACAAGGAAGACGCGCGGGTAATCCGGCTTCGGCCGGACCCGAGATCCCTGGCGTCTGGCAGTGACTGCCTAGCAGTCTCTGCCCGGCAGCCGTCGCACCTGGCCAGCATGCCTTCTACAGGCAACGGCCCAAGTGCCGAGTCGCTCGGCCCCGCCTTGCTACCCCATCTGGGCGACTCGCCCGATTCGCCTCGGGCGATGGAGACGGACGATCCTCTCCCCAACCCGATTCCTCCTCTTCCGGCTGACGAGTCGGGCGAGTTCGCGACCGTTGGTCGGCGAAATCGCCCGGCTAAGAAGCCCAAGAGGACCCACGCACCTGGATCCACTTCCTCACAGACCTCGGCCATGGACATTGGACCTTCTCAGGGCCCACAGGTCGCGGTTCCGACTGCTTCGACAGCAGCTCCGGCTGCTGCCGCTGTTGGTCGTGCGCCGCCCCTGTACGTCCATAGCGTATCCAATGTCGCCGCCTTATACAGACGGCTGATCGCGGCCCACGGCCTGTCGGCCGACAAGCTTGACCTGAAGCTGCTTGGCGGTGATACGGTCAGGATTGTCGTCCGCCAGCTCGAGGACCATCGCTTGGTCGAGGCCTTCCTCCAAGCACACAACCTCCAATATCACACCTTCACTCCTAAGCGAGTCAAGCCCTTGTCTGTCATTTTGCGAGGGCTTGACGCGCACACCGATCCACAGGAGATCCTTATGGAACTCCGCGACCTCGGGTACCCGGTGCAGGCAATTTTCCGCCTGTTCACTCACTCAGAGACCCGAGTCCCTCCCCGCTCGTCCGTCTCCAGCTCGAGAAGGGCGAGGCTGCAGACAAAATTTTCCACCTGACGCGGCTGTTTGGCTTCCGCGTCAGGGTGGAAACCAGTCGTCCCCAGGGCAAGCTCGCGCAGTGCCACCGGTGCCAGAGGTTCGGCCACCACACCGACGTCTGCCGCAATGCCCCGGCCTGTCTCCGATGTTCTCTGGGACATTCAACACAGGCCTGCACTGTGGCAGACAAAACCAAATTTCGCTGCATAAATTGTGGCCAAGGCCACGCAGCGTCTAACGTAAACTGCCCGGTCTATAAGGCGGAGCTCCTGCGGAAGCAAAAGCCGCAGGGGCCCCTCCCGAAGCCACGGCAGCCAGTTATGCAGCCCCAACCTAGACAGCCTAAAATGCAGGCTAGGCCTAAACCTCAGGCACAACCGGCACGGCGCGCGCCCTCTCCGGCTCCACCTCCAGCCCCTACAAAGGCAACTAAACGTACCGCGTCTCCTTCCACAGCAGAGACACGCCCAGTAGCTGTTATCTCGGTTTTGGAGCCGGAGAATGAACCCTCCACCTCCGCGGAACCTCCTACTCCCGCCTCTGAACCAGAGGTAGCCTCGCCGCCCCTGCCACCTCCGCGATTTCCGCGAGCAGGCATCAAACCCAGGAACAAAGGGATACCCACACCGGATGCTCGGCCCCGAGCTCCTGCCTGCCCACAGCCCAAGAAAAGTCCTGCTTCCCGGTATAAGTCCGACGAAGCGCAACAGCGTACTTTTCCTGCCGCTGATCCAAAACCGTCTGGCCCTGGTCCTATGGCTTCCACCATGACCCGATCTGCCGTAACACCTGGTCGCTCTTATGCGGCCTCAGTTTCCAGGCAAACCACCCAGTCCGTCAGTTCCAATGACGCACAGTTCGTCCGCGGCTTTCTGTCTAGCTACGACCTCCCGAAAGTCGCATCTACCTTCAGGTCCATCCGAGCCCGCCTGGAAACTGCTGACCCAACTGAGAGATTCATGCTCTTGGTGGAAGCCTGCGAAGTCATAGGTCTTCTATGAACCGAGCCCTTAGACGAGATCTCTCGCTCGTAGCCTGGAATGCTAACAGCATCGGTCCCAAGCATTCCGACCTTCTTGAATTCCTGGCTCGGTTCAAACCCGACGTACTTCTCCTTACTGAAACCCACCTGACCCCGGCGAACCGGTTTCGATTACCAAATTACGTGGTCTATCGGGATGACCGAGTTGGCCGACGAGGAGGCGGCACGGCGATCGCGGTGAGGACCTCCATAGGTCATCATCGTGTCGCTTTGCCGCAGCTTACCAACCTAGAGGCCACCGCCATTGAGGTCCACGGAGCTCTTGGCGGCGTCCTCGTGGTCTCAGCTTACAAGCCCCCACAAGCTGAACTCCTTGTCGGCGACCTGGACGTCATCTTCGATTCCCATCGAAGGGTAATTTTGGCCGGCGATCTGAATTGCAAGCATCGCGCTTGGAATAGTCGCCTGACTACTCCGAACGGGAGGCGCTTGCTCAGTTTTGTTGAATCGCGCCGGGCGATGGTGTTTGGTCCAGCGCAACCCACGTTCTTTCCGTCACAGCCTAACGCGGCTCCCGATGTTTTGGATATCGCGGTGACCCAAGGAGTTGTCTGTCCGGTCGAGGTATTCTCACTTACGGAGCTGACATCCGACCACAACCCTATCTTGGTCCACGTCGCTACCCAGCACGCCTATGCACGTTCTGACCAGAAGAAGGTTATCGATTGGGATCGCTACGGCCCGGCCTTGTGCCGTCGATTGCCGCCAGCGGCCCCAATCGATTCCGTTCGCCTCCTAGACGAAGCAGTTGCGGGAATCGAAGAGGCAATCATCTCGGCTATAGGCGTGTCTTCACGTACGCGAGCTGGTCTCACGCCTGGCTACCAACGCATCCCTGAGGAAGTCTCTCTTCTCGCTCGCGAGAGGAATTACTTCCGGAAACGTTGGCAGAGGACCCGTGATCCGGCCGATAAGGCAGCATACAATCGGCTCACTGGACGACTGCGTGGCAGTCTGAAGGCGTTCCGACGTAGCTGTTGGGAACTCGACGTGGCCCGAACGGGGGATGCGGACCCGCAATCTCACCCGTACAGAATACCTACCGCATTGACGGGACGGAGGCGCCGACCTCCACTTCCCGCCATTGTTGGACCGTTCGGTCGACCCCTGGGTCGCCCGGAGGAGAAGGCCGAGTACTTGGGCTTGTGTTTCGAGCGACAGTTCGCTCCCAACCCGCCCATGGACTGGGACTTCGACGAACAAGTCGAGATGGCCGTGGAAGACTTTCTGTCACTTCCGATCACGACGGAGCCCGAACCCATCTCTTTGGAAGAGGTCTCAGATCGGCTCGCTGAACTTCAGCCAAGAAAAGCTCCAGGCCCGGACGGTGTTACCAACACCGCTCTACGTCTTCTTCCCGAGCCTGGAGTTCAATTCTTGACTGATTTGTTCAACGCGTGTCTTAGACTGGCCTACTTTCCCAAGAAATGGAGAAAGGCGACGGTTATCGTGATCCCGAAGCCGGGAAAGGATACCACCCGCTCGGAAAACCTCCGGCCTATCAGCCTACTTTCCGCTACGTCCAAGGTTTTTGAGCGCCTCGTACAGCGTCGTGTACGAGAACATCTAACCAACTTTGACGTGCTGGTCCCCGAACAGTTCGGCTTTCGTGTGGGGCATTCGACCACTCATCAATTGATGAGACTGGTGGAAGGCATCACGGAAGCCGGGTGTCGGAGAGAACGGACCGTTGGCTGTTTCTTAGATGTTGAGAAAGCCTTCGACAGCGTATGGCATGATGGCCTGTTATTCAAACTTAGGGAAGTCCAGCTCCCGGACTGCTACCTCCATCTGGTTGCTAGCTTTCTGACGGAGAGGACCTTCTGCGTGAGAGTTGGCGATTCAGTCTCTTCCGAGAGGCGAATCACAGCCGGCGTCCCTCAAGGTAGTGTTCTAGGCCCCCTTCTGTTCTCGATCTACGTCAACGACGTGCCGAGACAGCCTGGAGTCCAGATGGCCCTCTTCGCTGACGACACGGCCGTATTTACGGCCGATCGTCATGAGGAAAGGGCCGTCCTACGACTGCAGCGCCAGCTCGACACGCTCGTGGACTGGACTGATAACTGGAGAGTGCTCCTCAACCCTACCAAGAGCGTAGCCGTCGAATTCTCTAAGCGACGGAAGAACCCCGTTAGGCAACTACGTATCGGCAGAACGAACTTGCGCTGGTCCAACGAGGTCAAGTACCTCGGCTTACACCTCGACCGTCGGCTCACCTGGCGTACCCACGCACAGACAGTTCTTAAGCGAGCATCCACTCGCCTGTGCGCACTGTTTCCACTCCTGATCAGCCCAGCCATGACCAGGAAATTGGGTAGGATGATCGTCGGCGCGTATCTGCTGCCGGTCATTACCTACGCCTGCCCGGTCTGGGGTTACCTCGCCGCAATGCATAAAAAGAAGTTGCAGAGCGTCCTCGACAAGGGGCTTCGGCTAGCGGCCAAAGTCCCCCGTCGCTTCTCATCTCGCCTTCTAAGGAGAAGACTTGGCGTCCGCTCCTTAGACGACACTTTCAGGCGGCTTGCACGCAAATTTTATGCACGTGCGGCGAGGTTCCCAGACAATCCTCTCGTGACTGGGCTGGGAAGGTACCGTATACGCCCAGGTGATTCATGGAAACGCCCTCGGTGTATACTGCGCTAGCGTAGGCTAGCACAACAGCCGAGAAAGGCCTGCTATAGAGCACACGCCCTACTTGGGCAGGGCCACGAGGCAGGAGCTCCAGATGGTAGCTCGGAACTCAGTTCCCGTGCGGTTCGTCTCTGCGACGCACAACCGCAAAGCCCAGAGCAAAAAGACGTAATGAATCGCTGTTGCCACAAAATGTTTGAGTAAACACGGTATTTTATTTATACATTGAAGTTAAACTGTAGGTTTCCTAGTTCGTTTAGCTATGCCCTTCAATAAATATTACAGTAACCTTATAGGAAACACTGTTCAACAATTCATTACATGTAACCGATAACTGACGTAAAGCCAATCAAGAATTTTGTACATTACTAACAAATCGCATGTAATTTGCATAATTACAAGATAATGCACATACAATAATTAATTATATATTTATTGTTTTTATATGATGGAAAAATAATATTTATAATCATGTAATAATTACCAGACATCCACCGCAAAGCGTTTACAATCCTGACTTATTTAGAAAAATGTGTAAAACAAATTTATTTAAAATATTAATTGAAGTTTCATTGTTGTCATAAACTTGAATCGTAGATACTATATGACTATATTCATATAATAATTAAATTCTCTGTGGTGTTTACAGCTTCTCTAAACTAGTTTAATTGATTGGTCCAGTTATTCCGTTCATGAAATCGTGCTCAAGTTTCTTTCATAGAAATAAAACAGGTAAGATATTCGTGTTACCAGCAGCATTAAAGCGGAAGTATGTATTTTGCATTATTCTCAAAATTGTCACAATCTTCGTTCTCCTGCAGTGCAGGAATACGTGGTCACAAAACGTAAATATCTCGCAGTGATTAGATCTTTATTTTGCAAAAGGGCGTTAAATGAATTTCTTGTTTAAACATTTTATTTGCCTCCAGAAGCGGTTAAGACTATAAAACAGGTTAATTACCTTCTGTCACGCTTCTTAAAATCCAAATACAGGATTACTCGAGTTTCGACACATATAGTGTCATCATCAGATCCTCAATGAGTATGGTTAAAAACTACCTTTATCGATGTTTGCACGTCTCGTCAAATAATAAAAACAACACATACATAGTACAAAATATTTAAATAATTTGACACACATTAAAAACAAAACAAAACAGAACGAAACACAATACACGCGATATACCGGTTCCTGCGCAGGTCCGCGGCGACCGCGTGTATTGTGTTTCATTCTGTTTTGTTTTGTTTTTAATGTGTGTCAAATTATTTAAATATTTTGTACTATGTATGTGTTGTTTTTATAATTTGACGAGACGTGCAAACATCGATAAATGTAGTTTTTAACCATATTCATTGAGGATCCGATGATGACACTATATGTGTCGAAACTCGAGTAATCCTGTATTTGGATTTTAAGAAGCGTGACAGAAGGTAATTAACCTGTTTTATAGAATTTCTTGTAAACAAGAACTGACTATTATTTCGCTAAATTTCGTTACGTTTTAGTGAAATGTGGCAAAAAAACAACTTTTAATTCAATACACAACTAGCTGTTAGTCACAACATAATTATTAAGTAATTATTGCAAAGAGAAGTTGGTCATAGCGACATTTCGACATCTCTCAACAGAGTGCGTTGGCAGTACCTTTCGAGCCGAACACACGATCACCTTAACCTACTGACTTTTTGTATGTGTGTAAATGTCTGGATAAATAAATAAACGTCTGTAATAAAGGTCTGTAATAAGTAAACGAATAAATTAGTTTTGCTCAGAGCTCGGCGACTAATAAACAAATAAATAAACACATTATTGGGGATGTCATATGTAACTATAATACTTTGTTTTGTACACTTGTGGTTCGCAGACAGATATTATTAATAATATTTGATATGATACTATTAAATGTATTTGAAAGAAAAGTCAAAAAAGGAAGAGGTAAAGGGAAAAGATAAAGAGAAGAAGACAAAAGAAAAAAATCCAAGTTACGTTGCTTTAACTTTTTGTTTTTTTCCATTTACTTATATTGCAACTCGTTACAAACTATCAAGCAGTTTTATTCTAACAAGTATGTTAGCACTGTGTAGAATGCTCTCATTGGCGCATTTCCCAGTACAGTTTACACGTACAGATATTTCTTTAAACATTTCACTTGCCCACTCCAGTTCAAACCGTTTCTGTCTTTGTAATCGCTGAACAAGTCCAGCATTATCAAGAAGTTGTAGTATCGGTACTTCATTATTTTGATGTTTGTCAAATCTTTGTTCATATATTTAGCCTCAGTTCGCTTGAGCTCATCAACAACCATACGTATTGATGAGCGTCGCTATCTGTCATCATTGTTTACTTACTACGGTGCATAAACAATACTGCGAAGCACTTTACTTTATGTAGGATTTCTTTGAACGACCATACAGCTGCACACCATAAACCCACACCGGTTTTAAAAGTTGTTTTTATAGTTTCTTTAAAGGTCTACAAAATAAGGGAAAAGGTGCATTTTGTAGATTCATACGCTGTTTCACAGAGAAGTTATTATATTTGTCCTATTATTTCTGAAACTAAAAGGAACAATTGAAAACAGGAAATTTAAACAACACGTTATGCTTACCTATCTAAGCATTAACGGTTTTGATATCAATTTACTGTTATTGAAATTTATTGCCTTTAGTTTTTCGTAAACCATAAACAGATAACTCTGAAATATAATAGGTGCGGTACAGTCAGACATACATTTATGCCATAATAATATTTCTAGCTTGAGGATGCATGTTTCATAATTCATCTTCATCGTCTTTCACATGAATTAAACTAAAAATGGTTTGTTCTTGTCAAAAGCAGATTGACAAGATCTGGTCGTTCCAGTTCCTTACATCAAGCAATTTAGTAAGTAACAGCAATATGTCCCGTGGTCATGTTACTAGCATATCGCAGGGTATGTCTGCCACCTTCTAGCTTAACGTCAGCCTGATTTTCTGCCTGTGTACCGATTGTCTCCCATAAACTGACTGTCTTACCGGATTAAAGAGAACAGTTTTCTCTGTCCGATAACATAAACACCGTTAACATAGATATCCTTGCCTCCCACGTTTTACGTCGTTAACCAGCAAAGGGTTCCCCTCCTTTAGGGCCAATTTCTTAAGGGCAAGATGACAAGTAGAGGTCAGACAGTTTATACCTGCCTTCACTCGGTCTCCAGACATGCGTTAGCCACTTGTAGGGGTTTGCCGTCCCCCACCGAGACGTTTTTGGAGTTCTCCTTCGTCAAGAAATAAGGCCACAAGGTATTACTCACCCTCTCCAGTACTTCGGAGCACTGTTAGATAATTATCAACAAAATTAGATAACAGCTTGTGTAGGCCTCACTTGTGTAGTTTCTTTTTGTATGCTCACCTTTTACGAGTCGCGTCGTGGTCTAGTACATGAACATATACTAGGCCACTAAAGACTCAAGTATGAATATATATATCTCGATAACGTATGAATGTTTGCCGGATTCCTTCACGAGTTTCCCCAACCCTTTATTCGTTAGGCTAAATTTAATTGCGAATAAAACGTTCTACTGCCGCTAACTGTTAGTACACTGCGGCAATAAAACGTTAGCTCTTTACTTCGACAATTGATCTCTCAAAGCAGTTAGACTAAGTTATTTGGGAGTCCGCAAACAGCAATTTGTAGGAAGTTATTGCATTATTACATTACTGAACCATCTATCCTCTGGTAATTCCGAGCAACTTGAAAATGTTCCAAACTTTATTCGGAAATGATACACCCACTGGAAGCTGACAGACTTAACATCCTCAGTTATCAATGGCAGATTAAGGAAGTACGTAGTTGCAAGAACCAGTTTTCTCCTTTAACTTCCCCTGTCACAAAGCCTGTAGCCCTCTATGTATAATGAATTTCGTCTGTTAGTTTATAGTTAGAAGCAGTTTTTCACATCTACGAAAAAACTATCCTGTATATGTGAATATAACAGGTTTTGTATCTTTAATACAAATTTATTAAAATTTGTATCATCATCATCATCATCATCATCATCATAATCATCATCATTATTATTAGATAGGCCTAGCCCGAAGTAATGTGTCAAAATAGTGTCGTAGAGGTGGAAAGAGAGGTGGTGCTTTAATGGGTCAGATATAATATCCAAACCTACCGACCCCGGACTTGTGCACCCTTCCGGACATTTGTTCAGAAACTTTTTCCACCTACCCTCGTAAAAAGAATTATTGTCATTAAGACAGAAATAATATTGCACACCCGACTACAGATTACCAATATCATACAGGTGCAAGTGAGAGCTGAGGCTACATAGACAAAGAAGGCACTTAAAGGCCTATGGGTAAGGCTATATTTGAAGGTCTCCTACAAGGACCAAATCAAGCGGTCATCCGATAAGGCAGCGTAGGTCATGACACATGGGCAATGCAGTAGACCCCCACTGCGAGCAAGAGGCGCTTGTTCGCGGCAATCACGAACCATCCTGTTGTATGGTTGCGAAAGCTGTGTCAATGCATTAAAGATCAAGAAATACAGGAATGACGTCGGTGCAGAGAAGAGGAGCCCTCTTAGCAGGATCCTCTTATCAGACAGTGCCAGAGCCAGTAGTCCTGATGAAAGCGGGTGCGGTACCCATAGACCTTCTGACTCTAGGCCAAAGCATTTCTTTGAAAGAAGAGGTGTAATTTGAAAGGATGCGGCAAAGCATGAAGCTAGGGAAGTTACTCTACGGCACTGTCAAGACCGGTGGAATAGGAAGGAAAGAGGAAATTAGAGCGCAAGGTTCATTCCAAACTTGCGGGACTGAATCGACCGAGACACAGTTCCTCAGTGGTCACGACAATTTGAGCGTACCTCCACATAAGAGGAAACGTACAAAACCCAGCATGTCAGTACTGTGACTCTCCTCAAGAAGACACCTTGCACACTTTTTCAAGTTTAGCGGATGGACCAGAGAGAGGAGGAATTGAGGTTGAAGTTCGAGGAGTTCACGCCCGGGGAAATAGTTAAGATTATGTTTCGTAGTAAGGAGGAATGTTACCGAGTTACTACATTTATTCTGTCGGTTCTACAAGAAAAGGAAATGGAGGCCCAATTTGCAACCAATGGGCAGTAACTTGTAAGAAACAAACCTAGTGAGAACCCGATGAAGATACAGTAGTCTCCTTTATAAAGTAATACGTTAAATTGCCCAGGGTGAGTTATCAGTGAGGTTACAAGTGATTTACAAGTGAGGTTATTAGTGGGTAAGTGGGTGAGACTGAGTGGGCAGCTGCCATCAAAAGTCCTTCTGCTTTACTTCGGGCCGCCTATATTGGCCATGAGCCGACTAAATGACATCACTCCCTTCACCGCCTTGTCTACAGTTCGCCTAATCCGCTCAGAAAAGCTCAACTTGGAGTCCATCATCATTCCTAGGTACTTCAACACCGCTGGGTTTGATGCGACCGCTTCGTCTCCGACTCGTACCGGGATTACAATGGAAATGCTCTTCTTAGTCAAAGTCATCCAGTTGTTAACTAATCGCATCACCCTGTTGAGCTTGATCTGGTCCTGATCGATGAAACGAGTAGCGACGAGCGCCGTCACATCGTCGGCGTACCCCACAAAACCCGATTCTTGCGGTATCACCATTCTCACCAGGCTGCCATAATATTAACAACAGTAAATCTGCGTTATTTTTATTATTATTGTTATTATTTATTATTTCTATTATTATTATTAGTCACGCTTAGTCAATAATTTAGGGCTTAGAGATTAGAAATCTGAACTTTTTAATAGATGAAGATAATGTGAGGAGCACACTCACGCGCGATTTGCTTAACAGTGGCAGAGAACGGAGGATGATCGTAACAAAGGCAAACAGCATCGGCGATGGCGATTGTCGCCCTAAATAAAGCGGAGGCCCATCAGCTGTTGAAAACAGCGAGAATCAAGATAGGTTAGGTAAACTGTCGTCGTCACTCGATGAACTAGAAGAAGAGCCGTCGTCACTCAATTCTTTAGTGGTTTTGGTTATGGGCACCTCTTCATATGCAATGGCATTGCAATGGTCCAGAAATAAGAGGTCCCTGTATTAAGAGCGGACGCCGTGATGATACGGCCAAAGACTGTACCAACAACCCATAAGTATACTGTGCATTGACTTGCATCAGACAGAAGAGGACGTAAATCATATTTTATGATCCGGTAATGTCCAGTATTTCGAAGGGCATTAAACAAGGTCAAACACAACCAACCTGGTTAAGGTTCTACAAGGAAATATGAATAAAAATAGGTTGGCCCATAACCTACTCATGCAGATAATACTGTAAAATAATGCTGACATAATCACCATTAGGGAGTATAACAATAAGGACACACCTACATGGTATTCAGACAATCTGGCTACTGCGGCCATATGGGTTGCAGACTCACAGCGGGTCCACATTGACAGTCTATGCAGTGATGGCTTTGTATAATTAAATAGCAACAGTATTACATATGTAAGTACAAACTCTCATGGAGGCCAGGTCCCATACTGTGGCTCAGTGGCAGGAAAGATGGACCAGTGGCAGGAAAGATGGACCAGTGACAGGAAGGAAAGGTGGACCGCTACTGACATGACATGAAACAGGTAGCCGTGTGGACTGATAACAAACATGGAGAGATTATTTCATAACACAATTTCTAACTGGTCACAGCCTGTTCCGGACTTATATAGTATGGGGAAGTAGACAGACCAGACTGCATTTTCTGCAAACAGGAACTAGAAAATGTGCATCACACGTTTTTCACATGCAATAGATGGAAAGTGGAGAGTCAGATCTTGGAAAATATAGTGGGACAGATCTCGCCCGAAAATATCGAACTAATACTGCATAGCGAACACCACTGTGGTTAGGTAGCAGGCTACGTAGAGGAGGTTCTAAGGCAAAAGAAGGAAGAAGAAAATGATCTTGTTAGGGCCTCTGCCAAAATAGCTGAAAGCAGGTAACGTGGACTTGCTGAAGGTTTGAAACAGATGATTGTCCACATGTACAAAGAACAAATGGCACCACTTTGAAGTACTGCAAAAGCTGAGACCTGAGGTGGATCCATGCCATGGACAAAAGGGTTTGTGGTTTTGGTGGTTGCGAGACCCACACCCCGTAGAAGTGCGAACCTTCCTGCAGCGAAAATTAGTTTTCCACAGTTTCCCTCGTAAAAAAATAATTATTATTATTATGATTATTGTTGTTAATTAAAATTATTATCAGAGGCACTACATGTTATTCTAAAAGAATCTTTCCACAGGCTGAATCGACGCGCGGTTCGAAAATGTTTTTTGTGATTTGTGATTGTGAAAGAAAGCGTCTGATTTTTGTGACGCTTCGGACAACTACAGCAGATTACTAGTCAAACGTTGTATCCTCTGGTCTGCAAAGTTCCCTTTGCATACTTTTTATCCTGACATAATTCGGGCTCTTTTTAGAGAGTGCAGCTGTATTTCCTAAAAGAGGAAATTGTTACCAGTCACTAAGATTTTTTTAGAGTAAAAATTAGGTGACAACAAACAGTTTTTGTTTTAGTTAAAGGATCATTTATTACAGATACCTTTTAATTAAACAATAATGTGTTATGAAAATATTCAATTTGGTTATTACTTTTCTCACAACAGATATACAACGAGCATTTCCTCATATGAATGCGGATCTAAATAGTAGCTGTGAAGTATAAAACAGAGAATAGTGTTTTTTTAATATTCAACATAAAGATACGTTGCGATATTATTATATTCATGTGGTTGATGCAAGTATATTCCTTCCTTATAGCATCATATTCAATTAATATGTCCCTCTTCAATGTGCAGCAGTCTTGAAGCATTACAAGTAAACACATGGAGGACAGAGTTTATTAAAAATCATAATTAAAATAATAGGAAAAATTAAAGTATTCTCTGCAGAAGGTGCTATACAACATGTATGTCGTCATGTGATTAGCTGACTGTAGACACGGTGTCTTTTATATTAATGTATTGCAATGGACATTCTAATTGCGTATGGAATGTATAATAAGCATATGATACCATATCAAGAGGCAGTATGAATAAGTAGGGATTACAGGATTGAACATTGTAAATTAGTTGATAATTGTAACAAATGATAGTTTTAAGTATTTAACATTTAAGTTTTAAGAATTTAACATTTATTTAACAATTGTAAGTGCAATGAGATGGTGCGCACGGATATTTAGCCGCGTATGTAGTGGGCGTGTGCAATGGTACGAAATTATTTTACGGGATATTCATAAAAAACACGTTAATTTAAATAACTTTTGAGATATGGGAATTTTTTTAGTTGGAACTTACATAAGAATACTTATAATATGCCAGTAGTTATTTTTAAAATGAGTAACTTAATGTATGCGTCTTTAAAGTAAAGTAGTTTCATACCCGTCATAAAATCGATAATAATATTTCAGATTTTTTTGAACGAGAATTATTCTGTTCCGAAGCCTTCTTGTACAGGAAAATTATTATCTGTAGTAATATCACAAGTAGGGGTTACCGAAAAACCAATCTGCGTACGAGAAATTCAGTCAATGGAAGTGACTTTGAACGAATAGTTCAGTCTCTCTTCGTAATCGATAACGAGAAACCGCCACAATTATACATGATGGTTGGTCTATCAGTGGCGACGAACACAACTTAGAAAATTCCTCTTGAGTTACTGCGAGAAGTATTATAATTGTGCTATTCCACAAAATTCCAAGATATTCCGATTAGGGTATATAGACACTTCAAACTGACTGGAGGTGTAAGCTCAGTACACCAGAAGCAGTAACAGTATCGGTTAGCGGTGAAAGTGTATGTAGCGGTGACCGTGAGAAATATTTACTCGCCCGAAAGGATCGTGAAGCCAGACAGATTAAATCTTCCCACATATTGTTCCAGGTAGGATAAGGCGTCGTCTGAAGGATCTGCAGTGGACATTAAAGAGAAGTGAACTTATATTATTTACGTACAATTAAAAAAATATATTTAAAAGAAAGACTCCATTATATCAGTAAAGATTTTATAGTTTAAATAAGACAAACGTAGCTTTAAATAATAATTTATTTCATTGTACAGCATGTAAAATTTTAGTTTGTGTTACGAAAATCAACAGATAACAGATTAATTTATTTTTTATAAGCACATTAGATTATGCGCTTTAAACTGTAATAAAAGCACAGTAGATTATCAGAAAATAATAGCGTCATTAATAAATCCACTTCAGTCTAATAACATTACGTCTCGATTACTTATTCTGTGTGACACCTATACATCGCAATATCTGAATAACGTATCCATATCTGGCGGATTCCTTGCAAGTGTTTCCAATGCTTATTCGAAAGGCAAAATTTAATTGCTCGTAAAATCGAGTAAAACAATCTATTTTCGTTAACTGTCATTACACTGTGGTAATAATATGGCAGCCGTTTACATTGAAATTTTGATTCTCAAAGCAATTAAACTGAGTTATTTGGAAACACTTGAGCAACTCTAATAGCAATTTACAGGAAGTTATTACATTTCTAGACCATTAATCAATAATTTTGCAGCCTTTTAAAATTCTGAGTAACTTTAAAGTGTTTCAAGCTTTATTCAACGGTTACAAACACACTCACAGCCCTAAAATCAATTAGACAGCCTAGTGAAACTATCAGATTTAAGATTTAACCTCCTCAGTTCCCAATATAAGATTGGAGGCGTAGTTACGAGA
The DNA here is from genome assembly GCA_034769895.1 of Magicicada septendecula. Taxonomy (NCBI): domain Eukaryota; kingdom Metazoa; phylum Arthropoda; class Insecta; order Hemiptera; family Cicadidae; genus Magicicada; species Magicicada septendecula. The sequence continues at coordinate 475,546,455 of CM068367.1, read as the reverse complement.
ACTATTTTTTTCATATTGTATTTTCTTCTTCACTTTTCTGTTTCTTTACTTAAAAGATTAGTGATTTTCCTCATTCATAAAACGTGATCTGTCAGTTGATTATATTAAATCTTTTTCGTTCATTTTTTAGGTAATATTTGATCCTCAGGATTCAGGAGGTTTTTTTCTGATTCTTCTTGAATAAATACATGTTCCACCTGACTGGTGTAGGTAGACAAGTATCTGAAGTTGATGATTCTATTGACTTACCACTGCCTCATGTGCGGTACACTTAAAATATTCTAAAACTATCACAGAGTCTAAGAACATAGCCACTTTCTAATCCTAATTTTTTAGTATATAATATTACAGAGAGTTGGAAGATACGTAAATACACCTTGAGTTGCATTAGTCGTCTTGTAAAAATGAACATGTCTTAGCTTCTTCTTCTTCTTCTTCTTCTTCTTCTTCTTCTTCTTCTTCTTCTTCTTCTTCTTCTTCTTCTTCTTCTTCTCCTCCTTCTCCTCCTTCTCCTCCTTCTCCTTCTTCTCCTTCTTCTTCTTCTTCTTCTTCTTCTTCTTCTCCTCCTCCTCCTCTTTCTCCTCCTCCTCATCCTCCTCCTCCTCCTCCTCCTCCTCCTCCTCCTCCTCCTCCTCAATCCAGAGGTTGGTGGGCTCTCAGTTTCTTCCCTTTCGAGGAGCTTCTCCTAATCACCACACAAATTCTTATTCCTTTTATCTCGTCCACAATACGCCTCAGTCTACGTCCCTCAGTCACTGTTGCTGGTTTCACGCATTCCTTCATCCTTCATCACACACTCTACATACAAGTTAAAGAATAGTGAGGGAGTAGTGGGTATAATCTGCAGCCTTCTCTAACACATTGTTATATATTTTCTTTCAGTGTTCCCCGGTTCCTTTGGAAACCAATTGATCTTCTTGAATGTTCTCTTCAATTTTCTTTTCCATTCGATGATAAATTAACAATTTTTGTATCTTTCTCGTTATTCTAGTACAAATTAATATGACTGGCTGTAGACTTAAAGTTTTTCATACATTACTATGTTTGTTTGATGATGTACTCACTAATTTACATCAAACATTGTCACAAAATTAGTGTAGTTAACAGTCTTCAGTTAAGTGATTATATCGCATGCCTTTGTTTTCAAAAATTTCAATCTTGTCTATATTGCTTTTGTCAGGGTTCTACAAAGCTGCACTCCATATGGGCCGATAAAGTTTTGTAGCTTATTTTAGATTAGCAGCTTGTTTTAACCCCAATTTAAAATATAAAAATAAGATTTAACTTGTATAGAATAATTATTTTTCTTTCTACCTCACTATAGAAGATAGCATGTACAATAACTATTATGATTGAAATAAAAAATAAATAATAATTAAAGAAATAGGTCTACGAAAAACTTCAGAAGGTTGGAAATTAAGAAGTAATGATGAAATATATCAAAGTATAGAAAATATAACAGAAAAATGAGAAAAGGAAGACTATTATTTTTTTGGACATTTATATAGAATGGACGACAATAGGTTAACAAAGCAGATCTTCAGGTATCTGTGGAGGAAGAAGTCAACATCAAGTATCTAAAAGGATTTAGAAAAAAATAATATACACGCAGAAGAAGCAATTGAAAGAGAAGTTTTTCGGGTAAAAGTGTTAGAAATGGGAGGAGTCCAGGGTAGGAGAGAGAAAAACGCAGGTTCAAAGTGGACTGAAAACAGAAAGAAGAGACACAGTGAAAAAATGAAATAATATTGGAGAAAAAGAAAAGAACAAAGAATTAAGAATTGAAATTTGCATGTGGTCCTTAGATGGCCGATACAAAATAAAAAAAATAAATAGGGATATGCGCCTAAGAATGATGTAAGTTTATTAATAGATGCAAGCTTATATATTCGTGAAGCACAGTGGTGGTTACTCAGCTAAAAACCGCCCCATTGTGTGGCCGTCATATTCCAATCTATTGTGCATGTCTGAGCTCGTTTGTTTGCAAAAACAAATCAACAGGCCACACATTACTGCCCCTGAAATTAAATTTACTCTACGTTTTTTGACAGACTTTTCGTTGGATTCAGAACGGCGAGAGAGTCCTTCGCTTTTTCTGAAATATCGAGAAACCATCTTGCAAATTAATTTTAATCGCTAATTTTAATTTTTTCTTCCTAACAGTTCATTTTGTTCATTTTCTTTTCGCCGCACGCAACATCGGGTATTTATTACAGCTTGTGCTTGATACCTTTTCTTCATTAAGTAAAAACTGCGAGAGTACTTATTAACGGAGCAGAAAAGTCGTTACACGTTATAAAAGTATTAATACCAACTGGAAATAGGAGTTTTTAAAAATAAACGGCATTTTAATGAACTCAAAATAAAAATTAATTTTACATAAGTTTCTTCAAAGTTATTTATGTTTCTCAATATTAAAAAGTATAAACCTGCGTTGTTCGCTTGTTCAATTCATAACGACCAGTCATTAAAACATATTACGTTACAGAATAGGGGGAAAACCAACTTATAAGTACATGAGCAAACTTTATGTTTATATCATTTTCACTGGTAATTCTGTCAGAAGACGAGGTTTACCTAAATTGTTATCTCCATTCTGTATTTCTTGATCTGCGTCTTTAAGATCGCTATATCACTATCATCAAATCCGCTATCACACAATACCTACAAGATGTTTGCTTACATCTTTCCCTACTATCCTTTCTAAAAAAAGTGACCAGTCTAATTTGCTTTCCCTTTACAACAGCTCCAAACAATTTTCTCTTGTATTTATTCCCCTGAAGACCTCTTCATTTGTCTTCTCTCGCCAATTTGTTTTCAAACGTATGAATTTGAATCTAAACGACGGACGTTTGTCATTACAGAAAAATATATAAATCTGACGTTTTGGCCACACAAACAATTGGCAGCCATCGTCAGGCTAATGATAAACGAATACGTGAAAAGTAAAAAATTATTCTTTATCAACGAGTGATAGAGAGTCAACAAAATAATAATAAGAAAAGTTCACATATTATATGATAAAAAACTAAATAATTCAAAAATAAATACTTACTGGAAAAAACATCAACACTCACAAAACACAAACACACAGGAACACCGCAACTGTGAGTCAAGGCAATAATCATTACTGATGATGATCAGGGGCAGCGCTAACTATTTTACCGTTTAATTTACAATTAAACACAAACCTCCATGGGTATAATTTTAAATTTCAAAATAATTTTCGCCTTTCATTTTCGTAGGCCATTATCTTCCATATCCCTAACATTTCAAAAGCATCTAGAAATAAAAATGAATGTTTTATTTTAAATTAAATGTCAAATTGCAGGAGTAACAAAGTAAAGTATAATAATATGTATAGGTAATAATAATAAAACAATAATAATGTTTTTAAAGGCGGAAATGCTTTTGCACCGCCTAATAAAAAAGTTTAAGATTAGCAAGTAACAAATCTTAGGTTTCGCAGTCCACTAATAAACTGTTAATATTTTAAAATGTAAGAAAATTTGAATTCCCTAGTCTTAGTTTCAGTTATTTTTAAATAAATGAAGGTCTGAAAAATGCCTAAACAGTTTGTAATGTAACTTGCTTGTAGCGAGAACTTACAAAGTAATGGTCTTCAAATTATTATTATTATTATTATTATTATATAATGTAATGCCCTAGCATGCCAGTACAGTGGCTCTCCCCATGAAGAAATGCTTTGCACACTTTTCCAGTAGGCCTACAGCAGATTTAGAAGAGAGGATGCCACTAGAGATGGAGCTCACGGAGTTCTCCCCTGAGCGTGTAGTTGAGATTATTCTTCGTGGCAAGGAGGCATGGGGCCGCTTTCTACATTTATTTAGTCAGTTCTACTAGAAGAGAAAAGACAGACCCAACTTGCACTCAACGGGCAATAGCACATAAGAGACAACTAGAAGGAGCCCGATAAAGGGCGCGATAGGCTACATCCTGAAGTAATACGTTTATTTGTTCCAGGGTGGATATCAATGCCTGAATTAGAAGTGGGGTTTTTAGTAGATGAGGGTCTCACACTCCAGGGACAGACGTTTTACTCTTACGGTTCATAAAGCATTTCCCCCTATTAAAACATTATTATTGCTATATTATTTTTATTATTATTATACTTTATTTTGTTACTCCTGCAATTTGCGTTTAGCTTTAAAATAAAACGTTCATTTCATTTCTAGATGCTTTTGAAATGTTAGAGATATGAGAGATAATGGCCTACAAAAATGAAAGACGTGTTATTTTGAAACACTCTTGTAATTGAAACAACATAACATTACTACTAGATCTATTTATTATAGAATGTGTAAGACTGCTTTTAGTTACTCATATAATTAGCTAATTGCTTATAAAAGTTTTTACATATTAAAAAGAGACCGAAACTCTTGAATAAAAGAAAGAATTTTTTTAATATCTAGAAAAGTAAAAATCATTTTTTACAGTACAGTCAAATTCTTCAGAAACATATTTTTCTGGCTTTAATAGCCACAAATTGTTTAAGTCAGAATAGTCAAAATTTTGGATTATTTCATTTATAATTGATATGGTCCATAAATTATGAAAACTAATTTTTATTCAGAAGAAATTATGTACTAGCTGGATATCTGTCTTTGCGCAGATATGATTTGAGACCTTGCGCACTCGATTTGCTATCCAAACCTGCTGCTCTGTGCAAATACACTGTTGCACCCTCGGTAGTGTTGGCCCAGATGATGATGTATTAAATAATGCTGGGAGAGGCAACATATGTAAAGCTTTACGTATATAAAGCTTTTGTTAACCAGTTATATTTACTGTAATCGTTTAATAACATATAAATGAATATATATAACCCTTTAATGTAAATTTAATGTAGACAGGAGTTAGTGTTACGACCCTTCATAGATGATAAACATGCAACAATAACGTTTTCTTGCTTTCTGCATGTCCCACAGCCAGTTAGTTAAAGGCTACTTTGCAAGGGAAACTGCGGTTTCCTCATCCTGACTTCATCGCTTGGTTTGACAGACTGCCTGTTCTGTCTTCATACTATGTCAGAAATTAATACCATCGTGGTTTATGGTTTATTTCTTAATATCTCATATATTTGGTTTCCAATATTGTGTAACCTTCAAAAGTGTTTTCTTGACCTTCGTGTGCCATGCCTACGTGTTTAAATCTTCATTTCAAAATTCTTAATTGTTTGTTTCCATAGTAACATTCATATTTCTCGAATTTATATTCTATCTAATAACCACATAGTTAATCTCTTGCATCTTTGCCATAAAAATTATTGTAATTTGTAAGTAACAATAATTTGTAAGTAATTTGTAACAATCATCGGGCATGAATCCATGAATACAGTAAAAACACTTGACTGAAGTTGCTTGTAAAGTATTAATAATAACGCTAGGCATTTTAAGGATTTTGCGTCCACAGTTTGCAGTCACATTTAATATTTTGTCAATGACGTGTTTTTAAAGTGACTTTTAATTGTCCCAGCAGGTGTCCAACGTTAGTAAACCATTTGAAATATTATTCTGTCGTTTGATTTGTTTATTTATCTTTGATGAATTTAAAACACGAGTTGTATTATGAAATATAGAAGAAAAATTTTTAAATAAATAATAAGGAAATAAACAAAATTTCTCCAAACAACTACTGAATTATACTGTTACGACATCACAGAACAATCTACGTGTTTGTCGAATGAGCCAGAAAATCTCGATGTAACGCGTGTGTCGTACGTCCTTGTCGACGCATTTTCGAGAAGTTTCTCGAAGACGCCAGCCGCGCGGATTGTGTCAAGGCCGCAGTTAATTACGTTGTTCACACGACCGCTAAGACGCGATTAGGAACATTCTGGTCTGTGAGCGCAGGTATAAATACATGGCGGCAGCGCCCTTAAGTTTCAATATTAGTGCGAATTATTGACCGTGCGGTTCCAGAGTTATAGTAGCGATATTACTGTGCGCATCAAGTGGTTATTAGTTAAGAGTGGTGTTTTGTAATCGGACGGTATAATTGTAATACAATTGTGTTTAATTTTAGTGGACATTTTATTGCGTGTGAACAATTTTCATTTGATTTGTTGTAGAGACTGTGTTGTTAATTACGAACTGTTTAACTGTAAAAATTAAAGGTGTGATTAGTGACTTACTTGGTGTCTTGTACTTATTTTGTTTCCACTGTACCTACGACGATCGAGTAGACCGTCGTAACAGTGGTGTCAGAACTGGGATAAAACGGTTAACAGTGAAAACAGTGGACACTTTGTACAAGACGAGTGTGATTTGTAATTAATCGGTAAACATGGATCCCAGTCAGATGATGGAAGCTTTACAAACACTGCTGCGGCAGAGACAGGAAGAAGCAGAAAAACGCCAGGATGAGAAACGCAGACAGGAGGCGGAAGAAGCAGAAATACGACAAAAAAGAAGAACGAAGACAAGAAAGAGAAGAGGCTGAGGAACGTCAGAAAGCACTAATGCTAGAGACAGAGGAACGACGACGACAGGAGGCAGAGGAACGGAAGCGTGAAACAGAAGACATCAAAGAATTAATACAGGAGCAAAAACAGAACATAGTACCGCAGAATTGGGTCTCCTACGAGGTGAGCTTAATAAACAAGTTACTAAAATATCGGAGCTACAAGAATCAATGACATTAAAAATACCTGAAGTAGAACAATCTGTCTCGAGTGTTGAAGAATCGATGTCTACAAAAGTATCTGAAGTAGAAAATCTGTCTTGACTGTAGAAAAAGCTATGTCAACAAAAATAGAAGACTCGATTACAAATATAAAAGAGCAGATTAAAAATGAAGTCGAGCAGTGCTTGAAGTTACAACCAAAACAACTTTGTGAACAGACTGTACCAATGATAAAGACAGCAAAAGACGCAGAAAATAAGTTAATAGAGAAAGTCACTTTGCCTGCAGTAGGGACAGTTCATGTCAAAGCTCCAACCTTTGACGGAAGCAGTCACTGGACAACGTACCTCCGCCAATTTGAAGTTGCTGCATGTGCAAATAATTGGACAGAGAAAGACAAGGCAGTCTCACTCGTTCTCGCATTAAAAGGACCCATGGCAGAACTACTACAGAAAGTCCCACCTGACAGCCAGAACATCTATGCCGAGTTGATAAAAGCTCTAGAATTACGGTATGGTGATAAACATTTGCGAGATGTGTACTGCTCCCAGCTGAGAGCAAGGCGACAGCATTCCGGGGAGAGCCTTCAAGAGTTTGAAGCAAGTATCGACAGACTAATTAGACTGGCCTATCCTGAAGCGCCAAAAGATTTTCGAACGAGTCTTGCGATGCAGACGTTTACTGCCGGTGTCCGAGATAACGAACTACAGCAAGTGTTACGAATGGCAAGACACCAGAACAGTGCGGACGCTCTGGTTCATGCTTTGCAATTTGAGGCCGCCAAATCAGCGTCTGGTTGGACAAGTCATAAAGTGCGCGCGCTAAAAGATCGCGACGGCACAGACGATGAGGAAGAAGAACAAGGAACAGAGACTCGACGGTCGGCGCCACAGAATAAAATAAGAAAGGATGGAAGACCGAAGCGTTACAGATGTGGGAGACCTGAACATCTGCAACGAGATTGTCGGGTTAGAATTCAGCATCAGGGAAACGAGCAATAGTCGGTACAACGGGGGCGTGTGCTGAATAACTGTAGGAACGAAGCTTCTAGAGAATACGCAATTTCTACACTTCAGAAAAACAGCGGGAACTTGGTAGTTACCGGATTTGTTCAAGAGAGGACAACCTCGATTACAGTTGACACAGGCGCAACAGTTTCTATTGTGCACCCCGACGTGGTGAAAGATCTCAAGCCTATCTGGTGCTCTTGCAGCTTGCGGACAGCTACTGGACGGCCTGTGAAAGTTTTTGGAAAAGTGGAGATACACCTACGCCTCGGTCTATTTGAGTTTAATCATCAAGTACTTGTTGCAGACATTGTGGATGAAGCAATTCTTGGTGTGGACGTTATGAACGCATACGGATATATAGTCGACTTTCAAAAACAATGTTTTGAGAATCGGAGGCGAAGAGGTAATGTTATCAACAATGACGACAGCAGAGAAATCAATGGACGTCATAAACCAAGTGGCCGTAACTGTTCCGCCAAACTCCGAAAAGATCATCATGGTTATAACCGAGGTAGATACTAGTGGCAACCAGTGCTCTATATTCGAACCCCAGGTTGTCAGCACACAGGGCATACTAATTGCCAGAAGTTTAGTAAAACCTGACGAAACCGGAAATGTACCTATTAGAGTGGCGAATATTTTGGATCAAGCTATTACTTTACAAAGCAATACGCTCCTAGGCAAATTGACTCCTGTGGCCTGGGTAGCCGGAATGACGCAACGAAGGTCCAGTGCTTCGGATAATTTCAAATTACCAGAGGAACTGCAAGAATTATTGAACAGATCTTCTAACGACGTTTCAAGTGGTGAGGTAAAGGAACTAAGACAGTTTTTACACGAATTCAAAGATTTTTTTTGCAGTTCGGGGACAGTCACTGGTAAGAACCTCTCTTGTGCAACATTGCATCCAATACCGGTGACACAACACCGATACGCCAACCTCCTCGAAGGCCTCCATTATCTAAACAAGAGGAAATGTCTCGGTTAGTACAGGACATGTTGACAGAGGGAGTAATCGAACCTTCGTCAAGTGCTTGATCTTCTCCTGTAGTGCTGGTAGCGAAGAAGGATGGTGGATTGCGTTTCTGGACTGCTATCCATTATCTCGCGTTGACGATACACTCGACACGTTGTCCGGAGCACAGTGGTTTTCCACATTGGACCTGAAGAGTGGATATTGGCTAGTGGGTTTTCATCAAGAAGACAAGGAAAAACCCCTTTCTCGACCCCAAGTGGCTTATTCCAATTTAACGTCATGCCATTTGGACTCTGTAATGCACCGGCAACATTTGAGAGATTGATGGACCTGGTACTCCGAGGCCTGACGTGGAAAACTTGCCTTGTTTACTTAGACGATGTCATAGTGATCGGGAAGACTTTCAAAGGCCATTTGGAAAACCTTAAGGAAGTTCTAACTAGAATTCACGGTGCACAACTGAAGCTGAGCCCGAAGAAGTGTTCTCTATTCCAGAAGGAAGTACAGTATCTGGGCCATCTGGTTTCGGCAGCTGATGTTAGCATGGATCCTAATAAAGTAGACACCGTAAGAGACTGGCCAGTGCCGAAGAGTAAACACGAAGTTCGGAGTTTCCTGGGGTTATGCTGATATTACCGACGTTTTGTGAAAGTCTTCGCTACTATTGCTAAACCATTACATGAGCTAACAGAAAATAAAAGAAACTTCCAGTGGTCGAGTGAGTGTGAGCAAGCATTTAAGACTTTGAAAATTGCATTATGTTTACAGCCAATTCTCGCTTTCCCAGATTCCGAAGGGAATTACATTGTGGACACAGACGCATGCAATACTGGTCTAGGAGCAGTTTTGTCTCAAGTTCAAAACGGTGATACAAAACGGTGAAGAACGTGTAATAGCGTATTACAGCAAGACACTTTCTAAACCGGAGAGAAATTATTGCCTCACAAGGAGAGATTTGCTGGCAATCGTCCGAGCGTTGGAGCACTTCCATAAATACCTCTATGGAAGAGAGTTTTCACTACGTACCGACCACGCCGCGCTTGCATGGCTCTTAAGATTTAAAAATATGGAAGGACAGTTGGCAAGGTGGCTTGAACGTCTGCAAGAGTACAACTTCAAGGTACAACATCGACGGGGGCGCCTGCATGGTAATGCAGATGGCTTATCACGAAGACCGTGCCCGGAAGACTGCCGACATTGCCACAGAAAGGAAGAACAAAACTCAAGCGAACATGTTCAAGCCATCACTGTAGATTTCTTGGCTGACGGCTGAACAACACAAGACTGTCGACAAGAACAGATGACTGATGAAGACAATGGACCGATCTTGACAGCAAAAGAGGAAGGTCGCCGCCCGGATTGGCAAGATATCTGCCATGGTTCCGAAGTGCTGAAGGGCTACTAGGCACAATGGGAATCTCTCACCTTAGAAAACGGATTGCTAAAAAGGGCTTATGAAAGTGCAGATGGACGAGACGTGGTCATGCAGTTGATAGTTCCACGAAGTAAAGTGCAGTCTGTTTTGAAGGATGAAACATCATGGAACATGATGGAACATCTGGAGGCCATCTTGGCGTTAACAAAAGCCTGGACATAATACGAAAGCGGTTCTATTGGCTTCATCTTCGCCACGACGTAGAGGAATGGCTTCGGACGTGTGAAATATGTGCTGCAAGCAAGGGCCCACAAACTAGAAGCAGGGTAAAAATGAGACAGTATAACGTTGGATTGCCTTTCGAGAGAATTGCCATAGACATTGCTGGACCATTCCCAGTTACTGACGATGTAAATCGGTACATCATGGTTGTAGGTGAATAGTTTACTAAGTGGGTGGAAGCCTACACAATTCCAAATCAGGAGGTTACCACTGTGCCAAAGGAGTTAGTTCACAACTTCTGTTGCCGTTCTGGAGCCCCTATGGAAATCCATACGGATCAAGAGAGAAATTTCGAATCAGGAGTGTTTAAAGAAGTATGTCGTCTACTCGGAATTCGAAAGACCAGGACAATGCCTCTGCATCCTCAGTCGGACGGGATGGTTGAGAGATTCAATAGGACACTTGAGCAGCATCTTTCGAAGGTTGTTGACGAGAACCAAACAGGCTGGGACCAACGTATACCACTATTCCTCATAGCGTATAGATCATCGTACACGACACAACCGGCATGACTCCAGCAAAATTGGTGTATGGGCGGGAGATTCGTCTTCCTGGTGACTTAATGTTCGGATCACCTGAGACTCGGTCCCAATAGCCGCAGAACTATTCCTCGCAATTAGAAAACCAACTGTGAGAAATGAATCGCTTGGTAAGAGGACGGCTGAAGATTGCGAGTGATAAAATGAAAACTCGGTATGACATTCGCAGCAATAGTGTGGGTTTCCAAGAAGGAGATCAGGTCTGGTTGTTCAACCCAAAGCGCCGTCGTGGTCGCTCACCTAAGCTGCAGTCTAACTGGGAAGGACCCTACACTGTGAAAAAAAGAATCAACGATGTTGTTTATCGGATTCTACAGGAAGGGCAGCGAAAGTTCAAGGTCGTCCACCTAGATCCCCTGGCTAAGTACTACTTCAGAGACGGTTTGCCAGTTCGGGACGAACAGGCTTAGGGAGGGGTAAGTTTTGCGACATCACAGAACAATCTACGTGTTTGTCGAATGTGCCAGAAGAACTTGATGTAACGCGTGTGTCGTACGTCCTTGTTGACGCATTTTCGAGAAGTTTCTCGAAGACGCCAGCCGCGCGGATTGTGTCAAGGCCGCAGTTAATTACTTTGTTCACACGACCGCTAAGACGCAATTAGGAACATTCTGGTCTGTGAGCGCAGGTATAAATACATGGCGGCAGCGCCCTTAAGTTTCAATATTAGTGCGAATTATTGACCGTGCGGTTCCAGAGTTATAGTAGCGATATTACTGTGCGCATCAAGTGGTTATTAGTTAAGAGAGGTGTTTTGTAATCGGACGGTATAATTGTAATACAATTGTGTTTAATTTTAGTGGACATTTTATTGCGTGTGAACAATTTTCATTTGATTTGTTGTAGAGACTGTGTTGTTAATTACGAACTGTTTAACTGTAAAAATTAAAGGTATGATTTGTGACTTACTTGGTGTCTTGTACTTATTTTGTTTCCACTGTACCTACGACGATCGACTAGACCGTCGTAACAATACGTCGATAGACGGAGAGATGTCGAAAGTCCGAAGAAACGTGAGAGTGACCAGCTCTAGTCTAACTGCTTGGGACCTGAACAAAAACCATTTTTGCTTTAATTCTCCTAGGAAATGATGATGAAAAGCAAAATTTTTTATTACAATTAAATTCGACAAAAATATTGTTCTGTAAATCTGTAAATTTAGATAGCCAAAGTGAATTGTCAACGAGGAAATATAAAGACGAGTGGAAACAAAGAAAGGGGCATTACATTTTATTACGAAAAACGACTAATGTGAAAGGCACATGCAAGGAAAAATTGAAACCAACTGATAGAAAAGTTATAAATTGGAGTTTCTAGAGCGGTAGAAAAAAAGTATGAATATGTCGGTTATTGTGGCGATGGAAGTGGGAAAACTGAACAAATGTAGACTAAGAAATAAGTGTCCCAATACTAGTGATTCAAGTTCCCTAGTTAATACTTAGTTCGGAATATTTTATTTCATGCAGTAGGGAAATATTTTTAACCGTCCATTACCTAGTGTGCCAATTAAGAATAGGACCGAAGGTCTGCGGTTGTAGGTAATTAAAATTTTAACTGTCAGGTAATTCCTCTACTCGGCCTGCCTCTATCGTAGTGTGTTAGCACTTGACATTTTGATCCTCAGAATCTGAGATCGTCCTCAGTAGCTAAAAAAACTTGAGTTCTGTTTGAAAACCCCTGCTGAAAGATCTAACAAGCAAGGGTAAAAATATTACGAGAAGTCAAAGTAGAAAGGTTAAAAGAAAATTCACTACAAGTACATACATAAATTTCACCGAGAGCGTAAAAGACGTGGAGAAAGAGAATTACATGCCCAAACGCAGTAAAACAGAATGTAACAAATTATATAGACTGTGTCCAATAGAATTCTTTCAGTTTGCTTTCTGTAGTTGTCAGAGAACGAGTATGCCTCGGTTTAAAGTTTTATTATTATTGATGCTTTTGAATATTTTAAAAATCCTTAAACTTGGGATCGTTGATTTGGTAAGTGGTTAAATGAAATAATTAGTTTATGTCATGTTCGGGTTCACTGAGTTCGTATTTGATTTTCGACGCTCTCTCGTTGCTAAGACGAACCTATTTATGTGCCTTCTCACTGAAAATAGAAGTTATCGGTTATACAGTTACTTACTTGTAGTGGTGCTCTAATAGCAAAGCTTATTGGTATTGATGGTCAGAAAGTTTAAAATTATTTAAACCCACTTGTTACCGCCACCACTGCTGCCAACCGATGATGCTGTCACCCTAAACTGTAACGTCTAATTCTAACGAAATAATTAGTCAAAATTCTTGGATGGAGATAAATTATTTTTATTCTTCGAACTCATTTTTGAATTATGGTTAAATTACAATAATTTTATTTATTTTTCCTTTAATTCAAGTTTGCTGATAGACTCTTTAAAATTATCATATCTCAGGGTTACAAGTCTGACTCAAACTGTTCGCCACCTTCGACACTAAGAATTTTATTGAATTATTTAATAAATAAGTAGGTTCTTTGAGACTGCAAGATACAAACAAAACTAAAGCAATGTACTACTCTCATTATTTAGTAGAAGGAGAGTGATAACATTATTAAAATTTCTTAACGAAAAACATAAAAAGTGAACATATGATTTTTGTTAATATTTGAGGTTAAAACTATTTTCATTGGAACATTAATCAATCAACTTTAAATTATTAATACCGCTTTAACAACATTAAAATATCCGTACAATACGGTTAGGAATTCAATTTAGTGACAAGATTCATTATCTGCTTCCTTAAATTGGATAACACAAAATTTACAGGTATTTGGATATTCCTCACTAATAGGGTTGAACATTATTAAATATTTTGTAACAATCTTAACGTTAAACACAATACATAATAATTAGTATATGATAGGTCAAAGTTTTTAACGTTTATCGTTAATTGGTTGATGCATCCTATCTCGGTATGTCCATCAAGTTAATTCTAAAAATAAAGTTTGGTTACGATTAATTCACTTTTTTTTTTCAATTCGCTTAATAGCTCTGGTTACTCTTAACATTTGTTAATTACATCTATGATCAAATTCCTTTTCTTACTATTACTACTATTTAATAAAACATTTGAGTCCTTTAAATGTCTAAAGTCAATTGTCTTTGTTTCTTAATTCCTTCAATAATAATTATTTGAATTAATAATTTAAGTATTGTTCCAAGCTTGGTTGGATTTAAATAATATTGTTAATCAATTTCGCTAATAGCGTCCTTGAAAATTTTATTACTATTTGAATATTTAGTAATCGTCACTTATACTTGCGTTCGAGGTCGTTCTGGTAGTATCACTATTATAATTCTTTATTTTAATAAATCATATTTAATGACTCTTAATCATTCGTTACCTATGCGCACATACTCCGGATTAGAACACTGATATAAGAATACTTCACTTTGTTTACATTCGACCTAACCTCAACTTCGCTATTCGAGGTTAAGACGCTTTTGATCAGCTGTCGACTATCAATTCTGCATTGTTGGTTACAGTGACCTGCGTGGATCTCTCGTCGTGCCTAGAGATGAACTGATGATCTTACCTGTGTCAAAATCTGGTACCTAATAATTAAGAATGACCTTTGATTGGTCAGTTTTTTCAATGTCCGTGTACTTTCGGTATTATTCGGCAAAATAGACGCGTTCTTGGCGTCATCTCGCTGGGTTTGAGATAATCAAAATTCGGTTCCCAATTGTAAGCCAGCGGGCTTGTAAATAATTAATTCCTTATAATTCAAATTGTTCGCTTATAAGTACTCTAATCATCTTTACATGTCTCCCATTGCTTTTGTCTTTTTAATACGAGTATTTCGGTTACCCACACCATATAACTGTGATAATGATTAACAAAATAAACTTATTACTATTTTTTATTATCTATTTACATATCTTATTTTCTATTTTATTTTATTTATTATGTTTAATTTTGATAAACTTTTATCCTTACTACTTCCTTATCACTTATTACCCCTTCTCATCAAAGTATAAGGTGGTAATTTATTAAAAATCGTCTATGGTAGTTTAGGCCTACCTCAATATTTTTTACAATGTCTTTATCCCTTTCTTATAATAATAATTCTTACATCTAATGTATTATTACTACTCACTTTTGTTCTCTGTGATATCTTATAATTATTGCTCAGTATTATTTTACATAATTACTTAATTATTATCCATAACAATTCTATTTCTTTTGGCTCGACACCTGGTCTATGGCATTGCTAATTGTTTTTATTCATTTTATATTAGTGTTGGTTTCTAAACCATCTTTGCTGTGGCCTATGTATACTGAACTAATCATCACAACTTCTGATTACCTCAGTATTAGCTAGTATTCTCTTATTATTTTCATTTATTTACACTTTCCTTCAGCCTATCCTTCAGTAGCTTTGAGATTTACTTTTTTCTTCTTATTTTACATTACATCTTCGTCTTTTGATTACATCTATTTTGCATAGTGTTTATTATAGTATTGATAAAGTTTGACAGTGTTTTGGTCTGCTCTGGTATTCTGACATATGTTGGTAAATACCTAATACTTCCTGCATCTAGGTTCACATAATAAGTTACATATAATTTACATCATTAGTATTAAATTCATGGCAATACTTATTGAGTTGCCTTACATTAGTAGTATTACATCTCAGTTATCATAATGAAATTAGTCCCTTTTCTTTTATTATCATTTTATGTGTTAGTTTTATTGTTCAAGGTGCCAACACTATACTGTACTTCTTAAACATGTTATTTTACATTTCTAATGTACACCAGTGCTTCTATATTATTATTTTTGTTAATGGAATGCTCCTTATAGTCTCTAGTTTGCTTATATTATAATGCACTCTAGTTTAAGAACACTCCTGTTATTGTTTCGGGCAGGTCTATTTGAAACTTGCTGGTTAGTTTAGGTTATGTGTCCCCACCTGTATTCATAACAATGGTTGGAACTTAGATTTTGTTTTTTACATATTGCACTGAATTCTTTACATGTATTAATGCTAAGTTTTATTATTTGTAGTTATCTGTTTTTTTTTAGTAACTATCTCAACATTGTTGTTGACTAATAGTTTTCTCTTATAACTTTATATCTACCTTACACATTGAACTAGTCTTTTGAACATCATTTAGTTGTTATCTTTATACGTTCTTAATTTATACATTTACAATTTTTATATTCACTCTCCCCATTATTTTCCTATCATCATTGTTTTACCTTTGAGTTCCCGTTATATTGTCAAGTCATTGAAGTTAGTTTATTAATAGTTTGATGTCAGTGTCAAGTCATAGCATAGGGTTTTAATTCAGCTTTTAAATCACTTCTGTTTTCTCCACCATTATCAATAATTTATATTCTCATTATTTATTTTATTCTTGTCATTGTTTATTTCTTCTTGTAGTTGAATTCATTTTGTTTCCCCTAGTCACACTGATTCTATTATCATCCTTAATAAATCTCTTCTTGTTATGGGTGTTGCTGTCTTCCTCTCACTGTCTGATCTATTGGGTATTTGGGTCAACGTTGTCTTGTCTTTAGTCGTGTCTTTTTATTTCTTCTGTAATACATTATTTGTTATTAACAATTTTTTTATTCCCTTACATTAGTCACTATTCGTCCTATGTTCTTTTTTAATGTTCCCATTTTGTTGTTCATTTTGCTTTGGATTGTTTATAATCAGTTTCTTTTATGTTGGTATTTGGTTGATTATATGTAACGTTACAAGTACAAGATTAAATACGACGGGCAAAGGAATTGTTGGATTTAACTTATCGATAGTCTTTTTATTTTTTAAGTGGCAATTGAGTGTTAAACTTTAACATCTCCCTTTGATGCTCTCTTTTAAATCCTCTCACCAATTAAGTACTGACACAGAAGTATATTAGCAACTGAAAATAGATAAAAGAAGTGATAAGCAATTTTTTTAACTAATAACGTCTTATCCATGAACACAAATTTTCCAGTAAAGTGTTGATTAGAGACTTAGCGTAATATTATTTCAATGTCGTTTCAAATCCTACGACAAGGATTAAATCAAAACAGTAATTTCTAAAATAAAATGAAATTCTTCTTCTTTTTATTCTCCTTTTTTAGCCTGTTTCGGACACTATTTCTCTATTCGCAGCTCTTATCCATGTGCATCTTCTTTAAATGGTGATACCACTTATTTAATGGTTCACGTGAAGTCTTTTCTCTTCCTAAAGATTTTTCCAAAACACCCTTTCATTTGTCTTTAATCTCCGCCGTATGTCACACACAGCCCTACTAAAGTATACCATTCAGCACCTTACATACGGCGTTCATGTTATGTGCCTAATCCGCTGATGATTCCTCTGCTTGTCTCTGAAATGCCCAACACTGATATTTCACTGATCTTTTAACAAATTCGAATGTGGATTGTCCCTGAAGATACTTCCTCCAAGCTCTTCATGTTATTCATCTTTGTTAGAAAGGTATATATGCGTCGAAGAATGCCAAGGAATCACACCCTGCAGATGTCACAGACGAACGACTTGTACAATGTTTTCAAACCGAAATACCACACACACACACACACACACACAATTTTCAAAAAATAGTTTAGATCCTCATTTTCTTCTTATTCTTCACCTCAGAGCAGACTTACAGCCTGTTCCGCCTTCAATAGGCCTACTGCCTTTTCTTCTGGGCCTACCTACAGCTCTTCTTTCTTGTGGTCTACAATTGATTACCTATTTCATTAGACAGCCATTACTCATTCTCTCTATATGCTGTTTCCATTGAAATGAGCGATGTGTGAAGCGTTGTGTAAACCTACCGTTCATGCTGCATATCTCCACCTCAGCCCTTAAATCTTCAATCCTAATTTGATCCCAAAGGGAAGAATGAAATTTGGCCTTTCATTTGTCTGAAGACGCATTTCAAATGCTTGTATACATTGAATATCTTGTTTCCGCAACGTCCACATTTCACACTCATAAATAGCTTAGATTTAGCAACTGTTCAGTAAGTTGTGTTTAAAATCAACATAAATAATCAATATTAACTATTAAAATTAACATTTCAGCTGGACTTACTTAGACTTTAACACTCTAAATACATTGTAAATAACATGCCACTTTTAAATACTCATACAGAGACTACTCATTGGACTAGTTCTCTCCATGCCATGTATTCTGTCAACAATTATGCTTATTGTTAAGTATTAACAGATTGCATAAATAAACGTAAAAAAAGAATAAAATTAAACAATGTTCAATATTACTGAATGGGCCGTTTTGGTGTACGTACTGTATTGAGTTGATCAAAGCATCGGGGTCACAGCAACATAGAATTCGTCCTAAATATCCGGCATAATTTCGCCACATAAAATCTATATTGTTCAGGCCACCACAGTTTGTCAAATAACACGTCTTTGGTTCGTGATTATATTTTTGTGTAACAGACTGTATATGGCTCGAGCGATGGTTGGTCTACTATGGATTGACTGTAGTTTGATACAAGTTAAAACGAATTTATTTTGTGAAGATATTTTAGTTGTCTTAAATCGTCACAGTTAAATAGATTGTGTGTGGGAGGCGCGTTTGGTGACAGAGAGAGAGAGAGAGAGAGAACGCACGCACTAAAGTATGCTACGTTGAGATGAAATTAAAAAAAGCCTACGTGGCACTTGCTGTTCCAGATGCGGCAGAATTACCTAATGCTCTAGACCATTGGAAATGCCTCTTCCAGAAGTTACTCGACTATTCTACCGGCATCCACTATGTCACTACAAACGAGGTCGTGGTATAATACTCGATTTCGAAGCGGACTAGTTCAGTTACACCTGGCGATTTTACAACTCCGGATCAAAGTGATTCTTGTCAACTAGTAGGAAGTAATCATTGTGTTAAATAGTGAAAAACTGTAAGAAGGTGACATTTATTGTTGTTTGTTGGACAAATTTGACTTTAATTATTGTATAAGAGTGCCTTTGTTGATTTCTAACTGTTGTTGTGAATTAAAGTACGTAATTAGTTACTTCATTGGTGTCAGTTATTGTGTTTACACTGTACAACACGACGATCCTGAATGAGCGTCGTAACAGTATATACACAAATGTTTAACTCTGACAGTGTTATAAGAAAATTAAAAAAATATATTATCTATTACACAACACATCCCGATTAGTTTCTATGACGAAAGTCATTTTAAAAAGTTCTAACGGAATACATATACGCAGCAGTAAATAAATAAATAAATCTTGCCATACAAGGAAACCTTAGTGTTAATAACGTCATCCATACGTAGGCCTATGTGTGGAGTGCAGCACCATATGGCTGTGAAACATGGATCATCTCAGTTGGGCATAGAAGATAGGTGATACCGATGAATGCTGAAAATTCGATAGGTAGAAAAGGTACCAAGTGAAGAAGGTTTAGAAAGGTCCATAACAAGCAGGAAACTTTGGGAACAGAACAGATCCAACTTATAAGAGACAAAAATTATTGGATTTATATTAATGCATGATCGGCAAGGATAAATATCATTGGAGGATCTATTGAGAACAAAAATTCAAGTGGTAGACTAAAAATAATAGGCCACATTTAGAGTAGGCCTACATGACCCAAGTAAAACAAGACGTCTATAGAAAGAACAAAATTCAGGTAAAAAACTTGGCGCAGGATAGAAGAAAACGAAAAACCGCAGACAACGAGTCCTTGGACTGACGACTTTTATGATCCTCTACAAGGAAATGTAAACAAGAAGATGGATCCATATAAATATTCAAATACGCTATATATACATTGCAAATCGCAAAATCGTGTTCACCCTTCTCAGCCAACACAATTATTTCACTGAGGAGGCGGTGTGTTCGTTTTAATTACATGTACTTAATAGTATTTTGAATGTTGTATTGTTTTCTATAATAATAAATGATTATATGTTAATGATTAGTGGAATATATTTGTAAAATTTATTAAGAATTGTAGGTGTGCATGCGTTTTTTATGCAAGTTAAATTATACATTTGACTTGTTGTAATATCTACGCAACTTAGCGTTCTTAGGTAATTTAGTGTTCTTTTTTTATGAGTTTATATTAGACCCTCCCCTTATAATTCTGAAGTTTTTGCCTGCCACCGATTTTCTAGTGAAGGTTCACTCTATACATTAGTGTCTTTACGTCCGCCTACGACCTTCGCGTAGACTTTCACTTCTTGATCTGTAGCTCCTAGGTCTCCTTCAGATGTTGTAGTTTATTTATACGTAGAATTAATCTCGTCCGTGAATTAAGATGCTAGTGTATTTCACGTGTATAGTGTATGCCACGGAAGCTATCATGGTGACATTCCCGACCAACTCATTATATATATAAATACTATATTTAAAGCGTACTTTAATTCCTTCAAGTTTTTTTTGTTAACTGTGCTACTATTTTTAGCATCGGAGGTTCCCGAAATTCGGAGAAGACGTGTGTTCATCTGCTCAACGTCATCTCTCAGCGAGTACTGAAAATAAATTATAGTTTTCAGTTACATATTAGTTGAGGAGACTGACATGTCAGATATCGTTTATTCCGGCCAAAGTCTGAATTAAAGCATCTCCTTCGCTCAGAAACACTTCCCGGGTACACAAAACGACCCCTTATTCAATTTGGTATTAATAATTTATATTTTTCCCTTCTAGAAGAATATATTTTTATTAATTTGTTTTTTATACCGTTTCGACAGTCTTCTTTACTGTTATCTTTAGAAATGAAGATTCTTCAAACAAAGTACATTTCCGAAGATGATAGTAAAGAAAACTGTCGAAACAGGGTAAAAAGAAATTAATACAAATACATTCTTGTAAGAAGTATAAGAAATTATTGTTAATAATTAAGAATAATTATCAACAAATATGAAAATTTGTGTGTGAGAGTGTGTGTGTGTGTGTGTATGTGTGCTTCTGTGAGCGGGTTTGTGTCCTTATGTGCAAATAACTGGAGAAACAGCGGTACCGTATTCATTATGAAGATTCTATCATTTCTAGGGAGATTGTGTAAACAATTCTAGATCCTTCTCAGCGATTACAACTTTTTGTTGATAGCGACTATACATGACGACTCCAGTCGGTACTGAGAGTTGTTTATTCAAACGACCATAATGCGTATTAGTAGGGTGGTGTCAGAGTACGGTTCAGGCTTGCAAACAAGTGAATATAAATAACTAGGTGGCTTTTGTTATTTGTTGTGTAACGTGCTTTTGGACAACTGTTGTAATAATAGCGTGATTTTAAAATAGAAATATTAATGCAAATTTTTTAGATCCATTCCACTGTTTTCAGATCATGACCCATACGGTCCTTGTAACAATAAACATTTTTCCCCAGAGTAGCAAAGTAAAAATATACATTGTACTTTAACACTCACACGTACCGTTTTCATTATCGTGTGTTGAACTTGTTCGTGTGTATGTTCTTTGTGCACGCGCGCTAATAGTTAGCAACATCTGTAGTTGAGTGGGTAAACGAGGAAAACTTAAACGAGAAGTTATTAAAAACATTCGCGCGTGTATGTACCTTTGTTAATTTATCACAGACGAAGGTTTTATATTTTGTAATTTTTATCTTTTAACCCAGTATGAAAGCGTAATTTTAATTTTTTTTTTAATCCATGTCTGAATACATCTGGTAAAAGTCTCCAAATATAAATAATAATATCGCATTCTGCCTGGGTTTTCCTCGTCGCGTCGTTCGATTTTCTGTTTGTTATCTCGGAAGCATCTTTTACATCATTATTATCCAGCTCTTGGCGCCAACTACCGGTATATACCTCCATTAAGCGTATCCATACGTATCAATGTTGTGCTGTTTGGAACTAGTTGGTAGCGATTCCTTTACTGTCCCTGTTCAGTGTAGTAATGGCCTTCCTTTGCTATTTTTTCAGCCCTCGGACTCCATTGCAGTAATTTCCGTCCACTGTTTCATATTCCGCCGACATGCACTACTCACTTTCATTTAATATTACATGTTCTATTGTATCTGTGGGACCCATCGTACCTCCAGACCTTCAAGCCTGATTCTCCCTCTTAGAGTGATACCGTCCAATTCAGGAAGTATCACATGAACTTTAGACACCGAATTTTTGTAAGGTCTTCTTCTTTTTCTTTTTCTACTTCTTCTTCATTTCACAAAGTAGGGACATTGCCTGCTCCGTCTTCATAGTATATCTCGCCATCTTGCTCTTGGTCTTCCTAGAGCCACAATTCCAAAAGGTCTATTGCCTATATACTACTTAAGATAGCCGTCTATCGTCTACTCTCTCCAGATGTTGCGACCATTCCAGATGATATTTCTGGATTGTATCGTTTATGGACAATACCTGTAGTTACCTCTTAATGCCACAAAGGTTGAGTTGTGGTAGAGAGTATACAGCACAATATATGAACTTGTAGGGAACGATAGTGGGAACTATAGTAGGATCGTCCCACAACAGATTATTTAAGGCGAATGAAGAATGATTATTCATGAAGAATAATATTTCAAAGTTACATGCTACGGCGAAGAAGATTTACAAACGATGAAGGAAACAGTGGAAAGATATTTGAAGCCTGAACGCGCTGGGTGCCTAATCCCAAAAGTTAATCAGTAGAAGAAGAGCGGTCAATTAATCCACTCCGAAAAGCAATTTTAGAGATGCTGATTAATAAAACAGGTTTACAGGCATCAAATACGCCATGGGACACATCTCCACTGGAAAATAATATCTTGTCATCGTGTATGACATGAGCAATGTAATTAATATAAATTAATGATTAAAAAACATAAGTTACATTGGAAATATTCTGTAATTAGAATTCTATTTTCTAATTTTCCGTCCTATTACACATATATACACTGCAATTCATCTCTACATTCACCGTCAAATGATAGGATAACAACAGCAGATATTGTTTCACATTATTATTTTCTTAATATAAATTGCCTCTGTGTACAATTCTTTAAATTTGGGGTATATTTGTAAGATAGTTCTTGTTTACAGAATGTTTTATATTTATCACCGCTCACTCACCAACTCGGTCACACGTCACATCAATGGCACAAACATAATGACTGAAAGAATACAAATTGTTGGATAACGGTACATACTCGTACATTGAGCTTTTTTTACTCCCTAAGCGGTTCCATTAAATATTGCAGTCGTGATTTTTTTTCATTTGACCAACTTGTCGTGGAAAAATCTGCTTATCAGATATTTTGTATGTGAACGTACTTTCTTGGAAATTGTAGTTTGTTGCAAACTATTTGTGCTGTGGCTATCTGGAATCGATATGACATGTGTAACATAGTGGATGTTAAGCTATTTGCAGCAAAGAAAGTTTACCACAATACCTATTTACCAAAAAATATAATCAGTATTGTAGGATACTGTTTGAGTGTGAGATGTGTGTATTGGAAAGGTCACCGGGCACGGTGACTGCTGGAAACCTAATTATCCGCTAAATTCATCATATCAGTCTGCCTGGCAGATGTATTTCAGATTCTTTCCCACAGTTATTCCGAGGATAGCTTCTTCATCACCTGACAATGACTCTATTGTTTTTGTTAAATTTAAACATTGTTGCTCCGATTGTTGATTTCTCTTTGAAGACATTAAGAGTTTTTCTCATGAATATTGTAGCGTGACAGATAAACGCATAATAATGAATGGCATTGATCAATAGAATAATTAGATTATAACATTTAAATCCGAAGAAAGCATTAAATTTAATATAAAGAATTAATTCATAGCAACTGTGCAGAACAATCATTGTTATTAAAAATATAAGTTCAGATAAAAGCGAGTTACTAGTGATGAATCATCGAAACCAGTATAATAACCCAAGGTTTTAAAAATATAACCCAGGAAGGTAAGAAGTATATAAAGAAACAAAAAGAGTATTACTAAACCCACAACGAGGATAAGTAAATGGAAAATAAACCCTGAATAAGGCAAGATCCACCATAAAAGGTGATGTATTTCTAGAAACCAGAAGAGGATGAAGAAATCCCAAGAAACCCGATGGCATCAAGAAGAAGATGGAGAACATACCATTCCAAGAAGACAGAAGAAAAGAAGATACCACTGAAGAAAGAAGAAGAAGACAGCATCCTGAAGAAGAAGGAATGCTCTTATAAAAAACACCCATATCCCCATATCCCAAAATAACTAAAAATCACTATAATAAAAAGTATAACGAAATAGTCTTGAACAGTAATCACATGTACAATAAAATTAAGAGAAAAAAGTGTATAGAGTAAGAGTTGCCAGTGGACCAGGATGAAATAATAATATAATACCCAAAGAACAAATCTTCATTGTAACCCACAAACCAATTTATTGATGTTAATAAGACTAAACAACCATTTAGAAATAGCATCAAAAAGTGTAAAGTGAACCAGTGCTAGTTTGGGTATTATAAAAAATAAACCTTATGTTTCATCCTTGGCATCCACAAACTGTGTATCTAATTAAATATACAACTTTAAGTGACTTATAATTTGTACCAGGTGAATGTGATACATGTAGTAATATCAAGCTATAAATCTGTTTGAAGAAACATTTCTTTAAATAATGAATAAAACAGATTTAAATATACAGTGACAGGGTACAATTACCCAATACCATATTTAAAAGACAGTTTAAAAAGCTGAATCATTCAATTTAATATAAGAGATACCAAATAAGAATATAGGTATAAGATTTTGTGAATATAGAATAAGGATTTTAAAAATGTATTAGGTATAAGGACATTTATTAAGTTTGGAACCACTAACATCTTAACTGTAAATATATTTATTACTTGTATTTATAGTAATAATTAAGTAAGATGTTAGATGGGAAAAAACCTCCTTTGTAAATAATATTTCTATGTTAGTAATAAGTGTTGATTGTAAAGAATGGTTGAAGACAACCATCATTTGAAAATATTTCTTATTTGTTTAACCGTTTATAGTATTGAAACCAATACTAATTATTGTTATGTTTAATTAAAAAAAATGTTTAGTTTATAATACCATGTTTAAAAAGTCAGAGAGGGTATAAGACAGTATGTATTGTTTGTATAAAAATTTGTAAGAAAGAACTTGTTAAAAAATCTAGGCAAAATAATGAAAACCAAACTTCATCAAAACAGAGAAATTACTCACTTAAATACATTTAAACTAAAGGGATTTAGATAAAATAAACCAGAGATGAAGCCATATAATTACAAATACCACTTAGAAAGATTTTGTAAAATTATAGCCAGAATTATAAATAAAAATGGAAATGACAGAACTAAAAAATTTGGAGAGGGGAGTCATATATTCCAACATAATATTTTAAAACTTAACAAATTCAAATAATTGCAAGAAACTAAGGGAATATAAACCTTTTAATAAAATATGAGATTATTAATCATAAATATAACTTAAAAATGGCAGAATTTGCATAATGACAGGAAGCTGATTTTGAACTTTTGCCAGAGACAAAATGAAGGTAAAATTACCAATTTTAGACAAAAAACATAATAAAACGTCATTCTTCAATATTAAAATACGCCGAATGAACTGAAGGATTAAATTAAGTAACATCTAGCAAATAAATTTGAATAATAACCAAAGTTTAAGCAGTTATATAATGTAATATAAAACATGCACAGGATGCAAAGTTAGATTCGAACAATGTAAAGAATAATATTGTATTGGCTAAGATTTTAGTCGAAAGTGAAGGAAGTAGAGAGTTGATTATTAAACATTGTACGGTGCACTTGACGAGCGTCTTTTAAGCGAGTTAACCTAACTAATAGTACCGTAATGGCGAGTCAGTGAATGACACAATTTTGAAAATCGCGAATGGAGAATAAAAACATTTTGTAACATCGACCGAGTGACATAAACAATTACCAGAGACGAAATAACATTGTACAGCACTAAACTACACCAAATAACATCATTAAACACCAGAAAACAGTATACATCTTAACCATAAATTAGTGCCCGAACGATAGAAAGTGAACGGACTTATACATACACCCCTATACAAAATACAACACAGAAACCTCACTCAAGACACTACACAACATCAGAAGGAAGATTTGCTGACACCAGGACGTGAATACTACAAGAAAATCTCTTTATTGGAACGTCACATTTACTAGAGACATTTTACCAACTTGACGGCGGCCATTTGCAATTGTCGTCTTCACTCAAATCAACGCAGCCTCCTAGTTCCGCCAGCGATACGGTTCGACAACAAATTATTTTATTTCAATCTCAATTAAATATATGTACCTAGTATTAAGAATTACTTGTTGTAACGTTATACTTTTTTAATATTGGCCCGATTTCTCTGACTTTAACCATAATTAGCTGTTAAAAGAACCTGATTGAATTTTATATATCAAAAACTTGTAATTTTTCGATACCCTGAGAGTCGATTTTATAATCGACAAGAGTCTTATAACCAATTACACAATAAAACATTTATACTTTTCATATCAAAATAGTTCTTTCTTTCTTAAAACGTAACAATTTACAATTAATATAATTTAAACGATAAACTACAAGAATTTCACCACATCAGAAGGAAGATAACCTCCAAAACGAAAAGTAAACAAATATCGATTGTCCCTGGAGACAATCTTATAAGCGGTTGGAGTTTATTGAAAATACAAGAACATTAGTAAAATTTCCTAGATAAGTGAGACACGTTTCAAAACTTCACGAAACACAATTAATTAATTGTTATTAATTAATTAAACGATAAAAAGAAAATTTTTTTTTAATTATACATTTTTTTTAAACACAATTTTTATTTCGATCAGTAAACAACAATTTTAAAACATTTTGTCACATTACACCTATACATCTTCAACAGCATTTAAGGTTTCGTTACAATTTGGACTGCTCGACAGTGAAACTAAAGGAAGAGTTTCAGACCAGGAAGACTTTGAAAACCACACCAAGTATTCAGCAGTATTGAGTCTATTACAAATTGGCGCACAACTGAGGGGCTTTAATTAGCGATTGAAAGGCCACTACAATCTGCCCAATCACTAATTGGAGTTCGGCAGCAGCTATAAAGCCAGAGAAAGAAAGAAAAATGCAACGACGGGCAACTTCAAAGAAACGGGCGGCGGAGGCCGAAAAAGAAGTAGAGATTGACATGGAGAATAAAGAGGCGACGCCAGTAGATGTGGAAAGTTCATTGCCACCGGTGTTGTCCAAACAACCTGCACAACCAGAGGAACAACCGGAGGTGCCCACACAAACAGTGGAAATCAATGTGCCAGAGAAGGAAACAGAGGACATGACAACACAACAAATGTTCAGGATAATGATGGAAGAAATCAAATCCAGTAAGAAGGTCAACCAATCCACAAAAAAAGAATTGAGTGGAATAAATAAGAACATGGAGGATTTGAAAGTAGACAACCAATCCCTGAGTAATAAAATCGAAAACACCAATCAGAAAATCGATGAAACTAGGAAGAAGATAGAAAAGAACAACCGACAGTTGAAGGAAGAGTTGAAGGAAGATAACAAGAAGTTGGAAGAGAAGATGGGGGAGAAGTTGGAAGAATTGAGAGAGGACAACCAAATTTTAAGAGAAGAATTAAGGGAGGTAAATCAGGAGAATCTGGACAAACTTGACGAAAGAATGGAATTGTTAAGGGAAGAACTGAATAAGGAAATCAATATTAACAAGAAAGCGATGAATAAAAAGATGGAAGAAGAAAACATAATGGTGAATCGACAGATTCGAGAGATTGACGGGAAGTGCAACCAGACCGAAAAGGAGGTACAAGAGTTTAAGGAAGTGGTAAACATCAAGTTTACAAATATAGAAGAACATAGCCGCAGGAAAGTGGAAGAACAGCGCAAGGAGACTCAAGAAGAATTCGGAAGAGTACGGAACCAAGTCGCGGAACGGTGTGATGATATGCAAGAGGCGATGACCAATATCACAGGTCAGGTGCGACAAAGCCGAGAAGAGATGGAAGCGATAAGAAATAGACCGACTCATTTCACCGGATTGCCCATCAATGAAAGCCGAGAATGGCTCAACTTCCGGCAGTACAAGCGGAAACCGATGGAGTTCCTGGCTAGGGTAGATGAATACTTCGCCAAACATAAAATAACGCAATGGAGCCATAACAGGGAAATCTTGGACGAGTCATTCAGGGAGATGACGGATAATTGGTGGATGGCTAATCGTAGCGAGATTCCCGACTACCAGCAGTTCCGGAGAATGTTTAAGTCTAAATACTGGTCTGAAACAACCTAGAACTTGATCCGTGATAACATATGCAACGGACGATACAGGGCACAACTAGGCAGTAGCATGACAGCCTATTTCTTGGGGAAGGTGTGCATGGCGAAACACCTCGAGCCGGCTATACCCGAAGAGTGCCTGGTGAATAAAATCTCATATCACTATGACAAAGACATTGTCAGGGCCCGGAGAGGTAGCCAGATCAAGACAGTACAGGCAATGACGGAATTGTTAGAAGGGTATGAAAATGAAGAATATTATCGCCAGAGCCGGAGGAGGAATGAAAGACCAGAGGCGAGGCCGAATCAATACCCTAATAACGGCAATAACCATCCCGGAAACCGAAATTAGCCCAGTAATTACGACGGCCATAATAACCCGCCGCGTAATAACAATTTTAACGGCAATGCTAACGGTATTAGGAATAACAACCCCTATCCTAATAATAGGAACAATTACTATCAGCCCCCTAATAGCCCATACAGTCAGAGAAATCCATACCCCAGTAATAATGGTGATAGACATTACCCACCCAACCGAAATTATTACAACAATAATTATAGTAATAATAATAATAATAGTAATAGAGTGTCGCGCCCTAGGGTTAATTTTATAAGAGCTGAAGATCGCGGTCCAAGGAGATATTATCAACCACGGAGAAACAGCTTCCACGGCGCAGACAGAAGATGGAGAAGTGCGGAACGGGACGGTCCACGACATGAACAAGGAAGAAGAAGTACCAGCCTGGAGGATCTTGGCCGACAACAGAACAGGGAGATAAACCTCGAACAGGGTACAGAGCGTCAGGAAACGACCCAGAGTTTCCCGAACGATGCCTCGGTCAATCCTAGCACGAACGATGACCACAATGCTTTAAACGGGAGGAGGCAGTAATTAACGACAACGACCCGTTACTGCTTATACTTCCTGGGTTAGACAAGGATGAGTTGCAACAAGCAACCAATTGTAAAAACATCACGATCATTAGTAACCATTACCTGAAAGATATTCGAACTGAACTTTTGGAGGAGAACGAAAAGGGTCTCAACAACAATAATAACGAAATTCTATATATAACAGCGGAGGTGGAAGGAATTCCCGCTAAACTAATGATTGACACAGGTGCAAATATTTCCATCATAAACACTAATGAACTATAAAGGATACAGAGCGAATGTGGAAAAACTTTGCCAATGTTACCAGTAAACAACATTGTATTAATAGGTGCAACTGGACGCCAGAATAAAACCATTAGGAAGCAAGTTTCCTTAAGTGTCGTTAGCCGCGATATAGCATTAGACATGGAGTTTTTGATCGCCACAGGATTACCTTTTAACATACTAGTCGGTTGCGATATTCTGAGAAGGTATTCCGCCATTATCGATCTTAACTTAGAGAGAGTATCACTGTTCCCAGACGGAATAACATGGACCGCAAATTTGGTAGGAGGCGCAAATATACTTCCCAGCCCTCTACATCAACAACTTCGTAAAATTAATATCATTAGGAACAGCCCCCTTCATAAACCCATTATATACAACCATGGAGGAGAGGATTTATGGTCAGTAAAAATACAAGAGATACGGGACTTCCAGTGCGGAACCAATAACGATAAAATACCTGTACATCTAGCAGATCGTTTAGTTAGAATATATGAGAAGTACAAGGCAGTGTTTTCAGATGAACCAGGGAAGGTAAAAACTATCAGTGCAAACTGGAATTTAAAGAAAACGTATAGTTTAACCGGAGGTCATATCCAATCGCGCAGTCGCTTAAAGAGGCCGTGAGAACAGAAATAAATAAAATGATTAAAAATGACATAATTGAGATTAGTCAATCACCTTACACTAGTCCAGTTATTGCTGTTCCAAAGAAAGACGGACAAGTCCGGCTCTGTTTAGATGCGCGCGAATTAAACAAAACGATTGTGAATGACAGAACCTCACCCGGTGAAATAGAGGAGATATTAAAACGTTTTCATGGCACGAAGTTTATCAGTACCTGGGACACTGTATGTGGTTATTGGCAAGTGGAGCTGCATCCACAAAGCCGTCAGTACGTGGCGTTCATTTTCGAAGGGCGCAATTACCAGTTCAAGAGACTGCCCTTCGGACTTGTAAATTCTGTCGCCATCTTTGTGGCATGTATGGACCAGATTCTTGGACAAGAAGCACTCCAATTTACCACCGTCTATGTAGACGACTTACTCATTACGTCAGAAACCTGGGAGGAACACTGCTATAGAGTAGAATATGTACTAAGCAAGTTAGCGCAGAACAACATAACTCTGAAGTTGGAGAAATCCAAGTTCATAGCGCGCGAAGTACAATTCTTGGGTTTCAATCTAGACGATAGAGGTATTACCCCGTCAGCAGAGAAAGTGGAGGCAATTCAGAAGTTCCCGCAGCCAAGAAACAGGAAACAATTACAATCTTTCCTCGGACTCTGTAACTATTACAGGAAGTTTCAGAACCGATATTCCGAGTTGACAGCCAAGTTTCAACCACAATTATCTGCTAAGAACAAATGGACTTGGGGTGAAGAACAAGATCTTACTTTCCGCTTGATAAAAGAAAAGTTTCTGGAGAGCGTTATACTTCGTCACCCAGACTTTAAAAAACCATTCTTTTTGAACTGCGACGTTAGCGACCTGAGCTTAGGAACGACTTTATACCAGGAAGATGAGGAGGGTCAACATCTGGTAATAAGCTTCGCTAGTCGCACGCTGAATCAGTGCGAAAAGAACTACAGTGTAACAGAAAAGGAATTGCTTAGCGTGGTGTTCGCATGCAGCAAGTTCCGAACGTACATTCTCGGGTATCAAGTCACTGTTCGTACTGATCATAAATCCATCTCGTTCCTACGTAGGTGCAAATTGAGTCACGGCCGATTGGCTAGGTGGGTACTCGCCCTACAAGAATATGATCTGAAATGGGAATATATTCCGGGAAAAAAGAACGTGGTAGCAGATGTATTATCACGAATAAATCTGAAAGATCAGACTTTCGAGGGAGAGAAGGAGAGCTTGGTTAAAATTTATAACATCTTTAAGACCAGAGCCGATCTACAAGCTCTATTAATAAATATCCGAATCCACCAACAGCCTGATCCTAAACTGAAAAACATCATGAGTCGATTGGAAGCCGATGATGATACCGTTTCCAAATATTACCATCTAAACAAAGGAATCTTATTCATAAAAACGGCTTTGGACGAAGAGACATGGAAGGTGATAATTCCACACCAAATCGAAAAGGAAGTCATCATAGATTATCATGTCAGGTATGGTCACATGGGAGCGCTAAAAGTGGTACAGGCTTTAGAGGAAAACTGCAAGATAAAGAATATCAACCGAAAGGTGAGAACTTACATCAAGTCCTGTAATATCTGCCAATGCGTCAAGATAAACAATGAGAAGAAAGAGGGTATAATGATACCTATTACCTCAAATGCAAAACTGGAAAAAGTGTTCTTGGATATCTGCGGGCCATTTCCCCGCAGCGGCGGTCGACACAGGTATAAGTACCTGATAATAATAATGGACCACTATACCAAATATATAAAGCTATATCCGGTTAATCGGGCAACAACAGCGAAAGTTCTGGCGGTGATCATCGATTTGTATGTGCCAGAATCGGTAGACCATCTTCCATTATTACCGACCATGGTACGCAATTTAAGGGGAGGAGGTGGCGAGACACATTATTAGCACTTGGGATCAAAACCTATAAGACGTCAGTCTACCACCCAAGTAGTAATCCGGCTGAGAGAGTACTGAGAGAAGTGGGTAGGATCTTGCGGACGTACTGTCACGACCAACAACGAAAGTGGCAAGAGTACTTAGCAGCAACAGAAACATTCTTAAATTTCGCCCACCATCCAGCTATAGGAATTACACCATACTGAGCCATGTATGAGAAGCCGACTCCCCGAGAAATTGAACAAATCATCGAGTTTCCACCGAACAATGATCGTAAATTCAACCAACTGAGATTTTATAACAAGGTGGCGGAAGACGAAGAAAACGGCAAGCCAAATACCAAAAGGCAATAGGGCGTATAATAACATACAAAGAGGGTGAGAAAGTTCTCCTAAAAAATCGAGAGCTGCCCAGCACCCTAGAAGGTATAACCAAAAAATTATTATTACTTTATACAGGACCATATGTTGTGGTAAAGGATAAGCATAACAACACTTATGAACTGAGGGAAATAGTTTCCGGAAGAGTTAAAGGTGTGTACAATCAAGCATCTATGAAGAAGTACT
Source organism: Magicicada septendecula (assembly GCA_034769895.1). Taxonomy (NCBI): domain Eukaryota; kingdom Metazoa; phylum Arthropoda; class Insecta; order Hemiptera; family Cicadidae; genus Magicicada; species Magicicada septendecula. Next base: position 475,514,113 of record CM068367.1, on the reverse strand, counting down.
ATGAAGAAGGAGTTTAGAATTTTGAATTTATAACATAAAAATTCTAAAACAATAGTAAGTACATCTTACTACCTAATATTTTTGAGAAAAACTTTATGGAAAAATAAGAAAGAATTTTAAAACATGAAAATTCAAAAATAGATGTAAGTACATCTTACTACATATGATTTAGAAAAAACTTTATGGTAATTAATTAAGAAGAATTTGAATTTAGAGAAATACCAAAACATACAGAAATAATTGTAAGATCACCTTACTATAAACCATTTTGAAGGAAACAATTTTGGGAGTAAATGAATTAAACAGAATTTGAACTTTGATAAAACGTCAAAACTCTGAAACAAAATAAGATCAACTTATTGAAATGATTTATGAGAAATGTTATGGAGTTAAATAAAAAGAAGAGTTTGAATTTTGCATAAAAATAAACAAAGTTCTAAAATAAATATGTGCCATTTATAAACAAACTTATAAGAAAATAAAATGGTTAATTCAGAAAAAAGAATTAACTTTAATCCAGAATAAATGTGAATATCTAGCATTTGAAGGAGTAGAGAAGAAAAACAAAAAGAGTGTGATATACAAGAGAAGGAAAAAATTTGGAAGCAAAGAAAAGGATCTGTTATTATAATAAAAATTATACAAATCCAAGAAGGAAAAACAGTAAAATAATAATGAGAACAACCTATGACTAATTACTGATGAAACGATAAGGGAACGGTTAATCAAGAAAAAGGAATACGATATTACTCAGTGCTGAAGAAGCAAAGAAGAATAACTCATGCCAAACATATGGAGAAGATGATTTTGAACAAATGATGATAATAAGACCTATATGAAATGCAAAGAGAAGATGTACCACATGAAATATAATGTAAATGAATTAATGTTAATGAATGCGAAGGCGGATTAATAACTTTCTAAGAGAAAGGAAAGAACAAAATGTTTAAATAAAATGATCAAAAATAACAACCTGAGTATCTAATATAAAGATACAAATTTAAAAATTAAATATAATATATTAAGACCATTCAAATAGTGAATAAGAAAATGCTATATATAAAGACCATGCCAACACTATAAGTAACCAGAAGGAAGTATAAAGAGAATTCAGATGGATAAGAAAAAGAGTTACACTATAACCAGTAACAAGAATTATTAAGAAAAGTTTTCAACCATAATTAAAATAAATGTATCAGACAAGTTAAGAGTTCAGAAAAATATATATATAATGAGTATAATAATAATTAAGAAGATTTATTAAGATAGAAAATGTGAGATAATCTGAGAAACTACGAAGTGAAGAATCCAAAGATATTTTTATTAGTCGAAAATGAGACTACTTTTTATTTATTTATTCGATGACTGACTGAAGATAATTCCAGCAGCATTATGTTTTTTTGAGCAGAGATGAATATGCCTCTGGACTCAAATTGTAGAAGTGGTGTATGGCCAGCAGAGATTGTGTGGCCTACAGTGCCCCTCTGAACTGCCCCAGCCCACGTGATAGGGAATGTTAGGGAATTAATATCCCAAGGATGCAACACGAAGTTTATAAAGAAAGAATGTGTATAATAATAATAATAATAATAATAATAATATATCTCAGAAGACAATAACTATCCAAGAAGGATCAAAAGTAAAATAAGTAACTATATATATAAAATGAATTAAACTCAAATATAAAAAGTCGATATAGAAATGGAGAGGAAAATGAAATATAAGAAATAATGAAATTATCATAAGAAATTATTTCATCCATAAACATGTCTGAAATAATTACTTCTGGAGGAGAGCAATCTGTAGCGTGACAGATAAACGCATAATAATGAATGGCATTGATCATTAGAATAATAAGATTATAACATTTAAATCCGAAGAAAGCATTAAATTTAATATAAAGAATTAATTCATAGCAACTGTGCAGAACAATAATTGTTATTAAAAATATAAGTTCAGATAAAAGCGAGTTACTAGTGATGAATCATCGAAACCAGTATAATAACCCAAGGTTTTAAAAATATAACCCAGGAAGGTAAGAAGTATATAAAGAAACAAAAAGAGTATTACTAAACCCACAACGAGGATAAGTAAATGGAAAAGAAACCCTGAATAAGGCAAGATCCACCATAAAAGGTGATGTATTTCTAGAAACCAGAAGAAGATGAAGAAATCCCAAGAAACCCGATGGCATCAAGAAGAAGATGGAGAACATACCATTCCAAGAAGACAGAAGAAAAGAAGATACCATTGAAGAAAGAAGAAGAAGACAGCATCCTGAAGAAGAAGGAATGCTCTTATAAAAAACACCCATATCCCCATATCCCAAAATAACTAAAAATCACTATAATAAAAAGTATAACGAAATAGTCTTGAACAGTAATCACATATACAATAAAATTAAGAGAAAAAAGTGTATAGTGTAAGAGTTGCCAGTGGACCAGGATGAAATAATAATATAATACCCAAAGAACAAATCTTCATTGTAACCCACAAACCAATATATTGATGTTAATAAGACTAAACAACCATTTAGAAATAGCACCAAAAAGTGTAAAGTGAACCAGTGCTAGTTTGGGTATTATAAAAAATAAACCTTATGTTTCATCCTTGGCATCCACAAACTGTGTATCTAATGAATATACAACTTTAAGTGACTTATAATTTGTACCAGGTGAATGTGATACATGTAGTAATATCAAGCTATAAATCTGTTTGAAGAAACATTTCTTTAAATAATGAATAAAAACAGATTTAAATATACAGTGACAGGGTACAATTACCCAATACCATTTTTAAAAGACAGTTTAAAAAGCTGAATCATTCAATTTAATATAAGAGATAGCAAATAAGAATATAGGTATAAGATTTTGTGAATATAGAATAAGGATTTTAAAAATGTATTAGGTATAAGGACATTTATTAAGTTTGGAACCACTAACATCTTAACTGTAAATATATTTATTACTTGCATTTATAGTAATAATTAAGTAAGATGTTAGATGGGAAAAAACCTCCTTTGTAAATAATATTTCTATGTTAGTAATAAGTGTTGATTGTAAAGAATGGTTGAAGACAACCATCATTTGAAAATATTTCTTATTTGTTTAACCGTTTATAGTATTGAAACCAATACTAATTATTGTTATGTTTAATTAAAAAAAATGTTTAGTTTATAATACCATGTTTAAAAAGTCAGAGAGGGTATAAGACAGTATGTATTGTTTGTATAAAAATTTGTAAGAAAAAACTTGTTAAAAAATCTAGGCAAAATAATGAAAACCAAACTTCATCAAAACAGAGAAATTACTCACTTAAATACATTTAAACTAAAGGGATTTAGATAAAATAAACCAGAGATGAAGCCATATAATTACAAATACCACTTAGAAAGATTTTGTAAAATTATAGCCAGAATTATAAATAAAAATGGAAATGACAGAACTAAAAAATTTGGAGAGGGGAGTCATATATTCCAACATAATATTTTAAAACTTAACAAATTCAAGTAATTGCAAGAAACTAAGGGAATATAAACCTTTTAATAAAATATGAGATTATTAATCATAAATATAACTTAAAAATGGCAGAATTTGCATAATGACAGGAAGCTGATTTTGAACTTTTGCCAGAGACAAAATGAAGGTAAAATTACCAATTTTAGACAAAAAACATAATAAAACGTCATTCTTCAATATTAAAATACGCCGAATGAACTGAAGGATTAAATTAAGTAACATCTAGCAAATAAATTTGAATAATAACCAAAGTTTAAGCAGTTATATAATGTAATATAAAACATGCACAGGATGCAAAGTTAGATTCGAACAATGTAAAGAATAATATTGTATTGGCTAAGATTTTAGTCGAAAGTGAAGGAAGTAGAGAGTTGATTATTAAACATTGTACGGTGCACTTGACGAGCGTCTTTTAAGCGAGTTAACCTAACTAATAGTACCGTAATGGCGAGTCAGTGAATGACACAATTTTGAAAATCGCGAATGGCGAATAAAAACATTTTGTAACATCGACCGAGTGACATAAACAATTACCAGAGACGAAATAACATTGTACAGCACTAAACTACACCAAATAACATCATTAAACACCAGAAAACAGTATACATCTTAACCATAAATTAGTGCCCGAACGATAGAAAGTGAACGGACTTATACATACACCCCTATACAAAATACAACACAGAAACCTCACTCAAGACACTACACAACATCAGAAGGAAGATTTGCTGACACCAGGACGTGAATACTACAAGAAAATCTCTTTATTGGAACGTCACATTTACTAGAGACATTTTACCAACTTGACGGCGGCCATTTGCAATTGTCGTCTTCACTCAAATCAACGCAGCCTCCTAGTTCCGCCAGCGATACGGTTCGACAACAAATTATTTTATTTCAATCTCAATTAAATATATGTACCTAGTATTAAGAATTACTTGTTGTAACGTTATACTTTTTTAATATTGGCCCGATTTCTCTGACTTTAACCATAATTAGCTGTTAAAAGAACCTGATTGAATTTTATATATCAAAAACTTGTAATTTTTCGATACCCTGAGAGTCGATTTTATAATCGACAAGAGTCTTATAACCAATTACACAATAAAACATTTATACTTTTCATATCAAAATAGTTCTTTCTTTCTTAAAACGTAACAATTTACAATTAATATAATTTAAACGATAAACCACAAGAATTTCACCACATCAGAAGGAAGATAACCTCCAAAACGAAAAGTAAACAAATATCGATTGTACCTGGAGACAATCTTATAAGCGGTTGGAGTTTATTGAAAATACAAGAACATTAGTAAAATTTCCTAGATAAGTGAGACACGTTTCAAAACTTCACGAAACACAATTAATTAATTGTTATTAATTAATTAAACGATAAAAAGAAAATTTTTTTTTAATTATACAATTTTTTTTAAACACAATTTTTATTTCGATCAGTAAACAACAATTTTAAAACATTTTGTCACATTACACCTATACATCTTCAACAGCATTTAAGGTTTCGTTACAATTTGGACTGCTCGACAGTGAAACTAAAGGAAGAGTTTCAGACCAGGAAGACTTTGAAAACCACACCAAGTATTCAGCAGTATTGAGTCTATTACAAATTGGCGCACAACTGAGGGGCTTTAATTAGCGATTGAAAGGCCACTACAATCTGCCCAATCACTAATTGGAGTTCGGCAGCAGCTATAAAGCCAGAGAAAGAAAGAAAAATGCAACGACGGGCAACTTCAAAGAAACGGGCGGCGGAGGCCGAAAAAGAAGTAGAGATTGACATGGAGAATAAAGAGGCGACGCCAGTAGATGTGGAAAGTTCATTGCCACCGGTGTTGTCCAAACAACCTGCACAACCAGAGGAACAACCGGAGGTGCCCACACAAACAGTGGAAATCAATGTGCCAGAGAAGGAAACAGAGGACATGACAACACAACAAATGTTCAGGATAATGATGGAAGAAATCAAATCCAGTAAGAAGGTCAACCAATCCACAAAAGAAGAATTGAGTGGAATAAATAAGAACATGGAGGATTTGAAAGTAGACAACCAATCCCTGAGTAATAAAATCGAAAACACCAATCAGAAAATCGATGAAACTAGGAAGAAGATAGAAAAGAACAACCGACAGTTGAAGGAAGAGTTGAAGGAAGATAACAAGAAGTTGGAAGAGAAGATGGGGGAGAAGTTGGAAGAATTGAGAGAGGACAACCAAATTTTAAGAGAAGAATTAAGGGAGGTAAATCAGGAGAATCTGGACAAACTTGACGAAAGAATGGAATTGTTAAGGGAAGAACTGAATAAGGAAATCAATATTAACAAGAAAGCGATGAATAAAAAGATGGAAGAAGAAAACATAATGGTGAATCGACAGATTCGAGAGATTGACGGGAAGTGCAACCAGACCGAAAAGGAGGTACAAGAGTTTAAGGAAGTGGTAAACATCAAGTTTACAAATATAGAAGAACATAGCCGCAGGAAAGTGGAAGAACAGCGCAAGGAGACTCAAGAAGAATTCGGAAGAGTACGGAACCAAGTCGCGGAACGGTGTGATGATATGCAAGAGGCGATGACCAATATCACAGGTCAGGTGCGACAAAGCCGAGAAGAGATGGAAGCGATAAGAAATAGACCGACTCATTTCACCGGATTGCCCATCAATGAAAGCCGAGAATGGCTCAACTTCCGGCAGTACAAGCGGAAACCGATGGAGTTCCTGGCTAGGGTAGATGAATACTTCGCCAAACATAAAATAACGCAATGGAGCCATAACAGGGAAATCTTGGACGAGTCATTCAGGGAGATGACGGATAATTGGTGGATGGCTAATCGTAGCGAGATTCCCGACTACCAGCAGTTCCGGAGAATGTTTAAGTCTAAATACTGGTCTGAAACAACCTAGAACTTGATCCGTGATAACATATGCAACGGACGATACAGGGCACAACTAGGCAGTAGCATGACAGCCTATTTCTTGGGGAAGGTGTGCATGGCGAAACACCTCGAGCCGGCTATACCCGAAGAGTGCCTGGTGAATAAAATCTCATATCACTATGACAAAGACATTGTCAGGGCCCGGAGAGGTAGCCAGATCAAGACAGTACAGGCAATGACGGAATTGTTAGAAGGGTATGAAAATGAAGAATATTATCGCCAGAGCCGGAGGAGGAATGAAAGACCAGAGGCGAGGCCGAATCAATACCCTAATAACGGCAATAACCATCCCGGAAACCGAAATTAGCCCAGTAATTACGACGGCCATAATAACCCGCCGCGTAATAACAATTTTAACGGCAATGCTAACGGTATTAGGAATAACAACCCCTATCCTAATAATAGGAACAATTACTATCAGCCCCCTAATAGCCCATACAGTCAGAGAAATCCATACCCCAGTAATAATGGTGATAGACATTACCCACCCAACCGAAATTATTACAACAATAATTATAGTAATAATAATAATAATAGTAATAGAGTGTCGCGCCCTAGGGTTAATTTTATAAGAGCTGAAGATCGCGGTCCAAGGAGATATTATCAACCACGGAGAAACAGCTTCCACGGCGCAGACAGAAGATGGAGAAGTGCGGAACGGGACGGTCCACGACATGAACAAGGAAGAAGAAGTACCAGCCTGGAGGATCTTGGCCGACAACAGAACAGGGAGATAAACCTCGAACAGGGTACAGAGCGTCAGGAAACGACCCAGAGTTTCCCGAACGATGCCTCGGTCAATCCTAGCACGAACGATGACCACAATGCTTTAAACGGGAGGAGGCAGTAATTAACGACAACGACCCGTTACTGCTTATACTTCCTGGGTTAGACAAGGATGAGTTGCAACAAGCAACCAATTGTAAAAACATCACGATCATTAGTAACCATTACCTGAAAGATATTCGAACTGAACTTTTGGAGGAGAACGAAAAGGGTCTCAACAACAATAATAACGAAATTCTATATATAACAGCGGAGGTGGAAGGAATTCCCGCTAAACTAATGATTGACACAGGTGCAAATATTTCCATCATAAACACTAATGAACTATAAAGGATACAGAGCGAATGTGGAAAAACTTTGCCAATGTTACCAGTAAACAACATTGTATTAATAGGTGCAACTGGACGCCAGAATAAAACCATTAGGAAGCAAGTTTCCTTAAGTGTCGTTAGCCGCGATATAGCATTAGACATGGAGTTTTTGATCGCCACAGGATTACCTTTTGACATACTAGTCGGTTGCGATATTCTGAGAAGGTATTCCGCCATTATCGATCTTAACTTAGAGAGAGTATCACTGTTCCCAGACGGAATAACATGGACCGCAAATTTGGTAGGAGGCGCAAGTATACTTCCCAGCCCTCTACATCAACAACTTCGTAAAATTAATATCATTAGGAACAGCCCCCTTCATAAACCCATTATATACAACCATGGAGGAGAGGATTTATGGTCAGTAAAAATACAAGAGTTACGGGACTTCCAGTGCGGAACCAATAACGATAAAATACCTGTACATCTAGCAGATCGTTTAGTTAGAATATATGAGAAGTACAAGGCAGTGTTTTCAGATGAACCAGGGAAGGTAAAAACTATCAGTGCAAACTGGAATTTAAAGAAAACGTATAGTTTAACCGGAGGTCATATCCAATCGCGCAGTCGCTTAAAGAGGCCGTGAGAACAGAAATAAATAAAATGATTAAAAATGACATAATTGAGATTAGTCAATCACCTTACACTAGTCCAGTTATTGCTGTTCCAAAGAAAGACGGACAAGTCCGGCTCTGTTTAGATGCGCGCGAATTAAACAAAACGATTGTGAATGACAGAACCTCACCCGGTGAAATAGAGGAGATATTAAAACGTTTTCATGGCACGAAGTTTATCAGTACCTGGGACACTGTATGTGGTTATTGGCAAGTGGAGCTGCATCCACAAAGCCGTCAGTACGTGGCGTTCATTTTCGAAGGGCGCAATTACCAGTTCAAGAGACTGCCCTTCGGACTTGTAAATTCTGTCGCCATCTTTGTGGCATGTATGGACCAGATTCTTGGACAAGAAGCACTCCAATTTACCACCGTCTATGTAGACGACTTACTCATTACGTCAGAAACCTGGGAGGAACACTGCTATAGAGTAGAATATGTACTAAGCAAGTTAGCGCAGAACAACATAACTCTGAAGTTGGAGAAATCCAAGTTCATAGCGCGCGAAGTACAATTCTTGGGTTTCAATCTAGACGATAGAGGTATTACCCCGTCAGCAGAGAAAGTGGAGGCAATTCAGAAGTTCCCGCAGCCAAGAAACAGGAAACAATTACAATCTTTCCTCGGACTCTGTAACTATTACAGGAAGTTTCAGAACCGATATTCCGAGTTGACAGCCAAGTTTCAACCACAATTATCTGCTAAGAACAAATGGACTTGGGGTGAAGAACAAGATCTTACTTTCCGCTTGATAAAAGAAAAGTTTCTGGAGAGCGTTATACTTCGTCACCCAGACTTTAAAAAACCATTCTTTTTGAACTGCGACGTTAGCGACCTGAGCTTAGGAACGACTTTATACCAGGAAGATGAGGAGGGTCAACATCTGGTAATAAGCTTCGCTAGTCGCACGCTGAATCAGTGCGAAAAGAACTACAGTGTAACAGAAAAGGAATTGCTTAGCGTGGTGTTCGCATGCAGCAAGTTCCGAACGTACATTCTCGGGTATCAAGTCACTGTTCGTACTGATCATAAATCCATCTCGTTCCTACGTAGGTGCAAATTGAGTCACGGCCGATTGGCTAGGTGGGTACTCGCCCTACAAGAATATGATCTGAAATGGGAATATATTCCGGGAAAAAAGAACGTGGTAGCAGATGTATTATCACGAATAAATCTGAAAGATCAGACTTTCGAGGGAGAGAAGGAGAGCTTGGTTAAAATTTATAACATCTTTAAGACCAGAGCCGATCTACAAGCTCTATTAATAAATATCCGAATCCACCAACAGCCTGATCCTAAACTGAAAAACATCATGAGTCGATTGGAAGCCGATGATGATACCGTTTCCAAATATTACCATCTAAACAAAGGAATCTTATTCATAAAAACGGCTTTGGACGAAGAGACATGGAAGGTGATAATTCCACACCAAATCGAAAAGGAAGTCATCATAGATTATCATGTCAGGTATGGTCACATGGGAGCGCTAAAAGTGGTACAGGCTTTAGAGGAAAACTGCAAGATAAAGAATATCAACCGAAAGGTGAGAACTTACATCAAGTCCTGTAATATCTGCCAATGCGTCAAGATAAACAATGAGAAGAAAGAGGGTATAATGATACCTATTACCTCAAATGCAAAACTGGAAAAAGTGTTCTTGGATATCTGCGGGCCATTTCCCCGCAGCGGCGGTCGACACAGGTATAAGTACCTGATAATAATAATGGACCACTATACCAAATATATAAAGCTATATCCGGTTAATCGGGCAACAACAGCGAAAGTTCTGGCGGTGATCATCGATTTGTATGTGCCAGAATCGGTAGACCATCTTCCATTATTACCGACCATGGTACGCAATTTAAGGGGAGGAGGTGGCGAGACACATTATTAGCACTTGGGATCAAAACCTATAAGACGTCAGTCTACCACCCAAGTAGTAATCCGGCTGAGAGAGTACTGAGAGAAGTGGGTAGGATCTTGCGGACGTACTGTCACGACCAACAACGAAAGTGGCAAGAGTACTTAGCAGCAACAGAAACATTCTTAAATTTCGCCCACCATCCAGCTATAGGAATTACACCATACTGAGCCATGTATGAGAAGCCGACTCCCCGAGAAATTGAACAAATCATCGAGTTTCCACCGAACAATGATCGTAAATTCAACCAATTGAGATTTTATAACAAGGTGGCGGAAGACCAAGAAAACGGCAAGCCAAATACCAAAAGGCAATAGGGCGTATAATAACATACAAAGAGGGTGAGAAAGTTCTCCTAAAAAATCGAGAGCTGCCCAGCACCCTAGAAGGTATAACCAAAAAATTATTATTACTTTATACAGGACCATATGTTGTGGTAAAGGATAAGCATAACAACACTTATGAACTGAGGGAAATAGTTTCCGGAAGAGTTAAAGGTGTGTACAATCAAGCATCTATGAAGAAGTACTATGAAGAAGGAGTTTAGAATTTTGAATTTATAACATAAAAATTCTAAAACAATAGTAAGTACATCTTACTACCTAATATTTTTGAGAAAAAACTTTATGGAAAAATAAGAAAGAATTTTAAAACATGAAAATTCAAAAATAGATGTAAGTACATCTTACTACATATGATTTAGAAAAAACCTTATTGTAATTAATTAAGAAGAATTTGAATTTAGAGAAATACCAAAACATACAGAAATAATTGTAAGATCACCTTACTATAAACCATTTTGAAGGAAACAATTTTGGGAGTAAATGAATTAAACAGAATTTGAACTTTGATAAAACGTCAAAACTCTGAAACAAAATAAGATCAACTTATTGAAATGATTTATGAGAAATGTTATGGAGTTAAATAAAAAGAAGAGTTTGAATTTTGCATAAAAATAAACAAAGTTCTAAAATAAATATGTGCCATTTATAAACAAACTTATAAGAAAATAAAATGGTTAATTCAGAAAAAAGAATTAACTTTAATCCAGAATAAATGTGAATATCTAGCATTTGAAGGAGTAGAGAAGAAAAACAAAAAGAGTGTGATATACAAGAGAAGGAAAAAATTTGGAAGCAAAGAAAAGGATCTGTTATTATAATAAAATTATACAAATCCAAGAAGGAAAAACAGTAAAATAATAATGAGAACAACCTATGACTAATTACTGATGAAACGATAAGGGAACGGTTAATCAAGAAAAAGGAATACGATATTACTCAGTGCTGAAGAAGCAAAGAAGAATAACTCATGCCAAACATATGGAGAAGATGATTTTGAACAAATGATAATAATAAGACCTATATGAAATGCAAAGAGAAGATGTACCACATGAAATATAATGTAAATGAATTAATGTTAATGAATGCGAAGGCGGATTAATAACTTTCTGAGAGAAAGGAAAGAACAAAATGTTTAAATAAAATGATCAAAAATAACAACCTGAGTATCTAATATAAAGATACAAATTTAAAAATTAAATATAATATATTAAGACCATTCAAATAGTGAATAAGAAAATGCTATATATAAAGACCATGCCAACACTATAAGTAACCAGAAGGAAGTATAAAGAGAATTCAGATGGATAAGAAAAAGAGTTACACTATAACCAGTAACAAGAATTATTAAGAAAAGTTTTCAACCATAATTAAAATAAATGTATCAGACAAGTTAAGAGTTCAGAAAAATATATATATAATGAGTATAATAATAATTAAGAAGATTTATTAAGATAGAAAATGTGAGATAATCTGAGAAACTACGAAGTGAAGAATCCAAAGATATTTTTATTAGTCGAAAATGAGACTACTTTTTATTTATTTATTCGATGACTGACTGAAGATAATTCCAGCAGCATTATGTTTTTTTGAGCAGAGATGAATATGCCTCTGGACTCAAATTGTAGAAGTGGTGTATGGCCAGCAGAGATTGTGTGGCCTACAGTGCCCCTCTGAACTGCCCCAGCCCACGTGATAGGGAATGTTAGGGAATTAATATCCCAAGGATGCAACACGAAGTTTATAAAGAAAGAATGTGTATAATAATAATAATAATAATAATAATAATAATAATAATAATAATAATAATATATCTCAGAAGACAATAACTATCCAAGAAGGATCAAAAGTAAAATAAGTAACTATATATATAAAATGAATTAAACTCAAATATAAAAAGTCGATATAGAAATGGAGAGGAAAATGAAATATAAGAAATAATGAAATTATCATAAGAAATTATTTCATCCATAAACATGTCTGAAATAATTACTTCTGGAGGAGAGCAATCTGTAGCGTGACAGATAAACGCATAATAATGAATGGCATTGATCATTAGAATAATAAGATTATAACATTTAAATCCGAAGAAAGCATTAAATTTAATATAAAGAATTAATTCATAGCAACTGTGCAGAACAATAATTGTTATTAAAAATATAAGTTCAGATAAAAGCGAGTTACTAGTGATGAATCATCGAAACCAGTATAATAACCCAAGGTTTTAAAAATATAACCCAGGAAGGTAAGAAGTATATAAAGAAACAAAAAGAGTATTACTAAACCCACAACGAGGATAAGTAAATGGAAAAGAAACCCTGAATAAGGCAAGATCCACCATAAAAGGTGATGTATTTCTAGAAACCAGAAGAAGATGAAGAAATCCCAAGAAACCCGATGGCATCAAAAATAAGATGGAGAACATACCATTCCAAGAAGACAGAAGAAAAGAAGATACCATTGAAGAAAGAAGAAGAAGACAGCATCCTGAAGAAGAAGGAATGCTCTTATAAAAAACACCCATATCCCCATATCCCAAAATAACTAAAAATCACTATAATAAAAAGTATAACGAAATAGTCTTGAACAGTAATCACATATACAATAAAATTAAGAGAAAAAAGTGTATAGTGTAAGAGTTGCCAGTGGACCAGGATGAAATAATAATATAATACCCAAAGAACAAATCTTCATTGTAACCCACAAACCAATATATTGATGTTAATAAGACTAAACAACCATTTAGAAATAGCACCAAAAAGTGTAAAGTGAACCAGTGCTAGTTTGGGTATTATAAAAAATAAACCTTATGTTTCATCCTTGGCATCCACAAACTGTGTATCTAATGAATATACAACTTTAAGTGACTTATAATTTGTACCAGGTGAATGTGATACATGTAGTAATATCAAGCTATAAATCTGTTTGAAGAAACATTTCTTTAAATAATGAATAAAAACAGATTTAAATATACAGTGACAGGGTACAATTACCCAATACCATTTTTAAAAGACAGTTTAAAAAGCTGAATCATTCAATTTAATATAAGAGATAGCAAATAAGAATATATGTATAAGATTTTGTGAATATAGAATAAGGATTTTAAAAATGTATTAGGTATAAGGACATTTATTAAGTTTGGAACCACTAACATCTTAACTGTAAATATATTTATTACTTGCATTTATAGTAATAATTAAGTAAGATGTTAGATGGGAAAAAACCTCCTTTGTAAATAATATTTCTATGTTAGTAATAAGTGTTGATTGTAAAGAATGGTTGAAGACAACCATCATTTGAAAATATTTCTTATTTGTTTAACCGTTTATAGTATTGAAACCAATACTAATTATTGTTATGTTTAATTAAAAAAAATGTTTAGTTTATAATACCATGTTTAAAAAGTCAGAGAGGGTATAAGACAGTATGTATTGTTTGTATAAAAATTTGTAAGAAAAAACTTGTTAAAAAATCTAGGCAAAATAATGAAAACCAAACTTCATCAAAACAGAGAAATTACTCACTTAAATACATTTAAACTAAAGGGATTTAGATAAAATAAACCAGAGATGAAGCCATATAATTACAAATACCACTTAGAAAGATTTTGTAAAATTATAGCCAGAATTATAAATAAAAATGGAAATGACAGAACTAAAAAATTTGGAGAGGGGAGTCGTATATTCCAACATAATATTTTAAAACTTAACAAATTCAAATAATTGCAAGAAACTAAGGGAATATAAACCTTTTAATAAAATATGAGATTATTAATCTTAAATATAACTTAAAAATGGCAGAATTTGCATAATGACAGGAAGCTGATTTTGAAGTTTTGCCAGAGACAAAATGAAGGTAAAATTACCAATTTTAGACAAAAAAAAATAATAAAACGGCATTCTTCAATATTAAAATACGCCGAATGAACTGAAGGATTAAATTAAGTAACATCTAGCAAATAAATTTGAATAATAACCAAAGTTTAAGCAGTTATATAATGTAATATAAAACATGCACAGGATGCAAAGTTAGATTCGAACAATGTAAAGAATAATATTGTATTGGCTAAGATTTTAGTCGAAAGTGAAGGAAGTAGAGAGTTGATTATTAAACATTGTACGGTGCACTTGACGAGCGTCTTTTAAGCGAGTTAACCTAACTAATAGTACCGTAATGGCGAGTCAGTGAATGACACAATTTTGAAAATCGCGAATGGCGAATAAAAACATTTTGTAACATCGACCGAGTGACATAAACAATTACCAGAGACGAAATAACATTGTACAGCACTAAACTACACCAAATAACATCATTAAACACCAGAAAACAGTATACATCTTAACCATAAATTAGTGCCCGAACGATAGAAAGTGAACGGACTTATACATACACCCCTATACAAAATACAACACAGAAACTTCACTCAAGACACTACACAACATCAGAAGGAAGATTTGCTGACACCAGGACGTGAATACTACAAGAAAATCTCTTTATTGGAACGTCACATTTACTAGAGACATTTTACCAACTTGACGGCGGCCATTTGCAATTGTCGTCTTCACTCAAATCAACGCAGCCTCCTAGTTCCGCCAGCGATACGGTTCGACAACAAATTATTTTATTTCAATCTCAATTAAATATATGTACCTAGTATTAAGAATTACTTGTTGTAACGTTATACTTTTTTAATATTGGCCCGATTTCTCTGACCTTAACCATAATTAGCTGTTAAAAGAACCTGATTGAATTTTATATATCAAAAACTTGTAATTTTTCGATACCCTGAGAGTCAATTTTATAATCGACAAGAGTCTTATAACCAATTACACAATAAAACATTTATACTTTTCATATCAAAATAGTTCTTTCTTTCTTAAAACGTAACAATTTACAATTAATATAATTTAAACGATAAACTACAAGAATTTCACCACATCAGAAGGAAGATAACCTCCAAAACGAAAAGTAAACAAATATCGATTGTCCCTGGAGACAATCTTATAAGCGGTTGAAGTTTATTGAAAATACAAGAACATTAGTAAAATTTCCTAGATAAGTGAGACACGTTTCAAAACTTCACGAAACACAATTAATTAATTGTTATTAATTAATTAAACGATAAAAAGAAAAAAAACACAATTTTTATTTCGATCAGTAAACAACAATTTTAAAACATTTTGTCACATTACACCTATACATCTTCAACAGCATTTAAGGTTTCGTTACAATTTGGACTGCTCGACAGTGAAACTAAAGGAAGAGTTTCAGACCAGGAAGACTTTGAAAACCATACCAAGTATTAAGCAGTATTGAGTCTATTACAATATATTGGATAACCCCTGTACGCTGCACAAACCAATGTTGTTGTTGTTGTTGTTGTTGTTGTTGTTGTTGTTGTTGTTGTTGTTGTTGTTGTTGTTGTTGTTGTTGTTGTTGTTGTTGTTGTTGTTGTTGTTGTTGTTGTTCTTCTTCTTCTTCTTCTTCTTCTTCTTCTTCTTCTTCTTCTTCTTCTTCTTCTTCTTCTTCTTCTTCTTCTTCTTCTTCTTCTTCTTCTTCTTCTTCTCAAACAGTAGGTTGGCGGGCTTGCAATTTCTTCCTTTCCGAAAACAGTCTCTTAATCACCACACACCTTTTTCCTTTTTTTATTGCATGCATGTACTCTTTTCTGAGCATTCCCTTCCCACTGAGCCCCTCAGTCATTTCCTCAATCAGGGTGGTAAACTAACCTGACTAACCATGCAGATGACCGACATGGTGGCATAGCAAGAGAACAATCATACTTCTTTCCGCAGTGGTTTTAATCAGAATCATTTTTCATCCACTCTCTCTTCAAAACCTCATCATTAGTTACTCTTTCTGCTCACGGTATTCTTTAGATCCTCCTCGAGCACCACATAGACTAAGGAAAGTTGTCTTGCCTCCTGATAAGGAAGCCAAAGTTGTACAGGCATAATGAATATATTTTTCCGCTAACAGTATTTTGTGGTTCTCCGATGGAGTAAATGAAACCTTCAGTTGTAATTTAACTGTTTGAATGAAATTTGTAATTCTTTCTGGTCCACATCCATTGCCAGCTTACATGAGTGTTAAGAAAAATAGCTTGAACATACATTTCTAAAAAACAAATTTTTAAACTAATTAGAAAGGAAGAAAGCGACAAATTCATTATCTGGTGTGTCACAGGTTACATTTGTCTGAGGAAAAATAAAAAAAAACAGTTGGCTTTACCTTCCTTGTATTTTAAGACACTAGTAAAGTTTCTAGGCCCTTTCGAGTTTTTTGGCTCGTGAAGACAAATGGGAGCGATGAGTCATTTCAGGCCGCTCTTTTCTTTTTTAACAGGTTGCGTGGTTTTTGCTCCTTCGACAACCTTTCACCATCCATTACTATCACTCCCATAACCTTCACTTCAATAAACACTTGATCTTCCTACCTTGTCATTGACCTCCTTTAAGTCTTTTTCTCTGCGTCTTGCATTGTATATTCTTTTCTAATTTTGATTTCCCATAGATTTTCTGTTAGTGACCATCTTAAACTTCTTGCTTTAATGTGCTTCATAACGCATTCATTCGTTACTTTTTCTTTAATCTCCGCATTTTAAGACTTCCATACACTTAAGTCTTAAGTCTTTTAAGACTTCCATCATTAGCTCATAATCGTCCATACTCTTTTTCTGTTTTTTCTCTCAAAAATTCTCCCCCTCTCATCATTTGCGCATCTTCTTATGGCACCATTGAAACAATTACGCTTCTATAAATTAAGGAGAATATTACAAGTTTAGAAGTTTAGAAGTTTAGGAGAAGATTAGAAGTTTGATTACCTGAAACTTACTGGATTGGTTGTATCTTCAACTTACACTTAAAGATTGTGTAAGCAATGAACAAGTATAGAAACAAGCCGGTGAGAGAGGAGTTCTCCATCAGAAATTCAGAAGACTCGTATCTTGGAAAATTAAACACTATAGTGTATACATTTAATGTAGGTCAAAACTCGTAAACTAAAAATTTATAAAAAACTTATTAAATTTGAGTTTCAAAAGGAGGAAGGTGAAAAATAAAAACAAAAAAGAAAATAACACTGAATGTTGGTATGAGATATTAACTGTAACTTTTCGTTCAGTTTGATATCAGTCATAGAACTACAATACAGTCGTCAAGACTTGTACATCTCTCTCTCTTTCTCTCTCTCTCTCTCTCTCTCTCTCTCTCTCTCTCTCTCCCTCTCTCTCTCTCTCTCTCTCTCTTTTCTCTCTCTTTCTCTCTCTCTCTCTCCTTCCCTCTCTTTCTCTCTCTCAGGTCCACACATTTCTGACGTTCTATCTACTCGGTATATTTTCCTTGCTTTATGTATTGAAGGAATATTCACTATGCATTTAAATAAGGCTGTAAAACGACTTTACAGTGGGAAATGAAACGTAACAATATTGCACATATTCCCAACAAAATACGCTAGTATACCTTTCCGAAATATAATTAAAATTCGCTTATTAACCTCCTCATATAAAAATTGCTAGATCCTGAAATAGATTTGATGCATAAAATTAAATTATTGTTTCCTTCTAATTGTTTCTTATTTTTTTAAGTGTTAAAAATACTCACTAGTGTTGATTGTAAACAACTCGGTAGACTGTAAAAAAATAAATATGTTGTAAAATTGTGTGACCTTGCAAAAATACGTAATGATTTCAAGACAAAACTAAAACAGTGTACAAAGTAAAACAAAATAAAGCAAACCAAAAAAAAACACTCAAGCCCTTATTATTATTTTCACCAAATACGTTGATATCTGAATTTTCTTCTTCTATGCGAGTAGAACTACACCATGAGGGCTTTCTCACATCATAGCTTCCATTTTAGATTGTCTCTCCTCAAGGTCTTCTCCAGAAGTCCATTTCCTACTATTTGGAGCCTTCGGAAGATTTTTTTATTTCTTTCCAAAGTTCCAGAGCCTCGTCTTAGTAAGAAGCCGCGTCTTGTTAATAAAAGCGAATTTTTGCCTCGAGTCGGTGTAATTCATAAATCGTCTACAACAGAAATATTGCTAACAAAACGTTTGTATGCCTCAGCATAAGAGATTCAGTTTGATGTTCATGTTATTTTTACATGTCTTTTCTCCAAGTTTCGTGATTTCTGTTTTTTTTTTACGTGATACTGTCCAACATAGTCTTACACCGACACAGTTTTTAGATAATGTGCTTAATAACAGGTTACGGCTCATGACCATTCTACCATAGTAAAACGTAATTGATTAAGTTACATCTAGTGACATTTAATTGGATCAGCAATAACACAGCGACTGGCTGATAAATCATCTCAACGTCCTTGCTAAGCAGCTTCATTCTGTCGGTAGTGAGCTGCTTCAGAGTCGTTTTTTTTTTAATAAATTTTATTGATTACACTTGCTGGATAAGTTGTAAGATTACTTTAACTCGATTTCTAAAAATTTTATCTTCATCGACTGCTTTCGGAGCAAGAATCATAGCGCCCATTTTTGTATCACTCTATACGAAGAAGAATTTGGAAAATAAAAACAATTTAAATATACAGATGGCAATTACTTTAACAAAATTAAAAGTGTTATGAGGACACGTGTGGCCCGGCTTTCTTGTCAAGTATGTTTGCTGAATCACTTAATTTCATTGGTAAACTAATATTATTGTTCCTTCAGTACTCTGTGAAACGACATCATACACGCAGTTCATCAGAGGCAAACCATTGATTAAAGTCTGGTGACCTTGAGAGGCTCTACTTGTTACTTCACCCCAACTCATGGATGTTATAAAGTGGGTTTTAGTCACCTTGAAAGCGTTACGTTTATTTATCGCGTCCTCTCAAGTGACGCGGTGAAGCTGTGAGGTAGAAACTGTTCATCTGTTTCAAATTACAGAGACATCCCGTCTGTGTATACAGCATTATTTGACTATTCACATACAGAGAAGTGTGTGTGTGTGTTTGCTTGAGGATCTGGCTGGTTAATGCTATACTAGTTTAAATAAAGGGCATAAATCTGTACATGTCTAACATGTTATTCCATATTGTCAAGTGTCAAATTACAACTTCCAGATTTTTTGCAGTTATACTGCATTTAATTAGCAGAGAAATTAGATTCGTCTGCAAGTTTAAAAATTGTATTGTCTGCTGCAACTTTTACATAGATTACCATATACAGGATCAGGTGCTGACAGTATTAACGGACAATTGATTTTTTTTCAATTTGAACACATAATTTAAATTACTCGTTGACTCCTTCGGTCTCTGATAATGCAGCTAATAAATCTGTAAAATTTAATGTGCATCTGCAACAGAAGACTTATATAGTTGTGAGAGGTCAAACTATTTCTGGTTATTACAGAAAATTCCAGTTAAAAAGCTCCTCTTATTACGCTGTCCCGAATAATACACTCTATGTGTTCGACCCCTTTATAAATACCTCGTTTACTTCAGAAAAATCCTGTATAAATTACACTTTTCCTTTAAATTTCGTTTCGTTTTCATTAATATCTGAAACAAGCAGAAAAACAAGACTGTTATTGAAAAGGTTTTGATATCGCTGGGATCGATATCTACATTATGAACACTGATTTGAAAGCATATTCCAAACAAACCGTGGGCTTACAAAACCGTAAAATTGTAACAGTTTTGCTGCAAAATCCTGTCAAACTCAGATCTAAAAAATTGTCTTGTAATGGTGTTAAAATCTTCACATAATGGTGTCAGGCACACTTCAATGTTAAAACATCTACAAATTCTGTCACGTATTTGTAAGAACCAAGCGTGGTTTAGATAATAAAATAATGTAACTGTATCTGGAGATCAGGATGATATATGTTATGTGCTTAGGTGAATACCAGAAATCGGATTTAACTATAAATACAAATAAGACTGAATATATTGTCGTCGAAAATACATGCAGAAATATATTGTTGGAGCGGAGAGTTGTGAAGGGATTCGATCAGTACGAATGCCCTGGCGTCACGATTACAAAAGAGAACACAGTTCTAACAGAAATAAAAAATCGTATATGACAAGGGAAAGACGTAATGAGACAGTTACATTCTACATTTTGAAGCAATCAAATAATACCCGAAACAAAAGTTAAAATATGTAAAACAATAGTGGAAAGTACTGTAACAGATGTGGTTAAAGTATGAGAAACTACAGAGAATATGAGGAAAATATTGTGAGCCATTGAAATGGGATACTGTAGAAGGTTCTGTAGACATACATTGCAGGATAAGGTTAAAAATCAATAAATAAGAGAAACAATGAATATATACCAGTATAAGTCACACAATTGATGGAAATATTAAGATGGTAAGGGCTTGTGTGCCGTATGGATAATGATAGATAGCCAAAGAAATTTCTAAAATGAACCCCTCTCGAAAGAATAAAAATACGGAGGCCACAAAAGACTTGGATAGAAGGTATAAGGAATGCAGTGGCACAGAGAAATGTAAAGGAGGACTACTGAAAAGATTGTAAAGTTTAGAAGCTAGCATGCAAATAACGACTTTAAATATTGTTCGAATATATATTGCAATGTGACAGGCTGTCACACTATATGTAAATGTAAATGTGGAGCATAATTATTATCAGCTGTTATGGGTGACCAGGACGATAGAAGAATGATTTGGGAGTAAAATAATATTATTAAATATTAAAATTAACAGGATAAATTAGTAATAAGACAATGTAAAGACTATGAATATATAGTTTAATATGTGAGTGAAGTGTCGAGTAGTGTAGGTATCAAATAGAAGGTTATGGAAGTTTATTCATATGTAATAAAGCATTGTTCTAGAAAATTCAAGAATAAGGAAGTCAGTGAACAAGTGGCCAGTCCAGAATATCATAGAATATTTGGAAAATACGCCTACGCGCATATCGGCGATGACGTCATTCGACAGCGCTGCTGCATGCCTTGTGCAAGATTATATAAGCAGTAGGCAGTCTTCATCTAACTCTCTTAGAGCGAGTCTTCATACAGCACTCAGCGAAAGCAGTCGCGGTGGTCATCGTCCAGTCAACATCAATTCAGGCAGTCCTTGGAGCCCGTGGAGCCGAGATAGCAGCGAGTGTCGGCAGGGAACAAATACGGAGTACGAGATAGTCGGCTACCGTTCAAACGGACACCTAGAGCAAGGCAGTCCCTGGAGGCGGTTGCTGGAACGTGGAACCAAGACGACGGATCGCTGGAGGCCGGATCGAGATCGTCGACCGGGAGGACAACGGAGACAACAGAACAGGGAAGGCAAATTTAAATAAATTTGTTGTCAAAGTATAAAGCTTTAAATCGAAAAAGAAAGAACTTTTGAACCTATACAAAATTTATTTCATTGTGTAAAGTAAAAAGAACATTTATTTTAAATATAATTTTGTTTAAAGAAGACTTTGAACAGTTAAAATTTACAGCACTATTTAAGTAAAGAGAACATTTATTTAAAGTACATTTTCAAAGAAGATTTTGAACATTGAAAATTCAGTAATTGTTTAAAATAACGAAAGAATATTTTGATATAATTGTGTGTCAAAGAAAAGGACAATAAATGTATGTATTTTCACTAATTGAGCATTCTTTTCTGCAAGTCTGGTCTGGGCTATATAACCTATTACCTATATATATATATATATATATATATATATATATATATATATATATTGTAACGTTACATAACCCGGTCCCAATAAATTAAATCATGATAACATAAAGGTCAGAAATGGGTAACCTATAACTAGCTCTAAATTAAAGTATATCACTAAACATTATAAGCAATTCGAGTGATATATAGTGACAAGTGAGTTAGGTAAAAAGTGAAAGTGAAGGTAACTTATTACAGAATTGTGCTGTAGGTTTGGGAATTATAAAACTATGATAGTAGACTATAGTGCTACTAACTGATTCTGTATTTTATTAATTTATTGTAATGTTTATATTGTGTAGACCACCAAGTTTAATACCTAAGTTAATTTTATATTTTCGCAAATATTTGTGTTAGTATAAGATAACCCAGGGTTAGTTTTAAAAAACATAAAAGATTTAAATATCAAATGATAATAAAAAATTAAAATAATACTATATGAGGGAAATGGCAGAAGGAAGTAGGGCAGTGTAGGAATACTATGAGAGACTAATAAATAATATATAAATTCATTTAAAGATAATAAAAATATTAAATACTTATATACAAGGTCATAAGAAAATGAACAGAAACCTATTATGTAAACAGAATTGGGAAAGAAACCTGAATTAAAAAGAATTATTTTTCGGTAAATAAAATATAAATTTATAATAATTACAAACTGTCTGTATAATAAAAATATTATGGGTTACTAAGAGTGACGAGAATAACAAGTATTGTTAATAATAAAATTTGGAAATTAAACCTGGCGAGTTGACAAAATGATGCTACCACAATTCTATTAGAATATCCTTTTTGAAACTTTGGAGAAGTGCAAAATTAGTATAAAATTAAAAAGCCATATGAACATTATATAATCCTACCTTATTTGTCAAAATTAAATGGTTATACTCCATAATAAACAGTGAAAGAAAACCATTCTGATGATTCGGCCGAGTTTCGCCATGTTTCAAGTTGACGATATAATATGGGCCAGACAGTAATGAAATTACAACCTAAGACGGACATCACTAGAGAAAAGGCTTCCTTCCAGTAAGAACTATAAGAAGAGAGGTAATATAAACATTTCGTTTCATATTTAACGAAGAAAACTCATTCCGAATTGTTGGATAGAACGAAAAACTATTCAAATTTAATCATATGTTCTAAAGTAAACAAACGCACGCTGCTCTCTTACGGACATTTCTGAAACTACGTACTATACGAAAATAAACAAAATTTTTAATATTTTTCGGTATTTGTAAAGCGTAGTATAATTATCCATTTCTGACCATCTCATAACAAAAAGAACTTACCCTTAGCCCTGGGGAAATATTAAGAATTATATATTGATTGATGTTTTAAAAATAGTATAAAATTTGGTAAACAAAACCATATATGTTTTTTTCTTTTGACAATTCCATGGTTACTCGATGAAGTCGATATTATGTTTTAATTAAGAAGATCGACTGTGATATTTGTATCTTGGCGGCAGAGAAAAAAAAAACAATATAATAAATAATAAATATTATTAAAAAAATTTATATTGAATAATAAATATGTGTTATATTTTTTTGTAGCGGGTAGTTGTAACAGATTTCAGAATAAAATAGAAGAGATCGACCCATCGGGTCATACTTTGCCATAGTGTAGCCTGGTTGTACTATGCGTGGAGACTCGTCTCACAATCAGCTGATTTAATTCACGGCGAACAATTTGAAAAGAATTTCAGAATCGTCTAAACCGAATGTAAACAATCGGCACTTACTCTCTCTTCAACCTAAGGCTGAACAACTCCCCTGCTTGACCCCAAATCACACACTCTCGATTTCGGCTTTTGATTGAGTAACATTACAAAATACTTTATTTTTTAAACTTTGGTCATTATAATTCATAAGTGGCGACTGCGGAGAGGCGGAAACATTAACACCTCTAAAGTAAAAGGCAGCACGTTACAGATTTGGCGGACCCAACCGTGGGGCTGAATTAACTATAAACCCGTAATCTGTAACACACTCAAACCGCACGTTACAGATTTGGCGCTTACAACATTGGGAGCTTAATTAAATAAGACGAACACCCAATAAGCCACTTACAATGTTTTCGCTAAAACCTCTACAAAAAAACCGCACGTTACAGAATTGGCGCTCAACGTAAAAGGGCTGTAATTAGAAAAGAATTTTGATATATTTAATAAAAATATATACCAAAAAATCTAATTATCGTCGGCAGTTATGAGAAAACAAGAAATGCATAATACCCGAGGCAAATCGAAGAAGAGGGCAGAAGAAAAGGAGATTGAAGAAGGTGGACAGGAACAAGAAACAGAATTAGTCACGGACAGTGAAATGGACCAACAGACAGGTGATACAGAAGAAACCGAAGTAGTTATGGATACGGAAACGGAAATAATTGAAGAGGATGCCCAAGGGGACCAACCAGACAAAGCGGTAGCCAGAGAAGAACCTAATTGGCAAGACCTGATGAAATTTATGGCAGAACAATTTAAGGAACAGAATAAACAAACTAATGAACAATTTAGAAAACAGGAGGAAGCCTTGAGACAGACCCATGAGGAAAATAAGGAGAATTTTAAGAAACAGGAGGAACAAAATAGACAGACCAATGAGAAAATAGATAGCATTCAGGAAAGTTTAGTCAAACAACTAAATGAAAAAATAGAAACCATTCATGGAAATATCAAACAAACCATGAATGAACAATACCATGAATTGAGAGAAACTGTTGAAGGACAAAGAGAAGCGATGAATGCAAAATTTGAAGAGAATAATGAGAATTTAAAACAATTTGAGAGTAAAATGGAGAAGTTCAATAAGGAGATATGGAAAACTTTCGGAGAGAAGTTTGAAAATGTTAATACGCGTATCCAAAAAGCAGATACATACAAGGAGGAGACAAATAAACAAATGGACCATAGTGTCAAGAATTTGGATGAAACATCAGACAGCACTTCAGAAGGTATTATAGTAAGTCCAAACACAGAAGAGAGTAGGAAGGAAATAAGAAAAACATGTAGAAAGAAAATAATAAATACAAGGGAAGAATGGGAGATGATTACAGGTGGATTAATTAATGTATTCAACCTTCCAATTAACAAACAGAGGGAGTTAATTAAGTTTACATCCCAGTTAAATGTGTCAACGATTGAAGTGCATCAGAAGATATTAGTCAGATCAGCGAGACGGAATACAACATTCAAATATTTGGTAAATAATCCAGAGGAAAAAGGGAATGAAATGAGATTAAAAATGAGCAACTATGTTATGTTAGAGGAGGTACAATACTTATTAGTTAAAAAAGAACTAACAATGACGGAAAACTGTGACCTCTATGAAGACTTTGTATCAGCTGAGTTACGATGCCAGGTGAAAGAGAGGTATTTAACAAATACCAAAATCATTATGAATACCCCAGTAATCCGAGTAAAGGGAGTACCTGAATTAATCGACCATGGTTAAACTAAACAATAACCAACCAGAAAAAAGGGGACTGAAATTCTGAAAACCGACCCAGCAACCCATTAAAATGAAGAAACTAAAAACCCCAAAATTCTAAAAGTATGTAAGAACATCTTACTCAAGTTATTTCGAACAATATAATTTAAAATGAAGAAACTAAAAACCCCAAAATTCTAAAAGCATGTAAGGACATCTTACTCAAGGTATTTTGAAACCATATAATTTAAAATGAAGAGACTAAAAACCCAAAAATTTAATAAAAACTATGTAAGGACAACTTACTTAATTTATTCAGAAATAATACGATTTAAGATATTTTGAAACCATTTAATTTAACAAAAAAATAAGAACTGATTAGTAAATAAGAGTTATAAAGAATTGATTTAAAATGGAATAATAGGAAAAAGTAATATTTTTAATGGTAACAAACAGAAGAAAAATTAAATGAACAGGAAACAATTGATGGTAATTTGCTCAGATAAGAAGAATAAAGAATAATTTAATGACTCCAATGAAACTGAAGGAGGATGATAATTAATACAATAATTAGAATTTCTCGGAATTAAAGATTATATAAGAAGAAATGATACGGAGAAATATGTCACAAGAAGTAAAGTCAAAAGAATTTTAACATAAGGCCTATCAATAATGTTATATGCTATTAGTTAATGGAAAAGAAGAAGGAATCAAGGAGAAGAAGAAATATATAAATAAATGCAAACAGCTACAGTATGAAGAATCCCAAAAGTGTTTAGTACTAGTCGCTAATTGACTACTACTTATAATTTTTTTTATTTTTATGTATTGACCGTAGAAATGTTCCGGCAATAATTTTCCTGAGCAGGGATGATGTTCCCCTGGTCTCAGAAGGTGTAAGGATGGACAGCGGAGTATGGACCCAGAGTGGCCACCCGACTGGAACCACCGCACAAGATAGGGAAAAATGTTAGGGAAATTGAATATTTAAGGGATAATAATTATAAAATAGCTGTATAGATTGATATTAGATTCCAGAAGTATAAATGAAGAAAATAGAAGGAAGATAGCAGACCGAAGCTTAATTGATAAAGATAAGTTGTGAGTGTTAAAACTAGTTTAATATGATGAGTGTGACCAGTCCTTATCAAATAAAATGTGGAAGTACCACTACCCAGAGAAATAAATAATTGATGAATTTGCCTCCAAGAGAGAGAGAGTAGAGTAAGAAAACAGCAATTACCACCAGTCTGAATTACCAGTCAGAGTATAACCAGTTTGAAATGAAACACTATTATGAAGATAAAACCAAGACTATTAGGAGAATTGAAACAATCAACAATTTATTTTAATAGATGAGTAAAACCAAAATAAATTTGTTCTAGTGGGGAGGCTTTATGTAACGTTACATAACCCGGTCCCAATAAATTAAATCATGATAACATAAAGGTCAGAAATGGGTAACCTATAACTAGCTCTAAATTAAAGTATATCACTAAACATTATAAGCAATTCGAGTGATATATAGTGACAAGTGAGTTAGGTAAAAAGTGAAAGTGAAGGTAACTTATTACAGAATTGTGCTGTAGGTTTGGGAATTATAAAACTATGATAGTAGACTATAATGCTACTAACTGATTCTGTATTTTATTAATTTATTGTAATGTTTATATTGTGTAGACCACCAAGTTTAATACCTAAGTTAATTTTATATTTTTGAAAATATTTGTGTTAGTATAAGATAACCCAGGGTTAGTTTTAAAAAACATAAAAGATTTAAATATCAAATGATAATAAAAAATTAAAATAATACTATATGAGGGAAATGGCAGAAGGAAGTAGGGCAGTGTAGGAATACTATGAGAGACTAATAAATAATATATAAATTCATTTAAAGATAATAAAAATATTAAATACTTATATACAAGGTCATAAGAAAATGAACAGAAACTTATTATGTAAACCGAATTGGGAAAGAAACCTGAATTAAAAGGAATTATTTTTCGGTAAATAAAATATAAATTTATAATAATTACAAACTGTCTGTATAATAAAAATATTATGGGTTACTAAGAGTGACGAGAATAACAAATATTGTTAATAATAAAATTTGGAAATTAAACCTGGCGAGTTGACAAAATGATGCTACCACAATTCTATTAGAATATCCTTTTTGAAACTTTGGAGAAGTGCAAAATTAGTATAAAATTAAAAAGCCATATGAACATTATATAATCCTACCTTATTTGTCAAAATTAAATGGTTATACTCCATAATAAACAGTGAAAGAAAACCATTCTGATGATTCGGCCGAGTTTCGCCATGTTTCAAGTTGACGATATAATATGGGCCAGACAGTAATGAAATTACAACCTAAGACGGACATCACTAGAGAAAAGGCTTCCTTCCAGTAAGAACTATAAGAAGAGAGGTAACATAAACATTTCGTTTCATATTTAACGAAGAAAACTCATTCCGAATTGTTGGATAGAACGAAAAACTATTCAAATTTAATCATATGTTCTAAAGTAAACAAACGCACGCTGCTCTCTTACGGACATTTCTGAAACTACGTACTATACGAAAATAAACAAAATTTTTAATATTTTTCGGTATTTGTAAAGCGTAGTATAATTATCCATTTCTGACCATCTCATAACAAAAAGAACTTACCCTTAACCCTGGGGAAATATTAAGAATTATATATTGATTGATGTTTTAAAAATAGTATAAAATTTGGTAAACAAAACCATATATGTTTTTTTCTTTTGACAATTCCATGGTTACTCGATGAAGTCGATATTATGTTTTAATTAAGAAGATCGACTGTGATATTTGTATCTTGGCGGCAGAGAAAAAAAAACCAATATAATAAATAATAAATATTATTAAAAAAATTTATATTGAATAATAAATATGTGTTATATTTTTTGTAGCGGGTAGTTGTAACAGATTTCAGAATAAAATAGAAGAGATCGACCCATCGGGTCATACTTTGCCATAGTGTAGCCTGGTTGTACTATGCGTGGAGACTCGTCTCACAATCAGCTGATTTAATTCACGGCGAACAATTTGAAAAGAATTTCAGAATCGTCTAAACCGAATGTAAACAATCGGCACTTACTCTCTCTTCAACCTAAGGCTGAACAACTCCCCTGCTTGACCCCAAATCACACACTCTCGATTTCGGCTTTTGATTGAGTAACATTACAAAATACTTTATTTTTTAAACTTTGGTCATTATAATTCATAAGTGGCGACTGCGGAGAGGCGGAAACATTAACACCTCTAAAGTAAAAGGCAGCACGTTACAGATTTGGCGAACCCAACCGTGGGTCAGAATTAACTATAAACCCGTAATCTGTAACACACTCAAACCGCACGTTACAGATTTGGCGCTTACAACATTGGGAGCTTAATTAAATAAGACGAACACCCAATAAGCCACTTACAAAGTTTTCGCTAAAACCTCTACAAAAACCGCTACGTTACAGGTTGGCGAACCCAATAGTGGGGCTTGACTAAAGGTGGACGTTTCGCTAGTACCTCAAAAACCGCTACGTTACAATATATATATATATATTTTTTTTTTCAACGATACATATTTGCATATACCCCCAGGATAATATTTTTGTGCGTATAAATAATTCAGAGATAGAACCTGTTGTAAATCGTTTTAAATAGTGTAAAACAGGTACAGGTCGGTTAATAACAGGTCTCAACGTACATAGCGAAGGGGTGGCGAACTACATGTGTGTCGGTGTGTGGTTGTGCCAGCTGTAGCCTGTTTCATGCATATAGGAAGTCGTATGTAAGTGACCGCAGCCAGCAAAGTCAGACTTGTCGACTTACACCATAAATACCTCAGACAACTTCGAACGAAATGACTGACGCTGGTAACAACGACGGAGAGACTACGGTATGTCGCTTTGATTTCCGATGTAGAATCTCCGTCATCAACAGTATCATAATGTAATAAAGGAACACACACAACAGTCGGCGTGGGAGCACCAGATCATCATTATCCATGAGGTCGAACACACAACGATAACTTCACCAAGTAACACAGCAGTGAAAGCAGCATGATAAATGAACAATTATATTTTATAAACGAAGAAGAGAGTATATAAACTGAACCATGATATAAATAAAGAAATATAATTAATAAATAGTTGTACATAATTTATATACAAAATTTTAAATAATTAGTAAACTAAAGTACCTAATTTTCATATTTGATGCCAATAATGCAAATATTAAGTATATCAACTTCACTTATCACGGAAACATAACTCGTAAACTAAGCAAACTATTTAAAGATACTAACTTAAAAATATCTTATAACACAGGTAATACTGTTTGTAATAAAAGAAAACCTAAAACTCAATTCAACATTCATAATAAAAATGGACTTTACAAAATAGAATGTCCATATTGCAATACGTTTTACGTAGGCCAGAATAAGAAAAAACATCGCAATGCGTTTTTAAAACCTAATATTTACAAATATAATTCAGCCGCACACTGTTTAAACAATATTCATAAATTTCCAGACATAACAAAATTAATATCTGAAAAAATCTTAATATTTACAAGCACAATAATAGTAATCTACAAATTAGAGAACAAATTCAATTAAAAACAAAACAAGACGATTTATTTAAAATTATACATTTATTATAATAATAAAACATTAAATATATAATAAATAGCTGACTAAATAAATATTACAACAATCGAAAATAGAATCGAAGAAAAATCGACTATCCGTTATGTATATTGTAAGCAAAACTTTCAATTACAATTCAAACAAACCTCTGAGGATACAGAATAATTTCTGTGTGCGTCAGGTAAAAATAAGCCTACTTGCAGCTTGCAGTATATTTATTTGAAGATAGTAGATAGGAGACCTGCAGGAAACTCAACGAGTTACTTACAAACGAATACACACACACACACACACACACACACACATATATGTAGCAACGTTACAAGTATTATAAAATGAATACACTTCAGTCCATGTACCTCAACGCAACTGTATAGTGTTAATCACCGGCTACGTCGTAGGATGTTTGTGTTCGTTGCGTTAAGTACATGTGGTTGCACAATAAACTTATTTTTAAAAAGAGGAGTGAGACGTTGGTGACATATAATAATTAATGAAAACATTGTAAAAGAATCAATCAACGTTTGTTAAATATTGAAAGAAATAGCGTTATAGATTGGACTTAAGAGATTTAATTTTTAAATTTTCAAATTTTCAGCTTTATTAAAGTTTATTATCACATTTATTAATTTTTCTACTGTAGCTGAACATCATTTCTCGACATTTCATTTTAACCAAAATTGCATGGAAAATTCAGATCTGTGCTTAGTTTGTTGATTAAGAGGCGAGATATATGTTATCTCAGAATTATGAAAAAACGTAAATTTTTATATGTTTATTGCTCATAAAGTTTAACGGAGATTGAATTTTTATCCAATCACATTCGTAATTGAAAAATAAGGTGACGCTTTCTTTAGATGACGAGATTAAATTTTAATTGTTGTATAGCTCTTGTCCAGAATAGACGTATTCGATTATTCTCTGATACCAAACTATGAAATAAGAGAAAATTGGCAAAAAATTACATGAAACTAAACTAATTAAAGAAGAAAAATTGAGTAATAACCAAAATAAAAAATACGAAGAATTAATTCTATATCGCAATTACCTATTTCAGATTAAAAAAGGTTTCGAAGAATTACGACGTCTGAGACCACATATTTGTGAGATCTAACCAGATTATTATTTTGAAACAACACTTAAATATTCTATTAAACGAACCAACTAAAGGTTCGTATTAGCAAAGCTGACTAATTGAACTGCAGCCGCGTTGTACATACAAACGGATGCCGGCAGTGTAACTGGCCGAAGTATTGGAGGAAGCAATAGACTTCTATATAAAAGGCTTATTTATACCTGATCATCCTAGACCATTCCGATTAATCATGTACAACGCGATACAATTTAGTAGTTACATAACGCGTGTTTGTGTGATGACTTACGAGTTATACAACTACTTTTGTTTCACATCAGTCCACATGGCGACAGACGGTTACTTAAGGCGAGTCCCCGTAGCACTATTACCTCTCGAAAAGTCTATGTAACAAATGAAACAACAACATATCCCGTGATATCCCATGAGTCTGTTATACACTGTTGAACATCCTTGTTATAATATTAAAAGATACATGTAGAAACAATTCTTAGGTAATTGTTCGATATTCAAAAGGTTCTATCTACAAGGTGAAGTCAAAAGTAAAGGGACATTTAATAAACAAATACTTTTAGTTGAACAACCAAAAGCATACGCTTGTTCATTCGACTAAATAATTTCTCTCTACGTCAATTCATAGTGTTCATTTCTTAACTGATTTTCAAATTCCATCGTGGACAATTTCATGATAGTCGATCTAGTGCGCAGCCAGCATTGTGCCTTTCCCCAGATGTCTTCATCTAAACCAAACTAGCAAATATTCCTTGAATTAATATTATAGCATTCTACTTAGATTGCCTTATTTAATTACAAGTAATTAAATTTGTTCTGTAACTCATTATATTATAACGTGTAACCTTATTTTATATAACGGGCAGGCACATAATATCAACAGCAAGTTTGCAACAGGAATGTGTTTCAATTTTATTCTGAAAACTATACTTTTCTTTCTTTAACTTTATAGTAAATATCTGTGACGATACGACTTACTTAAACAGTAAGCGGCTTTCCACAAAAGACAGAGTGAATATTAAATTATTTATTTCAAAAAAATATTAAAGTTAATCTGTCAGTGGAAAAATTTGAAAATATAATGAAGATTTATTCAGGTATTAGATTAATATTTTAAACAAGCAACAGACTTTTATTAACAGTTTTGCTTACACAAATTCTGAATTATTTCACCTTTTAAACAAAAATATATATTTTTAGAAAATTCCTTTTTATTCAGCTTCATTCCCAAACATTCAAAAAAGCCTTAGTTTAATCCCAGGATTCGGTTTCATCCCCCAAAGTTTTGCGTTAGTAATTTGTCTCAGAAAAAACATTAAGCTTCTTCTTTCTCTTGTTCTTGTTTCCTTTACTTATTGTTCTTCTTCCTACACTACACTTGATGCTATTGTGGTGTCTGGCAAATCAACTTCTCCTCATTCTTGTTGTTGTTGTTGTTGTTGTTGTTCTCCTTCTTCTTCTTCTTCTTATTATTATTATTATTTTATTATTATTTTCTTCTTCCTCTTTTTCTTCTTCTTGCACAACAGGATTGTGCAGATATTCTTAGCATGCTCCACTTCTACCATTTATGTATAGCGTGACTTTGTGTAATAATATTTAGCATCGACTGCTTGCTAACATTAAGAAAAATCTTAGTCTCATAATTCTTGAATCGTGGGAAAAAGTGGAGATTAAACTCTTTCAATTATAATATCAATTTAAAAAAATACGAGCTAATAATAATTTTTAAACATTTGGCTATAATACGAGCTCGTACTATATACCTAATAGCTAATTCCCCATAACATTCAATGAATTGTCTGGCTTTTTCCCATCTCAGTATTGTGTTACGACAAGAAGCGATATAGGCCTAATCCTCTTAATATTTTTCCCTTCAAATCTGACTTTGAGGTCTGCCAATAATTTGTTTAAGGATCTACGTGTTGCAGCCACATGGCCTTATAAATAGTCTTATACGAGGTATATTCAGAAACTAAATGCTGAATATATCCGCGGTATCGATACCGTCACGCTGTTGCGCATGCACGGCGAGTTTGTTGATTCGTTAGCAAAGCAATAACGCCATTTGTAAATAACTGTGCACTAAGTAAGCTTCGTTGGACGCGTTTACAATATCGAAGAAACTCGAGACGCCTACTGTTCGTGGAAGTAGGAGTGTGATTGTTCCCTGAATGAGAAAGACATACACTAGTTGAAATTCAGCGTCCGATTTGCGAAGTTTATGAAGAAGAAGCAACGAGTGATTCGATGGTACGGAGATGGGTACTACTTTTTAATGAAGGACGCAAAAATGTTTATTATGACAAACGGAGGGGGCGACCGTCCCTTTTTATCGAACGACGGTATGATGGGGGCCTTGGAAGAGAAAATCACAGAGAATAGAAGTTTGTCTGTGATATCGCTTTCCCCGCACTTTCCAGAAAGTTTGCCTTTACTTCTTCAAGAAATTGTGTCTTTAAAGCTAAACTACCGGATATTGTTGCAAGCTGGGTTTCAAAGATGCTTACGGAACAACACAAAATGAACCGTGGGACAGTAAGTTGGTTTTTGTGACTCAATTCAGATAGCAAAGGGACGACTTCTTGAGCAATATAGTCACCGGAGATGAGACATGTGTCACACGTAACCTCTGAATTAAAACAAAAATCCATGGAGTAGAAGTACACTTCATCGTCGGCAAAAAAAAAATTCAAGTCAACATGTTTTCCTCTCGGAAAATCATGTACTCAATCTTCTGGTAAAGAAAAAGAGTTTTGCTTGTGAATTTTCTTGACTCATCTCAACTCAACGACGACGATCTGAAACAAGTTGTTAATACGCGGTTCAAACCACAGGCGGGAAATTTCTACGACGAAGTTATACAAACACCTGGTATCCCGTTTCTTCAACACCGACAGAAACTATGTGGAAACGTAGTTTCGGGTGTGTACTCCAAGTAGCAATAAAATTGTTTCGTAAACATATCCTTTGTTTGTTTTAATAACCTATGAGAACTTACTTTATGGATATCCCTCGTAATTATTCTTATACATACCATGCTTAGTTATACGTCAAATCAGTGTACTATTCAAGATTTTAAGCATGGTAAAATGTTTATCAATTGTCGTTACTTCAGTTTGCGTATCTTAAAGCTTACTTCTAAGCTTCTTAAAGTCTTTGTTTTTCCTCTCTGTTCATATTCCATCAATCCGGTAATTGCCTCCTGAGCACTTTAATAGTGTTAGTTCAAATCATAAATTCCTCTTTGCCTCTTCTTTGTCTCATTAATTATTGCCACAGCATCTTTTTCCTCCATGACTTTCAGAAGCTCTAATTCCATTCTAGACAAAGTTCGTAAATTTCCATACACAAACATCTAGTTCTTCCGACAATCTAAAAAGCTTTTTCGTTTTAGAACGTTTCCAATCATTATATCCAGAGACGTAGCTAGGGAGGCCAAGGGGGCAGACGCCCCAGGCGGCACAGCTAGGAGGGCGGCAAAGTGACCATAGAAATGAAAAAATTGTTTTCAATTTATAAAACTATAAACAACTTGTTTCTTTGATATGACTATTCCTTTCATAAAAGAAGCATAACATATTTAATATTTTTTGCGACTTTGTAGTGAGTTGTTCTGCTGGAAAGGAGAACTGACAATCATACTGTATCAGCTTTGTAATGCTAATATTAATTGCTATTCGTATACAGATGTATATATTATTTGCAAACGTATAAAAAAACGTTACGTGGGCAATTCTTCTCGGTTCGACGCAGCTAACGTGTTGATCATCAGTTGTTGATGATTATCTTGAGTGTGCGGTTTCTATTTTGTTTGTGCGTCTTGTGCGTATACCTATAATACTTCACGTGTATGGCATCATACTAATACTATTATTGAAATCGATTTTTATTTATTTTATAAATGTTGCTAGCGACGAGACTGTTAATAAAAACAGTAAAGTTAACAACGTGAATACTTCAAACTGTGAAAGTGTTAAAGTACAGATACAAGGTTCACTTGGTTCTAGTACTATGGATGATGTTGCATGGTGCAGCCTTGAAATTACAGGCGAGGACAGAACATTACTACCAACAATGTAGACTGTGTTCCCGGTGCTGCTCTACAAGCTATGGGAGCTTAGCCAAGCTAGATATCTCAATCCTTCCGCGAAAGAATGGTGAATAGAGGAACATGTCAGTTGCAGAACAAGGATGGTCATTTTCATGAAGGTAAAGCTGAACAATCCTTAAACAAGTATTGGTTTGATAAACCTTGCAAAATGGCGAAAAGGTAAATCGCACATGGATGTGTTTTTCTCCAACTACAAAATCTCTATTTTGCTTTTTTTGCACAATATTACCACACAAAAAACTATCAAAGAAGCCATTTCAATAGTGAAAATGGGCTTTTGTCGTGGCGAAAGTTAAATCGCCGTATTCAGGTTCATGAAAATAGTCCTTCTCATCCTTCTGCGTTTTTGGAATGGAAGGAGTTGGAACGTTCTTTAAACAAAGGGGGTCTTATTGATGATCTACTTCAGGAACAAATGAGTAAAGCAGCTAAGACATGGAAAGAAATCCTTGAACGGGTCATTGCCACAGTACAAACTCTTGCACAACAAAATCTGGCACTGAGAGGACTTCGATAGTCAATTACTAACGATCCAAATCCTGGAAACTTTTTGGATTTTATAAATATTTGGCTAAATATGACCCCGTCCTAAGATCTCATTTGATTCAGTCTTTCGTATATCTGGGTGCATTTTGTATGTTGCGGTTTGGAAGCTCTTGAATGATCGCGAGTTATTCCAAAGACGCTAATCAGGAAAGGCTGGATTGCATTAGAAAGAAGAGGACTGTATTGCGAATATTGAACATGCGTTTATTGACAATTTTAATTATTAGTTATGATCGGCACGTGCAAATGCATTTGGGGCAATAACGCCCGAAAATTAATTTTGAATGAAATCGTGGTCCATTGTAGATGGACGCAGGTAAATTGAATTAAATAGAATCTTATGAATGCATATTAAAAATATCCAGAAGCCGCGTCTGGAAGAGAAGTGTTTAACGAGAGATGTGCTCGGAGCCTTGTTAGAAACTAAACTAAACTTGCCTGTAGCCGGCGGTGAGGACCGGCTGCAGCGTTTGATAAGCGCGTGACGTCATCCGCGCGTGCCGCATTGCGGCGGTACACCGCGTACAGCTGATACACAAGTACAAAGTTTAAACATACTGCCCTCCAAAATCGGGACGATTTTGTACATTAAACGTTAACTGGGAACAGTATATTACAAACATTATCAATGTATATATATAAACAATACATAGTACACTTAAAGGCTTACACATAAAATATGTAGAAAACAAAATTCATCAAGCTAGCACAAAGCTTAAGTCAAAACAAAACAATTTCTGTGCTAGAAAAGGTACAAAAAATAAAAAATCATGATAAAAACGAGCCTTTACATAACTAAACATGATCTCTCTTGAAGCATAACATGTGGATAAGAAATACATACATTTAAACCTTGACAAACGTAAATAACAACCTTAAATTATATAAGAGAAATCATCTTGCTCACTGCTTCATATATAGTAATAGAAATAATAGAAACATAATGTTATCATAATCATATCAAAGTTCAATGGTACATGACATTGAAAAATACAATACACACGTAGAATGATTGGCACTGTAAGTAACACTTGTAGTTCTCAGAATTTGAATTATATAAACATATTGACAATGCACAACATCCATAAATAATTAATAGTACATATGAAACACAGTCACTGTTGCAGTAATAGCTAGCGGCACGTAAACAATATTACAATGTTTATGATACAATTGGCTTGTATGCTCGCCCGGGGAATGTCCTGGGTGTGGTCCATGCAATGTGACACGCACATACTCACACACACACACACACACCTCGTATGGCACGCATACGATTAGCTTGTTGCCACCGGAAGGGGGCATAATTTGTGTATGGGTCGGCGTAAGATACCTAGCGCGGTGCGAACTTCTGCGACGCGTACTAAGGAATCTTGACCCGGAAAAACATTGGTAATTACCCCACGCTTCCATTCTAGAGGGAGGGAATTGTCATCCAAAATGAGGACAAGCTGTCCGACAGTCAAATTCCTTAACGGGGTGCGCCATTTATTGCGCTGCTGCAGCTGGTGCAGATAATCCCTAGACCACCGTTTCCAGATGGTCTGCGTAAATTTTTGGAGCAGAAGCCATCTGCCCAAATGACTATTATTGCTTTGGGTATAGTCGGGTTCCGGTAGTGCCGTCAGTGGAGCACCGACCAAAAAATGAGCAGGTGTTAAGGGTTCAGGGTCTCTAGCATCGTCGGACACCGCGCATAACGGGCGTGAATTAAGGCAAGCCTCAATTTGAGAAAGAAGAGTAGAATGTTCCTCAAAATTCAAGATCGTACCGCCTATTACGCGACGTAAATGAAATTTAACACTCCTTACACCACTTTCCCACAAACCACCGAAATGAGGGGCTGAAGGGGGGATAAAGGACCATTTGATACCGTGGAGACCGCAAAACTCCAGAGAAGATTGCTCAACTTCCTTGGAGGTTAGAAATTTGTACCAGTCATGCAAAGTGTGGTTGGCACGACGAAAATTCGTGCCATTATCCGAAAATATCTGCGCGGGAATACCTCTGCGCGAGACGAACCTTTTTAAAGCCGCTATAAAGGCGTTGGAAGTGAGATCCGACACCAATTCTAAATGGATGGCCCTAGTACACATGCATATAAATAGCGCGATGTATGCCTTGGTCGTGGACTTAGAGCGCTGCCCGCCATGGTGCAAAAGTACAGGACCGGCGTAGTCCACGGCCGACTGTGAGAATGGCCTAGAAGGCGTGACCCTTGAAGGGGGTAACTGACCTAGTAGTTGATTCGCGCCTTTAGCCCGGAAACGAAAACAAGTGACACACTTATGTATCGCTGAGCGGATATAGGATTTGTCGTGTATGATCCAATACTTTCGCCTAAGCGAAGCTTGAGTTGATTGCACTCCAGCGTGCAACAAACGGATGTGTTCGTGTTCAATTATTATTCTCGTGAGATGAGAGTGCGGGTGCAAAATTATTTGGTGTTTACTCTCATAGCTAAGTGGGGAGAATTGCAAGCGGCCTCCCACTCTTAAAATGCCCGATTCATCCAGGAATGGGTTGAGAGCAAGAAATTTACTACTGCGAGGAAGGCACCGGCGTGCCTCAAGTTCCATAACTTCTATGCCGAAATGCAACTGGGGAGATTGCCGGACAAAAATCAAGAGCGTGTCTGACAATTCCTGAGACGGCAAAAAGGACGTGTCTCTATCAACAGCCGCGAGCCTAGAATTGCGAAAAAATCGACGGCAATATGCGAAGACGCGAA
Source organism: Magicicada septendecula (assembly GCA_034769895.1). Taxonomy (NCBI): domain Eukaryota; kingdom Metazoa; phylum Arthropoda; class Insecta; order Hemiptera; family Cicadidae; genus Magicicada; species Magicicada septendecula. The sequence continues at coordinate 475,475,372 of CM068367.1, read as the reverse complement.
TAAGCCTCGTAAGTGATGAATAATTTTCAACATAACTATGTGTTGAGGATGCGACAATTAGTGAGGTTTGAACCTGCTTGCGACGTTCCTCATCAAGGTCGGGAAAAGTACAGGGAGTATTAATGTCGAACGCGCTGACCGGCCATGAAGCTGACTCATGCGCTAACCAGGAGGGACCATGCCACCATTGAGTATGACAGTGCAAGCTACGAGGGAGGCAACCGCGCGATAAGATGTCGGCAGGGTTGTCATTTGATACTACATGACGCCAAGTACCCCTGCATCTAACAAGACGCTGTATTTCCGCGACACGGTTGGCCACAAATACCTTTCAACGGGAAGATTGCTGATGTATCCAGAACAACGCTATCATGGAGTCCGAATAAAGATATATTCCGTCAACATTGTAATTGATGGCGTTTAAAACTTTGGACGTTAATTGCGCCAACAATAAACAAGCACAAAGCTCAAGTCGTGGTAGCGTTATCTGTTTCAGCGGAGCGACCCTAGATTTAGCACACAACAAGTTTGATGATATGGCGCCGTTCGAATAGACCGCCCGCACATAAATGCAACACGCGTAACCTTTAGCCGAAGCGTCGGCGAATCCGTGCAGCTGTAATGAACTAATTGGGTAATTGTTCGAACTCTTAACCGACCTCGTAATCTCAAAATGAGTGTCGGAGACTAATTGAGTGTATAATTCCAACCATTGATTGGCTAATGACCCAGATAGGGGTGCGTCCCAATCTGTGCCCGCCAACCACAACTGTTGCACGAAATGCTTGCAGTAAAATGTGATGGGAGCGATCAAACCTAATGGATCATAGATCCCGGCGATGATCGACAACACGCTTCTCTTGTTGAACACGGTTAAATTATTATCACTCCTAACGGTGTATAAAAAGTTATCCCTTTCAACGTTCCATTGTATTCCCAATGTACGCACGTTTTGACCTTTGCTGAAGTCACGGGTTACTTGGGCGCGAAGGGTCATAATCTTATGGTGGTTAGAGAACCACTTATGCAACGTAAAACCATACCTACTCAACAACTTCACGATCTCGCATTTCATTTCAGCTAAGCCGTTCGGATCATCCGAACCCGTTATGAGATCGTCTACGTAAAAGTAATTTGCTATGGCCTTAGCAGTTGTAGGGTAGTCGTGTTCATTTTCGTAGGCTATCTGAGCCAGACAACGTGTAGCAAGGAAGGAGGCACTAGCAGTGCCGTATGTAACCGTCCTTAACGCGTAATGTCGCAATTCCTTGTGCGGCGCATCACGCCAAACGATGCGTTGCAGGTTTGAATCCTTGGGATTTACAATGATCTGGCGATACATCTTTTCTATGTCTGCAATAAGTACGTATCAGTGGGTACGGAACCGAACCATTATCGAAAACAGATCCTGCTGGATCGTAGGACCGACCATTAAAGTATCGTTAAGGGACAAATTATTTGTGGTTTTAGCGGAGGCGTCAAATACCACGCGCAATTTTGTGGTTAAGCTAGAGTCCTTGAAGACTGCGTGATGGGGCAGATAAAAGATCTCTGACCTGTCAAGCGACAGATCGTATTCATTAAGCGGCGACATGTGGCCAAGTTTCAGATAGTCACTCATGAACTCGCTATAATCCTTATAAAGGATAGGGTTCTGCTTGAACTTGAACTCTAACGATTGGAATCTGCGGATGGCTCCGCGGAGAAAATCTCCCAAATGAAATTAATCAGATCTGCGGGGCAGGGATACCACGAATCTCCCATCGCGGTTACGGCTAGTGGTTTCCACGAAATGTTTTTCACACGGCGAGTCCTCAGATCGGGCTTCGCGACTAGAGATCTCCTCCAACTTCCAAAATTCTTTTAGTTGCGAGGAAATCTGATTATCATCCTTACAGACCATAAAGGAAGAAACTGTTTTAGTTATATCGACGTTGAAGGGTAAGTCACCGGCCAAAATAAATCCTAATTTGGTTTCCTGAATTATAGGAAAGTGTGGTCCGCGTGTAAATTTCATAGGTTCAATTAGTTGGAGAAAATATTGAGCGCCGATTAATATATCGACTTGCGCCGAGCAATGTAGGTGAGGATCCGCCAAGAATATGCGCTTGGGTAAATTCAAAGAGGCAAGATTGAACGACTCCGCCGGTAAATTATTAGTTATACTGGGTAATACGGCACAATGTACGTTTAACGTGAAGGGTTTATAGCGTGAATGTAGCCTTACATTAGTACTGAAGTCAGCCTGGGAAAGCGAGTTGTTTATACCCGTGATGGGCAGTTGCGATTTAACCAATTGGAGGCCCATTCTGCGGGCGAAATCCATTGTGCAAAAGTTCGCTTGAGAACCGGAATCCAGTAATATCCTAACGGGAAATTTTTTGCCGACCTTATTGGAGGTCATACAGACGGCGGTAGATAACAATACCGATTTATTGGTCTGTGATTTCAGTGAACATTGGTTGTTAACAGAAGTTGCGTCCCTGTTGGGGACATGAATCGTGGTGTGGTGACGCCTAGAACATTTTTTGCATGAGAATTTTGAGGGACATTTTGAGCTTTCGTGTCCCGAACGGAGGCAGTTTAGGCAAAGTTTGTTTTTTATTAACACGTTTTTTCTGTCAGGGATAGACAGCGATGTAAATTGTAGGCAGTCGCTAAGTCTATGTCCACCGTTACACAGCCTGCATAAATTGTTTCTAATATGTGAGTGGAATGCGCCCTTTGGAGTGCTTATCTGTTTAACTGCCTTGCGATAAGGAGACTTGGACTAGTCGCGTTATCGAGATTTTGCAGTAATTTTCTTCGTGAATTTAGAAAGTTTATAAAATTATTAAAATCAGGGAACTTATGCTCCGACAGACTCTCTTTCCACAAAGGTAAAGTGTAATTATCAAGTTCTTTGGCTAAATAATTTACGATAATAATTTCGAACGTGTTGACTGGCAGTTTGAGATTATTTAAAGCGTTTATATTGGCAGAGATTTGATCAATAAATTGCGATATGCTAACTTGGGATTCTTGTTGAACTAATGGTACGTCCAGGACATTCCACACGTGATGGGCGGAAACAATTAGCTTACTGTCATATCTATTCCTCAACAGATCGATAGCCACCGCGTAATTCTCACGAGTGATTGGCAACGATTTTATTACGTTAAGAGCCTCGCCATGTAATGACGAGTGCAAATAGTGAAGTTTCTGTATATCCGTCAGATCTGTTCTGACGTGAATTAATTCGAGAAAAATATGGTAATAATGTTGCCACTCAACAATACTACCCGCAAACCGTGGTAATTTTATTGGTTCCAATTGAATGGGGGGTGTTTTAGACTGTTTACTTTCAGCATTAATTACTGGTTTTTGGTTCATATGCTCAGCTTGCTCCAGCAGGTGTTGGAATTTACATTCTATATTACAGAGATCGTCCTCCGTTTGTACTCTATCACTCGTTAAAGCAACGTCCGCTTCCTCAGCTTCGATTTGTGACTGTATCTCATCATGTTTGGTGGATAATTCCATCAAATGACGCAGTTTTATTTTCAGCGCATGAGGATCGTTGTTTAACAAATCGAAGTTATCCGCGAAAGTATTTACTCGGGATATTGAGGCTTTAATTGTGCCTCGTTTTTTTATTAGAGCTCTTACATCGGCCATTATTACAATTTAAGAGAAAAAAGGAAAAATATTTAGAAAGAAATTGAGCATAGAGCATGTGAACCACAAACTTAATTTTGAATGAATTTGAATACGTTTCGGTAGCTAGCGATCGTTGTTTAGAACATAAACTTACTCTCTCCAACTAATCAAGCTTTGCTGGCAATTAAATTATTAAAATTATGAATCTAAATGGTAACAAAGTATATCTTTATCTTTAAAGTTTTAACTGATAATGAGCTGCCAACCATTTATTAATTTGTATTGTGTAATGACGGTGTTTGTTTATACAAATGTGTTAAGAAATAACCACTAAAGTGAAATATTATTAAACATCAAATATAAGTAAAGTTTATAGTCACGTGGCCGTCGATCCATTCGTGATGAAGCTGGCTTCGATCCCGTTTGGAGCTGTTACACCTCCTGTCTCTGCTGGTCAGATGACGCCTCATGTTGTACCCTCCATGAATTGATGCTGTGGAATCTTTTTTGATGACCTCGCAAATGCTGTCCTGCTTTGTCCCGTCGTCTCTGGTCTACTGCTTGGCCGAATCTTGTCGAGATGACTGCGACGTGATTCACAACAATGGTGTCGCTCAGGACGAGAATGATGCCCGTAGGGCGTGATTAAATTCAGATCGGTTGGTCCAGAAATGATGCGTATAAAGAGATGCTGTCGCTTGTGGACCCAAACATGAGCAATCCGTCCCGTGGTGACCAAAAACGTTTTCGTTTTTGGGCCAAAAATATGAAATCCTGCCCGGTGGGACCAAAAATGATGTCGTTTTTGGGCCCGAAAATATGAAATCCGGTCCGGTGGGACCAAAAATGGTGCGGTTTTTGGGCCCAAAAATATGAAATCCTGCCCGGATGGACCAAAAATGTTGCGGTTTGGAAGCTCTTGAATGATCGCGAGTTATTCCAAAGACGCTAATCAGGAAAGGCTGGATTGCATTAGAAAGAAGTGGACTGTATTGCGAATATTTAACATGCGTTTATTGACAATTTTAATTATTAGTTATGATCGGCACGTGCGGATGCATTTGGGGCAATAACGCCCAAAAATTAATTTTGAATGAAATCGTGGTCCATTGTAGATGGACGCAGGTAAATTGAATTAAATAGAATCTTATGAATGCATATTAAAAACATCCAGAAGCCGCGTCTGGAAGAGAAGTGTTTAACGAGAGATGCGCTCGGAGCCTTGTTAGAAACTAAACTAAACTTGCCTGTAGCCGGCGGTGAGGACCGGCTGCAGCGTTTGATAAGCGCGTGACGTCATCCGCGCGTGCCGCATTGCGGCGGTACACCGCGTACAGCTGATACACAAGTACAAAGTTTAAACATTGTATGTTCATTCACTATTCAAAATGAAATAAGAAGCCTGTTAGGAGAAAGAATGTGCAAATCTGTTATTACTGCATGTAAGAAGGCGAAGTATTTTGGTATTATATTTGACACAACGTCAGATGCTGCACATGTAGAACAAATGTCTCAGATTATAAGATTTGTTGAAATTAAACGCAATTCTGTTGATATCAAGCAAGGCCTTCATAGATTTTATTCCTTTAGAAGTGAAAACAGCAGAGGTGATCACAGAAGCTATTACAAGTAAAGCTGAGAGAGATGGATTGAATCTTAGCGACTGAAAAGAACAGTCGTATGACTATCAAGCAACAATGGCTGGAATCCATTCAGGAGTTCTGAAGAGAATATTAGATTTGAATATTTTAATCGACTGGCTGTGTTTGTTCCTGTGAACCATTTACTCAACTTGGTTGGAATTCATGCAGCTCATGTAAATGTTCATGCGGTGACATTTTTTGGGACAGTAGAACGTCTATTCACCTTCTTTTCCTGTTCTACTCATAGATGGAGTGTTCTTAAAGACTTCATAAATATTACTCTAAAAGGACATTGTGATTCCAGGTGGAGTTGTAAGTGATCGCTACAATGTAGACACAGAGCTGAGGGATACACCGACTGAAACAACTGATACGAAGGAAGATGCAGCGTTAATAATTAATACGATAGAAAATTTTAATTTTGTGCCCTTCCTCTGTTTCTGGACAGATATTCTTTCTTTTGGACAAAATCCAGAAAATCTTGCAGACCAAAGGAATAAGCTTTATTCAAGCATTGACACTTCTGGAGACACTAACGGACAAAATAAAGTTTAGAGGAATGAGCTGTGTTACAATTTCATTAGTAAGGCAGAGCAGGTACGTAATGAATGGCGTGTCAGCAACACAAAAAGGATACGAAGGAAGCCCAAGATGGTAGGGGAGTATGCAGACGATTCTACATTAACCGTTCGGCAAGAAATGTAACGTTATTTAATAGACAAACTGTCAGTTGAAATTTCAAGCCGTTTCTCTAACATAAAAGAGTTAGAAAAATGATTTGGGTTCCTCTGTAAATTTGTGGCTTACGTAAATGATGGGGATATTGTAACGGTACATATAACACTACATCCACCAACGTACCGAAAATTAATTTGAAAGCCACTACTGTTAAGAATACATAAAAGGTCAAGAATACCACCATGGATACAGAAGGAGAAAGTATCATATGTTAAAATAAGTGAAGTATCATGAAGGAGTAATTACTAGTAAATGTACCAATAAAGAAGAAAAGAAGACTAAAGACGAGACGACTGACATACCTTACCCAATGGATCAGCGAGAAGAACAACGGAAACAAAAGAAGAGAAATAAATCAGTGAGAAGAACACAATGAAAACCCAACAAAAGAAGAATGCAGAATCAGGGAGAAGAACACAACAATAAAGAACCTCAAGAAAGAAGAAAGAAGAAACAATGCGAAGGAGACAAGTGAAAACAACATCATGTATAAAATAAATAAGAGTGAGAAAGAGATCAGTGAAGAAAAGAAGAAGGAAGATATCCAGACCAGACACAAGAAAAAAGGGAAAGAAATGGAAATATAACGAACTAACATAAACCTATGAAGGAATAATTGTACTAAGAAGAAAGAAGAAATGTTAATTAACTACATGATATAAATCCCTAAGCTGTATTGTAAAGTCAACGCTGACCACAACTCATTTGATGAATACATTCCTTGTCCATGTAGAATAAACTGTAATCAATAAGGACTAAGTATTGTAAATAAAGAATCACCAACAGACTGAATAAGAACAGGATAAGTTTATTTTAGCTAAAAGATGTGTAGACGTTAAAAGAAGAATAGGTTCCAAAATAGATGACCAGTTGTACAGTGGGATTGATGTTAGTAAAAACCCACTAATTGACAATAGTTAAGACAATAAAAGAGTAAACCAAAGGTACAATAATAATAACCAACAACCAATGTACAAACATTGAATGAAAGCCAATCAACCAGATTAATGCAGAAATACACAGCCAGCAGCGACACATTACTGCTTACCAAACCTGCAACATAACCTAATCTGGGCAACCGGTTTTCACTAAAACTTAAGAAAAACAAAACCAAAATAATATCAAACCAGAATGTATTGAGCTAGGAAGTAACTAGATGATATAAGGAACGTTTTGTACACAATAGATGATATAATAACTAAATATAAAAGCTATATTAATGTAATCCAATATAACTATATGCTTGTAATAACAAAGATACATGATGCAACTAAATTATGTTATAAACTTATTATACAAAAGTAGTAACTCAACTAACAACTTGAAGTGGGACAGAATACTGTTCAGATGAATAAATTCAACCAAGATAACTATCTAAATAATCAAAATAACAACAATAACAACAAAACTATAGTAACAACTAGCTGCAAGCAATCTTGATAACTACTAAACCAAGGTAATAACCAGTACAAATGCAGAATGAACTGCAGCACATTGATAACAATGTCATTGAGACCATTATAATTATCATTTGAATAACAATAGTAATAATATGTATAGAATACAAAGCATACAGTAAGGTAACTCCATGAAATATGACAAGCCTACTTAACAAACAATAATTAAGGCAATAGACTCATAATGTAGGGAAATAGAAGACTGTCAATAGTGAATAAACCCATTAGTGTGTAAATAGGCCCAATTAGAAATTAGTTAAATGTTAGTATTATTAAAATATAAGAAAAAACAATATGTATAGTCATAGACCTAGGATTGAATCTATGAAAACGGACATAGTATTAATATTAAGGCATAGTTTTAAGGGAAAATTGTACAGTAAGATAAGAATACGTTATTACCATAGAATATGGAATAAAAACAATGTATTAATAATAATTAATAGCTTAATGGACACTAAGTGTATATACCAAGTGCGATTTCAGCAACCCCGAATCCGAAATATATGATGAGGGGATTCAAAATAATCGTCATAAAAAATTAGAAACAATGAGGGTAATTAAAATGACATCAGTGCAGTTATAAGTAAGATATTGGACTTATAAAAATAATTGCATGATGCTGAGCCCTTGCGCGTGGGTATGTTGACCACCAATTCTTAATCTCAACACCAAAAAGTGACGCGTTTGTAAGCGTCTGTTTTGACGAAGCCCGCCGAAAATAGACGAATTAAAATATATTGACCAATCAGATCCTATAAAAAATACGAAATGCATCATTCCGACAGAGGGAGCGAAAACAGTCTTTTACCAGCAACGAGGCGAACTACATGCACGCCGTTTCTCCAGAAAAACGTGCGTTTGACAGCGGCCAGATGTAAACATACGCTAACCTCAAACCATGAGTCTCCACTGAAGAAAAATAGTGCAGTATATTTTTAAGTGAAAATAATTCGGAGTACATGCGCATAGGAGTGAGTGTAGTGCAGTTATAAAAGTTTAATTAATTAATTAAAGAATTTTAATTAATTAAAAATTTTAAGATAAAGTGTAAATCCTACGAACGACCAGTTACGCAAGTATCAAATACCCACAACTATTATATTATGATTGTATAGTAATATATACATAACAGAACGCTAATAGCGTATTGAATTAATATCAGTTAATCAATTAAATACCCAATTCTAAAAGGAAGGGAACTCTGTAATACAGATAAGCAATGTCAAAATTGAACGCTTTCATTGACGACAATTTTCACTATTTGTATAATTCTAATGTATTAGTATAAGTAAAGACATTGTATAACCAATGAAGGGAGTATGTGCCCTAACCATTAGTAAGATAAGAGTGTTCAATATTTTATTTCAATAATTAATTAAGAGTTACACCAGAGGGTGGCATAAATATATCCAATGAATTACAAATACCTGAGTTATGTACATCCAGTCTAGGAGATGATAATAATCCATGACACTGAATTCTAATAATTATTATCACTTATTAACAAATAATTAATAACTTTTAAACAAACAAGGTTGCACAAACCTATCTCAACTTTAATGTTTAACCATGAACAGTTGTTCATATTTTATATTCTTTCAAATTAATAATCAATGAGTTTATATTTTATCTACTTATTATAACCGTAGCAATTTTATTAAATATGTGTATTTTGCAGACTCAAAGAACCTACTACTATTATTACTACTACTAATAATAATAGTAATAACATTACAAGCTTAATAACACTTCATAACCTATTTGTTTACCAACAAAATTATTCGACTAGCCAAATGCAGTCATACCAACCTGAGATTTTTAAATGTTTTAGAGTCCATGTTCGAATTTAACTGTTAACCAAAAGGAAAGTAAATTATATTATTGTACTAAATTTTATTGTTCTAGAGTTGAATAAATCATTATTGTCATTTGATCCTTTGAAAGAGTTGGCTTTTATTGTAATCAGTAGATACAGCTTAGTGAGAAAAACGAGACGGTTGGTACCAGACTTCCAGAGCGAATCATTCAAATGGAATGATTTTTTCCAACCGCACCGACCTATATATATTAGTACACAGTATAAATTATCGTAAATATCATGTTTGTGTATGTTTATGTTAGTGTATAGGCAGGACATTACTGATCATCTCACCACCCGCCGATCAACGGAGAGCCAACGGAACTTCAAGTGAATCAACTCTAAGAAGTGAATTAAAAACATTTTTTAAACCAAATAAACTGACATTTAAAACGACGATAAAAAGTGTAAGTAACCGATTTATTCACTATCGGATTCAACAATAGGTTGAATTGGGTGGAATAAATCACTAACCAACGACTTAATAATAAAGTACGAGCTTGGAATAATAATAATAAACAAATTACAAGATACATTTTTTCCAGTCTCCAGATCGCTATTATGATTAACTTAAGAATTTTTTACCTTGTATAATCCACTATGCGATCTCAGTTTTTTGCATACAACATGTTTCAGGGACTAAATCCCCATCTTCAGGTATATTAAAAAATTTATTATTCCCCTAATACATAGGGGTCGTCGAAATGATTAAAATGTTTATACATAAAAAAATACGCACAAAAATCACTGAATAAATTAACATATAACACAAACACATGAACACGTTAAAAGCGACTCAGTGCACCGGTCGACCTCCGGTGCTGAGTTGACGATCGGAGGTCGACCGGTGCACTGAGTCGCTTTTAACGTGTTCATGTGTTTGTGTTATATGTTAATTTATTCAGTGATTTTTGTGCGTATGTTTTTATGTATAAACATTTTAATCATTTCGACGACCCCTATGTATTAGGGGAATAATAAAAAAAAAAAATTTTTTTTTTAAATTTTTTAATATACCTGAAGATGGGGATTTAGTCCCTGAAACATGTTGTATGTAAAAAAACTGAGATCGCATAGTGGATTATACAAGGTAAAAAATTCTTAAGTTAAATTACAAGACCCCATATTAAATAAATAACCCTGAGACAAATAATTAAAATAAATATAAACTAAACATCGTCATACTACAAATTGGCGAACAACGTTTGAGACGATAAATTAGGTGCAATCACAACACTATTGACAAAGAAAAAATACACCACGAATTCGTCATATTACGACATGGCGCCCAACCTGATGGCAGTAAATTAGGTAAAGAAACGACAAAATAAAAACGTTCGAGCGAATTAAGCGAAAAAAAATATTCAACCTAATTTATAAAAATAATCATCAACCTAATTTTTGAGGCAGCTGCAATACACAGAACCAAATATGCAACGGAGAGCAACTTCTAAGAAACGCGTGGCGGAAATGGAGAAAGAAATATACATGGATGATAAGGAGGCGACGCCAGTCGAGGATCTAGAAGAAATATTACCTCCTACAGAACCTAATCGACCAGTACAACAAGAGGAACAAATTGAGAGACCCACACAAACAGGGGACGCAAACCTCCTGGAAATACTGAGGGCGTTGAAGGAATTAAAAGAAGAGTTGAAGGAAGACAGCCGGAAAAACATGGAAAAAATACGCCAAATAATGAAGGAAAGTTTTAAGGAGGCGAGAGAAAAATTGAAAAACGACAGCAAACCAGAAACCGGAGAGATACCAAAGGATGAAAACACGGAACAAGTGAATCGGAAAACCGAAGAAGATAGGGGAATTAAGAACCAAATAACTAAGAAAACGGAAGAGAAGAAGATGAAGATAAGAAAAATGATACGTCCCAAGAAAGTGAGAATTATACGGGAAATATTAGAGATGACTAGGAGTGGTCTAATTAATTTCATAAGCCACCCAATTATTAATCATAGAGCAAGGACCAATGGGAAGAAGTATGACAAGAACCTAGTAAAGGCGTTCGAAGTGAATCACTATGTAACAGAGAGAAGATATTTTACCAAGAGGGTAGTCAAAGTAAATACACCCAGAAAAAAAATACTCCTCAACAGATCAATGACGTCGTCGATAGTTGAAATGACAGGAACACATGTGGGAAACAAACCAGATGATGAAACAATTGACTCAACCAGTAATACCATTCGCAACGCCAACCAACTGACAAAGAATTAACAAAGAAGGGGTTGGATCCAACCATAACTACAGACATCAAATTAAAGGAAACTTTGACAGCAACGAAATGGAAGGACAAGATGATAGCGAGGTACATTACAAGTACTGATAACCATCTGAACATTATAATATTACTCGTTTGTACCCGTAGTATCTTAGTGGTATAATAATTTGCCCGTCTTATTCCTTGTATATGTTAATTTGTAATTACTAGTTGTAAATAGTGTATCAGCTGATCGTGGAATATTTATGTTGTGTGTTTACGAATGTGATTTAAATATATAAGTAAAAGAATTGAATTATTCTGCCTTGGTTTCTGAATCAGAATTATAATTATTCCAGTTCAGTAGTTAGAACTCCAAAATCAATTAAAAAAATAGCGGTCGAGTCATCCCAAAGTTTTCAAGTCACCTTCGATATTATGCTTTAACCTATTATTTGAGGTTAATCTTGGTTTTGCCGTTTGCGTACTTCCAATGACTCCCCGAATTCTTCTTATCCTTGTTAATTATAAAATAAATGCTGATAATATATTACGTTCCTGAAATAATAACGCATGGATATGATTTAATAACATAATGGTTTAATCTCTGTAATATAAATTCAAATTATTGGAAAATTCCATTCGATACATACGGTTGTCACAATCGATATTTATCTCAGGAATTAATAATTAAATAATTTTAATATATTTCGTGGGAATTCTTGTGGCTGCTACGAAAAGTTCCTTTACATGATAATTAATAATATAGAGTACCTTTACAAACAATCTATTACTTATAATCTAAAAATTACAAAAATTATATATTAAGTAACATACAAGGTTTGACGATATTCAATAAGCTTCGTAAAAGCATGTAGGTTAGATTGACGTCAACATCATAGCTACCATTGTCCGTCTCCGAAAATAATGTAGTTTATTAATGTGTACAATAAATGTTTTCCTTGTAATCACTGTTCGTTTGGATATTAAATTTGGTTTCACTTTAAAATGTTTACTAGTGATTCGTGTTAGTGTAAAGTGGTATATTGTCTAGTGGTTGTTCCTTGTTGGATAAAAATATTGTCAAATTATACTTTACACATCTTGACGATATTGCCGAAAGTTTTCTGGTTTCTTCTGGATAATTTCTTGTTTGTGTGTATTACTGGTTCATGAAAATTGTAGTGGAGGGATTATTTATCTTCGATGATGGTCGTTCAGATCTTCTTTCACAAACGGGTTATATATTTTTATATTTTTATTTTAATTACATATCGACATGCACTATTAAACTGTTCTTCATCACAATTAACAATTAAGTGTTATTTCTTCTTTTTTTTTTAGTTACCTAACTCATACAAACTTCTTAAATTTTGATTGGCCATTTATGTACAGGTTAAGTGTTATAGGATCAACACCCATTACCTACTTTATATTTTATAAATTACCTTTAATAGATAATTTTATTATTATACTCTAATGATACATGCAATGTTTACATGATGATTAATTATATAATTATAAACAATTTGATACTAAACATGCCTCAGTTTATAACTGTAAAACCTTATTAATTTGAATTTCTATGATATGTGGTGGAACAATTTGTTATGGTTGACTGTAAATTCTACCTTGACTACCTGAGATAAATATATTTACATAAATTAACTGTTGACATAAAATCTTATAACATACAACAAACTCTTATTAATAATAATTGTTTTTAACAACTTTAATTATTTCATACTTTTAAACTATTGTCTGTATGATAATAATAATAACACTTTTTATAAATAATAAATAACACTGTTTAACGGTAGTCTGTGTCACTATTTATATTATATCACTCATCACTGTAAAGGTTTTTGTCCCTTTTTCTATCCTTAAAAATATGCCTATACAATTTTGTTAATAAAATTTTAATTTATGATTAGGTACTCTTTATTGGGTTTGGTTGTTATTCAGGGTAAGTTGATTATTTAGGCTTACTAGGTTTATTTGTTTAATTTTTGTCTGTTTACTGCCCTATTCTACTGGGTTATTTCTGGGTTTCTTGATAATATTAAATAAGTCAAACCAACTAGGTTTCCTTTAATTTGCTTTCAATTATTATTTCTTGTTTCCTCTCTGGATCGGATTCCACTATTATTTACTATTCTTTTGTAACATTTTGTTTCGTTACAAATTGCCTCCCTTCAGAAGTAATTATTTCTTAACACTTCATTAGGTGTGAGGACATAATTACTTATGTAATTTTACCTTTTCTTCCTCATGATATTTTTTCATGGATTGTTGATTATAATTGCCCTTGTTCTTCTTTGAAATGTGGTCGGTTAATTCATACGTGTTGTTGTTGTTGTTTTTTGTTATGGTGTAGGGTCCAACGTATAGTAATAATAATTTCTTTGATATCCCTTCTAGAGTGCTAGGCAATTCCTTGTTCTTTAACAAAACTTTCTCTCCTACTTCATATTTAATTATTTTACCCTTTATTTTCTGGTATTTATTTCTGCGTTTTTCCAGATTTTCCATCACCTGATTATAGAATTTTAATTTATTAAATTGGTACGGTGGAGACTTAGGAAATTTAATCAATTCTTGGATCTCTCTGGGTGGTTGTTTTTCATATGTGGCAGTGTATGGAGTGCAATTTATAGATGGATGATAAGCCAAGTTTAAAAAATCTTCTGTGGCTGATAAGTAATCAGGCCACTTCCTTTGTTGTTGATGACAATAGGTTCTTAAGATTCTACCAACCTCTCTCAGCATTCTTTCTGATGGATTGCTACTGGGGTGGTATACGGAGGTCTTATAGCTTTTGATGTTCAGTTCTAACAATGTGTTCTTCCATTTTCTGCCTCGAAATTGTGTACCATGGTCGGTAACTATTGAAACAGGTAATCCTATTTTTGGAATGTATTGAGTAGTTATTACTTCAAGAATTTTCTGCGTAGTTGCTCGACTGATTGGATACAATTTGGTGAATTTGGTGAAGTGGTCCATAATGATTATAAGGTATTTATACCGGCTTCTACCTTCACTCCTAGGAAATGGTCCACATATGTCAATGAATAATTTTTCCAATTTTTGTTCTGACGATATAGGTATCATTACACCTTCCCTTCGTTCATTATAAATTTTGACCAATTGACAGATATGACAGGGTTTTATATAATTTTGTACCTTCCTGTGTATGTTCTTAATGTAACAATTCTCCTCCAATGCTTTCACTACCTTTACTGCACCCATATGTCCGTATCTTATGTGATATTCCAACACTAGTTCTTTCTCCATGATTCTGGGAATGATTACCTTCCAGTCTTCTTGGTTCAATGTATTTTTTATAAATAAAATTCCTTCTTGTTCAAAATAGAATTGGTTTATTGAAGTGTTTTGGTTCGCCATACGTTTCTTGATTTTTATTAATTTTGGGTCTAATAACTGATTAGCTCTGATATTTTGTAATAATGCCTCCAAATCAGATCTACTTTTGAGAATGTTGTACACCTTGATAATCCTTTCTTTCTCACCCTCAAATGTCTGGGTGTCCAGGTTTATTCGAGATAACACGTCTGCTATCACGTTTTGACTCCCTGGAATATATTCCCATTTGATATTATACTCCTGCAAGGCGATTATCCACCTTGTAAGCCTTCCGTGACTCAGCTTACAACTTCTTAAAAATGAGATGGACTTATGATCTGTTCTGACAGTTACAGGATATCCCAAAATGTACGTTCGGAATTTACTACAAGCAAAGACTATGCTTAATAGTTCCTTTTCCGTAACATTATACCTTCTCTCACAGTGGTTTAACACACGACTGGCAAAACTGATGACTAAATGGTTTCCTTCTGTGTCTTCTTGGTACAATACCGTCCCAAGACTGACATCACTTGCGTCACAGTTCAAAAAGAATGGGTGATCAAAATTTGGATGATGAAGGATTACTGTCTCTAAGAATTTATCCTTTATCTGTTGTAGTATAGCGTCCTGTTCATGTCCCCATGTCCATTTGTTTTTGGAAGACAGCTGTTCCTGAAATTTAGATGTCAATGCGGAATAATTGCGTTGGAACTTCCGGTAGTAATTACACAGTCCTAAGAAGGATTGGAGTTGCCTCTTATTCTTTGGTTGTGGGAACTTCTGGATTGCAGTAACCTTTTCTTGTGATGGGGAAAAACCTTGTTCAGTCAAATTGAAACCTAAAAATTGAACCTCCTTCGCTATTAATTGTGATTTTTCGAGTTTTAGTGTTATGTCGTTCTCTGCTAACTTACTCAATACATATTCCACCCTGTGACAATGTTCCTCCCAGTTGGATGAGGTAATCAACAGGTCGTTTACATAAACTGTGGTGAATTGTAGCGCTTCCTGACCCAATACTTGATCCATACATCGTACAAAAATTGCTACCGAATTGACTAATCCAAATGGCAATCTCTTAAACTGGTAGTTTCTACCCTCGAAAATAAAAGCCATATATTTTCGACTCATCGGGTGCAACTCCACCTGCCAGTAACCACAAACTGTGTCCCAGGTACTGATAAATTTTGTACCATGAAATTTCTTTAGAATTTCTTCTATTTCTCCAGGTGACGTGCGATCATTTACTATATGTTTATTTATTTCTCTGGCATCCAAGCAAAGTCGAACCTGCCCGTTCTTCTTCTGAATTGCTACTATTGGGCTAGTATATGGTGATTCGTTATGCTCAATTATATCATTTAACAACATTTTATTAATTTCAGCTCTAACCGCCTCCTTCAATGAATATGGTATAGGATAGGATTTTCTGTGGAATTCTGCTGGTTTTTTGAATTGTATTCTACACAGATAGTTTTTTACTTTTCCTGGGTTTTCTGAAAATACATGTTTATACTTCTTATATATCATAATGAGATCTTCTACTTATTTTGCTGTCAAATTATTTGTGCCTTGGTGTCTAAACTCTCTTATCTCCTGTAATTTACTGTTCCACAGGTCTTCATTTGTCATATTATAGATTATTTTTCTGCATTGGGTGTCATTCTTTAAAAAATTTAATTCCCTAACTTGGTGATGGGTACGGTTCAGAGGGGCACCATCGCTTCCTATTAACTCTGCCGTCCACATAACACCTTCTGAGTTCAAGGACACCTTCTCCTTGCTCAAATCAATAATGGCTGAATATTTCCTCAGCATATCGCATCCGATTAATAATTCGAATGGTAGGCCGATTGCGACCAAACATATAATATTAATTGTAACACCTTTGCTTTCTATTTCCAATGACACTTGTTTTCTCACTGTTTTATTTTGACGCCCAGTGGCACCTATTAAAATAACATTATTGACAGGTAAGGTAGGTATTATATTTTTACTTTGTTTCTGTATTCTCTCCAGTTCACCGTCGTTAATAAGTGGTAGATTTGCACCAGTTTCTATCATTATTCGTGTAGTAATTCCTTCAATTTGAGCGGTTATGTATAAAATTTCATTATGCTGGTTGATTCTACTTGTCACCGTTTCCTCCAACAGTTCTTCTCGAAGATTTTTCAAATAATAATTGTAAATAATAGTAAGATTTTGATTATCCGTCCTTAAACTTTGGTTATTGTTATACTTCAAAATTCTTTTATTTTCCCTAATTAGCTTTTCATAATTAGTTAGTAGTAATTTGTTATTACTATATTTTTGAATTTGTTGGTTTTTGTACTTCAAAATTCTTTTATTTTCCACAATTAGTTTTCATAATTAGTTGGTAGTAATTTGTTATTACTATGTTTTTGAATTTGGTAGTTTTTGTACCCAGTAGTTAGTAGCAGTAAGGGGTCGCGAGGGTTTATTACTGCCTCACTCCGTTTAAATTAAGGCTATCATGATTATTTTCCGGGCATGACTGTTGATTTGCCTGGAATGGTGTGCTGGTTCCTGGTTGTTCAACCTCTCAGTTGTCTAATTGTTCACTTCCCCTTGATTCTCGGAAGTCCTCCTGGCTTCTACTTCTTACTCGGTTATAATGGTGACTCATCCCTCTGGGATTTCCTCTTTGATCATAACTGTTATTAAAACTGTTCCTCCGAGGTTGATGGTATCTCCAGTAATCCCCTTCTTCTGCACTAATATAATTTATTCTTGGTCTGTACGGACGATTATTATTATAATTACCCTGGTTATTATTATTGTTATTAACTCCTGAGTTACTCCTAAAATTATTATAATTTTGGTTTGTTCGGTATTTATTATAATTATTATTAATCCTATTACCCGGATGGTAATTTTGATTGGGCCTGTTGTTACTATTATTGTTATTTAGATTTCGATTGAAGTTTGTTGGTTGGTTATTATTTGAAGTAAAATTTTGGTTGGAACTACGATCGTTGCCATTAAAGTTATAACTATTCCGGTTATTCATGTTATTATATTGATTATGATTCATACCATGGTTATTATTTCTTGAACCGCACTGATCAGTTCGTTGTCTGCTTCTTTTGTAGTAACCCTCGTGTTCATAATTTTCTAATAAGTCAGCCATTGCGTGGACCGTTTTAATCTGGCTTCCCAGGCGTGCTTTGGCAATTCCTGTGTCATAATGGTATGCCATTTTAGTTACTAGGGATTCTTCTGGTATTCTTGGTATTCTATAAAAACGATTATATAATACATAAACCATGACAAAACAAGCAACTAGTGAACGCACTTAAGATATTTTAAACAATGTTTATTATCACTTTGAGAAAAGTTTGTATTATCCAGAATAAAATGTTAAAAAATATGACATTTAATAGAAGAGAGGAGAAGACCATTAAAGAGAGTATTATGTAGAGGAGGTAGTGAGAAGGAGAATTGATCGAGAAGAAGAAGAAAGAAAAAAAAATCAATATGAAGAACATTTTGTCACGGTAAGAAGAGAAGAAAAATGAAGAATGTTTACACATACTATTTGTCAACAACATTAACTAGTAAATATCTACAGAAGAGAAGAAGGAATCCAGAAGAGAGTGTATAATAAAAAATAAAAGGCAAAAGAGTGAATAACCCCTAGAGTGTTTATTATTAGTCGAAAGAGACTACTTATAAGTATTGTTATTTAATGAATTGACTGTTGAAATGTTCCAGCAATCATTTAACTGAGCAGGGATGATGTTCCCCTGATAACAGAAAAAGTGTAGTTTTGAACGACGGAGTTAGGTAAGCCAATAGTGCCCACCCGGATCGATTTCAGCTACTAAGTAGGGAGAAAAATGTTAGGGAAATTAAATATTTAAGGGAAAAATACAACAGCCAAGAATATAAATAAACAAGATTCCAGAATGATGAAGAAGGAGGAAATGTAGAAAATATAATGAACTGAAGACAAGTGTAAATGCAAAATATGAAAACATCATGTGAGACTTAAAAGGGAAATAACGTGAAAAAAAAAGTTGATCATTTCTTCAATCATGAAATAAGGATATCAGAAATAATTAATTCTAATAAGGAGGCAATATGTAACGTTACATATAACACTACATCCACCAACGTACCGAAAATTAATTTGGAAGCCACTACTGTTAAGAATACATAAAAGGTCAAGAATACCACCATGGATACAGAAGGAGAAAGTATCATATGTTAAAATAAGTGAAGTATCATGAAGGAGTAATTACTAATAAATGTACCAATAAAGAAGAAAAGAAGACTAAAGACGAGACGACTGACATACCTTACCCAATGGATCAGTGAGAAGAAGAACGGAAACAAAAGAAGAGAAATAGATCAGTGAGAAGAACAACGGAAACAAAAGAAGAGAAATAAATCAGTGAGAAGAACACAATGAAAACCCAACAGAAGAAGAATGAAGAATCAGGGAGAAGAACACAACAATAAAGAACCTCAAGAAAGAAGAAAGAAGAAACAATGCGAAGGAGACAAGTAAAAACAACATCATGTATAAAAAAATAAGAGTGAGAAAGAGATCAGTGAAGAAAAGAAGAAGGAAGATATCCAGACCAGACACAACAAAAAAAGGGAAAGAAATGGAAATATAACAAACTGACATAAACCTATGAAGGAATAATTGTACTAAGAAGAAAGAAGAAATGTTAATTAATTACATGATATAAATCCCTAAGCTGTATGGTAAAGTCAACGCTGACCACAACTCATTTGATGAATACATTCCTTGTCCATGTAGAATAAACTGTAATCAATAAGGACTAAGTATTGTAAATAAAGAATCACCAACAGACTGAATAAGAACAGGATAAGTTTATTTTAGCTAAAAGATGTGTAGACGTTAAAAGAAGAATAGGTTCCAAAATAGATGACCAGTTGTACAGTGGGATTGATGTTAGTAAAAACCCACTAATTAACAATAGTTAAGACAATAAAAGAGTAAACCAAAGGTACAATAATAATAACCAACAACCAATGTACAAACATTGAATGAAAGCCAATCAACCAGATTAATGCAGAAATACACAGCCAGCAGCGACACATTACTGCTTACCAAACCTGCAACATAACCTAATCTGGGCAACCGGTTTTCACTAAAACTTAAGAAAAACAAAACCAAAATAATATCAAACCAGAATGTGTTGAGCTAGGAAGTAACTAGATGATATAAGGAACGTTTTGTACACAATAGATGATATAATAACTAAATATAAAAGCTATATTAATGTAATCCAATATAACTATATGCTTGTAATAACAAAGATACATGATGCAACTAAATTATGTTATAAACTTATTATACAAAAGTAGTAACTCAACTAACAACTTGAAGTGGGACAGAATACTGTTCAGATGAATAAATTCAACCAAGATAACTATCTAAATAATCAAAATAACAACAATAACAACAAAACTATAGTAACAACTAGCTGCAAGCAATCTTGATAACTACTAAACCAAGGTAATAACCAGTACAAATGCAGAATGAACTGCAGCACATTGATAACAATGTCATTGAGACCATTATAATTATCATTTGAATAACAATAGTAATAATATGTATAGAATACAAAGCATACAGTAAGGTAACTCCATGAAATATGACAAGCCTACTTAACAAACAATAATTAAGGCAATAGACTCATAATGTAGGGAAATAGAAGACTGTCAATAGTGAATAAACCCATTAGTGTGTAAATAGGCCCAATTAGAAATTAGTTAAATGTTAGTATTATTAAAATATAAGAAAAAACAATATGTATAGTCATAGACCTAGGATTGAATCTATGAAAACGGACATAGAATTAATATTAAGGCATAGTTTTAAGGGAAAATTGTACAGTAAGATAAGAATACGTTATTACCATAGAATATGGAATAAAAACAATGTATTAATAATAATTAATAGCTTAATGGACACTAAGTGTATATACCAAGTGCGATTTCAGCAACCCCGAATCCGAAATATATGATGAGGGGATTCAAAATAATCGTCATAAAAAATTAGAAACAATGAGGGTAATTAAAATGACATCAGTGCAGTTATAAGTAAGATATTGGACTTACAAAAATAATTGTATGATGCTGAGCCCTTGCGCGTGGGTATGTTGACCACCAATTCTTAATCTCAACACCAAAAAGTGACGCGTTTGTAAGCGTCTGTTTTGACGAAGCCCGCCGAAAATAGACGAATTAAAATATATTGACCAATCAGATCCTATAAAAAATACGAAATGCATCATTCCGACAGAGGGAGCGAAAACAGTCTTTTACCAGCAACGAGGCAAACTACATGCACGCCGTTTCTCCAGAAAAACGTGCGTTTGACAGCGGCCAGATGTAAACATACGCTAACCTCAAACCATGAGTCTCCACTGAAGAAAAATAGTGCAATTCGGAGTACATGCGCATAGGAGTGAGTGTAGTGCAGTTATAAAAGTTTAATTAATTAATTAAAGAATTTTAATTAATTAAAAATTTTAAGATAAAGTGTAAATCCTACGAACGACCAGTTACGCAAGTATCAAATACCCACAACTATTATATTATGATTGTATAGTAATATATACGTAACAGAACGCTAATAGCGTATTGAATTAACATCAGTTAATCAATTAAATACCCAATTCTAAAATGAAGGGAACTCTGTAATACAGATAAACAATGTCAAAATTGAACGCTTTCATTGACGACAATTTTCACTATTTGTATAATTCCAATGTATTAGTATAAGTAAAGACATTGTATAACCAATGAAGGGAGTATGTGCCCTAACCATTAGTAAGATAAGAGTGTTCAATATTTTATTTCAATAATTAATTAAGAGTTACACCAGAGGGTGGCATAAATATTGTCACGACACAAATAGCCAACCCAGTACCAGGGATAAAAAATATATTTATAATCGTAAAAATACTTCTTATCAAATAAACTGATTGATTTTAATTAAAATATCAGGAATATGACACGACAATACGAAGACTTTAACCTAACCCAAGTGATTGACCCAACATCAAGAAACAAACAAGAAGAGAACCACAAATAAACAACGAGAATAAGAAAATAATAAACCCAAACCACAAGGAAACAAGTTTATGGGTTTAAATGACCCCAAAATGCCCAAAGAAACCGATGAAAAAATCTAATATATTAAACGAACAAGGAAAATGAAAAAGGAGGGAGACAAGCAAAAGTGAAAACCAAGAATGGTTCACCAAAACAAGTAAAAAAGCACTCAACAAGAACATTGAAACCAGAACAATGGTTATCAGGAGGAAGGAGAGATAACGGTTACTACCCATTGAAAAGGCAACCTAAACCACCAATAAGAATTGTTATTAGTTAGTAAGTATTAGTTATTAAGTATTAATTGTCATTAGGATTAAGTCATGAAAGAGAAATGAGTATAGGGGTCACCCACTATAAAACAAATGATATAAACAGTGATATAGTGCAATAGTGTAGGTGTAAGAACCCCAAAGTGAAGTGTGACACTAGTGAAGTTATAATTAACAATAAATAATTTACAAGTGAAGGTAAGAGAAAGATTGGAAATTAACAGTGAATAAATAGCTGATGAATAAATAGTATTAAGAGTGAATTATAGTATAAGGTATAGTAAACACTAGAAGTGATGATGACTTTTTATTTAAAAAAGATGTTCAATAGAGCTAAGTTTAATTATAGTCAGTAGTAAGTAAAAAGGGAGGATTCCAGAATAGAATAAATTGAAGGTGTTACCATGGAGGGAAAATAAAAATTGTTTAGAGATTAAGAAGTCAAAAAACTAACAAAGATACCTAAAATTATAAAGAATTGTTATTAATTTCATAGCAAATGAGGTTGTTTATCACAACACAAATAATATGTGTTATGAACCAAAAAATTAGCAAATAAGGATAAGTTAGAAGGGAGTGATAATGTTCTTTAATCAAAACAATAACTCTAATAACTTATAAACAAAAATTGTGTTCATGTTAATGTTATGAAGATGATACGGCTGAATGAAATGTGCAGTCCATAAGCCTAATATTATGTTTCAAAGATTGAAATAGAGAAAGCAATATTGAACAATAAACAACACACCTACAGACTCAAAACACAACACAACTAATAAAAATAACAAAGTAAGGCCCAATAGGCTGAACCAAAATGTGATTTGAACGAAATAAGTAAATTATTATAATGGCTACCTAGGCCTAGAAAAAACATAACTGTTAGAACCAAACAACCAAAAATTATAACAAATTGAATCAGAATTTAGAAAATCTGAGGTGAAGGAATCACCAAGAATAAATTGTAGATCATTTATAACACAAAATATTGTAGTAGGCATTATTATATAAAAAGAAATGTAATTAACAAGCATTAACATAATTGTAAAAACTTAAAATCTGAAAATACCCAAGCTTGTGGGGTATCAAAATAATCTATGAACGAGAATAAATACTATAGTGACAATATTTATTAACCAGGAAGGAAGATGGAGGAATAACAGTAATCAGAAGATATACGAAGAATTCGAATTTTTGATAACAATACATCAACTCAAAATCAACCAATCCGAATAATACCGTTACTATGGAAACGGCGGTTGAAGACAGAAAATACCGTTGGAAATAAAGAGAAGCGAAGCGTCATCAAGCCAATACAGATGCAAACGTTTGGAAGAGCGTTTTTTCAGTGTAAACCATGAAAATAATTATTCAAAGTTGCTGAAATCGATCACTAAAGAAGCAGATGACCGTTGCAGCAGATATGTCAAGACCCAAGACCAATTAAACTGAAATTATACTTAAAAAGAACATAAAAAAACATGACGAAAAAGATGCCACATTTAGTGAAGCCCAAAATCCAAGAAAACTGAATTTATGCAGCCAAACCCTATCTTGAATAAACTCCGAAGACATCTAGACCCGTTGAAGTGTTAAGTACTAACCAATTATTTATTTTCCAACAACCCTAATCACTTTAAATAATTTTGAAAGGTAAAATTACCACACTATAGAAACAGTATTTCTCTTTCATAGAATATTTGATCAAATTAAAACGTAATGAAACTTAGTTAACATAGAATAACCTAAGAATTAAACACGAACTTACAGAACACTTTTACGACACAACACAACAGATTGTAACAGCACACTTTATCTTTCCTGTACACTTAGATTAAGATAATTTGTATTTTTATTGTAACCATTGTAGTTCTTTAACTCATAGCCAAAAGGATCCACAATTTGGAAAACCAATATTAACTGTAATAAGCCTAACGTAAACAGTGACGCTAGGTTAAATGGTTTCTAAATCAATTCGTCGCCCTGAAAACAAGATCTCATGTAACCAGTTGATAATTATTTTGTTGTAATTGTAAATGTTTTCAATTATCACCCATTAAAAAATATTTATTACAGGGAGTAACCAGCGTTATCATTTCATAGGGAGTGCTATATAATAATTACTTGTGTTTACGAATAAGTCATAGCAGTAAGCAGGTTGTCAGACACACAGCCAGAAGCGACGATTGTGACGGCCGTGCGAGCGGGAACTATTTGAATGCACCAACCCGCAACGCTGATAACTTGTTCAAACACAATTTTTAGTTGTTTTGTAAAACGACTTGGCGCCACCCGGGATTATCACACCCCCTAAGAATAACAGGTAAGGTTACTGCCGTAATATACAGGTGATCAGACCTATGCTACGAACATCGCTAGCCACAACATTACTGTAACGACCCAGTGCGAGGCGAACGCACTAATCATCCAAACACATTATTTTTTATGTACACATTTTGCAGGTACGCTGCGAATAGCTCGTTACAATATATCCAATGAATTACAAATACCTGAGTTATGTACATCCAGTCTAGGAGATGATAATAATCCATGACACTGAATTCTAATAGTTATTATCACTTATTAACAAATAATTAATAACTTTTAAACAAACAAGGTTGCACAAACCTATCTCAACTTTAATGTTTAACCATGAACAGTTGTTCATATTTTATATTCTTTCAAATTAATAATCAATGAGTTTATATTTTATCTACTTATTATAACCGTAGCAATTTTATTAAATATGTGTATTTTGCAGACTCAAAGAACCTACTACTATTATTACTACTACTACTAATAATATTAATAACATTACAAGCTTAATAACACTTCATAACCTATTTGTTTACCAACAAAATTATTCGACTAGCCAAATGCAGTCATACCAACCTGAGATTTTTAAATGTTTTAGAGTCCATGTTCGAATTTAACTGTTAACCAAAAGAAAGTAAATTATATTATTGTACTAAATTTTATTGTTCTAGAGTTGAATAAATCATTATTGTCATTTGAACCTTTGAAAGAGTTGGCTTTTATTGTAATCAGTAGATACAGCTTAGTGAGAAAAACGAGACGGTTGGTACCAGACTTCCAGAGCGAATCATTCAAATGGAATGATTTTTTCCAACCGCACCGACCTATATATATTAGTACACAGTATAAATTATCGTAAATATCATGTTTGTGTATGTTTATGTTAGTGTATAGGCAGGACATTACTGATCATCTCACCACCGCCGATCAACGGAGAGCCAACGGAACTTCAAGTGAATCAACTCTAAGAAGTGAATTACAAACATTTTTTAAACCAAATAAACTGACATTTAAAACGACGATAAAAAGTGTAAGTAACCGATTTATTCACTATCGGATTCAGCAATAGGTTGAATTGGGTGGAATAAATCACTAACCAACGACTTAATAATAAAGTACGAGCTTTGAATAATAATAATAAACAAATTACAAGACCCCATATTAAATAAATAACCCTGAGACAAATAATTAAAATAAATATAAACTAAACATCGTCATACTACAAATTGGCGAACAACGTTTGAGACGATAAATAAGGTGCAATCACAACACTATTGACAAAGAACCAATACACCACGAATTCGTCATATTACAATATACATTTTAAGGAACCGCTTTCCCAAATCAATTTTAAGTGCACAATACATGAAAAACTGTATCCACATGACCTAAAAATGAAGAATTGCTCAGTGACTTGAAATACGACATACTTTGTGACGATTTAATACGCCTAAATCCCACAAATAAAAAAAAATTTATAATACTAAAATAATTTAATAAGGTACTGATGAACCCTTTCTCCATGCCCCAAACCGGTAGTAACATGCCGTTTGGCCAATGTGGCAGTTAATAAAATTAGATTTAAGAAACTCAATAAATCCATAACGCCTCCGCGTCACATAAAAGAATAATAAAAGTAAAGAGTAATGTAATTAAGTTGTAAGCAAATTAAAGGAAAATAATTAATAATAATTGAGAACTACTTTTCGCGCTGAGAAACTACCCGCGCGCGGACAGCCCTATTACCCCTATAGTTAGTTAGTTCAGTTGAATCAGAGACTCCGCTGGTGAAACAGCGTACAGAAAGTTATGTAGACAATATAAAACATGTAAACTAGAAAAGGCTTGTGTAATAGCCGGATGATGTGAATGTTGTAAATGACTTGAGTGTGCGACGATGACATCTCTATAGATAACTAACATCACCTAAATGTGATGTTAAACTTTTAGAATGTAACTGTTAACCATAAGCAATATGTGCGGTACAACAATGTGAACACCAGTGAAAGTTACAACCCAAAACCGACCACAAGAATCTACAGAACAGACAGACTACTCATCTTTAGGAATGACATCAAATTTCGCCAACACACGATAGCCAGAAGATCTCCAAGACACCCTGCACAACAGACTTAAAACACGAAAGACTGACCTAATTACCATAAAATTGTAATTTCATGATAAGTAATAATATGTGTTAAGTTTAATGCGTTTTATGAATATAACACGCTAAAGTTAAATAAGCCCATTCTTCAGATGGCGCAAAATAAAGATTATTATTTTTAATATCATATACAGAAACAAACTACTCGGATCCGAGGACAGTACAAACTATGTTAACCCATGTATTACACTAATTCTATTTGTACAAGATGTGCAAATGTTTTTATCTTTAATATACACATTGCTAATTTTCTTCTGTGATGTTAAAACAGTATGTAATAAAGAGATGTCATGGTCCAAAAAGGTGAGTGAATAAATCTACAAACCCCTGTCAATATTCCTCAAATTACGGGATCCTATTTAGCGTTTGTTTATATTTCAGTTAATTATGAGTTTGATAATATTATGGCAGCCTGATTATTTGACCTGAGCCAATTAACCAGGTTCCCGATATTATAACGTTAAGACAAGATAAAATGCGCCACTCTGCTTGGTTTTTTCTGCTATTGTCACTTAATACTTTGTAGAATTATTCACTCTGTTAGTTTAACTAGCATGTTAATTTAAAATCTCTCCCTCTTGCGTGAAGTAAAATAATAAAGACTACTTGGAACTACGATAATAAATATAAATAATTAAAAAGGTCAGATATTAACCCCTATTAACCAGTAAAAAATAAATTATAAAAAAAAAATCAAAATAAGAACTCGTATTAAAATAAGTAAAATCATAAATTAGGATAAAGAGTTTTATAATCATTATTACGCAAAATAATATAGGTAAGGATATTTAAATGTTGTAACCCCAGGTTCTTTCCTGCACAAAAAGTTATTCCCCAACCTGTCGGTTTGACGACAATCGTGGACAGGAAAATAACGTGTTACAGTCTGTAGGAAACAATCCCATTGTTATCAGCTGCAAAGTTGAGCTAGACAATACACTGCCTACCTCTATTGTCTAATACAAAGCGCTTAACTCCCCTTGCCCAGTAACAACATATGGTTAAAATATTATGTCTGTGTGAGATTCCTCTTCTCTCTCTCTGAGGCGAGATTCGATTCTCTCGTATCGTCTATTTGTAAATATCTCTCATGTATTTAAATTTTACTAAACCTAAAGATAGTAAAATAGAGTGTTTAGTATAAGTAGAATAAGTAGTGTATAAGACTTATCATCTTAAGAGCATGGCTCAATTCTACTTAAAGCCGTTATAACTTTTATTAAAAAAGGCAAAGGTTAATGGAGAACAAATGGACTTTACACCTACAATACACTCCTTCAATGAGATTAGAAGCCTACAAAACACTAGCAGCAACTTTAAAAAAATTCTTACTTTAGCAGTGCCTGTGTCTTCTTGTGAAAGATCGTTTAGTAAACTTAAATTGATTAAATCGTACCTACAATCAACAATATCTCAAGACAGGGTATCAAATCTAGCGGTACTATTAATTGAAAACGACATTGCTTTGTCTTTAGATTATAGTGATTTAATAACCGTCTTTGCACCAATTAAGACCAGGAAAGTTACATTTTAAAAAATCTCGTTTTAAATATTTATTACATATTAAAAATAAATATTAAGTGTTTATTAATAGAAGAAGGAACCATTAACCTGTAACGGTAAATGATTTATTTCATTACTTTTAATGTAGTTCTTTGTTTAAATTTATGATATTGCTTTAGGATATGATGCGCTTTAGACCTACAAGTAATTTGCATGTTTATTACAACATTTTTATCTTATACATTTTTTATATTACTACATTTTTTATCCTCTACATTTGTTACTAATAAATGTGTACAAACTGAATACCGGTAATATTATATGTAATTTCTTAATTTTCACTTAACAAATATTCTTATGCTGGACGTGCTTTCATACAGAAATCTACACATTTGCATTTATTAAGTACTTTGTTCACTGGATGGGCATTCAGTTTTGCTCTTTTGTCCCCTTTTAATTGTGAAGGCGAGGCGGCCGACGATCTCCTTGCGACGGGCGCCAAAAAGCCTAGCTACGCCACTGGTTATATCAGTAGCCGGGTATACTACGTTAGATAGGAAAAGGAATGAGTATATGACTAATGAGTTAGCTGTTCGACCACTGAATGTCATGGTGAGGGAATATAGACAGAAATGGTTTAATCACGTAGGTCGTATGGATCCATTAGGAATACCACACACGTGAGTGCAAAATATATGCTGCCTAAAGGCAGAAGTCTGGTACGGCTGGTGAAAAGATGGAGAAGTCAGTTGTAACAACGGATGACGTAATAGTCTTTGAGCCTTATACTTGCAAAGAAGAAGAAGAACAAGAACAACAACAACAACTTGTTATCTGCTAACCATTTTAAGGGCCCTGAATTTACTGCCGTATATTCTGAAGAGGGTATAATAAATTCCAAACTGACTTTTGCGGCTACTTACTGTTCTTTGAAGACTTTATTATTACGAAAGTACGTCCACCTGCTAGAATTCTCCCTGCCTTTCTTTCCAACATCTTCACCGATAACTGATAGCAATAACTTGTCTACGATTTTTATCGGGTCGAAGTAATAAAAGCGGGTAACTGCCTTAAAACAATGATCTCCTAATAGATACTAGTGACTGGTGTTTCAAAAGACATCTGTACCTTTTTGGAACCAGTAATTTGATGTTTCTTTTATTTTTATTTATAAGAAAAAATAAATATACGCTATTATGTATTCCAGTTATCAAGAATTAAGAATAGATGTATACAAGGAATTATTCTGTTTTGTCCATGTAGATAAGACTAAGACCAGCGGGAGCCATATAAGACCAGTCGGAAAAACGAAAATCGTAAATCCTTTTATAGCATGAATGATTGGATAATTATTTATATTTGAAAGTTACTTCATGTGTTACGATCAGGCACATTGGTTACGCTTCCGACTCACAACCGTAACCGCTGTTCTGCGGTCGTGGGATCGAGTCAAGATCGTGACTCGGTCTGTCTACCCACCACTATCACTCCAGACAAATAACATAGCAGTCATGTTTGGTACGCTTGATATACGATAGTTGTTAGGTAACTGTAACAAAGTCACATATATTACGCAAGCGTTCACACACGTGCCCCCCTCCTCCTTTTCGGCTTGCCATCTCACGTGATTTCTAGATGATTGATTTCTTTGGCAGTGAGTTTTACCACGGCCAGGGGGCGTAAGAGGTTTCAGGCCTAATGTTTGAAGGGAGAAGAAGAAGAAGAAGGAGAAGGAGAAGGAGAAGGAGAAGGAGAAGGAGAAGGAGAAGGAGAAGAAGAAGAAGAAGAAGAAGAAGAAGAAGAAGAAGAAGAAGAAGAAGGAGGAGGAGAAGGAGAAGGAGAAGGAGAAGAAGAAGAAGGAGAAGAAGGAGAAGGAGAAGGAGAAGGAGAAGGAGAAGGAGAAGGAGAAGGAGAAGGAGAAGGAGAAGGAGAAGGAGAAGGAGAAGGAGAAGAAGGAGAAGAAGGTGAAGAAGAAGAAGAAGAAGAAGAAGAAGAAGAAGAAGAAGAAGAAGAAGAAGAAGAAGAAGAAGAAGAAGAAGAAGAAGAAGAAGAAGAAGAAGAAGAAGAAGAAGAAGAAGAAGAAGAAGAACGTAATTATGGAATTGCATTTGAGCAAATCCAACTTAGGCCCAGATATTTTTATTTTGGATTTGAAGTTTTCCCATTCTCTGTAGTGCTATTAACTAGGTCAGTGTATGTCCTGGGCTATAAACGTTTTGTAGTGTTAGTAGTAATTAAGTTTTTGAACATTTTTATAAAAACAGTGAAATTGCCTAAGGTCAAGAATGGTCTTATCATAGCAAGCAACAATTACCATTTACTCTGTAGTCCTTCGGCAGCGATTTGATCGATTAAGTCGAATATTGAATTTACTCCATCATTCATTCTGATTGATCAAAAATGGAACTGTGATGGATCCGACTGATCAAGTTACAAAATTAAAAAGCCTGATTCCCCGAACAACAAGACTGAACATAATTTAACGAATACCTTGTGTTAGCGTCACAGCAATGGTATTCACATATGTATGAAGTTTTGCTCAATTCTTGTAAAACATATTGTTCGTGCCTTCAGAAGAAGAAGAAGAAGTTATTTTACTGAAATACAAAAAAAACAAATTAACATACGTTACGCCTGCGCTTACGATGTTGTTAAATGTTTTGTACTACATTCTTTATCATAATAATGAAATGTTTGTAGAAGAGAAATATCATTCGATAAGCATAGACTTAATAACACTTCATCAATATGTATACTGGAAATATTAAAAGTGTTGCTCATTGTTGAAATTTAGTCACGCGATTACTCTTATCTCTCGGCAAAACGGTATAGACTTTGTTAGGCTTTTCGACTCATTACAAAGAATCTGACAATGATGGCAAGGAAGTCTACCAGTATTTCCATCACGGTAATCAATGTACACTGCAGTTGATTTACCTCAGCATAAACAAGACCAACGTACGAGAAGTGTAGCCTACATACTATATTTCACGGCCTGAGCATTTCAAATTAGTGCACGCACGTGCACCCAACGAGTGCACACACACACACAGTATAAGGGAAAGTACTGTAGATTATCTTCCAAAAATGTCTTTTATACAATTTATATATAAACTAAAAATG
The DNA here is from genome assembly GCA_034769895.1 of Magicicada septendecula. NCBI lineage: Eukaryota > Metazoa > Arthropoda > Insecta > Hemiptera > Cicadidae > Magicicada > Magicicada septendecula. The sequence continues at coordinate 475,443,959 of CM068367.1, read as the reverse complement.
AATTACTTTAAAAAAGTAGCGTTCATGAAAGCGTAGAAGCCTGTAATCACATCTATAATATTACATTATTTACTAAATAAGATTAAACTAGTAGGAGGGGTAGGTCCAGACAGAAGTACGTGGATGACACAAAAGCACGGAAGAAAGCATGTGATAATTAAGAGACTGCCTACGGAAGGGAAGAAACTACAAGCCCACCAACCTCTGGGTTGAGGAGAAGAAGAAGATTAAACTAAAAACAAAATTGGAAGCTTATTTAAAATTTAATTTCCTTAAATTTAATATTTGAAATGTTAGACTATGTTTTGTTTATAACATTCATATTCACTCACATTATTCTTATTATTTAAATTAATAATAAATAATACTTTATATTTTTAAAACAATAATCTATTTTTTATTGTTTTTTACAATGTTTCAACAGTTTTAATTACTGTCGTAATACTAATTTGTTATTCAGTAATTATTATGACAGTAAATTAAAATTGTTGAAATATTGTAAAAAATAATAAAAAATCATATTCTTGTTTTAAAAATATAAAGTATTATTTATTATGTTTTATTTGCAGTATCATAAATATTATAATTCATTTAAAAAGGTTTTTCAACTTTTTTAGATAAACTATATGCTACGTTCTCTGAGATAAAAGAAAATTGCGTAACGCTCTTGAAAAGTCAAGATTGTCATTCTAGCCTAGCCGATACAACCGGCACGTTCCGCGTTCAAGGTCGGGCTTTGACTTAATCTCCAGATTGTTCTAGCTCCTGTATAACTAAGTAAATTATACTCGCCGTGCCTCCAGCAAATTGGAGTATATTCTGGAACCTCTGCGGGGTATAACTAAACGTTAGCGGCAGTAATTGCTGCGGCTTATTGAGAAATGACAACCGTGTTAATTAGTGCAAAACTGTAATAAGGCGACGTTTATTTCTGGTCATATTTAACTTAAATTATTGTATAAGAGTGGTTTGTTGATTTATAACTGCTGTTTGTGTCTAATTAAAGTTTGTAAAATTATTGACTTCATTGGTATCAGTTTATTCAGTTCCCACTGTACCCACGACGATCGACTGTACCCACGTGAATATTACTAACAATATTTTAGCACATAAATAAAACAAAATTTTGCTGATTTTAAACTTTGATAATGATGCTTTCAGAGATTCAAAATACATATTAATTAAAAACCGTTTTGCTGGAAAATTCTTATGTTTTATATGTTTCTGTAATGACAAAATTGACGCGTCACATTTTCCTTATTAGTACAAATGAAGAACAGAAAAAATTGGTTAATAGTAATCAATCATAAAAGAATAACAATAACATGTAGATAATAATATTAAACTCGTAAACAAAATTAAACTCTCGTGAAATTGTAAAAATTATACTACTGCGTCAATCACAAAAGCCAAAATAACAAAATGTTTGCAAGCAAGATACACGTTTATGCTGTCGGTTGTATATTAGTAGATGCTTACTTGTACATTCGTGTGCACGTCGATTACTAACCAGCCTATTGTGCGCTTGCCACATTGTGTAGGCCTACGTATGTGTGGGTTTGTTTCTGCAAACAGCCAAACCCAGCACAGCGCCGTTATCTGTAATGGACCCTTCTCTTCATTTTGACACAGTTTCAACGAAACATATAATGAGATTCATAAGGAAGAGTGGATTAGTGGGCGAGTGCCCATTTTCTTCCCTTCTATAATAAAATGAAATTGCATCTTACTGACTCCTTTCGGTATATATTTTGAACATAAAGTTTCATTATTTTTATTTTAACAACCCACTTCCCACTATTCTTTTCGCACGCAGAATACAAGCGGTTTACCGATTCTATAGACTTTTAATTATGTCAGAACTTTCATCGTGCTCGAACAACTACGGAACTAAGCAAGATGTTAGATTAAAAAAATCACATCTTTATTTAGTATCTATGGTTCGTCATGTTCAAATAAAAATGGTAAATATTAAACAATTACTATTCATAAGAAGTAAATGCGAGGACACGAATGGCAAAAACATTATAAGAACAAGTAGTAAATTTCAGCAGATAAACACAATACGAAACAAAGGCTACTTTCGTTTTGTATATATTATGCTGCTTCTTATTTGTGATTCAGTATACCCCCTTCGATTCTTGGTCGTTATTATTCTAGCTGGAGAATACCATCTAACCAGTTTCTAATCAGCCTCTAATCACGCTTACATAGAGCGTGAATGTAAGTGGGCGGTTTTCATTTATGTTTGTATGTTACGCATATTGCGCAACTCTGTAACAATTATACAAGAACTACCACAATAAGTTTGTCGGTGTAAAAGGACAGAATTACTAAAAATTATTAGTATCGATTTCATTGGCCTTTAATAATTTTAATTCCACTATTATACGATCACGAGCCACGGGATCCTTGTAACAATAACAATTAAAATATCAACCAACTTAACAAAATCTCTTTTTGATCGGAGATAATTTAAATGAAAATCGCTTGTTTATTCCCGACTACATCAGAAATTGAACAAGTGCATTTGACTGCAACAGAAAATGAAGAGAGTATGTGGGTCAGGAGACTGTGTGTGTGTGTGTTCTGTACGATTTTTGCACGGATACAATTGACGCAGTCACAAACAGAATTGTATGCAGTACGACACGAGAAAAAGGGGATATGGTTGACAGGTGGACAACCAAATTTTGTGAACAACAGCGACAGGGACTTTCTGACCACAGAGCACCCCATTCTGTATTGAATAGGAGGGTGAATTTGATGAATGAAGCGTCCAACAACAATGTTACATAACAACAAGCCAAACAACATATCGTGGAGTCTATACTGAAAGGTTTTTTGACGGATAGTCACTTTCATTTCATAGTGTTAAGCGTAATACAATAATCGTTAACGTTTTCCATGGCTTTATCCTAACGTTTTAAATGTTTCTTCTTATACCTCAGCCATAAATATTATTAAAGTGCCTCAGCCGCTGGCATTTGTTTTATGAAGCTACACTCCGTAATTCTTTTTTTACATGTGTCCACATCATCGATGTATACTATATGGATCGCGTCTGCCAGGCAAAGTGAACGGCAGAAAACGGTCCGAACACGTATAGGTGCCCACACAATGGTTGGCAATAAAGCGTTTGGCGCTAAGTTAACACGTGTATTAAACGAGTCAAACAGTCGGTAATGCACTTGTTTTAACATTTACAATTATTACATTTGGGACAGTTCTACTGAAAATTTGTGCTTTTAAAGATTTTATTATTATAACAGTTTGTTTTTACTTTTGCCTAACTGATAACAGATGACAGACAATAACTTAAGCGTTTACACTCATTTTACTGATTTTGTATAAAGCGGAAAATTAATTAGAGCGTCATTAGACGTTTTAAAAATTGTAAAATATATGTATAATTTATTGATTATATCTGACAGTAAACTTAATACCAAAAAATGATTATATCAGCTTGCAAAAACTTTGCCGGCACCGTGTTTAGAAAACATATTTCAAATAATGATTTTTCTGAAGACAGCTATGAAGTGAAACTTATCAAATTAATAGTGACATTATTTTATAGAATCTTGTGTTATAATACTGCTAAGGAAAGAACCGCTGCAGCTACTTTCTCTAAGCTTGGTGTCTGCCAAAAGTTAAATAAATTTGTATTATTTAGTAATGTTTAATGTAAACAATTTTTATATAGTTAATACGTTGCTAATTAAATAAAATAAAAAATAATGTAAATTAGCATTGCTTATTGACACTTTAACGACCATGGTGAGCGTATACTTCTTTTACGCAATAAACATTTTAAAGTTTACGGCTCACGTCTTTTATTCTTTGTTTCCCTTATTCTTATCTTTATTCATCTGGCTTCAATAATAAATCTTCATAAATAAGAAAGCAACAGAACTGTTTATGAACGCAACAGAACTTCGCGATAAACTTAAATAATGTGTCAGAATACTGAAATCTTACAGTGAAACAAATGAGTTTATTTTGGAAAAGAACTTATTAAAAACCTCCCACTTTGGAGTCATTAATTGTTAAAATGACACAGCTATACCATTTAACGCAAAATATAATCCGCTAAAGCAACAAAAGCTATAACAAAGCAGAAATGTCAGACTTTGTACAGGTACAGTATATAGCATAAGCAGTGTTCTTGCCAACCACTGATGCAGCGGTCGGACCGAATTCAGTAAATGCAACACGCGATCCATATAGTATACATCGATGGTCCACATAAGGGGGGTTTGACGCAAAAAATTATAATTTTTTTATTTTCAAAATCATTTTTCTCTATTTTTCCGTTTAATTTGTACTCATAATGTGATGATTTTATACCACAAAATATATTTTATTTGCTGTTTAATGATGCAGCGATAATGACGGAACAATGACGTGCATGCAGTGCAGCACCAGCTGTGACATGCTTTGATTTCAGAGATGTTTTGGTTGTATTTGTACCTTAAATTTTAGATTCTTTTTTTTTGTAATGTTGTCCACCTTCCGGGGAACTTAAGAATTAAACCAATATGACTTTGGGTAATGAGGAATGTGGTTTTGCACACAGAACTTTTGTAAAAATATTTTAATAAGAAGACGAAATATATGAACAAATCTATGCAATGTCGTTGTATGGGCTTGCCACCTTAAACCTGTACTTGCGGGACTCACAGAATTGAAATTTGATTTTGCTGAATCTGTAATGAGTTCCAATGAAGGGCTAATGTTGAATTGGCATGCACTTATAGACTTAGATAACTGGGAACCCTGCGTAGAACATTGTGTACGAAACTGGTATAAAAACTGTGTGACAAGAATGACGGACAACCTTTCATGCCAAGCAGAAAGATAACTTGGTGAATTTGTAAAAAAAAAAAAAATAGCAAATTAAAAAAGAATAAACGGCGAGAACTGAATATTATAGTTATACTCGATAGGATTGCTAAACGTCGGCTAAAGCGGATGGAACGATTAACCAAATGGATGACTGCCGCTTTTGCAAACAACTACTGAATTGTCGGTTAAAGCGGTTGGAACGTTTAACCAAATGGATGACTGCCGCATCTGCAAACAACTACTGAATTGTCGGCTAAAGCGGTTGGAACGTTTAACCAAATGGATGACTGCCGCATCTGCAAACAACTACTGAATTGTCGGCTAAAGCGGTTGGAACGTTTAACCAAATGGATGACTGCCGCATCTGCAAACAACTACTGAATTGTCGGCTAAAGCGGTTGGAACGTTTAACCTAATGGATGACTGCCGCATCTGCAAACAACTACTGAATTGTCGGCTAAAGCGGTTGGAACGTTTAACCTAATTGATGACTGCCGCATCTGCAAACAACTACTGAATTGTCGGCTAAAGCGGTTGGAACTTTAACCAAATGGATGACTGCCGTATCTACAAACAACTACTGAATTGTCGGCTAAAGCGGTTGGAACGTTTAACCAAATGGATGACTGCCGCATCTGCAAACAATTACTGAATTGTCCGCTAAAGCGGTTGGAACGTTTAACCTAACGGATGACTGCCGCATCTGCAAACAACTACTGAATTGTTAGGAACGGAGAGGTATGGGGCGTCCGAAGAAGAGTTGGAATGACCACCTATAGTCTATCTGCTTAGCACCGGAACAAACCATTTTTGGTTTAACCTTTGAACGATATGATGATGACGACAAAAAAGGACACATATCTAAAGGACAAAGCTTTAGAATGTAATCAACACAGCAGGGTATTCATATTTTACTGGGTTTTCTTATAAAAAGTAATAAATATAAAATATTCTTGTATAAAACTTGCCTTTTTCTTTGTATGCTCTTTTTGTTAGGAATTATAAAAACAGTGATGTTTTAATTGTATCTTCTAACAGAGCCTTTTCTACTGTAGTTTTAAAAAAAGGACTTAACATTTTATAAAATCTTATCTGACACACAAAATTCAGTGTTTCAAAAAATTATAAATAATGCATACGTGCAAAAAAAATTCTTCTGAAACAACGGAAACGTTATCAATAAAATTGCTACTATCACAAGTTGTAGGCCTAAGTGAAGAAATATAAGAGTACCGGTAGATCATATCTGAGAAACGAACAGGCCTACAGTGAAAATGAACTAAATTAACATTGGTGAAATAGGAATGTGTGAATCGTCTTAAAATGTCATCATTGTTGCTACTATCCTTCTATGAAGTGGTTCGCGATCTTTTCAAGCGCTTTTTCTTAACAAACGGTTAAATCTGTTAATCACATTTTGTTTAAGATCTCTGAATAATTTAAAAAATTTTAAGATTCATTTGAATAAAAATTCTTTCTGTTTTACTTCGTCTAGCATGTATCTAGCTGAACGTGATATTCATTTTGTTATAACACTGTATCTCGGTGCGCTCTCTACCCTCGTTCAGTCCCCCCCCCATCCATAGCCGTTTTTTTCCAATTGAAAAATTAAAAAAATTTGTTTGTATACTCACAAATTTCTTTCTGATATTTCTTCCGAAGTCTTCCAACCTATTTATTCCTTCCATTCTGGGTTCAAGCGCCCACTTCTGTAAACTCTGCTCCTCTATACTGACAAATGGCCGCTCAATGAAGTCTGCCAAGGTACAGGGGGCCTTTAATGGCTCTACCTATAACTCATAATTGATAATAATTTATGTTAAAATAATTCTGGTTTCTGCCTGGATTTATAAATTCCATTCTCTTGTTGAGCTACATATCGTTCCTCGATGTTTTTCTTTCTTCCAGAAACATTGATGCAATTTGTCATCTTCTGAGGTACCGGTAAGGCCCAAGTTTCATATCCCTTTTATTGCCTTACTATACTTTCATAGACCCTAATTTTATGGTTCGAGTGGACCATCTCGAAACCCAAATTTATAAACAGAAGAACAGAGTACGTTGTATTCATCTGGCTCACTCTTCTTCAAACGTACAGTAGCATACTTTGATAGTTTACTTCCAAGTACGTAAACTCTTTCAGCATTTTTAGATCGTCGTTTTCTATTGTATTATTTTCAAAACTTGCACTTTCAATATTTTTGTGCCTCTGTATGTACTGTAAACATCAACTCTTCAGCATAATTCCTCATATGTAAGAAGAATACCATTCCTTAATAGTACCAATGACTTCCGCATGATATTAAAATTACATCCGCATAAGCTACTATTTCAGTACTTCAGAAATTAATTTATGCAATTCACTTATAGTTTTTGCTAATGTTTTCTTAAATTTTGTGATGATCGGTAGAGATTAAAGGACCCTACCGCTCCTTTGTTCGTCACGAATATCAGCTGCTTCGAGACATTGTTTGAAGCCATAATGTAACCATAAATAGCTGTCTTTTGTAGGTTTCACTTCTTGGGATCTTCTTTATAACATACTCCAGGACTATGCTCGATGAGAGAAATGCCACTCCATCATCCTGTTTTAAACCCCTTGTTTTTTAAATTGGTCTGTCAACCGATTTTGTATTCGAACGTACGCTATTTAGGAAGGATGGCGTATTATAAAACTTCTTAAAATAGAATGTCAAGAAGTTGTTACACAGTAGTCACGCGACTATATCAACTGGAAAATTCACATGATATTCACAAAGTAAAACTATTGTGTTTTCGGTTGTCCGGATTAACAGAAGTTCTTCTTTCCATTTTCTCATTTAGACCTATCCCATTAAAGTCCGTGCTGTTCGGTTTGTTTGCTCTGTGCTTGTGTTCTACCCACTTGATGATATTGTAGGTAATTCGTCGATCTTTAAATGCACAAATTCTGTTTCGCCTCAAATCTCTCTCTCTCTCTCTCTCTCTCTCTCTCTCTCTCTCTCTCTCTCTCTCTCTCTCTCTCTCTCTCTCTCTCTCTCTCTCTCTCTCTCTCTCTTTCTCCACATACTCATAAGTTTGCAAACGATCTTCCTTTACACATCCCTTTCCATACCAAAGAAAGTTTATTTCCACCACGTGATAAGATACTTTTTATCGAGACCCAGGTGTTTGGTTCTTCCAGCAGTGTCGGTACAGCCGATTACTGTATAGAATATATTATGTTTATGTACTCCTGTAGTGCGCATACAAATTACGACCAACTCAGTAGTCTAGAGACCAAAGTGCTGAAGTCATGAGAACGTGAACTTTATGAGACCAAGTTACATGGATGACACGGTGACAGCAAATCCCGTTGCCGTAGATATTGCCACACTGCAACTTTTTTCGCTTTTGGGGAATGACTTTAGGAGTTTCGTGTTTTCGATGTCCAAGATTTTCAAGGTCGTTATTTATTTTATGCTTTACTTATTTTCGACTGAGGAGGGCAAGAAAAACATACAACAGTAGCGCCAATGAGTCAGATAGGAGAGAGAGAGAGAGAGAGAGAGAGAGAGTGAGAGAGAGAGATTTAGTAATTTTATGAGATATTATCTATTTCATTTGTAGAAATGGATAAATTTACGTTATAATTTTTGTTGATTATTTTTTCAACGGAACTAATATAGCTGTTAAAAATAATTGTAGGATATCTCAACAAATATCTGTCAATCAGGTATTTTCATCCTAAATCTTTTTAACAGTTATATTGACTAACTAGTAAAGAAACCGAAACACCTAGTTGTTTAGTGAAGACTTGCTTGTAACTCAAAATACAGAATCTGCTTTACAAAAATTTGTTTTTAAGCTTCATCACATTTGCAAATAATACAATATGAACATCTCCACGAAAAAAACCAAGGTATGGCATTTTGAGGCAAGGAACAAATAAGAACAAAAGTAATAATTAATGATCAAATTGTAGAACAAGTGAACATGGGAAATTATATTGGCTGTGTTAGGAATTATGATATTGATGTTAAGTTAGGTAAGTTACAGACGATCTGTGGGACAATCAATCGTATTTTTAGAAACAAGATACGTCGTGATACAAATATTTTACAAAGTTATGACGGTCTCTATGCTGTCCTATGAGTGTGAATTATGGACAAAAACCAAGAAAACAAGAAAGTAAAATACAGGCCTCAAAACGGCGTTATTAAGAGAAATTAAATGGTGCTCTAAACTTGACCGTATAGATAATGTATAGGCCATAAGAGAAGAATTACAAGTTTGTAACTTGCATGAAAGATTACAAGATTGTAAACAATGATGGAAAGAACACTTAGAAAGAATGTCAGATTGACGACTGGCCAAACAAATCTGGAAATGATACGTGCTAACTTTGAAGAAATAAACAAGTAGGTATAGTCAGTCTTCTAATACTGCCTCGGTCAAAAAGGATGAGTTCGGAAGCCTTTGATGTAATAACGTGTTGTTAAAAGTGTGGCACTTCCCGCCGCTGTTAGTGTGCACCAATCAGATTGCACTGTCAATGACATGAGACTGCCGTTTTGCTGTCACGTTGGCACAATTAGTATTCATCAACACCAGCTTATCACCTTCAATAGATTCGACACGTAATGTCGTCGTCATTCTGCTGTTGGTGTAACCGTTGTTTAATAATGTGCAGAAAACATCAGCAGTGTGACTACACTGATGTGAGATGAAGAATTAATTAACACTGGTAAAAGTCGATTGATTTAATAGAAAGAGGTAACAGATTAAATGTGGGAGCTATGCATGCAGTTTTTACTACATTCACTGTGTCTTCTGGTGTCACTTCTTTCAAATTACTGTGTACTTAGCCTACAGTTACCCGACATGAATGGGCGTGCAAAACGTCAGATGCGTAAGAGTGTCGGATAATAAGAATACATTTTTAAATGTCCTTTTTGTAACTCTAAATTATGTTATGCGAATCTTAACATAATTATTATCACATCTTTCATTAGCGAATCAACGTTACATTTTATATTTGTTTAAAATTTTTTGCTGAAAATTGCCCCATGTATTTTAGATCTACCTCAGTATTATTTAAACCTTATATCGTGTGTCACCTTTATAACTATTTGTCTGCGGTTATTAAATAATTCATCGTATTTTTATTAGATAGACCGTATTCTTGTCAGTTTCTTTGAATTGATCATCTAGATTTTTTATCTATTCTAAATTTACATTATTATACGAAAGGTTTTCACAAACGTTGTAATCACGGAAGAAAACCGGAAGCCGCCTCTAAAGTTTCCGCTGCCGGAAAGTTTTCACATTTACCCAGAAATATTTTCCACAAATTTTCATGATATTTGAACGCCTAAGAACCATTACTTAGTAATCTTATACCAACTTTGTACTTGTAATTTGTACTTACTTGTACATTATCAATTTTATTTATCTTGTAATTTACGAAGAACCACGGAGATAAAACTGAATGTTGGATACCCAGAGGTCGGTTAACCGCGACACTACTGTATGCTGAATTGTTTACGGACTATCCGAAAATCACATCAACTAATTAAACCCATTTCTATGGAATAGGCGTAGTACAACAATATTATTATGCTGAATTGTTTACGGACTATCCGAAAAACGCATCGACTAATTAAACCCATTTCTATGGAATAGGTGTAGTACAACAATATTATTATGCTGAATTGTTTACGGACTATCCGAAAAACGCATCGACTAATTAAACCCATTTCTATGGAATAGGCGTAGTACAACAATATTATTATGCTGAATTGTTTACGGACTATCCGAAAATCGCATCGACTAATTAAACCCATTTCTATGGAATAGGTGTAGTACAACAATATTATTATGCTGAATTGTTTACGGACTATCCGAAAATCGCATCGACTAATTAAACGCATTTCTATGGAATAGGCGTAGTACAACAATATTATTATGTTGAATTGTTTACGGACTATCCGAAAATCGCATCGACTAATTAAACCCATTTCTATGGAATAGGCGTAGTACAACAATATTATTATGCTATTATTATGCTGAATTGTTTACGGACTATCCGAAAATCGCATCGACTACTGAAACCCATTTCAATGGAATAGGCGTAGTACAACAATATTATTATGTTGAATTGTTTACCGACTATTCGAAAATCGCATCGACTAATTAAACCCATTTCCATGGAATAGGCGTAGTAGAACAATATTAAACAAGAAGTAAACAACTCAGTGGTATACTACATGACGACACATGAAACCGGGAACTAAACATATAAAGAATAATCAAAAATGTAAACAAAATTTAAATTACATAAAAGGAGAAATACTAATCACCAAAGTGAACAAAATAAACAAATGTCGACATTACTGGACTGATGTACAACAACAAGAAGAGAAAGATCTCGTAGGTAAGAGGAACTCTCAGGATGAAGAATGGGAGGGCAGAGTAACTAAGAAACAGGTGTTGCGAGAAAGAAGACAACTAAAGACATTCTTGTATAAAGCCAGTAGGGGAATAAAGGGGAGCGGACCGCCCCGGGCCCCAGTTAATATGGGGCCTCCAGATTTGGAAAATTAAGTTTACCAAAAATTTATTTAAAACCTATCATCAGATTTTTTGCCGAACAGTGGATAATTCAGAGTGAGAAATCTGGTCAGTTACTCGAATGAACGAAATCACAAAAAAGTGCATCACATATTGCGTGAGTGGACAGAATCGTAAGTGACATCGAAGACAACAGCACGTACAACTATTCAGATAAGTACAGTCTGTTATTCACTATAACTGCTAACTGACTTGAAAAAAATTGCAAAGTATTGGTTGTAGCAATGATAAATTTGTTTTACAGTATATAAGTTTATTGTATATTATAACGTACTGTAATAAATTTAATTCAATCTATAAATATTTATTTATATTTATATTTACTTCTATTATTTCCTTAAACTTAGTATTTACATTATGAAAGTGGATTTTTATTTCAAGCATTACTACAGCTTCTTATAAAGTTTCCTAACTAGGTGTATCGATACAGTAATTAGACTATAAATATGTAACAGCAAAGTGTTTTTGCTGTATATTACTTAAAGACAAATTGGATTATAAACACCGGTCTTATGGTCTTATGGGAATGGGGCGTCAGAGAGAAATCCGCCCCGGGCCTCCAGTGGCCTAGGTACGCCACTGTACAAAACATACAGTAATATATTATTTATTTTACACCTTACTAAGTACCAAAGAGTTAAATACAATAATACTTAGAATCAGACTCCTGGTTTAATTGATTTAAAAAGTTGAAAAAATATATTTAAGAATTGTTCTTGTGTTAGATTGTTTAATTGTGATTTTATGCGTCTCTGAGAGACAAAGTGAGACAGTTCTATAAGACATACAGGTACAGGGATAGCGAGACAGAAAGAGATCAAAATGTTATAATACTAGTGGCAGACACTACACACTGCATTCCAATGTAATCCACTCAATTTATCTTCTATAGGAAACTAGTTAAGTACTGCAGACGGAGAGAAGTATCAGTGGAATTAAATTGTCGATTGTCGTCCCAGCTCACAATAAGGTGTTAAACTTTAACACAGCTGGCTAATTCTTACCACTGCTATCAACTACTTATTTCTGACAACTAGTCAATAAAGTTTTAACAGCTGAGCAGCAAAAAAAGTTACAGTGAACGTATCCTTGAAAGTCTTAAGGTGTTCCGTAAAACAAAAATTTCTCATTTTACGAATAATATTATTTTTATTTTTATGTAACAAAAGGAATTTAATAAAAAACATTAAAATAAATTAGATTGTAACCAGAATAGTTCACAATAAAACTGATAAAAATATTAAAATATCGAGTCATTGTGACAGGCCATTATTTTCAGGTTGGAACTATAAGTCTGAAATGTGATCGTTGAAACAGGCAGATTTCAACTTCAAATTTTTATTTTACGGGTGTAGTATCAGAATAACGTGATACAACGGACAGTGAATGATTATTATATATTACAATAACTACGAATAAAAATATGTTAGTAACACAGATTCAAAGGTAAAACTAGGTTGAAACTAGAGGCAGCTGAAGAATCGCAAACGTATTCAATGTCTGGTACAATACAGGTACCAGATGATTCTTTTCATACTTCTACTTATAACTGATAACGATTATTTATGACTCTCAATAATCCGAAAATAAATTACCACTGACTAAAAGGCAGGGGGAGACAGACAGAGATAGATAGGTAGACAGACAGAGCAGACAGCCAGATAACGAGCAAGCGTATGTGCTAGAGGTACTGACTACTATGTAAGAGGTACTGACTGTATGATCAGGCTTAGAACAAAAGCATAACAAAGTTGATGCAGAACAATAAATATCAAACAAATAAAAGAGACGCATATAAAAAGGTGCAGTAAGATGAATTATATGTATAAGGATGTTGGCAAAGTTTTGAGTACTGTAGATAATACGTATCATGACGATTAATGGTGCAGGTGAATGGAAATTATTTCTCGCGTTGGCCACCCATGGGAGGAGAGGCACAAAGGAACACAAGAAATAAAACAGACGTTTGTCGTAACTAAAGCCGTACGTATCCCAGAGGAATCTCCCGAAGGAAACTACTGTGATAGACAGGCGCAGAGGCTGGCAATGGAAAGCAACACCTGACTCAATCGTGTAAAGATCAATGGGAGTAAAGATCGTATTGAATAATGTTTAATTACGATAGTATTTATTGTAAATCAAAACAACTGTAATGTGTAAAACATAACACATAGTACAATAAATTCTCTTTAAATAGATAAACTATTTTGTACGAACAAATAAATATTTTATATACTTACTTATACTAAACAATTAAACATTGTTTAATCCGACCTCCATATTTCGAAAAGAAATATAATAATAACAATTATATAACAATTGTTAACAATTATTACTGTTATTACTTGAAAATAAAATTAACGCTTTTTATGTTAATAAGCATCTGCGTGCTTAACATTTTTAATTCTAAATTTCATAAAAATTTGTATATAGAAAAAACAATTTTATATTTCAGAAACAATACCCATTTTATTCTAAATTTTATCATATCATACCTTGTGTATGGAATTTAGATAAAAAATAAGTTAGTTACTGTATTACATTTTTTCTGATGAAAAATTTGTTTTAATCTTCTTATGAAAACTACGTATATTTTTTTCATTGTTAACGATATATAAAAAAGTGGATAAATTCTTAATTTTTTATTCCAAAATGTTAAATTAAATACATTTAAATAAATATTTAATTATAAATGTTTTTATTGTTTTAACAATGGTTTTATTTTAATTATGATTTAACCAAAAGATGTTCACAGTTGATAGATTTGGTAAAATAATTTAAACGCAAGTACGTGTTTTTTATAATAAAAATCGGTCAAACATTACGTTATAAAAAACGTAATAACTCGGTTAATTTTTACCCGAAGTATTTTTTAAAATAAAGTATCGTTGGATTAAGAATATAAGGGATACTATATTATGAAATATACAATTTTACCCCGCATGCTGAAAGGTACCCCGCATACCATCAATCCTGAGGATGCTAAATAGTAAATCTACGAATTGTTGATATGGGAAAGGAACTCATTTCATTATTCAGAAAATAAATTTCTAATATTTTTTCAAATTCCTGAATGTGGAGTAGATACGTTTGCTATTCGTAAGCAGGTAGACACAGAATTTCACTACCTTCCCGCTCCCGTACATTACACAAAACCGTTGCTTAATGTAGAAATATCTGGAAGTTTCTAGTTTACAAAACACCATAGGTAATCTTTGACGTCTTATGTAAACATACATAACGTCAAAATGAGCCAACCTATCAGCTAATGTTATGATATGTAACGTATCAAGATGAAAGTTCAGCTGCAAAACGTCGTTGTTTTGCGTCAGATAGAAGACTATAGCCTCTTACTTCTGCTGTTCTCCTCTCTTTCCAGAAATTGTTGCAGTAACAAATTTTCATTACCATTCTAGTTGTTGCTTGTGACTTTGCCGAATAATCTCCTGTAGAAATTATATTCGTACGAAGCCTTCGTTGTGAGGGGATTCGTACCTCAATATTGTACATCGTATACCACGGTACAGTCTTAATGTATGCGACTGAGATTTTCAAATTATGCTTATATTATATTTATTGGCACGTCCCCACTGCTCATCACCAAGGTCCAAGTAAACGCTATTGCTAAATGTTGAACATTCCGGACTTGTAGGTCTTCGAATCATCTGTCTACCGTTTCAGCTGCGACCATGGTAGCCATTTTCAGCGGTGTAAATGGGCGAGGTAGTGGAATCCGTACGCAGCTCAAACAATGCTCCCTGGTGAGAGCTCAGCGTAGCTAAATCGTTCGGTAGAGGACATGAAGACCTACCCATTATAATTATGTCTATTATAATTAGGTCTATTAGACCTACCCATTATAATGTCTATTAGCCCGGAACATTTTACATCTATTAACTCTGTTCGTGAAAGCCTACGTGTTGAGAGATTATTATTGCTTTCTAAATTTACATTTCGTTTTCTACTGATGTTTCTATTAGCCAGTTTACGATATTATAATTTAATGAATGGTGCTGCTATATTTTCGGTGGTCGTGTTACCACACCGTGCTTTGTCAACCATATGCTATCTCCACACTTGTGCTCTTTCAACTTAAACTTAGCTTTCAATTTTCAATTCTGCTTTCAACACCGAGTAGTTCTTGCGCATGTCTTAGACCGAAAGTACTGAACGCATGCCACAAAGTGTCTACACTTGTGCGTCACAGTTGTCAATGTTTCTTCAGTGTAAACGTGAAAATGGACATGACTATGTTAGCGGGTATAAGTTCTCCATTTTTAGTGCTGAAATGAGTTAGAAAAAGGCGTGAAAAATATCAACGCTGGATATGGTTGAGTTTATTTAAGAACGCGGAATTTTGGACTTATGAGAGACCTGGATGATAACGTTCTGTTTAAGAACAATACGCGAATGTCTAGAACGAACTTTTACGTGCTTTTACAAATGGTGAAGCCTAAGATCGCAAAAGAAAATACTCGATTCAGAGAAGCAATACCAGCTGAAGTGAAATTAGTAATCACAATTAGGTATTTGGCTACTGGTGTTCATTTACTTCTTTGATGTAGGCCTACTTATTAAAAGTATCCAAGCAATTCATTTCAACAATGCTTCCCGGGGTTCTTTCACAGTCAGTTTCATACTTCGTAGCCAGAACAGTGTAAGCATCATTTCTTTTCATTTTGTTTGTATAATTTTTGTCCGTAATGTCCCATAAGGCACATAACGTGACCTATAATCTTCAATAAAGGCCAACGTTTGTTCTGTCGATATGGTAAACAATAAACACAGTCACAGTAATCACGAAAACATAACAAAACCTTTCTGTAAATCTATGAAGTTGCACGGAATGTTGAAAGAAGATCCACTGGTGGTGAAAGCACGTGCGTTACTGATTGCGTCACGAAAAACGGTGACATTCAACTGATTTTGGGGCATGCTTTGTGCATGCGTTACTGCGCATGCCTCAAATGCACGAAAAGCGCACTAGTGTGAACCTCACGCACAGGTGTTGTGGTAGTTACTGCGTCACTCACACTTGCTGTATCTCCCTCCCCCTCGGTCACATCGTTTCTGACTCTGCCCTCCCTCAAACTCTCTCTCTCACTCTCACACTCTCTCTCTCTCTCTCACTCTCTCTCTTTCTCTGATGCGTAATGATGACGTCGTAAAAACTATTTATCAGCTGACAAGTTGAAATTCGCTCATCCTATGCGTTCAATGATAAACACAGATTATTTATAAACATGTTGATAACAAACGGTAAATAAGCATCGATTACGCCGAACTCAACACGTACACATTAACACTCGTTTTTGCATACTACGCTTTATCACTGGGGTGTGACGAATTCCTTTATACCAACGTCATAATTACTATTGTAATGTCAACAACATTAGGAGGATTGCACGTAACTGAGATCACCTTGCTGCGACAACAACGTCATGATTGGTTGTCTATTGTAACACGCCCTCGACAAACAACAAAACCGTTCAGTATATAACATAAGGTACAGTTGTTTGTCAAACGAGCGTAAGCCGGGCTGCTAGGCTGTGGTCTTTTAACCAGGCGTTTCGGCCCCACCATCGGAGGCCGTCAGTTATTTAGCCAAATGCATCCTAGGTGTTTGACAGTCCGAGGTATTTCAAAATCAGTTGTATTTATTGCCGGTATCTGGTTTATATACAAGTAAATAAACCAGACTTCGTCGTGCTTATTTGGTAAACTGCTAAATGTCATGTTCTGGACGAGGCTTTCCCGTGGTTCCACCATTGGCAAGCCATAAATACAATACATTGGTCGTGGTTTAGGACTTGAAAATGGTAGAAACACTGAAAGGCCTTGTCAGGAACGTGGCATTGAGCAGTTTACCAAATAAACACAACGGGAGTTACAGAGATTGCTAACACAAATAACAAGATTAACAAATAAATCAGAGGTGACAAGGTGATATGCGTGGATATAGATTTATTAATTATTTATTCACAACTTCTCAGACCAGTTTTGGAGTTTACTCAGGTGTCACTTCAAGTGTGTTGAGGATGGCACAGAATTCTCGTTATTTCGTGAAGTAGCCGTATCATCAGCAAACGCTATAAAACTAGTCGTTTTCGGTAGATCAGATATAAACAAAACACATAATACGGGACCAAAAACCGTTGTCTTCAGGTGCCCCCTATTTAACCGGATACAAATCAGATCTTTCATTACCGAGTTTGGTTTGGAATTGACGTTGCTTAGGTAAGATTTAAGTGAACTGAAGCATAGAGGCGGGAAAGCTTGCTTAATTTTTCACAATAACCAATAATGCCAAATTCTGTTAAACATCTTATTTACGTCCAAAAATATTGCAGCAAAATTTATTTTTGATTCTGAATCTGGAAGGATAGAGTAACAGATGACGAAGTCTTTAGAGGATACACAAGAAAAATTTGTGGAAACCTTTTTCAAACAAAAAAAAATATTGGTAACTGCAGAACTGTAGTAGGCAAAAAAAATTATATGTTTATGATGGTAGGGGGATAATCTTATAGAAGAAGTGTTAGAGAATGGACAGCAAATAAGTTCTTGGATCATGTTACAGACACGAGTTTAAAGAATACAGAAATTTTAAACATACTGTGATTAACAGATTTATCTAAGGAATTTCTAGAATACAGCCAGCAACGCATCTCAGGACTGAGGTTACAAAAAGGAGATTCCACCGTAGTAAGGAAACTAATATTTATAAATACGTCTGAATAAATACGTATGTCGGCACTGACTTAATGCTGCATTTCTACTTCTGCATTATTCATCCTCTATCTATGTAAATGAAATTCACAAACAGAATTATTATTCTGTGCCCTTATTCCAATCTAAATGTGTGTGGCGGAGTATACCTCCAACATTCTCTCGTCTTCTTCCTGCCTTTATGCATTACAAACAAGGTGTGCCTTCCTATCTGAAGCAGCTTTCCAATTTTTTCAATGCACGGGCACGAGTGTAGATTATTTTATTTACATTTAAAAGAAACATTTTTCAAGATTTCTTTTTATGTTTGTAATACTAAAACAAATAACTGTATCATTTGCATTGGCAATTTATTGCTCTTTAACGACATAAAAATAATCAATTCATTAAAATTTCATTGAAAGTTTTAGTTGGTTTTCTTTTGTTTGGCGTAAATAAGAAAAAACAGTTTACTTGGATGAAAAAACTAATCGAATTAATCTAGTAGTCACCATTCACCAGAAGCAAACATTAACTGGAAAAGTATATTAACTTCTTTCTCTACACTAAGAATTAAGTATGCTGCTTCTCCGTACTTAAAGGGCTTTACAGCTCATTTTGGTCCTATCAACACTTATCTTATTCTTAATAGGTAGTAATTTATTATACTCGGTGACATTTCTCCCAAATCTGCCATCTAGCTGATTTTGTAACTCTCGATAGTAAATTTTTAACTTTCAGTTCACGTGGAATGATACTACTGCGTACACTATCCATAAATGTGTAGTATTAATGTATCAGGGTATTTCAAAGTGCTGCTTTCCAAATAAGATGCGGGATCATCTAACCAAATCTTCAAAGTAAATGCTTACAGAAAATCTGGCAAGTTATTTAGCCATAAATTGACAGCCCCATCGTACAATTTTTGTAGCATCAGACCCGTAATATTTAATATAGATATTTTACGTTATAAAATCTTTAAACGTACAATCCTGCCGGTCTTATTGGTAAACAGCGTAGGTATATCAATGTGAGGGTAATTAATGCATCATCTTAGTATAATCAGTAGTAATAGGAATACTCGGCAGCAGTGGCGTAACTAGGAGCTGCTCCTCGCTCGTGGGGGGGGTAGCTTCTGGCGGGGGAGAGTTGAGCTCCTGGAAGAGGATGATACTAGCTTGAAGGTTGAACTCTCCATTTTTCTCAGGACAAATGAGAAATTCAGGATTTGTCCAAAATAATTTTATAACCATACTTATAAATGCTGTGCGTCTCAAAGTTTTTTAGTAAACCAGTGTAAAGTATGAGACTTCAAAAATATATAGAAAAGGGCTGTTTCAAAATACTTTATGTTGACAAATTGGTATTTAAATTAAAGTTAATAAATCTCAATTCGTTAGAAGTCACTTTAATTACAAATTTCAATTATTATTAAATCTAATAAAAACGAGTCTTTCTGAAGTCATTTTTAGGTACCCCTTAAAATGCGGTTTTATTATTCTTCGCACTTTAATTTAAGAATGTTGTTTGAAGAAAGTTTTAAGCAACTGTTCTTTGTTTTAAAATATGTTATTTTTTGTAAAATCCTGCAATAAAATTTTATAATTTTTTCCTAATTATAATCAAAACACTACTAAGTTACTTGCGCAAATACGATAGTTCAAACCATAGAGATATTAAGACTATAGAAGTCATGACATATGTAGAGAAGTCAATAATAATGTAAAGGGAAGCGTGGGTGTAAAAGAAAAATGTAAATTAATAAGGTCTCCCTGGTTTTCTGCCTCGTTTGTAATTGATTTTTTTTTTTAAGGCTGCAAATACACACGCTATTTACCAAATGTTGAGTGATTGCCATTATTAAGAAAAGAAACTTTATTTTATTCATTTACTAGTATTGTAAGGCCTAATTACCTATGGAATTTCTCTGAAATATTCAATAACACAAGGTAGGAGGATTGCTCTCCCTAATTTCCCCCCGTAGTTACGCCACTCTTCGTTAGTATTCAAGAGTATTATTAACTTATAACAGTCGATAGTAAAAAACTGTTAACAGACGTCCTCCACTTGTTTTTTTCTGTTTGATGTCATCACAATTGTCATTTAAATCTGACAAGCTTCACTTATATCAACATCTACAATGGAGACATATATTTGGAGAAAACGTCTGTAACTGAAGAGGAAACTTACCATCTGCACGGGATTCTTAGTTGCGAATCAGAATTATTATTGAATAGTAAACGTACTTTATTTTATAAACTGAATTAGTTGTTAGCAGTTACTAGGGATCGGATTTATATGACACGTCATATGAACTGTGTACAGACGGTTATCATACAGATTCTGTTGAGAAATAGGTACAACAATATGTAACCAGGATATAACACGCCACTAAAATATTGTTAAGAGTTCTGGCACGGAGATTTACAACAATAATGGAAGAGACAAGGGAGGTTTTAGGAAAGGAAATGTTTCCAGTGAAACTATTAGACTGATAAGATTGATTGTTGAAAGACACAAAAAAAGAAGAAGCAGGACAGGTTTATGTTTTACTGATATGGAAAAGACATTTAACAGAGTAATCAAGAAAAGAGAGGGGACTAAAA
Organism: Magicicada septendecula; assembly: GCA_034769895.1. Taxonomy (NCBI): domain Eukaryota; kingdom Metazoa; phylum Arthropoda; class Insecta; order Hemiptera; family Cicadidae; genus Magicicada; species Magicicada septendecula. Next base: position 475,423,209 of record CM068367.1, on the reverse strand, counting down.
ACAGAAGATTGATCAAAGAATTATATCTGCGACAAAATAGCTGTGAAATTAAATGACTAAATACGATCCAACAAATTAGCTTGAGCTGTGAAGAGAATTAAGGTAACGATACTGTCTGTTGCTAACGCTTTTTAATTTCTACCTTGTGAAAACGTTAAGTAATAATTTGTACAAAGAAGGAATAACTGTAGAAAATCTTTCGATTAGTGTAGGAAAATTTTATCACACTTACTGTACGGTAATTCTTGCTAATGTCACTAGACTAATTTATTAACTTAATCTGTAACGGCAATAACAACGATGGAGGAAGAAATGACGAGTTAAGGGTTACAGACAAATACAGGGTAACAAAAGTTATGAGAATTGATAGTAGCGAGAACGGAACAGTCATGGTAAGGCGAGGAAGAATGCAAGTTAAACAGTATAGATATTTGGGGACTGTGTTAACGAAGGTCTGGACGGTCAAAGCACAGATTTAAAAAATCGTCTGCTAAAGACTCCTTTGGTACGAAGATTATATTTTCAGCAGTACGTATTTATAAATTAGAAAGAGATTAGTGAAACGCTATTTATGGAGTGTTCTGTTATGGGAGGAATTAAATGACAATAATGGGTGAAAAAAATAACCTTGGAATAGACTAAAGCAAAACAAAACACTTTTATGTACAATCCTGAAGAGGAAATGAAACTTTATAGTACATGTTATAAAAGAAAAAACTGTTCTTTGACAGTTCTTTAGAGGACAGTAAGAAGGGGGACGGAAGAAGGGAAAGAAGATATTAAGCATGATAGACAGTCTTAACAGTGAATGCTTAAATAAAACTAAAAACAGGACTGGAACATGACCAAAGAAACAGCAGTGGTGTACTGGACCTACCAATCGGGCAGAACACATAATATGATAATGATAAACACTGAATATTATGTTTATCTGACTACTGGCTCATAATAAACATACAATGAAATATGTTAAGATTCCATTGATAGAAACGTGCTGTTTAAAATATACACTACATTTTATATAAGCAGACAACATTTATCAGTTTCTCTCTACAGGTTCACCAACCTTTATCAATCTAATTTGAGAAAAATAAATTGCTTCCGTAGTGGAGAAACGATTTGTTCTACGTCAATTGCATATTCATTACTCTTAAGTGGATTTCCACTACATGTAACTGTGTAGATTCATTGTTTCCTCCACTGACGGATAGAACGTCACTAACAGACACACACACACACACACACACACACACACACAAGTTACAAAATAAATAGAATCCAATGCAAATAATGGTTGTTACAGGAATGTATGTCGCGTTACCGATTCAAATGTTTGCTACGAACATAATAAAACTCCACAAGTCTGAAGGCTGTGATTAATACAGTTTTTTTCGTAACAACGAGAATTTAATTTTATATTTCTCGTGACTTTTTTCAACGTTTGTTTCTTTGTATTAGTAAAAATATAAACTGGGTTCCCACACGAACTGAGACTGAAGTCAAAAATTAAAAATTGTATCAGCTACCAGCTACCAGCGCTGTTATTGCAATCCACTACCTCTACCACTAACACTACCATTACTACTACTACTACTACTACTACTACTACTACTACTACTACTACTACTACTACTACTTGTCTAAGATTAAATGTTATGTGGAAACCTCCTATAAATTCGGAAAACATTGTAAATTAAAACGAAAAAAGAAGGAGGACAAATAAGACAGCTCATTGAACATAGATGTCAGTTCACTATTGAAAAGAAACTTTAGCGATAACAAAAAAGTAACTTAAGAATTCATAAAGGAGATCACTTTAATGGGAAGCTATCAATGGATCACTACTAATGGGGATCGCTATTAATGGATGCTACCGCTACCACGCTCATGGGTGGCAGATATTCAGCTTACTAACCCTAACCACCCTCTTGTGTGCTCGTCATATTGCAATCTATTGTGTACATTTGTCTGTTTACAGAGGCAAACCAACAGCCTCCGTAACACTGAGACTTCTAATTATATTTACCCCCCCTCACGCCATTTCATCACTGTTTCCACTTTAACGATATTCATAAATTTGAGTGAATGGACTTCCTTCCCTTTCATCAACCTACACCTACACCTTTCCTTCAATTTCCTCCACCTACATCCTACCACATTAATATTAAAAAAAATTCTTGTGTTTTTTAAATCTATTGTAAATGAATTAGTACATTAAGCTCAATCAGATGAAGATGGATTTTAGTCGCTGTGTAAGAGCGATTTCCTACCTATTAGTGGCTGTAAAAATAATGTTAATGTAGCTTCAAAGTTAATGTTAATTACTAATTTTGAAGCTAATACTTAGTCCTTTTTTCGCTAGGATTTCAAAAACCAAATGTAGGACGAAAAGTATAGATATGTTTTATTTATTATGTGTATTTCGAACATTTACGAAAATTTCGTATGCTAAAACTAATGGTAGACTATAAAGTTGTATTTTGTGTGTAAAAAAAAAAAGAGGAAAGTTAGGACAGCAAACTAGTTATTAGACTTGTAGCCTAACATTGATTTGTTGTCCGATTTCAGAGAATGACTTATGTTGGAAAAATAGCGCAAAGTTAGATAAGTTAGATAAACTAGTTGTGCAATGTTTAGTATTTGTTTTACGAGTTTGCAAATAAGAAAGTATGTGGAAAACACGTTTAGCAATTTACAAAATATTTTATTTTTTACAACGTATATACAGAAATGATGAGTTTCCCTAATGATTTTCTTTAGGCTCGTAGTAGATGATAAAATGCAATTAGAGTGATTATTGAAAATATTGTAGCTGTCAGGAAGCAGGAAGCTTCAGTAAACTATTATCTAATTATTGTGTAGTGGTATCTAATAGCGGTCGACGCGTCATGTAAATTCCGAGTGAATCCTTAATCACGAACGTAGTCGGGCCTTGGATCTTCCTGACCGTAATTTGTCCTTAGCCTTGTCAGCCGGATAGATTAAAGACGGTGCCGTGTAATGTATTACAGTCCTTGTTTACTGTGAGGGCGAAGTAACCCAGTGACCTAGATTTGAACCTCAATCACTGTGTCATCGTCTAAATAAATTGCGCTTCTCGTGTACTCGAAAATACTTCAAGTGTGTTATACACGGTTCGTTGCGATATAATTTCGTACAGAGTACCTTTGATGTCCAAATTACACGCACTGCAAAGTAGAACAAATTACGTCTCAGCTGTAAAAGAGAGTGTTTAAAACTCGTAAATGAACTGCAAACGTGAGCTGTTGTAAACATTTGAGATGTAATGCTTAGAGAGAATCGTTATACTCTTGAAATGTTTGAGAATTGAAAGTAAATCTCTTGAGTTTACAAACCCTTGAGTTTGTCTCTTGATCGTTTTAGCAATAAATTTAATAATTATTAAATAGCTATTAGGATACACTTTACATTTTTCTGTGTCGGTTTTAATTTAATGTGTATTTCTGAATTTCAACTTTGATGTGAATTTTTATTTTGTAATATTATTTTTATTACGTCCTTAATATTTATACCCTATTTATCTCTTTGGGTGTGAGAATTTTTACGGAGTTGAGTGTTTTATAGGGACTCTTTTTCATATTCCATCTTAATATCCTGTTGTTTTGGTATGTCTACAATTTTGCCTCAACTTTTTTGAAGTGCTTTCTTATTTAAATGTCCCATTTCTTATTTTCTCCATGTTTGGCTTCTATTTGAATGAATCTCATTTCATTGCTTCTAATTTTTTTCGGCGTTTTCGGTGATTATCCACGTTTGTGACGTATATATATTGTAACTACTAACGACTTACGTATTTTATTTATAATTTTCACTTCGTCTTGTTGTTGAATTTAACACTCGGTTTCGCCAAATAACTTCTTTAATGATTTTTATTTTATTTAATTAATTGTTTAATTCGATTTTGATGTTCTTGTTTATTTATATTTGAGTATTTATTTGGTTGTAGATCCGTTGTTTGAATGTAAACACTTTCGTAGACCTCTTGACGTTTGTTCACACTCCTGTTGAATTGTGTCGTCTGTGTAAGTCAGTGTATTGTTTAGACAAAGTTATTTTATATAATTTAAACCTTCACGTACCTTTGATGTTGTACTAGACGTACAGTCGGTCTCAGGTGATTAATAAACTGTCAATTTTTTAGCAAACAGTATAATAGTACTGTTAATGTTTCAGTGAGCACTTATAAATTTTACTTGGGCGCCATATGGAATTTCGTGAGAAAATAAAAAAGAACTCTTTTGGTTAATCGAATGATTAATTTTGATTGATTTTAAGTTGGTAATTGTTTGAGTGATTATATCAGTATCAGGAGTTAAGTTCCTTTTTTCTGTTTGATTGACTCTAATTGTTGGCGGTTCGCTTGTTTGAATTATAGCCAACTTAACTGTTTGTTTACCTTGAAATTGCAACTCATTAACTAGTAATAAAGATTAATTATTCACTTTTTAAATAATTGTTGACAATAGTTGTTACTTTACAATTCATTGGTTTATTGCTCACTCTATAATTGATTCAATTAAATACATTCAGTTTATTACAACAAACGGATTACAAATCATCCGGCTTTTAACTTTTTTCTAACTCAGACTGTTTGCAATGAAGACTCTAGTCTTAATCGTTTGATTATTTATAATTATTATCTATCTCAAGGGTGACTTCTTTTAATTTACAGAATAGAACGCCACTGCCTTACTTTACAATGCTGTTACAAAATATTAGATTATTAGGTTAGACACCTTTAGTTATTGAAATTAGTAAACGAAAAGTTCGTTCAATTTGTTGGTTTTCTTATTTTCTTTTACAGTTTATGATTAATCATAGTATCGTTCTTTATATTTATCTTTTTCAAATTATTACTTTGACATGGATCAGCTAATGTGCTGTTTCTATTTATAATACATGATACAAATATTATTCATGTCATTTCTTATCTTACTTATGTTATTTGATTTTATTCATCAAAGGTTTTATTGCGCTCACTTAACAGTTTATGTGGGAAACTTGTCTTGTCATTTCGTCCTTGTCATTCTGTTTATTTATGTTGTAGTGTCATTTTATGCAGATAGTGGATTTACCACTGTTCATTTGAATTTCTTCTCTTCTTCCATTCTTTATTGATTTATTATTTTTACTGTTACATTCTTCCTGGTTACTCATTTATAGTTATTTTAGTATTATTCACCCTTCTGGTGTTTATTATTATTATGGAACATTTTGTGATGTTGCAATATAATTACCGAGACTACAGTTTTATGAACATTTCTCGTTTGTCTGTCATAGGCACTTTACTATTACCTAGAAACGTATCTTTTATACTGTGCATAGCTGCTGTTGTTTTGTCTCTAATTTCGTCATATAACCTTTTTATTCTGTGATATCGTTGTGCCTAAATGTTTAAGCTTTCACTTAGTATTTTCAATTTTTTTTCAAGTACACTCATACTTGATTCAGTTAAGAATTGCACGGGTTCCTTTGATTATTGATATAATATGACTCATGAAAGCTACAAAAAGACTCTTCAAAATGTGATAAAATTAAAATATTTATAAACTATGACAATTTTTTATCAACCAGCAAGGTCATTTTATAGATTTTCTCAACATAATACAATAAACAGTTTTTTCGGTAGGCTCGGAAGGGTCGGTGGGGGTAGTAATCGGGCGGAAAGCGAGTAAGCAACCCCAATAAGTGGAAAATTAAAGACAACTCGTAATGTCTCACGTGTCTACAGTACGGTTTAATAATGTAAGCCGTTTCAAATGTATAAAATTTATAACATTAAATTTATCTAGTTTGAAGATTTTACTGCAGTTATGTTTCAAAACCCCTCAACATTAATATAGCACATACGGCAACTAAAAATTTCTGAAAAAGGGAATTCTCTGAAATAAATATTTTTTGTTTTTGTTTTTTATAGCTTTGATTTTGTTTGGCTACGCACAAGATTTTATGTCATTGCAGGAGTAGATTATGTTGTATATTCCCTCTGGAGGGCCTGAGAGATATTTAAACCTAAGCAGTTTCTTATTTTTACAAAGATTGGTATATATTGTTTTCCCGAATCACGCATGCATACGCATATCAAAAACATAAAAATTGTGTTTTAAACAACGTTTCAGCAATTTCTATTTTTAGAAATACTGAAATGTGTTTTTAGAAATGTGTTCCGTATACTGTACGGAACACACAAAAATACCTGCATTTATAAAAAATATTTTGTGTACGATTAACAAAATACTAATAATCATTTAATTGATTTAAAAGATATATTGTGTTTGGTTGCCGTTTCTTAAAATATTTTGATCTGAATATCGTCACACAAATATTTCAGTATTAAGAATACAATTTCTGTAAAATTTATAAACAGAAAATTTTACACAATTTTTTTAGTAAATTTTCAATCATTGTATATACAGATTCTGCTGTACTCGACTGTTTTTACTTTTTCGGTGTTATACGTATACACGTTTTGAAATATTTATACGTATAAAGTAGGGAATACTGATAGGAAAAACTGATGTTTGGTTTATTTTAATTTAATATTTTTAAGCCGGGGTAAAAATAATACCACAGAAAGAACAATAAAATAAGAAAACTATAAAAATATAATATTTTCTGATCGCAGGCCACGGCGGAAAACTCTCGGCGGACTTCTTAATATGCTCAAAATACGTCAACAAAAAAAGTATTCATTCCAGAAATGTCCTTTTTTAAAAATATTCATGTACGTCTGCCCCATTAATGTTATCACTGCCATCACTGTATTAGGAAGGAGTGTGCTGGCCTTGACGCCTATCAAAGGAAAATACTACTGTCGAAGTTATGTTTTAAACAGCTAATGTCACTACATTATTTTGTTCAGCGTAGGTTTGAAATATCGAAATTAAACCTGCACTTTTTTCTCTTATAAAAAGCTTCATTCTCCTCCTATTGTCTTATTCTCTTCTTCCACTGTTCCACTTGCTTTGAGGATATATACAAGCTAGTTTACCTTTCTACTTTTTAATAAAGTGAACATCCTTTAATAAACGTTTCGACTGTGTACATATAATCTGTAGATATTTTCACTTTGAGAAGAAGCAAAGCTACATACTAGTTGCTTCTTCATCTGAAAGAGTGTCTTTATCTTTCTTCCTCAGATCTTCTTTTGATTGAAATCATTTTTGACGACTCTCCATCTTTTTCGTAGCCAAAAGGTAGCTTAAAGAGCAGAGTGAAAACAAGTGTAGCGTAATTAAATTAATGTTACTATATCACTAAACAATTTTAACACTCAAAAAGTAAATATAGTTATTATTGTAGTAATGTCCATAATAACATTTCTCTCTCTCTCTCTCTCTCTCTCTCTCTCTCTCTCTCTCTCTCTCTCTCTCTCTCTCCCATCTACATATATATCAACCTATATCTTTCTGTCTGTCTGTCTATCTATCTACCTATATCTGCTTTGCTATCACTAGTGGATTTTTCTGGTTTTGAGAAGTTTTCCGATCTCAAATTATCTAAGTAAAATATTCAGCTGGAAAAACAAACTTACTGGCACAAGGTGTAGTTGACTTATCGATATGTTCAGACTTCTGAAAAAACTCCTCAAAGCTAGGCATGCGCAATGAGATCATTTCACACTGCGCAACCAAACACTCTTTCTAATGTCTACTTATTTTGGCTACACTTGGCACATTTGTCTTATATGCATTGCTAGAAACAAGAAGACAAAGGAGAACGAAAGGAAGAGTAAGGGAACAAAGTAAAACTAATAAATTATATTAAAATATTATTATACACATAAGTAATGTCATATTGTAGCGTAAGTAAATAACAGTAGACATGTGGGTGAAATGTTTATACTCTACCTAAAAACTTTCAAATTGTAGTTCTAGGTAAATGATAAATGATATCATTTACCTAGTGAAATGATTGATAAATGATAATGATAAATACAGGATACATACGTGACACGTACGGAGTGTACGTTTTTACACATGGCAACAACTGAATAGTAAGATGTTTGGACTATTCAAAGCACACCTATTGCGTCGGAAAATTACTACGTAGGGTGGCTGCAACAATAGTAAGACCTTGCCAATATTTTGTTCTAGAAAATACTATAGTACTTGACGTATGATTACTTTTAGTGTGACTATTTTTACAATACGGGTGTTTTTTTCAAAACTGAAATGTAGTATTGGTTACTCTGGTTTCACTACATTGAGCATGATTGACTTGTCCTCCTTCTGTGTACACAGTATTTGGTAGGAAACGCCAGATGTCTATAATTATTCTCATATACTCAAAAATGTCACTTACCTTAAGGTAGGTAGATGTGTGTGTGTGTGTGTGTGTGTGTGTGTGTGTGTGTGTGTGTGTGTGTGTGTGTGTGTGTGTGTGTGTGTGTGTGTGTGTGTGTGTGTGTGTGTGTGTGTGTGTGTGTGTGTGTGTGTGTGTGTGTGTGTGTGTGTGTGTGTGTGTGTGTGTGTGTGTGTGTGTGTGTGTGTGTGTGTGTGTGTGTGTGTGTGTGTGTGTGTGTGTGTGTGTGTGTGTGTGTGTGTGTGTGTGTGAAACAGTAATTTAGGTTTTGTGTTTTTGTGCATTACTGAAAATAATGATTTGAAAGGAAAGTCATCATCTTCACAACATGACACAGGCAAGGTGCTGCCTGTTCCGCCTTCAAAGATCCTCCAGCAATCTCTTCCTGGGTCTCTACCCACACACCTGTGTCCTATAGGTTTGTATTTCCAGACTTGTTTGGCCAAGACATTCTTTCTAAGTCAGATAATCTTTCAGTCTTTTATTTAAATTAAAACTTTTAATTATTTTCTTATTGCCTCATTCTTTATGCGATCAAGTTTATAACACCTTTAAATCTATTAAAAACGCCATTCCGATGCCTGTATTTAACTTTCTTGTCTCTTGGTTATTATTCATAATTCACGTATATATAGGACAGTACAGGGACAGCGACAGCTTTGTACAACTTTAAGTTTATGTCTCGACGTAACTTGTTTCTACAAACGCGGTTGATTTTCCCACAGATCGTCTGAAACTTATCTAACTTAACATCAGTATCATTATTCCTATCATAGCCAATATCATTTCCCAAATAACTGAAATTTCTCACCCGTTACGCATGGCTCACCTGAAAGGAAAGTAAACAGTAGAATATATGGATCAAAGGTAGTAAGCCAAGAGATGTTTAGAAAACATTTACAAATCATGGTATAACGACACTTTTGGAAGGAAATCTCATAGTTAAAATAATAAAGGTACAAAAATTAAAGTAGTGAGAGAATAAAAACAGAAGGAATGAAGATTCAACGTTAAAAAGTCGATGTGAAGTGGAAGCTAAAATCAAGTAGACCAAGAATGAAGGACAAAAATAAAACCGGACGATCAGCTCGTAAATTCTGCGAGGATGAAGAGAAACAATAGGGAGCAACAGCGAACGGAATTCGCAGGTGAAGGAATAAAGGAAAAAGCACAATAATCTGCAAAGTTATGAAAGAAGCTAGACGTAAATATTTATTTTACCGCCCCAGTATAAGACGACATCATCATGCGACTCATGACATCTAAATCGTGCGACTCAAATTTCCCATGCAGTGCAATGTATGCTTGTGTTTGCGTTTGTGTGTGTGTGTGTGTGTGTGTGTGTGTGTGTGTGTGTGTGAGAGAGAGAGAGAGAGAGAGAGAGAGAGGAGAGAGAGAGAGAGAGAGAGAGAGAGAGAGAGAGAGAGAGAGAGAGAGAGAGAGAGAGAGAGAGAGAGAGAGAGAGAGAGAAAATTGATCCTAAAATGATTTTTTTTTTAATTAGTTGTTAATTAGTATTAATAACTGTGTAGCTAGTTTGTAACAAGGGTGCAAAAATTAATTAACCATAATTCGTTCTTTGTAAACTTCGTTCGTTTTACTAAACTTTCTATTCACTAGTACTAATTACTTCTTTCAGTAGTTATTTTAAATTTTACGATCAAGCTGTACTGTGATGTGACGTAAATGATAAACGCTTTTGCTCAACCAAGTAAATATTAAAATTCATCTTCTTGAATAGTTTACACAAATCTGAAGGCAAAAACATTGTGTGTACAAACGCTGTTTGCTCAAGAGTTATACTATTACTTTAGAGAAACGGCAGATTTTAATTAAGAGTTTTGTTTGCATAAGAACAGAAAGGTTTCGTCTGGGAAAAAAATGTTTCTAAGCATTTTTAAGTACAACATAAAGGTCTGAGATTGGTTTCTTTAAAAAAATTGATTACAAGTTACTTCATTTTTGTGGATTTGAGTTAACGGCTTTCAGTTATGCCTTCTCCTTTAGTAGGCCTATTTGTTTATGAAATATTTGAACTCGTATTGGCTGAATAAATTTGTTTACTGTGACCCTGAACAATTTAAATGATATTTCTGAGTTCGTCATTTTCATCTTCCCTCAAGCATTAGGCCTGTGACTGGTTGTTCCCTTAGCTGTAGTACACCATACTTCCGCCTGAACCAAACCAGTCTGTAGTAATGAAAGGCAAGGTGGGGAGGAATATTTTTGTGTATGTTGACACGTATAGCTCCTTCAGTCAGAAGGATAAAAGTCGGCATCAAAACAACTCTTATCAGTCGTAATTAAATATTCATCTCGCATCAGTGTAGTAACGTCGTTGACATTTTCTGCGCATCATTAAACAACTGCTCGGATCCATTGAAGGTAATCGATGAGCTATGATCTGTGAATACAAATTGTGGCAACACAGCTGCAACGTGGACTCAAAATGGTTGTCCCGTCTTTTTAACAGTGCAATCTCATTGGTGAACAGAGAGAATACAGTGTCGGGGAATGCCACGCAATTATGAACACATTTCCCGATCACCAGTCTGGCCGAGGCAGTATTATATGTCACGATGTTACTAACTAAGACCCGCTTAACTAAAGACAGACTGCCATATTGCCCCGACAGTAAGTACGCGGTTTGTGACAGAACAACATAACAAATGAACGTATGCAAAGCTACTTCACTACATCGCCATCAAGACTGAGGTGCTTAATCTATTTCTGTCATTCAGTGTTTATTTATTTTTTTGTTATAAAATAATAAGTAAAACATTACTACGTCCTAGTATTTCAGGCGATTAATATTACTTTTATTATTAAACTGGTCTAAATTTCTTACCAATTTAATTTGTTAAGGAACCTTTTCCTTAAACAACAAGAAATAAGAAAGAGAACGATAAAAGTATATAATATATATTGTAACGTCACAGAACGTTCCATAAAGGAAATTATTTGCATAGTAAATTATCATGAGAGGAACGTGAGGTGAACAGTATCGAACCCAAGTAATCCAAAAAAATTTTTTTTAATATTTTCTGATAATTAATATCATTAACATGAAAAAACGACAAGACTGTGACTAAGACTCAAACCCCATATATATTATTTAAGTGAAGAACAGTGTAAAACTAATAATATATTATTAGGGAGTTATATCAAAGATTAAATAATTAACATCAAGGTAAAAGGAAAGGAATAGGAGATACGAAAAAGAATGAGACATGAATAATGAGATGGATTAATATATTAAAGGAGTAGTACAGGAATCTAATTATAAGATAAAAGGATGAAATATTAATGAAGCTAATAGAAGGTTAATATAGAAATGATAATTTCATCAAAACTGAAGAAATTTTTTTCCCAAATTATCAATTTTAACGGAGAGGCATATGTAACGTCACAGAACGTTCCATAAAGGAGATTATTTGCATAGTAAATTATCATAAGAGGAAGGTGAGGTGAACAGTATCGAACCCAAGTAATCCAAAAAAAATTTTGTAATATAGTCTGATAATTAATATCATTAACATGAAAAAACAACAAGACTATGACTAAGACTCAAACCCCATATATATTATTTAAGTGAAGAACAGTGTAAAACTAATAATATACTATAAGAGAGTCAGATAATCTCAGAAATAACCAAAATGAGGTCATTACTTAGTAAGAAATGTAACTCTGAATAGGGTATAAAAAACTATTTATTGTGAATGAATGGACAAGATCCATTATTATACTTTGTAATATAAATAAAATAAATGTATTAAATGATTTGAATACATTATTAAAAAGGATGTAAGTTAAAATAAAAAAAAATATAAATGTTATGACAAAAAATCTATGTGTAGGAGCTGAGTCCAATCACTCAGATTTTATGTGAAAATTAATTATTATAGAATTAATATAAAAACTATATGTAAATGTCAATTAGACAAAGACGAACAAATTATCTTAAATAGAGAAAGCTGTAAATTGATTAGAAATCAATTAAAATAGCCAAAAACAGTATTAACTGAAAACATGTGATGGACCTATAATATTGTAATATTTATGAATTTAATGTTGACAAAATGCAACCAAATTGTATTATAAAGTTGAAATACAATATAATGTGACTATACTTATATATTTGACCAACTAAAACACTTTAACAGTCGAGTTAGGAAACTATTTACCTATACCATACCAGGCTGAGGCCAAAAACAATCACAAAAATAGTCATATTAGACAGAATAATTTCAGAATATTAGCAAAAATAAAGGGAAAAGGTACAATCCTATAGTGTACTATCGAAACAAACTTACTCAGTTGAAAACAAGCTTAATTCTTAAAAAATTTGAAATATGAGAGTGAAATTTGTCACACCAAGAAAACAACTCATTTATGCAAACCAATATGATGCTAAGTAATCTTACAGTAAAAATAATATGTATCAGGATAAACCAGGTATTACCAAGGATAAACAATATAACAAACTCTCAGTGAATACCCAAAAAATCCCATATATGATACCGAAAAAGACAAATTATTGTAAAGAACCAGTGACAAAAAACTAGGCCATATGTAATGCCTATACAAAACTGAACTTATTTATATGTTATATGTGTTAATATTTGTTTATTTTGTTATAAAAAGATAATTATGTTATGCATTAATGTTGTAGCAAGAACCAAGCAAATTCACAACATTTTTATAAGTAGAAAATTGGAATTTTGTGAAAACATTCCAAGGTAGGAGTGTATTTTATGTTATTTTATTAGAGTTAATTTGTTCAAAACCAATCGTAATTAGTATCATTAGATTCAGTTGAAAGCAGAGAATCCAAAAATAGTAATGGCATGCAGATTGTAAGTAGTTATGTAAAATTGTTTGACAAATACCAGAATAATTTCAGTAATATCCTTTAGTGTGAAGAATAAGACGTTTTTGTTCTAAAGCTTCTACGGAAGTCAAATTTGTTCCATGATGTTCCATTTGATTATTCTCGAACGTTCTAGAAGAAAATTTTACTCAAATACACCGGAAGTTCATGTCAAAAAATTAAAACAATGCCCCTTACAGAGTATAAAAGGAAGACAAAATTTGACCAAAAACACTTTATGCTTTGAATCCAGAAGAGACACATCACCCACGAAACTGATCATCACATCCGAGGCGAAATCGAAGAACGAGAAGTCGACACGAGAACACAGAAAGGCTTTTCCCGTACATGACAAAATACTGACTTAACCTCTACAAGGAGTATACGCCAACGTGTTGTTGAATAGAGCAGCAACACGCCATATTTAATAGAACGCACGCAGCCAGAATACTAGCGACCCTGAAAAGGACCGAATTTTAATAGAGAATCAATTCTGCTGGTATTTGCTAAGACAAACTGACTTTGACAAAATTCCAAAACAATTACTGACACAAGCCTTTCAACGTTGAATCTGGAACTAGCGCTGTGACGGCCGAATCGAGAAACCACGCAGACACGCTGATCGCCGCCGCCGGAATTCAAAGCATAGATTAGTGCGAAACTTATTTCAATCTTGCGGAGCTTTAAAAAACCGTATTTTGACTTATAAATAATTACCAGTGCACGAGGAACGTTAACACGAAGAGGCAAGATTGAAAACGTCCCCAAGAGAAGTGTCCAGTGCAGGAAATAATTACCCACCGGAACGTGAGTTGTTCAAAAGTTAGTCATTTTTACCTGGTATCATTTGTCACACAGTTGTACTACACATGTCACACACCTTCAAATCACACAATTTTTGTAAAGCATCCTATTGATTTGTCTTGGTAGTTCAAAGGAGTCACGTCCTGAGTAAAAAGATTTTTCATACACTACACTCATGCTATTCAACTGAGTAAATAAATATATTAGCCGATACTTAATTAAAAAAAATAAACTTGTCAATAAGAAAAATATTTTTTGTAACTCTGCAATTTTGTTAATTCGAGTGTTAGTCCTTCAGACGATTTTTAAAGTTCATTAAACATACATTATTTTCAATTCAAACTGTCTTGTCCACATTTTTTTTAATATAATTTATTTAAGATATCAAAATTTAATTTCAATAATAATAATAATAATTTCTTGGAAAAAATATCCAAGTGGCACCCACATACATATAGTAGATTAAGTTGTGCTTGCAGGACAACATCGTCGCAGAGGAACCAGCCATCAGTAAGTATATAAAAGTGCGCGGAGTGTGACACCCGACATATCACAAAACGAATAACATAACACATACACAGAGCCTGTCTTTTATAATATATATATATATATATATATATATATATAAGTGTAATTATAAAATAAGTGAAATTTTGTATATAATTTTGTTGCAACTACTTTAACATAATTTTAAACAATATTTTTATAATGTACCTCTAGTTATTTACATATTTTCATTACAATGTATATTCTACAGTGGAGTAAACTCTATTATAATCTTTAAACAGTTGAAACAGTTTATCTTATACTTTATCATGGGACTAACGCTGTCGACATCCATAAACTTTTATGCATCTCCCTGTTACATTACCTTTGAACTCTCTGCCTGCCTGTCTGTCTGTCTGTCTGTCTCTCTCTCTCTCTCTCTCTCTCTCTCTCTCTCTCTCTCTCTCTCTCTCTCTCTCTCTCTCTTTCTCTCTCTCTCTCTCTCTCTCTCTCTCTCTCTCTCTCTCTCTCTCTCCCTCTCCCTCCCTCTCTCTCTCCCTCCAATCGTACTCTTCTGTACTTCATTTTTATTATCTGCTTTTTCTGTTTTCCTGCGTTTTTCTCTTGGTCAATGGTTGGAAGACAGGTAAAATAAGGAGTAGTCAGCTGTTTTGGGTCCAAGAAGAATTCCACTCATAAAACTGAAGTTGCTGACACGTAGGTTTCCATGAGAAGTACTACTCTCACTGATTGAAGGTCCATGTTTTTT
The DNA here is from genome assembly GCA_034769895.1 of Magicicada septendecula. Taxonomy (NCBI): domain Eukaryota; kingdom Metazoa; phylum Arthropoda; class Insecta; order Hemiptera; family Cicadidae; genus Magicicada; species Magicicada septendecula. The sequence goes on along the minus strand of CM068367.1, from coordinate 475,407,955 downwards.
CTACTAATATTACACTTCTGGAGCTCACCGCCGCACACATTTATTTGAAAATGTGCTCGGCCTTCAATTCAGACGTTTGACAGTATTTTTGTTTAGAATTTTCTCTCTGTCTTACGGCCCGCTAGTTAACAACGAATCCTACCTTTAGGCCCCTGAAGTCATAGGTGTTGTAACCTATCGAGTGCCTGCTAGGATACAACTGTTAGTTGTTGTGGCTTCGGAAGCGAATTTAAATCATTGGTATGAACCGTTCTTTTCTGAAGACAATGTATTGATGATTCGCAAATACAAAACTTTTACAATTTTCTTTATAATAATAAGTCTTTTAATTAACTTAGGTCAAATAATTCAATTACTTTACTCGATTCCAAGTACCTGCAATTACTAGTACTTAGTCTCAACAAAATAATGTAACTACTTTAGTTGCTCTTCAAAAATTGACAAGAACAAAATGTATGACTGACTAGCACTGGCTAGAGAGGCTCTCTTAGAACACCTTCTAACTCAGATCAAAGAATAAGTCAAAGTGAGACAGACGTAAGCTTTCTAAGAACACTTACTATCAAATTTGTTTTCTCCAGCATTTGCTTAGCTTTACATACAAAAATCGTGGGTTGTAACCCTTATTTACAGTGGTGAGACTGTTTCCTTCTCTTATTTATTAAGCCTTAACTATGATTGGCTAAAAATAGTTGAAGTGAGGGTAGTTTATTAAAATTTTTGTAAGACTTCCTCTTATTCGTCAAAGACTGTACGTCACGATTTGATGGGGTTTCACTCTTTAGTATTAACTTTCTTACGGGGTACAACACGTGCCTTCACACTTGTAACCCATTACTTAAATTACCCCAAAAGGATATCAACTTTACGGCTACATTTAAGTGTTCTGTCTGGACCTTATCACCATTAATTCTTATTTTATGTGTCTCGGCAGATTTCCTATGTTTTCTAAAATCTGTCTTCTGTTCTCCTAACACATTGGCTTTTGATCTTTCCACAGCTGCTTATCCAGATAAAGGCTTAAGAAACCTTTGGTAGCACATAAACTACAGTTCACGATTATTATTTCCTTGACAGTCACGCTTATTGAGAAAGCGTGATCTTGACCAAAACCTGGGAAAATTTCCTAAAACTATTTTTATGCCCAAACATCTGCTTGCCTGGATTACAGTCTGACACCTGTGCCTATTGCCAAATGACAACAATACAACTACATTTCTACACTCTCACTTCTAAGTGACAATTATGATATAATTACATTAATTACAATTGATAATTATTACATGGGGCAGGTTGGTAGTGTCGCGTTCAGCAGCGAGTCTTTACGTTCCTATTATAATTCTCTCGTTTCTCAGTGTGTATAACACAATTATTTATGTGGAATGAGTTTTTGCTTTTAGTTTAATTGACTTAAAATTATAATTCAACAAGCCTATGATAAACTGCATAATGTGTCTGTGTGTTTGTTAAAACACAATGTTTGTTCAGTGTTGTGAAAACTAATTTAAAATTAATTATGTCATACATTTTATATCTTTTAATTTACATAAATCAGAATTTTCAATCATTCCACAATTCGCAATTACTTTATTCCCATTTAGTCCAGAGGTGTATTGTAATATTGTTCGATTCAAGTACATAAAAATTTATCAGTCATTCAAGCGTGCAAAAGCGTTTGCATCAAGAGTATACAAGCTACGATGAATACAAGTTCAGTATACAATTTGACGTTTAGTTAGAGAGATCATACAAAACAAAACAAAAAAAGATTACAAGAAGGATATGCATGTGGTCGGGAGTGTATTACTGAATGGTTGCCTGACGACTATTCAGCTAACTAACCACCCCATTGTGCGCTCGTCATATTGCAATCTATTGTGTGATGCTGAGGCAAACCAACAACCCCCGCACCTCTGTCAACTTAATTACGTTTATTCTCCATTTCGACACAGTTTCCATTTTAATGAGACTCATAAGGCTGAGAGAGAGTCTATTTTCTTTCCTTCCACCTATTAAACGCCTTCTACAACGACACGGTGCCGTACTAAAATTAAAAACGGTGACTTTCATTTTCCTTAAAAACCTACTTTCCAGTTGTTCTTACGTACATGTCGACATAAGAAAATTCTTTTTAATGTTTATGCAGATTTTCTTACTTACGTATTCACTGACTTAACGGCCATATCCCATAATTAACAAAGTAAAGATACTGCTTAACAATACTGAATAATTAAGTTAATTACTGGATGATTAGCTATATAAGTTAATCTGAATATTGAATGTGTTAAAGCAACTGTTACAAAGCGACTTGCGTAAATGGCTTTAGAGGGAATAATCTGAAAGACACAGTAAGATGATGACAGTATCTCATATCCCGACAAAAGTTAGTAATTTCCTACATTTTTTACAAAACCACTGTCAAAATGAATTTAATTAAAGACGACGTCGTGAGTGCAGAAAACTCGTAGTGTGATAGCTCGATAAAGGCACTGGTTTGTCATACGGATTATAAACTTCATCATCATCTTCACAACGTAGGCAAGGTACTGCCTGTTCCGCTTTCAAAGATTCTCCAGCCTGGGACTGCCCACACACCTGTGTACCATAGGTTTATATTTCCAGGCTTGTTTGGCCAGTCTTGATTATAATTGTTTGGCAGATTATGAACTTATCGTACAATCTGTTTTTCATGATTTCAAACTACATATCAAGCATAATTGTTTAAATAAATATTGTAACCATAAATACACATTTATTTATTTACTTTATGACTTCGCAGGGCTATTCTAATGTTCTTCCACTACGTCTCTTCGACCACCCCGAACACTTTTCAACGGTGTTTCATGTGTACAGTATATTTGACGATTTTCATATAGGAAAGGTTAGCACAGAGCGTGTTGAAAAAATGTGAATTTTAATACTACATTCATGACTAGCTAAGAGTTTGAGATATTATTGCAAATGGTGGAGAAGGGGGGAGAGAGAGAGAGATAGATAGACGGCGAAATGGAAAAAATAAGGTGGTAAAAACGGATAGCGAAGGCGGTTGGGGAGCGATGATTGTAATGCATTATATTGTACTCTGTCACTGCAGACGACTAGCCTATCCCTGAGTGTTTCTTTTGAAAGTAATGTAAGAAGAATTAAAAAATTATGCTGAGACGCGGGCTTCAAGGTTTTGGGAACAGCCGGATTGTATTCGACTCGATTTCTGCAGTTAGGCCAACAAAAATATATATCTTCAGAAAGTAATCCCTATTTTGAGTGACCCAAAATAACGTGAGTCTTCGCTTGTAGCTTGTTTATTTATATAGTTCTGATTAAGCACACGGCATGGCACGGTGGCAAGCCACACCTAGGAGCCACTCGTATATCGTTGTACCTGCGGTGGAATCTCTTTTGAAGCACGGGACGCGACGTAGGCTAATGGCGGGCGACGTCGCTTGGACCGCACCCGAAGTCGTCTTCGTCGTCTAACAAATCAGGTGTAGGATGATTGTTATTTTACTTTACAAATGTTACAACTCACTTTACAAATGTTATAAAGAGAATGGTTTCTTCTGCACGGCAATGCTTCAGCACATCCATCGTTGATTGTTAAATAATTTCTTGTTCTTCTTCTCCTCTTCAAAAATTATATTATATAAACCTGTTCCGGCATCCATCTCATCCTCGGACGACCCACATCTTACTTCGAGGCTACTTTAAGTACTACGAGTATTTGAAAGTTTTACATGAACAGGTTACTGGCCTGTTGCACAACTCTCCACCCGGAGGACCAGAGACTCTTCTGTCAGGGTTACCATGCATCAGCCGAAAGGCCCCTGTTTTAGGGCGCAGGAGATTCGCCCTCACTCTAACAATTTCTTGCTAGTAAATTCGTCACGGTGATTAACTATACACCCTACATACAATATTTGGCTCCGGCTGATTTCATTCTGTTCCCTACGCCAAGTTGATGGTGGCCTTGAAAAGGCAGCGTTTTGGTGACCTAGAGTCAATTCAGAAGAATGTGACAGTTGTTTTAAACACAATCTCAGAGGAGCACGCCTTTCAATATTTATACGATCGACGTAAAATGTATATAGAGAGGGAAGGGAGTTGTGATTAATAAATAATCAAATTTCATTGATCTCAAAAATTGTTTCCAGTACCGTTAGTCCCGGAATTTTCTGAATGCACTCTGTACGTTTTCTGTTCTAAGTCAGTAAAACGTGGACTAGAGTATTGTTCAAAACAATTACAACCAATAAGATATCCGATATAAATATCAACATGTAAAGGATTAATTTTAATTTAAAAAAAAATTAATAATCATTACGCTGATATTTCTTTACGAGACACACAGATCATGTTAAATAATGCTTAATGGTTTAGTATGAGTAAATATATAAAATATTTAATTGCGCGTAAACAAGTTGATTTCTTCGTTTTACGTAAATTTATTTAATATATTATTTTTAAACTTTATAATTGTTTGATTTAATAAAAAACTAACTGTAATTAAACGTTTTTCATCACCATCTTTTCTCACAAAGGCTTTCACTGCGTCAGATGTTGCTTACCGTGTAGCACACTCTGCGCCTGTCTATCACGACAGTTCTCCCGGGAAGGTTCCTGTGGGATACGCACGGCTTTAGTTACGACAGAAGTCTGTTTCATTTCTTGAGTTCCTTTGTGCTTCTCCTCCCAAGGGGATGTACAGCGCGAGAACTACCGCCCAACGTGACTGTACCGCAACAATTGTCGTAAAATACTTATAGACAATACTTAAAACTTTACCAATTTCCTTATGTGCATAATTTCTCTCGCGCCGCAATTTCATATGTGCGTCTCGCTCCCCCTATCTTGCCTTCCCATTCTCTCCCTCCTTCTCCCTCACTCTCTCTCTCTCTCTCTCTCTCTCTCTCTCTCTCTCTCTCTCTCTCTCTCTCTCTCTCTCTCTCTCTCTCTCTCCGTCCTATTTATTTAGAGATTTCACCTGCCTTTTCTACAATCCTACAACTCACCTTACCAGCGTTCAACCCTTGTTACAAAAAAAAAACAGCGGATAAACGTTAACGAAATTATGTCAGTGCACGTCACTTTCGGTGCAAGGAAGAACAATTTTCTGCTGGTTTAACTCGGTGACAACCATCTGCCATAAATAGATGATATAAAATGCAGTGGCTTAGACCTCGACAAACATATTCCGTGATGCAAATATATACCTACCAATCGTAAACATATCGACTTAAAATTGAACATACCTGTAACTTGTAATAAAATATAACAATATAATTTCCTTATTCCAAATCGATCTTTTGTTAGCCATTGCGTGAATTAACTATGTGGTCTGCAAATGAGACGCCAAGACGCCAGTAATACAATCATGTCTCTGAGCAGTTAGTTAGGTTACACTGCCTGCCATTTTATTTTACATATTTAAAAATGTCTTTGTTGCTTGTCATTCAGTTTGATTTAGCAATATGGATAAGTTTTTACTCTATTTATGTACTTTTGTAGGGTTTTCCACTACAGTTGCCTATTCGTTTTTAACTAGAGCTTCACCATATTTTAGAGAAAGATTATATTGAGGCTGACTGATTTTTTGAAGAAATTAAGTTTTTTGATATGTAGGATATATTTTGTTGTTTTATTAAAGCATACAACCAAGAACTTTTCCCTTGGAAATAGGATTGCTAATCTTTACTTAACCTTACTTTTCAGTCACTCGAGTGAGTAGCAGTATCACCAAAACACTTATATTTATCATAATTTATAAAAGAAGACACAATATAATTACATTGAAGGAATTAACTGTGCACTACATTTATTTTTGTTATAATTTCTGGCCAAAAATTGTATGAAATAGAAAAATATAATAAAATTGACGAAGAGCTTAATAATTCTCTGTATTTTTACATGTCTACTGTCTTAAATAATCGTACATTCAGATATATAAAGCGTATACTAGTGAAATTGTATTCCTTAAAAGTATACACTACATTTTATGTAATCAGATAACATTTATCAAGTTGCCTCTACGGGTTCACCAAACTTCTGTCAATCTATTTTGAGATAAATAAATTGCTTCCGTAGGGGACAAAAGATTTGTTTTAGGACAATTGCATATTCATTACGTTTAGTGGATTTCCACTGCAAGTAACGGAGTAGTTTCATCGTTTCCTTCACTGGCAGATAGTGTAGTACTAGATGTAAACACACACACACACACATACAGACCAACAAGTTAGGAAATAAATAGAATCCAATCCAAATAATAGTTGTTACGTGAATACATGTCTCGTTACCGATTCAAATGTGTGGTACGAACATAAAAATATAACACTACAAGTCTGAAGTCTGTGATTAATTCACTTTTTAGTAACAAATGTGAAATTTGTTTGTTGTTCTCGTCAAAATGTTAAACCCATTAAACGATTTTTTTTTACTTTTGTAAAAATATTAAACTTGGTTCTTATATTAACCAAGAATTTAGTCTACATTAATTAATACAGAAAACTGTCCGTATTTTCGTGTGATTCCTACTTTCGCTACTAGCAGCACTGTTACTGTGGTCCTGATACTATTACTATTACTATTACTACTGCTGCTGCTGTGCTGCTCCTGCCTGAAATAATTCATCTTTTCCTCCTCCTCCTCCTCCTCCTCATCCTCCTCCTACACCCCTTCTATTTCTTGATCTCTCCCACTACTCCTCCTCCTCGTCCTCTTCTTCTTCTTTCTTCGTCATCTTTTCTTTTTCCCCACTTCTTCTCCTCCTCCTCTACCCTCTCCCTCATATTTTTATTCTTCTTCTTCTTCATGTTGTTTCTTCTTCTTCTTCTTCCCATCATTTTCCTCTTTTTTTTAGTCACCTCATCTTCCTCCTCTTCCTTGCAATTTTTGACTTTAAAGCGACGACTACTTGCCATTGCCATTTGCGTATGTTTTCCCTTCTATGAAAGTCAACTAATAAAAAATCAGCACAAGTTACGTTTAACAACAGGAGTGCAAATTGTTTGGTACGGATTGTTATTGTCCTGCGGTAACAATAAACGCAAATCATGTACCAGTAAAAATCCAGAAAAATATCTAGGACAAACATTTTACATGGAATACTTATAAAAATTAAAGAACATTATAGATAACTATTAAATTATGACAAATGACTTTATTGAACACAGGGGTCACTTTGCTACTGAAAACAAACTTTTTGTAAGAAATCTTTAACTAAAACTTGCGAAACTACAAATAAAAAACATCATGAATGTTCGTAGTACGCTCATGAGATGCCAGATAGTCAGGTAACTAACCACCCTATTATGTGGTCGTCGTATTACAGTCTATTGTGTATATAGCCTATGTATTGTGCGTTTGTCTGTTTGCAGAGGCAAGCCAATAACCTCCGCAACTATGTCACTTCTAATTACATTTTCTCCCCATTTCGTCGCTGTTGCCGTTTTAACGAGATTCCTGAGGTCCTGTGTTTTTTCCGTTCTGTCTATTAAACGTATTATCTAACGACATCCTACCGCATTAACTTTAAAGAAGAATTTCAATTTTCTTTTAAAAGAACTTTAATGTTCTAATAAATTTAAATCTAATAGACGAATATGAATTTTAGTTGTTTGTTGAGAGCCTGTTCCACCTTCCTACAAATTAGCGGCTGGAAAAACAATTCTATTTTTAACAGCAAACAGTATTATTGCAGTGCAGTGTTGCCGTGTTGTATTGTTGCGTTATTGTTAACCGCCAATGTGGAATCAAAACTTGGAACCAAAAACAGTAAAAGAATATCACCAGTCGACAGTATCACAAATAAAATAAACTAATAGCACTATTTATAGTAAACGATAATAACCACTAGTGGACATTAGCAAAAAAAGGAACAAGGAACACTAAGAACGTTTGAAAGAAAGATTGTATGACGTGTTTATGGGCCGTTTAAGAAATATGATAAATGATGAATAAGAAATAACCAGGAGGGTGATGAGCTATTGAAGAATGAGGACACTGTTAAGATTCGTAAAGGCTCAACGATACAATGGCTAGGTCACCTAGAGCGGAAGGATGATCAGTGTATGCCAAAAAAATCCTGGGAACACCGGTGTATAAAAGTAAAACGATGGGTCGACCTAGAAAAGATGGTTGGGTGATGTGCTGGAAGGTCTCAGAAGAATGGATGTGAAGGAAACTGGTAGGAGACATTTGAGAAGGTTAGTATTAGAAGCCAGGGCTCACGTTGGGCTGTAGTGTTTTGTTGAAGAAGAAAAATCACTAGCGACATTATGCCACTATAATCACTAACGCAAACTAAATCACAAGGAACTCAACATTGGAACTCTGGCACTGCCTACACCTATGCGTGCGGTAACGCATAAATTCAACACAAATCTATTCACGCACAAAGATAATCTCATCGCCGATAGTGGACCGTCCTGGAATGTCCAATTTGTAACATATTAGGCAGCAAATTAGTTTCGACGTGACCCATGTTTGTGTGTAGTATTATTTGTAGGTAGTGCATCATTGATATGCTTCTTTGTGTATTATTCTACATACTAAACAATGGTGATAAGCGAGTTAGTTCAAACTAGCTCCGAAAAACACTTTTTGTATTTAATAAAGTTATCAATGCATAAGAATTTATAATTAAAGTATTGCTCAAAACTAGTTGTTGAACAATAATATGTGTTGAAATATTAAAGAAAAATAAGGGAATTTAAACGATTTATTAAAATAAATTTTATGTTAGTAATAACATAACAGATTGTGCACAGACTATTAACAAAGTAGAATTCCATATAAAGTATCTTTTAAACTGATGATAAGTCTTGTATCGCTGACTAATTGCTGCAAAAGACTTACCTGGGATAAGTCAGTTGGATAATCCACGGAAGTCTAACGAAAGCAAGTTTTGGAGAGATGCAGTTTTTGAACAAAACTTGGACAAAAGAAGTAGAGAAAGACGTAATAAAAATCACCTTTGAAACAAAGTTTTAAAGGAGATATTGGAAGACATATTGATAAATAAAGTTATAGAGGAAATAGGTCATTTTAAAGCAAGAGGGAAAACAATCCATGGTTAGTCTTAGAGTTACTAGAAGAATAAAATTAATTATATTTTGATTAGAAAGCGTGCTAAAGTAAGGCTTTCTCCTTGCATATACTTGTTGTTTATTTTGTGTGTATTTTGTAAAGATGCTCTAGTAAGATCTACATATGTTTTTCCGTTGTATAATGACCTACTGTATTTCTTATGATAACATTTTCGACACAAGTGCGATTAAGACAATGCTGCTCAATTTGTACGAGTATAATTTACACTGCCTAGTTCTTCGATTAGCTCACGAGTTTGTGCCTTCCGTATAAATATTTCAACAACATAAGAAATAGTAACAAATATCAAATTTCAGATATTTGAGTTGTGGTATCACATGTAATAAACGTGTATATATTCAACAAAATAAGTAAGTGATTTATACGAGTAGAATAATTTAAAAGAACGTTAAACCTTTTGAATCGTCGAGACAGATAGGTACAGAGCTAAAGTCATGGGCATTCCTTGGCTTTACATTAACATACATTCCTTGACGTACATTAATATATGTGGGGGCTAAAAGCAAAAGCTGCAATGTCCACTCCAGCAAATTTTACAGGACAGCGAAAAGAAAATTCGAGGTGGTGAAACCAAGAGTACACAGCTGATTATTTTTCTCCAATTTCTAAGGTATAAAACTAATACATTCACCAAAAATTAGGGCTTAGAACTCATGTTTAAAATACTTACAGAGGATATTTGTTTGGAGATTGCTAGTATTGCTTCTGAAATGTGGACTTTGCTGGTTTTGCTATCAACATTTTGTAGACTTATATCTAAGAGTGCCTAGCTATCGTCTAAACACTATGTTTATATTCATCACCTTTAACTATAGTGTTAGCGTTGCGTAGGCTATAATATTATACAGTTTGGAAGGAAATAAATAATGACACGAGGTTTAAAAGGGAACTTTTTAATACATATTGAACAGTAACTTTTTTAGTACATAACACTGAAATACGTAAAATTCTTTGTCTGGAAATGTTCGTGTTAGTGATTGCTGACTTACAGTACAACTTCTTATCTTTTTCTACACAATAGTCTCCGGCGACTCCTCTGTTTCTTCACACTCAGGTTCGGCTTCATCTTGAGTGTTTTCCTGGTCATCACACTTTTCGAGAAGGTTTTTGTAATATTCCAAACTGGTGTGTTCCATCCAATTAGGGCCATAGTGAACTTCAAGCAGTTTTTCACGTCAGAGAGTTTTACTTTCTTCACCAGAACTCCAGGAGAAATCAAGTTAGGGTTAATGTCTGCTACGGTTGCATTAGATTTTGTTAGAAATCTGTACACGGACACCTCATGATAGTAAAAGTGCTCACCCTTAATCACGACCTGTTTTGGTTTTTTCCTGATCTCTTGATACAAAACTTTTTGGTCGGAGCGAACTTGAAATGCCATTTATTCACTGGCTTAAAAACTCTGTATGCTTCACTTCGCCAGTCATGGACATCACAGTCAGTACCCACATTTACAACAGTTGAAAAACTAGATATTATTTCCACATATTGACCAGGGTTTTCAATCTGCTGCAAAGATTTGAACTTTTTCTCACAGTTGCCAAAGATTCTATCTGGTAAAAAAGATCCACGAATTGGGAAAATGATTTCAATATGTTGAAGAGTTGATGGGGCGTGCAAAAGCCATTTTGAGCACATCGCTAGGATGATTTGTTTTTTATTTTGCCCCCCGCATCCGTCTGCAAAGAGCCTCAGTTTGGTTTTTCCAGTGAAGTCTGTGTTGTTCAAGAAGTGAAAGATACATGATACGATTTCACTAGATCTTTTCTTGTGAAGATCCTCAGTCCATAAATAGCTGGTACAGTTTTCTTTGGTAAGCTTATCCTTGGAGCTACCTTTCACAACGGTCAGATTATAAAGATAAAGCTGCCGCCTGTAATAAGCTTCTTGATCAGGAACTTTGGGTAGAGGTAAATTTTTTTGACAGTCAAAGGATATATTCTTAACTTCGGGGGCTTGTTCTTTCAAATGATCATAAAACGCTTTTGCTCGCTTTTTGTGGATGAGTCGTTGAACGAGAAGCTCATGTTTTTTCTCAGGGTCTTTTTCAAGTTTCATTCTTTCCTTTAGCTCTATGCACTTTGAACACATGTCTAAACGTGGGCTGCCAAAGCCAATGTTAAAATTTCGGTTGAAAATATACCTGAAGTAACATTCTTTCACCTTTAAACTATTGTCCTCAACTTTTTCATTGTACATTTTATGTAGTTTTGCTATGTTAAGGTCAGCAGGTAAGTACTTGCGTCCGCTTTTATAACGGCAATAATGCACGTCACTACAGGCCAAAGAAGAAATAAACTCAACAATTGACTGCTTCTTGTCATTGAATTTAGCTGACACATGATCTCCTCCTCTGGTTTCTTCCGGTATAACTCCACATTTTTGAAAGTTCTTTGTAACAAACTCAACACGTGATCTTTTTATTTGAAGAATTTGTAGGAAGGCATTTTGGCATACAGGAATCATGTCGGTTTCATCATTTCTCCTAACAAAAAACTTTGTATGAAAGGCTTTTGGAGTCTTTTCATTTGTTTTAGGCCTTCTTCTTTGAACTTGCTTGGATTTGGTGTACTGCAAAATGAAATTGTTTTGCGATTGCCTGTCTTTGTTTTTATAAAAAATATCATGAAAATATAAGCACTGTTTCATTGTCAATACGCTACAACGATAGCTTTTAGTATGATGACCACACAATGGATACGTCGGCAGATGTTGTGCTTCATATCTGTAATGAACAAAATTAAGCGTTACCGTAAGAAAACCATTTAGAAAGTACGGCAACACTAACATTTCAGTAGTTTAAACTAGGATTACAATATCAGAAATGTGGGGAACTAAGCCTACTCTTAAAATGAGTACTAACCTCAACCTCTTGGCAACGTTCCTTTTCCAGGTTTCAGGACGATTCGGCCTTTCCTAGCTTTTCTAGGTGACACAGCTGAAATTCCATTTTCTAGGTCAGGTTCCATGTTACACATTCACTTTTACAAATCTTATTCTTAGCAAGGTAAATTTGCACACAAACAGCACTCCATTCAAACAACAACAAGCAGCCATTACCCGCACAGATCACGTGATGAAATCGAGCGCTCTGATTGGTGGAATTGGATTTTGCTGGTTTTGCTTCTCAGATTTCGAAAAATGAACTTGGAGTTTGCAGACTTTGCTTCTAAGGACAGTTTTGTAATTTAAATGTTAAATGTTTCTATGCCGTTTTTGCTACTAAGAGATTAGTTTTCTTAAAGCCGACAGGTCACTGTATGCAATGCCTTCAAAATATCGATTTCAGAAAAAAGTGGAGATTGCAGCTTTTGCTTTTAGCCCGCACATATGCACGTGGATTATCCAGAGAAAGATGTCTTAAAATAAAGCAGTCAAATTAAATTCTTAATCATCATAAGGGAATTAGCTTTGGACATCATCTTAGAAATTATAGTAATGGAAAAGAACTTGAGATGATTTCAAATGCTGACAGCATGAAACTGGAAGTCGGTGAGTCGAAACATTGTCGAACTACTTAAGGATTTCTAAACTACAAACGATTCGTGATGTGTAACCAAATCAATACCAGTGTGAGATAAAGCCCTGAAAAGAGAAAATATATTTTATTGCGCTTCACTGCATATTGCTAATTTAAACTATGATTGTGACATTGATTCCGTTGCCATAAATAATTATTTCAGAATGCGAAACAGTGACAAGTCTAAGTTTAAATAATATTTTTGCGTTTTATAATAAATTACAGCTTTATATTTTATTAAAGAAACTGGATCAATTAAATTTTATCTCCATTTATTCTTTTTTTCCATAATTTTCGTCTTCTAGTCGTAACTTTTACGTGTCAAAAACATGTCTTCAACTAATATAAAAAAATTAATCTTTTAGTCTACCTTATCCCTAAACGGAAGTTTTGCATTTCCAAGTGAACTGGTAGCTTTAACAAGATGTATGTGCTAGCAAACATTCAAATTTCCAGGTAAACGTTTTTTATCATCATTGAATTACTTATCAAAATTAATAATATTTCTGTTTCCTGATAGAGTTTCAAGAACTAAATGTGTACTGAAATAAAAAAATGTAGATGTGGACAAATAAGTTAGTCACGGGAAATTTCGGATTCGAAAAAATAGTATACAATAAAACTGATGTACAAACAATAACAGGAAAAAGACATCATGGTATAAGGAAAGATAGAGGGACAGTGTTATTCGCATGTCCTCGGATAGAATACCAAGGCAGGCTATGAGCTATAAGCCTGCGGGAAATGGATGTGTTAGAAAACAAAGGATAAGGCGGTAAAGTCGGAACAGGAAGAAATACTCAATCCCGGCAAGCAAGAAGAATTAGAAATTAAAACTGTAGGAAAAACGGGAAAGGTCATTTAGGTTAGTATCTAACTAGTTAAGTTAGACTGATAGCTAGCACAGAACTGCAGGCCGAGTTTGCAGAATAATTGTAGGTTGTACAAAAACGTGATAAGTTAGATAAGTTTGATGTAGATAGTGTATAAAATTTCTATTTAAAAAAAGACTGTAGAATGCAAAAAACAAATAGCTTACAGGTAAATAGTTTAGCGGTTTTACAAAATTGTTTGCCAATTTAATGTTTTGGAACGCATTAATACAAACGATCAAGACGGAAACGATGAATAAGACGAACAGACCGATATTTTTATACTATCTTTCTTTAAGACCGTAGTGGACAGTGAAATTGAGTTAAAGTGGTTATTGAAAATACTGTAGCTGTCAGGAACCAGGAAGCTACAGTAAACTATTATCTAATTAGCGTGTAGTGGTGTCTGATAGCGGTCGACGTGTCACGTAAATCTAGAGTGAATCGTTAATCACGAACGTAGTCGGACGTTGGATCTTCCTGACCGTAATTTCTCCTTAGCCTCGCCAGCTGGATAGGGTAAAGACGATGCCGTATAATGTATTACAGTCGTTGTTTACTGTGAGGGTGAATTATTCCAGTGACCCAGAATTGAGTTTCAGTCACTGTTAAGGGAAACAACGGAATAAATCTTCGTCTAAATCAGCTGCGTTTCCCGTGTACTCGAAAATACTTAAAATTTGTATACCTACACCGTTCGTTGCCATACTATTTCGTACAGCGCACCTGTGATCTCCAAATTATACGCACTGCAAGTTAAGTCTCATCCATCAAAGAAGAGTATTTAAAACTCATAAATGAACTGCAAAGGTGAGCTGTTGTAAGAAGTTGGGACGTAATACTCGCAGAGAATCGTCGTTATACTCTTGAAACGTTTGTAAATTGAAAATAAATCCTTAAATAACCTTTCAGTTCGTCTTTTGATCATTTTAGCATAATTATTAAATATTATAACACTCTTTACATTCTCCTGTATGAGTTATAATGTCGTTTGTGATTCTTAATTTCAACATTGATGTGAATTCTTATTTTGGAATGTCATTTTTATCACTTCGTTAATCCTTTTTCTCTGTTTATTTCTATGAGTGTAAGACAATCTGCGGGGTAGTGCGTTTTATAACATTATTTTTCATATTTTCCCTGCTGCCCAGTTGTTTGTAAACAAATGTCGCTGAGTTGAAATGGCTACTGTTTCTTTTTTTTTAAAGCCCCTTTACTATTTCATCCTGTCACTTTTTTGTAAGTTCTGCTTCTCTTCTTTAATATCCTTACATCATACGCTTTTCGCGTTACGCTTTCCTTATTAATTTTCTTCGTATGCCCGAATTCTCCCTCTATTCACTTTGCATAGTTTGTGGATTTTGTACTTAACATTTATCTAAATGTTTCATTTTAACTACCTTTTTTTGTAACAGTCTCATTCCAGTTGTTTCTATTTTTCTCCCTCTCCCTCGTTGTCGGTGATTTTCCTTGACTCTTGAACCATATAAAATTATACAAACAATGATTACTCTAAATATTTCAACTCTTGTTTGTATAGAATATTTACTGTTATTTTGTACACATTTTTTGCACTGCTTAATAATGTTCTAGCTGCTGTTGTTCTTTTTGTAATTTTGTCATGTAACCTTCAATTCAGTGATATCACTATGCTTATTTGGGCTTTGTTTAAAAATTTTTCACTTATAATTTTCCATTGTTTTTCAGTTTGACAAAATTAAACTGTTTATAAATCTTTGACAGTTGTTTACAGCTAGCAAGATTAAATTTATTTACATGAATAACGTAACTCAATATAACATGTCTCGGCACGAACATGAATGAGGTAGGCGATGGAAGCACAGTGGAGGTAGTAACCGAACAGAAAAGTTAAGCAATCGGAAAACCCAAGCATAACAAAAATATAATTCATATTACTCTAATAGTTGCTTTAAATAATGTTTTAATTACAATTAGCACTGAGATTTTTCAATATGTCTAACAGAAGTCTGCGCGGAAAAATTGTCCAGCCCCAATTCGTGAAAAATTAACGAATATCTACATATCCACTATATTGTTTAATAATGTAGGCTGTTTCAAATGTATAATATTTGTAACGTTATATCTAAACCAGTTTTTCTTTTAAGGTTTTACTACAACTTTTGTTGTAACATTTGTACGTTACATGTAGCGAAGTATGCCTTCGACAAAAGGGTATTCTCTGGAGTGAGCAATCTTTGGCTTTGCATTGCTTTCGCTGCTTGGACCTTTCTCAAATGCGCTCCCCAAGCAAAAATAAAAAAAAATCATAAAAAATAATTTTTTTTTATAATGTGTTTCTATTATCTATTTTAATAGTATAGAATACATAAACTTACCTATATTTTAAAAAAAGTTTCTATATCTAAAGGATAGTAGTAATTGACAAATCTATTTTCAAAGTAAATCGGATTTTATTGTCGTTTTTTAAAATATTTTATCGTTAAATTTTGTCTCACAATTTTCTTAGTATTAGAAGAAAAATTCCTATAAAATTCGTAAAAGCACATGTAGTATTTTTCAAGTTATTACAGATTATTCAGTTTTTCTGGTGGTTTTATATGTACATTTTGAATTGTTCCGTCTTCCGCAGGATTGGATACACTATTTTTTTGTTTATTTAACCAATAAGTAGAAGCCGAAATAAGAAAAAAATATTAAAATACAATTTATAAAAAAAATTAAAAGACAAAATATTCCGTTCATGGGCCACAGTAGAAAAATCAAGGGCGGGCCTTCTGCGATGTTCATAATACAGTAAAACAAAAAGGTTTTTCATTCTAAAGATTTCCATTTATTTGAAAATTTTCAGGAATGCGAGTTTTATTAATGTTATAACTCCATTATTTGAAAGTAAAAGTGCTGGCCTTCACGCATGTAGGAGGAAAATACTATTGTCGGAGTTGTATTCTAAACAGCGAATGTTACGGTATAATTTTGTTCAGCGATACCTTTGATCTCTAAATTAAAAATCGTAAAGTGGTTCAAAATGTGCCCCAGCTTCAAACCGTTATCAAAACTCACAAAAGATACGCTATGGTAGGTGGATAGATTGTAATACATGGTGAGTGAAGTTGCACACCTGAAATGGTCTGATAATTAAAATAAAATCCTCTTCTTAATTTTAATTCATTGTGCATTTGCTTTATTCGTTTTATCAATGAGAATAAAAATTACGTTTCCCTGTAGTAGTTCAAATTTTTTACTAGCGAATGAATTTGTATTACTATGCAACCTACGCCCATATATTCCGTTTAGTAAAGGATGATATGAATACTTTACGAGTACTTTTGTTTAATGTAACTAGGCTTAAGTGACTCCATAACACATCCTAAAAAATTAATATTTCCTAATTATTTTTCAACAAAATCCAATGTTAAACTTGATAAGCAATTACTTCTTACGACAATGTAGTTGATTTTTTTCAGGGAAAGCCTGTATTGTACACTGTTATTTATTTTGTTACGAAAAAAAGTAGACGTAAATATTGTAACGTACTAACTATCTGATCTCTCTATCGAATGGTTTACTAGCCACGCGTTGGTTGAGTCAATTTATCACATACACATTAAGAAAATGTAGTTTTGTATAATAAAATTGCAGTAATTTTAAGGATTATATTGTCAGGGTAATGTTTGTTGAGCGCCAATTTGCAATCGTATGTTGCAAATAAAATATATTGGTTAATCTGTAATTAATATTGCATATATCACAAGGGTTTCTCTTTCCTTCTAATTTTTATTTTTTTTTTATCTTTTATTTAATATAATACTATGAATACTAATTCTCAGTAAGGCATATTCAAATCTTGTGCCATATTTTTCTTGTCGGGAGTGTTACCAACCTATGCCAGTTGATGAAAAATTTACATTCGATTATATGTTATACATAATATCATATACATAAAACTATCAACTAATGAAAGAAAATAAAACCTTTTATATGGTGTTATTTAACTCAAATCCTTTATTCTCCTTATTAAATGTTGGTAAAAGAAAGATATAATTATTAACAAAGTCTTGCCGGCTGTTCTTTAAATTTGCTCAGAATGGCAGCAGTTACTCCCACCTCTCAGGGTATACAATATTTGCGTTTTAATAATTACTAAATAAGAACAATTAAAACTGTTTTACGTTAGATCCTTTTGGCTACGATATAAACTACAATGATCTTCGAAAAAGTACCAAAATACATGGACTTAGAATTATATACAGAATGTCTTAACAAGAGTTTATTACTAACTTTACAATGTTCAGTGTCTAGGTTATGTTGAACTACGTATTTTAAATGTTTAATACACTTTAAATGGTCATATTACCATACATGAATAGTTTTTACCATGAAAATAAGACTGTTTATTAATTATTTTCCCAGTGAAAGTTCAAATATAATTTTAATCAAAAAGTGTAAACAGGTTCTTTGTCAAGTGTAAACTTTGGACATTAAGGTAATTTCTTCAGTTTAGTTATTAGCAAAAATAATTCCCTTCCTGGATATGTTGAATTTGTTTCTTCATATGTTAATCGGCTTCCTTCTTTCGAATAATGGTTTACTTCTTTCTACTAAACATTTGATCTTTTAAAATGATTTAACTTTAATTATCTTCACTGTTATTACACTCGAAATATTTTAGATTGGTCTCTCATTTTTTTATATCATCCTTTCTCGTTCAGTTCTAATAATGGCATCCCTAATTATTTATATAACATGTCTGTTGGTAAGGCCTATAACTTAGCTTTCACTGGTTTAAACTGTATCATTTTGAGTTACTATGGTTCTCGCTGAGCCTCAAAATAAACAAACTTCTAACATCTTACATACAATTTTCTTAATATTGTTATAACTTTTTTATATGATCTTTGATCTTCAAGATACTAGTATTTTTGAATTTCTGATGGAACACAGATTGTTTTTATATCACTTTGGATTAGTTTCCCTTCCATATTTCCAGAGTTACTAGTTTACACTTTTAACTATTTGTACCAAATTATTTATAATTATTTCTTTTTTATACCCTTCACTTTACTAAAACTATTAGATACTATCAGTAATAACATAGTTCAACATGACATTAATTATTCTAGTTTTACTATAAACTCTTTTCCAAATTCCTTAACTATCTAGGCCTAACATATCTAGTTTCACAAATATCTCTATTATTATAATTTTTGTACCAATCCATTAACATTAACATTTGTTTAAATAATATTACAGCATATATTATCAATCAACATCAAACAATTAATTACTAACAACTATTATGAAACATATTGCAATTCTTATTAAACTTATGGATCCATTCCAGTTTTTACAAACATAATAAAATTGGTATTCACATGGTAAGTAGTCCCCAAACATTGTCCTCCTTACTTACTAACTTTAATATCTCAAAACATAATTATTCTAACATTCTTTACTATTAACTACTTCCATTATAAACGTATCACAACTCTTATTGAACTTATGAGTCAATCTCAACTTTCACACACATAGTGGGATAAGTATTAACATGGTAAGTATTTACAAAACATTGTCCTCCTAGTCTTACTAACTTTAATAGTTGAAAACATAATTATTCAAACATTATTTATTATTAGTCATTAGTATAAAACCTATAATTAGTAGTCATTTAAGCAGGCTACTTTATGTTTTCTGGTACTTTCCTAGGGTTTGTAAATATCTTTACTTAGGCACTCATACAACAAGATGATGGGAAAAATATCATGTAACAATATTTATGATAATAATACATGATAATGATATATGAAATTACCCAATATATGCTAATGGTCATAACATTTTACATAACATGGAGTGGCTAAAGTTTTTCTTGTAGTGTAATGTGTGTGTGTGTGTGTGTGTGTGTGTGTGTGTGTGTGTGTGTGTGTGTGAGAGAGAGAGAGAGAGAGAGAGAGAGAGAGAGAGAGAGAGAGAGAGAGAGAGAGAGAGAGAGAGAGAGAGAGAGAGAGAGAGAGAGAGAGAGAGAGAGAGAGAGAGAGAGAGAGAGAGAGAGAGAGAGAGAGAAATGGAAACTAATATGAACTTTTAAAAAATTATTATAAATTTGCAGTAACAACACTCTAGAAAGTTTGCAAGAAGTGTGTAAAAAATTACTTATTTCAGTTTCGTTCTGTGTAAATTTACTGAACTTACCTATTTACTTCTACCAATTACTGTTTTCAGTCTTCTTCTAAATTTTGCAGTTAATTTGTATTGTAATGTAAAGAAACCGGGTAACGCTTTTGGTGAAGAAAGTAAATATTAAAATTCGTCATCTTAGATAATAAACACAAATTTGTCTGCAAAAATTTTATGTATTAAGTCGTTGTTTGTTCCAGTATTATATTATTACTTCAAAGAAACGGCAGATTTTCATTAACAGTTTTGTTTACATAAGAACGGAAATATTTCTTCTTAAACAGACACATACTTTAAAAACATTTCAAGTGCAGCATAAAGTTTTGAGAACGGTTTCTTTAAAAAAAAAAAAGGTTAAAATTACTTTCAGTTTTTGAAGCTGCGTCAAAAGATTTTTATTATGTCTTCTCCTTTAGTACCTATATGCTTATGAAACATAGGATCTCATATATACTGAATGGCTTTGTTAACTGTGCCTCTGGACAATTCGAATGATTTGTCTGAGGTAATCACCGTCGTCATCGTCTTCTCTCTAGCATTAGACTATGCTACCGTCTACAGTCAGTGGAGAGGGAGAAGAGAGACCAAGGACTGCGCAAGGTGGCAGACAATTCCGTCGCCCGCAATTACGCCGCTTCCCGAGCTTCATATGAGCTCGCGCCGCGCAGACAAGGATAAATTGCTGATTTTAGGTATTGCCTACTACCGGTCGTGGGGTTTTAATTAGGATGAACGTTCTCCGAGGACGGGTTGAAGATTCTCCTGGTATAGATGGCTGCTGAGGCTGGTACCCTACAAACGTGCATAACTGCCATAGAACTTGCGGGAAAGTGTTCCTATGATAGCATTTAGGTAACGCACTTCTAGAGCAGCAGGGGTAGTCTGGTTCGAAGTAAGGTCTATGAGAGACTGGAGCTCTCGCTTATGGGTCTTTGCCAAGTACCCTCATACTGAAATCGCATAGGTAACCATCGGTATCACACACGTGGTAACGATGAGTTTGCCTCTGCAGCGAGATATTCCATTGCTCCACATCCGGAGACGGAGGTGTTAAAGACTAATGACTGTTTTGTGGGTATTTGTTTTGCATTCGTCCTCCAGCTAAGACGTCTGTCTAGGTGAATCCCTAGATACTTCACACCAGGAGACCAAGGAAATCGGGTCTGCTCTGTGAAAGACTACTGCTGTCCTCTTGGCCGCCTTAATATAAACCCTCTATTTGGCATTTGTCCGTTCCCTTAACGTATGCGTCCAAGTGTTCCAGGAGCCAGATTTCAACATTATATCGACATCATACATTGCCGTGCGTCGGCGAAAATGGCCAACCGGATTTCAGGCAACTTGGGCACGTTGTTTACATACAGAGAGGGAAGCAGGGGACCTAAGTCACTTCCCTAAGTTACTCCAGCGGCAATTGCTCTTTCCAAAGTAAAGACCTATCGACTCTCTCGCGGAATGTTCTGTTCCAAAAAATGCTAGCGATCAGATGAACAAGAGTCCGGAAGGAGAATTTCCCTGGCTTCGGATTATCGGGATCAGGTGAGTCAAAAGGGGCATTGAACAGGTTGACCACGCGCTGTCCGGCAGTCTCTGTAAGGTGGCATTCGTGGGGGGAGACGATGTGTATGTTGACGCGTACACGTCGTCGTCTAACTTGGACAGACTGTCGTATTGCTGCAGCAGTTAGATTAACTCGACCTTAAGCCGAACCCGCGGTACATAACGAATGAACGTATGCAAGCTAGTTCGTACCTCGCCAACATGTTTGGCTGAAGTGCTTTCTATATTTTCTGTTGTTCCGTCTTTTTTTAAATTGTTTTTAAAAGAATAAGTAAAAAATAACTTTTATTAATGGTTTCAAATGTCTTTGCTTAGTACTTAACACAATGTATTATTATTAAATTCGTGTTAATGTCTAAAACATTTTTACAAACCTTTATTTTAAACAAAAAAAAATAGAATAGAATAAGATAATTATAAAGTCAAAATTTGAAAATAATATGATATCTAATTTAACATAATTTTAAACAATAACGTTTGTAATGTCCGTTTTGTTATTTTCACATTTTCGTTATATGTTCTACAACAGTGTAACTCCTTTCAGAACCTTCAGGTATTAAAATAGCTTATCTTACACTTTGACGTGGCGTCCGTACTGCCAGCACTCCTCCTTCTGATTCACTTTACAATTCCCTTCAGGAACTCTGTCTTTGTTCTTCTGTAACTCATACTCATTAACTTCCTTCATCACCTTTTAGTTTCCCTCCACTTGACTACTAGTGGGTGGCATGTATGAAGGTGTGGATGGTAGGTATGTATGAAGGGATAGGTACTTCGGGTCCAATTTCCACTGCGTAAAACTGAATTTCTGACAAGTAGGTTACCATCTGATTATTCTCGCTGATTGAAGAGTCGTGACTTTCTGCTAACGTTACAGAATATTTCTGGAATAAAGCAGCCAAGTCTAGTGTAGCATGTATCTGGCCTTGAATTTTAGACGCTTGGCATCGTCTTGTTTGGAATCTTCTCGCTTACGCCATGCTGATTAAGAACAGATCCAGTCACCATTGGCGTGACGTCCTCCGGCAGCGAGTCTTTGGGTTCCTCCGCTAATTCTGCGGTTGGTCACTGGGTGTGACACCACTAATTATGTTAAGTGAGGGTTGAATATAATTTATTTTATCTGAACATATAATTCAAAAAGGACTATAATACACTGCATAAATATGTTCATTAAAACGCAATATCTTTTTAGTGTGTGTAGATTCTAAGTCAATATTAGTTTACCTCACAGATCTGATAGCTTTTAAGTTATGTAATTCTGAATGTTCAACCTTTCAAATAACTGAAAGCTAAATTTTATGATTTGGAATAATTTTGCCCCCATTTAGTCAGAAACACAGGTGTATTGTAATTATCTGGTTTATGATTTTTAAGCCATTCAAGTGTACATAAGCGAATGCAATTAAAGTTATACAGGCTACGATGTATAAAATTTGACGTTTATTAAGAACCGATAAATAAAAGGATCGTACAAAACAACACAAAATAAGAGGATAAGAAGGACATGCATGTGGTTGAGAATGTATTAGTGAATGCTTGCCTGACGACTATTCAGCTAACTAACCACCCCATTGTGCGCTCGTCATATTGCAATCTATTGTGTGATGCTGAGGCAAACCAACAACCCCCGTACCTCTGTCAACTTAATTACGTTTATTCTCCATTTCGACACAGTTTCCATTTTAATGAGACTCATAAGGCTGAGAGAGAGTCTATTTTCTTTCCTTCCACCTATTAAACGCCTTCTACAACGACACGGTGCCGTACTAAAATTAAAAACGGTGACTTTCATTTTCCTTAAAAACCTACTTTCCAGTTGTTCTTACGTACATGTCGACATAAGAAAATTCTTTTTAATGTTTATGCAGATTTTCTTACTTACGTATTCACTGACTTAACGGCCATATCCCATAATTAACAAAGTAAAGATACTGCTTAACAATACTGAATAATTAAGTTAATTACTGGATGATTAGCTATATAAGTTAATCTGAATATTGAATGTGTTAAAGCAACTGTTACAAAGCGACTTGCGTAAATGGCTTTAGAGGGAATAATCTGCAAGACACAGTAAGATGATGACAGTATCTCATATCCCGACAAAAGTTAGTAATTTCCTACATGCAATCTATTGTGTACGTATTGTGCAGAGGCAAACCGACCACCCCCGTACCTCTGTCACCTTAATTACGTTTACTCTCCATTTCGACACAGATTCCATTTTAACGAGATTCATAAGGCTGAGAGATTGTCTGCTTTCTTCCCTTCCACCAATTAAACGTCTTCTACAAGGACACGGTACCGTACTAAAATTAAAAACCTGGACTTTCATTTTCCCTAACAACCTACTTTCCAGATGTTTTTAAGTACATGCGACATAAGCAAATTCTTCTTAATGTTTACGCAGATACCCTTACTTACTTATTTACTTACTTAACAGTTATATCCCTATATTAACAAAGTAAAGGTACTGCTTAATGATACTGAATAATTAAGTTAATTACTTGATGATTAGCTATGTAAGTTAAACTGAATATTGAATGTGTTAAAACCGCATATTGTTCCAAAGTGGCTTAAGATTCTTGTTTAAATAGCTTTAGGGGGGAATAACCTCCAAGACACACTAAGATGGTGATATTTCCTATCCCGACAGAAGTTAGACATTTTTTACTTTTCGTCCAATCCGCTTACTAGTCGATTTTTGCTATAGATGACGTCATGACTATAGACAACTCGTAGCGTGACGCTTCGATAATGGCATTATTTTGCCATATGGACGTTTTACATAGCTTTGGAGTCAAGAAGCTGCGTGTTACGATTTTAAACTACGTAGGCCTATTAAGAAAATGTCTTTTAATAAATAATGTGTACGCAAACAGACTTCTTCTTCTTCTTCTTCTTCTTCTTCTTCTTCTTCTTCTTCTTCTTCTTCTTCTTCTTCTTCTTCTTCTTCTTCTTCTTCTTCTTCTTCTTCTTCTTTTTCTTCGATTATATAGGCTTAATCGCCTCTTTTTCTTCACGCCTCAAGGGGATTCAGTAGAAGTCGATTCCAAATCCCTCGTCTATCTTACACTGCTATCTTATGTCACTATTTCGTATTCAATCACGTCTCGTTTTTCCAACAGATGTCCTAAGTGCACTCATTTCTATCGACCGTAACAGTGTTTTATTGTATTAGTGTCAACCTGCGTGTCACCTCCGTAAGACAGCACTGGTCGTAATTTCATCTTGTATATCTTCACTTTACCTTCTGAGGTATTTTTTCCAGGTTACATCCCTCAAATATCCAAAACATACGAGCATCATTCGTTGCCTGTATTCTTGCTTCCTCGTATACATTTTATGATTTCGCAAGGCTGTTCTATTACAGTGTTTAGCCATATTCTGTCCCAATACGAGTGAAGCCTCTCCCATTGATTCCTGTCTGGTTGTCTCGTCTTCTTGTTAATAGGAAAAACACCATGGATGCCTTTTTCAAGTAACTTAAAAACAATAGAACAAATTATTCTCAGATGCGGGCTTTAGTGTTTTGGGACTAGCCGTCCCGTATTCACATGGATTTCCGTAGTTAGGCTAACCTAAAAATGTATGTATTTAGACAGCAATTTATGTTTAATATATGTTTAACTTTAACTTTAACCTAGTGGTATTATTACATCTTGTTTAATAAATATATCATTTTAAATCAAATAGGCCTACGATCTTTTATTCATAAGATAAACATATATTAATGATGAAAATTGTTATTATTGTCAACAGAGCACATCATTTGCCTACAATAACGTAATGTTTTGCGTGTACTGGATGCAAACAACTGATGCACGTTGTAACAAGACATATAACCACCATATTTTAAGTATTAAAATATAAGTAGCATGTCATGATAATTGAGTATATAATACAAGACATATATAATATATATCATATATATATATAATATATCATATATAATATGATAATACAAGACCCATCAAGTAATTACAATGAGAATGCCAAGCATGAAACTAAATAAACACACAATTAAATAAGAATGAACTCACAACGCAGGAGTTAATATAGTAATGGTAATAACAATTAATAAGAAGAAAGAAAATGCATTAAATAGTGATTATACAACAGAAACCATAACCCAATAGATTCGGTCAGTAAGAAGCCAATAAACCAAGAAAGAAACATATTATGAGGAAGAAACAATAATACTGATGACATCAATCAGAATGGTGACCTAACAAGAAACACAAAAATTCAATGACGAGATGAGAAGGCTTAATGTGAAGTAAATGAAAACACCAGTAAAGTACTAACTGAGAGACTTGCAAATTATAGACAAAACACTAACTGACTAACTTAGATGACCTATATATAACCACTAGTATTGTAAATGAGTAGGGCATCCCATATTAGCCAAGAGAGTGAGAGTAACAATAATATTAATACAATAAGAAGCTGTAAACAACAGCATAAAGACAGATTATGCACAGCATTAATGTAAATAAAAAGAGAATCAAAATTGTCTAATAACTGTAATAACTGTTAACAAAGTAATGGAAAAATGATAACAGAAAGAAATATCGGTATGGAGAACCACACATGACTTCCATGTTTAAAGATTTATATTTAAAATCATATTCGAAATGAAATATTTCCATAGAAACTACGTCTTTCTACTTATTGCTTCAGTATTAACCACAGTACTGTGGTCACTAACGTATACCACCTCACGTTTTCGCACTCGATTTTCACCGATGATGGCAGTCGATGACACTGCCGAAAAGTCTGGTTTTGCAGAAAACATTGGACTACGGCTAAAGAGCCCGGGAAGCAATTTTAACAAAAAACTACTTCTTTGTTGCCGATAACGTAGTACACATATAAAAAATTCTCCCCTCCACCTTCAACTATAATTTTTAATAATAGAAAATTACCCCCACCCCGTTCACCTAACTTCTTCATTTATAGATATTTCATCTACGTTTCTACAGTGGATTACTATGAGCTTCTTATCAGGATACTTTATTTATAAAAATTAAGTACTTTACTCTTGTTAAATCATAAAATGTTTCAGGTAAACTACCCCTTTCTCTTAAACCCTTTCCTTTCAGGTAACCGATCTTCTCCAAAATCAACAGACCTTTCGTCCTCTACAATTCAGGTAAACTACCCCTTTCCCTTAACCGATCTTCACCAAAAACAAAAGGTCTTGAGAACTCTATAATTCAGGGCAGTATGCAAAAAAATATTTGGTTCTGTTTGAATGTGCGGCAGTTATCGTTCGTCATGGAAACATTTCTCTTGTTACAACATTAAATGTTGCCGGTAAACTACCCCTTTCCCTTAACCGATCTTAACCAAAATCAATAGACCTTGAGCTCTCTGCAACTCAGGAAAGAGTGCAAAAAATTATTTGATTCTCATTTAATTTTCGGCAGTTATGGTTCGTCATAAAAAAAATTACCCTTTTTAAAACATAAACGTTGCTGATAAACTACCCCTTCCCTTAACCGATCTTCAACAAAATCAACACACCTTGAGTTTTCTTTAGTTCAAAAAGGTATGCAAAAACCTAGTTGATTCTGTTTGAATTTACGGCAGTTATCGTTCGTCATATAAAAAATTACCCTTGTTAAAACATAAAATGTTGCTGGTAAACTACCCCTTTCCCTTAACCGATCTTCACCAACACCAATAGGTATTGAGAACTCTACAATACAGGGCTGTATGCAAAACATCATTTGATTCTGTTTGAATTTGCGGCTGTTTTCGTTTACTACAGACAAAAATTAACCTTGATAAAAAACCGTTGCAGGTACACTACCCCTTTCCCTTAACCAATCTTCACCAAAAACGACAGGTCTTGGGTACTCTATAATTCAGGCCTGTATGCAAACAATTATTTGATTCTGCTTGAATTTGCGGCTGTTATCGTTTGCCATATAAAACACCCTTGATAAAACATAAAATGTTGCTGGTAAACTACCCTATTCCATTAACCGATCTTCACCAAAAACAATAGGTCTTGAGAACTCTACAATTCAGGGTTGTATGCAAAACATTAGTTGATTCTCTTTGAATTTACGGCAGTTGTCGTTCGTCATAGAAAAAATACCCTTGTTAAAACATAAAACGTTGCAGGTAAACTACCCCTTTCCCTTAACCGATCTTCAACAAAATCAACAGACCTTGAGTTCTGTATAATTCAAAACGGTATGCAGAAGAGCAGTTGATTCTGTTTTAATGTACGGCAGTTATCGTTCGTCAAAAAAATTACCCTTGATAAAACATAAAATGTTGCTGGTAAACAACCCTATTCCCTTAACCGATCTTCACCAAAACCAACAGGTCTTGAGAACTCTACATTTCAGGGCTGTATGCAAAATATTATATGATTCTGTTTGAATTTGTGGCTGTTATTGTTTGCCATATAAAATACCCTTGATAAAACAAAAAACGTGTTTGGTAAACTACCCCTTTCCCTTAACCGATCTTCACCAAAAACAATAGGTCTTTAGTACTCAACAAAACAGGGCAGTATGCAGAAACGTATTTGATTCTGTTTGAATTTGCGTCTCTTATCGTTTGCCATAGAAAATACCATTTTAAAACATAAAATGTTGCAGGTAAACTACCCCTTTCCCTTAACCGAACTTCACCAACACCAATAGCTATTGAGAACACTACAATACAGGGCTGTATTCAAAACATCATTTGATTCTGTTTGAATTTGCGGCTGTTATCGTTTACCATAGAAAACAATTACCCTTGATAAAAAAACCGTTGCAGGTAAACTACCCCTTTCCCTTAACCGATCTTCACCAAAAACATTAGATCTTGAGAACTCTATAATTCAGGGCTGTATGCAAAATATTATGTGATTTTGTTTGAATTTGCGGGTGTTATCGTTTGCCATACAAAATACCCTTGATAAAACAAAAAACGTTGCTGGTAAACTACCCCTTTCCCTTAAACGATCTTCAACAAAAACAATAGGTCTTTAGTACTCAAGAAATCAGGGCTGTATGCAAAAACTTATTTGATTCTGTTTGAATTTGCGGCTCTTATCGTTTGCCATAGAAAATACCCTTTTAAAACTTAAAACGTTTCTGGTAAACTACCCCTTTCCCTTAACCGATCTTCACCAAAAACAAAAGGTCTTGAGAACTCTATAATTCAGGGCAGTATGCACAACATTATTTGATTATGTTTGAATTTGCGGCTGTTATCGTTTGCCATATAAAATACCCTTGTTAAAACATAAAACGTTGCAGGTAACTACCCCTTTCCCTTAACCGATCTTTACCAAAATGAACAGATCTTGAGAACACTACAATTCAAGGCTGTGTGCGAAACATTATTTGATTCTGTTTGAATTTGCGGCTGTTATCGTTTGCCAAACAAACAAAATTACCCTTGATTAAAAAAAAACCGTTGCTGGTAAACTACCCCTTTCCCTCAACCGATCCTCACCAAAAACAATAGGTCGCGAGTACTCTACAAATCAGGGCTGTATGCAAAAAATTATTTGATTCTGTTTGAATTTGCGGCTGTTATCGTTTGCCAAAAAAAATCTACAGACGGACAGACACACACATAGACAGACAGACACACAGACACACACACAGACACTTTTAGAAAAACGACTTTTTTTCATGTTTTGAGTGTAGTACAATCAGAATCTGCAATAATCTCGAACACGATTTTTTTTGCCATCACCATACTTCCATTTCCTTAAGGAACATGGAAGTAAAAAGAACTAATTAATGAATTACAGGTGATAATTAATAACATAATACTAGTAAAAACAATATTAAAAATGTAAATTTGTATCAACTCAGTTCACCCATTGTTGCTATGAAGGTGGCAGACACATAACCTAAATACAAGTACTTTCCACCTAGATTCATACTTATTAATAACTAAAACATGTTTAGACTAAAATCTCTTGCACACAGAATCAAGTAGAGGTGATAAGGTTTCTACCAGTACCAAGATCAACTAACTAGAGTAGTATTTATATTAGTACTAATGTAAACCAAATGAACAAAAACATACAAAATTTGAATCACCATGTAAAACTTAGATAA
The DNA here is from genome assembly GCA_034769895.1 of Magicicada septendecula. Lineage (NCBI taxonomy): Eukaryota > Metazoa > Arthropoda > Insecta > Hemiptera > Cicadidae > Magicicada > Magicicada septendecula. The sequence goes on along the minus strand of CM068367.1, from coordinate 475,378,658 downwards.
AACATACTGTACAGTTAAACAGGAATAAAAAGGGGGATACCTGTAAATAAATAAGATGTGATATTACTAATATGATAGTGTAAGAGAATTATTGTCAGTAATATTAAGCATTATAATCATAATTAAGCACATCTGTCATGTGACACTAGATGTAAATACTGTTATTCAATTCTCTACACAAAAGAACAAACAAATGTACTATAAACACCAGATTAGAAGTCAATGCAATAACTGTAGTGAACTATTCTGAACCAGATAGTGGCCTGAAAGGACACTACCTAATTAAAAAATAAATAAAGTAAAGGGACACCTAATAGTGCTATACAGAGGTCACTGAATAGACTAAATAACCAGGGAATAACAATATATTCCCATTAACAAAGTCAACCAGTAGTTGTAATAACACTGTATATATAATTGGAACAACATAGAAATTGCCCAGAAACTATTTCTCATGAATAGTTGTTAATCAATAATCTATAGTTAGTAGGCTCATAGGACTAAGACAATGTTAGCATAGGAGTTGTATTTTGTTCATAATTATAAGTAAATAATAAGTAAGGAGTGTCAAAGAACTTGAAAGGCATAATCTCGAAGAGATATGATTGTCATTAGCTAGTTATAATCGAAGAATATATAAAGTTAGTCATAAATAGTGTAAAGTGTTCATCTCAAATAATATCTTCCTTAATCATGGACGAAAACTTATCATGAGTAGACTAAATTAAGAGCCAAATGTTCGCCATGCAGTGGTAAGCTTAGATTCACAATCTAAGCAGTGATAAGAAAGTTATGTCAATTTTAAAATATTTGAGTTAGTTTGGAAAAATGTCTAGCATCAGTTCGTAATCTCGAACCCAGCAACCCAAGCTTGTTACAACAATTAAATAATTTCCCGAAGGGGGTATGTGCGCTAAAATAAAGATCGTCAGCCAATCAAATAAGAGAAATCGACAAATTTTACAAGGATCGCAGACGAGAACGGAAGCAACATACGCCACCTCGAGGCACTTTTTGAATAACCTTTGATGAGTACAGACGGCAGCTCGACTTCGCCAGAAAACAGCTGTTTAACCTAGCTTGTGCGCGTCATCGATGTAAACAAAAGCAAACCTAACCTAAATTTGTGCGATATAATAACACTTTTACAATTGAAGCTGAATGAAGAATAAACAGTGCGAATATATGAATTGCTAAGTGTATAATCCCTAGCAATTCCGCGATACAGGGAGTAAAGTGATTTTTTAATATTAATTAAGGAAGTTGAGAAATGACGATATTTATCGAACAACATTAATGCAATGTGTATAGACTAAGGTATAAAGGGCATTGCACCATAATTAATTTCACTCAGCAATTATTTATAGAGATAATCCTCAGATTCATTTTATATAATTAATAAATAAGAGTTCTGAATAAAATAATAGTTTGTTACATATAAACACTGAGTGTGTTACAATCACACACCTAAATGAAGTCATTATAACGTTAAACCAAGATTAAACTAACGATAGTTAGTAAGAAATTTGAGGATTGTCAGCTGACAAAATTAATTAACGAATGTTAACCAATGCAAATATAATTTATGTTTATTAATATAGGAAGAGTCTACTACTATTTTAAAATATTTCTTTATATTATTAATAAAAGCATGTTGTACCAAGCGACATAATATACTGATAATTAAACGATCGATTACCTCTTGAAGGAATCCAGTATAACGATTCAGATGATTCTTTAAGGAACACTGCATTGAGTTATTATTTTATTACGTTCAGGTTTTATGTATTGTAAAGAGTCCTTTTAACGTACATTAACGTTCATTAAGTCATTTAACATTCATTGTCGATTGACAATTAAACAAGCTAACCTATAATGCCGAACTCAGGCATGGTTATAATTTTATCTGTTATACATTAAGATGTGATTTAATTGTAATCACTCTCCGACTACCTAATAATGGTAGAATAAGTTTTCAAGTTACTTTATTGGTATTCTGCAGGCTAAAAAACCTACACATTAATAAAATAGTTAACCAAAAAATATGTTAATCTAGTCTGATGTTTGTAGATCAGCACTACCAACCCTGGGACAACTTTTTATAAAATTAATTTCCAATGTAAAGTAAATTTGAACCTAGAAAGGTTTATGATATTTTAAATAATTGAAGAGATGTTAGAATGAAATAAATTACAATTTTCATACAGCAAATTATAGTCAGACGCTTTATTTCAATAGACTAGGCCATTACAGGATAGGTGAACGACTCTCAATGGATGGCACGACACACAGCGGCAGTTCGAATTGTGATCATTAAATCTAAAATTAGATTGTCACATCAACACTGCGAGTCAGCCAGATTCACGTCAAGAAAGTAGTTATTTCATACAAAACTAAATGTACTTTCAGTGAGAGATCAACTTCACAGATTCACCTAGTCGACAGAAGAACGTCACACCTGAAACGAACTTCGAAAAAAAATAAATTGAACTATATTATCAACACTTTAAATATTTTCTTTAAACAACGGCAAGAGGCACTCGCCGAATTAATTAATGGAATTAACCCAACATTAATTAATTTAATTAAACAATTAAATTAAATCAAAACAAAAACTAAATAAACTTCAAAAGTCAAAGTTATTAAACATAAACTTTAAATTAAATAAATAAAACGTAATACAAGATTCAAAGACCGGTAATCAGATTATCTACAACAAATAAAAAAGATTGCAGAATGTCAGGCGAACAATGGGATGTGGTTAACACATGGGGGAAGCCAAATTCTATGAACAACCGCAATAATAGGGACCAAAACAGAGTTCCATGCGTGCATTGTATAGAGATGCAAACGCGCGCCTGCGTTTCATGACAGAATGAACCGACAACACATTACCACACATCCATTCATGGAATAATAATTGTAAACCCGTTTTTCGTAGATTATTGGTCCTTGAACAATAGACAAAATGTTTTTAAAGAAAACATATACATATTCTTTAAAAGTATTTATACTACTCCATTACCCAGTCTCATTTCACCTTCTTATTGGCTTAAAGCCGCGCTGGGCTCTAAGTCTCTTAACTCTGTGTGAGGTAAGAGTCAAACAGACTAAGTCAGTCCAAACTTGTCCAGTCTATTTGTGTCAGCTAAGATTCAAAAGCATCCGTCTTTTTCTTCACTTAAATGTCTACCCGCAAAGTACCTGTCGCCAGTAATTGGAGGTGGGAGGGAATCAGCAGATAACCCCCCCCCCCGCGCCAGAACTATTAGAAATTTCAGCAAAATTCCATAATTGTTCAATGTAAGCCTATTTATAAGCCCGCTGTGTATGTGTTAAAATTTGGCTTATAAATAATTTTAGAAATAAAATGAATTACAATATTTGTAGATTAATAATATAAAAGGGAGTCCACCTTTAAACTAGTCTATCTTCCCTCCCAGAAGCTAGTCTCTTCCCCCCTCCCCATGAGACTGCCAACTGCCTGTCTGTAGCCGTCTCTTCCTAGACCTTTTTACAATGGTGTATAATGGCCGCTTTCTACTGGAAGTGTGGATACATTTTGCTTATGTGATCCATCCCATGTTCTCATATTGGCTGTTGCTTTATCATGCAAATAGTATAATTGCATTCCACTCGGATGTCTCTCCTGTCTCCTCGTGTTCATCCTTTAACAGCTCTGAAAGAAACAATTGCAGTTTCTTTATAGTTGATGTACTGATGTACTTGTAGTCCATGAAACTGTGAAGTATTATAACCGAAGAACAAAGTTTCTAAAATTATTTATAAGCCATATTTTAACACATACACAGCGGGCTTATAAATAGGCCTACATTAAACAATTATGGAATTTTTCTGAAATTTCTAAGTCCACTCGTCTCTAATAACCGTCTCAGGAGCTAAAATTGTAAGTTGAAATCTTGCATTATATTATATAACTTGAATACTCACAGTTGGAGAGCTTTTCCTGTATTGTCAACTAGGATCTCGTCATCCACATACACTGACGATTAATACAAATGTGCAGTTTGCAGTTTTCTGCAGTTTGAGACAAATATGTAAAAATTTATTATATCTTTCTAGCAATTTATGACTTGTTTTTTCATATTTTCAGTAAGATTGATAGTAAATGCAACCTTTTGTGAGACAAGATTATAGCGTAGTTATAATCTCATAGCTTTGGGTACTTGATATCATTACCTTATACAAACAACCTTGGGAATCCTGTCGTTCGGCATCCAATTCAAATAGCCTTTCAATTCATATCCATATTCACAGGTTTATGGCAAATTCGAAAGTGTTCCCAAATTGTACCCGAATATGTTCATTTCACTATCTCTTTAGTCACAAGCAGCCCCTGACAGTTCGCAGAGTTTTATTTTTGATACAATTTGTGTCCGTCAACGTCAAAACTAACGATTTATTTCTAAACAGGCCTACCTATTGTAACATTTTAATTCGGCCCGTTTTTCTATTTTCTGTTGTAAGAGATTTTCTTATGGTACCACATATAAACTGACACTGAATTTATTATTTACATCTCCGTTATACTGAACACTCGTGTCATTATTAAATAAATTCTGATGTTATATAATTTTTCAATTACAGAAAAAATACGAAAATCCCGATTACCCTACAAATTTTCCTTTAGTTAAGTAACAATTATAGAATAATCACACAATGATTGCTAAAAGATTCCAAATAATCAGTTTAGTGCTAAAATTGCCTTTAGTCTATCATTCGGCTGGATTTTAACAATTTTTTAAAGTTGTGATACTATGTTTGGGCTCTGGGATCAAAAAAATTTTTAATTTCAAAAATTCTACATTATATTCAGATTTTTGTTAAAACTGCAATTCTAATATGATACGCCACATGAATTTTTGCGATTTTGTCAAAATTTTCACCCACTGTTTGCCTCTCGGCTTCCCACAAATTTTGTTAATTTTCAAAAATGAACACTATATACATATTTTGGTTAAAATTCCTTTTATTTACATCCTACATGGACTTTTCCGATTTTTTCACAATTTTAGCCTCTCACATCCACCAACACTATTTTCAGGGAGATCGATCTAAAAACCAATAGGGTTCTGTAGGGTAAGAGTATGTACGTCCAAGTTTTACGAAAATTGTTTGACGCATTCAAAAGTTATTATGAGATATACCCGAAACAGAAAGACAGACAGACAGGTAGGTAGGTGGGCATAGAAAAACCAAACGGTCGAGTTAAAACTGAGAACTTGTTTAATAAGGTATATACGTTCAATAAGGGCTCAATACGTTCCCCTCTTAGATAAATTAATATCAATCAGTAAGACTACTCTATTTTACGTGGTGTAAGCAATTTTTACTTTTTATCAGGGATGCATGTTCGTATTTAACCAAAAATATTGAGTTTATCGTAAGTCACGGGGAACAGTTTTAAAGAGGGTGAGAGAGAGAGAGAGAGAGAGAGAGAGAGAGAGAGAGAGAGAGAGAGAGAGAGAGAGAGAGAGAGAGAGAGAGAGAGAGAGAGAGAGATATTACTGCATTTCTTACGAATAATAAAGGATGAGTAGCTAAGTATAACAATAAGACAGTTTTTGATAAAACAGCTTATAAAAAACACCTGAGAAGGAACTGATTACTTTACTGACACCGAGTCCAACAAATTAGTATTACAATGAAGGAAATAATACTAGTTCATTTCAAGCTGTCCTAATAGGAGTGCCTGTTATTTTTTTCCATATAAACAATTGGTGTGAACGCGAAGAGGATTGCAGAACGACACGCAGAACAATGCATTATAGCTGACAGGTGGAGACCCGAATTCTATGAACAACGATCAGTCCACAGAACAGATCTTGTTATGCGTATGAATGGAGAGGAAAACGTTTGACGAATGAATCCGCTGACAACAATTCTATGTAACAATGAATCGTACAATTATTTGACTTGATTCAAATAGACGGGTAAGGAATACTTAGTGGAATATTATTGATATACCTATCAAAGTATCTAAGTTAATTTTTATAAATGTTTATTTCTTTACAATTTTACCATTTCATCATTTCAGCTTTATCATATTTCAGTATATCTTTTATTTAAACAGAAAAATAAACTACACAGCGAAATTTAATAAACAATATTAAAATTTGTTTATCCTTGTTAAATACTGTTACGACGGTCTCACGGATCGTCGTGATGTCCGGTGGAAACAGAATAACTGACACCAATGGAGTCGATAATTACGAAATTTAATTAGACAAACAACAGTTAGAAATCAACAAAGACATTCTTACACAATAATTTGTGATAAATTTGTCCAAAGTTCCAGGTATTTGGAGTGTAATCTTATTAGAGAATCGCATTAATTAACAAAATAGTAATTTCTCACTAAACTGCCACAATAACTTCGGACTGCACTCTAATAACCCCGGGTCTAAACTGAACTGGGTCCCTTCGAAATACAATATTTATACTACGATCGCCATGCACAATAGGGACAAAGCGGGCCTCGATGCCGGTAGAGTAGTCGGGTAACGTCTGGAGAGGTATCTCGAAGAGTCCAGAGCGTTACTATATTCTGCCGGGTAAACATACGGGCTAGGCGTTACATAGTCAAGCAGCGACGAGATAGATATTTACGTAGTAACTATCTTTTCCTCATACATTTGTTTTGCCTTCCATGTACAGGTTTTAATTTTTAACCATACTTTTTTTTATTAATGACAAGTTGTAATAAGTAATTTATAGGCATATGCTAAACAAATTGGCTTAAATCGTCTTTGGAATAATATTTCTGTGAGCTAGAAGACGAATTACGGCTAGTGTCGGGGATTTTCACGTTTTGATGTGTGCTATTTTCTCCAATGGGCTGTTCATACTCTCTTTCGTATCAGACTTGTTGAGCCCAAAGTTGGCAATAAATCCCACCCACAGCTGTTTTCGTCTCTGTGTACTTTTGGCTGTAATGAATGAAACTGTTTTCGCTATATTAAATAAATGTCACACAATCTAAGTAATTGTAGGGTTTCTTCTTTACATACAGTCGCCACTTATGTGTGGTATATTTCTGCAAAATCCCTTTTGAAATAGGTTACTTTATTCAACATACTATGTACGTTATGTTATCCTCGTTCGTTGCTGATGTTTTCTATTTTTCTTGATCTCATCTCTTAATGCTGTTGAATAAAATTTTTTTCCGTCCAAGTTGTTCACGGGTAGGCCAAGTCTGTTTGTATTCATCGTACACATTGCCTTTCTACGTTCTTTTACAGGATTATTATTATTGCAATTTTAATATCTACTTGTTCGTGCCAGACTCATTGTTCTATCCTGGACTAACTGCATTGCATCATATGGGGATATTCTGTTGCCTCTGTAATTGTATCCGCTCGTCCCACATGAAATCTATTGCCTTTTATCTTCTTCTACCTTGCCATCGTTTTTGTCTTCTCCCTTTTCACCATATTCAACACTATCAAGGATTACGCGCACTAACTGTTCCGTCTTCAAAGTTTATATTTCGATGTATTTCAACACTTCGCCGCCCTTTAGACTTGTCTCTCAGTATTGCTTCCGGAAGTCGTCGCAGGCACATTCTTTCCAAGCTGCCTTCATTCCTCCATTATGCCGCTACGTCCTCCACGACACTGTTGATTCTCCGGTCTTCTAGTACATTCACATTTCTCAATCTGTCCAATGGAGTTCAATCTTTAACTTCCGCAAAATGACTCTCTGACATTTCAGTTAATATTGCGTGCTTCATTCCCAACACTCAGCTTTCACACCCACGATGCAACAGAACCAGTTTAGCAACTGGGGTCTCAAAATCTTTAGTTTCGTGTCCTCGTTTCCTCGTTAAATTTGTTCTTTAGCTTCTACGGTTAGTTTTGTGTATTATCCTCAAACAGTTGATTTTGTGAACGACATCTGGGTTCCAAGAGAATTGAAATACTTAACCTACTATTGTATTCTATATCAATTACTATCTTACATAGAGATCTTTTGGATCCTTTACTTTCGTTTTATATCGATGATGTCATATTGTCTTCAGTGGTTAACCTAAGTAGCTTTTATGTATTTCAAATTTGTCGATAAGATTTTCTGTTAACCTCGCTGTGGCTTGTCCAAAATAGTTATATGTTATAATTATATTCTATTAAGCTAATTTTTATCTGCAGTTGCAATATTGTTCCATTTATTCTGAGTTGTAGCCATGGTTCTCTATGAGTGTGTGTAAAAACCCATGTTTCTGTTAGTTTAATCTCTTAAAAATGTGTCTCAGCATCCACGTTTCAGATATGTAGATAGTTGCTGGAATTATCAAAGTATTACGGTGGTATCACTTCTACTCTGTTTTTAGAATGGTTCGACCTGGCATATTGTTGTTAATCTTGTATTGATTATTCCTAATTTTTGCATGTCTGTCTTAGTCCAGTACCCACTGTTAGATATCATTGAATCGTCATCATCATAATCCTCACAGTCTTCCTCTTCTTCTTCTTCTTCTTCTTCTTCTTCTTCTTCTTCTTCTTCTTCTTCTTTTCCTCCTCCTTTTTCTGCTTTTTCTTTTTCTTTGAACGTTAGTCTGTACATTGAGTGGCAGCTATTCGTCTCTTTTGTTCCTTCTGCTTCATTGCTTTATAAGAAGTACAATTTACATCATATATTATTTTATTTACGGCTGTACGACCGTATAGTTAAAGTTAAAGCGATGTGGATCTACTTACAAAGTAAGCACTACACGCATGAGTACAGAAATATTGATAGATGACACAAGACGGCTTAGTAGCCGGGGACCTCTACACCTGCAAGGGTACACAGAGGGATACGATTTATACAGTATATTTATATTTTAATTTACTTATCGGTCTTAGTCTTCGTATGGATCGCTTTCTCTCAACGTAATTGTTAATTATTATTTTTATAATTCGTCATGTGGAAAGTAATTTTGCCTTTGATTTACCATATTTTATTCATATTCCTCTTCCTTCACCTACTTTAGCAAGAACTTATATTTTGCTAACATTGTCGATCCACCGCATTTTCTTCCTATAGAACTACACTTCAAATGAATTGTCCTTCTCTTTTCTTCTGTCCCTATTATGCACGCCTCACAGCCGTAAAGTTCTGTGCTTTATATGTGAGTTCTTAGGCATCGTTTTCTCGGGCTGTTTCTTTAGCAGTCAGCAAGATGTATTTACTGTTGAATGTGGTTTTCGTCTGCTAGATTCTAATCAAGTCGATATCACTTACTCTGCCCATATTTAATGATTTTACTGTCTGAGTTGGTGAACGTACTAAATTCTGTTGTCTCTACATTCAGTAATACGATCACATTCCTGTTCTTCCTTACTGCAACCCATAAGCTTTGTTATCAGCGAGTTTAAGTATACAATTAATTTTACCACTCCATAATTTGTCAGCTTATTGGTACTGTTTGAAATATTGCTCAACATCATACTTATGTATTACTGTTTTAAACGGACAAATGGAATGACCACAAAGAACTCACTGGGCTATATATTGTTAGCGACCCACAGTTTCTGCGCTAGTGATTACCCGACACGGACCACCGCAAAACGACCTGCGTTATCAGTCTGTTGTAATTAATTGAAACAATTATAAATATTATACAAAGTTACTTAATTTCTAGTAATTGGTGTTATTGAATAATACATTATTTTAATCTTACCGAATGCAGATAATGTAGTGTGGGTAGCGCGTAAACTAGGTTGCCTTTAACTCGGACGTCTGATGAAACGGAGGCCAATTAGTGACTCAGTATTGTGCGTAACGGTTCACCGACCGTATATCGAACAAGTGTAGTAAAATCTAGGAAGACGCTGAAATATCTAGTGGTCTCCTGCTTCTTCTTTGCTATCACGGCATTACGCCCTTTAACCTGTTGTGGTTTGTACATTATCGCCCCAAGTATTGATTCTTATACAGTACGTACTTATAACCTGTTTCGTTAGCATGCATGTTTTCAATGGTATCTATGTCACATGTATGAAAAGATAAACTAACCTTTTTAGTCCGCCTTGTGACGTCTTGTTTATAGTTGTTGTACATTCTTCATCAGATCTTTAAAAAAATCCCTCGTACGAGGGCGTCACGGGTTACAATTCCAATTGCGTCTTCACTGTACGCGTTAGCAGATGCGCACCTATTCACGTTTGGTCGACCACTGAGCAGTTGTTTGTCTCTATCTGACATACAACGTTCAAGGCGGTACCGTATACCGAATTAGATTTAAAATTTAGCTGGTCAATTAATACGAAACTGCGACAGCCTGTGTTCGTGTAGGTATGCTCTATAAATTTCAAAAGCCTCTAAACCGTTCAGCATTCGGCTTTTTCACAAATAATTTGGCCTTTTCTAATTAGAATTGAAATTCGTGTAATTGTGATCGTGTGAGACCAAAAGGTGAGCATAGTTAGAGTTTATGTTGACGGAGTTAAGATTTGATAGTGCTTAGGGTGTAGCCTACGTTCATGGAAAGTTTTAAGGAAACCCTTCTCCGTTTGACCAATATAAACACAAATTACAGTCATTGCGTGAAAGTTTGTAGAGGGTTGTTTTCTTTTACAAAAGCGTATGTTTATTTCGCCTAAGTGTTAATATACTATTATTAGTTTTGAATGTTACAAACAATCTATCATTATTTATTACTGAAGTCAAAATTTGTAGCATGAAATCTGTGCAAACGGTTGATGTAAAGGTGTTTTGTGCGTCACTAAATATTTTTTACTTGGGGGTTAGGTTTTTTATTTTTATGTTTCCTCAGCACCCAATCAATGGTTAAGCGATGTATTTTATAGCATTTAACTCCTCACGGAAATCACTTTTTATCAAACGGAACCGTTAGTAATCTGTAGATAAAGCTATTATAAGCTGCCATTTTTTGTGAGAAGGGGTGATGGGAGTCGGCATGTATGGTTGTACTCAAAGCATTGCTTTAAAACTCGTCATCAACTGTAAACAATACGTCACAAAGCGGATTGAAAAGGTTCGTTTACCTGTTTTGTTAGTCTAGTTGCTTCTGTTCTACACCTTCATTCTGTCCGCTTCTGTCCAGCCACCTCCGTCTCTTCTTGTGGATTTATTCGTGTAGTAGGAATCCGCCTAATTGCACCCTAATCAAGTCCTTGCTAATACACTATGCTCTTGCGCAACCTCTAATTAATTTTAAAAATTCATCTCCACCGCTAGAATGTTAGGTAAACTTAAAATGTTAGGATTGTCTCGCTACCGTATAAAAATACTGGAGTGGGCACGATCATGTAAAGTTTCAGTTAAATGCATTTTGTAGATTTTGTTTTTACGTTTCTCCTGATTGGAATTGTCAGTCAGATTGTTTTGTTTAGTCTTCACCATAAACCAGTGAGTGGTTTATCGTTATTTAGCATTGTTTAAATCAACAAATTCAGCCGTATTCAACTTTCTATTTAACACACACAAGCTCTGCTCTGTGATTTGGTCGTTGTGCATAGAATTCGAATGTCCACCTGTCAACCTCATCCCCCCATTTTTCTCGTGTCGAACTGCATGTAGTCCTTTTTGTGAGTGCATCGATTGTTGCGTGCCAAAAACATCACAACTGGTTCTTCTGCAGTGAACACATGTCCTTTCCCTTTTGTCACTGTTTGTATTGTGCTAAGTACTAAAAAATAAAATAAAATAATTTCAAATGATAGAGAATAAAGGTATTAAATTTGAATTTGTTTTATCATATTTAAACAACATTTAGAGTTTGTAAAATGACAAACGTAGTATAAAGCTTAATTCTAGGATATTTACTCTAGAAAAAAGGAGTAAGAGTCTATTCCTAGGCAGGCGAAAAGGAAACCTATTGACACACAGCAAATACGTGAGATAGGAACCTCCGGAAAATGTGTCCATGTTTTTTAAATTTGTGTACTTTTCCTCAGAAATTACCTAATTATCTTACTAATCATGAGGGGCACTATATCCCGATTCTGTTTTACTCTACTGTGGTAAACGGAGGGATTGGTCTGTCCTCTCCACTGCAGCTACCCCTGTTTGTGTATCAGGTTCTTCGTATGTCTCACTTCACTCCATCTTACCATCTCAACGTTGGTATTCCATTTGCCTTTAAGATGGAACAGACGCTGTACGGAGTCAGAATTAAAATCTTCTTCCTTGTTAGATGTAAAAGTTTGAACTTCTTTCAAAGGCCTGTAAAATGAAGTTAGAGTGTAAAAGTTATGAGTCAGTTTGGTATATGTTTCAATTATATTCTGATCACAGCCGATTTCGAGGTTTCTCTAATTTCTTTCTTTAACAGCTTCAGCATCTTCTTTGATCTCCTAAGTAAGTTCATGTGTTCGTGGAATAACTACAATCTAAATCCTTCCTTGGTTAGAGAAAGATTAATTAACAATAGTTCGAGCTGAGTTCTTAAAATCGAAACTAGTTGAGACTTGACGATAACATTATACATAGATGGACATATAGATAGAGACATTGTGTGTGTGTGTGTGTGTGTGTGTGTGTGTGTGTGTGTGTGTGTGTGTGTGTGTGTGTGTGTGTGTGTGTGTGTGTGTTTGGAAGAGTGTCAGGAGACTGACAAACAAAGAGACAGATAGAAAGACGGAGTAGGAAAGAAGGAAGTTACAAACGGACGGAGTACGTGGAATCATGTTAACAGAAGTGACAAATATAAAGCAGTATAGGGTGTGACAATTAGTGACATTCCGTAAACATTGTCTTCTTCTTCTTCTTCTTCTTCTTCTTCTTCTTCTTCTTCTTCTTCTTCTTCTTCTTCTTCTTCTTCTTCTTCTTCTTCTTCTTCTTCTTCTTCTTCTTCTTCTTCTTCTTCTGCCGCAAGTTGTAGAGGTTGAGCAAAGGTCTTCCCACCGTGGTCTCTGCATGGCCAGGGATGGGAATTCCATCCATGGCCAGTGGATCTTCATTCCACTGCACTCTCAGCCCCTGCAGAGAGCACCTCACATTGTCCTCTCAAGTCACTCTTCTCCGGCCCCTTGGTCTTCTCCGAGCCATTCTTGCCTCATACAGTTATTTTGGAAGTCTGTCCTCTTCCATCCTTTGAACATATCCAAACCAGCGCAACTGTGCTTTCTTAATTTGATCCCAGTTAGAGTTAGAGCCCAGGTTTCAGCCCCATAAGTACGAACTGGCACATACAGTACGTGTTTACGAAAATGGTCATCTTAACTTTCTCTCTGTACCAACTAATTTGAAGTTAAGTACTAGAATTTACTTTAACCCGCCTCCTTACAGAGGCACGGGAAACCTCCTTACGTTGCACCCAAGAAAAGAACAACCAAAGGTAGGTTAAAGAAAAAATGTATTTAATTTCCAAATGGTAGGATGTGTCGGGGAAGGTGTTTAATACGTGGAAGGGAAAAAAGTGGGTACTCGCTCGCTCTTGTAGATCTCATTAAAATGGAAACTGTGTTTGAAATGGAAAGAAAATATAATTAGAGGTGGCAGAGTTACGGGGGCTGTGGGTTTACCTCTGCAAATAACCAAACGCACTCATACATAGACAACAGACTGAAATATAACGAGCTCATAATGGGGTCGCTAGCAACGATAAGGAACTTAAATTGATATATAAAACTAAAGATTCAGCAGCAGCAGCGTCATAGTATCGTCAACAGGAAGCGTCGATGCTTTGGCACTTAATTAGACATAATAACTATATGACTATGATACTACAGTGGAAAAGTAATGATAGAATTGCTAAGAGAAGATTGAGGAAAACAGTAACTGAATCAAATGGCTGAAGACGTAGGGCTGAGGGAATGCAGAAGTCTCAAAGAGAAGGCAATCTTTCAGGAAATCTGATGACTTCAAAGTGTGGCGGCCCACCAATCGTCGGAAGATAGAAGAAGGAAGATTGTTTGTGAGTGGGTGGATGGTTGATTGGTTGGATGAACACTTCCACATTTAATTTATTTATAATGTCTTGTCTTTCTACTTCAGATACTCTGGCTGATCTATCTAGGTTAGTGGTGGGTTGTTCACGATTGAACCTCTGACTACAGTCGGTCGCACCGGAGGACAGAGTTGTAGTTCGCGTGGTTCGCGTTAGCCACGTTCCTATCGGCCACATATAAAACTAAACAACCGTAGTTCATTCTTAGTTCAGTCGTTTGGTTTCAATAGGTCATTCACATGCAGTAGGTCGTTCGCTTGCAGTAGGTTGTTCGCATGCAGTAGGTCGCTTGCTTGCAGTAGGTCGTTCGCGAATGAGAAACGAACGTTAGTAGAGAGTGCTTCTGCCTGCTGTCGGATGATTCTGTAATTCGTTTACTGTTCTTGCCTGCAGATTATTTTTACAGTTTTTATAATATTACAAACTCCACACTATTTAAGTTTTTAATTACGTTGTTATACTGTTAAATAATGCATAATTCTTTTTTAAGACATTTGTAAAAGTAAACGTCTTTCAGTCCCGATGAATCGGAAGGTGGCGAGAGAATACACTGATTGAAAAAGTTTTTTATTTTTATACTCTTGTTTATATACTCTTATGTACTTTTTTATATACTCTTTTATATACTCTTGTTATTTCGACAAAGATTGCCATAAATATGATAAAAATGAAATAGCAGACAATTCAGGTATATTCTCTGTGTGCTCTGCATAATCTCTTTGAAATGGATTGGGTATATGAATCCATGCATTTATGAGCACTGCACATGCACACGCACACACACAAATGCCTCAGGGAAAGGTGCTAGGTATGCTAGGATTGGAGGAAGGTGCTTCAAAAGTTATTAAATAATTGAACAAAACAAACTACTTTTGTTATTTTAGATGTGTGTTATTTATTACGACTCTTAATTGAAAGACGGGTTTCGCGATTCTGGCCGAAGGCGACGTGAATAAAATTATTTTTATAATATTTTTATTTTCATAATATTTTATTGTGTCTGTTTTATTGAAACGCCAAAAAAAGGTATCGGTTATCTCTCAGCTAATCTTCATGTCTTTTGATGTTATCTCATGTGCATGAGCAGGCTGGTGATCACTTATCTGTTAACCTAAGATAAACAGAAAGAGATACATGTCAATATTTCTTCTTTTAATATTTATAAAAATTTTATTAAAGGGAGGGTCCGACAGATTGGACTAGTGACTGTCCTATTTCGCAGATATGAACTATCTAGCTATGATAAGTTCGTTTCGATTAACTACTTTGCAGATCTCTAATCTAGGACATCCAGGTCGGTGGACATTAAATTTCTCTTTATTTCTTTTCTTATTCTTAATGTTTACACACAATTAAAAAGTTAAAAATAATTATGTTATTATTTCGAAGGTACAGTTGAGAAACCTATTAAAACTTCCTCCCAACAATTAAAATATGAAATTTAGTAAATTCAGTTAAAGGAACCAATAGCTAATAGCAGATGTTAGATCTGCTTTAATTTTTTTTTTTTTTTACTCAGTTCTTTTGTAAATAAAATTGTTGATAAAAATCTGCAGTTTCTTTGAAGTATTAATATAATTCTTGCGTAAGCTGTGATTACACCCACAACGTTTTTTTTTCTAAAAAGATTTTTCTATATATTATATTGAAGATAAAGACTTCAATATTCTGTCTGCTGGTTGAACTAAGGCGTATCTCAAAACGAATTAAATGTAAAATTTTAAATAATTGAAAATAAATTAAACAATAAAACTTGACATATTAAATGCTTTTGCAGTCGTGTTACAAAATTATTATGCGCATGTTTGTTTAAACATCGAACAGTTAAATTTCATCACGTTTCCACGATAATTTTCACCAGCAGGGAAGTACATTGTAATACTGAATGTGCTGTAATTATTAGTTATTGACTGCAAAAGTGTGTATTATTAGTTCTTTTACTTCTTCTCCTATCTGCCATCCGAAGATTGTTGGACCGACACACTCTGAAGTCATCAGACTTTCCGATGTCTTCTCCTTGAGATTCCTGCATTCTTTCAACCCTACTTCTTCAACCGTTTGATCCAGTTACCGTCTTCCTCGGAAATCCCTTAGCAATTCTATAACTAATTTCATCTCTAGTATCATAGGTATATTATAGTTATAGTTATTATGCATAATTAAGTGCCACACCATATACGATTCCTGTTGACGATGCTTTCCCACAACTTTTCTGTTTCATTTTAAGTGCCTCATCGTTCCTTACTCAGTTCTCCCACGAAATTTATTATTTGAATATATCTAATATTGTTCATTATGTATATAACAATGTGATTAAACAAAGCTACCGCAATCGAATTAAACAAAACACATGACGGTCCCGTTGTGCATTAGTGTACGCTTGCTTGTGCTTGCGTTTGCTTGTCAGCTAGCGACCCCATTGTGTCCTCGTTATATTGCAATCTATTGTCTATACATGTGTGCGTTTGGCTGTTTGTAGAGGTAAACCAATAGCAAACACCGTAACACTGTCACCTCTAATTATATTTTCTCTCCATTTCGTACACAGTTTAATGAGATTCATAAGGACGAATGAGTACACACTTTCTCCCCTTCCGTCTAATAAATGCCTCCCTGACAGCACCCTACCGTCCTAAAATTACATGTTTTTTTTTCTTTAACAACGTGCTTTTTGATTGTCCTTGTTTTTTGTACAACGTAAGGAGATATTTCCCGTAACTAGATGCGGTTGCGAAAAAGTGAATGCTAGGCCTTGGCTCAAAGTAGGTAGTTAGCAGAATATTAGAGAGAGAGAGAGAGAGAGAGAGAGAGTGAGAAGACAGAGGCAGACAGACAGAGACATACATACAAAATTTAAAGTAATGTGAGTTTGACAGAGTAGCAAAATGTTTATGGATTGATACCGTAATGGTCACACACTGCACTCTACATCTGTTGTTGCTGTTAATATGCTTCCACGCATTCCGTCCGTTTGTCACTTTCGTTTTTCTTGCTTCATCTTTCTCTGTGTGTCTCTGTCGTCTGACTCTCTCTCTCTCTCTCTCTCTCTCTCTCACTCTCTGTCTCTCTCCACCTCCCTTCCCCCTCTCCTATCTGTCAAACACGCGCACGTGCACGCACACATGCACATTTACTCACGCACACGCGCGCGCACACACAAACTGTCTATCTATAGGTTTTCTTCTATTCTTCAGTACCAAGCCCAACGTAAGCCTGGCTTCCAAAACCAATCTTCTGCAATGTCTCATATCCGTTGTCATTTCAGCGTGGATCCAGGCTCCACCTGGACCGTCATCTCACCTGGCGGACACACTCCGAGGAAGTAGCCCGCAAGACCGCCAATCTTTTGTATAAACACTGTCCCCTGCTTTGAAGCAAATCTATGACTCCCCGCCTAAGGAAACTCATCGTCACCACTTATGTGGTTACCTACGCTATCCCCCTATACTTTGTTATCTATTTGACTAAGACCTATAAGCGAAAGCTTCAGTCTCTCCTGGACCGAGGATTACACTGGGTGTGTGCGGCCCGCTACCTAGATCTAATAAGACCATTAGAGACTCCCTGCGTGTCCGTTCCCTGAACGCCTCAGTACGGACACATTTCCGTAAGTTTTATCGCCGCTCTAATTATCAACCCATCTGTGCCAGGTCAATCTTGGATCCGGCTTCGGCGTACCTCACCCTCAATTAGTTATTAACTAATTGACTGCCACGGCTGGTAGCAGGCCACACGCCTACAATCCAGAACATTTAACGGCCCCTGCGGCAGGAGGTATCTTTGATGCATTCGTCCCGCACAACCCTCTGTCAGTCCCTCAATCCATTCTTCTGAGATCATCCAGCACATCATCTAACCATCTTATCCTAGGTCGGCCCGCCCCTCTTTCTGCTTTTATACATCTGTGCCATCATGATTTTCTTTGGCATACGCTGATCATCCAGCCGGTTTAGGAGACCTAGCCATTGTGTTAGTTGAGCCTTTTCGAACCTTACAATGTCCTCATGCTTCAATAGCTCATCTGTCTCCTGGTTATTTCTTACTCTCCATTTATTATCTTACTTAACGGGGTATTAACACGTTGTACAATTTATTTTATTCAATCCTTCTCAGTGTTTCTTCTTCCTTTTTTGCTAATGTCAACGTCTCACCACTAAAAACAACAATCGGTCGGATAAGTGGCATATATATTTTCAATTTTGTGTTGTGACTGATGAGTTTGCTTTTCGATAGTCTACAGTTAACATAGTGTCTATCTATAGATCTACTTATCTAAATGCCTAACTATATGTAATACTATCATTACGTCTCACTTAGTTTCGAATTTGGGAACTCGGTTCAGCTAGTTTTAACTAATCTTTCTCTAACCAACTGCAGGGAGAATTTCTAGAGTTGTTATTCTACGAACATCATGGACTTGCAACACAGGCTTCTTAGGAGATCAAAGAAGATGTCGAAGCTGTTAAAGAAAGGAATCAGAGAAACTGTAAAAGCGTAAAGGAGGCTGTGGTTAGAATATAATTGAAACGTATACCTAACTCACTCATAACTTTTACACTCTCTAACATCTGATTTGGCAGGTCTGTAAAAGAAGCTCAACTAATACATAAAATAAGCAAAGAACATTTAAATTCTGAGTTTGTACAGCATCTGTTCACCTTTAAGAGGAAATGGAATACCAACGTTGAGATGGTTAGATGGAGTGAAGTGAGACAGAAGGAGAACCGGATATACAGACAGGAGTAGCTGCAGTGGAGAGCGAAGACCAATGCCTACGTTTACTACAGTAGAGTAAAGCAGAATAGGGATTTAGTGCCCCTCATTATTAGTAAGGTAATAAGATAATTTTTAAGTCCAAGTACACAACTTTAAAAAACTAGTAGACATGTTTTCTGCCGTTCCTACCTCACGTGTTGTGTCTTTCAATTCGTTTATTGATTGGGCTGTCTAGGAGTGGACAACCCTTGTTCCCAGAGTAAACAATCTAAAATTGAAAACTACATAATACTTTTGACATTTTAGAAAATCTAAATTTTGCTTAAATATGGTAAAATAAATTGCAAATTTTATAGTTTTTTTTTACTGTATCATGCTGAATCAAATTGAAATGGTTCTATTTTTACCACTTAGAACAACAATACAAACAGTGACAAAATGGAAAGAACACGTGTTCACTGCAGGAAACTAGTCTGTTGAGATATTTTTGGTACACAACAATTGATGTACTCAAAAAGAGGAGTACAGTACGACAAGGGAACAATGGGATGCGGTTGACAGGCGGATACCTGAATTCTATGCACAACGACCAAACCGCAAACAGAGCTTGTGTGTGCGTTGTATAGAAAGTCGGATACGGCTGAATTTAATTAATTGCACAATGATAGGCAACAATAAGCCAGCACTGGTTCATAGGGAAGACTTAAACATAACAATCTGATTGACTGTTACAAATACGTATTTTAGAATACACGTTAATAAAACGTTTAATTCCTTTCCCTATGCTTTATGAATGTTCGTGATTCATAAAATATATGTTTCATATTTACTAAAATTTTTAGCCTATCACTTTGAAAATAAGAGAATATAAGAAGTAGACTTACAGGTACTCAGGGGCATATTTACGGGGGGACGACCGGGACCGAACCCCCCCCTCAGAGGGTCGAAAAATTTTGAAGACGAATTTCGTTAATCTCTTGCTTTTTAGGCTATTTTATTCTTTTTTCATATGTATACGCTAATATAATAGTAACTCTTCTTTTAAATATAAAAACAGATTTATTAGAAAGCATTTTCACATACGTTTGAAATATGAAATACAGGAAAATCAATTCTTCCAAAAAACAATGTTCCAACAACGCATATTTTTATTGGGTGTTATTGCCGTTTACTTTAATGGGATTGATTTCAGGATGTTATCACACATTTTTTAGCCATAGTAATATTGACTTGTAGAACAGTAACTTGTTTTTCTTTTGTATGAAGCCGAGTCGACCAGACACCCCCCTCCAAAGACTAATTCTACACGTACTGTATTTTTTTTTATATCTCCATTTTAATCAATATAAATAGTGGCTAAGCTTAAGCCTGGAAAATTACTAATCACCTTTGAGGAAAAAGGAAACGGATGCGTTAAAAGAGAACCTATGTGATGACAATTTGTACTATAAGACTTTCGAAACCGGTGAAGAAATTTATGATGACGAATGAGACCTTATCCAACTTGTATAATTTATTATTTAATAATTACATTCCTTTCTGTTTTTGACCTGTTTTCTTACCTTTCTAATGAGATTTATAAGGGCATACTAGAAGTATTTTTATAAGGGTAGGTGAATATGTACTTACTTCCCCTCAGTCAAGGAAATGTCACCTCTTATAATATTGTAATAATTTGAAACACGAATTATCATTGTTTCCTCCAGGCAACATTGTACTGTTGCTATTATTAGACTATATACAACATAGGAGATTTTTTTGAATTTCTGCATGTTTTCTTAAAGTTTGTGTATGTTCATAATCAACTCAATAACACGTATATGGACACATAATTTTATTACGTTTACAAATATTGTATTTGCAGAGGCTGTAAAGAAAACACGTTTTACTATTCTTTATGTGAATATTGTTTTTTCAATGAATAGTCTTAACTGAATGTAACATTTAATCTCTTCACTGATGTAGTAAATATTCTTACAAACGTATATTACTTCAAACGTTGCAGGCATCATGTTATCTGACTTGACAAATATCCCGTATAGCAGGGTACATAAACGACTTTGCAAAATAATAATGGATATTATTGGCTACATACAGATCAATAGCTTAAAATAGTACAAAGAATTGCCTGGATATGTTACACCCAATGGAGATAGATTATTGATAAATGGTGTGGTCTTACTATTTCGAATGAAATAACAAATGAAGTAATTAGAGCAAGAGCAGATGTTGGTACGATAAAATGAAAACAATGGAAGCAATACTCGTAATAAAGTAGTATGGGCACTTGAAAATAATGTCAAAAACGAGGTGATCTCAAACATATTCAATTAACAGCCAACAGCAAAACGAAAAGCGTGAGGAGGTGGAGTGAAGAAAACGAAGTAGAGCCAACGGTTGAAAGAAATAGCCTGAAGCAGAGTAGACAAGCACGTGAACTAGAATACGAGGAGCGACAAATTATAAAGTTCTACTCGTATGCGCGCGTGATATACAAAAATCCAATAATATGGTAATTTTAGTGTGACTGTTCCCTTAATTTATGCATGACTTCGTTATACGGAAGTGTAATTTTCAAATTAAAATTTGTGACCGCTATATATAACTACGATTTAAAATTGATAAAAACGGATGGGACGGGGATGAAATCGGAAAAAACTGGTCAAGGAAGTTAACATGTAAGTAGAATAAACAATATTTGGTGGAATTAGGGAATATAAATTTGGACGCTGTGCATGAAGGAGGCAGATAGAGAATACGGTACAGCAATGAGTTGCATACCACTTTTAAAAATCCTGAAGTCTCTATAACTATTAATTCAAAAAACTGCAATGTGCTGGCCTCGTGGAAAAAAAGAATGCCAAAGGATAGAATTCCCAAACGCACAATTAAGGTAAAAATGAAAGTAGACGCCAGTGATTGGGAAGTAGACAGACACGAAAAACTGGGAAGACTCTTCTTCATCTTTCTTCTTCTTCTTCTTCTTCTTCTTCTTCTTCTTCTTCTTCTTCTTCTTCTTCTTCTTCTTCTTCTTCTTCTTCACATCAGGGATTAGACCCATTGCCTGCCCCGTCTTCTCCGTATATCTTGCCATCTTGCTCTTGGCCTGGGTACATTCCTTCTTCTAAAGGGTCTATACCTATATGCTACTTTAGGTGACCGTCTATCCTCCATTCTGTCTAGATATTTCAACCATTCCAGGCGAGATATTTCTAGATTTTTAGTGTTCATGAAAAATACCTATTACAATCTTGAACGAATTAGTTAACTGCTGATGTCCACATTACGCAAACGACCTTGCCTTGTTCGTCTCGGAAAACACATTTCTGAACTTTGAATTTGGTTTATAATCTTCCTTGTTGGCAACTATGATTCACACCCTTACATTAACACAGGAACTGCCATTGTTTAATAAAATTTACTCCCTTTTTCTTTCCCTGTTTTATTCTTTAGTGTTCTATGTATGACGCCACACATCACTGAAACTTCGTCGTGACATCTCGTCCTGTTCCATACCCAATAACACAACGTAGATAATTAAACTCAGAGACATGTTCCAAAACTGTTTCCACAAGAGCAAATTTTTATCTGACTGTATGCTTTCTCCGGAGAGCCATGGTCTTTGTTTTCCTCTTTGATATTTTGAACATCGTACAGATGTGGGATGACTCCATTGATGAAATTAGGAAAGCAATTTTAAGAGTGTGAGATTAGCGGATGCAGTCGAATAACCGAGAGGAATGGAGAGGAGGCCACACCGATTCAGACTGTCGCACCAGTGTAGATGATGAAGGGAATATGAAAGCAGACCAAGAACAAAACAGCTGCTAAAAGTATAATGACGCACGGTATAGAAACACAGAGATGGTGAGCCAGTATCTACTGCACTGCGAAGATAGTGCATAATATCAAAAATTGACAGGGCGCCTGACGGAATAATAACAGAATTAATGTGTATCAAAGAGCCCAGACAAACTGTGTATATATTATAAATACATCACATTATCATTAGTGTATCAAAGAGACAATAAATAACAACATATAAAGAAAACAATTGTAATGGTACGGACATGTGATAAGAACTTACAAGGAACATTATCAAACATTATTATAGATGACATTTAGGTATTCTAGGTAAGACCTAAAGTTATTACCAGAAATAAAAACTATGAAGAACCTAAAACGAGAGCTCAAGGAATTATTTCGTTTACGAACAAAGGAAAAGAAAGAATGAAGCGGCACATGGGGAACTGCAGCAAAACCCCGGAAAATGGACGCTAGCAACCTGACAGTATGATGATGGAGAATCTTGCCTCGTACTGCTCCGTATAAAACACTTTACTAAAGCGAAAACGTTTGAGTCACATAAGTCATTCAGTTAATAATTATTTTCGAGAATGTGTAATCAAAACACGTATACAATACACAATATATTACTGCCATTTATTTTGTACAGTTATTAGTTTTGTTAAAGAAGTTTGGTAGTATTATCTCCTAAATGTACGTCTTGTATGCAACACATGCAGACTTAACATTACCAAATCAATTGTGTTTGTGTGTTTGGTAGTGGTTACTAAGCTACGTGATTTGTAGGTAAAACGATTCCCACAAAACGTAATCTGATCTTATCTCCATTTTATCCGTGGCTTCGACAGTTGGTATAAGTTAAACAAGCGTCGCCAGTTTGGTGCAATTTAAAGAAATTGAAGAGTAATACGTAAATTAGTATCGTTGTTTCTGTATCGGCGAAGTAACCCGGTGACCTAGATAGGAGCTTCAATCAGTGTTAAGGGAAGAAACGCGTACGCCTCCGTCTAATTCAGCTGTGTTTGTATGTATTCAAAAGTACTACAGATACATAAAACACAATCCGATTCGAACTAATTTTGTACAGGATACCTTTGGTTTATAAATTCCGCAAACTGTAAAATCGAATAAATTACGACTGACCTGTTAACATGTAAGTAGAAAAAACAATATTTGGTGGAATAAGGGAATATAAATTTTGACGCTGTGCATGAACGAGGCAGATAGAGAATACGGTACCTACAGCAATGAGTTGCATACCACTTTTAAAGATCCTGAAGTCTCTATATCTATTAATTCAAAAAACTGCAATGTGCTGGCCCCGTGGCCCTAAAAAAGATGTGAACTGAACTACAGAAGTTGAGTCGTGATATTCGTTGTACGCCAGACATTTTATGAAACTGAAAGTAAATCCTTTGTAAACCGAAACTTTCGAGTTCTTGTTCCAATCCTTTTAAGAATTAGCCAACAGGTCACATGAACTTTCAGTAGTTGGAGACTACCTACAAGTCTGTAAACTTTGATTTGTAATTTCATTTATAAATATATTTTTTGACGACGGTTTTATCTGTGACCTGCCAGACGGCATAATGTCACATAATGCTTAACGTGATACATTTTGTAGAGTCAAGTTACTGTATGAATAAATTTGATAAATTAATGCCGGTTTTAGAAAAGAACACAAAACCACCAAAATTACTGTATGACAAGCAACTGTAAATTACCTTCTTCTTCTTCTTCTTCTTCTTCTTCTTCTTCTTCTTCTTCTTCTTCTTCTTCTTCTTCTTCTTCTTCTTCTTCTTCTTTATTTTGTACTACAGACAAAATTGTCGTTGGCCTGCTCATGCCTCTGAGTCAACTGTGCCCTGTCTTCAACTCTTCAACATAGCGGATGCCCAACCTTCTGAAATGCTCCTCTGCGTCATCGCCTCATCATCTTTCTCTCCCATTGCCCAATAGTGTCTCTCTGAAGTCTTTCTTCACATTTCATCCATGTTTCTTGTTTTATTTATCCATACGCTATAAATGATATGCCATACCATTTTATCCTCTGCATTTCTGCATACGCAGACAACAGGAAGTCTCTGTAAAACACACATAATTCTTTATCAATTCTTTGGCTCCACCAATCACTGCGTTTCCTGACTGGGCCAGTTATAATTATTATTCATTGTATATTATAATTACTAATATTATAATTATTCTTCTCAGTCTATTTCTTTTAAGCCTATCTTTTTGTTTCCAAGTTTTCTTTCCGAGAATCAATATCTCTCCGACGTATAGGTCGGATGAGAGTTACGTACAATTGTAGCTTTGTTTTCGTTCTCTCTAAATGGTTTCTCAGAAACATCCTTAGTGAAAAATATGCTCTGCTACGCGTTAAAATTCTTATCATAACATTTTATGAATCATCTGCTGTGGAACGTTCAGTGAAGTCTAAATATTACTATCTCGGATTTTCCAGAATGCCTTTATTCCCGTTTATCAACAATTTTGAATAGCATCATTATTGACACTACCTCTGTTCCGAATTTCTGGTCCTTTTCTCAAGAGATAAATTTTTATATTTCTTAACTTCCAAATTTCCTAGAAAAATCTCGTGTTTCATTTTCGTCTTTAGATTTTCAATCTATTCAATTTCGTTTTTAAATGGAATCCCTTTATTTCCATTTATCAATTACTTGGAATCTTTTCTTCTTTGACAGTATCCCTGTTCTGTAGCCTAGTTCTGGTCCATTATTCAAGAGAATTTTAAATGAAAAATTACTCAGTAATAAAGCTAAACGTACAAATCTTCTAAATATTGTAGGCCCGCACAGAATGTAAGTCAATAATGAAAATAGAATTTAATTTGTTAAGGTATATACACAACATGTGTATGTAAGGTACCGCATAAAAAAGACTGACTGAGCGTGTGTTACTACTAACCTACAAGTACACTCTAGACTACCGTTAGTTTTCTACTTTGTACAATAAAGACTCAGGTTGACTTTTCAGTTAAAAACCTATACACATAAGAATTACTTTTAAATGTAATTTACAAATAAAATTCTTGGTTACATAGAAGTAAAACGATTAATATATAAAAGACAGATTAATGTCCGATTAATACACATTTCGGACAATCACAAAATCTAGAGACACTTGTTCACTGCAGGAGTGCCAAATCTGTTGTAAAGTTTACAATTGATGCACTCGCAAAGGGGATTGCAGTACTACACGAGAACAATGGGATGCGGTTGACAGGTGGACACCCCAATACTACGACCAAACCCAAACCGCAGAGCAGAGCAGTTTCGTGAGTTGAATAGAAGCGACCATAGCTGAATCATTGAGAGATACTACGCACACACACACCGATATGTGGAGGCCGATTTAAACAAAATATTTGTTAGATTATAGCAAACATACTTTGAAGCGGTTAAGTTGATAAATCGTTTACATTTATTGCATTTTATTCCATTTAAAAAATATTTAGTTGTATACCAGCAGAAATATTTTAGAGGTTTGAAAAATAGTACTGTCAAAACACCAGACAGTAAAAAATAACACAATATAAATAAAGTAAAACCAAATACTAAAGGTGAGTGGCGATGCTTACGTAACTAAATGCGAGACAGACGAGCTATAAATAGCACGTCCCAGAACGCCGTAGAATAATCGAGAGAAATTGACCTTATTCGTGCGGGGTGAATTTGATAGAGGCTAAACAATCTCAGCTTCAGACAGTTGTTTTATAGCTTCCGGATGCCAACAAAATTTTTAAACCATTGATAACGTTTGACTAGTGACCTACACCAGGTGTCAAGTTATGGTTACGCATTGCAACTAATGTGCGTTGTATTTAGTTTTCAGTTATTTTTAAATACGATTTAGGAAACTTAATACGTTTAGCAATTACTGCTGTTTATTATGTATAGTGTATGGAGTATCATTATACTAGTAAAGAAGACTTGTATGAACTTTGATAATAAAGAAAAATAATTTAATACCATTCGTAATTACTTTATCGCGACTGATGTTTTAAATGATATCGGTCAAGGTCAACATACACGAAAAAATATTATATATGAATTACATATTACAGGCTATATTTATTTTCCTTCGGATTATAATTTTAATTATTCTATTTTTTGCCAATAATGTGTCGTATAATTTTTTAAAGTTAGATTAAAATTTGGCTACTCAATTTGAAAAGTAGAGAACGTTGAACAAGTGGTAGGCCTATATCTAAAGTAGTTACTGCAAATTTTATAACAGATACTCGCTCCCCATTAGACGAAGTCTTTCGGTGCTTCCACCATTTTAAAGTTCTAAACAATCATCTCGAAAGTAGTGGACTTGTATTGAAGGTGGACTAGCTACTGTGCAAATTGCAGCTAAAATAATTAGACACGAACGGGTGCCTGGCTGCTCTGTAACAAAAGACCTGATTGCGCATCCGTACCTTTCATGCGTTGTTTTCAGAGCAATTATTTTGTATTCAGAATACCTGCATGTCACATGGCTGTGTGTCATGGTTGGTTACCTTACACCCCACTTCCTTCTCTGCCGTCACTACGATCTGCACGGACCGTTTCATGTCTTAGTGTTTCATCTGTATCACTTTGGTGGTTGTTAATGGCAACGCTAAAATAAAAGAGACTGATGGATAAAAGTTTATAGGCGGATAAATTCTACTTTGGTACCTTCTTATCAAAAATTACTTTCTTAAAGCATGTTTAGTACCCTGAAATTACGCATGTTTAGTACAAACACTCGTCAGTTTGTGTAGACTTTATCGTCTGTTGGAACTGAATTAAAATTTCCGTGTTTTAGAGCTGTGCCCCGAGCTAGTAATAGCTGTCAAACGTTTCCGACTGCGCCCACGCCACGACAGTCAGAACTTCACTTTTCGAAATGGCTTACCTCATATTATAGACAACGCAGATTAGATTTAATTTATGTACGGCTTCTTGCAATGTGTCATCATGGTCTCGGACAACCAAGTAGGCCTTTAGAAATCAAAGTCACATTCACACTAGTCAATTTTGATAATATTTTTAGTTATGTCCCAAGTTTTTCTATCTTTTATCATATCGTCTAGCAGTGGCGCAAGGTTGCGCAACTCAAAAAAAAATAGCTTCTTAATATTATAGGCCAATGGTTCCCAAACTTTTCAGTCCGCGGACCTCCCCCAAAATTAAATTACAAATTGCTCGGACCCCGTCTGCATTCTGAAAAAAAAACAATAAAAATGATACAAAGTCTTATATTTTAAGTAAAATGTATTAAAATGTTTTAATCAAATTCTCGTAACTTACAAAATTAGAATATTAATTATATCAAACATAGTCTAATGTGAACAATGAAGCTGCTTTTGAACAATTAGCTTTGCAATATTGGGTTTAATGTCTGATGACTTCAATATTAAGTCGTCACTCTCGACATCAAGTTTATTTCTTAACTTCGACTTCAAGTACGTGAGCTGAAAGAATGCGGTTTCACACAGATAAGTAGAGGGAAGCACAGTTAAAGACTTCAAAGTTTTTTCTGCGAGTTCAGGATAGTCAGGCATTACATATAACCAGAAGTAAGCTAGCTGTAATTGCGAAAACTTTAATTTTAATGAACTGTGAGAGAAAGTTCTGCCAGTGAATCTTCTTCTTGTAGTATAAGAGAGAGAGTTTAGTTGACAGCCCATCAGCAAATGGACTCCTTATCCATGTCACTATCATCCGTCACTCGAAAATATTCCCTTAGCTGCAAGTGCAGTTGCTCCAAATGAGACTTAATAATGTTGAGGATCTCAGTTGGAACCGTTTCTTCTGACATCTAGACAAAATCTGCCATGAAAGGAAATTATTCGAAGATTTCAGAGACTAATCTCTGAATCCACAGCTTCAATTTTTTTTATCATCCCCTCGGTTTTATCTCGAACCTGGAAAACAGTAATGCTAGATACCTGCATGCATGTGAGTCCATTCAGATGACTGAGAATGTCAGCAAAGTATGATAGCTTCAAACTCCAGTTAAAGTTATGGAACTTTAAGGTCGAAGTTGGAATCAGATAAAAAGAGCTTTACCTCATCCTCAATTCAAATATTCTGTTCAATACCCTTCCACGCGAAAGCCGTTGTATTTCACAATGGATCAACAGTTGCTTGTGGCTATTTCCCATTTCTTCACATATTATACCAAATAATCGAGAATTCAAAGGGCGAGTTTGTTTGTATATCTATCTGCCTGTTTGGGGTACGTCCTACGAATAGGTTTGAATGCACCAACCTTGTAAAACGTGGTATGTATGACCACAATAATACCCCACAGACTCGTGTTGTTTTTGATATTGATGTTGAAATTTACTTGATAATAAACATAATGTTTATAAAAATCATAATTTCGATAATTCCTTAAACTCGTGTAATTTGAGAAAAAAATTTAGGCCACATGGAATGTTTCAATTTTTATGGGCGTCATACTGCGCAGTAAACAGTCGTTTGGTCTGTTGCTCAGTCACCTAACAGCGATTGTGGTGAGTTTTGCGGTCCCTAAACAACCTTGCTTTGTGGAGCACTTATGGAATTATTTTTATATTGACTAGCCAACGTGTATGTACTCCTCCATTGCCAAGGCAAAGGAAAAACAGCTTAGTGAGGTTTTCAGTAGAATTGCAACCTTCCGGTAGGTGTCCTTTATAATGTCGTTCGCCATTGACGCGTGTAGCATTCTTTTTATTTTTTTCTGTTTTGTGTTTTCACCGAACTGAAGTCAGTTCATGAATAAAAAAATTAAAAACATTTTTCAAGACTGCAGATATTGGTATATAAATGGCATTTGCAACTTTTAACTTTTAAACGTGTGTAAAAGTTATTTTTATGATTATCTTAATTATTGCATTATTATAAAAATTGTGTTTAATTTTATATATTCTATTAGATTATAGTGTTTATACTAATAACTATGCTTTACGCTTATAATTACGAAAACATAACATAAAATGTGACGGTTCTCCTACAGTCACCAAAACTTTCTCCGCAAACAATTTTTATAATTTATTACAACAGTACAAATCTGACAGTTAACACGTTTTTCAATATTTCCCCTTCCTTTTCATCGTTGCTTTTCAATATAGTTCACTTGGTCCATCGTTGCACAAGCTTCCTGATGACCTCAGAAAAAAAGTTTTTTGGCTGAGCAGCAAGCCACATATGCACCACTTCCTTCACTTCTTGGTCTCTGGAGAATCGACGGCCATTTACGGCATCTTCAAGTTAACCAAAGAAATATTTCCGACGGTGCGAGATCGGAGCAGTATGCAGGATGCTCCAAATGCAACTTCTCAAGGTTTAGACAGTGTGGGCGGTATGGGCAGTATGTGGGCGCGCGTTGTCCTGCAACAAAAGGCCTTCCGACAATAGACCTCGGCGTTTGGATCGAATTGCAGGCTTCAGTTTGTTGGACAGCACCTCACTGTATCGTAACTTGCAATATTTCACTATTCACTGTTGACCCCTTCTCCAAGTACTGTTGCAGTATTGGCCCTTGTGAGCCCCAGAATACTATGAGCATTACCTTTAATGTAGAGTGTTGATTTTTGAAATTGTTTTTGTTCAATTCTTGAATTTGGAGATTCGGGGCGTTTCCTTCCCATGCTCTGAAGATTGCTTTCAGGCTTAAAGTGGCGAATTCAAATTTTATCTGCAGTGACCATTCGCTTCAAAAAATGTTCACCTTTATTAGCATAGCGGTCCAGTAAACGTTGACAGATGCCCACACGATTGCGCTTGTGCTCTCCAACGAGTTCTTTAGATCCCATCTTGCACAGACTTTACGAATCCCTGTTATGTATAATTTCATATCTAGAACCATGACTTATTTGCAGATGGTAGACCACTGGCAGTCCACAAGTGGAGACAACGGCACCACCTGTCGGTGTACAAGAGCACTAAGTGATATACTGGCAACCTGCAGACGATTATAACAAAATTCGGGATACTTATTTACTTACTCTAGTGCAATTACAAGTTGCTTTGGATAGTCTCTTCATCAGTTGGATACAGGTTTTTTTACAGCATGCTCCATTACAGTTGTGTAATTCTACGTGCTAAATTTTTCCTTCTTTGAATTATAGTGGGTTTACATGCACTTATATCAAGTAATAACAAATACGTATTTCATAACATAGTTTACAATGTTTATATGTCAATATTTCATTATTTACAATAAAATAACTTATTAGAATTTTATTGCACTGATAAATGTTTTGAATTCTTTTAGAGGTTCTTTATAAGATTTCCTTTTGTAGGTGACTAAATTCCCGTTTTTTTACATTATTGATTAACCTTTGCCTCTGATTTTTTTTAAATCTTACACTCATATATATATATATATATATATATGATGTGATCCACTATTTGTTCTCCTCCATTGCACTGGTACATTGGGCTGTTTATTATCGTGAAGCGATGGAGGTACGATTTCGTTTTTCCGTGTCCAATCACTATTGTCGTGAAGTTAGGAGTCTTTTTTTTTTTTTTTTTTTTTTTTTAAAGAAGAACGTTTTACTTATTATGCCTTTCGTTGTTTCCTTCCATTCGTTTTCTCACTTAGGTGTAATTTCTTGGGTTAATTCTTGAATCACTGAACTTTTGGGTATTTGTCAAAAAAGACTGCCAAATCATTATTCCGTGCTGCTGATTTTGCTAGTCGGTCTGCCAGTACGTTACCATAAAATTCTACATGAGCCTTGATCCATTTGAAGTTTATTCTCCAGTTATTGTTTTTTAGCGTTGTTGTGCCTTTCCTTATTTCTTCTACTAGGTAGTTATAGTTGCTGGGATTTTTAATCGAATCTACTGTTATTCTGCTGTACGTTATATTGTCGCTTTCCTTGGGTTTACTTCTTTTATAAGTTGTAAATCTCCGTGAATCTCTTTAGAATAGCTTTTAATGCCTTCAAAATAGCAAGTTATTCAACTTGATTACTTTAACATCTCTTATCTAGTTTGAGCATTAGTTTTCCTATTAATTCATTTCCAATGAATATGGCAACACCTGCACCTACTCCGTGTTCATCTGTACTGCCGTCAGTGAAAATTTGAAGTTTATCATCCTTGTCCTCTTTGGTGTTTTTTATTATGTTTATATTGCCCGGGTGAGGCCAGTTCTTGGGCTCTATTTTATAATCGAACTGTGTTCGCTTTCCATTTTCTTTTGTTATTTGGTATAGTTTTGCTGTTTCCTCTGCCTTTAATATGATGGGTATCAAACCAGTGAGTGTGCTCAGGGTTTTGCCTGACGTTGTGCGGAAATGCTTTGCAATTTTAGTGTTTATCAGCCTTTGAACCCTGGTGTGTTTTATTCTGTTGGCTTTGTATTTCAAAGCGTTGATTCATACGGGAGCTCCATACAGCAAGAGAGGTAAAATTGTACCCTTGTAATTTGTGTCAAATGCTTTGGAATCAAGTCAATTAAATGTAGCTGATTTAGATAACGTATGGGTTAATTTGATACATCTTTCTGCTGCGTACTTCATTATGATCACTGAATTTAAAATTATCGTTTATAAGAATACCCAGTACTTGGTGCTGCATACTTGTTCCAGCGCCCTGCCATTAAGGTATATTTATATTCATTTATCTCTCTTCTTTTCCTTCTGGAAACGAGCATAACTTTTAATTTCTCTTCGTTGAAGCATATCTTGTTATCTTTGGCCCATGATGCTACTTTAGATATATCCGTGTTTGTAAAACTTTCAGCTTCGATGCTTGTTTCCCACTCACTGCCAAAATAAGGTCACTGGAAAATGCTACTGTTTTCGTTCTGTTGTTAAAGTTTAGATATAACAGGGAATTATATTGGATATTCCAAAAACCCTGGTCCGCAGTATGATCCTTGCGGGCATTCTTTTGTCATTTCCCTCTCAAAGATTGTTGAATACAGGTGTGCCAAGTAATATATTATTATCCTTGTGTGAGTAAAGTTAGACAGTGATCTGGATAGCAGATTCAGTCAGTCACTGTTAAGGGAAAATAACAGACTGCATCCCTGTCTAAACCAGCTGAGTTCTCACTTATTCGAAAATACTACAGATATATTAAGTACAGTACGGTAAGATATAATTTTGTACCTTTGATGTTTAAATTAAACACGTTTGAAAGTAGAACAAATTACGACTGATCTGTCAAAGAGTATTCAAAACCCGTAACTAAACTGACAAGACGGGCCGTGGAAGACGGTTGAGATGTAATACTCTGTGAGAGTCGTCATTGTGTACCTTAAACTTTCTGAAAATTGAAAGTAAATCCTTCTAAAGCCTTTGAATGCTTGTTACAATCGTTTTAACAATTAGCAGACAGATTAATGTTTCCTGGTAGTGTTTCAGTGCGCACCGGACTGAATTCTGATTTTGTAAATTTCCAGGAGTAGATAAATATGTTCTGGAGTTGACTTTCGCAACTTAAGTTGTAAGAAAAGTATTAATAACTTTAACCCATAATTTTTATAGTAGTACTCAACTTTAGGAAGCAATATGAAAAATAAAATTACTTCGAGACTGACTAATGAAAATATATTCAATCTTTACGTTGAATATAGCCTACTGAATTTTGAAATGTTGTTCAAATGTTACACGTTCTTAAAGAATACAAGGTGTGGCAAAAAACGGATGTTTTTAGTCCACCATAACTGATAGGCTACTTAATTTTTTTAAATAATTTATTGTAATCTATTACAACATATAATATTCAGCAATATGTATGTGACATAAGTACTGTCTTGTACTTATCCAGTGATACATCTCTTTTTTCAGCCCACAAATGACTACATGACAAAGAACATCGTATGTGAAAACGACATCGAACAGAATTTTAAAGTTAGCTATCGTTGTTTCAACGGTCATCAATACTTAACAGCCCAAAAATCTCAGTTAATTAAACAAGAAATCTTAACGACCGTTAATTTTAACTGAGTTTTGCAGAGTGTTGCATGAAACGCATGAGTGTTGCAGAAACTATGGACAGAAAGCGCAATAACGGGCAATCTACCTAAAACATGAATTGCAGAAGGAGACTATAATGTAAAATATTACTTATTATATAGAATTTTTCAAATTATAAAAGGCATAATACGTTTATTTGTAGTCTTCCTATTCGCTTATGATAAACATGTACGGTACATGTACATATAGCCTACACTGTTCACTTGTCTATAAAATTATATACTTGTAAGTAGATTTTAATTATACGCGCTCATAATATTTTCCAACATCATCACAAAAGAATATAATGTGTCAAGTTGCATTCTGCAATTTATTTTTGATTATTTTAAGTTTTACAGTTAATCCGTGTTGAGATACGCCTTAGTTCAACCAGCAGACATTATATTAAGTCTTTATCTTCAATACAATATACAGAAAATTCTTTCTAGAAAAAAAAACGTTGTGGGTGTGATCACAGCTTACACTAGAATTATATTAATACTTCAAAGAAACTGCAGATTTTCATTAACAGCTTTATTTATACGGTAAGCGAGTACAAAAAATAAAATGATTAGCAGATCTAATCTGCTTGGTTAATGAAAGGACCCGATCCTATAACTGAATTTACTACATTTAATATTTTAATTTGTTCGGTGATGTTTTAATAGTTCTCTCAACTATACTTTCTATATAATAGTATAAATATTTTAAATTTTTAACTTTTTCATTCTACGTGAACAATACGGACAACGAAAGAAAGTCATAAGGGAAAATTAATGTCCACCGAACTGGACGTCCTAGATAGACTATCTGAAGTAGAAAGACGAGGGATTATAAATGCCTCACATGTGGACTTGTGGACGTGAGGCATGTGGACTTGTTCACACACACACACACACACTTTTATTCTCGTATTCTTTATTAATGTGTAACAAATAAAATTCATTTTAACCGGAAATAATTTTTATTTAAATTATATCGTACAAAATATTTCAGCAGTTTATTACTCTCATCATCAGATATTAAAAAAAGAATAATTGTATAGGTGATGCTGACAGTATAAAAAGTTTGTTAAAATGATGTATATGATATAACAAATAAAAAAGAATGTTCTTCTTAAAAATTATTGTAGTTATTCAATTACAGTATACATAATATTTGAGTGTCAGCTTGTGTGCATCAGCGCCCGCTTGTGTGTGTCTGTTTGTGTGTTTGTGTCTTTATGTATGTACGTTTGTATGTATGTATATAATTTCTACACTTTTCACCATTCTTGACACCAAATTTACTTTCAAATAAGTTCACCATATGTGTAATTGTCATTGTGCATTGTGCTTAAAAGAAGTAGGCCTAATTTTCGTAACTCGAGTGATTTTTCTCCATTTATTCTGGATGTAATGAGATTTGAGTGTAACTAACCAGATCAAACAATTAAATTTTTGTTTCATTTTCACGATGTTTATAATTTAAATTATACTATTATACAATATTTAAATATTTTGTATACTACTTATCATGGTTAGACGTTAAAAAGATTTTTATTTGACTATGAGATGATAGAGATATAAAAACTGTTGCAATGCTGCACGCGTAATATAATTAAAATAAAAAATATATTTTATGTTAAAAATTATTTTCGTTATTATTCAATAATAAAAAAATAACAAACACAAATATTCGGTGTGTGTGTGTGTGTGTGTGTGTGTGTGTGCGTGCAACGCCTACACTTTGTTGTATGCATAAATTATTATATAAATTTAATAAACCACTTTCAAGAACATGTTTCGAGTAACCTCTGTGTCTTCATCATTCGTGTGACTGTGATGTTTCATGCTTAAAAGATTTAACTAGTACTCTTCGTAGTTCGAGCGATTTTTCTCCATTTATTCGGCATACAATGAGATTTGAGTTTAACTATCCAGATCAAACAGTTAAATTTTCACCAACAGAGAAGTACACTGTAATACTGGATGTGCTGTAAGTATTGGTTGTTGATTACACAAGAGTATATTAATGGTTCTTCTATTTTTTCGTCTATCCAAACTTTGATGGGCCATCATGCTCTGAAGACATCTGACAACTTCCCGAATGATTGTCTTCTCCTTGAGACTCCTGCATTCTCTCAACCCTACTTCTTCAGCCATTGGTTCAGTTACCATTTTCATCGCTCTTCTCCTAGCAATTTTACCATTAATCTTCCACTGTAGTATCATAGTCATACAGTTAGTACGCCTAATGTAATGTTAGTACAGTTAATACAGTGCCACGACTATCCGACGATTCCCGCTGACGATGTTTTCCCACAAGCTTTGTGTTTCATTTATAAGTCTAAATACGTCATCGTTCCTTACTCAATTCTTCCGTTGAGTTTATTATTGCAATATATATATAATATTGTCCACTATGTATATAATAATGTGTTTAAACAAAGCTGCCTAAATCTAGTCAAACAAAACACGTGACGGTTTCGTTTTACATTATTGTATGCTTGCTTGGGCACTGCCAGACAGCTAGCGACCACAACGTGTACTTGTCGTTATATTGTAATTTGTTGTGTATGTATGTGCGCGTTTTGGCTGTTTGTAGAGGTAAACCAACAACCCCCGTAACTCTGCTACCTCTAATTATATTTTCTCTTCAATTCGAACACAGTTTCAATTTTAATGAGATTCATCAGGGAGAGTGGGTTCCCACTGTCTTCCCTTCCGTCTATGGAACACCTTCCCTGAGAACACTCTATGGTCCTAAAATGATATTATTTTTTTAACGACATACTTTTTAATTAATACTTTTTTCGTACAGCGTCAGGAGAATTTTCCATTAACTGGGAAAGATTGAAAAAAATGAACGCTTTGACTTGGCTAGGACTTGGCTCAAATTAAGTAACACCAGTGAATGAGAAGAGGGGGAGACACAGACAGACAGACAACAAAAATTTATAGAAATGTGAGTTTCAGAGAGGAGCTAAGTAGTTACGGCTTAAGATTGTAATGGTCACACACTATACTGCTCTATAGCTGTTATTGCTGTTAATATGCTTCCACACACTCCGTCCGTTTGTCACTTTATTTTTTCTTTTATCTTTCTCTGTCTCTCTCCCCCTTCATCCCTCTAGCTCACACACACACAATCTGTCTATATATAAGTTCTGTCTATCTTCTCTTCTTCTTCTTCTTCTTCTTCTTCTTCTTCTTCTTCTTCTTCTTCTTCTTCTTCTTCTTCTTCTTCTTCTTCTTCTTCTTCTTCTTCTTCTTCCTCTTCCTCTTCTTCTTCTTCTTCTTCTTCTTCTTCTTCTTCTTCTTCTTCTTCTTTTTCTTCTTCTTCTTTAGGGCTACAGCTCAAAGTCAGCCCTAACTTCCAACGCCAATTGTCTGCAATGTCTCATATCCGTTGCCATTTCAGCATAACACCATTCTTCTGAGGTCTTACAGGACATCATCCAACCATCCTGGGTCAACCCTTCTTTCTGCTTTTACAAAACCTTCCATACTCTGATCATCCATCCGCTCTAGATGACCTAGCCATTGTATAAGGGCTATGTAATTTTTACACTCTCGAAGAGTCCTCTAAAAGAAGCTCAAACTACTACATTTAACAAGGAAGAACATCTTTGATTCTGACCCTGTACAGCGACTCTTCCACCTTAAAAAGAAATGGAGTACTGACCTTGGAGTGTAGATAGCCTATACGAAGAACCGGATACACAAACAGGAGTAGCTGCAGTGAGAGCGAAGACCACTGCCTACGTTTACTACAGTAGAGTAAAATCGAATCGGGATTTAGTGCCCCTCATGATTAGTAAGGTAACAAGGCAGTTTTTAAGACCAAGTACACAAATTTATAAAACATTTGGACATATGGACAAGCTTTTCTGACGTTCCTAGCTCACGTATTGACTTTCAATATGTTTCTTGATTCGGCTGTCTAGGAGTAGACACTCTAGGAGTAGAAGTAATCCTACACGTACTCAGACGTATATTTACGGGGGAGTCGACCGGGACTGCACTCCCCCCCTAAAGAGGGTTGAAAAGTGTTGACGAATGATAACGAATTTTATTATCCACCACTACAGGCAGTCGATCGCGCGCAGTGGTCGCGACGTGGCGGAAGTGCTGCAATAATGTGTTTTCAGATGACATACATACTGCGATTTTGGTAAAAATTGTTGATTTCTTGACGACTTCTCCAGAAGAATTGGTGTTTTTATATAACTTGATGATGAGGATTTATCCTTTAAACCCGTAGTTACTGAAAGTTTTAAAGAAGTCACAAGACGGTGAGTAACCAATTGTTTACAAATATTACAATTAAATACTAATAATGAAAGTATCGCTACATACAGATCAATAGTTTAAGAGATTATAAACACACCTCTGAACATACTAAAGCCAGTGGAGATGGATTGCTGATAGATGGTGTGCTCTTACAATAATGAATTTAATAACAATTGAAGTAATTAGAGAACGATCACAGGTTGATCTTTCAGAAACAATAAGACAGAAACAATGGAAATGGTACATTTAAATAGCATGGCACTTTTAAAAAGTTCTGAAAAGAAGGTGGTCTTAAATAATGGAATTAACAACAACAGCAACACGAAAAGCGGAGACCGAAGTATCCGTAAGGAGGTGGCGTGATGAATACGACGTAGAGCCAACAGTTGGAAGAAGGGGGCACACAATAAATTACTGCAACTTATTATCTATCGTTATTCGTTTTGATAAAGCAGCTCGTTAGTATTATCTCCTAAATGCAAGTCTTGTCTGCCATACATACAGACATAACTAATTTAGAAAGTTGTGTTTTAGTGTTTGGTAGCGGTCAATAAGTTACGTGTTTAGTATGTGGATCGGTACTCACAAAACGTAGTCTGATCTTATATCTACTTTATCCGTGGCTTTGTCAGTTGGTATAAGTTAAACAAACTTTGCCAGTTTGGTGCAACTTAAAGAAGTTGAAGAGTAATAAATTATTATCGTTGTTTCTGTATCGGCGAAGTAACCCAGTGACCTAGATTGAAGCTTCAGTCGCTCTTAAGGCAAGAAAGGCATACATCTCCGTCTAAATCTGTGTTTTATGTATTCGAAAGTACTACTGATATACTAAACACAATCCGATTCGGTATACTTTTGTACAGCGTACCTTTGAATTCTACGCGTACATTCCGCACATTGTAAAATCAAAAGAAATTACGCTGTCCCGATCTTTTTAATAATTGGCCAACAGGTCACGTTTTATTTTTTACAGAGGAGAAGGCTCACTCCTCTGTAGTTCCTGCAGTCATTACGATCACCTTTCTTGAATATGGGAATTACCTTCGCAATCCGCCAGTCGTCAGGAACATGGCCAGTGGTCCAGCATAGATTGATAAACTGCAGAAAACGATCAAGCAGCAAGGATGGTGACCACTTTATAAGCTCCATGTTCAGCCCATCAGTGCCCGCTACTTTTCTATTTTTACAGCGGTGTAGAGTAGCTAACAATTCATCCGTTGTTATTAGGTCAACGCAATAATTGATATCAGAAAAGGTTGTTTCTTGTAGTTGATTCTGTGTCCATAGCTGCTCATGCCATTGTTGTTCTGAGATGTTACTGATCTTCAGGTTATTTTTAATATTTATAACTCACAATTTTGCTAATTTCTCAATCGCGTGTATTTTGAGAAGAAAAATGGGCTCAAGGAATGTTTCAACTTTTATGGGAGTAATAAAAGTGGATAAACAGTCGTCTGTTCCGTTAGGCAGTTAGGCTTATCTCACAGCGGTCGTGGTGAGTTCTGCGGTCTCTAAAAAACCTTGCTTCGTTACGTCACTTACGGAACTATTTTACACTGACAAGCCAACGTATGTACTCCTCCATTGTCAGAAAAAACAGAGTGCGATGAAAGAGCTTAGTGAGGTTTCCGGTAGTACGACAACTTTCCGGTAGGTGTCCATTATTGGATCGTTCACCATTGACGCGTATAGAATCCTTTTTATTTTTTATTTTAGTTGTTTTTACCGAAACAAAGTCAGAGTTTACGATGAGAATTATTAAATTCGTATTTCAAGATTGTAGATATCTGTATAGCCTATAACTAGCACTTGTAACGTTTAACTTGTAAGCGTGTGGTAAAAGTTATTTTTATAACTATGTATATAAATTATAGCATTTTTATAAAGATCGTGTATAGAGTACACACCTTGTACTATTACTGTAACTGTGTTTTACGCTTGCAGGTACGGTAAAGTGTAATTTCATAATGAGAAATATAATAATTGACGGTTTTCTACGGTAACAACGGTGCTTGTTGATAGAGGCGTATTAGGAGAAGCCTGTACGGTCTCCTCAGTGACCTTGAACGCTAGATATCGTTGCTCAGTAGTATATTCTAGTTTACTGTGTTGGAAAAGTAACACAGTGATCTATGAGATTCAGGCAGTCACTGTTAAGGGAAAAGAAAGGACTATATCCTTGTCTAAACCAGCTGAGTTATCACGTTTCACGTAGGCAAGGCTACTCGAAATACTACAGATATATTGTTACCGAACGCTGTCCGTCTGTATCGTAAACGTGTATAAGTGTAATGGGTGTAACGTGTCTTATCAATCCATCGTCGCTTTGGAACGTAACTTACGCTGATTGTGTCCGTCGCGAACGTACGAATAACCAGGTATCGAAGTACTTACCTGTTGTTCACTAGGGGTGTGAAAAACCCGGGTGGCGCCAAATTGTTTAATTAAAACAATTAAAAAATTTTATGATGATATGACAAGCGCAGCTCAGGCGGTGTGGAGAATTCAATTTGTTCCCGCCTCGACTTGGCCGTCTGAATCGGGCCAGTAGTTCGTTGCGTTGGCTTATAACCATTGTTATCAAATTTGAATTTTTATTCAAAATAGCTGTATCTATCTCTTCTAATTGCTTATATTCTTCTGTATTCTTCCCTACATATTAAATATTATCACTACTGTTATTATTTCCTTTCAAAGATTATTTTGATATCCCTTGAGGTTGGGTTCTTCAAAATATTAATGTTTGTACATATATTTTAATATTTGGTAATTACATTTCTCCTTTAATTTAAGTCCTTATTCTAACATTTTTCTTTTAAAATGATTTACAAATTATTCTTGGCTATTTACTCGCCTTGAATGTATTAATTTCCTACTTGATTTCATACAATTTGCAGTTAATTGTTATTGACAGTTAGGCATTTCCTAGGCCTAAGTAGCCATTGATTATTCTTACCTATTTTATACAAATTATATTTCATTTTACTACAGAGTGTTTTGTTTTGTTGTTATAATTGGTTCGTTTATTGGTTATTGTGTCTTGAATTTGTTTGTGTACTGGTTATGTGTCAAGATTATTTTCTATATCTTGGCTAGTCAATTATTTCCTAACTGATTTTCTAGTGTTTATTATTTCTGAATTGATTTACCTACTTATTTATTTTACTTGCCATTGTCAACAATATGGCTATTATTTACTATTCTTTAATACATAAAATATAACAACTAGGTCTATGGACTGTATGCTTCCTTCAGCCATATCCTATTCATAAATTTAAATGAACAATTCTTTATCAGTTATTAGGTACTGTTGGTTTAACATACATTTCATTCCTTTACTATTATTTTGGGTGAGAAACATCATCACTCTTTTTAAACTTACTTAATCTATTATCCCTTATAACATAGGGTGTTTATTGATTGTATTCTTAATTTCTTATTTCTTTACTAATCTCTTTCTCCAATCCATGGTAACACAAACTGTTTATATTACATGGGCTTTCTCCCCTGAATAACATCGTATCCTTCATTTATATCTAATCTAAATACTATTTTTAATTACCATTAACTATATAATTCTTATAAGTTCACAATTAAATCATTTAGTGTTTTATCATTGATTTACTAAGTGTTATCTTATCCATTACTATTTTTTATCATATTATCTTTTACAATATCCTTTTTTATTCATCACTTTCACTTTTAACTAATTAGTGTTTATCACTGATTCACTCATTAATTTGGGGTATTTACACTTTCACTATTGGCACTTCTTAAACTTTTTATTTTAAGTGTTTATTAGTGGGTAATCCCTATTATTATTTTTCTTTGTCACTTAGTTACTTTCAGTATATTTCTCACTATCTCACTATCTCTCTCTTTCTTTACAAATATTATTTATATCTAATAAGTTCATGTCTTTCTAGATTTCTTACTTACATATACTCCTAATTCTTGGGTTAGTGTATTTTTATTTATCGGGTTTTATTAATTATGAATTACATTTGTCACTTAGTCAATACTAATATTTATTTTTCTATATTGGTTATTTACTGGTTTCGTTTCCATTATGATATTTGATTGTATCATTTCTCCCTTCCCTATTCTATATTATTTGTCTGTGTTTTATCAACTTGTTTCACTTTATTTCCTTTATACTTGGTTGGTTCCATTTTTATTTTCATTTTCCTTCTCCTTCACTTCCATCTTGTTTCACTTTATTTTGGTTTTTATCTGGCCAATCTCTGGGGTTGGGTCAAAGTCATTTGTCTGTCAGTCTAGTCTGTAACTTTATTTAAAAATCACTTTTGGTTTACTATTCTTCCTCCTTCTTTCTTAATTACATTTTATATTTTTATTCTCTTCATTATTTATTTATTAAAATATATTACTTTTTTGCATTTCTTACATACGTATAGATATCAAATATGATCTGAATTTGGCGATGTTATAATACTGATCACAGTACGATGAGTTAGAATTTTGTACCTTTGATGTTTAAATTAAACACATTTCAAAGTAGAACAAATTACAACTGATCTGTCAAGGAGTATTCAAAACTCGTCACTGAACTGAGAAGACGGGCGGTGGAAGACAGGCGAGCTGTAATACACTGTGAGAGTCGTCGTTGTGTGTCTTTAACGTTCTGAAAATTGAAAGTAAATCCTTTTAAAGCCTTTGAATTCTTGTTACAATCGTTTTAACAATTAGCAGATAGATTACGTTTTCCTGTAAGAGTTTCAAGCAAGCATGTAAC
Organism: Magicicada septendecula; assembly: GCA_034769895.1. Classification (NCBI taxonomy): domain Eukaryota; kingdom Metazoa; phylum Arthropoda; class Insecta; order Hemiptera; family Cicadidae; genus Magicicada; species Magicicada septendecula. Next base: position 475,336,230 of record CM068367.1, on the reverse strand, counting down.
TGTGAATTTTCAGGTGCACATAAATTTGCAGGGTTAAGTAGGCAATTGTGTGAATATGATACATTTTGTAAATTTAACGCACATTGTGTGATGTATTATACACTGTTTTTGACGGAAAACATCTTTCACCGCGGATGCGGTGTGGGGGGAAACTATGCGAAAGTCGATATTACGATTTTGTGTATACCAGAGAAAATTTAACACTTCAAAACTATAACGCATATTTAAATAAACAATACACAATTCAAACGAGCAAGAAAAAATGTCACGCAGTATTAACCTTGAGCTCGTGACGTCACACGCTATCACTACATGGCCGCCAAGTTGGAGTGGAAAATCACCGGTTCGCTGTGCGAAAAAATTAGTATAGCTCGGGAACGCGTATGCATAGGGGTTATTTAATGTGCCGTTTTATAAAGCTCCACGAGTGCTATAAACTAAAACACTAATAGTGATAATAGTGAAACAACTTAATAAATAATACAGTGACAAAGTGTTCAACTTGGACAAATTTTCCTTAAAATTTCAAAAATATGAAAATATCTTCACATCAAAAAGGTAAATGCCTATCGTAAACGTTTACAAAATAAAAGAGGAATGAGTGAGGAATCCAAGGAGGCCCCTATGACAGCAGCAGAACGAATGCGGAGGAAGCGGCAGCGTCGAAAATTCGAGGCGAGCACCAGCTGCGCAGACGTCGCAATGTCTAACGCCAGTTCACAAACAATGAATGACAATGAGATAGAAAAGATGGATTGCTACGAAATACAAGCAGGTGAGACGTTTGAGAATCGAGATTTAGCGTTTATAACCCATTGACGTCTGGCAACAGAGCACTTTGCAAACTCGTTCTGCGGCAACAAGTTTGTGGACTTTGTGATCGTATATGGTTGCAAAATGATTTAAAACGACCCAATGCAGCTATGTTACAATTCTTACAACAAATTTTTACAGATGAACACATTCAACAGTTTGTGTTGCGCTCTTCCTACGGCTACGATATTAGACTTTCTGTGCTTTTCCTATGTCCAAATACTACTAGGCCTAGACCTACCTGTAGGTTTTCTTTCACAGCTTCCCGTATACAATACCTGTATGCATTTCCCGAAGCTTCAAAATTCTTCAATTATATTCTGATTGTACGTTCAGATGGAATAGGATCATCCCTCCCGATATTCTCGTCTATTAGCGACAGCAGTGGCGTAACTAGAATCTGCTCATTTTTTGGGGGGATAAGACAATCTTCGACTCTCAATTTTCCTCACGGCAAAAGAGATATTCAAGATTCTTCCCATAGTTATTTATATAATTATTTAATAAGCCTTATTTTAACTGGCTCAGAAATAAACCTCCGTTAAGTAATTATGGAATTTCATTATAATATTTCATGTTTGGGGGGGGTGATTGATCCTTCAGATCCTCCCCGTAGTTACGTCACTGAGCGGCGTAAAATATCATTTTGCAATTGAATCATTTGATAACAAATACGACTATCAGTAGCTAACAAATTTTTTGAACGCGGTCCATAATTAAGAAGTTTTGATGATAATAATTTTCTCAAATTATTCAAAATACCTAGTGTGTAGGCCTATTTCCAACAGAATTATAAATTTCCTCGTAACTTAATACTCCACATAAACTATAATATTTCTTTTTCATTTTAAGTTTTATTTTCGTCGTGGAACTACTAGAATAAAAGTTTTCAGAAAATTTGCATTATAATTTGGGATAAAATTCCCTTTAGTCTGATACCGGTACCTCACATGGATCTGCACGATTTTTACGAACCTTTGATACACTTTTTAGGCCCTCGTGTCCCTAAATTTGAAAATTTCAAAAACTGAACACTGTATGCAGATTTCGGTTAAAATTCTCTTTAACTTGATATCCCAAAAATTGTTTCACTCTTTTGCGATTTAAAAAAATTGTTGACTTATCAAATTTGTGCCTCCTGTCCCTATTTTAGAAGGGATCAGTCTCAAAAACAATAACAATCTATGGGATTAAAGTATAGACACGCGTCCTAAGTTTTACAAAATTCAATTAATGTATTCAAAAGTATTCGTGAAGTATCCTACCAACAGACAGACAGAGAGACAAATGCCAAACGTGGAGTTAACACTAAGTACTAAATTAAAAGTATTTAGACTTGACTTATTATATGGCTTTCGGCTCTTTTATTTATTTATTTTTTTACATGTCGCTCCCTTCCTCCTCTTAATCAGAATCTGTATTTCTCTCTCCCTCACTTTTAGTTTCTATCCTCTGTCTTTTCATCGTCTCTTCATATCTCTTGCACTTTCTTTTATCGTCTCCATACGGCTCCAATCAATAACTATCGCTCTTCAACTGGTTTTAATCTGTTATACTCGGCTCTTCTAAACGCAAACACGACGTGAAGTTCTTTCTCTTGAGTGACGTTTAATGCATCCTCTTGTACAACCTACACTTCTCTTAGTTTTCTCTTTAGAAATCCTGTCTGTACTTTGTGTCTTCTTCTTCTTCTTCTTCTTCTTCTTCTTCTTCTTCTTCTTCTTCTTCTTCTTCTTCTTCTTCTTCTTCTTCTTCTTCTTCTTCTTCTTCTTCTTCTTCTTCTTCTTCTTCTCCTTCTTCTTCAACAGTCCATTTCTATTGCACTGATTTTATTCCTACATTCTTTTTGTTAATTATCCAGTTCTTAGTTCCACAGATCATTATACTGCGGACTGTAATTTTACAAGCCTATACTCGTGTTTTAGTCGTTCTGGTTGTACGTTCTGGTCACGAAATACTGATTAGGCGGTCTGATAATTGTTATTAAATTTTTCACGAAGTCTGTTTTTCGTCACCTCCTCTGTTCTACCGACCTTATTTATTATTAATCCTAAACATTTAGGCTATACTCGGAAATGACATATTTAATGATACAATGGTCATTTAATAATTAAAGAGACAAATAGCTGTAGAGGAAAACTGTTGTTAGACGGAATACGATAGTTTCAGAACTGTAAGTTGGTATCTCTGTCATGAATCCTGATCAGATATTTGATTAGAATTGTTTTGTTTATAACCTCGTATTTAATTATGACGAGTCCTCTTTGAAGTTTCGAAATTAGTTAAACAAAGTGCAGTGATCCATTTTTTGCTTTCTCGATGTGAAAAACCGGCTAAAATTTACTCTCGTATGACCAAACAATACAGAAAACACACATCTCAGTTAACACGTGAAACCATCAATAAACTGGTTTGGTAGACTCTACTTGACTCCATCTGATTTCCACTTATTTGGTCCACTCAAGGAGGCGTTACGTGGTACAACCACGAGGTCACAGAAACTGTTCTAAAATAACTTCGAAATCAACGTAAAGAATACTTTGCATAAAAAGCTTATACATAGGAACAAGTGTAGGCCTATTAATGTTGCTGGAGGTTATGCTGAAAAGCAAAAATTGTCTTCTTCTCCTTTAACTTCTTTTTGGGACTTTCTCCTGTTCTATAACAACGGTCCTATGTGCTGTCACTCCACCTCTTCCTTGGCCGACCAATGCTCCTCATGGTGTTTGGTTGGCTAATTTTTGACAGTAATGCATACGATATTACTGGGCTCATTGTGATTTTGTAAACCCTAGTTTTTGTCCTTGTGTGAGGTTTTTATTATTCCATATAAGGTTATTCATGCATCCAGGAATTCTTCTTGCTTTCATCAATTGATGTGCTATTTCTTCAACTGCCCTATTGTTACTTGTAAGCCTTGTTCCTAAGTAGTCTATCTGCATTACTTGTTCTATTATTCTGTCATTTATCACAACCTTACACCTTAATGGGTCAAATGAAATTGTAATTGATTTTGTTTTCTCTTCCGCTATCTTGACGTTATATTTCTGGCATGATTTGTTAAAATTATACGCAAGTCTTTGTAAGTCATTTTCATTTTCGGCTATTAGAATAAAGTCGTCTGCATAACATATAATATTAAACATACTTCTACCCATCCTATATCCCCTCTCACATACTTTACCTCCTTAATAATTGTATCCATAACTATAAAAAACGGTAGCACATTGGATACCATTGCCGGTCCCAATCCCAGATAAAGGAGGAGGGTTGGTGGACAAGGTTAGCCACCTACCCACTGGGAAAATATGGATGGCCCAAAGAAGCAACGGACAGCCTCGGAATTGTACGGATGGTACGGTAATGACCATAGCGAGAAATAGGACAATGAATAGGATTGCGTAATGGAAAAAGATGAATTGTCTAATAATTGGTACATAGAGCATACGGTTATGGAATACCAGTGAACAAGAAATCTTAGCAGAACTGAACAAACACAGAAGAGATATATGTGTTCTCCAAATACTAAGAAAAAAGGAAAGGAAACATTCTGGCATGATGACTATGTTGTCATATACAGCGGTGTGAGGAATGATGCTAGAGCGAAGGAAGGAGTAGGACTGATGGTACACAAGAAATATACAAGTCCAATAACAAAGATCGAGTATATATCTGAGAAAATAAATTGTCATACTGATTAAAAAAAACTTTTTTCCTCTACAGATGCGTGTCTCTTTAATTATTGAATGACCTTTGTAATATCTCGTTAATGACTTCAAGTTTTAGAAACTGTAGAAATATACGAGTAGTGGCATAATGTTGATGATGGTAATCCTTCGAAAGCGTGTACGTGTATTCCAAAATTATTGTTAATTAATCCATCGCTTCGTCAACTGGGAGAAGTCGAAAACGGCCCAGTGAACGACTTTACACTCCTTGTTTACTGTGTCGGCAAAGTAATCCATTGACCTAGAAAGCAGCTTCAATCACTGTTAAAGGGAAAGGATGGTACAGCTTAAGTCACCGTCTAAGTCATTTGAGTTTTCATGCGTTCGACAATTGCTACGGACGTATTAACACAGTACGATGCGATGTAAATTTGTATAGCGTGTCTTTGATGTCAACATTACGCATACCGGCAAATTTGAACAAATTACGACCCAGCTGTCGGGGTATTCAAAACTCGTAAATGAAATGCAAAGGTGGGTGGTTGAGCTGTAATCTGCGAGCGCTGCCATTGTAGGCGTAGAACGATCTGAAATTGAAAGTAAATCCTTGCGAAACCTTTGCGTCTTTGTCTAAATCGTTTTAGCAATTTGAAGTCTAGATTATGTTTCCATATGGGAGGAGTGTTAACGTCGTGCACAGTTGCGAATTTTGATTTTGTGAAAGTAGTAAAACGATCCGAAATTTGCTGAAAACGTTTGTCAAAATACTGCTTAATTCAACAATTATTTCTGCGAATAATTCACTTTGTTAGCTCACTTTGTTAATAAGTCACAGTAAAAAGCTAAACATTCTCAAATAATTTCGAAACAGCGCAAAACTAATCAGTTTGAAACAAGATAGCTAATATTCCATTTACATACATCTTCAAGTCATAAGAGAACGACCCTACAACTAACCTCTGAGTATATGCCTACTACGTGTTATTACTTAACTATGCAGTATAACACTAACGTGAAACAATCCCATATTCACAATAACGTGTAATAATCGATTTCGGACAACTATGTGAGTACCATCGCACTCAATTGTAGAGTGATGTGAACACAATGGCGGACACCCATGTAGGCTTGCCTGTCAGCATGGTGGAATGATTAAATGAAATATATTTTTTTACAGATGAAATAGTAAAACATGAAACGGTTCGCGCAGATCGTAGTGGGTAGCAGGTAAGGCAGTGCAGGAAGTGGTGAATGATGTGACCAGCCATGCGACACACCACCCATCTAACTGTTCTGAACACAAAATTATTGCACGGAAAACAACGCGTCAAATCTATGCATGCGAAATGCTTTTGACACTGCGAATCCAGACACCAGTTCCATGTCTAATTATTTATCTGTACCTAATGTCACAATCGAAATTTATTTTTTGATTTATTAATCCAGATAGGCCTATATAGCCTACTTATATTTTTTGTTCCTGCGTTCGAACAAGTGTGTAGTTAAGTTATATCTTTTAGCTTTACTGTTTTCAATCCAGATGCTTGATGTTAAATTTTTTTAAATTTAAGTTTACAGTTTTACATACATGAATTTATCGCAGTCCTTGCAGTTATGACTTTGATTATGACCGACTTGCTGATTTGCCAATATTTTCTATATTTTTATACCATGAGAAAAGTAGTAACAGCATAGAAAAGTTCATACATACTTAAATATAAAAAAGGGGGTAGACATAAACTAATATAAATGAACAAATATACTTTGATTTTGACATTACGTACCGCTAAAATAGTTAGACATGTAACGGTTCGCGCAGATTATAATGCGAACAGAGAAGGAAGTGCAGGATGCGGGCTGTGAGATGACCAATCATGACACACAACCATATGATACACCATCCATGACGCTGTTCTGAACACAAAATAATTGGTCTCAAAATAACAAAAAACAACGTGTGAAAGCTATGCATGCGCAATGAGATCTTTTGACTAGCGCAACCAGACGCCGTTTCATGTCTAATTATTTTAGCTGAACTTTGGACTCCTCGAGACTTTTCGGTAGCTCCTCCATTTTCAAGTCCACTACATTCGAGATGATTGGTTATAACTTTAAAATGGTCGAAACACCGGAAGACCTCATTCAATGGGAGGGAGGCGAGTTCCTTTCATGTCTAATTATTTTTGCTGTAAGAACAAGGAAAATAATGCACACAAACTTTTCTTCATACGCTTCAGCGGGTTAAGAAAGGGGGCCTATTACAAGATGCTATCACACAGAGAACATGATGTGGTGAAGACAATAATGGGCCCAACATGACGAAAGAAGAAAGAACGTGACAAGCTACAGAACCTAATTTAGATCTGGGATGACATAAGGCAACTGTCATTTACAACTTGAGAATTTACTTGACACGGGCGGCCTACAAAAACAGAAACTTCCGTGATGTACCTACAAAAACAGTAATAGACCTAAGTATTGTACAAAAAATTTCTAAATCTTGTTTTAGTCCTTTGGTTGACTCTTCAAAAGTCAACAGTTGGGTTTCCTTCTGGTATCTCTCTTGTTGTACTCTTGCCAGAAACATAAATTAATTTTATTAAAGTAATTAAAGTTAAATAAATATCTAAAAATCTTCTTAAGAATATTCTTTTACTCTGGATGAGAATAGAAATTCAAAAAGGACTTTTGGATGGAAACCTTCACAGAAAAGAATGAAGGTTACACTTAGGAATAGACAGAGGGATGTAATGAAGGTAGATCTAAAGGAAATTGGAGTACGAAACTGGAGAGGAATGGTCAAGAAAAATATGTTGAGGAGGTAAACCCCCATAAGGGTTGTGACTGCCAATTGAAGGAAAAGAGTTAAATTTAAAAAAAAATAAAATGTTAAGTTATCAGTGGTTGCAAGGAACGTTCGTAAAACCTAAGCCTACAGCTAAAGAAGGACAGATATTAATACTTTTTCATATTTAAAGATATTTGATAAAGATAACGTTTAATCAGTTGTGAAGTCCAACTGGAAAACCAACATTAAATAGTACCTGATCTTAAGTTTAACGTTAGTTACCGCGAAAGGTTTACATTAGTAACTTAGTGGAAATGTATGTAGGCCTACAAGGACATCTCTGTACTACAAATTCGGACAAGTACAGAGGTGAACAAGTTGTGCCTTGTATACGCTACTCATTAATACGCACATTGATTGTTGTGTGCGTGCGCGCGCGCGCGCGCGTGTGTGTGTGTGTGTGTGTGTTTAGTTATGCGTCTACTACTTTTTGCATCACTGCTAATATACGTACAACCAACGAAAACTTTATACAAGTTTCATAAAACCAATTTAATAAGATGACAAAACAAGAACCAATTTAATAAGATGACAAAACAAGAGCAAAAAACAAGCAAAACTAGGAGTGTCACTGACACAATTGGGCGGAGCATTTGATATTCGTAATAATTTATTTATCAAAAGTTTTACAATCAACCGTCTTTGATCCGTTAGATAAATAGATTTGTAACAATTTATTTATCAATGTTCTTACAATCAACAAAATATATACACTTTTATGATACACACTTTTTATTGAATACACTACATTATAGTACAATATACATTAATTGTCATTAGACATATTCCACAACCTTATAACAAAATAAATTGATATAGGAGTGAGTACGTCCTTCTTCAAGCCCCGCGATGGAAGCCAATTTATAACGAAAACAAGTAGTGGGTGTTGTTTAATTGTGTTGTGTTGTAATTTGTCGGGCGTTACCTCCGCGCACTTTTGTTACTTACTCTGTTGACTGGATCCTCTGCAGTGATGTAGTCCTGTAACACAACTTAATACTATGCTTTTTGTGGGCGCCACTTGGAAACGTTTGTTCCAAGAACAAAATAAATGTGATTGATAAAATTTTTAAATCTATGAAAAAATTTTAACAAGTCAGTTTAGCTTGGAAAAATCAGTTAAGTTTAATGATTATTCAAAAACAAACAAATTGTCTGAAGGACTATCATTCATAAAAGAAATTATAAAATTGCAGAGAACAAATTTTACAAGTTATTATTATTGACAATTTTTTTATATATCCAATCAAGTATCGGCTAGTATATTTCAGATTTTGACTCAGTTGAAAAGCATGAGTTTAATACGTGAAAAATCTTTACTCTCAGGACGTGACTCCTTTGAACTACCAAGACATATCAATTAGATGCCTTACAAGAAAAAACTAAGTGATTTGAAGGTGTATGTGTGGCGTGTAAAGTACAACTGTGTGATAAATGTAACCAGGTAACAAATGACTTTAATTTTGGTAACTCACGTTCCAATGGTTATTTATTCTCGCACTGGACACTCCTTTTGGGTAGTTTCTCAATCTCGCCTCTTCGGGTGTACACTGAATCTATTTAAAGTCAAATTTTGCTATCGTTTACTTTTTCCGCACTTTTGTAAAAACGTTTGGCAGTAGAATCTCGTTCAAACGCCGCCAAAAGCTCGTCAGCTGCTCCGCGTTAATTCAGAAATCGGCCACCGCAGCGCTCATTCCCATGCAGTGTTGAGGAAGGCTTTGTGTATTGTATGTTTACGTGAAAGGGGATTTTTTGTCAAGTTAGTCAGTCAATGCGAACACAGCAGAATTCGTTCTCTATTTAAATGTTTGGTCCCTCCTGGGCCGTCGACATTCTGGCTGCGTGATTTCTATTAAAATTTGCCGTATCGCTGCTCTATTTCAGCGATACATTTGGCGAAAATTCTCGTTGAGGTTAAGTCAGTCGGTTATGTCTATGTACGGGAAAAGCCTTCCTGCCGTGTCTTGTCGATTTCTCGCCTCTTCGGTTTCGCCTTAGCTGCGTTGATCAGTGTTGTGTGAGATGCATCAGTTCTGGAGTTCAAGTTTCAAGTGTTTTTGGGTCGAATTTGGTCTCGCTTTTATACTAATTCAGGATGACTGTTTTCATCGACTTCCGGTATATTTGTGTAAAAATTCTTTCTAGACTGTTCGAGAATAAACGAAATGGAATGTCATAGAACAATTTTCACTTCCGTAGAAGCTTTTAGAACGAATTTCTTATTCTTCATACAAAGGATATTTCAAAATTTACACTGGTATTTATCAAACAGCTTTACATTAGTACTCACAATTTGTATGCCATTAATACATTTAGGTTCCCTGTTTTTAACTGAATCTAGCGATACTAAATATGATTGGTTTCTAATTAACTTAAATCTAATAAACAATACAATATACAACCCTCACCTTGAGTTGTTGTCATTGAAAACTCAATTTTTTATAACAAAAATTGTTGTGGAGTTACAAAGTTCCTTCCACAAGCTGAACATCTACTACTACTACTTTTCTACAACAAAATAAACAAATTTTAACATAAATAAAACACAAATAAATACAATTTTATATGGCCTCTGCTCATGGCCTAGATTCTTGTCAGTTTTCTAATACAATGATTAGTCTTTTTCTTTAATATATGTATTATTCCACTACTGCACACACAGAGTTTATTATTTTGTCTATCTTTTGTGATACCTGGTTACTTTGTACATATATTATATTTATCACAAGATGACATAGCATCATTGATTGGTCTTGAGATGTCATTTTTTATGGTGTGACAAATCTCACTCTAATTAGTTAAATTCTTTTAGAATTGACTTTACTTTCAACTGAGTTTGTTTCTTATTAAGGTATACTGAAGTATTGTACCTTTCTATCTTATTTTTGTTAGTATTATGTAAGTATTTAGCCAGATATGATTATTTTTGTACTGGATAATTGGCTTCAGCCATACATGGTATAAGTAAATATTTTGCTGACTTGACTATTACAATGTTAAAGTTGGTCAGGTATATTAGTATAGTTGCTTTATATCATATTACAGCTTTCTAATACAGTTTGGTTGCATTTCGGCAACATTAAATTCATAAATTATACAATATTAGATGCCTATTACATGTTTTTAGTTAACACTGTTTTTGGCTATTTTGACTGCTTTTTATTCATTTGACAGCTTCCTTTATTTAAGATAAATTGTTCACTATTGTCTGCTTGACAATTACATATAGTTTTTATTTAAATCTGATAATAATTAATTTTTTCATGAAATCTTGGTGTATGGTCTCAAATCCAACACATTAATATTTTTTGTCATTGCAAATATACAATTTTTATTTTAACTTAGATTCTTTCTAATAATGTATTTAAATCATTTAATACATTTATTTCATTTACATCACATAATATAATAATGGATCATGTCCATTTATTCACAAAAAATAGTTTTTAATACTCTATTCATAGTTATAAAACTTAATAATTATTGACTTTACTTTGGTTGATTCTGACATTATTTCTCTCTCTTATAGTGTCTTATGGTTTTTTCACTCTTATTCACTTTAATAATATATATGGGGTTTTGTCTTAGTCATAGTTTGGTCGTTTTTTTCAAGTTGATAGAAATAATTATTATACAAAATTACACCATTTTTTGGGACTACTTGGGTTCGATACTGTTCACCTCACTTTCCTCTTATGCTAACTTACTATATAAATGATTTCTTTTATGGAACGTTTTGTGACGTTACATATGCCTCTCCGTTAAAGTTGATAATTTTGGAAAAACATATCTTTGGTTTTGATGAAATTATCATCTCCATAATAAGCTTCTTTATATCTCATTCTTTTATCTTATAATTAAATTCCTGTACTACTCCTTTAATATATTAATCCAACTCATTTTTCCTATTTCGTTCTTTGTCGTATCACCTATTCCTTTCCTTTTTGCCTTGATGTTTTATAATTAATCTTTGATATGATTCCCTATCAATTCCCTAACTTACATAGAGGGTTGGGAGTCAGAGTGGCTCGCTATGGCATACATTCTCTGTCCCTTCCTGTCTATAACTACTGAAATCAGAGGCAACACATCCCTGTTCAGAAAATAATAATTGCACCTTTGCAACAAATAATAATAATAATAATAATAATAAAAAAATACAATATTCAAAGATCATAGGCTCCTACACATAAATTCCCTTTCTTAAACTCTTCTGATTAATTCACAATTATATTAATATATCGTTCTCCGCAGGTTAAATTATCGTTTAAAATCATTCAATGTTAATAGCTATATTCATATTCATCATTACCTCCTTATGTAACACACTGTTTTCCCTTTTTTTTTTTTTCATTTATCATTTCCATTTAGTATCAAATATATGACAGTATTTCTCCTTCTTTTCTCCTTTACTAAGTGTCCTTCTCGTAATATTTATTAATAATAATCTCTCTCCTTCTCTAAGTACGGGTAAGTTGGTAAATATACGTTGACTTGGCTATTGGAAATAAATCTATATTTTATATATATATATCTTTATGCCTTTGGTGTAAGGTGTCCTTCTCGTAATATTTATTAATAACAATCTCTCTCCTTCTCTAAGTACGGGTAAGTTGGTAAATATACGTTGACATGGCTATTGGAAATAAATCTTGCCTATGATGGAATGTGTCCATCTCGTATTATTTATTTATAATAATCTCTCTCCTTCTCTAAGTACGGGTAAGCTGGTAAATATACGTTGACTTGGCTATTGGAAATAAATCTTGCCTATGATGGAATGTGTCCTTCTCGTAATATTAATTAATAACAATCATTCTCCTTCTATAAGTACGGGTAAGTTGGTAAATATACGTTGACATGGCTATTGGAAATAAATCTTGCCTATGATGGAATGTGTCCTTCTCGTAATATTTATTAATAACAATAATCTCTCTCCTTCTCTAATTATGGCTGTTAAAAAATTCACGTTAACATGTTTAGTCAAGGTACCTTCTCTATGATGCTGTATTTGACTTTGGTTTTTGGTCATGGTTCTTGGGCACTGATTGAGTATTCGACTTGCGATTTTTTTAATCATGGTACTTTTTTAATGAAGTCTGGTTATACGTACCTTTTACCTTGTTCCTAATTGTGTCCGTTACCTCGTAGGTATTGTTTTTATTGTCTCTGGTTATCGTGAAAGGCCCTGTATATAAGAGTAGCAATTTCCTCGTTATGCCTTGTATAGCACTGGGCAATTCTCTATTTTTAACTAACACCTTTTCACCTACCTCATATTTAATTGCCTTAGGCTGTGATTTGATATATTTTTTCCGCTGCTGTTCCGTTTTTTCTAACACCTTATTATAAAATTTTGCCCCTTCGAATTGGTATGCGGGTTCGTCGGGAAAATTAATAATTTCTTTTATCTCTCGTGGTGGGGGTCTTTCGAACATAACCGTGTATGGCGACATCTCGATGGTATTGTGATGCGAGAAATTGAGAAAATCCTCGGTAGAGGCTACATATTCATGCCATCTTTTCTGCTCGTTATGGCAGTATGTTCTTAGTAACCGTCCTACCTCCCTTAACACTCTCTCGGCTGGGTTACTATTCGGGTGATATACGGACGTCTTGTACGTTTTTATTCCGTGTTCTCCCAAGCTTTCCTTCCAAAGTTTTCCCCTAAACTGAGTACCGTGGTCCGTAATTATAGAATACGGTCGGCCCACTTCCATTATATAACGCTTGATTATTATGTCTATTATTTTCCTGGTCGTTGCCCTAGTTATTGGGTATAGCTTTGTATACTTGCTAAAGTGGTCGAAAATGATTACGATAAATTTATATCGGTGTCTCCCAGCGCTGCGTGGAAAGGGTCCGCAGATATCGAGAAATACCTTTTCCAATTTTTCAGTAGATAATATGGGTATCATGACCCCTTCCTTCCTCTCGTTATCACACTTTACTTTTTGACAAATATCGCACGATCGTATCGCCAGTTGCACCTTCTTATTCATCCCCTTGATGTATGTTTGCTCTTCCAATGCCTTCCTTACTTTAAGGGCACCCATATGTCCGTACCTATCGTGATAGTCGATTATTAGCGGTCTCTCTATCGCTGGTGGAATCACTAATTTCCAATTCTCTTGTTGCGGGGTATTCCTAATAAACAAAGTGTCATCGTGTATACAATAAAATCTGTTTATGACCTCATCGCCTTCCTGTACCCTTTTTCTAATATCTCCTAATTTCGGATCGGCCTCTTATTGTGACTTTATTTCGTGCAAAATATCTTTTAAATCCTCCCTGCTCTTAATAATGTGGTAAACCTTGGCTAATTGTTCCTTTTCGCCGTCAAAGGTTTGGTCTGGTATATTGACGCGAGATAAGACGTCGGCGGCTACGTTCTGTTTGCCGGGTATATATTCCCATGTGATATTGTACTCTTGCAAGGCCAAAACCCATCTAGTCAGCCTTCCGTGGTTCAGTTTACAATGCTTTAAAAATGATATAGATTTGTGGTCGCTTCTAACTGTTATGGGGTACCCTAATACATATGTCCTGAATTTACCGCATGCGAAAACTACACTCAACAGTTCTTTTTCGGTAGTATTGTAGTTTCGTTCGCAACTGTTCAGCACGCGGCTAGCAAAGCTAATTACTAAATGGTTACCGTCCTGATCTTCCTGATAGAGGGCTGCACCTAAACTCACGTTACTGGCATCGCAGTTTAGAAAAAATGGTTTTGTAAAGTCGGGATGATGCAACATTACGGTTTCTAAAAACTTTTCCTTTATGATATTGAGCACTCCATCTTGCTCTGGTCCCCAAGTCCATTTGTCTTTAGCTGATAACTGCTTTTGGAACCTGGCAGTTAGTTCTGAGTAATTGGACCGAAACTTTCTGTAATAGTTGCAGATTCCTAAAAATGACTGCAGCTGTTTCCTATTCTTTGGGGTGGGGAACTTCTGTATGGCCTCTACCTTTTCCTTGGATGGAGTAATCCCTTGTTCTGTTAAATTAAATCCTAAAAATTTCACCTCATTTGCAATGAATTGGGACTTGTCTAATTTGAGGGTGATATTATTCTCCGATAATTTCTGTAGCACCTGTTCAACCCTATTACAATGGTCGTCCCAATTCGCTGAAGTCACCAGTAGGTCGTCGACGTACACTGTCGTAAACTTCAGTACTTCCTGCCCCAATATTCTGTCCATTATCTTTACAAACACCGCCACAGAATTTATTAAGCCAAAAGGTAACCGCTTAAACTGATAGTTTCTGCCCTCGAATATGAATGCCATATATTTCCTACTATCAGGGTGGAGTTCTATCTGCCAGTAACCGCATACCGTATCCCATGAGCTTATATATCTGATTCCGTGGAACTTTTTTAATATCTCCTCTATCTCCCCAGGTGATGTGCGGTCGTTAACAATCATTTTGTTAATCTCCCTAGCATCGAGACATATACGTACCTTTCCGTTCTTTTTTGGCACCGCTATGATTGGGCTGGTAAAGGGCGAATGACTATACTCGATTATGTCGTCCTCTATCATCCTGTTCAATTCTTCCCTGACTTCGTTCTTTAGCGAGTATGCGATCGGGTACGATTTCCTGTTAAATTCCACCGGAGTTTTGAATTTTATGGTGCACTGATAATCTCTGGCTTTACCTGGAGCGTTCGAGAATATGTGTTTATAATGGTTGTATACCTCGATCAGTTGTTCCGCCTGTTTTTCGCTGATCAGACCCCTTGCTTTCGTCCTTTGGAAATCCCGTATTTCTTCTAACTTTTCTAACCACAACTCTGGGTTTTCCTCCTGATATAATGGCATATTGATTGGACGATCGGTACAATAATAATGGTTCACTATCGCTTGATAAGGTGTATTGTCTGTACCACTTCCTTGGACATCGATCAAATTATTGGTCCAAATCCCCTTGTTAGTCTTAAAAGTTGTCACCTTACTTTCCAAATCTATTACAGCATTGTATGGCCTAAGTATATCGCAGCCTATTAGTATACTCATGGGTAAATTACTCGCCACTAATAACCCTATTGGTATTGTTACCCCATTACTAGTCATCTCTAACGACACCTGTTTCTTTATTGATTTATTTTGCCTCCCCGTTGCTCCGACTAAAACAATGTTATTTATCGGTAGAGTGGGTATTGGTAAATTACTATTTTGTTTAATCCGCTCTAACTCAATGCTATCGATAAGTGACACATTTGACCCCGTGTCAATGAGTAGTATCGCTTCTATGCCATTGATATATGCTTTAATCTGCACGATACTATTATTCCTTTGGTTACTATTTTTAATGATATTATCACCTTCTTCTAATAACTCCTCTCTAATATCCTTAAGGTAATTATTTATTCTTATCCTAGTCCCGTCTTTGTCCTGTCTATGTTCGTCGTTTGTCACCCCATAATATTGGTTCAGTGAAGGGCGGTTTTCCTTTTTCACTGCCGCGTTTAGTTTAAATGAGCCACTGTCTCATTGGTCCGGTCTCCCGGAACATTGGGTTGCTGACCCGTCTGTGTTTCCTGCCTGACCTCGGGATTACCGTTAATAGGTTGGCTATTCGCCGTGTTACCCTGGCTACCTGGTGCCTGTTGTGGGTAAAACATGTAAGTGGGTACATTAGGTGGATATGGCCGTCGGTTATTGGCCATTGTATAATTTACCTGAGGCCTATATTCATTTTGGTTTCTCCTATCGCCTCCTCCTTGGTTTCCCCCGTTGCGATAACCATTACGTTGACCATAATTACTTCCTCTATAATTATTCCCGCGATAACCGTTTCCCTGGTGGAAGTTCCTACCGTAGTTATTCCCGGTGTAATTACCTCTGTTTGGTCCCGGATAGTTGCGGTTAATTGGGCCCTGAATGTTATCATTTCGGCCATTTTGTGGGATATTATTATTCTGATTATTGGTGTTTAGATTATTACTGTTCCCACCTCCATTCCGGTTTGGTCCGTTATTATTGTTGTTGTACTCTACCTTACGATTGGGGGGTTGGTAATCCTGGAACCTTCCTGTGGATTCGCAATTTTCCAATAATTTGGCCAGATCGGCTATTTTGCTAATCTGTTGGTATAATTGGGCATCCTTGATACCATAGCTGTAATGTCCAGCTAACTGCCTTACCAAACATTCTTCTGGGATCGGCGGTATCAACTTCCGTGCTAAACATACCTTTCCCAGGAAATAAGACGTCGGGGACTGTCCATAGGACGCGTCATATTTGCCATAGAAAATGTCCATTCTTACCCTGTTTTGTGCGGTCTCTGACCAATACTTTTCCTTAAACTGGCGTTTAAACTCTGCTAAATTCGTTATTTCGGGTCGTACCGCTATCCACCAGTTATCCTTAGTATTTTTAAACGTCTCGTCAAGCATCTCTCTTATCCTGTCCCACCTTATTTCTCTACTTCTCCCAATAACCTCCTCCATTCTTTCCAAAAATTCCATTGGGTTTCGTCGATAGTCCTGGAAGTTGATTACTTCCCTGTTTTCACCATGACACGTATGAGTGTTTAGTATTGGTGTGTCTCTCAGCGCCTCTAATCTTTCCTGCAGGTTTTTCTCTCTCTGGTCTATTTCCAGTATGCTATTTTTGTTAGTTTTTATTTGTTCATCCAGCCTGTTAGCGATGTGCTGGACTTCTCCTACCTCCTGCATGATGGCGTCTTGGTTCTGCCTTACCTGGTTTTCGAGATTTCTAACATCTTGTTTGGTCTCTACTGTCTGTTCCTCTATTTTTTCGAAACGTGTATTGTTTCCCTCCCGTAACCTTTCCAACTGTTTCTCCATATTCTCGACCTTCCTGTCACTATCGATTTTATTATCATTGATCGTTTTGTTTACTGTTTCGTACTTTATGCTAATTTCTTTTTTCAGGGACTCTATACATTTTTTATTCTCCTCCTGAAATTGCTCTAGCTTTTTCCCATTGTCATCTATTTTCTCGGTTATATCCTTCCTTAAAGATTCTATGTTTTTGTCTAATTTCTCCTTATTTCTGTTCATATTTTCTTCCATCCTTTGGAACATTTGTTCATTACTCCTTTTAGTATTTTCGTTCATATCCTCCTTCAAGGATTTGATTAATTCCTCCTTATCTTCCTGTCTATTTTTATTATTTTCTTCCTTATCTTCCCGTCTGTTTTTATTCATATTTTCGTTTAGCGTACGGAACATCATCATTATTATATTCGCGTCAACGCTTCCTGTTATTTTCTCTGGTTCGGGATTCTCTGTTTGTTCTACCATTTGTATGGGTTCTTCTCCCGTTTGTTCCTCTATTTCATCTGCCGTTTGTACTGGTGTTTCCATTTCTAGTGTGGGCGGTTCTAATTCCGTTTCCTCCATTTGTACTGCCTCTCCGTCTTCCACACTTAACTCGGGTTCCACATTCTTCTTCGTCTTTTTTTCCTTGGGTTGTGGCATTTTAATATGTTGGTAGTTGCCGGGCTTGTTCCGTCTTTTTCAAGCCTCACTAGTTGGGCTGCCAATTTATAACAAAATAAATTGATATAGGAGTGAGTACGTCCTTCTTCAAGCCCCGCGATGGAAGCCAATTTATAACGAAAACAAGTAGTGGGTGTTGTTTAATTGTGTTGTGTTGTAATTTGTCGGGCGTTACCTCCGCGCACTTTTGTTACTTACTCTGTTGACTGGATCCTCTGCAGTGATGTAGTCCTGTAACACAACTTAATACTATGCTTTTTGTGGGCGCCACTTGGAAACGTTTGTTCCAAGAACAAAATAAATGTGATTGATAAAATTTTTAAATCTATGAAAAAATTTAAACAAGTCAGTTTAGCTTGGAAAAATCAGTTAAGTTTAATGATTATTCAAAAACAAACAAATTGTCTGAAGGACTAACATTCATAAAAAAATTATAAAATTGCAGAGAACAAATTTTACAAGTTATTATTATTGACAATTTTTTTATATATCCAATCAAGTATCGGCTAGTATATTTCAGATTTTGACTCAGTTGAAAAGCATGAGTTTAATACGTGAAAAATCTTTACTCTCAGGACGTGACTCCTTTGAACTACCAAGACATATCAATTAGATGCCTTACAAGAAAAAACTAAGTGATTTGAAGGTGTATGTGTGGCGTGTAAAGTACAACTGTGTGATAAATGTAACCAGGTAACAAATGACTTTAATTTTGGTAACTCACGTTTCAATGGTCGTTTATTCTCGCACTGGACACTTCTTTCGGGTAGTTTCTCAATCTCGCCTCTTCGGGTGTACACTGAATCTATTTAAAGTCAAATTTTGCGATCATTACTTTTTCCGCACTTTTTGTCAAAACGTTTGGCAGTAGAATCTCGTTCAAACGCCGCCGCTACGAATCATCTGTTTAGTGTTGATTCAGAAATCTGCCACCGCAGCGCTCATTCCCATGCAGTGTTGAGGAAGGCTTTGTGTATTGTATGTTTACGTTCGGGGAAATTATTGTCACGTTAGTCAGTCAATGCGAACACAGCAGAATTCGTTCTCTATTTAAATGTTTGGTCCCTCCTGGGCCGTCGACATTCTGGCTGCGTGATTTCTATTAAAATTTGCCGTATCGCTGCTCTATTTCAGCGATACATTTGGCGAAAATTCTCGTTGAGGTTAAGTCAGTCGGTTATGTCTATGTACGGGAAAAGCCTTCCTGCCGTGTCTTGTCGATTTCTCGCCTCTTCGGTTTCGCCTTAGCTGCGTTGATCAGTGTTGTGTGAGATGCATCAGTTCTGGAGTTCAAGTTTCAAGTGTTTTTGGGTCGAATTTGGTCTCGCTTTTATACTAATTCAGGATGACTGTTTTCATCGACTTCCGGTATATTTGTGTAAAAATTCTGTCTAGAATGTTCGAGAATAAACGAAATGGAATGTCATAGAACAATTTTCACTTCCGTAGAAGCTTTTAGAACGAATTTCTTATTCTTCATACAAAGGATATTTCAAAATTTACACTGGTATTTATCAAACAGCTTTACATTAGTACCCACAATTTGTATGCCATTAATACATTTAGGTTCCCTGTTTTTAACTGAATCTAGCGATACTAAATATGATTGGTATCTAATTAACTTAAATCTAATAAACAATACAATATACAACCCTCACCTTGAGTTGTTGTCATTGAAAACTCAATTTTTTATAACAAAAATTGTTGTGGAGTTACAAAGTTCCTTCCACAAGCTGAACATCTACTACTACTACTTTCCTACAACAAAATAAACAAATTTTAACATAAATAAAACACAAATAAATACAATTTTATATGGCCTCTGCTCATGGCCTAGATTCTTGTCAGTTTTCTAATACAATGATTAGTCTTTTTCTTTAATATATGTATTATTCCACTACTGCACACACAGAGTTTATTATTTTGTCTATCTTTTGTGATACCTGGTTACTTTGTACATATATTATATTTATCACAAGATGACATAGCATCATTGATTGGTCTTGAGATGTCATTTTTTATGGTGTGACAAATCTCACTCTAATTAGTTAAATTCTTTTAGAATTGACTTTACTTTCAACTGAGTTTGTTTCTTATTAAGGTATACTGATGTATTGTACCTTTCTATCTTATTTTTGTTAGTATTATGTAAGTATTTAGCCAGATATGATTATTTTTGTACTGGATAATTGGCTTCAGCCATACATGGTATAAGTAAATATTTTGCTGACTTGACTATTACAATGTTAAAGTTGGTCAGGTATATTAGTATAGTTGCTTTATATCATATTACAGCTTTCTAATACAGTTTGGTTGCATTTCGGCAACATTAAATTCATAAATTATACAATATTAGATGCCTATTACATGTTTTTAGTTAACACTGTTTTTGGCTATTTTGACTGCTTTTTATTCATTTGACAGCTTCCTTTATTTAAGATAAATTGTTCACTATTGTCTGCTTGACAATTACATATAGTTTTTATTTAAATCTGATAATAATTAATTTTTTCATGAAATCTTGGTGTATGGTCTCAAATCTAACACAATATTTTTTGTCATTGCAAATATACAATTTTTATTTTAACTTAGATTCTTTCTAATAATGTATTTAAATCATTTAATACATTTATTTCATTTACATCACATAATATAATAATGGATCATGTCCATTTATTCACAAAAAATAGTTTTTAATACTCTATTCATAGTTATAAAACTTAATAATTATTGACTTTATTTTGGTTGATTCTGACATTATTTCTCTCTCTTATAGTGTCTTATGGTTTTTTCACTCTTATTCACTTTAATAATATATATGGGGTTTTGTCTTAGTCATAGTTTGGTCGTTTTTTTCAAGTTGATAGAAATAATTATTATACAAAATTACACAATTTTTTGGGACTACTTGGGTTCGATACTGTTCACCTCACTTTCCTCTTATGCTAACTTACTATATAAATGATTTCTTTTATGGAACGTTTTGTGACGTTACAACCTTTGCAACTCATCTCTACGATCAACCATCCACGACGCTGGAATTCGAAACGAAACCAATAATCTGAAACTGAGAATATCTTACAGACGACATTTTTTATGAATAAAGTCGGACGAAACGAAAAATAAACTTCAACAATTGAGGGATTCTTATTTATAACTTTTTGCCTAGATTCATCTAACGTTTCCTCTTGCACGAAATTCTAACCCATGAGTCGTTCCAGATCAGGCCGCCAAAGATCAGCTGCACTCAAAGTAAAAAAACCCGTAAGAAGATTATCACACTGCTCAATCATTGATTCAAGTTCACCCCTTCGTTGAAACCAGTAATTTTGATCCTCTTATTTTTCCACACCAATAATATAAACTTCTTATTATTTGAGGATTACTCGACAGCGTGTTTCTCAGTTGCTGTATTGTTCCATTTAAATGAGATTTTCTAGCAAATTTGTCCCTCGTTGAATAGCTTGATGACGCTGAACAGTGTTTAATGCAAAAAATCTGAACCTAGGATCTTGTTCAAAACGTCGGTCTTTATATTCCATCAAAAACTGAAAATATTCAAGTGCTGTAAGTTTCATACTACTTGCTCGAGTATTATCGTTTAGTTCAGCAGATCCGTAGGTAGTAAAACGGGAAATGCCATGTTTACATATCCTTCGCACGAGAATTCATTTATGATATCAGTACCTTGTGGCCATGGAATTACATTATTCACTGCAGTTTGGAGACGATCAACTTCTGTGATTTTAATATTCTTCGGGATCATACTTTCATAAATTTCTTCAGAAAAGTTTTTCATCTGTATTCACCTCATTTAAATCAATAGTGGGTATCATTCCATAAATACTATCATTTAATGGAAGTAGAGATTTTTGTTCCATATCAATTATGATATCACTATAAGCTAGAATGGATTATTCATTTTCAAAAATTGGAGTGCTTCTAAAATTTTGTCACGTCTCAGATGAAAATCTCGATGTTCATTAACATTTTCCTTTCTTACAACTATAGTGCTCACTGGGGCGGGTGTAGGGGGCAAGGAACTAACAATCTCCGTTATATTTTGACCAATATTTATAATATTTCCCTTATAAGCATATTGACCGGAAAAGGCTCTCGATTTCACCCTATACACACGCATCATTGGTTGTACTCTTGCTATCAAGAGTTGTTCTATATAAGTGAGATACATCAGTTCTATAGGTACATCTTTAGGATCTATACGATTAACTGCAGTAAACTTACTTGGGTTTTTCTTACACTCCGGACACATATCAAAAAATGTTTGCTGCATCAACACTCGAGAACAATTTACACATTCATAGAATTCTAGAGTTCGTAAATTATCTTCAAATTCATTCTGAAGATTCCCATACCCTGTGTTGTTTTGATCATATAACACATGATTCATGTTATGTTCTGCAGGGCCTTCAACAGTTGCTGCAGCAACATTTTGTCGTTGTCTCATCCGTCTTTGATTTGTAGTTAAGCGACCAATATTTGGACCTCTTCTCCGTCGAGGCATACTATAAATATTACGTATACATAAATTGATGAATAAGAATGTATAGAATATGCGTATAACAGAGAAAAAGTACTTAAATAAAAAGTACAAAATTGAATAAGAAGTAGGCCTATAAGAATAATAATTTTAATAGAATTTGGATTAAAATTTACCTGAACTGTGATTCGTTGCAATATGTAATGGAAAGTTGCAGTTTCATCAGCGACTACATAGATTCTCGTCTAAAAATTTACACTTGTTCAACACTTAAGTCCAATCCGTACATCTGGCTACACCATAGAACAATGCTCTACTACTGTTTAAATACAAAGTGTATATAGCAAAATCTTATCATATCGAGCGACAGTCAGCGCGGCGCAGCGGGAGCCGCACACGCACATGCACACGCACCGGCATTTATGATACAGCAAAATCTTATCTTATCGAGCGACAGCCAGCGCGGGCGACGGAAGCCGCACACGCACACCCACCGGCACGCGAGCGCCGAAATCGGCCGGTGACCAGTGAGTGGCCTAGCGCCCCGTAAGTGTGAGTGAGACAGAGCGCCGTAGCTGGGCCACGATATCTCTTATCTCTTTTCCTCTCACACGTTTAAGCTAAGATTTTGTGCCGAACTGGCTTCGGCAACGTATTATTAGTATTTTAAAAACGAGCGCCGCTGACGTCACGCACTGCCACACTGTTACGATAGTTTGTTGCCGGTCGGTTATACACACAAACGGTTGTGCAGCTACGCAATACAGCTGGCGCTGCCAGCCAGCTGTGTCTGTACATTCCTGCATTCGGAGGTTACTTGGCTGGACCGAAACGTTGTATCGGCCTCATTTTTGCTTGATCCTCCAACCTGTTCATCTGGTCTCGGCTGGCGGCAAACTTCTATCCAGGACTTCCGAACCTATCACTATGATAGGCTAGATAAAGTGTTGTTCCAGGTACGTGCAAGTCTGCGGGTTCTGAAAATATTCTAACCCCAAATATATTTTGTGTTTCAGCTTTCATTATGAGTTATGCTTGTGTGTGTGTGTGCGTATAGAGCAGTTTTTAATCTGGGCATTAATGCTATTACAAAATCAAATTAAATTAAATTTAATTAAATTATGAATGTGAGAGTCGTGGGTCAAGTTGATTTCAATAGAGAATATGCTAATGTATCTTGCACTCAGCTGTTTTGATGTAATTAATAACTACGAAAGACACAGCTAATCAATTTGAATATTTCAATGAAACATTAAGAAAGTAATTGCTAGACGAGCTTAATATTGTTTAATCTGAATTAGTGGCGATGTGTGTGTGCGCTGTTGCTGCTTAAAGTTAGTGTTGGTATTTAATGTGGACGGCCTAAGTGGCGTGATTTTCTTTATGACACCCTCTACAACCTATTGTATGTCCAGGTGCTCGACCAAGGGCGAGATGGGTGTCAGGGGTGGACGAACATCTGCCCACCCTAATGGCAGAGACGATCTTATAGCCACGATGCCGTCAGTCGAGGACTTTTCCAATGCTAAGCTGCACCAGGGACTTGTGACACGACTGTGACATCACTGATCCGCGCCTATACGAACTAAGTACACCGGACAATCCAGGTGGGAAAATTCTGATTATCTATTTCTCTCTCTCTACAACATGTGAATGCACAGAAGCCGCCAGAAGCTCACTCGTGAAGTTCTGAACATTATACTCTAGCACAAACTCTCGTGTTCAATTATGTTATTGCATGTGTGAACATTACCACAGTACACCTAATGAAGTATCTTATAACTGTATAATGTGTAAGAAGTTACACACATACACACACATCCGCAGTTTGCTGTAAGATCTAACTTTCATCTAATTAAGACCATTAGGGAGTTAATTATCTCGTGCTATCATGTCATCTGGTCATGGCTGAGTTCTAATAACGTAGCGGGGGTTGTCTGATGCTGTAGATGAGAAACGATTTTCTTTCACACACATACTTAACGCTTAATGATTAAGGTAAGGGATCGTTTGGCTGGTTGAGTTTCGGGGCGGTCACTTACATTCTCTGGTGTGAACTACGCTTGTGAATATGCTGGCAAATCTATGCTTAGGAGCTGAGATATTCCATTTACGTTGTCATTTATATTTGTATCTATCTATACATATTAGGGTTCCTTCATTTACTGTAGTTGGAATGGGTTTATGAGGAGGTTAGTGTTGAAATGAGGGATGTTTTGTTATTCATGTCGTATATGTGTTTGTGTGTGTAATTTTACTATATATATATATTTTTTGGGGGGAATATGTAACGGATTTAAAAAAGAGAATAACCATAAATGTGCTTACTGAGACAACAGGCTAGCCTATTTGATATTATACAACACTGATGGATTAGTATTGCTTTATGAATGAGATTATTACTAACTTTGACTCATACATAATCAGGCAGAATTTTTTGCAATTAGTTTAATATCAACTCACTTACTTTGTGACATTATGAATTAATGGATATACATATATATATATATAATTCTGCCTTTAATGGTGTGCTCACACAATCACGAACTTGTCATGTATGTAAAATCTTGCAGGTTGAATAAAGCACACGCTTGTTGGTTAAAAGAGTTTTTTATTTGCAAGTCCTGTCATTCACCTGGGGGGACATGTCTGTAATTGTATTTGGGCCTTGCACACTTTTGCTTCCTCTAGGTTTTTTTACCTAGTTCTAAATATGATGTCTCTCCCCTTTTACAAAAAAAAAAATTTAATAAAAAATAAAATTAAATAAAATTCAAAAAAAAAATTACAAAACTTAGAAAAATAAAAGGGGTTTTCAAATGGTAGTTCAGAGCGTGGTTGTTATGATTCTGGGTGGATAGTAGGTATTATTTCTGCCTTATTTTTCTCTGTTGAACTTGAGAAATTTTAGAATCTGGGGACTTATATTTATTTTCTTAAATGAAACTTAGTGTGGCTACAGACATGTCAGCTGGTGTTAGGACTTGCAAATTATTTCAAATTATTTTTGATTAGAACCCAAGTGTTGTAAGAAAACTTAATGGTAGTGTAATAAATTAACAGAATGAACAACCAGAAAAAAGAGCACATTTTATAAAATGAATAAGGGGTTAATGAAGTTTAAAATAATTTAATATGTGTTAGTGTTTAAGTGATTATTTTGTGATGTTGAGTGTAAGATGAATTTTGAAAAGGGGTTATAAGAATGTGATTAATTTTTTTAATGAATGTGTGCTGATTGGTTGCACTTGCACATACCCTGGGGCTCATACGGAGTCTGGACATGATGAGGGCCGTCGGTACTTGTTGAGTTTGATTATGACTTGTCTCTTGGATTAGACAACGTGTTTGGTAGCATCCCAGTTATATGGTAATTGTTTATTGAGGGCGTTGCGTTGCGGTATCGTGTATTTTGAATGCGGTTATGGTCCGACCAAGGGCATGGATGTGATAGTTTATACGTTCGATTATATCGAATTTTATGTGTACTTTGTGTGTTGTATTTAGTGAGTTAGTTTGGTTGTTTTGTGTTGTGTTCTCTTCTGGGCATTTTGCATGGCTATTTCTCTGCTTTTATGACACCCATCTCGTCGTATCGCTAGAGCATTCTGGAGCCACTTGTATGATCAAGTTCTTGCTGTCGTTCTCTTTAATTCTTGCTTTTACGTGGTGTGTGTGTGGATTGCGCGGTCATGTCCATTTCGGTAAATGTGGATTTGTTGGTAAAAGATGAGCTCGAGTGGGAGGTCCGGTTCCGGGGACGGAAGCCGCAGGAGACTGTTGTTTCATTAAGGAAGCAACTCCGTGAGGCTCTTGCCTCCGGTGAGGCACCGAGTGGGAGAGTATTACTTACGGATGTCACCGCCGAGGTGGAGCTGTGCTCGGAAAAATTTGTAGAACTGCTCGATTTGGCCGAAGGCCTGCAGTCGGCGGCACCCACCTCTACGGCTAGACAGAGGGTGCGCCAACGTTTACAACACGTTCTATGCCGTTTACAGAATGCTGAATCACAGGCTACCACCTCGGAATTAGAGAAAAATGTTGTCACTCTTAGGGAGCAAGTGGCGATGGCATTGCGGGAGTTTTCTCTCGGCCAGCGTCGCCACGTAGATCCGAATTCCGGTTCTTCTTCTTCTTCTGTTGAGACGGCAGCCAGGGTGGAACCCCCTGTGCATGTTCCTGCCGTTTCCGATATGGCCACCGCAAGCTATCACAAGCTTCCTAACCCACTGTCGGATGTCATTCAGCGTCTCCCAGTTGTCGATGGTCTGGATCCTGAGGCGCTTTTGAGATTCTTGCGCGTATTTTTTCAGTTGGCCGATTTCCCTGGGCTGTCGGAGCGGACTCATTTAAGATTGGCGACTTGGTCTACTGTCAGAGCCATCCGATCAGCCCAGCCATAAATAGGAGGGCCGCTAAACTATGTTATCGTTGGTCGGGACCATACCGCATTCTTCGGTTTGTGTCGCCCGTCACAGTGAAATTGGGTGATCCCGGAGGGGATGTTGAAAGAGTAACCACTCATATTTGGAAGCTAAAGTTTTGCCATAGGGCATGAGTTAGGGATGACAGTTGGGCCCATAAAAAAAAGGGGGTAATACTATTTGGGGTTCCTGGATCTCAGTTATTGGAATTGGGAGGCCTTGGTGGTCAGTACTCAAAGCGGGATCCTGCGATTCTTCTCTTTCTCCTGTTCTTTTCTGTCTCTTATATCTGCATGCGGACCAGGGCCCGGCGAGCATGCAGGACTCACACTTACATCTTCTCTTTCAGACACACACTCACTAATTCACA
Source organism: Magicicada septendecula (assembly GCA_034769895.1). NCBI lineage: Eukaryota > Metazoa > Arthropoda > Insecta > Hemiptera > Cicadidae > Magicicada > Magicicada septendecula. The sequence continues at coordinate 475,309,132 of CM068367.1, read as the reverse complement.
CCTCTTCCTTCTGCCTTTTCGTTTTCCTGTGTTACTGAACTCACCAAGAGCGTTTTAGAATCTGAGATTTTCCAGGTTTCCCGCAGCCGTCGTGCTTGAGGACTTGTTTGTTTTGGGTCAACCATGTTGCCCTTTTGGGGTGAGGGTGTGCCGAACTGGCTTCGGCAACGTATTATTAGTATTTTAAAAACGAGCGCCGCTGACGTCACGCACTGCCACACTGTTACGATAGTTTGTTGCCGGTCGGTTATACACACAAACGGTTGTGCAGCTACGCAATACAGCTGGCGCTGCCAGCCAGCTGTGTCTGTACATTCCTGCATTCGGAGGTTACTTGGCTGGACCGAAACGTTGTATCGGCCTCATTTCTGCTTGATCCTCCAACCTGTTCATCTGGTCTCGGCTGGCGGCAAACTTCTATCCAGGACTTCCGAACCTATCACTATGATAGGCTAGATAAAGTGTTGTTCCAGGTACGTGCAAGTCTGCGGGTTCTGAAAATATTCTAACCCCAAATATATTTTGTGTTTCAGCTTTCATTATGAGTTATGCTTGTGTGTGTGTGTGTGCGTATAGAGCAGTTTTTAATCTGGGCATTAATGCTATTACAAAATCAAATTAAATTAAATTTAATTAAATTATGAATGTGAGAGTCGTGGGTCAAGTTGATTTCAATAGAGAATATGCTAATGTATCTTGCACTCAGCTGTTTTGATGTAATTAATAACTACGAAAGACACAGCTAATCAATTTGAATATTTCAATGAAACATTAAGAAAGTAATTGCTAGACGAGCTTAATATTGTTTAATCTGAATTAGTGGCGATGTGTGTGTGCGCTGTTGCTGCTTAAAGTTAGTGTTGGTATTTAATGTGGACGGCCTAAGTGGCGTGATTTTCTTTATGACACCCTCTACAACCTATTGTATGTCCAGGTGCTCGACCAAGGGCGAGATGGGTGTCAGGGGTGGACGAACATCTGTCCACCCTAATGGCAGAGACGATCTTATAGCCACAATGCCGTCAGTCGAGGACTTTTCCAATGCTAAGCTGCACCAGGGACTTGTGACACGACTGTGACATCACTGATCCGCGCCTATACGAACTAAGTACACCGGACAATCCAGGTGGGAAAATTCTGATTATCTATTTCTCTCTCTCTACAACATGTGAATGCACAGAAGCCGCCAGAAGCTCACTCGTGAAGTTCTGAACATTATACTCTAGCACAAACTCTCGTGTTCAATTATGTTATTGCATGTGTGAACATTACCACAGTACACCTAATGAAGTATCTTATAACTGTATAATGTGTAAGAAGTTACACACATACACACACATCCGCAGTTTGCTGTAAGATCTAACTTTCATCTAATTAAGACCATTAGGGAGTTAATTATCTCGTGCTATCATGTCATCTGGTCATGGCTGAGTTCTAATAACGTAGCGGGGGTTGTCTGATGCTGTAGATGAGAAACGATTTTCTTTCACACACATACTTAACGCTTAATGATTAAGGTAAGGGGTCGTTTGGCTGGTTGAGTTTCGGGGCGGTCACTTACATTCTCTGGTGTGAACTACGCTTGTGAATATGCTGGCAAATCTATGCTTAGGAGCTGAGATATTCCATTTACGTTGTCATTTATATTTGTATCTATCTATACATATTAGGGTTCCTTCATTTACTGTAGTTGGAATGGGTTTATGAGGAGGTTAGTGTTGAAATGAGGGATGTTTTGTTATTCATGTCGTATATGTGTTTGTGTGTGTAATTTTACTATATATATATATTTTTTTGGGGGAATATGTAACGGATTTAAAAAAGAGAATAACCATAAATGTGCTTACTGAGACAACAGGCTAGCCTATTTGATATTATACAACACTGATGGATTAGTATTGCTTTATGAATGAGATTATTACTAACTTTGACTCATACATAATCAGGCAGAAATTTTTGCAATTAGTTTAATATCAACTCACTTACTTTGTGACATTATGAATTAATGGATATACATATATATACATATATATATATATATATATATATATATATAATTCTGCCTTTAATGGTGTGCTCACACAATCACGAACTTGTCATGTATGTAAAATCTTGCAGGTTGAATAAAGCACACGCTTGTTGGTTAAAAGAGTTTTTTATTTGCAAGTCCTGTCATTCACCTGGGGGGACATGTCTGTAATTGTATTTGGGCCTTGCACACTTTTGCTTCCTCTAGGTTTTTTTACCTAGTTCTAAATATGATGTCTCTCCCCTTTTACAAAAAAAAAAACTGAATAAAAAATAAAATTAAATAAAATTCAAAAAAAAATTACAAAACTTAGAAAAATAAAAGGGGGGTTTCAATTTTTAAAAAATCGTAATGTCTTTTGAACCAAATAATTTAGAGAAATAAAAATTACATGTTTGCACTCTACAATACAGTCCGGATATATACGCTAAATTTTATAACATTCGGTTGAGTAGTTTCGGAGGAGTTCGCGGTCTAAGTTGTGCACCGAGTCATGGATAGAGGGCAATGCCTGATTTCGCTACGCTAAGTAGGCTCCGCCCAATAAGAAGTTTCAAGAAACTTTCTGACGAAAATGTTAAAAAAAATTATGTACAACAATTGGATTAATTACATCATGTATAAAGATGCACGACTTGTATTGTAACGTAATAACTAGTAGGGCCTACTCTCAATGAGCTGCAGAACTCGCTCTCTATTTTAAACGAAATACTTTTATTATTACACAAATTTCGATACTAGATCATTTTTCAGTAATGGAAAAAATTGTAAAAATCTCGATTTCTGTACTGTTAGTAATAAAATAACACACAACCACTTCTTATAAAGCTTACAATCATTCAATAAACACTAGAAATTCGAAACATTCAGACTTGAGTTACAGTTCCTTGTAGCTTGACATCTGCTGAATTTTCATAATTTTTTTATCAAATTTTTGAACTCTTTGTTGGGCCCTGTGATCCCAAAATTTTGAAATTTCAAAAACTTAACGCTATATTCAGGTGTTAGTTGAAATTCTTTGTAATTTAGTACCCCACATACATTTTTGCAATTTTATCAAAATTATTACCCACTTTTTGGGCCCTGACGTCCAAAATTTCGCATTTCTCAAAAATGAACACTTATTTAGGTTTCCGTTGAAATTCCTACATTCCTTCCAAGAATTTGATACACTACATGGGCTTTCGTGATTTTTTCACAAGTTCACAACTTTAACAACGCGATTGCCTCCTACCCCCCCCCCCCTATTTTTGGAGCGTGAAGTATTAGAAAAACGTGGATAAACCCCATCAAAAGGAAATATCAATGGCTAGGCTAGGACACTTAAATACAAAACACTTAATTAAGATAGCCTATGGTTTTAAAGGGAATATTGATCATCGAGATGGTGAGGAAAGGCATAAAAGAAATGGGTTGAAAGAGAAACGGCGATCTCAAACGTAGATAGATCAATGACAGAATGACTTAGCGATTTCAGAATATGACCATCCACGACCTACGGATTGACGTAACAAGAAGGAGAAACAATTTATAATTGTTTGTGCTAGTGTGGATGTTGACTGCGATGTTTTTTCTCTGTGACATTTTATTTTCCAAATATGCTCTAAACATTAAAGCTATTAAAGTAGAGAAATTTACGTTTGTGGGCGGTATTAGAAACTTAATATGTTTGAAGCACCGGTAGACTAAACACGTTATAAGTTATATGCACTTAGTGATGAACTATTGGTGAAGTACTGTCAGTATAGGTTGATCTCAGATATACGATGGTGCGAGTTTCAGACGAAGCAGGAAACTCGTCTCATGTTTTCTCGAAGCTTCTATGAGAGTCATCGCGTCCAAAGGAACTTACTTTGTTAGGAGGATCGTTCGAACCGTCTGTTGGATTTTTATGAAGTAACGCGTGGAGGTACGTGTGAAGAGTGCGAACATACAAACTGTTTGAGCGAAGGAAATCGCAAGCCTCTCCTCATAGCATCATATCATAATTAAAGAATTGTGACTTAATGGAAGTCCTTGTATCGATATCGTAAGCGTGCAGCCGGACAGCCTAAATGGTACTCGGTGCTATACTCTTGTTAATGGTAGAACTATAGTGATTAGACCCATTACTGTCCCATCATATTATTATCGTATTTTGGGTCATCTTTAATAACACAACTTGAATAATAACGTTCGTGGCTTTGTCAAAAACACGTTTAACACATCAGTCGGTTCGACAGCAACGTACCGATGAACATTCATCAATGTTAAACCGTTTAGTGGGCTTTCGCTTGTATTTTCTCAGTATATTTTTAATCTTCTCAGAGTTAAAACTGATAGCGTTCTTCAGTGGAAACACTGAAGCAGAAATACTGGAACAGTGTAAAATATTTTATGCAGAGTACAGACGGTCCGTCTACACCTTGTCACATGAGATGAGTGCTTCAAAAGCTCATTTGAAGTTCTTCTTCTGTGATACAGTAAATCTATGACACACAACCATCCTCTTAACTGCATACGGCATAAAGTTTATCAAATTTGTTTTATTGCGTTTACATCTTTGTTCTCGTATCTTCAAGTGGCAAGTGTAGTACTAATGAATGTGAAATAATTTTATCAGACATCAATTAATTTGTTTAAATTGTAACAAAACTTTACCTCAAATGGAAATGAACATGGATATTGAAAAGTAGTCTTCGGGGCAAATCATCTACATTACACTTCTGCATTTGGGGTGTAGTTAGGCATGGCAGAGTGATATGGAGTTACGAACTAGAAGCATTTTAATTTGAGTTGATAAATATCTCTTTGAATTCTTCTTCAGAAGTTTCAATTTTTTTCAACGACAGTGACATACTTGACGTTTGCGGAAAAAGCGAGTGGCAATGGTGATACAGTACTAGATTTTATCTGTAAGATCCACTGTGAACCTATACAAAGGAAAGAATGTAACCCCTTGGCTTCACCATTGATTACTCGGGAAATAAAGAACGAAGCTATTGCATGAATTTCTACTTTAAGTTTACGTAAATTTTGCACAAGTGACAAAATTTGCGTAAACTAATTTAAAGAGTCAAAATGCCGTCGACTACAAACAGTAAGTTGTAATAAACAGTTCGTGTTAATAATGTTAAATGAAGGGCGCCTGTAGGATTTACTCCCATACTATTCGATACGGCCTTTCTTTAACCTTTCTTCACCTGTCTGACATGTCTCCCCTCCATATGTCTGTCTGTCTATCTGTCTCTCTCTCCCCCCTCACTCTCTCTCTCTCTCTCTCTCTCTCTCTCTCTCTCTCTCTCTCTCTCTCTCTCTCTCTCTCTTTCTCTCTCTTTCTCTGTCTTCCCCCTTCTACTGTTGGTATGTGATGTTGTCCCTAACAATTGTTGTTCGCCAATAACAAGTTGGTGACATTGTCATATAAAGGCGTCAGTATCTTACTTGACCTAACGGGTCGCCAATTCATAACAATTGGTTTTTTCCTTGTTCTCGTCGATGATTGCGAATATAATTGAACATATAACATTTAATGAGAAACAAATAAATGATTCATTTTACCAATCTTTCATTTTAATTATGGTTAGTGTGAGATTACTGTGAATCAGGCGTTATTAATAAATAATAAATACAGTCAATTGAGATAATAAGTGGCTACCTTTTTGTAGGATATTTGGTAGAACAATTAACATCATTAAAATTTCAATGATGGTGTGTGTGTGTGTGTATATATATATATATATATATATACATAAATGTACTTCAAGATGTTATTTTTCTATTTGGAACATGTTTCGGGACAAAAAAAAACGGAAGGCTGAGGATGGGAACAAGATAGTACCCGAAACATGTTCCAAATAGAAAAATAACATCTTGAGGTAAATTTATGTATAAATATTAAATGTAATATATACATCAAGAAACGGACTGTAGCAGAAAGTGATATATATATATATATATATATATATATATATGAGACGAGGACCTTGAATGCAAGACATAAAAGCAAAATTCAAGAATTGGAGATACGATTTACGATGAAGTTTAAAAAACAAAAAAAAGACAAGGTAGAATATGAAGCCACACTATTCGCAGAAACCTAGGAGTGATCCCTCAAATGAGTATGATAGACAACTCACAGTTGAGGTGGTTTCGCCACGTCTGTAGAAGGAAGACAGCAGATACTCTAGAAGAGTGTGGGAAGCAAAACCGCAAGGTAGAAGGAGAAGAGGAAGACTGTGTTAAAAAAAATGTGAGCAGCGCGAGCCGAGATAGAGAACTAGCCCGGCATGTGACAAGATGGCGTGCTCTCCGCAAAACCTCGACATCTAATGACTAGAAGAGGACGATTAAGTAAGTAAAATTATCGGACCAAGTATGTACTTCACCTCAGTGTGGACCAACTATGGTCAACTAGCAATTATCCACAATTGATTTTATTGAATGTGTTTGAGGAGAATGGGTGCGCGCTTAGGATTTTTGTAGCATTTTGGTAGTTCTAACAGGCGTCCCACTTAAAAGTATAACAATTACCTAGTAAATTTTAATTAACTTTGCACGCAACAGTATATTCTAACACAGTTATATAATACATTATGCAGCCTATGGGTACGGGCGTAACTTTTTGCCGAACTCTGAAAGGGCAAACTTTAAAGGTAGCCTACAAGGGTCTTACCTTGTAGGCTACCTTTAAAGTAACAAAATTAAAAGTAATTAAAGTGACAGACTACCTGTGTAACAAAATTTTAAAGGTCGGTAATAATTCTAAATCAGAAAAAAAGAAAGTTTTAATTTTTTTCAACCAAAAAACTTACTTTCTAAGTTGTAGTTGAACTTCTGTTTATTTGTCTAAATATTATATCATAAATATAATGACATAATTAACTGTAGTTTTTGTTTAATTGTCTTACTGCCATATCGTGAAACTTCCCTGCACACTTCTGCATTTGGCGTCTAGTTAGACAAGGCAGAGTGATATCGAGTTACGGACTAGAAGAATTTTACTTTGAATTGATAAATATGTCTTTGATTTCTGCTTCAGCGTTTCCTTGAAGTTTCCATATTATTTCTTCAAGGACAGTGACACGTTGTAAGTACAACGCGGCGTAGGGTTGGATCTTCTCTCCATCTGTCTATCTCTGTGTCTGCCTGTCTATGCCCCTTCTCCAAACCCTCGCGCTCTCTCTCTCTCTCTCTCTCTCTCTCTCTCTCTCTCTCTCTCTCTCTCTCTCTCTCTCTCTCTCTCTTTCTCTCCCTACTGTTGGTATGTGACGTTGTACGCAACAATTTGTTCCCAATAAGTTAGTGACTTTATTATTTTGTTACATAATACTCTGCCTATGGTTGTCAAGAATACGATATAATAGTGATGATAGATGTATAATATAACTGATTCGAGTACAGAGTGAAAATACTCAGAATGTTTTTGAACAAAGGAAGAAAGAGAAAATTCGGAGAATAAAGATGTGTTTATCACGATGTTAATAGTATTGCTCCAAGTTTTTATATCAAACTAGTCTCTGTTTACAATGTAGCATTCATTGTATTCCAGATTGAATTTGAAGTTACGGCTTTTTTTAACAGAACAATTATTTCCAAGTATTTTATTTAAACCTGTAAACATTACCCTTACAAATTTCATCAAAAGAAATAACATTAATAAATCCCCGGAGCAACTTTTGCCTCAAACTAGTCAGACGATGATAAATAGTCTGTATTGTACTTGCGAGCTTAAAAACTGTCTCTTATTTGAGAATTTCTTAGTTATTTATTTATAATAACTGGAAACAGAATTGCATAAAACTTTTAATATTGGAGGCAAGTTTTCCCTTGCCCCCTGCCAAGTTACTCCTATGTGTTTGGGTAAAGGCAGTTAAAGAAATCATGTAGACAAATCTTTCTATTAGCATGTATTAGTATGAGACCCGTATGGATTTTCCGCGTAACATATAACCTAATGTATTGCGACCAGTACAGAAGTTATAATATCATAATTTGTAAGTACCATTTGTACAACTAGCCAATAGCCTTCATCAAAATCCCCTTGCATGCACCTCCACAGCAACGATTGCACACTGTATTATTAAACGGTGGTTATTACTTTGGTTATTTTTGTACTCCATTAGTAAGACAGTATTCCAAACAATGAAACTTGTGCAGACGACAAAGTTATATTTGCCAAGTACGCGTTTTAAATTTAAAATATGAAATTTATTTTAAAATATTATGGCGTATGAACACGAATATTAACCTGAAGTAACAGAAGGGAAAGAAGGGTATTAAGAGAAGATACATAATAGCACATTCTAGAGTGGAAATGAGGAATGTTACTGAAAGTAGATAAACTCGATTGTTTGGCTTCAGGGTGGAAGAGTGGAGGAACAGCTTAGCAAAATGGCCGAGACAGAGAGAAGAGTATCTAATAATACTTAGAATTAATTTCTCAGAAAGGGAAAACGTTTTGAGGAAACGAGAATAAAGTGATAATGTCTACAATGAAGACACATTACTTTACTGTACTTTACTTTACAATGAAGACGTTTGTGGTGTTGAGCATTTTTAATATCGAAGATCTTATTGCAGAAAAGAAAGATAGATAGCTTACTCATCTGAATACGATGCCTGATGGCAGGTTGCCTAAGAAATTTGACAATACAAGCCTATTGGACAACAAAGCATATAGGAAGACCTAGGAAGCGTAGGCAAAGTGGATATATTCCTTTGGGACCGGAATAAGTGATTCACCTAGTCCCTCATAGAAGAAGAAAAAGAAAAAGTCTGTAATAACGTATATACATTGTAGATATGGACTTTAATAAACAAAAGAGAATCGAGGAAACAAAGTTTAAAAAAATTATAGTAAATCACAATTGGATAAAATACAACGTATAACCAGAAACCAAATGTGAATACGGTAATATCTAATTAGAAGAGAATAAAAAATATGAAATATATAAAAATGGAGAAATCATGTCTACAATCAGTCTTTACATGACAACCATACATGTCTTTATGAAAGGACTTATCTGGTCCTTCAAGTACCGATGAAAGTTTTTATGGTATGGGAAGTAGTATGATTGTTCTTGTTAACAGAGCCTTCTTTGACCTACAATGAAAATGGTACAGTGAAATTTGATTATCGTGAACAACCATGTAGCCTACTTCAAACCGCACTTAACAGCCACTGTATGCAACAATGGAATTGACATCTACTCCTGTTGGTTTAGGAGACACCTCTGCTCATAACTACCTTCACTGTTCACTGTTCAAATTATTGCTGTGAACATGAGCTTGTGGTCAAAATGACAAGGTCGAACATTTAGATAAAGTAGAGGACAGGGACGTTACCAAAATTTTGTTTTTTTTTGGGGGGGGGAGTCCAGATTGGATTTTAAACGTGGAATCAAATCCGAGACGAAAATAGTCATTACGGGAGTACGGAATAGTATGAGTCCGGGGGTGTCCTCCTGGAAGAAAGTAGACATCACACTTCTAAAATCGAGTTTTAGGATCATCCTGAAACAGTGGAATTATATTTTAAATGGGAAAAGAAACGTTTTCTGTCTTTTTTAATTAAAAAATTTTTTAATGTGAATATGAATTTTAAAATTTAAATTGATCAAACCCAGTCTCCTACAGCCCGTGACATTATTCCTAGGCACCACAGAAGCGTACGAAGGATATAAACGTTAAATCATAATTCTTTGTCAATTAAAACAAGAAAAGTTGAAGTGAACTTATGTTTCTAAACTGGACTTTTTGATAACAAACTTTGCTTAATGAAACGTTGTATGTCCATTGTGAAATACCAAATAAAAAAATGTACATAGTGCAAGTATGATTATCTTGATTCCCGTCTTTCTGAACGATCATGTCTTTTTAAACCAAATGTTATACCTGCATTTGTTATAGTTTAATTCAGTTTTGTTTGTTATAGAATGCTGTGTTCTACGTTGTCTCCATCATGACTGTAAATAGCTTACGGTAATTTTACAATTTTTGGGATGAAGCGTCTGGTCCACTAGGACAGTCTCCCCTGGCTACGTTTCTGTTAGAAGAAAAAATTGAATAGTCAGTTCAACTTAACGAATTGTTGGTCGAGCCTTGATGCTTCTAATGCAGTCTCTTTACATTCCTAATGCATTGTTCTTTACAATGTGTGTGTGCGCGCGCGCGTGTGTTCATGTGTGTGCGTGCATTAGTGAGCGTGTGTTTGCATAACAGAAAAACAATGTGTTGTGAAAATGTCACTTCATATCCTAAGTGCTCCATACAATGACACAATGACAACAGTTACAGCGTACAAGGGTGGTCGGATGGTGTCGGAATAGATTCTTTTTCTTTCTTTGCACACACAGACACACACACAGGTAATCTTAGACAAAAGGTAGTTTTTCACCTGGCAAACGGTGTTAGCTGCATAACGCTGGGTGCGGTGTAGGGGGTGTTGGTGATAAGACGGGAGGCGAGGTGGGTTCCCGCCGGTGAGCATGCGCGAACCGAGTTGCGCACGCGTCCGGCTTAACCTGCCGCTCTCCGACAGAAGTCCGGCTCAGTCGTGTTTGCTAGTCGTTGTGCCGCGCTTCTAGTTTGTTGTCGACGCGCGATTGTTTGTCGTTTCAAAAAAGGAAGAAAACCCCCATCACAGAGAGATTACGACCCAATAGCCTGTGTTTTTGTGTGTTGTTTGTGCATTGTATCAGTACGCACGATGCCGGTTATGTTAAGAAACGTAGTGTTTTTGTGTTTCATCGTGGTGCTGTACGCTGCCACCTCGCTTACGCTCACTGGTGGAATCGGTGAGTCTCTACATACCCTTCGTTTTCTAGGTTATGATTTACTTTGTGATATCATATCAACGTTATCACAAGACTAGTAAGAAGTCCAGACGTTTACCTATAATATGTAGTTTTGATTTTCTAAATACACTAATAAGAAAATAGGTTATAATTAAAATATGGAATTAAAAAAAAATTATTTGAAATTTACATTAACATATTATTTGGAGTTGGACGGTTGGGCGTTAGATTGAGCCAAAAAATTAATTGGCTGCATCACTTATTTAAGAAAACTATGAGCTTCTGTATTTATTTATATACTTTATTATATTATTACACCTTAGGTCAAGTAATTGCACAAATAATAAATCATATTGACATTTTTAACTTGCTGGTTAATAATCCTTTAAACCAGCGAATCCAAATATTTTTTGGCATCTTTTAAAAGTCACTAGAAACAATACTCCAACACTTATAACATTCTGCCGGCAAACTGATATGTCACTTGCCGCTTATAACCACTTACAACCTCTTAAATTCAAAGATGAAATCTATAAATTTGTAAATTTCCTTTAGACATCTGTACGTTAAAAGATCTTATTGTATCGTATACAAATATAGTCTTCACTTTGCATGTTTCAAAAATATATGTAGGCGTAACTGCCAATATTTTTACTTGACTACATTCCCATGTTGATAAACTCTTATTAACTGCAAATGTTGGCGGCAGTCCGTTTGATAATCAACGTGACATACATTATCAAATCCCCATTAAATTATTAGAATGGCGTAAGGAGTTTTTTTATTATTAATAATATTATTATTATTTATCAACATAACATTAACGTTGATCGTTTACAGTATTATATTACGTTTACACAAAATTTATTAAAATTTTCGAAATATAGGCCTATAAAATGTAAGTAATTACACATTTAACAAATTAATTATAGGCTAGTTAACATAATGTAAAAAGGTCGTATCGTAAAGTTTTCTTACACTTTATACATTATTTCTGTTATTACGGTACATTTAATATTAATCCATATTACATTGTGTCAGAGTGCACTTTGTATTTTTTGTCATTTTCGTATTTTACGAAATTTATCAGTATGCAAATACCAATTGACGGTAATTTTGATTGTCCTCGGCTGTTATCAGTAAAATCGATAAACAGAAGATGCAAACATGTGTTTAACGTAACGCGCGTGTAATTTTGTGAAATGTTTTTACCTCATTGCGAAAGTAATTTCCAATTTTTTTTTTTTTTTACTAACGTAGTAGTACATGCGCGCCGACCAAGGGCAATGTTTGGACCGTAGACCGCCGCAGCTGGTCCTCTGACGTAATTAACACGAAGGTGTTGTTTGTTGTTGTTGACGGTAGTTATTTCGAGATGTAAATTTAATTCTGTCCCATTAACACATATTCCGGCGTCGTCTGTTTTGTCGCGTTGCGGTTTTCTCATCAGATTTCTTCCGGAGTCACGTGCGAGATAGCCAGCCTAATTTTTTTTGTAGTGTGTAAATTTTTTCATGTTTTTTCCTGCCCGTTATCAGTCTGCAATGTGGATAGTATGACGAACATTCGACGCATCGGATGATATCGATGTTTATGATGAGGCAACTTCACTTATCTGCCAAATGATTTAGTGATTAAATTAAACTTTATTGAGTTCACTGTTATAAAAAAATTTAAGGATTATAATATCTAATTAATACCTGAGTGTGGGTGTTGCTGTTAACATGCGTGTTATTTTTTTTGTAAAACGTGCGATTGATGATAACAAATTGTCTCGCTTGTATATAAACAACAGACATTCCTTATAGCGAATCCTCATAGCAACCGTGACTTGAATAACTGACGAAATGTTGGTTAAACGACGCTAATGAACGGGATACGACTAAAAAATATGTTTGTATAACGTTCGATAGAATTTATTGTTACCGTCACGACAATTGTAGACCATAATCGAGATTCAGTCTAATCAGTTGATGTCTTCAGTCGGCTTTATCAACTCAGTAGTCCTACTATGGTTTTTCTAGTTTACTGCCTTGCTAAAGTGAAAAGTACCATACCTTTAAAATTCACATGTCGAGTTTTCGGTAGCTTCTGGTCCATTCTTGTCCTTACCTGTTGTGGTTTGCATGTTTATAATCTGATCTACCTGAATCGCAGATATTTAAAACTGTGTCTAGGTAACTGACACAGCGAACCTTTTTGAACCTTTCGTCTCTCGTTTCCGTTTCCCGTTTTTTTCTGGAGGCAACATGATTTTTTCACTCAAGGTATAACTAAATGTGCACGGTTTACTTTACATATCTGACCGAAGCATTATTAACGTACTTAGCCGGAGTAAATTACGTTTACTGTGCTAGTTAGCTGGTTGATGTCTTGAGTCGGCTTTATCTACTCAGTACTGTGGTTTTTTTTCTAGTTTACCGCCTTGCTAAAGGGAAAAGTACCATACCTTTAAAAGTTCAAATGTCGAATTTTGGTTGTTTCTGGATCATTCTTGTCCTTACCTGATGAGGTTTTCACGCTCATAATCATGGGTAGTTCTTGAACGGGCCAATGAAAATTACCGTGCCTGCAACCTTTAGATGGATAGCAACGTAGTATTCGTATCTGCACTCGTAAGGGCTGTAGGGCAGCTTTCTGAGTTTCCGGTTCTTGGTTTACTGGTTTACTGGTTTCATACCAGGACAGCTAACTATTGTCAACAGTTGTCATTAACAGATATTAGCCTGTTTCATCTTACAACCATTAAAAAAAACTGTCAATTACAACAATTGAATTAGTATATTAGAAGATAGGCCTATATACGTTATCATCGTTATGGGTGTACTTACAGTCGAAATTGTAGCCGATCTTCGACCTCTTAACACACGCGCGTAACCACTCATACACAGACACGAAAACCACGTCAATAACAAACTAACTGAGGAACAAACTCAATTAAAGCAAAATACTTGTTTAAATTGAAATCTGGGTTTATTCAGGGAATTATGTTACGTGGGTAGAGCGTAACACAGAGAAAGATTTCTTTGTCAAATGTTGTTACTTGTACGACATTAACTGCATTTTCTAAATACATTTCAAACACATATTTTTTACGTAAATTTTAAGAAAGTGTGTATATAAAGAAACGCTAGAAAACTGTACTACAAAATAATATTTGAATTAGGAAAAAGGTAAGGCGGAATCGGACGTAAGGTGCGAGGTCACAAATCAAACCAAAACTAGAAGAAACCTAACGTAGAAAAATACAGATTTAAAATCCCCATTGGATAATTGTTTTCGTTTAAAATAACCAAAATTATTTCATTAATGGTTAATCTAATCTGTTTTTCAATTATAAGTTTATGAAAACATGAATATTATTCTTTTTTGTCGTATTAATTTCAGTTATGTAAAGTAAACAAACTTGCGTCTCATTGCTTTTTGTTTTTCATGTAGACCTACGTTAACGAAATACGACTGAATTTTTTTTTATTTGAAACTTTAATAATATACTGAATAGCTTACTGAATAACACAAATTTGAGTGTAAAAACTTTCACTGCATCGCTTAAATATAAAACAAACATAATATCTTCTTAGGTTTTGAAAAGCCACGACAGAGATGAAGTAGGAAAGAGCTATTGAAAAATATTACAGGTAAAGCTGTTCCGCAATGCATAAAAGCAGTAGTTACATTTAGACGTTTAATAGATTCTTAATAATACATCTCTAATTATATGTACTGAGTATACTGTCCAGTACTTAATGGCAGCTCAAGAACATGTCAGGCCTGTAGCAAATTTAACCAACCAGCAAAATATTGACTCTGTAAACTGTTGTTTTCTGAAACATGTTACGCTCTAATTACAGCACATGAAGTGAACTTAGAACATATGTTCGTCTTCTACATGTAATATGATTATTATCTGATTTAGCCTGCCCACGCTGAGAGAATGCTTCCCATTTCGTCCTCCTCTGTTTTTTTCGAGAGCTAGTTTTGTCAGCCTTTCAGAAGTCCGTCAGCCTTTATTTTAATCTGCAACTTTATCGCGTAGCTAAACTTTTGTGTCCATCTTCGTTTTGATTTTTATTATTTTGAAGATAGAAATTTTATTTGATATTATAAATGAAATTACATTATATAATTTGTATCCATATACATGCCTAATAATAACAACAACAACAACACTTTTCTCCGATTGATGCCGAGTGTTATTGATATTGATATTAGCAATAAACGTTTCGCTCTTTCAGTTATGTGGCACACTCGTTAACACGAAGGAGACACGCTGAGACATCAAACGTTTGGTGTTAACGCTGTCAATAAAACGTGGTCGCCAACTTAAAAGACATTTTTATTAGAACGTTTTATTAATTTTTTATTTTGTCGATGGTAAGCTAAAATGCTAATGAAATTTATTTTAAATTGTGTTCTTAAAAATTAAAAAATATACTCATGTGATGAGAAGAAATATTCGCATCGTCATCGTAATAATCATCATTCCGTCGTGGATTAGGTAAATGTGCCTGTTTCGGGACAGTCGCTTTCCTTACTTGACTGGAGACCTTTTGTGTTTTGGTCGGTTCACCATTATTTGCTTCGGAATTCTGTAGTCTTCCAAATAGTACATACATGCTTATAGGCCTATATATAAATGATATATAATATACATAAGGTAATATTATTTATATAAATCCTTAAATTCGTAGTGACCGTCAATCAATGAATTTTCCAGTGATGGGTTAGTGAGGATCGGTAAAAAATAACACAAATTTTTTACTTATTTGTGTCGACGTTTCGACAATGTTTATTGTCATCATCAGGACAATTGTTGCTGACGCCAAACACACAACTGTGATGTTTATAATATCACACAACTGTGATTATGTAATATAATAATTTATATTATATATTATTTATATATATATATAATATATAATATAAATTATATTATTATATTATATACTGTAATGATATTTATTCTTATATTGTTAATATGTATTTGTCATATAGGCTATTATATTCACCATAATTACAGTAAACTCTCTAGGCCTACTGTATATGTCACTGTTAAATAAATAATCATGCAGAGAACTAAACTGTTGTTTTTGTTAAACGGATTGCATAGGCCTAAATAAACGTAATAAAAGTAAGTAAACTCAGCGAGTCCCAGCGTTCTGTGTAAGCGGATTTTCGTATTCGCGGGGCTTCTGTTTGCGAACGGTTTCCCGATTCGCGGTGTGCGATATTCTGTACTTTTGCGGTTTGTAGAGGCCAAACTGTCGTGGCTGATACGTGCAAAACGCTAACTTCCTGTTTCGAATCGTTTCTGAAGCGGATGCAATTAATGCGACTTTAAGCATTTACAGGTTTGTCTGGAGAAAATAAACTTTTTGAACAGTTTCTCAGTTCTTTATTTATTTTTCGAATGGACGCCGATCCTCATTTGTAACCGAGCGTAATTTTTGAATGCAAAATCGAAGACGCAGTGGCGGAGTATAAAAATGTATATTTTTGTTTTCAAAGTAAATTCAAGCGTGGAAAAATTACGAATTATTTTAAACGTACTCAATAGACTATTCTGTTGGAAAGTCCATTAAAACTTTAATGTTATTGATTTTTAGCCTCGTGTTTAATTTTATAATATTTTGTGAACATTTACAAACGTGTGAAGTGGCATTTTTTATGTTCGATTAGAGATTCCTATGTCTAACGCATTATACCAGCAATACTTGCTCTTACAGTACAGTACTATACTGTAGTGTATTTACGGGTAAATCCTCCATTCGGACTTCTTCCATCGCAATTTTTTGTTGCTTCTCGTTTCGATCCCCGGAATCTGGGATCGTTATCAGAAGCTGAACAACATAAAACAACTTACAATAAAATATTTTTAAAATATTAACAATATATACGTGACTGCGGTTAAAAAATCATTTCATAAAAATATAAGTCATACAAACATTAGCAACAACGTAGGCCTATATAAGAATATTTGTAACTTATATTGTTATGAAATGATTTTTTAACCGTAGTTAGGTATAGCCTATGTTGCTCGAATATTTTTATATTATTTTATTGTAAGTTGTTTTACGTTGTTTAGCTTCTGAGGACGATACCAGATTCCGGGGATCAAGACGTCAAGCAACATAAAATGACGAAGAAAGAAGCCGAAGATTTACCCGTAAGGAATCGCCCATCGCTTAGAGGTTTTAAAGAACGGAGTAGTGTATTTAATTTCCATGTTGGCGGTTTCTGTATTCCCGGTCAATTTTCGGAACCTAATTCCCGTGAATACGGAGAGTTTACTGTATTATAAATGACGTATACAAGTCAAAACGTATGTACAATAACATGGGAGTTATTTTCGGTGGCCGATATATTCGTGCATTCTCGGACAAGGCTACTAGTCGTTCTGGCGTGATATATTATTTGAAGTGTTCCAGGCAGCGTCGTTTTAATTAAAACGTAACGTATACGTCACGGATTTTGTTGTAAGCGGCACTCAAAACATGGTAC
Source organism: Magicicada septendecula (assembly GCA_034769895.1). Lineage (NCBI taxonomy): Eukaryota > Metazoa > Arthropoda > Insecta > Hemiptera > Cicadidae > Magicicada > Magicicada septendecula. The sequence continues at coordinate 475,291,825 of CM068367.1, read as the reverse complement.
GTACACTCGCTTCTACTTTATATGCCACAGCAACGCAAGTCACTCGCAACTATCGATAATTTTTTTTTTTTGCAACTAACAGAACTATGAAATTAAAATTTCACGCCACTTTAAAAAGTAGCTCCGTCGGTGTAAGCCGCGGCTTATGAATACTGTTATCCTTTAATTAAACTTATTCCGCGTGAATAAAAAATGAGATATGTTTATATACATAAATATTAAATAAACAACACAAACACTTTCATTCGGAAGCACTCGATTGTGTACGCGAATCGTTATTAGCGTAAACAAACCATTTCACTATCATTAGAGCCAGGTCGTTTCTTGACAGATTCATTTTCTTTGAGGATGTAACATTATTTCTTAACGAAATACACAGTTCCAACAAAAAGCGTACTTACCAGCGATAAGCATTTCTGTTATTGAACATTCCGAAAGAACAACGTTTATATAAGGAGGATGGAGTACCGTTTCCGCTTCAGGGCTATTTAAATGGGATAATTAGTTCAAATTAGATAAAATTATCTTAAAAACTATTAAGCTTACCTTTCTGAGGTAAAAACTCATTTACTTGCGTATACTTTATACCAGATTTACTGAAATATCAGGATCGGTTACTAGGGGAAGACGTTTAAAAATTTTTCATATTTTATGTACACCGAATTTTACTTTTTCAGTATTTCTATTAAAAGTTACACGTAGCCTACTTCATTTTGATAATTCTGGTAGAGTAACTCCTATAAGAGTAAAATAATATACGTGCCAAATTTCAGACCTGAATGATAGTTTTTCAGAAAAATGTATCTAAAGTATAAAAATACAGTAACCCCTGTTATAACGGCTCTCGAGGTATCCGTTATATTGAAAGTCCTTTGTAACGTATATAGAAAATAGGCCTTATATTAAGGTTATGACTCATTTAAACTACGTGAATAAAAGTAGAAACTATTTATTTTTCTGAATTTATATGAAATCGGTACCTAATTTGAGACAGAGGATTATTATCAAATATTTTTAATTATAAAAATTATTTTTACAATAATTATTTTTAATGTTTATTATTTTAATTACTTTTATTTTTATTTATAATTATATTTTTATTACAATATTTTAATTATTTTTATTTTTTATTTTTGTTTTAATTACATTTGTAACTAATATTTAAAATTAACTATAAAAAGTAGAAGCTTATTATTAAATGTTTATTTAAAGTGAAATATACCATTTAACTATTGAAATGCTGTGTAGGAAGAAAATATACTTTTTAACGATATTTTTTACATTCCCAATTACAGAAAATAAATTTTATAACACGTAAAACAATTTTGTTGACTGTACCGTACGTGATCTTTTAGTTTCCACGTCTTTTGGTATTATGGTCAACTTCTTTGATTTAAATGCATGGAAGAAAATACACGAATTTTAGCGCTAACATTCGTTTATCGAAACTTGTTCACGATGTGTAAATAATATTTCATGCCAATGCCAATATATCACCTCTAATATAAAGTAAAGCGAACTGAAAGTTTTGGCTAATAGAATATTTCCAGCGTGTCTGAAACAGTAGGCAGTTCATTGTGAATATATTTTTGTATATATTTGCGTGTAAAACTGAGCTAGTAGTTGTTAAATCTGATAGCTGTTACTTCATCGTCTTGGTAAAAGGAGGACTTGAAAAAATATCTGAAAATTTCTTATGTTAGTATTTTCATCGATGTTCCTCCCAGTTTCGGAAGTGAAACTGTTCATATTATTTTGGAAATACAATCAAACTGCGGTAGCTGAAAAACGTAATTATTTCAAAATTTTCATTTTCCTTCTTCCGTCATAAAAACTTTTTAAATAGAAAAATATTAAATACCTGTCTTTTTGGAGACATACTTTAAGAAATGCGTTTTCATCAAAATACAGTTAGAGAAGTTAGATTATCGATATGAGAGCGAATAAGTTATCATGACTTCCAAACTAAAATACTAAAAATTACACATTAGGCCTACATTTTACGAACCCGCAGATAAGGAATTAAATCAGAGTTCTACAGTGTGTATAGTTTGCCGATAATAAACACGACACAGTAATGTCCAACAGTAGATTACGTAATAATATTGTTAAAATGTAGGCCTAATAATAATATAATATTTTTCCTGTAATAGTCTTTCGTGTCATGTCTGATACAGCTCTGCCATTTAAGTCGTTAACGTCGACAGTCAAAAGAACTGCTATCAGTCGTAATTAATTTTGTATGCTCACCAATACAGTTACGTTGTTGACAAGTTTCAGCACATGATTTAAGCAACAGCTGTACCGACAGCAGAATGACGACTACACGACAGGTCCGCTTGATTTAAGGTGATAAGCTGCGGTTGATGTATAACAATTGTGGCAACGCCGAGTCCACGTAATCTAAACACGATGACAGGACAATCTGACTGATACACAGAGACAGACTCGGGACAGTTTTAAGAACACATTATTATATGAAAGGCTTCCGACTGTCATCCTCTTGGCCGACGCAGTATTACAATTTTTGAACGAAATGGCATTTCGCTATCACTGCAACATCAGAAAAGAATGAGTTTCGGCTACTGAATATCTACACCCGAGCCTACAGCATTAGGCTGTAGTGACCTATTCAGGCCTGCAACTTACATACTAAATCTAAATGTACAAGAATACGATAATTTAAAAAGTTTTAAAACCTGTGTCATGGACACAGATCTATGGAACATATAGTCAAACAGAATATACTACAAAGAGAAAATAGCCATGTTACAACTACAGAAATATACTACAGTTGCAGGGGTTTAACTATAAAGTACAGTGTATGTAGGCCTACAGTGTACGTGCTCGGGGTGAACATTGAAAGATAGAGTATCTGTTCTACATACAATTCTTATCTTTTACAAAATAAGATTTAAGACAACATAATAAATTATGAGAATTGCTGTACAGTATAGGTACACCTACGTATAAAGACAGAACAGTGTTTTGTGAAGTTTTATCAAAAAGATTATTTAATTTTCTAATATCCCGCGCTACAAGTGTCTCATTAAAAAACTGTGTGTGTGTGTGTGTGTGTGTGTGTGTGTGTGTGTGTGTGTGTGTGTGTGTGTGTGTGTGTGTGTGTGTGTGTGTGTGTGTGTGTGTGTGTGTGTGTGTGTGTGTGTGTGTGTGTGTGTGTGTGTGTGTGTGTGTACATCTTAGTTAAAAGTCACCTAAGATTTGAACCCTATTTGATGCATAGTTTGGATTTCACAGGTAACTGAGTAAATTGTGTTCATAATTTATGGTAATTACACCTCGATAATCTACCAGGGCAGCGGTCGATGCTTGTTCAAGGATTTTAATCATAAAAGAAAACATCGGCATGACACCGCAACCACCGTGTACGCTAAACGCATTCCAACCGTATCTTTACTCTTTCCGATAATGAAAAATACCACGAAAGGACAACGTTTCGTGATTGTCACGACGTAAAAAAAATCGCTGAACGAAAAACGTTAGCGTAATCGTGTTATATCCAATTGTGACTACTTTGAAGCGAGCAGAATAAATGTAACGAATCAAGGTATGACTTTTCAAATTAGCAAATATTGCAGGAACTTTTTGATCGAACCTCGTATATACAGTAGAATGCTAATTATCCGAAATAACTGGGGGAGAGCAGTTACGAGTAAACCAATTTTGTCAGATAGTTGATCTCCCTTGGTAAGGAAAACATTAATAAAAGAAGTTTATTAATATCAATACAAATAAATATCAATTAATTTTAGTTCCGGTAGTGATAATAGAACATCATTAAAATGTGTGATTATGTAATATTTAGTTAATATTTCTTGGCGGTAAACTTAAAACTTGCTTAACATATTGATACAATTTTAAATACAGTACATACATAATTTATTCGCAAAATATGTATTCATTTTATATAATACATTTAATATTTATAAATAAATTTACCTCAAGATATACTTTTTTCCTTATTAGGAACATGTTTCGAGAGCTCCCGTGCTCTCATCTTCAGCCTTCGCGATCTTGCGTCTGGTGAAGTATTTGTGTGTTGGCTGGATGCTATTAAGGTTGTTTGTTGGTCTCTGGTATTTTAAAGTTGTATTTTTGTGTATGATTGTGGTATATGTATTTGTATTTGTGTATTTTCGATGTTGAGTGCTTTGAATATTGTGTCATGTTTTGTATTGATTTGTATTTGTTCAGGTATTAAGTTAGTTTGTTTTGTGTTTTATGTTTGTATATTTGTAAATTTTCCCAAATGTTCATTATGGTGCCTTTGTGTGGTATATGTTTTATTAGTGTCACATTGGTTATGTCTGGGAATTCATGTCCTGTGTTTATTGCGTGTGTGGCTAAATTGGATTTATATATTTCTGGTATTTTGTATGCGTTTGGGTGTTCAAAATAACGTTTTTTCAGCTGTTTTTTGTTTGTCCTATGTAACATTTATTGCAATCTTGGCATTCAATTTTGTATATACCGTTAGTTGCTGTATTATCTTTGTTGTGTGAGCTATTTAGTTTTTGTAAATTATTTTTATTAGTTTTGTATGCTATTTTTATATCTGTGTTTTTAAATAGTTTTGTTAGTTTTGTCATTTTATTATTTATGTACGTGAATGTGGCCCATTTTTTGTTGTTGTTATTATTTATGTGTTGTTTATTTTGTATAATATATTAATAAGACCACAAGACAACACTGTGCACAGTACAATAAAATTAAACTGACATTAAAAAGAAATACGATACCGAATCTTCGGCGGCAACACTTGCGTGAAGTTTTTAACTTTTTATTTGAAAGAAATCATCCACTTTTTGTTTTACAGATTCTTCCTTTTTAACGCCGCTAAATCCCTGCTTCTCTTGATTACAAGCATTATGAAATCGGCTTCAGATTGTGTTTCCAACCATAATAGAGCTATTTCTAGTGCATCAATTGCTTCACTGCGCGTTGGCGTAGAAACTACACAGGAACTCATCATATTTTTGGCGATGGTTGCAGAACCGACTCATTAATTTCCTTATCGGTTAACATTTGCCATCCACGATAGTCAGATGTTCTTTTTTTTAGAACTGACCCAATCATTTTAATCATTTTTATCACATTCATTAAATCCAGCTGTTTATTGAGCTAACTGTAAAAGTGGCTCGTATTCCTCTGGCTGATCACGGGACGTTATTTCTGAATTATAAAGCTTTTTTCCATGATCTTTTCAGCGTAACACACTTGACATTTCCCCAAGCATCGGTGAGCATGACAACTCATGAGTTTAAATTCACCTCTTTGTATAGCTTAATTACGTCCCCTTCATCATCGCCTAGTAGAAGTTTGCGTAACAGAATTTTTCTAAATACTTTTTTCCAAGGTCTCAATAATCCTGGTAGACAGTAAAAAATTATCAACACCCTACCTACGAGTACGTACATCACAATCACAAAGTAGGCTTATTTTTTCTATTAAATTTCAGTACCACAAAGCGTTTATTTAAAAAAAAAAAGTTGATTTCTGAAGTTAATTTCGGACAATTGATCGTTTGGATAATTAATTTTCGGATAATTGACATTCTACTGTAGGCTACACATTTTCAAGCGTAGTAGATATATTAATTGTGTACTGTCTAGGAAGTATACCGCCGGAAGTGTCTGTGGACTGGGTGTAACGTGTGTAGGCTACAACTAAGCGTACGTATGAATAATAACTGTAATGTTTCAGTTTATATAGTGAAATGTACAATCTCAGCTCGTTACATAGCAGACGTATGGAACACTGCTATTTCACTGTACTACTAACCTCGGAATGTCGAAATTTTGATAATCTGAAAAATTATTTTTCTTCAGTTTTTGGCGTTCCCAAGGTTTCACTGTATCAAAACTTTTAATGTCAAGGGATTATCGAATATTTCTAACGCTGATCATATGAAGGATTCATATGACGCTGAGTGATTCATATTCGCTCACATTATTCTTGTTATCCAAATTAATAATAAATAATACTTTGTATTTTTAAAACAAGATAACATTTTTTTAAACTGTTTTTTTACAATATTTCGACATTTTTAATTACTGTCATTATCAGAAGGATAATGTATAAATAAATTTCCGGTAGTGATAAGAAAATATACTTAAAATATTAAAGGTTAATTGTACTTGGCGATAAAAGTAACGGAAAAAGTTGCTAAACATATTGAAACAGTTTTAAATACAGTACGCACACATTATATTAGCAAAATATGTAATCATTTTGTATAAAAAGTTAATAAGACGATATTTATTTATATATTATAATTCTGATGATGACAGTAATTTAAAACAGTACAAACATAGTAAAAAACAATAACAATATATTCTTGTTTTAAAAATATAAAGTAACATAATAGTATAATAGTAATATAAAATATTTCTTTATAAGTAACTCCACGAGTTTTTGCAGTATTCTTGATTAAATATAATCAAAGTATATTACTTCTGCAAAGTGTTGATATTATTAGATAATTACCCTGTCGTACGTTTCACTGATAGTATCTTCAGAGGTTATAAATGAATGAACAATTACAGTATACTGATTCTGTGAGTGAAACGTACGACATGGTAATTATCTAATACTATCAACACCTTGCAGAAGTAATATATTTTGATAATGTTTAATATAAAATGACATATTATTTATTATTTGTGTGTGTGCGCGCGCGCGTGTAAGCGAGTCAGTGCACAGCCCGTGGCCGTCTCTCGCATCCTAGTTTCCACTGCCTTTTATCCTAACATGTTCCTTTGTTTAACCCCCTTCTATCCATTGCCTCTTTCATCTTTGTTTCCCAAGTGCATTTGGTTTTCCCTTCTTTCTTCTGTTCGATACTGTCCAATCGGATTCCTTCTTTGGCAATATATTTTCACGAATTGTTTAACATGTCCAAACCATTTCAACCCTTTTACTTCTACTGTCTCCATAATATCAATGCCGATGCCCATTTCTTCCAGAATGTGTGCGTTTCGTACTCTACCTGTCCTCATGTTTCCACATCATCGTCTCCAGGAATCCATTTCCAGCGCTCTAATACGTGACCTATTTCTTTGACTAATTTCCCACGGCTCCACTACATAGGTGTTTTTATTCCACTGAAAAATGTCTAATAGTCTTATATCTGCACGTGCTAATCATGTTCTGTTTATAATTTCATCATTGCAACCTTCTCCAGTTTGTGTGATTTTTACTCCCAGATATTTATATGCTGGGGGTGTTACGTATTTATCTGTAGAACGGATAAAATACGTACCTGAAGTGTTATTTGAACGTCTAAAATACGTTTTTACCCTGTTCCGTAGAGGGGAGGAGTGATTATCTGTAATAAAAAATCTGTAAATGCTTTCGTATGTTTGTTTTTTTATACGAGTGTCCTATTAAACAAAACATGATACCCTGTTTTAATGAGGGTTTTGTGGTGACGTTTAGTAGACTTGTCAGCGGATACCACCAACCGGAGTAGATTGGTTGCGGTTATTTTGTCTAATTCTTGAGAGGGTGACTCTTGTCGCCCACTAAGTGTAAAACAGTGTTCCCAGATTCTTTACTCTCGATAAAATTAATAGCCGTGTGTTTGTACCTGTCTTCGGAATGAAAACGAATCGTTCTGACAAATCGACTGCCCGTCGAGAGAAAAAAAACGCGACGAATTTACTGTTTTTTAATAGTTGAATGTATGTTTTTGTATTTTTCAGTTTTCTTTGACTTCGTGCAAGAAACTGTCACAAAAAATGACGAAATACGACGGTTTCTTTTTTAAATCGTAAACAAAGATAAAACTTCATGACCTTCCCATTATGAATTTATTACATTTCTTATTTTCTTTTCTTTCTTTATATTTTTCAGTTTTTTCTTGCGAAATCGTATCTCTTTAGCTTTGTGAATTTATTCCCTTTGTTTACTACTCTCCTAAGCAGAACAATTTGCATACGAAGGCGATTGAATTAGTAGTCCTCTTGACATGATTTTAATTCGTCTCTGCTTTTTACATTTTTACTCTCACAAATCCTCTTTGTACATTTCTTTTTTTCACAAATCGGCTTACTTGTACTGTCCGCGTTGTAAGTCAAATAAATCTACGTTTCCTGTTCTGTCATACCACTTCTGCCAGATTCTGTCAGTCTGTCACGTGTGTATAATTAACGACATCATCGTCATAAACATCACCACCGCCATTGGCACACTCGTGCTCTTAAATATATATTGCGAATATTATGTATACCCAAAAATTAGTTGTTTAAAGTCCTTTGCTCAGGTCCAAACGTACATTGGGGCGAAGGGCTTTTAACAAGTTGGGAATAACTTGTAGAAAAAAATTAGGGGCAAATATTTTTTCACAAACGTGTGGTTTGTGTGAAATGAAACATAAAACTATTTTATTAAATGTTTACTATTAAGTGGACTTAATAGATCAGTCAGTATGGCTCGTGGCTACTAATCTAGACATCCCGCGTTCTATTCCCGGGAGCACCATAAAATCAATATTGTTACGACGGTCACTCAGATCATCGCGTTGTTTAGTGAAAACAGAATAACTGACACCAAGGAAGTCGCTAGTTACAAACTTTAATTAATCAGAAACAACACTTAGAAATCATCAGTGCACTCTTATACAATAACTTAAGTGAAATTTGTTCAATAAACAACAATAAATGTCATGGTATTACACTTTCGGACTAATTACAGAATGATCACTTCCCACTAAATCGCCACAATAACTCCGTCCGGCACTTTAACATCGCTAGGTCCAAACTGAACTGGGCCGCTTCAAAATCCAGTATTTATATTCCAGCCACCTTGCATTGTAGTGACATAGCGGACCTGCATGCCGGTAGAGTAGTCGAGTAATATCTAGAAGGGACGTCTGGAACAATCCAGATCGTTACTTAATTCTGCCGGGCAAATAGGTCTATACGTGCAAGGCGTCACGTAGTCACTCAGCGATGCAGTATTATCTGTTTCCTCAACGTAGCTATATGATTGGGATAACATCCTATAACGATAAGCAATTATGCTAGCAATAATGAATTAATTAATCTGTGATTGCCGAGCCAATACAAAGATGTGGGAGTTAATTCCTATTACGCCCCGTGTTCTAGAGCGTCAAATACAAAGATATGCCACGCGTTGGGCAGCCAAATACAACTTTAATGGGGTAATTATTATGCTAACTGTGATTAATTAATTATGTAATATACTAATTTGCATAATGAGCTCGTGTAATCACTCAATTAGGTTACTCATATCAGCTGAACTGATTGAAGCTAAATAACACGTTAATTCCCCTATATTAGCATAATTATTGCATGGAGACTCTAATTGTTGTATTAATAAAAAAAAAACTACTATAATTCACTCAAATGCCATTACTTTCTTGTTCTGAGGTAATTTGACAATAATGAACGCATATATTCTGGATAAAAATAAACACTTATTTATTTAACATCATATCATTAAATAAAGAGACTTCAATATATATAAAATATGGATGATTCCCTGTAAATACATTCATAAACTCATAAAAAGAACATAAAAGAACACATGTATATACATCAAATTACAAGGTGAATCCAATACGTTGTTTACTAGAAAACATACACATACATATATAATGCAATCGATATATAGAAACACAAATAGTCAAACAATAAATCTTATACTAATGCGTTCATCGTTTGCCTCAGATGGATGGCGTTAATTATGTTTATCATGTTTAATTTAAATACTCAAGGGGTGTTTCTTGAAAAGGAGACAGGACAGTAGAGTTCTTATGATAAGAATAGCATAAAGATTACTTGTTAGGCGAATTATCCGATATTTCCATCGGCGTAACTCCTCCTCTCTGCTGGTCCATGTGTGGGAAGCTGCGTAGCTGTGATGTCACTGACACTCAACACACGCGGAACAGATTCACTCGCGCTGTGTGTGTATTCTGTTGATTCGGCTGTTACTGTTCGAGTCATGAAATTATGTGTCGTGAAGATAAGTTCATCGTTAACTATGGTGTATATGTCTGTCTGTCTATTGTTGAACTTCTGGTATGTACATTAATGTTTAGTGTCTTTGATGCCGTGGTGTAATTGTTCCAAATGATATCGTATCGCTCCGCCGCACTGTACAACGTTACGATTTCGTCGTCCGGTATTACATCAACGATAGTTCTACGCGTCGGTTATTGATGAAAGTGTGATTGGTTAGTTCAGTTCTGTATTTGAGTATAATAAAGAACTCTATAATTATTAAGCACTGGCGTATGTCGCATGTTTGTAGACACTGTAGGTACACTCTTACCGGATACGCGCCAATATCGAAATGTCTAAGTCACTTAGTTATATGTCGCGTAGCAAAGTTTCAAAGTCCCACTGCTGTCCGTGTGTTAATCGAACTTTGACGACCGACTGTTGAAAGTTATAAATAGACTGTTTAAAAGTACGTGAAGACTGCTCAAAGTATATGATTGAAAAATTATGAAAGACTGTTCTCCCGCGTGCTCTGCAAACAGTTTTTATCAAGCATCTTTTACCACAATGCACCCTTCTGGAAAACACGCCTCAAGTCAAACATGATAGGACAGAAGATCTCCTACCCTTATGCCAGACCATCGTTCTTCACTTCTCATTCGACGTTCCCGTTGCCATGCTGGCGACGGTCCTCTCCACCTGTTCTCTGGGTAGATGCTGGGTTGTGATTGGGTATCCTGTCTCCCCACGAGTTCGCGTCGAAAGCCTCCGTACTCTTTTCCTAGAACAGGAGCAATTTTCTTGGTTGTCCATCATGCCTTTGTCTAAGCGTACTCCGGATCTCGCTGCAGTTCTCACGCAAACAATGTGTCGTATTTTGTTATTGTTTCGCTGTGCTCGACCCCTTTTCCGAACGCTGTCCTGGCGCAGCGTGTCGTCGTTTTCAAAACGGCACTCCTTCTCCCTGTCGTAAATATCCGTTGTCGCCAGTAAGACGTTCCCCTGCTGTGTGCAAGTTCGATTCTGTTCTTTTAGGTATCGATGTCCGTTCTCATATAGGGTACATACTATTGTGTGTCTTACACCCTTTTCTTATTACTGGTACACTTCAAATTAACCCGGCAGTGTGTCCGTCACAGTTTCACCCTAAATTGGTACTTGACACAGTTTCTTTTATCTTACATTTGCAGGCTGTAAATCTCGTGTTTGAGTCGAGTCTGTCACGGCCAACCTTGTTCCCTATTGTAAAGCTATGTGAAGCGTATTTGTATTGTCCGAAGCAAACGTTCACTTGACACCTCGTCACACAGTTCCTTATTTATTGCTCGTGGCCTGCGTAGGTGTGTCTTGCTGTATGTAACGTCTTTTCGGTCGTACTAAAAAATTTTTAATTTTTTGGTTGCTACATAAGTCCCCAAATCGGATTGGATGTTGGATCAGCGGAAGACACTCTAATCCGATTTCTGCGCTCTGTGTTTGTTGTGGGAGTCCCCTCTGATAAAGTCGCGGTCGTTGACCTACTTTCCTCTGCTTGGGGTATACGGGTATATATTCCCTATATTTTGTTGTAAACTAACTCTGGGAATTTATTGCCGTGCATCTGAGGAAGGATGAACGCATTTTTACACATTTGCATATCTAATTACATATGGGGTTATTTACAATAATAATAATAGCTGTGGATGGCTGTGTCATCCGCTTATAACCTAATACATGAAATAATGGTTTTCGACATGAAATGCAATTACTCATGTATCGTTTAAATATCATTACGATAGCTAATGTCCTTAGTCTATCTTGAACATTTAAACACAATTTACGACCTGTAAATACATATTGATACATTCACTAATTATTATTGAGTATCACTCACAATACGTATCACTAACATCTATACTGATTATATTGATTATAAATTTATATACATTATTTAGGAACAACTAACAATTCATTTGAAATCATTATGATTATAGATAACTTCGTTTTATATCACTCAGATTTGATTAATTAATCTAACATCATCGTGTGTCTATAAAACTCGTTATAACGTCTTTGGCAATTTATTGCTGCACATTCAATCGAACTTTTCGCATCATAAGTGTCTTTTCTATTTAAATTTCCATTAACACTGGCTATACACATGTAATTAACGTCGTTAGGTTGCCACATCGTGACTTAAGAACTCCTTGTACAAAAAATCTTTAAATTATACACTAATAAGTTATACATCAAACCGATTAGCTAGTTGGACCGGTTTTCGCGGGACATTCACCTTATGTGTTGGTCCGTCTTCTAGTCCACTAGTCTAACAGCTGATGCCACTTTCGTTTTCCTTCGAGACTTGTACTCTCGTCCCATAGTATTTCTTTAGCAACCGTACGTTGAAAATACCTCTCACTCTCCCATTGCTATCGCACTCAGTGAGCTCGTATGTTGCGTCACCAAGGACGCGATTAACCTTGTATGGTCCGGTGTATAACTCGAAAAACTTGTCGATCCTTTTCATTGCGGCGTCGGATTGGTGGTAGCTCCTTAACAGCACCTTATCGCCGGTAGCAAATTTAGTAATATTCTTACCATCATTGATACGTTTAGCATATTTCTCTCTTTTGTCTTTTATTTTTACAAACACGTTGATATTTGAATTGTGTTTATCGTTGATGACATCTTTGTCCATTCACTTCTCCCATGCGCGGGTCGGCTTCTTTCCTAAGTGCGCCTCGTGGGGTGTTATTTCTATTGTTTCGTGGTACGTTTCATTGATACATGTCTCAATTAATCCGACGTATCTTGACCACTTGCTATGCCGGTCGTGTACCAGGATTCTGAATAGATTTCCCAGTTGGCGGTTAATCCTTTCCGCTAAGTTCGCTCGAGGATTCCTTATCGCCGTATATCTTGGTTGTATTCCCAGCTCCTCGAGACCTTTAACCCATTTTTCTGCGGTAAATTGAGTGCCGTTGTCGGTTAAAATGACTTTCGGTCGTCCAAACTTCGTACAGTAGTCGTTGATTCGTCGTAGTGTCGTGGTGGTTGTCGCTCTTCTTAGTGTGAATAGTTTGACAAACTTTGTGAAGTTGTCCACCATGACAAGTAAGTATTTGACACCTCCTGTACCCGTTGGTAAGGGTCCATAGTAATCGACGCTCACGATGTCACCTCTAGCTGATGGTATCATGGCCTTTGTTCCGCCAAACAGCATCCTGTTGTTCGTATCCTTGTACCGTTGGCATGAGTCACAAGTTTGGATATATACTTTCACTTTCTTGATCAAGCTGTCAATCGTGAAGTGCTCCTGTAACATTTTTATACACCTTTTTGGGCCTAGGTGTCCGTACATTTGGTTATCTCTGCAATTAGATCCTTCGACACGCTGTCAGGAATGTATAGTTTCCATTCGCCACGTCGTCGTCGGTACAACTTATCATTAACAATTTTATAAAATTTACCCAATTTATTATCTACATCGTTATTCTTAATCTTATCTATAAGCGTTCCGAGTTTGGCATCTTCATTTTGGTATTTGCCGATATCTCTAATTATTTTACCTAATTGTTGACTCATTTTAATAACTAGGTGATTAATCAAATATTCGTGCGTTTCCTCGTTTGTCTCGTGTTGTTCCGTGTCAGCCGGGTATCTACTCAGTATGTCCGCAACGACATTATCCTTTCCTTTGCAGTGGATAATGTCGAAATTGTACTCCTGTATGGCGAGAATCCATCTTGTAATTCTGGAGTTGTTTAAGTGGCACTTGTGCATGAATGTTAATGCTTTATTGTCCGCGATTATCGTTAGTGGCTGGCCAAGTATGTACATACGAAACTTATCCAGACATCTAACGATACTTAGGAGCTCTTTCTCCGTCGTGAAATAATTGCGTTCTGCGCCCTTAAATGTCTTGCTTGTAAAAGCGATGACGCCGATTTCTCCTTCTTCATCGATCTGGTAAAGCTGGCCACCATACGCAAAATTACTAGCGTCACACTGAATATAGTATCTTTGGTTCGGCCGTGGGAACCGTAGAGTTACTGTGTCTATAAATAAATTCTTGACTCTCTGGAAACACTCGTCCACTTCCCTTGTCCATGAAAACTTTCGTCCTCCTTTCAGCAGTTCATGTAAAGGTTGCGTTGTTTCTGCGTATTTACTCGAGAATCTATTATAAAAATTGGTAAGACCAAGGAAACCTTTGAGTTGTTTTGTATTCTTCGGTGCTGGGAAATCCATAATCGCCTTTACCTTGTCATCGGTTGCTTGTATCCCTTTTGTTGTAAGGCGATAACCAAGGAAGGAAATTTCTCGTCTGAAGAATTGTGACTTGGTGAGGTTGACAGTGATATTTGCTTTATTGAGGTTGTTTAGCAACGTTTCTAAATGATTTAAGTGTGTTTGTATATTATTGGAGTAACACAAGCAGTCGTCCACGTTGATGATCGTGTTCTTCTTGACCTCCTCGAGGGCCACATCCAATCCACGTGTCAACGCCGCAGAGCTGGTGCTAAGTCCAAATGGTGTCACTGTGAATCGGTAGCACCTCCCTTCATGCATAAACGCAGTGAAATCCCTACACTCTTGTTTTAATGGGACTTGCCAGAAGCTACTGGATAAATCGACTGTCGACAAGTACTGCATATCACCACATCTAGCCAATATCTCATTTACCGGGGACACTCCTTCGTAATCGGGCACGGTCACGCTGTTCACTTTCCTTGCATCAAGGCATAGGCGAACTCTCCCATCCTTCTTGATAACTGTCACGATTGGGTTGACGTACGGGCTGGCGCAACGTTCGATTACTCCATATCGTAACATCCGGTTAATCTCCTCGTTCACCTTGTCTCTGTAAGCAAGCGGCACAGGCCACCCTCGTTGAAAGTAAGGTGTCCTGTCCGTAACGTGAAACTCATGCGTATAACCCTCCATTCTTCCCGGGCACTCCCTAAAAACATTCCGGTTCCTTACCAAAATCTCCTTCAGGCGTTGCAGTATTCCTTCATCCACGCAGTCTATGCTCCCAATCTTTTCATCGATGCATCGCAGTACTTCCCCTTCTTCTTCACTGTTTATCACGTCAATATTCATGATTGGTATAATGTGCTCCCCATCATCAGTATCGCTTTTTAAACTAACTACTTTGTTTCCGATGTCGATGCGACACCCAACTTCTTGTAAAAAACTAATTCCTAGTATACACGGTTTCACTAATTCTGGTATTATCAAAAACACACATTCATATCGGATACTATCAATCTCAATGTCACACAATATTTGTCTCTTAACTAATTTGGATTTATTTCCTACAGCACTTATTATAAATGTATTCGTTACGGGTAGTGTCTCATATGGTCCTATACTCTTCTTATGATTATTAAACCACGTCTCCGATAATCCGTTGACGAGGCAACCAGTATCAAGCAAAGCTTCCACAATTACATCATTATTAAATTTAATAGTAATTTCGGGACATTTCAATATTTGTTTATTGATAATCTCGTCGTCCTCTTGTAGTAGGTCCTTTCGTAAATCAGGTAATAATATATTTACATTCTCACTCGGAAGTAAGTCGCTTAAAAATTCAATCTTCTTCCCTCGTTTGACATTTTTTTTTTTTTTTTTTTGTCCCTGTTACCGCTCGCCCTTGGGGTGGTGTCAATGACCGCCCTACTAGGTCCCGCCTCTGCTGGCGTAAACTGCACCGTATTGACGTATTGTTTGTTGTCAAAACGACCCCTTGGCTGCCGGTCACTTTCACTTTTGTTATATTGTGTCTCCCTCTCTCTCGGGTTGTTTTTTCCTTCGTTGTAGGGTCTATAATGTGGCCTGCGAGTGTTATCTCCGCTTGACTGTATACTCGTAAATTCCGTAATCAATGCTTCGAAATTCGGTATACTTGTGATACCACGTGTGACCACGGCGAGCTGCAAGTCCTTACCAAAGTGGCGAGCTAATTTTCTGATCAGCTGGGTATCGGTTAATGCTGGTGACAGTTGCCGACTTTCCAGTAAAATCCGTTCTACATACTGGACAGCTGTGATTGGTCCATTCCACTCATATCTGCCGTACTCCAGATTGTCGCGTATATTGTCCTGGCGTTCTTGACCCCAGTACTTCAAAGTGAAGGCTTCTTTAAACTCTTCGTACGTGGAGATTTGATTCCGTATGACACGCCACCAGATTCCAGCGTCCATCTCCAAGTGTCTCCCGATCCATTTAATGTCACTGTTGTTGTAGTACTGTTCTTGGATCTCTGACAATTCCTTCAGGAACTCCATTGGGAACCTGTCAGTGCCGTTGTACTTTAACTCTGTATGTGTGTGTCCGTTAATTCTACTGATTATCCCCGACTCACCTTAAATTAGCTGACGCCGTAGTCGTTCTATCTGGGACTTTAATTCGTTGATTCGAGTGGTTTTCTCTCTGGTGCTCTCATCTACCTCACTGATCTTCTGCTGCATTGTGTTGTTTACGTCTCCCTGTTCCTGTTGTAATTGTCTTACTGTTTGGAATAGTTCGACCCTCAATTCCTCCTGCTTCTTATGATTTTCTTTTGCGTGTGTTTCTACTCTGTTATGGATCTTTTTTATGCTTGTTTGAGTATTTTGGGCAACACTCTTTAGTTCCTGTCGGTCTAATTCTCTTGTTTCTCGTACCTCTTCGAATTTCTTGTCGGTATCGTCCTTTAACTCTTTTATGATCTCGTTCTGCTGCTTCTGTACCTCGTCTATCTTCTTGTCACAATTATTTATGTATTCGCTCATTTATGCTCGTATTTGTGTAAAATTTTCATTCTGCTTCTCTAACTTTTCATTAATTTCTTCCTTTTGCTTTTCAAACTTTTCTTCTAATTTCTCGAATTTTCCATTCACTTCTCTAAAATTTTCATTAAAATTTTCATTCATCATCTTAAGGCTTTCACTCTGTGCCCGCATGAGGTCCATAAGTGAACGCATTGTCACTTCTTCCTGCGGTTGTTGTTGGGACTCCTGTCCCCGCGCTCTGACGTTTGACGTCTCCTCGGTCATTTGTGAATAAGTTGGTGATTCCTCTCGTTCGACATCGGGTACTCCCTGTTGGTTATTAATATCGAAACTCATGGAATCGGTACTACTGGTCGTCATTTTTGCAGCTTTACTCCGCGTTAACATTCAGTCCCAGTCCAACTAGCTTCACACTAATAATATTTGTTCTTACAACTAACATGAAATATTAATATATACGCTTATCCTATCTCTACTGCCTGCTCTTTGCCGTGCGATGGGCGTCAAATATAACGATAAGCAATTATGCTAACAATAATGAATTAATTAATCTGTGATTGCCGAGCCAATACAAAGATGTGGGAGTTAATTCCTATTACGCCCCGTGTTCTAGAGCGTCAAATACAAAGATATGCCACGCGTTGGGCAGCCAAATACAACTTTAATGGGGTAATTATTATGCTAACTGTGATTAATTAATTATGTAATATACTAATTTGCATAATGAGCTCGTGTAATCACTCAATTAGGTTACTCATATCAGCTGAACTGATTGAAGCTAAATAACACGTTAATTCCCCTATATTAGCATAATTATTGCATGGAGACTCTAATTGTTGTATTAATAAAAAAAAACTACTATAATTCACTCAAATGCCATTACTTTCTTGTTCTGAGGTAATTTGACAATAATGAACGCATATATTCTGGATAAAAATAAACACTTATTTATTTAACATCATATCATTAAATAAAGAGACTTCAATATATATAAAATATGGATGATTCCCTGTAAATACATTCATAAACTCATAAAAAGAACATAAAAGAACATATGTATATACATCAAATTACAAGGTGAATCCAATACGTTGTTTACTAGAAAACATACACATACATATATAATGTAATCGATATATAGAAACACAAATAGTCAAACAATAAATCTTATACTAATGCGTTCATCGTTTGCCTCAGATGGATGGCGTTAATTATGTTTATCATGTTTAATTTAAATACTCAAGGGGTGTTTCTTGAAAAGGAGACAGGACAGTAGAGTTCTTATGATAAGAATAGCATAAAGATTACTTGTTAGGCGAATTATCCGATATTTCCATCGGCGTAACTCCTCCTCTCTGCTGGTCCATGTGTGGGAAGCTGCGTAGCTGTGATGTCACTGACACTCAACACACGCGGAACAGATTCACTCGCGCTGTGTGTGTATTCTGTTGATTCGGCTGTTACTGTTCGAGTCATGAAATTATGTGTCGTGAAGATAAGTTCATCGTTAACTATGGTGTATATGTCTGTCTGTCTATTGTTGAACTTCTGGTATGTACATTAATGTTTAGTGTCTTTGATGCCGTGGTGTAATTGTTCCAAATGATATCGTATCGCTCCGCCGCACTGTACAACGTTACGATTTCGTCGTCCGGTATTACATCAACGATAGTTCTACGCGTCGGTTATTGATGAAAGTGTGATTGGTTAGTTCAGTTCTGAATTTGAGTATAATAAAGAACTCTATAATTATTAAGCACTGGCGTATGTCGCATGTTTTTAGACACTGTAGGTACACTCTTACCGGATACGCGCCAATATTGAAATGTCTAAGTCACTTAGTTATATGTCGCGTAGCAGAGTTTCAGAGTCCCACTGCTGTCCGTGTGTTAATCGAACTTTGACGACCGACTGTTGAAAGTTATAAATAGACTGTTTAAAAGTACGTGAAGACTGCTCAAAGTATATGATTGAAAAATTATGAAAGACTGTTCTCCCGCGTGCTCTGCAAACAGTTTTTATCAAGTATCGTTTACCACAATGCACCCTTCTGGAAAACACGCCTCAAGTCAAACATGATAGGACAGAAGATCTCCTACCCTTATGCCAGACCATCGTTCTTCACTTCTCATTCGACGTTCCCGTTGCCATGCTGGCGACGGTCCTCTCCACCTGTTCTCTGGGTAGATGCTGGGTTGTGATTGGGTATCCTGTCTCCCCACGAGTTCGCGTCGAAAGCCTCCGTACTCTTTTCCTAGAACAGGAGCAATTTTCTTGGTTGTCCATCATGCCTTTGTCTAAGCGTACTCCGGATCTCGCTGCAGTTCTCACGCAAACAATGTGTCGTATTTTGTTATTGTTTCGCTGTGCTCGACCCCTTTTCCGAACGCTGTCCTGGCGCAGCGTGTCGTCGTTTTCAAAACGGCACTCCTTCTCCCTGTCGTAAATATCCGTTGTCGCCAGTAAGACGTTCCCCTGCTGTGTGCAAGTTCGATTCTATTCTTTTAGGTATCGATGTCCGTTCTCATATAGGGTACATACTATTGTGTGTCTTACACCCTTTTCTTATTACTGGTACACTTCAAATTAACCCGGCAGTGTGTCCGTCACAGTTTCACCCTAAATTGGTACTTGACACAGTTTCTTTTATCTTACATTTGCAGGCTGTAAATCTCGTGTTTGAGTCGAGTCTGTCACGGCCAACCTTGTTCCCTATTGTAAAGCTATGTGAAGCGTATTTGTATTGTCCGAAGCAAACGTTCACTTGACACCTCGTCACACAGTTCCTTATTTATTGCTCGTGGCCTGCGTAGGTGTGTCTTGCTGTATGTAACGTCTTTTCGGTCATACTAAAAAATTTTTAATTTTTTGGTTGCTACAATCCGGGGATAATAATTGGCGGGCCAAGAGTAGTGCCGGGCACACTATCTTCCGTGATGCCTAACCTGTCTTAACTCTAAACCACTTGGATGATATGAAGTCGTGATATCTTGTAGCTTGGCTCTTCACGTTTTGTTCTAACTGACCACAGCTTGTTATCATTAGCCTACTGCTAGACTAGCGGCTTCCTGTTACCTGCTCCATAATTTCATCACTTACAATTAACTTTCATGTCTCCGGAGTCACAACGGTAATAACAAGTTTAATTACTTTGGATTTAATCGTTTGTCTAGTCTGTATGTAATTTTTTTTGTCTTAACTTTATGTTCTTGTTTGTTCAACACCCTATTGTCTGTTCCATGTGTTTTAATAGTTCGGGTTTTAAACAGTGTTTTGGGGTCGTGAGTTCGTCCCAAACCGTTCGTGTTGTCTTTTTCATTTGCGCACTTTTTGAAATTATGAAAACTAATTAATTTAATTTATCTCATGCTATATTCATTTAGCATGATATTGTATAATATGGTAATAATACCATAATATGGTACAATATGGTATAATATTTCATATTACACAACTAAACACCAAATGAAACCGTGATAAAAAATTTACCCACTATTGTAATAATCAAATGAAACGCAAAAAAATATGTTACCGGGAGCAGCGCCGCCACGATTAAATTTTCCGCAGCTAGTAAAATTCGGCCAGAGCGAATATAAAAATTGCATTTATTAACTTTTTGCCAGTCGTTTCGGGGGGACGATCTTGTTTTCTTTTTTGCGCTGTCATGCGAGCGAGAGTATTAATGCCGAACACCTACTACATCATCGCGCTGGACCGGGACGGCGCGCACTCACACACACACACACACACACACACACACACACACACACACACACACACACACACACTCACTCGGTCTGAATATCTGTGCCCATGCTGTCGAATGTGATTTAGTGCAAATGACGTTTTGTGGAGTACAGCTCCCCCTCTCCTCACTGTGTAGGCCTATATGCGCGACTGTCGCTCTGCTGCTCTTATGCATGAGTGCGGTGAGTCGGTGTATTCATCGTCAGGTCGACGTCGTGTATTATAACCGGTACTGCTCTCTGTTGACAGTGAAAGCGCTGCTTTAACCGTACCCGAACAGTCGGCTTTAACCTAATTCCAGATTGATAACGGTGGTGCACGTTGCTACCTGGTGCGGGACTGTTTTAAAATTTATTGGCCTTATCACGGTTATCGTAGTCGCTATAGGCCTACTAATGACCACTGTGGGAAATATAAAAAAAAGATTGATGATGGACTCGAATTTATATTTAAAAAATTTTTTATTGAAGTTTAATTTATATCCTGACTTTATGCCTACTGCAATCTGTCCGTCCGTCTTCTCCCCTTCTCTATTTCACTGTCACCTTTCCCATTTCTTGTCCCTCTCACTCATGTACTCCAGGCACGTTCAGAGGCCTGACTACCTACAGACGATTATAATTGTATATATATTTTTTACTTTACATCTCAACTATAATCTTGTCAAATAACTGAACCGGGTATAAACCCTCCCTGCATATGTGGTCCAAAGGTCTTTGTATTCTTAAAATGCAGTCTTTGTACAGTCAGACGAGTTTTTGTATTCTCGTCTGTTTTGTCTCATCAGTTGTAGTTCAGATTGTGGGTTGCAAGTACTACTCTTTCATTACACTTAGGCTATGCTTTATTATTTCCGCCCTATTCGTTTGATGATTTCGTTGTAGTTACCCCGTCAGGGTCTATTTCAGTGAGACTGGACATCAGAAAGATATTTCTCGAAACATAATAAATTGGCAGAAGAACCTAAGAGATGTTTTGTATTTTTGCCACTTTTCGTCTTAAAACGGTTGATAACCTAGAACTTGATAATTTATACTTAATACTAATACTCAGTCTTAACAATGATCACAATAATAATAATAAAAGTGTAATAATAATAATAATAATAATAATAATAATAATAAAATAATAAAAATACTAATCTGCGAAAGGCGGATGTAAGTAAAACACCGTGGCAGTATTGTCGTTTTTAAGAATCGTCAAAGAATGCTCACTCTTAAATACGTTTCGCAATGAGGATATACGGAGTGAGCTTAAAGGATTGCAAACGTGATGAATATGAGAATAGATGGAGGGAACACGTTTTTCACAATAAAATAACTCTTTACCAAAGGCCGCATATTTTTACGCTCCACAATGTAGGAAGGCCCAGAAAACGATGATGTCATTTATAATTCGACTTAGAATATTTGTAAACTATCAGTTTATATTCACATCGTATACAAGGCTTCTGAAACAGGAACAGATGTGTAAGCCTACTCCAGGATGGAAGAATAACTTTTTGGATTTATAGCAGTACACAATCTTCGATATCCCATAATTCCTACCGTGCTTACGGGCGTCTTTGTGGAAGACCGTCTTAAATATATACTAGAGAGCTGAGAATTCCCAACGATACAATGCAATTGGTGTAATTTACACTCAAATTGCATGTGCGTAAATCAAAATTGCGGTAAACTTTAGTCGACAAACCAACTTGCATGTTAGTTGAGTTGGAATAAAGTGTATGCCAAAGTACTCCAGCATTTAATCTTTAGTTTGCGGCAATTGACAATATCAGTACAGTTCTGTATATTTGAAACAAAATGTTCCTCCGGAATATTATAAAAATTGTAATGCAATTCTTCATGTCCTTTTTGAATCACGGCGTTTAGTTATACAACAGAAAGGTCAGAATTATTTTCGCATTTTTCATTATTAACTGTAATTATCCTCCGTACATTTGGCTAGTTAATTTTTCAACCGCGTCGGAAAATGATACACTCGATCGACTGTAATTTATAAAAACGCACAGACACTCTGTGAAATTAATATTGTTTTGAATTTTCTCAGGTTGTTTTGTATATGATTAATGATTTGAAACTTTTCAAGATGTCGGCGTTCCGTAGGCCCTAATATATTTTGAAAATAAATGGATACCGTTTTCTCTGCTTCCCACTCTGTCTCTCTCTCGCTCGCACTGTTGCCGTGAAGAAAAATGTTTATCACTCCGTGTGGTGGGTAGTAGTGGTGATTAATGAATATTCAAAAACTGTTCGCGAGGCGCCTACGATTTGTTGACTAATTTTTAAAGAATGCGAAGAAACTTTAGCTTTATTAGACAGTTAATTACTTGCAGGCATTTTACAGACTTTCGTGCCAGAAGTTAAAAAAAAAACAAGAAAATAATTCGTTTAATTTTCAATTAATGGAGAATAGTTATAGTTCGTTCATTTTCTCTACGAAGCCTACGTACGTTTTCTAGCACGTTTACGTTGAAAGAATAATGAAAAATCTAACTACAGTAAAACCTCTATAATTTAGATTATATGGGGTGATGGAATGGGATGGGGTGGGGGGAATTTAGATTCCGAATTAGGGAATTTTTCGAATAATAGAATATTTTATAGAAAAATGTTAAGTAATGCAAAAAGATTATGTAAATTTTGTCCTCTTGAAAATGTTATTAAATAAATATTAAAACTACGTAAATATTAATAGAAATTTATATTTAGTGAAATTACTAGCTAATAACTTACCATAGGGATAAGCAAGAGTATTGTCTAATACCAGCAAACCTTAATCATCTTTTTCTGTTATTTGTGAAACATTGAGCTTGAATAGCCAACTCTCAGCTTCAAAATTAAAATGAAACTTATTTCCATAACAAACCTGTTTCAGAATGAAAACGTTTCTCGTGAGTATAATGACAGTACACTATTATGATAGTACACTATCGAAACTCCTTAGGTTCGTGTGTACATATTGTGCGGCTTATTTCATATCTGCAGACATCCATCCAGGATGTTCTGCCCTCACAGTCTGCGATTTGGAGCGCCGTACTGCTCATAGCAGTTTCTGTAACACACCTCCATGACAGTTTTCTTCTTCTTGTAGTTGTATTTCCATATTTTCTAGGACCATCTTTTTTCAGACATTCTATTAAATTGGCCAAACCATTTTAATTGCTTTAACTCGGTGGATTCAGTGATATCTACGTCTACTCCAGCTCGCATTCTTATTTCATCGTTTCTAACCATGTTGAATCTCTTCAAATTAAAAATTCTCCTCCTCCAGAAAGTCCTTGTTTCTTTTAGATATACTTCGCACTTCTGACCGATAAACTATTATTGCCTCTACTATGCTCATACATATTAATAGTTTCCTTCTCTTGGGAATTATCTGATCCCAAATAACAGGATGAAATCTCTTTATAGCTGTTCTCCCTTGCTCCAGACACATTTTTATATATTCTCCACGGTCAGCCTTATCTGTTATCATTCATCCTAGTTATTTTCATCTTTGAGTAGCCACTATTGTTTCACCTTCCACAGATACATTAGTGTGTTTACATAAGACTTAAGATATTACAGCAAAATTACACAATTTAAAATCCAGTGATTCAATCAAAAGAGTATTTTAAAATTTTAAATGAAATACACAGTTTAAACTTTATGAAGTGTTGCCATTCCGTTATCCATTCTTCTTCAATTGGTGGACGTTAAGAAAGACCAAAAAAAGCACAGACATAGCGTACTTAAGGTACGTAGCATAATGTGCACATATTAAGTAGCAGGTATGTAGGCATATGTGTCACCTTACAAAAACATCTTCCAGATAGACTAGAAATGTATTCAGTATTATGTTAGACAAGTGAAAGTAATGATATATAATACTTACCTGATAATAGAAAGATCACGTAGTCACATCTTTAATGGCAGTCGAATTTACAAATCCATCAGTTCTCTCGCTGTCAGCAGCTGTGTGTTTTATTTAGGTTGATTTGCAGTCTTCTTTGTGGTACTCCTTGAAGTTTTCTGTGCTGCGTCCTCTTCATCGTGGACACATATGACTTGATATTATGTTACCCGTACTTTGTTCATTCTCTCTCTCCATTTGGTGTTATGCACCCTTCTATATGTTCACACTTCGAAGAGCTGACAATTCACACGTCCTGATTTTTTCGCTGTGTCTCCGTTATGCGGTGACCAGACACATACCACCTTAATGTATTTCCCATCTTATTGTATGTCGAATATGGGTCGACAGTTTTAAATTACAAGTATTTTTCGAATTTTTATGAGTTCTCTTGTACACAAAAAAATTCAAATCTGTTATAAAATGGTGGTTGGTTCTATATACTTTTGATTATAAAATGAATGTAGTTCCTGCGTTATAATTCACACTTTAGAACTTTTCTCGTTCTCTTTCGTATTTAAAATACAAGGTATATTTCGGTAGGACATTTTTCTCAGGAGTACGTTACTTAGAATTATATGCCCTAAGAGTAAGGAAAAGTGGGTACAAACATACGTCGGGAAATGATATGTTCCCTAGTTACGGCCACATAAAAAATATTACCTGAATTACCTTTCCGGAGGCAAAACAAACGAAAATTCCAGGAACAGAAGTTATGAAGCAAAATTAGAGTTTCCGAATGATGTTTGAGATATACAGAAAAATATGGTTTCAAAACTGTATCGTTAATAGGTCTACTTTGCAAGAATAGAGTCTATTGTTGAAACTCACAAAAAGTTTTAATCTTAAAACATAATTTTTTTAAGTTTGGAGTTCAATAACTTTGTTGAATTGACAATAAACAAGAAAACTTTTGAACAACATTAGTGGAGAATTTAATTATGAGAAAACTGAGATATTAATTCTGAAAATTAAATATTACATTAACTCTGAGGATTTAATTCTGAGAAAATTTATGTGAATAACGTCAGTTAGAAACGAACACAAGTACAAGAAATTCGTCTTAAATTAAAGCAAAATGCGGGAGGGTGTATTACATTATGTTTATATGACGTTTTTTCGCAACTTTAGCTCCAGAATCAATTCCCTATACATGACTCTGGTGTGTCAATTTTAAAGGACAGAATTATCATTTTGTTTTTACAAATACATGCATTTTAAAAGTTAATCTACATATATCAATGCAGGACTATACATGTCTTAACTGTATATTTAAATAATATTAACTAGTGTTAATAATTTAGTACTAACTTATTATAAGGGACTGCAATTTTATGCACTGCGTACGAGACTTCTTTTTCTTCGGCATTACAGCCTAACATGAAGCCTGGCCTGCAACACCAATCTTCTCCAACGTCTCCTATCTGTTGCCACCTCAGCATAACCTCTCACGTCCATTCTTCTGAGATCTTCCAGCACATCGCCCAACCGTCTTACCCTAGGCTCGACCCCTGTTTCTGATTTTCTATATCGGTGCCTTCAGGGGTTTCTTCGTCATACGCTGATCATCCATCCTGTCTATATGACCATTTCTGACCAACTAACGATGTTACATCGTGGGGTTAGTGATAAAGTTACCCAAGTCCACTTAGGTGAATTTACGGAAAATTGAAATTAAAGGCTTTCAAGTGCAGTTATACTAAACCATAAAATTATTATTAAACTGACTTTCAAGGTTAATTTTTAGTATTAATAGAGTTTTGTGTATTGATTACATAGGCTTTGATAAATGAAAAAATATAGAAATTAATTAAATCCTTAAACTTTTTAGTGACCGTCAATCAGTGAATGTTTTAGTGGATGGTTAGTGAGGATCGGTCAATAATACAACTTTTAGTTATTTTGCGTCGACGTTTCGACAATATTTATCATACTATCATATCATTATAGTATGAGAAATCTCTCATACTATAATTTGCTCGCTTTCTTAAAGATAATTTGAAGATGTAAACAAACTATCATAAGTCTTCACATAAAAAATGATACATACATACGCACGCACACACTCACATCACCAACACGTTCACCCAAATATTTAATTGTTTCGTTATGTTTGATATTTCTATTGTATTTCATACACAGGTCCTGAAGATGACAATAAATATTGTCGAAACGTCGACGCAAAATAACTAAAAGTTGTATTATTGACCGATCCTCACTAACCATCCACTAAAACATAGAAATTAATAAAAAGAGTAAAATGTTATTTTTTGAAAAATCATTGGACTTGGGTAGTTTTACAACTATCCCCTCGAAATATTTCTAAATGTCTCAAAATATATAAAACATAATGTATATAAATATATATTATATATGAAATATGTAATTATTAAAATAGGCTATATAAAAATGTATAAAATATTTAAATTTATAAAAAATAATTTTAAATATATCATAAAAAATTATTTGAATATTATTCTTATGTTGTGTATAGAAATCATTTTATTGTCAGCCAGTATTTGAAAACGATGGTTGTTATTGGCTGTTTACCTCTGGTGTACGAAAACAACGGGACGATGGTCCAGCCACGTAGTAGGAACACGCAGTGCAGTGAGTGTTGAATGCGTGCGTGTGTGTCCGCGTGGTGCGGTAAATCAACATGCGTGAATGATAAACGATGTGTAATGTGCGCGCCATTTAATAATCATTATCTCATTTCCTATTGGCGGCACGACTTGTTTTCGGCGTGCTCGCACGCGTCCCTGTCCATAACAATAACACTGCCCCGAATAACACCCCCTTCCCCGCCGTCGTCACGTACATTACCACTACACTGCCCAATATATATATATATATATATATACCTATTATTTTTATACATACAACCTGATAACTATGTAACTATTACTGTGCGAGTAATATCAGATATTGTATCTCGTTGAGTGAACAGTATTATTGACTTAAATACGACTAACACTCGCGCGTATAGACACACACATACATAAAACTTCTTTATTGGATACAAACATGGCCAGTAAGAGGGAGAAAGTCGATTGTTGACCTCCTGTCATAATATTGTACATCCCCCCTTATCTAATAAACTAGTAAGTTTTATGTCAAATTGCACAACGCATAAAGTTTAGATTAATGGCGTGATAGATCGTATAGACCAGCGTGTCTCAACCTATGGGGCGCGACCCATGCTGGTTCCCGAAGCTCGAAAACTGGGTCGCGAAGTCGGCCTCGAAAATGTATTTACTGTGTCTTAAAAACTTAATGCATAACTAAGATATATTGTTTCAACAATTTAAATTCAGTCCGTTTTTTACGTATTCTAAACTCTACATTTCTGTTATTCGCGCTTTACCTTTGCTTTTCACAGCCATCTTCCTCATGTTTAAGTATCGGTAACCAGATTGAAAGTTACAGTGAATTCAATTCTATACCCATTTCCGTATTTTGAACGTTCAAACATGTTTGTCAATAAAACTAAGAAAACAGCTGTGTGATATCAGCTGTGATTCTGGCATTACTAAATTAAAACTAAAACTGAACTAAATTAAATTAAAACTAAATTTTTTAATTCAGACTTAACAAACTTTAAGAGATGTGTGTTCTGAACTTTCGGATGAGGAATTAAAGTTCATGCCGTTCTCCACCTTATGTTCGAACGAAAAGGGATTTCCATCTCTGATTGGAGTGAAAAGCAAGTACAGACGCGCACTCAGATTTACGACTTAACCACCCTTGAAACCAGCATACTCCAGCTTATGCGGAAAAGGCAGTTCCAACCGTCACATTGATAACTAACTAATGATTAGTTCGGAGAGTAAAAACAACTTTTTTTTCAATTTTAGCATCCGTTTATTGGAGTAAATTAGTCTTTTAAATTACATATTCACTTTCCTAGAATTAGGCCTAAGTATGTATGATTTGTTCAAGTGTAATAAGGGCTTAAAATTCTTGGTGTTACCAAAAAATGATTAAAAACTGGTTTCACACCCCTTCAAGTAATTCTGCCGGTGCCCATGCTAAGTGTAATATCCTTCAAAGTGGGTCCATAACTTACAAAAGTTGAGAATCAATAATATAGACATTAATTAAAAATGTATACGGTAGATTTCAGTTCTTTCGTTATATAGACTATATTTCTTCTCGCAGCAGCGCGTATAAAACTACAGACGATGCATTTAGTTTTTCCAAATTAACTAACCGAGATAGTTTGTGACGAAGTGTAGTCGTTTGAATCGAATTATACGTAAGCAACAGTCGACGTTACCCAAAACTGAAACAAACTTACAGCTGGCGTAGTTACGTAGATAGACGCCGTGAAGAATCTAATTTTACGCGCAGATGATCTGGCAATGATCGCAACAGCGGAAGCCGAATTATAAGGGGCTTAGACCTATATAAAATGCAACCCATCAGTACGATTAGAGATGAATGACAGATGTAAACCGAGATCTGAATCCCAAAACAAAGATTGTGGCTTCGCTAAACTGGAGACTGTAACGGCAAAAGAAACAAAAGAACATAAGAAAAAATAATTTTGGTGTTATATAAACAACTATCTAAATGCGTCGAGTTTTAACGAAGAATTATTTCTGTAGAAGTTGATTTAATATCCTGTATTTCTTTTTCTCTACAGTAGCTATTCAGATTTTTTGTTGTTGTAGTAATTACAGTAAAATCTTCGCACAAAAGTTATTAGTACAACATTAATTCCATCTGTTCTCTTTAATCGTCTAAAATTCTCTTTAATTTGATACCCCACATGGATTTTTCCGATTTTTTTCAAAATATTCAACCTTCACAGTTTGCCATCACCACCCTATTTTTGCGCTATTAAATATCAAAAACAGGAGTGGTCTGTGGTATAAAAGTAAACGCGTAACACGCATGCTAAGTTTTGTGAAAATCGGTTGATGCGTCCAAAGACGTAGTGAGACTTACCTCAGATAGAAGACAGACAAGTGCGAAACGGTCGAGTTAGAACTGAGAACTCGCTTCGCGCATTCAGTTAAACTGGATAAATAAAATAATAGTACTTCTAAAAGCGTGTATTTGCTTTGTCTTCACGTTTCGTAGATGCATTTGTCATCATCAGAGGATTATAATTAAATTTAATACTCCATAAAGAACTAAATAAATTCATTCTTGTAAAAGAAATCTATTATTCTTTCATTTATATGACAATAATATATTCTGCATTTATAATTGAATATTAAAAGCAAAACATTGACTCCTTCAACAAATTCTGTTAACAAATTCTGCGTCCCTTTGAGGCGAAACGTTCGTTTAAAACTGATAATACAAGTGAGAGTAAATAAATATGCAGTCCACGGGCATGCAACAATTACGGCGTTAGCACTCAACAATAAATCACTACGGTCGAGTGATAAATGATCTTTACCGCTCTTGATAATCGCCTGTTTTTTCCCGCTAAGAGTAACCTGTTTTGACATGTTATCAGCGCGTTAACATTTTGTAATTGGGTTGCTAGTCTTCTATAAAGCTGTTAGTAAAAACGTTGTCAGATTTTTTTCACTAACGAGTTTCATGAAAATTATGTATGTGAAATTCTTCTTCTATTTCTTCTTCTTCTTCTTCAAGGACCTGTTCCGGCACCCATCTTATCATCGGACGACCTACGTCTCTTCTTCCAATGGCTTTGTATTTCAGCCAAATACAAAGAAGTCGCTTTTGGGCCCTCTATCTTCCTTTGCAAATAAACACAACATTGTCTTCTATCATTTGAAATAATTTTGTGTATGCCTTTTATTTCTAGCTCTGTTCTTGTATCCTAAATCCTTCTTCTTTCATGCAATGTATGCATATAGTTTAAAGTATTTCGAAGAAACCGCATTTCAACACTCTGAATCTTGTCTCATTCCTTTTTCGTCATGACCCACACTTCACTGGCATATATCAGTGTTGATACTGCAGCTCTCTTATAAAACTTAATTCTTGTACTGTGTCTTGTTTTATTTATAAGAGTTCTATGAATCGATTCATAAATATTTATGAATTTATTTATCTTGTCTTTTATATCAGCTTCAGACTCATATCTTACTTTATATCCGAGGTATTTAAAATGGCTCATTTGTTCTAACGTACTGTTGCACTCAACAGCTGTCTTAGTCCTCACTGGATGTTTACCTTTATACGCCATGGTGTTTAAAATTCTAAAAATTTTAAAATTTTAGACGAATAATTTGAAGACATTCTGTATAACCTGAGAAACAATCTATTCATTTAATTGTTCTGTATTCTTGCTCTTCTCCACTTCAATCCAGGATTCCAGCCAACCCCCATTTCACATAGCATCAGACTGTTGTTTGTAAGGTCACTATGGCCCAGCAAACAGTACTACCGTACTTGTTCATAATCCGCAGTAAGAAAAACATACCGATGTTGTTGAATACATCTGAATGCGTTCGTCATTCGTTGCACACGAGGCTTACAACTAATTTTCTTTCTCTCAGTCTGTGATTGAAAATATCTCAGAGTCTGTTCTTATTTCTGAGATACATCGCCTTCACAACACCAACTATGAGATTAAACAACAAAGCTATCTCGATAGCCGACTCCTGTAAAACACTTGAGCATCCACCTAGGCGACAATCGCCTTAGATAGCGCAGCCACATTTGGACGAAGAGGAAACACCAGGACACCAAGTTTCGCAAATATCATTGGCTGAAAATCATTGCTGTCAATGTGAAATAAGCTGTTAGTTTACATTACTGTCTTCAAGCATGTATGGACTTACACTGGTTTATAGCTTTTGGGAACTGCTTCCAAATCCAATATCGCTACAATGGAAAGGTTTCAGACCAAAGTTACCAATGCATCGTTGTTCGGCAGCAGTAAAAACATCTATAGCGACCTAGACCTGCATATAGTCAGTAAAACCATTGTAATTTTCAATGAAAGATATGCGAAACGGCTTGAAGAGCGCACAAATGCTCTAGCCATAAATGTCCTAGCTAACAGGCCGTAGACAAGACAATTAAAATTAACATTTCCGCTGGAGTTACTTAGACTTTAAGCATCTTAATACATTGTAGCCGATGTGCCGCCTTTTAAATACTCATTCAGAGAACTAGTCATTGGACGAGTTCTCTCCATGCCATGTATTCTGTCAGCAATTATTATGCTTAGTCTTATGTATTAACAGATTGCATAAATAAAGGTTTAAAAAAAATTCTGAGATGATAACCGTAACGCCATGTCGTGTTTAAGCGTGTTGTAAGTGTTTTACAAGACTTCAAGTTTAAGTTAATGTAACGTCACAAGTCAAATAAAGTATACGAGAATGGGCGGGAAAGAATGAAGTTGTGACTGGATGGACATACGGATAGGCGAGACGTGAATATTTGAAGAAGTTGAACGTTTCAAGACCTCAATAAACAACCGAGATGTGAAAAACTTGGAAATTACGCAAATTACAGAAGCTGTGTATAACATATGGCAGATTTGGAGACGTTATTTCGTCATCATTATTCTGGCATCTCAGTGGAGTTTCTACGTGTTCTTCAACGTCTGTTGGTGTGTGTTAGTTGCTTAGGAATCTACTAGGAAGACCGCTTTGTTAAATGCTTTGGGTTTATACAGAAGGCGCTGTAGCGTCTGTTGGAGGTAGCCTCTACTTCTCCAACAGAGTTCGAATTGTTTACTCGTACAGGAGCATATTGCGAAAAAAGAAAAAAGCCTGATGGATTTGTCTACTCGTGATCCATCAGTATACACTCTTAGCCACTCTTTTTCTGGATAACGAAGATCTATCGTCTCTATTGAAAAGGATTTGAGACCTTTTTGAAGTTTTTTCACTTTTTTAGTCTTCTGTTAAGGACAAGTTGGTTGTGACAGACATGAAATTTAGTGAGTTCAGTCGGTGTGATAGAATCTATTCGAATAGGAATATTTGTTAGGGCACGGAAGTTATGGCTATTATTTATGCGTACGCTGAGTTTTAAGAGTTTTATATTGTGTAGTCCAACCCGCTCGTGAGGAAGCTTGTATTTTGATGAGAGAAGCAGCTGCTTGTTTTTGAATTTCTACATTGATTGGCAGGTAACCTGTGTATCTTTGAAACGCTGTGCTGGTGTTTTCACAGCTCCACAAATTAAGCTTAGAGCCTTGTTCTGAGCTCTATCAAGCTGATCCAAGATGGCTTTGTTGGCCGTAGCTATAACTTCACTGCCGTACTTCATCCCTGGTTTGATGTAAGTGTTGTAGATGACGTTTAATGTATCCTGTGTGCTTCCCTACTTTGCTCCTGCGAACCTCTTCATTATGTTCAGTCTCTCGTTTGTTTTTTCCTACTGCTTTGCGTATATAGTCTGTCCAGTTGAGTTTGTTGTCGAGAAGTACGCTCAAGAATTTTGTACTGACACACTTTTGTAGCTTCTGATTGTTAATTGTCAAGCTTAAATCTCTTATAACGTTCGTTTCAGACGCAAAGTTCTGATGACAAATGAGAGCTTAAGCACATCTTCAAAAATAATAATATATAAATCTGTAGCACGTCTAATGGTAATGTATGCGGCAGAATCGATGAGTCTATCTAGAGGAGACGAATGAAAGGATTGGTGAGCCTGAGAGGATTGGTGAGGAATGAAAGGTGTTGGTGACCCTGCGTGCAATCTTGAATTTGCCGCCTCATGTCTTTCTCCTGTCTCAGTGTTTCTAAGCACGGTCGATCTTAAATAACATTTTATAATTTTTAATTTCAAGAGTGATCTTTCGTCAGCTGCAGCTGATACCGTTAATGTAGTAATATTCTTAATGCTATTACTGTATTTAGGAATGTTAGAACAAATTATTTTAAAAAAGGTACTGATAAATGCTTTACAACTCATCCAGCTGGTTTGGGAAAAATTCAGTTTTAAGCATTCAATTCATTAAACAAGTTAGACCCATCGATATCTGCCTCATCTCGAGAATCGTTTTAAGTTTATTTCTCTACAACATATAATTACTTCGTCTTTCTGGCAATTAAATAAATTACTACTGAAAAGTCCAAATACGATATCCAATATTTTTAAGTTTTTGAACCTGCTGTTCAAGAAGGATAAAAGCTGATCCTGGACATTGTAAAAGAAAACTCTATTTTATAGTTACTTTTCGGATCCACTGAATTTCCCAGGGCTTCGGGCCTTTCTTTTTTAAGTTCATACAAGTTTATGTAGTTTATCGTATACGGTACTATAAAAACATAATATTGATGCAATTGGAAGACTTTAACGTACGTTACAAAATTGAGATTTAGCGGGTAAAGCATCATTTATACACGTCTATGATGATGTGATTTGCCGCCCTCTAATTATACTGTCTGTGTGCTGCACACCTTGCACGCCAGCTTGCGGCGGGTCTGAAAGGATATTGAAATTAACCGAGAAGAGAACAATTAAGGGGAATATATGGATCGAAGGAAATTAGTGAAAGAGCTTATGCAGATTAAAGTACTTTTTGATCTTGAGTATCTTTGAACAACTAATTGTTAGAAGGTCATGCTCATAAGGTAATAGTAAAGGAGACAAAGATTGGATTGGAGGGCGAAGAAGTCGAGAAAGTAGTTGAAACGCAGAGAATCGAAATATCTGGTCATATAATTAGACAAAAGTGAATCTAATGTATAGATGGATTATAAAATGGAGGCTACAAAGGAGTAGACTCAGAAGAAGAGCGAAGACGAGGTGGTAGGATCGCAAGCTATGAAAGTGTAGGGAATGAGTGGCGTAAAAAGGAAAGATGAGAGATAGACATGAAAGTGGAGCCAGGTCATTGATGAGGCCATGAGTCAATAGGAACTTGTGGATTAAAAAAGCTGAGTGCGAGGGGAGAAGCGATTCATAACGAAGTGAGTTTTTTTCAGTTGCGCTAACAGAGAGGTTATAATTCCATAAGGAATGTATTAATGTGTGACTGAAGATCACAAGTAGCAGAAAGGCAAGTCATAAATTAATAGTGCAATGTGTTAATACATTCTCTGTAAATAAAACTATAAATTTCTTGAACAATTGTGTATAACAATAAATATTATTACGTCAAAAGCTGAATGAGCATTACTGTTGTCTGGACATTCCAATGTGTAGAACTGTACGGAATTGAAAGCACGCCATGATATTGACGACAGACAAGTCGCTTAATTAGTAATAATTTAAGGATAACTTATGACCTGACCTTTGAGTCGGTGATTATTCCGTCTTCACACCGAGTATTCCTTTTAAATCCATGTAAAAATGATGTTTTCTTCTTAATCATAAATATGCTTGCGGGTCGTTGTGGACTTGATTCTGTCTTTGTAGGTTGGATGGATTGCTTATCTCCTCGACCGATCAATTTTGCGTCAAGTTCCAACGTACTTAGGCTCAGGTCATTAAACTGGGAAATATGGAATTTGGTGTTGACGATCCCTTCATTAAGTGTGGGATTGGAAGTTGATCTTGGCGTCAGGGCCATGTAAGAAAAATTGACGCTTTTTGAAACTCGGTCTAGGCGATTCATGGTGTGTGAAGAAATATATGGCGTGTTTCTCGAAAAATTGAAATAGGGCCTATAGTGTTCAATAATTTATATTCGGTACATCTGCTGTACGTACGATAATCAACAGTTGCCAACTATAACCCAAGGATACTGACGAAAATGCCGTCAGTCACCAGGTCAGCATCCTGCTCAGATAGGCTATAAGCAGAGGCGGGATCTCCGTAAACGTTTGTGTCTCTGTGTGTACGATAATATGTAACATCATATATTTTCAATAAACGCAAGTGAGTAAGAAAAATCAGAATAAAGGTGTTTATAATGTACATAAAATAAGATAAAAATTGGCTAATTTGGTGTAAACTAATAATTTGCCAATATGCTTGCAGTTCACTCTATATAGGCCTAACGACAGTTAGTGGCGTAACTAGGGGGGGGGATCAATCCCCTCCCCAGAGCTATTAAAAATTTCAGTAAAATTCCATAATTCAGTAATAACTCCACATTTCTAAGCCAGTCGCGTATGCTACAATAAGGCTTATAAAAAACTGCAAATAATTGTATAGGAAGAATCTTGAATATGTAATTTGACCTGTGGAAAATGGGGAGTTCAACCTTCAAGCTATTCTTAACCCCACTCCCCAAGAGCAGCTTCTAGTCACGCCTCTGACAACAGTGTACTAACAATATTAACAGAACGAATTAAAATGAAGTTTTATTGACACTGGAGAAATGTCTAGCAGTTTATGTCAAAGTCAGGTATGGCGTAAAACTGTTTTAACCTTTCTTTTTTAACGGTAAAACCGTTTACAGTATTTTTTAATCTAATGATGTGGTTCATGTTCAGTTCAAAGTAAACATGTAAATAAGCTGCCATGTAAGCCTGTATCTGGGGGCGTAATGTTCAATCATTTCCTGTTTCCACCTCGAGTTTGTTTAATAAATTTATAGTGTTTATATCTTGCATGGGTAATGTAATTAATCTCTTCAGCAGTGTAATAAGACTCTCTGAGCACCGATGCGATTATTGAACAGATAGGCCATATTTTAGTGTCACAATACATCTTGATGTTCGAATTCAATGGTTTTGGAGGAACGTTCTCAATAAAATCATTTATTTAGTCTCTCATTTCGGTGCCTCTCAACTATGGCTGTCAGTGCCACTGCCCCTTCGGGCTGAAGGTGTATTACCACACCATTTTTAGGGTCTAGAAAATATGCGAATTGCCAAATCGTCAAGCAGTTATGAAAATGACCTTGGAAACTGATATGTGTTGAGAGGAAACAAAATGGAGAAGATTTTAATTGAAAATGGCCATGAAAACAGAATATTAATGTATTGATGTCAAACAAATATTAATGTTTTAAAGAAAAGTAGTACAGTCCGAGGGATGGCACTTTCGAGTATTTCTGGCATTTTTTCAAACAGCTTTTCTCTATTTCATGGTGAAAATGAGCGTTTAGGCTCATTACGTTTGCCTTCTGTTTTGTCTACTTTCTGACAAAATAGAGCACACTTACAAAATAATTTTTGAGAAGATAAAAGTCATAATGTGCGATGGACTGAATGAAGCTGCCATTCATAATGCTGTGAGGAAAGTTTGGCCAACGCCAAATATATTTGAATGCAGATTTCATCTTTATATATAGTTGGTGAGATTTTGATCTTTTAAAAATTGATTGAAATCTATCTTCTTCTTCTTCTTCTTCTTCTTCTTCTTCTTCTTCTTCTTCTTCTTCTTCTTCTTCTTCTTCTTCTTCTTCTTCTTCTTCTTTGGCGTCACAGTTCGGAATTGAACCTTAGCCTCCATAATCATCCGCCTCAATTTTTCCCTGTCCTTGGCGATCGATGTCCATCGTTTTATTTTAAGTAAAGTATCAGCATCCCTCGCCACTGTGTCCATCCAGCGTTTCTTGGGTCTTCCGACACACTTTCTACCCTCGATTTGACTAAACAGTACCTTCCTAGGTATTCGGTTACCTTCCATCCTAATGATGTGTCCTGCCCATTGCAATCTATGCAGTCGGACGGTGGCGGCTAGATCATTATCTTTATTGAGCTTATATACTTCCTCATTGTGACGCATTCTCCATATCCCATTGACTTGAATTGGTCCATATATTCTCCTCAAAATTCTCCTTTCTAAAGTATTGACTATGTTAGCGGCTTGTTTGTTCAGAGGCCAAGTCTCGCTGCCATATGTTGTTATCACCGGTCTAATCATAACTTTATATAATGTGACCTTGGACTGATGGTGGATATTCCTTCTCTTGAATATAGTTGTCAACGAAGCATATGCTCTATTTGCGGCATGTATCCTCTTCTTTATTTCATTTATTTCTTCATTATCTTCTGCCATCCAACATCCCTAATATTTAAACTGATTAACTATTTCCAGGTTTAGTGGTTCGAATTGAAACCTATACCTATTTCTAACCTACTGTGCATTCAAAACGTATGGATAAGTAAATGGCCAAATAATACCTCTAAACACTTCCGCAGTCCAAGATCATTTGTCTCCCTGGACGGTCGTGGTGTGGTAATTTATACAAGACCTTTCCTACTTTCTTGGCCGGTGTGGCAAGGGCCCCATTGTACTAGAGTCTTGAAACGGTGTGGCAAATACCTCCACCCGCCCTTCGTGCCTCCTCATTTGCGTGGTGTTGGTAGCAGCGGCCACTTTTTCGTAATTGAGCAAATTCTTTTCTTTATTTCTTACAACCTCAATCCGATGATTGGTCATTACCCTTTCTCTGAAAACACCAATCTTTATTTAATTGTCTTTTACTTAAAATACTGATCCCTTTTAAACGAGATACTGCGGGTATTAGTAATGTAGCATTGACCGTTATCCGGAATACTTTATAAAATAGATAGGCTATGTTTCTATTCTCATTTATTAAACGAGCGAAGCGAGATCTTAATTTTAACTCTAACTTTTGACATTTGTCTATCTGCTTGTTTAGATGGGGTCTCATAACAACTTTTGAACGTATCAACCGATTTTCATAAAACTTAGCATGCTTATACTTACTTTACGTCACAGAACCCCATATTGTTTTTTGACATTGACTTATAAAAATTAGGCTCGGGAGTTAAAAATACGAAGGGTCAAAATTTTGAGAAAATTTAAAGTGTCCGCGTGGGGTATGAAATTAAAGAGGGGTTGAACCAAAATTTGAATATTGTGTTCATTTACGGACATTTCAAAATTTGCGATACCAGAGCACAGAATGGGATTCAAACTTTAAAAAACTGTAAAAATCCAAACTGTAAAATCCTGTAAAAAGAGACAGGGAATTTTAACCCCAATCCAACTGTAATATTTGATTGAAAACTTTGTCAACTTAGAGAAACCATGGGCGAAAATAGAAGTCATAAATCTTTAATTAAAAATAGAACTCGATATCTTTAATTATTTGACAATACTAATATACATCAACACCACATGCAAATTTTTGACCGTCTATTAAAAGTTTGTAAGCCGTATCTGCAGGAAAACTGTACCTACATGTTTTTATTTAGTTATGAATGTATTTGTAAAAATAATTAGATATAGGCAACAGACATTTATTGAAACATACGAAATATGTGTTTACATACAAAATATCGTCATCGCCTCACGGTGTTGCCTTGCTAATGCTAAGCATTATACGCACGAAGAACTTAGCTGACAACTTTAGAAAATTAAAATTGTTAATTTGACTTTATCTGATAATACTTTCTTCAAACTAATGAGCGAGGTCAGCAGCTCAGGGAGCTTACTTCTAAATATGAACGTAGGTGTGTAATAGACGGAGAGATGGAATTGGAGGAAGGGTGGGAGAGAGACAGAAAGGGAGATATAGAGATAGACAGATAGACAGTCAAGATGGGTAGACACACAGAACGTGAGTGAGAGGAAGAGAGGGGGAAATGATGGGTCATAAATATCCGTTGATTTTAATTTGCGTTCCTGTTATTTCAGTCGCTTTGCGGTATTTTCTATTTATCAGTTAAACACGCAAACAAATGGATATCAATTTATATCTATCTGTTTGCGGTGTCGATACGGCGTTTTGTCGTTGTGCGGCGAAAACGAATTCGACCACGGAATGCGGTTTACAGCGTCGGCCAGTTATTGGTTACATTTGTGTGCAATGTGATTGTTGTTGCCTTTTTGGAGCACAGCTGTTTCGGTTTACGAACCGTGTGAGTGCGTCGTATCCGTGGCGGGCCCGCGCGCCACGTCAAAAACGTCAAACCACCGCCTCCTGTATAGCTCCAGATGTTTTTCGTATACCTCCTATTTGTGTACAGTTAGTACCCGTGCTATCTTTAGTGCGTTGTCGTCCATCGGAATAATTAGGTTAATTAACTGTACTATATTGTTTTGTTAATTGAACGTTATTTTGAGTTTGTTGAATTCATTATCCGAAGGGTCATTTTATCGTCTGATTTAATAATAATTATAATTATGTAGAATTGTTTTTGTTATGCTTTTTCGGTTTATGAACAACTGACGATAATAAATTATTTTTTCGTAATAAATAGAATTGCTGGCGCTTGTTTTGCAAATGAAATATTTAAATGAAATAATTTAATTATAAACGATTTTAACAGCAACGTTAACGAGTAAATTATAATTACTAAGTTAAAAAAACGACGCTTTCAAAATGTCGGTGGTTTTAATAATCAGTATACATTGAAAACATTTATATTTAAACAAGTTTCGTGCTTTGTGTGGACTGCAAACATGTTTTTAAATTTATTTAATCACCGCCGCCACCACCACCACCACCAACATCAGCTTTAGAGATGAAGCAAAACGCCTGTTGCGGACTCATGGAAACTGAACTGACCACCTCTTCGACGTCACCAAACATCCTTTTCTCAAGCGGTGTGAACAGTGCTTTCAAATTCCGTTGTCATCTATCCAGTCGAAATTCCGCTGGAGTGTATACCGGAGACCATCTCATTTAAACTGAAGATATTTTTAAACCCTCCCAAATATTCTTGTTTTTCTCCGGTTCTTGTCCTTATTCTTGTTGTCTAATAAGGTGTACCAGACAACCTGGCGAGAAATTTCAGTTCCGCTGCTCCAGTTTTCTTTTGTTTTTCGATTGTTGAGGTCCAACACTTAGAACCATACAATAATACAAGAACTGCCGTAACTTGAAGAATTTTAGTTGTTTATGCGCCGAGTAAGTCTGAGCTTTCTTTAATTATTCCGTACATTAGATTAATTTTACCCGTATATAATATCGTAAACGTTGCTACAAGTATATATGAACGTCAACGAGGCGTTTATTCTTCTTATTCTTCCGGAGCTCTACAGGCCGGAATGACCCTTGGCTTCCGCCATCAGTCGCCTCCAGCTCTTTCTATCTGTTGCAACGTTCCTCCAGTTTTGTACGCCCATTCTTCTTAAGTCTTCCTCGCCTCATGTACCCATCGCTTCTGGGTCTGTCCCTTCTTCTTGTTCCTTCCATGTTTCCATTTAGCAGTTGCTTGGACAGTCTCTCCTGTGACATTCTCTCCACATGACCCAGCCAGCTATCCGCCTTGCTTTATGAAGCGCACTATATCCTACTTTTACGAAGCGAGGCGTTTATATGCTGGTGTACATGTATACCATACCGTTATTGATTTATTGCTGTGAATTCCAGTTTTTAAAATCTACGATACCGTCGTGAGCCAAACCTGTTTTCGTCTCTTGCAGACCATCTAATCGTAACGTCGACCTCGCCTCATCAATATGAAAATCTAAAGGGCTCAAGCTTATTTTTTGTTGTCTTGCTCTAATCGCGCACCTTCTCTCCTCGCTTGTATCCTGTAACCGAAGATTGATGCACCACCGTACTCTGAAGTCGATGCGTCTTATTTATCGCCTTTGCTTGTACCCTTGTCTCCGCCGTCGCTTCATTCAAAAACTTCTTTCTCTATCGTTTCGCCTATCAGACTTTTCTCCTCTAATACAAAAGATATACGACTATTGTGTCAAACTTCCGAGTCATCGATGTTTCATTTTGTGAAGGACATCCCACAGTTTTTTACCTCAAAAATCCTCCTGAGTTCATCATCGTCCAGTTCACCTCACAATGAATTATCCTTAACTATCCTCTAGGACCAGATTACCACTGTTCTTTAATCATTCCTTGTCGTTTTTCCCAGTGGTTCATGACTCAGAGTCAGACACAACCACGCTCTACACAGAGTATTTTATGAGATTGTTTCTTGCTTGGGCCCAATTTTCATTCACGGCCGAAGTCTATTTCAATCCTGGCGCGTTTGAGCTGTGGTTTTCGTTTAACTGCTCCAGTAGTAGTAGTCGTCGTCGTGTGCTGGTGCACGTCCGGTGCTGCGTAGCCGTGGTTCCACAGATGTTCACAGATTAACAGCCAGATATGTAGATGTAAAAACAACTCACAACCAACAAGCGTTGCCGTTTTTCACTTATGTATATTGCAGCCACCATTACCTAAAACACCACTTCTTCGTATAGTCCAGTCCCCCAGCGCCACGAAATTCTTCGTCATCGTGGTCTTCTGCCTTCGATTTACCGTCAAATATGGTTGTACGACTGCATATTTGGGTCTCGTATATAATGCCCAGAGTATTCCCTGTTTCTTTTCTGAATGCTAATGTTCATTGTCAGTCATCCGTAAGTCGACACTCTCGCCATCTAGGACAATTTGAGAATCCATCGATACAGCCAAAAAAAAAAAAAATTCGATCTTCTATTCGTGTTGTTGTTTCACGCTTGCAAGTCTTTGCGCCAGACAGTAAAACTGAAAAGACACAACAACGTGTTATACGAATTCTGAAACTTAGATTCAGGCTTTTATCTGCGGTCAGCGCTTATTTTTATCGATTAAACTGTACTAGTTAAGAACTTGCAAACGCTACTAGTGTTTATTTAATTCGTTCTAAAGTTGAGTGGTCGTTCTGTGACGTGTTGTGTGTAACTTCTCGCGCATCGCGTTGGGTTACTCAGACACCAGTTCGTTATACGTTCTGCGGTATATTTGACAGATAATAAGATAGTAGTTGAATGTGATAAAAGCGTCACCCTGAGTAAGATACCTTTCAATTACCCTGATTGACAGAGTAAAATTTTAACATTATAACGATTAACATTTTATCGACAGAGTTAACTTCATCCTACAGCCTGATTAAATGTTAATTGGCTACCGTTTACTTCAGTTCTTAACCTGCGTGGATACGCAGACGTCGCATGTCAATGAAGTCAGTTAGTTTTTGAGATTGAACTCAAGGAAAACTTTCTTTTCAAAAAGTTGAGTCCAGGAATTACATTAACATAATTACTTGGTAAAAAAACCGACAGATATGCTTAGCGATATTGTGAGCACTTTAATACAGAAGCCCACATATTTAAATATCGACTATAATTATTGGTTCTTTGCTCATAGTTGTAAACTTTTACGCTCCAGTTATTGTTTTTTTTTCATAGGTTGTCATGGATGGAGTCAACATTATTAAAGTAGACAAATACCGGGCTGTTTTGGCCGTCGTCGAATCCTTATATTTTGATTGTTTCTACACGTTTCAGCCACATCTCCGGAGCCCGTCTTCAGTAGACTCGACTTCAAACAGTTGGTAAGCTGAACGTACTCCACAGTAGTGAATAAGCAGTTCGGCTTACCAACTGTTTGAACGTTAGGCTACTGAAGAGGGCCTCCGGAGGTGTCGCCGGAACGTCTAAAACAACCAAAATGTAAGCACCCGACGATGGCCCAACAGCCCCGGTATTCATCGACTTTAACAATATTTTTTTTAGTTAGTTGTCACTTTTTTACTAGTATTTGTAGTAAAGGTTCAAGCCTGCACACGAAATGATAACGGTGATGGTGTCTGGGAACTGAAACACGGCAGGTCACGACAAGATGACGGCCGCTTTTTGAGCCACAACTTACAACTTATCTGTTACCCAAATGTTCTCTATGGCGACAACAAACGACACGTTGTTATAACATCAGAACAGTGAAGTCTATAATGTACGAGTTGCATAATAAAATAACAATTTTTAGGTCTGTTCCAGAAAGAACAGTCTGCGCTATAATGTGTAAAAACAACATACCATCGTCGCTGTGTCTCACCTTGTTTTTTGGTGCTGAATTATCGCAGATTACTAATTATATAAAATGTATCGTGTGCATATGTATATATTGTATTCAGAGAGGATGGTGAATGTGTTAACAACCATCCCCTATCGGTGTTAAGTAATTGCGAAAGTTTTGCCTTTATATGCGCTGTCTGTATTTTTTTTTTATTTTATGTTTCGCTATTGGCGGAGAAGAGTAATTAATTATAAATACATCTAGATTTACAGTCGCTTCATGCCCACCCTCTCTCGTCTCCTGGCTCTCACCCCATCGTCCTTCACCGTCCTTGTTGCTGTTGTTGTTGCTGCTGCGTTATATTACCCTTCCCATCCTTCCTTCCATTATATATCTTTATCTCCTCCCCTTCGCTTGCGGTTCATTCTCATCTTTCCTATTAAAATGCACACACACACACACACACACACACACACACACACACACACACGATTCTTCTTTTCTTTTCTCCCGGGCGGCGTAACCTATTCGTGACCGGCGCTGTTTTATTCAGAGTTGGCGTATACGTGTATGAATTATACTTAATTTCACCCTTTACGCTGTCTGGCCACAGAATTAATGCATTAATCATTTTAATTGTGTTTGTTTTCGTAGGTATACTTTTTTTGTGCCGTTATATTTGTGTTAACTGTGTGAGTTTCTTTTCTTTTACGTCGCTCGTCCGCGCAGAAACAGTACACAGCCAAGTGCATCAATTTTTCATTAACAACAGCTGGAATACTAAGTCTATATTAAAGTTTTTTGAAATGCTGAACGCCATATTCAACTTTATATACTATTGAAAACTTTCTCAAGTGAAACTTACTTGTCTATTTTGTATGTAGAACGCGTTTCGGCGTCGTTTCGCCTTCTTCAGCTTTGCGACAGACTGCCAGTACCTAGTAACGTTTGTTGGTTGGAAGGTATACTGTGGGTGGTGTATAGAGGACGGGGATTGGCGCGGGGATCCGAATTATTGTTTGTTTTGTGTATAACTGTGTCGAAAAGTGTATGTGATTTATATTGCAATTGGTCGTTTAGTATGTTGTTTGGTTGTGTTGTGTGGTGTTTGTATATTTCATACTGTTCAGCTGTGTTATACAAACACCACACAACACAACCAAACAACATACTAAACGACCAATTGCAATATAAATCACATACACTTTTCGACACAGTTATACACAAAACAAACATTAATTCGGATCCCCGCGCCAGTCCCCTTCCTCTATACACCACCCCCACTATACCTTCCAACCAACAAACGTTACTAGGTACTGGCAGTCTGTCGCAAAGCTGAAGAAGGCGAACACGACGCCGAAACGCGTTCTACATACAAAACAGACAAGTAAGTTTCACTTAAGAAAGTTTTCAATATTATATAAAGTGTAGTCCAATGAAAGAAGATGATGAACAAACAAGACAGCCATATTCAAGTACCCAAGATTCCGAACTATTGGGATTTGTACAGATTTCAATACCTTTGGAATGTCGTGGTACGGGCTCAATATATACTCTGCCAGATCCTGATAGGTGGTTACGAATGTTATGTAAACTCTATGACGATGAAAATGATAGAAAGATGCAAGTAAAATGAAACCGGACCGAAAATAAAAC
Organism: Magicicada septendecula; assembly: GCA_034769895.1. Classification (NCBI taxonomy): domain Eukaryota; kingdom Metazoa; phylum Arthropoda; class Insecta; order Hemiptera; family Cicadidae; genus Magicicada; species Magicicada septendecula. The sequence continues at coordinate 475,247,228 of CM068367.1, read as the reverse complement.
TAACTACCCAAGTAAGTGGATTTAATAGCGAATTAATTGCAAGATATATTTCTGATTGATGAACTTGGACATGGAGGGTCAATTTTATGTTGACTTTACGTTATGGAATAAAACGACTTAAAAGGAAACAACTTTTTCAGGCTGTATTAAGCAGGTTACATTATCCATTTGTTGTTTAGTTATACTTTCAGACATTTAAAGGAAACAATTTTGAAAATAATTTATATTTCGTAATACACAATTTTTCATACCGTGTATTAAACTATTTGAACTGATTTTATAGTTCAGTTGAAGGCAATATTAAGTTTTAATTAATGACCTTAATGTAATCCGTCTTGCGACTTATTATTTTCGTTGATACGACATGTTTCGGGAACAAGTTCCCAACATCTGGTCCTAACATTCTTATCCTCCTTTGAGGACGGGTCGGTGAAATTAAAACCAGTCATTATATAAATTATTGAACAAACACGTCCTCATTAGAGGACAAGAATTGTAGGACCTGATGATGGGAACTTGTTCCCGAAACGTGTCGTATCAACGAAAACAATAAGTCGCAAGACGGATTACATTAAGGCAGTTAATTAACATACCGAAAACTGGAGAACGTAGGCTATATAATGCATGTATTAAGTTTTGAATGTGTATTATTGTGCTACAAAGCCGGTCGTGACGGAAAGTAAGTTTGCATAACATAAGCGTGCACAGTGCTAATGTATGCCTACAGTGTTCCTTTCTTCTCTTCTTTATTTTATTATTTTAGATAAATCATGGCTTCCAAAATTACAAGTCGACTACTGTGTAACAAGAATCAAGCGTATACCGTATACGAACTTGAAAGAATCATTAAGACCTTTATTTAAATAAATCAGACGAAAGGGTTGCCACACTTGTAAAATAGGATGATCCTTACCGGACGTCTGTATTGATAATGACAAAGAGGTATCTGCCAAGTACCCGTTACGTACAATTTTTCCCCACAAATTAACAACTCTGAATTGCAGGCACCAAGCCGTTACATTCATCTCAGATATAACGCCGATGCGGAACTTTAAACGAAGTGGGATTTTCAAGAGTTTTGTTGTTTGCACAGATAGGACTCAAGTTGAGCTCACGTCTGTCGCGCAGCAGCCTTGACTGGTCGGTTCCCACCACTAAGGAAGCGTTCGTTATCTGTGTGTGTGTTTGTATGCATCTTGGTTCTACATCAATCGTGACCGGGATCCGCGAGTCCTCAACTCGACCCAGTTTATCGTCCCTTCGCCACCACTACCACCACCAACATCAACAACACAAAGTACTCTAGCTGCTATCATGTGAGCGTCACAGCCGTACCGTGCAAGCGACTCTCTGCCATTAATTAGGTGACGATTAGTCGTGGCACTTGCTAAGAACTCGAACTTATCAAGACTTCTCAGCTTTTTGAAAAGAAAGTTTTCCTTGAGTTCAATCTTACAAAGTAACTAAAAGACTAACTGTCTGGATGCGTACGATCTTAGATTAAAACGCGGCTCTTTTAATCGCAAGTAGGCCTAGATACTGATTGTTGGAATCTAAACAGTTTCAAACATTCTAGTTATATTTCGTATCAGTTTGACATAGGCGAGTTTGTAATCCTGTTAGTATTTTTCTTATTATGAAAAATAAATAAAAACATAAATTAAAATTTTCAATATAACCATCAAAATAGTGACTGATTAAAACAAATGTTGAAACAGTCAAAATATTTAAATCGAAATGCCTATCAATTGTTTGCTAATTTTCCATTATTCACCTCGACGGTGCAGATCTGTTATGTAAAACGTTTGTAAAGTATAAGATGAAACCATTTTACTTGAAGAAGAAATTACACACGCTGAGAAAAAATACTTTTTAAAAATTGTTTTAGTTCTGTCAGCTGGTTTTTATGTATTTTTTCTATCACGTAAAGTTATTTCACAAAAACGTTTTTGGTTTTGAAAAAAAAAATAGCACAAAACACATTTTTATCATATTTGTGTTTTCAAACAGATACAAAAAGCACTCAAATATCTTATCTCTCAAATCATCAGTAAAGTGGCCAATATGTATATGAAAAAACTACAAGTCCTTGTAATAATGTTTGCTTTTCCTCTTGTCAACTTGCTGAGGATCATCCTTTTTCAGCATCCAGCAATAGTCCGGTATCATATTGATGTTCCACATTCCTTGATATAGCCATTTCGTTTCCTTTATATCTTGGTGAAATCTTTCCCCTTGCTCCTCTCTGACTGCACCAGATTTTCAGAAAAGTAGTCAAGGTGTGAATGTAGGAATGCATTTTTAGACTCATTTTACATCCCAAGATCTTGAACTTTTCCAGCACATCTTCCACAATATGTTTGTAGTCTGGCTCCTTTTTGTTTCCAGAAAGCTGGTTGATACAAGTGTGAAAGCTTTCCCGGTTTGTTTTTAATTTTCTTCCATTTTCATCTCAAACATTTCATCCTTCATAATTTACGAATATCGGGTCCAACAAAAATACCCTCCAACTTCGCTTCAGATAACCAGACAACTGGTCGCATAAATGTTTAAAACATTCCACTTCTTTTGATAATACTTTAACAAATTATTTCATGAGGCCTAATTTTATATGAAGTGGAAGTAAAACCTTCCCTCGATCAACCAAACTCTCCATCTCAATCTTTTTGATTCCAAGCTCTATGTTTTTTCTAATCGGGCATTCTTTCTATAAAATAATGTTGTTTTCTGTCGCGCACACAGAAAACATGGGAATTTTGTGTATCCACTCTGTTGACCGAATAACATGGAAATTACATTTATGTCGCCAAAAATTGTCCATCCATGATCTGTATAGGAAAATTCGGTAAGGATCAAATCAAATGACTTGAATGTCCAAAAAGCATAGAACCTTACTTACTTCTATTGTGTAAGAATACTGCTTTGAGACTTCTTTTCGACGAATCAATAAAAAGTCTCTAATCGTCTGCTTTGTACTCGATGTCAACAGGCTAACGATTTGGTTTAAACTACCACTAGTTTTACTATTCTGCTCAATTTGCTTTTGAGTAATTAATTTTGAGGCAAATGTTTTAAATTTAGATTTATACTCCCTTGCCATGTGTGTGTGTGTGTGTGTGTGTGTGTGTGTGTGTGTGTGTGTGTGTGTGTGTGTGTGTGTGTGTGTGTGTGTGTGTGTGTGTGTGTGTGTGTGTGTGTGTGTGTGTGTGTGTGTGTGTGTGTGTGTGTGTGTGTGTGTGTGTGTGTGTGTGTGTGTGTGTGTGTGTGTGTGTGTGTGTGTGTGTGTGTGTGTGTGAATAACTATTTAATACGTATAAACACATGTACAATATTTATATGAATAGTTATACTATACTTTCCAATTTATCAAATACCTCAAAACTAGATATATTATTTGTGAGAAAACTGTACGTGATAGAAATTTGTTCAGTATTTTTCCAGTCATCAGCACACAAAAACCATAAAAATCGCCCATTACATTTAAGACAATTTTTCCACAGCAGACCTGTGTATTGACTGTGTTGATACAAATTTATACTCAGTAATTGCAAGAAACTTTAAGAAATTCAAAAGGTACTATAAACTAAAAGAATTATAAGTGGAAGTAATATACATTGGTGAGATACTTTGGTCTTAGTTTCTCTTCAAAACGTATTCTATACCGAGTGTTTTATCACTACTTCAGATAATTTTTCCTTGTCTGCGGCAAAGTGGTAAAAATGTCATCTGTATGTCTTGGGTTATTAATTTTATTTTTCCACAGTCACAAGTAACCGTCTCGTTATATCTCCATATGTTATAAATTATTGTATACCGAAACTAATTCGAAATCACTACGTTAGACAGCGCACGTTGATCGTTCACGGTAAAGTATCCTCCGCAATTCTGTTTCGAGCGACTACTGTTTTAATAATCAGTGTATCGTAACTGGGTTCGTATATTGTCAGTGTTGCACCGGCTGCATGCAATAACCTATGTTCATTCAGTATGCAACGAGTGACCTTCATCTGGGCTGCCCTGTCTCCTATAATTGAAGCTTGTTAGTGATTCTACCAATTGTTACCCTAACTTTGCACAGTTGAAGTAGCTTTATTTACACCCCATGATTCGTACACGTGCATGTACGAAATCAATATACAGGGCGTTTCATAACAATTACATTCAGGACGTATTCCACAGGAGAAAATAATGAAAATTGTTTGTATAAACAGCAATCTGAGAACGCGTTGTTTTCAAATTGAGGCGTCTAGCACGTTTGGCGCAAATTCATTCTAAAAACTATGACGCATGTATACTAATGTTGTGACAAAATGGATGACTTTAGATCTTAAGTCAGCAGGAAAATCGGGTAAGTCCGTTCTGAATCTAAAATTTAATAATGTCACAAAACCAAATTTTTTAAAATGCCTTTAAAGTCCAATTTGATGTTTAACACTAATTAACTGTAAAAACTCTTCCAAAATGGATACTATCCTTCAGAGAAGGATGGAGCTAGGATAGGTTCCTGCTAGGATAGATTTCTTTACCCATCATAGATTTCTAAGACAGATGAATGTAGTAGGAACAGAACACGAAACAGAAAATAATTATAGTTTCTTCAGACAGGGTTGCTACTTGATTTAGATTTAGTGAAAAAAAAAGATTTGAATTATTCGATCGTAATCTAATCGATTTTTGTTACCATCTGGCCAGTGAGATCATGTCTCCCTGGTTCAATTATAATTCGACAGCATTACAGTACCGCGATGTAAAATTAATAACGAAATATGATTATTATCGTCTGCAGGTCGCTGCGAGAACGTGCCGAGAGTAAACGATTGAGTGGGACAAGATGTAGCGGGGGCGAAAAGAGAGAGAGAGAGAGAGAGAGAGAGAGAGAGAGTGTCTGTGTTTCTACAATTTCTGTGTATTGATCGACTTCACTATGCGAAGCAAGTTTTCGATTTGTGAAACACCTCCGTCTCTCTCTCTCTCTCTCTCTCTCTCTCTCTCTCTCTCTCTCTAGACCTCTCCTCCATTCGTACCCCCTCGCGCTGCCGTAGGTAAAAGGGCGAAAGGTCTAGAGCGCCAGCCAAACTAGAATTGTACCACTGCCAGATAGGTATAGTTGCATGTCGTGTATGCATAACTTTTGGTGTTATTATTTATAGTGGCGTGTGGACCCCGACACAGCTTTGTATGTAATAACACACGCGTGCGCGCGCCACTCTCGAAAATGGAGAGAAGAAACGCTTACGACAGGCAGGCAGTTCATCATTTAACGTATACACGCGCTGACAGCTCTCTCACACGCCATCGTCAGTTCACTTTTCACATCCGCGCGCCGCTTTATCTAACACATTACTAACGTTCATTCACTTTTCACCGCTATCATCGGCGTAATGTACTATATGAAAATTACCCTGCGCTCAGGGTGATCGCCGAAGGCGGGGAACGTTTTACATTTTGCGTGTAGTACCAAGTTACGCCACACATGCTGACGCTCGCGCATACATACACTGTTCTTTCATTGTCTGTGTTTGTCCCGAAAGTCATGATTCATTATGCCGTGATGTGACTCATGAGAAGTCCCCAACATCTGCCGTATCTAAGTAACTGTACAAGCTGAATATAAAAAAAAGTTTTCTTCTTGCCTGTCAACGGTTCGTTGTCTCCACACGTTCCGACGTCGCTGCTACCACCATTGCTTCGGCCTCCCTAGATTTCTCATTTTAATCCTAGTGTCTTGCGTTCTGATATGGAGTGTCGCCATATAGGATATCTCCGTGTTGCCTTCTTCTCTCTTACTTACATTTATTTACATTTGCTCAAGCGTTAGTTGACTTCAAAAACATAAATGCGATTTCTCGTCATACATACTTCGCTCACGTATAAAAGCGCTCTGGTACTGTCACAACTTTGTAAAATTTATCTCACATTTTTGTTTAGTTTTTGTAAAACAATAATTTAAAGTGTTCAGTGTAACCATAAAGTAAGGTAGGTGGCGTATGAATCAAAATGGAAAGCGTAAGAAATTCATATCCGAGAAGTCAAATGCGAAAAGAGAAAAGAGAAAGACAATGGATATAGAGTCCGGCACCGTGAGGCCGCAAGTAACGATATGACCCGCGTTTGAGAGGTCTTAACAATTCTCGTACAGCGTACACGCTTTTAAGAGTTCCTTCCACTTGTATCAGTTATGAAAAAACATAAATAAACTCTGAAGCAACATGTGTTGCCGTAATTTGAATTTTCCGAACAACTGACATACGTGTATGAGAAAAACATTAACGGCGCTTCATTCTCACCGTATTAACGCGTCCGTATGAAAACTTGGAATGTGTAGGTGTCAGTTTACGAGTTAGTTGAATTCAGCTACGCCACCCCTTAGTTTACTGTATGGAATGATCTCAGATTTTCAAGTGTTTAGAATAATACACAAATTACTTTGTCAGTGTTTAAAACATGTAAAAACCGTACATATTTTGTCGTTGTTCTTGTTCTTCCTCTCCTCTTCTTGGCTCTTCACTTCCATCACTTCTTAGTTTCGGCTTCAGTCCGTTCCCATTTCGCAAACACTGTGTCCATAGTTATCATGATCTGCAACGACCTCTTTTACACAGCTGGTCTGTAGCTCAGTACTAGTTTTGGAGTTTGTGTGTCCACCATTCTTTCCACACGAGACTTCCGGTTTTGTCTATTTTCCTTTATTCTGCCAAAAACTGAAAACATCTTAAGGTCTTTCGTGATATCTTAGGTTCTGAGATGGTCTCTCAAAGTTACATCCCTCTACAGCTCTTAAGAATTTCGAGTACAATTGTAATTGATTTTTCTTTTAAGGTCTTACCAGTAGCCTCCATATTCCACATTCATACAGTAATGTTAGATTACTGTATCTATATATATATATATATTGCAACACATCTTTTTATGATTTCTTTCATTATGGATTATGAGTTTTACATGGACCTGGTTAGGGTATACCATGCCAACACTTACCTGCAGTATATGGTACTTTTCTGCTTTGCCGGCTATTAGGTGTGGGATTTGGGCTTATTAGGTATCAGGTAACGAGTTGGGACGATGTGTTTCCAAAAGAATTATTTTAGGAAGCTGAGTTGTATAAATTGTGAATAAATGAAAACTACCTTTTTAGTCTATCATTCCAATGATTATAATTGTCACCCTCAAGGTGCTTATCTTTAAACAAATCATAATAATAAACAGAATTTCAAATATTTAACACAATTTACGACGGGTTCCACCATTTATATTCTTTCTTGAATATTACTTTACACATATTTTCTCTAGTGATATATTGTTATAATGCTTACGTCTAACAATTACATATTAAAATCATATATCTTAGTACATAATTTATAAGTTCCTGGAAATAAGACATACAATACACAGTATATACACAAAACATATAACATGGAAATATACACACATATATGGGCAGTTTCACACTGTCTGCCTGTAATTATAATTCATTTATAAAAATCATTTTTGTTATATTGAAATAATTATTTAATAAAATGGAAATACTGAATTGATTTCATTCTATGAAATCCGTAACCCTGTTCTTTATACATGAGAAAATAAAATACGAACTTTTTAAATGAACATAACAAGGGTTATATTTATCGTTATCTCTATGGTAATTATTCTTTATACAGTGCACAATCTCATGAAAACATTTGCTTAGAGTCTTTCTGCACTCTTATTAACATATTATTATGATAATCACACATTATCTAAATGTTCTGTCTTTTTGAATAAATGTCTCTATATGATATACAGTACAACATTTAAAAGTGTCTTTAGGCTTTAGTCATACCGCCTATATAATTAAATGTTTATCAATTATTTAAAACTGTTCAATTTCGCTTATAGCGGCTTTTCATTTACTTGTTGTGTTTTACAACATTATTATGAACCCTGAACCATATCAGGTCACCTGTTTTGATGATTTCATGTTACACAGATGTACACGGGTCTCAGGCGTCGGCGTTGAGTACAGCTATTCCTCTCGAAACCTCCGTCAGCGTCGCTTAGCGGTGTATGAACAGCTAGGCTAGGCGTCGTTCCTTTATCGTCATGGACACAGCGTCTCTGGCCTCGGGTATAGTCTGATGTCCGTAGTACGTAGTTGTAGTAACTCAGGTGTCTGCCGGTCTCATTGAAGCGTCTTCTGCAGCGTATCGTTCCGTGTGTACGACTCAATGAATACTTTATGAATGAGACAGATGCTCGTTTTGGCTCACTGTTTATAGGGCAAAGCCACGTGTGCAAATGAGTTTCTATCGGCGAATATCTCAACAATCCTTTATTTATTTAGGTAACAAAGTTGTTTGTTAGACGTGTCTTGAACACAGTTATTAGCTATGTATACACGCGATCTTTAATTAGCACCGCGAAAGGTGTGAAATAGTAAAACGCTTATAGTTCACGACACTCTCACTATCTCGTTATGTGTTTGGTGTCTAAATAAAGCTACATTTCCGCACTATTCACTGGTCAACCTAGTTCTTCTTAATCTTTTGTCATTTTTTTATTATTTAAGTTTTAAAACACTTCTGACATGTGCCGACAAAATTATACATATTTATGCAGGTGGACTGTTATCTGTTTTGTTTGCTATATAAAATCTTATCTGTACCCTTCTAAATGTACAATTGTAGCAGATAACGCTTATTATGCGTACTCCAGTTAGAACGATAAACATTGATAACAATGTTTCGTTATAACACTCCCCCACTTGCTTTAAAAAAATTGTTTGTGCTTTACAGAACAACATATTTTTTTTTTTTTTTTTTTTTTTTTTATCTATGTTTAGTACATACACAGTCAGTTATATTACATGTTTATTAGAAAGAATATAAAATCTTTTCTTAAAGTAACAATCACATATGGGTATTATTGGATATAATGACGCAGAGATGACGCATGGTACTTTCCGACGTCCTTTTTCTTCACTGGGTCATATACCATGTAGGTGTGTGGTCCTAGACGACTCCTTAGTTCATATGGGCCACAGAATAATCTGAAGAATTTCTTGGAAGTGTTTAATATACTACTTCCCACAGGATTTGTCTTTATCAATACCTTATCACCAATCTGGAATCTTGTCAATCGGTGAGTTCTATTATACCGGTCTCTCCTTTTACCTGCTTGATGATATAGCTGTCGTTCAGCTCTGTTTATTTTTATTTGAATTGGCAAATCTACATTATAATTTTCCGGTTTATTAATCATGTTGTGCCAGAATCTTTTAGGTATTTTATTCTCACTTAATTCTAACGGTGTGTATCCTGTAGCTTCACTATAATTGTGATTCATTGCATCTTCGAAAAATTGTAGATAGTCAGGCCATTTACTCTGTTGATTGTAGCAATATAACCTCATGTACTTGCCTAACTCTCTATTTATTCTTTCAGCAAGATTAGTTTGTGGATGCCTTATGGATGTAAGTATAGGTTTTATACCTTGTCTTGTCAATGCGTCCTTCCATAATTTATTACCAAACTGCTTACCTTGATCTGTCAACACTTTATCCATTTTTCCATACTTTGGTATATACTTCTGGGTGATGACGTTCAGAACAGATTTCATGGTGGGTCTTCGTACAGCATATAACTTTACTAGCTTGGTAAACACATCTACCGTCACAATTATATGGCGGTACCCACGACTTGATCGCGGGAGTGGTCCAAGGAAATCAAGTGCAACTATATCCCCCTTCTTCTTAGTTCTGATACTCCCCATTTCAACGCAAGTGTTTAAATTCGGATGTTTGGCTGTTTGACAATCATGGCATTTCCTAACAATTATTTTAATTTTTCTGAACATATTATTACAGGTGAAGGCTTCTTTCATAGTTAAATAGCACTTCAATGGAGATGCATGAGCTAGACTACGATGACATGGCATAATTAATTGCTGTAACATGTCATGAGATAGCACAACTTTCCAATCATAATTAATAAGCTTAAATAAAATTCCATCTTTCACACAATAATTTATAGGTAACGGATTATTTTTTATATTCTGTAATCGCTGATCTTTATCTTGCTCTCTAGCGAGATTACGTAGTAATTCTTGTACTTCTCTCTCGGGTTTGTATGTTATGTTGCTAAGTACCCTGACATCTTGTGGTTTAGCTTCATGTGTTTCTATACAGACTCCAGAATGTAGTCATTGATTTTCAGTCTTCGATGTGGACGGTTTATTACGTTCATCAGTGTTTCTCGGTGGCTCTTTCTGTTTTTTCTCACCGGTAATCGCCTGCGTATTTGCATTCCTATCGGATGTCCATGGTTTCGAAAATCGTTTCGACGAATTCGGCCATCGGTAACCTCCTTTGTAATTACCTCTTTCATTATTTTGCTCCTGCTTCTCATATGTTCGTCCATCTTCATGGCGTCTATCATATGATACATTTTTGTTTTTCGGATATTTTTCATCGTCTGTACGTCTATCTTCTCTGCCTTTATCTTCTTGGCGATATCTTTGCGAATACCACGTACCTCTATCTTGATTTTGGTTCCGGTTATCTCGCTGAACTCCTCTTGGTGGGTCTCGTTCACGGATTACACCCTCCATCTGTGTTAAAAGTATTAATAGATCTTCAATGGTAGCTATACCCTGAACATGTATAGCTAGTTGGATGTTCCTGCTGAAATGATTAGCAAGCTTAATGACTAATTCTTTTTGTGTTAAAGCGGGACGTAAATGTTTACTCCTCTCTACTAACATAATGACGTATTCATCTTCAGACAGCTTACCTGGATTATATTTACCAAATTCCAGTGTATTTCGTATTCTCATTTGTATGTATTCATTCCAATACCTCCGTTCGAATGCTAGTTTAAATTCTTCATACGTTTTTAAATCGTCATTCACCATCGTGAACCAACTGGCTGCTGCATCTTTTAAGTAACGGCTTACAAAGTCTATTTTATCTTTGTCACTGAGAATAGATCCAATACTATCCATTTCTTTCTCACATTTGATACGAAATTCAATGGGATTTTCCCCTCTGGATCCTCTAAAATAGTTAATGGGTCTCTCTTCTCTAGGTACGGTCGAGTATACTAACGCTTGTGTTGGTAGTCTTCTCACTTCTCGTGTAAGTCGGTCTACTTCACCTTTTAACTTGACTTCCAGCTGAGCTACCCTGTTGTCATGGTGTTGGATAGATTTCTTGATGGTGTCGTCTGCTGCGGCGAGACTTTTTGTTTCTTCTTCAATTTTCATGGTCTTCCTGACATTACTCTGCACCAACTCGCTGATGACTTGTATCTTGGTATCTTGTCGATGCGTAATTTTTTCGAGTTTCTGGTCCAGTGTGTCGGCCATATAATTAAAATTTTGTTGTAGTCTTTTTCGCTGCTCTTCGAAATTTTCATTCATCACCACCGCTTGTTGTTTTAGAGACTCTTTAACTTTACCTTCTAAGGTCTCCATTCGTTCCATAATTTCTACCTTACTTTCAGCATTATACGCGTATAGTTTCTGAATTTCTGACGTGCTTGCTTCCAATCTTCTCATAGTTTCAGACGTGCTTGCTTCCAATCTTCTCATAGTTTCAGCACCACTAGTTTTTATTTCTTCAAACCTTTTTACGTTTTCAGCGTTGCTGGCTTCTAACTTCTTCATTATGTCGGCTAAACTGACCTCTTGTTTATGTGCCATGTTTAATTTTAATTTGGTGAACCGATTTTAAAATATTTATTATTAATTTGTATATTATTAATTATTTGGATTATTATTAAATACTGTATTGGTAGTCATTTATTCATCAACATACAACCATTATCTTGGGCGCCTGTAGTATCAGTTTCTGATAACCACAATATTTATCTAAGCTCCCCTTTGTTTACTCTACTGATAACGCTAACTGTACGTTCTTATCAGCTACATTCAACATATAAATGCACGTTTTATAATAATTACACATCAACTCTAAATATTTGTTCTACGTGAATTTATATTTATTTAACTTCTAACTAATTTTTAATTTTTTTTTTCGTATTATGTTTTTTTTTTTTTTTTTTTTTTAATTTATTTATTTAATCGGGCCCCACGTTGGAAGCGACATTTTCTTTTGCAACACATCTTTTTATGATTTCTTTCATTATGGATTATGAGTTTTACATGGACCTGGTTAGGGTATACCATGCCAACACTTACCTGCAGTATATGGTACTTTTCTGCTTTGCCGGCTATTAGGTGTGGGATTTGGGCTTATTAGGTATCAGGTAACGAGTTGGGACGATGTGTTTCCAAAAGAATTATTTTAGGAAGCTGAGTTGTATAAATTGTGAATAAATGAAAACTACCTTTTTAGTCTATCATTCCAATGATTATAATTGTCACCCTCAAGGTGCTTATCTTTAAACAAATCATAATAATAAACAGAATTTCAAATATTTAACACAATTTACGACGGGTTCCACCATTTATATTCTTTCTTGAATATTACTTTACACATATTTTCTCTAGTGATATATTGTTATAATGCTTACGTCTAACAATTACATATTAAAATCATATATCTTAGTACATAATTTATAAGTTCCTGGAAATAAGACATACAATACACAGTATATACACAAAACATATAACATGGAAATATACACACATATATGGGCAGTTTCACACTGTCTGCCTGTAATTATAATTCATTTATAAAAATCATTTTTGTTATATTGAAATAATTATTTAATAAAATGGAAATACTGAATTGATTTCATTCTATGAAATCCGTAACCCTGTTCTTTATACATGAGAAAATAAAATACGAACTTTTTAAATGAACATAACAAGGGTTATATTTATCGTTATCTCTATGGTAATTATTCTTTATACAGTGCACAATCTCATGAAAACATTTGCTTAGAGTCTTTCTGCACTCTTATTAACATATTATTATGATAATCACACATTATCTAAATGTTCTGTCTTTTTGAATAAATGTCTCTATATGATATACAGTACAACATTTAAAAGTGTCTTTAGGCTTTAGTCATACCGCCTATATAATTAAATGTTTATCAATTATTTAAAACTGTTCAATTTCGCTTATAGCGGCTTTTCATTTACTTGTTGTGTTTTACAACATTATTATGAACCCTGAACCATATCAGGTCACCTGTTTTGATGATTTCATGTTACACAGATGTACACGGGTCTCAGGCGTCGGCGTTGAGTACAGCTATTCCTCTCGAAACCTCCGTCAGCGTCGCTTAGCGGTGTATGAACAGCTAGGCTAGGCGTCGTTCCTTTATCGTCATGGACACAGCGTCTCTGGCCTCGGGTATAGTCTGATGTCCGTAGTACGTAGTTGTAGTAACTCAGGTGTCTGCCGGTCTCATTGAAGCGTCTTCTGCAGCGTATCGTTCCGTGTGTACGACTCAATGAATACTTTATGAATGAGACAGATGCTCGTTTTGGCTCACTGTTTATAGGGCAAAGCCACGTGTGCAAATGAGTTTCTATCGGCGAATATCTCAACAATCCTTTATTTATTTAGGTAACAAAGTTGTTTGTTAGACGTGTCTTGAACACAGTTATTAGCTATGTATACACGCGATCTTTAATTAGCACCGCGAAAGGTGTGAAATAGTAAAACGCTTATAGTTCACGACACTCTCACTATCTCGTTATGTGTTTGGTGTCTAAATAAAGCTACATTTCCGCACTATTCACTGGTCAACCTAGTTCTTCTTAATCTTTTGTCATTTTTTTATTATTTAAGTTTTAAAACACTTCTGACATGTGCCGACAAAATTATACATATTTATGCAGGTGGACTGTTATCTGTTTTGTTTGCTATATAAAATCTTATCTGTACCCTTCTAAATGTACAATTGTAGCAGATAACGCTTATTATGCGTACTCCAGTTAGAACGATAAACATTGATAACAATGTTTCGTTATAATATATATATATATATATATATATATATATATATATATACAGTAATCATGCATCTATATTACAGTATCATGCATCTATAAAACTTCAGTTGTGTTTTTTCTGTGTTTTATTCTTTAAAATTCTTTTGAATTGTTCCGCACCATCATCCAACAGCGGTATAAGCCGTGAGTGAGTCGTGACCATCTAAAGGAGCCAGTTTGTGTAATCCTTTGCTGCCTCTTCCCAGTTCCACAGCCCCGATCAGATTCTCAGCATACCACCCACGCCTTCTGTACAGTGTAGACGTCGTCGACCGACTGGCTTAGTCTCATACAGTTGCTACGATATTCCCGCCTCGGGTATATCATTATCATACGTTCGGGCGTTACATCCGGCCCACCGAAACCGTCCAAGTGTAACAGTTTGCTTAATGAATTAGATATTGCAAGAGGCGGTATAGTTCTTGATGACGTCACCGTCTCCAAGTTTCTCCTTTAAGCACTGGGCTGTAGATCCTCCCATAAATTTCTCTCTGTGAGAATAATAGTTGGACACGTTCATCTGGAGACTGTTCAGGTATAGGCCTACGTCAATCCCGGCTGTGTCAGAACCGCGTAGAGCTTCAACTTGAAGTCGCGGGGAATCAGCCTACTTTTCAAATATTCTGCGGCTCAGAGTAGTCCTCTCTAGCTGTCAGTATTCTTTTATAGATTTAATTGTTCCACAAGTTCAAGTTAGTGTATTTAACTTGTAGTTAAGATCGTGATCTTTTCTAAATAAATAAAATATATTACGTGCTCAAAAAAATGTTGTTTGCCACAGTTGTTCTTACGTAGATTCCTCTAGGGAAGCCGTTGTTACTTTTTTCTTACTAATATAATGTAAAATATAATAAAGGGTTGAATGGAAATAACATATAACTATATACATATATAAGGCGATTAGGAATCGTTCTTAATTGAAATACTCAACATACAAGTCGGTTGGTGGGTGAGTGGTTATAATTTACAAAAGAGCAGGGAACGCGAGTGAGAGTTTTCCCCCCACGTAACCTGACCGAGAGAAGAAGAAGAAGAAGAAGAAGTGTTTAATCACTGACATTACGCTGATTAAAAGTGTCGGGAGCACAGCAGGGGATACTGTTACAGAGCGAGAGTTTTATGGGGGTAGCGGCGTTCAAGCACGGTAGTCGTGTGACATTGTAATTATTCATAATGAAGCAGAAAGAAAGGCGTAAAAACTGAGATTGCTTGTTGCACACAAAGCGTGTAAATTGAGACCAAAGAAGAAATGCACAAACGTTTCCTTAGATTTCCCAAATTCGTTTGAGCAAACTTCGTTGAAAATAAAATCAACATCGAATTCGTATTACGTCAGATCCTGTTCGTAAGCTTTCTTAGATTATGCTTACTTAATTATTTAAGTTATTTAAGCCGAACAGGTAATGTAGCTAGCACTACAACTTTACGTACTCAGGTGAAGAAGTCAGGTACCCAGGATTAGAGCTGGGGTAGCCTGGACTCATTCTGGCCATCGTAATCTTCGATCCACTCTGAGATGAATCCTTCCATCGGTTTTTTAAATCTACGTTTACAGCTCCTCAGTTCTATCACTATTCCTCATTCCCTGTATCTGTGATCCATAATACGCCATTATAAAACATGTCACCGGTGCCTTCCTCAGGTCCAAGCTAATTATTCTGCTCAAAAATTCGTTTCCCCTGTTGAATGCTTCATTCACTATAACTATTCGACTCTTCTTATCTTTTGTTTCTTACTCCAGATAGACCTTAAGTATAGGTTCGGATCCAACTGCTCAGATATCCTCCTTGGCATTTCTACTCTCATATCTTCCTCGTTATATACTGTATTCTCACCACTTTCGTTTCTCCTACATTTATTATCATTCACTATTCTTAAATCCCGTCTTCTAATGTTTCTATTATTGTTTGCGTACTTACTTTCTCATCTATTAAATCAATATGTATATATTTTTTCACAATCATTTTTGTTATATTATAATTTATAATAATAAATAATATTTGTTACTTTCATGTAATTCTAATATTTGTACATTCTGAAGATGACAGTTAAAATACTGGCAAAATATTGTAATTCTATAAAAAAAAAAATACAGTGGAATCTCACTAATTCGTCACCCAAATTCGTCTCCCTCTGTAATTCGTCACCCACTCAACTATTTTTCTTGTTTTTCTTTAGCGAGTAACTCTTGTTACTCAAGCGAGTAACATATACGCTCTAATTATAGCCGGAGTAAACCAGAAACGTTCTGATTGTGGCCGGGGTTCTAATAATAGGTTCCGAGAATGGGTATTTCGTACCTATGTATACAGCACAATAAGTGTTTTGTTGTGTTGTTACAGCGTTAATACGTTTCCGAAAATTCACTCTCGTCGAGGCATTGTGCTGATTCCAAGAATTTGTTTTGTATGTTTCTGATCAGTTTGCAAGTAGAGTTGCTCATGGTTCATGGTTAGTCTTGTCTACTAAACGTATTCATTATAAAAGTCTCGATTTACAAAAAAAAAAAAAGTAAAAAGAAACGAAATTCTCCAGCGGCTTCGGAAAGGTGAAAGTTCGACTAGACTGATACCTGCCGATTCCTACTAGCGTTTAACAGTTTGAATGAAGACTACGTCAAAAATTTGTGTAAATAGACTTACCGGATGTAGACTACGAGATGTTTAGTGATGAAATTGTCACATACCACAGAACCTATAGAAGCTAATGATGAAGAAAGTGACCAGCCAATAACACCTGAAATCTCTCATAAGGAGGCCATTCAATCACTTACTACAACAATCAAGTGGTACGAAGGTTAAGATGAAGCAGAACTGCCTAAAATAATTTCACTACCCCAAATACATAACTTGACTATGGAAGAGTACGGTCGACAAAAAAGAAACAGAAGGAAACTACAAATTTTTTTATAATCATTAAACAAATTTTTTTTTGCAATTAGGCTACAGTGCTTAATTTGTTTGAGTTTGAAGTATTTCTACCAATAAATATTTTCAAGCATATCCTTAATACTGTACATTGCTAGTGTTGTAATTAAAGATTTTATATTGTCTTTAATGGGTTTGTTTCTTACTCCCTCACTAATTAGTCTATTTCACTAATTCGTCACTCCTTCGGTCCCGTAGGTGACGAATTAGTGAGATTCCACTGCATATACTTGAGTGAAAGTTACAAATATTATTTATTATTAATAACACTGGTCTACAAAAATGAACTTATTTTTCTTTCACAAGAACAAAAATACCTGAAGTAATTATCATGCTGAATTCAAATATACGTTAAGACTTTTTCTGTTAAAACGTTTTTGTGATACTCGTTTGAAATTTTATAAAATTAATAACTATTTAACTCAAAATGATAAATATACTCCGAATTCTGGCGTACCTAGAAAGCGGTACATGATTTTTACGGGCATATTTTGCATATGGCATGTCTCTCTTATTGGTCCAGTGATTGTCAGCCAGCATACTAGTACACTAACCCAAGTTTCATATTTTCATATTATAACAATTAGAAACAGTGGTGGTGTAATTGTGTAAAATTGTTGTATGCTGTCGGGCGTTACCTCCGCGCACTTTTGTTACTTACTGTTGACTGGATCCTCTGCGGTGATGTAGTCCTGTAACACAACTTAATACTATGTTTTTGTGGGCGCCACTTGGAATCGTTTGTTCCAAGAATAAAATGTGATTATTAAAGAAATTAAAATTTTTAAATAATACTTCTCTGAAAAAATATAAACCAGTCAGTTTAGCTTGAAAAAATAAGGTAAGTTTAATGATTCTTCAAAAAAAAAAAAACAAATCGTCTGAAGGACTAACATTCATAAAAAATTATAAAATTGCAGAGTTACTAAAGAAAAAAATTCACAAGTTATTATTATTATTATTGACAATTTTCTTTATCCAATCAAGTATCGGCTAGTATTTTCAATTTTTTACTCAGTTGAAAAGCATGAGTTTAATACGTGAAAAAATCTTTACTCTCAGGACGTGACTCCTTTGAACTACCAAGACATATCAATAAGATGCCTTACAAGAAAAATTAAGTGATTTGAAGGTGTGTGTGGCGTGTGTAGTACAACTGTGTGATAAATGTAACCAGGTAAAAAAAATGACTTTAATTTTGGTAACTCACGTTCCAATGGTTAATTAATCTCGCACTGGACACTCCTCTCGGGTAGTTTTTCTATCTCGCCTCTTGTGTGCACTGAATCTATTTTAAGTCAAAATTGCGATGATTTACAATTTCCGCACTTTTTGTGAAAACGTTTGGCAGTAGTTTCTCGTTCAAACCCCGCCACTACAAATCTGCTGCTCCGCGTTGATTCCCAAATTGGCCGCCACAGCGCTGATTCCCTTGCAGTATCGAGAAAGGCTTTGTGTTTGTTTGTTTACGTTAAGGGGGTTATTGTTAAGTTAGTCTGTCTATGCGAACACAGCAGAATTGGTTCTCTATTTAAAGTTTTGGTCCCTCCTGGGCCGTTGACGTTCTGGCTGCGTGATTTCTATTAAAATTTGCCGCGTAGCTGCGCTATTTCAGCAACACATTGGCGTAGATTCTTGTAGAGGTTATGTCAGTCTGTTTGTCAATGTACGGGAAAAGCCTTTCTTCGGGTCTTGTCGATTTCTCGCCTCTCGGTTTCGCCTTAGCTGCGTTGATCAGTGTCGTGGGCGATGCATCTGTTCTGGAGTTCAAGTTTCAAGTGTTTTTTGGGTCGAATTTGGTCTCTCTTTTATACTAATTCAGGCTGATTGTTTACATCGACTTCCGGTATATTTGTGTAAAAATCCTTTCTAGATTGTTCGAGAATAAACGAAATGGAACATCATGGAACAAAATTCATTTCCGTCGAAGCTTTTAGAACAAATTTCTTATTCTTCATACTAAGGATATTTCAAAAATTACTCTGGTATTTATCAAACAGTTTTACATTAGTACTCACAATTTGTATGCCATTATTACATTTAGATTCTCTGTTTTCAACTGAATCTAGTGATACTAATTATGATTGGTTTTTAAATAAATTAACTCTAACAAGTAACACAATATACAACTCTCACCTTGGGTTGTTGTCATTGAAATTCAATTTTTTAGAACAAAAAATTGTTGTGAAACTATTATGTTTCTTCCACAATTTGAACATATAACATTACTATCTTCCTATAACAAAACAAACAAATTTTAACATATATAATACATAGATAATTACAATTTTACCTGGCCCCTGTCTATGGCCTAGGTTTTTGTCAATGTTATAACACAATAATTAGTCTCTTTCTTTAACATATGTAGTATTTCACTAGTGTACACTCAGAGTTTATTATATTGTCTGTCTTTTGTGATACCTGGTTACTCTTTACACATATTATTTTTATTACAGGATAACATAGCATCACATTGATTGGTCTTGAGATGCCCTTTTTCATGGTGTGACAAATCTCACTCTTATAAGTTAAATTCTTTCATAATTGATCTTATTTTCAACTGAGTTTGTTCGTTTTTAAGGTATACTGAAGTATTGTACCATTCTATTTTATTCTTGTCAACATTTTGTAAATATTTAGCCAGATATGACTATTTTTGTACTGGTTGATTGGATCCAGCCATACATGGTATAGGTAAATATTTTGCTAACTTGACTATTACAATGTTAAAGTTAGTCAAATATATTAGTATAGTCGCTTTATATTATATTTCAACTTTCTAATGCAATTTGGTTGCATTTTGGCAACATTAAATCCATAAATTATACAATATTACATGCCTACCACATGTTCTTTAGTTAATACTGTTTTTGGCTATTTTGACTGACTTTTATTCATTTGACAGCTTTCTTTATTTAAGATAAATTGTTCACTTTTGTCTGCTTGACAATTACATATAGTTTGTATTTCAATCTGATAATAATTAATTTTTACATGAAATCTGAGTGTTTGGTCTCAAATCCAACACATTAATATTTTTTGTCATAACAAATATATAATTTTTATTTTAACTTAGATTCTTTCTAATAATGTATTTAAGTCATTTAATACATTTATTTTATTTACATGACATAATATAATAATGGATCATGTCCATTCATTCACAAAAAATAGTTCTTAATACTTTATTCAGAGTTATAAAACTTAATAATTAATGACTTCATTTTGGTTGATTCTGACATTATTTGTCTCTCTTATAGTATCTTATGGTTTTTTCACTGTTATTCACTTTAATAATATATATGGGGTTTGTGTCTTAGTCACAGTCTGGTCGTTTTTCATGTTAGTAGTAATAATTATTAGACAATATTACACAATTTTTTTAGGACTACTTGGGTTCGATACTGTTCACCTCACCTTCCTCTTATGATAAATTGCTATGTAAATGATTTCCTTTATGGAACGTTCTGTGACGTTACATATGCCTCTCCGTTAAAATTGATAATTTTTGAAAAACATATCTTTGGTTTTGATGAAATTATCATCTCTATATTAACCCTTTATTAGCCTCTTTATATTTCATTCTTTTATCTTATAATTAAATTCCTGTACTACTCCTTTAATATATTAATCCAACTCAAAATTCCTATTTCGTTCTTTGTCGTAACACCTATTCCTTTCCTTTTTACCTTGATGTTAATTAATTAATCTTTGATATAATTCCCTATCAATTCCCTAACTTTCATATAGGGTTGGGAGTCAGAGTGGCTCGCTATGGCATACATTCTCTGCCCTTGCCTATCTATAACTACTGAAATCAGAGGCAACACATCCCTGTCCAGAAAATAATAATTGCACCTTTGCAACAAATAATAATAATAAATAAAAAAATACAATATTCAAAGATCATAGGCTCCTACACATAAATTCCCTTTCTTAAACTCTTCTGATTAATTCACAATTATATTAATATATCGTTCTCCGCAGGTAAAATTATCGTTTAAAATCATTCAATGTTAATAGCTATATTCATATTCATCATTACCTCCTTATGTAACACACTGTTTTCCTTTTATTTTTTATTTTATTTTTTTTCATTTATCATTTCCATTTAGTATCAAATATATGACAGTATTTCTCCTTCTTTTCTCCTTTACTAAGTGTCCATCTCGTAATATTTATTAATAATAATCTCTCTCCTTCTCTAAGTACGGGTAAGCTGGCAAATATACGTTGACATGGCTATTGGAAATAAATCTTGCCTATAGTGGAATGTGTCCATCTCGTAATATTTATTAATAATAATCTCTCTCCTTCTCTAAGTACGGGTAAGCTGGTATATATACGTTGACATGGCTATTGGAAATAAATCTTGCCTATAGTGGAATGTGTCCATCTCGTAATATTTATTAATAATAATCTCTCTCCTTCTCTAAGTACGGGTAAGCTGGTAAATATACGTTGACATGGCTATTGGAAATAAATCTTGCCTATAGTGGAATGTGTCCATCTCGTAATATTTATTAATAATAATCATCATACAATAATATTTATATTTATTTAATAATCTCTACCTCCTTTCTAATTGTGGATAAGTTAAAAAATTCACGTTAACATGTTTAGTCAAGGTACCTTCTCAATGATGCTATATTTGACTTGTGATTTTTAATCATGGTACTTTTTCAATGATGTTTGGTTATACGTACCTTTTACTTTGTTACTAACCGTGTCAGTTACCTCGTAGGTATTGTTTTTATTGCCTCTGGTGATCGTGAAAGGTCTTGTATATAAGAGTAGCAATTTCCTCGTTATGCCTTGTATAGCACTGGGCAATTCTCTATTTTTAACTAACACTTTTTCTCCTACCTCATATTTAATTGCCTTGGGTTGTGATTTGACATATTTTTTCCGCTGCTGTTCCGTGTTTTCTAACACCTTGTTATAAAATTTGGTTCTTTCAAATTGGTATGCGCGTTCGTCGGGAAAACTAATAATTTCTTTTATCTCTCGTGGTGGGGGTCTTCCGAACATAACTGTGTATGGCGACACCTCGATGGTATTGTGATATGAGAAATTGAGAAAATCCTCGGTTGATGCTACGTATTCATGCCATCTTTTCTGCTCGTTATGGCAGTATGTTCTCAGTAACCGTCCTACCTCCCTTAACACTCTCTCGGCTGGGTTACTATTCGGGTGATATACAGACGTCTTGTACGTTTTTATTCCGTGTTCTCCCAGGTTTCCCTTCCAAAGTTTTCCCCTAAACTGGGTACCGTGGTCCGTAATTATAGAATACGGTCGGCCTACCTCCATTATATATCGCTCTATAATAATGTCTATTATCTTCCTGGTCGTTGCCCTAGTTATTGGGTATAGCTTTGTATATTTGCTAAAATGGTCGAAGATGATTACGATAAATTTATATCGGTGTCTCCCACCGCTGCGTGGAAATGGTCCGCAGATATCGAGAAATAGCTTTTCCAATTTTTCGGTGGATGTTATGGGTATCATGACCCCTTCTTTTCTCTCGTTATCACACTTTACTTTTTGACGAATATCGCACGACCGTATCGCCAGTTGCACCTTCTTATTCATCCCTTTGATGTATGTTTGCTCTTCCAATGCCTTCCTTACTTTGAGGGCACCCATATGTCCGTACCTATCGTGATAGTCGATTATTAGCGGTCTCTCTATCGCTGGTGGAATCACTAATTTCCAATTCTCCTGGTGCGGGGTGTTCCTTATAAACAAAGTGTCGTTGTGTATACAGTAATATCTATTTATGACCTCATCGCCATCCTGTACCCTTTTTCTAATATCCCCTAATCTTGGATCGGCCTCTTGTTGTGACTTTATATCGTTTAAAATATTTTTTAAATATTCCCTGCTCTTAATAACATGGTATACTTTTGCCAATTGTTCCTTTTCGCCGTAGAAGGTTTGGTCTGGTATATTGACGCGAGATAGGACGTCGGCTGCTACGTTCTGTTTGCCGGGTATGTATTCCCATGTGATATTATATTCTTGCAAGGCCAAAACCCATCTCGTCAGCCTTCCGTGGTTCAGCTTACAATGCTTTAAAAATGATATAGATTTGTGGTCGCTTCTAACTGTTATGGGGTACCCTAATATATATGTCCTAAATTTACCGCATGCGAAAACTACACTCAACAATTCTTTTTCGGTAGTATTGTAGTTTCGTTCGCAACTGTTCAGCACGCGGCTAGCAAAGCTAATTACTAAATGGTTACCGTCCTGATCTTCCTGATATAGGGCTGCACCTAAACTCACGTTACTGGCATCGCAGTTTAGAAAAAATGGTTTTGTAAAGTCGGGATGATGCAACATTACTGTTTCTAAAAACTTTTCCTTTATGAGATTGAACACTCCATCTTGCTCTGGTCCCCAAGTCCATTTGTCTTTAGCTGATAACTGCTTTTGGAACCTGGCAGTTAGTTCTGAGTAATTGGACCGAAACTTTCTGTAATAGTTACAGATTCCTAAAAATGACTGAAGCTGTTTCCTGTTCTTTGGGGTGGGGAACTTCTGTATGGCCTCTACCTTCTCTTTGGATGGAGTAATCCCTTGTTCTGTTAAATTAAAGCCTAAAAATTTCACCTCATTTGCAATGAATTGGGACTTGTCTAATTTGAGGGTGATATTATTCTCTGATAGTTTCTCTAACACCTGTTCAACCCTATTACAATGGTCGTCCCAATTCGCTGAAGTCACCAGTAGGTCGTCGACGTATACTGTCGTAAACTTCAGTACTTCCTGCCCCAATATTCTGTCCATTATCTTTACAAACACCGCCACAGAATTTATTAAGCCAAAAGGTAACCGCTTAAACTGATAGTTTCTGCCCTCGAATATGAATGCCATATATTTCCTACTATCAGGGTGGAGTTCTACCTGCCAGTAACCGCATACGGTATCCCATGAGCTTATATACTTGGTTCCGTGAAACTTTTTCAATATCTCCTCTATCTCCCCAGGTGATGTGCGGTCGTTAACAATCATCTTGTTGATCTCCCTAGCATCGAGACATATACGTACCTTTCCGTTCTTTTTTGGCACAGCTATGATTGGGCTGGTAAAGGGCGAATGACTATACTCGATTATGTCGTCCTCTATCATCCTGTTTAATTCTTCCCTGACTTCGTTCTTTAGCGAGTAGGCGATCGGGTACGATTTCCTGTTAAATTCCACCGGAGTTTTGAATTTTATGGTGCATTGATAATCTCTGGCTTTACCTGGAGCGTTCGAGAATATGTGTTTATATTTGTTGTATACCTTGATTAATTGTTCCGCCTGTGTTTCGCTGATCAGGCCCCTTGCTTTCGACTTTTGGAAATCCCGTATTTCTTCTAATTTTTCTAACCAAAACTCTGGGTTTTCCTCCTGATATATAGGCATGTTTATTTGACGATCGGCACAATAATAATGGTTCACTATCGCTTGATAAGGTGTATTGTCTGTACCATTTCCTTGGACATCGATTACATTATTGGTCCAAATTCCCTTGTTAGTTTTTAAAGTTATCACCTTACCTTCCAAATCTATTACTGCATTGTATGGCCAAAGTATATCGCAGCCTATTAGGATACTCATGGGTAAATTATTCGCCACTAATAACCCTATTGGTATCGTTACCCCATTACTAGTCATCTCTAATGGCACCTGTTTCTTTATTGATTTATTTTGCCTCCCCGTTGCTCCGACTAAAATGATGTTATTTATAGGCAGAGTGGGTATTGGTAAATTACTATTTTGTTTGATCCTCTCTAACTCAACACTATCGATAAGTGATACATTTGACCCCGTGTCAATGAGTAATATTGCTTCTATGCCATTGATATTTGCTTTGATCTGCACGATACTATTATTCCCTTGGTTACTATTTTTAACGATATTGTCACCCTCTTCTAATAACTCCTCTCTAATATCCTTTAGATAATTATTTATTCTTAATATCATAGTCCCGTCTTTGTCCTGTCTATGTTCGTAACTAGTCACCCCATAATATTGGTTCAGTGAAGGGCGGTTTTCCTTTTCCACTGCCGCGTTTAGTTTAAATGAGCCACGGTCTCATTGGGCCGGTCTCCCGGAACATTGGGTTGCTGACCCGTCTGTGTTTCCTGCCTGACCTCGGGATTACCATTAATAGGTTGGCTATTCGTCGTGTTACCCTGGCTACCTGGCGCCTGTTGTGGGTAAAACATGTAAGTGGGTACATTGGGTGGATATGGTCGTCGGTTATTGGCCATTGTATAGTTTACCTGGGGTCTATATTCATTTTGGTTTCTCCTATCGCCTCCTCCTTGGTTTCCCCCGTTACGATAACCATTACGTTGACCATAATTATTTCCCCTATAGTTATTCCCGCGATAACTGTTTGCCTGATGGTAGTTTCTACCGTAATTATTCCCGGTGTAATTACCTCTGTTTGGTCCCGGATAGATGCGGTTATTTGGACCCTGAGTGTTATCACTTCGGCCATTTGGTGGGGTATTATTATTCTGATTATTTGTATTCAGGTTGTTACCGTTTCCACCTCCATTCCGGTTTGGCCCGTTATTGTTGTTATTGTATTCTACCTTACGATTGGGGGGTTGGTAATCCTGGAACCTTCCAGTGGATTCACAATTTTCTAATAATTTGGCCAGATCGGCTATTTTACTGAGCTGTTGGTATAATTGGGCATCTTTGATACCATAACTGTAATGTCCAGCTAACAGCCTTACCAAACATTCTTCTGGGATCGGCGGTATCAACTTCCGTGCTAAACATACCTTTCCTAGGAAATAAGACGTCGGGGACTGTCCATTGGACGCGTCGTATTTGCCATAGAATATGTCCATTCTTACCCTGTTTTGTGCAGTCTCCGACCAATACTTCTCCTTGAACTGGCGTTTAAACTCGGCTAAATTCGTGATTTCGGGTCGTACCGCTATCCACCAGTTATCCCTTGTGTTTTTAAACGTCTCGTCAAGTATCTCCCTTATCCTGTCCCACCTTGTTTCTCTATTTCTCCCAATAAACTCCTCCATTCTCTCTAAAAATTCCATTGTGTTTCGTCGATAATTTTGGAAGTTGATTACTTCCCTGTTTTCACCATGACACGTATGAGCATTTAATATAGGTGTGTCTCTCAGCGCCTCTAATCTTTCCTGCAGGTTCTTCTCTCTCTGGTCTATTTCCTGTATGCTATTTTTGTTAGTTTTTATTTGTTCGTCCAGCCTGTTAGCGATGTCATATGTTCTCTGCATCCTCTCGCTAACGTCTTTCTGGACT
Organism: Magicicada septendecula; assembly: GCA_034769895.1. NCBI lineage: Eukaryota > Metazoa > Arthropoda > Insecta > Hemiptera > Cicadidae > Magicicada > Magicicada septendecula. Next base: position 475,221,063 of record CM068367.1, on the reverse strand, counting down.
TCTCCCACCTCCTGCATGATGGCGTCTTGGTTCTGCCTTACCATGTTTTCGAGATTTCTAACATCTTGTTTGGTCTCTACTGTTTGTTCCTCTATATTTTCGAAACGTGTATTGTTTCCCTCCTGTAACCTTTCCAACTGTTTCTCCATGTTTTCGACCTTCCTGTCACTATCGATTTTATTATCATTGATCGTTTTGTTTACTGTTTCGTACTTTATGCTAATTTCTTTTTTCAGGGACTCTATACATTTTTTATTCTCCTCCTGAAATATCTTCAGTTTTTTCCCATTGTCATCTATTTTCTCGGTTATATCCTTCCTTAAAGATTCCATGTTTTTGTCTAATTTCTCCTTATCTTCCAGTCTGTTTTTATTATTATCCTCCTTCAGGGATTTTATTATTTCCTCCTTATCTTCCTGTCTATTTTTATTCATGGATTCTATTATTTCCTCCTTGTCTTCCTGTCTCTTTCTATTATTCTCCTCTTTCAAGGATTCTATGCTTCCTTTTATTTCCGCCTTGTCTTCCTGTCTATTTTTATTATTCTCCTCCTTCGTTCCTAGGAGCATCACCATTATTGCATTCATGTCAACGCTCGCTGTTATTTTTTCTGGTTCGGGTTTCTCTGTCTCTTCTACCATTTGTATGGGTTCTTCTCCCGTTTGCTCCTCTAATTCGTCTGCCGTTTGTACCGGTCTTTCCATTTCTAGTGTGGGCGGTTCTAATTCCGTTTCCTCGACCTGTACTGTCTCTCCGTCTTCCACACTTAACTCGGGTTCCACATTCTTCTTCACCTTTTTTCCCTTTGGTTGTGGCATTTTGATCTGTTGGTAGTTGCCGGGCTTGTTCCGTCTTTTCAAGCCTCACTAGTTGGGCTGCCAATTTATAACAATTAGAAAAAGTGGTGGTGTAATTGTGTAAAAGTGTTGTATGCTGTCGGGCGTTACCTCCGCGCACTTTTGTTACTTACTGTTGACTGGATCCTCTGCGGTGATGTAGTCCTGTAACACAACTTAATACTATGTTTTTGTGGGCGCCACTTGGAATCGTTTGTTCCAAGAATAAAATGTGATTATTAAAGAAATTAAAATTTTTAAATAATACTTCTCTGAAAAAATATAAACCAGTCAGTTTAGCTTGAAAAAATAAGGTAAGTTTAATGATTCTTCAAAAAAAAAATCAAATCGTCTGAAGGACTAACATTCATAAAAAATTATAAAATTGCAGAGTTACTAAAGAAAAAAATTCACAAGTTATTATTATTATTATTATTGACAATTCTCTTTATCCAATCAAGTATCGGCTAGTATTTTCAATTTTTTACTCAGTTGAAAAGCATGAGTTTAATACGTGAAAAAATCTTTACTCTCAGGACGTGACTCCTTTGAACTACCAAGACATATCAATAAGATGCCTTACAAGAAAAATTAAGTGATTTGAAGGTGTGTGTGGCGTGTGTAGTACAACTATGTGATAAATGTAACCAGGTAAAAAAAATGACTTTAATTTTGGTAACTCACGTTCCAATGGTTAATTAATCTCGCACTGGACACTCCTCTCGGGTAGTTTTTCTATCTCGCCTCTTCTTGTGTGCACTGAATCTATTTTAAGTCAAAATTGCGATGATTTACAATTTCCGCACTTTTTGTGAAAACGTTTGGCAGTAGTTTCTCGTTCAAACCCCGCCACTACAAATCAGCTGCTCCGCGTTGATTCCCAAATTGGCCGCCACAGCGCTGATTCCCTTGCAGTATCGAGAAAGGCTTTGTGTTTGTTTGTTTACGTTAAGGGGGTTATTGTCAAGTTAGTCTGTCTATGCGAACACAGCAGAATTGGTTCTCTATTTAAAGTTTTGGTCCCTCCTGGGCCGTTGACGTTCTGGCTGCGTGATTTCTATTAAAATTTGCCGCGTAGCTGCGCTATTTCAGCAACACATTGGCGTAGATTCTTGTAGAGGTTATGTCAGTCTGTTTTGTCAATGTACGGGAAAAGCCTTTCTTCGGGTCTTGTCGATTTCTCGCCTCTCGGTTTCGCCTTAGCTGCGTTGATCAGTGTCGTGGGCGATGCATCTGTTCTGGAGTTCAAGTTTCAAGTGTTTTTTGGGTCGATTTGGTCTCTCTTTTATACTAATTCAGGCTGATTGTTTACATCGACTTCCGGTATATTTGTGTAAAAATCCTTTCTAGATTGTTCGAGAATAAACGAAATGGAACATCATGGAACAAAATTCATTTCCGTCGAAGCTTTTAGAACAAATTTCTTATTCTTCATACTAAGGATATTTCCAAAATTACTCTGGTATTTATCAAACAGTTTTACATTAGTACTCACAATTTGTATGCCATTATTACATTTAGATTCTCTGTTTTCAACTGAATCTAGTGATACTAATTATGATTGGTTTTTAAATAAATTAACTCTAATAAGTAACACAATATACAACTCTCACCTTGGGTTGTTGTCATTGAAATTCAATTTTTTAGAACAAAAAATTGTTGTGAAACTATTATGTTTCTTCCACAATTTGAACATATAACATTACTATCTTCCTATAACAAAACAAACAAATTTTAACATATATAATACATAGATAATTACAATTTTACCTGGCCCCTGTCTATGGCCTAGGTTTTTGTCAATGTTATAACACAATAATTAGTCTCTTTCTTTAACATATGTAGTATTTCACTAGTGTACACTCAGAGTTTATTATATTGTCTGTCTTTTGTGATACCTGGTTACTCTTTACACATATTATTTTTATTACAGGATAACATAGCATCACATTGATTGGTCTTGAGATGCCCTTTTTCATGGTGTGACAAATCTCACTCTTATAAAAGTTTCATGCTAACTATGATGAACCCAAAAGCTCCTGTTTTGTATAGTTTACCAAAAATACATAAACCTAATTGTCCCATGCGCCCAGTTGTTTCATATGTAACTGCACCTGCATATAAAGTCTGTAAAAAACTTAATGAATTATTGCCAAAATATATTAACTTTAACCCAATGTATGCTATTAAAAACACTTTACAATTAGTTAATAATATAAAAAATGTACGTTTACCACTGAATACAAAATTAGTTTCATTTGATGTTAAGAATTTATTTCCGTCTATACCTGTAGATGTTCTGTTGTCTATCTGTTCCTCACATATACAAAATACTTTAACCTTAAATAGTGATCAGAAAAAAGAATTATTCTCGGCCTTAGATATTTGCATAGGACAAAATTATTTTCAGTTTAATAATAAAATCTATAAACAATTTAATGGCTTACCTATGGGCTCTCCTTTATCACCTTTATTAAGTGAAATCTTTATGACATTTTTGGAAGAAACCATTTTTACATCTGATAACCCCAACATAAAATATTTTTTTCATTGGGCAAGGTATGTTGATGATATATTTTGTATCTGGACGGAACAGATAGACAGCTCCATATGTTCTTAGATTATATTAATTCCTTTTATAGTAGCGTGCAATTTACACTTGAAGCAGAAAATATGAAAAGTTTAAATTTTTTGGATCTTACCATTACTAGATCACAAAATAATCTTAGTTTTCAGATATATAGAAAACCTACTTTTACAGATACCGTTATACATAAACAATCACTAACATCATGACACATAAAATTAAGCAATTTTCATGCAATGGTTAATCGTCTCCTTATAGTTCCTTTATCCAAAGAAAATTTCAATAAAGAGGTAGATATTATAAAAGCCATAGCACAAAATAACGGTTATGATGAAAGAATAATTAACTCTTTAATTTTAAAAAAACAGAATAAAATTACTTTAAAAGAATTTTATTCCATAGAGCCAGATCAGGGTAACAAAAAATTTCACTTAACAAATTACATTCCGTGTATAACAGATAAGATTAATAATAGGTTAAAAAACCATGGTCTGAACATGGTATCAGTAAACAAACGTAATCTTTTTTCACTACTAGTCAATAATAAAGAAAAATCTAACACACTGGAGAAAAATGGAGTTTATGAAATACACTGTGCAGAATGCGATGCTATTTATATCGGACAATGTGGCCGTGCTCTGAAACATCGCATTTCTGAACATAAGAAGGCGATTTTAACCAATACATCTAATACAGGTTTTGCAGATCATTGCTTACAACACAATCACTTCATAGACACAAAAAACATAACACTACTCCACAACATACAAAAAGGTAAAAAAATGGATTTGTTAGAAATTTTAGAAATTAAAAAAGCAATAAAAAATAACAAAAATTTAACCAATGAACAGACTGAATTTTGTGTATCCCCTTTATTAAAATCTGTTATTTAGTTTAGTTTATTTTATATTATTTTGAATGTTGTAACATGACATAAGGTAGTGAAGATTCAATTGTATTTAATTATAAAATAAAAAGCTGAAGATAAGAGTAAGAGGCAAAAACTTATAAACTGAAAGATCAATAACCCAATAACCCAATAAATGACAAATGACTATTAACCGGACAATGACCTGACACAATAGATCGGATAGAAACCAAAGGAACCAAGAGACAGTGAAGAAGCAGTTAAAACCTAAGTACAATCAAGTCATCCCAAAAAGTGAACAGAATATTGTAAATTTAATAATGAACTGATGTTTGTAGTATATGAGATATAACTAGGACAATAAGATTAATGGAGGGTAATAGTATCACATGTATCTTGTGGATAAAAGAATGTACTTGTATAATATAAGGTAGGGAGTTAGAAGCTAACCATACCCCAAACTAATTGTAATGATAATGGCCAAAGACAGTAAACAATACTTTGAGCCAAAACCAAAAGCAATATTAGAATGATAACTAAAAGTGATCAGTGTGATTTGGAGATAAAATAGTTATTCACGACCGTAATCACACAGTGATGTAAAGTAATCAGACAACCTTTGAATAAACAAGTGAATAAGCCCAAAAGTGTGTGTAAAACTAAATCAGTAGTGAAGTGATAGGTATAGAATATAATAAACAAAGTGAGCATGGTAGTAATTAAAGAAACTTTCTAATGAAAGGAAAAGTGCAGTGGGGGTGTAGAACCAAATATTATATAAGCCAACTATGTTAAACAGATAAACAATTTTTGATAAACTGTGCACTAGTAGGTAAGATTGAACTAATTGTAATATTATTAATTTAGGTAATAACATATCAGGATTATATAGTAAGGTAAGAATTAAGGTATTAGAACGGATAGCAAATTAAGAAGGACACATACTGTATTTAAGTGAAGGGAATAGTGGATAAGACATATCATGTAAGGAACAGTTTATCAATAGTGTTATAAGAATTTTGTTAGTGTTCAGAAAATCATAGCATAGAGTAAATTATAGGGTAAGCTGATAACAGTAGTTAAAAGTTATTTCAGGCTAGAACCTGACAAGGAATATTTCGTAATAAGAATTAGAGTTAGGAATACTGATGTTTATTGTTTGTTTTGTTTATAATTTGTATTAGAAGTACCAGAGATGTTAGTAAGAAATGTTAGATGGAAGTAGAATGGAATCTAGGCTCTAGGCCAAACTGTTGAATATAAATTTATTAATTTGAGAACAAATAATAATCCAAAGTTAAGGCAGAATGTGCCAAATGATTAAACCATTTAAGTGAGTATTCCTAGTACCAAAGTATGTGATTAACAACTAATTTTAAATAAAATATATGTAGAATATAAATATGGAAAATAGTAAAAATGTAATTAGATATTCAAAAGTGGGCATGAGGGATATCAAAATGACCATCATGAAAAATTAGGAAGAATGGTGCTAATGTAATAACTCTAGCTATTAGTATAAAGTAGTAATCTTCAATTGAAGATATTTTGGTAAAAATAGACGAAAAAAGACGATAAATCATAACAATGACTTCAGTTAATAACCAATGAAAATTAGCATAATTTATTAAGTAACCATAGCAACAAGAAAAATAACGCCAAAAAACCGTTAGATTTTCAGTAGTTATTATTGACCAACGCCAGAGAGTGGATCGAGGAGCTCTCATATCAAAATTAAAATTATTATTCTTCAAGTAATTTCCAAACTAATTAAAACCAGAGGAAGACAATTACAACAGTACAGGGAACCCTGAACGAAATTTTATTTATAAAAATTAAATAACAAACCGTAGTGATCCGAAGAAGACGAAACGACGCCGTGACGAAGAGAGACGACCACGGACACTAAATGAAGATCAGTGGAACATCCTGAAAGAAGAAGACGACATCAACTGAAGAAATACGAGGCCTGAGGCAGCTAGGAGAAGCGCCGAGACGAGGGAAACAGACGACGGGAGAGTAGAAGAAGACGACAGCCCAGGAGTTATCCATAGAAGAAGACGACATCAGGATCTTCAGCAACAATTAACCGATGAGTATAAACATTATCCCTTCAATCGAATTCACAATTTTTAGGTCTGAATTAAATATAACTATTTCAAATCACTGATCACTATTCCGAGTCAAAATAATTGCTTATTTAAATTCACTATTTAACTTTAACCAATTAACAATTATTAAGAAAGTAAAATATAATAAATAGTTAACGAACCTTTTAATAACGAACTTTTGACAAACGAAACCTAACCCAAAATTGCTTCACAAATTTTCATTGGTGATTACTTAATCAAATGTAATGAGATATCGATTTGTTTATGTAATTAGTTTTAAGAATTGTTATAACTTTGTGTGTGTTAGCCGTAAGTATATATTTCTGTAGCCGAAAGGACTTAACACCCCTGAGATAAAACGATATATTTACTGTAAACTAACATTACTGACGGATTGTATACAAACTGAACTGAGCAAGTACCAACTGCACAATTGTAATAGCCGGTGCAGAAAATGAATTTTGATGTATCTTAAAGCAATTGAAATATTTTCAAGGATTAATAAATGTTCTCAATCTGCAATTCTGTATGTTTGATTCAGTTAATTTAGAATAACGACTAATAATTATTGAAGTGAAGGCGTTAAAGCGAGACGCAAGCTGGGTCATACTGCAGAAAGCTGTGCGCCAATCAGGTGGCGAGGCGGCAACATTTGAATGCAGCAGAGCAAAATACGGTTTACCCGTACTCGACTGAGAAGATACATTTTGACACGTTTAACACCAAACAACATTAAAAACTTTAATTTTTACAACCCACAAACACGATTCTGTAACAATGTTCATCATTATTTTAAATTTTGCATTCAGTTTATATTTAGTTCAGTTAATTTTATATTTTGCATTCATATTGTATTTAGTTTTTAAAAACACCAGACCTTCCCTTGTCTCGTGCACACACTCCCCCCCCTCGCCATCACAACACAGATGTTCCAGATACGCCCTAAACAGATGTTTACCACCTACACTACTCTAACATCCTGTGTTCAGTAATTTCATTCACTCGCTCTTTGACAATGGCTTAAGTTAGTCGAAACAGCTGTCAGAGTTAATTAAAAAATTTGTGAAACTTACCAAGTGTTTTTATATATTTTACAAAACCTTTGTATTAATATGTTTCACCAAGTGCCCAACGAGTCATCAATTAATATCTTTCATAATTGATCTTATTTTCAACTGAGTTTGTTCGTTTTTAAGGTATACTGAAGTATTGTACCATTCTATTTTATTCTTGTCAACATTTTGTAAATATTTAGCCAGATATGACTATTTTTGTACTGGTTGATTGGATCCAGCCATACATGGTATAGGTAAATATTTTGCTAACTTGACTATTACAATGTTAAAGTTAGTCAAATATATTAGTATAGTCGCTTTATATTATATTTCAACTTTCTAATGCAATTTGGTTGCATTTTGGCAACATTAAATCCATAAATTATACAATATTACATGCCTACCACATGTTCTTTAGTTAATACTGTTTTTGGCTATTTTGACTGACTTTTATTCATTTGACAGCTTTCTTTATTTAAGATAAATTGTTCACTTTTGTCTGCTTGACAATTACATATAGTTTTTATTTCAATCTGATAATAATTAATTTTTACATGAAATCTGAGTGTTTGGTCTCAAATCCAACACATTAATATTTTTTGTCATAACAAATATATAATTTTTATTTTAACTTAGATTCTTTCTAATAATGTATTTAAGTCATTTAATACATTTATTTTATTTACATGACATAATATAATAATGGATCATGTCCATTCATTCACAAAAAATAGTTCTTAATACTTTATTCAGAGTTATAAAACTTAATAATTAATGACTTCATTTTGGTTGATTCTGACATTATTTGTCTCTCTTATAGTATCTTATGGTTTTTTCACTGTTATTCACTTTAATAATATATATGGGGTTTGTGTTTTAGTCACAGTCTGGTCGTTTTTCATGTAAGTAGTAATAATTATTAGACAATATTACACAATTTTTTTAGGACTACTTGGGTTCGATACTGTTCACCTCACCTTCCTCTTATGATAAATTGCTATGTAAATGATTTCCTTTATGGAACGTTCTGTGACGTTACAATATCTCTTTCATATCAGCGGGATGTGCTACAGGTGTTGATGGAAATTTTTTGCCAATATTTAGAAGCACAGCCTTCAAACTAACTCTTGATGAATCTATGAACAATCGCCTCTCATCTGGCCGGTGTTGATGCCGGGGTGTCTCCATAATAAAACAAATTTTATTACAAAACTCTACACCTTTTCTTCTCAGAAGTAGTCTTTGAAATCACTACGATAACTGCATATTCTTACATCTTTCTGGAGTAGACTCCATTCTTTGAGCCTGGAAGTTAAAAGTTCATATTGTTTTTTAGACAGGTTTAAATACCGAATCAGATCATTAAGATGTTGTTGATTTGGTAAGCAACGTTCCGATGATCAACTTGCTTCGTATGTAGGATCACTTCTAAATTCATCTGGATCCTTTTTAGTATGAGATCAGTCAGAATCAGAGTTATCACTTAAGATCACATCTGGATATACTGATACCGGAAAATCTACATTGTGTAAAACAGGCCTCATTGCAGATGACAGATTCGTATACGTAACTTTATATTTTGTTTTACATGAGATTATTTTAATGTCAGTTAAATAAAAATAACGATCGGTTAAATTGTCCTTGGTTCCTCTCCAAATCATGGGAATTGCAAACGGAATGTGTTGTGTTCAATTTTTCCATCAGTGAGCAGTCTAAATACATGTCACCCAGCATGTATGCGGGACGCAGTTCTTATCAAAATAACCAACTAGACAGCCGATTTAAAATGCGTAACAGTTTTTTATAAGTGGCATCAAATTTCGTCCCTGACACTTGAAGGTTAGTTCACCAGAAACATAGCAGAAATTGTTTGTACGATTTACACACTTTCTTGATATAATTAAAACAAACAAAACACTAAACTACCCCATACGCAAAAGTCTCTAAAGCGAAAGGAGGTAAAATATCGGTGCTAACAGGCTCAATGTCAGTTCATTACTGACTACTATGAAAGTATATATAAAAAATATATACTTTTATATATATATATATATAACTCTAAAACATAACTACTACTACTATAAAAATATGTAACTTTCAGTACTTCAAAAACACTATGTCAATTTGTTTACTCCTAGTGAAAACTTAAGTAAGTGTTCCCAAAGGGAGATAGGCCTATAAATTCTCTTGTTTCTTATTTTCTTTTAAACAGCAGCAGCTAAATAAAGTCACAGTGTAAAGTAACACTGTTAATACTTTTAGTTTCAGTTTATTTCTTATAACAAATTATATAATACAGGTATAAAATGTATAATAGGTATATAATAACAGGTATTTGTACGTGTTATTTTTTGGATCGGTTTCGTTCGTACCTGTTATTTTCAAATACTAGTTTAGCACACCTCTACTGACTACTTCTTTACACCACAAGGTCACGTTCTTAACAGACCTGAACATGTCAGAACATGAATAAACCTGCATAGTCGTATCTTTTGTTAATTTAGCGTAATACAACACATCTTTTCCTTAAATACATCTTGAATAAAACGGTTAGTGTAAGTTAAAGGTCCCATGGCAGGTCAAATGCTAAAATATAATTTTAAAAAGTAACTTCCACAAAGAAACTATGTCTGATGAAAAAATTCTAATGACATTTCTAAATTCAGGATGAAAAAATGTACTAGATGCCCGTTTAGTTTTCTTGTGACGAAAATCATGTTGACCAGTGCGCGTATATATTGCAACGTTACAAGTATTATAAAATGAATACACTTCTGTCCATATACCCAACGCAACTGTATAGTGTTAATCACCGGCTAGGTCGTATGGTTTTTTGTTGTCCGTTGCGTTAAGTATATGTTTAACTTATGTTTAGCACAATAAACTTATTTTTAAAAAGAGGAGTGACACGTTGATGACATGAAATAATTAATTAAAACATTGTAAAAGAATCACTCAACGGTTTAGTAAAAAATGCAGAGAAAATTAATTCATTATTAAAATTTGAAACTAGAAAATTCAAAATATTTTCTTTTATAAGGCTATAATCTGAAAACATATCTTTGCTATTCAGCACACATTAATGACATATAGTCATAATTATCTAAACATATATGATGAAAAAATTATAAATTTCTTTTATATTGCTTGGGTGTCTGACTTTGAAACATTATTAAAATTTGAAATCACAGCAAATCATATATAAAAATAATATTAACTTTACCAAATAAAATTGAAGGTTTGCTATTAATATTTTAATAAAATAATATTTACTTTAAGAATAATTATTTTTTTGTAATGATACACCCAATTTTTAAATTAAAACAGAATAAAATTATTTTTAACACAACTTACAATTACTTCTTTTACTTTGAATATTTACACCATTTACATTTAAGTCTTTGTATTACTTTATCTCAAATTCTGTTATTTGAGAGTTCTTTGTTTAACATAAAAATATAATTGTTCATTTGTCACTTGGGTATTATTGAAGTTACAGTTGCGTGTGCACGTGTGTGTGTGTGTGTGTGTGCGCGCGCGCTCGCGTCTTCTGAGCGATGACAGTGACGATGATGATGATGATGATGACGCTTCCTCTGCTATATCTCTGCTGTAGTATTGCCTCTGATGGTGATCCTGTACTCCTCCATCAGTCGTGGTGTATTGCAGATGATGATGAGTTGAAGTCGATTAGCAAACGGACATAGTGACCCCGTGTGACTTGTGACACTTCTTAGCTTCTGTTCCTCGACCAAAATTGCCGAAGGTATTTATAGTAGACAGCAATCTGATATGTCAGATATTGTTTCTGACATGTACAAGTTTGTTAATTCGTGTGTAGCGTCCCTTTTTAACTGATCACTTTTTAGTCTGTTTTCGCGATAGCCAAAACTTGATATTTAGGCGAGTGTCTGCATTGTCTTTGTAATTTTTCTCATTTACATGCAACACACTCGTTAATTACTAGCTAATTATGGTAGTAATTAACTTTAATTTGTATGACGTCTTTATTGTTGCACTTTTCTGCAATAAGTTTACATCGCCATACGCGTTTAAATGTCCTTATTGTAATGGCGTTTTTAGAATTGTGATACGTTTTTGGTAGCAGGTAAAAACATATTTATTTATGTCTTTTAATCATGTCAATACCTGATTTAATAACACAAACCAACAATTCATGCGTACACAAAGACATCTCCCCTAACGCAGTACAATGCAGGTTGGTGCTGGTTCACACACACAGACACACATACATACGACTTCACTGTAACAATTCCGTCGGGCAGTTGTACACTTTCGACAGGCTTCCGCATGTCAAATTCCTGTATTTTCACGCACTAAATTTTTTATATGTTATATTATAATATAATATAATATATAATGAATATAATGTATTTATTATATACTTATATATATTTATATATATATATATATATTATATTTAATTTTTATAATGAATTTACCTCAAGATATTTCTTTCTTTATTAGGAACATGTTTCGGGTACCATTTTGTACCCATCCTCAGCCTTCCGGACATAAAGGTATACGCCTATGTGTGTGTATATATAAACCAGTCGTTGTCGTTGTCATTCTGTTGTCAGTGCAGCCATTGTTTAAGGGGATATGGCACTGAAAGTCACCAAAAAATTCAAAATTTTCTATTTAAAAAAAAAATTTTTTTTTAATCTATGGAATGTTAGGAAACAGGGAAATGTGATGGAACATGTTTCTGAAGGTAGTAAGTGTCATATTTTTATAGTTTTTTAGAACCGTACCAAAATGTGAAATTGGCGGTTCGCGAGTAATTTGTTCAGTAATGCACACAATATTAGGCTATACACTACTAAATTCTGCTCTAGTATGTTATTATATTGAACTACATGTGTATATATGTACATACTGATTATTAGCCACTAACCAAGTCGTCACTGCAACTATAATCAGCTGACATGAACAACAAAATACAAAAATAGTCAGCTGATGTTCTCAGTAGTGTTGTCTGCTGCTTGTAAACAGTGAGTGAGTATACCATTATCGTGTTTAAGTATTATATTAAGTGTTATAAGTATGGGTAGAACATCCATAAAAAGACAAAGCATCAAACAAAAGAATATAAGTAATAAAAATAAGCGGTACATCCAGTTTTTTCCAGTTTTTCGATTTAGCAGGCCTAGGCCTAAATGCTTATTATGACATAAAAAAATGTAAAATATACATAAGACCCTTATAAAAATTTATAATGTTATAGTATATGTCAAACTTATAAATAAACTAATGTTAAAACTTGTAAAAAAATTATTTATTGGTCTATATATCTCAATAGCTTGTCAAATTCAACAAGGTAACTTTCAACGCGTTATTTCCCCAAATCAGTTTTTTCATGTTTTTTAATATTCAAATTGATAGTAGACTATAATATATAATTCAAAAACTACTAATGTTACAGGGTTCAAATTTTTACCATTCACTTTTGGGAATTTGACCTAAATATTTAGGTAGAATTATGTATGTCAGTTTATTAGAAATTGAGATAATTTTTTTTTTAAACGTAAAGATTTTAAAAAAATAACTTTTAATTGTGTGTATAAAATCCAAATATTAAGCTACAATTATAATTCTACCTAACCTTTAGAGGATATCCTTACCTATACAATGGCGCTTTGTTAATGAAAATCCAATTGTTAGAACATGAGTTATAGGCCTATCAAATTTTATATATTACATATATTTTTCAAAAAAAAAATTCGGACTGTATATACTAATGAGAAAAAAAATTTTTTTTTTTCATTTATCGTCATTTTTTATTACTATAAAACAGATAAAGGTAGTCTGAAATGTCTAATATGTTTAATATAGAAGAGCATTTTCAGTGCCACATCCCTTTAATGACATATAGAAAGATGACAACGATGTAACTACACTGACGCGAATTAAAAAATTAATTACAACTGATACAGTTTCTTTGGTGCCGACAGGTAGGCTAACTGTTTAAATAATGGAGTATTACATCTTGTATAGCGTATCTCGTGCTTCTAGATCTTGAAAATTTTGAAAGTAGAATTGCTTTGTGTAGGTCTACGTGCCCAGTAGCTTTGTTATTGTGACGGTAACGAGACAAACGATGTGATCTATGTATATGTTTATCGATTATACGTGTGAAGGCTTTTGACCGTGCGAGAAGTTCGTTTTAATTGATAATTCTTGAAAATAAAGGTCACAGTTGGAATGTCGTAATTCTTATCAATCACTTGCTATGAACGGACCAATCAATTATCTGTGGCAATGAACGATTTATTAAAGAAGGGTGTTGTTAAAGCAAGGCTGTATAGTGAAACTCGCTCTCTGTTCATTGTTTCTGCTGATATAATATTTCTTCAGCCGATAGAAACGGATGTAGATTCATAAAGATAATGTGAGATTGCTAAATCTAGAATGTAGTAGATATTGAGAGTATCTAATCTGTACTGATAGAGCTGTTTCCGTGCAGATTCTTGAAGGAATTATACGTAGTTGATTTCTGTATGAAGCGGAAGCGGTGATACTCAAAATAAACGTCTACAAGATTGTAATTATGACGATTGGTCGTTCCTAGAATACGCAAGAAAGTGCAGAGAGGAAATTCCAAGCATATGCTACACGTACGATGTAACTCTGTCTGTCTGTGTCCCTGTCTATCTGTCTGCCCCCTCTCTCTCTCTCTCTATCCAGCTCTATTTTTATACAGGTCGGCTGCGTGTTCTTCTATAACTTCATCATCATCTAACCTTCCGTTCGGTGATATCACTGAGTGTATTTCAACTATAGCCTACTAAACGAATTTAATGATACTAAATTAAAGATTGCAAAACTCTCTCACTATTTTTAACAAAATACATTTATTCGTAGATAAATTTCAGTAGTAGATACTTTTCTAATTACCAGAAAAATGACGAAGACGATAATTACTGTTCTTTTTTAAGTAAAATAAATGTAAAGAATACAGGCACTATAAACGCTAAAAATTCAGAACTACTGCTTTGTTTTTTAGTTAAATCTATAATCATTATGCCTAAGTGGGAAATAATGTAGTCCTATAACGACATGCAACAACTGACAACATTGTGCACACGTTTTGTATAGCCTAAACAGAGCTTTTAAACCACTTGGAGGTTATCCAAAAAATGTAAGGGGCGTTGACTCAAATTATTGAAGATACCGAATCTATATTTGACTGATGTTCCTCAAAATGTGATGCCCCACATTGATTTTATAATTTTATTAAAATGTTGACTCCATTTTATGGACCCTGAAGGTAAAAAATTGCAGAATAAATTCGTATTTCTTAGAAAATTCCCTTTAGTCTAAACCCGGTTAGAGATTTAAAAAATTTTCTAATTTTTATATTTAGGCCTATATTTAGTACCCTGGTGACCTAAAATTTGTAAATATCCAAAAGTGAACACTACATTCAGAATATAGTTATGATTCTGACTCGCCACATGGATATGTGCGTTTTTTTTTTAAATTTTGGCCCTCACATTTTTTACTCCCGTCGCACTGCAGATGCTTGTATTATTCTCAAAAATAATATGACTGTGTGGGGTTAAAGTATGGAAGAAACGCATGCCAAGTTTTACAACCGGTCTTAAGGTCAATAAAATCGGTTGTTGTATTCAGAAGCTCTCTTCAGACATACCCCAAACAGGCGGACAGACGGACAATAATCGAAAACGATATCTGGCTTCGCTTCGCCGTTCAACTATCACTGTGTGTTTACTGTAAGCCTACCTCCAGTGTTTTATCCCAAACGACATACATGTTGTTGCACTTACCTTTTTTTTTTTTTTAGTCGTGACAATAATTAATTTTATTTGCTTAATTTCCACATAAGGGCGTCACAACAGCTAGCGTGACCCCGATATCCCACGACCGCCCTCGTTGCTTATATTGCCACCGATGACAAACGCACTCAACATGTTCTATGTCATATGATAGCCCATATACCCCAGATATCAACAACAATATAATTGAAATGTCAGAGGCTGCGACAAACAAACAAACGAACGAACGCTGTGTGTTCTTCAGCGTCGTAAATTATGCAGCCGCTCTAATTAAAACGCCACTTTATTATGTGTGACCTCTACTTCCTGCTCCACCGCCACCACCACCATCAGCACTCCGTAAACGGACGTTTTCGTCCGTCAGTTAAGTGAACTCATTAATATTCTATAAATATACTGTACGTAGACGGTACACACGCTGTTGTATGACTGACGTCGGCACAATGTGTTGCATAATTAAAGCTACAATGCGCTCGACCATCGGCCCGTAGTCGTCGTTAACGAGAGCCACTCGTTATATATACTGTATAAACCGCTGTGTTTTAGTTTGATATCAACCCTCGTTGGCATACGTCCGTAGTTTACATTATTAAGAACAATACTGTTTAGAGGTTTTTATATTTTTGTTAACATGATTTAATTCTGTACGTGATTGAAAGCGCACGTACAGATTGGAAGTAAAGTCTCAAAAGGATTTAGTGTTAGTAAGGGCCTGAAGCAGGGATGTTGTCTCTCACCGACGCTTTTTAAAATATACTTGGAACAAGCCCTCAAAATCTGGAAAAAGAAATGCCACAAATGGGGATACCTCTAATTGACAACACAGTTTACACACTGTGTTTCGCTGACGACCTATCAGCGCAGGCCTATCACGACATGGAATACATGACACGAAAACTTATAGAGGAATATAAGCTATGGGGCCTTGAAGTAAACACAAAGAAAACGGAGTATATGTGCATTGGTGGGGAACAGAAGAATTTAATTTTAGAAGACGAGCAAGAAATAATAAATTGCAGTAGCTATAAATATCTAGGAACCACAGTTACACAAGATTGTAGTCTAGATAAAGCGGTAAGAGAAAAAAATAGCTTGGGAAGAAAATCAATAGCATTGCTGAACAACATATTGTGGGACCAACAAATATCAAAACAAAATAAACATTGTATATAAAATACAATTGTGAAACCAATTACGTCATACGGGTGTGAAATATGACCAATAACACAAAGAACAGGAAAGTTGTTGGAAGCTACTGAAATGAATTATATTGGCGAAGAGCGGCAGGGAGGTCAAAACTGGAAAAAGTAAGAAACGTCAGAATCCGGAAAATAATGGAGGTACAGTGCTCTATTGTCGACGACATAAAAACAAAACAGCTAAAATGGTTTGGGCATGTGCAAAGAATGCCGGATAATCGACTCCCCAAGCAAATTTTGAAATGGACACCATATGGTCTTAGGCGAAGAGGAAGACCTAGGTTGAGTTGGAGAGAAGGCATCAATCGGACAATGAGAGACCGGGAATTGGAAGAAGAAACTTGGTTAGATCGAGACCATTGGAGACTAGGGATCGGAAGACGTAGGATAACGTTATGAACCGATTTATATATATATTGTAACGAAGTAAAAGGGGCGTCCTTCTTATTTAAGCCCCGCGATGGAAGCCAAATCTGTAACGAAGTAAAAAGCTCGGTCGTATCTGTAAAATGTGTACACCTGTTTTTTATATGTAAAAGTGTTAGTGTGGTGTGTTCGTCTCACACCTGTCGTTACATTAATGGTTGTTGCTACCGAAGTCCGTAGAGTTGTCACAATTATCAGTACAACCTACCTTTAATTTCTTAGGGGTTGCGAATCCCGGGTGGCGCCAAATTGTTTATTTTAAAACAATTAAATTTGTGAATTAACAAGTTAGATTGGTGTTATCAGCGTTGACAGCTGGAACGCTCGAATGATTCCCGCCTCTGTACAGCTTACTGTATTGCCCATATGGCAAGAGCGCTAGTTGTCTGCTCAGTGAAATCGCTAACACACACATATATTATACAACTTCCTATGAAATAAAACAATGGTAATACTCTGTACGGTATCTTTAATTATGTTTTGGTCATTAATCAATGTGACAAAAATATTATAAGTTAGTTTTCAATAAAATTTCTCCAGCTTAAAACATGAAACATAAATCTCTAGGCTGACGAAATTGATTTTGAAACGAGTTATTCTGATGCCGACATGGCCTCTGTTTGTACACTATATATTGACTCGTTCAAAATCTGGAGTTCTTTGGATTATAAATAAAACATAAAATATGGTTACATTAAAAAATTACACTACCGTACCTTATCCGTACTTATATAGTATAAAGTGTTTTTACAAATTGTTCGGCAGTGTAGTAATGGTTGTTACAAATTTCACAGATTAGTGCGAGGTTATTTTTTAGTTAACAATTTTGTTACGTAAGTTTATATTATTCAATCCTTGAAAGAAAATTATTTTTACTTGATAGTGAGAGTTTTTTATTGATAAGAGAAATATATAAAGTGCTTTTATTCAGGGGATTATTGTATTTAAATAATACTTATCAGTTCATACGTATCTGGGGTAATGGAAATTTCATCAATTTTGGAGTGACTTAGGCTGCTGGCATCTTCTTCTAAATTGTCTTTGGAATTTCTGCTATTTAATTTTCGTTTATTTGGGTCCTGGACATCTGTTAATCGTTGAAACTCTTCATCTCCTTGTCACTGGTTCATGTTGTTTACTCCTGAATGTTTTTTAAACTTTTTAAAATAAATTTCGGTCACACTAAATCTTGCGTCCCTACTACCCAAGCGTCATTTTTCCAAGTAAGTAAATTTAACGGAAAATTAGTAACCAACGGCCCGTTTCTATGGTAACTGAAACCCTTTGATTGGTTAAGGCCGAGATTAAAAGCATTGTTATTATATTTGAAATTTTTATTCAAATTTATTATATATTTTCTGATTGATTTTATTCTTCTGTCTTCCCTTCTGGGTAACAAATATTATCACTATTGTATTTATTTCCTTTCAAAGATTAAAACAATACCTCATAAGGTCATGTTCTATTAGATATTAATTTTTGTCTAATTATTCTAACATTTGATAATTACATAATTCTTTTAATTCAAACTAATATTGTAACATTTTTCTTTTAAAATGATTTATACATAATTATTGGCTAGTTACTTGCCTTAGATTTGTAAATTTCCTTATGGATTTTATACAATTTTTTATTATTGGTTTTGACCGTTAGGCGTTTCTTAGGCCTAAGTAGCTATTGATTATTTTTACTTATTATATTCCAATTATTTTTCATTTTATTACAAAGCGTTTTGTCCTGTTGTTATAATTGATTTGTTTAGTGGTTGTTGTGTCTTGTATTTGTTTGTGTTCTGATTACATGTCAAGATTATTTTCTATATCTTAATACTTAAAATATAACAATTAGGCCTATGGACTGTAAGCTTCTTTCAGCCATATCCTATTCATAACATTAAAACGAACAATTCTTTATAAGTTATTAGTTACTGTTGGTTTAACATACATTTCATTCTTTTGCTATTATCTTGAGTGAGAAATATCATCACTTCCTTCAAACTTATTTAATTTATTTTCCCTTTATAACATAGGGTGTTTATTAATTATATACTTAATTTCTTAATTCATTACTAATTCTTTTCTTCATTTCATGTTAACACAAACTGTTTTTACATAGGCTTTCTCCCCTGAATAACATCATATCCTTTATCTATCTCTACTTTCAATACTATTTCTAATTATCCTTAACTACATTATTTTTTTATAAGCTCATTCTTAAATCATTTATTGGTTCATCAATGATTTACTAAGTGTTTTCTTATCTATTACTACCTTTTTATCATTTACCATATCTTTTTTCACTTATCACTTTCACCTTTAATTAATTGGTGTTTTTCACTGATACACTCACTATTTTGGGGTATTTACAAATTCACTATTGCACTTTTTAACTGTTTACATTAAGTTTTTCTTAGTGGGTAATCCCTATAATTATTTCTCTTTCTCACCTTCTCACTATTTCTTTCATTATAAATTATACATAGTATTAATGATATTTTTCTATAGATTTTACTATATCTAACTCTAATTTTTTGGGTTAGTGTACTTTTCTTTATATTAGATTGCTTTACTGTTTTGTTTAAAACAGTTATATAAATTATTTCATTTAAAATAATATTTATTTCCATTATTGGATACTTATTGGTTTTATTCACAATATTTTATATTTGAGTGTACCATTTCCCCTTTTATATGTGGTGTTTCTTATTTCTTGGTTTCACTTCGTTTCCTCTTCATACTAAAGAAGAGGACATACTTCGTCGGTCATACTAAATCTTGCGTCCCTACTACCCAAGCGTCATTTTTCCAAGTAAGTAAATTTAACGGAAAATTAGTAACCAACGGCCCGTTTCTATGGTAACTGAAACCCTTTGATTGGTTAAGGCCGAGATTAAAAGCATTGTTATTATATTTGAAATTTTTATTCAAATTTATTATATATTTTCTGATTGATTTTATTCTTCTGTCTTCCCTTCTGGGTAACAAATATTATCACTATTGTATTTATTTCCTTTCAAAGATTAAAACAATACCTCATAAGGTCATGTTCTATTAGATATTAATTTTTGTCTAATTATTCTAACAGAAGAGTAAATTCTGCGACTTGAGGAATAAACAGATAATACCATTCATCTGTATGAAACCAGTGGATATGGATATCGTTGTCTGTATGTTCGTAAGTGGGACATACATATCAAAAATTAATTAGTAGGCTACGTGTCTTGTCTACCTCAGTGTTCGGAAGTGAAACTAATTGCAAGTGCCACTTTTCCCAACAGGGAGGACACCAGTTGTTCCAAATTGTGACGGATTCATTCGTTCTATCCGTCACTCATAGAATGTTCTGAAACTAACCACAGAACATTACGCAACGGAAAGTGTGAACCCGTGATTGGATTATTATAGTAAGAAATTAATGTTTAGTGAGATAAACAGTATAAACACATGCACTTAGTTCATGACAGATTTCTTAATGCTATGTAGCAATAATAATTGATTACGTGTTGACAGCGTTTGACTGACAAATACTGACAGCTGTCAACCATTGCAATCTATCGTTGCGACTCGTCATTACAGTAGACAAACAGGAATGGCAGATTTTTTCTGACAGGAATACTGGGATTCATAATTTTCTTTGCCCTTTCGATTATATGCCTACTAACATTCTTAACATACTACATTATATAAGCTATTAAGAGCTAAGAAACCGTGGTATTGACTAAATGACGCGTTAGTTATCAAAACTAAAATCGTCGAATTGTAGTATGTAGTCTAAGGCTTTTTCAGCGACAGAAATGTCAGAAACAAATATACGATACGGAGAATTTTAGACCCGTTGCCAACTTTGGTAAAGGATGGGACTCACTACAAAAGGAAGAAATAATGAATTTTGAAAACGTGAACTTTCTTCAGAGATTTTTTCTTACTAATGAAACTTAAAACTGGAGACATGGGCGGAAAACTCGCGTAAAAGGAATGGCTTATAAAAGAGCAATAAATTGTTAAATGAAAGAGGCGTTATTCCAGTCAAGAAAGTAGCGAACAGATAGAATTAAAGATGAATTTGCCGGAAAAAAATAATTATACCTAAGAGAGGGACTTATCTTATCTCTTTCTGCCGCATTCACTGTTCGCGGAAAGCATGACGTGACTAATCAGTGGAAATCTATACAATTTTATATTATATGTAAAAAGCATATCTCTCTCTCTCTCCCTCCTACAAAACACACACTGTGTGTGTGTGTGTGTGTGTGTGTGTGTGTGTGTGTGTGTGTGTGTGTGTGTGTGTGTGTGTGTGTGTGTGTGTGTGTGTGTGTGTGTGTGTGTGTGTGTGTGTGTGTGTGTGTGTGTGTGTGTGTGTGTGTGTGTGTGTTACAACGTTATTTTTATACACTTACTTTTTACACATACGCTATTACTCGTATGCGCGCACTTACCCACGTCTCGGAGGTATACTCTTCTTCAGCAGTATTTACCTTGATGTTCCCCGGCTGGGTCAATATACTAGTGAATTGCAGGAAACGCTAAAATCAAATATGAAAAACCATTTTGTAAAACATACGTAAATTACTAGAAAGTTTTCAACGCAGTTTACACAAAGTTGCAGTGTGATGAAAACTGCAAGAGGATGTGTGATTGGAACGGGATGTTTGGTAATATTCTTTGCAGCATGTACAGGCGCCTAAGATGCATATAAGCATAAGATTTTGCTATTAATATCTCGTATGATTATCAGCAAGATCAGTTAAATATTTCCTTCTTGGTTTTATAAATACAGTATTACAGTGTCTCTCAAACCAATCTAAATTCTTGTCACTCTAGTAGGCCTAGGTCCAGTCATGTTTACCGATAACCGTTTTAAGAATATTCATTTTGGTTATAATCAGTACTTGTCTTGTTTTACGTATTTCTATTTTTGGCTTTGGCACTTATCTCAGTTTCATGTATAAAAGTCTGTCTCATTACAGGCCTGTTGCCTTGTACTTTTAAAGTTCACGTGTTTTCACTCATTTCTATGCTTACTCCTTCGTGAAACAGACAGATATAACTTCAGCTTTATATATCTGTTTACTAAGAGTCTGAGAAGGACAACAAATTCACACTGTTTAAATAATATTTGAATAAAAAAGAAAGAAGCAGAATATGTTGTACTTTGACTGCACTTTTGTACTTCGTTGTTGTTGTAAAAAGCTTACTGTCGAACGGACAAAAGAAAACACCGAACTGAAAATAATTAATGTTTGACATGTAAGGGCGAACGTCGTTGACCTTTTAACAGGGAATCAAGTGCTCTCTGTTCCGTGCACTGCTCACTGTTGCTGCGAAGTGATCTATGTGGTCTTGGCGACAATAGCCAGTTGTAAAAACTGTGCCACAATTATTTTACTTTATAACCCACTTATGACTATAATTTTATTTTATGAAGGCAACTAAAGACTGAGGTAAGATTATTGTATAAAAGCACGAGTATTAATACGACTAATTTATACACTGATTAATTATTTATCATATAATGATAACAGCGTTTCGGTTCGTTAAATTTACAGAGTAATCTTTCTGCAAGATTAACAGTAACCTTTCCGCATTTTATGTTAGCCAATACCGAGTGACCTACATATTGTAACCCGAAAGCGGTGTACCATTTCATACGTACTTTTTAATTTTATTTTAAGGATTTTTAATGTTTCTTTTCACGGTTATCAGTAAAGTCACTGGAACGTTGAACTTCGTATTTTGTACAAATGAGACTAACCATTCAGGACATTTATATCATTCGTATATTTTGTACATTCTTTATGTTAATTATCTGGTTATCGTATAGAGATTTGAGGACGAACTTCTAAAGTCCATGTATGTGGTAGGCTAGAAGATTCACTGCTTCAGTTAAGCACGGCAGTAGCTGTCGCGGACAGATTTCCAGTCAGATTAAAAATCATTTTAGATAATAATGATTCTTCTTCTTCTTCTTCTTCTTCTTCTTCTTCTTCTTCTTCTTCTTCTTCTTCTTCTTCTTCTTCTTCTTCTTCTTCTCCTTCTTCCGACATCATTTGAGCCTTTGACTGTGAAGTATTCGAGTAATGTATTACCATGGAAGAGTTACCAGCACTTCGCAGAGGGTGACATGACAGGACTACTGTTTATGGCTTAAGACCATTTTTCTTGCTTACAACCGTCTGCGGGTTGGTCCGTCCGCTCATTTCTCACCGTTAGCCTTCGCTCTTGTTATCCGTAGCATCCATACCATCCGTGGAAGTTTGAGATACGACATCACCGTTCTGAAGTTCCTCTTCTCCGCCGTTGTGGTCTTCGTGCATAGCTCGGGTCACGAGTAAAGCGATATACCCCGCAATACTGGGTCTCAGCGGAACTTAACCACTAACATATCTGTCGTGCCCGCTGATAATTACCTAAGTGGAACAGAGACGAGGCTCCTGGTTTAGGCACGATACACTCTCTTTTTCTTCTCTTTTTCTTATTCTCTCCGGTATTTTATAAAACCATAACGTCGTCTACGCTAAGAAGAAAATGCATTTTTCAGTGCTTATAATTTTTTGACTCTCTGCCTTGGGTCTTCCACATTTTTGAGTAGTAAGTATCAACGGCCTCTATGACGGGTTTACTGTACTTGTATTCTAGTTCTAGTTGTGGCTGTTTTCGTCAGATAGCTGTGGGTCTGAGTCTTGTGATTTTCAGTTGTGTTTCCTAACAAGTTTTTATTGGCACCGATAGTCGTTTTTATTTTAAGTCGTAGGTCGACGTTTGTATCTTCCTTAAGTAACTGCATGGGGGCACTTGTGTGCGTAGGCCTATGTGGTTTACTTGAGTAGGGAGTATTGATCGGTCTTGTTTTAGCAGTTGCTTTTATCAGCTGCACTGAAGAGTGAGAAACAGAGAGAGAGAGAGAGAGAGAGAGAGAGAGAGAGAGAGAGAGAGAGAGAGATAGGGATAGAGAGAGAGAATGGGTACATATAGTGGGACAGAGTACGCCTTCGTTTGAAAATGTGCCAAATAAAATGCCCCCTCTTACACGAGAAGAATACGAGATATTCTAGTCAAGCGGACGACAGCACTTTACCCTTTGTCTGTCCGTCTTTTCGTTTCATCTCTTTCTGTCTCTCATACAGTACTCTATTTCTCTCCCTCCCCTCCTCTGTGTGTGCGTGTGTGTGTTTGTGTGCGTGTTGGGTGTAACAGAGAGGACAGAGATATGTAGGGAGTGTGAGCGAAAGAGATTTGTATAAAACTTTTTTGGCAATATTCATTTAAATTAAAACTATTTCGGTGTAAAACTCTGATAACATTTGTTATTTTTTCTCCTATCTATGACTTTTCTCGTGACAAAAAACAGTGAGTATTTTTTCCGACCACAGTGTCAGTGTCTGCTTTTATATACACAGGCGTGTCCTGTTAAATAGGTCACTTTCTTCGACTTTGTCATAGTGTTGTAATTGCGGATTACCTCAGATCTGCTAGCGGTTGCCTTACTTTTGTTCAGTTTCGCTTACTCCTTATATCCTGCTTTTCCAAATATTTGAATAATTTCTTTATATTTGGACAACATGTCCACTTGGAAGAGACATGCTTACATTACATAATAATTCCTGTCATTGTCATATGCCATATCATAGGTGTGACAAATGACAAATTTGCTCTTAAGTTTGATTTCGACAACAACTATATCCTTTCTGAAAGGATATGTAGCTATAAACGCCATATTTTTCGATTTTATATCTTAGCGGCACGGGACGGCACAGTGGTAACATTTGAAAATCACAAAATCAACGGCTGTGCTGCAGGCGTGGGGTGGAGTCAAGGTTACGACCCGATCAGTCTCCCCATTCCTATCGTTGAGGACAAATAATAAAGCGGTCTTATCTCGCATGCCTAGCGTAGATAAGTAACAGCATAACACACACAAAACTCCCTCCTCACCATGTGGCTCGCCACCGCACGTGGTTAGTAGATTTCTCTGTGTCGGTGGTGGATCGTGGGTTATACTACAGCCAGGGGGCTCCACAGGCCGTATGCCTATTCCTTAAAAGGAGAAGAAGACGAAGATTAGAGATGAGATCTGGACACCCCTATCTAATCAAAGTTAAATCAGTGATTTTCATGTACCTGTTTCGTGCCCTCTGTAAAGGATATAATACAGAAATTTTTTAAGTATACTCAAAATTATTAAATATCGGGCTGTTTAGGCCGTGGTCCGTTGCTCTATAATCTCGACATCGTCGGCAGCGTTTCGTGTCCCACTCTCGGGGATCTTCAGGACGCAAAAAGCGACAGAGCGTTAAGAAACAGTTACGGCAGAGCTTGGCCGAACGATACTCGAAAACTTCTTTGTATAAGAAAACGAAACGTTGCCGACGATGTCGAGATTATAGGGCCTAAACAGCCCGATATTTAATAATTTTGACACAATTTTGACCCGATCACATTGACACCGGCCGTGTAAGGTCAAGATACAACTTTTTGGAATTTCGCACACATGTAGGCCTACATAGAGTTATACCCAATAGCTATTTTAACCGAGGGAATTTCAACGGTTTTGCTTCGTTCTGGAATTTTTGTTGTAAATATACTTTTTTCGGCATAAAATATTCTATAACTTTTAAATTGTTGGGTAAATCGAGAAATCTTCATATTAAATGTTAAAAGAAATACATTGAATGCTGTGAAAAAATTTAAGGTAGACATGAGTAAGAGGAGCATAAAGTTAAAAAAACAACTTTCGGGAAACTAAGATAGAATATAAGCGTACCTATTTTTAATAGGCCCCAGGTGAATACCAGGGCCCTGCTTCTTTATCAGCTTCTCGTTCCTCGTCCTCCAACTTCCTTCAGCGAGCCTTTGTAGTCGCTTTTTTCCAGGCGTTCATCCACTTCTTGGTCCCCTCAGTAAATTCTCTCTGGGACAAAAGTTTTAATTGTTTGTATACCGTGTTTTCAGGCTTTAACCCGAAGGCTTTCATCACATGACAATTCACTATAGTTGCCTTTTTGAAACTTGCAACAGCATCAGCAACACAAAACTTTAGAGTTTTTAGCCAGCCTAACACTATTTTTGAAAGACGAGACCAAATAACTCCATTTACGGATTGTTTGCGTTTTGAGTCTTGCTGTGTAAACATTTTTTTCAAGATCCAAATCTCTGAAGATACGCTTTATCTTCATCATTACTCCTATGGGGAGGTGAAAAATGGTCAGTGTGTTTGTATTCCTCATATTTTGCTTCATCGTGTGTGAATTTACACAAGATTTTGTAAATATTCATATGAACTATATTGTAATATGCATATGAAGCTGCTTGTTGGTTACGCTGAACATAGACATCTTTCAAATAATATTTTATTTAGGATACTTACCGTAATATAATGACAATAAATTTAACCAAATTAAACAGCAAAGAACAGAGAACGATTATATATAATTTATAATTTACCTTGTAATTTCCGTCCAGTGACTTCGAGCGTAATTTGTATGGTTACGCGTTTCAGGCCATGTGGCCCATCCTCAGACCATCACTCCGAGAGGAGCTCGTTAAACAATAAAATCCACACAAAACAAACACATAATAAATAAATACATAAAATATATTAAATGAACATATAAAAGCGTTCTATTACCCGAACAAGGTTTTATATGTTTAGTTAATATATTTTATGTATTTATTTATTTATTTATATAATTATCATACAGTGATCTGGACCGCTTTAAATATGTTTAAAACAGAGAACGGTCTTTGCAAATCGAAGGAGTTTGTGTCCGGACCCCTGAAATTGTAAATGGTCTTGTGTTTTCTGTTTTACAGATTTTTATACAGATTATTTATTACTATTATGTACCATCTGTTGATCCTGGCGTTAGAAGTTGGCATTCGTCTTTGTATTTACTGTGTCATACATATGCCTTTCCAAGTCTTTGTGTTTTGCTAGTCTTTATCCTTCTCTTCTCTACACGTTGTTTGATGTCAAGTATATTACCAACACACGACTATTTTGATTTATCTACGTATTTGTTTTTATTTTGTTCTCATCTGTACTCGTTTGCGGCAGTAAAGGTTACGTTCCATTTTGAATTCTAACTAAACAAAGAAAAGCAGCTGGAATAACGGCGGGTTTGTTGCATAATGATTTTTAACAGGCGTCGCGACCACCGTGCGAATGCAGATTTGCTGAGCGTAATCTAACGTAAAACGTTAGCGTACTTAGTTGAAGAGTGCAATGACTGGACATAAGTTCTTCGGTAATATCATAAGAAACAAAGTTTAGTAGTGGTGTGTACTAGTCTTGATATTCCACAAACGTCAAGTAATAAGTGACAGGAGTTTATTAGGACTAGAGGATATACCGTTCATAAAGTCATAGAGATTCCGAATACTAAAACCTATATCCCTACTTTCTCTCTCTGTCTTTGTCAGTCTGTGTTTATGTGTCTTCTCTCCCCCCTCTTTTTCATGTAGAAAATATTATGGAAAGATAAGAGTAGAAACAATGTTCTTCTTTTTCTTCTCCACCTACCCCTTATCATTCTTCTTTTTCTTCCTCTCTTTCTCCTTACTCTTCTTTTCCTATTCTCCACCTCCCCATCCTCTTCTTATTTTTCCGTTTTTCTTCGTTGTAATCGTCCTCTTCTTTCTCCTCCTCCTTCTTCTTCTTTTCCCTTCTTCTTCTCATTTTTCTTTTTCTTCTTCTGTCTCTGTCTGCCTATCTGTCTCCTCCCTCTCTCTTTCCAGCAGTCTAATCTGGCAGCCCTCTTTCTGGATTTGTTATATATATCATTCTTTATTTTTGAGTATCTTATTATCCCTAAGTTATTTATGACTTGTTTGTTAAAATCCAGACTGGCTTTCTCAGTGATTGTTTTACTGTATACTGTTCTTTGTAAAATAAATGAAACAAATTTATATTAAGTAAGTGGGTCACGGTTCAGCTGGCCTAGTCGCATGACAGTACGCCATTGATGGGGCTGCCTTGTTACTGAAACAATAATAAGCTGATAAGCATTTGATAAGCTGATTACCCATCGCCTGTGTGCCCAGTGAACTGAAATGGTCACTCGCCACGTTAAAGTAGCCCATCCTGCATAACGCCTAATGTAATGCATTTCCTGTGAGACCCCAGACGTATTGTCCCGTTTCACAGCACAGTATAATCTCTCTCTCTCTCTCTCTCTCTCTCTCTCTCTCTCTCTCTCTCTCACACACACACACACACACACACACGTCCTCTATTATAAACAGAAGATAGAGTTCCTGACAGCATTGTGTATGCATATTTTAGATTCACTCATATTTAAGGTTCTGAATATTTCGTATTGTAGACTACGGCGGTCATTTCTTTATCGTTCTTCACAAAACTTCTTTAGACTAGGATTTACAATATCTGTCTACAATTAATAAAATAAAAGTTGTTGCCATATTTTTAAGTTTTCTGTCGTCTTCTTCTTCTTCTTTTTCTTATTATTATTATTCCTTTTTTCTCTTTTCTTTGTGGTCTTGCTGTTTTTTAACCTCTCTAAGAGTCCTCTCTTCCTCTTTATTCTCCTTTCTCATCTTCTCGCCTTTCTGCATTCTTTCATTCTTCCTCTTGTTTTTGTTGGTGTTCTTTTTATTGTTGGTTTTTTTCTTCTCCTTCTCCGTATTGTATTTAGTAGATTGTGTAGGCCTACTTGTTTTTCTACACACATCTAGAGCGTTCAGGCCAGTCTTAACCTTCAGCTTTCTGCCAATTTCTTCTCCGATCCTCCTGAATGTTGGCGTCCGTGTTTTTTCTTATCTCCCCTATTTGCAACCTCTACAGTTACCTTTAATCTTCCAGTGCCACTGTGCTCGTTCAGATATCGTCTTCTCTGTTTTATAAACTTCAAATAATCTGTCACTGACCTCACAGTTTCTTCATCTATCCAACAGCGGGTTAACCGATAATCGCACTAAGAGTTTTGATTTATCTTACTCTCAATGATATCTCTATTACTGTGGTATCCGCAGTTGTTTTGGCTCTATAGGTAGATGTCGACTGACAATTGCCTTGTAGGTCTATATTAACTGTACTGTTGGCGTGCAGTACTAGTTGTTCTTATAAATTCTTCTATTTTCTTCTTATCATTTCATAATGCCCTTTTATGATTTCCCATCTCTTCCTATCTTTTGTATCAGTTCATAATTCCTACCCTGTTTCCCTCGTTTTTCACGAGTTTCTTCTGTCCTGTGTACTGTTTACTTGTTCTGCCTCTCGTAAGCTTACTTCTTCTTCTACTGGCCTCTTCAACTTTTCTCTATTCAGCCCTCTCGCTATGTAGTATTCTCCATATTCCTCAGATCCTCATCAACATCCTCGATCAATCTCTTTCTTGGCCTTCCTCTTGATCTGCTACCTACTGGTCTCCATTATAAAATTTTTCTGAGAATTCTGTGTTGTCCCATCCTCATTGTGTGTCCCAACCAGGCTATCCTTCTACTCTTTGTAAACCTAGGTCAGTTCCGTGTATTCGATTACGTTTCCTTCGTATTCTCCATGAGCCGTCGGTATTTTGCATTGGTTAAAAAAGGTTTCTCAGTATTTTTCGTTTGAATATACTTAGATACTATTCGTCTTATTTGCGTTAATACCCAGGTTTCACAAGCATATTTTAAAACTGATCTAATTATGCGTTTGTATAGTTTTAATGTAACAATTTGATCAGTGCTTCCGACCTCATTAATTTTGAATGGGCGTAGTAACGGCGGTGACAACTAAGGATTCTTGCCTGGATATCACTGCTTGTGGTCTCAGTGTAGTTTGTGAGCCTAGATAGGAAAATTCACTTGCGTCTTGTCTACTACAATATATTCTTGTTATTTCTATGTATTCAGTTTTATTATAATTTATTTTCAGTACTCTCCATTGTCTCGCTGTCTGTATTAATTACAAATTCTTTCAACGAGTTTTGTTTCTAATTATAATGGCTACATCATCAGCATAAGCAAGAAATTGTGAAGTTTTTATTCTTATATGTCCCCTGATTTTTCATCTTGTTGATTATTGCTTCTAAAACTAAGTCGAAGTCTCTTAACGCTGACCTTGTCTTCCTCTTTCTAGCACGGTTTGGTACGATCATTTATGACCCGTCCTGGTAAATACTTCCATACCACCCCAGCCATCTATTTTGTAATTTACGTACCGTCGATTTTTAGTCTGTAACGGTCGTAATGACTTCGTTATTGACGTGATCCCATCAGCTGATTAAAGTGGATCAGTTATACTGTAAATTGGTTCACGACTGCTAGCTAGTACAAATAGATTGCATTGACAATATCGTTCTTTTTATATTTGTCGTTTGAGATCTCTACATGTGTTTTGCGTATTTATATAACTACGAAGATAACGTTTGAATTGGTTTCGAGTATTTACATGGTAACTGTTTTTGTTGAAATTGCAAATTATTAGAAAACACGATTAGATAAAACTGCTTATAACATATTTCTGTAACAACAGGAATAGAATAAAATATCCTGAAATAAGTCAACAGTGACGTTATCAGCATCCGATAACGACTCTGCTGATGTGTGTCTTTCAATTTTCTATTTAGATTAAATCGCAATAACAGAAATAATCGTGTTTTCAGT
Organism: Magicicada septendecula; assembly: GCA_034769895.1. Classification (NCBI taxonomy): domain Eukaryota; kingdom Metazoa; phylum Arthropoda; class Insecta; order Hemiptera; family Cicadidae; genus Magicicada; species Magicicada septendecula. The sequence continues at coordinate 475,190,557 of CM068367.1, read as the reverse complement.
TTGGAAAATGGATATTTTTTATGCCACAGATTCCAAAATTTCAGTATTCATTAATGTAATTAACTTTTCTTGTATTCAATTGTATCAATTTCGATTATCACAACGAAAAAAACATTGTATTTTTTAACTTTTCGTTTCATTTTTCTATTTTTTAATGGAATATAATTAGGTCTGTATGACTTAATGATGAAAACTTTACAAATGTTTGTAGGCTGACGGAAGAATAAATTGTATCAAAACACTGCTAATTATACAGTGCACCACGTGACATGCGGTTGTTCAAACCAATTAAGGAAATAGTTAATTGTGAATAACGGCGTATTGTAATTGACAACAGACAGCCAGGTGTCAGTCATTCAGGAGAAATGGGGAAAATCCCCCCCCCCCCAAAATGGTCCCTTCAGACGAAGTTTTTTCGTCGTTTTGTCATTGTAGAATGGTTTTGTGATTGTAAATGTAATAAACGATTAATATCACGATATAGGTTTACTCTAAAATTATTTTAAACTATAATAAAATTGTACCTTATTTTAAAATTATTGTAATTGTTCCTTACCAGTATGTTAATTTTTGTTTGATGGTCTACGTACCATACAAACAGTAGTGAGTGTACCATAGTAGTGTGTGTTTTAAGCTGTAAGTGAATTTTATTAAAAGATTAAAGAACTGACAAACAGTATGATTTTATACTTGTCCGTCAGTAAAATTCTTGTGTTGATAATAACAAACTGTATATGTATCTTCACTAGTTCTTATCATTTATACCTTAAGCCTTCAAAAAATGGTCCAACTTTCCGTAATCTCCTCCCCCCAAAGTCAACAATTCCCCTCCTCCAACATTGCTTCCTTCGTCCAACAAGTGAATATAACGAGAAATAGGGAATGAGCTGAAATGGTTAGTATTTCCGTAAGTATACGCCCGTCATTCGTAATACAGACTTGTTTCACAAGATGAATGTTTCAGAGACGCCGTGTATAAATCTGCAAGTTGACGCCGTTGAAAACAAATTTGTACAGACAAATCTATGTAACTAGGAGCCAAAAGTGGCCTCGTAGTGTCAACCGACACGTCTTGGGACGACATTAGCATTTCGCCTGTGACGGAGGAGTTCTGACCTTAAGATTTATGAAATTATCATGTGCACCGGCAACCTAATTTATAAAATCACCGGGTTTAAGTGAATGCGAGTAGATTATCCGCATTCAGGACACCGAGCCAGGGAAGAAGTCATGATAGCATGGTACGTGTGGGGGGGGAGCAAGGAAAAGATCCAGATCAAACTAAGAAGGATAGCTGGAGATGGTCTGTGGAAGCTGGAGGTTCGAAACTTCATGCTGACATAGAACCGTGACCACTGACCTGTCCAGTAGAGAGTGCTGTAGATGAAGACGAGGCTCGCGTAAGGTTGTAACTCCAGAGGAAAACAAGATTCTTAAACTGCATTTCACCTTTGCAACATAATACATACAGATGCGCGCGCGTTTGTTTGTGTGTGTGTTTTGAGCACAGAACTTGCAGAAGAGACATATTTATGGACCATCGTAAAGAAGACAAATGGAAACATTCGAACTAATCTGTTATAATAATGTTGTTGAGATTCAAAGGGAAGAGCCAGACATGTCGGCTATATCTTAAGACACGATCAATTCTATCGTGTAGTGCCTGAAGGAACAGTGGTTGGATAAACTGCAGAGGAAGACCAAGATTAATATACGTGATTCACATTGCTGTTGATGAAGTATGTGGGAAGTTTTCAGAAGTGAACGATCTTGCAAAACAAAGACGAGTCAGGTGGATAGCTGAAAAATCAAACAAGACTGACTGAGACGAAATAATACATTCTGTAAATCGACACGTCCTTTCACTACGATTTTAAAGTATCAGGCGATAGCCTACACACTGTGCATCTGTTTTACTAATTATTGTTTACATTCTGTTTTCAGTAAAGTATTTTTAGGACCAAACAAATGTAACGAGTAAAGTTTAAATAATGTAAGTTTTTTCTGTTTTCTGTTACAGGTAAGTGAACGTTATCCTCACAATTCTGTTCCACGTACGGTAGGTAAGTTACAGTCTATTACTAACTGACGAATTTCTCCTTCCGGTTAGAAGAATTTTTCGTAACCAAATTTAAAGTCGTTCTTTTGTAGTACTCATCAGTTGAAAGATTCCAATATAAGGTCGGCCTTTTAATATACGATAGGAAATAGTGTGTAGTTCAGGACCGTATTTATGGGGGTAGGAACAGGATCGGACTCCCCCAGAGGGTCGAAAAAATTGACGAATTTTATTAATCTCTTAATTCTTAGGCTGTTCTATTATTTTTGTCAGCTGTCTACACTAATGTAGTAGTAACTTTGAAGTATACAAATAGATTTCTTACACAGCATTAGCGTATACGTTTGAAATACGAAATACAGAAAAATCAGTTCAGTCAATAAGCATCTTGTAAACAAGATGTTTATTGTGTTATTACGGTTTACTTTAGTGGGACTGAGTTCAGCCACTTTAAAGATAGTAATGTTGAGTAGTCTTAACTTGTTTTTTCTTTTTTATGAAGCCGACCCGACCTCCGGGGTCTCCCCCAAGGCCAAATTCTGATACCCCACTGTTGTAGTTAACATAACTAAGCAACACACAGAATCTCGAAGGTTGTATATTTCAATCTGGCGGAAAGAGCTGCCTGTCGCGTAAATGATATTTATTTGGAGCATTGCCAGAGCTTTGAGTTCACAACGTTCCGACTCGCTGTGTCAACGAACGAACGAGAGAAAAGAGTAAGTACATTTGGGACATCGCAAAACAATGTGATACTACCAACTCCGCTGTGTGTCACTTTAAAGTAATCGTTTTCAAACTTCCTGAAGATGTCTAAAAAGATTTTAAAACACTTCTGTTAACAGTACGAACGTTACCTGCCTGGTTCGGTCTGTACGATGCTGGTTAGGACTTTATGAAGTTCTGTCAGGGTGCTGTGGTCCCTCCTCAGCGTTCCTTATGATCTCAGATACTGACTTACTGGTGAGGTTTGATGCTTAATCGCCGAATCTGCTGGGTAGTCTGCCCCATCGTGTCCTTCCATCCTCCTACCCTTAGAAGGTTAGTTTCTCAAACCATCTTGTAATGATTAGTCCTACTAAGCCAGTGGTGCTCAACCTTTTTAAGTCCGGGACCCACATTAAAGGCTACTATACTTCATGGGACATAAGCATGGTCGTCGGCTAAATTACTGTAGGGGTGTGCGACCAGTGTACAATCATATTTTTGCTAACATCGAGTACATAGAACCTTCTTTTACGCTTAAACAATTATACATACTTAGTTCTGCTTAATACTAAATGTAATACGTTTTTAAGAAACGCAGTAAATAAATTTTTCGTAAATTTTCGAGCCCGACGTCGCGACCCACCAAACGCCCCCTCGGGACCCAGCAGTGGTTCGCGCCCCATAGATTGATAAGCGCTGCACTAAGCTCAGTGTTTAGTGGTGATGTGAAAGTGTACTTGATTTGTTTATTACTGCAAACGTTTTACACATAAAAGCGCACTCTTCACATAAATGCCTACTCCATTTATCACTGACAACAAGCACGTAACCTATGAGTCCGGTTTTACCACCGCTAAGTGTTTACGTCAGGAATACGCTTTATCGTACAGTGTTCTCACGTGTTGTCGACGTTTTGAAAAATAAGCTTCGGCAATCTGATATCTGTTCGTGCCATGACGTAAGTATTTATCTGCGTGAATTATGTTTCCCAGTAAGAGGCTGCTGACGTGAAATCGATATCCGAGTGGCGATTGCGGGATGCCTCAGTGAAATGCGATAATTCAAAATGTTATGCTCGTAGTTTTTTAGTGTTTTATTCGTGATTTAATAATGAGTGAATACCGGTTTGCACATTCACGCTCGAATGTACTCAGACATACGCACTGAATTTTTCCAGCTGTGCTTTCTTCCTTCTTGTAACCATTCTCCTTTTGATTGTCTTTATGTTTCACCACGACGCCCTGGCTCCATCCTTCTCTTCCTGCTCCCAGAGTTTGCTGGGCTTTCCCTTACGTAGACAGTCTCTTAATCACAACGTTCCTTCGACCATCTTCTATCTCATCCAGGTCCGGGCCTTGATCAGGGGTATAAACCAGTTTGATTGATGTAGCAGGTGACTAACCGTACTGCTTCTTCTTACCGCAATGGTTCCAATCGCACCTCCTTTTTCACCCGCTCTCTTCAAAACCTCGTCGTTAGGTACTCTTTCTGGCATTGCCACAGAAATCTACAGTATCTGTGTCAGAAAAGAATGGTGTAAACTTAACTAGAATCACATGGAAACAAACAGATTGTCTGTCTGAAGTTGTTAAAATCATATTCCAAAGGGGAAAAGAGATATGAGTAAACGAAGAAAACGCTGGTAATGAAGAGCGTGGGTGAGGCGGAATGCCTAACACAAAACGTGGAACGAGAAAGGAAAATAAGTGGAAGAGAAGAGGAAGATGATGATGATGTATAAGAAGAAACAGAAAAATGACGAGGAGATTCAATATTAGGAGAAGAAAACGGAAAAGGAAAGGAAGGAGAAGGGAAAAGATGGATGATGAAGACGACAACAACGAGGAACAGAAAAATAATATAAGAAGAAGAAGAAGAAGAATAGGAGGAGGCGAAGGAGAAAAAGAAGATGTAGGAGAAGGAGGTGGTAGAAAAAGAAGAAGGTAAAGCGATAGAAGGAGGAGGAGTAGAAGAAGAAGTTTCTTTGTGATCGTTTGTTTCTATAATAATATACTACAATATTTCATTTCTGTTGCTTGATTCTGATGTTGGGTAATAAAGAAATGTTTCCCGTAAGGAATCTGCTTAATTGTTCTTCTAGAATACTTCTTACCATTGAGACAAATGTATGGACACGTTAAACTCGAAACTTATAATTGCCTTGAAGTAAAGTGACGTGTTTTAGTGATTAGAGAACAAGATTTGACCAAGAACGGTCGGAGAAGAGCAAGAGGGAGGTAATAAACAAGGGAGTGGTAAGTGCAAACAAGTAAGTGGCAACTCTGGCACTGTAACGGTGGGATCATCAACGCACTTGAAAATTGCCGTTCCCGAGTGACTCGTTACGGGAAACAGTACAACAGAGGCGATATTACGAGGAATGTGCGTGCAACTTCGATTGTTTGTCATATTACAGTTTGCGGGTAATCGCAACTGTGGCTACGGTCTGAGCCAGAATTATTGTATGAATTGTTAACGTAACAATAATGATTGTAGAAATTACAGTTGTGTGACTTTCACGTCTTACCGTCTCTCCCCTCTCACTTTCTCTGCCACTCCAGGCGCGCGCACATGTGGGCACACACACACACACACACACAACTTACTTAATCTAGAAACAAATATGAAATCTCTCCCTCTGTTTGTCTCTTTCGATAGTACAAGATTGCCTAAAATCGTTTAAATTGTAATTCGAAGGGGAAGAAAGATGTATGCAGACCAAGAAAACGCAGGTATTGAAGCCGTGAGACAGGCACAATGCCTAATACCTGACGTGGAACGGCGAGGAAAAGAAGAGGAAAGCAACAGAAATTAATTGTTTCAGAAAATATTATGGAAAGATAAGAGCGGAAACAATCTTTTTATTCTTCTTTTTATTCTCCTCCTCTTCTTCTTCTTCTTCTTCATCTATTTCTCCTTCTTTTCCTCATTCTCCTCCTCTCCTCTATCACATTCTTCTCTCTTCTTCTTTTTCGTTTTCTTCTTCTTCATCTATTTCTCCTTCTTTTCTTCATTTTCCTCCTTTCCTCTTCCTCATTATTCTCCTTCTTTTTTCGTCTTATTATTTTTCTTCTTCTTCTCTATTTTTACATTTTTCTTTTTCTTTTTCGATCTTTTTCTCTTCTTCTATCTGGAGGCATAAAAGTATAAGAGATAAAGTACATCCCATAGTTATATAGGAGATACAAAAATCATACTTTTTCGAAATCTCTAAACCTTAATTCTTCTCTTCCAGAAAAAAACTGAACGATAGACCGCTTCGAATGATTAATTCTACTGCGTATGTTGTAATTTTATGTATCGATCATTTAGTTTTTATACTGGCTCCTGTTTACATGCAAAGGGATCGGTGTAGGGCCTAATGCGAATACATTAACCAAAGAGAACAATACTGTTCTCTGCAAAGCAAAGACTCGGTAGAGAACAACTTACAGCGTGTATAATGGGGTCAATGTTACAGACCGACGTTGTGAATCATGACGGAGGTCGTAAGTAATTGCATCAGGTGATGGGACGGGTCCCATTGTACGGTGGAAACTCGTCGCGTCACGTGGGCTGCGCTGTACAGTGTACACCTTTATGCATTCACGTTATTGTTTTCCTTATTACGTTTTCGTGAGACTATAATAAGAAATTTTCAACGACTTTTATTTTTTTGGATAAATTATTAAACAAACGAATCTAGTTATTCTCTCAGCAGATCGCCTTTTCCCCTATCCCATTTAATACGTAAATATATAAGATAAAGAATCGATTTTTTTTGTATCGTTTACAAGTACATATATAATCAACTCGCACTTTGTGAGTCGAAAAGAGTTAGAAGGAATACTCAATTATTAAATTGCTTGTGTTTAATTATGTGGTAATTTTAGGTAGGCCTACTAATTTCTTAAAAACGTATATCATGTGTTATCTGGCCAAGGACAGGTCTTACAGGGCATGCCGCCTCCATGTTTTCCTATCATGGGCCATGAAGTCCCTTCATTTCATATCGCATCCGGTCTATCCTCTGCCCTCTGTCCGGTCTATGTCTCTGTCCCAATTTGTTTCTCTTCTTGCCTTTGATGATATCCAACCCTATTCTTCTCTCTCGTACTTTTCCAAGCACCTCCTCAATAGTCACTCTATCCTTCCACGGAATTCTTTCCATTCTTCTCCAAGTCTACGTCGTGATTATTTATATGGTTATAACAATATTCATATGGTTATATAAGTATTATAACCTTTATTTATATGGTTAACTAATTATGTATTGTTAAACTGTAAGTCACATGGTACAATCTATGTCAGTCGTGTTTTGCTTTTCCCCGGCACGTCCTCACATCACAGCCTTCAATTCCTTCAGTTTCTAACCTAGCTTCTCTCTACCTTCGAATCCCCATATATCTTAATTTGATCCATTAACATAATCCTGCCCCCTTTGTCTCTTTTCCTCACGCCACTCTCATCACTTCCTCAAGTGCCGCCTGCAGGAGACTCGCTTCATACAGTGCCCCACTTGTTTTTACACTCTCGAGCGTTTGTCTTTCCTTACCAATACTTTGCAGAATTTGCTCGTCCTTAACACAACTTACTCACTCCATCCTTCTCGGCTATATCCACAACTGTAGTATATTCTGTCTTCTCACATTCTCTCTTACCTGCATCCACTTTCAGCACTGTACAAAACTGTACACCTCTATGTATACCACCTGTTTCATTCAATAGTCCTATAGAGTCCCGCTTATTGTTAAAGACTTCGGTCGCCAGTGATGATGATATCATCCTACGTATTTAGTACAGTCTCTAATGTACACAATGTAAATATATAACGGAGGGATGTGTGAGAAATTATAAAATTATTAAAGGAACACACATGAAAAGAAAAACGATTATAATTCCGTTTGTTGGACAATTAATTAAACACAAGAGTTATGTGACCGACGTATTAGGGGTTATGGTTAACGCGCTGACGTCCCGTGCTGATGCAAAAGCGTCGGTGTACAATTCTAAACGTACTGGTACTTTTATGTTCACAGCTTTCCCCTCGAAGACTGCATCCTTTAGTTGACTTGCTCAATATCTTTTCGTGTGGTAACAATTTAACCGACTCGTTTTTGCCATTACTGTCCCTTCATTATGTCTCTGGTAATATCTGCATTAGAGTCCCCCCCCCTCTCTCTCTCTCTCTCTCTCTCTCTCACACACACACACACACACACACACACACACTCTCTCTCTCTTTCTGTCTCACTACAGGTCTCAACTCTATGATATCTCTATGATATTTAGCTGCACAAAGTTTCTACTGAATATACGCCCCCAACCAAGATATTTTTTCTTCCTTATTGCTTTCAGTAATTTTATTTCCTCTTCTGTTCTTGTCAATGCTTCATCGTTCCTCACTCTAGCAGTCCATTTCACTTGAATAATTCTTCTCCAGAAGAATCATTCTTTGTCAACATATCGAAGCTCACTTTCTCATCCTGATCGGAGTGCTTCTTGCTGTCAACGATACCTTTACTTTTACAGAAGCTCTCTTAACTTACAAACATCTTACTTCTGATTTACACCGTACAGCTCCTGTTCCATGTCACCGTAGTCCTCAAATACGTAAACACTTGCTCCACAGTTTTTCTTTCAAGGTCATGTTAACGAATTCTTCATTCCTGCTAATACGAATCGCTTTACTTTTTCCGACACTGATCTTCATTGCAAACTCTTTCCCCAATGTGGTCGGTGTATCTGCCAAATAAGTCGGGTTTCGATGGATTCGTAATTCGCCCTCAGACTTCGTTACTAAGTCATGCGTGTTTGAGTGTAATCCTGTCTAGTATCCAATCTAGGAGATACAGTTTCAGCCCACGAAACGGATCGTTATCATTATCGATCGGTTTTCAACTTTTCCGATGTTTCCCCGTTTCCAGTCTCCATCTGTATGTGTCCTGCCGGTTCCTTTTTGTCTTGGGATTTCCAAAACCCATTTGACGTGCTTGTACTAAGTCAGTTGCTTAGTCTTGATGTCTGTATGACTGAATGTGTAATTTTCATAATTTCTGTTATCCGAGAGTCGTATTATCCAATCTCTTCAAGACGTAACAGCTACGTGTCTCTAAGAATCAGATTCAGCTGCTCTTAAAGCTTCTTCTGTGTTATCTTTTTGTGTAGCCATATCTCAAAACTGTACGTTATGTTGCTTTTTTACGGTTACATTATATACTTGATTTTTATTTTGCTTTGTAATGTTACTGTCCCATGGAATTCGTGTAGTTACGTAGTATAAATAAGGAGAGTAACATAAATCCAAAAACAATATTTATAGTTTTTATTTTAGCAGTTGTTGCATTCGTTAAACATACCTGGACGGTACATCTAGAACTGGAGGGAGCAGTTCCATAAAACGTTTACGGCAAAAAACCCCATTAATCGTACGAAAGGTGCAACGTCAGATTTATCTGTCCCAGCTGGCGATGTGTTTTTAAAACTGTATTTCGCAGAGCACCGCCGCGGACGGGCGTCCAGTATAGAAAAATACGATCGCTTCTGCATGCGATACTGCTTTTAAATTATTACTTTGATTCTTATCGTCGGCAAATACCGCTGTTGTTACCGCCACTGATATGTAACCTGTGTGTGTGTGTGTGTGTGTGTGTGTGTGTGTGTGTGTGTGTGTGTGTGTGTGTGTGTGTGTGTGTGTGTGTGTGTGTGTGTGTGTGTGTGTGTGTGTGTGTGTGTGTGTGTGTGTGTGTGTGTGTGTGTGTGTGTGTGTGTGTGTGTGTGTGTGTGTGTGTGTGTGTGTGTGTGTGTGTGTGTGTGTGTGTGTGTGTGTGTGTGTGTGTGTGTGTGTGTGTGTGTGTGTGTGTGTGTGTGTGTGTGTGTGTGTGTGTGTGTGTGTGTGATTGGTTGCGTGGCAGGGTGGTAGAGATGTTGCTGCTTTACCAAACTTGATTTCTATGTGTGTGTGTTATTTTAACTCCCGAACACCATTTATCTTTAGCCATGCCGTTTGCAAAATATATATCCGCGGACGGTTCTTTTTCACTGCAATAGCACAGTACTATTTATATTCGTACGATACAACGAAATGTAATTAACTGATTTCAGTGGCTTCCTAATTAGTACTTATTTATGGAACGATTCGGGTTTTAGCTATAAAGAGAATTTGTTATTTTTCATTCAGACATGTCTGGTGTAAAATGCATACAAACATAGTATTACCGTAAGGACAAAAAAAGAGATAAAAAATATAAAAACGTGCAAAAAAATGAAGATATAAAGTAAAACAAACATTGAAGAAAAAATATAAATAAATATATATAACGACAATCAGCGACTTGTTTCTTCTTGTTTAGATATTCAGTTTATATTGGATTTAAACGATTTAAAGTCAGAGTCCAATCCCTTAGAAGAAGGGATGACCTCTCCACATCCACATCGTTAGCAATCCGCTTCATTTTCCTCAGGTTTTTATAGGAGTCCAGTATACTAGATGATACTGTTTATAAATATAAGAAGATAAGATTGAGGTGGATCTTATTTTGTGCGATAAGATGATGGCAGATGGCTCTTTTAGCCGTAATGTCTAAGCTTTGAATGTCGAATCACCAAAGTGTCCAGTAAAAAAAAATAGTCTAGTTACTATAATGTCCAGTTTTACATAAATCCCGACGAGCAAAATAGCTAATGGCATAAAGTGTCCAGAAAAATCAAGTGTACTGTAACGGTTTGTCTCCAGAAGATCTGAGGAACAAGTTTGTATGAAGCTCTCAGTTGATGAAGTGAAAACGATAGCCAGTTATGTGAAGGAACACACATAACTGGAATACCACGGAGAGACAGAGCTGTGCCACCACGCTTTCCACCTACTGTCTGGAATGTTTTGTCTGGAGTGCAACGAACTATCAATGCCGCTGAGGGTAGTAAACTATCAACTACCTTATACCCATAAGAGTAGAGAAAGCACAGGCATTAAGAAAGTAATAATGCCAAGAAACACAACTTCGTAAACAGTTTATATACTTCCAAGTAAATATTATTAAAAAGGACTTCGTGAATTTTCGAAAATGAAAATTTAATTTCTAAGAACAAACATTTAACAGACGAAGTTTAACAGAAATTTATTCCAGGAAGTATGAAAATTAGCAAGGAACTTATACAATATTTGCATTTGAAAACTTTCTAAATAACGTAATAATGCAGTCATGTAATTATTGTGTGTGTGTGTGTGTGTGTGTGTGTGTGTGTGTGTGTGTGTGTGTGTGTGTGTGTGTGTGTGTGTGTGTGTGTGTGTGTGTGTGTGTGTGTGTGTGTGTGTGTGTGTGTGTGTGTGTGTGTGTGTGTGTGTGTGTGTGTGTGTGTGTGTGTTCAGATACAGTTACACATATGAAGTCTAAAGTGACTTGGTTGAACTATTTGTAGGCTTTGTGTGATTTGCCTTCAGCGTCGCGTCGTCCTGTGTATAAAACAGGTGTTATAAGCGGTCGATACTATGTTGAAAGGGAAAGGGTAAGGGTATTTTGTGATAAAATTTCCGACAGTTCAGAAGGAATGATCCATGTTTCTGTTTACGCACTCGCATCTTGTGTTCGACGATTGACAGGTCGAAGCCCTGAGCCAGATACGCCATTAAACGTCTGGAGAAACGAAATACTTGACCTTTCGCTTTGTGCATAGAGAGTAGTGGTGGACGCTGGGGACTAACATAAAAACACGTGTACTGTACTGCTGAAAGTTCTAAGCCATTGTTGGCATTGAGTGTGTAAACGCTTTGTAATATTTTTGCTCTAGCATGGTGTAACCAAGATATATTCTGTTTTGATGTTTGTAAGACTCTTTGCTTTCGATTGGCTTGCGTTTGTAGTTTTTGCGACCTTTTAGAAAGGACAGACGGGACTAAATCTGAAATAACCGTACATATGAAATGCCCTCTGAAATCAAAGGTTAAGTAAAGCAATCGAAAAGTCATCAGAAAAGCTCTCCTGTATGAAGGGAGTTCTGTAAAGCGAGTAGAAACGAACTAGCTATTAAAAGTCAATGGAAATTGTGGTAGATTAAAATTGTTAGACTTAACTGTTTGTGAGAGAAGAAATCGCCACTAGAATGTGATCGTATTGCGTAAAATGTTTCATTTTAGGTTTAATAACACATTAATTTTATTTAATTACTTAATAAGCAAGCAGAATGAAAATTTACTTTCTTTTTTGACAGTAAACACAACAGATTGAAAAGCAAAACAGAAAGAGCACAAATGAAGTTTTTAAGACGATGAACACACTTAGATTTTTCCTAAATAACAAACAAAGATAATATTGCAAAATGTAATGTTCCGAGTTTAGTAGTACGTCGAAATCGTAAATCGCAATAAATTACATTGTAAATTATTTAAATAACTTATGGGTATAAAAAATGAGAATATAATTCGATAACGCAAGACGCAGGGTTGAAAGGTGATGATGATGAGGAGGAGAAGGAGGATATCTTTCCTTTCCTAGTGACTGACTAAGCTTTAATTCACTTGAGATATCTTAAAGAATATAGTTTAAGAAAAAATATCCTTTAACCTATTTCCTTTTCCTCCTCTTTCTCCATTTCAGAGGCAAGGCAGTTTACCTAAATACCTATGATAGAACGGTCTTATTTAATACCATCTTTTTCTTATTCTTCCTTCACGATTTATAATTCTAAATAAATTAGAATTACCGAGTTTTCGGTAACGCAATTCCTCAATCTACCGATTAACCTGATGTGTGCGCGCGTGAACGTGTATGTGCGCCTGCCAAAAAGACGCTGAAGTCCAAATAAAAGTTATATATTCTTATATAAATCAAGCTATTCTCAATTACTTGCTGCTTTCATTTTTTTCTCGCAGTTTTATCAGTTAGTGCTTCCTTGTGTCAAGATCTTCGAGGTCTTCCTCGTCTTCTGCAGCGAGACTACAGTCTATTACTTTTGCTTCCCATCTGCTCTTCTCACACATCCGTACTGTATCAGTCATTTTCACCTTGTAATCTAGTGTTTTATGAATATTCCTAATGGTTTTTATTTCTTCGTTCTTAATTCTGTCTATCTGCTTTAACAGTAAAATTTCTCAAAAGCCCATTCCATTTTCCGAAATTTTTGTTTGATTTTTCAGTTGTGAATAAGAGTCATTGTAGATTCATTTTTTTCATCATATATCGAGATTTTTATAATGTGTACATTTTAAAATATAACTTTAATTCAGTTTGATAATAAATGGATACATTATGTCTGTATTGAAGTGCAAAGAACTTACATAACTTGCAGTAGCAGGGATTCTAACTACGGTTCTGTGAACTGTAATTGGTTTTATTCAAAACCACATTATCACTATGACAAATACGGAGTACGTGTTTCGCGTTGTCCTAGTTTACCCAGCTTAAGGGTAACGAAAACTAACCGTACCGTGCGAAACCACCCTGCAATACGTACGTGTGCCCCCCCCCCCCCGTTTATTGTCGCATGGAAGTAATCTGCATTCTCTCCCGCCGTTATTGCACCCAGTGCAACAATATGTCGCGAAATTGTGAACTTCACACTGCAGGCGAGCAATAACAACGCCCGATGTGTGAACGTTATTTGCATATTGCTTTCTGAATAGTAATGTGTCCCGCGAACCGATGTCTGTTGTCTCAGCCCGTCTTCGGGTTGGTACTGATTTGGGTCGCGAGGTGTTTAGTGAAGAGTGGCTGGTAACGGGGAAACGTTCAATAAATATTCTAGTACTTGTAACAATGTTTTGAAAATAAATATTTTAAATATGTCTTCTTCTTCTTCTTCTTCTTCTTCTTCTTCTTCTTCTTCTTCTTCTTCTTCTTCTTCTTCTTCTTCTTCTTCTTCTTCTTCTTCTTCTTCTTCTTCTTCTTCTTCTTCTTCTTCGTTTTTCCTCATCCTCACCTTCTTTTATTGTCTTCTTACTTTCATAATTTCGCCTTATTAACTACAGCTGCCTTCCGTTCTTCAGTCAATTTCTCCATTTTCCTCGGTGTCCCCAATATCCTTATACACGTCTTTGCAGAGAATCGCTACATCGTCCTTTCCCAGTCTAGTTGGACGTCCTCGTCTCGTTCTGCCTATTGGGTTCCATCCACTCTGTCACCTATTCTTCTCTAATATAACATAGGTAAACTGTATTAGTTCCATATTAAACTGCTTCGTGTAGTTTAGTCTCATCCCGTGCATCCGTTGCGAGTTTCCTAGATCTACTGATTTCTCTCGCATCCTACTTACCAGAGACTTCTGTTGTACCACGTTGCAAGCCTTTTTTCTGTCTCTCGAGTATATCCTGTTTCAACAGTCCTCTCCTATTCTTATTCGTACTTCGTCATTCTCACTCTATCAGTCCATTTAATTTTAATAATTCTTCGCCACAACCACAATAAAATCTCTCTAGTATCATTCTTCTTTCTTTTTGATGGTCCATATTTCACTGCCATATAAAACCATACTCCAAATAAAACATTTCGCAAATCTCTTTCTCATGTCAACCGGAATCCTTTTTGCTGCCAGTAATGCTTTTACCTTCAAAAGCCCATAGAATTTTACTCCTGATTTATTCTGTACAGCTTCCACTCCATGTTACCATACTTACTATAAACTTAAATACGTACTCTACAGTTTTTCCTTCCACGAATATGTTGACGAAGTATAAGAATACAGTGAGCATTTGAAACGGTATTATTGTATAAAAGTAAATAAGTACGAATATGGAACCTAGTACTATATGATGCTCTATTGTATTAAAGGAAGCGACATCTCAGAGGAAAGGAGATGTCGCGGTGTATTTCAAACATTAAAGTGGAAATTACCTATACTTAGCCCTTATATCTGCATATGTATGCAGACGGGTTGCATCTGTATGACATTGGCATTACTAACGCATCCGGCGTATTCAGGTATGTTTACGTTGTTTAGCACTTGCCTAGCACTAGCACTGCATTACCTGAATAATTTATATCTCTTAACGTATATAAATAATGTGTAGATTGGACATAAACTTTCTGGATAAATATTATTATTATCTTGAAAGTGCTATGATAATAGTTGTCGTTACCAGTATTATTATATGAGTGTACTTTTTGTTTTTTATTATCATTTAACATCAACATTGGTGTCAGTAACTCATAGATTATCTCCATCAAACACTATGGATATTCAACACCATTGAATATCACCATAACCGACACTCATCCGTGCATTACCGTATTATTATATGATGTTGAAATTACTTATTTTTTTTTACTGCATACTCAGACTTGACCCCATCAATCGGGAGTACCATAACGGGGAGTATATTGGGATCGGTGTCATATCTTTTGTATACAACCACAACTAAAAACATACAGGTAGCAGCTTTTGTAAGACTGTGAAAATTCTAGAACAAAGAAATTGTCAAGAGTCGGTAACTGAAAACTATTTAAAGTTTAGCAGAGGTTACTGTCTTGTAGAAATTAAATACTAAATTATGTATTAGCAATAACATGTTAGTTGATACAAAAAACAATGCTAATAAAAAATATTAAGCTATCAAAAATAATTGTAGAAATTAGGTTTAAGGAGTTTATATTAATATTTTCAAAATTTCATTTTATTGTTACTCGTAAAATTATATTTCTACTTCTAATTATAAAAATTATTATTTTTCATTATTAAGTCTAAATCAAATTAATAATAAAAATAAATCCCTTTACAAGCCAAGCGAAATTATTTTTCAAAATACAGATTGTTTTTTTCGAACAAGCCCCAAACCACCATTCTCGGTAAAACACCAACACACGACCATGCATGCCTCCAGGACTGCCCGCAATTAATGGCAACACAGCCAGTTCGGCTTGTATGGATTTCACCATAAAAAAACTTCTGCCCATCTGTATCTTTTGACTCCTGGAGTCAATAAAACATGTTTATGAAGGAGATAAAGCGGTTTGGGCTGCACTTGCAAAAAAAGTACGGTACTGGCCAATTAGCAGGAAATCTCTGCTGACATTTGAAAACAAACTGGTAATTTACAGATCCATCATAAAACTAGTGTGGACGGCATACAGACGTGGAAAAACCTAGGAAACCTATATAAAATATTCAGGAATACTAGGAATACTCAGGGCTTCCAAAATAAAGCCCTCAGAGACATAACAAACGCCCCATGGTATACGCCCAACATAATAAATCCAAATGTATTTCCACATGTCTTCAGTCATAGAAGACGTAAATCGACCCATGCCACTTAGTGAAAACCCATCACAGCGTCCTCGCCAAGAAGTTTCAAACTAGCGGTGGAGTAGTGCGTAGATTGAAGAAATATTTCAAACCTGATGATTTTGTGAACATGTTTCATTAGAAGTTGATGTGGTATTACAAACACCGTGATTCATAAAGGGTATCTATTTTATCTGTACAATATTTGGTGTAATACTGCTTCGCCCAAAAGGATGACAGGGGCACCCTTTGATGTAATAATTTATTCTTAATTGCGCGGTACTTCCCGATACTGTGATCTGTCCACCAATCATACTGCATCGTTAGTAAGATGAGAATACCGTTTTAAGTTCACGTTGACGCTAGGTTGCTAAAATTCGTATTCACGAACAGCAGCTTTAATGGAACTGATCTATCGTCTCGTAGTCTTTCTGTTGTCGGTGTAGCCAGTCGCTTTGGACAATTTTAAGCTTCGAAAAATATTTGCATACAGTGTTTATTGCTGTTTTGTTTATTTAAAATGTCACTAAAATTCTAAATAGCGGTTTCTTCGGTGTTCACGTAGGCTATTTCAATCCATTGTTTTAACATGTTGTTACAGTGAAACCCCGTAATTATCGTCGGCTGTACCGATTCTGCAGTGATCCACCCAGAATCTTCTCCAACGCCTCCTATACGTTGCCGTATCAGCGTACCCCTCACGTCCATTCTTCTGAGATCTTTCTGTTTACGTGTGCCATCAGGATTTTCTTTGGTATACGCTGATGATCCGTCTACATGACCTAGCCATTGTATTCGTTGAGCTTTTACGAATCTCACGACGTCCTTATGGTTCAGTAGCTCATCTGTCTCTTGGTTGTTTTGTTATTCTCCGTTCATCATCTGCCTTAACCGCTCCATAAACACGTCGTACAATCTTTCTTTCAAACCTTTTCATTGTTCCTAGTTCCTTTTTTGCTAACGTCCACGTTTACCTCCCGTAAGCAACAAAGACTAATAGTTAGGTTGATCTAATTTTGTATACAATGCACTAACATGAATGTTTCAATTAACTAACGAGCGTCTATAAATGATAACTTTACGTGTGTACTGAGATTCCATCGTTTCAGGCACAAAATAATGCGAGCACGGTTTGGTTCTATTTGTTTCGTGTGTTTGTGTGCCCCCGTAATAGCTTTTCGTAGTCAATAAGGCTGCGTGTTTGAAGGGGATGAGTAGTGTAGTAGTTGAAGGGTGCGGAATGTATACGACTGCTTTAGAAATAGTTTGTTAGTGAGAGATTGGTATAAAAGAAACCCTCTCTCTTGCTTTCAAGATGTTTACATGCTGTACAGCACGTGTATCCGATGTAAGACAGCCGGTAATGAAAGAGTAGTTATCGTTTGTAAGGCACACTCTTCTCCTCCGCCGAACCGTTTTGTACGGTTGATCGTTTGACAGTTCACTACAGGATAATTTTAGTAGTACGTGCGCTATCCAATTGTAAAATACCTTACCGCAAAGCAGTTATAATATCGAAATATCGCAACGTTTCCAAGATAAATTTTAACGTACCACAGTACACGCGCAGTAGATTTCAATTCAGATCTTTTGTTTTTCGACACGTCCAAGACTTGCGAACTGAACAGTCACCTCCAGTTTACTCTGTTCCATGATTACCTCTTCATGTCTTTAAACAGCTATATCCTTTGATATTTTCAATCATTTGTATCCTATGTCTTCATCCTTTTTTCGATTTCTCACTATCTTCCGTTCAATCATATTCCCAATTAGGTAATTTCTTCGTAACATGCATCGCAAATAATTCCGGTTCACTTTCTGAATATGAGAGAAGTGAATTCTCAGTTGTAACTAGACCGTTTGGAACTTGTCTGTCTGTCTATCCATTTCGGGCATAACTTTTCAACGCCTCAACCGATTTTCGTAAAACTTGGCATGCGCTTAGTCTACCCTACAGAACATTATTATTTTTTTAGATGAATTCCCAAAATATATGCGAGGAAAACTAATGTGGTCAAAATTGTGTAAATATGCGAGGTGGTCAAAATTGTGGAAAAATCATAAAATCCCATGTGGGGCTATCAAATTAAAGGCAATTCAAGCCACAGGGGATAAATATACTGTACATTTTTGTAAAAATTTCAAAATGTTTGGACGTCAGTGTCCAAAATGTGGATGGGTATCTAATTAAGAGAATTGTAACAAAAAGATGAATATATTGTTCATTTTTGCAAATTTCGGGATACAGTGCCAAAAAGTAGGTCAAAATGTTTATAAAACCCTTAAAATCTACGTAAGGTATCAAATTGAAAATAACTTTATCCAAACTCTGAATACAGTGCTAATTTTAAAAAAAATATATAAATTTTTGGATGACTAACACAAGGGAACAAAAATTGAAAAAACTTTCAAAAATCCAGCCGGCTATAAGAAAAAAGGCGTTTAAGGAAATTCGAATGAAGCGTTTACCATGAAAATTTAATTTAATTTTAAGGGCACCATGGGCCAAAAACGGAATTCAGAAGTTTATGAAAATGGTGAAAGTTTATTTTATTCAAAATACAAACTTGGTATCTTAGTAATTTGACAGAAGTAATATCCCTCAGCACTCAGGTGTGTAATATTGAAAATAACCTAATAATCGTAAATGTATCCGAATTCAAAATGGTGAGCAGTGAATTCTGCAGTTCAGGGAGCTTACTGTAATCTTAATATCGGAAGAAGGTCCTGGAATTCTGTGGAGATGACTACCACTCACACCGAAGCGTTGCCGGGCAACTTTAGCCTGTGTTTCTTATCTCGTTTCTTATCATATGCGTCCATTTTTTATTCTACATTCTTCTCCAGTCCTATATGTTGAAATATTCTAGACAATTTACTTCCCTACATGGAGTGACGCGGGCCGGCATACTAATGGTCTGTCTCACTTCTCTATACACTTCTACGCTCCAGACATAGTTTGTCAATAATTTTTTGCTTAATGAAATATTCACTCTGCCAGAGCATTGTTTTCTTTTTTTTCTTCTCGCTGACAGCTATTTTTGTTATTGCTGTCCTAGCTCTGTTTCTGTTGTACCTCTGCCATAATTCGTGATTGTGCTACGTAAGTATTGACGTTGCTGTAGTTCGTCTTCCAAGTTTTGTTAATTTATTATAATATTTAAACTTTTCTTTGATATTATCATTAGTTTAGAGCTTTCTCAATTTTTATTTTCACTTTATACTTCGTCTCTGCCTCGACTAATTTACCTAAACAATTTCATTTGTTAGAATTACAGTAGCATCTGGATATCTCACCGTTCTCACATAATATCCTCCTGTATAGTGTCTATGCCTAACGAAATCGTACAGAGATCCGAATATACCAACGTTTAAAGAAGAATCATTGCTGGGAAAAATGTCAGCGCTGTTGGAATCAGCTCAGGTTGCAATTAATGTATCCCAAAATCTATGGAGTTCAAAATGCCAGCGCTGTTGGAATCAGCTCAGGTTGGAATTAATGTATCCCAAAATCTATGGAGTTCAAAATGTCAGCCCTGTTGGAATCAGCTCAGGTTGGAATTAATGTATCCCAAAATCTATGGAGTTCAAAATGTCAGCGCTGTTGGAATCAGCTCAGGTTGCAATTAATGTATCCCAAAATCTATGGAGTTCAAAATTTCCAGGCTATTGTTTGTTTCCGATGTCTCTTAATTTTATACACTAGACGTTTCGGCCACCCACCGGAGTCCTTCTTCAGTAGTAATTATTTTACAGTAAAAATTGAGAACAGTTCGGCAAGGGGTGCTAGGCCGAACGTACCCCAAGTTAAGATGATTGCTTTCGGCCAAGGACAAGGTCCAGCGTTCGCCCTACCATCCCTTGTTGAACTATTTTTAATTTTGTACTACTAAAGAAGGCATTCGGTCGGTGGCCGAAACGTCTAGTGTATAAAATAAAATGACATCAGAAACAAGCAATCGACTACGACCCAACAGCCCGGAAATTTTAAACTCTACAAATGTTGACTCCGGTCGTGATAGCCTACGTAATAGAAATGTATCCCAAACTTCAAAGAATCGAAAGTATTGACTCAAGTATGTTCCGTAACACTTAATTTGTCCAAGATCACATTAACGAAGTCATAAATAGAGAGAACATGTATTGTCGAGAATTGAACTACCTCTCTCTACATATATTTATTTATTCACGGATGATCAGGTTGTGACGCAGTTCAAACAAACCGTATTTCAGATATAGGGTGCGGAAATGTATACAAAGAGTAATTTTAAGAGTGATGCGGGGGTGTCGCCCTTTAGTTTCGGTAAAACTTAACGACTGCCAGTATAAATTAAATGAGTTGAAATGAGTATAGGTCCACACTGAATTAAAAAATAGCAGATTTACACTGCGCTGTATTGACTTTAACTTCATAGCCTTAATCTTTGTGTATGAAGTGCCTAGTTTCCATTTACATCCCTGTGCGTCTTATTTCCAGAGTGATGGAGTTACTATTATTTATCGGGCTTCGTAGATAGGCTACACACAGAGGAAAGACTACGCGACACGAAAATATTCGTCATTCAATTGATAGAAAACGCGGATATGTTGCATAAGAGTAGATAGACACAAATCATCATCATCATCATTACTTCAGGGATTAGACATTGATTATGCCTATTCCGGTGTCAAAGGTTTGTTGTTTCCGTCTTGGATCTCTTTTACGTCTCCAAGCTTTCTTGCCAAGGTCACCATGAGGCTTTTGAGTGAAATAGATTTCCTCCAAAGGCGTTACCAGTGTCTTGTAGATTATGTTAATAGACAGGACTGCTGTCTTAAGACCTACCACCACGCCTAGCTATGTATTTTTCCCTAGCTAGGGGCTAGGGTCGCTCCGTCCGCCGTCTTCAGTCGGGTTAGAGACTTCACCTCCGTTACGCCGGGCACGGGTTGTAACAGTTAGATTGTCACTTGAACTGTTCAAGTCGCTCTAGTAGTCAATTACCGCTATTGTGACTGACTGCCAGAACCCCCGTCTCTCGTTTGCTCGTCGACTCCTGCCATCGAAGGAATTGGAATTATTACTTCAACCCTGGTTACCTCGACTTGTCAGGGTCCATCTCGTGCAGGTATGAGTGGAGTTGGAATGGAGAGGATAAGAGGTTTATTCTTCATCAGCAACTTTATAATCGCATCGCGTATCCTTGGATCTCATATGAGAAAATCCTTTGGTTAATGTTTCATCAGATGTTAAACCAGAGCACAGGCGAAGCAGACTCTCATTCCCCCCCCCCCCCACATAAACACGAAACACAATAGTATACACGTTTTACGAATAGTTACACGTATGAAACTTATGATAGTCATTTTTCTAAAAGTTTTAATAAAACGTTAGTTTATTGCTTCCAATCAGTTTTTATTTCTTATTTTAAATGTTCCTATTATGACTGCACGTTTTCCGATGTAATAAAAAGTTCCTACACAGTTTTGTACATCTTACGTCAGTGTGAACTTGTGAATAGTGACATTATATGTATACAATAATGTTAAATGAAAGTCAAGGCTAAATGAAATTCTATATTGACGTTGATAACGCTAAAACATTTCTAACAGCACGTAATACACCAGTCTATTGAGACAGTTAATGATCACGTATTAGGGCTTGTTTTTAACAAGAAAAAAAAGGCAATATCAGCGGAGTGAAAATGACGTATTGTTACGAAAGAAACTATCAGCAGCTTTTTGCGTTAGGTCAAGATCTCTAGGACGGCTGCCGGCTGAGTCTGCTAAATTGATTTTTCTACTGTAACGACGCCAAACGCTGTACGGTGATTCTTGGCGTTTTGTTCTTTGGAATAGAATGTAAAATTTTATTAAAATTCGCTGCGAAATAATAAACGTAGAGAGAAACGAACCAGTCAAGAAGAATATTTAACCTACGTGAGAATAAGCACTCGCATTTATGGTCCTATAGTTTCTAAAACATGAATATTAATTCAAGAACATTAAAATATAAAATTATATTTCAAAACACAGTAAAGCATAGCGAAATGTGAATTAGGTGTGGCTGAATACAGAGTAGGCTAAGTATCGCGTAGTCTAATGGAGTAATGTAATTAGTTTTCTACGTCTTGTCTTGCGCTTCCTTTCACCAATGGTAAGACTGTATCCAAAATTGCCTAATCAACGTTTCCAAAAAGTGTATAAAGGTAAAATAATAATTATTTATAAAACTGAAGTTATACTGTAATTTCTGAAGTTATTTAATAAAAAGAGCTAATAATTTATGCTAGTATGCTCTCTGATCTGCAGAACTCGCTCACTGTTTTGAATTAAGTACATTCATTTTTACATAAATTTCGAAACTATATAATTTTTCAATTACAAAATTACAAATTGACCTCGTTTACTCTACTATGTCTTTAATAATGTAACAATCGTAGAGCAGACAATCATACTCTAAAAATTCGAAACATTCGGATTTGGTTTACAGTTCCTTTTAGTCTGACACCCCAAGGGATTTTCACATTTTCAATCCCTTTTTGTGGGGTCGTGGGTTCCCAGAATTTTCAAATTTCTAAAACGTAACACTACACCAGATGTTAGTTAAAAAGTGTCTTTAATTAGAACCCCACATGAATTTATGAAATTTTACCAACATTTTCACTCACTTTTTCGGCCTTGAAGTCCAAAACTTATAAATTTTCAAAAATGAACACTGCACTCACATTTTTGCCTTCCGCACCACTGTGTTTTAGGGGATCAGTCTCAAAAACAGAAGGGTTTTGTAAGGTAACAGTATGGACACGTATGCCAAGTTTTACGAAAATCGGTTGATGCGTTGAAAAGTTATGCCCGAAATGGATAGACAGAGAGACGAATGCCAAACAGTCTAGTTACAACTGAGAACTCGCTTCAAAAATTTCTAATACCTTTTTCCAATTACGTTTTATAAGCCCTCAATAAAAATAAAACGTGTTTAGTATAAAACACAGTAAGTAACTTTCGAAAATTATCATCACTCAGAGATAATTTAAGGTGGTTAGGTGACGTTTAGCTGTTTTCGTACAGATTGACTTGAATTTGGGACAGTGTGTTTGGGAAATTCTGAAATAATTAAAGTAAGAGAGACCATTTGAATATTAAAAACAAGTTATAATTATTCATCCTTTATACTGGGTATGATGGATTTCCAACGGTACGTCCGTTGTCAGCCTTCGTGCGTAAATAAAGATGGAAAAGTGGTTTGTATGATATAAGTTACGTATATGATAACCAAAAGTTGTGATAAAGATTAGAAACGATGCTGTGAAGAAGCGAAGGCATAAATTAAATTCTACGCCGTCACAAAACAGTAGAAAACAAATCTTTATTAATTGAATTTTGTAAAGGTGGAAGGGCAGGACAGGCGAGCTAAATTACTGCGTGTAGTGTGTAGCTTGTTGCTAGTGAGGAGGCGAGTTGTCGGTTAGTTTCCTCCCTTAACCGAAACCGATAGGTCGGCGTGATAAGCCGCGGCGCTGGTGAGACCTTTGTTGCTGGAAATATGGTAGGCTTTAGCAAACAACCCCCTCGCTCGGAGATGCGTGACATTTCAACCTGGCCAAACATCGTTTGCCCTTTTTGTTGGACGACTCGACGCCCGACGCTATGACAGAGCACCGATGTTATCTGCCCTCGGCCCTGCTCTGTTTGATCTCGGTTTACTAACAGCGCAGCGTGAAATAACACCGTATTCACACTGCCTGATTGTGAGGGAGAATGCAATAACATGTAAGGGTATTTGTCAGTAACAAATCTTTGTTTTCTAAAATATGTTTCGTCCCTGTTTGCAGGACTGATATATGGACTTCTTTTCTTCTTCTTTGCACGTAAAAGCCCTGATAGGCAGTTACATAGTTAATGAAGCTGCCGTACGGCCCGGTTTTGAAGAGCCCACGTAACGCGTTTTAAGTTTCGAAACTTAGAACTTGCTCAAGTTCTTTTAAGATTTTTCACTTTTCCTCTGCACTTAAAATTACTGCTACTAGTCAGGCTGTTAGGCTGTGTTCTACAGTTGTGGACAAACGTTTAATAGATGAGGTAGTATAGTGATGACGTAGAGACTACATGAACAGTCACTGGAGTGAACTGGCGGACACCTTGCCAATTGTCTTCAGACACTGATGGTGACCTCCTATGGTTGGGGCCGAAAGCCTCCGAGGCTGTTAGGCCGTGGCCTACAGTTGTGGACAAAAGTTTCATAGATGAGGTAGTATAGTGATGAGGTAGAGACTACATGTAGAGTCACTGGTGCGGACTGGCGGACACCTTGCCAATTGTCTTCAGACACTGATGATGACCTCCTATGGTGGGGCCGAAAGCCACCGAGGCTGTTAGGCCGTGGCCTACAGTTGTGGACAAAAGTTTCATAGATGAGGTAGTATAGTGATGAGGTAGAGACTACATGTAGAGTCACTGGTGCGAACTGGCGGACACCTTGCCAATTGTCTTCAGACACTGATGATGACCTCCTATGGTGGGGCCGAAAGCCTCCGAGGCTGTTAGGCCGTGGCCTACAGTTGTGGACAAACGTTTCATAGATGAGGTAGTATAGTGATGAGGTAGAGACTACATGTAGAGTCACTGGTGCGAACTGGCGGACACCTTGCCAATTGTCTTCAGACACTGATGGTGACCTCCTATGGTGGGGCCGAAAGCCTACGAGTCTGTTAGGCTGTGGTCTATAGGTGTTGTGGACAAACGTTTCATAGACAAGGTAGTATAGTGATGAGGTAGAGACTACATGTAGAGTCACTGGTGCGAACTGGCGGACACCTTGCCAATTGTCTTCAGACACTGATGGTGACCTCCTATGGTGGGGCCGAAAGCCTACGAGTGTGTTAGGCTGTGGTCTATAGTTGTTGTGGACAAACGTTTCATAGGTAAGGTAGTATAGTGATGAGGTAGAGACTACATGTAGAGTCACTGGTGCGAACTGGCGGACACCTTGCCAATTGTCTTCAGACACTGATGGTGACCTCCTATGGTGGGGCCGAAAGCCTACGAGTCTGTTAGGCTGTGGTCTACAGTTGTTGTGGACAAACGTTTCATAGGTAAGGTAGTATAGTGATGAGGTAGAGACTACATGTAGAGTCACTGGAGTGAACTGGCGGACACCTTGCCAATTGTCTTCAGACACTGATGTTGACCTCCTATGGTGGGGCCGAAAGCCTCCGAGGCTGTTAGGCCGTGGCCTATAGTTGTGGACAAACGTTTCATAGATGAGGTAGATACTACATGTAGAGTCACTGGAGTGAACTGGCGGACACCTTGCCAATTGTCTTCAGACACTGATGGTGACCTCCTATGGTGGGGCCGAAAGCCTACTAGTCTGTTAGGCTGTGGTCTACAGTTGTTGTGGACAAACGTTTCATAGGTAGTATATAAGGTAGTATAGTGATGAGGTAGAGACTACATGTAGAGTCACTGGAGTGAACTGGCGGACACCTTGCCAATTGTCTTCAGACACTGTTGGTGGCCTCCTATGGTGGGGCCGAAAGCCTACGAGTCTGTTAGGCTGTGGTCTACAGTTGTTGTGGACAAACGTTTCATAGATAAGGTAGTATAGTGAAGAGGTAGAGACTACATGTAGAGTCACTGGAGTGAACTGGCGGACACCTTGCCAATTGTCTTCAGACACTGATGGTGACCTCCTATGGTGGGGCCGAAAGCCTACGAGTCTGTTAGGCTGTGGTCTACAGTTGTTGTGGACAAACGTTTCATAGATAAGGTAGTATAGTGAAGAGGTAGAGACTACATGTAGAGTCACTGGAGTGAACTGGCGGACACCTTGCCAATTGTCTTCAGACACTGATGGTGACCTCCTATGGTGGGGCCGAAAGCCTAAATAGTGATGAGGTAGAGACTACATGTAGAGTCACTGGAGTGAACTGGCGGACACCTTGCCAATTGTCTTCAGACACTGATGTTGACCTCCTATGGTGGGGCCGAAAGCCTCCGAGGCTGTTAGGCCGTGGCCTATAGTTGTGGACAAACGTTTCATAGATGAGGTAGATACTACATGTAGAGTCACTGATGTGAACTGGCGGACACCTTGCCAATTGTCTTCAGACACTGATGGTGACCTCCTATGGTGGGGCCGAAAGCCTACTAGTCTGTTAGGCTGTGGTCTACAGTTGTTGTGGACAAACGTTTCATAGGTAGTATATAAGGTAGTATAGTGATGAGGTAGAGACTACATGTAGAGTCACTGGAGTGAACTGGCGGACACCTTGCCAATTGTCTTCAGACACTGATGGTGACCTCCTATGGTGGGGCCGAAAGCCTACGAGTCTGTTAGGCTGTGGTCTACAGTTGTTGTGGACAAACGTTTCATAGATAAGGTAGTATAGTGAAGAGGTAGAGACTACATGTAGAGTCACTGGAGTGAACTGGCGGACACCTTGCCAATTGTCTTCAGACACTGATGGTGACCTCCTATGGTGGGGCCGAAAGCCTAAATAGTGATGAGGTAGAGACTACATGTAGAGTCACTGGAGTGAACTGGCGGACACCTTGCCAATTGTCTTCAGACACTGATGGTGACCTCCTATGGTGGGGCCGAAAGCCTCCGAGGCTGTTAGGCCGTGGCCTATAGTTGTGGACAAACGTTTCATAGATGAGGTAGATACTACATGTAGAGTCACTGGTGCGAACTGGCGGACACCTTGCCAATTGTCTTCAGACACTGATGGTGACCTCCTATGGTGGGGCCGAAAGCCTACGAGTCTGTTAGGCTGTGGTCTACAGTTGTTGTGGACAAACGTTTCATAGATAAGGTAGTATAGTGATGAGGTAGAGACTACATGTAGAGTCACTGGAGTGAACTGGCGGACACCTTGCCAATTGTCTTCAGACACTGATGGTGACCTCCTATGGTGGGGCCGAAAGCCTACGAGTCTGTTAGGCTGTGGTCTACAGTTGTTGTGGACAAACGTTTCATAGATAAAATAGTATAGTGATGAGGTAGAGACTACATGTAGAGTCACTGGAGTGAACTGGCGGACACCTTGCCAATTGTCTTCAGACACTGATGGTGACCTCCTATGGTGGGGCCGAAAGCCTACGAGTCTGTTAGGCTGTGGTCTACAGTTGTTGTGGACAAACGTTTCATAGATAAGGTAGTATAGTGATGAGGTAGAGACTACATGTAGAGTCACTGGAGTGAACTGGCGGACACCTTGCCAATTGTCTTCAGACACTGATGGTGACCTCCTATGGTGGGGCCGAAAGCCTCCGAGGCTGTTAGGCCGTGGTCTACAGTTCTTGTGGACAAACGTCTCGAAATAGTAAACTTTAATTTCGTATGGTAAAAGTTATGTAATCTACTATGTGATGGTGAGGTGTTACTTCTTGTTGCAATCGGAGTAGAGCTGACTGAGTTAATCAGTAAACTGGAGAAATCCAGCAACGACGAGAGGCAAAAAAATGTAGCAAGGACAAGAAAAAATAACGGTTATGGACAGACCAAATAATAATCAGTAAGATATAACCCAAATTAATAATGTACAAGTAGTGAAAATATTGGTCTGTTTTAAGATTCTCGTGACAAATAGCCTACAGAGGGAGGTAAGTAAGAAACTGTAAGAAGACCAGGAAAGACAAAATTAGTACTAGTAAGAGTATGGAACTAACTGATAAATCAGAACTATCAGGAATAGGAAGAGTCACAATATACATAGGCCTACCGAAAGTAACAAAAACTACAAAAACGTATTTCCTTGTTTCCTCTGTAGCGGTCTTTATGGAGAATAAAGAAATATGACCTTCGCAGAATTAACATTTTTGAAATAGCATGCTAGGAAAGGAATGCTTAGAATACTCTTCAGTTCATGCTAGAAAGGTAGAAGAAATCTTCAGTTCATACCGGTAGAACTAAAAATCACAGACCGGCTGACCACGACAATAAAGCTCTCAAATAATGAAATATTTCGAACATATTTTACGAAAACACGGGCTAGATACCTGAAGATTAATTTAATATCCAGAGGAAAAACGTGTACACGGTTCCTGACAATAATAGCCTAACTCGACTAGAAAGCAGTGCGACCGAAAGGTGGGAACGCACGGGAGACCATATCACAACAATTTGAACTTTGAAAGAACCAGAAATGTCAGATTGAAGGGCATCAGAGCCTTTTGGTCGCAGTTCGTGCACGTCCCTCTCAGAAAATTTAACGGGGGCGGCAAATCTACCACCAGCACGTGTAACCACAATCCCCACCACGAAACCTTTCCTAAACACGTGAACAGCCGGGGGGCTGAGCACACGTGAGCCCGTGGGACCATTTTTGAGTACGTCCCTGATCAACACGACGACCCCCGAATGGTCGCGGGCTCGACGTCCGGGATCGATCCACAAGATCACGCTACGACTTTTCCTCAACCTTTCAGCAGCAGTAGGGGAACACTATGCATTTGACGAGTTGAGGCAGGATGCCGTACCTTCCCCTATCGCTCGAACCAACTCATAACTCCACCGATCAATGGAGGCCGGTTCGCCGGGAGGGGGGCAAGAGCTCCCCCTACGAGTCCGAAGCTACTAGGGTTCGACTGTATTCTAAAAGGACATCACAGACTGGCGCGAGAGGCCCGACACAGCACTAACCAGGGACCTGCCACCCTGTCTCCAGTTCGCAATGCGCTACTAAAAACAAGAGCCCATCCTTGCCGTTGGCGCGAGCGACACGCACATTTCCCAACCATCGGTGATCCATATCACAGCAAGCGGGGATGAATATTCGCTTGGCGAAGTCACGATGATTGGGAGGGCGATTAGGAAGAAAACGAAAAGTATTACACTAAAACATAATCCGCCATTTTAATTTTGCCACATGTTCTTGTGTCCTATGTCCTAGCATACAATCTTCAAATATATTAGAAGTGTTTACTTTTTGTCTAAATTGGATCAGCCGTTCTGATTCCACGGTGATAAAGCTGTAATGAATTTTTAATGAAAATATGCAAGAAGTTTTTCAATTTTAATAGCACAAACATTAAACTGTTTATATACCATAATACCGAGTTCCCAGGAGTCATTGATATTGTAATAATTATATCTTGTTTGACTTGCCAATACGTTTTACTCAAACGATTTCATATTAAACGTCCAGTGTTACATAATATAACAGTGCATGAAATTTTAACTCGTGGCACATGAAAAGTATAACTTCTAAATATACTTTTGCGTATATTTCTTCCGGTAGTTTAAGTACAACTTCCAAATATTTGTTTTGACATTTCTGATTTACGATGCGCTCACTATGATTCCCTCACTCACACATGTTTGAAACCGCAGCATTTTCTATGTTACTACATTCAGCAAATTACTGTAGTAAGCTCTCTGAGTTGCAGAGCCGTCCACTATTTTGAATAAAATACATTTATTGTTAAACAAAATCAAGTTAGTAAATGTTAATTTTTTTTAACCGGGGAGTAATGTTCTTCGCATGTGTGATTCTTAGGATTAGCTGAGAAACACGATTTGGAGGTGGCTCCATATCGTTTATCATACTCTGATTTTGTTATTTATTTATTGTTTACATTTTGTGTATTTTTTATACAAAGGCTATACAAACAGAATAAACACTGTTGCACACCGCTATAGAAAAATTATTCCGATTAGCGCTTCCAAGCTTCACAGCTCATCATCAGATCGGAATAACAATAGCATTGTTATTTTGGTGTGCAACAGTGTTTATTCTGTTTGTGATTATAACCACTAACACAGCTTTCTTAATTAAATAGGCTATACAAATAAACAGGTGGCAAATAGTATGCTAAGCATCAAATTTAATTATTCTATATAAAAAACAAAAATGTTAGTGTGACAAAAAAAAAACAGTTTAGTCACAAAAAGAAAACAAAGTTATGTACAACTTAGAATCGACACGTAAGCTTATAAAACGTTATTTACACGTGTATAATGTAGGCCTATTCGTGAACACGACGTGTAGTATAGGCTGCCTGTCTGATTGCCATCAACATATGACAATACAACTTTCTATTAACCGGGGCGGCGGCCGGTAGTGGCGAACACGTGGTATTGATACTGGTTTTGGAAGTACAGTTTCGTATGAGCCACCTCACCTGATATCTACGTCATACGTCACGTGATATACAACATTTTCCGTCGTCCCAATTAATGTATGAGCTTGCTGCGGCCGCAGCCATGCTGATTCATCCAATTTTTGCCAACTGACCTTGCGCTACCATTTCCACACTTATCTATACAATCAGTTGGGTGATTGCAGAACGCTTTGCAATGTTTTTATTTTAAAATGTCTAGTCAGCGTTTGTTTTTTTCTACGTAATATATCACACCATACTACGTAGTCTATACGACAATCAGTGTGTGTGTGTCACCACTTCAGGCACTTCAGAAATCCTTGTGTAAATATTTTTGATAGATAAAAAGCTAATGAATCCTTTAAAATAAACGTGGTTTACTAAAGTGTTCGACGCAATTTTGTCGTTAATAACTGACGTAAAGTGTTATTGAAGAGAGAGAGTGTGTGTGTGTGTGTGTGTGTGTGTGTGTGTGTTATTCTTTGGAGACAACTTACAGTATCGACATGCTGACATAAACGTTAAGTACGCGTATAAATCCGAATTGTGTAAATGTTAGTTATACAATGATAATTTGTTTATTCTTCTCACATACGTTTCACAGAATAATTCTGCAGAATAATTGTAAATGTATTGAGTATAGAATGTATGAAAAACGCCTTTTATAGTCTCCGGTGATGCAGAATCGATGTGTGAAACGTGCGTAGACATTAAATACGGTTGCTGAAGAAGTCGGTTATGTTGGGGGGGGGGGGCAGTTATTATCTATTGTAATTGTAAGAAAAACTGAAAACAGTGTTACCACATACAGTAGCATTATTGTTAAATATTATGTACATATATGGATAACAATTCTCACCAAGTATGTCAATACCGTACTTAATTTATTAATTGATTTTCGTGTGACTGACTATTGTTTAATGGAAAAACTTTACTACTATTTGGTCGCATTATGTCATTACGTCCTTTGTATTTTTTTCACATTTTGCTTCCTCACTTCTTAATACTAATATTATTGGGTGGTACTACTACTACTACTACTACTACTACTACTACTACTACTATTAATAATAATCATAATAATAGTAGGCTAATAATAATAATCATCATCATCATCCATTGATTCACGTGCGTGTGCTTTTACAGCTACTGCCGTCTCTCTCATGCTTCTGTTGTTCCAATCATCTCGTTGTAAGCCTCTTTTGTCCATCTCATCACAGAGATTCTTCCGCGATAACCTGGGACTATCTCGTTTACGTTATCTAATGGAAACCTGTTTAACAACTTTTGGATCAGGTATCCGTTCCACATGACCTTACTGTACGAACTTGTGGTGTACGATACGTACGCTTCGTACTTGTGGTGTCCGATATTATTGTTTTGCCAATACAATTTGCTATCTTATATCTTCTATTCTAACGCGCTGGAGCCGGGATACGCTACAAGTCCGTTTCTAGAGTTTTTTTTTTTTTACTTATCTCTCAAGTTTCAGAGGTCTATATGGACGACAATACTTTCAACGA
Organism: Magicicada septendecula; assembly: GCA_034769895.1. Taxonomy (NCBI): domain Eukaryota; kingdom Metazoa; phylum Arthropoda; class Insecta; order Hemiptera; family Cicadidae; genus Magicicada; species Magicicada septendecula. The sequence goes on along the minus strand of CM068367.1, from coordinate 475,158,988 downwards.
TCGCAGAGTCAGTCGTCTTCATTGCTTTCTGGGTTATTTTCTCACTCTAAAGCACGGACCCCTATCACCCTGTATCCATAACACTTCAGCTGGGCTTCGTATCACCATTTTCACTGTTTGTTTTATTTTTCCGCTGAGACCTTCTTCACTTCTACCATCCTTTGTTAAAGTCACCCCAAGATACTTAACAAAAGTTCTGTTTTATTTTACATGTGAATTATCATTTCGACTCCTTCACTCCCAAATACCCGCTGTTCGAGATTTTCAAAATTTATATCCAGAGTCCAGGATAATGAATAATTTATATCATTCATAAAGTCCCTGGATCATGTAATTTGGGAGTCATGTTTGTCCAGTGCTACTATAAATTTACTATCCGCGAACAGGAAGGTGTAGAGACACCAGTCAGTTACTGAGCTCGCCATTGACGACAATGTCTTTTCCACCTTCGTAAGGCAGCGTTAATAGAAATTTTGAATAAAGTACGTGCTACGGAACACCCTTGCCTTAAAGCTTTTCTTACTGCTAAGTATCGAAACACCTTGTTCCTAACTTTAACAGCACCGATACGCCACTCGTAAAAGTTACGTATGCTGTAACAAAGGGAGCGAGAACACCAGCTTGGTGCACATGATTGGCAAGAGTTTTGGTAATGGAACGCTATCATACTCTTTTCACAAATCAGTAAACATTAAACACACAACCATTCCATGGCTCTCAGTCTTCTCATAAAGCAGTTTCAAAGAAAACACATTATCAATACAAATTCGAAAAAAAATTAGATTACAGAAAATGCACGCGGTCAGTCATTCTTATCTGTGACAAGCAACACTGCAAAGAACCAAATCCATAATATATTATGAAAGCTTAGTGTACGACTGTGACATACATCGCTGACTGTGGCAACTAAAACTACTCAACACTGTTGGTTGAACTCTGCACTTTTAAGATTAATTGGCAATGGAAGTTAATTAATGGTCTGTTTACAGTGGGTAGTTTACGTTGTCAGAGCTAACGTTACGTCTCCACGGGAGTTACGTGACGTGACCCAGTTGTCTCTTCCACAAAGTTTGCGGACAGTATGCATGCACTGAATACTGCTGTGATACGCTCATACGTTGTGTACAGTGTGTACATTCCTGCGCTAGCGAATGTGTTGACATGAAGGTCACACGTGTGTATTACTGTTTGTTTACTTGGCGTGCGCAGACGTTGCACGGTTTTCGCTCTCTTTTTGTGATCTCGATCGCATCCTCTTCCGCTTGCATCAATCCCGTTTTGATTAATTGCCAACACGATTAATCAGCTACTTGGAAACTCACTAAAATGACAGTTGTCGACCTGACATCAATTACGCAAATAAACAAACAACATAATAGCAATAATAGTAGGCCTAATAATAATAATTATTATTAAATGATGATAATAATAATACCGGTAATAGTAATAATAACTTTATCGTCGCTGTCGTCGCTGCTCGTCATCATCATCATCATTAATAAAATCACCACAAATTAAATCCCGTGCCAACGTGTATCGTTCCGGATTCGGAACCGTTCGAGATTGACTCCTTATATTATCTGAAAGCCCGTAGCGTTACATGTGCTATAAAGTACAGTTTTTAAAACGAATAAGCTGTAAAAACAGGTTACCTCTTTTTTTAACTTTGTAAACGATGTTCATAAACAGATAACGCAAGTAAATGTGTAGACGTGATGCTTAACGAAAACTATCTATAAAAACTCTCTGACGCAAGTTAAAGGAAGAAAGACTGTAAGACGATCGAAGGCAAACGAAAGATGATAAAATATTTGAAGATGGAAAGGCATATGCCTAAACCATAAAGGGATTTGAATAGTAATAATAATAATTATTATTATTTTTATGTTTTGGGGGCTCGACAGGTAAGGCTTTTAGCCCAACGATGCTTACGAGAAGCGTTGCTGGACGGGATGTTTCGTTTTCACCAACGAATTAAAATTAGTTAATGCATTCCAAAGGTCTCGTGAGAAATACCGCAAACAGACAGACAAAGATAAATGCCAAACAGTACACATAAAACCGAGAACTCGCTTCGCTCTTTCAATTAACAATTCATTAGTTAATTTAGATCGATAAATATAGTATTAGCAATACTTTATGTTTTTCTGTATGCATAGCAAGCCTTTTCAGATAGACAATGTTGCTCTGCGATCGACGGATTTACGAGTTTTGTTGCTGTTGGAAGCGAAAGTTGTCTTTCTGCTTTCATAATCCGTCAATTTATTTGCAGCTGATCAAGTTTAATTTCACCTGGGGGAACTAATTGTTTGTCACGCCCTGTGTTATCCCTGTTTCCTGAATGCGCTTATATTTTGGTAACAGTATTTCTGCATTTTGAAATGTCGCATAAACGTAAGCAGCTGATTTGAACAGATTACAGAATTTGACCGTTTGATTGTCTGCATTTGGTTTGGAGCACAGCTGGGCGATGGGATGTCAGGAGGAGACTCGTTCCCGCAGCAGAATTGTTGAAACATGGAAAATGACAAGAAACAATTGGACTGACAGGAAAAGTATTTGAGGAAGTGAAGAAGACACGGATTTAGGATCGTATTTGTTATCTGTCCACCAACACATCTATACTACTGTTATAAAGAAGTAAAGTTCCTTTGTTTCATTGTCCGGGCTAACATAAGAAACTACTGATCCTATTCAAAAAAAATTTTTTCACCACCGAGATTTTTTCTCCTTCAAGTTTGAGGAGTTAGACATAAATATGGACCGACAACTTTAATAATTTTCAAAAACAAACCCTTAAAACGGTCCCATGTCATTAAATTGCTTTGTTAATTTGCGTGTAGTGAAATCTTCGGCCTGCGACAGACTTTCGTTCTATTAGAAAAGGTTTCTTATTGGGTGTCTGGAAGTGAAATTTAGAGAAAATTCAAAATTTTATTTTCATTTTGTTTCAGTAAAATTGTCCATTTCGGTTTCGAGATATTGTCGGTTTTGTAAAAAAATTGGTTGAATGGTTGCCAATTGATAGTAGTAGTATTCGAACGGTGCTTTGAATGTCTGAACTAAATATTTTGCTCCGGGTGCTTCTTCATCATGCATCTCGTTAGTTTGAATACTGTCTGCTAGGCGAAGAAAATTCATTACTCACTACTAGGCTACTCAGTAAACTGAATAAATGTCGATTAATCAACGTAGCTGACCACAGCAAACGGAAGCATGTAGAACGACACATAGCGCATACGATCCGGAAGTTATTGCAAGAAATTAATATTCTGATGGTAAGACCTTAGGAAAGAAAGGATCGGGAAGACTCACAACGTTTGATGTAATTTCTGTCAACATCACTCCCATTTCTTCTTTCTTGTGTCCAAAGTTGAAAGAGATTTAAAAATGTTTTTCAATCTTCACAGAACTCGCACAGATGTAGTTAGGTAAGCATTTTCCTTAGGACAAAAGTGTACGCTCACGGTAAGGGTTTGAATTGTAAACGAAATCGCATACATAACTGAATGCAAAAGAAAAATGTAAAAACACAGGAGACGCTGTACTTTGTTATTCAGATTTCCAGCGATCGTAAAATTTTTATGAAGAGTGAAAGGTAGGTTTTATAGCCTCAGCGACCGATGTTCGTCGTAAGCCTTCCGCAAAATTTTATTATTATTTTATTAGTAGTATACGGTGCGAATCTCGGCGGCAATGCGGACTGTAACATTTTTAGTTTATGATAACATCCTTGGAAGCTCTACCAGTAAACACCGATGACAGATTTGGAGAAATTTGGATTGATACTTAATTTTATCAATTGATAACAAGATTCTGGCGTTCGCGAACGTGTAAGCGTTGTTAAGTTATTTTTTTTAATTGGTTTCTATGTAACCCCTTCTCATGCTTTCTTTACAGATAATAAATGTTCCTGTATAAGAAGGTTCAGGAACAGAATAAGTCTTGTTCAAAAACCTGAAATATTTTACGACCGAATATGGGCCATAAAACGTGTTTACTTAAAAAGTGCACACATTTCTTTCCTGATTTTAAAAATAATTATTGTCATCAGATGGGTCTTTTGATAATGAGTATTCTGATATAAGTCCCATATCAAAATTCCCATATTTCCAAAGTTATTTAAATTAACGTTTTTTTATGAATATCCCGTAAAATAATTTCGTACCCTCGCACACGCGGCTGAGCATCCTTACGCACTATTTCACAGCACTTAAAGTTGTTTTACAAGTATAACAATACTTAAACTTTAACTTTTCCACAATGCTCCTTATCATCTAATTTACAGTGTTTAAATCTACAGTCTCTACTTATTCATACAGCGTCTTTATGCTTATGGTATCATATGCTTTACTTTTAAATCATATATAGGAAAAAGAAACATTCACGACATGGCGCAGAAAAATTATGGAGAGGAAGAAGTTGCAAAACTATGATAAAATTTAGAAAATAAAGACAACTAAATAAAGGCAGATTGAAACAATAATATAGACTATATGTATCACACGATAAGTTTTTAATGTAACCACCACACGAAATCTAAAAATGTATTTGTCGTGTGAACGCAGAAAATGAAAGCGTAATTGATCCGATGAAGAGAAGCGATGCTGGAACACAATAGGCCCTACTGGAAAATCCGTCAAGATTCGTGAAAGAACAGACTCCGAGAAGTGTGGAATGCACAGCTACAGTTAAATGACAGTCTAACTAGAAACGATGATGTACATTGATGTACAAAATAAAAAGTGATGAGGATTCGTTGGATCAGCGAACAGGAAAACTATGCCAGAAGACTGCCACTGAAGCGATATGAGATCTCCGGGATTTCATAGTGCAGTGACAATATGTGCTTTGATAGTGTTGCTAGACAGTGAGTAAGTGACAAGTGATTGAAAGAAAGAATTGTGAAGTGATAAGTGAAAGAGAGAGAGGGGAGGGAGGGAGAGAGAGAGAGAGAGAGAGAGAGAGAGAGAGAGAGAGAGAGAGAGAGAGAGAGAGAGAGAGAGAGAGAGAGAGAGAGAGAGAGAGAGAGATGCGTATGACAGAACAACGGGAGTATTAGATTACCGAATTACGAGATGAGTTTTTTTTACACCTTTGTAACAACTGTAGTAGATCATTCAAAAAGGATAGATGGACATATTTGTAAAGTTTTTTGATGTCAATAGAAGTAGGGTGCATACTGAATATTTTAATAGTGTTTTTTTGGATAGAGCCACAGCACAAGAGCTTCTAGACAACTTCATTGCAGGAGTAACTCCATTACAGCCTAAGAACATTCTCCAAGTGTCAATGGACGGTCCCAATGTAAATTTGAGTTTTATTAAAAAATTGGATGAAAAGATCAAAAAGAAAATCCAGATGGAAAACATCTAATTAATATTGGTGTTTGCTGTCAATGGTGTGATAAAATCTGGGTTACAGACGGCAAAGTGGGAAGTGGATAGCTTTTTGCGAGATGTTTATTACATCTTTTATGATTCACCAGCCCGCCGTGCTGACTTCATTGAACTTACTGGAAAATCTATTTTTCCTTTAAAACACTGTACAACCAGATGGCTTGAAAATGTGCCTTCTATTGACAGAGTTTTAAGTATTTTTGATGATATAAAGAAATTTGTTGACAGCCAAAAATATCTAAATACAAAACCACTAAAAAATGTTTGTTCGAACCAAAGATATATTTCTGAAATGCAAACTGGCTTTTTTTAAAATGGTTTCCTTGGAATGTGAACCATTTTTACGAAAGTTCCAAACCTCAGACCCACTTGGTCCATTCCTGTTCACAGATTTGCAAAGTCTCGTACAAAATTTGATGGAGAGATTTCTTAAATCCAGTAAAATGCCTACTACAACAACTAAGCTTTTTTCATTAGATTTACATGACAAAGAAAATTTGCGTGATGTAAAAAGTATTGATTTCGGATTTCATACAAAAAAAACTTCTCAAAGAAGCCACTTCAAAAGAAAGTGATATCCTAAAATTCAAACTTGAATGCCAGACTGTGCTAGTCAAAATGACAGAAAAGATATTAGAAAGATGTCCTCTGAAGTACAAGCCTGTCCAAGGGCTCTCTTCTGTACAAGCTGTCCATTGGATCCTAGTATAATTTTTCATCAGCCAGAGCTAGGGAAACAAAGATTTGGTTTATTGCTAGAGGCATTGTACACCAATAACCGAATCACAAATTCTGTTGCTGAGAAAGCAAAAGCACAATACACTCAACTTTGCAGTGAAGCTCATTCTACCCTTCACTTACAATTCAAAGTATTTTTGGATGGTGATTGTTCTTCCAAGAGACTTGAGATTTTTTTCTTCTTTATTACTTGGGACTCAATGTTATTCAGAATTGTGGCAAATTATTAAATTAGGTCTGATATTTTCGCATGGAAATGCAGCAGTAGAAGGAGGGTTTTCTGTAAATAAATCATTATTAGTGGAGAATTTGCAAGAACATAGTCTTTTTGCTCAAAGAACAGTGGAAAATGCTATAAGATATTATGAAAGCATTCTTAAAGTTCCTATCACTCAAACAATGTTGATAAATGTAAGAGCTGCCCATAGGAGATATGAAGAATATCTCAAAGAGTCAAAACAGAACCAAAAAGAAGAAGAGAAGAAAAAGATTGAAAAAAGAAAATTATCCATAGAGATCAAGAAACTTGAAGAGCAGAGAAGATGTTAAAACTGCAAGCTTTGAAAGAAGAAGACAGTATAAAATCAAAAATTCAGATTCTTGAGAAGAAAAAGTTAGGCTAAATCTCCCCATTTAGAACTTTTATGACCACGGTCGACTTTATTTACCTAGGCTATGATAATTAAATTTGTACTCATGTATCTATTAAAATTAGGTATGGAATTTTAGGTTACCTGTATCAAAGAGTGTTTTAGTTTTAAAGAATAATACAATCTCTTTGTTGCTTTGTATGTTTCCTTTAGATTTTGTATGCAGTTTTTTGTGATATTTTAACGTAATAATGTATATTTATTGTAATTTTTAAATTTAAGCTAATTAATTTTGATATTGTTTTTTGTATAAATACAACAGTTTACTTTTTGGAAAAAATAAAAAGGAGTGCGTTGGACGGCTATGGGAAAGGTGGAGGCCGATTACTAAAAAAAAATAAATATTTAAATTCATCCTTGATGGTGGACGATTATAATGTTAAGCATACTAAAGTAAATTTTCAATAAGATAATGTATGAATGTTTCATGCTTACAAATAAAAATAAATTTCACTAAAACTAACATTTTAAACTGAGTAAATAGGCCACAATAATGTTTAATAGGTAATTTATATATTGAAAAATTGGTATTGTACGCAAAAAATAACGCATACACTGGTCAGGGAAAATTTGCAGGTTTGGTCATCGAGAGTCAGGGAAATCAAACTCAAAATTTCAGTGTGAACCCTGAATTTTTTAAATTTAAAACACACATACACACACACACACACACACACACACACACAAATTAAGAATATGAAGCCTCATGATTTTAATGTTAAACCAACTTTTTTAAATATAAAATTGAGTTTTAATTTGATTTAAAAAAATGTTGGAGTGCGCGCGCGCGCAAATGTAATGCAAATATAGTTCAGCATCGATGGTTGGGACTAACTGGTCTTCAACACACTTCCGATTAAGATGTTAAAAACGTCACTTCTTTATGTGTATAATGATAGACAGGATTTAATACATCAAAAATTGCATAACAAACTTTGAAACTCAACTACGTCATCATATTTATTGTATTGCATACGTCGGAGTGATTCAGAATCGATCTGAGGATGAAGAGGAATAAATCTGATTTAAACTTTCTGTAAACCCAACAAATGCTAAAGAGGTTCTCTGCATAGTGAATTATCATTAATTGTGATAGGCCTACTCCCAGCGATTTTTATCATTATCATTAATATTGGTCTCTCCCATGTCTTGTTTCGTGTGTCCGTAGTTGAAAGATAGTTCTCAATTTGTTTCTATCTTCACACGACAATTTTCGCCCTCTCCCCTCACCAGTATGTCTGTCTAACGGTCTGTACCCCCCCCCCCCCCACACACACACACACAGAGTTACTCTACAGCCTCAGTCGTCTCTGCGTCCGACCAGTCTCCAAACTGGTCCCGATCCATACGGAGTTCTCCCTGCATTACCTCCACTCCATCTTGAAGGCAGTGAATGTTTATATTAAACTTTATGTCGTTCACTTTATTAACTAAGCTCATATTTTTAAGCAAACCAAAAAGTATAACCACTAACACAACTTTCTTAATCAAACCAAAAATCTATTTCACGTATGAAACATTTTGTCATCTGCGTGCGTATAGCTTTGTAATTTCCAATAATTTTAGTATAGGACTAATATTGGCACTGAAATTAAAAGGAAAGATTCTAATATAAAGACCTTTTATTTTACAAAATTAAGATTTTTGTACTTCACAACATTACTTAAAATGCAATTCTTAAAATGGCCTCGATACATTCTTAACTGGAATTACCGCTCTATTTTACATGTAACCAAGTAATTTATACTCTCAGAATACATAATGAGGTAAAAAAATAAGTGTAGGGGTATTTGTTTATGTTAACTACGTAGAGGAAATTTAGTTTACTTAAGTTCATTGGTTTATACACATTCGCAAAAAATTAAAGGAAATGTTTTCGCGGGTCCCCTAGTCCGTAGGCCCCCCGGATTGCGGCCCCTGCGGGTCCGGCAGTTACGCCACTGCTCTTCCCCTTTTAACTCGTTTAGACCTGACTGTTTTTTATACAGTCAACTATGTTAACTGTTTCATTTTATCTCCTAGTCCCTTGTTCAGAATAATTTTTAATATCTACAGCTACGCCGGTAACCTGTTTATAAAGTCAATAACTTTCCATGCTACTGCTTCGCACGTTCCTTCACTCTGAATACAGCCTCTTCCTTGTGGAAGGCTTTATATTCTTATTTCACAACAGTTAATTCTTTGTCGTTATTACGTTTCTAGTCAATTTAATTCTTCTTTTATTTCTTCACTGGATCCTGTCCATTTGAATACAATCCCCAATTCGTGTACTTACTGCCTCCCTTCATCACTGCCAGATATAGCGACTGGTCATCCACTCGTGTTTTGAGTTACGCATGTGGCGGTTGATTTTACAAGTGGAGCCACGATTATTTAACCATCGACAACACTTCCAGGCTAATAAATAAAAGTATCAAATACTTTTAGAGTTTTTTCCATCTCAGCAAAAACGAAATGCACGTTATTCAACATGTTATTTTAGCGTATGGTTGAGGTGATACTTTAATTACAAATCACATAAAAAGGTAAATGTTTCACTTAAAAAATTGTCTAACACCCACTGTTTGCTTGAAACATGTAGACAGAAAGAAAATATTGAATAATACATGTAATGCAGAAAACATTGAATAATACTAAAATAGCAATGACAATAATAATAATAATGACAAAATAATGATAGTAAATACTTGAAAATCAACGCAGAATTACAAAAAACACTAAAAGAGTTACCGGGTCTTTTAAAATATAAAATGTTTCTATTTGCGAGGATGAAACTAATTACGTTTAAAAAGATATTAGGCCTAATAAAGAAGAGAAAACTATTATGTCTTGCAACTGGGAAACTGAATCCAAAGAAGTTTTCACTAATGAAATATACATAATGAACAATTAGGAAAAAAATAAATGTGTGTGCGCGGGCTTGCGCGTGTGTGTGTGTGTAGAGATAGAGAGAAGTTAGGAAGGCAGATTTGCAGAACAAAAACTTTCTTCAGTATCTTAGTACAGCCTGTATTTCGTTTCATTTTCGCAGAATGTTAGTGTAGTGGAACAGAATTCTTCTGCAGCGTTCATGAATATTTCTGTATAATACTGCGCTATTGCCGACAGCTGTGTCGTAACATATTAATAATTTGCGTTCCGATGAATATTTAATTAATTTTATTTTTAGAACGCGGTGTAGTCGGGTAGCGGTCGTCGCTGCTGTTTCGCTTTTATTTCTGCTTCTCTCTCCCCCTTTCTGTAAGCACATTATTTCTTCTGCTAATTAAAGTGAATTTAATTTCTCTCGGGAAGTGACACAGTCTTCTAATACAACACAGAAATAAGTTCTTTTCATTTCTTATCTTGTAGTAACTTTGGTTTGCTGAGATAACTAACGGTGGTCGCGGCGTTAAAACCCGTTAAGGTAAAAAAGTAAACGTGATACGCGTATCTGTGATGTTCTCTCCGCCTTTGTTTTTGTCTTTATGTATAGCTAAAAAAAATACGAGGGGAGTGATAACTCTATCTGCGATTTATGTTTAATTAGTTAATGCGATCAATTAATTAGTAGTAATTTCTCGCTCTCTGTCGGCAGGCTAATGTAATTAATCAGACTGTATAAACAAATCAGATCGACCTAGTCCTAATGCATTAAACCAAAACTAAATTAATATTTATCTTTATGTTGTGGCGATATTAGATTACAACGATAAATGTGAATGGATGGATGCGGAATAAAAACAGAATGAGTAGACAGTAGAAAAAGGTAAACGAGGGTACAGTTTCATACGTCTTAACTCCTAGCATAAATGAAATTAGATTAGGTTACTGAACAGTGGCAACAAATATCTCACGCTTGTAGACATTATCAGGAATTGAAAATTGTCATTAAAAAAAGGGAATGAGAACATAAGGAATGCAAAAAATATGAAAATTTGGTCTTAGGTTCTCACGGCCGACGTTAACATTATTAGAATTAGTTAGGCCTATAGCCGAGCTGTTAGGCCGTGGTTTAATGATGTTTGTTACAGATATTTCGGCCATACCGTCGGAAGCCACATTGCGGCTGAGGTAGACTATGACACTGGGGTCCAGTTGCCAAACAATTTTTTGCACTTAAGATGACCGCCAATGGTGAAATGGTCGAAACGTCTGTAACAGACGTCATTAGACCACGGCCTAACAGCCGTATCACTAATTCTAACAAAGCTACAATTATTAAACCCTTAAAACAACAACTGATAGTCCCGAAAGTTGGAGGTTGGACAGAAAACTTGAAAGGAGAACAATTTCCATGGCAAATTATTTTATAAAGACACTGTGTCATTTCTCTCGTAGATGTTGATAGAATGGATACTGTTAGAGAAATACTATTAGACATAATAGAGGGGAACAACTTGACAAGGACGGGAGACAAAAGAGTTTACGCAACAAAGGTTTTCAATGAGTACGGCATACAAAAAAAAGGGAGTAACCAAAGAATACGATGAAAAGGTGGAATTACAACAGCGATAGGTGGAAGAAATTCAGTGAAGGCTCTCAGGAACATTAAGACAAGCGTTTAGGCTGAGGTAAACAGCAGGATGGTATGGTCTTTGTATGTCTAAACGGAAGTAAATTTTAATTTACTACAATTTAATCGTTATACAAACCAGTTTTCGAAGTGATGAAAATTTTACGAGAAAAAATCAGAAGAGATTACGGTAAAAGTGTTTAAACACGTTCCAATAGAAAAATATGCAGACTGTAGTGACAGGAAACGTTATTTGGAAAGTTTAGACATACAGAGAGTACAGTCGATGACTAACCGTCTGAAAGACGAGCAAAATAAACATGCAGTAAGCGACTTGATGAATGCGTAATCCGAGTATTTCCAGGAACTGAACACGCCACAAGTGTCTCATTCTTTCGCACACGCTCACTGACACACACACACAACAGAATGGAGCCTTGCATCCAGATGTTTGTGGGCATTTAGTCACGCGAGTAAACATTATACACTTTCGCTGTTACTCGTTGGCCTGCAATAGACAAACCCATTTGTTGCTCATTAAATGAACACTTTAATTACGTAATCGATTCAGTGAAGCTAGAAAAACGGCCAAACTCGGAATTCTCTAATACAGCGAATTGACATGAAATTTTATGTATTAGACCTATCTTCTATATAGTGTCCAGATATATAGTGTGGGTTTTGTCACCCCTAAAGAGTAAAAACAACCCTTAAATGCAGGAAAATTGTATTTTAGTAAACGATTCAGAATAAGTATTAAATATAATAAAATTGCATACAATTATGTTTTCAGGTCGCCGAAAACATATTAATATAACATTTTATTATTTTATAACTGGTCCAGGTACAACGCCTTTCCTTAGATCATTTCAGTGTTCACATGTGTCGTTAAAGGTTCAGTTAAGTTTACAGGAATTAACAAAAACCTAAACTTTTTAGGAGTACAATGAACTTTATTTTGAGTTCCTGTCATTTTTTAGTAGATTAAATAGTTTGCTAGATAAAGAAAGGTAACATTGGTGAGGGGGGGGGGTGAAAATCACAGGTTAAAAATTTTGTGATTGCAAGTTTTTAACTCCCAATAACTCGAAAAATATTGGCTTCCATAAAATAGTGTATACCAACTTTGTTTCGTAGAATTTCATATTTTGTCGTCGATTGGAGGGGTTATTTATATTTTTACTTTCGACCCAATGAGAAGGGGTGAGAACAACACCAGTGGAAGAACACCCAAAACCTTTATTTTAACTTTTATCTAGACAATATGTAGAAGATATTACAAAAGGTTCCGTGTCAGTCGTGTTGCAAAGAATTCTAAGGTAAAAATGCTTCATCGACTCGATTATCACATCGTGTAAGCCTGCTGTGGCCAAAAGGATGACAGTCGGCATCAAATCAACTTTTATCGGTGGTAATTAATCTTTTATCTCGCAGAAGTGTGGATACGGTATTGGAACGTTTCTGCGCGTCGGTAAACAACGGCTATACCGACAGCAGAATGACGACGACACGAGATCAGACTACACTTTATTGAAGGTGATAAACTGCCGGTTGATGAACTCTAATTGTGGTGGACCCAAAACGACAATCTCATCTCACTAACGATGAAATCTGATTGGTGCACAGAGACAGTGTTGGGCAATTGCCAGCGGTATTATACTGATAGGTGAACTACATCAGCAGGCATTTCTCTTGTTCTAGCTGCCGTTTCATTCTGCCTCTTCGTCAGTCTTCTTCTTTTTCTTTCTCTTCATCATTTCCTTCGACTTTTCTACGAAAGGTAATGAAGAGGGCGGACTAGATACTATGTGTTTCTTTTGTATTATGCTAGTGGTGGTCGACCTTTTACCGCCATAAGGGGTAAAGATGTAAATGTGCAACGTAAGCCTTATGCAAAGTGACAGTTTTTATATTGGGACTGGGATTTAGGGGACATTAAGTTACTACATATTGCATTAAAATTTCAATAAAAATATATTTTAGATTCGAATAATTTACAGTTTTGGATATAGGCCTACGGGTTTTGGACCTTATGTTTTTATAATTTCTTGTATGTATCGATTAATTTGTGAACTGGCGAGCAAGATCAAGATTTTCAGACGGGATTTCATTAATTTAGAACGGTATTTCGTCTTAAATGTATTTATAAATGAAAATTATATAGTTCACTTCACAGACATGATCTGAACTAAATATGCATAAGTATCTCGCTTCTGAATTATGCAAATTTGTGAAACTATTATTAGGGACGAATTTCCAAAATCAATATAAGCTCGATTATCGTGAGATTTTAAAAATATTCTTTATGTTCACTTTTAAGTGCACATTGATGATGAAGGTCACTTAATTCGACTGAATTTCAAGTGGGAAATGAATTCAGGAAAGAATTCAATACCTTTTCAACCTTCCTGGATGCAAGCAAATGTAGTTCCAAACTAATAGTGAGACTAAAAATTGAATTTTTGTGTCTTCAGAACTCAGCACATCCTTTCTTGCCCTTGCATTCGAAATGTCGTTTACATAACGTAAAAAGTTAAGGATATTGGAAATAAGGTAGCTGTATTATCTAAAATGATAAAGCTTGATAAGGAGGGCTCTGCCAGTCATTGTAGAAAATCGACATAAATGAAATTTTATAAGATGAATGCGGTACCAGCGTTAGTATATGAATGTGAGACATGGGTGATTAGGCAAAGTGGTGAAACCAGTCTTCTTCTTCTTTCCCTCTGCTTCTTCTTGGCGAATCTCCTGTTCCGGTTCCAAAGGAATATAGGCCTATACACTTCACCAACGCTTCCATCCGATTTGTTCCTTTGTGAGTTTCGAGAAGGAAAAATGTCCTCTAAGGACGTTACCAGCGGTCTGTAGAGTAAGACCAGTGGTACGAGTCTCACCTTTGAGCCTCTGGTCTTGCACTAGGTTTCATTCAGAGACCCACCTCCTAGGTTCTTCCGCTCCAAGTGCCGTTGGGAAACATTCCTCTTCCGCCCCTAGGACGTTGACTATTTGACACCTAAATCTGACAACCGAAGAAATATGATAAGGAATTAAATAATCAGAGAATTACTTCAAAAGAGCACGAACAGTTAGAAATAATGGAAGAAAACAGATGTAGATAAATTACCGCGTACAACTAACTGGCCGCGAGTTGACCACCCCTGTATTATGACGCTCTCCAAAGGTAGAAGCCTACACTTCTGTCCCAGTTACATCCCACTCGAATAACATAAAAAGGTGTCTGTAATTTAAATCTGCGAGAATGTTCGGTGAAATAAGACAAACATTGTAACGACTGATGTCAGAACAACTGAGATAAGTTTGACAATCGCCGAGTTGTCGTTATTGGTACTAATGCAGGCTTACGTAATTTCGTATCACCTTTCTAAGCTGTGTGATGTGTGACAGGTTTATAATTGTGTAGCAGTCAAGTAACGAGAGGAAACGTGTGACGGTCGGGATCGCGTGGCAGGTGCGTGCTTAGCGACTATAACCACTGACCGGGTCAGCGGTCAGCCGTCGGTTTAGCTAACACCGCTTACTGTCTCCCGGCAAGCGATACCGTGTGATCTGCGGTTAAGCAACCGCCACGTTTGCTTCTCTCTGACACTGCCCCCGTCTCACTGTCTCGTTCTCACGTAGGCCTATAATCACACACACACACACACACACACACACACACACACACACACACACACACACACACACACACACACACACACACACACACAGAATCATTATTCATAATATTTTAATAGTAACCACATTTTAATCAAGTTATATCAAGTGGGCCCTTCAATTTGTATTTCGTAATGATTTTATTACCGCTTTTAAAGAAAAAGCGTTCTTCATTTCATGGTTTAGCCTTCAGCCCGTACCAATTTATAAAGTCTCTGACCATCGTTCATAGTCTGACACGACCTGACTTGTTCAGGATTACGTGTGTCCGCTATTCGTGCCTCATGAGATTATACTTTTGTTTTCATTAATTCTGTCTACAGTTGAACAGTCGAGCTCTTTGCTATCTCGTCGTTTCTCAGACGTTGTTTCAAGGTCAGTTCTTGACAGTTCTTAAGATCGCATCTGGGAGGCCTGTATTTTTGTGAATCGTCTTTCCCCAGAAAAGTCCGTGTTTCACTTCCGTACATTACAGTTGCGATGGTCAAGACAAAAAAAATCAAACGTGGCTCTCTCTCTCCCCCTTTGTCTTATTCTTTTAATTGTTCCACGATTAGTTAATTTTCGTTCAAGAGCTTAATCTTTCCTAGCGTATACATAATATTACAGGTAAATAAGTGAAATTTGATACTGGCATCAAAACGTTGTTACCTATCACGATTTTTGTTCTTACACGGATTTCCTAGGAACTAGTACAGTATTTAAATAAATTTGGTGTCATACGAGTTCAGGATATAAGGGTTAGGTTTATAGCTATCTGAAATTTAAAACGTCATAAAACAATAAAGATGATCATTATTTAATCATCATCATCACCACTCCAAGGACTAGGCCTTAGACCTCTTACGAAACCCATCTCCTCCTCGGTCTACCGATATCTCTCTTCTCAGTAGGGTGATAACCCAAGGCACCCACAGGTAGACGGATATCAGGCAAGCGATTCAAGTCTTCACACATCTTTATTTTATATAAGTAAAATTAACTATACAAGAAACTGGTTATACCTTCCACCTTCCACCTTCCGCAGACGCTTATAGCGTTAAATGTTTAAGTTTTTTTTTAAACTTCCCCTTAGTGAATATGTGTCTGTAATATTTGTAGCCAGTGGAATTAATTAGGCTATGTCTGCTCATTTTGCCAAGGAAGTGAATCAGTGTTTTCATAGATTCGGAACTTCAGGCCCTGAAAAACAAACATTTCGAAATTGCGTTGTGAGATGTGCCAAAACGTGACTTGGCCGCACTTGTTGAAATTGGTTTGCATATCAGTTCACCGGTAGAGGCTATGGAGCGCTTGTAGCCGGCGCGGCGTTTCGATCTCCACGTTTGGTCTTACATCTATGTACGTACAGAATAAAAGGAACGTTTTAAGGTTTAAATTTTCGATTTGTTTTCGAAATGGTAATAAAGCGCTAAATATAAAAATGTTAAACACAGATCGAGAACTGTAGACCAACAGCACAGCTGTATAGGATTCTAATAGCAAGCAAAACATTTTTTAACGGAAAATATTTTTAAGTACCGAGTTGTATGTGCGGACTGAATAAGGATTCGAATATCCTACTCGTTATGAAAACATAACCTAATAACTAGAATAACAATTTGAACTATAGCTCACCTACCAGACAACTAGCAACGTCTACACGAGGCGATTTCGAACTCG
Organism: Magicicada septendecula; assembly: GCA_034769895.1. Lineage (NCBI taxonomy): Eukaryota > Metazoa > Arthropoda > Insecta > Hemiptera > Cicadidae > Magicicada > Magicicada septendecula. Next base: position 475,142,369 of record CM068367.1, on the reverse strand, counting down.
CAAGAAGTCTAACCTATAGCGTAGGCCTACTGGAGTTCGTACTCACATAACTATTCAGTTTAATTATTTAATTTGATATATACATAACTACAGTTTTGGTGGCATATTTTTTTAATTTTTACATTTCCTTTTTCTTTACCTTCTGGGGTAACCCCCTCCCCCACAAAACCCCTCTCTGCATCACTGTGATAAAAGGGAGGCATAAGTGGATACTCAATCAAACCACAATACATAATATCATTTACAAAATTAGGAAAATTAATAAGCTAGAAACAGTGCAGTAACAGGCAGGTTGTAAGAAAGATTTGGTAGGTTGAAGATCAAGTGATGTTTAGAAACACTACTATATGACAGGTCCTTGTAAGATACGATGTTATGATTATGTCTGTCGTACAGCGACATGATTTATCCTGGAAGAAATTATATGGAACTGTTTTCGCTTATCGGGGGACCATCTCCTGATGATATATACTTGCATGTGTCTTTGTTTAGGCCTATGTGTTAACACTGTTGTCCTTTGTGTAATGTTACGTTAAGATAAACAATTTGTGTGTAGGGCTACATAGTTCTTCCCCATTTAACTTTTCTCGGATACTTTTCTTGTGAGAAGTGATTGATGTTCGCGTTTGTTACTAGCCTGACGCCACCAATGCGTTAAAGACTGTTTATAACCGCCGTCACTGGTACACAAAACGTAATACCCAGTAACAAAAACTAGACATGAAACTGACGCACAGGGAAACACGTGTACACCAAACTGATAGAGACCCATAAATCTAGCTGACATACGAATAGAAGGGGGAGGTGGGGGAAAAAAGGTAAGCAGGCTATTAAGCAGACAGATCTACATTGGCTTTTACGTACCATATTGGAAAAATAGATAAACAGATAGACACAACAGTCGCAATTGAAATGAATGGGATGTTGATACAATCTCGTGATTTCACCGAAGGATGTGGTATACTTGCACAGGAAGAACAGCTGAAAAACTGCACTTTTCTGCAGGATTTGACCACACTTTGAAAAGTTAAAATTTTAAGGATGAGCTTAGATGGACCGTCCTGTTGTAAAAAAAGTGTCTCTTCTGTTTTTGTAAATCGTGTCTTTCTGCAGAATTCGCGTGGCAAAAGAAAACTCTTATTTGTGGGTCGTAGATAAGGTGGTGAGCTATGTCGCTCGAAAGCGCTTATCAGGAGTCGCTAGGCTAGTGAAAAGCGACAAGTTGACTTCCATATAAGGCAGAACAGAAGTTAAAAGATCGAAGCTGAGATGCCTCGAGAGCCTACAATTGCTGAAATAAAAAAGTTACAAAGTGAAACCATTAAACCAAGATATAATAAAACCTGTACACACACATACATAGATTTGTATATGTGTATGTAGTTTGAGGATTTAATACTTGTTACGCCAGCGGGAGAGTAATACCTTTCTGAAACGTTTATTTAAAATAGTCTTTCTTACACTTTGCTGTGACGGCATGCTGTTGGGACTCAAAAACTTAACACGCACCAGCTTCTTCCTTCACCTTTGAACTCAAGAACTCTCTCTTCAGTTCTGTAACTCGTCTTTATTAACTCGTCCCCCCTCACCTTTTGCTTCTTTTCCCTCGATTGTACTTGTATTTGATGATTGTTTGTTATACGATAAATACAATTTAATGGTTAAGTCTAACTTTTGCTAAACTAGTGTTGCTACCACTAATACTCACTTACACTTCCATGAGCGCTTTCAAGCCTCTCGGCTCATCTTCAGATGGAAACAACCAAAGATTAAGCCGAGAGGCTTGAAAGCGCTCATGGAAATGTAAGTGAGTATTAGTGGTAGCAACACAAGTTTAGCAAAAGATTGTTTGTTAGAAAGGTAAGAAGGGATAGGTGTTTTGGGTCAAGATTTCGACACGTGTAAAACCAAAGTCGCTGACACGCAACTAAAGTAGGTCCTCGTGAGAAGGACTCGGACTATTCTCGCTGATGGAACATCCTTATATTTTTTCCTACTAATATTACATTTCTGGAGTTTAGCAGATCAACTGTATGAGCGCAAGTGTCGGGTCTTGAATTTCGGACATTTGACCGTTTCTTTGTTCTGAATTTTTCTGTACTGAGAGGAGAGGGAGATTATACGAGAGTTTATAAAATAAGAAATTACCTTATAATGATACTTTCTTCTCATATTGAATTAGGCCGATATGCATCTACGTACATACTACGTTTCCTGTGTGTGTGTGTGTGTGTGTGTGTGCGTGCGCGCGTGTGTGTACGTATTAATGTGTATGTAGAATATATAGTACTTACTTAATGAAAGTAAACTAATCTATTCTTCCTTCACCATAGAGCGGTTATTTATAGAGGTTCGTTCGTGCAGTCAGGCGTATAATCACGGCCGTCGCCGCAGCTGTAACTGGATAATCATCGGCTGCGCTATTGTTGCAGTGGCGTGTCGCGGTATGAAGCAATTTGCGCGCGGCTCGCGTTACTCGTTACTCTGTACTCTGGCGACATACTATTTTTCTCACGAGTACAACTGAAGCAATTTATCGCCGTCTCCGACCGACGTTGTCGATTATAGGCTGTTAAGACGAATGTTATTTACTACGTAGTTGATTATACGTTTGCAAATTATTTTTTTGCAGTAGAAATGAACTTAGCAGGATACGTAGAAGGCGGGTACGTAGCACCCGGAAACACGGGTACACAAAACTGCTAGAGACCCATAAATCTTGCTGACATACAAACAAAAGGGGGGAGGTGACGGAATAGAAAGTAACTAGTAAGCAGACGGATACACTGGCAAGATAGAAATAAGTGGGTGCTAGGATACAAGAGATGGAATCAGCTGTAATCATGTCGCAACCAAAAGAAAAGAACTATTTCGCTTCAATTCTGCTTAATATGGAAAGAAGAATTCGGGGCTTTGAAATTAAAGAGAACCTAAAGAAACTAAAAGAATAATGTGAGATTTGCAGAGGAAAAACAGATATCCAATTGGGGGTTAGGGGTGAGGTGAAAAGTTGAGGCTGATTAAGGTTTTTATTTAGTTCACCAGTTTTTATGATAAAGGTGATGTCTTTTCAAGAAAAGGTCAAACTTCAAGAAACATTGTTCATGGAAAAAAAGAAGCTAATGAAGTCTTTGCTGTGGCTGTGACTGGTGCGATTAAAAGGAGAGACATGGACCACGGACTTGTTGCTGGAAAGGAGAATTCAGAGGATTCGATGGAGGAACGCGGAACAACGGAAGACTGTTTAAGAGGACACATGAGAAAAATATTGTTGAGTAATCTTCTTAGAAGGAATATCAATAAGGGGAAGTTAATTAGGTACACGAGATAACGGTTATGGTTTTAAATGGGAAGGTCGATGGAGAAATACTAAGGGGAGCCCAATAAATAGGATTTTGGATCGAGTGGTTGCAGATATTTTGACAGGGGACAAGGGTTTCAACATGAATATGAATATGAATGAATATTCATAGATAAAGACATATGAATTTGTTGACGATGACTACCCGGTTTAGTGGCCGAAACATGTGCCAAGTAAGTTCAATACATTTAGACTTGTTCGGCATAAATAAATTCAACATTAATGCGTTTGTGTAGGGAACGTGTTGATTAGGGCAACATAAATTCTGTGCTTTGGAGTGGAAATGGGAAAATAACGCACAGTAAAAATGTGATTTACTCTCCCATCTTAGAAGCATAGTCACATATGAAACTTGGGAGAAAAAATCCCGATGGCTCCAAGCCGTGCAAATAGACTTCTGGAGAAGGTCTTGTGGGGTATCCAAACTGCAGTCCATTAGAAGTGAAGTATCAGGAGGCGACTTCGTGTTGACAAAACTTAGACACCGTAAATACAAAGCGCCTCATATGGTATGGCCACGTGGAACTGTCACCTGATGATCGTTGGCCCCAAAAGTTGGTGAACTTGGTTCCACGTAGACGATGGAAACGGGATACAGCCAGGAGATCGTGGAAAGAGAACTTACACGATGAGATGGACAAAACAGGCTTGTGATTGGACAACAGAAGCTTCTGGTGTCCAAGATGCCAGAGACGGCAGTATTTGTAGAAAAATCTCACATGGGTGGACGGATAAACGTGACCGTGTGCGTGTGTGTGTACGCGCGCACGTCGTCTTACGGTGTTTTTGGTTCCTAAAATCCAACAGTACCTTCCAGCAACCACTCATTTTCTTCGAATTCCCTTTCTTTTATTTCGGCGTTAATTCCATCCCTCCAATTCCTTCTGGGACTTCTTCGTTTCCTTTTTCCTTAGGGATTCATGTCCGTACTAGAAGAGCAGCTGTCCACTTGTATACCGTCAGAAAATAAGAGACAAATGTGACACTAAAACCGGTAGACATAGGCGAAACAGCACAGGACAGAAGGAAATGTAAAAAAATATGGAAAAGAAATTCTATACTCGACTCCAGACGTCACCCCACAGTCGTAGCCAAAGCAAAAGGATCAAATAAGATAAAAGAGAGAATAACAGTATCAGATGATAATAATAATAATAATAAAACAGTAATTAAATATCATTATAGCTACAAAACGATTTGTTATCAGTGATTACAGTGGAACACTGATAGTCTCAGCCGAGGTAATCCAAACGTCACATAATCCGAACATTTTCTTTGTTTGCGGTGATTGACGGTGAGTCTGAGCCGTATGTTAATTACATGGATAATATAGTTTTATATCGTTGTTGAGCTGTAAGTCATGAAACTTTTTCATGTAGTATTTGTGTACGTGTCTTGTGTTCACTTTTGATATGTTTTTATCCCGTAGGACGCCACATATGGCCTGTCTACTTTTGTATTCCTTTCTTGATTCACTGCATTTAATTTTCCGTCTTGTAAAATCTTCAGAACTAGTTATTTGTAGCTCATGTACCGTCTATAACATGAGCACTGTCTAAAATTAACATAAATAAAAATAATGTTTTATTACGATAAAGAAAGGAATTATACCGAGTTACGTAGGCTGTACTGAAGATTGTAGGCCTATACCTTACTAGTAAAATTTATGAATATGTAAATACAGACAATAACATTACATCTACAAGGCTAGAGTAACTAGGCTAGATATAATTATTTATTTGATCTGACAATATATTGATTTTTTCCCGAAGAATAATGTTATCCGGAAAACTATCTGGTGGGTTAAACAACAAACATTGTATGCGGTTTTATATACTGCACGTTCATAAATTACGAGTTGTATTGTCGGTAAGTGCAGTTTATTAAATGAATACATTATAATGATAATAGCGTACTAATCTCAGTCGTGTTTACCAGTAGAGATAAAATATGCACGCTGAATACACAGTGTAACAGTTCTGTCCGCCACACACAGAATTATATGGTAGTATACCTTGTGATAATTAAATTATCACATTCTCTTTTTTAACATTACTTTGGAACTAAAAACGCAAAGAAAACCCAAGCTTATTGAGATCATTGGATAAATCAAACATTTCTTTCAGCTAGCTGTAAATAATAAATCTGTAAAATTGGGTTGTGTTGTTTCGAACAGTAAGTGTATATTCCACTACGCAAGTATATTCGGCAGTTCAGTCTCCAGTCTACAAAAATAATCTTGATACGATCCTGTTTGGTGAGCAGCTCGGTAGGGTTGTGAGAATGGATGTGTGCCATTGGAACTGAACAAAATATGTCAGAAACAAAACTTTGCTCGCCTGAGCAAATCGTAATTATTTTACTGCTATGAAAAAAAGACAGTATTGTTACGAAGATTGCATGAATCGTGATAAAAAACATGGAAGTAAAAAAAAACAGTGGAATAAATTTTTGAAGACCAGATAAATCGATATAATTTTTACTAACACTCCTATGAAACAAAGGTATTTGTATTATACATGTATAGTTAGAAATGTTTCCAGGACGCAAGTAAAAGTCACTAAGTTAAGCAATTACAATAACTCACAACGCAAGTTAGAATTAAACATGACACCTTCACTGATACGCTGTCTTTTGACTTGATTTGGAGGAACTTGACTCTAAACAGGTTGTAACGTTAATAATTAAAAAAAACAAATAACTGAAGTTCTAAAAATAAAGAAACTGATTATCTTATCCAGGGTAAATTTTTCATCATAAGACGAGTAATGACGAAATTATTAGTTCCATGTTCCAGAAGGAAATGGAAGTATGATCATGGCGAAAAAAATCGTGTTCGAGATAACGGCTGATTCTGATTGTACTACCCTCAAAACATGAAGAAAAGTCATTTTTCGATAAGTGTCCGTGTGTGTGTGTGTCTGTGTACATTTTTTTCTAGGGCAAACGATAACAGCCGCAAATTCAAACAGAATCAAATAAGTTTTTGCATACTTCTCTCAATTGTAGAGTACTCAAAGCCTATTGTTTTTGGTGAAGATCGGTTACGGTGAAAGGGTAGTTTACCTGCAACGTTTTATGTTTTAACAAGAGTAATGTACTTAATTTTGATAAATAAAGTATCCTGATAAGAAGATCATAATAATCCACTGTAGAAACGTAAATGAAATATCTATAAATGAAGAGGCAAGGTGAAGGGGGTGGGGGTAATTTTCTATAAATGAAAATTGTAGTTGAAGGGGGAGGGGATAATTTGTTATATTATGTGTACTACGTTATGTAGTATGGTTCTCCATATGGAACCATGTATGGTTCTCCATACCGATATTTTCTCAAAGCCCTACCACTAGATATGAGTTAGATGAGCTCATAAATATATATGGCAGCCAAACGCGTAGTCCTCGTCTTTTGTAGATAACAGTTCATAATTTGTCTTTCCACTTGAGAGCACTGGCGAGGTCAAGACGAATCAAGTGATGACTCCCTGGAGAGGTAATGGAGGTTTTTATGTTTTGTTTCGACAATAAATAAATGTGGGATCTAACGTCCGACATTTGCTACATTTGTCAAGACGCTATATGGTTACCGAAATGAGATTTCTCAGGCACGTGGTAGGATATACTCTACAAGATCGCCGAAAGAAATTAGGCGTACGGCAGTAACTGAATATTATGAGTAGGCCTATGCTTGCTAAGATTGCCCAGTGTTGGCTAAAACTGTTGGGACATTTTAACCGATTGGATGGCTGCCGCGTCGCCAAACAACTACTGAATTATAAGCCGACAGGACAAAGAGGTGTGAGACGTCCGAAAGAGACCAGCTCTAGTCTATCTGCTTGGGACCGGAACAAACCGTTTTTGGGTTAATCCTTGCTGAAGACGATGACTGTATGCTGTAGGATGTTTGCGTGGATGAGAAGAATTGATTGAACCCACTCTGTCTTTGAAATTCGGTGCGGTCATATTGGAATTATGTGGGTACATACAAATTCAAGTTGCGCTCAATAACACATCACCCTCTTTTTTGTACAGTTGTGTGCAAATCTGATGAATTATTATAATTGTGATTGAATATATTCACGGCGATGTTTTCGTTTTAAAGCGCTCACAACACGTCCGTATGTGAACTAAGATTTTTAGTAACGTAATATGAACAGTAACATTAAATAAACCAACATTTACATTGAATGAACCATTTGCATATACGTCAATACAACTTTAATTAAAACGGTTGCTGATAAAGGCGACGAAGTTGTGTATTACTAAGTGTTCCTGACAGCTAGGAAATTAACTGTCAGGCGACTGCGACTAGGAAGACACCTATAATGACCACGTAAACGATGAAGACGGTTGAGATTTATTTGGCATTCTTCATCGCAGAGTCTTTGCTGGCGTCCATTAACGCCAGACTTGTCCATTAACACCAGCCTTAAGATGGCGGTATTTGCTTGATAAACAACACAGTGGAGTGAACAACAGTCACTGAGATACATCTGAAGGAATGATAAACGACAACAGAGAGTGATTAGACATTGGAATCATGTCATAGAAGAGTACTTTAAAAAAATTGGTACCAACGACGCAGGGAAAATGAAAAACAGTATAGAACTATTTGTTAACCATGTAATGAATTGAGTAGGGAATCTCAAGACAAGAGCTTTCCAATTCACCGTATTCCATACGTACTTAAAAATCCGAGTATAAATATCGTACATAAAAATTACTTAAACGTTGTATGCTTGCATAACGCACACGGAAGTCCATGCAGCAGCGGAGTTGCTTTTCAGAGACTTAACATAATTTGACCTCATGGTTAACTTCCAGAACCACTACTGGATCTGGACACATTATCAGAGCACTTAACGATTTGGACAGTGATTACGTGATGACAAATTTCTCTCTGTGTCGTCGTCGCCTGTCTGTTTTGATGCGATCCTGGTCCTTACGGCTTCTCTTATGGTGAGCCAAACTCTTCCTCTCCAAATATCCTACAACATCCCACATCCTCAACAGTTTCTGCCTTCTTTTCCAGTTCTTCTCTTTTCATTTCTGTCACCTTTTCTCCTGTCATCGTTCTCCCCAAATTCAATATATTCCTATATATTCAATATTCCTATTTCAGTATTTGACAACAAATTTTCTTCTAAAAAAAAACCCGTTCGGCTTGCCTAGTATGCTTTTAATGTTCTGTGTGCTTCGTTCATCTCATGGAACACTGTTTCCCCTGTTGGGGAATTCATTCAGTGGCTCTGTTCTTGCCTTGTAAAACAAATTTCCTACAGCTTTCCTAGACGTTTGTACTTTTTTTGTTGATTTGCAAGCTAGATTTCTCTCCTAATAATTTTTCCACACAACTCAATACCTTTCCTAAATTTTTCTTGTTTTTTGCAAGGATAAAATAATGACGAGTAATTAATACAGTGATTAATACAGTTTTATTATGATAAAACTCTTTAGCTAATGCTGCGGATGTCAGTGGGTACCACGGTACTAAGCATATATACTTTCCCACTTTCCCAGCTTGGTTCCTTTATTTTCCTTGGTATACGATTCATCTGGTCTAGCCAGATGTCCTGCTCATCTCCGTTTTATTGTAAACGATATCATCAATTATAGCTCCATTTGTTTACACATTTACATGTTTCACTGTCTCGCCTTGTTATCCCTAGCATAGTCTATGTGGCAAGCAGTTTTGCATCATTTTCGTATTCTTTGACCATGTTTCCCATCCACAGTTCTATGGAGGAAGAACACAGTGTGGTAAATCTTTCTTTATTGAACGTAAAGGCAGTTTGTAAAACTTCATGATATTGCTCGTCTCTCCAAAAGCTGTCCACCCTGCTCGTGTGTGTGTTTTTTTTTTCTGGAACTGTAGCTTCATTATATACCCTATGTCAAAATCCAATGTATTTGTCTTCGTTAGTCAATACCTTACTTCATCAGTACTTGTGTTCTAGAAACCACGAATTTTTAAATACAAAATTTTTGTTATTGAACTTTCATTTATCGCTAATTAACGGTACTACATAACTTTCCTTAATTGCACGTAATAAATCATGTTGTTTATTCCACGTCCTGGAAACGAGGCGCTTTATATTATAGGGTGAAGATTGGATTTTTGGCCGGAGGGGGGATTTGTGAGCTAATGGTCTTTTTAGCAGTGTAATGAACTAATTAAAAATCCATTAACGAGCTGCAGCCTGCCAAGTTTTTTTTTACATTCCTTAAATTTTTTACGTTTTTCATCTCGTTTACGTGATGAAATTGTATGGGTTTGCAAAACATGTTATGTTGGCACATTGTACCTTGTTATCAGCGTTATTAAGGACACAGATTACTTTTTCGTCAAAAGGCAACCGACTGAATACCACCAACAACAGTGTCACAAGATCATAAGAAATAAGTACTACTTTTTAAGTCGACAGTTATGGTGTGACGTATTCTCAATTAATAAAATATTATTTTAAAACATTTTAACATTATTCTGTTCTAGAGTACTGTCTACGTTTGTAGCTACTAATTGTTTTTCTTTTTTTTTACGCATTTCTTGATGTCAGTCATTCAAATTTCATATTTTCCGTCTTTAGCTCTATAGGCCTTCGTTTGTTCTCTCTCGTATTCTTTGTTTATTTCCATCGGGTTATCTTGATCTTCAATCGTTTATTCGGTGTACTCTTGTTCGGCCTACATATGGTTCAATTTTGCCTTCATTCTGTCATTATTCTTAACGCTGAAGCTTCTTCCGCCCTGTTTGTTTCCCCATAATCGCTTATATATATCGTTTATATAACGTGTGATTTTTATCGCTTTTACTTCTTTTAAAATTTTATTTAGTCCGTCCTTGCCGTTCTCCTCACGTCTCTTCTTTGACCCAGTTATTCTCGTACGGTATTTCTCTCAAATGTTAAAAATATTGTGACCTATCACCCCTGTTAGGTATACAGGTTCTGCCGAGTAAATTACCATAGGTCTTATTGCAGCATTTTCCTTTAACCGTTTCTGTGGTCTTTTTTTTAAGTTTTCATATCTCAAGTCTATTTTGGCTCGAGATGTTAATCCTTCGTCTCTGTTATTCTGTAAAATATAGGTACTTTTTTTTCACTGTTCTCATATGTGTAGTTTTCAAGCCTATACATTTTTTCAGGCCTCTTCGGTGTAACTTACTTTCATGCTAAAGCCCTAATACATTTGAAAGCATCTTAAATCGACAATCAGTTCAGGTTGAACTGATCCTTAAATTCCAGGCGGCGATTCCTTAATTTCAGTTAGGTGGAACATAAGGCCTCGACGAAATTTGTCCAGCGTTTTCTGTCCATTGCCAGGGCCTTCAACTCCTCCATGTCTTGTTGACACCAGCCAGCTCCCTTTCCATAATCCTCTTCCAGGTGTTCCTCGGTCTTCAACGTCTGCGGCTACCTTGCGGATTTCAATTCAGTGCCTGTTGTAAAGTATCTCTATTCCAATAGAGATATTTTCTGGTGGTCTTCTCAGGGTGTGCCCAATCCACCTCCATTTTAAATCGACAATAATATAACTTAAAAAATGTCATTCTCACCTTATGTTGTTTACAACTAGTTTTAATTCTTTTGGAGCATTCTACAGATCTTTTCTGAAAATTTCATACTATTGTCCGCCTGCCATAAGCTGAAAGCAAACACATACACAAACGTCAGACTAAACAAATACTGGCTTTGAAGAAACAAACCAATACGGAGATTGGGCCGATCCACTAAAGAAAAATGGCACTTGTTTTTTTTTCGTGAAATTGTCAGTGTCTGTAACAACACAGGAATATAACAACAAACAATGTAATCATTAAATTTAATTATATTAATCATTTTTAACGTTTTTGAGTGTTATTTACATACATACTTTTTCGAAATAATTTTTTCCCATTTTTTTAATGCTTTCGAAATTCTACGTCAAAATATAGAGCTATAATGTATAAAAGACATAAGAGAAGATTTAGCACAGATTGCCACTGTATACGTCATAGTAATAAATATTTATACAGTTAATTTAATATAAAATATTTTTTTCAAGTTATTTAAATATAAATTACACGTACTGTTGTTTTGAAAATATAAATACGACATGTGCAAATACCAAACGTTAAAATAAGCACACGTCTGTAACCAGCGTTTTACATTATGCTACTAAACAGAAAAATTGGCGATTGTTTCTAGAGGGTCAGAGAACTTACTTGGAGAAAACATGTTAGCCGTGACTCAGCGTTTACGCAATTGTGTATTTATAACTGTAATTATATATTGTTTTGTAATGTGCGTGAACAAACGTTGTGTAAAGCCTGTTCGTTACAAAACATAAGAGCGATCTAATTCGCAGCGTACTTGAGTGCACTTTCCCTTCTGTGGTATATTAATTTTTGCGATTAAAACATGTATGTATTAAAGCATTACCAACAGTTATGACACTACCATAAATTATTTTTAAAAAACATTTTGACTAAAACGAAGTAAAATTTAGGCCGTAGTATTTCCAGGTAACACAATAGTGTGATAAAAGAAAAAGGTTAATACGTTTTAGTGTATTGTGTATGCAAAAATACAATTTTCAAAAGTAGGAGGGTGTGTACAAATCATGCGTTCATGGCAGGTAGTTTTCCTGGCGCTAGTCTTTCACAATAGCTCAACAACGATGTCGTTCGTGTCAGAAGGAATAAAATTCTGTGATTTGTTTCGGCTTTCACTGCAATATAAAAAAATAGTGAAACACTCCCCAAAAAAAGAAACGGCACTATTAAGTAAAAAAACGAACGAGGGTGTGTCTATTTATTTATTGAAGTGAGAACTTTACGTCTCATCCTGTACACCTCGTGCAAGCAGTGGTGCCAAATCAATCAACCCTCTTTTCCCCACATTAGTACCCAAAATTTCCCCAGTGCCACAAGTATGTGTGCTTTAAGCAAAGCGTTGTGAGCATATCCTAAATGTTAAATGCTATTGTAAGAATATAGTAAATAATAAAAATAATTTTATTTATGATAATCGAAAATGTTCTCACATGCTAAGAGCTCGAGCTGAATACTTTTGAAATCCTTGCTAGCATCTACTGATTTTAGTAGTAGCGAGGCATTAGCTCAGCAGTTGGACAGTAGCTAATGACGGCGATGATAATGGTGTTGATACACGCAAACGCATACATTCGCACAAATACACGCAGACACTAAAATATATTTTCAGGACAACAATTTATTTATGTAAACATTTGTTTTTTTTTAAGATTTGCTTGAGAAACCCATCCGCTTCTTAATTTCTTCCTCTAGTGTATAAACTATTCATTTTTTATTACGTTTTCTTCGCCAGCCCACTTTGTGGAGCGGTACAAAGACGCTAGAAGAGACGCAGCATGCAGGTCATTTTCCTAAATTAATTTTCTTTATGTAAGCCTGGAAAGGAAGGAGAGAAAAACCCTTAACATTCTCAACCCAAGTTTCAGTTTACGTGACGACATTCAGCCCTCTCTCCACTCTCATCCCATAACTCACCCCGTGCAGAAAAATTAATTACGTGTTTACAGTGTTCTTTACGTGCAGTTCAGACAATTCGTTCGTCTTATCTGTCAGCGTTTTGTAAAAATTACTTTCTATTTTTCCTCAGTCCGTGCGCATAACAAACTTTCATTTTCATCTTAGAAGATGAAGATTTTTTATCGCTTCCAAATAATTAAGTTTGAGTACGAGGATCTCGTAACTCGAATATTGTGTGTGTGTGTGTGTGTGTGTGTGTGTGTGCGCGCGTGCGCGCGCTTCTATGTAACATTTTTGCAGTTTAGTTTCTAGATATATAAAAAATTTAATATTATGTAAGGGCAAATTAAGAAGTTCCTTGCATGCATATTGCAGAGTATGTTTTTGAGACTCTAAACTTGTGACAAGTAAGCAAAACGTAACTTCATGTACCTACTGTTATATATTAACAAAGTTTATACGAGCTTGTACTTAATATTTTGATTCTCTGTCTGTCTCTCTCTCTCTCTCTCTCTCTCTCTCATTCTCTAATTTAATATTATGTAAGGGCAAATTAAGAAGTTCCTTGCATGCATATTGCAGAGTATGTTTTTGAGACTCTAAACTTGTGACAAGTAAGCAAAACGTAACTTCATGTACCTACTGTTATATATTAACAAAGTTTATACGAGCTTGTACTTAATATTTTGATTCTCTGTCTGTCTGTCTGTCTGTCTGTCTGTCTCTCTCTCTCTCTCTCTCTCTCTCTCTCTCTCTCTCTCTCTCTCTCTCTCTCTCTCTCTCTCTCTCTCTCTCTCTCTCTCTCTTTCTCTTTCTCTCCCGCTCGCAAGGCGTATTAAAATTACTTCAGTTTCTAAGTGAGAGAAAAATATTAATGTTTTCAGTTTGTAGGAGGAAGTACTGCATATTTTAAGTGCTAGTGCATTACTGAATAGCCTACTTTTCATGGTATCCGTGAGTACTATCTGCTTTTTCTTCAACGAATACCATTTGACGATATTCTATTTGATGAAAAGCTTTTGATGGTATTTCTTCTTCAACGAACGATAGTCATACGTGTGTAATAAGGATATTAATTTTCTCTTGAAGTTAATTTTCTACATCAAGGCGACACATACGTACAGAAACTCCGCGAGCAATAAATAGTTAATAAGTTCCTTGTCAACTAAGCGTTGATTAATTACTGACTTCAAGATAAGAATGAATTATTATCCAGCTCGCGCTGTATGGTTGGTATGTATATACATAATGGTATAAATATAGGCCTAGGTATAAATAATTAATCACTAACATTATACAACGCACGCAAGAATAATAATCATCATCACCATCGGAAAAGTAATTTGATTTTTCTACAAGTATGATATAGTACTTTAATTAAGAAAGTTGTGTTAGTGGTTATAGGCTAATCACAAACAGAATTATCACTGTTACACACCACTATACAAAAATTATTCCGATTAGCTCTTACAAGCTTCTCAGATCATCGTCAGATCAGATTTCCGATCTGACGATGAGCTGAGAATCTTGAAAGCGCTAATCGGAATAATTTTTCTATATTGGTGTGCAACAGTGATAATTCTGTTTGAAATAGTACTGTCCATTGCATGCTTTACAGAATTATTATTTAAACCATCAAATACTGAAAACAGAGATATATCCACAAGCGTGTGCGTGTGTATGTAATGAATATAAATGAATATCAGCGTGTACTTTGATATCTCCGACAGATTCTACTCCTCCTTTATAATCCTTTATAAGCTTTCAGGGAGTATTCCAGTGCGTCCTTCAGAAATGCTGGGGATTTTGTGGGGGGATAAAGTCAATGATAAAGTCGTCGAAAGGAGACACTAGAAAAAGAGATTATTGGAAACTTCAATCAGCATAAATCGAAGGCTGAGGAATTAATTAGGCTCTGTAACATGTAACTGTTGTATTTGTTATGTTATGACATATGAAAAGAGGACATTTAGTAGTGTAGCGCTCTCTGGTGTGTGTGCGGCCAGTAAGTCCAAATACTGTAAAGCCAGTTGCTTGTATTGTGTTGTAGCCTACAGTACGCATCTCCGTTCCCGACGTACTCGGATTTGTTGAAATATTCATTAAATAAAGCGGTTTGTTGTCTTTATAAACATTCCATTCCATTTATAATCATTTAAGGGTCCATCCATCCCGTGAGATATGAACTTTCTATACGGTTTATACACTATTAAAAGGAATGAATTTTTCGGTGAGTACTATAAGAAGAACAATAAAAGAGTTTTTGAATCAAGGTGCTATGGAAGCGAGTTCGAAAGTATTCAGAGTTTTAAACAGAGAGAGTAACAAATCTCCCTGATGTAGTGGCCACTTCCCACAATCTTCAAACAAAAAATATATAATGCGGAAGAGCTAGTGATACGGCCCCAATAATGGGGGCACCCGAAGTTCAAGGGATATGTATTTTCAGTGCCATACAATATTTATACAGTAGATCCTTCGTGGTCCGAAGTACTATTGGGGCACTGAGTGGTTCCGATCATCAAAAAGGTCGGATTAAACATATGATTTTCCCGCAGCCGATTAATTTAAAATAAATATTAATATACTGTAGTGTACTAAATACAGATTAAAGGGGTGAAACTCCAAAACACAATAGTTCGAAAATAGATTATTTTGTTAATCAAGATAATTAGACTAACTTACATAAAAAAGCGTTTTGAACGGACGTAGTTGAGACGTATAGGCCTACTTCGACTTTCTTTGATCCAATTTTATGTTATAAATCTATTTTCATTTTCTCAATTTGTATTTCTTTAATTTTAATAATTAATTTACTTAAACCGTATTAAATCGTCCTTGATGATGTTCATACGTCGGTATTCAAATTTTGCAACTCTTGGTAAATTTTGTGTAAGTTACTTAGTTTGCGTTCAGATTATGTGGCGTTTGGATTACCATGGCTGAGACTATCAATGTTCCACTGTAATTATTGATAAAAAATCCTTTTCTAGCTGTTATGACGTTTTATTATTATTATTATCATTATTGTTGTTGTTGTTGTTGTTGTCCTTCTACCTTATTTAATCCTTTTGCTTTGACTATGGCTGTGGGTTGACGTCTGGAGTAGACTATAGAATTCCTTTTCCATATTTTTTTACATTTCTTCCTCTTCCGTGCTGTTTCGCCTGTGTCTACCTGTTTAACTGTTACTTTTTTATCTTCTTTTCTTATTTAGTCGTTCCATTTATTCCTGCCTCTGCTTCCTCTTCAGCAGTGGTCTACCCTCGTACGTTCTTTGTGATATTCTTTCCTGACTCATTCTCGAGTTATGACCGAAACATCTCATTCAATTTTCGTCTGTTATAGAGTCTATGTGTTTTATTAATTTTTTTCTAAACGTATCATTTCGTATTTTCTCCTTGAGTTTTAGTGTTTGCTTTCTTTTAACATTCTCGTTTCAGTTATACATTTATTCGTTTCTTTGTTTTCGGTGATTGACCATGAGTCTGACCATGGTAATTACGTGGATTAAGTCCAATTAAATTAAGTCCTTTACTTAATATTTCAGCTCTTATTTCTGTGGGGATTTCAGTATTACTAAGGACGTATTTTTATAATCCTATATAGTCTACCAGATGTTGTTGTTTATTGTGTTATTCAATCGTCTATTCTTCCATTATATGAAATCCAAATTTGTATTTAATTTTTTCTACTTGTCTTTAACTTACTGCAGTTCTATTATGGGATTTTGCTTTTTTTCTAATGAGCATAGTTTGTGTTTTATCCTGGTCCATTCACATGTTGTACTATAGGCGTATCATATTATGATGTCGTGTGATATTATAGTGTGATGAGATGTAGTTGTCACCAGAAAACAGTGCTACCTGATGTAGTTGTTATTAATAGTGCTTCGGCCAAATGGACGACAGTCGGAAGTCTTTGATGTAATAATAACGGGTCTTAATTGCGCAGCACATCCCATTGCTCTCTCTCTGGACCAATCAGACTGCAACGTTAGAAAGATGAAACTAACGTTTTGAGTCCACGTTGCCACAGTTAGCATTCATAAAACGCAGCTTATCACCTTCAATGGAGCCGACCCTCCGTGTCGTCGTCATTCTCCTAACGGTATATCCGTTGTTTATTGATTTGCAGAACCATGTCACCAACGTAACTACACTGGATGGTAGATAAAAAACAAATCAATTAACACTAATAACAGTTGCTTTGATGCCGACTGTCATCCACTTGGCTAAGCCATTATTAACAATTTCGACCAATGAACATTTATTAACTGTGAGAAGAAAAGTGAACATTTATTACTGTATTTGCATGTAGACAGGGAATATGCCATGTTTCCAAATTAATTAATGCGTCGTTAGCCTTGAGATTAGCGATTCTGTTTATCAAATTACTAATAAATAGTTTTTTAATTGCTTCTACTGTTTTCTTTGACCTCTTGTACTTCCTTACGACATAATGTCTGTGTCTAATCACTTTCTGTTGTCATTCATTCTGAGTTGTCTCAACGGTTGTTGGTTGATTCCACGATATTATTTGCCAGTCAAGTTACTGCCATCTTATAGAGGTGGCGTAAGTGGGCAGCTCTGGTGTTAACGGACTCCGGCGTAGTTAAGTCTATGCGGGAGTAGTGCCAAATAAATCTCAGCTGTCTTTATATCATTTACGTGGTCACTGTAGGTGTCCGGTAATAGTCGGCTGAATATTAATTTTGCGGCTGTCAAGAACAGTTAACATACAACGACGTCGTCGTCGTTATCACCGACCGTTTTAATTAATGTCTCCGTCTTGACGTATATGCAAATGGTTCATTCAGTGTTAATGGCGTGTTACCTAATATTGCTCTTTACGCACTTAGTGCTTACATCTGCTTGCTTTAGCAAAACACCACCGTGTAGTTACTCGGTGATAGTTCTGGATCTTTGAATTATTTAACAAGAGCACGCATTTTGGATTCAGAAGTAAACAGGTTCGAGGGTAGAACTTTTCCCGGTATGAACACTTGTTTGCAAAAGTACAGAAATTAAGAGGGGACCTTACACC
Source organism: Magicicada septendecula (assembly GCA_034769895.1). Classification (NCBI taxonomy): domain Eukaryota; kingdom Metazoa; phylum Arthropoda; class Insecta; order Hemiptera; family Cicadidae; genus Magicicada; species Magicicada septendecula. Next base: position 475,124,473 of record CM068367.1, on the reverse strand, counting down.
CTATCTCGCCCATGTTATTTTTAGTGCTTTATGTACCATTTTGTCAGAAACTATAAAAGATGTATCAGAGCTGACATTTTTACATCTTAATTTTAAAACTTTTTGTGCCTATGAAACAGAATTATACTTTGGAGTCATTTCAAAAAGTTTTGATTTTTTTTAAACTGCCAAAGAATTTTGTTGTTTTAAGAGTTTAAAATTTTTTAAATATTTTTTGTAGAGTACATTCCATCATAATTCTGGTTCCACATATGTAGTCTTATGAAGTTTAGTTACAGTAAAAATTTCAAGTTTCTATCTTTTATAGTTCCTGAGAAAAAGGATGGAATGTGATTTCACAAATGTGAAATAACAAACACAATTTTTCAGGATACTCGTTTAAGTTAAAGAAGGCATTTTTAATGCATTCCTGGTAAAATAGTAGGCAACTTATAATTCAGAACAGTCTAGCTTCATAATCTTTGTGTTTTTTCTTTAGTTCTTTCTTCGTGTCTCGTTTGTTTCCTCTTCTTTTTTAATCTACATTGAATTTTTTATCAGCTTTTCGCACCTGCATTTTGTAGATTTTTCGTAATCGCACTTTACAATTTTCACTGTATTTTAATCCCAAAGCACTAAGTACATCCAGTTTCTCCACTGCCCCTTTATTAAATGATATAACTGCATCATACATTCCCCTACTTTTAGTGTTGTGATGCCGACAAAAATAGTTTTTCGCAGTTTTCCCAAATCACCGTTTCCATTTTCACAGTTGAATGATTCATTTGGGTTCTGAGTCTTTCCCAAACAGCATTTACTCAAAATGGTTTCATTAGAGAGGTATTTCAAACTTGGTTTTATTTTATTTGAAACTGTTTCAGAATGGAAGTATCTCTGTGTATAAGATTCTTTGGACACTTTGGCTAAATTATATCCGCACCACGAGCTCTCCTCTGTTGGATTCAAGCCGTGTCTTGGGTGCTGATCTGTATTGAATTTATGAAAATAAATTTCCCATATTGCCCTTTTCATTTTTGTGAAATCATCAAAGTTTTCTCTAATGGCTTTGCCATAATACACTTGAATGTTATCTATTTCCGAATCCGTAAGCCGACCTTTACCTGTAAGAGATTTTCCATCTTCGAGCTTTTATTTCTTTTCAGACTTGCACATTTTTTTGGAGACATGAACCCATCCTTTTATTGTATGTGTCCTATGCATTCAGCCTTTTCTACTTCAATTTCATTACCATAAGGTTGGATTTCACTAACAGCTGTATGACCTTTAGAATCTCCATCCACTAAGTAGGTAAGATACCTCACTCCCCGTAACATTTATGAACGGTAGAAAATCGCAAATTTTCTGTGCACGAGTCATATTATTATTTTTATAGTGAGGTTACAATTTTTTAATATGGACATGTTATATATAATTTGTTAAGAACATCCAGGCTATAATAATGAAGAAAAAAAAAAACGATAAAACGAAAACGGCTAATAAATTATTTCTTGGGTGTAAGGTGTACAAAATACAATGTTTTTCGATGTTTTACCCCCCTTAATTACGATGTTTATGCCCGTTTTATAGTTAATGTCAAAGATATGCTGGAAAGGTTGGGAGATCCTGGTAGGGGAACACACACACACACACACACACACAAAACAGAAATATAAAGTTTTCATTTTATTAGACTACTTTTTAATAGCAGAGTGGATTTTGTGAGCATTTCGATGTTTAATATGTTGTACTCGTTTAATTACAACATTTTTAAAATTTTATTTTTCGTAAGTGAATACACGTCACCATTTGGAACATTTATAGAGGAAAATTTGTGTAACTACCAAAACCTAGTGTAATGAATGAGATTTATTCTCTTAAAAATATCAGTCCTACATCAGTGGTGGAGTTAATTATAATCTTATTTTTAATGATTTATCAGAAACATAGTTGGCTTGTACTATTGCATACTGACGAGGGGCCTCAAGAAGGTTTTCAGAAACGTTTTGAAAAATTAAACACAGTAGGTTGTTGTTGATAAAGTGATTTATTGAATTAATATAACAATTCACATCGATAGTATTAAAACCCTTTTGTAGTGTTAGTAGTGAATGAAAATGTAGTAGAAGACTTAGTGAAAATGTATGTGTGTAAACAATGTATGGAGTTATCGCTACACTGTAACTGTGCGAGATATCTATACTTCGGTGGTATAAACAATTTAATTTGTTGGAATGTAAGCCCATTTTAATGTAATCGCAACGATCTTTGCAACAAATGGAGCCGATTCTGATGCGCCAAATTGATAGTGGTACGTTCATAATTAGATAACCGTGAACAATGTACAATAATTGTTATTCTATAAACGTACTTTGCTAACAGGTTGATAAGATATGTCATTATAGCACGTTGTATTTCAGTCAGTTTGTAACAAAAACTACGATTCCGAACAGTTGTAACAGGCCGAACCATTCAAACTTTATTACATGCGACATACCGTTTAGATAATACCGTCAATCATTTTAACAATATTTCTTTGTCAGTTCTACTGACGTAAATAATTCGATATTTGGGTTATTTTTGTAATAATATTTTAATTTGTTATTTTGTACAACAGACGTAAGTATGAGATTATGTATGTTTATCTTTTACTTAGATTCGAGAACGTGTACGGAATTTCAGAAACAACCCGAATTACTTTCCGGATTGCTGGGCCGTGATCCTCTTCTTGTAGAACCAAACGTTTCGACTGCAGCTGCAGCAGTCGTCTTCAGTGGGTCTTCAGTTCTACTCCTCTGGCGACTAAATAACGACGCGACCTCAAACCGTCTCACTTATATAGCCGTCCGGGTGCGGGCTGGATTGGGGGCTATATATTTGCGGGCAGCCGGACGGCTGTATACATAAATCTTGAAGTGTATGACTACAAGGCAAGTGAGAATACTTACGCTCGTAAAGGTAGTCAGAATTCGTACATTAAAATTAAATTTATATTAACAAATTAAATTAGCGACATTTATTACAACTGGAAGTCACTTACACCGTTTTAAGTATAGAATTTTCATTATCATTCGTGATTTACAAACAGAATTATCACTGTTGTACACCACTATAGGAAAGTTATTCCGATTAGCGCTTTCAAGCTTCACACCTCATCGTCAGATCGGAAATCAGATGAGCTGTGAAGCTTGAAAGCGCTAATCGGAATAATATTTCTATAGTGGTGTGCAACAGTGATAATTCTGTTTGTGATCACAACCACTAACACAACTTTCTTAATTAAAATTCGTGATTTACAAAATCCTTTAACCTTTCACCTAAACTACGGGAACTATTCACTCCTTCACAAAACCCAATGTCTTCTATCTTAGTACCGACATAAACCATTAAATCCGTCACATTCAATGGACAAGAATATGTTTCAAACATATTTTGAACACGTATATAATTTAACACTGATAATCTGTGTTGGTGTATCTACTAACTAAAATTATTTACCGTTGTTAATTAACTTATTTGCTTTATTTTTTGTTTCAGGTAAGTGAAATGAATACTGTAATAGCGTTTAGTTGGAAGCACTTCAACGGGATTATAGATATTGTTAAGTCATGTGTCACCTGTAAATTGTTTGCTTTTTTTTACATTTATCTTAAACATTCAATTAACATATTTTTCTAATCGAACCTTAAAAACATTAAATAATTAATCGTTAGTGAAGGACTTGCTTTAGTAATTAGTAATAATTAAATAACCTTAACTAGATGTGACGTTGTTCTGTACTCGTCGCTCATTTTACCGAAAGTGATCAAAATGGGCGGAGTATGAGTCTGTTTATATGTAGGAGAACCATTTTGAAAACGTTAATTGTGGATGGAGTATTATCTTTTCCGAATTTTGTATTGTTACTTTATATTTTTATTGTGTTTGAAAACGGAATTTTCCAATCTATGAATCCGATTCTATACGCTGATTTATTGTAGGGAAATCCGCTACGAGCTCAGTTACTGGAACAACTTGTGACAAAATAATGAACTCGATTTCGAGTTTTCCAATAATTTACAATATAGTATTAAAAAAAATAAATTTAAATATAGCAATACATTTTACATTGCTAAAGGAATAACTGAAGTAATTCTGTTATAATAATAATTTTTTCTTACACATTGAAAATTAATAATAATAACATGGGTTTTATCCGGATTTAACTTGTCAGAAACTTCATGCTGTTGGAAGGTGTATGTGGTAACTCTGTCACGGTAGCCTGGCAGTTTAGGTGATACAGAAACCAAGTTATAACATTAATAAACTCTTGTTTATTAAGTATTTTCTGAAAATATGCAAAGCGAACTTTGCAAATTATTTCGGCTCGTGGTCAAAGCCCCCACTCAATCTCTCTCTCATGCTGATAAGTGGATCCTGCATTCGGTCTATGGGCCATAGCGTATGATGTCTTCATGCAGCTTTACCTACGAGAGGCAAGGGACCCGAATAACCCTCCATAGCCAGCCTTGTCTTTACCCGCTCTTTACATCTAGATGATATTTGGAAACAATAGACTACTTGGCACGTATTGTAGTCAAGTGATTTACTGCGACATTTAGGGCGAAAGTTAGGGAAAGATTTTCCTCCAGATTGGCAGGAGCTCCATAAGGTTCCTTGATACACGGCTATCATTTCCGATCATTGGCTTGACACACCTATCCGCACATCTGAGAGCTTTGTTTTTGTTTTGAAAGTGCTGTCGGGTATTAATTTTGGACCGTTAGTAGCCTATATTACAAGTCAGTTCGTACGTTTTACCGAGTTTTGCGGTGTCATAAGCAGAGCCTGTATTAATTTTACTTCGAGACGCAATATCAGACTAGATATATTTTATTTATATTTTTAACGAGCAAAGCGAGTTATCAGTTTTAACTTGACCGTTTGGCAGTTGTCTGACTGTCCATCTGTCTGTCTCTTTGGATTATGTCTCACGATATCTTTTGAATGAATCAACAGATTTTCGTAAAACTTCGCATGAATGCCCATATTTTTACTCTACAGAATCCTATTGTTTTTGAGATTGATCCCCCAGAAAATAGGACGGCGGGAGGTAAAAATGTTATGTTCCGAAATTGTGTAAAAACGCAAAGCCAATATGGGGTATTAATTTGAAGGAACCTGATACCAATTTTAACCGCAATCTGAGAGTAATGTTGATTTTTGAAAGTTAAAAAATTTTTGGATATCAGGGTTTAAAAAACGTGGAAAATTTTGATAAAATCACAAAATTTCTGTTGAGTAATTAAAGAGAATTTGTCACTAACATCTGAATGTAGTATTAAGTTTAGGAAATTTTAACATTTTTTGATCCCAGGACCCACAAAAGAGATAAAAAATTAGAGAAAATTGTAAAAATCCAGCAGGTTGTCAGACTAAAGGCAATTGTAACTCAGATCTGAATGTTTCAAATTTTTAGTGTTTATTCTACGATCGTATTCTCTACAGTTGTTACATTACTGAAGAGATAGTAGAATACATGTAATCTGAATGTTAGAATTTTTCCCATAATTAAAGAATTATGTAATATCGAGTTTTATGAAATAATAAATGTACTTTGTACAATAGGGTTAGCGAGTTCTGGAGCTCAAGGGATGTACTAGTTTATTTAATGTTATTTTACTGAACGAACAAAACGAGTTCTCCTTTTTTAACCGACCATTTGGCATTTTCTGTCTGTATATCTGTCTCTTTGGGATAAGTCTCGCGATAACATTTGAACGCATCACCGATTTTTGTATATGCTTTTACCCTACGACGGTCCTCTCTTGTTTTTGAGGTTAATCCTTACAGGAATTGCGGGAAGGGTGAGTGGCAAAAATGTGAGGGACCAAAATTTTGAAAAAACCGCAAAATCCAAATGGAATATCTGTGTTCGGTTCATTATTTTTTATCGTAAATTAAACAGAATTTTGACCAAAGTCTGAATATAATGTTCGGTTTAGACATTCCAAAATTTTGGGGCACCAGTGACAAAAAGTGAATTAAAAGTTTGAAAAAATTATATAAATCCATACTTAGGCCTATATCAAATTAAGGTGAATTTTAATCAAAATCTGAATATAGTGTTCAGTTTTAAAAATTTTCGAAATTTTAAGACACCAGGATTCATAAAGGGATTAAAGGTACGAAAAAATTATAAAAATCATATGGGATAGCAGACTAACAGGAATATTAGCAAAAATCCGGGTGTAGTGTTTACTTTGAAAATTTTTATGTTCTGAGACTTTACGGTCCTAAAATGGATGTCAAAATTTTAAAAAAACTTGTAGAAGTCAATATGAGGTATCAAGTTATGATGAACATCATTCAAAAGTGCGCGCGCGCGCACGCACGCACGCACGCACAGATACCCAAACACCTCTTGCAATTTTGTACGGCCTTCTGTGTGTAAGCCGGGTGTTTAAAAAACGTATTGCTATCAATCATGTATGTTTGAGAAAAGTATTAGATATAGGCCTATAGATATGTGTGGTCACCTCTTCATGGCGTTTCTCGGCTAAATTTGAGAATCATGCGTAAGAACTTTAATCACAGCTTTAATTTTAAATTTATTTATCTGATCTTGTGTAGAAAAAAATTTATTTTGATATAGTTAGGGACTTCTGCAGTTCAGGGAACGTATTACCTTATTAGTTTATTATTTAAGACGTTGGGGATGATGAGGGAAGCAGAATTAATTTTTGTAGTGTGTAATACAAACGAGTTTTCTTTGGATTAGACTCAACACTAAATCTATTTTTCTGCATTGTGACTTAGCGTCTCTTTTCTGGTTATATATCAACGTGTATGAACATACACAATCTATCTAGGTGAAATTGGTACTTCTGACGAAAACGTCGAAGAATATGTTAGGAAAATAAATAAACCTTCTATATAATTCACTGTAAAATACACCACCGACAAATAAATTTATAACTAAAATGTTTACGACTCTGCATTTTGCGGTTTGACGTTCAGCGAGCAGCGTATGACACAGAAAACACGACGGTTGGAAGGGAGAAAATAACGCTACTATACACGGAATTAAATAAATAAACAGGGACATGAGACAGACATGCAGCATCAGTAACCCGGATAGTGGGTCGGAAATTACATCAGTATTTCTGATCGGCGTCGCGAGAAACAAAAACGTATAGCAGAAGGAAATCCCATTAAAATGATAAAATGAGAACCGTTCGTTCGTCGTCAGTGGCGTGTAGGTGTAGTGATCTTGGAAAATAAATCAATAATACAGTTACACGAGTGTCTGTGTATCAGTGTGATTGTGCATTCTGTTCTCTGTTTGCTGTTGTCACCAAATGGATGGCAAAAATAGGTTACGGCTGTTGTTAATCTGGCTGGCATCGACACGAGCGCTACTGCTCTAATATGCCGCCATTAGTTGTCTCGTGCATTGTTCGATGTGTGTGTGTGTGTGTGTGTGTGTGTGTGTGTGTGTGTGTGTGTGTGTGTGTGTGTGTGTGTGTGTGTGTGTGTGTGTGTGTGTGTGTGTGTGTGTGTGTGTGTGTGTGTGTGTGTGTGTGTGTGTGTGTGTGTGTGTGTGTGTGTGTGTGTGTGTGTGTGTGTGTGTGTGTGTGTGTGTAAAACCAATTTGCATTACTAGAAACGTTCCTGTCGCATAGTTGTTGTTGTATCTTTTTTTTGTGCACCGTATTTCTGTTTGCAAGTATCGTGCTCCCAGATTAGCGGCGGCAACGTATCTGGAGCTAATTCTTTCCGTCCTAAGAGCACCGAGTGACAGCACGGATTCAATTAAAACCGTGGAAGTAGCGGCAACAGTAATGTTTTTGCATTAACTCTTTTCGTACTAATAAATACGAACGAGAGAATGCTGTGCCATTGTCGGTTTATGCGAAAATTAATTTATTTGTTTTTGTTTGTTTCAAAATAAATTACACACACAAACATATTTATATATATATATATTTCCGGGTGATATTTTATAACTTTTATAATCATATGTGTAAAGAGATATAATACTGAAAAATTTAGCATTAGGTCTTCGTGCTATAGTTACGTGCGACACAGCACAGGTTCAATTAACACCGTAGCAGTAGTAACCATTTTTGTTTTAATTAACTTTTATTAACATATACGGCACTGACAATAACGTGTACTCGTGAATCTGTGATTGTTGCAGAAAGAACACTGTCTCTTATTTGTTTTTTTTTTCATTTTCTTTGGCGGTTTCAAAACATATAGGCCTACTCTACATTTCCTTTATCATATAACATATACGTCCCTGCAAGCATTATTTCTGCAAGGAAAAATAACAGCATGATGTGGTGAAGAAGCTGCACAATTTCAACTGTATGTGTGCGACCATCAGGAGAACTCTAAAACCAACGAGTAAACAAACGCGCCTTAAGTTCTACAATGTGATATACCTCTCCACATTTCTCTGTGGGTCTGAGAATTGGACTTTAAAGATATCCTTGACCAGTCGTATACAAGCGGTGGAAATGAGATTTCTCAGGCACGAGGCAGGATATAGGCGTACTCTTCAAGATCGGAAAAGAAATATTAATTTATAAGCCGAAAAGTGTGGACAAGTGTGGGGTGTGCGCAGAAGCGCTGGATTGACCAGCTCTGATCTATCGCCTTGGGACCGGAATACATCATTTTTGGTTTAATCCTTTCTGATGGTGATGACAAGTAACAGTAAGCATCGCCTTATGCCATGAAAATGAAGCAACAAAATCTACCATATCTCATACACTCGTTTAACATCGTGCCTCAGTTAAAATCATGTTTGTCATATTTTTTTCTAACTTCTGAGTTAATTATTTTGCTACTAACGAACGATAGTATTCCTGTGATTTACGCACAATGATTCTTTTTTAACCAGCTTTACATATTTTGTGCAGGTTATAAATTGAGCGTTGCGATTCATCTCCACTCTCTTGAAAAATAAGGTGGTTTCCTCTAATAGTAGGCCTACAGTAATGTTTATCTGACTCCGTGTTTTGGTATGCCTGGCTTTACTTGCGATTTATAGTACCTAATTAAATCATCATTGTAAAGGAGGAGTACTAGAAGCTACCTATGGTCCAACACCCTGATTATGGTCTACCCTACCAGCTACTTTTGAAGGCTTGGTTTAGATCCAAAATAATAAATGACCCAGTAACATTGGAGCAAACAATTTAACTTCTTACGTGATAGGCCTATATGTTATGATAGAAAGAGGAATGTAGTTTGTCGTCGTCGTGGTTAACTTGGGACAGCTGTTCGTACAGAAATGTTTTTGACATAAACTGCTCACCAAACTACAAGCTAGTCGGACGCTACGAAATGCAGGACCCTACTAAAACCATTCCGCCCGCGACTGCCAAAACCCAAACCAATCAGAAAACAACGGAAATTAGATTGGTCGGTGGAAGTAATCAGCAAAACTCAGCAAATTTATCGTCACTACAAGGTCAATACAAGCACTACAGAAGGTCTTCGTGGATGTTACCGAAAACTCTGGATGAAGACCAACATTGAGCCTTAGTCTAACAGCCACCTACCGTTGGAGTAGCAAGCGGTTACAAACCCCCTCTCATTGATTAGATCGCCAATAAAACTATAAGCGGGTTGTACCAGCTTGCAGGCGCCGTTATATAACATAGTGAGTATAGACTATAACTAGCGAATCCGCTAATGCAACCAACATTTCGCCACACGCTTATCATCAATAACACGCCATCAGGAAATAATTGTGGTATAAACCCCCTGCTTTAATAAACGTGGTAAATAATCCGCTCCCAACCCCCATTGAGAAGTTCTGGCTACGCCACTACTAAGACCGGAAAAACGGAAACAAAGCGAAGCGGATAGAGCAGTGGAAGACCACGATAAGGTGGCTTCCTGTGTTAAATCAGAATCTGTCTTGTCTTGCAGATGATCAATAGATGACAATAGAGAATAACGTATATTTTGTTTGTTGTCTTCGTTTATTGTCATTAACGGTTTATTACTGTGGATTAGACCGGCAGATTCATTCCTCCTGCTCTCTGCTCGTTATTATTCTTATCTGTTGTTCTTTAGCCGTTAGCATATCAGCTTTACAGACAATTAATTCCGTCCTGCAAGTTTTCTCCCTTCGCCTACCGCGCGCATTTGGCGCCGGCACTTCAGCTTGTTTTCCCACCGTTGCCAAGTGGCGGTTTTTACTGAATCTCCGATAAAACGGTCTCTGCGGTGTCATTTAAATTGTCAGAAAGTATCATTTCGTTGTTATCCGATTCTCATTAATTTTATTTCACCATTAAAGTTAATATTAAACTTACTAGTTTATATCTTGTACAGAAAATATAATGTTTATCGAGCAAATATTGTAAGTTTCCTTACCACCTTGTTTTGAATTCTGCTAAAACTTTTCGTATTGTTAGTTTCAATATTCTATTTCTATTCTTTTGCCCCAATATGTCTCTCTAGTCACCATTACTCTGTTTAATCCCATTAAATCCCATTGTTTGTACAGAGTATAATTTAAGAATATATATTAAAGAATATAATAAAGAATTTAAGGACATACATACACTTTCCTTATTCGATAGTATAGGCCTATATATATATATATATATATATATATATATATATATATATATATTGCAGCGATACAATTTAAAACTGCATAGATAGGTAATATAGAAACAACAGAGTCTATATCTGGAGGTAGGAAAATTTATTAAATTAAATCATTAAATTTACTATTGTCTTATTAATTTATACCATAAAATTGTTTATTTAAAAATTTGTCTTTCAAAATTGAGTCTATCGGCTTGCTTTACAATTTTTACAATTATGTTACTTGATGTGTTGAAATCCACTGTTTGCGTAGCCACTCGACGCTCTGCGCACGCAGCTCGACTGATGACTGCTACAACTCTGCCCGTCGACCGTTCGAAGATCACTAATCCAGACAAATTCACGTCGTTGTACCCACACACACTGCGATACGAACTGTTATTGTTTACAATTTAAATTTAATTACTCTCAAGGATTTTAAAACTGGGTAAAATAGATCTGGGTGTATTGATCTTACACCAACTCCGGATTCTTGAAGTGTTCTCGCGTAACTCAAAATATCTTGGTAGATATTTTGTACCTAGCGGATATCTTCCACTATACGCGAAAAGCACTAGATTGATCTATTTTTTTATTATTTGAGTTCTGTAAGTGGTAATGGTTTCGAAGACCTCGAACCGTGAACCAACTTCTAAGTTTAAATGAAAACGACATGTCTTGTCACGAAAAACTCGTGGCAGGTAGTATGTCTTTCTATAACGAGTCCTTATAAGAAACTGGCCTAAGTGTTCTCGACAGAGGACCAAACTGAATAAATTTTAGACCATCTGATTGGTTGAAACTTTAGCAGCGTCACAGATGAGAATACATATAGACTGAAATCAGGCTTAAACTCTGTCCGATTCTGCAAAGACCTGTCTAGATCTAATCTATAAATTGTATTACTTTCTTGAAGATAACGAGAATAAAAGAAGATTGAATTCATTAAAAAAAAAACATAAAAGTTATAGGTGTGGAGAATTGAGTATATGAAAAATGTAGCTTGAGAGTACTCTATCCAAGTTTCAGAACGAAATGTTAATTTTCCTCGAAGTTATTAAATAAAATGTAAATCACACGCGCACCCGCGCACTTACACACAAATATTTCACATGACATAAAAGAGAATAAAATTGTGAACATTTTGACATAATATACTTCTTAAACTTAGCTTGGTTCAAAACTTATGACTATTTTACAAAGAAAGAACAAAATCAATTTAAAACATGTCTATGGCCATCCGAAAATGTTATATAGCATTAGTATTCCAACTAAAATGAACTTCATATCCTGTGTACTGCTGCAATATATATATATATATATATATATATATATATATATATGTTTTACAACGTCCTTAGACGTTCAGTGCCTAACATCCACACAGCGCGTTCCACGTTTGATCCCAGAGATCTAGTGCACCCATGGCTCTTAATATGCCTTCTTTCCAGGATTTTCTCAGTCTTCCCCGCTTCTGATGATGGGGAGGAGGAACGCACTGCATCGGCTTCTTTGGAAGTCTTTCGTCCGCCATCCTCTGGATCTGGCCAAATCAACCGGTCCTTTCAATATCCTGAAACAACGTCCCCTTTATCCCCCCATCTTTCTTCTAATGTCTTGACTGGAAATTGTGTCTTGTCTAGAAATTCTGAATGATATCCGGAGCACATCCGTCTGCACCGCCTCTAATTTCGTTTTGTTTTGTTCTTTAATGCGTCGTGTTTCTGCGCTATATGGTAGGCTACTCTTAACTACATCACAAATATTATTCTGCATCCAACCGTTTTCCTGGCCTTGTAATCTCCATATCGTCATTACCAGTCGCACCAAAAAATAACTCCTAAATATGTGTATTTCCACATGCTTGTATTTCTTCTATATGAAAGTAGAAATGCATATGGCATATGGCACGTATCAGTCAAAGCCAGCTGTGCTTCCGACACTCTCTCTCTCTCTCTCTCTCTCTCTCTCTCTCTCTCTCTCTGCAAGTATATGATAGTAGGCTATATCAGCTGCAATAGACAAGTATTTTGTTTTTTCTGTATCTCTATCTCTAAACCCTACTTTTTGTACTCTCGTAATTTCCGAGCCATATACTGCAGCCTTCCTTGTCACTCGCAATAATACTTAGGCTATATAATATACTTTAATGTAAATAAAGTAGCCTATATAAATATATATACCTTTTGATTTATAGTAAGTTATGTATAACTTATACTTACATATACTTTCGGGTTTACATAACATAAAAGTACGTAGCTCTTTCTATTGTTGACATAAAACCTTGCGCATTGTTGTGTGTAATGGTAAAATTATACGTTTACTTATTATTGTTATTTTTTACTTACTTTCTGTTTTTAGAATTCACGCACTCATTCGTGCTTACAACAATGTGCTTTTAGAGTTGACAAAAGCGTATTGTTTGTTTCGTACAGCTGTTGCTTGTGCGTTTTTTGCCACGAATTTGACACGCGCGGGCAAAAGTACAATGCACTGGCGTGAGAAGAAACCCGCTGAATAAGAAATACTTGTTCTAACAAATAAAACGCGTAAACCAAATACGGTTAAAGAACCGTTTTTCTCTGTACTCTGCATGCATACCTACTGTCGACGACGGACAGTATTGTTTTTCTTATTCTCATTATGTTTTTACTGTTATTGTTGTAAAATGAGCAGTAGCAGCACTTAGGCCTAAATGGATAGAGTTCCTCATTACATTCCAGGGATCGAAGAGGGATCATCTACCTGAAGATGCCAGAAATGGACTCACCGAAAGGTCTAGGGTGAAAAGAGTGATATTTTTGCGGAACTCAATCCGAAATCAGTACACACGTATACATATTATATGCGCGCGCACGCGTGTGTGTAATTTTATTATTTTCTTTGCAGTAATACTTTTATTTAAATAAACATGTCCATACATATCATGTGGAAAGAACATTTTATTTTGTAAGTATGTTATTATAAATGCCATATAATAAATATGCGTACTCCATATTGCATTGTAATGGTACACAATTATGTTTTTGTGATAAACAAAATATAATATCCTTTCTACATAAATATATATGTTTATTTATTTTACTGATATTTGTATCATAATGATGGGTACACTGTTTCAGACGTTTCAGAGTAATGCTCCTTGCCTTTCGACTCTTCAAGACAAGTGAGCGTGATGTGAACTCGTGTTAAATAAATAAGTACGCGCGCGCTAATGTGTGTGTGTGTGTGTGTGTGAGAGAGAGAGAGAGAGAGAGAGAGAGAGAGAGAGAGGGGGGAGAGAGAGAGAGTGAGAGAGAGAGAGAGAGAGTCGGAAGCTTTGACTGATACGTGTTGTACCGAATCACGTATAGACTCAAGAGTTGCCATGTCCTCCGAACTTTTGTGTGAATTTTCCGAAATTTTTTCCTATATCATTTGCAGTGTTATGTCACATTTATAGAATCTTGTTTTTGCGTATGACACCAAATCTGATGTTCCTTTGCAACCATGATTATCACTGCTTTCAACAAAAGTTTATAATTTTCTCCTAGTGTAACAAACAATTAGGACCACCACATACAATGACGTATTAGACATTTTTTAATTGTCAGTTATTTTAATTTAGTTCACTGTCAGAACTTACGGTGTCTCTTTTGTATTTAGGCTACCACATTCGTCCTCCAATGGTGAGAATATTTTTTTTACTATAAACAGCACGAAAACTAAATTTAGAAATGCGTTAAGCACCAAAACGATCTTAGGACTTTAGCATTATAAACGAAATATGAAATCTGCATCTTGCTACGATTTCAAAGTTCGCGCGGACTTTATAAGTTTGTTGAACAACAGTATCTTACATTAATGGCGGGGAAGAAGGAGAAGAAAAGAGTTAGAATGTAACACAACATTGGTGAGTGAAAATTATTTTTCCCATAATAATTGATACAGTATATTAACTTAGTTATTCGTTTAAGCTATTACAGTTTTTTATGATGTATCAAGTCAACTTCCAAAAATTTCAGTAATCTTCTGCAATTTTTACGTCCAATCTTGCAGAAAAAATATTTAGACCTGGCAACACTCTATATCAACATGAGCCAAATGGAACTTACAGTGACTCTGTAAAATCTTCTTTGGCATAGAAGTGTTTATTAAATTGTAAAACTTATAATATTAAGTTTGTTTATAGTACCAAGCCACTTGTATGACAATCAAATAAACAACGTTACTCACCGTCAGAGGCTTAATTCTTATATTTGCGATGTTATATTAGACTCAACATGTTGTAACCCCTCTTTAACTTAGGCAGTTAAAAAAAAAGGTTTTTTTTTTTTTTTTTTTGAAAAGAGGGGCCACAAGTTAATTAGAACTAGACCAAAGCCTAGAGAAGCCAAAAATGCGCTGGATCCAGTGAGACGGGACTTGCAATGAAAACTCATAAATTAAACAATGAAAATTGCATTGAAAATTAATAAAATCCCTTTTATTATTCTATCTCCATTTTGAAACAATATTAATAACAAAATCAATAAACACAACAGTCAGAATCTATTATTCCCTTAAATTGTTAATTAAAATAATTTATACACTTTCAACAAGGTCACCTGAAAATATTTATTAACACAATTAAAATATTGTTGCTATCTCTCTTTAAAATGAATTAAAATTTAAAATCATTACTATTCTTGAAATAAAGTTTCCTGTAAAATATTAATAATATAAAATTTATTTTCGATGTTCTCTTTAAAATGATCCATTGAACTTAATGGAGATAATTTTTATAGACTTCTTGATAGTACAAATTAGAATAACAAATTCTCAAACAAATTAATTAAAATTAAATAGTGACCAATCCATATACTTGTTATTAAAGTTAATTAAAATAAATTACTTTCTTAGAAGAAAATATTCAGCAAAAATTAATTGAGATAGAATAAATACTTGTTATTAAAATTAAAAGGATATATAATCCTATGTTTCATCTTTCTTTTCTAAAAACCCTATATCTAAACTCCCCACCAAAAATACACCTAAATGTACAATACATATAACCCCCCAAAATACACACACAAATATACAAAACATCACATGTTCCACAATACAATACAATTATACAAAGATCTCTTGCCACGCCCTTTTCTTACCCCCATGAGGTATATTATTAATTCTTTTATGGACATCCATGTTCGGATTACAATACTTAATTGGTTCATAACACATGACATGTGTATTAGATTATGCTTATGCAACTCCAGTAGTCCCCAGGACATAATAAATTCCAAAATTTGGCCAAGTGCCTAATACTGTTATAAAATTCTGCCCCACTGGGCTCTTATACTGTGAGAAATAAAAATTTAGAAAACAATGAACCCCCCCCCAGTTATCATAATTAATTAATAGAATATATATATATATATATATATAGAAACATTGCTAATTTGTGAAAATAGAAATATGTCATGAATCTTATAACCCTTTTAAAAAGTACTTTTGGCCCAGAGACCGACATGTTCGTTTGCCAGTCGGGGCATAATTTAACCTGTCTCAACAACACGTTTAATACTGTATGAACATGCACCCATTCAGGATTAAACTTGTGAAAACCCACCTAACTACCCCAGAAATTTCTATACCATATGAACCAAACTGAATTTAAAATTTAGAAAATATATATATAAAATGAACACTAAATTGAACCCGAGAAATTACAAATTGAATGAATGACTTAAAAGCTGTAATAAACACATATACTGAAATGAGAGGGAATTATACGTTTGAATGTTGAACTGTCTAAGATACATGCCAGTCTCTGAGCTGACAATTTTACAACAAATTAATAAAATTTACAATTGATTTCACACCCAGTTCACACACTATACTGTCCCGTTAATTGGGGATCCAATTAAATGTTTAAAAACTTGAAAGTGTGGGGTTGATTGATTGAACTGGTTGACTGGGTCTTATTGAGTGCATCTCTACGTATAAATAATATAATGGTTTGAGATCACCTGATTTTTGTCCATGGGGGTGAGGTGGCAATCCCGTGGCCTACATTACAGGTGTTGGTGTGGCTTCATGGCTATTCCTCCGGTAGATGAAGTGAGAGCGAAGTTCTTGGTGTTACAGGTTCAGGTCATGTTGTTGGGCTTTTTCTGGACTTGTTCGGAGGACCCGCAGTCGATTTCAGATCTAGCCTGACATAGTGTGAAGGATGTTAGACGAAATTTTCTTCATCTCCCGGAGTACAAAAAAAATGCAGCCATCAGCGACGAGCTTTGGTGTGAGACGCACTTAAACAGAATAACTTCCGCCCTTCTCGTTTGCCTACAGCGGCTGGCACCAGAGGCCAGCACCTCTCAGGCACTTGATAAGCTCAGAATTAGTGCCTTATCTTCGCTACAAGAGTGCAGCACCAATTAAAGCGCTTCAAATTCTGTACTGCGTTTAACTTACAGGACGTTATATACTGGCCATGCGCCGGTTCTATACTAGAGTCGGCACAATGTTTCGGGACAGCTTGTCCCATCTTCAGGAGTAAAAACATACTCTTCAAACCTCAATAGAGGATGAATCGTCGAACATTATAAAATATCAAAATCCAAAACACACATTGAATAAATTAATGAAAACCACAACATTAGGCGCACGTATAGGCTCCAAGGTGCACACCTCACACCAGCTGAACGCGCACTAAGTAAAATCACTCACCGCTCGAAAGATGTCGCAGTGCGGTATCATTTAAAGCATTCGACTTAAAGTTTAGTTGATCGTTCAAAACAAATGGCCTGGTGTCACTATTATTATAAGCTTTGTAGATCTCGAATTCTTCGAGAGCGTTCATATACTGTCCCTTATTGCAAATATGGAGGGGGACTAAGTTAGTCTTAAAATCAGTATAGCCGTGATTTTCATTGACAAGATGCTTAGCAAAACTAGATTTCATGTTTTCGAGGGCAAGATGACTTGTGGGTGGCCTATGTTCAACGAACCTTTTTAAAAAACCACGGCCGGTTTGTCCCACATAAAACGCGTCCGCAATCATCGCATATCAATTTGTATACCCCCGTTTTCTTCTCGAGGGCCGTAGGTTCATGAACGCGCAAGATATTTAAAATGTTATTAGTCGTTCTATAGGCAGCGATAAGATTGCTATTATTGTTCAGAATAGGTGCTATAATCTTGGGCATAAGGTCTGTGTAAGGAGTCAGGATATATTTATGCGTTCCTTCCCTAGGTGTCCTACGTGTGTTGGTATCCTTACGTTTCTTGCGTTTTCTGAGGATGCTGTCTATCAATGATTCCTTGTAACCGTTAGAGGACGCGATGTATTTAGTGATGCTCAACTCGTTATAGTAATCTTGCAAACTAAGGGGTACTGATAAAAGACGGCCGATCATACTATGAAAGGCGGCCATCTTATGAGTCACCGGATGATGGGATGTAGCATGAATAACGATATCAGTAGCAGTAGGCTTCCTATATATACCAAACTGAATCTTATTTCCATGCCTACTGATAGTAAGATCCAAGAAGTTTAATTTACCGTTATCTTCGACCTCTAGTGTAAACTTCATATTGTCATTGACGCTATTCATATAATTGTGTAAATGTCAATCTGACGGTGTGTGCCATTGTAAATCAAAAAAGTATCGTCAACGTAACGTCCATAAAACACTATGTTAGAGTCGAATCTATTGTTAGAAAATATAAAAGAATTTTCAAAATAATTTAAGTAGACGTCGGCCAAAAGGCCTGAAAGTGGAGATCCCATTGCCAACCCATCGAGTTGGCTGTAGAATTCCTTGTTATGTATAAAGTAATTCTGATTGAGAAGTAAGTCTAAAAGGTCCATCAACTCTGTAATACATTCAGCGCTTAATTTTTTCGCGTTAACAAGGTTATCCCTAAGGACCCTGAGGGTGTCAATGACTGGAACCTTGGAGCCTATACGTGCGCCTAATGTTGTGGTTTTCATTAATTTATTCAATGTGTGTTTTGGATTTTGATGTTTTATAATGTTCGACGATTCATCCTCTATTGAGGTTTGAAGAGTATGTTTTTTACTCCTGAGGATGGGACAAGCTGTCCCGAAACATGTTGAGTCTAATATAACATCGCAAATATAAGAATTAAGCCTCTGACGGTGAGTAACATTGTTTACTTGATTGTATAACTTATTATTCTCTAGGGAAGAGAATATATAACAAATTATTCCAAGTTAATTATTTACGCGGGTTCATGGCCTTTTTTATCAAGAGTGATTGACAAAAGTAGAACTTCTTCCTAAAAAGACGAATCCATGCTACCTACCGCGCCGTATGACGAGCGGTCTACCGATCTTGCCGAGTCTACCTTGACGAGTAAAAAAATGACGCTCCTTGGTATCCCGTACGTGTGTAGTGGCTTCGTTTACCCCAATGTAATGAGATATCGTCCCGACTTGCATATCGCCTCTGTGTGGGGAGCTTTTAGTCTGCCTTGCAATCGTAAGGATGACCACCCTGTTTAATAGCACACCTGGTCGCAATAAGGCCCGACCGCTTCAAGGTAGAAAAAAAAAGAACGACTGATAAAAATATTAGAATCCCTATTATACAAGGAGAAGGAAATGGAAAAGGAAAGATAATGACGAGGGCAGTGAGTCAGAAACGTAAATCAGTTCGCAGGGAAGGAAGGTCAGTGCTCGGAGGTGTAAATCATTTTCTGAGATCGTCTCGAGGATTATTATTTATGAATACTGTTATGGGTGCGCGGGAACTGGATAAGAACGAAGCTGAAGTGGCACAGCGAACATATCTGGACAGGTCAGCAATGAAATAGAGCTCTCGCAAGGACTGACCTACAAGTTTCTGGATTGCACGTATTGTCTTGTGTGTGTGTGTGTGTGTGTGTGTGTGTGTGTGTGTGTGTGTGTGTGTGTGTGTGTGTGTGTGTGTGTGTGTGTGTGAGAGAGAGAGAGAGAGAGAGAGAGGAGTTCCTGGTCATCTCTTGTGTACACACCGTGTGGATTGCTATAAAAGCGCGCACGTAACAGAGTTATTTATTATTTAACAACAAATATTTCATTCCATTCGTAGTTTGTGACAAGAATTTAACATTATTCTAGGGCGGTACAGTACTTATATGCGTTATATATGATGACGTGTAAATTAAAGAAATTCGTTATACATTTCTCACGCTTTGAGAAAATTACGTAAAAATTCTGTATGAAACGTCTTATTGGTTCGGATAACGAGGGAAACGCATTAACCGTGTCTGTTGGCAATTGAAGTGTTCGGGTTTAATGACGAAACGGCTGTAACGACTGTTCTGGTAGCCTACGTTTGGTTTGGTTTACATGCAAATAAAGTACCAGTATGCTTATACTATAAAGTATGCTTATATATACTAAGCGTATGCTTATATACTAAGTATGCTTAGTACATAAAGTATTGGCTTTATGTATTTACATAAAGTGCATATAATATGAAAACATGAGTCTTTCATATGGCTTTGGGACTTTCATATTATTGGCTAGTTGAGACTTGATATTGCACATGTCTCACCGGACGTTGTCACTACACATGTTGACAAACTATCGCGACTCTGTTAGCGACCGTGGTAAACTTGCTGATTTTTACTGGTTATTTATACTGACGTAACTAGAGCGCGAAGTAGCTTTAGTTTGCAGAAAGCTTGTCCAAACGACTGTTGAACGCCTGGCTGAAGAAATCAGTGGTCCACCGTTTGGAAACCAAACCAAACACTCGTATTAAAATTACAGCTGTCGAAAAATAAAAATAATTTCTTCAGCTTGTCTTCCTGGATCTCGTCTACAGTATTACTGTGGGGACAGCATGACGTCGACAAAACAGAGGCTTTACATTCATGCTGCACTGGAATCCAGAGTGAAGTGAAGAGTGATAGCAACAGAGTATAGGTGATTGGTGACGCTCGTAAGGACTTCTTCTTCTTCTTCTTCTTCTTCTTCTTCTTCTTCTTCTTCTTCTTCTTCTTCTTCTTCTTCTTCTTCTTCTTCTTCTTCTTCTTCTTCTTCTTCTTCTTCTTCTTCTTCTTCTTCTTCTTCTTGTTGTTGTTGTTGTTCTTCTTCTTCTTCTTCTTCTTCTTCTTCTTCTTCTTCTTCTTCTTCTTCTTCTTCTTCTTCTTCTTCTTCTTCTTCTTCTTCTTCTGCCTGTTCAATTTACCAAGAGCAAAGAATCTTTCCATCTTTTCCTCGGTCTTCCCGCGTCCCCTCGTGGTTCCTATCCTTCTTCTTACCTTATAGTCTCCTATGTTGTCCGCTCTGGAAGTATTTCTAATATTGTTGTTCCTCTCTGAGTGTCTGCTCCCCCCTTCCTATTCATCCTAACACAAGTATTCCTGATGCCTCAATTTATTACTACCCGTATGTCCTGTCTGAGGAAACAAAATAATTCGTTCAGTTCGAAAAAATGGGAAATATTAAATTAAAAAACTAGACAAAACGTAGCAGAAAAACATTAAACTACAAATAAATTTAAACGTCTTTATAAAAGGGTCAGTTCTACAGCGTGTTTCAGTTTCACATGCTTTCTTCTGTGTGTCATATTTTTGTATTTACTTTCTTTGTTCTCACATGAAGACAAAATAAAGAAAATGTTGTTGAGAACCAAAAAAAAAAATGTTGAGGGCTCCGTACAGAAATAAGTGGTAAGAAGTCTGTTGCTTTACTATTTTATGGTATTTTCATAAACAATTAGTACAAATAACGAATAACTTAACGAGTCATAACTGTAAAATCAAGAAGACTTTTACTAGATAACAACGACAAACAGATATACTAGAAAATGCCTTGTAGGTTATAGGCTATTGCTAGGTTTACAGAAGGTAAAATATTGGGGAAGACAACTCTAAATTAGTTACTTTATGACATTACGTTAAATACAATAAGATAAGCGTGCCATTACATTGCATTTCATTAGTAGTTAAGGATGTTAAATATTAATCTGTGAATTAAAAAGAGACAACTGAATTTATTTATTTATTGTTTTATTAAAATTTGTCAAGCGATTCTCTAGATGGTAGAATTTTAAACATTGTTATTAAAATTTCTTTATCGATGTACACTAGTGGGATGGGACTGATTGAACCGATTTAGATGAAACAAATGAAAAATGACTCGTAATTTAAAGGTAGTTTTAAATTACGGAAAATTAAACGTGGCGGAACGTAAGCCTATCTAATATGTTGGTACTTTTCATGTAATGAAAACTATATAAATGGGCTTCCTACTTCCTCTCTGCAGGAGCGGATTAACCATTAGGCTGACTAGGCTGTAGCCTAGGGCGCGGCACTTTGGGGGGGGCGCAAAATTTTAGCTAAAAAACAATAATATTTTACAGCTAAATGTAAAATTGGTAATAAATTACAAGGATAAAAATTTGAGTTCATTTTGAACACAGGCGCTTGTTTGCGAGAAATTATGGTAAAACTGTACATAAATAATAGAAGTGCTTTCCGAACTGTTTTCTCCGGTTATGAGTCATCGGCTCATAGAACTATGCCTTATAAAAGCCATGCAAACTACAAATGGTTGAAGGTGTAACTCTAAAACAATCTCTGAAAAATAGCCTGAGTTTTCAATTCTTGAGACTATTTCCAAAAACAGTAAGATATTTGAAATATTCCTAACTAAGAAATATATTGTAAGGTGTTTAAAGCTTCATTCAGCCTCTTAAGAATAAACGTAAGAGTAGCCTATGGGTGGTGAGGGGGGCGCTAAAATATAATTAGCCTAGGGCGCCAACATACTTTAATTCGGCCCTGCCTCTCTGTGTTGCTTCTTTTTACGAAAGCCTTATGTGGACAGCACCATTTGTTAAAGCACAAAGATTTTCGCGTTTTCTCGTTAAAATTATCAAATGATGCTGAAGACAAAGCAATGCAGGAAGATGGGTTGAAACATACATCCCCATAGTGATAACCAATATTCTCTTTGCTTCTGTGCAGTCGTGTAAAAAAAAAAGAGTACAGATGTATGACATGATTGGTTACTGCGTTAAATCAGCACCGGTTATAGCGTTCGAAGTCGCAAACGATTTGTCGAATGTATTTAAATGTGTAGGCCTAATGAGTACTACGTATGAATATGAATACACGTAGAATATTTTTGAATTATTTTCCAACTTCCGCACCTAGTGTGTTCTGCAAAGTTTAATTACCGCAGAAAATTGGCGATTAATTATCTCAGAAAACCTTTAATTAATTTTCTTACAAATAATAAATGATAACTGAAATTTTAAGATTAATTTAGCTTTTGGTACTAAACAAGTTATCTTGTCGATAAATTATTTGTATAGTATAAAATATAAATTGTGTAACCTTTCGTTAATTGTATAATACTTTAATTGAGCAGAAATTGTATTCAATTCGTTCTTAATGGCAGCTAATGATTCAACTTTCCAAATATTGACAAATGTTCGTTTTTATCTTTATTGGGTAGACAACATAGTACTAGTCTCGCGATAACCTCGAAAGCGGTGACAGGCAGTAGGTTATCTGTGATCGTACACAAGGAAGGCAAGCGTATCGATAACACAGTTTTGAAGTAACATTTGATAGCTTGTCCACAGTGTACTACAATCGACATGCATCGTCTGGCGTCTTGTTGATATGCGCTTCCTCTTAGCTTCTTTTGCTTCCTCCCTACTTTCTTCTTTTTATCTTTGTCACGATTTTGTAACTGTCAGATTTTCAATGTGTATTCTTTTCTTTGTTCGAAATCTATTCTGTCCTAACAAGTATAGTGGTTAGTAGAGTGCCTTTCGCTTATGTCCTTGGTCATACATACCTAGATATTTTATATTTTCATTCTGTTTCCTACTACAAGATATTACAGTCTAACAAGTAATGAGACTCAACGAACTGGCAACATTTTTAAGACTGATGGATATAACAATGTTTACATTCATAAAATTTTGAACGTGTTAACCTACCAGACTTGACTGTGTCGTAGTTTTTACCAGTGTTTTTGCCTTCGTCACAAACATGTAGCATAATAATATAAATTGCTTTATGAAATTAAATATTGTGTCACATTTCAAGGCTATGGGACAGGAACGCTTAAAAGGTTAAAACACTCTTACCGAGATGAAGCGTTGTATTGTCTTGGTCTCAGGTTTTTGGATGGCTATTCAACTGTGGAGGATGAACCTTGTTTGGGACCAGAAAAGTCGTAATGTTCGTAGTAATATCAATTAAACATTAAATTGTTTATTATAATTATTAATTTCACGCAGACAAAGGTTGTGGCGATAGAACGTTTCGTAGTAACAGTGGATCAAAACAGCTTTCTGAATCCAAATGTTTGCTTTGATTACGTTTGGTTCCCACAATGCCCTTGGCTTGGCCATCAACTCGTCTGACTGGCTGACTGACAAGCAGCTTCCGACTTTCACTGACATTTCGCACGCAAGTATGTAGCACGTTGTACCCGCACGGTGTAGGCGCCTCTGTCTCGAATGTTTGAAGTCATTGAGACAGTTAATCGAATACTATTTATAGTCTTTGGTAGGCGTTACAGGTACTATCAATCACTTCTCTGAAAAAAAATATTTCTCCGCCAACTGTGACTACATCCCACGCATTCAGACGACATTTCACGAGATTTTCTTCGGTTGCATGATACAACGTAAGCACGTACCATAGGTTAATTAAAAAAACGAATAAAAAATAAAAAACAGATCTAAATAATAGGAGAACTTGTGATTAAATTTCAACCTACTCTTCTTCCGGAGGTGAAAAAAAGTATTATCTTTATAGTCTTTTTTTTAAATAAGGATTATTGGGTTATCAAACTTTTATTAGTGGATAGTACATTCTTTGTGTACAAAGCGACGTGTTGCTATCCGTCTAATCTAGTGACTCGCCAGATTAGATTGAAAGCCATCTGATGATTGGCTTTAATTCGGACTGAAGAGCTAAACCGCTCGAAAGTGATTGTCGAGTCGCTAGCCATTATTGAATGCATGTTGTGTTCTACAAACAATAATTATTATTGTCCTTTGTTATTTTATTTATCACAAACAACATCGATTGGGTTTTGTCATAGACTGTATTATTGTAGCACAGAAAGTATTGTTACTTGTGTATCACAAGTTCCAGGTAATGACAATTTAAAAAGAAAACGTGTCACAGTCATACGCTGGAAACTGGATTTAAAAATATCGATTTTTATTTCATCATTTATTTTTGTATGTATTTTTGATAAGGTAAAATCATTAATTTTTTGTTTGATTGTGACCATTTTATTTTTGTCTTTTGTAGTTCAGCGTTTAATAAAATTTACCATATTGATAATATCAGCTAATTTACCCTCAAAGAGAAGTATGACATCCCCACTTTCATTAATAATTTTATGTTTATATACATAACCAACCTAGAGGTACAGTCATAAGGATCATGTGGTAGGTAAAGGATCAAATTCCACTTACGAAGTCAAGCGTCGCATACTAGAATATAAAATCTGAATGGATGACCACACGGTGGCTTAGTGGTCAGGGACCTCTTCAGGATGAACAGAGGATAAGGATCAGGTACAGACATAAAACCGACTTTACAATATGACTGTTTAAACGTTCATCTGTGACTCTTTGCCTGCACTTATATCCAGCCTGTCGCGAACCATGTAACTATATCCTTGCGAATCTGCAAACCGCATATATAGGCCTATAGTAATGTAACATAACATTGCATATGAAATCCATAGTAAATTAAATAAAAAAGGGAATTTTTTCTCCTCACTACCTATAAAAAACTAATGATGTAAAAAAAATAGTATATCATAGATAACATGTGAAAGTATAGTAAACATAACTAATGTGATATAATTTATCAACATTATACAGTGTAGAAAGTATTAATCTAACTAAACAACTGTAAATTTAGGTTGAATTAAGTATCCAAAATAATAACAGCGTTATGTAATTGTATGACTGCCTAATAACACTGAGCCATTTAAAATATTGGAATATAAATAGTAAAATGTCATTGAGCAATACAATAGTTTTGATGTTAAATAAATTATAAAATAGAGTCTTGTAAAACTAGACAAGAAAATGTCAATAGTTATGTAATATTGTTTTGTATGTTGTTGTACTAAGGAATAAAACTATTAGGACATAAAGTAAGACTAAATACATTGTATACAAATTAAGTAATAAGCAAACATTTTGTATATTAGCTTGAATGGTAACTTTAGGCCTATGGTCTATCTAGGCCTATAAAATGTAAATTTAAACTAAATTGGAAAACAAATGATTTGTAGGCTGTAGGCTGGCCCTCGTTCGAAATTGTACGAGGTATTTATTGTCACGTGTAAATCAGCTTGTCAGTTACGGAAAAATTTCGTCTTCAATTTGGTCTAAGCGTGCAGTCTTCCACACATGACATTTTTTTAAAGTTTTTGCACAAACGGCAAAACCACTATATATAATGTGCAAACCAGCACTCCACTCGTTATGTGCGTATAACATAATCATTTGTTACTTATCAACTATAGGCGTAATTAATGTCAGTTTACATAACTCCGTTATTTTCTCACGCATTGCAATAATTTTACAACATACACGTGTCGGTGTCTTCCAG
The DNA here is from genome assembly GCA_034769895.1 of Magicicada septendecula. Classification (NCBI taxonomy): domain Eukaryota; kingdom Metazoa; phylum Arthropoda; class Insecta; order Hemiptera; family Cicadidae; genus Magicicada; species Magicicada septendecula. The sequence goes on along the minus strand of CM068367.1, from coordinate 475,098,316 downwards.
TGGGATTATCTGATACGCGATACTATTTTGCAACTTGCGAATTTCAGTAAATGTAGGTATTTGGTTATTGCCATTCATTCATGTCTGTTAGAGTTCACTAAAACACTTAAAGTACATAGTACACAGAGACATCTCCCCATTTGTAGTATAAATCCTGTTACAGCCGTCAGAACACATACATACGCCGAATACACAAGACAGGTGTTCAAACCGACAGATTACAGACTGCTTATCGCCTATCCATTTCTGTTTACAGTACTTAGAATTATTCTACCCGTTTCAATTTAATTATAAACTTATACAAAAAAATATTACCCTTGGTAAATATGCAAATATGTATGCAAACGCGCGCGCGCGTGTGCGTGTGAGTGTGTGTGCGTGTGTGTGATAAGTTGTTAATAACAATAATAATAACAACAATAATAAATATAATTATAGTAAGTAGAATAGATGATATGCAGTTAAAGCACATTCTAGAGGACGTGTGGTAATTTGGTATGACCAGTTAGTTGGTATGTCATGGCCTCTGAATTATTGTTCCCTCGTCTAGAATTACATTCTAGCTATGTCTTACGCAATGTATAATATGAATAAATACCATATAAACATGGAAAAAAGTGAAATATAAGAGAAAGATGCAAAACGGACAACAGTAAAATGAATAGTAACGAGACAAGTACGAGAGAAGAATGAAATGGCTCGGATAGAACGGAGTACAGAATAATGAAATTTAACTGGGGCAAGAAACTAAGAAGCGAGAGAAGATTAGGTCGATTCAGGAAAAGGTGGAATGCAAGATTTCGTCTCGTTTAGTAGGTAAACCTGCAGCTTATATTTGAAGGAGAAGGGGAAGAAGCAGAAGTATAAGAAGATAGTGCATTATGGCTGTGGCAAGCTTATAAGTTTGCGAGCAAAAATTTAACTTGTTTCTGAACAAATGATTCAGGAAGTCTACCCTCCTTGTGCAAGGCAGCACATCCTTAAGCAATAATTGACTTATCTTTTCTTATTGTGTACATATTGGAAGAATTAACATAATCCTAATCGTTACATAATTTTATTTTCCGTCAATAGTAGTGAAGTAAGTCGTAAAAAAACAAATTAGTCAGTCCTCCTTTCAGAGTGTTACGCAACTTTGTTGTTATCTTTATAAGCTTTGATAACACAACTACTATTTCTAACAAGGTTTTTAAATTCGGTGGCATGCAGAAGGTTATTTCTTGCTGTAGTGTTAAGCGTGTGCTGCATAGCTGGGCCGCATATGGATAATATTTATTGCTCGTAATGAAAGCATATCTTCGACTGGTGTGAAACGGTATTCAGTATAATTAGGTTCCAAGGCTGTAAAGGTTATGAGAAATAGACGGACGATAATACAGGTTACTTTCCGTTCAATATTAGGTATTCGAATTTGATAAGCTAAATTAAGGGGTTAATATAGAGTGAAGCAATGATATGGGCAAAGGAGAAAAAAAGACTTAAATTAATGTCTAAAAAAATTAAGTATAGTGAAATTTAGCCCACAGCATCGTATGGTAACAGGTTTTCTGAATCTATGTGGAGGCAAGGGCAAGGACTGTGTGTGTGTGTGTGTGTTTTCGCTTTGTTTTTTCAATCTCGATAGATGATAGGTTTCTTTTGCTCAGTAAAATTAAGCAAGAAATTACAATTTGTAACCAGAATTTAATCCTCAGAAAAGGTGGTGTGGGCGCAACACGTTTGCGATGCTGGAAAATGGGTCTGTCGAACAAAGTGAAGTTTGTTAATTGAACATTATTTATAGCCGAAGGTAGGAAAACTATCTGCAGTATTCGGAAAAAATTTACAGATACTGCATTATCTTACAAAGCCTATTGAGACAGTCTTTCAACAGTTTCGTATTATTGTTTAATAATAAAAATAATAATAACTAGAATTACCGTAAAATTGTACTAGGATTATAGGCAGGTAAAATTGTATTGAGCATAACATTCTCTCTCTCTCTCTCTCTCTCTCTCTCTCTCTCTCTCTCTCTCTCTCTCTCTCTCTCTCTCTCTCTCTCTCTCTCTCTCTCTCTCTCTCTCACACACACACACACACACGTATAATTACATATGTATTGACACGCACACATATGGATTTTTTACATGTATACAGTATTAGAGTTTCAATGCAGTTTACTTACAGTAAACACCTGTACTTTCATACAGTAAAATCAAGCTGGGAAAATTATGAATTTAAACGTAACTCCACATTTTGCGGATTACTCACTCGACTCATCAGAAATTTGTCTTCATGATGTATAAAGGAGAAATAGATACATCGTCAGAAATCTACAAAAAAATTGACAATTTCAAAAACAAAAAACAAAGGGAAAAGGTAGTAAAAAAACTCACTTACATGGATTACTTTCATATACAACGGAAGAGAAACAGACCAATTTATAAATCCATTCAAGAAACACAATTTAAAAATTATTCTTAAAACTAACACTCCCTAGCGTAGAATTCGCTAGCTTAGAAATTCCAATTGAAAATTATAATGGGTATAAAGTTTATAAGCTAAAATTTAGAACCTGCAACAAAATATATTTCCGGGAGGAGATTCGTAGAAACGTTACAGCGAACGCAGAAACCATACGCAGCACACACATCTCAAGTATGGACAAAATATTGTTACCCTGAAGAGATAGAAATTACGTAGGTGGCGCTTTGCACGCGCTGTGGATGAGCAGGATTACGCAATGCTCTCGCACGTTCTCTATCTTTCCACACCGACCCCATCCAAATTGTGGTGGATTATTCTATCATCATCTTTTTCAATCGTGTTATAGCCTATACTATGCCACGCAGGCCGAGTATAAAATAGATGTTTCGGAAGGGACTGGATGGTAGTTGCAACGTGAGCTTAGTAAGGTGTCATTAGTTCAGTTGTGTATTTGTGATTCAGTGTGCGTTATCGGAGGCTTGGGATTCATGCAGGTGTCTACAGCGGTTTAGTGTAAAGTGATAATTTTGAATTATTGTGTGGGGACATTTGTAATTGGTGACTTGTGTTAGGCAATTTATTGCGATAGTGCCAATTGGGTTATGTTTATTGTTTGTTAAATTAGGCTGTGTTAGACATAATCGTTAACTTGAAGAATTGTTGTATGCGAGTGTTTACTGATGTTTTTATTTAACGGGAACCGTAATTAAAGTGGTGAGTAGCGAATCCTCTTGTGATTAATTTATTTTGTTACACTTTTTAAACGCGAAGAACGTGTGTTTCTCGTAATACTACCATTAAACCACAACCATGAATATGGCAAAATAAGCGAAACGGTGGAAGTTACAGTCACTGGGTTTACAGGACAGCATAAATAAATTAGGACATAGGCCTAAACTTCAAACACAGTTTATCATCAACGAACAAACAGATCTGGAGTGGTGACACGACACGTTCAAGGCGTTCTGTAGATATTTAGTTGAAAATAGTTAATTATACTGAAATGCATTCTGCTAAAATATGTATAGGCCTACTCACGATAAAATGTAAAAAAAAATAGTAATCAGTAAAGGCAAATTATTTATAAATTGACTTATCTACTATGTACACATTTATTAAACGTAAGTACGTATTAATTGTATATAATAAAATGGACTCTTCGATGTTAAGTATATTTCATATCGAGATCTTTAGAAGAGTCGTTTATACGAGGCTTTGTGTATAAAACGATTCTAAGCCTGTCGTTATGTGTAAGGCTTTTAAGACTTATTTCTGCGGTACGGAAATACAAACCAAAAAAACGTTACAGCTCTGTCGGATATGTAGGTCAGATAGAAAACTGTAACAGAAAAGTAATTCCAGTTTGTTCGCACGAAACGGTATTGGAAGCAATGTCAGGTCATCAGGTTATGTCCTTGCGGTTCGCTATTACAGATACGCCAATCCCGTGGGATTGCTTTCATGTTATTGCTATATTTTCCCCGAGATTTGGCTTGAGGCCTGTACTGGTCCCAGAAGCATACGAAACGGATTTGTAATGTGTTTACGCTGGTGTCGAGCATTAGCGTGACGTGACCAGTCGTCCCGGTTCTATTTGGAGGTAGAATGTCTTCCCTCATGACCAGCAGCATTTATGTTGACGTCCTCATCGTCGTTATCACAAATCGTCTTTTGTGTTTCCAGTTTGTATCGCTGTATTTGACGATCCATCGAGTTGAAGTGTTTAACACAGTATAGTTTTGTGATCGATACATATGCTTACAACATACAGTACAATATTTGATACTTTGAAATCAAAATAGAACAAGTAGTAACCTTGAATTTTCTTCTTCTCATCCTGTTCCTCCTTCTCCTCCTCAACCAGAGGATATTGAGTTTGCAGCTCCTTCCTTTCCATAGACAGCCTCTTGACACTTGACCGCTGCATACCTTCTTCCTTCTTCACCCCGTCTATGTACTCGTGCTTGGCCCTTCCCCTTCTACTAAGCCTGTCGATCAGGGTGGTGAACCAGTTTGAATGACGTAGCACGTTACCGACCATTTTGCTTCTCCTTTGCATAGTGGTTCCAATCAGCGCCCTTTTCTCACCGGCTCTCTTCAAAACCTGATCATTATGTACTCTTTCCGTTCAACTCGAATTTCCTCTTTGCTGAAGAGATCAGATGTTTGATACAGATACATAAAAATACAGGAGGTCCTCTACTTTCGAACATTCGGCTTTCGCACATTCGGCTTTCGCACATTCGGCTTTCGCACATTTCGTTCTTTCGAACATTCAAAGTTGATTGCCTTTATTCAAGTTCGTACTACACCTTCGGACTTTCGAACACTGACGGAGGTGTGAGAAAGTCAATAAGCGTTAAAATAAGTGCACATATTCGTTATTATTCCCGCTACTATGGCTTTTATAATTAATGGTAGTCTGTTAATATAAAGAATGCAACGTGTTAAAGGATTCATTTTTTTACATATACTGAGACTGTGCTATAAGCTGTTCCACAAACACTGCTTATAAAACAAAGGTTTTGTAAAATATATAAAAACACTTGGTACATTTCACAGATTTTATTTAACTCTATATAACAGAGTTAAAACCTTTGTATTAATATGTTTCACCAAGTGCCCAACGAGTCATTAATTAATATCGTGAAAACTGCTTATAAACTGTACTAATGTACCAAAATGATTAATTTAGCATGTTACTGTATTTGTAGTGAGAATGTCATATGATGTAAATTTAAGCGAAAATAATATACGATTTCATTATAATACAGTGTATTACAATTCACAGAAACGATCATACTAACTTACATGCACAGTAGGTCTACAGTAAACACAGCCTACTATAGGGGTACGTACTGTACACTACTCGAGTTACGAACACATTACTTACGATTACATATTACATTACTTATACATTAGTTACGAATTCGAGTTTTGGGAAACACATTACGTTCGAAAGTCGAGGATCTTCTGTATAATAATTTTACCCGGCACGATAGTTACAAATCGGTAGGTGTTTGAAAACCGTTTTTAAATAAAATGAAAAGTGAGCAATTCCATAAAATAAAATTACATTGTAATATAACATAATTTGTTTAAAAGGTAAAAAAAGATTGTCGCTACATATGTTGTGAAAACGCTTACTAATCATTCAGAAATTACAAGGAAATTATTGTAAATTGTATCAGCAAATCCACGTCAGCAAGACAGAGTAAATTGATTCTGGCTGAACGATCAAGAGATCTGTTAGTACACTAATGAAGCAGTGAGAGACATGCGAATAAAAAATACGTATGATAGTAATAAAGGAAACAGGAGACTGAGATAAAGAGATAAGAGGAGGCACTTAAGGAGGGGCAGGGAAATGGGACTATATTTCTTTATTATCAATCAATAACTAAAAGAGTTAAACGGTGAACATGTGAGAATGTGGTACGATCAGTAGTTGAGTACAGAATTCTGTGTTGTGGAATATATCCAAGGGAAACATGGAAGATCACAAAAAAGTTACGATTTGACGAGGAAGTTAGGAGACGAGCGGGATAGACATAGTTACTGTGAACTTGTTCAGCCACTTATATAGGACTTTTTTTTTAAGGCAGTATTTTCGGAAGTAGTAAGTTCGAGGAAAATGCCAAGATATTTGATTTAACACCAAATAAAAAGCAACAGAATACAAGCCAGCGATTAAAGAGACGAGCCATAGTAGGCTTATATTACGACGTTAACGAAAACGATTATCATGATGATGTTAAAAAACATTCGCCTTCCATTTTTCCGGTATAACTGAAAATATACCATTTTGTAGATGGTAGATTTTCCATTTGTTGTAGATGGTTCTGTTCTGGAGCAGGTTAGTAATTTAGAATAACTGGGCTTTACTATCTCTTACATTACAAATAATGACATGGTGAATAAACTAGGTACATAAGCTCAACCGTATTTGCGGGACAATCAGGAGAACTCTTAAATAAACGACTCAAAAAACACGCCTGAAGTTCTACAATGTGATGGCCCTCCCCACACCTCTCTATGAGTCTGAGAATTGGGCTTTAATGAAGTCCGGCCGAAATGAGATTTCTCAGGCGCGTGGCAGGGTATATTCTTCAAGAACGCAGAAGAAACGCAGAAATACAGCGGGAACTGAACATTATGAGTATACTCGATAGGATTGCTAAATGGTTGGAACATCTGAATTGAATGGATGACTGCCGCACCCCAAACAACTTTTGAATTATAAGCCGAAAGTACGAAGAGGTGTGTGGCGTCCGAAGAGGGTTGGAGGGGCCTGGAACAAACCAGTTTTTATTAATCCTTGTTGAAGAAGAAAAAGATGATGATGATGTTAAATGAAAAATGTATGAACATCCATGAACCGCTGTGGGTATTGTACGCGAAACCTTCACTCTTCCTCTCTCTCAAATGTAGAAGTGCGGTGTCTAACTTTCGTTCACTGGTAGTTAATGCATGCATCGTGGCTAGACGGTGACGCGATGTTTACGTCGTCGTCTTTGTTGTTCCCAGTTTTTATGCGCGCTCGCATTTTACTACTCGTGTTCTTAAGTTGAAGACATTTTTTCTTTACGCTTTAGTAAATAAACAAGTTGTAAAATTAAGCGTTAAACTTTTCAGACGTTGTGTTATCGATTCACGGACATGAGACAAAACTGGAAGAAATATTTTTTTGGGTTTAAATAATTGAAAAATTAAATTTATTCATTTAGCCACTTGCTTCCTCAAAAACGCTGACGAATTTTCTAGCACGATGAAACCAGATGGAAATAAACAATGTTAGAAGTAGTCTGTTTCATTTTTTTGGCGCTGTAATGACGTAGTAGTCTTCAGAACCGATATAATCTTTAAATTGTATTTACTTTAACGAGTGTAGAAGTCCTCTGCCACCGAGCCGTCTTTTGGATATCTGTTCCAATGTGTATTCATATTTGTGATGCTTAGTTTTACAAGTAGGGCCACTGCGATTTAACCAGAGAACCATATCGGTAGTATACGCGTGTGTGTGTCTTATTGACTTCATATCTATGCAAATCTTAATTGCCAATTAAATATTGACTTCAGGCTTGTAAATTACATGTGTTGATAGGGTTTAGAACAATTGGATACCTAATAAAGTGGTAGTCTACTACTATAAACCAAGGGTGGGAGAGATCTGTCGGTAAACCTAGGAAATGCTGGGAAGAACAAAACGATTCTTATGTTATAATGTCTTTTCTTCATCTATGTGTGAATCTCGAATTTGATCTGGCTTTGATTTTTATAAACTCGGTAAGTCAATATTTCATAATAATTATTAATGGGTACAACGACAGCGTGGTAAAACGAATCGTGAAGCGAGGGTTAAAATGATTTGGACATAAACTAAGAATGGCAGAAGATTGATAGCCTAAAAATATTCCAGTGGAAACTTCAAGGACGAAGAAAAACGGCTTCCTGATTCGTATTAAGGTAACAAGAATTCTTTGGTGATTCAAAACATGAAAGTGCAATATGCTTTAGATAGATAGATTTGAAAAAGATGTTCCGGTAAGGAACCGGTATTTACGTCTGTTAAGATGTCTTCAGATAATGGGGAGAGCACATGAAGTAAATAGACTTAAATGGAATTTAGGAACATGGAACATCAGAAGTTTATATAATAAGGAGGAGGAAATAATTAAGGAATTGGTAGGATATAGATTAGAAATTTTAGCATTAAGCGAAACTAAAAAAAAAGGAAGGGGTAAGATTATTGTGAATGGTGATCACGTACTTATATATAGTGGAGTAGATGAAGATAAGAGAGCTGCAGCGGGGGTGGGATGCATAATTCACAGGGATTTAGTAAGACAGATACGGAAATGGGAAGCAGTATCAGAAAGATTACTACTGGTGGAGCTGGAGAGTCAAAAGGGAAAATATTTTACAATTATAGTAGTATATGGACCAAACGAGGATGAGAAGGTGGAAGTAAAAGATAAATTCTGGAAAGAACTATCGGAAGTAACAGAGGAAGCCAAAGGAAATAAATATATTGTCGGTGACTTTAACAGTAGAGTGGGTAAAAGAGATGAGATATATAAAAGAGTAATAGGAATATATGGAGAAGAAATGAGAAACAATGACGGTAGGAGAATGTTGGATTTCTGCTTATTACATGATCTTATTGTGACGAACACTTTTTATCAGCACAGAGATATACATAAATTCACAAGGGAACAACCAAATAGGGGAGTGACTATATACTAGTTGAAAGGACCAATAGGAAAATTATAATGGACACTAGAGTCTGGAGAGGTGAAGAAATATATAGCGATCATTATTTAGTAATGACCAAATGTAAAGAACAATTAGATAAAAAACAGATATACAACAGAGAAGGAATAATAGAATATAAATCTATCAGATCGTATAAACTGAAAAGTAGAGATGTAAGTAATAGGTTTAAGATGTGATCGAGCAAAAATTACAAAAGGTAAGTGAAAATATAAGGCAAGCTAATATACACCAAGGCTGGAGAATAATGAAAGATATAATTACAGATACAGCAGTGGAGGTTTGTGGTGTTACTGAAATGAATAATAAAAGAAAACAGACGGTATGGTGACTAATGAAATAAAGGAGCAGATTAAAAGGAAGAAAAGGGAATGGAAAAAGTATACAGCTAATAGAACTGTGGATAACTATGAAGCATATAAGCAACAAAGAAAAATTGTTAAAGAATTAGATGGAAAAGCGAAAGAGAGTGCATGGAAAGATTTTGGAGAAAAATTGGAAAGAGGTAGGTGGGAAAATCAAAAGCTTTTCTTCAGAGTATTGAAATCTTTTAGAAAAGAAAAAACTGAGAATGATATATGTATATATAATGCTAATGGGAAAATACTGATAGAAAGAAACGCTATAATGAATAGATGGAAAGAATACTTTCAAGGATTACTAGGTGGTAAGGAAATCAACAAAGATGATCATAAAGTCAATATTAATGAAGAAGAAGATAGAGAGGATGGTGAAGTTGCAGAAGAAAAAATAACGATGCATGAATTAGAAGTAGTGATTAAAGGACTTAAAAGTGGGAGATCACCTGGAACAGATAAAATTACAGCAGAAATGATAAAGAATATGGGGAAAAGGGGGAAAGAAATACTTTTAGAAATTATCAATAAAGCGTGGACAAGTGTAGACATACCAAGAGAATGGGAGGAAGCATTGATAGTTCCTATTTTTAAGAAAGGTAACGCAAGAGATTGTAATAATTATAGGGGTATCAATCTGTTAAATACAAATGTTAAGGTTTATGAGCAGATAATTAATAATAAATTGGTCCCAATTTTAGAAAATAGTTTGGAGGAATCGCAGAGTGGCTTTAGATCAGGGAGAAGTGTGCAGGATCACATTTTTACTCTGCAACAGATACTGAGAAGTCGATACAACAAGACAAATTGGTATGTTTGGCTTTTATTGATCTTGAGAAGGCTTTCGATAGTGTGCCTAGAGCAAAAATATGGGAAAGTTTAAAAAATAGAGGAGTAAGGAGTAAAATAATTAAGGTAGTACAGAGGTTATACAAAAATAATGTTAATTATGTAATTGGTAAAAGTATGAGGTCGTTAGGATTTACAACAAAATATGGATTAAAACAAGGAAGTGGACTGAGTCCGACATTATTCAACTTGTATATGGACCACATTATTAAGAAGTGTTCACTGAAGGTTAAGAAAATGCATGTTGGATACAGGAACTTGCGAAGTATAGAAGTAGCAGAAGGGACTTTTGCGGATGATGTAGTGCTAATGGCTACAAGTGAAAGGGCGTTACAGGGTAATTTGAATATATGGAATGAAGTTCTCCAGGAAAAAGGGATGAAAATAAATGAGACCAAAACAAATGTAATGGTAATGGGGGAGAAAATAATAAATATAGAGATTGGAGGAGTGAAGATAGAACAAGTCAAACAATTCAGATATCTAGGGGTTATAATAGACAGCAATGGGAAACAAGAAGCCGCATTAAATGAAAGAATTGAAAAGGCAATAAAAGTATACTATGCATTAAACAATAGATTTATAAGTAAGAAGGAGATATCAAGAAAAACGAAAATGAGTGTGTATAAAACAGTATATAGACCGGTTTTAACATATGGCTGTGAGACGTGGGTGCTATCCAAAAGCCAAAAAAGTAAAATCCAGGCGGCAGAAATGAAATATCTTAGGAGAGTAGTAGGAGTAACAAGGAAGAACAGAGTTAGGAATACACAAATAAGAGAGGATCTGGAAGTGATATCGATTCTGGATTTTATTGAACAGAGACAACTATTCTGGTGGGGACACATGCAGAGAATGGATAGTGATAGAATGGTAAAACAGGTTTGGGAGGCAAAATCAGGGGGGAGAAAGAAGAGAGGAAGACCGCGACTGACTTGGGATGGAATGATGGGAAACATTTTGAGAGAAAGAGGCTTGGGCTGGAGGGAAGCGAAGACATTGTCAATGGATAGAGTAAGATGGAAAAAATTTATATATAGAGTATAGTTGATGGTACTTATCATATATTGATGTAACCCGACACCAATATGGTATAAGGGTATTTTGATAATAAATAAATAAATAAGATGTCTTCAGATATAAATGTTTATGTACTGAACATGAAATAAATAATTATTATTCTAATATTTATTATCTAATTAGTGTATATAATTTTGATGATTAATATTTCTTTATTATCTCTTACGTCAATTTTAACACCTTTTAATCGAATTTGTAGAAAAAAATAACACTTTTATATGAATGTATTACCACTTTCCTGAGGTTAAGAATTAGCTTTTATATTGGTTTTCTCATCGTTAATCAAATATTTCGTTTATTTCATCTTCTGATCATTGTGCACTTGAGTCATCTGACTTCATTTCCCAGATTTCTCAGGGCCCTGTGGCTGGCGAAGGGGCCCGAGTTATCGGTCCGCAGCGTATTCTCCTAGAGATCTCCGTAGGGCAATTTCGGTGTAATTCTATGCATCTTTGAAATCCTAATCACTTGTCTTTTCCATATCTCCAGTCGTCAGATGGTAATGGGTTTTCCAGTTCTTACTCTGGGAACGTAAGAGACTAGAATGATTAAATTTTTCCCATTATCCCTAATATTTAAGTAAAACCGAAAACGGAAAATAGGTAGTTACTGTATGGTCTCCAGATCACTGTATATGATTAATTAAATAATTACCTTAATTTTATCCACTAAGTGATCTTCTTTTTCTAAATTACAACATGTTTCAGGGCTTATATCCCCATCTTCAGGTAAAAACAAAATCTACCCTATTGTTAGGGTTTCGTTAAAAAGTTTACGAAGACACAAACACATAACACACTTAAATAAATTAACATAGAACATCAAGTTTGCACCAGAACGCGCTACAACCGAACCAGTGCACTGGCCGAAGTCGGACTTCCAACTGATCCGTACACGCTATTCACGGTTTATTTTCATTGCTGTGTTCATTAAGTACCTGACTTTTATTCATTCTTAAGGCCTTGTATATTTCAAATTCTTCTAGGGCATCTAGTATTTGACCCTTTTTACCTATATGTAAAGGTTCCAGATTCTCTTTAAATCTAGTGTATGTATGATTCTCATTTATTAGGTGTTGTGCGTAATGCGATACATTAGTATTGGGGAACTTCTTAGGTAAATGTTCTTTGAATCTCTCGGAAATTTTTTTTTTCGGAAAATTTTCTCCCCGTCTGGCCTATATAGATTTTATCGCATTCATTACACCGGATCCTATAAACACGCGAACAATCCTCTAGTAATGCTGTGGTATGAGGCTTAAGTGTATTTGTCAATTTATTCGTGGTCCTGAACGAGACAATAATCCCTAGCTTTTTTAGTTCATTATGTAGTATATTAGGTAGTATGTTCGTATATCTAGCGGCAACATATTGGGTTTTATCTTTAATTTTGTCCGATCGTTTTAATTTATTAGCGTATTTATATATTATTTTATCAATGATATTACTATTGTAACCATTCACTATTGCTATGTGTTTTATTATATTAATTTCATCGTTATAGTCTTCTATGTCCATCGGTACATTCATCAATCTATGTGCCAGTGCGTTGAAAGTTGCCATTTTTTGTGTGTAAGGATGATTGGAACTAGCATGTATGGCTATATCAGTTGTCGTTGGCTTTCTATATATTTTAAAGCTGTGGAGGTTATTAGGTTTATATGTAGTTACGTCCAGGAAATTCAACGTATTGTTATACTCTACTTCCATAGTGAATTTAATATTACTGTTTATGCTGTTCAAAAAAGTAAGCAATCCGTCTATCTGTCTAAGAGTACCACCGAAAATTAAAAATGTGTCGTCTACGTACCGTGTGTACAAGATGATTTTATTATATAACTTGTTTTTGTCAGAAAGTATGTACTTATTCTCATAATGATTCACGTAAATTTCCGCTAAAATTCCACTCACCGGTGAACCCATGGCCAGCCCATCTTCTTGGATAAAAAACTTGTTGTCGTGTGTAAAGTAATTCTGTTGTATAACAATTTTCAGTAAAAATATAAGTTCTTCAATTTGTATCTGTTTTAAGACTTTTGTCTTGATTAAAAGTCTCTCGAGAATATTTATCGTCTCTAACACGGGTATGTGCTTATACAAATTCACTATGTCCATAGAGATCAGTTTATGGTTAGGCAGTACTTCAATGTTTTTAACTTTGTTTATAAATTCTATTGTATTTTTTACACTATGTATGTTGTCCATTACTAAGCTGTTTTTAATAATTATTTGTAGCTTTTTGGCTACATTATAGCTTGGGGCAGTTGTATAATTTATTAATGGACGTATTGGTATATTAGGTTTGTGTAACTTTGGTAGTCCTCTGAAAGCAGGCGCTTTCGGATTTATATTTTTTATACGTCGTCTAGTTTGAGCATCGAATAAATTAACACATTTATTTACCGCTGAATTTATGGCTCTTGTATATTTAATGGTGGGGTCATTATTTAGGGTCTTAATATTATTTTCATTTATAAAATCATAGCATTTTTGTGTGTATTCAGTTTTATTGATGATGACTACTGTACTACCTTTATCAGCTTTAGTTATCATTGCGTCAAAATTTTCTAATTTGCGTTTGATGTTCTTCGCGATTTTAATTTCATTACTAGGCCTCATGTCAAGCGTCCTACCCGACTGTAATGTACGATTTAATTTATAGTTGATTGCCACCCGTGTATCGTTCTGAATTTCCTGGTTTTTTATTTGTTTAATGACGGCTTCTGCATTTACGACTTCTCTTATTAACATGTCCTTTCCATAATCAGATAAATTATGCTGTAAACCCTTAGATAATAAACTACATTCTTCATTAGATAGTTCAATGTTCGTGAGGTTAGCTACACGTTTATAAAATTTGTGTTTACAAATTATGTTATCTGCTTTGTTTTGCTCGCGGTCCAATTTATCATATTTCTTGTTGTCTCTTGATACAATCGAAATAGCAATGCTTCTTATCTGTCTGTGAATAACTTCTAAAACTTCGTTAATTATGATCGGGTGTATCGAGTCCAGGGCCCTCAAATGCGCATTAAATAACAACTTGTTCAGATAATTTTTCTTTTTGTACAAAGCCTTAATTTCTTCCTTAAGCCAAAGTTTCTGTGCTTTAATTTTAGTGTTAGAGGCTGCTATTGACGTATTTCTTATTATGTGAACAAGTTGTTATTTAATGCGCATTTGAGGGTCCTGGACTCGATACACCCGATCATAATTAACGAAGTTTTAGAAGTTATTCACAGACAGATAAGAAACATTGCTATTTCGATTGTATGAAGACACAACAAGAAATATGATAAATTGGTCCGCGAGCAAAACAAAGCAGATAACATAATTTGTAAACACAAATTTTATAAGCGTGTAGCTAACCTCACGAACATTGCACTATCTAATGAAGAATGTAGTTTATTATCTAAGGGTTTACAGCATAATTTATCTGATTATGGAAAGCACATGTTAATAAGAGAAGTCGTAAATGCAGAAGCCGTCATTAAACAAATAAAAAAACCAGGAAATTCAGAATGATACACGGGTGGCAATCAACTATAAATTAAATCGTACATTACAGTCGGGTAGGACGCTTGACATGAGGCCTAGTAATGAAATTAAAATCGCGAAGAACATCAAACGCAAATTAGAAAATTTTGACGCAATGATAACTAAAGCTGATAAAGGTAGTACAGTAGTCATCATCAATCAAACTGAATACACACAAAAATGCTATGATTTTATAAATGAAAATAATATTAAGACCCTAAATGATGACCCCACCATTAAATATACAAGAGCCATAAATTCAGCGGTAAATAAATGTGTTAATTTATTCGATGCTCAAACTAGACGACGTATAAAAAATATAAATCCGAAAGCGCCTGCTTTCAGAGGACTACCAAAGTTACACAAACCTAATATACCAATACGTCCATTAATAAATTATACAACTGCCCCAAGCTATAATGTAGCCAAAAAGCTACAAATAATTATTAAAAACAGCTTAGTAATGGACAACATACATAGTGTAAAATATCGGTATGGAGAACCATACATGACTTCCATATTCTAAGATTTATATTTAAAATCATTTTCGAAATGAAATATTACCATAGAAACTACTTCTTTCTACTTACTGCTTCAGCCTTAACCACAGTACTGTGGTCACTAACGTATACCACCTCACGTTATCGCACTCGATTTTCACTGATGATGGAAGTCGATGGCATTGCCGAAATGTCTGGTTTTGTAGAAAACATTGGACTACGGCCAAATATCCCGGGAAGGAATTTTAACAAAAACTACTTCTTTGTTGCCGATAACGTTGTACACATATATATCAGTGGCGAAGTTACATGGAGGCAATTGAGTCAATGCCTACCCTAAAAAATTATGTAGAATAAAAATTATAAATACGTATGAACTACATAACGTAAAGATTATACATTGTTACTGCGACTGTCAAATTTATTAAACCGAAACGTGCTTTATTGAGCGACCGCTAGATGGTGACAGGTGAGATTCGGCATAGTTCGTTTAAAGCGAATGAGGCAACCTGAACTTGCCTCAGCGTTTTTTGTATACATCGTATGTAAGCAATGTAGTGGTGTGATAGGGAAGTGTAGGGAGGGGGATTGTCCCGCGCTGTACACATAGAGCGTTGAGGCATGCCTCACTTCTGTGGTCCAAACAGTTAAGTTAAAGCGCCTGTGTTGTTTCTAAGTGTTTATTTTATGCGGTTATTAAAAGTGTCACTGTTATTCCGCTGAACTAACAGATGATCAAGATTGTTATTTGAATTATTTGTAACATTAAACATATATATAGAAACTAATCAAGTTTAAAAATTTGAAGTTCAATCAGTTGTATTATTGTGTATGACTAATACAAGGATTGTTCAATAGACACACGTATAGAGCTGTAAAGCATTTTTTATTCAACGATTTTAAAAGAAGTCTCCAATAACATTAAGACATGAGTTCCACTGTTGCGCTAACCTGTAGATTCCCTGCTAGTAAAATTCTTACGGCTGTTTGTGGAACCATTCGGTTACAGCAAACTCTACCTCAGCGTCCGATTTGACCCACCGTCCTTTTAGTGATTCCTTAAAAAAAATTTAAGATAAGATTTTTGCCTACCCATTCATTAACTACTAGCTTCGCCAGTAAGCAAATTGATGTCCATTTTTTCGGCTTGCACGCGTTATGTTGGTGTGGGTTTCGGCACTTTCCATTTAAAAAGCGTGCAAACGTAAGAAAATAAACATGAGTGAGGCCAGAAATAACGTGAATTGTGTGTGTGTGTGTTTGTGTCTTACCTGCCTTTTTATTGCCGTATTAAATGAAAAATATTATATTACATTAAAATGAAAAAATTTTAATTTTATTGCCTGGCAAAAAATTATTTTGTTTTTAACAATTACCATTGTTTCAAAAAGTTTAAATAAATTTTCAAGTACTTTACTCTTGTTAAAACGTAAAAGGTTGCAGGTAAACTACCCCTTCCCCTTAAGCGATCTTCAGCAAAATCGAAAGTCCTTGAGACCTCTACAATTCAGGGACGTATGCAAAAAATTATTTGATTCTGTTTGAATTTGCGGCTGTTATCGTTTGCCATAGAAAATACGCTTGATAAAAAAACGTTGCTGGTAAACTACCCCTTTCCCTTAACCGATCTTTACCAAAAACAATAGGTCTTGAGTACTCTACAAATCAGGGCTGTATGCAAAACATTATTTGATTCTGTTTGAATTTGCGGCTGTTATCGTTTGCCATAGAAAATACCCTTGTTAAAAAAATGTTGCAGGTAAACTACCCCTTTCCCTCAACCGATCTTCACCAAAAACAATAGATCTTGAGAACTCTACAATTTAGGGCTGTATGCAAATAATCGTTTGATTCTGTTTGAATTTGCGGCTGTTATCGTTTGCCATAAGAAATACCCTTGTTAAAACATAAAACGTTACAGGTTAACATAACGTTACAGGTAAACATAAAACCTTTCCCTTAACCGATCTTCACCAAAAACAATAGGTCTTGAAAACTCTACTATTCAGGGCTGTATAGGAAACATTATTTAATTCTGTTTGAATTTGCGGCTGTTATCGTTTGCCAAAAAAAAAAATTTCCCTTGATAAAAAAAAACCGTTGCAGGTAAAGTACCCCTTCCCCTCAACCGATCTTCACCAAAAACAACAGGTCGTGAGTACTCTACAAATCAGTGCTGTATGCAAAAAATTATTTGATTCTGTTTGAATTTGCGGCAGTTATCGTTTGCCATAGAAAAAAATCTACAGACAGACACACAGACACACAGACAGACAGACACACACACAGACACTTTTCGGAAAACGACTTTTTTTCATGTTTTGAGTGTAGTAGAATCAGAATCTGCAATAATCTCGAACACGATTTTTTTTGCCATCACCATACTGTACTTCCATTCCTTAAGGAATATGGAAGTAAAAATACAATAGAATTTATAAACAAAGTTAAAAACATTGAAGTACTGCCTAACCATAAACTGATCTCTATGGACATAGTGAATTTGTATAAGAACATACCCGTGTTAGAGACGATAAATATTCTCGAGAGACTTTTAATCAAGACAAAAGTCTTAAAACAGATACAAATTGAAGAACTTATATTTTTACTGAAAATTGTTATACAACAGAATTACTTTACACACGACAACAAGTTTTTTATCCAAGAAGATGGGCTGGCCATGGGTTCACCGGTGAGTGGAATTTTAGCGGAAATTTACGTGAATCATTATGAGAATAAGTACATACTTTCTGACAAAAACAAGTTATATAATAAAATCATCTCGTACACACGGTACGTAGACGACACATTTTTAATTTTTGGTGGTACTCTTAGACAGATAGACGGATTGCTTACTTTTTTGAACAGCATAAACAGTAATATTAAATTCACTATGGAAGTAGAGTATAACAATATGTTGAATTTCCTGGACGTAACCACATATAAACGTAATAACCTCCTCAGCTTTAAAATATATAGAAAGCCAACGACAACTGATATAGCCATACATGCTAGTTCCAATCATCCTTACACACAAAAAATGGCAACTTTCAACGCACTGGCACATAGATTGATGAATGTACCGATGGACATAGAAGACTATAACGATGAAATTAATATAATAAAACACATAGCAATAGTGAATGGTTACAATAGTAATATCATTGATAAAATAATATATAAACACGCTAATAAATTAAAACGATCGGACAAAATTAAAGATAAAACCCAATATGTTGCCGCTAGATATACGAACATACTACCTAATATACTACATAATGAACTAAAAAAGCTAGGGATTATTGTCTCGTTCAGGACCACGAATAAATTGACAAATATACTTAAGCCTCATACCACAGCATTACTAGAGGATTGTTCGCGTGTTTATAGGATCCGGTGTAATGAATGCGATAAAATCTATATAGGCCAGACGGGGAGAAAATTTTCCGAAAAAAAAAAATTTCCGAGAGATTCAAAGAACATTTACCTAAGAAGTTCCCCAATACTAATGTATCGCATTACGCACAACACCTAATAAATGAGAATCATACATACACTGGATTTAAAGAGAATCTGGAACCTTTACATATAGGTAAAAAGGGTCAAATACTAGATGCCCTAGAAGAATTTGAAATATACAAGGCCTTAAGAATGAATAAAAGTCAGGTACTTAATGAACACAGCAATGAAAATAAACCGTGAATAGCGTGTACGGATCAGTTGGAAGTCCGACTTCGGCCAGTGCACTGGTTCGGTTGTAGCGCGTTCTGATGCAAACTCGATGTTCTATGTTAATTTATTTAAGTGTGTTATGTGTTTGTGTCTTCGTAAACTTTTTAACGAAACCTAACAATAGGGTAGATGTTGTTTTTACCTGAAGATGGGGATATAAGCCCTGAAACATGTTGTAATCTAGAAAAAGAAGATCACTTAGTGGATAAAATTAAGGTAATTATTTATTTAAGGAAAATAGGTACCTACTCCACCACCAGTGCCGTCTTTGGGTCAGACGTGCGTGTAAAATATCACGCGAGATTAGCAACATCTCTCCCACTGTATTAGCAGGCAGTAGTTCCAAGTACACGGTCCGTTTCCCGCTAGTCTGCATTCTTCAAGTCGGCCACGTTACCTTGAGGTCCCCACTTGACAGCGTCCGTCTTTTGCGGCACGTAGACGACAAATTCATTTCTTTCGTGTTATCTGGAAAGCCCAGCGTTTTGACCAAGTTGCCCATCTAAGGAACCTTTTTCTATTTTTTATTTCAGTAAATCTAAAATTTATTCTAATTCTAGATATAAAAATTGGTCATTCCCTTACTCTATTTTTGAAGTGGTGCTGTGGGGTAATCCGCAATATAGTAAGGATGTTTCTTGTTTTTTTTCTAACGAACAAAATGAGTAGCCTAATATGTATTCCTCTATGCCAAACAACGATGAGAGAATGCCGTTAAAAAAAGATAAAATCAAACAGATATTTATGTACCGAAGGTGGAGTAAGAAGACATTATTTGTGTGAGAATGCTGAATTTCTTTCTGAACTTGATTTGAGTTCTTTGAAAGTTCAGGTTTCAAAGTTGAATATTTACTTACCGAATCACAAGTCTTTCGTCCTGTGTTGTCTCCAACAATTCAAATTTTAGCCGATCACGGGTGAACGTGGCACAAGAATGAAACATCTCATTTTAGACTGGTAACAGATCAAAGTTTATATAACTTAACTGCTGACAATTAATGTATTAGCCAGAAACTATTCTTTATAACAAATAAAGAAAATACATGATTTGACGCTGAGTGACACGTGATTCATCATTAACCGATTTTCGAAGAAATCTTCATTAGCTGCAGTAGATGGTATATCAGCGGTGCGTCACTTGTCACAACGGCTGTGAATATTTCACCGTCAACACCGGATGTACCGAAATAATTGTTTAAAATTCGACGACCCTTATTAACCCCACGCTCTATAGATAAAACAGGAGTTTGGACGTGTGTGTGTGTGTGTGTGTGTGTTATTGTTTGTTTAGTTAATTTGCATTCAGCATTGTATTGTATTGACCCAACGAAAAGCCGTTTGTCCCCTTAGTCACATCGTTCGCAGGTCAAGCCAGTAAGCGAATTTCGTTTCCTTATCAGGTATCTTAATATGCTAATGCTAATAATAATAACAACAGGCATAATAATACTCCGATAATAACAGTAAAAAGAAGAAGAACGACAAAAATAATAATATTCATAACAGATAATAAAGTTACGCTACGTTGAGATGAAAGACAATTACGTAACGCAAACGCTCTACAAAATTCGGTATCGCAACAATGTGTCAAGGTCGTGGAATAACCTAGCGTCTAGCGAATTCCAGAGCACTTGTTAACTACGCAACTCTTCTTGACTCGCCGTTCGGAAAGTGGTAGATTTCTCTGAACCCTCTGCGAAATATATGTAAGCGTCAGAGGCCAGTTAGCAGTTAGTCACACCTGGCGATAATACAAGTGCGGATCGAAGTGATTGTTTCTGTTTAGTGGAAAGTGATTATCGTGTTAATTAGTCCTAAACTTTAAGAAGGTGGCATTTATTGTTGTGTGTTGGACAAATTTAACTTTAAATTATTTTATAAGAATGCCTTTATTGATTTGTAACTGTTGTTAGTGTCTAATTCTTCTTCTTCAGCGGCACAACAACCCATTACTGAGTCAAGGCCTCCTTTAACAGCCTCCGCCAATTGTCCCGGTCAAGTGCAGCTGCTCTCCAGTTCCGGGTCCCAAGAATATGGCGCGCATTGTAGTTCACACCGTCTTCCCAACATAGTTTGGGTCTACCAACTCTCCTGGTGCCATAGATCTGTTCTGTGAGTCCCTTTCTTGGTATTTCATTCTCCCCCATTCTGATCACATGTCCAGCCTACCTGAGTCTACCAAGTTTTATTATAATTTTCACAATATCTGGTTCATTCAGAAGAGTGTTCAGTTCTTGGTTGGTTCTTTTCCTCCATTCACCTCCTACACATATTGAACCAAATATACTGCGGAGGATTTTGCGTTCATGAACCAGCAGGCTTGACTCAGACTTTCTAGAAATGGTCCAGGTCTCAGAACCATAGGTGAGAACTGGGCGGATCAATGTTTTATACAAAAGCAGCTTGATGCTCCTGGCAATTATTCTGCTCTGGAACAGGTTTCTGAGACCAAAGAAGCACCTATTAGCTGAGGTGATTCTTCGCTTTATTTCTTCTGTTAACATCGGAGTTAACTTGGCATCCTAAATAAACAAAGTTGTTGACTTTTTCGAAGGAATAGATGCCAATTTGGATGTGCTCTCCTTGTCTAGCCTCCTGTCCTGTAGCCATGTATGTTGTCTTGCTTTCATTTATTATGAGACCCAGCCTCCTTGCGGGACCTTCAAGAGCAAGAAAGGCTTCAGTGTCTGCTCGAAGGGACCTCCCGATTATATCTAGGTCATCGGCGTATCCTAGGACCTGCACCAACCTGTTGAATACAGTCCCGGAGGAATCTGTTCCAGCATCTCTCATAGCTTCTTCTAAGGCAAGAATGAAGAGGATGCAAGCAAGAGCATCGCCCTGGAGGACTCCCTTTCCAAAGTCAAACTCTCCTGATAAGTCATTCTGAATCCTCACCATGCCCTTCACTGTCAGCATTGTTATCCTACACAATCTTATTAATTTCTTTGGTATGCCCACTTCTTCAAGAGCAGTGTAAACTTCTTTTCTGTCAATGCTGTCGTATGCATTTCTGATATCTATGAAGAGGTGATGGGTTTGTAGCTTATGTTCCCTACCTTTCTCCAGAATTTTTCGGAGTGTGAAAACCTGGTCTATTGTCGATTTTCCTCTTCTAAATCCGCACTGATATCGACCAATCACCTGATCAGCATGTGGAAGCAGTTTTTGGTACAATAAATGGGACATTAATTTATACGGCGCAGGGAGAAGAGAAATGCCTCTGTAATTGTTAC
The DNA here is from genome assembly GCA_034769895.1 of Magicicada septendecula. Taxonomy (NCBI): domain Eukaryota; kingdom Metazoa; phylum Arthropoda; class Insecta; order Hemiptera; family Cicadidae; genus Magicicada; species Magicicada septendecula. The sequence continues at coordinate 475,076,291 of CM068367.1, read as the reverse complement.
AGTCTAGTTGATCTCCCTTTTTATAAACCGGACATATAACTGTCTTCTGCCAGGCTTTGGCAGTTTCTGTTCTACCCATATATCAATGACAAGGTGAGTGTCTTATTAAAGTTTGTAATTAGTGAATGAATTCATTGGTGTCAGTTATTCTGTTTCCAGTGTACAACACGACGATCCGTGCAACCGTCGAAACAATATCGTTACGATGTTATCACTATGTTCCCACTTTTGAGAGAAAGCCTCCCCAATCATTTTCCAGGGACTTCCATTCATTGTTTCACAGTACTCAGCTAGTTCACAACCCTCCCTAATTAGAAAAAAAGATTGTTTTCATTGTCTTGGCATCCATTCTAACGATCTTGATAACAATACACCATCGTATTGTCTAGACAAAAGGCTTGTCTCAGACACAATTATTTTTTTTTCAAAATTTAGATTACGGTATGTCATTTATTCTGACAGGATTATTAAGTCATTGTGTGGTAACATAATAAATATCGACGAAGAACCTAGTCATAGTTCTTTAAACAAAAACAAAAACTGATTACGGAAGATACCGTGTAGCTTCAAAAATCGAAGTTTGTGTATTACAGTAGGAGATAAATTTTATAATACAATTGTATTATTGTATCAGCAATACAATAATTGTTTGGCATTACAGTAGGCCTAACGTATAAATACTACGCTTATAATTTCTACATAGAATTGTAAATAACTCGCTTGTTTATTGCGGATACGGAACTTACTAACTTTCCGATACGTCGCGAAAAATAGTTCGAGACAACGCCCTGAGCTCAACGCGGAAAAATGACACATCACGTAACATCTGCGAAAACCTAAAAATTACCATTGTACAATATGTAATGCCGTATATTAAACGAGCTTTAATATGATGTTTGATTTAATCATTAGATATTACATACTATGATATGATTGATGTAATTCTGTGTTTACTGTGTGTGTTTGTGTGTTGTGTGTACGTCAGCGAGAATGTCCGTAAGGTGGGTATAAATTGCGAATAAACAAACGGGCGCATGAAGTCTTTGTAAATATGAAACTGCATTCTAGCTGTAATACACTGCTTCCCAACCGACATGAATTTATTGTAACTCATATACTATATTCAATTAAGTTGTTTTTTTATTTGCGTGTTGTTTATTTGTGTTTGAAGAGTGTCTTACAGTATTCTTTCCTTCTTGCGAAGACTTTGTAAACGTTCTTATCTTTTTCTACTTCATGGACTTTAGGTCGTTCTTAGTTATCGTATCTTCCTTCCCACAGTTTGGTGCGACCTCTCTTACCAGCATCTGCTTAGAAATAGTCCGCTATCGCCAGTCCTTCTTCAGGCGACTTACAAATATGTCCGTTTTATTTTATCCTGATATTGGAAATAGCGTCCTTTTGTATTATCATTTCTGTGACGCTTTCTCTAACATCCATCTCTTTGCCGACTTTATTCGCTTACTCCGTAAAAATTGTAACCGTACAGTCAACAGTAACCAGACGAATGAACAGTTGTGTATATCAATATAAGTAATCACAATAAGGCTAGTACGAAACAAACAGACAGGTGGACATGACACAAGTGGGAATTCTAAGATGGATTCCTGGAGAACATAACAGATCTGTGCAAAAACAGATAAAATAAACATGGGCAATAAAAAAGAGACGGATGTGGAATGGACATATAATTGACCAGAAGAGATCAGTGAAGAATCCAAGAGATAACATGCCGTTGAACAGGTAGAGATAATGCAAGAAGACAGCGTAGCAACTTGTAGGAAGCTGATGGTATTAATAAGACACGTAGGGGTTGACAGAGGGATGAATACCTCACAGAAATTTCCCACTGATGTAACAAAACCCATTTATTGCGTCCTTCTGTTGCCTTTTTATGGTATGTCTGAATATTATTTATTATTACATTATTTAGTATTTATTTCCTCCAGTGGCGTAACTATAAGAGGGTTCAGGGCGATCATCCCCCCCCCCCAACAGAGCTATTAAAAACTACAGTGAAATTCCGTAATCACTTAACGTAGGCCTGTTCCTAATCCAGTTGCTTGTGTTAAAGTAACGCTAATAAATAAATATATGGACGACACTTGAATATCTCATTTTCCCTGAAGAAAACGGGGATTCGAACCTTCAAACTAGTCTAATTCCCCTCCTCCCAAAAACTAGTCTTACCCTCTCCCCCTAGTTACGCCACTGAATCTCCTTCACTTGTTGATCAGCCCTGTCTGAAATGAAATGCTGGACGTATCACAGAATCTTATCTGTTATATACCTACATTTTAGTACCCCGGCGGTGCCGCTGATCTCGTCACTGTTTCTTCATCTGTCAAGTGATGCCCTCCTATTATAATATTATACTCCTGCCAACTTTCACTTCATCTCATACTAAGCCTAGGAGAAGTTAAGATGTTAAGACGTAACCTTTAAAAATGTAGAGACAGGAGGGTTCGTTGGCTACAATACTATACAGACTAAGCAGTTCATCTGAGTGAAATCACAGGATGCTGAATACACTCACAGTACAAGCATCCCGCTGTGTGGTCTGAACTACGCTGAATGAGCTATAAATGTCTAAACATGACATGCCTCTCTCTGTTTCCCCCCTTCCGAACGAACGATATAAAACTCGCGTGCTCGGGCCGTAGGAAACGACTATATATCGTGTGTACCGGTTCACGATACTGCCATATACACAACACAGAGACGGACGTGTTCCACTTAAGAGAACATTGTATTATTGATCTCGCGCATTATATACAACTGCTACTATACTGTACCGGCAAGGGAGAATAGGTTGTACAAGTGGCACAAGTCTTCCCAACCCACCTACTGTACCTACTCTTGTGTGAAAAATGCGATGCACTTATTTTTTGTTTCTTTTTCATGCGCTTCAGTTTGCAGCGTAATAAATTGATTTCATTTGTATTATCGCCGTTTCATCGACACCCGGCGATAAATTATTTTCTCCGTCGTCCGCTTCTACAAAGTGTGAAAACGTTGCTGGACAATTTGCAAACTGAAAAAAAAACCACCACCCCCGACACGGAATATTTATGAGATAACTAAGCTTTCGTACTTACATTTACTGCCGCCCGTCTTTCATTCTCTCCGGCGAATTGTGTCGAGATTAGAGAGACTGTGTATAGCACCTTTTAGACCAATCAATAATACCGGCGAAAGGTGCTTTCGTTTGTATTGTTCTTCTTTCTCTCCTTGCAGCATCCCTCTTTACAATCCACTCTGTATACCCCTCCTACCTACCCTCCGCCCCTTTTCTTTCCTTTCTACCTCTCGTCAGTGCTGTCAATGCTTATCATGTTATCAGCTTTTAGTCGGTGGTGGGCGTCTTTATTCAGAAACGCTCTGTTCTGTTCTTTTTCTTTCCACTCGCAATATATTTTAAACAGAATTTTGTCTGTGGATTATGGCTGTAACCCCTTTAGTTAAGCCTCTTATCTTTTAAAATAACGAGAGATAAATTTTGCGTTGGTATTTCGTGTTTTTTTTTTTTAAGTGTTGATGATCAAACAAAAACAAAGACTTCTTTTATCTGTGACTGTTATTTAAAGAATATTTAACCTGCAGCCCTGTGATAATACCAATGCTAAACTTACAAATTGTCGTATATCCAGATGTACCGTAAAACATGTAGGCCTAATTTGCGTATATCAATGTAACATATTTAAATTTAAATTTTGCGATATTGTTATTTAAACGTTAACGGAAGACGATGGACGCTAACGAAAACTTAGAAGTGGACACTATTAGAAGCAAGATACAGCCAATCTGTTGGATCTGGACTAAAGGAATTAGTGTGTCTATACAATCTGGAAGGCTTCAAAATTGTAACACAGATCAGGTGGCGGTGGAAATACAATCTGGGAAGTGACAGACGGCGAGAAGACACCGACGATAATGTTGTCGTTCATGACTAAGAAGATCATGACAAGTATTTTTAAACGTAGTTCCTGAATAAACAGAAATATTACTCAGTAGCCTAAATGTTTTAATTCTTAATAAATATAAAACCTGATATTGTTTCTTGTGCAGTATCTGTTCCGTTACACGGATATTGTTTGTATTCAGACCATATAACAACATTAGAAAACGGTCTGAAAATCGCTTAAAACCTAATTTGCGGAGTCTGTTTCAATTGACTGCTGAATACTGAAAAACGATGTGAGCGGATGTGCACTGGCGCCGAAAGCGACACCCGACGCCCACGTTTTGTTATTACAAGGCTTAATTTTGATTGACATTGGGTCATGTGAGGATAACCTTTTCCTGCGGTGTGTGTGTGTGGGGGGGGGGACAAAAGAAAGAGAATAGGAGCGTATGGAGAAATCTTCTTCATCATCATCATTAACCCATACATGTACTGGATCTTGATGCATTACGCTGCTCAACTCTTGAGTCCACAACTTGATCTCTTCCTCGCTTCTTAGATCTTTGAAGATGTATGGGTTTGTCCGTTATTCTAAACATCTCTTTGACAGTTTCTGTTCACCCATTTCACTGTCGTTGGTAACTAGGGAGTTACCACTTTTAAGCTTTCCACATTAAGCTGCTATCATACATAAATTCGCTCCCGGGTTTCTGTTACGCGGGTCTCCTTGTCTTGCACGCGTTTGATGCTAAAGCCTTTCATTTGTGCACTTAAAGTTTTCTTTAATTTGCTTCAGTTAGTGTCCAACCTTCGTTTCCATAAGGAACACCATGAGTTGTATAGAATATCACCTTCGTTGCATGGTCGAGTTTTATTCTTTATCGCACGTCTAATAATCTCGTTAAGGTAATTAAATTTTTCTGCTTCCTTATCTATCCTAGTTTCTGCTACAAAGAGATCGTGCAATCTAGAATATTTAAGGTATTCACCTGTTCTATTATTTCATCGTTTCCTAATGTCGACCTTATTACCACGAATGAACAAACACTCTGAGGTTATGGTTTGTAAGACGCAGTCAGTGCTGCCCTCTACCTGATGGAAGGAGAAAGAAATATTCCCTCACTTCTTAAACTCCTTCGTATTATTATCCCCATAAGCAAAATGATAGGAACATTATTTGTATAATTTTTAAATTGTAATTGTTACAGTGGAATCGTAAACAGTGTAACGTTATGTTTTACCATGACATAAATTAGGTCCCAAAAATGTAGACCATGATAGAAAAAGAACAAAATACTAGTCCGTAAATAACTTGAGTACCAAATAGATTGTATTAAATTATAAGAAATAATGAGAAATGTAATGCTATACCTTAATAATCTCAACAATAACAAGAAATTGAATGCAGTAAACTGCTTTGAAAAGTGTTAAGCAAATGTAAAGAATTAGAATCTATGGTGCAGTAACAAACTGGACCCTCAATAAAAGAAAATTAAACAATACAATAAGTAAATAAACTAGTGAGTATAAATAATACTAGAATCTTTGTAATGTGTAGAAGGTTCTAAGAGTGTAGACATGTTTAATCAATATAATTAAACAATGTATTTTAATGAAACAAGGGACCCATGAAACCAACCTTAAGAGTTTTGATGGGGAAGTTAGTAAGACTTATCATAAGAAAGAAAATTCACATTAAGTGATTAAATATGTTGTCAAAGTTCCTGTACATTTTAAAGAACATGTTAGAATAATAATATGAGAGCCAGAAGGAAGTATTGTCAAGATAAAAGTGAAACTAGGAGTCATTGTCATAGGACAGTGAGCCTAAGAAAACTTATTTACATTGTTAATAATAAATAATCATTGATTTATGTTATGTGTATGTTAGTGAAAGTTGAAGTAGACTATCAAGAACAATTTACAATAATTGTCTGTGATTATTAATAAGAATTGTAAATAGTAGGAAAGGAATTAATGCCTACAAGACTATAGGCTTTGATGCCAAGTAAATGTAATTATGTTATTAGTAATCACATATTCTTAATTTTGTTAGTAAAGCTATCACAAAAGTTCAACTGGATAATCAGGAACAATTATAGTTACTTATATAATCAGGTAATGAAGTAATGTTTGTATAATAAGGAAAAGTATAGTGTCATGTAATCAGATTTGAGTAGGCCTAGAAAGCCGACTATTATTTTTAGCATATCCTGCTACTCTTAATTATTATAAATAATGTAAATTACAACATATAGTGAGTAATTACCAATTTTGTTATTATAATTAGGTATATAAGTCATAATAATTAAGATTTTATATAAAATTTGTAAAGAAAACCAATGTATTTAACGACCAATGTATTTAAAGAAAACCAAAGAATAATAGTATTTAACGACTGAACGGAAACCTATAGTGTGGGATACCGAAATGTTCAGATCGACAGTTGCAGTTGGATGGTGATATTGAAATATAGATTAGACCACAGACAGGGGAACAGTATTAATTATAAAGAATTACTAGTTTACAATCCCGTGGGCTACATATTGTAAACCAATTTTTCATACTCTCCAAACCCTTGGAACGCGTCTCTTTTGCCGAGAGATTCCGAAGGAGTACGGAAATTGGGAGAATTGACCAATCAGGAATGATCATTAAACACTCGAAGCCAAATTCGGACCGAATGCAAGACACAGTCCATCACAATATCTTGACGGAGACGCCACGCCGCCCGAGACAAGCAACAATGCAAATTGCTACTACCACCAAGATCTGCGCCGGCGGCGGCCCCATACAGCTGACTGAAGTTGCTAACCTAAAAAAGTGAATTTAAGGTTAGGTCGGGAGTAAACAAATCAAGTTAACCGTATTTCATGTGAATCCTTTTTCGGAGTGTGTGCGTATAGGCTGTGATTACAAAAAGAATAAAATATTAAAGTGCTATGAAGAAGTAAAGCACTAAAAGGAAGTATAGTGATTTTTTTTTTAACTAATAGTGTACTATACCGAACTTAGAAAATTTTTCGAACCTTTTGAATTTCAGTAAACACTGGAAACTATTTTAGTCACTTTCACAAGTTTAATAACAAATACTATTCACTATTCTCATGAATTATTTTAAATTAATTTTGTTTTTATTAAAATATAACGCTTTAAGAAAGCAATTTAACCAAACGTGGTACTGTCCACTTACGGATATCCGAACTTTATAATTTTATTTTTTCTATAGATTTAAGTCAATAACAATAGTCATTAACCTCTTGTTATGTTTTGTTCTTATTAATAGACATTTTCTAAACTAATGCATGGTCAAAAGAACCTTTATAAATGTATAACCGTAATTTCACGGTTTGCATTTATTAACGTATTTTGGTATTGAGCGAATGCTACCAACGTTAAACAATGAGGGTGTCTCTTAGCCGGGTCAGTCGATGTAACTGATGATTTTAATTGTTCTTAAAGATTTAAGTAAATTTCTATAAATATAAAAATGATAATAAAAGAATGTTGAGGAAAATTAAAATGTGTTGGAACTCTAATTAATAGCATTAATGACCGTTGGGCCTATATTTGAAACTCGTAATGGTACACCTCCACAATTCAGGTTGGCAGCAGTTATTATGGTAAATGATTGGCACTAAACTTTAAAAATACTCCAATGCAAAATTAATTTAATTTTTTAAAACCAACTAATCATTTTAGAAATATTTAACAGTTTTTTAATGGATCATAATAATCAAGATATAGAAATGAGATTTTTTTTATAACCTGTCAAATAATTTCAGGTCAACATTACCCTGTATCCACCAGGAAACATTCTTGAACCACAGTTTATAATTTTAATTGGTTTTCAACCTGAATGAATTCAGGAAACATAATAGTGCCAAATAAGATTAAATTTAAAATTTTTTCTACCACTCAAGAGTCAACTGAGATAAGTAAAAGAAGAGGAATTCTTTCCTATGACACCCTTACAACAATAGTAACTATAATTATCATTCAGTGTGGAGGATACCTGTATTTATTTCGCAGGAAGATACGACAAATAAGGTAGGTCAACGACGGCTGAAGTCCACTGAACAACTACCAGAAAGAGCTTCATCCACATTGGTAAATCATTTTCTTGTGAATATTATTACACAGCAACCTTGTTTACATTACAGTTTTTACAACATCAACAGGTGGCCTGTAAACAACAAGCGAAGTCCACCTTAACCATAAATAATAATAACAATTTATTCTGGAGTAGTCCAGGATTGGCGCCCATTAACTATTAAACTTAACAGACACTTTGAAGAATTGAAAACAACCACAACAAGTTAAATGTTTTAATAATTTTCTATTTTATTTTAAGAAACCCGTAATTTAACAGAATTGACGATACCAACGTGGGGCTATTAACAAACATTTGTAAGAGAATAATTTGACAACAGTTACTAGATGTATACAGGAAAAATTATTGTTGAATGATAATTTAATAGTAGTTTTATGATACTAACGACGCGGTTATACTATTCTGTCTCGTTTTAGCGTCTGAACTGCATAATATTTCTGTCTAATTTGATAGAAGTTAAATAACTTTTACGACGTCGTAAACAAAACTTGCGGCTACCTGAATCGCGAGCGACGCGTTCTTCGCTTCGCCGTAACGTTCGTATTACCTGGCAATCTTTCCGCGATCACGTCTATTATTAATTAAACTTTTCGTCGTCTCAGTAGTTAACTGAAGGCAAAGTTGTTGCGCTGCAGAACGAACTTAGTAGGATGTTAATTAACGCCAAGAAAGGTACAGTGCAGCGAGATCGTCATTACCTGTATGCAAGTCACAGTCAGTAGAGATCTGTTTAATTACGCAATAAACTTTTGCCAACTACGAGAAGTTTCGCAATTTCCAATACCTCACGATTGAGTACAGTTGATTAGTTGCTGGTCTATCGCTCCAAATACTAGACTACCCAGACCAGGACTTTTATCTTAGCCGATTAATTGCAGTTAGTTAAAGTTTCGTCTTACGCTGAATGGTGCACCCAATTATTCAGTTATTATATTAACTGAATTGTCTTGTGGGAGAAACGTATGAAAAATTGTTCACCGATTCACTAATGAACGTAAAGTAGGTTTCACTTTATTTGTTTAATGAAATGCGTATTTTTTCTATTCCTCTTTTATTTGCATCATATTAGAAGATCCAGTCTACTTCATTCCTCCCCTCAGTTAGACAAAACAGACGCGCTTGTCCTTCATTCATAATCAATCACACATATTATTCGTGCTTTAATGGCTGCAGCAGATCGACCTCTATTTTCACATTGTGCGGAAATATACGATTTTTAATATCTTTTTTATACCTTCATTATTATCATCATCATCTTCTTCAGCAAGGATTAAATTAAACAATGGTTTGTTCCGGTCCCAAGCAGATAGAGTAGAGCTGGTCACACGAAAGGTTCTTCGAACGCTCTACACCTCTCCGCCCTTTCGGCTTATAATTCATTCATAGTTGTTTGGGAACGCGGCAGTCATTCATTCGGTTTAAGATATTCCAGTTGTTTTAGTCGATACTGGACAATCCTATCAAGTATACTCAAAATATGCAGTTCTTGCCGTACTTCACCGTATCTTAAGCAATCTTGAGAGTTCTCCTGATGGTCCCACACATATGGTTGAACTTTTTCAGCTTCTTCACCACATCGTTGTTTGCAATGTAAAACCCATTATACCCCCAGATATTTAAAATTACTGACCTGCTCCAGAATAGTACAATCCACAACAATTTTTGCTCGTATGGACTCAGCTCTCTGCAAAGCCATAACCTTTGTCTTCAATGTGCACATCTGTAATCCGAAATCCTAGCAGATTCGACTCGGTGAATCTACACCCAACTGCAAGCCACTTACCGAGTTAGACAGGATAGGTTGATGATCACCAAATAACAACGTGTCAGCTCCAGAATTACCAGTCATAAAATATTCTGGAAGCTTGCCACTTTTGTATGACGTCGTCTATATATAAATTAAAAAGAGAAAGTTACAATAGGCATCCTTGTCGTACTCCATAATTGATCCCACTCTAGGAGTTTCGCTCTGTCTTTCTGTCTCAATTAAGGAAGAGTCCACATAAAGACTTTGTATGGGTCTAATGAGGTGTTCGGGATCCTTTTCTGTGCCATTATTGCCCACGGCCTGCCCCTATTTAATCCTCAAATGCCTTTCCAAATCTTCATTTTTATACTGAGATAATAAAGATTTTACCTGTCAGATATGTAGTAACATATGTTAAATGTGTACATTAACTCTATTTACTTATTTACAGTTAAATACTGTCTTGTTTTATTTTAACGTTACTTAAAAAGCAGCGGTGGTGATCGCTTACGATGCGGCCCACCGGTAGGGTCCCCAGGCGCTTTTAAATAGGAAACCACTTAGAACATTAAAATAGTAGGATATCCCAACTAATTCACTAATTCTGGTGGTATAAGAATAATTATAATAAAATCAAAAACTAGTAGGTAGAGTAATGGTCCGATCTGTTTTGTGGTATAGATTGAAAGTAGGATTCCGGACGCCGTAAAGTGAAGATTTACAGTCGTAGAGGTGGATTACCTGAGTAAGGTAAAAGTAAAGTAAAAGCACAAGAACATCAAGGCTGTAGAGACAAGCCAACTAGGAAATAAGCAATCCAAAGAACGCGTGAGAGACGATGGTCGGTGGAGTCGTTTTGTGTGTGTGTGTGTGTGTGTGTGTGTGACGTGTTAAAAAATTCTGAAAGACACTGAATATAGTAAAACTATAAAGTGTCTTCTTCTTCTTCTTCTTCTTCTTCTTCCCTTCCTCCTCCTCCTTTTCCTTCACCTCCTCCCCTCCACCCCCACCGCCACCTACTCAACCCAGAGGTTGGTGGGCTTGCCGTTTCTTCCTTTCTCTAGTCAGTCTCTTGACCATGACATACCTTCTTTTCTTTCTTGTTTTACCCAATCCATGTCGTCCTGCCTGGACCTTCCCCTCCCACTACACCCCTCGATCAAAGCGGCGAACCAGTTTGATTGGCGTAGCAGGTGCCCAACCATATTACTTCTCTTTTCCACAGTTGATCCAATCAGCGTTCTTTTTTCACCCACTCTCTTCAAAACTTCATCATTAGGTATTCTTCTATCCACGGTAATCCTAAGATGTCTGATGTCACGGTTATATCTTCCATCTAATGTAATGCAGCTCCCAAGTGTACTTGCTGTAAACTAAAATGCTGTAAAATGTATTTGAATGAAATATCGGTGTATTGAACAATGTGTAAAATTATGATATTATTACAGAAAATACCCGAATGGGATTGTTGGACATCTATCACTGGGTATATTAGAGATTTTTCAAGTTTTCTCTCGTTACGTCATGCCATCCATGTACACAGGAGTTTCTACATAAATCTACTGCTGGACAAACGGGTCCTTCAAATTTGAGAATTTGAATAGTCACGTCATCATTCGGTGTAACTCTAATGGTGTTACATTAAAAACGTTTATTCGTAACTTTTAAATAAATCCACCGTCTGTGTCCACAGAAACGTAAAACAAAATTATTTATATTAGGCCTATAGGCTATCAATTTTTATCTGATATTCCTTTATTTCTGTATGGCATGTTTTCGTAGTTTTAGGTCACAGTTTGTACTCTGTAAGGTATAAATGCATGCATATTTCCCGGTTTTTTAGGACATGTAAATCCGAGCACTATTTGTGAGACGTAGAAAGAGATGCAGACAGAGACAGGAACGGAGACAGTAGAACTTCAGCTGATCTGCGATGTGCTGTTTCAGGTAACAAAACGAGTAACATCGCAGGTTGCGCAGGAGTCGTATATTGTATGTGTTGTTATAATGACACACAAATCTACTGCAGCATATTCAACGTATAGGCCTATAGGTGTTCGTTAGCTGCTTCAATCTGTTTTAATAGAAATGTAATGAAATGTGTTTCGCCGTATTTCTCTCACCCTCTGCCCCTCACTCATTCTTTATTTCTCTATCTGTCCGTCTTGTCTTTTGTGTGCCTGTCTTTACCTCTTGCGCGCGAACGGATATAGCAGAGGGATGTGTTAATTTACAATTAACGGCGAAAGACACATACACATACACGATGTGTCCTTTTCCGGGTTGAATCCGGTGTTTTTTTTTTTTGCTGTTGCCGCCAACGTGTCGGTAGAGTCATCTCTGCCGTTTTGAGACAGTCCTCCTCGGTGACTTAGTATGGAATGAGTTGTAGTCATTGGCATTGATGGATCTACTGAAATGTTCGTTCCAGACAACAGCAGGACATAACGATGGACTCATCCCTGGAAGGACACATGACATAATAACCCGCCGAAAATCAAAGAATTATCATACATATATGGTACGTAGTTAAGTATATTAAACGAGCTTTAATGCGATGTTTGATTTTAAATTTTAATTAATAAAATTATATTTGTAAATGTTTTGTTTAATCATAGTATATTAGGTCTACATCTACATACTGTGATTTATGTTATTTTCTGCTTAAAGTGTGTGTGTGTGTGCGTGTGTGTGTGTGTGTGTGTGTGTGTGTGTGTGTGTGTGTGTGTGTGTGTGTGTGTGTGTGAGAGAGAGAGAGAGAGAGAGAGAGAGAGAGACAGGGGGGTCCGTAACGTGTGTTTAAATTACGAACAAACGAAGGGGCGAGCTAACTCATAAAGTGTGTCAATATGAAACTGCATTCAAGGTGTAATATACCGTCTTTCAACCGACATCAAACTGATTTTATTCTAAAGCATACACTATATTTAATTAAGTTGTGTTTACTTACGTATCGTATGTGTGTTACTAGCTTCTCGTCCTACAGTATAATTTTCTTCTTGCTAAGACAGTAAACATACATTGATGGAGTTTACGTCACCTCGTTGTTAATTCGGCAGATGTCAAGTACCGTATCGTCCTTCTCACAGTTTCCCGCGATCTCACCTGTTTAGGAATGTGATGTGCGTCCGCCAGTTCTTCTTCAGGCGACTTACAAATATTGGAAATATCATTCTTTATATATTATAATTTCTATGATGCTTCCTAAAGTGCATTTCTTTGCCGACTTTCAGGAATTCATTTCAGAGGCGTTTGGTTTTTTAAAAATATGTTTATTCTGAGGATTCCATGCTTCGGCTTCGTATAGCCTATTAAAGATGGAATATTACATTTTAGGGCTCTTCTCTTAAGCCTCTTCACCTCTTCACCGGTGAATGCATACAGCCCGTTATCGCTCTAACACCACATTTGTTATCCAGTTCAGTCCTGCTCTGGTTAGTAAATTTTTTTTGCAACCAGTCTTTGCTTAAAGCCTGTGTTCAAAGTCCATAGTATGACGGAAGCCAAAACACTGCTTCTTCCATGACGTCGTTAATACAAGTCACTGCCTGTCTGTCTGTCTGTCTGTCTCTCTCTCTCTGCCTATCTACCTATCTATCTATCTGTCTCTCACACACACACACACAAAATAATAATAATATATAGTAGACCAGACCAAACACAAAGAAAGAACAAATACTACTTTGAATATTTAATCGCATACAAAAAAAGAACTTAAAATCTAATTTAGGAAAAATATGCACCACACAAAGGCACTGTAATGAACGTTTAGTAAAAAATAACGATTATGCAAAAATAAAACGTAAAACAAATTAATACCTAAACAAGTACGTATCAGTGCAAAACATGGCACAATTTTTAAAACACAAAATCGGAAAGACCCGCAAGCCGAAATTTTTGCCGAAACGAATCAGAACTAAATAAAAAAAGAAATAGTGTCACAAAAAACAAGCAAAATGCAATATTTGACCAGGAATAAACAACGTGTCTGACGATAAGCATACTGTTTAATGCTAGAAACATGTTTCCAGATCAAAACACGTTGATCGGTTGATCGTATATACGCGTAAAGGAGTTTTTGTCTATGTGAATTTTGTGTGTGTTGTGTGTGTGTGTGTGTGTGTGTGTGTGTGTGTGTGTGTGTGTGTGTGTGTGTGTGTGTGTGTGTGTGTGTGTGTGTGTGTGTGTGTGTTGAGAGAGAGAGAGAGAGAGAGAGAGAGAGAGAGAGAGAGAGAGAGAGAGAGAGAGAGAGAGAGAGAGAGAGAGAGAGAGAGAGAGAGAGAGAGAGAGAGAGAGAGAGCGTGTGTGAATGCATACACATATACATACATAAATACATATTATCACGCTTAACATAGTATGATGTAGGGTTAATAAGGGAAATTATTTGCATTAATTAATTAACTAATGTATTCATTCGTGAGTATTCACTGTTTGTTTTCGTTCATGTGTGACAGAACTAGGTTCGACTGTCTATGCCGGTATAGTCAGTACAGACGTGTGTTATAGCCCCGCTCGCTTTATTTGTGCTTACATTTGTTATTCCGACCCACTTCGCCCTACACAATACGAAGAAAAATGTATAGCGTTTGTCAGTAAAAAGCGAAACAATTTCTCATGTGTTTGGCGCGAGTTTTGTTCGGAATTAACGCACCTGATAAAGTGTGGGCTTCCTTTGTATTGTGAAATGTGTTTAAATAAGCATGTAACAATGCCTGCTTATTGTATTAGGACATAGGATAGGATGTACGCCCATTCAGAAACAATTGCAATTACGGGCGACAAATTTTTACTGCGGTACATACTAACTCGTGTATTTGGCTTTTGATGATAACATGTAACTACCTTTTACATTTTTATGTCACGTCAGGATCGCAAACGTGTTGTTTCAAAGTAGACCGTTGAAGTGTATAGTTGTGTACATAATGGATAACACGTCTGGTGGATAAATACTTAACACTTTTTAACATAGTATATACATATACTATGTTAAAAAGTGTTAAGTATTTATCGTCCGGAAATTACTTGTAAACACCTTTTGGGCTACCGTATAGAGTTTAGCGTCCCGTGCATTAACAGAAAGGCTGGTAGTCACTACACGTGACGCCGGTCGGGATCCTGTTCGCTCGTAAGCGTATACCGAAGCTAAAGGTTTGAATTAACATATGGCTTTGCGTCTCAAACAAGAAAGATGAAGTGAGGAATCAGGAACGACATTCTGAAGAAGGACGAAGCTTGTATTCATTGCACAAGATGGCAAGTGTAGAACCTGAGAGCATTATGGACGACGTCATTTAATACTGTGCCAGAATTAGTTGACAATTGCAGGCTTCTGTAAATGTATGCACAAAAGAAATCTCAAGAATAAATGGAAATACGCAACTACATGAAAGAGTAGAATTCTGTTTTACATTGCAAAGAAATTACAAATATCGCGTAAGTGAGAATTAGAGAGTGAAGTTACAGTACGTCGCCACAAAAGAGGCACATGTGGGTTTTAAACAGTAAGGACGTAAATGAAATTAAGGAAACAGAAATACATTTTATGAGAAATAAATGTAAAGTTAAATGATCGGACAGGCTAAACAACGAGATATTCAAAACATAAAAGGGAAAACATTCTGTGAAATCCTGTGTACACGTGTATGACAGGCATATTTTTCAGGATGCCTGTGGTTAGAATATGAAATTAAGGTGTCTCGGGTTGTTAAAGAGTGTAAACTGAATAATAGTCCTGTGAAGACCATTTTCGTTGTAGGCCTAAGGTTTTGCCACAAACCCTTAACTGTTCAGTGTATTGTAACTGAGGCCTGTAGCCCACGTTACCAAGGTTCTAAGTTTGCGTGGATCATGTTCAGAAGAAGGCATGGAGCTGTCGTCTTAGGCACGGAGTCAGGTAAGGCTTGGTCCATCTACAGTAATACCCCGCTTAACGCTCAAGATATGTTCCGCGATTACAAAGCGCTGTACGGGTTCGATTTTTTTCAATGATTGTTGTTTACTATTTGTTTTATTTTTTCTTTGTTGTTCTACTTTTATATATTTATATTTTATCTATCATTTTTTATATACGTTACTCGCAAGTTTCTTGCAGTATTATATAATATAATATAAGAAGAAGAAATGAGAGCAGCGAGACGCGTTATTATGACAGTTTCATTGCGCCAGCAATATCGTATACAGCGTACATTTATTTCCATTGTTTGTCAACTTTACTGCATTCGAGTTGCTTAGTAAACTTTTATTATTACAGGAATAAGTGATACTACAATAAACTTTATGAGACGAAGAAAGTAGCGAGTCAACGTTGAACGCAAAACCTACAACGTGAATGAATGAAACACGGTCGCGCAGGGAAAATATCATTGAAAGAAACAGGACGAATAACACACTGCGGTTTTAAGAAAGTACAACATGTTTTATAATTAAATCATTGAAATAACTTTGACTAAATAAATTTGTGATGGTAATGGAATAATTTTCTATGCGTGGATTATTTGTATTGGATTTCAACATGTTATCACTAATTAGAGGAATGAGATACTTTCTCGCTAATATGATTGTCCCGTGCGTTGAGTTTTACAAAATTTAGTTTTTTGAAAGCGTTATCTAGTAGTCTGAAAGCGTTATCTAGTAGTCCGAAATTGTTTGCAGATTTCGGTCGCCTGGTTAGTTTGTGTATAACTTGTTTCAGTTGGTTAGCAAAGCTAAGGGCAAAATCATTTTGATATATTTTTGTCAAGTAATAAACTCCAGAGTGGTTTACGATCGATTTCATGTTAATACAGAATGCGAGACTATGTACAGTGGAGCCTCGATAACTCGAATCTCACGGGAAGGGGAAAAATTCGAGTTTTCGAATTTTTTCGACATATTAAGGTTCCAGTTATCAAGAGTAGGATTACTAAAATTCGAGTTATAGAGATTAACGGAATATACTGTACTCTGTAGTTTGTCGCTCAGTTAGTTTGCACCTTTCTTTAAGTATGGCACTGAACTGTAAGTGCTCTTGTTAAATACAAATCCTGTAACATGGATAAGGGATTTTATGATAAAATAAACTTAACACGTGTTACAAATATATGTATTTACATCCTCAGTTTCTAAAAATGAATATAAAGTTAACATAATAATGTAATATCTATTGAAAAATATCGAATATAAAAAATCCATTTTTATGTTACCAAAACAAACGTTTACAATAAAAACAAAAGTTATCGTTGGATCTAACTTAAAAAAAAGTAAAACAGTAATGGCTCAAATTTCAATTTTTGAAATTATGTATGATTTGTTTACTAAATAGTTAAAACTGTAAAAAATTACGTACTGTAATTCTTACTTTCTTATTTGTTTTAATTGCTACTGTATATTCCATGGATAAATATGTAAAGACAAGATGGTTGTTGCGAGTTCTATGTTTCAAAAAGAAAGTGTACCATCTTTTCTGCTGTAGAAACACGCTATCTTCAACTTACTGACGTTTGTGCAGTTTCGAATTATAGAGGTTCAGTGGGATGGCCAAAAAGTGACAACAATTCGAACCGTCAAGGTTTCTTTTAATATATATATAACATGGATTTGTATAAGGAAAGAAAGGGAAATGAAAAAAAATTCGAGATATCAAGGAAATCGAATTATCGAGATTCGACTGTATTTCTTCTTCTTCTCCTTCATCTTCGTCTTCTGATTATTCTTCTTATTCGCCATCTTCTTCCTCTTGTTCTATGCAAGTGAGAGTCACTATCGTCTCCACCATCTCTCAACCAAGTATCTATTTTATTCTGTTCCTCCCGTCTTCCTCTTATAGACTGCGATTCTCCACCGCCTCAGCCACTCCATTATTCCGAGATGAATGCGTCCTTCCTTTCATCCGTTTTGCTGCCAGGTACCGTCTGCATAATTCACATAATTTCAGTATACGTAGCATGGATTCGTACCATATTTTGTTTTAGTTCAATGGTTTCTATGCGTCAGTTCTACGTATGCTCCTACTTATACTAATCTCGTCATTTCTAATTTTGTCTAACGTTGTTATTCCACAACTACGTCGCCAGCAATGCGTTTCTACTGGGCCTACTTTCTTTGCGTTCCTATCGATTATTCTCTATGCTCCTGCACCAATACTCTCAAATTTAGTTTTGTACAGTTGTGATTTTACATGTTCCGATTCTAAACCCAGTGCAACTTTCTCGCTTAGAAGGATGACAGCTAGGCCCGGTTCCAGGCAGGGGCGAACCGTGCCACCACCCAGGGCGGCAAACTTTAAAGGGCGGCAGATTCCGGGATGTTAAGTTTTTAAATTGAGGGAAAAATAAAATTATAAAGTAATTTAAACTTAAAGTGCTTTCAGCAATTGTAAAACCTAAAAGTACGCCTGTCGAGACTTTAAAATTTATTCAAGAGTATGGGTTCGCGCCAAATATTGGTGTCGCTCTAAGAATTTTGGTAACATTACCTGCGACAGTGGCAAGCGGAGAAAGGACTTTTTCGAATCTCAAACTTATTAAAACTTATCTCAGTTCAAGTATGTCTGAGACTCGCCGGAGTGGTCTGCCAACTATATCTATAGATCATCAGTCAGCTGAATCACTTACAACTTGACCGCTAGCCTACCGGCTAATAATAATACGTGCCAAATATAATAACTCTATTTGGTCGTTAATGAAATTTACTCACTTGTGGTTAATCCTAATTAAGTTGATTAATCGGCACTTAACATAGTCATCTAGATACTGACTACTGCCTGTATTTCTGTTGGGCGCCAGAGATAATTATTAATCTCAGGGGTTATCGTTAAATAATAACTCTTTGTTCAGATGCTAAATAACACAACATTATATTTATCAACTTTCTGTACATTTAGATAATATCACTACATAACATCCTTACTACTATCAATTGTGCAAATTTAATGATTCATCAATAAATACAAAATTTTATCACTCCTCAATCTTTCAATAGAGATTATTTAACACATTTAATTCATTTATATTATTATGCTAAACCTTCTTGATAGAAATTATTTAACACAGTTAAATTATTTATAAGATTATGCTAATTCTTCTTGATAACATGAATCTCCATTACTCGATGGATAATTTACTTTGATCAAAAGAACATGACTTAATACCTAACAAATTACATATATTCAATTATCATCCAATTCTATATCATCATGACTTTTATTAGCTAACAAATTACATATAACAAATTACATATATTTAATTCTCATCCAATTCTATTTCATCATGACTTATTACCTAACAGATTACATATATTTAATTCTCATCCAATTCTATGTCATAGAATATAAATGAACGATTTAGTATCTGAACGTAATCATGGGTTCTTTGAGAATGAAACGGGTTAAACTTTGTGGTAGACAACTATACTACATGAAATTTAATTGCTTTATGAAATTTAACTTGATACAGTTACTTGTAATTGGTTATCCATTCCGCTGCTTTGCTCGTACCATTTCACACAACACATCACTTTCACTAATGCTATTGCTCTGCTTTTAGTCTCACACGATCGCGATGACAACTTAGCGTCGCGCACTTCGATCTTAGGCTTACTTATATTTTCGCGCACATTATAATGAAATACTTCTTCGCATTTATTCCCGAGCACCAATTCAATTATACTCACTTACTAACTGACTGACTTATTACTGACCGATTATTCTTTCATTACTTCTTCATAACTGACGGAACAATTATTGACTGATTGAACGATTACTGATTAACTGATTTTTACTTTTACTGAACACTTGTTCATTACTTCTTCATGACTGACGGAATAATTTCCTGAACTGAACTGAATTGCACTCTTGTTCTTCTGCGAGAGTAACATTTATAGGCTTTCCAGAACTTCCCTCACTGCTGTCACACTTGAAATCACCCCCATTGGCCGTATTTCGAATGTGTCGCTGGTAAATTTGAAAATATCCAGTCATCAACTGCGAATTCTTCGCGCGTAGAGATGACGCTATCCCTGATTGACTACGTATTTGCGACGCGGAACTTTTTCCGCACTGCCGTTAAGTCGTAAAAATGAAATCTACTTTCTAAAACACACACCCCGTTTCGGTATGCACGCTATTGTATTTTGAAGGCTGCTGTACCCCCTTTTCTAACGGTACATCGCGTTTTTTGCTGGTTTGTGCGAACAACACATTTTTAAGCTGCTCGGCGCCAGACTGTCGGCTCATACACCCTAGCCTTCTACTTATATAACTAATACATGTACAAAATCTCATCTGTTTCTCGACTACTGATATTACACGTACTTATTAATATTTACAGTTAACACCATAATGGAATACTGATATTTATAATTTATTAAATAATTATCCGTAACTCGTAGTGTTACGTTACACACTTGATTACAACGAAGTCATAAAGGAGTTTGCCAGTGCAAATGCTAGACGAGTATTTTTTAACTAAGGTATATGATACATTACTTTTGTTATATTTCAGTCATAATGAATTTTAGTTAGTATTTTAATTTTAAGTCATCACATATGCATACATTTTAATTGTCTCACGATTCCTTGTATTGTCTCTACAATTTTTATTGTACCCGTTCGCCGCATCATAAACGCGAAGAAGTTCTATTTATTTGATAAACACAACAATGCAAACATTCATAGTCGTCATTTGAAGGCAATCACCGTATCTTTAGAGTAGGTATAGTGTGCGTAAATGTGTTCAGAGTTAAAATAGGGGGGGGGCGTTGCAGTCATAAATACTGAACAGGACGGCAGAAGCGCTGGGCCCGGCCCTGATGACAGCAACAGAAAGGGGGTCCCCTAATTACTTTCATAGCTTGTACGAGTGGAACAGGGGATTTTGTACCACCATTCCTTATTTTTCCAAGAAAAGATATGACAAACTTCTAATGAGAGGAGCTCCTCCTGGGTCCGTTGGTATTTGGATGGATACAAACCGAACTCTTCGCTGGTCCGTGCACTTTATCCGCACGGTGAAACCATCTCCATAACAACCCATTTTGTTAGTTTTAGTCGGCCATACTAAGCATAATCGAAATACTCATGTGATCAATGTGGCCAGGGAAAATCATGTTATCATTGTCTGTTTACTAGTCCCCATGATTTTACATGTTCCGATTCCAAACTCAGTGCAATTTTCTCGCTTAGAAAGACGACAGACGGCATCAAAGCATTCGTTTCCGGTAGTAATTAATTTATCTGGCGTCACTGTAGTTACGGTAGTGACATGCTTTTGCGCGAATGGGCCGGTTCCATTCAAGTTGATAAGCTGTGGTTGACGAGTGTTAATTATAGTAATACGGTGGCACCGTGAACACAAAACAATAATCTCATCGTACTAACAGTGCAGTCTGATCGGTGCACAGAGACAGGATCGGTAAGTGCCTTGCAATTAAGAACACATTATCACATCAAAGGCGTCCAACTGTTAATGGTCTGACCGAGCGAGTGCACTTCGTCCTCCTGAGTATATGAGAGTCCCCAAGATACGTTTAGCTTTGGCACTGTTACCATTGCGTCGTCTGCCATTTTTGGATCTTCGCCTGTCTCTTTGCGACAAAATATTTAGTCTACGTCTGGTAGATGTCGGTAATTTTGTGAATATTCCGTATCTGAAAGGAACTGTATTATAACTTGTTACTTTGTTTCCACAATGTTTACATGCAATATTACTACTTTTCTTTGTTCGGGTGGATGGCTTTCTTTCATACAGAGAATTAAAAAGTACAAACGCAGTATTCCGTACTGTAATACAAAAGTAGTACGGAGTTCATGAAAACGCAGCCCTATTGAAGACTTGGAGCACGGATTTGTTATTATGACGGATAAGTGATGGATTCTATACGTATTTTCCTTCTTCATACGAAAATGTTACGAATTACTCACAGTTGCACATAAATCCACGCGAAATATGGGGATAGGTTGAAACTGAGATCCTTAGCGTCCCCACGGATCCGCCATTACTTGCGGCGTTGACAAATCCGCTCGGATCGATATAGCAGCGAATGTTAATTTGTGTGTGTAATTTGTTATTAATTAGTACTATATTCGCAACTTGCCTGTGTGCACGGGTGATTGGAAGATGGGAGAGAGAGAGTGATCACGGCGGTATTACACAGGGTGGAGGAATGCCAGACAACGATTATGTCTGCATAGTAATTATCAACTTACTCATACTTACCGGGCTGGCATGAGACCGTGTCAACTGTGTACACACAGGAACCCAGGTAACAGGTGAGTGTACTGCATGTCATCGCCCCGCGGCTGTGTGACGTCACAGCTCGTGCATAATGTGTCACCCCCTCCAGCTGGCGTAATCTCTGAAAGAATGCCTCTTGCATTGAACGTAGGTAGGCCTATCCGCTTACGTATTTTTTTAAATTTTTTGAGATTATGTGAGGTTTGTCTTTATTTGAAAATAATTCGTTTTGACATGTCTTTGGCTGAATCCAAATAAGAATATATTCCCAAATGCACATGTTGCGAGATCGTATGGACCGCGATCTTAAAAACAGTGGCATAAACTATCAAAAGCCAGAGAAATCGATACTCACGTTTCTTACTAATACTTCCCTAAACGAAACACGCTAGTATTACAAAAGTTCTCCTACACATTTACGCACTGTCACATCACATGACGCCTAATAATACAAACAATTAAATAATCGTCACTTTCGATAATACAGTTTCTTAGATCATCTCTTTCCTTGTCTTTTGTAAACCCACCGCATAATCTATTATGTGGAACTGCCAGACTCAACTGACTGTATGGCCCAGCAGCTTTGTGTATAGCCGGCAAGGTCACTTGTGTGGCGTAATGTTGATGTTAAAATTCTGGATGGCGTCTCGGAAGGCATAGCGGCAGCTAGAATTTGGTAAAGTCGCATTTGTATACCAAATGCAATATATCTCTATTATTACAAGCGTCACGTAAGATTACCAGTGTCGCCTGATCGCAGGGCGTAAAATATATCACGCGCGCGGGGGTACATACACATGATTTATTTGTAATGTGTTTTCAGTATGCAGATACTAATTGTATTGGGTGTTTTATGTATACGTCATTAGAACGTTGCCTGAAATCGCCAGTGTGTGTGTGTGCGCGCGCGCGCTTATTATTATGTGTATGTACGTCTGTATAATTTTTATGGGTATGTTAATAACATTAATAAAGTTAACATTATAATAACATCCTTATATATTCACGATTAGGTGAATTCACCAATTCTGATTCACAAAAGCTAACTATACGAAGGTAGGGTGAGAAGTCCTGGGCTGAATAAAAAACCAACACTTTTTTTTGGATTAATTTACATTTATTTCTCAACATAATCTCCATTTAGTTATATTCACTTTTTCCAACGATGTTTTAAGTGGTAATGCCAGACTGATAAGCCGATTTGTCAAGGTTCGCAAAGTAGCCATTTACAGCATCGCTTACTTGATTGTCGTGAGAAAATCTTTTGCCAATTTTTACGTTGGGAAAAAGATAGGAATCACTCGGGGCTAAATAGGGCGGTATGGTGGGTGAGGAAGCAATTCGAACTTTAATTCTTTGATTTTAGCCATCTCAACAATTAGAATGTGAGATGATGGAACACGTGTATTTGTCTTGGTGAAACAACACTTTATTTTTCGCTAAATGTGGCCGTTCTTTCTTGATTTCGTCGTTTACAAGGTGCAGTAAATATGCATAGTACTCGCCATTAATAGTTTTCCCCTTTCTAAGATACACTCAATCAAGATTACACCACGGTCGTCCCAGAAAACAGTCACTATAACTTTACCAGCCGAAAAGAAAATTTGTCTTTGCCTTTTTTGGAGTTGGTTCGCCTTTCGTGGTCCATTGTTTTGACTGCTGTTTAGTCGCAGGAGTGTTGAGGTGGACCCATGTCTCATCAAGGCTTATGAATCAACGCAAAAATTCGGTTGGATTGAGCGTATAGAGTGCCAAACAATCGGTTGGATTGAGCGTATAGAGTGCCAAACAATCGGTTGAGACATCGTCTGTGGGAACATCATAGTGACTCATTTCGTTTGATATACGCTATCTCATTTTGTTAGTATTAGTTTGTACCTGTTTTCTTACTAACTCATTTAAATTTTCATTAACTGTACGCTTCTAATTTATGTATTTCTATGTTTCAGGTAAGTCATACACAGTTCCTAAAGCTGTAAATGGAATTGATTGTAAGCTGTTGGCTGTAACAGGTAAAACAGATCGTAGGCATTTTACACATTATTTTTTTAATAGTTTTGTTGAAAAGAAAACGTTTTACATAATTGTACGTTTTATTGTTTATATAAACTGGTAATAACATTTTAAACTGGTAATAATTTGTTACTCGTATTTTGAATTAGGCTAAATTTCTCTTCTCATTTACATTTTACATTTCCTCTTGCATTATAGTACTTTATGCTTATTATGTATCAGATCAAAACAGGGAAATTGCTTTAATTGAGATTGATATAAGCTACGAAAAATCAGTTTTGTGAAAATTATAGCAAGCTTAATAACAATTTGTTTTATTCCCTCAGAAAAATATACTGTGGAACCTCGATAACACGAATCTCAAGGGATTATAAAAAAATCGTGTTATCAAGGTTAAGTTAACAAAAGTTCGTGTTATCAAGGTCCTGGTTCATAACATTCGGCATACTGAGTTCGCTGCTGTGGGTAATTCATCTTATAGAGGTCAAATTCGTGCTAAAGAGGTTCTGTTAAGTAAAAATTCGTGTTATAAAGGTTAATTAATAAAGTATTTTGATCTCAAATCAACGAAAATTTGGCTTACCAAGGTTTTTAACAAAGGAATTTTGGGTTATAGAGGTATTTTTAACATTGACTGTTATGGGACATTCAAGGGGATTGGTTATCAAGGAATTCGTGTTATTGAGGTTCGTGGTATCGAGGTGCCACTGTATACAGTATTTTTTAAATCTATTGTCGCAATAACAAAATTTGTGATTTTCTTAGAAGAGGGAGACACGCTCCCCGTGGCTATAATTTAAAGAATACTTTTAAACAAATATTTTTTTGTAATGAGACTTCTTTTAAAATGTTTTAGTATGCGTAAACGGGCATAGACCTTCTCCGTAACTTGTTTTTCATCGTTCGCTGGCAGAATAAAAACGTATTTCAGCAGAAGCGCCGTATTCCTCTCGTAAATTGAACAAGTGTATTTCCTACGGGAGCGCATATCATGCTGGCAGTGACAAGAATTTACGCGCTCCGCTACTCTGTGACGTTGACGTTATTATGCAGTCGGTATGTGCGTGTTGCGAGCTCATCGCTCACATGCCTCCAGTTCTCGTACGCATCTCATTGAGGTCAATTGAAAGTGTCACTTACTTATGTCGTTTTCTCTCGTTTTTTTTTTTTACAGTCGCTTCCACTAACGGCGTCTTAATTTTCCCTACTACTGTACAGTGACTGAAACATAAAACACCTTAACAACGGCCTATCGTTTCGTTTTGATTTGTCAGTTATTTTTATTGTTTTTGTTATATTATTATTTATATGTCAGTTAACGAGACCGCCAGCGTATGCTCACTAACACAAACACACGATACGCAGCCACCTCACCCTTACTCGGCGCACACTGCCTACTGTCTGAGTCATCTACTGGACATTCCGTTACTTAATCGAACTTTATTACCGTTATATTTTATCTCAATAAATCCGTAATATTTGGATTTTGCATTAAATGTTAAGATACATAATAGTAAATAAGGTGTAAATACGACGAGAGCTAATTCGAACTTTCAGAGCAAATAATCCAGTTTAAAAGGACATGGTTTTATTAAAAAATGAACTCTGTGCCGCAATTGGATCGTGTTTGGACTCATTTCAAATAATATTACACGTAGAATCCCTTGCAGGACTCAAGATAAATACATTATTTTTATATAAAAAAAACTGTTAAGGAGCACTGAGTGCCACTTGGTGATTGACTTACTGGATCCAAATTATTGTCTGGCGGCCTGTGCTTGTTCGTGTGTGAGCAGAGGGTCTGCTAATCCTTCAGCCTCACTCCTTGTCCGACCACTGTAAAGTAATGGTTTTGACAAAATTGTCTAGCAGTTTTTCTTACACTGACGTCCTCCGTCGTTCTCATAGTTTCTCTTCATTGTTTGACTTTTGAAGCATATGGCCACTTTTAGAATTACCCTGAAGTTCAGCGAAAGATAGCACAGCCAGCGGGAGAAACGACGCTGTATTTTCTTTATCGCTCGGATGTCAGGATTAGATTTTGAAGGACAAATCATCAATGGATATCTATGTAACAACGATGTGATTGTCCATATCCTAACGTGTTATATCAATGAAGAAATTGAACAGGAATTTTAATCAGAATTTGGATTCAGAACAAAACGCACGTAATAACTGAGATATGGTAGGCCTACCTCGATTATCCGAGAATACTGTGACCTTCAACGATTCAGATATTGAAAGGAACTGTTTCTTTGCCGTGTTTATTGAGCAAAACGATTTTGCTTCAAAAATCCCAAACGATGCCGTGTTTTTGAATCTGAAACATGTGTTAGCACTTAATGCTAAAAAATGTTGACTATTTGAAATCATTAAAATTATATTAAAAATCAAAATAATACTATAATCAAATATTTTTATAAAAGCCGTAATTAGAAAATCAAATTATATAAGAAGTTATATACATGGCAAACTAATACCTGAACAAAATACAAGTCAGCACAAAACACGACAAAGTTTTCAAAATACTCAACATTTAAAACACTCAAAAAACAAATATATACACCACATCCACCCTCAAGTATACCAATTCAAACTACCGTTAGGCCAACAGGAAGCCATAGCAACAACCAACCTGAACACAAATACTGTAGCATGACAGATTATCCACATTGTTCTAATTTAAAAAATAATCAGATATAAAATAAAAATAAAATGACATCAATGAAAACTACTATAAAAATTAGTCAAGGACCACAGTGTAGTGAAATAATAGTTCGAAGAGATAAGATAAATTAAAACCAAACATGTAATATATAAGAAATTATAGAAAAATAATGATAGGCCAAAGTATAAAGTAATTATACCCAGGTAGTATAGGAGTAGGTCAGGAAATGCCCAGGATAGACAAACATCCATAATAAAAGAACAACTATTAGAAGGACAACCACATGTAATAAAATTAGAAACCCCAAAAAAGATGAAAATAAATAAGAAAAGTAAAATGCAATAAAATAATAGTAAATGTAAAGTATGTATAAGTAAAAGTGTCTAGAGGTATAATTAAAAGTGTACCAGTGAAAGTTATTTTTATAATAAAAAAACAAATCTTAATGATCCTCTGTAAATAAGATTCTTGATCTTATAAGACTAGAAAACTGAATAGAGATAAGATCAAAGAATAACAGTGGACCAGTGCAAGATATTTTATTAGGAAAATATACTAATGATAATCCCAAGTAAGTGCTATTTTTTATCTCAAAATATTAGATAATATGACAAAAAATAAGATGAGATAATACACTAAATAGTGAAGTGATAAAGGGTACATCCCTAAAATAAAGTAAAAACAGCAAGGACTGCATGAAAATTAATTTTAAGTAATATTTTAGGTGATGAAAAAACAGATGTGTTTTGTTTATATTTACAGGTTATTGAAATCAAGGCTTGAATAACTGAGATTGAGTATAAATTTTTTTATAAAATATTTGTTATGTTTTAATTGTATTAATCAATCCTAAACGTTAATGTAATTAAGTAAGGGAATTTTCATTAAGATTTTATAAGAATAATATGTCAGAAAGGGTATAAGGAAGCTGTAATAATAATAAACATTTTATGTGAACACATGTAATATCTAGGCCAACTGGTACATCTCAACAACCTTATAATTAATTAATAAATTAAGGAAATCAATTAAATTGATGAAAAGTATATAAAGTAAATCAATTACTGTGTCTTATAACTGTAACAATACTTTGTAAAGGTATTCAAGAAATGTATACAATATTATTAGGAAAAATGCAAGTGTAATAACACTGGAATCTAAGAGGAAAGCCTAAACTAAAAATAATATTTAAATTAGTTAATTAAATCATAAAATTACAAGGAATTAAGGAAAAATAACCATTTTAATTCAAGCAATGATATTGTTCAATATTAATTAGATACTAACAGAAATTGTAAACCATTTAATGTGACAGGAAGTACAGTTAAAGCCTACATTCAAATATACAGTAAATATGACCTTTTGAGTTAGAACATACTATAAGGTATATAATGTTTGGTAGTAAATAACGCAGAATTAACTAAGGAAAGTGAATATGTAATTAGTATTTAATAAAATTAAATAATAGTAAAAACGTAATTAATTATATAATGTAAAGGTCAATTATTTAGGCGGAAATGCCATCTGGCTAAAACGATGTCGAATTAATATTAAATCAGCCAAGACCTATTGTTTGAAGAAGGAAGGGGGTTAGTTGATTGTTACACGTTGAGACGTACACTTCAAAACGAGGTCAGACAAATGAACTCATTCTAAAAGAGAGAAGATAATTTTTGGATATAACTAAACCTATAAAAAATAACCCAGAGAAATTGAAAAATATGATTAATCTACATTGAGTTAATCTAATTGTGAAGATTTGAAGTCGTCATCCAGGTAACCGAACTATATGAACGTGAATTCAAAATCATATCGACACAAAATTGGACATTGTAAAATTTCACCTCCATTGGAACAAGAACACATTGAACACTGATTGCCGTGCCGGACAACCGACCACGACTCCCGAATAATTACACTGTGATGAAGAGTAATTAACCACTACTACTTGGAAGAGGAATACACCAATAACCAACATTTATTTGGAAGAATTATGCAGTGAAGACGCTTCGTTTACATTCAGCACGGGGGCGGCCATTTTGGACTATTCCCAGAATCCTGTGCGGTGTCGGCAGAACAGCATCACGAGTTGGGTTCGAGAAATTTATCTTACTAACATTGTCTATTCAATAATATTTTGTATTTTAGATAATTAAGCAGTTTTAATTTTAAGCATTATACTTTTCAGCTTTGCCCTTTTTCTCTGACTAGTATAATAACAGTTCAAAGAATCCGTAAATTAATACTAATATTTTATATACTGAATTTACTCGCCCTGAGATACGAGTTTGTTAATTGTCGATTAACTAATCGATTCAAAATCGATTACTCTCAATAATGTTAATAAATTCCTTGAATCTTGTAATTTTGAGTTTCATTTATTGGTAGAAATATAAATAAAAGAATTGTAGATAATATTTGACACCCGGACTCCAAGAAAAGAAGAGAATAACATCACTGAAGGAGGACCCTCATAGAATAACGAAAGACCGCTAATCGATTATTACAGGAGATAATCTGATTAACGCGGAAAAAAAATCCTGGTTATTTTAAGCGATTAAATTGATTAAATTAATAATTAAAAGAAATAAAATTACATAAATACATAAAAAATAATTAATTAATTAAATAAATAAATAAAATTTTTTCAAACAAATTTTTTTTATTACAATTTTTTTATAACACCGAAAATCCAAAAATTACAGTTTGTTACAAAGTTGGCGAGCCTAACAGTGGGGCTGAAGATTAATAC
The DNA here is from genome assembly GCA_034769895.1 of Magicicada septendecula. Taxonomy (NCBI): domain Eukaryota; kingdom Metazoa; phylum Arthropoda; class Insecta; order Hemiptera; family Cicadidae; genus Magicicada; species Magicicada septendecula. Next base: position 475,046,881 of record CM068367.1, on the reverse strand, counting down.
TGAGGAGGAAAATTTTGACCTAATTAAATAAATAATCCTCATTGATTGTGAAAAATCAAAAAATTACATCATGTTACAATATTCAACAATATCAAAAACTAAGATGGCTGGGAGGATGGGAAAAATATTTAATACCCGAGACAAGTTCCAAGTAAGAAAGTAAAGTATCTTGATGTAAAATAGTTATAAATATTAATTATATGGCAGTTGCAAAGGTGTTTAAAAAAGTCTGCACCCGAACAAAAATTGCAGTGAGGAGTGCATCAATGGGAGCACACTCTACACACTGTTAAAATAGTTATTGGAACAAAATTGCTTAATAGTTTGTAACTAGTTTCAAATTTAATAAATAAAGAAAATTATTTGAAATTGGTTTGTGTTGCAATATTTTTTATTTCCCAGATTTTCGAAACCATATGTATTCGGTTTATTGCTTTCTAAACTTTATTGTATGTAATATTTTATCCATGTTACCAACCCATGAAATATTAGTGAAAGCAGAAAAGTCTTTTTACTCTCGTATTTATCGTATTACTCTTTTTTCTACCTTTTACCGTACTTTCTCAATAAATTTCGTTCTCATAATTCATTATTAAAGTTTTCCTCGTAGCCATCCTATGGAATATAATTTATAATATTATTCGTAGACGATTTTGTATTCGCTAATATCTTTTAATCTTCATTTAAATTTACTCGTACGTAATTTTTCCCATGTATTATTGTAATATTTATTGGCTTATCTTAATAGAGACGCAAGTAGGCCTAATAAGTCGGCTATGCACTTACAAAACCTTTTTAATATAGCAACGATATCGTTCATTAATACGAATCAGATTGAGTAATTTTATTTGTAATTTCTCAGTAATCCATTATAATTAATCTGTAAAGATGTTCATATGTTAAAACGTGATACAAATCATATTAGGATATTTTTTTTTGTAAATATTTTGTCATCAGTTATGTGAAAAGTCTTTGTGAAAGTATTAAAAATACGCTTATAGATTTCTATGCACACTTGTCTAAACTGAAAAACTAGGATTACATTATTTTCATGCAGGTATTTTGGTTACAAAATGTAATTCCTTTTTTTCTTAAATACCTTTAACTTTATTGTATGATTGTCTGCTTGATTGTCTGATTATTTTGCGATAATGGAAAAAATTATCTAATATCGAAGTTTTCCTAATAATAAATGTATTTGTTCAAAGCAGTGATGGAGTTCTTCAGCTCAGATACCCTACTCGTACTGGTATTCCATGTAGAGAAGAACAGCACAAGTAAACGTGAACGGTACAACGTATGAGGGGAATAAATTAGTGGTTGAGAGATAGAGAGTTTGCGTGCGCGTGTATAAGCGGTATACATTAGTTAAACCCATTCCTGATAGCAAACTTTCAGCAAAAGTGTGCACTTAAAATGAAAATACTGAAATATGTGTCTATGTATTTACATGAGAGAGGAGGGAGAGACAGCGAGAGTTATGGACAGTTTTATGCAGCAAAAGGCAGTAAACGATTATTAGCGGGATCATAAATCCGTTTAACAGTGCCGCAATCTTCGTACGTCGTTGTAAACCACTCACAGATACAACCAATGCATTGATCACAGATGACGTGTGCAAACGCATATGAAGGCAACGGAAAACTTTTTTAAATCATAAACACGCTGCACAATCATAAAACTGGAAAAAATGGAAGTCGTTAGAAAATTAACATTGAAGACCATAACTTCAGTGACCTACGTCACCCATTATAACGTGATCCACAGTGTGTGTGTACATGTACTTATATTCGTGTTCCCGGTTGTTCCCCGGATTGTGACTTCGTATTCTATCTTTTGGATACGTTCCTCCAACATCTGCTCGGTTGTTTTTCTCACGACAGATTTTTAAACGTACTTTAGGGAAAGAATGTAGAAAGAATGCATTCACAACATGGACAGAATACCGAAATTCAAGGGGCCGTGTAAATCTATATAAAAAAACACACACACAAACCCGAAAGTTTTTTGGATTATAATGCTGTACCTAGTAAGCTCCATGAGCTGCAGAACTCGCTCACTATTTTGAACGAAATACATATATTGTCAGATAAATTAAATTAATAAATTTGAATTTATAAAGATGTGAGTAAAGTTATTTGTATATGTGATTCTTAGCGTTTCTGAATTATTAATAGATATTCTGAAATTCTGATATCCGCGATTCTTAAAAAAATTATTATGGTTCGCTCTTAGCCTGCATCATTTAATATTTTAAATAAGTTACTACCACATAAGTCCCGTTCTTCTTGGAGCTCTTTTTGTTGACGTTATTTTATTTGCTCATATTCCGTCAAACTGATTTATTTTTTAATGGCTTGCTTCTGAAACTGGAACTGATTTAGCATCTAATCGTCAGAAATTGATGATTTTAGAACTGATTTTAGAAACCTGTGTTATGGAATGTATTGATGTATAAGTTTTTAAACTTGTATCCAGACATATCAGCGGAAGTCGGAAAATTCTGTTATTACTCTTTTCGTCGTCTTTCATTTTGTTTTCGCTACTTCGCATTGTAATTGTGTGTGTGTATGTGTTGTTTTGTAATTCTGGACTCACGTCTAACCAGTCTAATGTCACAGTTCGGGAGCATGTGGACTCGCAGACTATTTCGTAGCGTAGAGAATTGGCTCAATCGAGGTCACTGAGAGGTCGATTGCTATCTAATCCAGTTGCTACCGGGAAACAGATGTTTCAAAGCCTATTTCAATAGACTGTTTCGTAGCACAGACAATTGGTTCAATCGAGGTCATGGAGGTTGATTACTACCTGGAGCAGTTGCTGTCGGAAACGGTTCCTGAGTCAATTTGTATAGCCGCAGAGGCAACTGACTTGTATCTCCTCCATGCAGTATGCAGTACTACGAGATACTCGTACATGTAGACTATTTGACAAGCAAGTCATAATTATTAAAAAAAAAATAAACAAACGCCCCAACTGCACAAGAAATATACTACATATGTGTCTGTATGTTTTAAAAATAAACAATTTAATGTTTCCTCCACTAAAATTTATCAACCAGTTGTGAATAAATAGAGGTTTAAGCATCATTAAAACATATTTAAAAATTGATAATGGTTGAACAGACTTAGATAAAACAAAGATCAAACCATTCGTCATTACAAGACGATAATCTAAGACATTTAAAATTTGAAAACATTGAAAATTGTATATCGTAAGTAATATTTTTATTAGCAGTCACGGAAAAAAACTAAAACTGAAAGTATAAATCCTGAGTGTGTTAATTGTTTTTACAAAAAACATTTCGCTTTAACATTTTCTCCTTTAAATTTGATTAAATGATTTCATAAAAATATAGAGGTTAAAAGTACAGCCGTAGATATTAGTGGTCTGCTCTATTTTACCTAGAGTATACGTTCTATTTTCAATTTACATTCCAGTAAACATAAGTATTACCTTGAAATTGTGCTTAATATGCAATTCGGTATGACTGAGGTTGACATCCTTACAGGTTCAAAAGTATCGAGATAAAATAGTTTTGGTGGTCGCATAGGCTATGCTACAATCGTTGTTTCGGACTGATTATTGAATTTGTTAACCTCGATTTTCACACCGTGTTTGCATCGTGCACATACACTGCATACATTTGGACGTAGAAAATTACACTCGGTTTAAAAACTAGGCGTCTTTATTATACACAACTACACAAATACATGTTTCGGTCAACATTTAGAAGACTAACGAGACGTAAAACGCGCTGACTTCGTCGAACTCTTTCAGGTACAGAGTCACAAATTGCTAAATCAGTCCGCTTTCACGTACGACTAAAACACAGGTGCCCAACCGGTCAGCTGTGAAAATAACTGTTCCATAATTTCTGTTAGTTACCTCGAGAATAACGTGAAATCTCGTCATCGTCACCGCCATGAATCCTAGCTTAAATTGTCCACTACTGACCACAAACAGCTCCTAAATCTGCCCATGTGTTCCGGTTAACTAGATTCCGATTACGATTTTTTAATAATTTTTTTGTATGGTAGGACTTTCTTTTTGGAGACTTACCTTTATACGCTCCTTGTTAATCTTGTGCCCGACGAAGTTCCATCGCAACATAGCTGTGTTACGGTAACAGCGATAGAGGCACGGGTTCTTTGTCCAGTGGCGCTACGTATTCTGTCTCGTAGTGTTGTGCCCGGTACTGATCGTTTCTCTGTTGTATGTACTACACATATTTTCTGCCGAGTTTTTGGTTGATGAACTTTTGCTCCTTCAGAATTCCCAAAGCTGACTTTCTTTTTGAAGGTATCGTCTTTGCAACTATTGCTGCAACATATATTAGACCCTAGTCCGTTTAAAAGTTTAGTATAAGGATGGTGGGCAATATTTGCATAACGGGGCTACATTTTTTAAACGCCACGCTGTTTAACTACGTGTAATCGAATACTGAATATAAAGTAGGAAGGATAAAATCGGCGATTAAGGATAGCAATTGAATTCACCTTGTGAAATGGGAATGGGGAAACCGAAACTCTCCAGCCCACGATGGCAATTGCTGAAGTAATGTTCCCCCATCGGGAAATCGGGAATACTATAAGTTATCTACCCGCTTGCACTATTTAAATATATTATAATAATATTGGTGCCATTATTACGCATGTTATATTAATAGATATTATATTATTATATATTAATATATTTATTTACGTTTCTCATTTTGTGTTTGCTTGTAGGGGAGCGACGGGAAAAGCTACGCAAAACAATAGAATTAACAGTCATTCAGACAGACAATACTACGGTTTATAACGCAATATGCATTGACAACAGATCAGACGAGACGAATTGAAGCAGCGCGGATGAGACCTGTATGGCCATTTACAGCGTACCGATTATGTGATAAAAAAGGAATACTGAAATCAGTGACGTACCGGGAGTCAGTAGCATAACAGAGAAACGTGGTAGCGTGGACGTATTTTAAGAATGTTGGGACAACGAATCCCAAAATTATTATATACGTCTACGACATAAGGAACAGAAGTATTGACCGCCCTAGGAAGAGGTGGATAAATTAGTTCCAGTATGCTCGAGACGGATACAAGCGTGCAGAAGCCTGACAGCTTTTCTTGAGCGGTGATCTGCCCCGACCAAGCGAAAGAATTACCCCCCCCCCTTAAGAGTATAGCTTAAGTTGTCTAGAGAGCGTGGAGTGGAGACAACGCGACAACCGTTTGCTGTCTCATTTGATCTCTCTCTCTCTCTCTCTCTCTCTCTCTCTCTCTCTCTCTCTCTCTCTCTCTCTCTCTCTCTCTCTCTCTCTATAAAAAACACACACACACACAGTCGCTTCACAATGACACTAGCATGCTTCTGTTGTTCTCCCTGATATTCACGCTATGTAACACTACGAGACTGCTGTGGCAGTATGGGAAAAGAATGAAAATCTTGTTAGCCTCGCAACGAGGTGTTTGTCTATTGCGCATCTCTACGCTACTGTTCAAAATCTTCGACAGGTCTATAAGCCGAAATTGGCTATAATGATGACCACCAAACAAACATATACCACGTTAGACTTATATAGGCCTACTATTACGAGCTGATGAACCACGGACGCTCAAACATAACACATTTATTTTTACCGAAAGAAATAAAATTAACTAGAGTGTGCGGATAACATAAAAGCCCAGAGAGGGAGAGAGAGAGAGAGAGAGAGAGAGAGAGAGAGAGAGAGAGAGAGAGAGAGAGAGAGAGACAGACAGACAGACAGACAGACAGATTCTTCTAATCATATTTTTCAAACTAACTATTCTTTCAGATAATACAACTAACTAGTTTTGACGAAAAACGAGAAGAAAACAACCGTCCGGAAGTTGAACGTATTTCTTACGTAGTTTTTGTTCGCCAAGTCAGCAGCGGAAAAGCAGAATCGAAACGAAGAAGAAAATTGAAAATAAAATTTTACATTTCCTGTTTTTTACTTTTGTGTACGGAAAACTGCTGACGGACTACTTGGCATTGTCTACTACCTCCTATTATTGTAATACATGAACACATCACGGTCGACTGAGCAGCATGAGAGGTTGCATTGAACGTGACAGAACGAAGCGTGTGCACTGTAGTACTTGTGTATGCGCCGGCGATTTAACTGGGTTAAGTGCTTCGTTTATTTTGAATAATTGCTTCACACCTCTCTCTCTCTCTCTCTCTCTCTCTCTCTCTCTCTCTCACTCCCTGTCTCTGTACAAAATGATTTTACATTCATTATATACGGTCTCCAGTTCGCAGTATATTAATTAATTACCTTAACGTAATCCGCCTTGCGGCTTAATGTTTTTGTTGATTAGACATGTTTCGGGAACAAGTTCCTATCATCAGGACCTAAAATTCTTATCCTCTTGTGAGGAAGTGTCGGTGAAATTAAAACCCATCATCACATAAATTATTACACAAATAACACAAAACACACACGACACACTGGCCTCACCAGTTATTGGTTTGCAAGACTAATTGTCTACTAAAATTAGAAACCACCGGCCTGTTGGGCTGTGGTCGAAAAACGAAATAGGGATATAACAATCAATCAGGAAACAGTTTCAGCAGCAATCTATCCTGTAGATAGTGAAGAGAGAAAAAAGGCATTGCAGTTCTTCTGCTATGTAATAACACTGAATAATAAAATGATATCATTACTCATAATCGAAAGCACACCCGAAGTAGAAAGTTGGAGGAAATTCAAGATTGGAGTGGATGGATAATTGAGAAGTACGCTACCAGAAGAAGGAAGACTTTACTAGAAGTAAAACGCCTCTACCAAGATGAAATGAAATTTAGGAAATGGCTAAAGGACCACCGATCTTGACAGCAGAAAGGGACGATAAAAAAAGGTAAGAGTGTTACGTATCTAAAAGTGTGAGGCATGTTTTAGCACTTCCAAGTCAACAACACGCGCGAGCTTTAGCCAGTCAGATGTAGGGAGAACACGACAAAACAGAGGGGATAAAAATAAAAAAACTCGGACATAATAGAGAAAGTATCGGCAGAAAAATTAGTGTTTAAAGAACCAACTGCACAGCGACAAAGCGGAGGATAGACGAGACTAACGAGATGATAGATGAGGTGAAAGGGAAATAATTGGAATAAGGATTTAAAATGCGTAAACAATAGACAAATAGTATTGCGAAGGCGGTCACGGCCGGAGTCAACATTATTAACATTAGAAAATACTGGGCCGTGGTCAAATGCTTACAACATGGTTCATACGTATCTAAACGCTTCGGCCACCCACGAGGGGCCATCTTCAGTAGAAATGCGTTCACAACGATGTTCTAGGTGTTTCACTTCTAGTAAAGCCTTCCTTCTTCTGGTAACGTACTTCTAATTTATCCACCCATTCCAGTCTTGGGTTTCATCCAACTTCCTCCTTCCCGTGTGCTTTCGATGATGAGTTACGGATTTCCTTTCATTGTTCAGTGTTATTACATGGCCAAAGTATCGCAATGGCTTTTTTCTCTTTTTGTCTCCAGGACACATTCCTGCTGAAACTGTTTCCTAGTTGATTGTCATATCCCTACTTCACTTTTCCCTAGTATTTACAGATGCTCGCCTTAGGAATCTCACCTCGCTTGCAAACTGATGCTTCTTTCTGTTTGAGAAATTCTAAGGTGGCTACCCGAAATTTAGTGGTTTTTGATAATTAATTTTTTATATAATAAGTAAAGATGATATTTGATATGAAAATTAGAAAACATTTATTAAAGTATTTAAACATTAAGTAGTATTTATTTATGTCCAAAACTCGTGCATTTATTAATAATGCAGTGAGTAAAGTTGACAAACAGTGTTTTATATGTAAATATTTGTTTGAATTTATATAAATTATAAACACTATTGTTAAAAAATCAATATGCAAAATGAAATACAATAAATAGATATATATTATAAAATAACAAATTGATATTTATTTAATTTGTGTAGCCCCACGATTTTGGAGCGCCAATTTATATAACATAACAAATTATATAATGTATTGTATTCATGGGTGTGATCGTAATAAGAAGATGATGCGTTATTTAAGTTTAAAATTGTTCCATTATTTGTTTTTTATTAAACAAAATCTTTCATTTCGCATATTGAAATAGTACTCATTATTAAATCGTTTGTACGACTCTTTCGTACACAACTTATAGTTAACAAATTACATACAACAGGTTATACATAAATCTTATGATCTAATTTTAATTAATTAAATACTATTGCTCTAGGCTTACTCATTGTGTGGTCATGTTTTTGCAGTTGCTGATTAATTTACTTCAATAATGAATTTACTTGTATTCCAATTTCTTTAAAATTAATTGGTTTTAAAACTTTCTACTGCATATGCATCCTCCTTTATAAACAAAGACTTTATTAATTACGTTAACTCAAAAATCAAATATTTCTCTTATCATTTATGTTACTCTCAATTACTAACTTTTATACAAGAGATATTATTCTAAATTTCACTCTGCTTTTACATTTATGTACAATTAGTTATTTTAATACAGGTTGAATATCTTTCATTCTAACTTCAATTAGTGTCTTTCAAATGTCTGTAATTACAATGGTTTTTCATCACCTCGTTTGACGTGGTTAATCATCCGTACGTTCTCCTTTGGTCCTCAGCCCGTGTCCTCCTGGTCCTCTGGTCGGATTCCACTGCATGTGCTGTTTAATAGTCGTCACGCCTCACATCATATGCTGCAGGTGTGTCCATAGACCTCATCGTATGTGCTCTGCTGCTCTGGTTGGACTTCCAGTTTGTCCTGTGACTCTTACTATAGATTTAAAATATCGTCGTCGACTGACATAGCCTCCTATGGCAACGGTTGAATCGAGAAGAAAAAACTTTATTATCGCGACCTGGTATTTATAGTCAGGTCGTGCAAAAGCTCAGGTCTGAACAATTTTCAACTTGTCAGGTTTTGTCGAAGCGTCTTTTCCCCCACTCTGGTTCAATTCACTATTTTCGCCTATCTTCGCGAATTACGAAGTCTGTTTCACACTACACGATGTTCAATCGATCGCTAATTTTTCTATGTTTACTATACGTAAATTACACTTCTTTATTGTAATTAAAAAAAGGACTATTCACTTTTTACGTATAATAATTCCACTTTTCGTCACATTGGCACGGTCTTTTAACCCTTTGTTCACCTTTAATTTCTATACAATTTGGTGTCTTTTGTTTTACCATATCGTACATATTTTTCTTATAATTAAAATAAAACATAAAAACTATCCTACTTGAAAAGGGTTGGTTACATTTCAGGAACGGACAGGCTTCACACACACAAACAAAATACGCGCGTACACAACGCTAGCGACAGGTGTGCCAGAAATGCGTGTCCATGCATGAATTCTGCGCTCCCTATTTTTAACTACGATACAGCTTATGCAATCTGAATCATGTTTATTAATCCATATTTATTTATTTTTATTATTTATTTAATGTATTTTGGCAATGCACAGTACCGTTAATGGTTGTACTGTTGCAATATATATATACAAGAATTGCTGTTTTCAACACCGTATAGTACTGCGGTGGGTTTTGACAAAAAAATAAGATTTTTTAAAGATATGTTTTCACATCGTTTGCGTGCTGTACTAGCTCATCGTCGTTTGTTGCTAACAGATCCCCAGAGCAGTTCCTCCGTAGGTTTTATAAAACGAAGGGCCAGTACTTAGGATTTTATATTTGCACCGTCATTAATACTGTGTTTTCCTCCATCGATTGTTGAAGCGGTCCCAGCAATATAATACTTTTGGCACTAGAGTAATAACATCCCAAAATCCAAATTAAAACAAAAACTCGTTGTGTGATAAAATCAGAAAACAAATGGTTAATGGGAATTACTTGAACTAACACTGAGAGGTCAGCGCTGTACAACGTAACGTGTGCAAGTTTTATCAACTCTGTTTTGTTGCGTTCTTCTCAATCGTGATTGGCTATAACTTGTAACCTACAGCTGTGATTGTCTATAGGTCGTGCGTGTTGTTGACCAGGAACGCTTAGATACCTAACACTTGAATTACAAGACTGGAAACTGCCGGAAAAGCATGACACGTCCTATGGATCCATATTCGTGTGCCTTAAGAGTCAAGCATGACCTGACCCTCACGTCACACTCGCGTCTTCTGCCTGAAGGGGTACGTTGTTCAGTTCGTCCTTATTGATTAGTAGATCCTTTCTTTGCTCAGTCGCGTTTGCCCAGTTCGGCTGTTTTTGCATTCTCCTTCAAACCTTTATATCTTTGTTTTTCTTAATTATAATTTGACAAATCTAAGTTAGTGCGCCGCAGTTCATAGGCAGGTACATAGTCACAGAGACTGGACTTGGCATACTGTGATGGGAGGCCAATGTTTATAGTGTTCTCCGTTCGCAATGCGTCTACGTAATCTTGCTTGCGAGTAGGCGAGCTTCGCATGTCAACCGTAAACGACTTCCCCTTCTACAGGAAGCCAATCAACTCCAAGCATCCACCTTATGCGTGGAACTACGCGAACATAACTTTCGCAGACTACAATTTTATATTGTTGTTATTACGTCTTTTTTAGGATAAACGAATTGTTTTTCTTCAGAAAACAAAAGTAACCGCCGCTTTGGATAACCTCACATTCTTTACTGTAGTAAGAATAAAATCCTTTCGGCTAGTAAACAAGATTACAAGGCACAATAGAATGCGTGATGATGATATACGATCAACGTAACTAGTACAGGTCGTTGTTACAAAGCGAACTGGAGGAATCATGTGTGCATTTTATTAGCCTGACGTAGGTTACCGAAACCAAATTGTGTTGTTATTCTGTGGAAGAAGGAATGTAGGTCGATCGAGGTTAGGTGACAATTGGAAGGGCAGAGCCGACGATAACATTTTGTCCGTTAAACTGAATATACATTTAGCAGTACTTTACGTTCAACCTGCTCTAGTTACATACGCGGTGGCAATGAGCCTTGCTGAATGATAAGGAAAATGTATTGAAGTGCACCGTCTGTATTCAATGGAAATCTTCACAGACTCTAACCGGTAAAAGTCGGAGGACAGATAATAGCACACACAAAAGATAAGTTTTACGGTTGTGTGTGTGTGTGCGTGTGTGTGTGTTGTAAAGAAAAGCGATGTTGTTGAGCTTCGATGATACGACGCGGAGTTAGACGACGTCGAGTCTGCTCTTGAGCTTTTTCAGACTAGACAGGTGTACGTACGCTGCATTAGACGTTCTGATAACCGTAAAATGAATGTTTGGGTACTTTACTAGGTCAAGCCATTCTCTGCTTCTTGTCTCTCAGATTGTTTCCTTCATGACAACGACGATTTTTTGCAGCCGCTGCAAAATCGAGTTCAATTTATTCGTGTCTCGGTAAAAAAAGTCGACTTCCCAGATATCCCGTCCCATCAGCGGCGGGAAATCGGTTTTCCACTCTGTTTAAGGTCGGGCGATGAGGGGTAGACGCGCCTGTTTAGACATAATGGTAAGGACGGCCTTGCAGCGTCCGCTCGTGCATAAACACAAAATGATCGTCTCACAGTGCAGACTTTTCAAGCAGAATTCGTAGTAAATGTTTTATGGATATGTATAGCCGTATACGCTGAGGGTGAAATAAGGGGAGTCCTCGTCATGTACGCACATGCTACATGGATTAAATATTTTTGTCGAAATAAACTAGATGACAAAAATTAAACTAAAAAAAAATAAAATAAAAAACGTAAAAGAATTAATCATCATCATCACTTCATGGATAGGCTTTCTCCTGTTCCGGCTTCATGACTCCTGCCATCTTGTGACTGGCCTGTCTACAGATCTTCCAACCGGCTCATACTCATAAGCCAACTTCGGAAAGCGGGTATTGTTCATTCTTCCTAGACGTTGTTTTCAGCAATTTCTATAATTCTTAATGAGTTCATTTAAGGAAACCATATCACGTTCTCGTCAAATACACTCGTTTCTTATATGATCGAGTCGCATATATCCCTTTACCGATCTCAAATAGCTCATGTAAGCCTGTAATTGGCACCAGTCCTTCTTCCTTATGGTCCAGGTCTCCCATCCATACAGTAGTGCTGGTACTGCCAATCGTCTTATAGTATTTGATACACGTCTTTTATTTAGCTTTCCTTTTCAGTGTCCTTTTCAGAATTCCACATATAGTTTGGAAACTGCCCAGTTTATTGCTGAGATAATCACTACCTTTATAAGAAGGTCTACAACCAAGGTAATTGAATGCAGAGACCTGTTCTATAAGCTGGTCATTTAACACAATTTTAGATGGAATGGGGTATTTTCCAAAAATAGCCATAACCTTTGTTTTTGCAGTTGATATTTTTAAATTATATTCCTTACTTATCTATTGGAAGCCATATAAACGTTTCTGCAGTGCTTTCTTGTTAGCCTGAATTACAGCCATATCATCTGCAAAGAGCAGCATATTTAGTACAGTACAGTTATTTAATGTGATGTCAGAAGGGATTCCATCATTAAGTCTTCTAAGCAGATCGTCAAGATACATATTAAACAATAGCGGGGACAAAGTACCCCTTCTTTAAGCCCTCCATTAATTAAAATTCCTCCTGAGACGCGCCCGTCTCCCAATACAACATTTATCTCTGTTTCTTTCTATAAATTAAAAGAATTAATAAAAAAAGTTAATACATTTCAAAAATGATCAAACTAAACTGGTTAGATCTTTAGTTTAGTTTGTTTTAAACTTTAGTAAATGGGATATTTTAGTAATACTAGTACTGAAAAAGGGACGTTGGAAGATTTAAGAATAGTGGAATGAAGAAAACAAGAATACCTGTCGTTCCGAAGAGAGTAAGCGGATATGCAAATTAAATGCAGATGCAATGCGAGGGCTGAGGCAGAACAAAGTTGGAGATTGTGCCAGACGGCCTTTGCGACGGCCCCAAATGCTTGCCACAAGCGGGCAAACCAACCTCCCTTCTCAAGTACATTAATAATGTCAGGATAAAATACCGGGACGTAGGAAACAATTTTGATGAGAAATTTGCGCGACTATTCATCTTTTATTTGTGATTTCTTCAGAGACCGAGTTCATTCGTATAAAATACTTGAGAATGGGAAACTATTTGAGATTGACAGTTGCTAGATTGTGTATTCTTATCAATGAGTCACTAAGAACATAGTTCATTCAATTCAGATTTGGTACGGATGTAAAAAAAGACAGGCCTATACCAAAGTTACATTGTGGATCATTGCTGCAGCTATATTGTCAAACTTTGTGGTTTTTTATTTCGAAATAAACAATCGATAACAGGTTCATTAGGAGCAATCACGAGTATCTGGAAAGGGAGCTCGTGATCAAGGAAATCCAAATGTTTCACGAGTAAATAGTTCATGAGCATGGATAAGTTGAATCTGTGTCGTACGTGGCCATGAATTTTCCAACGGAGACGACGCGACTTAAAGTATTAAGTGTTGAGTCAAGTTACAGTAGAGTTTTGCTGTGTAACTCTAGAACATAACGATGCATTTAGTATTTATAAACGACGCGAAGAGACTAATGAGAAACGCTAGCTAAGTAGTGTTCATTATATCGGCATTGTTCCTTAGTATTAATACTAAGATATATCTAGTATCATATGTATGGTTTTGTATCTTATTTTGTAACATGTAGCCCTTCGCATGTGTGTCTAGTAACCGTTCTCCTTCGTGGATCAGGTCTTCTCGTTTTCTTAAAATAACGTTCTTGCTTTCACTGCAATAACTTCCCTGCAGTCACGCTGTCTTTTGTTATGTGTCCTTTTTTTTATAATTCTTGATTACATGTTTATATAGCTGTTTATCTGAAATTAAATATGTATCTAGTTATAACTCATTTAAATATCCGGTAATCTGTATATTTCTGATTCGTGACTCATTACAGGGATCACACGCGAATTAAAAACGTTACATTTTAATATAAGGGTAGTCTATGTTATTCTTTGGAATACTGTTCACCTTTGCGAAGGCTATCCACCCTGTCGATCGACGCTACAGTGTATGCGTGCGTCATGGTCGACACCTTCCTTTACCATAGACCAAGTATGATATTGCTTCACACAATAAACGTCCCGTTTCTTTCTCAAGTTTTTCGCCAAATTCGTTTTAGTCCCTAGTAAATTTTATCTTCCACACTGTATTACAGAATTCTTAATTTCGTCTAATCGTCTTGGTAATATGTCCAAAATGATTTAGATATCACCTATAGGTAATCTTCTATATTTTGTCTTCAATTCTTCTATGCAGGCATTCTACGTTTGCAATCTGTCCGTACGAAGGCGTCGACTTTTCTCGGATCTGCTAGTTTCAGAGTGCAAGTTTCGGTACATGGCCTATCAAAGTATTAAACCGTAGTACTTACAGTAACAATACTTACAATTTTGTAAGTAAGCGATTTTATTGCTCTTCTGTCCGTAGCTTATCTTACTTTATTTTCCCCACTTGAGTTCCCGTTGTTACTGTAAGTGAACCTGTGCAATGGCGTGACTACGGGAGGGGGGGAGATCAGAGTGACAAATCTCTCTAGAGCTATCAAAAATATCAGCGAAATTCCATAATCACTTATCATAATTCCTATTTATAGGCCAGTTGCGTTTGTTAAATGACTCCATTAATAGTTGTGGAAATAAATAGAATTACAATATTTGTCAATTAATAAAATAAAGTTAGAGTTTTTTTTAATAATGGCAAACGCTCAATATTTGGTAAATAACGTACGTATTACCAACATACTTCATATTGGTTTACTCAAAAACTTTGAGCGGAAAAAATTTACAATGCATGTATGAAATTGTATGGTAATAATCCTGAATTTCTCATTTGTTCCGAGAAGAATGGTGAGTCCAAACTGCAATCTAGCCTCATCCCCCCCCCTCAGGAGTAGCTCTGAGTTATGCTGGTGACCTGTCTATATGCATTAATTTACAAATTTACAATTTCGTAGTATACCCATGAATTATTTTTGGTTTGCAGATTACGAAACCCTAGTCAGTCACGACGAAGCCCAATAGAAACACGTAAAAATTATGTAGGGCCTATATAATAAAACAAAATTCTACTTAAACGTGGGCGAAGAATTCTTATCGAGTGCGTTGAGGTAGACATAATGTAAACATGTCCCCTGCCTGCGCATCGTTGACACAGCAGCTAAGAACTTAATTTAGTCTAAGGTAATCCGTAAACTCGACGAAGGCGCCGTGGAGTTATTTGAATTTTAAAACCGATAGGTACGGTGAAGAGTCATCGATAAAGCTGGTGACGGCGCTCGAACGCATACTTCCACCAAATTTGTTTTCTTTTCCCATATCTCTTGATATAACCCATACACCGTACGAGTTGACGATTTGTAAATAGACGAGTGTGTGTGTGTGGTATGTGTACAAGTCTGACAGTGTAGTCAAATCAATCAAATACATAAGTAATACTGTGAATTGTGTGTACGTGTTCTGTGTTCGATCAGTGTGTTGCATTATTTATTTACATATTTTGGTGTCAAGTCAGGATTTCCCTGTCATCACAATATGTTAACACGTATAATCTTAGTTTGAGCCTGTGGTTTATCCCGCCTGTTCCGCAGTATCTATAGTATAAACGTTTATGACATTATAATGCAAGACTGAGTGATGTCAAGGAAAAGGAAACTGTCAAGCAACCGAATTTGAAAACCAAACACATGCGATAGGTCACTTGATTTGCTAAACTCCGGTAAGTAACATTAGTAGAAAAAAATAAAACAACAGAATTTTCCATCACCTATAATAGCCAGAGATCTTCTTATGGGAAGTTTACGAGTCATATCAGCTTTGGTTTTACACATGTGGAAATTTTTTGCATCAAACAAAAGCAAGTTAACATTTTTATGTATTTAAGAAGCTTGTTATGGTTTAATGGAACCTACACAGAAAACATCAGAAGTAGAAGGGAATATCAGATTCAACGTGTGTTATGAAGGATACGTCGGAAGTGAGGAAATGGAAACAAGACGATTGGCGAATTTTGAATGTGGCTATAGAGACGATCGCTAAAAATTAGTTCCCTGGGCAGAGTAACTAAAATTTAGTTGCTTGGTACTGACTAGAGCTGTTGAAGGCAGTATGTCGAAAGGGGTTTATGAACGTTATTGTCTTCTCATTGTATAATCGCTAATGGATTCTTGTAAACGAACTCTACAGACAGGGAGTACCAGTTCTCGTCATTGACAGTGATATAAATTGCGAATTCGTTACTATCACAAATACCTCTATTCCTACTTATCACCAATAATTCGTCACTATGAAAAAACGTGGTCTATAACACCTATACACCCAAGAAAATTTCTTGATCAATAAGCTGCACGAAAAATCCTCCTGTACGTCGCTGGCTGATAGATTAAGTTCAAGTGCTGAATGATCTGTTACTTTTCTATTTTCCATTCATGTCTGAAGTTTCCTTTATTTACTTGTATTAACAGTACTTATGTTTGTCAAACATGTAATATCCTTCCTTCCTTTTGGGAAAGGCCAAAAGTTGAGGGAAGGAGTTAAAATACATGTTACAGAAGAATCGAGAGGACAGTTACTGGGAAGACTTCAAGAAAAAAAATGTGAGCGTTTAGTCTCTAAATATGATTGACATGGACCGCTACAACAACAAACTGTAAGAAAATTAATTCAACTACTGTACTTAAAATTTAAAGTTTAAGAAGTTTATACTTCTTCTGTTTATCTGGCTGTTCTGCCTCTCAGCTTCGGGTTAAGAAGTCTATACTATTTGCAGAATGGTATTCATTTTATTATTAGTCATATCATTCTATTTCTGATTATTATAAAAAAGAGTTCTTACTATATACTATTAAATTGAGATCAAATTAATAATTTTAAAAAATCTTCTCGAAAGTTATTTTCCAACCCATAACCTCCCCCCCATTCTCTTACAGTAGCAGTTGCAATTGTGTGTGTCAACTTTCAGTATTGTGAATACTTTGACGAGAACAACGCAGTGTGACCCATATTTTCCGCAAACACCGTCAATGGTGTAAAGGAGTAACTCTGTTTTTCCAAGTGCGGTATGCGATCGTCTTTGACTACGCACAGAATCTTAGTAATAAATTATTCAGTGACCGTGAATTAGCGACTGCTTGCTGTGATCGCTACTGAGCTCAGCTAACGGCTACAACTAGTGAGGCAGTTGCTCGAACGCCAATGGAATATTCATTGCCAGCGAAACACGGGTTCTGATTAAACTGTAGAACAATGCCGTAACCGTTGCCATGTACACGATCAGCTGTATATTTATACACAATAAACGCCTTTGAAACACTGTAGGCCTACTGTACAGGGAGTTTCATGAATTAACGGAAAATAAGAAAACATTTTCAGGGGGGAAATATGTCCGAAAGTGATAAGCATATCTCCGAAAACACCCAATACAGCAGTCTATTGCTGAACAAGAATATATTACCAGTAAAGTGCTGGAACTGCAGGTCTCCCTGACTATTTTGAACTAAATACATTTATTAGATAAAACAAAC
The DNA here is from genome assembly GCA_034769895.1 of Magicicada septendecula. Taxonomy (NCBI): domain Eukaryota; kingdom Metazoa; phylum Arthropoda; class Insecta; order Hemiptera; family Cicadidae; genus Magicicada; species Magicicada septendecula. Next base: position 475,029,342 of record CM068367.1, on the reverse strand, counting down.
TAATCATTTTTGTTTTGTACAGCTGAACGTAAGGTTCTTCTTGTGGCTGATTCTTAGCGGTAGCCGAGTTGACCGTACGTCGTTATTACGATTAAAGGATGTTTTGCTGTACATTAAAAAGAAAAAAAAAAGAATAAGAAAAATACCGAAAATCACATGTAGTTTACTATTTTTTAGTAAAATAATAATTGTAAAGCAGACAATCATTACTATTTTTGTATTATTATAAACATTAAAAATTCCGAACACTGTACTGATTTTGACCATAATGTGGTTAAATTTAAAACTACAATGCCTATTTGGCAAATAGTTTAGTCCTAGCTTTAAGCTTATTTATGTTTCCATACATATTATAGACGTATATAGAATACCTTTTACCTTTCTCGACTATATCCAACTAATAACAGTGTGATACCCGGTATGGATTTTTGATTTCTTCAATATTTTTAGAGTTTTTTTAGGTTCTGGTATCTTAAAATTCGGATTTTTACAAAACAGATTACTCTACTGAGTTTTTGGTTAAAATTCTGTTTATTTTGATATCTGTCAAGGATTTTTTACAACATTTTGGCACACTTTTGATCCTTGTAGTTCCAAAATTTTGACATTTCTGAATCTGAATACCTAATTCAGACTGTGGTTAAAATTCTCTTCAAACTGATATCTTGAAAAGTTTTGCTATCTTTACTTTTAATTTTGACCCCTTAAATTTTTCTCCCAGCCTCCTATTTGGGAGGGGGAGGTGAACGATTTTTTCAAAACAGTAGGACTATGTAGAGTAAAGCTGTGGATAGCCTCCTGAGGTTTACGAAAATCGGTTGATGTATTCAGAATTTATCGTCAGACATAGCCCAAAAGACAGCCTACATAGATAGACATACAGACAGACAAACCCCAAATGGTCTAGTTAAACTAAAAAGTCGCCCCTTTTTTCAATTATTGTTCTTGTGTAGAAGAAGCAACAGTCGGAAATGACCTTTTAGTTCATAAATGATGATTGACAAAGGAAACTTTTCTCTTGGATATCTTCTTTCATATTCGCATGTTGTTACCTAGACATTTTCGTTACAACAGTCCTAAATGTCTCCTTATGCTTCATTTGAAAATTGGAATGGTTTCTTAAACTACGTACATTACAAAACTCGCAAACCTCGCTTTGGTAGGCTACAGTCAGCTGCGACAACAAATAATGAGCTAACTTAATTGTTGAACAGCGGTTATTTGATTTGAGTTTGATTTAGATCAGGTATGGCCAGCTACAGATTATTTCTACAGACTTATTACCAATTAAAAGTTTTTTGTTTTCGTTTCTTATTGATATTTTATGTTATTAAATATATAATACAGTGACAGTGGGTATATAATTAAAGTGTTAGTAATACACTGTTGGAAAAGAATAATGTCTTCCGTATTTCTTCTGTTTCTTTTTTCGTTTTCCATTAAATTGACTTTTTTGAGCGTTAATTTTTTTAATTTTAATTACATCAATTTACCAAAAATTAAATTATGTATTAAGTATGTATTAAATTAGACAACTATTTGTCATTAAATTTAAAATATATATTGGTAATATTACGAAGTTCATTTTCACATAAATAAAGAGATTTTTTAAAGATATTTATTGATTTTATATAATTCTAATGGTGCCTTGTTAGGAATGCATCCAAGTATCTTAGGAATGGAAGGCGTTGGGGGGAATAACTTGAGGGGGAGAGGGGGGAGAAAATTCACGTTGATTTTTATGGTGTTGCGCTCATGAATAGACCCCAGAACCTCTGCTTAGTAACTGGCTCACTAAACAAGCACCGTTGAAGACAACATTGACAAAACCATTCACGGGTAACAAATCAGGTCCATTGGATAATCAGAATAAGTTCCCAGTTTAATACTGTGATACATGCTGGACGTACAGTTAAATTTTAAACGCGCAAAGAGCAAAATTATTTGTTTTGCTTACGGATAGGATCACAACAGGACTATCAAATACAGATCGATTACAAGGGCAGAAGTTCGAGAACATTATATGAGAAATTATGTAACGAGAAATAAGCTTTCGGTAATAAAAAAATATTTCTATATCTTTCCACCTAGAATGAGTCTAGAGGTTGAAAGAGAACAAGCGAGAGGCATTAAAAATAAGAAACGAGAGTTAAGTGAAGAAGAAGAAAAAAGAGACAATAGAAGAAGAAACAACGAGAGTGTTAATAAGAACTGGAGGAGAAGTAGTAGTAGTAGACGTAGGGGAGGAAAGAGAATGAGAATGAAGTACGAAATAGATGAAAGAAAGCGCCAAAAAAGCCCGTAGTTTTCTACTATAATTTAATCATTCAGTAGGTCTGTTTAATACATTTTGTTGCTCGCCCTATTACGGTGGTGAGAATAAAGAATTCATATAAGAAAGTGGATTCGTACGGTTGGTGTGATATATTGTAGGGGCGTACTTATTTCGAATTCCTCGCTCTCAGCTGTATGCGTGTGTGTGTGTGTGTGTGTGTATGTTTTGTACGCTGTTGTTAAAATGAAAATCTAATTTGTGCATTGTAGATAGATAGAGGGGGCAAGGAGTGATAGAGAGAGAGAGAGAGAAACTGGGAGAGTTCGCGAGGTGGAAGCCAGTGCCGTCGTCTCCGCCACTGTGCTTCTGCTGGTGAAGCAATTATGCGAAATAAACGAAGCACTTGACCCAGCTAAATTGGCAGCGTGCACAATATTATTCTACATACTACAGTACAATACATACCGCTTGGTTCGCTTATGTTCAATCTAACTGTGCGCCCGTCCTGTCTCCTTGTCCCCCTCGCTGTGTTTTATATATACAATAAAAGTAGATAAACAATGCCAACTAGACCGTCAGCAATATCAAATTTTATTTTCAATTTTCTTTAGTAGTTTGCGTTTTTCCGTTGCTGGTTTCGCGAATGTGGATTGAAACGAAAGATTCGATTGCAGCACGTTTTTCTTCCTTTTACGTTGTAAAAAACGTTTAGTTCTATTTCTTTGGGCGAATAGTTGGTTTGAGAAATAGGTTTTGAGAAATTTGTTGTTTCAGCCTTATCTCCCCCTTTCCTTCCCTTGTGGTTTTTTTGTCTCCTAGCCCTCAGTCTGTATGTGACTTTGTTTCCTTTTGGCACGTGTTTCCGTCGACACACATGATTCTAAAATACTATAGAATATAAAGCCGGTTTGCTTGTCTTTAATATGTTTCCAGTGTCTAGAGGCAGTGTGCGTATGTATATATATTGTTCGTAGGGGTCGTGGGAACTACGATCTTCAACAAGGAAATCTTCATTTGAAATCGCAAAATTTATTTAACATCTAAACGTCTGAAGGCAGAGTTTAGCCTAAAGAATTGTATTGCATTACAAATACAATTTTTGTTGTCATTATAATTTTTTCTATCACTTACTTTTTCTTTTCAGCCACAATCACCGCCTCTCTTTGTTTTCCCACTCTCCATCTTTGTAACGTTCCGGGCTACGTTACAAATCCAGGGAACCCGTGATAATTGACGCTACCCAATTATACAGGCTGCCTACGTTGTAACAAACTGAAATTAAACTCAACACATAGAACAATAATATTTACTCTAATTATTAGGACACAAGGGGAAGGTATTTCACTGATTTATGCACTCACTTCAATCTGTAATAAGATGACATCTCTTTATTAACAATTTATATAAATGGATCCCATAACATAAAAATTTATACTGAAATGTTTAAAAAGGGTTTTCTGTCAAACTAGGGATCATATTGATCATGTAATTTACCTCGGATCCGAGTCTCTTTAAATCTACTAAAGACGTCTGAATTATACTTTGCTAATCAAGGAGCTTGCATGATTACATAAACCATTTGAAGAATGGTATTATTTAATTAAGTGATTATAACTTACATTTCAAGATTAATGTTACAACGTATGATTTTCGATATTACAGTTTACATTTATTTTGTTTTATTTATTGCTTAGAGAAAATAATTGTCTTTTAAAAAGTCTCTGCCGTGTATGAAAAGTTATGTTTTAAATGTACTTAATTCTCGGTAGGCAAGCCACCGAGTCACCTCTCAAATAAGCTTTTGCTGTCCTCGTCCTGGGGCGTGACTCTTCGGAACTCTGGTAGTCGGGGTAGTCATCTGGGTCGTGTCTCTGGTGAATATCTTATAGCTGTATTAGTGAGGAGATTGATGTAATGCTGCATGAAGTTGATCCTCGCCGGTCCTGGTCAGTGTTGTATGGGTTGTAGACGTCCGTATATGCAGTTGGGCACGTCACATATTCACTGGTAGAGTTGATCTGGAGTTTCCATCTTAACTTGAGACGTCACCTTGTTTACGAGTTCTTAATTTTTTTTTATATTACCACATTTCTTTAACAAACCTTTTACTATATCTTATACATATAACTCGCACTAGCTCCCCACGTTTTTAGTGGTAGCTAACCATTATTTGAAAGTTTAAATAAAACATTTTTGAAGAGCCCTCGCTTGGAGGTGTGTACTGTCTGAACGCCGCATCGTAACTCTTGCATTGATACGACAGGTACATTACAACGAAGCGGAGCGAGTACTCCGCCATAATATAGTTCCAACCTTTTATTTAAATAGACATTCTTATAGCAAGACGAAACAAATTATTTAGACTTATTTAGTTTACAGGAATTATTTTAACTACTACTTGTGCCTTCAAATTATTAATTACTTACATTACGATTTTCAGATATTTCTAAGTTACAGACGGTTCGCTATGCACGTTGTGTCCGGAATTAAACAGGTCAACGCATGATGATTTACTAAAGGGTTAACTGTATTATTCTTAACTTTTTATATTACGATTTTTTTTATTACTTGTTTAGTTAGATTTTCTCAATTTAAATCTCATACTTATTCTGAGTTAGTACAGGGGTATTTGGTTTAATTGTGCGATTCAAAAAATTACTTATTTGCTTTCTAATTCTTTTTTATTAAAATTTTTATTACCAATTAAATCGTCACATCTTCAAGGTCCGTCGTTCCGTACCGTATACGCTTCATCTCTCCAACTCTCCAGTATCTTCGAGGCCCACCTTTTTTCCCAATCTGTAACTCTTTGGTATCCATCCATTATTGGTGACTCTTTTAACATGCATATAATTCGTCAGTCTTTTAGCGAAGCTTGATTTACCCTCTTGTGACCCTTACTTCTTTTAATTTCCTCGTTAGTAATCCTGACCATTCTTGTGAGCCTTCTTCAACTTATCAGCTTCTCATTTAACGATTCATTTCTGTTGCATACTTCCGTTCAGATTGTTTATTCTTATGCTTGAGATTTAAGATTGCGAAACCACTCGCCTAAATGCCTACCCATCTTGTCCATGGGGCTACGTCCATCGGAGGCATGGATTCCCACCCGGAGATCATTTGCATGATTTTTCGCACTACAGTGTTCTATTTTTATTTTGTATTTTTTAATATGCTTTTGTAAACCTTTTGTTGATGTCTATTTCTTGCTTTCCTGTGACTTCCACTGTTACCGTATAGGTATTCATCAAAGTCATGCACTTCCTCTAAATTGTCTCTTCCTGCGTGTGTGTTTAGATTACCCATTTCCTATTTTACAGCCGTTACTTTCGTTTGTCTTGTTTACGTTCATTCCGTAGCCCCTAAAATTTCTTTTCACCTGTCTAAGCATGCTTGTAATTTTTTTTCTTCCCAACCATTATTACAACATCACCTGCAAAAGCATATTTCGTGTTTCTACTATTTGCGGACTTTTTTTCTCTACACATAAGCCCTTGTACGCGGACTGCATATCTTGATCCACAAACACGCAAAAAGTGTAGGGGTTTAACCCCCCCCCACCTTGTTTCAAACCTTCTCTTGTAACATGTGTATCAGATCTTCTATTAATGATAATAACAAGATTAACCGCATTTCTTTATATACTTCGACCTGTTTCTGGAAATGACTATAAATAGGTTTTTTATTTTCTTGTATGATTACTAAGTCATTCACATACAACAAAATATAAGAACCAAAACTAATTTATATTCAGTATTCTGGTAAAGTACATGGCAACGCCAGAAACGACATGATAGTAATTCTGTGAAAGACTTGAATGTTACGGAATATAAAGCTGTGAGAATCTGTTATATGCTTAGAACGTTAGATAGAGAATGCCAGAAATGGGGCTTATCAATAAACACAAATAAGACTGAATGTATTATCGTCGGAAATACATGTAAAGATATATTGTTGGAACGGGAAGTTGTGGAGGGAATAGATTCATGCAATCACCTATCGGCACAAGCGTAACAGAAATCAAAAATCGTATAGGACAAGGGAAACAAGTGACGAGACAGTTACATTCCACTTTATGAGCAATCGACTAAGGCCCGAAACGAAAATCAATATGTACAAAACACTAGTTAACATATGGGGCTGAGGTGAGGCAGACTACAGAACATATGAGGAAAAGATGCCGAGTCATGGAAATGCGATACTGTACAAGGTGCTGTAGACTTACGTTGCAGGATATACTACAAAGAAAGAAATAAGGGAAAAATGAATATACCGTATGTAGGCTACCAATATAAATGACAACATTAATACTGAAAGATTACGATGGTACGTGCATGCTTGCCATATGGATAATGATAGATGGCCAAAGAAATTACTAGAATGGACCCTACCTGAAAGAAGAAAAATAAGGATGTCGCGAAAGACTTGGGTAGAAGACATAAGGAATGCAATGGCACAGAGAAATCTAAAGGTAAATGAGTGGAAAGACCGGAAAGTTTGGAAGCTGGAATGCGAAATACGACATTAAATGTTGTTCGAAAACCGCTCATCACGAAATGTTATATACACGAACTCATCATCACCATCATCTGCAACACACCACGATTGATGGAGGAACGCAGGACCACCGTCAACGTCAGGCTATAGAACACTGAGGGTGCGTTATCATCATCATCGTCATCGTTACTGGCATCATTCAGGAGACGCCCGCGCGCGTACACACGCACGGAGTGACAGCTTCCCAGCGGAAGCTCAACAATACGCAGGTGACTAATGAACAATTATATTTTGTGTTAAACAAAGAAAGAACTCATAAAGAACAGAATATGAGATAACAAAGTAATACAAATACGTAAATTTAAATAGTGTAAATATTCATAGTAAAAGACGTAATTGTAAGTTGGCGTTAAAAAAATAATTTATTCTGTTTAACTTAAAAATTGGGTGTATCATTATAAATAATAATTATTTTATTAATATAAAAAATATTATTTTTTTAAAATATTAACAGCAAACATTAAATTTTTATTTGATGAAGATATATTATTTTTATAGACAATTTGCTATGAGATCAAATTTTAATAATGGTTCAAAGTCAGACACCCAAGCGATTTAAAATAATTTTATAATAACTTTTATCATATATGTTTAAATATTTATGACTATATGTTACTAATGTGTGTTGAATATCAAAGATAAGTTATTTTTTCAGAGTGTAACCTTATAAAAGAAAATATTCTGAATATTTAATATTCAATTTTTAATAATCAATTAATTTTCTGTGCAATATTTAATAAACTGTGATCATTTAACAATGTTTTAATTAATTATTTCATGTCATCAACGTGTCAGGCTACTATTTAAAAATAAGTTTATTGTGCAATCACATAGCAATCACATATACTTAACGCAACGAACACACAAAAATCCTACGACTTAGCCGTTCATTAACACTATACAATTGCGTTGGGTACATGGACTGAAGTGTATTTTATGATACTTGTAACGTTGCAATATATAAAGCTTTGAGACATCGTCTTACGGTGTGAAGACAATGGATTGACACTAGGATTCGAAGTGTTACTCTTATTAACGCAATTGTGTCCGTTGGAAGACGCCACAGAGCTGAGTCACTGACAAGTGTAGTGAAAAACATGTGGTATTTGCTTGCACTCATTAGACAATGTGTACACGTCTGTTCACTGTGCTTTTTGTCTTTGTGTAGAAATCGAGGATCAATTAAATCCGAATTGGAATGGATGCGTAGAGAAAGCTATTTTCACTGATCGCTTTCTGTGAGAACGCTTTGCTGTCTGCCGCCAAACGCCGAACAGAGACTACAGTGTATTCTATTTAGAACTGCACATCACTAAACATAGCACATGAAATTCGTAGAACTGTGAGGCGGATTCGCAAGAGGCAAAAAGGGTGAACATGTACAATTTGTATAGTAAAGACTTAACAAGATTTACAACGTAAATTTTGGTAAGGGAAGATTATCACAAGAAGTGGTCATAAACCATAGTCGAGATTTACCGATAATGGATGGCGGTTTTTTATACAGGCATACAAACCTTGTGAATGGAAGTATAAAATATTTTTACTATTATGCATTTGGATAGATCAAAATTGCTAGAGTCTAAAAGACAGTGGGCTAAAAGCGGAGGAGTAAAAGTTGGTCAAAAATTGTAGTAATGAGGATATTGAAGTGAGGCAGTTATTTGAAATGATTCATCACTGTCAATTGTCTTCAGTGACAGAAGTGCTGGCAAGAGTATGAACAGAACAGAAGTCGTAACTGTATGAGAAGTGTAAAAGCGTCGTAATAACGAATTGTATCTCGAAGTTACATCTTCGAATATGGCAGAAGTGAAGCGCGCGCTCGTGTTCGTGTGCAATAAAATCTTCCCACCGACAAAAGTCATACGTCAGTCAAATACAACATTGTGACATGAAAATATTCGTTAAAGAAAAAGAAACGATTTAATGGGAAGTGGTTATTGTGTTAATTAGTGCAAAACTGTAACAAGGTGACATTTATTTTTGAGTGTTGGACAAATTTAACTTGAATTATTACATAAAGTGCCTCTGTTTATTTCTAACTGTCGTTCATGTCTAATTAAAGATTGTAGTTATTAATTGGTGTCAGTTATTCTGTTTCCACTGTATAACACGACTATCCAGTAGACCGTCGTAACAGTATGGTATCGTTTCATTGTTTTTAAAACGTTTCTAAATATTTCACGACAAAATAGCTGTCAGTACGTTCTAGTAAGTTCAGTAAGAGGTTTGTTTGAGTATCACAAATATCATCAGGAGCGCTGTGGCGTAACTGGACAACAGAGCAGACGACAGCTCAACGTTCCAAGCAAAACGGTGAAAATTATCAGTAATCCCATAATTTTTTTTCAAACATAGTAACACTTGAAACATCTGAATTGTGTACTTTATAAGTACGAAAATAATGTATATAATATGTAGCATGACAGATAATCCACATAAATCAATTACTAAATGATCATTAATAAAACTCAAATATATGGAATATCCAAATGAAAATCAATTAAAAAGCACTATAAATTATTATAATAACAAGAAAAGTAAGCATAAAGAAAAAATCTGCAAATAGTATAATTATACTACAAATTAAAAACCCAGAAAACTAAAATTTGAATAACAATATTACCCAGGTAGGATAGAAGCAGGCAATGAAGATACCCAGACCAAATGAACTGACAAAGAAAACAGACCAGAGTAAACAATAGAATATAAGGCGAAATGGTACTGAAGAACCAAGAACGAAGAAAGAAGAAATATAGAATGAACCCATATACTGAAGAATAAGAAACCAGTGAAGATCAACTAGAATAAAGGAAGTGAAACGACCAATACCAAATAGAAACCCCATAGGGAGAAAACCAAAAAACCCCAAAAATAAATGAATGTCCCAAAAGAAAGTATAACACCCCAAAAAACCATATACTAATATAAAACTGATAAAAACCTATAAAGTGTTTAGAGTATTAAGTAACAGTGCACCCAAAAAAGTTATTGTGTAGTTTATATAAACAAATCTTAACAGTCCCCCCATGGTTAAATATTTCATGTTGTAAAACTAGAAAAGGACTAGTGATAATATCAATAGATAACCAGGGACAAGTGCAAGTTATTAAATTGTAATCAATAAACTTTGAAAAGGTACATGAGTTACCGTGCAAATAAATAACTTTAAGTGTTTTTGAACAGTGTCATAATAATAGTTACTTAAGTAATATGGTGAAGTAGTAAGGAATAATACGAGGGGGTACCCAAAAATAACCGGAAAAGCGCTGCAATTGGCGGAGCTTACGTAGTACGCATTTCTCCCGCTAGGGGAGCGTAGCGCAACTCGTTCCGAGTTCACTGCCATCATTGTTGTCGCCTGAAAAGGTTGTGTCCGGTCACAGTAATTCGTTTTGTAAAAGCAGTTTCGCTTGCTCCTCGTTTTTTGTCATGGCGGATTTAAGTGAACAGCGCGCTGCTGTGAAATTTTGCTTCCTGTTTGGGAAAAACGCCGCAGAAACTGTTGTGATGTTGAAAACAGCTTACAAGTATAGTGCTATGGGAAAAACTCAAGTGTACCAATGGTTTTCTCGTTTCAAAGAAGGTGAAATGTCAACTGATGACAAACCTCGTTCTGGACGTCCATCAACTTCCAGAATTGACGAAAATGTTGAAAAAGTTCATGCAATCGTGCTTGAAGACCGACGACAGACCATTGAAGAGATTAGTAAGTTATCTGGAATAACTTGGAGATCGGTTCAGCGAATTTTATCAGAAGATTTGGGGATGAGAAGGGTCACTGCAAAATTTGTGCCTCGGGTCCATTTCAGTGCGCCAGCTTTTAGCAAAAAAACAACATGACTCCCTTGCCTCATGCCCCTTACTCACCTGACCTCGCTCCGTGCGATTTCTTCTTGTTTCCGCGAATGAAGAGGGACATGAAAGGACAACGTTTTGACGACGTGGAAGCGGTAAAGAAAAAAACGAGGCAGAAGATGTCGGCCATCACAACAGACGAGTTTGAAAAATGTTCCCAGGAATGGGATCGCAGATTGGACAAATGTATTAAGTGTAATGGAGAGTACTTTGAAGGTGATAAGGTTGTTTTGTAAAAAAAATTAAATACATAGCTTTAAAAAAAAATTCCTGTTATTTTTGGGTACCCCCTCGTATTTCTAATGAAATGCCACTGTTTATTAGAACATTCCATAGAATGAATAATATAAACAGCGAGTTTGGGTTTCATACATAAAGTAACGGGGAATACATCCTCAAAATTGGGAAGTACAGATCAGACTGTAAATAAATAGTTTAAGAAAGTGTTAACCATTTAATGGAACCAATATGTTATGTTCCTATTTCCAAATATTAACTAGATAAATAAGATTTAGTATTAAGCAGTATTATAGTTATAAAATATCATTTTTGTTATTAATTTAAATTAGGAATGCCATATCTAAATGTAGATACCATTCCTATATTATAAAATGTTTTTATTATGTTACTATGTGTAATCAGTACACAAAAAAGGTATGATTCAAAGTACCAGATTTAATAGTAAATAAGTGTTGTATTTTAATTGTAAAATCAATATTCAATGTTATAGTAGTCAAGGAACAAGTTGTTAATAAATTATATAAGAATAGAAAGTCAGAAAAGGGTACAAACTAACTATATTAGTAAAAACTTTGCAAATAGCAACAGATCAAATCTAGGCCAGATAGTAAATTTAGACTACAGAATAATTGACAAATCTAGTCCTATAAACCAGTTAAACTGATAATATTTATGTAAAATAAACCCAACATATAGTAGTACCATGTAAATAATACTTTATAAAGATATGGTCAGCAGATAAGTGAAATTACAAATAAAAATGGAATGCACTAACTGACATTATCAGAGGAGGAGTCATAGATAAATGAATTATATTTAAAAACATTCATTAATAAACTAAATTGCAAGAAATTAAGTAAGAATAAACAATTATATCAATTTCAGATTTAATAGAATAATAATTATATCAGAGAAAATGGCTATTATCTGCTTAGAGAACAGGAAATACCAAAATTAAGCCTACCTTCCAAAATGTAAGAAATATAATTTTTTTAATGAAAACTTTGTAAAACTATATTAATTAGTATCAAAATAAACAGAATAGAATAAAGAAACCGAATATGTATTTAGTATTTCGTACAGTTAATTAATAACGAAATTATTTTCCGAGTATGATGTATTCAAATAAAATGTATCGGAAGCTAAGATAATTTGAAACAATGTATAATATATATTAAATTGGCTAAGATTTTCAGGAGACGAAGGAAATGAGAACAGTTCATTATTATCCGTTGACGAGTGTACTTAACGAGATTATTTGCTCGACATAACCTATAATGGCGAACTATAAGTAAACCGAGTTCCGTAAAAATTTTTATAAATTTTTATTTTGAGTTATTTTTATTTGTGAACCGGTGAAATTAAAATATGAACAGTGTATCACCAATGAACAGAACCACACACGCCTAATTAATTAAAATAACACCACTACCATAAAATTTACAGACGAACAATCAAGGTTAAACCCGACACATATAGACAAAGTGAGATAGACATAATCACAACAATTTACACCAAGTGAACTATTAAACAATACACCAGTGACACTCAGTTAACTCCAGAAACATTATACACAATTGCTGAGACCATTTAAACGAAGAAAAAACATTTTTATTGCAACAACTATTCCGTCGAGGTGTTAGCGTTCCACTGCGCATGATCAGGTCGGCCATTTTGAATCGTCGTCATCTTACTCCAGCTGTGAAGAAACGAATTTCTGCTTCTTTTGGTTTGAAACAAATATTATATATAAACTTATATTTATTAATTATAACATTGTATTTGTTAGTATTAAGGCAGTTATCATTGTAAGTGTTATACTTTCCTGTCCCTACCCTTCTCTGGCTATTCTTAAATAACCGTTCAAAGAACTATATTTTTATATACTACCAATGTAAACTTTTTTATCGACCGGCCCTGAGTGAGTCGATACTGCTGTATAATATCGAGTCTTATTGATAAACTTAATAATTTGTTAATAAACTTTCTGTTTATGCAATTTGACTTTAATTTTTCTTTAAAATACTTAACAAATAAATTAATCGAAGACTCCGACTAACCGAAGGGCGGTAAATACGAAATAACGAACGCTTCAAGAAGAAGAAGAAGAAGAAGAAGAAGAAGAAGAAGAAGAAGAAGAAGAAGAAGAAGAAGAAGAAGAAGAAGAGTGCCGTCTTTCGACTAGGACTGGAGTTAACCAGATTGTCATTAAATAAATTTACAGAAAGTGACACTATTACACTAATAAACATAATACCATTCAATTTCTACACACAAACCATAACCACGATTATTTCTTAAATATTAGGATTAAAATTTACACAAAAAAATATTTTTCAGAATTTTTTTTTTAAATAAAATTAATTTTTTTATTTAAAATTTTTTAACAGCAGTCACACAGATTTTATTTTGTAACCACAAGGAAATTGTTACAAAATTGGCGCCCAACATGGGGCTGTAATTAGGGATTGAAAGGCTATAATAACTCGCCCAATTTCTAATTCAGCTTGGCAGCGGTTATTCAGCCAGAGAAACAGGAAAGATGCAACGTCGTGCCACATCAAAGAAAAGAGCGGCGGAGGCCGAAAAAGAATGTAATATGGAGGATAAGGAGGCGACCCCAGTGGAGGACGTAGAAACGTTATTAACCCCAGTGGGACATAAACAACCTGAACCACCAGAGGAACTACCCGAAATACCCACTCAAACAGGGGACGTCCATGTCCAAGACAAGGAAATAGAAAAAACTAAGACTACAGAAGAAAGTAAAATGGACAAATTAATGGAAATGTTCATGCAAATGAGAGAGGATAACAAATCAAATAGTAAGAAATTGAGTCAAGATTTGAAAAAGGACATGGAAGAAAATAATAAGAAGTTGAGTAAGGACATAGAAGATTTGAAGGAGAACAACCGGTCAACCACGGAAGAAAGTAACAAGAAAATGGAGGAAAATTTTGGCAAGAAAATGGATTCCACCGAAGAAAACTTGAATAAGAAAATGGACGACAACAACCATTCAACCAAGGAAGAATTGAGTGAAATAAATAAGAACATAAAATCCACGAAGGAAGAATTAAGGAAGGATATTGAAGAGAACAGTAAGAAGATGGAAGAAGAAATGGGGAAAAGGTTAGAAGCATTGAAGGAGGACAACCAATCCACAAAGGAAGAATTGGGCCGGAAGATCGAAAGTACCAATAAGAAAATTGATGAAACTAGGAAGAAGATAGAAAACGACAACCAACGATTGAAGGAAGAGTTGAGGGAAAAAAGCAAGAAGATGGAAGATAAAATGGAGGAGAATAACAAGAAAATGGAAGAGACGATGGGGGAAAGGTTGGAAGAGTTAAGAGAAGATAACCAACTGTTACGGGAAGAATTACGGGAAGTTAACCAGGAGAAGTAGACGAACGAATGGAACTATTAAGAAAGGAAATGAACAAAGAACTCAAAGATAATAAGAAATCTATGACCAAAAGGCTGGAAGATGAAACAATAACTATAAATCAACAAATAAGAGAAGTTGATGAAAGATGTCGGCTGACTGAAGGGGAGGTACAAGAGTTCAAGGAAGTGGTAAACACCAAGGTCACAAATCTTGAAGAATCTAGTCGCCAGAAGGCAGAAGAGAACCGAAAGGAAAGCCAGGAAGAACTCAGTAAAGTACGAACTCAAATTACGGAAAGATGTGACGGAATGGAGGTAGTGATGACTAACATCACTGGTCAAGTGCGGCAGAGCCAGGAGGAAATGGAAGCAATTCGGAACCGACCAACCAGCTTCACAAATATCCCCATCAATGAAAACAGGGAATGGCTTAACTTCCGCCAATATAAAAGGAAGCCGATGGAGTTCTTGAGGAATAAGCTCGTATTGAGGAGTATATGGCCAAACATAGAAGTAATAGATGGTCAAATAATCGAGAGCTATTGGACGAATCATTCCGTGAAATGACGGACAATTGGTGAATGGCGAACAGGAGCGAGATAAATGATTACCAGCAGTTTAAAAATTTGTTCAAGGCCAAGTATTGGTCGGAGACAACCCAGAATTTAATAAGGGACAACATCTGCCATGGTCGATACAAGACCCAGTTTGGCAATACCATGACTGCGTACTTCCTTGGGAAGGTGTGCCTGGCCAAGCACCTGGAACCGGCCATACCAGAGGAATGCCTGGTGAATAAGCTTTCCTACCATTATGACGAAGAGGTCATAAGAGCACGAAGAGGTAGCCAGATAAAGACCATCCAGGCGATGACGGAGCTATTAGAAAATTATGAGAACGAAGAATATTACAGGCAAAGTAGAAGAAGAAATGAGCGGCCAGAATTCCGAAATAATCCGTCATCGAACAATAGTAATCAACAGAACAACAGTGGGTACCAAGGGAACCGGTATAATTCAAATTACCATAATCAGCACCCTACCAACGGTAATAATAACAACAATAACCACGGTAATGTAAATCCGAACATTAACCGAAATAATAACGGATTCCCCGGTAATAGAAATAATTATTACCCAAATAATAATGTAAATAGCCAGAGAAACCCCAACCATACCAATAATACCGAGCGGTTTTATAATAACAATAGGGGTTACACAAGCAATAACAATAACAACAACAACAGGTTCTCCCGACCCCGGGTAAATTTTATACGCGCAGAAGGAAACAGCCAACGCAGGTATAACCATCAACGGCGGAACAGTTTCCACGAGTACGAAGATCGACGCAGAAGCCGAGAACGGGACAATTCCAGATATAATCCGCCAAGGCGAAGTAGCAGCCTAGATGACCCAGAGCGGCATACAAATAGGAAACAAATATACGAACAGCGAACGGAACGGCTGGAACCCACTCAAGGTTTCCCAACTGACGCCTCTGTTGGTCCAATTAATAACCAGGATGAGGAGAATTTAAACGGGAGGAGGCAGTAATAAATGATAAGGACCTTTTGCTGCTTCTGTCGCCTGGGTATATAAGAGAATTGCCAAGAGAAAATAATAACAACAAAATTACTATCATTCGGTGTAACTATCTAAAAAACATTCGAAATGAACTACTGAAGGAGGACGACACTCGCCTCCATAGTATAAACAACGAAATAATTTATATTAATGCAGAAATCGAAGGAACATTCGCACAGCTAATGATCGATACAGGTGCGAATATATCTATAATTAACTCAACAGAATTGGAGAGAATCCAAGAGAAATGTGGTAAGTTATTGCCTACCTTACCTATCAATAACATAGTATTAATCGGTGCCACTGGTCGCCAAAACAAGACAATAAGAAAGCAAGTGTCGTTGAATGTGATTACTAAGGGTATAGCAATAAACATGGTCTTCCTAATTGCAGCAGGATTACCCTTCAATATATTAGTGGGATGTGATGTGCTGAGAAAAAACTCTGCTATCATTGATTTACGATCGGAGAAAGTATCACTGTTTACCGGAGGTCTGACCTGGACGGCCGATTTAGTCGGTAGCGAGATAACACTTCCCAGCAGTATCCACCAGCAAATTCGTAGCATTAACTATACGAACAATAACACCATTTCTAACCCAATACTATACGACAACACGGACGAAGATTTATGGTCCCAAAAAATACAGGAGATAAGGGATTTCCGGAGCGGAATTAATAGAGAGAAATTGCCTATTACTCAAGCAAATCAGTTGATAAGGATTTATGAGAAGTACCGCTCAGTATTTTCAGATGAGCCAGGCAAGGTAAGAAATTATCAATGTACCCTTAAATTCAGAGATACAGTGGAATTTAATAGAAAATCCTACCCTATTGCGCATTCACGAAAGGAGGCTGTGAGAGCGGAAATAAACCGAATGATTAATAGCGATATTATAGAACATAGCCAATCCCCATACACCAGCCCTATTGTCGCTATTCCCAAGAAAAACGGCCAAGTCCGGCTTTGCTTGGATGCACGGGAAATAAACAAAAAAATCATTAATGATAGAACATCGCCCGGTGAGATTGAGGAAATCCTGAAACGTTTCCACGGTACCAAGTACTTCAGTACCTGGGATACGGTGTGCGGTTACTGGCAGATAGAGTTACACCCACGGAGTCGCCAATATCAGGCTTTCATATTCGAGGGACGCAATTACCAATTCAAAAGATTGCCCTTCGGATTGGTAAACTCAGTTGCCATCTTTGTGACCTGCATGGACCAGATATTGGGACAGGAAGCACTTCAGTTTACCACGGTGTATGTAGATGATCTACTAATAACATCCGAAACGTGGGAGGAACACTGCTACCGTGTGGAACACGTGCTTGAGAAGTTATCTGTCAGTAACGTCACGCTGAAGTTAGGAAAATCCAAGTTTATTGCCAGAGAAGTGCAATTTTTAGGGTTTAACTTGGACGATCAAGGAATCTCACCGTCGGCAGAAAAGGTGGAAGCAATCCAGAAATTCCCGGCACCCAAAAACAGGAAGCAATTACAGTCGTTCCTGGGACTCTGTAATTACTATAGAAAGTTCCAGGAACAATATTCGGAATTAACCGCAAGGTTTCAACCTCAATTGTCGTCAAAGAATAAATGGGTATGGTG
The DNA here is from genome assembly GCA_034769895.1 of Magicicada septendecula. Lineage (NCBI taxonomy): Eukaryota > Metazoa > Arthropoda > Insecta > Hemiptera > Cicadidae > Magicicada > Magicicada septendecula. The sequence continues at coordinate 475,011,824 of CM068367.1, read as the reverse complement.
TAGAGAACAGGATATGATTTTCAAACAAATTAAAGACAAATTTCTGGCAACAACAATACTTCGCCACCCAAACTTTAAATTACCATTTTCATGAATTACGATGCCAGCAACATCAGTCTGGGAACGACACTGTATCAAGAAGACGAGAAGGGTCAACATCAAGTAATTAGCTTCGCGAGCAGATCTTTGAACCAGTGCGAGAAGAATTACACGGTGACTGAAAAAGAATTACTGAGCGTAGTATTTGCTTGCGGTAAGTTCCGCACTTACATTTTGGGATACCCTGTTACAGTCCGAACAGACCATAAATCTATTTCGTTCTTGAAAAGCTGCAAATTGAACCATGGCAGGCTAACGAGGTGGATACTTGCCCTTCAAGAATACCATCTAAAATGGGAATACATCCCCGGTAAAAAGAATGTCGTAGCTGATGTGTTATCCCGGGTCAATGTGGAAGAACAAACTTTCGAAGGGGAGAAGGAAAGCGTGCTAAAAATATACCATCTTCTTAGCACCAGAGCCGACTTAACAACAATATTGACAAATATGAGCACCCACCAACAAGCGGACCCGAAATTGAGAAACCTCAAACTTCGACTAGAAGAGGAAGACGAAACCGTTGCTCAATATTACCAAATAAATAAACAGATATTGTTCGTTAAAACATCCCTGAAGGAGGAGACCTGGAAGGTGGTTGTTCCAACGCAGATAGAAAGGGAATTAATCGTAAACTACCACATACGTTACGGGCATATGGGCGCCCTGAAGGTAATAAAAGCTCTGGAGGAGAGCTGCCAGATAAAAAACATAAATAGAAAGGTCCGAATGTATATTAAAAGCTGTAAAATCTGTCAGCTTGTAAAAACAAATAATGAGAAGAAGGAAGGTGTTATGATTCCTATCACCTCCCAAGCAAAATTGGAGAAGGTATTCCAAGACATTTGCGGACCATTTCCCCGTAGTGGAGGTCGACACCAATATCGGTACCTAACAATCATAATGGACCACTTCACAAAGTATGTTAAGCTATACCCTACTAATCGAGCGACTACCCGGAAAATTCTGGGGATATTAACGGAACAGTATATCCCAAACCTGGGGAAACCATCTTCGATCATCAATGATCATGGAACCCAGTTTAAGGGTAGAAAATGGCGAGATACCTTATTGTCAATGGGCATTCGTACATACAAGACCTCAGTCTTGCATGCTACCACCCGAGCAGTAATCCGGCAGAGCGGGTGTTACGAGAAGTGGGGAGGATCCTAAGAACTTATTGTCACCATCAACAGAAAAGGTGGCAAGACTATCTAGAAGCCACGGAGGAATTCCTCAACTTGGCATACCATCCAGCTATAGGGATAACCCCATACTCCGCCATGTACGAAAAACCACCCCCACGAGAGATCGCAGATATCCTCGAGTTCCCCAGCAACAATATGTACAAATTTGACAAAGCTAAATTCTACAACAAGGTGGCAGAAGACCAGGTAAAACGGCAAAATAAGTATCAAAAGGCTAGTGGTAAATTAATAATTTATGAAAAGGGGGAAAAAATCTTATTAAAAAATCGTGAACTACCCAGCACCCTGGAAGGAATAACGAAGAAGTTATTGCTATTATACACCGGACCATATGTAATATCCACTGTAAAAAATAATAATACTTATGAAATAAAGGAAATAGATTCAGAAAGGATAAAGGGTGTATATAACCAGGCTTCCATGAAAAAATATTATGAGTAATTGAATGTATAGAAGATTGAATTTTGTGTGCATAAATATAAAAAAAATAAATAAATAAATTCAAAAACGAGGTAAGCACAACTTACTACCAAATATTTCAAACAACTATTGAATTAATGAAAAGAAAAAGAATTTGGCATAGATTGTCAAAATTCCAAAACAAAGTAAGCACTACTTACTACCCAAATATTTATGAAAATATTTGTGAAAAAACTAAAGGGAAAGAATTTAGTAAAATACAAACAAATTTAAAAAACCAAATAAGCACAACTTGCTACGGAATATTTGTGAAACGATTTTTGAATGAAAAGAAAAAGAATTTTGAAAAATATAAAAAAATTCAAAAACGAAGTAAGCACAACTTACTACCTTATATTTGAAACTACTTTTGAATTAATGAAAAAGAAAAAGAATTTGGAATAAAATATAAAAAAATTCAAAAACGAAGTAAGCACAACTTACTACCTTATATTTGAAACTACTTTTGAATTAATGAAAAAGGAAAAGAATTTGGAATAAAATATAAAAAATTCAAAAACAAAGTAAGCACTACTTACTACCCAAATATTTATGAAACTTTTTGTGAAAAAACTAAAGGGAAAGAACTTAGTAAAATACAAACAAATTTAAAAAACTAAATAAGTACAACTTACTACCAAACGTCTACGAACTCAAATCATGGAATATAAAAGAAAAGAAAAGAAATTTTGAAAAATAACCACAACATTCAAAAGGAAGAGTAAGTTCACATTACAAACAATTATATATGGAACCAATTATGAAAAATTTTTGAGAATAAAGAAATAGCAGTAAAAACCACTGATACAATTAAAATGAATAAACTTATTGTGAAATAAAATTAATAAGACTTTTAAGCAAAATAAGCAGAGACAATAACCACATGGAATTAATAATTAAAGAGTGCATTTGGATAAAAAGCAAGAGCAGAATAAAATTTTGAAAAAGAAAGAAATAACTATGTATAAATAAATCCATAAGAAAAATATGATCATAAAATAAATGTAAATTATAAGAAGGACAATTAAAAGAGTAATTGCAAGAACATAAACTAGTGGAACGATTCATAAGAATTAAGAAAAAACAAAAATATAATACAAAATACATGTTACCAATGACCAGAAGGAGATTTTAATAACAGTCAAGGTATGACAGAGAACTAAAATAAATAAAAACTTTACACTGAATAACAAGTGATAATTATACTAAACCAGCTTCCAACCATAAGAAGAAATAAAATGCCAACAGAGCTAACCATTGAGAAAAGTAACTGAGATAGAAATTAACTAAGATAGAAATATTAATAGATCTGTTCAAATACGAAGTGAAGTATCCAAAGATATTTAATTTTTTTTATAGTCAAAGGTGGACTATTCTTATGTAATTTTTATTAATAACTGTCTGTAGATAAGTCCAGCAGTATTATTATATATTGATCAGAGATGATTTGCCTCTGTAATCAATAAATGACGTAGTATGGCCAGCAGAGTAGTGTAGCCTACAGTGCCCCTCTGAACTGCCCCAGCTAACGTGTTAGGGAATATTAGGGAATAAATATCCCAAGGATAAAGAACCAAGTTAAGAAGAAAATGGAAAAATAAAAAATAACGAACCTCAAATGACTATTACTATCAAGAAAAATCCAGTTAATAATAAAATATAGATAAGATCAAAAATAAAGAAGGAAAAATTTAGAAATATGAAGGAAGTAAAGAAATATAATTTAGAATAAAATTTCATAAGCAATTATTTCAGGCAAACCAAGTATGATCTGAACTAATCACTTCTGGAAGAGAGCAATCTGTAGCATGACAGATAACCCACATAAATCAATTACTAAATGATCATTAATAAAACTCAAATATATGGAATATCCAAATGAAAATCAATTAAAAAGCACTATAGATTATTATAATAACAAGAAAAGTAAGCATAAAGAAAAAATCTGAAAATAGTATAATTATACTACAAATTAAAAACCCAGAAAACTAAAATTTGAATAACAATATTACCCAGGTAGGACAGAAGCAGGCAATGAAGATACCCAGACCAAATGAACTGACAAAGAAAACAGACCAGAGTAAACAAAAGAATATAAGGCGAAATGGTACTGAAGAACCAAGAACGAAGAAACAAGAAATATAGAATGAACCCATATACCGAAGAATAAGAAACCAGTGAAGATAAACTAGAATAAAGGAAGTGAAACGACCAATACCAAATAGAAACCCCATAGGGAGAAAACCAAAAAACCACAAAAATAAATGAATGTCCCAAAAGAAAGTATAACACCCCAAAAAACCATATACTAATGTAAAACTGATAAAAACCAAAAGTGTTTAGAGTATTAAGTAACAGTGCACCCAAAAAAGTTATTGTGTAGTTTATATAACCAAATCTTAACAGTCCCCCCATGGTTAAATATTTCATGTTGTAAAACTAGAAAAGGACTAGTGATAATATCAATAGATACCCAGGGACAAGTGCAAGTTATTAAATTGTAATCAATAAACTTTGAAAAGGTACATGAGTTACCGTGCAAATAAATAACTTTAAGTGTTTTTGAACAGTGTCATAATAATAGTTAATTAAGTAATATGGTGAAGTAGTAAGGAATAATATTTCTAACGAAATGCCACTGTTTATTAGAACATTCCATAGAATGAATAATATAAACAGCGAGTTTGGGTTTCATACATAAAGTAACGGGGAATACATCCTTAAAATTGGGAAGTACAGATCAGACTGTAAATAAATAGTTTAAGAAAGTGTTAACCATTTAATGGAACCAATATATTATGTTCGTATTTCCAAATATTAACTAGATAAATAAGCTTTAGTATTAAGCAGTATTATAGTTATAAAATATCATTTTTGTTATTAATTTAAATTAGGAATGCCATATCTAAATGTAGATACCATTCCTATATTATAAAATGTTTTTATTATGTTACTATGTGTAATCAGTACACAAAAAAGGTATGATTCAAAGTACCAGTTTTAATTGTAAATAAGTGTTGTATTTTAATTGTAAAATCAATATTCAATGTTATAGTAGTCAAGGAACAAGTTGTTAATAAATTATATAAGAATAGAAAGTCAGAAAAGGGTACAAACTAACTATATTAGTAAAAACTTTGCAAATAGCAACAGATCAAATCTAGGCCAGATAGTAAATTTAGACTACAGAATAATTGACAAATCTAGTCCTATAAACCAGTTAAACTGATAATATTTATGTAAAATAAACCCAACATATAGTAGTACCATGTAAATAATACTTTATATAGATATGGTCAGCAGATAAGTGAAATTACAAATAAAAATGGAATGTACTAACTGACATTATCAGAGGAGTAGTCATAGATAAATGAATTATATTTAAAAACCTTCATTAATAAACTAAATTGCAAGAAATTAAGTAAGAATAAACAATTATATCAATTTCAGATTTAATAGAATAATAATTATATCAGAGAAAATGGCTATTATCTGCTTAGAGAACAGGAAATACCAAAATTAAGCCTACCTTCCAAAATGTAAGAAATATAATTTTTTTAATGAAAACTTTGTAAAACTATATTAATTAGTATCAAAATAAACAGAATAGAATAAAGAAACCGAATATGTATTTAGTATTTCGTACAGTTAATTAATAACGAAATTATTTTCCGAGTATAATGTATTCAAATAAAATGTATCGGAAGCTAAGATAATTTGAAACAATGTATAATATATATTAAATTGGCTAAGATTTTCAGGAGACGAAGGAAATGAGAACAGTTCATTATTATCCGTTGACGAGTGTACTTAACGAGATTATTTGCTCGAAATAACCTATAATGGCGAACTATAAGTAAACCGAGTTCGGTAAAAATTTTTATAAATTTTTATTTTGAGTTATTTTTATTTGTGAACCGGTGAAATTAAAATATGAACAGTGTATCACCAATGAACAGAACCACACACGCCTAATTAATTAAAATAACACCACTACCATAAAATTTACAGACGAACAATCAAGGTTAAATCCGACACATATAGACAAAGTGAGATAGACATAATCACAACAATTTACACCAAGTGAACTATTAAACAATACACCAGTGACACTCAATTAACTCCAGAAACATTATACACAATTGCTGAGACCATTTAAACGAAGAAAAAACATTTTTATTGCAACAACTATTCCGTCGAGGTGTTAGCGTTCCACTGCGCATGATCAGGTCGGCCATTTTGAATCGTCGTCATCTTACTCCAGCTGTGAAGAAACGAATTTCTGCTTCTTTTGGTTTGAAACAAATATTATATATAAACTTATATTTATTAATTATAACATTGTATTTGTTAGTATTAAGGCAGTTATCATTGTAAGTGTTATACTTTCCTGTCCCTACCCTTCTCTGGCTATTCTTAAATAACCGTTCAAAGAACTATATTTTTATATACTACCAATGTAAACTTTTTTATCGACCGGCCCTGAGTGAGTCGATACTGCTGTATAATATCGAGTCTTATTGATAAACTTAATAATTTGTTAATAAACTTTCTGTTTATGCAATTTGACTTTAATTTTTCTTTAAAATACTTAACAAATAAATTATTCGAAGAATCCGACTAACCGAAGGGCGGTAAATACGAAATAACGAACGCTTCAAGAAGAAGAAGAAGAAGAAGAAGAAGAAGAAGAAGAAGAAGAAGAAGAAGAAGAAGAAGAAGAAGAAGAGAGCCGTCTTTCGACTAGGACTGGAGTTAACCAGATTGTCATTAAATAAATTTACAGAAAGTGACACTATTACACTAATAAACATAATACCATTCAATTTCTACACACAAACCATAACCACGATTATTTCTTAAATATTAGGATTAAAATTTACACAAAAAAATATTTTTCAGAATTTTTTTTTTTTAAATAAAATTAATTTTTTTATTTCAAATTTTTTAACAGCAGTCACACAGATTTTATTTTGTAACCACAAGGAAATTGTTACAAATATAAAGAAGAGCCACTTTTTCTTAGGGTAGTGTATCTCGAACCGGCAGAAGCAAAAAGGAAATGTTTGACATGACCGACTAGTTTGGCGCAATGGACCTAACTATTATGTGGTCTGTAGAAACTTTGCTCTAAAAAAAAGAAATAAAAAAACGTAAGAAGTGTAATATGTAAACTAACTTTGGTTACTCTGATTTTCGATCACAAATTATAAGAAAGGATTCACATTGGTCCGCCGACGTCACTGAGAGACCACTGAATCGCTGCTCTGAATGAACTACTCGTACAAGTTTATTATTTTGAAAAACAAGACGCTTGTATACCCATACACGTATTAACAGTGTCACGTTTATCTATGTGCGTGTTCGGCAGTAATAAATGTGTGTGTATGAGAGAGAGTGAATAGGACCCGTGGGCATAGTGATTAGGATCGCTGCTGACTTTAGCTAACGAGTCTTCGGGGAAAAATGTTACTACCAACACGAGAACAAACGTTAACAACACGCATTATTGTACACACAGTAGAGTAAAAGTTATCTAATTCCCGGAGAAATAAAATTTTACCCTGCCTCTGACTGACAGTACTAGGTATAGCCTATACCTCTGGAAATTTGTGTGTATATGTTTTAAACAGCTTGCTGACGATTGCGATCGTTTTTCATTGTCAAATGTTTACGATAAATGTTTCTATCAATAACATAGCTCTGATATGTGCGTGTGACGCCAAAAGTTAACATAGTTAGGTTAACATCCAAACTAAAAGTACACATGGAAACCAATATGCCCTTAAAACAATACTCGTTTTTGTGTGAAAACTATGAAAAAAACACCTCGAAGTAAGGCCACCCCTTGCCTATTACTATACATCTCCCTTTTGGCAGAACTCGATTTTCTCTAATACTCGGTTTTTGTGCAGATCACTGGAAAATCAACCAACTCGAAGTATGGAACAGTGCTATAGACCCTTTTTTGTCTTGTGCACAAAATTCGCATGTAGTGAAGTTTTCGAGATTTTGTTGAATATCGCAACAGAATATTGACCGCCTAACGAATACAAATTTTGTTTTCATTTTTTGTCTTATAAGCCACTGTGGACTACGTTTGGTTCAACTGGTTCCTCCCTTCTTCTTCTCTCTCTTCCTCCTCTTCCACATCTCCTTCATTCTTGATCGATGTCTCTCCCTCCTTTCGTCAGTCCGGATGGCATCTGCCGTCTTCTTGTGTTTTTTCCTAAAACCTAGGGCATTTTTTAATTTCTTTTTTTGAGTGGTAAGCGTTCATCAATGTCTTCTTGAGTAATCTGGAGTTCTGTCTTTTCTGTTTCTTTGGACCACGTATTCGGCATTTTGAGCTTTCTAAATAGTTAAAAAGTTTCCCTGCTAGTCTGTCAGGATTCATTTTTTGAATATGTCCGTAGAAAGTAATTCTTCTCGTGTTTTGATTTATTAATATGTTGTTTTTTTTTTGTTTTAATGTTACTATCAAAAGAAAAAATATGTATTTTGACTTCACATTTTCTGTTGCTGTTTTGTTAAAAAAATTTATGTTCTTTATTTTCATTGTTACTGTATTAACATTGTATGTGTACATTAAGCGTTATACGTCTTCTACATATGGCCTTTATATCTTTAAACAGTAAACTAAAAACAAAAAATAAAACATTATCTAACCTCACAAATAAAAACATTATGTATTTTCAATTTACATTAAGAAATAGAATAATAGATTACTAATAGAACAATACAATAACAATGTACTAATAGAACAATTAGTACTCTTCTTCTTCACATCGTGGTATATCGATACAATCACATATTCAAAACATCGAAAATATAGTGTGGGTACGGATATTGGGAATGTACCGAAGAGACGTGGGACGTCCGGCATAGAGGTGGGTACGGAACAGGATTACGGGCCTGCCCATTGCAGTGCAGCTGAAATAAAAGGAGAAGAACCCATTTAACTTATTTAAAGTTTTTAAGGCGGGCCGTATTACATACGCGAGAAGACCGAATAAGCAGTGAAGATGTCTATTCGAGGGATCTTGTACTGTCTACCATTACAGTCACAAAATAAACTCATGTAAAAACAGGTGTAGAGGGGGTGGGGGAAACAAGACCAGCTGAAGCTCTCAAAGGTTATAAACAAAGGGAGAGATGTAGATGGACCAAGAAAGCGGTGGCGAAACAAGCAAAGCGCCTAATCCCTGAAGTGGAGAGAAGAAGAAGATTATTAATCCAGCAGTAATTATTAAACGATTTCCTGTAAATCCACAAGCTTTACTCTCGCCGTACATAAACAACAAAAATTAAAATAATGTCTGGATTCTGTAGAATAGAGAGAGAGAGAGAGAGAGAGTGAGAGAAAGAGGTGTAATTAATTGAAGCTTATCGTTTTACTGCTGGCATACGTATTATTCGTCTTCTCCTCAATTTCACGTTCAGATCAAACATTCTCAATTTTCATCCAATGTTTGCACACTTTGTTTCTTATACGCATCAAAACAAAAAAGTTAAGTCTCTGAAGGTGGCGACTGCTTTATCCCTGCCGAAAGATGTTACTGTGGTGAGACGACTTGACTGTGGACCTAAGGAATGTATAACTTTTATAAAAACTGATATTTTCTTCCTCGTAGTTCAATTCATTATTTTTTCTAACCTACAAGGAAACTTCTAGCTTAGCTATGAATTTTTTGTCCGTTTTGTTTTCTGTCATTTATATCACTTAAACAAATGCCTAAACTGATAGCAAAATGCCGACGGTATGACACGTGTCGGCTTCATTGAATGTGATAAGCTGCAGTTATTGAATAATATACAGTCACCCTACCACACCACAAGGTCATGCATTATGCTGAATTGACATTACAACTACTGAACACGGAGAGCCAACACGTCGATATCCGTGTGTAAGTACCAACAAAGATAAAACAAGTGGGAGTGGGCATAAAGTACTATGTGGCAACTACGCTCAAAGCAATATCATTGCCATTAGACGTTGTGCTTTTTTTCTAACGTTTACACTCGCTGTAGTAGTGGAACAAGGACTACCTCCGCCTCAATGATTCCCGAACTAGCATTCCAATAATTCCAGTAATGCTAGTATTCTAACATTCCACTGGAATTTCTCTGATACAGTCTCCGACTGCCTCATCATCAGAATCTTAGATATGTTTACAACGTTCTCATACTCTATATGTATATAGAGCCCCCTGTTGTTCCATATGCCATCCTCGAGATTCCTCGTATCCCTTTATGCGCCTTCTCTACACGCTTTTCCCTTGGTCTGTCTTGTCTGCTTCTGTCTTCGAGTCGCCAGTTCAACATTTCTTTTTTTTGGCGTGTGCGTTGAGAAATTCGTTGGACTTGTCTATGCAAAATCGACTTTTTTCATTTATTTATATTGAAACTAGTTTCAAACTGTCAAGGACTTTTATTTTAACAACTATGGCAGCAGTGTGTTGAATGTGCTCCCTGACAATAGTTTACACTTCGTTCGTGTGTTGACATTTCTTTTAAACACTTTGCTTTCCTACACCAGTTCGAATCATTTCTGTCTCCGCAACAAGTCCAGCATTGTAACACTTCATTATTCTGATGTTTATGAAGCCGTTGTTCATATTCAGCTGCAAACCGTTTGATCTTATCAGTAACTATAGCAATTTTCAGGTCTCGATGGTGCCATCATCGTTCCTTACGTACCACGGTGCATCTACAATACTGCGAAGCATTTTATTCTGATAAGTTGCGGTTATTTTGATGTTGGATTTCTTTGTGAAACCCCAAAGTTGCACACCATGACACAATAAGAGTTTATTATACAGTGACAGTTCACAGTGTCTTCCAAGTAACCGGCACATTTTCTTGAATTTTAAACCGGGTCCTTCATGTTTTTTCTTGGCATGTTCTTTTCATGAAAGCTTAGAATCTACAATCGTACCCAAATACCTTACCGAATTTTCATGTGGAACCAAATCTACTGCTTTTACTGATATTTTCTATTATTACATAGGCCTGTGTAATTCCTGTCCTTCCTATGTTAACAAAACGAAGGCAACCGTTTGTATAATTAGTGTATTCACTGTAAACTAAGGCACGAATGTAAATGGGAAGTAACATTCGTTAGAAAAAATACCTAATGTGGAGTTTCTTCTTCACTGAAACTGTTTCATGACAAGTGTCCGCTGTATGTTCTTCATCCTCTACATCTGTCTGCAGCTCCTTCGTTTCTCTTGGCATGTCGTCTCTTTCATTTCACCTTTCTCTCTATGACCCTTAGCTGCAGACAGTTTCTACTCAATATATGCCGCAACCCTACTCAATATCTGCTGCTCAGGATCGACCCTACTTGAAATCATAATCCAATGGGATTACGGATACTACAACAGTTTTTAATGCGGTTGTGTCTCCTTGCCTTCGTATTCTATCCCGCTGACCTTGATGTGGTCGTCTGCCTTAGGAGTGGTTTCTTATTCTAAAGGCAAGAGAGTTTCTTATTCTTCTACCCTTTTATCCACCCTCCGTAGAGGTTGTTGGCACTTTGGAGACCTCCTTACTTAGAGAAATTCTCGATCCCTGCGTTCGTTAGCCGCTTGACAAACAAACGTTGCCCCCTCTCTTACTCGGGGAGGTTAATATCAGTTTATTCCTTTTACGAGTGTGTCTATATGACCATAATGGCATTTCCTAGGCTCCTTAATACTTATTGAGGGATAAATATGGAGCTATTATTCAAATGTATAGGGTTTTCCAATAAAAGCTACAGGATGCTTCCGAAATATAAAACTTTTAATTAAAAACAAATTGGAATATTTTTTAGGCAATAGGCTATACTTTTGATATTACAAAATAAAAGTCGGATATACCATTTCCTTTTCTCTTTCTGATTATAATAAAAAATCTTGTCAGTAGCCGCTGTTTTGAATATAGGTCAGACTTAACCCCGATTATATCCGAACTGACTGAGTAGGCGATGATTGTAAACAACGACGACAGCGCCAACAAGCAGGAAGCTACACACACACACACGCCAGTACACGGCACTTAGCTTTGCACTGATCAACTTTAGATTTAATTAACGTCACTCACCCTCGCCAGTCAACCCCCGGCGATGATAATTCGGGCAAAGTCCCAAACGCCGGCTGTCAAACAAGACGTACCGATATGTCGTGTCACCGGCGTGCGTGCCACATTTGGCCGGAGAGCGCCGAACGCAAATTAGTACGAACACAACTTCGCACGTTCGTAATGGATTAATTTCTGGTGTGACTGAATGTTTGCTAGGCGTCAAACGGAACACAGAAACGCCGTATTTACCGATGTGTACTCTACTGCTGGTCCTTATGTACGATGCCGAAACGATGAATCGAACTAAACAGGGGGATACAGAATTCTGTGTAGCGGAAACCGGGATACATATCGGGCAATACAGAACACATGACGCCACGATTAGACAAACAATTCAAATAACTAAATTTAATATTTTGTTAAAATGGTCATATCAAGGTTAGCGGACGACAGACCGGCAAAATGAATAGCTGAACGGAGATCTAAGCCGAATGCGCGTCACACAGTCTAATGACTTCAGAACTGTCAAAATATGTGTAAAAAAAATATTTAGTGGACCTGTCTATGAATCTATTATTTGAAATTAACTCTTGTTCTTCCATCAAGATGATAATAATTATGGCCTGCAATGATGTAGCCTCTACAGTAAATGTATTACAGAACCTGTTCAGTGTTTTTATAACTTTCTGCTTTTGTCCACAAGTTTGTATAAATTAATTCAATGTTTTTAAATATGTTTGAAGAAGGCAATCCTCGCAATTTTAATTTCTTCTATTTATACTGTTACGACTGTCATACAGATCGCCGTGTTGTACAGTGGAAACAGAACAACTGGCATTAATGAAGTCACTAATTACAAACTTTAATTTGAGACAAACAACAAAATGCACTCTTTTATTATAATTCATGTTACCTTAGTCCAACGTACAACAATGAATGCCACCTTATTACAGTTTTGCACTAATTAACACAATAATCGCTTCCCACTAAGACCCAAAAATCACTTCGTAGAACTGCCCTTGTAAAATCGCCAGGCGTATCAAAACTTGGCCGCTTCGAAATCCAGTATTTATATAACTCCCCCGCCTAGTGAGATAGCGGGGCTCGATACCGTTTGAGTAGTCGAGTAACGTCTGGAATGGACACCTCGAACAATCCAGAGTGTTAAATAATTATTACAAACAAGGCGTCACGTATACAAATATTCATTCAAGGCGTCATATAGTCACCAGCTATATGGTAATACTATCGATTTCCTCGCCGTAAGAATACATTTCTCACAAATGTCACAAACCTGACGATTTGAATTTTTTTTTCTGAAACTAGCTTGGTATCTGTTGACCACCATAATGAAATAAGGAAGTGTCAAACGTCTGTTGCTCGTGCAGCACACGAAGCGGCCTCTGCCAACATTAAATTTGTCCCACACTCAGCGTAGTTTTGACAACCAGACTTAGCATCTATTCGGAAGTAATATAAGAAGCGCAATCTGAAGTTAATTCAAATTTTTGTTAAGGTAAATAATTTTTTTTTTGCTTCAACATAAAAAATATCGGTATGGAGAACCATACATGACTTCCATGTTCTAAGATTTATATTTAAAATACTTTTCGAAATGAACTATTTCCATAGAAACTACTTCTTTCTTCAGCCTTAACCACAGTACTGTGATCACTAACGTATACCACCTCACAATAGTGCACTCAATTTTCACTGACTATGGCAGTCGATAGCACTGCCGAAACGTCTGGTTTTGTAGAAAACATTGGATCAAGCCCAAATAGCCCAGGAAGGATTTTAACAACAAACTACTTCTTTGTTGCCGATAACGTAGTACACATGACATATAAATAAAAATTATCCCCTCCCTCTTCAACTATAATTTTTATTTATAGAAAATTACCCCCACCCCGTTCAACTAGCCTCTTCATTTATAGATGTTTCATCTATGTTTCTACAGTGGATTATTAAGATCTTCTTATCAGGATAATTTATTTATCAAAATTAAGTACTTTATTCTGTTACAACAAAAAATGTTTCAGGTAAACTACCCTTTCCCCATAACCGATCTTCACCAAAATCAATAGACCTTGAGTCCTCTACAATTCAGGCACATATGTAAAAAATTATTTGATTCTATTGGAATTTACGGCAGTTATCGTTCTTCATAAAAAATTTCTCTTGTTACAACATAAAATGTTGCTGGTAAACTACCCCTTTCTCTTAACTTATCTTCACCAAAATCAAGAGGCCTTGAGTCCTCTACAATTCAGAGATGCATGCAAAACATTATTTGATCTTTTTGAATATGCGGCAGTTATCGTTCGTCATAGAAACAATTACTCTTGTTAAAACATAAAGTGTTGCTGGTAAACTACTCCTTTCCCTTAACCGATCTTCACCAAAATGAACAGATCTTGAGTACTTAATAATTCAGGAACGTATGCAAAAAAATATTTGATTCTGTTTGAATGTACGGCAGTTATCGTTCGTCATAAGAAAAATTACCCTTGTGAAAACAAAATATTGCAGGTAAACTACCCCTTTCCCTTAACCGATCTTCACCAAAAACAAAACGTCTTGAGTACTCCAAAATTCAGGGCTGTTTGCAAAACACTATTCGATTCTGTTTGAATTTGCGGCTGTTATCGTTCGTCATAGAAAAAATTACCGTTGTTAAAACATAAAGTGTTGCAGGTAAACTACCCCTTTGCCTTAACCGATCTTCACCAACATCAACAAACCTTGAGTACTTAACACGTTAGGAACGTATGCCAAAAATTATTTGATTCTGTTTGAATTTACGGCAGTTATCGTTCGTCATAGAAAAATTACCCTTGTTAAAACATAAAACGTTGCAGGTAAACTACTTCTTTCCCTTAACCGATCTTCACCAAAAATAATAGGTATTGAGTACTCTACAATTCAGGGCTGTATGCAAAATATTATTTGATTCTGTTTGAATTTGCGGCTCTTATCGTTTGCCATAGAAAAAAAATCTAGACACAGACACACACACAGACACTTTTCAAAAAATGACTTTTTTTCATGTTTTGAGGGTAGTAGAATCAGAATCTACAGTTATCTCGAACACAATTTTTTTGCCATCACCATACTTCCATTTCCTTATGGAACATGGAAGTAAAAATAGTGTGTTGTTACCCATATTTTGCTTGCATATATTAGTGAAGGTATTTGCAACTGTCGTATGGAACATAGCATAGTTTCTTCACGTACTTCATTCTTCAAAATTTTGCTTGTAGTTCCACACATCTCTCGCACATTTTCAGAAGGAGATAGGTCCAAAAATAGGAATTTTTAAAAATAATACCGGAACCTCTTATTTAAAACAAATTAATCGTAAAAAATGCCTGAAACTAACGTGTAAATATTGAAAATCAAGGATAAATATTAAATATTATAGTAGTAAAAACTTTAATGTGGACTTATTCTGTTTTGCTGCCGTTCATTGGATATATCTCCTTTTGCAGCAGCATTGATTCAGAGAAGAAGACTACGTAATTACAGGTATGTTGTGTTTTACAGGCAAGACTAATTAATATTACTGTATGGAATAACATCCTGAAATCAATCCCATTAAAGTCAACGGTAATAACACAATAAAGATAGGCGCCATTGACAACACATTGTTTACAAGATACTTATTGACTGAATTGATTTTCTGATATTTCATATTTCAGACTTATACCCAAATGTTGTGTAAGAAACTTGTTTGTATATTTGAAAAAGAGTTACCACTGTATTAGCGTACACGGCTGAAAAAAGTAATAAAACATCATAAAAATTAAGAAATTAACAAAATCCCTCGTCAACATTTTTCGACCATCTGAGGGGGGGTCCGATCCCGTTCGTCCTCTCTGTAAATACGCCCCTGTACATAATAATTTTTACTGCTAAAGTAATTAAATATGAAACAGGTGTTTAATTTGCGTAGTGTGAAAAGATTTCATTGCGCATGCGCAGCTCTCACGCGTTATTTTCGGAGCAATCTTTTTGTGTTCAGAACAGCTACATGGTTGGGGTTTGTGCACCCCACTTCCAGCACTGCCTTCCCTGCTTCCGCTACTATCTGCGCAAACCATTTCATGTCTTCCATCTGTACGTCCAACATGACTTTTCATTCAACACGAGAGTTGAAAATAAATCGCCTTGAAAGGACTGTTTTAAACTGTTGTCTAATACGGTTGCCAAAACAGTATGTGAACGATAGAATGTGAGCTGATATTGAAAATTAGCCAAATAAAACATAATACACTATTTACATAAGAAACAGCCAAAACTATTGATTTAACAAAGTATTCGCTATGTTGAATGTATTATCCAAAAAAAATGTGACTAGTTACTTAGAGTGGAGTTGGGACTTTCCACGTTTAATCATTTCTACACATTGTGGCGAAACGCTTGTAAAACGAAATTATCACAACTTTAGTTGACGACGTGACGAAATAAGAACAAAAGAATTCGCACATAGTATATCATTTCAAATCGCAGCAACGGTGAAGCTGTTTACGTCAGTGTGTTGTTTTCTGTTCACATGCCAACTGCCCTTCCCTTTCACTCTTTCATTTCCTCTGCGTATGTAGAGTCCTTTTCTACTTACGATCAAGGGGCAGACAGCTTTAGACATCTGTAATTTCTGAGAGTACAAGAAGACAAGTTAATATTACACAGAAAATCTCTAGTACTGAAAAGACCTGTGGGGAAAGCATGCAATAGAAAATGATAGAACACGTAAAAGAATGCAATAATTGTTTAACAGGAAGATAGTGACTCGAACGACTTAATAAGAAGCTTGGATACCTTAAAAGAAATCAAATATTTTAGCTAGAGATTTCATTATCGTCAAGTATCGTCACCGTTTTCCATTTTTTCAGATACTCTTGTTGATATTTCATCAGGCCTAAAGTAAGCAATTCATGTTTCCGACACTTTCTTTCATTTGTTGGTCCAACAATTTTTTTAATTTATTGCCTGCTAATATTAAGCATATCGACAGAATTTAATTTTTTTGAATATAGAAACAAACTTGTTAGGTATAGATAATACTGATGATTTGATGAAAGTAGAGCTGTAACACTTATGTGAGACATGGCAGTGCTCGTACATTTAGTAATTAGGACTTTTGATTAAGTATGTTAATTTTGTGTCAGTTAATTAATTATTTAAAGCAATCTTTTACTTCTGTGCTGAACTGGTAAAATTAGATTTAAGTGTTAAAACGTTCTTGTGAATTGTTTGGTTTATATCAGTCATGTTGTGTCTTGTTTACCTAGTTCTTAAGACTAGTATCGTACGTAGTAAAGTTAACACCACCATATGAGTTACCACATGCATTTTTTTAAATACTTGCGATATTTGAGTTTAATGTTGTACAGTATGGGACTATTATGTGTTGTGTGTATTATCATGTTGTTTAGGCACCGGCAACCATATTCTGGAGTCTATGGTTCACATTGTGATCCGCCACAATGTGGTTGGTTTAGTTCCCCGTTGAAATTGTTTTGACAATGTGTAAATTTTGTGTTGTAAAAAATCTGTCTATTTATTTGGCAAACCCGTTTAGCAGTTTAGGACGATGAATGAAAAACGTACAGAGCAGTAAACACTTGACCTTTCTTGGCGATTTGCCAAAGAATTTCTTGACCTTTCTTGAATTCTGGATGCCGAAGATATGAAGTCTTAAGGATCGCTATTTTTTGTTTGAATCTGTTAATTCGTTTTCATTTTATGGAAGAGGCCATTACACGAAAAACAAATTACCCTTCTCCTTGCTTAACCGTAAATGACCATTTATATTTCATCGCTTAATCAGCCTACACACGATCATTTCGGTGTCACTTCAGTGTGTTCATTTTCATGTGCCACATCGAACTAAAGTGATGCGTTGCCTACGCAGAGTCACTTCGGTATGCCGTCCGTCTACCGCCGTCTTCTGTTGGAACACACTCGCCGTGTAGTTGTAATTGTGTGTTGTGTCGAAAGTTGGTTTTTGTAGTTCATCATGTCAACGGAAGAGGAATTGCTATTGTGGGGTGCTGTAGCCTGTGCGCTTGTAGAAAGGAAGAAGAATAAACGAAAACCGTGAGTTAAATATTGGCTTTCAAAACGAGCAAAATATTCACACCTAAATGTTTTGACGGAGCTAAAGCTACATCCTAAAGTCTGGAACAATTATTTAAGGATGGATGAAGTAACTTCTTTAAAACTGCTCTCACTAGTTTCTCTGTGTGAAAGACTGATCCGGAGCTGACTCGTACATACCCTCATTTCTACCTGATGTCATGCCGAAGTAACACACCGCTTGATGGGATTTCATCATTCCGTCAGTTCACACTTTTGGCGTGAGTTCATATCATTTTGCCCTACTATTATACACACGATCATCATTTCGGTGTAAAAAAAGCGAGGACCCGTAAATAAGTTATTCATTTAGAAACTGTTCGTCGGAATCTCATTCGGCTTCGTCAGTCCCCGTACCAGCTGTTTTGTCCACAGCGTTTAACAATTTTCAAGACCAAATCGTGTGGCCAGATTGAACGCCAGTTGAGTAACACGTCGTTCCGAGCAAGACGTAAATATTAACAGAATCGACTGTCGAATACCTGTCGTGCGTCTTTCATTCATAGTATTTATAAATAAATCAGTAAGGAGAGAGACGGGTTATTTTAAATGTGCATTTCTGGACACCTGCCATTCACATGAAGACAGAGCGAGCGAACGCCAATGTTGTAACACTCGAATCTGTTGTTTTTGTTGTGTTATCGGTTTTGTTGTTTGACAAACCGAATTCAACAGTGTCTTTTTTACACTGTTTCAAAATAAGTTTGAATTAATTTATATTTTTAATATATCTTTTGATACGTGTCCAAACCTCTGTTGACACAACAAAAATTCTATCCAAAGCGGTGGACTTTGTTTCTGCACGATTTGCATTTCTTGAAATCAAACTTTATAATTATGTTAAAAATAAACGAAAATTGTAACAGCCATAGTTAATAATTCAATAACTACAACATTTATTGAATAAACTCGGTTTATTTCAGCACTCGGTTGAATTATGGACTCCCTCCCACACATAGTCTGTGGTTATGTTCAGGAGAGTAAACAAAATTAAATTGTTTTATTACTAACTGTCTATCATAGTTATAGCTGAAACGTTATTTTCGTGTTTTTATCATCGTCATACTCCTCTTTCTTTAAGAATTAGGCCCAAATTGACTTGTTCCAGAAACCATCTCCTCCTCGATGTACCTAAGCTGTCTTTCCAATAGGCAGATATCTCAACTTGCTACTGATATTGGTTTATTTGTTATGGGGGCCCAAATGTGCTCTCGTGTTGGCTCTAATCACTTTCTGCAAAGATTCGATTTTTAATTCTTTTCTAGTCTCTAATCTCATTTCTTTTCATATCTAGAAGGGAATATCGTTCTATATTTCCAAAAAAATTCATATCGCATCTTGAAGTTTCTCTTCTTCCTTTTTCCGAGGTCTGAGAGTGCAGTACCCGGACAGGAGATATCAAGGCGCCCACAAAAATCTAATATTCTGGAATATTGGTGTTGGGAATGTTTCCTAAGGAATAACGATAAGCAGTATGGATATTTGAGGGGTGAATGGAAAACAAAGGTATACGGTGGAAATCGTCACCAGACGCTAAAAGCCATGTGGAGAGTATAGCGATGAATCGATGATGTCAAACCCAAAATGGCGTTAAATTAGACTGTTAGGCTTTCACGGCCTGAGTCATTGTGTAAAATGTCCGGGCTTAATGGCCGTTGTTGTGACTAAAATTATTCCTTGCTTACGTTTCAACAGCGTGCACGTCGGTTCCACCTTCAAGGCGGTAAGCTATGTGGAAAATTTTTAATATAATTTCACCTAGTAGTTGTCGCTCCGAAGATGGCTGTCGCACGCACTGCCGAAACGTCATAGTCCACAGCCCGGATGTTTCATTCAATGGCCAAAACGATGTTGTTCTGCAATTATTTTATTTAATACACTCGTTGAATTAATTCCGTTGCGTTACAGACGCGACTGGTTTAACAAGCAAGCAGCATAGTCATTATTCAATTAAGAAGCAATGCCGTCGTAAATGCGTTGATAAACACAAGCAGCGGTGCCGAAGGCGATGACGTAAGCCGCACGTGTACTAAAACTCACCTTCTTCGTAATTTTTGTTTTGAAGTTCCCGACCGGCAGTCTGCGCGGTTTTCGTAAGAGCTGCTAATTTAGGGCGCGCGGAGGTGTCGCGAAAATATGCGACCTTAGAACAGCGCCGAACGACATTGCGCCGTAGATGCCAAAAACATTACTGAAACTATGGCTTCTGTTTCACTTGCTTATGGCCCACTTTGCATTGCACGCGCGCGCGAATTCTGTTCTTTTACATCTGTCGACGTCTACCGCATTCCAGCCCCCTCCTATTCACAGTACTTCTAAGCCATTGCTCCAGGAAAGTTTAACCCTATTTTCTCTCTCTTCCGTCTCTTCTTGGCCTGTCCTATTCCGGGTACTCTGTTTCGGCTGGCAAACAATTTGAATTTCTCTGGCAATTCCTGCGGTTTTTCTGATGTCTACATACACTCCAGCTAACCTTCTTATTTCATCCTTTCTATTCGTGTGTAATCTTGTTAAAGTACGAGAAATCCCTCCGTTGCTCCTTTCCTGTCTATTTTAAATATACTCAACCCTTCTGAACAACAAACTACTATCGCCTCTACTATGTACATACATGTTATTTTCTAACTCTTAACGTATATATTATTTGTTTACGCTTTTATACCTTCTTCTCCTCCTCCTCTTCCTTCTACTCCTTCTACTCGTCGTTGTCGTCGTCGTCGTCGTCGTCGTCTTCTTCTTCTTCTTCTTCTTCTTCTTCTTCGTCTTCTTCTTCTTCTTCTTCTTCTTCTTCTTCTTCTTCTTCTTCTTCTTCTTCTTCTTCTTCTTCTTCTTCTCTTCTCCGCCTTCTTCTTCTCCTTCTCCTTCTCCTTCTTCTTCTTCTTATTCGAGTAGGCACATTGCCTGTTCTGTCTTCACATGATATATTCGCCATCTTGCTCTTGGCCTGTCTACATTCCTCCATAGAGGTAGTCGTCTATCCTCCATTCTGTCCATATGTTGCATGTTGGGACCATTCCAGGCGATATTTCTGTATTGTATAATGTATGGACAGTACATGTAGTTCATTCCTAATGTCTTCAATTCGTAAACGATCTCACCTTGTAAAACCTTTACTTCGTTTTAGAAAACTCATTTCTGAACTTTGAATTTTTTTTATAATCTTGCTTGTAGGCACCCACTATTCCCACCCAACACATTAACACAGGCACTATCATTTCTTTACAAAATTTAATCCTCTTCTCCTTTATATGTGAGCTGGAAAGATATCAGTGAAACCATCAATATCTAGATAATTCGGACAGGAAGTAGGTCTAAGTGTGGTATAGAACAGAGTTTTTCATCCTTTTTGGTAACGGGGACCCTTTTACCAAATTATCTTTCCCTCGCGAACCCCCTATCTACTCGTATTTATACTACGGATATCAGATAATTGATATGTATACATATAGATATGAATAATATTTAACATACGAACAAAAACAATTTGAAATTCCCGTATTTGTTCGAACCTCGAAAAACTTTTGTAGTCATAAAAAGCGATTTTCTTAAAAATTAGTAGGCAGCAATAACATTACCTTTTGAAATGTCAAGACACGTAAGGCTTATTTTTCTGTAAGAAAGCATTCATTAAAACAAAAAACATAATTGTATAACAGTGAGTGTAGCATTCTTTACACATACAAACATTGCCAAAAAATTTATTACATACGTGTAAACGATTTAAAATAATACACAAAACATTAAGTAGTTAATAAAAAGTAACAAATATGATCATACTATTTGTATGTTTAACTGATTACGTAATTTACAGTGTTTTGAAGCTAATAATTTATGAAGAACAGGCTAATTACAAAACTCGTTTAAGAAGCAGTTAGCAAAACGTTTATCAATACTTTAACTTCATTCTGCGTGCCCTCTGCTGGTATGTTGCGGACCCCCGATTAAGAATCACTTGTGTAGAACGATAAAATTTAATGAGGACGCACAGAAAATGACGCATAATGAATACACGCAAAAATAAATAAATAAACACGTTACCAGGAAAATGTTAGTTGAAGGGCATTTTCAAACAAAAATAAACAAAAAAATATATTTATACTTTCAAATATTAAGAGTGATTCCATCGAGTATAATCGTACAAGGTTTTAAATACATTCGAGAAAAAAAACATATTATGTAAACAAACATTACTTTAATGTCAGTAACATTAAATCGAATGCAAATTGAGCGTGCTTAGATAACAGTCTCTATTAACGCACAGCATAATTGTGCGAGCCGTGTCAGGCAATAAAAGTTAAACATTTGCAATTTAAAATATAATTATTTTATATAGGGATAGACGAAAATAAAGAGCGTTCAGACAGAACACGCACAGCAACAATGTTGTTTTGTGTGATGACTGGATTAGTACACACACAAACAATCTCATACAAAAATATATTTTGTGTTGTATCGTGAAAGCCAAACATTGTACTTTATTCAGTTTTAAATAGATACATTCATACAGACGGGCAGTTTTAAAACTGCTCTTTGTACGAGCGTGCGCGCGCGTGTACATTTTCTCTATTGCGTTACAGGAAAATTCCTGTTGGCAATGAACTACTTACATTGTGAGCAAACTGTACTAGCTAGTGTTTGACTTACGTGACTACGTAATGTTCTGTATTCTGGCATTCGACGGTTTTTTTCAGTATTCATTTATTTTTTGGCACCTGTTGTCGGCTTTGCCATCACTTTCGCGGCGCGCCATTATTTATAATGCGTTCGTTTGATATTAGCGTATTCACATATGAAGTAAGATTTGCGTTTAATTAATTTCTTTTGTTTCTTTTAGAACTATGCCAATTCTAATAAATTTCAATTTATACAAATAAATTGTGTGTGTGTGTGTGTTTGTGTGCGCGCGCGCGCGTGTGTGAAAGGTAATGATCAAATATCTGGATAGTAGAGTTTTCCGTGAACGAAATGTCCTTCGAATAAGTTTTTACTGGGCCGTATAGTTCGTAGATTCGTTGTCCTTCTTTCTTGTGGATAATATATTTTACAAATAAATTCAAAAATTTTCACGCAAGAACACATTTTGTATTTAGTAAATAAATAAGATATAATAATAAGGTGAGTAATATTGTTATTAACGTAGTATGTAGTATATAGTAAAGTAGGAAAGAAGAAAGCTGAAGCTGTAGAAGTGTGGCTTTAGAGGAAACTGCCCAAAAAAGGTTGGGTGAAGAGGATGAGTAACAAGGAGATTTTGAATGATCATTAGGTAAAAGGGTTTTGGTGAGAGTTAAAGGCATTAGGAAAGTATGATTTTCTTAGACAAATATGCCTACTCCGGCATGACACCTTTGACACCTTCCCGCAAAACATTCTTGAAGAAAAGGTTTTAGGTAAGAAATAACGGAAGCGGCCTAGTTTGTCGTACTTGGAAAGCGTAATCGGTGAGATGGGTCTTGATGTCGAGAAGACGAATTCTGTACAGGATAGGAGTATGCGGTTGCCGAGACAAGGCTTTGCTTTTGATGGCAATGATGATGATTTTTGCTTCATTTCTTATTATGTGTTTTTGGTAGTATTTTTAAGTCATCATCATCATCATCATCATCTGCTTCAGGGATTAAGCATCGCTCATGACTGTTCCGACTTCACAAGTTTTTTATGTTCATGTTGCTTTTAGCTGTCCTGGATCACTTTTGCCACTTTCTGTATACTGCCAAGCTTTTTGGGGAGCGTTATCCTCTGGCTGCTTATTTAAAATGGTTTTTCCATTTGGTGCGATACTCTATTATTTTATTTTTCGTCATTTATTGAAAATATGTTTTTAACTCTTCTTAGAAACCCTCTTTTCTTGTACTTGTGCTGCAACCAAAGCTTCGTTGCCCTGTGTGCTGTACAACCCTGTGTTTTAGAATTTTGACAAGTTTCCTGTTTTACTGCTATCGGTAAAAGTCGTACATATGTTATTTCATGCGTCAATTTTTTAACTCTCAGTTTTTGCACTAATCGAACGAGGTGTAGCTACCCAAATATATTAAACGCTTTTTGTTCCAATGTTTTAATCTCTACGACGGTGACCCTTAAATATTCACCCCGAAGAAAACCGTAATCTTTGTTTTGGGGATCGAGATTTTCATTTTGTCCATTGTTTTGTACTTTTATAACCTCTTTTGTAATTAATTGTTGTATTTCAAATCATCGAGAGATCGTATGACTATGGTATCATTGTCAACGTGTAAAGTGTATGCTGCCATTGTGATTTTCTTTCCTGTGCAGATAACATAGGCTGTTGGTAGTTTTTTTAAGATTTTTGTTGTTATGTCAGATTTATTGTTACATTACTTGCAGCGTACATTTCATTTAAATTGTACAAAAGTTCAGCTATTTGTTGTCAAAACTTTCCCGTCTATTGTTTCATGGCATAGTTCATTTTCTGGACTTGCTGGCTACACATGTGGGGAGGGGGGGAGACGTTGTTGGACAACTATTTGTACTGTCAGTATGTGTGTTTGTGTAACGTCAGAAAACTTTTAACTTCTATGCATGAGAAATCCAGCCAGCACTGTTAATCCGTATAATGTTTCTGAACTTTGCACATAATTTATGTTGTTCTGTCGCATTCTGAAAGTTGATTCGGATAAAGGAATGGGTCTCTCTCGATAAAATAAAAAACAAAACTCGTCTATTAAACGTGTGCATTTGCGCATGAGTACAAGAATATATACGTTTTATCTCCATTTTTTCACCAACTCTTGTTATGATTTTGAGTTGAATAGATAGGTTTCAAATGTGCACGTACTACTTCTTAACAAGAAGGCCTATATGTCAAAATTATTAAAATTTTATATTACTGGAAGTACTTTATTATAAAAAGTGTTTCTCCAGCGCCTTAGTGAGCGAAAATTTTATTAATTTTATCTTTTACTCTTAGTTTAAAATTTAAAAATATTAAACAACTGTTATTAGTAGAATAGTAACAAATAGTAAGAATTTTGTGTACAGTTTTCTAAACACAAAGTTCAAAAAAAAACTTTTGTTTCTTCTTATTTCCGAATAAAGTTTATATGATTCAATTTTTTCTATGTTTTCCCTTTTCGTTATTTCAGAAACTCCACACTCCCCAAATCCTCTTTGCTTCCGCCAGTGCTACTAGTAAACTACGTATATAGCTGCAGAACTCGCACTCATTATTTTGAATGAAATAAATTTATTATTAGGTAAATTCCAGTATTAGATAATTTTTTCAGTTATCATAAAAATTACGACAACCCGGATTACTCTACTTCTATAGGCCTATAGTTAATTAACAGTTGTAAAGCAGATGATTATACAATAAATTTTTAATAATGCAAAACACAACATTGTTTTTTTAGTTAAATTTATAACCATCTTGCCTAAACGACAAATAACTTAGCCTTAACATTAAAGTATAAAATATGTATGTTTCCACAAATATTTATAAGCCCATATCTAATACTTTTCACAAATATGCATAACTGAAAACAATATATTTGTTTTTTCTTGCAAACATAGCTTGCAAACGTTTTGAAGGCGGTCCAGAATTTGCGAGGATTTTGTGTCTCTCAAAATTATTAAAGATACTGAGTCTATACTTTGAATAAAATTCGTTATAACTTGATGTCACGCGTAGATGAGTTTTCTTAAAGTTTTGACTTCCATTTTTGGCCCTAAATTTCAGAGTAAACACAATATTCGGATTTGGATATCAGTTCTTTCAGTCTGATACCCGGCAGGGGTATTACAATTTTTTCAAATTTGTTATCCCTATTTAGGGCCCTGTTATCCTAATATTTTGATTTTTCCAGAACTTAGAACTGTATTGAGATTTCGGTTAAAATTCCCTTTCATTTGATTTCCCATATAAATTTTGAGATATTTTTCAAAATTTTGATTCACTTTTAGGGCTCTGGCATGCCAAAATTAAAAAATGTCCAAACCCCAATACTATAATTTGATAAGCTACATGGAGTTTTGCGAGTTTGTTCAAAATGTTGCTTCCCCTGCCTTTCTAGTTTTGGAGAGAATAATCGAAAAAATAGGCATCTCTGGGGTGAAAGAGTGGAGACGCGTGTTAAGTTTACAAAAATGGGTTGATGTATTCACAAGTTACCGTGATACATTCCCAAAAAGACAGGCAGAAGATAGACAGATTGATAGATATGCAGATAGACATACAGATACATGCTAGACGGTCGAGTTAAAACCGATAATTCCCTTCGCTCGTTCAATTATTCATATACCCGTTTAGAAATACAATTACATAAGTACTTCCATAATTTATATAAATGTAAATGAATGAATTTGAGAAAGGCTGCACATCGAACTGACACGTGACGGTCTCTCTCTCTCTCCCTCTGTGAATTACCAATACCATCAACGTCTTCAATAGTCGCTCCACTTTCTTGTTAAGATTAACGTATCCTCCGTCTTGGTTCTTAACATCTCATTATCGATTTTCAGTCAGTTTCTCAGGTTTTAAGATTTCTCAAACGTTAAGTATTTATCAACTCTCAAACGTTGTACGTCTCCATCGCTGTCGCTTGATTTCATAACTTTGTTTCGAAATTATAATCCAATATTCCTTGAACTGCTCTATGTGTTCTACAACTTTAAACGCTGTAGATGAGGTGTGTGTGTGTGTGTGTGTGTGTGTGTAGTATACGTGGACTAAAGGACGGTATGGAGTAGCATGTCTCGACATGGTGGGCAAGCAAGTTAATGGTCGGTTGCTGTGTGTATTTGTTATACAACATCCGGCCGACAGTATTTGGTGCATTGTATGGTCGTGTACCGCAACCGCTAGACAGGCGCAGCGCACAATGACGACAACAAAGGGCCCCTAACTGCATGCATCACACTAATTGGTAAAGGGGTATGCTCACAACCTAGTACACTGCATCTTCTCGTCTGGTTGTATTCTGACTCTGACTTGTGTTTTGTAAAGATTATGACAGCGATATAGAAAATCTCTCTTATTCTATTGTGTGTCTGTCTTTACCTATGCCACACTCAAAACACACACACAGTGAATTACAAGTCGCTGGCCATAGAAATTGTCTTCTTTAGTAGTGCCCGTGGTGATGAAGAGTTGTGTGACGTTCGGTCTTTAACTAGAAACAATTTTAAAACTTTAGTGACGATGTTTGATGGAATTTATTATCTTCATTAGGCCTGTATACGGGCAATAGTCCTACATAAATAATTAAGTATTTTAGTTAATTATATGTTTATTTATTAAAGATACACAAAGAAAAATAACTATTACACTATTATTTTTATTATATTAACAAGATATATAACTTATATAACAAGCGCGCGCGTGTGTGTGTTTTAACTCTGTATTGTCAGTGTACATATCATGATGATAACAATAAAGTTTGTCGAATTGTCGGTCTACTTTGTATATAATTAATAATAAATTACTTCTGCAAATGAGTTAAAAAGAAAAGATCTTTATGTGTACATATATAATTTACTTATTTATTTATTTATTACACTTACCACTGGACACGTAGCAGCAATGTGTTAGTAACGTAAAGAAATTACCGTAAGCCTACTTCAGTCGAAACCGTCATCGTTAGGCAAAACTTGAAAAATAAAATTTTGTATAGGTAGCCTAAATTTCGACTGGTCATCAAAAACTGTCATTATTTCGAATTTTTTGTTATCACTGACGGCGATTTTACGTTTATTGGAATGAAAAATTAAGTACACATTGAGTACTTGTGTGCGTGTGTGTGTGCGCGCGCGCGCGCGTGACCGAGAGAGAGGGAGAGAGAGAGAGAGAGAGAGAGAGCACGTTTGTCAGTAATTTATTAATTATCAGTCTATTATTATTCCTGCAGTAATAAAACATTGACGTTTTAAATATTATCGTTCATTGTTACTGGATGAAGGAGAGTGTTTGATCCAAAACGTTACGCGATTCATAAGCGACTACGCGCTACTGTGCTCATCATCACTAAAGAAATAATTTTATTGGTAATTATAAAATACAGATAGGCTGCAGTCACTCGGCGATTTACGATCGCGCTCCGTTATGATCAGCCGGCCGTAAGCCGACATGTACGTAAGTCAGTCACACACACACACACACACACACACACACACACACACACACACACACACACACACACACACACACACTGTTTACACATACGTTTGTGCATGCATTCTAATTTAAGTCTCTTTTACTTAATGTTTAATCTGTTACCTCAGAGATTACCTCCTAGGTCGTACAGACGTCAGGAAACGCATACTGTAGCAGAGGATATAGTTTTTTTTTGTAATCTAGTGCACTTTTTAAAAAAATTATTCTGTAAATGGAATGACTGGTTTGTTAAGGTAATAAAAAAATAACTAAAGAATAAAGTGCAGAAAAACAAAAAAAGATAACAAAATTTAAAAAATACAAAAGATATTCTCACCGAAAATATTTTTGTGTTGTAATCATAAGTGCCAAGAATCATAATTCGCATATGTCAGCTAGCTACTGAAATGAATGATAAAAAATTACAATAGTTTTAGTAGTGAATAGGTGTTTTCAACTTCTTTAAAAAATGGCTTTGATGGATTGTAGACATTCGAATTTGAATTTAACTGATGGACCTTCGCCATCGCAGAAAAAATATACATGCGACGTTTCGGGCACCCAAACAGTCGGCAGCCGTCTTCGTGGTAATTATAAACTAATACGTGCAAAGAAATAAATAACACTGCCTTAACCAGAGATAGAGTCAACTAACTAATAATAACAAAAGTTCACGTAATATATGATAATAAGATAAAATACTACAAAAGAATACTTACTATGAAGCAACACACGGCAATCACAAATCCGGTCAGTGCGGACGAACACTTGCACACAACAAGGTTAACAAAACACTGAAACCTTGTTGGTGTACAAGTGTTCGTGCGCATTGTGCTTGTGTTTTGTGAGTGTTGCGTGTTTTATCGTAGCAAGTATTCATTTTTATTATTTTATCTTTTCATTAGGCCTACATATTACATGAAGTTTCGTTATTATTAGTTTGTTAACTCTCTATCACTAGTTGATAAAGTAGTATTTATTCTTTTCATGTATTAATGTATATAGGCCTATATAAAAGCGAAATACCACTCACTTATTCATACACTCACTCATCACGAAATCTCCATAATTATCAAGCCTACAAAATTGAAATTCGGCACGTATATGTTTCTCTTGGCTTCTAAGTGCTCGCTAAGAAAGGGTTTTGAAAACTTTAACGCCTAACCGCTAAAAAACGCGAAAAACCGCTAAAAACCGTGATACCTATAATGCTGCTTTTTTTCAACTGTACGCTTCCTGGAAGTCTAATGTTTATGTTTTTACTTTGCTTTAGGCTTTTGGGGAGTTACTAAATAGTATTTTTTCATCTAACCTATAACCACGAGGAGGCGCGAAAATAATCGCGACACAGTTCAACCTGTCCCTCTGTTCCTTGCTATGTGGGGTTGGGGTTTTTTTTTGAGTTCTAAGTTCGGCACATATATTCCGAACAGGGTACGGAGACACTCTTTGGCCAGTTGCATATGAAAAACGTTCAATCAAACCAAATAAATCCTGTTTCGATTGTACTACAAATGGTTCAATGCTGGTGAAACACAGCACCTATATGTAGGCCTATCTATATCTATATATATAAATATATAGACTGAGCATATGAGGTATGAGTCTGTGGACTCTGTGATGGAGGTCAAGAATGCTGTACATTACCCTGTGGAGTTCTTGCGTACTCTCTACCCACCAGGAGTACCACTCACGTCCTCTACCTCAAGGTTGGCGCTCCACTCATGCTGTTGCGCAATCAAAACCCTCCGAAACTCTGCAATGGCACCAGGCTTCAGGTGAAGACTCTGCACAAACATGTCATCGAAGCCACGATTTTCACAGGCGTCGGTAAGGGAGAAACCGTCTTCATCCCCCGAATTCCTCCGATCCCATCAGAATACCACTTTCAGTTCAAACGTCTGCAGTTTTCCGTTAAGGTGTGCTACGCCATGACCATCAATAAGGCACAGGGGCAGAGTTTGATAGTGGCTGGTGTGGATCTGAGGAGTGATTGTTCTTCCCATGGCCAGTTGTACGTGGCGTGCTCCAGAGTCAGTCAGAAAATTTGATTAGTTTCTCTACGTTGTTTCGGCTATTGTTATAAATTCCAGCTAATATTACATAATTTTTGTACCTTTAATTTGGTTTATTTGTAATTTTTGTTGAAACCGTGTAATAAGAAAATGTACAAATAGAAGGCAATCACAGGTGCCGGAAGGACACCAGCAATAACTTTACTTGTTCCTCATTCCTTTCGTATATTTTACGACATCGGAAACACAAGGCGTACGCAGCTGTTCAGACTTTTATCCATTTTCTGTTCCGCTGCGTTTTGTTTACGACACAATATCCGGGTGCAAAAACAGGACAAAACAATTTTCTGTAGGCTTGTCGGCCCGCATATGAACTGCCGCAAATGCGCGTCGTTTTCCGTGTGATTTAGCTGATTTTCATTTTCACACGTTTGTCATAAAAATATTTTGTCTCTCGAAAATATTTTGGAATAAATTCACACACACAAAACCACCTATCCCCGCTGCCAGACTCACTCGCTGAACAGTTTATACCATTTTGTTTTTAATATTTAAGTTTGATTAACTTTGGTACTATACGTCATCATTTGACAGTCAAATTTATAGATTCGTGTTTGTTTGCATGTTTAGTTATTGTATTCAAACTGACATTTGTTTCCAGGAAACGTCTCTTGTTTTGGTGTGAAATACATAAATAATTATTACAATGGTGTGATTTGTGTTTGTATTCTGGCAATTTTATATTTCGCATGTATGTATATTTACTTTTTTGCGCACGGGCTCGTGTTTATAAAAGTATATATATACGTACACACGTATATAAATTAAATTATAATTACTTCTGCAAGTAGAATGTTCTTATTTTTTATTGCTATATTTTAATCTGGTGCATGATTCACCTGTATCATACAAAGTTTCAAAATGAATTAAGGAATAATAATTCATTTTGTTTCTATTTAAATTTTCGATTGTTTATTTTTTGTCTACTGTTTTGATCAGCTATGTTGACGGTTATAACGAAAAAATACTTAATTCTTACATATTATTTATTTTAATAAATTTATAATTTTAAACAGGTCATCTTGTTATGTTTTGAATCGAGTTTGTTCTTTAATTAGCAAATTATTGTTATTGTGTTTGTAAATATTAACATTTTCTCAAATATTTTTTTGTCCCTTTTACAGAAAAAGGATATGTATCCTTTGTAGGCTATATATATAATTTCGTTATCAGTAACTCGACGAGTTTCTTGCAGTATTATTATATAATATTATATATTATTCTACACACACACACACACACACACACACACACACACACACACACACACACACACACACACACACACACACACACACACACACACACACACACACACACACACACACATCATAAATTCATTATTACCCACAGCCTGCCCCTACTCATTCTATAAAATAACTATGATGGATTTTCCTGTACAAATTATTCTATATGTCGTAAAATCTAAACGTGTTATGGTATAGAAAATATTTACTTCATTTCCTGTCTTTCTTTACTCTCTATCTGTCCTATATTTCTCTTTGCCTGCCTACCTGTTTTTTCTGTCTGTTCCCACCTCCCCTCTCTCGTGTGTACGTTTCCCGATATACGTGAAAATATACATTAACAAGTGTAAAATATTCTACATACGATCTAGAAGTGCAGCAATGCAAGGTTAGAATAGATTGCAAGGTGTAGCAAGCATGTAATAGATCGCCCATTATAACAAGCTTATACATTCACTACGCTGCACAAGGGCGCGGTGCATAAACATATGAAACAATCAATTACTATGTATTGGTATCGGTAATGTACACAAGAGAAACGTTAGTTGAAACATCTGACGAATTAGTTCACGGTCATATTAGGATACGTCTTCTGTAATGGACACGGGTACCCATAGTAACAAGTGGTCACAATAAAACGTATGTTTCCGATATGTGGTGCTAGTGACACCCACTTCGTACACTTTCTGTAGCCCAAGAATAAATTACTCCAACTTAGAGTATGTAAATTTAAACCGGAATATACTCATATCTACGACTGTAAATGTTATGAATTTAAAATCACTCAATTTACAATTTAAACCACGAGAAGAGAAGTCGGTCTGGGAAAACTAATAGTAGAAACCTGACGATAGAAATTGAACACTGGCTACGAGATGCGCAGAGGACAAACATATCGTTTCGAGGCTAACAAAAGTTTCAGTCATTTCGGACATGCGCACAACAGTCATGTGCAGTGTTTCATAGCGTGAACATCGTCTGCAACAAGGCTGGCGAGAACACTGGAAACGTGTGTGACAGAGAGAGAATTATTGAGTAAAATGAGGCAGTGAACTGTTATCGTGTTACGTCCCCTCACTCCTCTCTAGACAACTTAAGTGAGAGTAATTCATTTGCTGGGTCTGCGCAGCTCAGCAACCAAAAAAGGCTGTCACATTTCTGGAAGATAGGTCACGTGGCGGAGAATCAAGAGGTCGATGACGAAGGAAGAAGTCAAGATGAGTGGAAAGTTAAAGCGGTAATCTAGCACGCGTGGTTGCACGGACGGTTCAAGATTGCGTTATTTAGAACAAGTCACTAACCGCTCGTTCCCAGAAAAGTTAATATTCTTCTCTTAATTAATTGGCAGCAGGTGTTTATCATTAATGTGGAGTTCTCTTGTTTTCCTATGAATGGTACATAGAATCCCCATTGTCAGTGCTGTTGCAGGTCATTTCGATAGTTTGGATCCTCTTACGACAGGTTCAGATCCATAATTAGTGAGAATTTCATCCGTGACTGAACGGGAAGTTTAATCACAAAGGCTTGTCTGATTCTGTTGTAGTCAAACTTGGGAATGTTTACCTTTTCTTCGTCAATAATAGCTCGTTCATAATCTGTACTAGGATAACGATCATGACGCATTTAAAGAAAGTTAGTAATTAATTTATAACGTCACGCGGATGCGTTGCAAATTGAATTACAATAATCACCTGACGAGCAGCATAAGCGCCATCACTTTCCTATGCTACGCTAACTCTGTTACGACTTAGGTGACTTTGAAAAGATAATAAATCGATATTGCAAATCATCATCTTTTGTATGGCAGTGAATCGTATAACGGAAGGGAATGCCAGTCATGCGTGACACGGGGAACGCGGTCGACGAAATTTTAGGTACCGGAACCGTGCGACGAAATTGGCGAGAGAAAATTAGTGAGTCGGTACGTTTGGTGCAATAAAAAAAAAAACGTGATGCGAATTATTTATGACGAGCGAAATACGGCGGTGTCCGACAGGAAGAGGAAACGCTGAAAATATGATTCGATTTTATTTTATTTAATGATATTACTTGTCTTCGTGGACGTGTGCCCACGCGTCAGTCAATTGAAAGCCGTTCAATAAAACAGGCTGTCAAACCTAACGAGCTGTCTTTTTAAAGAGAAATATTTTGGTACTTTTTTGTA
Organism: Magicicada septendecula; assembly: GCA_034769895.1. NCBI lineage: Eukaryota > Metazoa > Arthropoda > Insecta > Hemiptera > Cicadidae > Magicicada > Magicicada septendecula. Next base: position 474,978,261 of record CM068367.1, on the reverse strand, counting down.
ATTTTTAAACGAATTTATTAAGTGTGCTTTACTTAACCGTTTGCTTTTTGTCATGTTGTTTTTATTTTAAATCATGTTTTACATAAGGTAACAATTATATTATAATTAACAGCTTAGAGCTAAACTGGTCTAGCGTTTTAATTGTGTATTTTTTACACATGTCTGAAGATTGTCTGTATCCAAAAATTGAAATATAATCTATATATAAAAGTTCAACAAATCATAAACATTTATATTTCCACATAGACATACAGTTTCAATGTAAATTTATCCTCCAATAAGAAAAGTCAATTTGTCACATCAGCAACCCACATATTTATCTGTTACCCTGAATTCTTTTTTTCGTTCGTACAACATCGTCCTCCTAATAACTAAAGGTCGTCCACTTCCCTCTGTCCTGTGTATCTATTGGTTCCATTAATTTTGTAATAATTAATTAACATTTATTAGCAAATAAATTAATTTATCATTATTTATATACGGTCCGTTGTATTTATTTATTATTTCTTCTTATCTGTGTTGACAATTACTGGAAAACTCTACATTCATTCTTAAGTAAGTGTACCTGTCATTGAAAGTTTGAAGTGAAAGTTTGTATTGTGCGGTGGGAGGTCGAGCTGCCTGGGCGGGGCCTCAACCCGCACACATGCGCGTTTACTGTGAGAGTCTAGAAAAGTAATGTTCTCGAAGTTTTAAATAAAAGGAAAGATCTGGAAGCTGTTGTTCTATATAAATAGAGATGCACTCGACAAGTTCAGATCAGTTTTAAATGTGCTCTTGTAATGTGTATTTCGTGTGTCCGTTTTATGTATACTTGCTACTAAACTGTTCCTTCAATAAAGTGTGTATTTGCTCCTGTACTTTAATTATTCATTATTTTTACCCATACCTTAACAGGTTATGGGCCCAGTGGCATTTTAAAAATCGGAGTGCAGTGTGTAATTGGAGTGCAAGTATAAAATAGTTGTCCAAAAATGGAACCGAATATAAAAATTGAAAAACTTCGAGACAAAGATAATTGGCATCAATGGCGCTTCGTAGTACGCACATTGATGGAAGAGGATGATGATGTGCTGGATGTTTGCGAAGGAAGATTAGCCGAGCAGGTGCAGAAGATCGTGACGCGTTGTTGGAAAAGTTCAAGAAGGCGGACAAAATTGCCAGGAAGTTAATTGTTACAACAGTGGAGAGAAAGCCTCTCGAACTTATAATGGGTTGTTCTACTGCCAAGGAGAATTGGGACAAATTGAATACAGCATATGATCTAAAATCTGATGAAAATCTGTCGATGATTCAAAAACAATTTTTTGAGTTTAAGTGGACAGAGAGTGAAAGTGTTACGTATAATATTTCAAAAATAGAACAGTTGGCTAGAAAAATGAAAAATCTCGGGGGAAAAATTGAAAAGACTATGGTGATGACTCGTGTTTTAACATCTTTGCCACAAAAGTTTAATCATTTTCACAGTGCTTTGGATTCGGTATCTGACGATAAGAAGAATCTCGAAAATTTGACTGAGCGCTTGATGGCAGAAGAATTTAGATTACAAGAGCCAAAGGAAGTACACGAAGAGACGACAGCGTTGCTAGCTAATCTGAAAATCGGTCATAAGGAACAGAAGAATGACTCTTATAAATATGAGAAGAATGATTTGAAACAAGAGCAGTGTTATAATTGTGAAAGAACAAGGTCATTTAAAAAGGGACTGCTTCTGGTGTTATACGTGCAAAAGAAAAGGTCATAAAAGTAACAATTGCTTCATGAGTAAGAATAATGGACAGCGAAGATGGTCGAATAATCAAGAAAGAAGTAACTCGTCTTCTGGACATAAGAAATCAACATCGAGGATAGCACTAATAGGTGACAAAGGCAGCTGTGGCAATCGGGATGATCTCTGGATTGTGGATTCGGGTGCGACGGATCATATGTCGAAGCATCGAGAAAGGTTTTCAACGTTCGAAGAATATACAACACCAGTCAGTGTAAGAATGTGCAACAGTATGACAATGTCTGCATATGGTAAAGGTAATATTGACTTTGAAACTTATAAAAATAGTGAACGAGTAGAAGGTACTATCTATAATGTATTATATGTTCCTGATTCAATGTATAATCTGTTTTCTGTTAAATATGCGGGTAAAAGGGGTATAGATTATGAAATAACACATAATGCTACGAGATGTACTTTAAAGCATGGTAATGAAATTCTTGTAACTGGTTCCGAACATGAGCCTGGTAGTTTGCTAAAATTAGACATTCAAACTTTAATTCCAAAAGAATGTAACGTAGTAGAACAAAAGAGTAGATCGAGCATTGCCAACGGTAATGTTTTACAATTATGGCACGAAAGACTTTGGCATCAAAATGTAAAACATGTGAAGAATTTTTTGAAAAATCTAAATATAAAATTTACGGATGAAAATTTCTTTTGTGAAGGTTGCGCTTATGGCAAAAATCATAGATTGCCTTTTCACAAAAAGATCGATCGTGCCACTAAAACCCGCGAAATAATTTATACTGACGTTTGTGGTCCTATGGAAGTAGAGTCTCTCGGTAGAAAGTTATATTTTGTTTCTTTTAAAGACGATTTTTCAAGTTATAGATAAATTCATTTTATTCGAGAAAAATCTGAAGTAATAGAAAAACTAAAATCATTTTGTATGGGGGTTGAGAATCAATTTGCAACAAATATTAAAGAAATTCATTTTGATGGTGGTAAATAATACGATAATAAAGCTGTGATTTCTTTTTTAAATAGTAAAGGTATAAAATATTCGATTAATGTTCCATATACGCCCGAACAAAATTCAATTGCAGAGCGCGGTAACCGAATCATTGTAGAGGCTGCTCGATCAATGTTATATTCAAATTCAAACTTACCTCTATTCTTATGGGCAGAAGCAATGAATACTGCATGTACATGTAATTAATAGAACAGGCCCAACAAAACAAAATAATAAAACTCCTTATGAGTTATGGAATGGAAAAATAGCTACTGTTGATAGATTTAAAATATTTGGAACCATGTGTTATGTACATATATCAAAAGAAAAGCGTAAGAAACTTGATAAAAAATCGATGAGGGGTTATCTGGTCGGATATCATGAGGATTGTAAAGGTTATCGTGTAGGCCTATATGTTCCGGAAGTGCGAGATGTCATTATAAGTAGAGATGTACTTTTTAAACCTGAAAGAGTATTAGCTGATTCAATTATTTTGAATTCTTTGAACAATAATAATAAAGAAACTGAAGAAAATGAAATTATAGCTCCTAAAAATAATGAACTTTTACTTAAAAATGAATCAAATGAGTTTGAAGAAAGAGAGCCTTTACAATCTTCAAATAGCGATAACAATCAAACTGGACAATTGCGTGATAGAACAAAATTAAAACCTACAAAATATTATGGATGTCCGATCACGTTTATTGCTGAAAAGTTACCATCTAATTGTAACGAAGCAATTACAAGTAAAGAAAAAGATAGTTGGCAAGCTGCAATGCAGGACGAAATGAACTCTTTGTATGAAAATAAGACATGGGTATTAGTGGAAAAGCCAAAAGATAAAAAGATGATTAACAATCGTTGGGTTTTTGTGAAGAAGCTCAATCCAGATGGTACAGAACGTTATAAAGCGCGGTTGGTTATTAAAGGTTATTCGCAACAGAAAGATATAGATTATAAAGAAACTTTTAGTCCGGTTGTTCGCTTTGATACAATAAGATTGATACTTAGTATTTCTGCTCGTGAAAATTTACATATCGGTAAATTTGATATAAAAACGGCTTTTTTATACGGTGACTTAAAGGAAGATATATATATGAAACAACCTGAAGGTTTTGATGATGGAAGCTCACGCGTATGTAAATTAATGAAAAGTTTATACGGCTTAAAACAAGCACCAAGATGCTGGACTGAGCACTTCACTAATTTTCTTGTAAATTTAGATTTTTGTCAAAGTATGGGTGACCCATGTTTATACATATATAACAAAAATAATAATAAGATCTTGTTAGCAATTTATGTTGATGATGGACTTATTGCAGCTTCAAATGAAAGTGTGATTGATAAATTGTTGAATGATTTGAGTAAAAAATTTAAAATTACTAGTACTAAAGAAGTTACTAATTATCTTGGAATGGAAATTTGTAGATTGAATGATGGGTCTGTTTTCATTCATCAAAGTACTTATATTAACAAAATCTTAGAAAAGTTTAACATGTCAGAAGCTAATATTGTATCCACGCCAATTGATTGTAATCATGATGAATATTTATCAAAAACTATTGTAAGTAATGTACCTTATCGTGAAGCTGTCGGCAATTTAATGTTTTTGCAAATTGTAAGTCGTCCGGACATACGTTTTGCTGTAAATGTTGTATCTAGAGTTTTAGACAAACCAAGTGTAGCTCATTGGTCAATTGTTAAACGAATTTTACGTTATCTAAAAGGTACGATTGATTTTGGATTACTATATTGTAAGGATGGCAACTTTAAAGCTTATAGTGATGCTGATTATGCTAGCGATACAGTTACACGTAAATCAACTTCTGGCGTAGCTTGTATGTATGCAAATGCTGCAATTATTTGGCGAAGTAAGAAGCAACAATCTGTATCATTATCAACAACCGAGTCAGAATTTGTAAGATCAGCATTAGCAACAACTGAAATAATGTGGTTAAAGAAGCTATTTAATGAATGCGATTGTAAGACTGAAAAATATGATTTATATATAGATAATATGAGTGCATTAAAACTTATAAGTAATCCTGAATTCCATCAAAGGACAAAACATATTGATGTGAAATATAATTATGTACGTGATTGTTTTCAAAATGGAGAAATTGATGTACATTATGTTAAAAGTGATGAACAAGTCGCTGATATACTTACGAAAGCTTTGTCAAAACCAAAATTTGTTTATTTAAGATCTAAACTTGGACTTAAGAGTAAAAATAATTTTTTTAAATTAATGTGATTGTGAGAATGTAGAGTTTTAGGGAGGGTGTTGAGAATATACTGGAAAACTCTACATTCATTCTTAAGTAAGTGTACCTGTCATTGTAGAAGTGAAAGTTTGTATTGTGCGGTGGGAGGTCGAGCTGCCTGGGCGGGGCCTCAACCCGCACACACGCGCGTTTACTGTGAGAGTCTAGAAAAGTAATGTTCTCGAAGTTTTAAATACAAGGAAAGATCTGGAAGCTGTTTTTCTATATAAATAGAGATGCACTCGACAAGTTCAGTTCAGTTTTAAATGTGCTCTTGTAATGTGTATTTCGTGTGTCCGTTTTATGTATACTTGCTACTAAACTGTTCCTTCAATAAAGTGTGTGTTTGCTCCTGTACTTAAATTATTCACTATTTTTACCCATACCTTAACAATCTGCCAACTGCTACGGATTTTACGTAGTCTATACCAAAAATCCTGTAATACTGCAGAGATACGGAAAATACCGAAAATAATACGGAAAACTGTAATAGTGGACTAAGTTATTAACAAAGTACCTGCACGGCTAGCTAAGCTTGCTTCGTCCTTTTGTTACCAAACGTGTAAAAATACGACAAGGATATATAAAATACCCGGATACGTGAAAATAAAAGTTGCATCTTCAAGTAAGAGTAATAAACTTATTTGCATGCACTGAGGAATAATAACATCCTTGAGGTACTTTGAGAAGCGTTGATATTAAATGACACAGCAGAAGTTCGAAAAAATTGGGATGTTTTAGGGAGGACGAGGACGAAGAAGAACAACAACAGCAACAACAACAACCAAGAATATATTATACATAACCGTATTTCTATATTTACCATACGTTTATCATTTAAGTATGATTTATATATTTACAAATTGTAACTTGTGCGTAGTGTGTGTGTATTCATACGGAAAAAGAGTGAATTGAGTTTATTTAAGATTGTATCGTATAGTTATTTGTTATCTGACATCAGGTAAACCGTTAGAGGAAACGAAAGACTATGTAATGTACAACTAGTTGTCAAATGACTCAATGTTAAAAAGATATTTTTATTGCGTTATTGATTCCTAAATTGAGTTGATTCAAACGGAAGCTATTGTATCTATATCTTATCAGCTAATTATTTCTGAAGTAACAGTCCACTTGAGAATATAAAATTTTAACATTTGCTATCACGTAACATCTGCATATTTTTTGTGCGTGAAGATTATTTTGTCCGTTACTAAAATTATTCTAAAAAAATATTACTACTATTAAGTCATTTCACACTGCTAATTCAGTCATATTGAATACTGTATTGAGTATACTAATCTAATATTAGTATCAAATTTAGGATTAAAGCAGTAATAATTTAGTTTTTTGTTAAGCCCTAAAAAGTAATTTTTCCTCGTGTTCATAATTCGTGCAATAATAAGACATTATAGACCATTTATTAGCGTTAAATTATTGCATTTAATGTAAGGTCGTGTGTGGGGTTTATTTGTATTCGTTGAGAGGTTTGTTTGTATTTGTATGTAGGGCCTACATAGATTTTCTAAGATCTCTAAGATGTTTTTCCCTTATTTGGGACATGTTTCGGGAAACATATTGTTCCCATCCTCAACCTTCTTAATTTTGAATCTTGTGGAGTAATTGTGTTTTGTTTGGTGGTTGTTGTGGTTTCCTGTTGGTTTTTGGTATTTTAAACTGGTATTGTTGTGTGTGTTTGTGGTGTATATATTAGCTTTTTGTGTATTTTCGATGTTGAGTGCTTTGAAAATTGTGTCTTTTTTTGTATTGATTTGTATTTGCTCAGGTATTAGTATGTTTATTGTTTTGTGTGTGTATATTTGTAAATGTTCATTATGGTCCCTTTGTGTGGTATATATTTTATTAGTGTCATGTTGGTTATGTCTGGGAATTCATGTCCAGTGTTTATTGCATGTTTGGCCAAATTAGATTTATATATTTCTGGTTTTTTGTATGCGTTTAGATGATAAAAATAACGTTTTTTCAGTAGTTGTTTTTTGTTTGCCCTATGTAACATTTTTCCAATCTTGGCATTCAATTTTGTATATACCATTAGTTGTTGTATTATCTTTTCTGTGTGGGTTATTTAGTTTTTGTAAATTATTTTTATTAGTTTTGTATGCAATAAATACCAATTTTCACCAAAAAATACACTTGCAGAAGAAGTGTCATATACGGTAGAGTCCCGGTAATTCGAGTTGGATGGTACCCATAATGGGTTCGGATTGTCCAAAACTCGGATTATGCGGAATTACACAATAAGTACACAGTACACAACAGTAAGTACACAATACTATATAGAAAACTAAAATTCCGCAAACTTTTAAATGGAAATGCGTAGGTTATATTTTATTGTTGATAAGTACATACTTTAAGTACAAAAGCCGAACATCCGGTTTATAAAAGCTGCCGAAAGTCTTTGTCTGAACTTTGGGACATTTTCTACCTGACACATCATGTACTCTTTTTAACTTAAGAATGTCAGCTATGACAGTAGCTATGTAATTCAGTTTGCAAGGCCTGGTCCATCGCTGTTGCTACTTGGCCTCTTGTTTGAGTTCCGTTTCCTGTTCCTCATCATCACTATCTTGATATCTCTTCTTTATACAATTTCATAGAACCGAACATGCTTCTAGAGTTGTCAGAATATTTTTCTTTTCATTGTCGTAATGTATCGTATACGAATGTCGTATGCGTCACGTCTTTTCGGATCAACGTAGGCGTAAATTAACATGCACTACTTAACAGTGGTGTTACTAGCAGCAGCTCCTGGGAGGGGGAGACTAATCACTACGGGGATAGACAAACTGCGGGGGGGGGACTAACTTGAAGGTTAAACTTCCCATTTTCCCCATTACAAATTAGATATTTAAGATTCTTTCCATATAATTATTTATATATAATAAATATTTCCATATAATTTATAATTATTTATTTATAAACCTTATTTTTTACATAATAATAAGGGGTAGTTAATGATTATGGAATTTCATTGAAGTTTTAAATAGCTCTGGGGTGATTAATCCCCACCCCCGCCCGTAGATACGCCACTGCTACTTAAATATATATTATGAACAAGAATTCATGAACAAAACGTGTGTAAACGTCAAACTTATGTTTAATGTATTAAATTAAAAGTATTTGGAAATGAAAAAAATAACATGAAGGTTAAATTAAAATTATTATTCGAAACTCTCGGATTACGCGAGACCCGAATTTTGGAACTCTACTGTAATTTTTAATAACATAATGAACCTGCGCGAGATTATATTTTGTATTATTTCCCGTGATATTCGTTTCCGAATGTATAGAATTGTTTTGAGCATATACGTAGCCTACGCCAGTACCGCCGAAATCATTTGTTAGTTGATTCAGAAATATCCAGTTACAGTTTGCTAGTGTTTTACTGTTGTTTTCCGTAAATACAGTTTGCAATATTGTCCGCGTTGAAAACGGTGAAAACTGAGGAGTGAGAGAGAGAGAGAGAGAGTGAGAAGTTGAATATTTTACAGGGTAACAAACTTCGGTAATAAAATGAAAACAACTCAACGTATATAAATTATTGAACATTAGGAAACTTTATAAGCGAAAAGTTGTTAATGAAAATATAACGGTCGGTGCTTGATGAAGGGAGACTGTATTATAAAGTTTTAATATTCTCTATTCATTGATCTAAGAGCGTTGTTCGCAAGGAAACCTTGTTACTGCTTGATTGCCTTGAATTGAACTAATTAACCGAGTGTATTCAATTACAAAAACGTATTTGCTAAAAAATTATTTGTTTATTAATGGCCGCACAATGCCAGTGGTGTGTCCTTTATTCGCACAAGCGCGAGCAAACCGTCGCTAAGAGAAAATTTTCTCCTGAATGTTTAGTTTCCACCCCGTGTGATCTACATTCTTCATTGTGCTGTGAAATTATTGCTTTACTTTTCTTGTTGAAATGCTTTCGCCCCCCCCCCCTTCAAATTGCTCTTCGAGTTCCGGTATTTTTTATCACATGCACCTCTACGTCTATAATTGGCCCAAGGCGTTTGAAATCTGTTTTGCCGTTGAATAAATTCTCATTTCCTCAAATAATTAATTCCGTCAGTAAATATGAAATATAAAATTATGTTAGAAAAATGGGAACTGTCAAAGCTGAAGAGATCTGTGTTGAGAGAATAGCACTTGAATGGAAGCAGAGAACCTACGTTTGTAGGTTCGTACGGTATGAGTTACCTTAAATAGTGCAAGACCACAGCAGTCATGGAAAGTCATTAGAATGTCGAACAGCACATGTTGGAATAATAGTGGTTCAAAACAATGGAAAAAGATTACGTGTGAAACAGTGGTATGGACACTGTTGTAGCGCTACATGGATCGAAAACAGAAGATGTGACAAGAAAATCACTGCTCTTGAGATGCGTTTCTTGACGCCATATGGAATTTCGAGGAAAGATACAGCATACATAATTTCTGGGTTAAAAGAAATTGCTCTTTCCTTTTTTTAGTAAAAAGGTACATTTTTAGAAATGTTTTGAAGACTGAAAAGTATTTTGTCATATACGAGTAAAGAGGTTGTATACGACGGAGATTTCTTTGAAGGAAATGATTTAATAAGACGAATAAAGACATATTTGATGATCAACCTCGTATGCTGTTAAGATGTAGTTCCGAATTTCTTTGGAACCAGTGATGTCACCTCCCCTCCACCACAAGCACGATGGCGCAGTCCTTCCAGAACATCTTAACGAGTAATCCTCAAACTAAATTCATAGTAACTGTTACAAATCAACAGAAGACGTAAAATATTTATTTTATTCACTGAAAAATCTATTATATGTATAATCAAAATCAATAAACTATAAGCATAACTATTGCTGTATTAGGTTTTAGTGAGATTTGTATAAACAATTCAATATATTATTTACAAATAAAAATTTTAAATTTCTTGACCAATTTCTTTCAATTCCAAATTTTATATTTTCAACATTTTAATATTTCATGAAGAAACTTTGATTTAAAACAATATTTAATAAAATGCTTTTAATTAGGTTTAAGGCAAATTATAAATAACATTAAACCTTTATTTGTAGTTTTACATAAGATTATGTATAACTGAATAGCATTACTGGGAACAAATACAATTGCACTGATCGAAACAAGCTCTTTGATTTTGCGTAAATGTACAATATATAAAACTTATCTACTTTCCGTTATCAGCTAAGTATCATCTGCAGGTAGGCCTTTGCTGAAATGACGTAAAATTTGTTTAGACACTGAAAAGGGTGAAATTGTTAATAATTTCCTCGTTGTGAACTTGTTTGAATTGCTCTATAAACATTCTGGTGACGTAACTTGCTCTATAACCCCCCCCCAGAGGGTCCCCTGTTTGCTACTATGTTACAGTTATCACAGACGCAATTACTTAAACGGGGGTTACAGACACACATTGTCTATAATACGTACTTATAGACTGGAAGTGTTAACCAATGGTATATTTTACATCATCATTCGCTGATGGCTCAGTCTATAATGATTCAGGTAATAATTCTGTAAAATGTGTGTTAGACTATAAAAATAATTGTAATCTCGCTGAAGAATGTAATTACATTTGTGATAAAATATGATTGTGATATATACGTATTATGTAAATGCACATTTAAACAATTTTTTATTAATATATTTAATTAATTTTGTCCTATCTCTGTGTGTTTCAGGTAAGTCAGTGAATATTTCCGCATGACTGTCTGCGGATGTGGTTGTTGGACTACCCGGTGACACAGTTTTATCCAACAATCGATCCGGTTGCCAGTACTGCCACGGGGGTTTTTCTCGCTGCTGCTGCTGCATGCTTTTTGATGAGGACGCAAGCAAGCTATTGTGTGGGTTTATTTTGAAAACGGTACTAGCTGTACAAATACTAGTCGTATACTCAAACCTTTTCTCGTTTTGTTTTTGTCATCGTTGCCGGAAATGTTACACAGAAAACATTTTACACTTACTTGTTAAAATATCGGAACTGTCCCTCTTGCTCACAGTACATTTTCGATGTTTTCAATATGCGATTGTGTCGATATATTAAGATGTGAAGAAGAAGATGTGTACTAATTGTAAATTTTTCTGTTTCTTAATGTAAAGCGAAAATACGTCTATTTCTTAATGTTAAGCGAAAATACATGTTGTTTTCATTTGGGAGGTTAGGTAACAATGTTTTTGGGTTTTTAGTTTACTGCTGAAATAAATAAAAGCTATGGTTGGGAAAAAATGCGACGTTTAATGTGTATATAGAATGCTTATAACAGAGTAACACTTAAAATAAAGAACCTTGGCTAGGCTGCGTTCTTTACCAAAGAACCTTGGTAAAGAAAGAAAATGTCTGCGTCTTGGCTAGGCTGGCGTTCAGTCATTCGCTTTGACCGTTAGTCTTTCGGTAAGCAATTCAGAGTAATAATCATGGTGTGTGCGTCTTTTATATTCAAGTCCTTGTGTTATCTGTGGTAATAAAGAAATTGCTGTGCTCGAACCGTCGAATCTGAGTTTTTCCAAAAAACACTCAGCGTGGGGCATCCCTGTTAGGGGTTTTTAATACTAATAAGTGAAAAATGCTTAATACCTAGTTATTGCAGTTCATTAAGAAAATTTTGTTAACATAAATTTAAGTAAATATAATATAAAAATGTTGATAGTACGTTGAACATAATACAAAAATTATCATTTTCTATATCACAGTTTTAGTTGTTTTAAGAATGTTTAGTATCTGAACCATGAAAATTTGTATAACACAACTCGATTAATCGGTCATAGTCTTGTGTCCCGTCGCGTCGTGGCGATGAAGAGATCTGGTTAGCTACGATTTTAGTTCACTTCAGTCTTATTTCGATGGGTTTCGGAATAACTACGTTGTGGTAGTAAATCGTTAAAATGTAAAATACAGCGCTAGATTTGACTGTATCAGTTCGTGTTCAAACTTGATCGCTGAGGAGACACACATAGGTACTCTAACGCTTAATCTACACCAAAAATTAACTCTCAAATATAATCGCCGCACTAATACATGTATACACAAGTGTTAAGGAAGTTTATTGTTAGTAATAGTTATTAATAAATTAAAAAATCATAGCAAATTATAACTTTTTTTAATATAGCCAGTAGCCATGTTATGCGCATGCGCACAAGGAGAAATGAAATATTTTGTCACACCATTTTTCAAGTGTAACTAGTGTTCTGACTGCCGTATGCGCTGTTTAAGTACTAATGGATGTTACAAAAAATGAATATAGTTTTATCACTATCTAGTACCTCTAAGCTACAAAATTTGTAGTTTTCTTGTATTTCAGTGTCTATTTCAGACATAAACGAGGCGTAATCGTGAGAAAGTCGCCATTTTTATTTGCACGCTATTAAAAATATATGCACAATAACTTTTGCAACGTTCATAAAGCTTGTTTTATGAACAAGCTTGATTTGCTCATGTAATCCAAATTTTGTACAGTTTGTTTTTGAGGATAACATTTCCGTCTCAAAAACGACTTAAAATTTCGCATAATTAGGTATTATGTAGGCCTACACATTTGTTTGTTTGTTTTCTATTTCAGATTTTCTGTAAAAACGATTAAAAATTCTAAACTAATCATTCCTTACATAAGCATCTCGATGTGCGTACACTATTCCTTGCAAAGTGCTAATATTTTTTTTAAAGACTGAGTTAGTTTTGAAGATTTCATCATAACCATCCACGTTGACCATTTCCATTTTCGTTTTTCTTCACACGTTTCTTTTTAGTTGATAAACGAAATTAGTGTAAAATATCAATATAACATAGAATTTAGATACATGTATAGTGTATCCGTTAATGTAGTTTTTGTATAAGTTACTACTGTTTTCAACATCCAACTACTGCTGACATAGTTTATAATATTATCCAACGTATAGTATGCACATGACATTGACGCAAAACCCCCTCTCACAAAATCATTCTTTGAAATTTATAAAGTACCCATGTATGTTATCTTTCTCTATCATCCCGGCTTAAATCGTCCGATGCTAAACATTTGCCTCCCTTCATTCTTTCCGTCTTTTGCGGTCTAGATCCAATTACATGTATTTACAATTCTTTGTTCATCACACGATCCATCTTATAGTACGGTGTGCGGGGGTAGTAGTAATTCGATGCCCCATGTAGTCTTCATGGATGTTGATGGGTGTTGTGTTGTTGTTGTGTACATGTATGATGGATGGATGTGATTTACGTTAGACAATATTATACACTATGTCACCAATAGTTAGATTGTTTGATGGTGAATGTAGTATTAATTTAAACCAAAACTTTTTTACCGGATAGGCTACTCTATATACGTATCTAAATTCTGTGTACATTGACATTTTACACTAATCTCAGTTATTCCCTCTGGCTCTGTTTGTTTCCTGTCTACGGCCCCATTCTATTTAATTTTATTATTGCGATAAGCGCGTCATAAACTCGAGTTCGTGTGATATCTTTAGTGTCAAAGAAATCAATTTACTAGTTTCATAACAGCGTAATATTACAGGCAGACCTTTGAAACTAATTATTCTTGAATAATGGGAATGAATATACATGTTTTGTATCGTTTTCTTTTGTCTTTCCTCATTAATGAAATATTTAATTTTCGATGTAACACTGTTTGTCTGTTATGACTTTAAAATTACATTTAGTCCGATTTGTATCCAATTTTGTGAAAGATTCTATATTTTTTGCGTCAGTTTGATGTTGTTGTTAGATTCGAATATTATTTGCTAATTTAGTCTTGTAGTTTATTTTGTAAGTCGCCTTTTTCTCTGTTTCGATAGAATAAAAATAGCATTATCTATTATGGAGCCTTATCTATTTGCTAGATTATCAAAAACAAACTGATAACCAATATGTTCCAAATTCACTATTTTAATGATTTCCGAAACGCATGTAATCCGGCAATTTGTGTTAAAAAATTGCAGCTTATAGTTGTTCGTTTTACTTGTGGACTCGCCAAGTCAACTTCGTCGATTCATCTTCCGAAGTTCTTCGTTGGTTGTGAGTTCACGTTTATACGAGCCTGTTCATAAAACTGTATATAGCGGCTGACTTCTTACTACTGAACTTCACCTTACAATTTATTTGTATGTTACGTGAGAACAATTTTAAGTGTAGTATACAAATAATAGATTTTAATTCGCTTAAGTAGGATTTTATTTCGTTTAGATTTTAAAAATCACACTTGTTTACTATCGAGCTGTAATAAAAATTGCCACCAGATCTTGTAAACACGTTATGACATTGTATGATAATAAACATGTTATGCTTATATTATTGTCCGTGAAACCGGTGGATGGGGAGGAGGTGTTCCACATGAGAGGCGAAAGGGTCGAGATGGAGGGGGAGGCAACCAACGGATAAACAAGTGTGTTTGAATAAAATCGATGGGTCTCCCCATTCCAGTATAAGTATTGGTTTTTACAACTATCAGCTGTTTGTCATTATTCTTTTGATTTTAGGTTTTATTTATAGCAGTCTGATGAATAAATTGTGTGTGTGTGTGTGTGTCACAATAATAATTTATTCCACTGCAAGTGTTTTTATTTTCTTCTTCCGCAAGCTCACAGATAATTTTTGCAGCATCTGAGGTGTAAACCATGTTAACGAATAAATTTATGTACGCAAAGGTCGTAAATGTTTTTCATGTATACACAAAGTAAAAAAGAAAAACAATAAATTAAACATTAAACAGACAAACTTAGTACAGTTGGAGTAGAGATGAAATGACTCTTAATTACAGAAAGATTGACTATGTTATTTAAACAATTAATTAGTTTTTATCTGAATTAACAAACACTTTAGACTGCTATACGTGAAACGTTAAATGTGTTAAGATGCCATTCGTGCTAAACAAACGTAAAACAATTAGATTCAATACAGTCAATAACAATCTTAGTAATTTTGCAACATGTCCTAAATAAGTGTACGCAAAACCAATTTCGTAATTTTCATCCTAAATTATTAATTTATCAAACGTGACTAATCAACTTTAGTATCTTAAGTTCACTAAAAGTGAGATACCGACTACAGAAAATTTTAAAAAGTATTGTACAAATATAAATAAACATTTAATAAAAACTATTATAAATGACATAAAACACGTAATTAACAATGTTGGCCAAAAGAATAAAGGAAATTAAGAACAGAGAAACGATTAGTATTTTATAATGCACTTTATACTTGTGGTACAAAATTTGCCTGGTAACCCTGTGTAAGACTAGATAAAAACATCTGCAGAAGAAATCATTTAGTACTGTTAAAATTACAGTTTACTGTAATGCAAGAAACCCTGAAAATAGAGTTAATATACATCAGTATTCGCGCTCTGTGTGTGTGTGTGTGTGTGTGTGTGTGTGTGTGTGTGTGTGTGTGTGTGTGTGTGTGTGCGCGCGCGCGCGTGCGTGTGTGTGACACTCAACTCTTGACGCATATATATCTCAACATACTCTACATTCATTATCATTTATTCCATTAACCCTGTAACCCTTAACTGCACCCTTCAGCAACTGCATCCTTTTTTCCAGATAGTGTCTCCTTATGCGTCTCCCTTTCCTTCTATCATGTTATGGCATTCATTCCACGTCTCCTGGACTTTGTGAACTTCACAATTGTTTGAAGAATATATATCGAATATATTCTATTTCGTCATTCCCCTGTTATAATTTTTTCGTTATAGGTTTTCACAGTTTAATTTCAGTACAGTTTGTGATCATGCCTAGTGAACATAAAGAACACAATTGTGCTGTTATGTCGTCTGTGATGCGTGAAGACGTGTGGATGGTTGTACTCCATATGTCAGAAAGGAAAATCCTTAATAATGTTTATAAAATATCATTTTAATACGTTGTTCTTATCTTTTGTAGTGGATTTTCTTCTTCAAGCATGCGGTTTGCGCAAAAGAAGCAACTAGTTGACTTCAGGACAAATGTTCACTATTAATTTCTGTGAATTTTGTGACTGTTTTTCGCTTATGTGTCTTGGACTTGACCCCACATTAAAATGGAAGTCATATATAAAAGAAAAGAACTGTACTATGCATAAGGTGTGGTAAGTGTATTGACGGATGTGAAGAAATATCAATTTATTAATATACAAACAATTAGTTGTTTGTAATATAAACAAATGTTAGAACTTGTTTGGGCTTTACCTATCTGGCATTCGGGGTGTTCCAAACGGTGTCACCTAAAAAAAAAAAATACAAATTTTTCAGGACAAAGTAGTGTAGTAAATGCTCACTGCCTGCTTGTAATTCTTACATACGTTGTGATCTTGACATCCGTGTCATTGTAACGGTGACAAGAAGTTTTTGTGCTAAATCCAAAGCAAATATTGTTGATGTGTTTTATCACCTTGACAATTACAATCTGAATGAAAGACTGGAAATGGCCAAATTCGTCGTTCTGGTTTATAACAACGGTAAAGCTAGTGGCAAGAGTGTTGTGATGAAGAGGTTAGAACATATAAAACTTTAGAATGCCGGTGACTGAACTTTTGATTTTAAGCAGAATGGTTTAGGCTTAGAAATAAATTATTACTTGGTCTTTCAGGCAAAAAAAAAAAGTAAATTGAACATCGTCAGTTTGGATTTCTTCTATGCTAAAGGTTTGAGAGATCCACGTGACCGTAGTAATGATATCGGTGGGACAGGTTTGCATAATGCTTTCTGATAGAAATACAAAATGTTCGATTCGTTCCAGACAATTTGTACGTTACACAGCAACATAGAGTAATGTCACGACGACGGGCGTAAGAACTGATGTAATAGCCCCGGCCGTCTTTGGATCGATACGTAATTGTCGCAGGAACAAGCCAACAACGAAGTTTTTCAGCGCGTCCGCCTCGTTACCGGGCCGCTTGTTACTGTCCAGACTCAGACTCAAGGTGCGATAACGTGATTGTGTCAATTGGGAAGGAGGAAATTAACGGCGGTACACTCCGCTTGAGAAATATTTTATCCAGAAGGCACTGTCTATTACAGTTCACAGCAAACCAGAGAGTGTACCATAACTGAATGTAAACAATTAGGTAAACAGTTTTTTATATGATGTCAGTACATACTATATAACAGTCGTCTAAATTTTTAACCAGATTGGGTGTATAGTTTAGATTTTGTTTCAGTAGTTTAGATTGGTCGAGTAAGTTGTGTGTTGGCGATGTTTTAATATTTTATAATTCAAGATTTTCAAAGGACTTACATTAAGTTTTGAGTAAACAATAAGAGAAAATGCTCTAACGAGGTAAAAATGGTGTAAAAGGCTTTTGGTTGGCCTAGAGTGTACGCACAAGCAGTTTAAAAATTGTAAAAATGTTTCCAAGATGGTCGTAAATCAATTGATAATAGTAAGATGATTATCGTGTCAGAGTCCCCACGTAGTAGTCTTAACTACTGCTGTTAATAAATTGTGCTCTTTACGTGACTTGCGTGGAGCTATTCATACAAAACGGCCAGATTATTGGAAGGGTAATTTATGAAAATTGTACCACGATAAGGCACCAGCCCACACGTTATTACATGTTCAAGACGTTTTGGCCAAAAATAACAGCGTAACTACCGTATTCTGCCTTTATGTGGATTTCCGTCTTCCCATGAATAAGTAAACAAAAAAGATTGTTTTGTAGTGTCTAAAGGCGTAAAACCTAAATCGCTGTCCCAACTCGAGTACAACAGGCATTGTATTCAAGGAATGTTTTGAATTTCATTGAGTCGGATCTGCATTATTCGGATTACAGATCTCTACACTGATGACCAAGGTAATGGCTGTAGGCCTACATAAAGCTGATCCCATACGAGCAATTGTTGTAGATGGTACTGTTCTGGAGCAGGTCAGTAATATTGAATATCTGGGGTGTAATGTATCTTACATTGGAAACAATGATGTGGTGAAGAAACTGCTCAAGTTCAACCATATGTGTGGGACCATCAGGAGAACTCTAAAATCAACGCGTAAAAGGGCATGCCTCAAGTTCTACAAGCCTTCTCCACACTTCTTTATAGTCTGAGAATTGGACTTTAACGAAGTCCCAAGCCAATCCTATTGAAGCGGCCAAAATGAGATTTCTCGGGTAGGATATACTCATCAAGATCGCAAAGGAAACGTCGATGTACGGCAGGAGCTGAATATTATGAGTATACTTGATAGAATTGCTCAGTGTCGGCTAAAATGACTGGAACATCATAACAGAATGGATGGCTGCCGCAACACCAAACAACTATGGAATTAAAGCCTAAAGGACGGAGAGATGTGATGTGTTCCAAGAGGCGTTGGAGTGGCCAGCTCAGGTGTATCTGATTTTGTCCGGAACAAACCATTTTTGGTTTAATCCTGTTGGAGATGATGATGATCATGATGATGGTTGTGTAATGTTTTGAAGATGGAGAAACAATGGTAGGTTATTTGATAAAACGAATATATGTACTTGTTAAAGATATAATTTATCAACGGAACAGATTGTCCTTGAACTATTTGATTAAACCTCTGATGTGGGTAACCAGATTAAGGTGGCTCAATTATTTTTTTACTCCTCTGTTCTTATCCATTATTTCCAATCATCACTATTATCTTTGCTTTCCGTATAGTCTATAGTACATATGATTATACTACACATTATCTTTATCTTCACCTGACTTTCAGTTTATCCATCTCCTTGCCCATTTCCAAGAAATTTTTGTCCTATGATGCACCTTACAAAGGAGTTGGTTAGAAAGCTGTTGATCAGCTTTGAAGGGCGACCGGTGGTGTGTTCAGAGAAAATTAAACCACCGCCGTTCTCACTGTAGTATCTCACGGAATCCAGTGGAATATGTAATGTGGGGATTTATTGCATTGTGAAGTCTGCTACACCTGTGAACTAGAGACCCTCGCTTTGTCAGTATTTGATCAGCAAGTTAACACAAGCACGAACGTCGCACCAATAATGCTCAAAATATACAGTACTTGTCACTGTATACAGACGTATATTACTACTACGCGACACTCATCATTTTATTGCTAGTAATATTACTACTACATACATGGTATCGCCATATTACTAGCAATGTTCGGCTTATAAATTGTTCTGCTTTTATAATAATTATCATCATCTTCACTACTCGGTTTAGACACTTTCCTGTTCTGTCTGTAACTATCTGACCATCTTTTCTTTTCTTGCTCTACATTCCTTCAGCCTTTTTCTGTGTAAGTGAGGGTTTTTTAGGCAGTCTTTTGTTACTCACCCTTTCTAAATACTCTTTCCAACTACGAGATTATACTTTTCCTATGATATTCTGTATACGTGATTTCGTGTAAATTTCTACTGTAATTCTGTCAGCTATAGTGAGTCTCGGTAGACTGTATCTGTTTTATTTTCAGTTTGTACGGTCACAACGCAGTCTCACTACCACACAATAAAACAGGATCAGCTATCGTTTACAAACATTTACAAATATTAAAATTAAATTTTACAAAACTATATCTGCACCTGTTTGTGTTGTTTATAATAAAGTCGTTCATTTGGCAGGCCTCGTGTTTCATCGATTTTAATTCCACGATTTCTGTGACTTTTAAGTGGTTTTTTCTCTCATTGCTTTTTCTGTAGGTACTGCCTTCTACCAGATGAAATCTTCTAAGTTTTCGATGGTTCTTATTATGAGATCTTAAAATTTAAACCCTTCGAAGTTCAAATATACACAACCTGTCAAGTTTCCCATTAGAGGAATAATATTTTTAATATTTAAGGCATACCCTGGAGTGCAGTATTCTTTGCTATTACGATACGAAACAATTCTCGATCGCTTCCAAAATTTGTAGGACTCTTTGTTTGCTGTATGGGCTCTCTCTCGTACTTTCAAGTAGTTTTAAACCACTATGTCACGTTCACATTATAAATGCCTTATATGTCGAATTACACCTGATGTCAACGTCATAGAGAAGAGTGGACTAAACACAAAATTTTAGTAGTGTGATACCTAGATATTTGTCATTTATAAATCGATCAAAACCACTTGGTGACTGCTCTATCCTGCCTCTTGATTCCCACGTCAGGACATGGTTTAGAATTTATCTTACACCCCAAATACTAAATGCGATCCACCTGATAAGAATTTCGTCGTCTACCTAAATAGGGCAAGAAAGATTTTAATTTCGAAATATTCAGTGGGATTTCTTGACTTGATTTTCATAACCATTTCTTACTATTCACATGCTGCATCTGTTTTATTTCTGTCAGTTGTCGTGTAATATTATTTTTAAAATAACTGACACCAAGGTGACAAAGTTAGTTCATATAGCCTAATAATGAAACGTGATTTCGTTGGTAGATTACCATTGTGTAGGGTGGGCCTATCCCATTAGCATTAATACATTAAATTTCAAAAGATATTTTAGTGTCTTTTGATGGTACAAAAAAATGTAACCTATCTTCTGCTAAAAACTAAAATACATAATATCTCTGCAAATACAAAACCAAATCGTGAATCAGAAATTATACGTCGTCCCACGTATTCATTAAATATTAAACGTAAGAGTTAATATATATTAAAATGTAAGTTCAAAATAAACGAGAACATTAAAAGTTTTATTTAGCACTGGTGTTCTCCTGAGCAAAATCAGCAAGCTCGAAAGATTACACTTTGCAAAACAAAGACTACTCAGAATAGCCGTAATATCCCAAAGACAAATCCGTTTGTCAACTTGAAAAAAAGAATTAATAAATTTAAAAATAAAGTACAAAGAAAACAACTCATTGTAATCCTTTATTTAAACCATTCACTACCCACAACCACTCACCACCATTCCTCACTTCAACAGTCTTATGTACGTAGGTTTCTAGTAAAGCGGAGTGTGTTGAGTACCATCTGATTCTGCACAGCGGAGTGTCAAGTGAAATTGTTAATACGAGTATTCTGTTTTGTTTTGTAGTTTTATTTTTAAGAAATTGTCAATATTTTTGAATTGACTTTGAAATTTTAATATCTGTTTTTACTTGTTTATTGCAAAGATCTTATGTATTTTTAGTTTTAGAAGAAGTTATATTAAATGTTTAATAACACTTGAATACAGTATGAGATAGATAGTGATCGAAACGATGTGTTTAAGAAACTTAAGTATCTTAAATGTCCGATCTGGACTACTACTGTTCGGTAAGAATATGATTTCAGAGTAAAAAAACGCGATACATTCTACCGGTAACAAGAAAACTGAACACGTTTTATGCATTATATAAATAAACGCGTTAAATGTGGTAGCAGTAATGCCGATGTGTAGCGCGATGAATACCGCTCGTCCAGTGAGGCAAGTGCTGTCTCCTTTGAAATTCAAATGCGGTAGCAACATGCAATTACTTTGCCACCCACATTATTATTCAGTTTTTTATCTTAACAGCGTAAAAATAACTTTTTCTAAGTTTCTTCTTCTCTACTTCTCAACGATAATATGAGAATATTAAAAATATTTCTTTTTAAGCACGCGCGGGTGTGTATACATAAGTCCACGAATACAAAATCACTATCTTTACGTTCAGTGTTCCTTGCATACAGTTTCTTTTTATAAACAAGAAACCTTTCACCTTATTTCTTTTTCCTCTTGATGTTTCGTTTTTCAGTAACGTTAGTTAATTGGAATCTCTATGGAAAGAAACACAACTGACCCGCTTCGTTCGGCCATGTTTTCTTCTACTTGTTCGGAGAGCATAATATTGGCTTATTATTGCGTTGTTTGATTTACTTCTAGAACGCGATGAATAACGCTATACCGCGCCCGAGCGACTCCTCGATACTGTTGCGCTTCTATTATTTTTATTATTACATTTTGCCTTTTTACTATTGTACACGATTCATTACTTTATAATAAATATTCCTTACCAGTTGTTTCTAAGAATATCTTAGACTCAAGATAAGAAATAAAGTTAATTAATTCTTGTGAAAAGCTGATTCTTCCTGCGATTTTTGTTAGCTTCAATAAAAGTTTCACTATAATAAAATCAACGTTCTGTTACTTGTGGGAATTGCAGCTTCCATAAATACAGCAAACAGACACCAGAAATAGTCTAGTAAAACCATTCGCTAACTTTTCGTAACGATTGATGTCATGTTCCCGGTAAAACTGAGTAACTAGAACAATGGTTGCTAAACATTTGGAGAGTTGCATCGCTACAGAGAAGATCTCGGTGTCCGCGGTCGAAATTTTGTCACGAGCTACAATGATTCATAGTATCACCGTCATCGCGGGATTCGGATCACGGACAGTGGAACTTTGCATGCAACGGCACTGGAGAAGTCTGCCAAACGTAAAGCCGAAACGTTTGGCATCAAGATAAGTAAAAGATATCGGGTCAAAACTCTTTAAGCCAAGAAATTTTATTTCGGAACACAAACTTTGTTATCACCTGTATCGAAGCAACTGAAAAAAATATAATAATTCTCTTTCGTAAATACAAACAGTCTGGAATGTTTTCAAACATGAACAGTGCTAATTCAAAGTAATTATAAGATAAGGAAACACTAAAAACACTTATCAAATAAGTAATAGCACTAACATTTGCTAACCCACAATTACTGACAAATAATCACTTATATCGCCTCGCACGGACTTGATGTCTCTACCTTCTATCCGATACGCATAGATCCCTACTAATGAGTCCGGTTGATAATAGTGTGTGTGTGTGTGTGTGTGTGTGTGTGTGTGTGTGTGTGTGTGTGTGTGTGTGTGTGTGTGTGTGTGTGTGTGTGTGTGTGTGTGTGTGTGTGTGTGTGTGTGTGTGTGTGTGTGTGTGTGTGTTACTCTTTTCCACGCATTGTTGTCATTAGATTCAGTGTTGATTACTTTGTTACACCTGTTCACCATCCTGCAGACATTGGAAGGCATATTCCTTATTAGTTTGTAATCCACATCTTTTGGTTTATGTTTTCATATATTATATACGCATTGATACTGCGCTTCCACAATTTTATTTGGTGAAGTATTAATTATAATTCTTACGAACTGATAATTAATCTGCTTTTTTCTCCATACACTAATTTGATGTATCGATGATTTTTGTCAAGTTAAGCTTACAAAGCAAAACGTTTGTAGGATATTTATCAATTGAGAAACGTAGACTGTATTTTTCTGTAGGGGCAAGTTGCTGAACATCGCCAACAACCGATCGCCTGCCACGCTACATTTCTGTCGTTTCGTTGTAACACAGTAACGTGAATCTTTAGACGAGTCGCTGCTATATGTATTAAATATTTCTGATGTCTTTTTTACAACTTTTGTTTTCACGCAATCGATAACATTCTTTATCCTGTCGCGTTTAATGTTTTTTTTAGTGATTAACTGTACTTTCACTTGTGAAAACTTACGTTTCTTATTGTCCTCGTTTTTTTTTATACGACGCTGCAGTGTCTCCACCTCAATGTCTCTGATTAAACAAACGCCTGTTAAGAATTCTCAATTTGTGAAAGTTCATAAACCTTTTGCACATTTTCTGCGTTCAGCGAAACTATTTCAACTTTACATTATACCGTCACTAAAAGAATGAGTTCGGATTTTTCTCACAATAACCTTCTACTTTAAAGCCCAGAAAGTGTGAAGTACACTGCTCTGCGTATCACCAAACTTGAGGATACCTTTTATACATTAATCCGAGGAAGCATAGAACCATGCTGGTATACGATCGCGGCGTTTGGACGCCGTACGTCGTGTTCAGGGACCATCTCGACCGGTGGCTTCTGGAAGGGTGTACAGTAATATCTTTTTAATTCGAACTTGTAGGAAAAGTTGGAAAAAATTCGAATTATCTGAAATTTGTATTATCCAACATTTGAATTACTGTGCTTTTAACTAGGTTTGTTAACTAACTAACTTAACTTTAAACAAAATTCAATGAAATCATTTTTCAGTATATAGTTTTAACCTAAAACGCCGGTTAAGGCAATGGCCTACAGCGCATAAATTAAAAAAAATGGTAATGTTAAACATTTGTCTATAGCATTTCCCAACAAAATCGCGCTACTATAAATGACTCTATAAACTTAGGCCTATATAATTGTACTGTATATACCTGTTAACGTCAGATCGGTTTTATTTAGAGCAAGCCTATTTAATACATAACATTTATGAAGTCTTGAAATTATTTAATAAAATATAATTTTATTTAATAAATTAAAAATTAAACAAAAAACAATGTGATAATATTTTAATTTTATCGATTATATTTCGAACGTACTACTTTAAAAATCTGTATTTTTTGTTTGTTTCAAATTTTATTTGATCGTGTAAGCAAAGTAATCAATTTCTTGTAAAACAACAAAAACTTCTTCTTTAACATCCACTTGAGCTGCAACAAATTTCGAAATGTAACCGATCAGTCATTTTAGCAGCTTCAGTAGCGTACCCGTCGGTATATCCGTGGACATTGTCGGTGTTTTCGTCAGAATATTCAGGATTGTTTTTCTTTGTCACTTCCTCAAAATGTCACCAACTGTTATCTCTTCAAAAATAGCAATTTTATTGTCAGTGTTTACGTAGTTTCGTAGTTTAATAAAAAACAATTAAAACTTCACAGAACGCTCAGTCACAAAAACCACTACGAATTGGCAAAGTGACACCGCACAGTATTAAAAACACTGATCGCTCGTTCAACAATAACACTCCAAACTGATAAAGTGGAACTACAGTAGACAATTCGTAGCCTATTCTAAGCGAATTTCTCAGAATCATCACAAAAATGAATATAGGCTACACATTAGTGACATAAATAGCCTAAATAATGTAATAGATACAGTAACGGTTTTGAAGTTTCGAAGGATGCGGATTGGCTTAAAACACTGGTATTCAAAGAATGTTTTCTGTCTACCGCACGTGGGAAATTTAATTATATCACTGTGCTAAATGTAGAACATTAAGAAGTGAATTAAAATAAGGCAGTTTAATATATATGACTGTCGATTTGTCTGACGTTTAATGCTTTATGCTGCTGAGAGTGGAATAACGTAAACCTTTATGAAACACTGGAAAACACTTTTGAACCTTCGTCATCAGACTACTCTATTCCTCAGAAGAAATAACAGATGATATTCGTCCATGTATGAAACATTCACAGATAAGCCATTGTTTATGCTACATAAGATGTAAGCTTGTTTTTAAATTTTCAGCGTCTCCCACAAAGGAAAAGTCGATTCTTAGTCAACATCAAAGCAAAACAAAGGGCGAGCGAGCGGGAAGAGCGAAGAGATGGACGCATCAGACAATTCTGTATACATAATCGAGCACGTCAGACGATAAGAGGAACGCACAAGTATCTCCTTGAAAGCAGAATTCTTCATTCTTGAGAGGATAATGATACGGTTCTGCGTTGTGAAGTTAACTTACGTAATGCGTCACGATTTTGTTATTGTTGTAGTGTTGTGTACGCAGTTTGTCACGCATTTCGGACTCTACGACTTCCCCTTTCTCATAGACCTTCATTCTCTTCTTAAAATTCCTGTCTTGAATTGGTAATTTCAGTGAACGGATGTAGTTCATCGTCGCTATTGATAGCAAGTCGAGCAAGTAACGACCATGCTTGTCGCACCCGCTCAAGGCGCAAACATTTACTAACACCTGTGTCTGTTTGTGACACGTGAAATTCTAACAGTTTTTACAATTGCATCCTAACAGATTTCTTGTTCCAGTTCTTAACTACCATAGTCATATCTACACCGTCTCTCCAGCTGCTTATAGACCTTTAGACCTTCTTTTTTTCCTTCCTTTGGGAGTATTCTAAAATCCTCTTTGGCCTTACATCACTTATTGTAAAATCGCATATCTTCAGGTATTCTTTACGCGTTTAACCTACCTTAGCTGCTTATTCTCTGTCATCAGTTATGTGCGTGTCATCCGTAATCAGTCTAACTGCTCAATTCCTAATTCGTTCAAACTTTGATATTCTGCAGCTTCGTCTAGAAT
The DNA here is from genome assembly GCA_034769895.1 of Magicicada septendecula. Lineage (NCBI taxonomy): Eukaryota > Metazoa > Arthropoda > Insecta > Hemiptera > Cicadidae > Magicicada > Magicicada septendecula. Next base: position 474,952,334 of record CM068367.1, on the reverse strand, counting down.
AACCTTCTCTGACGTCAGCAGTTTTCTTTCTGTTCTTCTTCCTCATATCCCAGGTTTCAGTTCCACGGCTGATTGTACTTTTACTTTTTAAATACTTTTATCTTACCCTTTCTTGTAAAACTTTTCGGCCACACCTCCGGAGGCGATTGGTCTATTGCTGTATGTATTGCTTACTCCTCAACTGCGAGGTGCATTCGACCTCCCATCCATGCAAATATTTTCTTTCTGTCTTCTTTTCTACTGAAGATGGCCTCTGGAGGTGTGGCCGAAACGTTTAGACACGAAAACATGGAGCAGTCGGCCACGGCCCAACAGCCCGGAATAAGCTCTCTGTTGACTCCGGCCCTGGTAAGGTTCGTACTTTTTTCTGTATTTATCCGCTCTTTTATTCCACCGTTGCTACATCTGTGTTTATTGAGAACGAATTACTCATTAACACTTGCAGTTGGTAACACCTTTTTATTTTCTAAAAGAGGTCCTGTTACATTCGTTCCCAACCTTCGTAAATACATATAAATTCCGGGTTGGTGTATGTTAATAATTATGAAATTATTATTTTCGTGTGCAGCCAGTAAATTATATAGACAAAAACATTTCACAGATCCAATGTAGAAAGAGTGATTTCAGGTATGTGTTTGAAGAAATATCGCTAAGGAAGGAGAAAAATTACCGTAATAATAATACTATTATTAAGAAGAGACAAAGTAATGATAATAAAAATCTTAAGTAAATAAGAAAAATAATGCTGGAAATTAGGATTAAGATGTTCATAACATTTAAAAAAAATATATTATTCATACAATTATATTCCTCCTTCTATATAAAAAAGGTTTTAAATTTAATTATTAATTAAAAGAAATCCTCTCGAAAACCAAGCGAAGTTATTTTTCAACCCCCCCCCCCCCAAACCACCATCCTCTTATAAAGCTGAATACGACAATTACTTAGATAAAAAAAATCGAAGAATTAGATGAACAAGAAGCTAATTTATTCTCATGAAAACTGTCGAGCAACAGAAATAAGAGAGCACGTAAAAGAGATTATATCAGACAACCAGTGTTAGTATGGACAAGGTGACAGACTGGACCAGTTGAAATATTTAAACGGACGTCGTTACAAGTCCGATTTAGATAAGAGAACAAATAATACAAATGAGGAAACGTGTAACCGTCTGTCTTTGCGTCTCTGTTACTACTATTAGACATCCATTAAGAGTCGTAGAGATAGTGTCTTGTGGCCTCCCTCCCCCGCTCTTGAGTCATTCACGCGCGAGCCGGTTGGTACGATGGTATATATGTACAAGCACATGGTGCGTATATGGACTCCGTATAATAGCCCAGGAAAAATAGAAGAATTTTATTACTGGAGTAAATTGAAAATAACGTACCCTACGACATATCAAAAATTCAGAACAAATGTTTTCGAACGAAACACTGAAGTTACAGTTTGTAAAAGTAAAAATCAATGTCGTCTTAAAAAAATATACAATTTCACATTTTCACAAACTTTATCGAGAATAATGATTGAAAGATTAGAAGATTTTCGATGGTTCGAGACTTGTTACTTCCCATTTAGGTCGTTGTATGATTCATAATTGTGAAGCAAATCAGCTTAAAATATAAGGGCTTGAATAAATCAGCTTGAAAAAAAAGTTAAATGCTTTGTTTTCAAAATATTCTTTTCAAATTCTTCTATCTCGGTCAGTTATTATCCAAATTCAAGGTAGTAAATTTTAAATTATTAGAACTCACTACGTCTTTAAATTCATGTTCTCAAAAAATTTCGTGAACGCGTGTTTGTTTTTTTTATATACATTTTTTGACGAAGCTAAGAAAAACATGAAAACAAAAAATAATAAACATTTGGAAGTCAAATTTATTACAAAATAATAAATATTATTTATTACAAAATAACGAATATTATTTATTACAAAATAATTTTATAACAAAATTATAATTATTATTTAGAATTGCAGTAAAACGTAATATTTAATTTTATTAGTACTTTCTCTGTTATCTGCGTATTTCTAGGAACAAGTTTTCGTTCGTTTGTTACATGTTGAAAGGGTTGCGCCTTTTATGTCTGTACTTTAATTCGTTTTGCATTGATAAATTTATTCGTTTACAGTTTTTTTACTAGAAATCGTTTGGCTTCCTTGTTAATAATATTTCTATTTCTTATGAAAAAAGTCGTTTAAATTCACTCTGCCTACATTTTCACGTCTACACAGTTGATTGTCGCATAAAACTTGACAGTTTGTCTACTCTTTTGGGGCTTTTTTATTGAAAACGTCAGTCATTCATCGGTGTTATTGAACGCACTGTAGCCTGCCGTACGGCGGGGAAATGACATCGTCTTTGTGTTGTGCATACCGCCGCATTGACAGGGCGTTATCGTTTTAAATAAACGTACAGGTGCTTCGCGGACAGCTTCATCGATACTGTCTACATATCCCCTTTTGCAAAGTGTATTTTCATATTTAATTCAACGTTAGAACTGACGGCATGAAATGAACTACTACTTTCAGTGAATGACGTGAAAGTTCAGTATCCTTTCTATGCTTTCCACTACAGAAAATAAAAAACGTTTTACCATTCTGTACAGCACGTCAAACTGACGACGTTCGCGTAGATTTAATCGTTCATTAATATAACGTTTGAAAAGATGTTCCAATTTTCTTGAATACATTTTCCTTGAAATATGAAAATTCAAATCTTATAGGATTACATTTGCTTACGTATTTTCCACGGTTTAATGAAAGGAGGCCATCTTTCAGATTTTTCTAAATAATAACGTCCCGTTATGAATAGTCCGTTTATGCCCACGTCTCGGTAAATTTTCATTAAATGTTTCCATTATCTTTGTTCATCACGCAAAGTAATTATAATTTTTTCTAAGAAACGAATCTTTTCGTAAATTAATCTTCGTATTATGGTACGAAAAGATGGGTGTTTCTGAAATTATTAAATATATAGACGTGTCAGTTTTTTCAAAGATCAGCGTACGATACCTATTAGAAGGGAACAGGTAAATTACCTTTTCGTGTCTCCGACAGGTTCCATTATAGTTATTTTAACACTTTATCGTCTTTTATTATACAGAGGCGCTACAATCGCCGATAAAACGAATACTTTAAAAGATTCAAAAACTGCCGGGCTGTTGGGCCGTGGTCGATTGCTTATAGAGACATATTTTTCTCTAAACATTTCGGCCATCCAGCGGAGGCGTTCTCCAGTAGTCAAAATGTTCTACACGGGATGGCAGGCCGAACGTACCCCAAGCTGAGGTGTAAACAGTAGTATGTACCTACAAACAATCGACCACGGTCCAACTAGTCTATTACGTGAGGCATGACAAAGGGCCTATCTGCCGATTTTGAGTTAGAGTCCATGTAATTTTTTGATTCCTTTTGCTATCGCTTCCTAAAAGGTTCTAGAACAAAGTTAAGGAAAAATTTTGGCCCGCTCTCACCCCTAAAGGGTTGAAAACTATCCCTAAAGGGTTGAAAATATGAAACGACGCGAGGATCCATTTTGAAGCCCTGAAATTAGGTACTTATAGGTTTTTGGGGATGCTGATTCCGATTCTGACGTCCAAAATTATATTCGACGCAAAGCGTAGTTTTAAAGGGTTAAAGCAGACTATAATCAGGGGGTGTAAGTATTAAACTTCGCGAGAATGTGAGTACCTATAGATTTGTGGTGCTGATTACGATTTTTCACGTCAAGGAATACATCCGACGCAAGGGTTCGACTTGAAAGGGGTGAAAACCACACCTAAAGGGTTGAAAACATGAAACAACGCAAGGATGTACTTTGAAGTCCTGAAATTGGGTACCTACAAGTTTTTGGGGTGCTGATTACGATTTTTACGTCAAGGAAAACATCTGACGCAAGGGTTAGACTTTAAAGGGTTGAAAACCACCCCTAAAGGGTTGAAAACGTGAAACAACGCGAGGATGTACTTTGAAGTCCTGAAATTGTGTACATTGAAAATTCAAAAGTTCCAAATTCAGTCGAAAAAATATATATTTCATCCATACTTATAAAATTTAATCAAAGAAAAGTTGAACCATAAACATTATATTATTTTATTAAATTAAATATTCGATTGATATAACGAACTAGCAGTACAGACAGTGACAAATTGCAACAGATATTGTTTTGTTTACAGTAGACGTTAAAAAAATAAAAATAATACTTAATACTATTGTCAATTTGAAAAAAGTTTAGTTTAGTATAAATTAGTAGGCTCTCAGGACCGCACCCGAACATATAACGTACGATAACAAAATCTAACTGTTGGAGCGCGTTTACATTTTTGGTCATAACACGGTCAATATTTAAGAAACAAATTTCAGTCAAAATGTATTTTGTAGGAAATGTAAAGAGCTACAACTATTGTCCTATGCACTGTACTACAAAAACCTACTGTACAGTAGATATTTCGCCTAGAAATCAAAAATGTTTTACACGATGTCGGGAAAATACACATTTAAACTGCTTTATCTCATCGAGTTTTAGTCATAAAAGAATGAAACAAAATTTTAAAGTTTTGTTTTTTATTATCTTTATTTTTGACTCAAAACAATTTTTTGATAAAACGCATTGTTACTGAGATATTTAATAAAAAAGCCGAATTTTGGCGAAAATCCAAAAACTTGAATTTTCTTAAAACTTTACGTGTTACTGTACAGCAATTATTGAGGACATTGCTAATATAATAGACAACCGAAAACTACAGTATCTCAGCTTAATACGCATATTTGACAAAATGGCAGACGTCCCTTTTTAAATTTCTTGGAAAAAATTTGCAGAAATTATGATATTTTCCTACATAACTTCGTAATATTTTAAGCTACACAAGTAATTAACCCAGAGTTTTTAGGAAATTAACAGAGATTTCATTTGATACAAATTTGGTTACGATCGAACAATTTTTCACCGAGATATGTCAGTTTTAAGCACGTAATTTGATAAAAAACCGGTTAATCGCCATCTTGTTTTAACTGTGTCTCAAGAACCATTTGACATAAGGAAACCAAGGAATGTGGAAAATATTTACCTGGTAATAAGCTTTAAGTTTGAGTTATACAAATGTTTCGCAAAATGGCGTCGTTTTTTAGTTATTTGCAGATTAATTTTAAAAAACGCATTTTTTTTGCAAAACTTTGAACCCTTCTAACTCGCAAACAACGCATTTTTTCGGAAAAGTGTATACCCCCTTTTGCTTAGAGTTTAATTCTCTATCGGATCCGTGGGTTAATTAAATTTGGGTTAACCGAAAAATGGGTGAAAACAACCCCTAAATTTAAGATCGGGCCAAAAAATTTCCTTAACTTTACTTTATAACCTTTTATGAAGATTTTGCAAAAAAAAATCAGAAGGATCCATGGACACTAACTCAAAATCGGCAGAAAATTCCTCACTTAATAGACTAAACAGCCCTGTAGGTTTTCAGTCTTTTAATGGTGACTCTGGCCATGATACCCTTCGTAACAGACTTAAAATGTAGGCCTATACTGTTCAACCCTAAATTTCTTTCTCGTCTCTTCCATTTTTAGTTTTTTAGACATTGTTTTTTTTTTGTGGGGTCACTCTGAGTCCCTCTTGCTCCACATTTCTTGTTCTGTATCCATTTTTACTTCCATGTTCCATAAGGAAATGGAAGTATGGTGATGGCGAAAAAGTCGTGTTCGAGATAAGGGTTGATTCTGATTGTACTACTCTCAAAACACAAAGAAAAGTCATTTTCCGAGAAGTGTATTGTGTGTGGCTGTGTAGAATGTTTTTATGGCGAACGATAACTGCCACAAATTCAAACAGAATCAAATATTTTTTTGTATGTATGCCTGAGTTGTAGAGGACTCAAGGCCTATTGATTTTGGTAAAGATCGGTTAAGGGAAATGGGTAGTTTACCTGCAATGTTTTATGTTTTAACAAGAGTAAAGTGCTGTAACGAGCAAAAATTTAAAAATTTCAAATTTTCTCCTCGACGGATTTTGTTCTCACGAAGTTGTGTCAACGACTTCTAGTCGATGCAATAAATAAAACGGAATGTGAAGATGTCAGAACAGCGTCGCTAACAAGACAATAGGAAGACGTTAAGTTCTACTCAACTATAGAAATTGGATGTACGAGATGACAGGTGAAGTTTAGCTAAAAATTATTACCCACAACAGTCGAGACAAAGCAGGCGAGGACACTCACACGTGTACTGAGAATTAAGGCATACGTTCAGTCAGGTTACGTCAGAATACGAGGTACTGCAAAAAAGGGGACAAGATGTTTACAAAGGAGCGTACGTACAGCACTTTAAGAAACAATGTATGAAGTGGATAATTGACAGGACTCTAGCCAAGCTACACAGCTGGAGGTAACGTCTAAGTGTCAGACGCAATTTACGAGTAGAAAGTCAGGGTGACTTCACCAGCCAACATATGTCAAGAATTATTAATAGTTACAAAAAAGGGGTGTAAGAGAGAACAATACTTCGGAAGGACCCAAGAACAGATGAAGGCAACTTAGAAAAACACAGCGTATATCCCGCACAAAAGAGTGATCGACAGGCGCTTAATAGCTAGAAATTCTGCGAAATAGGTCAACGTTCGAACAGGACAAATCTGGGGATGTCTGACAACCTATCAGAGTACAACTCTTGCGAAGAACACCGGTGGAGAGGACAGTTTCTATAGCAACCAAAAGCAAAAGCGTATCAGGAGATAGAAACCAAAAAACCCTGGTGTAGTGGGACGAAATATTCCGAGAAAACTATGAGCTGACCTATCACAAGTAAGAAAAGGCGTGGACAGTCCAGAAGACAGTGGACAATACAATCTCGACACGTACAAATATCATTACTTGTGTATTGTACAAAATAGACGAACTTACAATTAGTCAGTGCTACTAAATCACATTAAACATAATAGAACATGAAATATTTGAACGAACTAATCTAATCATATATACATTGATAGAAAGTGAAATAAGTGACGAACGGACATAAACATTAATGTTGCAAAATGAACATATAACACTCATTTTAGAATGAATTATTCAAACTAACACAACATCCATTACTTATTTACACAACTCTATTTCGACGCGAGTTCTCGTGAGTGTATACAGTGTTTGTGCTATCGACGGCAGTCAACAAGATGTGTCTTTCTGTCTTCATCACCACAAGGACCGGACATCGCTGGACACTAAATGGATATTCTAAAAATCTCAAGTAACCATTATTAATTTATTACTTTAAGTAACTACTACTGACCTGATTCTTTCAAAGAATTCCTACCCTGGGAAGTTTTAAATAAATGTAATGAATACAATTAGAGTTAAAAGTTATAAATGACGAATGTGTTAACAAAGACTATCTGGGATTAATGAACGCATCAATAATTAGTATTTGAATTATTGTATTCTATGATTTATGTATGTATGTCTTTTTCAGCGAATATATAAACTAGAACTTGTTTTTTGAAATATGTATGTATTTACAGGTGCAACGACGTTTTTATATGTATGACTAGCGAGTACCCGGCATGCGTTGCAATGCCACTCAAAGAAAGAAAGTGTTTGTATATATATAATATATAAAGACTTCGTTCGCGTGGTCTTCAATTTAATTCGATAATATATTTAGAACAGAATCTATTCCATTGGGTTGCCATAGTAACCAGATCTAATAAGTTAGTTTTTTAAGACTCCAAAGGACCCCCCAGAGGATCGTATCGAAAAAAAACACCTGTCCTATGTTGGTTCTCCCGTTGCGTAAAATATTTGTGCCAAGTTTGGTTGAAATCGGTCCAGTGGTTTAGGAGGAGATGTGGAAGACCCCAAAGGACCCCCCGAAGTATCATATCGAAAAAACACATATCCTATGTTGGTTCTCCCGTTGCGTAAAATATTTGTGCCACGTTTGGTTGAAATCGGTCCAGTGGTTTAGGAGGAGATGTGGAAGACCCCAAAGAACCCCCAAAAGAACCCCATTGAAAAAACACCTATCCTATGTTGGTTCTCCCTTTGCGTAAAATATTTGTGCCAAGTTTGGTTGAAATCGGTCCAGTGGTTTAGGAGGAGATGTGAAAGACCCCAAAGGACCCCCAAAAGGACCCCCGAAGGATCATATCGAAAAAACACATATCCTATGTTGGTTCTCCCGTTGCGTAAAATATTTGTGCCAAGTTTGGTTGAAATCGGTCCAATGGTTTAGGAGGAGATGTGGAAGACCCCTAAGGACCCCCCAAAGGACCCCGTCGAAAAAAACACCTATCCTATGTTGGTTCTCCCGTTGCGTAAAATATTTGTGCCAAGTTTGGTTGAAATCGGTCCAGTGGTTTAGGAGAAGATGTGGAAGACCCCAAAGGACCCCCCAAAGGACCCCATCGAAAAAACACCTACCCTATGTTGGTTCTCCCGTTGCATAAAATATTTGTGCCAAGTTTGGTTGAAATCGGTCCAGTGGTTTAGGAGGAGATGTGGAAGACCCCAAGAACCCCCCAAAGGACCCCATCGAAAAAAATTCATAAACCTTCGCGGGCGTGCGCACAACAACTCACCGAAGTTTCATCGCAATCGGATGAATGGTATAGGAACGCATACGGGACAAAGAAAGAAACAAACATTCATTTTTATAGATATAGATTATAAATTTATGAATGAATAATAAATTAGTTATTTAAGTTGATTTTACACATGCGTTCATTATTACAGATAACCCACATGTTGAATTAATCTTTGAAAACATAAATTAATTTTCTAAGAGTCTTTTTGCTAAGTGATTTAATTGAATCCACAATATTAATTGCTAACTGATATCAATATAAATGGCGATACCAATCGCGAGGCTTATGAAGGATATCATTTGTTAATCTATAAATAATTAAAGTAATTATTCAATTAATTCACAATTTAATTAATTGCACATTGTATATATAATGGCGCTCCAAGATCGTGGGGCACGGCAAACACAAATTAATTAATTAATTGCTACAAATATAAATTACATTTACCTTTATTCATTATAGTACTTAATTTTGATAAATAAAGTATCCTGAAAAGAAGGTCATAATAATCCAATGTAGAAAGGTAGATGAAATATCTATAAATAAAAAGGGTAGTTGAAGGGGGATAGGGTAATTTTTCTAAAACTACCGTTTTGATGACGGAAAAGTACATAAAAGTACGTTAAAAATACATACAAAAGGTACTTCATTTTGAAGGATAAGTTACCTTAATAATTACACATAATGAATCTGTTACTCAGTGAAACTGTAAATATCAAAAATGGGGTTGTTCTGTTAAGAGGGGGGTAGTTTACCGGCAATGCTTTGTGTTTTAAGAAGAGTAAAGTACTTAATTTTGATAAATAAGTGCCACGAAAATAAAGTCATATTAATCCACTGTAAAATGGTAAATGAGATATCTATAAATGGAGAGGGTAGTTGAAGGGGGAGCTGGTGATTTTTTGAAAATTACTTAGCTGATATTTAATTCTAAAGGATACCTTAGAAATTACATATGATGGAACTATTACTCTATGAAAGTGTAATTTTCGTAGATAGTTTACCTGCAACGTTTTATGTTTTAACAAGAGTAAAGTACGTAATTTTGATAAATAAAATATCCTGAAAATAAGGTCATAATAATCCACTGTAGAAAGGTAGATGAAATATCTATACATTAAAAAGGTATTTGAAGTGGGAGGGGGTAATTTTCTATAAATGAAAATGATAGTTGAGGGGGAGGAGATAATTTTTTATATGTGTACTACGTTATCGGCAACAAATATGTAGTTTGTTGTTAAAATTCCTTCCCGGGGGGGGGGGGGCTGTTCCTTCCCGGGTCCAATGTTTTCTGCAAACCAGACGTTTCGGCAGTGCCATCGATTGCCATCATCAGTGAAAATCAGTGCGCTAACGTGAGGTGGTATACGTTAGTGACCACAATACTGTGGTGTTAAGGCTGAAGAAAGAAGTAGTTTCTCTTCGAAAATGATTTTAAATGTAAATCTTAGAACATGGAAGTCATGTATGGTTCTCTGATATTTTTCTATGCCATTGGTCTTTGATTAAATCAAAAATATATTCGCACCGTAAAAAAAATTACATGACAAAATAAATATGTAAGCCATATGCGACCCATGGGAAGCAACTAGAAAAATTAAGCTCCTGGTTCTTTAATCTGTGTGCCGAGCGATCTCACTTTTTACTTCCATGTTCCATAAGGAAATGGAAGTAGAATATGGTCATGGCGAAAAAAATCGTGTTCGAGATAATGGCTGATTCTGAGTGTACTACCCTCAAAACATGAAGAAAATCATTTTTCGAAAAGTGTCTGTGTGTCTGTGTAGAATTTTGTATGTGGCAAACGATAACAGCCGCTCATTTAAACAAAATCAAATAATTTTGTGCATACATCCCTCAATTGTAGAGGGCTCAAGGCCTATTCATTTTGGTGAAGCTCATTAAAGATAAAAGGGTAGTTTACCTGCAACGTTTTATGTTTTAACAAGGTTAAATTTTCTATGACGAACGATAACTGCCGTAAATTAAAACAGAATCAAATACTTTTTTGTATACATCCCTGAATTGTAGAGACCTCAAGGCCTGTTGATTTTAGTGAAGATCGGTTAAGAGGAAGGGGTAGTTTACCTCCAACGTTTTATGTTTTAACAAGGGTAATTTTTTCTATGACGAACTATAACTCCCGCACATTCAAGCAGATTCAAATATTTTTTGCATACGTCCCTAAATTGTAGAGAACTCAAGGCCTGTTGATTTTGGAGAGGTTCGGTTAAGGGAAAGGGGTAGTTTACCTGCAACTTTTTATGTTTTAACAATAGTAATTTTTCATGACGAACGATAACTGCCGTAAATTCAAACAGAATCAAATAATTTTTTACATATCTGCCTGAGTTGTAGAGAACTCAAGGCCTATTGATTTTGGTGATCGGTTACGGGGAAAGAGTAGTTTACCTGCAGCGTTTTATGTTTTAACAAGAGTAAAGTACCTAATTTAATAAATAAAGTATCCTGATAAGAAGATCATAATAATCCACTGTAGAAACGTAGATGAAATATTTATAAATGAAGAGGCTATTTGAACGGGGTGGTGGTAATTTTCTATAAATGAAAATTATAGTTGTAGGGGGAGGGGATAATTGTTTATATGTGTACTACGTTATCGGCAACAAAGAAGTAGTATGTTGTTAAAATTCCTTCCCGGGCTGTTTGGCCGTAGTCCAACGTTTTCTGCAAAACCAGACGTTTCGGCAGTGCGATCGACTTCTAACATCAGTGAAAATCGAGTGCGATAACGTGAGGTGGTATACGTTAGTGACCACAGTACTGTGGTATAAGGCTGAAGCAGTAAGTAGAAAGAAGTAGTTTCTATGGAAATATTTCATTTCGAAAATGATTTTAAATATAAATCTTAGAACATGGAAGTCATGTATGGTTATCCATACCGATATTTTACTCCGTAACGTTCAAGCGTTTGATACGAATTTCGATGACTCCGCTAAAAACAGCCTCATGAAAAGTAATAGTAAAAACTTTCGTCATTTAATGTACGGTGGATTATGAAAGCAGTTTTGTGCGTGGGTAGCAAGTACAATGTTTAAAGACTTAGGAATCCCGGTATTGGAACTTATAGTAATGACTTAAACGTGATAGCCATTTAAGCAGTTCGCTTGCCGACAGCGCGTAAACATAAGTATTAATCAAATCGTTAAAGGGCGCCCTGCGTGTGCGAATAATGGCCGAATAAAGACGTGTTTACAGAGAGGTAATAAACAATGAGAAGAATAAACGAACCGCTTTGGCTTTCGCTTTATTTTTAATAAAGTTTCTTGCGTACCGTTGTTGATCGTGCGCTGCGCACAACAAAAAGTGTTGTTAACGAGTGACAATGAATCTTCCATTCTTCTCACGTCGTCGTCACAGTTTAGAGAAGGCCGCGTCGTGAAACAGATGCCGCCGAGTAACACAAAAGTGAGAGATAACAAAAAAAAGTTTACAACAGCATTCGGTAGAGGGCGGAGGATTTTTTCGTTGACCTGCTTTGTGTAAACGATCCATTCGTCTGGTTCGTATCCAGGGTGTGCAAGTGTGATTCTTGGCTGGCGTATAGTAAAATATTCAACTGCTTTTTTAATATAGTAATGTTGAAGTTTATAGTAAAATTCAAACATTCTTAAACGTAGGAGTAGGAGCTCTCTCTCTCTCTCTCTCTCTCTCTCTCTCCCCCCCTGTTTATCGTCGTGAGCAACGCCTGTCAATAAAGATGTTTTTCTTTTTCGTAATAGTAGGCTACTTGTTGAGACAATGGCGTAAATCTATTTTCTGGCCCCCGTAAGAATCCTTTCCGCCCCCCCCACTACTCTTACTTAATTCATGCCATTGTTCCCTCTTGTTACTAACCCCTCCTTGTAGCTGTGGTTATACTAAAATTAAAAACAGAATAACACACTTGCACACCACTATAACAGATTATTTCGATTAGCGCTTTCAAGTTTCACAACTCATCGTCAGATCGGAAAATGTTTTATAGTGGTGTGCAACAGTGAGTATTCTGTTTGTGATTATAACCACTAACACAGCTTCCTTAATTAAAATTATACTAAACGTTATACTAAAATTATATAATGTAAACAGAATACGTTCTCCTCAGGACTGTTTAAAATTTCTTCTTCAAACCCTATGCCAGTTCCATCGGTTTGTTTCTATAAATCCTGAAAAGCTTTCAAGTTTTTAAGTTGTTATTATATATATAAACATTCACATATGAACTTACTTTGATTATCACTTCCCCATACGTTTCAAGGTGATGTACCTCTTCTTCAGTGGGAGTAAATACTGCAGTGGGATGTATTTACTCCCACTGAAGAAGAGGTATATTACCTTGAAACGTATGGGGAAGTGATAATCAAAGTAAGTTCATATGTGAAAGTTTATATATATAATAATATTTTTAAAAAGTGAACGAAGAGGATGAATCAACAAGATAATTTTTAAGTTGTTTTGCCTTCCTGCTTCGTCTTCAGAAATTCACACATATCTAATTATTTGACTTAGTTGATCTTTCCTGTTAATGTCTTGTGTAGTATCCATTATTATACAAACATTTCAATAAACTATCTGTTTTTTGATAAAAGCTGATTGCGTTTATTTTGAATTTTGGACTCATATACTTCTCCATGTTCTTAAGACCGTATTTACCCAAAAGGTCAAAAATCACCAAACCGTTTCCTCTATTGCTTCGCCTATTCTCTTTATGGGCTCTAAAGGCTAAAGTTGCAGCTGTCAATGCCAGAGTAACATTTACAACGCGATCCAGTACTTAGGCCCATTTATTAGTTTCTTTTCGTAGCTCATAACAAATAACGATGGAGGCCTGGCTGGTGACCTCGCTGCATTCTTAACTGAAATCACTGCTCTGCTCTACTGTGCGGTTAACCCAATGATGTATTCTATCAAATTACATCATTAGGTACTGGTAAAATATTAGTAAAAAAATAAATGTATTGAAGTTTGATGTTTTTTTATATATAGGGGAAAATTTGGTTTTACTCAAGTTCAGTGGTTTATACCTATTCTTTAAAAATTAAGGAAAATATTTGCGTGGGCCCCCTAGTCCTCAGGCTCCCGTATTGCGGGCCCGGCTGTTACGCCATTGTTCTTTTGGTATTTCCGAATGTCCAAGTGGTTTTCTTCTTCGAGTGTTTTCGTGTACAATTTATCTGGATATCATAACTTTAGGTTGTATACAACGAAATAAAAAAATCCGCGAGGCCTCTTAAGAAAATTCGCAGTCTCACGATTTAGAACAAAAAAATAAAAAAATTCAAAAAAGGAAGACAAACAGCACGAATCAAGAACGTATGACAACATAAAACGTGAATGGGAGTTTAATAATGTGACCACATTCTATATCTAATGAGAGATTATGTTTATGTCGCCTAGTGTCAGTTCTCTTAATGAAATTCTTAATTAAAGGAGAATCGATTTTGTTAGTCCGTAGGATTAATTCTATCAGATGGAACTGGCTGCAGGTCTCGTCAATTTCTTTCTGTCTAGATTTGTTAGACCTGTATGCAGATAATAGAAAACTGTATCCATCTTAATAATGTTACAAACTGAACTCGATCGTCGCGAACGAAAAACATGGGCTGTACCACTAACTATGCAAACACAGAAAGGAATTAAAAAAATGTTATTAGAATTCATAAGGTAAATTTAATTTACTAGTCTCACCCTCCGGTGTACGTTGCCTATGCATCGACCTGACCCACCCCACCTACAGATGGGTGGTAGATACCAGCACTACACCAACAGCTACGACAGTGTGTGTGTGTGTGTGTGTGTGTGTGAAAGGGCGACACACATTATGTCCCATACATTATTAATAGTGTATGTGTAGCAACAACCCTGTTGTTGACCTCCCTACTAGATTTTGCAGTGTGTAGTAATCTGATTGCTTTTTTTAGAGTTCGTTAATAACGGTGTTATATATCATATCCGCAACCCCCTACAGTCTCTCTCTCTCTCTCTCTCTCTCTCTCTCTCTCTCTCTCTCTCTCTCTCTCTCTCTCTCTCTCTCTCTCTCTCTCTCTCTCTCTCTCTCTCTCTCTCTCTCTCTCTCTACATTATCTGCACCTTTCTGTGTGCAAAAAACTCAATATGGGATATATTTTTTGTTGTAACAATTTGTATTAGAACAACACGTTCAGCGTGGTAGTTTCAGTATTTTCAAAACTTCAGCCCCAGTAATATTAGATAGATAAATTTTTTGCCTGTTTTAAATTTTTTAAATATATTATCAAAATAATGTTTTAATTAATTTTCAGTAAGAATTTTATCTAATTGGAAGTAGTGATATGTATCTTATGCTTGTCCAAACAGCAGAAGATGCTCCACAAATTCATGCGGTGTATACAGACATGAGTTGAATATTCGAATTACTGTATAAAACGAACGCGCCAGGTAACGTCTATTCACAACTCTGTTTTATGATTAGCTATCAATGTTAACGTAAAGTTTGACATTTTATTTCAGTTATTGACTACGCCCATTTTGAAAGTTTAGAAGTAGGCCTATACACGCGCGCGCGTGTGTGTTTCGTGGACAAAATAAAGGTCTTAGTTATTTCGGATTGTCTCCCTAATTATTCTCTAGTTGTCTATAGAAGGACTACCATGCTGGGTTTTGCTTTTGAAAGAACTACTGTGACCCCCTACAGATCAAAAGGTCAGTCCCTCTACTAGAGCTATTAAAAATTGCAGTGAAATGCCATAAACACTTAACGTAGGCCTATTTCTAAGCCAGTTTCGTGTGTTAAACAAAGTAAGTGAAATATCTCATTTGTCCTGATAAAAATGGGGAGTCCAACCTTCAACCTAGTCTCATCCCTCTTCAGGAGCAGCTCCTAGTTACGTAGTTGTACCTACATTTTACTTCCATGTTCCATAAGGAAATGGAAGTATGGTGATGGCGAAAAAAATCGTGATCGAGATAAGGGCTGATTCTGATTGTACTACCCTCAAAACATGAACAAAAGTCATTTTTCGAAAAGTGTCTATGTCGATGTGTATAATTTTTTCTATAGCGAACGATAACTACCGCAAATTCAAACAGAATTAAATAATTTTTTGCATACGTTCCTGAATTGTAGAGAACTCAAGGCTTATTGATTTTGGTGAAGATCGCTGGAGGGGAAGGGGTAGTTTACCAGCAACGTTTTATGTTTTAACAAGAGTAATTTTTTCTGTAACGAACGATAATTGCCATAAATTCAAACAGAATCAAATAATTTCTTGCATGTGTGCGTGAGTTGTAGAGAACTCAAGATTTATTGATTTTGGTAAAGATCGGTTAAGGGGAAGGGGTAGTTTACCTGCAACATTTTATGTTTTAACAAGAGTGAAGTACTTAATTTTGATAAATAAAGTATCCTGAAAAGAAGGTCATAATAATCCACTGTAGAAAGGTAGATAAAATATCTGTAAATTAAAAGGATAGTTGAAGGAGGGGTAATTTTCTATAAATGAAAATTATAGTTGAAGAGGGAGGGGATAATTTTTTTATATGTGTACTACGTTATCGGCAACAAAGAAGTAGTTTGTTGTTAAAATTCCTTCCCGGGGTGTTTGGCCGTGTTCCAATGTTTCTGCAAAACCAGACGTTTCGGAAATGCCATCGACTGCCATCATCAGTGAAAATCGAGTGCGCTAACGTGAGGTGGTATACATTAGTGACCACAGTACTGTGGTTAAGGCTGAAGAAAAAAGTATTTTATGTGGAAATATTTCATTTCGAAAATGATTTCAAATATAAATCTTGGAACATGGAAGTCATGCATGGTTCTCCATACCGATTTTTTTTTAAGTCCGACTCCACCGTCTCACTTTCTCGGCACCTTTTTCTGAAGATTATTTCAGTGTTCTGGTACCCAGTAACCTCTTCCATTCCTACTTGTTCTTCAATTCTTTAAGAGGCAATCTCCACTAGGATAACTTTATTTTATTTACAATGTTCTATCGTGGTATCACCTTTCTGTTTTCCCCTTTCTTGCGTTTTAAAATTCCAGGACATTTTTAAGTCGTCTATTGTCCAAACCCCAGTACCATACCAATTTTATTCTCTATTTCCTTAACTATGTCATGATCCACACTTCTAATTTATGTAACACTTCCGTCTCCGACTCTTTCCCGTCTGGATATTCCCGCTGCCCTTCTTAAAAAATCCGTCTCCATTACCCTTAGCTTGTTATTCTGTTATTCTGAAAATTGATAGATTTCACATTCATATGTGAATATGCTTTGCATCATGTTTCGTAAATTCTGACTTTTGTACTTTTGCAGTGCTTTGTCTCAAGTCATAGCGATGAGGCCAGAAATGATCAGCTTCTGTCCTTTCTTTACTCGTTTATCAAGATCCATACATTTCAAGCAATATATTATGATTATTTTGTAAGTGGTACTACAATAGTTGACTTCACAAAATGTCAATATGTAGGATGTATTTTCTACAATTTTTTTATAATAATAGGAATAATAATAATATATAATTTTTAATATTATACTTTTAATGTTGTTTACATCTTATTATTATTATTACAACAACTACTACTACTACTACTACTACTACTACTACTACTACTACTACTACTATTTAATAAAAATAATTATCTTTTTAACCATGGAAGATTTAGCGAAGATCAAACAAACAAAGTATAACAATAAGTATAAGTATAACACAAACCTCACATTATTGGTGTCGACATTTCGACAATATTTATGGTCCATCATCGGAACCCGTGTATGGAAAATACAAAAAAAAAACACAGATCAATTAATGGAGTCATTGTATGTGTGTGTGTGCGGGGGGGGGTGAGACAGTTTGTTTTATATCGGCAAAATAGCCATGTTGTCTGTGCCTTAGTTAATGGAAGCGCTTTTGAAGATGTTACGCAAGGAGTCGTTGACGTGAACCAGACAGACTTGGACCAGCTATTCAGTACACAGAATACAGAACACGTGCTTATCAGTATGGGCGCACAGAGCATGATTTCATCGTTGGGGCTCAGAGCACGCTACCGTGGTTACAGGGGTAAACGGTCTGAAAAACTCTCATAACAGAGAGAATACAAAAAAAAAAAGATTTGAATATGTTTACAGATTTTGTCACTAGTACACGGGTTTTACAGTTTTAATGACTCTTCCATCAAAACAGGCATTAACAGGCAGCAGTTCTTCCAGCTGATATAGCACTGTCGTAGTGACCGCCTGCTGAATTTCGAAGTCTAATTAGGAGGAAAAACAATCCGCGTAGTTTAGCGAGAGAGTATCTTCCAATTACAGCACGATTGCCACAGTCTAACAGAGATAAGTGTTTGTGGTTAAATAATGAACAGAAAACCATCCTCTACTATTGGTATAAAGTGTATTGCGAGCACGCGCGCGTGCGCGAACGCATATAGATTTGTATAGAGAGGTCGACACTTGCTTTGTGACGATGCAAACGAGAGTGTGAGGCAGAATCCTCGTTAATATTTTGTCTGTGTATTGAGTGGCACAAATAACACTCCCTTTGTGTAGGAGAGCACACAGACAGTAGGCGCGTATATCGTATGTGTACCTTATTTGGGTAATTGTTTTTGTCTATTGTCGCTCGTCTAGTGTTACACTCTCTGAACTAACGATAAGACCACCTCTGTGTATCTCTCTTTGTAGCCATAGACGTTATAAATGCGAGTAGTTTGGCAAAGGGTGACGGAGCGAGAGACTATATAATGATGTGTTCGGTCGGCGGGAGGGGGGCGTTGATAGCGGCGGTCGATTTTGCGGGGTTAAGTAAATTTTAACTGGCCGGTTTGGTATGACGATGGGAAAAGTTATGCTTTAGTAATTAAATCAGTTTCATGTTTTTGTTGGAAAGTTAAGTCATTATTAACTCTGACTGTGTGTGTATGCGAGCGCGCGCGCCGGCAAACTACGTTAGAGAGAGTCAAGTTTATAATTGTGCCCGGTGCGACAGTGAAATGTTAATACGTGACCTCACTGACTAAGGTATAAACGAGAGATTCTAACTAGTGAATAGTTTAACTAGGGTTATTGTTAATATTATTAAGTATTTCAGTCGTTATTAATTGATGCTGTAATGTTAAGTACTGTTACACGATGATTTAATTTCTAATTGCGTATAGATAATGAACACAGTGTAGGGTTACGAATTACTGTAGAACACTGGCAATGCGAACGTTAAAATACAAAAGTCACTGAAGTCGGCGTACCTTTACACCTTTAAAGAATACTGCGCCGGAAATTAATGAGTGATTTACTTTAGAGATGTAGGAATTGTTGTACTAATTTGTTAAAAGTTTTAACATGATAATGTTTTTAGGCTGGGGGTCATTCTCTTCTTGTACTTTATAAGTTGTAAGTTAGAAGTTATAGTCTCGCCAGATCATTCTGCTGCGGCAAAACGACAGCCAGCAGCAGCTCTGTGCGGGTACAGCCAACGATTCAACGCCGAGTGGGTGCCAACGGCCTCCTATGAAGGCGGACGAGGTCTTATAAAGGTCCAGTGCACCCTATTGCCTTTAGGAGGGGGAGGTGAGAAATCAACCCTAAAAGCGGATGAGCCGCGTATCGGCCAACAGCATAGGATGCGGAAGGGAAATTGAAAACCGTCACATTAAAGATCCTCAGAATATCTCAAATAACAGCAGCTAATCACGCCAAGGGCAGACCGAAGCTCTGGAGTACATAGCGAGATACTGGAAGACAGTGGCTGCCCCACCTACACGACCATGAAGAGGCTTACAGAAGACCACGAGCTGCTGCAAACCATTCCACGGAATGGAAACCACAAAGAAATTAGAAGTTTTGACCACTCAGAAGCAGTAGTCGACTTCAGGTGTAAGTAGGCCTATAACCTAAAAAATGTAGATTTGAACACCATAATTCAGTGTAGAAAAAAAAACGATCTCATTACATGTAGACACAACATTTTGGATCGAAAATTGTATTTTAGTCTACAAAGTAGACCATATGAGCTTGACACTAACAGTTAATAATAAGCAAGCGCCTTTTGTTTAGCAACTTATGACCCACTCTGTGTCTACGGTAACTGCTGAGTAATTAACAGTTTGTTTTACTGTATGTATACTGTAGTAGCTTACTGTTCAGATAATCTAAGTTAAGCTTTCGAATTATCGGATATTCGTATATTGTAGTACAAGTTGTACTGTTTAAGTTGTTTTTTTTTTCTACCACGGCCGATGAAGATACATGATAACATTTCTTTTAGTAATGCTCTGTTAAACAAAATTCATTTTTATATTTTTTACCAGTCATACGCAGAGTCTTCTGCAGAAGAATTTCTAACTTAGAAGGATACAGGATAAAATGGAAAACTCATCTAGAAACAAACGACCCTAATCGTATCCTTACGAATGTATTTGAATACCATCCAAAACTCGAAGGTCCTTGGGACGTCCAAGAAAAAGTGGAGAGATCAACTCTAGTAGCAAGTAAAGTAGAAGTCGTAACAGACCATTATTCTAAAACGTGACGAATTTTTTTACTCTATTGTAATGCGTATTACTCGAAATTCGGGCAACTCGGTAATTTAAACTACCGTCTGGCCCAGTTATTTCGCATTATCGACTCGGTACTGTATCATGATGTGAACTATAAATTGTAAATTGTGCATCAATCTCCGTTTTACTTTCACAATCCACGTTTCTGAAATAGAAGTACTGTGAGAACATTCGAATTTGTGTTCGAACAACAACAGATTATGAATGTGTGATCTTAAAAATGCAAAAACCGGCCTTTTTCAATGATGTCTATGTACGTGTCTGCCTCCAGGAATGTGAAGCCCGAGGGTCCACCCTCGCCAATCACCCACTTTGTCTCACACTACTTCAACTATGTCCGGAGGTAAAACGCTCGTATTCGATGTTATGTGCTCGATTAACGTACGGGTCCGGCGTCGAGTAAGTTTTTGTCGGTTCATAGGCCTGAGAGGCAGGCGGTGATGTCCTGAGACGTTACTGTAGCCTGGGTGTGGGTCCCAAAGTCTCCTACTATTTTCTTTCGGAAGGGCCTTCCGGTCCTAGGTAGCTCACAGTTAGTGCAGAGCATTCGGGTGTGTTTGAGCTCTTGGAAGATGGTATGGGTCCCTTTCTACAGCAGTTCAAACTTACAGATGGTAGACAGTAGGCACCTGATGTTGGATATCTCATCTCCACTGTGTGTGTGTGCTTCTCGAAGAAATAAAAAGCTTGCCATCTACAACGTTTGAACGATTTATTCAATTAACGTTATTCTCTTGAGGCGAGTAAAGAATTTAATGGTTAGTTGGACCTTTTTCTCATACGAACTGTGAATAAACCTACTACTAACGAACACAAGATGAATATTGTAGCACAACGAAGTTTTTACCTTATTCTACAAATTAAGATCATATGGGAAAAGAAGGGAAGAAGCCATCTGGAAGGAGTAATATCAACTTAAATAAAAGTAGCAGAAAAAGGTAATTACAAACATCAATAAAAGGACTTAACAGAACAGACAAATCAATTCAAGGAATTTACATATAGTCAATTTATAGCCAAAATGTGTTAAAAAACAAATAGTATGAGTTCCATCTCAGTAAAATAATTAGTAGACCCAGTAAGATACGGAGTAGGAAGGAGAAACAGCCCAGAACAAATAAATTAAAATGACAACTCTCAAGATATGGAGTAGTAAGGATTAACAGACCATAAGAAATTAATTAAAATGAAATAATATCAAGATACCCAAAAAACCTATTGTAAAGACAGAAAACTCTATAGCAGCAAACAAATAATTAAAAAGAAATTAAACTATATCAGCTATACCAACTTAAATGAAACAACTAGCCCAAAAAAGAGAATCCAATACAAATAATGAGAAATGATGTAAAATTAATTATAATTAAAATAAATGTGATTAAGGGGAACACCCCAAACCAGTTTTAAAAAGGACAACAAAGGACAATCAATAATATAAAGTTTTAATGTGTTTATTTATATAATTATTATGTGTTATTATTTTTGTGTGAATACCATACAGAATATGTTGATAGTAGGAAATACTAGATGTTTATATGTAAGAGTTTATTGTATTTGAATCATGTTAATTAATGTTGTAATTTTGTGAAGTAAGGAAAGGCAAAATAATAATTCAAACGACCCATAAATAGTGAATCAAAAAATATAAAACTAATAAGATGAATTAATAATAACATTGCTAGGAAAATTGAAAATTGATGACCAAGACAAATTCAACTTTGACCATATAAATCAAATCAGAGAATATAAATTAATAGAACCTAGACCAAATTGATATAAATTATCCCATTCAGAATACAAATACTTTATCATAATGATAACAACAACCTATAATAATGATTCAAAGAATCAAAATGTAAAATTGACTTAAATGGTGATTGTACAAGAAAATGCCAAAAGCAGAAGGCCAGGACTAGTAAAATGCAAATAATTTGTTAAATGTTTAGAATAATAGCCAGATATAAAAAGTAAATTACAAGGGTTTAATTAGTAATCAAGTGTGAGTAAAATTGTAACATAAAACATATTGTAAACCATTTAATAGGTAATTATGTGAATCAAAATAAGGCCTAGAAGTAAATTTCAAAGGATGTAATTCTGAAGCTTAATGCAAACCAAAATAGATCAAATTTAGTATTAACTTGTATAAAATAAAAGCAGGAATATTGTTCTATAATTAGAATTACATAAAAGTACTAAACAAATAATTTATAGCCAATTAAATATAAAATATGTCATTTTTTCTATACGATTGAATTATTAGATATGAAACAGCTGATCCGGGAACAATGAGAAATGAGACCAAAATCTTATAGAATTTTCTATATGAAGGAACAAATAGAGTTTAGTTGATTGTTAAAAGCCAAACAGGACAGACGTGTCAGGATACATTGCACAGAATTATGAACGGAAATTTTTAACTAACACAAACCAAGATATATGGTGAATTTATAAAAGATAAAAGAATATAAATTAAAGTAAATAATACTAAAATAACGGTCATTGAAACCGTAAACTAAATTAAACAATATTAAATCAAGCTGTCACTGCGTATGGACACGACTGAAAAACGAAATTAAACTCCTATAACCAGAACTGATTGAAGGGAACCATTTGACACAACACAACTATTACCGAACAAAATCCAGTGGATGAATACAACTACACATTACAACTTGTGAGTATTCCAATAGCGGCATCACAGAGGAGGAATTAAACAACTAATACGTTTATTTGAAGGAAAATCTTGTAGCTGAATTCACATCGCAGAACGATTCATGAAGACGGCCATCTTGTAATTCGCACTGGCTGACGGGAGAGGAACGAGTGACGTCTGAGACATCAGCTGGTTCGATTATCAACTATATTATACAATATACTTTATTATATTTTTGTCTGTTTAATGATAAGTTTTTAATAATTTGTAAGTATTGAATTCTCATGCCTTTCCTGACTATTTCTACAGTCAAAAGAACCCTTATACTATAATAATTTAACTTGAATACTTTTATATATGTAATAATCGACCTGGAAACTAGTCTCGAATCAGACTGTAGTTAGTCGCGGCAATTCAAATAATTACTTTGAACTTAATAAATTTAATTATTGTTTTAAACATTGTTTTATTGATTATTTGAGCCATAATTTAATTTACATTAATTACTAAAAGCTAAACGTGAACTCCTGAAGGAACGAACGAGCAGAAGAAGAAGTACAGATACTGAATCGGCCGCTACATGCAATCGATGTGGCCAAGACAATCTATTTAACGTGAAAAGACCAATAATTCTTCATCAGAGCATACACAGTTATTAATCAGTATTTTTATTAATTGAACACTGACAATAAAACAATAAAACCAATTAAAGTAAATTAAAAAATTAAGTTAATTAAATATAATAGAAAAATTAAAATCAATAATAAAAATTTCATTAACCGATTATTATTATAATTAATTATTTGTAAATCCCGTTTATTTACAATATATACCTCATCCGCAAAATGTCTCTCTCTCTCTCTCTCTCTCTCTCTCACACACACACACACACACACACACACACACACACACACACACACACACACACACACACACACACACACACACACACACACACACACACACACACACACACACACACACAGTATTTGCTCAAAGGCGATGTTGTGGTGCTGACACTACTATTTTCTACATGACATGGAAGTAAAAGTGGGTCGCGTTTAACCCACACACAACCGGGCTTTTCCTCACACAACAACAGAGATATCGATACTTCACTTCGTTTGTCTAGTAAACATTTTATCTCAAGAATAACTATTCTAACAGAAGGAAGGTAATCTTCAGTGAGTCTTAATTTGTGAGAAAGTAAATTCTTTAGAAAGGAATCGTGCAACGTGGAAGTTATCGATGATACATTTTTAAATATTTTTTTAATTTAATTTAAATTAAATTAAATCTACATTAAATTAAATCTAGAAAACTTTAATGTGATTTTTCATTAATTAATTTTTTTTACTTTTACAGTTTGTTGCGTAATTTCCGTTTTTGTATATGTTTTTCCGGATTGTACTTGCCGATGTTTCACTTCAAAATATATCATTGCTGCTTTTTTACGTTTATACTATTATTAATTAGTAATAACGAACTCTAACCTTATGTCCACAGCCTATGAAAAATTAGAGAATATGTTAGTTACATGTGACTATTTGACGTTCACTTGTAACTAACAATAGGATGTAAAATCGTAGTATCTATCCTATACGCATAATCAGATCTTGCTGAGGGGCTGAAACGCTAACTAACCGATAAACCAGCCCAAAAATTTGAAATTTATGAATTAATTGGAATTAGGGGTCAATGCTTTAGCTACATTAAACAAAGATGATAGCTGGACAAAACGAATATTGGCAAACATTTTTTACAACATCTGTAAAGAAGTAGAGACGGATTTCCAACAAGATATCTGAAGGAAAAAATTGTATTTCGTCAACATGAAGTTAAAAATCACAAAGAAGTTTAAAAAAATGTTTTAATTATATGAAAGTAATTAAGGAAAATATGAATTGTACCTCACAAGACTGAAGTAGAGAACAGGATTATGGAAAGTTTAACAGGATTACATTGTCACCCTCCTCTCGCAAGACAGTGTCAGACGAACGAACTATACCATGCCTAGTAATGTCTTTCTATTGAGATTCTCGGGCGGTGTAGACGTCACCTACTCTCGATTCTGAGCACGTCACTCAGAGAAAAATGTCCAGATGTGGAGATTTAAGCCGGATTTTACGACGAATGTGGTGGTGGTGATGATGATGATGATGATGATGATGGGATGAGTGGCGAATTAGACGACTGTTTTACAAAGATTTGTTTGATTAAGTTGACAGGTGTAAACGAAGCCTGTGTGATTTTTTTACTGTGTGGACCAGAGGTTTATTATTGAATATCATCGTAAACCACACGTCGGGCACATAACAATACGTTCCCTTGCAGAAACCGATGATTGGATTTTTAAATGGCTCGTAAACTTTGTAAACTTCCTATTTTGTATTTACGAGGGTTGTAGCGTAGAAAGCCGTCAAGCGTGTGTAATATTTTTTTTCCTTGCCGTCGTCATCGAGTGGTACTCTTCAGTTTTTACATAGTCTACCTACTACGCATGTGAACAGTATATGTATAGGTAGGTACAACGTTAACTTTCTGAGTTCTCTGATAACGGTTGTCAATAACCTTTATCGGTGTGTGTGCGCATGACTTGACACAGCTCATTAGTTTCCGCTACATACGCGAGGGTTTGCTTCAGCGAGAACTATACACAGTGCCTTTCGAGCGGTAAACGATTAAAGCGTCTTACGATAGTATACTTATAGATGTAAATATGCGCAAAGTGCAGTGTGTTTCCTGTTCAGATGGAGTTCATGTTTTTAGTTTTTACTCTGCCTCTCCCACCAGATTATCGCGTCCACTGTTATTTCACATTGCCTCACGTCCACGTCTGTCTATCTCCTTGCTGCAGTCTGCTTCCGACAGGATTGGTTTCAATACGACTCGTACACTTTATTATTGGCCTTTATAAATTTCTTTTCCTAAATGCTACACCTTACAACATGTTATTTGCAACCTGATGAATTTAGGTTCATTCGAATAACCCGTTCGAAGGCGAATGCTGGGAGCGCTTTCAATTATTTATCAGCTGATACATAAATTATAAACCAGAAAGTACTCTCTTTGGAAAATTATTAAGTGGTTTCCACTTAGTTGCCTGATCCTTAGTTATGGTTACATTACTACTTTACATCGTACTGGTACCGTAACTAATAACGGCTGGTTGCAAACTAACAGTTCACAATTCACGATCAATATCACGTGCGGGGTTCACGTTCTTTTGTTCTAACAAAAGAATAAACGATAGTAGCATGAATATTGTTCTATTGGCCTACACAATATACGTACACATGAACAGTATACACACGCGCGCGTTCATTTTAAATATAAGTGTACAGTATAGACGAACGGAAAATCCCATCTACACGAATCACACCGGGCGCCGCGTGCAGACACACACATGCATTCGCATCCTATCAAAATTATATCAAAATGTACACATTTTGAACTGGCTGTAGAAGTTTTAAACTTTACGACAATGTGACTGATAAAATCTATTATTTCAGTAAAACATTACTTAGTGAAAAATAAGTTATTAAGAACAAATAAGTGTAGCTCGTACCGTTAGACTGAATTGTTTGTATGCATCCGTATGAGAAACAAATTCCCTTTCAGATATTAATTTATATGTAAATAAAAACTATAGTAAACCTACTCGAGGCAAATAAGCAGAGCACCGTGACAAACTATCTAAGAATTCCATCCTAAATTATGAGTGAATGTAACGGAGCAATGTACAAAACGTCGAAAGTGTATCGGAAACCAGCAAACAAGCAAACGGGCCACAATTGAAATAAATGTTTTTCTTTGCATGTATGTTACATGGTGGTGTTGAGATAGTAGCTGAGGGTAGACGTGAGAGAAGTAATGGGTAATTAGATTAGAAAGAGGGGTGAGAGAGAGAGAAAGGTATGTATTTAAGTTTATGCATTTCTAAACGGTAAAAGTGCGTGTGCGTGTACGTAATCTGAACAGTGACTATTTCAGACGTATCAGGTCAGTTATAAGGAACTAGTTCTTCCGTTTCCAAATGATGAGTGTGAGGCAATACTTGCAGGTAGGAGAAGAGGCTGTAAAACTGTTTCCCAACACTTCTCGAGGGTCTCGTTTATTGCAGGCCTATTGTTCGCGCAATGAACACTTTGGGCCACACACGTACCACCTTTTGCCGTTTTTAAATATTTGATCGCTTCCTTATTATTGTATATCTATATGGTGCAGCCGGGATATCCGAAAAATCTTCTCAAACAATCGATTTCAGCCGTTGCCGTTTTTTTTTTATTCCTTTTTGTCAGTTCCCACACTCGGTTGCATATGTTCTAATTGGCTCCAAAATTGTTCTATATAAATTAATTTTAATATTTATTCTAATTCTTGATAACCAGTGCAAGGAGTTTAGTTTTGGGTTCTTGAATGAGTCAGTAGTTAAAATCTTTATCTGGGAATTAGTACTCTTGGAAATGTAGTGGTCAGCTGGATGCGTTATTGAGTGTTCTTCGTTACAGTTTCCTTGTATTAATGTATGGAACGATTTATCCGTCGTCAGGACCTGTCGGTACACCAATCGACAATGGCAGCGCCGTCGACGTGGTCTTATTGCAAATCGTAAACCAGATTGTAAACCGATAAAATAATATTACATCGCGTATTATAAATTACATATCTAGAACAGAGCGCTGTCTTGTGGAGTACATCGTGCCGTGTGTGCCATTTGTATAATCCACTCGTCACTCGCTGTGCGCTCGCGCGCGGTGTAAAGACAGATGGAGAAATAAATGAGGTGCGAATGGAAACGACATTAGTAGGTCATGCCGCTGCCATCGCCATCGGTTGATTTATTATTTTTATCTCTGTTTCAAATTGACAAATTGAGAAATAATTGTTATTCCGTACTATATACAACTTTTAGTCTGTAGTGGGAGGGATAGAAACGACTTAACGAGCTTAGTTCGACACTTGCTCGGCGGTTTGCGCACGCGAGAGAGAGAGAGAGAGAGAGAGAAAGAGAGAGAGAGAGAGAGAGAGAGAGAGAATCTGTAAAAAGGAAAGAGTAGGATATAAATGGTGGCGTGTTCGAAAGCGAAGAAAAACTTCTTAATATACTGAACCGAGCACGCAAAATATATTGCTTTTATTTAAAGTAAGTTCATAACGTAGTTAGAAGTAGTACCGACAACGACTACGACGAAGCTGGAAAGGAACTGAGCAAAAGAAAAACACAGAAGTTTCTTCGAGAACGGAAAAGCAATTTTTCAGTTTTAAATATTGTCAAGTCGCGCAAAAAAATAAACTCAGCAGTGGGACGATATTTCAAATTCGATTTCCGAGTTTTACGATTGCTAACGTAAACATATTCTTTGTGGTGTGAGTGCGCGCTTTGTAACGTCAGCGACATTTCACAACGATATTTATGTAAGCGGTGGTCATCTGTTTAAATAAAATGTACGGGTTGTGGAAACAATGATAACGAATAGTTTTAAAATTGCAAATTCCATACTGTGGTATGAATCTCTCTCAATGTTTCAGTCGGAAATGATGAAGTATTTGCATTTCTTGTTATTATTAATTTGAAATTTCTATACGTATAAGTGGAAAAAACACGGTAATGTTTGGTACCAGTTTTCTCATTCCATCAAGGCTTTCGTTTTAATTTTCTAATTGTTTCCCACTGTTACGCATGTCTCTTATGCTCTTTAAATGATAATAATAATGTTTTAGTGTTGAGATATGGTTAAAAATAATTAATAATTTAAGTACAGGAGCAAACACACACTTTATTGAAGAACAGTTTAGTAGCAAGTATACATAAAACGGACACACGAAATACACATTACAAAAGCAGATTTTAAAACTGAACTAAACTGGTTGAGTGCATCTCTGTTTATATAGAAAAAAGCTTTTAGATGTTTCCTTTTATTTAAAACTTCCAGAACATTACTTTTGTAGACTTCTCACAGTAAACAAGCATGTGTGTGGGCTGAGGCCCCGCCCAGTTAGCTAGACCTCCCACCGCATAATACAAATTTTCACTCTACAATAACAGGTATACTTACTTAAAATTGAATGTAGAGTTTTCTAGTAAATTCTCAACATTTAGAATAGTAATCTAGATGTTAAACATATATATAGGAATAGTTTTCTGTTAAATTTCTCCCGTTTTCTCTTAACTTTCTGCCCTTTATTAACTAAACAACGATTGTAAAGGTGTCAGAACCGTCGAACGTTGTTCATTCCTACTCTTCCCGTTTACCTGTTTATAAGTTTAATTCCTTATCCTTTTCGCAACCTCATTTTCAGCATTCCTTCCTTCTCCACTTCCAAGGTCTGTCCTATATAGTTTTGAGAAGGTAATGCTATCGATTTTTCTGTTTGCCCTCCTATTCTTAATCTATCCTTAGTTTATGAGATCCCTCGCCTCGGTCATGGTCTGGGGAAATAATTTTCCCTGTCATAACACCCGCTTAAGACTACCTTTCTCTAACTTAGAGCACCAAAAGTGTGTCTAAACGAGTT
This sequence comes from Magicicada septendecula, assembly GCA_034769895.1. NCBI lineage: Eukaryota > Metazoa > Arthropoda > Insecta > Hemiptera > Cicadidae > Magicicada > Magicicada septendecula. Next base: position 474,923,053 of record CM068367.1, on the reverse strand, counting down.
TTCTAGTAAATTCTCAACACCCTCCCTAAAACTCTACATTCTCACAACCACATTAATTTAAAAATTCATTTTACTCTTAAGTCCAAGTTTAGATCTTAAATAAACAAATTTTGGTTCTGACAAAGCTTTCGTAAGTATATCAGCAACTTGTTCATCACTTTTAACATAATGCACATCAATTTCTCCATTTTGAAAACAATCACGTACATAATTATATTTCACATCAATATGTTTTGTCCTTTGATGGAATTCAGGATTACTTATAAGTTTTAATGCACTCATATTATCTATATATAAATCATATTTATCAGTCTTACAATCGCATTCATTAAATAACTTCTTTAACCACATTATTTCAGTTGTTGCTAATGCTGCACTTACAAATTCTGACTCGGTTGTTGATAATGATACAGATTGTTGCTTCTTACTTCGCCAAATAATTGCAGCATTTGCATACATACAAGCTACGCCAGAAGTTGATTTACGTGTAACTGTATCGCTAGCATAATCAGCATCACTATAAGCTTTAAAGTTGCCATCCTTACAATATAGTAATCCAAAATCAATCGTACCTTTTAGATAACGTAAAATTCGTTTAACAATTGACCAATGAGCTACACTTGGTTTGTCTAAAACTCTAGATACAACATTTACAGCAAAACTTATGTCCGGACGACTTACAATTTGCAAAAACATCAAATTGCCGACAGCTTCACGATAAGGTACATTACTTACAATAGTTTTTGATAAATATTCATCATGATTACAATCAATTGGCGTGGATACAATATTAGCTTCTGACATATTAAACTTTTCTAAGATTTTGTTAATATAAGTACTTTGATGAATGTAAACAGACCCATCATTCAATCTACAAATTTCCATTCCAAGATAATTAGTAACTTCTTTAGTACTAGTAATTTTAAATTTTTTACTCAAATCATTCAACAATTTATCAATCAAACTTTCATTTGAAGCTGCAATAAGTCCATCATCAACATAAATTGCTAACAAGATCTTATTATTATTATTGTTATATATGTATAAACATGGGTCACCTGTACTTTGACAAAAATCTAAATTTACAAGAAAATTAGTGAAGTGCTCAGTCCAGCATCTTCGTGCTTGTTTTAAGCCGTATAAACTTTTCATTAATTTACATACGCGTGAGCTTCCATCATCAAAACCTTCAGGTTGTTTCATATATATATGTTCCTTTAAGTCACCGTATAAAAAAGCCGTTTTTATATCAAATTTACCGATATGTAAATTTTCACGAGCAGAAATACTAAGTATCAATCTTATTGTATCAAAGCGAACAACCGGACTAAAAGTTTCTTTATAATCTATATCTTTCTGTTGCGAATAACCTTTAATAACCAACCGCGCTTTATAACGTTCTGTACCATCTGGATTGAGCTTCTTCACAAAAACCCAACGATTGTTAATCACCTTTTTATTTTTTGGCTTTTCTACTAATACCCATGTCTTATTTTCATACAAAGAGTTTATTTCGTCCTGCATTGCAGCTTGCCAACTATCTTTTTCTTTACTTGTAATTGCTTCGTTATAATTGGATGGTAACTTTTCAGCAATAAACGTGATCGGACATCCATAATATTCTGTAGGTTTTAATTTTGTTCTATCGCGCAATTGTCGTTCACTTTGATTGTTATCGCTATTTGAAGATTGTAAAGGTTCTCTTTCTTCAAACTCATTTGATTCATTTTTAAGTAAAAGTTCATTATTTTTAGGAGTTATAATTTCATTTTCTTCAGTTTCTTTATTATTATTGTTCAAAGAATTCAAAATAATTGAATCAGCTAATACTCTTTCAGGTTTAAAAAGTACATCTCTACTTATAATGACATCTCGCACTTCCGGAACATATACACGATAACCTTTACAATCCTCATGATATCCGACCAGATAACCTCTCATCGATTTTTTATCAAGTTTCTTACGCTTTTCTTTTGATATATGTACATAACACATGGTTCCAAATATTTTAAATCTATCAACAGTAGCTGTTTTTCCATTCCATAACTCATAAGATGTTTTATTATTTTGTTTTGTTGGGCCTGTTCTATTAATTACATGTACAGCAGTATTCATTGCTTCTGCCCATAAGAACAGAGGTAAGTTTGAATTTGAATATAACATTGATCGAGCAGCCTCTACAATGATTCGGTTATCGCGTTCTGCAATTGAATTTTGTTCGGGCGTATATGGAACATTAATCGAATATTTTATACCTTTACTATTTAAAAAAGAGATCATAGCTTTATTATCGTATTCTTTACCACCATCAAAATGAATTTCTTTAATATTTGTTGCAAATTGATTCTCAACCCCGATACAAAATGATTTTAGTTTTTCTATTACTTCAGATTTTTCTCGAATAAAATGAATTTCTCTATAACTTGAAAAATCGTCTTTAAAAGAAACAAAATATAACTTTCTACCGAGAGACTCTACTTCCATAGGACCACAAACGTTAGTATAAATTATTTCGCGAGTTTTAGTGGCACGATTGATCTTTTTGTGAAAAGGCAATCTATGATTTTTGCCATAAGCGCAACCTTCATAAAAGAAATTTTCATCCGTAAATTTTATTTTTAGATTTTTCAAAAAATTCTTCACATGTTTTACATTTTGATGGCAAAGTCTTTCGTGCCATAATTGTAAAACATTACCGTTGGCAATGCTCGATCTACTCTTTTGTTCTACCACGTTACATTCTTTGGAATTAAAGTTTGAATGTCTAATTTTAGCAAACTACCAGGCTCATATTCGGAACCAGTTACAAGAATTTCATTACCATGCTGTAAAGTACATCTCGTAGCATTATGTGTTATTTCATAATCTATACCCCTTTTACCCGCATATTTAACAGAAAAGAGATTATACATTGAATCAGGAACATATAATACATTATAGATAGTACCTTCTACTCGTTCACTATTTTTATAAGTTTCAAAGTCAATATTACCTTTACCATATGCAGACATTGTCATACCGTTGCCCATTCTTACACTGACTGGTGTTGTATATTCTTCGAACGTTGAAAACCATTCTCGATGCTTCGACATATGATCCGTCGCACCCGAATCCACAATCCAGAGATCATCCCGATTGCCACAGCTGCCTTTGTCACCTATTAGTGCTATCCTCGATGTTGATTTCTTCTGTCCAGAAGACGAGTTACTTCTTTCTTGATTATTCGACCATCTTCGCTGTCCATTATTCTTACTCATGAAGCAATTGTTACTTTTATGACCTTTTCTTTTGCACGTATAACACCTGAAGCAGTCCCTTTTTAAATGACCTTGTCTTCCACAATTATAACACTGCTCTTTTTTCAAATTATTCTTCTCATATTTATAAGAGTCATTCTTCTGTTCTTTATGACCGATTTTCAGATTAGCTAGCAACGCTGTCGTCTCTTCGTGTACTTCCTTTTGCTCTTGTAATCTAAATTCTTCTGCCATCAAGCGCTCAGTCAAATTTTCGAGATTCTTCTTATCGTCAGATACCGAATCCCAAGCACTGTGAAAATGATTAAACTTTTGTGGCAAAGATGTTAAAACACGAGTCATCACCATAGTCTTTTCAATTTTTCCCTCGAGATTTTTCATTTTTCTAGCCAACTGTTCTATTTTTGAAATATTATACGTAACACTTTCACTCTCTGTCCACTTAAACTCAAAAAATTGTTTTTGAAGCATCGACAGATTTTCATCAGGTTTTAGATCATATGCTGTATTCAATTTGTCCCACATCTCCTTGGCAGTAGAACAACCCATTATAAGTTCGAGAGGCTTTCTCTCCACTGTTGTAACAATTAACTTTCTGGCAATTTTGTCCGCCTTCTTGAACTTTTCCAACAACGCGTCACGATCTTCTGCACCTGCAGCTGGCTCGGCTAATCTTCCTTCGCAAACATCCAGCACATCATCATCCTCTTCCATCAATGTGCGTACTACGAAGCGCCATTGATGCCAATTATCTTTGTCTCGAAGTTTTTCAATTTTTATATTCGGTTCCATTTTTGCACTAATATTTTATACTTGCACTCCAATTACACACTGCACTCCGATTTTAAAATGCCACTGGGCCCATAATCTGTTGAGGTATGGTTAAAAATAATTAATAATTTAAGTACAGGAGCAAACACACACTTTATTGAAGAACAGTTTAGTAGCAAGTATACATAAAACGGACACACGAAATACACATTACAAAAGCAGATTTTAAAACTGAACTAAACTGGTTGAGTGCATCTCTGTTTATATAGAAAAAAGCTTTTAGATGTTTCCTTTTATTTAAAACTTCCAGAACATTACTTTTGTAGACTTCTCACAGTAAACAAGCATGTGTGTGGGCTGAGGCCCCGCCCAGGTAGCTAGACCTCCCACCGCATAATACAAATTTTCACTCTACAATAACAGGTATACTTACTTAAAATTGAATGTAGAGTTTTCTAGTAAATTCTCAACATTTAGAATAGTAATCTAGATGTTAAACATATATATAGGAATAGTTTTCTGTTAAATTTCTCCCGTTTTCTCTTAACTTTCTGCCCTTTATTAACTAAACAACGATTGTAAAGGTGTCAGAACCGTCGAACGTTGTTCATTCCTACTCTTCCCGTTTACCTGTTTATAAGTTTAATTCCTTATCCTTTTCGCAACCTCATTTTCAGCATTCCTTCCTTCTCCACTTCCAAGGTCTGTCCTATATAGTTTTGAGAAGGTAATGCTATCGATTTTTCTGTTTGCCCTCCTATTCTTAATCTATCCTTAGTTTATGAGATCCCTCGCCTCGGTCATGGTCTGGGGAAATAATTTTCCCTGTCATAACACCCGCTTAAGACTACCTTTCTCTAACTTAGAGCACCAAAAGTGTGTCTAAACGTGTATTAGAACTGACTTTTCTTCATGTTTTGAGAGTAGTAAAATCAGATTCAGCCGTTATCTCGAACACGATTTTTTTCGCGATCACCATACTTCCATTTCCTTACGGATTATGGAAGGAAAAAAACAAACACATAAAGCGAATTCATTTCTTCAGATTTTGCACGTCTTGTAAAGGCTCCTGTTTTGATCATACCCTTTTATTCTGTACTGACGTTGTTTAAGACATTTAATAAAGCATTTATAAAGCAATTTTTAAATTGAAAATCGTTTTTCCTGTTGCTAATTTACATTATCACGTAGTTTACTGACTGGTTAATTTAAATTGGATTAATCTTTGTTAATTATGTGTGTTTGCATTTAACTTTTATATATAATACTCGGTAATTTAATATCATGTAGTTACGGTGCATTCGAATTATCACTGGTAATTATCATCAAGGTTTCACTGCATTTGATTTAGTCTTATCTTAGACCAACGTGATGTTTTCTTCTAAAGATAAAAAACACAAGTTATTACTCAAAATCACTGTCTAGAACTTCGTAACTGATTATGACTGCCGCGCTGTTGTGAAGTACCGGCACATATTGTTCAAGGCGTAACTGGGGCTAGCACTGATTAATTCTGAACGTATGCCAAACGTTGATTTGTCTACTACGTGTGCCACTAATAGTGCAGCACTGTGTTGCTTTCAGTTCGTTAACTTTTAGTTCGTATTGCTACGACCGAACTAACCAACTACCCTAGCCTTGACTCTAAATTTATTAACTTCGTTCCGAAGCGGTAGTGTAAATTTTGTTTTTATTGTGATTCTGATTGCTTCAATGTCAGAACAGATTTTTTCCGTTCATTTATGGACATGTTACGTACCAGGAAGTCGAACACATCCAGCAGGGTTCCGTGTTGATTCGTAAAGTTAGTGGAACAAACACGTAGTTGTGCTAGTTTTATATAATTTTCGTAGTCATTTTCCAGTTTTCTTTTTGTCTTCTAGTCGAGCTGTGGATTTTGGTGATTACATAGAAACACAGTCACAATCCCCTTTCCCCCCCATACACACATTAGAAATTGAATTTTTATTATAAAATTATTTTCTTTCATCATCTCCCCTTCACGTATCACCATCATCTCCCCTGTTACGGCTCCTAACTTTCCTTCTATCTACCTAAGCTTGTCTCTTTTCGTTTCACAACTTCTTGCATGATCTTCCGTCTGTTCCCTAGCTTGTAAGAAAAGATAACTAATATAAGAAATGTGTTTCTCATTGGAGCTAAACAGAGCTACCTCTGTACCAATCTAAATCAGGCGCGGATCCACGGGGTGGGGGGAAGGATAATCCCCCCAAATGGTTATTTCAAACAACATTTTTTTCGTCATCTTGTAATTGTAGAATGGTTTTGTGACTGTGAATTTGATACAAAATTTACATCACGATATGTAGGTTTATGGTTTTACTCTAAAATTAGGCCTACATTAAACTGTAGGCCTACCTGCACCTTACCGCCATGTTAATTTTTGTTTGATACATAACGGAAATGGGTAGTGTGTATTTTAAACTGTAAGTGAATATTATTGAAAGGACGATGAACTGACAAACAGATAATTGTGATTTTATACTTGTACGTTAATAAACTTATTGTGTTGATAATAACACACTGTATTTTTATGTTCACTCATTCCTATCATTTATACGTTAGACCATTAAAGAGTTGTCCAACTTTTCGTATCCCCCCCCAAAAAAAAAATGCGTACTGGATCCGCCCCTGATCTAAATACGCTTGCATGATCAGTTGAGCCCGTTGTCTTTATTGAGAGACTCGCAGATACAAGCGTGACTCAAAAAGTTAGCCGCCCCTACTTAAAAAAAAAACTATAAAATTGAAATATCCGTGTTCGTAAATATTAATTATTATGATAGTAAATAATTCGACCACTACTGAGAAAAAGTATAAAATTGATGAAATATTTTTTAGCGATAAACGTAGGGTTGGAAACACGTAATTTTGTGAACTAGTTAAGTATACTCTTAGTTACTAAAATTTTATCGCGATTGGAATGCAGATTTTTTTGGAAAATTTTTGTATGTACACAAGGACACGATAAACAACCGTTTAGATGGAGAGAAAAACACTGTAGGAAAAAGAGTTTAAGATTCGTTGGTGTACAAGTATAAGGAAAGTACAAGGAAGGATGGAATGATATGAAGTGAAAATGTATGTTAGAAAATTTTAAAAGTGTCTGACATACAGACTGGACTATCGTGAGAACATATGAGGGATCACAATTGGATACGATGGGAAACGACGGGGTTGTCTGCCGCACGACAAACTAACTTAGGATGATGATGACGAGGACGACGACAAGAAGGAGGACGCTAATGACGATGATGCTTCCCTAATTAAGTACATTTTTAGAATAGGCCTACCCAAATTTTTGATTCATATGACAACTTTGTTAACGTTATTCTAAGTCCGGTTATTCGTGTTAGCCGTCTTCGTTACTCCAAGTTTGTTCATTGCTAAACAGGGAGGTGCTGCTTCGTGCTGAATAAAGTCTTATGTCGTTTTGGACTTGATAATGGTAATGACACCGAAAGACGTCGTTTAGCCGGAAGCAGCAACTAGCAGTTCAGCAACAGAGTACGACAAAGTTCGATAGAGAACTCTAATAACACTTACGTTTTTTTTAATCTTGCTGTCTTTCTTTCAGGGTCGTTCTTCTTTTTCTGAAAGAGCTATTGCCCTGATAAATAACGAAGTATTTTAATTGAGCACATTGCCTCAGATTCCCGCCGTCGTTAGTAATGTAATAATCATTACGTTTGTCCATGTTTTAATCATTTGTTTAATAGGCATTATGTTAATCTGTGGTCGTCTTTAATTGAGCTACTACAATTAAATACAACAAACTACAGTGAAAACCGTTTATAACGCGAAATGATAGTGACCAGCTGTGTTTTTTTGTGTTAAACGAACAAAAAGTGAAACAAAATGAGATTACTTAACAAATGCTGTATAGATTACTTACTGTATTAGGTAGTAAAATAAAACAAAAAGAATACAGTATTTAGAAACGTATAAACATATAAACGTATATTTTATCCTTTTTATTCTTCTTCTTCACTATATGGCTTGAGCTATAGCCCGTTCCGACTTCACAGAGTCTGTGACTATTTTTTCCAGGGTCTTCCATGATCTCTCGTCCCCACTGGCCTGTATTGTTTAGGAATAGGGACTTCAAAGTCAGCCTGTATTCCTTTATTCTCTCCAGGACTGACTGGAACTTCAGGTCTTTCCTTATGTCGTCGTTCCGTAGATGATCTCTCTAACTGCATCCCTTAACTGCCCTTAAAAATTTCCTTTCCGAGGCCTGTATTTCTGAAATATCTTTTTGTAGGAGAGTCGATGTTTCACATCCATACATTGAAGTCGGCACAGCCACGACCTTATAGAACTTAAGCAATCTCTCCCTCTGCGTTTTATTCTTCAATAGTCGTCTTATTGTTTCACAGGTACAACTACATTTATTTATCCTCCTACATAATGTCTGCTTCATTTTTGGACAATATGGCAAGATGGTAATTTTTCGTGAAATTTAGTTACACGCACTGTAGCTGTTCTTAACTTACTTACGATTCAGGTTTTCTTGTACAGTAATGTGGTATGACTTTTGAAAATCCTACAGTAACAATATTGAATTCTTTTTCAACTTACGAATTGGTTTTTAAATATCAACGAACATCGCTCAGCAACGAAAGCATGTCTATAACGGTAGGAACTCGTAAATTTTCACTGTCATTTTCCTTGTCGAGTTTGTCGCACTATCATCATTTTCACAGTTTTTAACTTGCACTGTTTCTACGATATCAATATCTGTTAATGTAGGAGCCGTAGTTACGTTCTCGTCGACAGACACGTACATATATAAAGAAACTGAAACATTTAATACTGATATTTTTTTATGAATAATAAATTTATAATTATAAATTATAAATACGTGATTAAACATTTGAGACAGCGTACGCACAATTTTATTTTCTTCTCATTCGGTTTGTTCAATCTCTGAAACATGAAGTGAGCACGGGTGAAATAGCTTTCAGTCGCTGTAGGTGTCACGAGGTTCCATACTGTTCATAACAGATTATAAGCGTACAGAATATTTATTCAGAAGACTTTTTTAGCGTCTATATCGGCCAAGTATTTTTTTTTCTTTTGATTTAACAAAACTTTTTTGTGTTAACCATACAAAATGTTATTGTAAAATATAAGCAGCGATCGGAACCTGAGTCATATTTCGTGTTAAGAGATATTTTGTGTCAAACGTTTTCCACTGTGCCTATAAAAAAAAAACAAGTTCGGATTTATCATCGATAAAGAGAACTCTGATACATCGCAACCTGCGGAAAGCTATACAAGAGAACATACATACATGTATGCGGCTGTAGTAAGCAACAGCTGATAATTAATTGAAATCTCTTTTGACAAAATACCCAAAAGTGCAGTGATTCAATAAAATAGCCGAAGAAACCACACGTAAACAGGAAAACGAATGAAGGAAGGAAACAACAAAAGGTTCAGAGATTAAAGATGAATTAAAACAATACTGAAAATGATTACTAACTTTATGACAACAGTGACTGGACATGGGAAAACGAGATCTTATCTTCATCGTTTCAAAATAATAAGCGACGGAATGTGGAAATGCAATGCTCGAGAACAAATAGTAGATCACATTATATATGAGAGTGTGATGTTCAAAAACCAGAGACAGAATCTGGTTATATGATAACAGTGTAACAAAAACAGGAACATGACCACCTAAACAAAGTCTACCTTATGAAGGAATCATCTAATAGAATTCAAAACAGCGATAGATAAAGTTAAATTCTAATATGTTTCTTTTATTGTAAATAACGTAATAGTAACCCATCACCATTGATATCAGTGTTATTTGTTATGTGTTATTAGTTGCTACCAATGTAAACATTATAAAAACGACAAAACATTCTCCTATAGAGAAGCAGAGAAAATGATATATTCTCCTATGTAGAATAGCCATAGGAATATAGGATTCTCCAATAATGATATAGGAAAATTATATTCTCTTATATAATTCAAATAGAAGCATTTGACATTTTAAAGTGGAGCTTCGTGTAAAATATATTTTACAAAATGTGTGCATACATACGTAGAAACATATGTGTGCGCGCGCGATAGAATAAAACCAGAATACAACATATTTTCAATAACTCCAAACAACAATGAAACTTTTGCAATGAATACTTAGACTAATACAAGCTCGATGGCAGCGTAATCGTGTAGTGCGCGTTATATTTTTGGACATTAAAGAGAGCGATTTGACAAACTCGACGTAATACAATTGTTGTGTACGCCAGCTGAAAATCCCAGTTGTTATTGGATCGAAGCGGTGAAAAAGCTGATACGAATGTGTGGTATGGACGGTGCACAGCACATTGATATCCGGGTTATCAGACAACCGTAATGAAAAGGTTTGTTGTAATCAGTGCAGTTGGTAAAACGTATGCAACAGATAATCCGTTCGTATTGTTGTTGTCGTTCTGTTTGTTGTGCGCATTGTTGTTTGCTGACCAAAATAGTCTTTATCTGTGCGAGCGCTGCACTGTTTGTCGGGAGATTATGATGTATGTGCAGCAACGAACGCAGTTAACGATCGGTTTTCAACCGTGGATTAACTCGTCCTTCTGTCTGCGTGGTAGCACAGTGTTGTACTACGTTTGTTAAACGGACGGCGATTTTTATCGACGCGGTTGTAAACTTGTGCAAACTAAAGCACGTTTGCCCTAGTTTTAAATGGACTTGGCTGACATAAGTTGCGGACGAATTCTTGTTTGTTTGTATATGTTTTGTTGGGTCTATCTATCCTCTCTCTCTCTCTCTCTCTCTCTCTCTCTCTCTCTCTCTCTCTCTCTCTCACACACACATGCGCACGCAGTTTTTTTTTTTTTTTATCTGTAATCTGTTCGACTAAGCGAACACATTTAACAAATTGGCTGATAACACACACAGGATTATGAAGAGCTGACCATTGACAGCTCTTCTTGTTTTTGATAATAGATTAAAGAGGTACACAAAATACAAAACTAAATTATAAAACATGTAAACAAATGAACAAAAATCACTTCCACTTCCTGCTGGCATGATACAATAAGTTCAAATATTAAACACTGGGCCCATAAGGCACATATACAGGTTGACATTAACACGTACGAATGACACGAACACAAAGACATACAGAACAGATATCACAGACAGTACAATACAGAAAATACAGAGAATACATTATTAGTTAAACCTGAATAGTAAGTCTAATAGTTTGTGTCTTTTTAGTCTATAAATATCTTCACTGTTGTCTAACAAGTTAATTGCCAGGTGGTTAGGATGGTGTAGGCCTACGCACAGATTGTTACACTAATTTAAGGAAAACGCTTTTGAAGAACTTGCTTTGTTTTTCGCATAGCGTGCGGACTTGTGACCCTATCGTTGTACGACTGAATTATTTTGTTCGATAGTAATGGAAACGCTGTTCAATCTACTTTTGCAATTTCTGGGAGTTTTTAGTCTGTTGCTGTGTGTGTGTGTGTGTGTGTGTGTGTGTGTGTGTGTGTGTGTGTGTGTGTGTGTGTGTGTGTGTGTGTGTGTGTGTAGGCGGGGGGTAACTGATAATTTGTCATTTTATTATTGAATCGATTACAATATTGTGTTATTTTAACTTATTGGGAATCTATGAACATACAATTGACAGAGGAAGGTAAACAGGATACTGTTTACAAACAAAATGCGAAACGAAGTAAAGGAAACGGTGAAAACTGTAATTCACTCGAAGAAAATAAAATAAAACTATTATAACCATCGTGTAAAAGTCAAGTAGTGAGGAGGAAAATACAACGCAAAGACAGTGAAAGGCTGGGAATAGATAGGTGGGTAGGAAGACTAATCCAATTTACTCTGTAATCGACGTAGAACTGGGCTAGTGAGGAGTACAAGGAGGAAGGTAGTTCGCCAACAATTTGAAATGGAAAACAGTGCAAAGAGAAGAGTGGTAATAATAGAGTTGGTACAAAAGTACAAAAGTTGCTGGTGGCGGTGGTTGGGATGGTGGTTAGTCTGTAATGAGAAATGAGTGAATAAGGGTTGTTGCTAGCTATTGTGTGGATACAGAGCACACAACAAATAGTCAACTGTTGAGAGCATTTGGAAAGTGTGTGTGTGTTTACTGTGGCTCTTTGTCCCTCGTGTGAGGTTTGAACTGGTAAAAGTTCCTTGCTGTGATGTGTGTTGCTGAAGACAATATCAGCTGTTAAACAGAAAGCTCTACACGAGACTCGATTTAACCAGATTCATTTGAACTTTCGCTGTTTTCAAAAATATGTTTTTTTAGCTTAACAATCTAATTAGCTTAACTAATTTTATTTTTCTCAGCCCCCAAAGTTTCGCTCGTTCTACGATGACGCATCATCAGGTCTCAGTCAAGTCTCTGAGAATGGCGTATTATATAGCACGGTCGAAACATTTAATGCTGAGAAAAGTAAAATACATATGTTAAAAAGTACACACATGTTTTTTAAACGTATAAATTAAATCAAAATTGATTATGTTTGATTGAACAAGCGAGGCGAGTTATCAGTTTAACTCGACCATTTGTCATTTTATGTCGATTTGTCTGTCTGGCTGTAATCTATCTATCTATGTCTCACGACTAATGATAACTTTTGAATGTATTAACCGATTTTCGTAAAACTTGGCATGCATATCCATACTTGTACACCAGAAATCCCTACGTTTATTAGACTGAAGTCAGGTGGCGGGAGGCAAATATGTAAGGAGTCCAAATTAAACGAAAAAAAATTCTATTATCAATCAAACAAAGGGAATTTAAATAAAATCATCTGATTACAGCGTTTTTGTAGTTTCAAAATTTTAGGACACTAGGGCACAAAAAATTGTACAAACTCAGCCGAATAAAGGTAATTTCCCTAAAGGTGATTTTAACCCAACTCCAAACGTTTATTCTGAAAATGTTTTAACTTTAGGAGAACACGGGCCGAAAACGGAAGTTAGACTTTCAAGAAAATTGTACCCAATTCTGTGGAGGGCATAGAGTTATGAGGAACTACTTTCAAAACACAAACTTTGTATTATAAATGCTTTGACAAAATTTGCAAATTTTGGATCGCCTTCACAAAATTTGTAAGCTACTTTTACGAACAAAAATTAATATATTGTGGTCAGTTATATATTAGTGAAAATTAGTACATATAGGCCTATAGATATCTATGGAAACATACATAATCTTAAAAGCTCGGATTATAATGTTGTTTAGGATTATTGGTTATAAATTTAACTAAAAAACAATCCACTATTGTTATTTGACTAAAAACAATAGTAGTGAATTAATATCGGGGTTTTCCTAATTTTTCTGAGATTTGAAAAATTATCTAGTATTGTAATTTACCTAATAGCGTATGTGTATAAATGGTCACAGATTGACATCACGATTCATTTTTTAAAATGCAGATACAAATAATAAAAATATTATTAATATTCAATGATAAACGTGTAGTCAAACAATAAACAAATTATTACGACACAGAAATTAATAAATATCACTTACCTTTGATGCATAATCTGATACAGCTCGTACATGTGGCTGTGTAACGGTTTCAGGTTTGTCGTAAATAATTTTTGTTTACATCAATATTATTTTGTCAGAAGAACATTTATATTGGAAGAAGGTACGAAGTAGGTTAAGAGGTTTGCGTCTTTGTGTACGTATGACGGAGCGGAACTTTGATTTTATTAAACAACATTCGCCTGTTTATTCGCATGCGAACGTGTGTGTTTACACGCTGTAAGCTTCTGTAAAAACAAAATTACATTCGAGCGCAGGTAATTGTGCAACTCAGCTTATAAGAAACTGAGTGTTCGTGCGACACAGTGAAGCTACGAAGTGAACGTATTCATTTAATTTTCTAAGAATATGGCAGCGAGCGTCGCATCGCAATGCTGTAAATGCAATTTGTTTTGTATTCGTGTGCATGTATGCGAGCATCCATGTTGTAGTTTTAGCAAATATTAAATTTATATGTCACTCGTATCTCGCGCTAAAGAGTTTAAGAACTAAGCTTGCTAGACGTTTGTGTTCGATGGAAGTGCAGTGTTTATCTTGACATATATCTTATATTTACAGGTAAATAGATTTTTATGTTTACGTAAGCAAGCTTTTGGATTTCTATACATTATAAGGACGAGAGTTTTTATCAGTTTTTTTCATTCCCTGTGAAAGACGTTTGTTAATCAAAACTAAATCCAGTTAGATCTGTTTGTACCATTTGATGTTAAATGACCATAAATTATATATACTTTAAAACCATAGGCTTACAACACTGTCACAATTGTTATGCCGTGGTCTAGGATTGGTTATAAGCACTTCCAGACATTTCGTCCGAACCGATAGCGGACGTCTTCAATGGCGCGGGAACTCTGATTACAAACACCCGCGAACGAATACGAACACACACTATTTTATCCCGTTGAAGCATTTCAAGCGCTCTCGAAGAAACTGAAGTTTATAGGAGCCATTAAACAGTAAACGGTCAGATAAAGGTAAAAACTAGGCGGTTGACGGTCATTCTAATATTGTAACGATCCCACGACTGCGGTGTACTGAATATGGAACATACGTTCCGAAAAGCAAAAGCATCGACGAGTCACATGACGGATACCGTTACAATATTTATTCGCTAAACGGTAATCATTTTTTAACGTGGTGTCAAGTGTATTTTATATAGAGGAGATTCAGTACATTGCCAAGACTGTCTAAGGATACTGCAGAAAGAAGTCTAGAGAGTGACCGTACTGATTCAAATTTTGTCGAATAAGGTTTCTAAAACAGTAATATCGAATAAAATATTAAAAACTTGCCTCGAAATTTTTATGAAATATTTACGTACATTTAATAACAGATCTGTGTCCTTCGCAGGCCCGGCTCCAGGCAGGGGCAAACCGTGCCACAGCCCAGGGCCCAGGGATGTTAAGTTTTCAAATTGAAGGAAAAAATCAAATTATTCACTTAATTTCATCACAATATGTAAGATCAGTACGAATTACTTTATGTATAAAAGTCAGCGGGGTTTAACGAAGAGTCGAAAATTCGTGAACGAGAGAACGTAAACCTGACAATGAGTGCTGCCTTCCACGAGTCATCAGCAGATAATACTGCCCTTTGATATTGCAATTTGATAAACACAACAATGTAAACATTCCTAGTTGTCATTTGAAGGCAATCGCCGTATCTTTAGAGTAGGTCAGTGTGCGTGAATGTGTTCAGAGTTAAAATAGGGACGGGGGCGGCACTAATAAATACTGCACAGGGCGGCAGAAACGCTGGCCCTTCGTGAACGTTTGAGTTGTAAAAAATCGTATTGTTTTGGAGTAGAATGTGTAGAGGTGTTGACATACTGTGTCGTACTTTATGTATTTCAATAACATTATGTAGATACCGTCGAGTACCCGTTTTATTCCAATTACCATACTTCGTAGCCTTTGTAAATTGCAAACGAGAGTTGCGCTCCCTATAGTCCAATCAAGAATAATTAACTGCAGTAGGCTGCAGATCTTGCTCTATAGTATGCCTTCGGGATACACCACAGTAAGTTTATTCTCGCTTGTAGGCGCTTTTTACACCGCAGCGACCGAATAAATTTTAACAGCTGCAGAGCACAACAGCTGTTTCCGCTGGTTTTACACATCAGATCGCCGAGTCACCAAAAGTAAGTTAATCTCTACTCTCTGTAGAGAAAACACTTCCTCAGTTTAATCAAGTAAAGAATGACAAGGTATTTCTCAATAACGTGTAAAACAATATCAGAGGCTGAAGGTATGAGGACGCTAGAGGTATTATGTATGGAGAGGCATGGCGGCGTGAAGTGAGTCGCTGTGAGATGTGAGTAGTGTACATCTTCAATAGACTACACCCAACGTATCACATGGGATAGTAAGTGGCGTATTTTCTAAAATGTGTCAGTGTGAATGTAATGTCTCTCTCTCTCTCGCTCTCTCTTTCTCTCTCTCTCTCTTTCTCTTTCTCTCTCCCTTTCTCCTGTCCGTTTCACTTATCGCTCATTCCATCTCTAGGCCTACTGCTCTCCCCCCGCAATTTTATTTGTGAAGGAGCAAAGTCAGACAACAGTATTCCGTCTGAAATCTTTAAGATCTAAGAAAATAATATATTGTATTCAATTGTAAGCATTACTTATAAATAAATTAATTATAAACAAAAAATATGCGTATTTATTTGTAAACATGTAATGAGTAATATAAATATAATGGGAACGACCCATGCGAACGATTTTGTTAGGTAACTGAATGTTTCATAAACATATGTGTCTTCTCTTGTTCGTTTCCACTGTTTGCTGCTGAGGCGTCAAAACGGACGCTCCTCATTTGCTGTACTTGAGTATTTATCTTTCTCCATGTATTTAACGTGTCATCAAGAGAAATAACTCTTTTGGGATAACGTGTTTCGTATTAGTTTACTTCCAGATATGTAGGCTAAAAGTAATCAATTCAAGACAAAGAAATATGTTTCGTTCTTTCAAAGGAAAAGATAAACTCATTCTGATTATTTCGAACCGTAATGTCTTTTAACCCCAAGTGACAGAACCAGTTAACGAAGAAACGGATCAACAGTACACAAGATCTATCTAGCGAAGCAGACGAACTTCTCCCTTTTGTTGAAAATAAGGCAAAAAATCTGAAATACGTGTATGAAATATTAAATTACGTAATAGAGGCAAAATGGTCTCATGCACTGTTTTTGTTATATTTATTTCATACACGTTTAAAAAAATAACTGTATTGTTTATGCTTAATTTATTTATATGCAATGTTTACAATGAATAAAATATATTATTTTCTTAGATCTTAAAGGTTTCAAACGGCACTACTGATGTCTTGTTTTAACTAATTCTACATGTGAATAAGTCCCTAAACGATGTACATTATTCTACTACTGTTATTTTTATACTGTAGTTTCTAAAATTACAATTATTTATTTATTTTTAATAATACAAGGAAAGATAATGACAGAAACCTCGTCCGCTTATTTCTGTGTATGTTTAAGAGAAATGTGTCTATGTACATTATATGGCACCCAATCAAAACCTGTACGTCCTGCCATAGCGGCTCTAACAATACACACACACACACACACACACACACACACACACACACACACGCACACTTTGAACCTCCTCCCTCTGAACGCTCGACCTGCACTGTCGTAGCTCACTCTCATTATTATCTCCGATTGAGATAATAATATCAAACGCTAGACTGAGATAACAATTAACACATAAACCAGCAATGAAACTAAAACGCGACACATTATGTTAGCCAAACTTACTGGTGTATAACAACTGATTGTTTGTTCCTCTCTCGCGACTGAGAACTTCAAAATGGACTCGTCTGTGTACAAACTGGATTGTGCACAAATGATATTAGCTTTTAATACTACTGTAGTCATCTACTTTACACCGCGACTCCGAAGCACTAGAGTATTGGTTAGCCTACTCCTATAAAATATGGTCAGTCATACTGTCAGCCTACTCCTGCAAACATATCACATTACCTATACATAGATAATGTTTATCTACTGTATTATAGACACTATTGATCTAATACAAGGCACATGAAAAAATATTTTCTAAAATTCAAGTTTACAGTTTTCGAGGTCAAACTATTAACTACAGCTTTTGTCTTCTACTTTTGTCGGTGGGAGATTAGAAGACAGAAGGTGGATTAGAGTTAAGTACAGTCTAATCCCATGGCAGTGAGCCTTGAAGCAATTAAATTTAGTTGTGTAGCTAGTGAGACAGTTGCAGTGATACTCTCAGTTAAACGATTAGGTGTGAGTATTGGTTTTGTCACTCATACTGGTCCTCAACGATTTTACGTAATATTTTAATTCTGTCTAGCGTTTTGTATTCTAACGTCTTCTTGACTTATATACTTTTGTGCATTGTGTGCACATTTTCTATCCATTTGGCGCGAATTTCCGCACGCTTTATTCATTGGAGAAGAGACGGAAATGTAAGCTTTGAAGAAAATACTTTATTACTACCGATGGAACTTTGTAAGCATAGAATAGAGCGGATACTCTGTCGATGACGTTGATAATAAACAAATGTGTGAGTCGTTGCCAAAGGCGGCGAGGCGACAGCGATAATAAAATTGTCGCCCTTGCAGCCGTCAGTCTGCAGCGGGTGTGCTAATGAGTGGCTGGAACGTGCCGCAAGTACGTTGCATAAAATTGAAATGCACGGCGCCGTGTTCCCGAACGCTGTGCTCCGCGCATCTTAAGGAGGTAGTCACTTCCAGCATACGGCTGTACTATACGAATTGCGTTATATAACACCAGAAGTATTTGTACCATCGCATTCTACACGTTCCGCAATGTGTAGATTTTAGTTTCAGACACCGTACTAACAGTGGCAGTTTTAGCGCAGTAGATAGGAAAATTAGGCCATAAACAACGGCAACGGAATTGGACACTGGAGACAAAACTAATATAGACTTTCAAGATTGGACAAGATCGCCAACGAATGTGGTAAGGAGAACGAAGTTAGAAAAAAAGCATTAGTTGTGGAGAAGAGAATGTAAGAAGATGTGAAGATAGTAGACCGATAGCGAGAGTTACCAACAGACGTCCTGGTGGCGTTTGGGAAGAAGAAAAATAGGGATCCCTCGAAAGTCCTGGTAGAAGTGACTTGAACGAGGCAATGTAGAGACGAGATCTCAGAGACGGGGAATGGGAAAATAGAGACGTATTGAGACTGTGGCTGTTAGGGGGAAAGTAACGACGGCTGTAAAAATCTTAATTTATATAGTTAAGATATTAGATATGCTGTACTACAAAATAATGGAGCAGACTGCATAAACTGGGACGACAATACTACAGCATAAAGTTATCTACCAAAGACATGTACCAACAAAGCAAAAGTTATGGCTCATTACGGAAAAATTTCTAGTGCGCTCAAAGATTATTATTGAGGACAAAGTATTGGAACAGACCTCAATTTTTAACTATTTAGGTAGTGATATAAGTTTTGACGTTGACAAAGATATACAAAATAAAGTCAATAGATTTCAACACGTATATGGAACTATAAATAGAACACTGAAAAATAAAACGAGACGTGAGACAAAATTAAAATTCTACAACACAATGGCTGTTCCAGTGCTATTATATGACAGTAAATCCAGGATTACAAAACAAAGAGATAAAAGCAACATACAATCAGCAGAGCTGATATTTTTAAGAAGGGTTAAAGGATGCAAAAGAAGGGATCAGTCATATAAGAAATGAAGACATACGGAAAGAATTAAATATATATATATAATCTAGATGAGAAAACTAAGGAATACAGAGGAAAATGGAGTCTGCATTTAAGTCGTATGGATGAAAATAGAATAACAGTCATTTTAAACAAGTACAAGCCTTCTGGAAGAGAGGATGTAGGAAGACCAAGAAATAAATGGATCTCTGATAATGTGAAGTCGGAACAGGCACATTGCGTAATCCCTGAAGTGTAGAAGAAGAAGAAGATATTAGACATTAATCCAGTTATGCATGTAATATTCTTGCAATGTATGTGATTGCAGTCTTCAACTATCCGAACGATTGTGTACAGTCACCTTCAATGATGTCCATTCTGACGAGCGGTTTTTGCATTTACGCCATAATCTGGCCGCAAACCACGTGATGGATTTCATGAAAAGCGTGTTTATCGTTTTCCGAAAAGCAATGGTCATAAACTTCAGAGGTAAAGTTCTTGAGATATGTAAAAGTATCTACAAGAAAGTAGAGAATCAGAAACGACGTAATACTCTTTGAATTTTATATAGCAGGGATTTCCAACTGGCAGCCCTCTTTATAATTAATAATTACTCTATTTACTTTAAAAAGTATATGACTAATAAAATATAATATAATGTTAACTGAGAATGGTCTTACAAGACAAGACTATGAAACAAAAGTTCAAAAATGATGAAATACTTAATTTTTCGGAATTTGGTACAAATATTCAAGATATCAAAGACTAGTTTAAGATAAAATTCAGAGAATTTGAAATGCTGAAAATTGCGTCTCGCTATTTAACAATCCTAGTAGTAGGCCTACCGCCACTAAAGAAAAACAATTGTCTTCAACTAGAATTCTGTGATTTACATATTCATACCTCCCTGCCTGCGACAAGATAGGGGTCCAGATTTATTTAAGCTTTCTTTAAGCTTGATGAACGAATTAGAAATCTGCGAAATTTTGGACAGATAATTATTTTGGTCGGTGTTTTAAAGAACATGCAACTCGACATTTAAGTTAACCAAGAACTACAGCAGCAGAAGTTGCCTTACACATTCTTCTCTGAAGCTCACGGCTTCACATACCGAGATTAGCAACAACTCAACTCAATGTGCCCGTTCTTGTTTCAGGGCGGCAACAGATGAACCTTACTTTTCAGATCAAAGATTTTATGTAAATATAGATTTAATGTCTTTCTTATATCTTCATTATTATATTGATATAATAAAGATTTTTCGGTTAAAGTTATATAGTAGGCCTAACATATGTTAAATGCATAAGTTACTTTTTTTTTACTTATTTACAATTAAGTACTGCCTTTTTTAATTTTACGTTACCTGTCAAAAATTGATCACTTATAATGCTGTCCACCGTCCGGCCTTGAGTTTAATTTTGGCCCTTAGGGGACTTTAAGTTGAGAACATTGATATATAGCCTCTGTAAGTACAAGGCTTGATGATAGTGCAATACGCTGAACATGTTAGATCCTATATGGGACGGAAGAGCATAGGCTATCAGATGATGAAATTTTGATGTAGGAACCAAAAAGAAAGAGAGATATAGGAGTTTTATGCAAAAGATGGATAACGGAACAAATATAGAAACCCGTTCAATGGATCACCGAACAGGTGATTCGCTTAATCCTCGAGTCGTGATAAAAACGACAACGAAATTTACTATTACGTTGATTTAAGGAGAAGTAGAAGAAGAGGTGGATGAGAAGAAAAAAGTAAATGGAAAGAAATTATGAAGGTGATGAGTAATGAGAAGAAGAGATAGAAAGGCAAGAAGACGAACACTTGTTCTTCACTTGTGTTGCATGTCCTGGCTCTGTGTGTGTTGCTTGAATGAGTGCATACAATTGAAATGCGCGATGTACGGTTTCCGTACAGGATTACTGTGTGCATTGTAACTAGCTGCTGGTGTAATACGTGCATCCGATAACTCGTGCACTGACTATAGGATTACTGGCGGTTATATAATAGCATCTGTGGTGATTGCATTGTTTTATTCATAAAACTGCAGCAACATGCGTACAACAATATTATTGTAAATTGTGATTGGCCATAGTGAAATAAGCAATAAACTCGCACTATATCAATTTGATTTTCGTGAAAATTAAAACCAACCTTTGTGTCCCGTGCCGCGGACACTATGTTAAGACTGCATAGTTTTCTTAAAATGAAATAGCCTAATTGTTATTAGCGTTGTTTTGAAAAATACTGACAGATAAATAATTTCGCATACTATTTTTTAAGTTCCTAAAGACGTTTACGATTTTACAACAGAATTAAACATCTCTGTCTTCAGTCAGAGAATGGGGGAATCGTCTGTTCCGGTCCTAGAGGAAATACATCCACTTCATCAGTGCGTCTTAGGTCTTCCTATACTTCTTTGTCCAATGAGTTTGTATCGCCAAACTTCCTTAGACAACCTGCCATCCAGCATCCTATTCAGATGAGCACTTCATCTCTTTGTTTTTCGTAATTCGATTTTGGATACCAAAAATGTCCACCTCTTTGTGAATGCCTTCATTGTAGAGTCGATCTCTTCGTGTGCAGCCTTCAACAGATCGCAAGAATCTCTCCAACCGATTTCTTCTTTTACGACTTTTCCTTTAAGGACGGCCGCAGCGTCCTGTAGAGTAAGACCAATGGTAGGAGTGCTACCTTTGAGCCGTTGGTCCTGCTCTGGGTCTCCTCCTAGTGCTATTGGGAAGCTTATCTCTTCCACCCGTAGGACCGTTGACCATTTGCCACATTTAATCCTACCAAAGTAAACGTAAGAGAAAAACTATATATGGGTTCTCTACACCAGGTTTTCCCAATGGCATTTACTTGAGAATCTCTGTTTAAGCATCTATTATATTGAAGACCGGTGCAGTATGTAATAATTTAGAGGGAAGTGGATGCGCTTTGGTATGAAATAAACCCTGTGAGTGTAGATGAAAAGACTTTTCCTACGGGTTAAAATTTTCAATCGAGGCACCTAAAATGGCTTCAAATAGACTGGTTACATTAATCCCAGTTTTTTGGAAAATGATAATTCTTGTACGTATATTAATATTTGTTCCTTCAGGTGGCTATTTCTTTCCACTAGGCCTTTCTTTTTTATTCAGCCTTTTAATTTTAATAATCATACCATGTACTGATGTTTTGTATTTTTCCACTGTTTACTCGTATTCCGAAATAAGTTCCACGGATCTATGAGCAATCGCCTGCGGACGCTCGGACCATCTGACTGACCACTTGACCCTATAGGTCAAAGTGTTAAAATAAAATATAGACATGGTGATCACTGGCGTAACTAGGAGCTGCTTCTGGGAGGGGGTCAGACTAGTGTTTGGGAAAGGGACTTGCTTAACGGTTGGACTTCCCATTTTCTTCAGGGGAAATAAGAAATTCAGGCTTCTTTCCATATAATTTTATAAATTCTTTGCGTCTTACGGTTTCTGAGTAAACCGTCGTGAATAAATACGTACGTTATTTACCAAGTGTTGAGTGATTGTATGTACTTATTAAGAAAACTTTTAACCTTGTTTAATTAATTTTCAAATATTGTAATTCCTTTTGTTTCTACAGTAATTTATAGAGCTTCCTTTGACAACGCAGATGACTTAAAAATAGGCCTAAGTTAAGTGATTATGAAATTTCACTGAAATATGAATAGCTCTGGGGGAAGGGATTGATCCCCCAATCTCCCTCTCCCCACCCTAGTTACACCACCATGGTGGTAAATGACATGCGTGTCGTGTCACCACTACTGTTCAACATACTCACCGTAGGCCTACACGTAGCATGAGCAAATGGTAAATCTTTAAAAGTGAGATCGAATTTTGAAGGAGTAAAAACTGGGATGAAATGATTACCGTCTTCACAATTGTCCGATGAGACAGCTGATTTTTCCGAAGAGCGACATAAATGTGAACAGATGGCGCAAGTAAAATGAAAAATCTGGTAGGTTGGAAGTTCAGAATGTAAAGACACTTAGGTTATTTCCGATAGATAACAGTCAATTTTGGTGAAATAAGTAGTGCTCAGATGTTTCAATCAGCTTTCGAACAATAGAAACCCTACATACGACACTCCACTGTATTGTGCGACCTGTATGCAACTAGGAGTATTAGGCTACATATACTAATGGAAAATTCCAGTCGTTAAGAGGACGTTGTTAAAAGCAGTGATAGAGAACTCGACAAATGCGTATCCGCGTTATCAGAAGTACGCGTAATGAAAATGTTACTAATCAGCGAGTAAAGCGTATGTAACAATTAATCCCTTTATACTGTTGTTTCGTTTGTTGTCGGATTAATTCAGGTCGGTGATTGTTGTTCGCCTAGATTTATCATCGTTATCGGAATGTCTGTCTGTCTGAGCTCCGTACCGTGCGCTAAAGTACACAAGATGAACGCCATTATCGAATGGATTTCAAACACGGAATAGCCCTGGATAGTAGTGCCACTTTTGTTCTACGTCTGTGAAAATCGAGTCGAGTGTTACGAACGAACGTTCGGAGGAAATTATTCTCAATTCTTTTCGGTTCTCGTATCAGTATTGAAATTATCCAGCAAAATGGAGAAAATTACTTTTTTTCTAATCCTGTACTATCAAATGCTATGTTACAGATTCGATAATGATGATAGTGGTGGTCCTGGTGATGGTGATGTTGCTTTCTTAAAGATTTTAAAATTATTTTGTGTGTGTGCAGAGAAAAATTCACATTTTCTTGCTCAATAAGTAATAACATTCAAATGTATTTTCTTTATAATAATAATTCAATATTGATCTTTTAATGTTATACCTGAAACTCCACAATTGGGGCTGCATTATAGCTGAAGGTACAAGATATTTTGTTAAATCGTTAGAAATTGTTCTGTAGAAATTGTGGCGTGATTTTAAGGGAAGTCTGTAACATTCTAAACCAGTAATTAAATTTTACAAAACGTAATTTTTAATATTTTTCAAAATCGAAATCAGAAAAATTAATTTAAATTTTTAATATTCCTTAAATTGAAGATTAAAATCTATCTTAATGTTCAATTTATCTTAAAACCGTTTCTGTTTTTGTGACACACTTTTTCATTCGCACTTTTTTTTTAGAAAATTGCACATAATACACTGTTGGGTTTTGATTTAATGTTTATACATGCGGGGAGAGTGTATAATGTATAGCATAATCAGACGAGAATAAACTAAGCCAATAAGTTGTGAGTTTTATTTTAAATTGTGTTATTATGTTTAGATAAATGGAATACAAGTAATGCTGTGTATGACTTAACTAGCATATCGTAATTTAATAATTTTGTTTTTCAATACTGTCGACTGCTTTACGTTATTACATCGTTTAATCAGTTAAATTTTAAACGTTATTGGAAGGCATAATTTGATTTAATTAACTTCATTAAATGACTTGTGTCAGCATTCAGCATTCCAGTTATCATTTGTTTATTATTATTATTATTATTATTATTATTATTATTATACTTTTGGGTATAACTAGAGATGATTTTATAGTTCCGGCCTGTAGCACTTGTTACCATCCCAGTAATAAAATAATCAATATAATTATCACATATTTCAATTTAAAACACTTGCTGGTGCGAATATATAAATGTAATAACTTTAGATAGTTAAGAATATTTTTATAATTACAGTAAAATAACATCACTTAGGACGTTGTCCGTCATAAAATACCGTAACAGAAGTTAAAATTTTGTGAAGTCTTTTGTGCAAAGGGTGTCTCCTTGTGGCACTGACTCGTGTGCATTAGGAAGAGAGGTAAGGCAACACTTAGAGATTTAGGGACATGGTGCTAGAATAAAATGTAAACATTTCGTACTGGAAATGAAAGAAGAGATCGATGGCTGGAGCATTGACTATAACTACATAACTATTGTATTGGAAAGGTTGAAAAAATGTCAAGACGAAAATGCAGTTTCTTGCACCAAGGAGCGGGTCTAAAAGGTTTGAAGGGCTTAAAAATAGAGAGTGAACGTCAGAACGACTTAGTGACTTCAGATGAAGCTTATAGAACAAAGACTACAGATAAAAGATTTAGGCTACAGGTTTTGACTAGTGGGGGGGGGGCAGTCACGTTCGACCAGAGTTGAAATATCAACTTGATTTGAACACGTCTCTGCTCCCTTATGCCATGTCCAGTTCTGGGCTACTATATCTAGCAATGAACTCACTCTCCCCCAGAAAATGAAAATAGTTACTCAACTCATCGGTACATCCTGAGATGAAAACTCCAGCGTCCTAAGTTCACGAGCCTGTTATGTCAATTTTAGGTTCACTTTGCACTTGGCGGTCGAAATGGTAGCTGACATGACTAATGTTGTCAGCAGAGTAAGCCGTTTAACAAGTTGAACAGTTTATGACTTGTCTCTTCCGGCGCCAGCTGGTACTTCGTCGTCATCATCACGAAATGGACCTTGGCCTCCTGACTTTTAATCCTTCATTTGTCTCGGTTTCTCGACCGAATCCTCCAATTTGATATTCTTAAAAGTGCTTTGTTACTTTCATGAATGGAGTCTTTCCACGTTTTCGTGGCTTTCCACGGGCCGTCTACCTTCAGTTTTTCCCCTTTATGTGTGCACTTTATAAATCTTTTCTGTGGCATTATTTCCACGTATCCAGACCATTGACTTTTTTTAGACTATGCCTAATAATTATAGAGATTTCAGGATGTCGAATATGGTATACAACTAATTGTTGTACCGTATTCTCCGTCTGCCTCCTTCATGCGCAGGGCCCTAATTCTTCACTAGGATCTTCTTTTCAAAAGCGTTTACAAATTTTTCGCAGCTGGTCCCTACCGAGCCGTTAAATGAGAAGCAGGGTACCGACTCCCTCGCACCTGCCCACAGCTTAAGAAACTGCCTCGGATGCCAGCTTACCGATGGGAGGTGTTTTCACGACGTGGAACCTTACTGGATTTACCGATAACGCCTTCACAGCTACTCGTTCCTGAGTTGACAAAGTTGGTAACTCTGGTATCCTGTTGCCTAGCGTATACTACTTCAGCACTTCAACTGAGTGTTGGTTCGTTCCGCCGTCATCGATAAAGTAGTTCGATAAAGTGGTTTCAGCGCCTTGATGAACACTTTGGCCCTCGTATCCAGGGATTCAGCTCTCGCCACTCATCTGAGTAGGCACAAAGAATATAGAAAAATATATTCAACAAATAGCCTATACATATATTGTACTATACTCAATAGACACACACAGAGTCAACAACACAGTGGTACATACGTCAAAAGATCAACAGATGTTTTGGTGATACCGTAACAACATTCTGTACTTTTGGAATACATGTAAACAAGTAACTGACACACACGGCGTTCGTACTTTGTCTGGAAAACAATACGAGGGCTATACTGAACGCACTGAAGTGAGTAGAAGTTGGTGATGGAGGAAGAATCCAATTTACTCTCTAATCGACGTACGGCGAGGCGAGCGAGAAAGGAAGTAAAGGGAAGAAAATAAAATACGACCGCCGCCAACAACTTGAAATGAAAAAAAACCGTAACAGAGAAAAAGAAAATAATAGAGTTGCTAAAGTATAAAAGTGTGAGAGGGGTGTGGCGGTTATAGGCTGTATGTGGAAATAAGTGTTGTAGAAACTCGGCACAGGAAATACTTGACGGTATTATGAATTGTGCGAGCTAGTCGCTTGTGTATACGTTATTTTTCAGCTACCGTATAAGAAATTGTTTTTTTCCAGTCGCAATATTATCGTAAAGTTTTAATTTTGTGTAGTAGAAATTAAAAACAAAATTGTAATTTTTACAAGGGTTATACAAACTGAGAAATATCTGCTGTATAAGATTAGGTACAAGTTTGTTGGGTCCCCATTTCATTTGCGTTGAGTTTCTGAAAGAGCTTCTGAGACGTTTCGATAAATCTCTGTTAGGCTGTAAACTCCTCGAAATTCTTGTACGAGTTTTTATCACTCCTGTATTCTGCCGTCGTGGAGCTGGGATGAACGGAAAAATTAGTTCCCAGTAGGCATCGTATTTGATTGGTTGATATCTCTCTCTGTTGTTCGTGTCTGGCCGTTGTGGTGTATGTGAGATAAATATGTTTACAAGATAGGTGTAGTCGTAGGCTATCGTCTCCTTTGTTGATCGCGTCCAGTCTTGTTTCACTCTCTTGGTAGATTCCCTTACGGTGTGTGTCTTTGGTCCCTTGTAACCTGATTCTTTTATGAGGATCAGAATCGCTCTACAGAAAAAGCGTTGTATGCTCTTGAAAAATTCTACTGAATAGAATAAGTAGTAAACAGCCAAAAGAGGATGGATGCTCTTGAATGTGTTATAAAACAGATGAAAGCCTTTAATCATCTAGGATGTGCCACAAAAGTTGGGCAGTATACTGTAAGAGATACAGGACGCACAAAATCAAAATGGACACAACAAACCTGTGAGTCTGAACACGCATAATCAATGCATAATCCCTGAGTAGATGATGATAATTTTTTTTATTATCTACCATGTTTTGCTTGTTTTTATTAATTTTGTTTACCTCGTCTTTCTTTACTGTAACTGTTCCGCGGCGACCAGTAGGTTCAACATGGGAGTCAACCAGAAAATATACTCGTGAATGTCTAAAAGAGCTGGAGGGAGGGAAAGAGAGGGAGAGAGAGAGAGAGAGTGAGAGGGGTCTTATTCTTCGATTACGTTTCAATTGTCTCATGGATGTAATAAATGTATTTAAAACCTCTTCAGTGAGCTCTGTTAAATATGGAGTGGACAAAAAGTCGTTCAATTAAACAAAATACAGCACAATATAAATACATAGCCTACCTTTAAATAAATAAAGACATTTTTATTCTAGACTTAGTCGCACGTTGGTGTCGAGAAAATTATTCGGAAATTATTTTTGTGTTTCAGTGTCAACATTCGTTAACGTTGTTGCGTAAAACGCATTGTACACGCGTGTCTAAACATCACACACAAAACAACTGTGCTAAGTTAACTAAGTTAACCCATCCTTGTAAACTAATATCACGTTTAAAACAGATTCAGCGTTACCAATATTAGACCACACACTTCTCTACATATCCTACTTAACTGTCGAGAACGTTTTCAAAATTTTATTTACTTGACTTGTCGACTACCGTATTTATTTTATTTATTTTTTGTTTTGTTTTAAAAAAAAGATTGTTGTTACATTTTTTCACAACTTATCCTGTATGACGAAGTACTAAGTGATAACTATACGCGTAAGCTACCAATCTGTGACAATCTTCCTCTTAATCCTAGAAATATAAATCGAATAAATCGTTTGCATATAGAGAAAAGATTTCCCCTGCGACTTCACGTGTGCATGTGTTGGGATACGTTGGCCCCGAGCCGCAACTATTTCCAGATAATCGACGTAGGTGACAATAGACTCACGAATACAATTACGGCAGTGGATATGTCAGGAATGTAGATATCGAACACGAGAGAGTGTATTAACCTGCAAAAGGAAGGACGTTGTTAAGTAGAGTCGACGCCGTTTCTCTGCTTGCTTCTCGTAGTCTGTAAAGTTCTCAATTAAAGCGGCGCTTATGTTGGGCGAAATTATGTGTCTCTGTCTGTACGATCAAACGGTACGACGGAAAAGGAACTATATAATGGGATGCATTATGGGTCTTGTGTTTCATTCCCCCGCAAATATGAAAACAAGAAATTCTAAGAAAGTACGGATAGGCTAAGGCCTTTATAAAGAAAGCGTAACAATATAAGTTTTACAAACATTATGAACAATAGTACGAACTGACATACAAGAATAGACACAAAAGATTGAACTATAAATAATGTAAAAAATGTACCGTTCCTAACTGTGAATGGCGGTTGAAAGACCTAACCACGACTGGATAGCTGTTTTCTTTCGTGTTTATACCCCCGCCTACCTGCCAAAGACCACGTCGCTTCCACTACTTCTCAGTCCTAATTAAAAGGAAAATTGTAAACCCCGCGGAAATATCCCACCTACTAACACCTGTCCCCATCGGCACGGCCCTTAATCGCATTCCTCAAAATATTAAACCAAATTTGAGAAATGCCCTTGCTTGGTTCACTCAAACAGTTCTCGTTAACCATGATTGAAGACGCCTCCTTGAATTTACGTTACCCAATCTTAACCTGTTTATCCATTATGAACGCATCCCTCGGTACCCCATGCTGTGTGTCCCAAGCATGCAATGGGTTGTCACATTGTCAGTATGAATAATGGGCGAAAAACAAAAAGAGCTCTTGTAGGAAACATGGAGGGCAAAAGATCAAAAGGCTGCTGAAGAAAAATGTGAGAGTATGTTGTCGCCACAGATGCTGGGATTGTGACGATGGAAGTCCTCCGCTGTGGATGTAGTGAAGTAGGATGGCCAAGCTACTGGAGGCCAATGCCAGTTTTCGGCTATTGCGCCTCAGCACGAGGGGAAAGATACACAATCTGTGCATTGAATATTTTCCCATGTTCACTGAGCGTGTAACCACTCAGAATCTACCAAAAGAATCCTTCTTTTAAATAAGGAACATTTAATAACATTTATTATTGAAAGTCACGGTAACCGTTTTGAATTTCAGTCGACAACCGCGTACAGCTCACTGATGTTTCCGAGTTTGCACGGAAATAAAACATGAAAAACACAAAGTTGCCGTCACGGAACAAAAGTATAATATAAAAAGTTTTCTCCTTGTGTGTGTGTGTGTGTGTGTGTGTGTGTGTGTGTGTGTGTGTGTGTGTGTGTGTGTGTGTGTGTGTGTGTGTGTGTGTGTGTGTGTGTGTGTGTGTGTGTGTGTGTGTGTGTGTGTGTGTGTGTGTGTGTGTGTGTGTGTGTGTGTGTGTGTGTGTGTGTGCAGAAAAGAAATTTAACTTCCGAAGGAATGGTATTTGGCGCGTAGGGAAATCAAGAAAGTATTATGCATACAGCAGTAGGGACACGAATGTGTAAAAGTCAAGTTTGAACAAACTCTTTTTAAAGTTGTGTGACGACTTACGTCTGTGTGTGTTACGATTTGTAAAATCGTGTTGCAACATTTCTGACATTTTTCGTTTTATCTGCTGTTTGTTGGTTGTTTGTTTTATTCTGCTGATTGATGTTTGCCGTTGATAAACGTTTGTTTTGCAAACGTAACTCCTGAAAGATTACTGTACACGGTTCAGGAAACGTCATACGCTTTCGTATGGCAAAGTGATAACTTTAATGAAGAAAATTGTGTTAGTGGTTAAAATCAAAAACAGAATTATCACTGTTGCACACCACTATATAAAAATTATTCCGATTAGCGCTTTCAAGCTTCACAGCTCATCGTCAGATTGGAAATGAAACAAATAACCTGAAAACAAACACTTCACCCCCCCCGCCATTCTCACACACAACAAGCTATAATTCAATGTCCCTTCCCCACCCTCAGCCCTGTCCCTCCATCTGGACAGTTACATATTTGTCTAGCAAATTCCTTGTGTTTCAGTGTGTGTGTGTGTGTGTGTGTGTGTGTGTGTGTGTGTGTGTGTGTGTGTGTGTGTGTGTGTGTGTGTGTGTGTGTGTGTGTGTGTGTGTGTGTGTGTGTGTGTGTGTGTGTGTGTGTGTGTGTGTGTGTGTGTGTGTGTGTGTGTGTGTGTGTGTGTGTGTGTGTGTGTGTGCATTCCTTTTAAACCTAGTCTTTCTCATCCACACACCTAGTCTTTCTCATGTTGGCCAGTCACACACCTTTATTTTAAAAACATCTAATTAAGGGAATAAGGGTTAGACAATTTAATTAATACTAAAATTAAATTTGATAATAAAGAAATATTTTATAACATCTAATTAAGGGAATAAGGGTTAGACAATTTAATTAATACTAAAATTAAATTTGATAATAAAGAAATATTTTATAACATAATTAAGAAGTAAGTGATAGAGGACAGATAGATAAGATTAAGAATTAAATTGCATAGGACTAATTAGATGTTTTTAAAATAAGGGTGCGTGACTGGCCCACATGTGTGGATGAGAAACACTAGGTTTAAAAGGAATGTACACACACACACACACACACACACAACACTGAAACACAAGGAATTTGCTAGAAAAATATGTAACTGTCCAGATGGAGGGACAGGGCTGAGGATGGGGAAGGGACATTGAATTATAGCTTGTTGTGTGTAAGCATGGTGGGGTGGGGTGGGGGTGAAGGGTTTGTTTTCAGGTTATTTGTTTCATTTCCGATCTGACGATGAGCTGTGAAGCTTGAAAGCGCTAATCGGAATAATTTTTATATAGTGGTGTGCAACAGTGATAATTCTGAAAGTGATAACTGTATGATATGGAAGCAGCTATAACGTATACGACAACTAGAGATATTCATCGAGCAATTAAAGCAGGTCATTAATAGTGGAGTAATTAATATTTTCAGTAAATGTAGTGGTTAGTTACAGAGAGGAAGAGAAAGTGAGAAGGACAGAGGGGGATGAGAGAGAACATCAATCGCCAGTCTCATTGCTCCCGAGTTGAGATTAGAGTTTCCAGACTTATTATAATTTATAGTATTTTACTATATTTAGGATAGATGCATTATATATTGTTGAAAAAATATATACTACGAAAATGTACTGTATTCGAAATTAATCTTTTGCCATTTTAAACCAGTGTATTGAAACATACAATGGATTATTTATCATACATAACATTTTGAATATTATTTTAAAATATACTCATCAATTATTCTGTTTCATAGGAAGAGCTTAACACATTTGTTGCTGCAAAATTAAGTTAATGATATGATCTTAAAAGTCCCACTGGGAAGATGCCAGTTGCATCTTCAGAACACGTTAGCGATTAATGAAATCGAAGGAGAAAATGTTTTCGAGCCTATCTGCATTTTGCTAGCTGTATGTTAGGGCACACGATCCTTTAAACAGCTTGATGGCAAAATGATTATAATTTTAGACGTATTTGAAATAATTTATTTTATAATAATTATTATTATCATAACTTTAAAAGCGACTCTAGGAATACGCAAGTGAATTAATTTTTCTACATTTATAAAATAAGTATCTTTTGATGTAATGTAGTATATTTTTTAATTCCTTCACCTCCTGGAAACTATATTTTTCTGAAAAAAAGAAGCAACCGTACTTGTAACATTTTATGAATAACTTACTCCTTATTTTTTTCTATTCACTCTAAACGAGTAGGCTACTTGTTTCATGCTGGTTTACGAATTTAACATAAAATGCAGGCGTAGGCTTATATGGGATTTTAGGTACCTATGTATATTTTTAAGTATTCGTGTGCAATTAAGCTGGTTAATTCTATGGCTTCCAACCGCGCAGATGTTCTGGGACCATTATGGGTTTAAATGCTATATATCTGTTAAATATAGATGTATATGTGGGTCCAGGTGCGAGCGCGCAAGTGTGTGTATGCAATAATTTATAAAAAAAGGGTCACTTGAAATATTGTAATGTAATTAATAGCAGTGAAAAAAGAATCATTGTAATTTTTAAATACACTTTTTGTGACATAATGATATTTTATTGCTGTAAAAGATGTATGCATGACTGTTGTACAACATCTGTTTGAAGTGTAATTAAAGCATTTTTCAATCAATAATTTCTTCAGCGAAGAAATAAATACCCAGAAAAAACTACAAAAAATATCTGGAGGAAACATGACAAGCAAAAATTCTACTAAAATATAACCAGTTTGAAAATAAAAAGTTTTGGCCACTTAAAAACAGGTGGTATGAGCAAGAAATGTGAAGCCTGAACAAAGACTGGTGGAGATAATGATGATGATGATGATGATGATGATGATGATGATGATGATGATGATGATAAACGACGTGCGTGCACAATACAATTCTTATATTTTTAATGTAGTTTTGCTATTTTGACCTACATTATTTCAATTGTATCCAGGTCCCTAGATACATGCTCTTCATCAGTTGTATAAATGTAATGGAATGCCTGTATTGTTTGAAACTCTCCACAGTATCGACCTTGGTACTTTGTCAAAAGCTGTGCAATAATCTACGAATAGTAGATGCGTTTTTACTTTTTGTTCTCTAATTTTCTCTGTATGGCTTTTAAAGGAACATGATCAGTTAGATCCAAAATTGTTTTGGATTGTAAAATTACATAACAAGTCGCAGAATTTAACTATTTAGGCTGTAAGCTCTCATATAAAAACGAAGAAGATATTACTGGGGAAATAAATAAATTTAACCAGATAACAGAAACTCTCCGACGTACTCTAAAACACAAGGCAAGGAAAGAGTCCATAATAAAATTATACAAATCCATGGCATTTCCTACCCTTACTTATGGCTCAGAAAAGTGGACAATGTCTGATAGACAAATATAAAAATTTCAGGCTACGAAAATGAAATTTTTGCGTTCCATAACTGGGTACACAAAATTAGATATGAAAATAACAATCATATAAGAGAGGAACCGAAAGTTGAAGAAGTAAACGGAATCATCAATAAGTATAGAGAAAGCTGGAAACAACACATTAGGACAATGGGCAGCGACAGATTCCCCAAAGTAACCTTATTGTATGAGCCGAAAGGGAAGAGAAGGCTGGGAAGACCCAAGAAGAGATGGTCCGACCAGTTTGGAGCCGCAACAGACTAAACCGTCTAAGCCGTGAAGAAGTAGAAGATTATTTCAATTGTCAATTGTAATACGTACCTCTGTAATTTTGGAACACGCCGTCACTGCTCCATTGTGTCGATATGGTCTGTGGTTCTGCTATATCGGAGACCGGAACTAACCGTAATCTCCTCTCTCTCTCTCTCTCTCTCTCTCTCTCTCTCTCTCTCTCTCTCTCTCTCTCTCTGAGTGTGAGTGTGTTTTCATAGATGACAATAAGATTATTAATTTCAGACCATTTAAAATTATTGTAACTTTAAAACGGACTTTAGGAACACACAAAAGAATAAATTTGTATACATTAAGAAAACAAATACATTTTAAAGATTCAAATGTAGTGTAATATTTTTTGATTTCCTCTCTCTCTCCTTTCTCTCTCTCTTCTATATATACATAGAAGTTTTCTTCATTATCTCCCGCTCTAATTTCTTTATAAGTAACTCGATGAGTTTTTGGAGTATTATTGTATAAGATACAACTTCTGCAAGTAGTTGTGTCTTATTTTTGTATCTGTTTAAAATACTTTTATCTTTATATTATATATATATCGTATATTATATATTATTATATTATACATAATATAATATAGTATAATATAAAGACTACTACATTACGAAGTAAAGTAATTCACACGTCGTGGTTGCGCCTAAATTAGATAAGTATTATCTACAAAGTTTCGCTAACAAGCTGTATCATTAAGTACTGCTCTGTGGTTAACATGGAACATGATATTATTAGAAATCGATATTGCGGTTAATCACGTTGTGCAGTCTATCATTAGCATGTACTGGCGGGGTGTATACGTGATTAGTATGTTAGGAGTTTCTCCGCTCCGTAACCCTCCCGTTGCGAAACTTTGTTAGCGGACGCGTGTAATTGGACTAATTACCGCCGTACATACGCGGCGCTGTGTGTGCGGTCGATGTTTATAATAGGTCTGCAATTGTAGGCCTACATTTTGGCCAGTGTAATGTTTACAGTTTTCTACATAACTAAAGTAATTATTATAATCAGCGGTGACTGCCAAGATAGCTTCGTTTGTCGTTGTTGGTAACGTATGAACAATACACGTCACGATCTTATCTTGTTTCATGCCTGTTTTCGTTCCAGTACTTCTTCCTTCATTCACTATTATGCTTTTTCTTCCTTTTTCCTGTTCACAGAGGCTTTGTTTATCCGAAACGAAGTAATCGGAGAGCGGATGCATGTGAAACGGAAAGTAGTAGTCTGTAGTAACATGTGACTACTTCATGAGGTATCGCTGAAAAGCGATTAAATCAAAGAAAATGGCAAATTAAATTTGCGGATGTAGGACATGCATAACGAAATGAAATAAATAGTTTACAAAGAAGAAAAAGGAAAGTGGAGAACGTCTGCATAACTCTACAGCAGGGGTCTCCAAACTTTTTCACTTGAGGGCCGAATTGAAAAATCTTGGAAGTAAGTCAGGCGGGCCAACAACATATATAGGCCTATATATATATAGTGAACTTATTTATTCAAAATAATGTAAATAAAAGTAAGGAAAAAATAACATTCAAAGATATTTCTTATGTATTATTTTTTTGGCTTTCTTATGTACGTATGAGATGTGTGGAGTTTCTTCTGACATATAATGTCTGTCCATTTTGGGTCAAATTTTGATGCTCCTATCATTAAAATGGATTTCAAGTGTTCGTCTGATATGTTAGCCCTGTACTTTGATTTTACAAAGTTCATTTTCGAAAACGTTTGTTCTTCGCAGATACAGGTCGATCCAAACATTGAAAGTATTGCACTTGCCGAACGTACGGGGAGAATAGGAATCTTCGCTTTAGGTTGATGCGGGTGAAATGCGTGATTCATTCAAGGCAACCAGACGAACAAACACATTAACCACGGAAATGTTTTAAACTTGTACAAAATATTCTAACATTTTATTGAACTTATTTCTTGTTTAGTTATTTAGTAATATGCTATAGAATTTGAAGTATTTTGACGATCTATTTAAAAACTGCACGCAGCATCGGCCGGGTTGCCGCGGGCCGGAGAATGACCCTTTGCGGGTCGGATCCGGCCCGCTGGCCGCAGTTTGGAGACCCCTGCTCTACAGGATCATCTGTACAGTTTAGCTCAGAAGACGAAATTTACGTATTTTCAGCGATTACAGCTTCCTTAATTCCAGGTAAGTAACTTGTAATTCTGTCCTTTTAAATATCCCTATACTATTTCAAACTCATTTTTACCGTTTTGACCCATCTTGAAATCCGCATTCTCCTTTACCATAATGTCTCTAATTGAACCGGTGAGTGAAAAAAGGTAATGAATACACCTTTTTGATAAATCAAACTGAGATAGCCATTTTGTTCATCAATGATAACCGCAAAGAGTAGGCCGAACAGTGGAATGTTACTAACATTTCCAGCCAGTGAAAACTTCTTGATTGCTCATTGTTGAGTGGACGAACTGTCGTAGTAGTTCCCTTTTACATTAAGGTTGTTCCAGTGGCTGCCTAAGCAGGAATTCTTTCTGTAGTGTACAGAGGTTTATTTCACTATTCTGTAGACGTATTCGGTTTGGTTAATGAGTAAAATTTAACATATTTGTGTTTATGCACACATTTTTAGTGTGGTCAGTCTGTTAAATAATACTTGTTAGTGTTGTCCAATAATCGGTACACAATAAGTAAAATTTTCCTTTTTTATGTGAATGTGAATATCTTTCAGTGGACATTGCATTTACTAAAACATGATGTAAATGATTTTAACTTTCCATCTGACAAACCGTATGACATCAATGTATTATTTAACAAGATAAAGATTATTGATATTATTAAGATAATGAAACATTTTCTAAAGTAGTATACGGAACTAAATAATAGTATTTTGTCTAGGAAAACTAAGGATGGCAAACAAGATGCTGGCCACAGAAGATTTAGGTGAATAATCGAAAGTTAAGATGGAATAAACTTTTTTATATTGTTTGTGAGGTACACCACTGTAACTACAAATACCAGTGTAACCTAGCTAGAATTATAAAATAATTTTTCTGTAAAAATTCATCTGAGAAGTTTTATAAACTTATTTCACCTTTAAAATAAATATATTTTTTAATGAAAATGTAGGCCGGCAGGGAAAAGAATGGGAGTAAATAAAAGTTATTATCAACGAGTGGGGAAAGGGAATAACTTTATAAAATAAGCGAAGTCATACATAGCATGTAAAAGGGTATGAAGTAAAGTATGGTAAAGTTTGTTTATATTCCATAAACAATGTTAAAGATTTTCTCTATTGACAACATTTCAATCCAGCCAGTAACAAAATCTGTAGAATGTGTTTTCTCTTTCCTGAAAAGTACGGATCGACGTGGTTTATCTCTTTTTCCTTTTACTGGTTCAATTGTTCCTGATCTCTTTGGTTATAGGTTTCGGAAACATGCTCCACATAATTGTTTTTACGAGATCCTCTCCGTCCTCATAGAATCCTACGTCTCCTAAATTTTTCTTCCACCTGGCTCCCTGAATTCCTTTCACACACGTTACTTTCTGTGTTCCATGGGTGGCGCTCTATATTTATAGAGTTGAGCGGATATTTTAATGAATAAATTTCTATATTTTTATAACATATGTCTGGTAATCCGTCCTTCTGGTATTCTTTATACGTGCCCGTAACATAACCGCGTCTATTGTATCTCCACTATATTACTGCAACTAGCTTTATGAGATTATTTTTTACCCAATATCCACATTCCTTTTTTTTATTCTTTGAAGTTAGCAAGCTCTTCTTCATGAAAGCCGTTTCTGTTTACCTTATCTAAGATTTAATGCCTTCATTAAATCATCTGTTCACTGAGATTCTGCATTGCGTGTACGTAATGACTTTACCTATTGCTCAGTTATTTATTCATATCGCCCGTATCATCTTCAGATATTATCACCTTTTCCATTTGCCTTGCCTATTTATGTCTAATACACTTGGTATTAAATGTGCAAATAAATGAGAACTCTGTGTGTATTCAAGCGTAAATAAAACTTTATGACTGTTTATTTAACTACTTCTACACTGATATAAATACCGCACCTGTGTT
Organism: Magicicada septendecula; assembly: GCA_034769895.1. Taxonomy (NCBI): domain Eukaryota; kingdom Metazoa; phylum Arthropoda; class Insecta; order Hemiptera; family Cicadidae; genus Magicicada; species Magicicada septendecula. Next base: position 474,885,041 of record CM068367.1, on the reverse strand, counting down.
ATGATAAGAAACTAGATCATATGCATATGTAATATTGATATTGTTGCCAGTTAAAATCACGTAACGTTTTATGTTCGACCTAATGATAATGACAGTGTAATTAGTACCTGTATGGGATAGGTTTCCATAGCCAGTTGAATAAGATCGCAATATCGTGCTCACTATTAGCGGAAGAGAAAACTAAGGTATGTGTGCTGGAGGAATAAAACTAAAGGGGAGAGAAGGAGAATGTGTTTGTGTGTGTGTAATTTAATATTTGATACGAGAGGCATGTGCTGTTTATTCCAAAGTGACTTGAAGGGCATCTTGTAATAAAAATGTTCAAGTATTGTTTTTCTTTCCATTTAATTTCGTGGTGTGAATATGATATGTTCATCGCTATTAACATGTGTATGGTAATGTAGGTGAGAGCAGAATATAAAACTTGTGGAAATTTCCTTCAGAGACGTACATTGCTATGTCACTGACTATATTCAGACAGTATATTATGGCGGTCATATTTTCACGTGTAAGATCTCTACTTTAATTTTCATTCATTTAAATGACGTAAATATACCAAATTATACTTTAAAACTGTATTAAAATCATTGGCCGGCCGGGGAACCCTTACGATGAAAATCGGGATAAATGAACAAATTCAGGAAATGTGTCAAGTTTTTGGGTTGTAATGTTACCATTAAGAAAGGTTAACATACACAACTTACAAATTGTTAAACAATAAATTTAATTATACTTTGGGGCAATTAAAAGAATTTTAAAGAATTATAAAGAGCCACAGGGCTAAAGATTTTAATGGCACGGCTGTTCCTAATTTTACGCACGGAAGCGAAACGTGGATTCTACAATAATAAAGTATTAAAGAACACAAGCTTATAAAAACATTTAGATTCTTGAAGGAATCTAGACTGGAAATAACATCAAAGAAGAACTTCAGATATTGTCAGTTCTAGATCCTTCGTAGTTTTCTTCTTTACCGTCCCCATTTGCCGCCAACAACTTTGTAAACTTCGTTATATTTCGGTTAGGTATTTTGTTTTAACTGAAGTCTTCTCCTTTATGGCGGTGGCGTCTCAACCCACTCTGCCTATTCCAATTGTGGCCTTCCTCTACCTCCTTCCGTCTCCGGTCGTGCTTACATGACGAGCTCCATCGGTTTCCTTTCATTATCTACCCTTGTTCATGAGCAAATCGTAGTAGTGATATCCTTACCTCAATCTCCTTGACTGATTCCTAATGAAACTATGCCTGATGGTCGTGTTTCTAATTCGATCTCTCCTAGTTCATCCAACTGCTCCCCTCAGAAATCGCATCTCATTTGTTTGTAGTCTCCGTTTATGTTTCTTATATTTCTTGGAAATGCGGTAAAACAAAATAAGTAGGCCACATTCAACATCAGGAATGTAAAGACTGTTTACGTATTATGCTAATACCTTTGGCATCAATCATTAATTTTTTTTCAAACTTAAGTGTAACGTTGTCAGTATTACTTATCCCAATTACAAGTCGCTTCAGTATGGAGGAGGCTTTAGGATAAGGAAGAGCTAAAATAGTCTCATTCAGACAAGTAGGTAAGCCTTGACAGTCTCGTTCGGTACGAAGCTACTAGTTGTTGTGTAAATAATATTGGCTTTGAGCGTATTTGGTTCAACGCTCAATACACCTACTGAGGTAGAAAGTTTGGACCACCTCGAAGGGCTGCTGGGATGAATTTTCTAATAAAACTGAACAGACCGAAATCGAATCTTTTTGTGATTAGAAATGAACAACTAAATTTTGTTGTGAATGATTTTTAAATTTGTGCCTAATCGTTTGAAGTATTTCCAGAGTGAAAGTAATGAAACTTACATTAAGAATACTTATTCTGTGACATACGTTTTATAGGATCCTGGTGGCGAAATGGTTGGGGCCTCCGCGTTCAAAGCAGGGTATCGTAATTCAAATCTAGCTCTAGAATTCTTTTAATTCATCCTAGGTGGGTGTATTTGCATAGCATCTGTCCGAAGTTCATCAGCCGCAAAACGTACTGAGATGTGAGTGTAGTAGCCTACTAGCACAAAGTCCTATTTATCTGTAGTTTGGCTTAAGTAGTTTAACTGATTTGCGTTGGCCTTATACTCTACTAACGTTTAAACTGAAGTAGTTTAACTGATCTGCATTAGCCTTTTACATCATTCCTATAAAAGACTAATTTTAATTTTACCTGTAATTTTTATACTACTGAGTTCTGAAGACTGAATTGAAAATATTTTATGAAATTACAAATCCCTGTTCTTATCTCGTGATGGAGAGAAGAACCCCCTCCGTCCGCCCTTATGATGCGCCGCTCTCTATTGGAACATAATACCGTAAAAGCTTATTGACTGTTTTCGACGCTTCAAAAGCGTAGTCTCGTAAAAATGGACTCGTCTGTTTCTTTCGAAGTGTTAAGCGCTGTTTGACGCTGCCGCCGGAGGAGGAGGAAACACCTTGAATACAATACAGCGATGATGTTATTATTTATTACTGCAGTCCCTTTCTGACATCATCCATTACCGCGTGACAAAGAGAATTAATTTACCTTCTTTTGATTTCTTTCACGGCAGTTGATAATGGCATTATTTACGCTCGCTGTTCGTATCAGTGGGAGCAAACATTTATTGAATTCAAATTACCGTGAAAAGGCGTAAGCAACTGATATTGTACATTTTCAATTCACCTGCGTTCAAGGCTATGTTAAGTTGTGATTCGAAATTACATTTTCTTGTGATTGCCGTCCCCTAATGAATTGCTCGCACTTGTGTACGTATGGTGGATGTTGTTAAAACATGGAACAAAAAATATTGTGGAGGAAAGTAGAAAGATTATAAATAACAACTGAATGATTCGTCAAATAAGATAAAGTAATATAAGTGCAGTTTGTGTCTGTGTGTGTGTGCGCGCGCGCCTAGTTTGAAAACATCTAAGTTGTCATGCACTTTCACTTTATGATAATTTTTGAGTTCATATCACATTAATGAGTTTTCTTTAAGGTAATTATTGTGAGATTCTAGTCGATTTGAAATATAACTCAACATATAGCCTACGTACCATGTATTGCAAAACATGATATTACACATAATACGTTCTTTTTTTGGATGAACTCCGTTTATTATATTTGTGGAACGGTCTGTGGCAAATCTCGTTAATAGTAAATGTCTCAACTCCTATTTTTTCCTGAATTAAAGATTTAATTGAAATGAAAGATAAGTAATCAGAATGTCAAGTTTTGTGTTCCCACTGCACTGAGCCAGTTGCACAGTTTTTTGAATACTTTCCAAACGACCGTGACTCTCTGTAACTCCAGAATTAAAAAAAGTTGAAAAATGTGAGAAGCGTTCAAAGAGAGACAATTATGCCTGAGGAAAACTGAAATTATTGTGATACAATGAACACCATTACATAAAGAGGCCGTATTGACTTAATGTGGTGGAAAATTTGGAAGACCTTGATGTGCGATAAATCTCTGATGACTTGTGGTTCGAGATTGTCCGGCTCTTTCCTTTTACCGAGTCTCCACCTTGCCGTCTCTGATGCGAGAAGAACATCGACATGAGTCGAGAACACTTTTGTAGTTAAATTTGACACCTGTGTGAGGTTAATGACTTAATGACGCTTTTTGGTACAGGAGAAGACGAATGAGTCTGTCACGTGCCAGAACGTTAAAAAAACAATACAGCTTTATGGTTAAAAATAGTTTCAATGTTAATTTTTGTTATTAGCGTCATAGGAAATTATATTGTGTGTTACTTCTACGTTAAGACGATCTTTCCTCGGTAGCGAAGAAGCTACATTTCGGATGCCTAAATTCTGCATGCTTCTTATACTGACCGTTCGATACACTACTAAATTTTGCAGGTTTTTCCGCTCGACACAAAAAAGTCGGTGTAGCCACTATATTTTAAGAATTTCAAAGATTTTGAAAAGCGGTTTGCAATGTTATTAAAGATGGCATAAACTGACTGAAATTTTCCCAACTTTGTATCAGACTCACAAGAAATATTAGAGGCTAAGTATCAGTAATGAGTCACCATAAAGAAACCAATGGAAAAATATTTGAAATGTACCTGCCGTTCAATTTTTGTGATTTCAGATTTAATTAAAAGTTAGCGACTCGCCCCGGCGAACGTGAATCCACATTTCAAAAAATGAAGACATCGCTTTCGAATACACGCCGCTGTCGTCGTTAGTGCGTGGGTGCGCGCGCGGACGCATGATGGCTGTAGTAATTAGATGTGACAATACATCGGGGGTAATTAACCCGCACACGCACATCGGCGCGTAACGGTGTTCCTACAACATATATGAGCGTGTAATGCGACGTGTAGAGCTCGTGTAATCTGAGGGGCGATCCGCCCCCGCAGCAACAACAACACGGGGTAATGCACTGTGTCTAATGCAACGACGAGAGAGGTCCTGCTCTGATTCCTTAAGTGTTTCTACTCTACCCACTGCCCTGCGACGACCATCCCTTTATGCTCTTAAACCATTCTCTTTTATGTTTCCTTTCTGCGTCTTTTTTTTTCTTAATTCTGCACCAAGGAACGGGAGGAGAACGACCGACGGGAAGGCGGTGTCTGATATGAATGAACATTCGAGACCAACGGAGGAAAACTAATTTACTTTCGCCCCGAGATGGCGTACTTTTGTGTGTAATTACTCGTTTTGTAAGTTGTCGAATATCTCGTCTTGTCATCTGTTTACGGTCACTTTACTGCGAGTGCAATGTAGTCGTGCGGTTGGAATAGTCTCTGTTTTTGGTTTAACTAATGCTTCTCGCTTCGTGGTTGTTATAATATGTTCAGCTGGAAAGCTTCCGTAATGACGTCCATATTAACGGCTGGTTGCCTTTAGCCTATGCGTGCTTTAGGATTAGAGATCAACGCACGGTCAGGTTTGCTGACTGTCTTTCCTGCGCTTCGTTGTGTGACACAATTTTATCCATGTATTGAAATTAATCGATTGGCAGTTGGCTTTGTTGACGTTTTAGTAGAAAACTTGATTCTGAGGTTTAAGAATTTCGAATATAATCCAGAAGGAAAACATTTTTGTAGCTGCAATTTCCTGAAACAAATATTTTATTTCCGCCAGCTTTATGTATAATACACTTGGAAAAATACTAAAAGGTGGCAATACCATTAAACAGAGTGTTATATTCTCTACACGCTGTTCTATGCAGGTGATCACGTCGTACTAGCATGGGAAAGTGATGGTCTGAAATATATATGTCAAGATGAAGTACGGAGGAAGTGGGAACTCAAAAGAGACCAGCTTCCTATAGAAAAACTTTATATGGAAAAACTCATGTTTCAAAATATTGCGACTGGAGTCTGGCAGTAAATATATAAATGCTATCTATCTTCAAAAGCGGACAACACAAAAGTGTAATTTCCATTTGTAATATATGGGTTTAAGGAAATTAAGAATTCATGAAAGATGAAACAAAATAATGAATACATCTCACGTAATAAGAGGAGAGATATGAACAAATGAATGAAGATGGTACGGTCTTGTACAATGAACGGGGAAAGATCACTATCTAAACGGGTACTAAAATGAAACCGTCAGGAAAGTTTCAGTTTGATACAGTAATGCTTTATTATAAAGAGGTTGATGGATACGTTAGGCCAATCTTGAACAAAATTCGTGGTTGAACACAAGGAAGAAGACTGTACAACCGACTAAAAGAGGGTCATACACTGCCAGATCGACTTATAGTAGCAAAACAGCAACCGTAAGAAACAGGAAATTAAGAATACAGGAAATTCGTACGAGATTACTTATCTACGGATAGGTAAGTGCTGGGGATCACATATGAATTTCGGCGACGAACTGCAGGAAATTTAGTATTCTAAAAACAAAAAAAACCACACAGTAAATGCGTCGCACACAATAAGAAATGGGATAACAAAAAAATTATTTAATTTATCCGTCTGTTTTTACATCGGATGTCGTTATTACTTTGGTAAAGGTGTCCTCAAATGATATGATAAACACACCCGAAAACATTTTAATAAATCTTCTTCTTCTTCTTCTTCTTCTTCTTCTTCTTCTTCTTCTTCTTCTTCTTCTTCTTCTTCTTCTTCTTCTTCTTCTTCTTCTTCTTCCTCTTCTTCCTCTTCTTCCTCTTCTTCCTCTTCCTCCTCTTCCTCTTCCTCCTCTTCCTCCTCCTCTTCTTCTTCTTCTTCTTCTTCTTCTTCTTCTTCTTCTTCTTCTTCTTCTTCTTCTTCTTCTTCTTCACTTTTGTTCCGGCACCCATCTCATCCTCGGACGACCCACGTCTCATCTACTAATGGGTTTATTGTTCAGTGCTCCTTTCGGCAATCGATCCTCTGTCATCATTTTGCAAATGATCCCACCATTGTCTTCTTCTGTAAGCGGAAATAATTTCATTTATGTCATCTACTTCGAGTTCTGCTCTCAATATCTTCATTTATTATTCCATTTTGCAATGTATTGCTTAAAGTGCTTCGAAGAAACTGCATTTCAGCACCCTGAATCTTGCCGCATTCCTTTTTTGTCAAGACCCACGCCTCACTCGCATTTGTCAATGTGGATATTGCAATTGTCTTATAAAATTGAATCTTGTGCTGTGTCTTTTTTTACTTCTAAGATTTCTATGTATCGTTCCACAAATATTCCTAAATTTATTTATCTTCTCTTTTATATCATATTCAGACTCATAATACTTATAATAAGTCTTCAGACTTATAATACCCTCATTTTAATAAAGAAATTCCAATAAATGACAGTCTATAATCATTTCATCTTGAAGAATTATAATTACACTATTTTAAATCCAATTTTAAACCTGTTTGTACTTGCAACAAGAATCGTTTATGAACTTTAGGGAAGAATTTCGAACATACAAAACTTATAATATTACGATTGCATATTAAGTTATCAGTTAAATTTAACTCAAACCGCTGTATCATACCGCCTTGAACCCACTCAACCATAAATATTTATTTTTATTTTCTCACAATCATTAGACCGTTTGATCAGTTACGACTCATTGATCTACCCATCTTTTCGACCTCCTCTCTTTTCGCCAATATTTTATGTATTCCTCTAAGTATATCAAATAGGATGTACTTTGGCAGGCATTTACCGTCCATTTTCTTACTAGTTGGTCACGTGGTCTTTCCATCTTCTTTTTTTGACTGTGTCAGTAACTAAATCTCCTCTGGCCGTTGTAAGAAACGAACTTTGTGGTGTGATAATTTGGTTAGGAATATATGCTTCCAAACCAGGATGATTTATGTGAAGTTTTTCTCCTGTAAACAGATGTCTTTCTCTGTAGGTTACGAGTTCTGTCTCTCCACCTGCGAGTGTGTAAGAAAGGCTACAGAAAGTAATCTTTGGAATGGGAAGGGTTAAGGAATTAATGACATCCAGAGAATACTATTTCTTTTATGAATTTGCTAACTGCTATAATTTTTTATTGTTCGACTAAGCTTTTCGTCATTACTGACATCTTCAGGTCTTAAACAACCAAGACCTGACATCTTCAGGTCGTTGTTTAAGACCTGAAGATGTCAGTAATGACGAAAAGCTTAGTCGAACAATAAAAAATTATAGCAGTTAACAAATTCATAAAAGAAATAGTAAGGATGGCTGCTAATTTAAACAATACGAAGAATAAATCCAGAGAATAGTTGGGCTAGGAGAGGTATAATCTTCCCTCGAAATAGGACGTGGGGCAAACCAAGACTTCTAGTGGGTTGGGTCACTACACTGAATTAGGCCTACCCACCGGGATTATGTAGGGGTATCCTCCCGCTAGTACTCGCCAAACACAGGCACTCCAATAACAGTTCGGTACCTGATCGACATTGCTAATATACGTGGTATAATGTGTTTTAACATTTGGTTTTAACATTTAGCAGCCTCCACACTGAGACTAAAATGTGAAGGTGGGGTACATGCCATTTTTATTTACGCAAAAATTAAGCCAGACGGCGGTTATAATTAATTTATTAATAAATTGTTTAAGACGAGTCATGTTCAAAGAATAAGGTAAACCATTGGAAAGTAGACAGCAGTGCAGAATTATAAAAACCGTAGGCCGCATTATCATTATGCTGTATTTATTATGTATAAGTCTAGTGGACCGTCTCTCAACTGTCAAGAGAGACCACTTGACCGGTGCCAAGTTAATGCGTACGCATACACACGCTCGGTGTAAAATTCCGCCGCAGCGCCAAATGAGCAGTGTACTAGCGCAGTGTGTGTATGTGTGTTTAATAAAGCGCACAGGTATAATCACACATAAATTATTCATACATACATATACACTGCTGGTGCGTAGGTAATCTAGTCGAGTGCGTACCGTGTATGTGTGTTGCGGAGGGATTTGGCAGCGCGCGCTAACACCACACTGCAGTGTATTGTATGAATGAGTAGGCAGAGCACAGAGTAGCAGTGTTGTAGTCGTGGGCGACCCCAGTCTGTGGATGTGTGTGTCTGGTGAGAAATCAAATACTGTATAGTATGAGCCTCTCTCTCTCTGTGTGCCTGCCTGCATTGCGGCTATGTGACCCCCACGCCGGTCTATTGTATTCACCGACAAACACTTTCAACAACACCACCCACACGGGGTGTGTGTAATTCAACAATAAAATACTAAATTTATCGATTCGTCCTCGCCATTAATAGTGTCGCTCTTATTTTAGTGTTTTGTTATCAAACCTGAACTCTGTATATAAAAATATTCGTTATGTATTTACTGTCATAATTTGACTTTAACGATCGTTCGTTGTGACAAGGATTCGGATCACTGGAGCAAGGCCAGAACCCTGACGTGTGTGTGCCGGCTATCTTTGGATTTCGTCGATTGACATTAATCTGCAAGCACACAAGGTCAGCCCATTTTTCCGTTAGATCATAGAAAACAAAACGGTAAGTAGATGGTTACTCCATAAGATAGAGGATGTTTTGCGCTCGCTATGTAGGTCATTCTTATGGTCAATGTAGTAGAAAAAATGGAAGTTATTACTCCCGCTATTTCACGACTTCTCAATTAGCTGTATCTACTGAGATATCTACTGTATCCTTTTTCGTATTTTTCTTTGTTTTCTTGTATTTATTCACTAGACCCATCAATAATTCTTATCGTATACCTATTTATACTACCTAATTTGTAGTAAATGTAGTACGTGTACTACAGCCAAATGTCTATATACGTAAAATGTGCGTGTGTATGTATTGTGTTGTATGTTCTGCTCGTATGTGCGCCTAGGAGTGATATATATTTTTTTTTTAAATTATTAAATGACGAAAGTTTTTTGAGCGGTTTGGACAATAAATACACAAAAATATTGAATGTGTTTGTATCGACGTTTCGGCAGTTTTGTTATCATCATCAGTGTTATTATCAGTTGTACCGTTTATGACATCGACAACGCTAAAGAGTCGTTTTGGAAATTATATTTTTGTGTGTGTTTTCGGGGTGTTCTCTTTATATTATATAAAACCATTTTTCAGTTCAAGGTCTCGTTTCCATTCGCAGGTCATGTACCCACGAAGAAATGATTCGTGAGTGTTTTATAGTAAAATTTGTGTACGTAAATACTTACATTAAAAATAAATAAAATAAAATCAGTTCTAACGTTAGGTTTCCAAGACATTCAGGAATCTAGCAAAAGTCACCATTAATGATAGTAATGTTACCTTTGGCAGTAATGTTATAGCCTATACTTTGACATAACCTGGATTGTTCCGTTGAACAAAAAGAGCCTTGGATAACGTGCTTTAGAAGCAGATAACGCTGTGTTTAAGGGTCAATAGAAGTGTGGCGTGGGGCTGGAGCGATACTTGTCAGAACCCCTTGGATTAATATTGTCTCGTTAAACCTGCATCATCGAAGGTGCTACATTCCTGTTCGGGTTCTGTCCTACAGAAGACTTCTTGAATGGTTTCTGTCTAGTGTAGCCATTTTCCAGTTACGGTTTTTAGTTCTTTCAGCATCTCGTTGCAGATAAACCCAGACAAGTAGAGGCCTACACGGCCGCTAACAGAAGCGTAACATTCAGAAAGCTTCTTCTTCTCTTATATCAGCCCTTCTGTCCTTAAGAGTCCGGTTAAATGATTATTTTATCCATTAAAGCAATCGGTATTCCGAGTCTCCCATTCTTCTCTGAATCACCTTACAACCATGCGGGTGATTTGCCCAGCAATGGCAGCTCCATTACCTCGGGCAACTGGTCTCCTGTAGGATTCCCATGGTCCACTCCAGTCGATGTGGTCGTTACTACCTGAGACATCGTGTTGTTCTTGATCATCGGTCTACAAGGGATTACTACCGGTTTTTTATATATCCTACGCCAAAGAAAAAAGAAAATTAAGAACAAAAATGAAAAATTAAGGACATAAAGCCCTCGGATATGTAACAGCATTGAGGTCAGAAAACAACAAAAGTCAGTTAAGAATGACTAGACGGGATTAAAGAAAAGGATCTTATCGAAGACAAGTTGAAGGAATCCAGCTACGCCACATCGGGTTTGCCAAACCCGTATCTACAAGATATGGACCCCTGATGAAACATTCGGATAGGTGTGATGTAATACTGTGTTTTTAGAACTGTAACGCTGCACTAATCAGATTGTCCAGTTAGTAAAATGACTGTCGTACAGTCCGACTGGACTCTTGTCTATTCATCAACTGTAGATTATCACCTTCAGTGAACAGGTTCCTTAATATCGTAGTCATAATCCTGTCAATGTACAGTAGGAATGATATAGTCACATAGAGACTTATGGGATCAATGCAATTATATGGTAGGAGCTAAACAAATGGGTGCAACTGTTATCGATAGCTCTTTCTGCCGATGGTAAACTTTTTCCTGCGAACTAGTAAACGTGTTTATTAGTTTAAATCCCTAAAACTGATGTACTGGCCTCATCTGTTTCGTCGAGTCTACAATCCTGAAACAGTCATAGGCCTATATTTTTCCTTTTTCTTCGTTTACTTTTAGACGAAGGTATTTTACCGATTGTGCCAAACTAGAAATACTTCCTGAAATCGAAGAGATGGCCGTCCCAAAATAGCAATATCAAATGCCTGTGCTACGAACAGACTAAGCTATTTATATTTATAACTATATCACTTGCATCAGCGTCACTTGTAACTACAGGTGTTTTTTAATGGAAGTCTTTTAGAACTTTCGCCTTGGATCTTTACTACGTTAAATATGCTTACGGCAATATTATGATAAGAACCGTATGATTTATTAATGTATATTTTGTAGAAATAGTTGTCGTATTGAGAGTGAATAAAATTTTTTCTTTTGATGTTGACAGAAAAATATTAAATCACCGCTGCTTACAGAAAAGCATTTGCTCCGAGAGAAATGTAAACATGTTTTGCATTCCGACTGTGTGTGTATGTATATATTTTTTTACTGTATAAAACGCTCCTTGTATTTATCAGTGCGTGAATAAGTTCAAGGGCAGTAGGAGAACGATATACTGGGCGAACACACGCACATGCATCCAGCCAGCCACCACGTTCAAGGTGAAATCCAGGGTACAGAATGACGTCAACACTCGTGCTGTTCACTCTCGGCTTCACTCGCCCCTCATCGTCCTTTCGGTGGTGGTGTGCTCATTACTCATTCACGGTCAGATTTGTGCAGCCTGTTGCACAGCACCGCCCGTTGCTGAGATATCTGGGTCAGTTTATTTTTTACTCAAAACAAACCGTCTAACAGAGTTGTATATGACGTTAAAAATTTCCGAAAAAATAAATTATAGAAATATTTATACATTTTTGTACGATTATAACAGAAGAGTTTTTAGAAGAAGACGATATCCAGACCAATTATCGGGAAACACTAACTTCGGTGTTTGAAAGTAAGTTTGAAAGCGGACAGTATAAAGGTTATTGCATAAGAGAGTACCGATAATTTTTACACCAGTCCCCGTAGGCCCATCATCAGTACGCCCGAAGCGTGAATGCCAGTATCTGGGCGTCACGCTTGACTCCAAACTTACCTGACGACCCCATATCAAAAGAACTACGACCATCGCCCGTACCCGCCTCCGTTCTCTCAGAACCCTCAGCAGAAATAACTACTGCTCCAGCGACTTACTAGCCCGAATCTATACCACCTGCATTCGTCCCATCATAACATACGCCCACCCAGTTCTCCTTACCGCGTCCCCTGCCTCCCTAGATCTCCACCGAATCACAGAACGACAAGCCCTCAGACTCATATACCGCCGACCACCCCGTACAAAAACCTCCAACGCAGCTCTGTATGCGCTAAACACCCACTTTCCCAACCTCGACTCCTTCCTCATTAAGCTAAACTGGAAGTATTCCCGCACTGCCTCACGCCGCATCTCCCTACAATCAATAGTCCCTTCAATAAACAGAAATACCCGTAACACAAGCAGACCTTCCTACTTAATAAATCGCCTCCTCACAATAGCCACTGGTCCTCCCCCTAGACTCCCCCTCCACCTGCGTCAGAGACACAGACGCAATTAAACACACATAACGATCTCCCTCTCTGCTACATTAACCCCCAGCGGCAGAAACTAGCAACACACATGCAGTCTAAATACTCAACAATCCGCTAACTTCACCTAACTCTAAGCTCTATCTTCGCGCAACCTCCTGAACTCACACAAAATATTTCCTCTCACTCACGTCCCAGCCTGTAATCCACTAACATGTATCCTCCGCCTACCTTGACGCCACCCACCAGCCCAGGCGACCTGCGTTACACGACCCAGTCTTGGCCGCCCTCCAACAGACCATCGATGAAGAAATAAATAAACAAATATACCACCAAACACCCATAATGGCCGCCTCCATCTACCTCTCCCGTTCACTTCTGGCTACCAACTACACATGCACACAATAAACCCAACACGCAATACACTCCCATCTACGTGCCTCCACCTTCTCAACGGCCCGGTCAGCTGACGTACGTCACCCCACAATCCCATACCCACACGGCTGAAGGAAGCTTGCTCCAAAACAACCCGAGTCCGGCCCAACTGGCCCGGTCTCAAAAAAAAAGTATTGATACAGATTGTTCATTTGAATGGGTACCGTTTAAACAAAATAAAGTAAAAACGCTAGAACATAATGGAGGCAAAATGTTTCTACACGATAATAGAATAAATAAATCCGCAATATGGTAACTGGAGCAAAAAACTAATCTGAGCATGACATGTGAGAAACGACTATAAACTAAGCCAACTCTACGCTAGTGTATTTATGTATCTACGAATATGTGTATCATGCTTTTCAAACCTGCAGATCCTGTGATTTTTACTTGTCCTAATATCGTCGCGAAAACGACATCAGTTCCCAGGAACAAGCAGGAGAAATAACCCACCGGCGACGTCTCCAGCGGGAATCTGACTATTGTTCTTCAGGTGAGTAACGCGCTATAGCATGTAAAAACATATAGGCTTACATATTATAGTTTGGCCGGTTGACGAAAGCGGTTGGACTACTAGCGTAGGCTCACTAACACAAACACACGGACGCAGCTGGCCCCAACTCACCCTGACTTGGCGATTCACTGACAGGGTCTTTGCGACAGATCCAACAATTGTCTGGCGACCTATGCCTGAGCTTATACGTCCGTTGGTAAAGGATCTGCTAATCCGTCAGCCACCCTCCTTGTCCGACTAAAGTGTAAGATATTATTTTACTCAGCGACAACCTTACAGAGGTACCGTTTGCTGTCCGAAAGACCCATGTACAGCGAGGGAGCGCCTCATTTCAAGTTCCAGGTATAGGTCCAGCTCAAAGACTCCAAGCTCGCTACTGTAGTTTAAGTTATTGAACAAATTATATGTCAAGACAGTTCGACCCCTCCCGCCAGAAACGTTGGATGCACATATTGTTAGCTCCGATATATCCGACATCAGTTTATCTCCGCGCCCCGAAAGGCAGTGTCCGCAACGGTGAAAAGGTTTTAAGGCGAAATTTCACTGAGAATTGGTGCCATAGCCAATTGTGCCCTTCTGTGACCTCAACTCCGGATTCACGTGGTGGAAGTCGCCTGCCAATCATGCCACGCAGCTCAAGCTTTTCCAAGGCATGCCACCCTACAGGCAAGTGCTAGTCCTCGTTGGCGACAGCCATTTATTTACTGTGTGGCATGTATCATATAGGGGAGAGTGACATGTATCTTCGGACTGGAGAGAACGTGTTGACAGCTACATAAAAATCTCCTTGTTGTTGTTGCGCGTAGTTTATAAATAGGCTACATATGCGTGTGTGGGGATACACTATGTTAATATTTTGTTAATTTACTATTTTATAATTATTTAATAATCTGGCAATTTATTAGTAATTCGAATAATGTTTTCTTATTTAGTTTTTGTTCGAATGTTTTGCGCGCGCGCGTACACACACACACACAGTATGTATACATGTAAATGTACAATGTATGAAACATAGACACACCGCGCGCGCGCGCACACACACACACACACGTACGCGTGTAATATGTCGCTTTAGTTTGTCTGTTTGTATCTTTCTGTTTCCACTATTTTCAAACGTTAGCAAAACACTAGGCTTTACAAAAAGCGATTGTCCACGAGGGATTAAGCGTGGGATCCGTGCAGGATTTCTGCGAACGGTTGAAACATTCTTACAGTTGAATATCAGTTTACGTCGGGGACAGGCTGAAATACCGTGGGCCATTAAAATCTCAAACGGTAATGTAGATTGATGATGTGCGCCATTGTGCTCGGCTGTAGGATTTAAGCAACGCAACTGATTACGATAAAACTCTTGCTATTTACTGTGATCTGTGCACGCTTTAAGCTATAACGTTTCTCTTCAAACATTGTGTCTCTAGGCTTTTACAATGTCCAATGTACCTGTAACGCGAAAGTTAAAAAAATAATTAAAAAATTCTGATTTCAATAATATTAATAAAATAAAAGAGTACAGTTTAAAATGTTTTAATAAATTTGTTGAAATGGGGGAAAGACTTGCTGAACGGGAAAAAGTGGATGTTACTGAGTAAATATTGTGGATCAGCATGGTCATGCCGGTATGAACTAGTTGAAGAATTTAATTAGTAAGGTACCAGGTGTAAACATTTAGCGTTATTTATATTGAGACAACTATCTGATGTGATATCTTTTTCTTCCGGAACTGTTCTGATTATCTCATCTTTATATGACGAGTTCATTAAGACTTTAAAAGCAAATCGTTTTTAAGCAAAATCAGTTCATCGTATATTATACTTATTTTTAAAGCTGTACAGGGAATGTATGCACTTTTATAATGAAATTTTAGTTACTTTTATAATTACCATTCTGTTTACAAACGTATTAAACAGTGTACAACTCCTCGGATGACTTTTTGAGGAGTACTGTGTTGTGGTTTTAAAAATAATTTTGAAATCCGTTTGTATTTATTTCCAATAAAACACTTTTATTATTATTATTATTATTATTATTAACAAATTCTGATTTCGCATGTAGAAACCCCGCAGTGCAACTTCTTTACTAACCTCTACGCTAGAGCAAGAATGCAAACTGAAGTTAAAACAAATTGAATAAATACTTGCATTTGGAAACGTACTGAAAATAATTATTTATGATGTAAAAAATAGACGTACAAATATTCTGTTTATACTGAAGCGTATATTTATATTTTAACACATAAGTATGATTGATTAAAGAATAATTTAGTGACTGTTTATAGAAAATGCCTTATTAAACATTTAGCAGTGGGCAATCTTTACATTAAGTAAGTTCAGTAAGTAAGTGAATTTGTTGGAGGAAATGAACGTAGTCGTATAGACATTACTTGAATGCAAAATCTTTTAAAAGAAAACTCTGTTCACCGTCTCATCCCTAGACGTTAAATTCAAAATAAGTTATCAGTTCAGCTGACGTTCGCACGAAAGTTGAGGGCGAATAAGGTCGTTCGTTCGTAGCGCCTTTCTGGGTTTAGAAAAGGATAAGAAAGTTGGAAACACATAACTTGTGATTCGCCCCTCGCCTACAGGACGTTAGATATACGATACCGGGTTTGCATACACTGTACACCGAACAACCATATCGTGGGATAAAGATGTCAAGTAAAAGTTTTACAAAGCCGATACGCGGATGAGCGCGAGTGTTTGTGTGTGCACGGGGAGGGAAGATTATGTTAAGACAATACGTTATTCTTTTTGGCGTAAAAATGCCTCCTTCTTGGAGGCCTACTGTGTTTCTTTATCCGTGTAGGTATGTCGTTATCGTCGTGTAAGTTTGGTAAAACCAGTGAAACTAGTAACAGTTTTCTTCCCAAAATTTATGTAACATCACCCAAGGATGTAAACCCAAGGATATAAAATTAAAAAAAAAAAATGTTTATAAAAATCGTACTGAATTAAAATATACAAGAAATATTTTTTTCTTATAATTCGACGATAATTTTCTAATAATTGTGTCACTATTAGTCATCTTTTGCAAAAATGTCGTCTACGTACTGTCTGGCCGTGACTGGATGATCGTAGCTGCTCTCCCCCACCACGCGGCCGCTTGTAAGCGAGGTAGGGTGAAATGTGTGTACTAGCCGTTTGGTTTACCCCCACTTAGCCTACCATAGTACCCGGCCATGCTTCTCCCACCTTACACTATGCTCGATCATCGAATCGTGGCCAGACAGTAGTATCCCCTGATGAGTGTTTTGAAGCCTTGCAGCTCTTATCTTTAGCGAAATAAAAATTGTTTGCGTAGAAAATATCTAACTTAAATTGAACGTTTTTAACTTATGAGGACGAAATTTGTACGGAGTGCAACGGCAGAGAAATATGAAGGAGGACGATTGGAAAGATCGTAAAGTTTAGAAGCGTATAACGACTTTAAATATAGTTCGAAAACCGCAAACACACACATACACACATCTTGCTACAGCCCTTTTCTTCGTGTATATATTAGTTAATATTTGCTACGTGTTTCCGATCAAGATATATTGTTTTCCTCACTTGGAACATGTTTCGCGCATCATATATTTTGCCCATCCTTAGCCATCGTAGTTTTTAATCTTCTTTAAATGAGAAGAGATAAAATTAAAACAATAAAAAAAGATCAGCTACTTGCGGAAGTAATTATAATTTGATTTTGTGTGTGTGTGTGTGTGTGAGAGAGA
Source organism: Magicicada septendecula (assembly GCA_034769895.1). Classification (NCBI taxonomy): domain Eukaryota; kingdom Metazoa; phylum Arthropoda; class Insecta; order Hemiptera; family Cicadidae; genus Magicicada; species Magicicada septendecula. The sequence continues at coordinate 474,867,905 of CM068367.1, read as the reverse complement.
GAGAGAGAGAGAGAGAGAGAGAGAGAGAGAGAGAGAGAGAGAGAGAGAGAGAGAGAGAGAGAGAGAGAGAGAGAGGTATGCATTATAATTTATACGTATATCTATAACAGTTAAAAAATATATGAACATACGATTGTACCACACGTATTTAAATAACTGTAATTTGTCTTTTTTTTTACAGGTAAGTGTTTGACTGCAGACCTAACAACTAGTCTCATGCGCTGGGTACGATCGTAAGTCTTATATACTTTTAACAAAAATTCCTTAGGTTTCTTCATCTATTGCATAAGATAACGTTGTAGAATTGTATCAAGAACGTATTGTAGTAAGGTGGCGATAATCCGAACACTGAAATGTCGGATTATCGATGGTTTCTAATTATCATACGATTCGGTAGTGGGGTATATTTTAAAAATAAAATATGTAGGCTTACTACTTTAAATTTAAAATCATTGTCTTACGTATATTACAGATATTAATGTATTTTACAGACTTGTGTACGTATATTTCTTACAGACGCTCTTAACAGCGTGTTAATTTCTTGGAAATAAAACTCTAGTGTCTTATTTATTAGACTTTCTTGGAAATATTATAGTCTCTAATGATACTTTTATAACATTTAGGATATTTTAGCATTTTTGTGAAGACTTGTTCAAAATATGTAGGCCTAGGACTAACTGTTAAAACAAAATTGAACGTATAGTGCTTCTACGGATTTCGAAGAATTATCTGAGGTTCGGATTACCACGAGCATACTGTAGTAGAGAATTCTGATGTACAGAAACTTTATAAGATCACTTTGTTGAAAGGTCCATCAGTAGTTCATCAGTAGCTCTTTTATGCATTGTTATTTCTGTGCGCACAATACTGAGCATTGTCCTCTCCATAAGCCTCCATCTTTTTCTGTCTTCTGTATCACATATAGTTTGTAGCTGCTATTACATATTGTGTTTATATTACAAATATTGTTTTTTTTGTCACCGAGTCAAGCTACCACTTTCCATATATCTCTTTTTCGACTATATCAATTTATGTTTTCATGGCCTCCATCAGATAACTGTAGTTTGAGTTAGTATTCAGTCAGTTCTATATCTATACACTTCAGTTAATTTCAAGCGTATATCCTTGAGTGCTCCTATAGCATTTGATTCATCACGACTTTGGTAGCTGTAGAGATCAATTAATCGTCCCAATCCATCGTACATAATTCACTTTAACGAGGCTTTCCTTCATATCGCGTATACCATTCGATGCTTAAGGGTTCAGTCCTTGCACATACTACCATTGCATGTTTTTTCAGCTTTCTCCTCCAGTCCCACGCATCAAAAACGTTTAATCGTCTTCTGTGCCTTTTCCGAAATGCCCTTGATTATGCTCCTCGTAAAACTATGAGAAATTCTTTAGTTTTACTCGAACATTTTCTAAAGACATCAACATCTTCGTTTTCATTTATTGCCTATAGTATACTAATCTTAATGTTTTCTGTGGTTCTTCGGTCCACGAAGATTGTGTTAGACTGGCATTTGGAAACCTTTACTTATCTTAACTTCATATCTGTAATTCATTATTATACTCGTACTTCCCTTTTATCATCTCCGACAACACGTGTCGCTTAATTCGCTTCTTTTCACCTTTATGCAGTTCCACGAAATATTTATTTTCATAACAAGCAGAGTTGAGTACTCATTATTTAAAGATGAGATCTATTTTTCATGAAGTATCAAGATAGTTTGATTAATTAAAAATTCAACTTAGACATACAAATTAGGTGTAAATATCGCATTATTTATTATTTTAGGAAAAAGGAAACCATAATGTAGGCTACGTGTGTGAAAGGAAAATGTGAAAATGTTAAAAAACAAAGTTAACGACAAGTAAAAGACTTAATAAACTAAAAATATTTGTTGAAAAAAGTCTCCTGAAGAAGGCAAACTAAATTGTCCTGTTTACTAAGTGGTCGAAGATTTTGATTTTTTTCAGGATAAGAAGTAACTGGCAGTAGATATAATCTCTGAGTACTCGGTTATAGAAGAAAAACAAACCCGAACATGAAATGTTTATAAATATTAATAGTTCAAACATTTCTTGTCAGAAAAGTTATTTTACCAATAAAATGTTTTCTCAGAGAGACTTTTAAGTGATTTTTACATGTCTGTTGACAAGTAATATTTAATATCTCTGTTTATAGTAAACCTTGTAGAAGTTGGTGGAAAATTTAATATCCTAAGTAAGATTGAAATGTATTTTGTAATTTACTTTCAGAATTAAATAAGAAATCAATCCCTGTTTAATTAAAGTTTTTGAAATCAGTGAATATTACGTTTTCGTAGAACTAGTCTGTATCTTTTATTTGAATAAATGAAATAAAACCGAGAGTTTTTTTACGCCTCCGGGCTATAGTAGTTAACGCTTTTGTGATACTGTTGAGTCTGTGATCACGCGAAACTGAATTAGCGGCGGGTTGAGTGGTTTCCAATGGAATTAATTTTTCTCATAGGTTCTCGCAGATTCACTTGGTCACAGGACTTGGTGTTCGCTCTTTCTCTGCGAGAGAATTAATCAAAATGAGTATTCTCTTTTCATATTTTTAAGGTTATATCAGTTCGAAACAAGTATTACATTACTAAAGAAAAAAAAGTTTTTCTTGTCGCTTGGAAAAATGCAGATTACGTGTTGGTGATGCTTCAGAATTTTAGTGAAGTAGAAGGTGCACGTGCGTGTGCCCGCGCGCGTATATGTCCTCTGCCACATTGAAAAGAATGCTACTTATTTTATTTTTTCACCAATCTGAATCTGTATTCGTAGGTTTTCTTGCTGGAATTTAGTGTTTGCGGCAGTGGATATTGTTAAGGGTACCAGATCGTGAAGAAAAAGTTTTTCCATTACCAAATATATGGTATTTTCTTACTTATTTATCAGATTTGGGTAATTTTTATATGATCATGCCACTGTCAGGAGAACTAACAGTAAAACATTACATGTGTGTTTCACTATATATGATTTTGCAGTTGAAGTATTTTGGTTTTTAAAATATTTATGTAATAAGTACCAATAATTGTGGACACAAAAATAGAGAATTTTAATCACATGTGTGGAGCGATAAGAAGAACACTGAATGGAAAGGTCAGAAGAGGTACTCTTTTGAAATTTTATAAAGTGATGGCAGTGCCGTGCGACCTTTATGGCAGTGAGATTTGGACATGAACGTAAAGATCCAAAGCCGGATACAGGCTAGTGAAATGAGATTTTTACGATCAGTACTAGGAGTATCATGGAGGGACCGGCTAAGAAATGACGATATAAGGAACATCTTGGAATATACAACCTAAAAAAAAAAGGATAAAGCAATACAGATAGTACTGGACAGACCATGTTGAAAGGATACATAAGAAGAGGATACCAAAACAAATTTTGGTTTATAATCCGAATGGACGGCGGAATATTGGAAGGCCAAAGAAAAGATGGTCGGACCAAGGAGTGCGCAACGGATCGTAAGGTCCACAGCATGAAGAAGGAGAAGAAAACATTTATGTCGGTCATATTGTAACAACACTATTGTATACTAACTGTTAGTTATGGTTTTCAGCTGCTAGCTGATTTCTTCTGTGTGCAGCCTAACTTAACCTATCCTGAAATCAGACCAAATCGTTCAATAACATAATTTGGAGTAGAATTCTAAGAAACTGTATTTGTTCGACTTACAACTTAGAAGAATGGTGTGTTAGGTGCTGTTATTGTTATAACGATGGAGTTTTAGGTTTAGGAGACAGTGTGAGAAAAGTTATTTGCCAAGTGTGATGCAAACTGTGTTGTTGTTTTGAAGACTTAGTATCGCAAACGTATATATGAGGCTGAAAAAGCTGTGCAAGAAGTTGAAAAATGAGCTCGTCAAGCAAGAGAAAACACAAAATGAAAATTGGTTGAGAATGAAGACTCACATAATCCGTAGACAATGACTCACTGAAGGACTTGAAAAACAGATGTCATCTCTAATTATACAAGTTTCATAATAAAAATGCTTCTTCAAAAATCATGAATTCTTCAGAGTTTTGGTACTATTTTTTCCTAAACTATCCAACCAGTTTTGATGAAATTTTTAACATTTACTGCTGTTCATAACACAAATAAGAAATATTTTTGTGATTTTTATCCTAGACAAAATTAAACAATGGTGTTTAGGAAATTTTTCACATTTTTGTTAGAATATTGATAAAAATTCATAAATGTAACAATAAGACACTTGCTGCTTTTGTACGGTAATTCTTGTTATTGTTACCAAGGTATTAATAATAACACAGAAAATTTTAGAAAGATATCTTGAGTAGTTTTTAAAAAAAAATGTATCGAAAAATGGGAGTAACATAGGCACGATCTGGTCCCCCGAAGCATCTTCTTTCCACTGGGCACTGCACTTGTATTCCCCATATTCTTTTTCAGTGGCTGTATTAGACGTGTTGCTTTCAGAAAATCTAATAAATAAATCAAACAATATTTTTGTCCATTATTGTCAGTTTGAGTTAGAGACAAAAACATTGGTAACCACGAATGACCAACGGTTATAATCCATTTGTTACTCTGCAAGCTCGTAAGCTTGGCATTTCATTCAGAAAAATTCGTCGGTTGATACGTACATGGGAGTCACGCAAAAATTGGCTGCATTTTATACGTGCGTGTTACTACACGATTTGCGGAATCCGATTTCTTTTTCAGCCAGTCGAATTTTCGTGTGCTTATATTATTTCTTTTATTTCGGTTCTTAGCAAACGTTTATAGAGCAATAACTCACCAGAATGAACTTCTTTGTTGTTAAAATGTATCTTATTCTTTGTATCCTTTGCCGTATTTTGTTTAGTTTTTTGTAGATGATCGAAAGTCTGTAGAAAAATCGTTTTCTACAGATTAATCGAACAAAAAGTCGATACATTACTGGAACTTATTTCTCGCTTTCTTTGCTGCATGACTATACGACTATACCTGTAAATTCTGTTACCTTCTTCGGAAATGCTGCTCGGTATTCGTAATTCGCGCCTTCTTGGTTTTCTGACACGTAATGAGTCACGTGTCCATATATTTATTTTATTGTTTTCAAATTCTGTTACTTTTTTCATGCTCTGATGCTTTGGCCAGTATAGGGATGCATTTACCCGTATATAGTATTCAAATTTTACCTGCACTGAAGCAAATTTCTGTGACTAATAGTGTACAGTTGGGGAACAACGCAGGCCGTCACTAGAATTTCTAATCGCAGTTCGCGCGCCTGCGTTTTTGGTTTACAGAGATTGAAACATGGTTCTTCCTTCTTAGTTATTTTACCTTCGTGAGAGTTTGTTGACACTATTAAGTTTTAGCGTCTATTTTTTCCATAAAATCGGCCTCCAGGGTTTTTTAACTTCTGTTAATTTTTTTTATTTCATCTATTATAGTAAACGAGATGCGTCTTTTAATCTTTTGTAGTAATTTCTTTCTTTCTGTAGTTCATGCAATCAAGAAGGAAGAATTAATTGGTTGTTTGTTCCGATGATACTCGGAGTGCGTGTCTATACACACATGATTTAAAATCGTCGATCTGCCTGTCTCAACGTTAAAGTTTCAAACTCTACTGAGAAGAATACATCACTGAATAAATATCAACGCACAGACTATCAGCATTACCGGTACTTATACTGTCTATGAACAGTTTTACCGTTCCATATTCATAAACCTGGCTACACTCGTGCAATTGAACAAACGAAGCGAGTTCTTGGCTTCAACTTGACCGTTTAAAATTTGCTCGTCCGTCTGCTGTTTATTGGATGTCGAATGTTGAATTTATCAACCGATTTTCGTAAAACTTAACGTGCGTGTCCTTACGTGTAACTCGCTGGTGCCTATTGTTTTTTATATAGATCCCACCACAATAGGGGAGCAGGAGACAAAAATACTAGTGGCAGAATTTTGAAAAAATTGCAAAACTCGGTCTGTGACAAATTAAAGAGAAAATTAACCTAACTCTGAATATAGAATTACGGAACACAAGGCTAACTGGTGTAAGCATTTGGGAAGAATGCAGCAACATCGCCTTACCAAACTTGCCTTGAATTATAAACGCGCATGGTATCGTAGTGTGGGGCGTCCGACGACGGGATTGTTTCCGGAACAGGCAAGGCAGCCTAATCCGTGAAGTGGAGATGACGATGATGATTCTGAATATAGTTCTGGAACTATAGTTTTGAACCTAACTCTGAACTTAAGTTTCGGAAGTTCACAGTTTTGTGATATCATCGCCCACGTGATGTCTGGCTGCAACGGTGGTGTCCTGAAAGTGATGATGTTGTCAAGCTGTAGTCGAAAAAGAGTTGAAGTCGTTGGGCAGAGCCTCCAGCTGCCACTGTAGTTGAACGAGAAAGAGAGTTGAAGTCGCCGGGCAGATCCTCCGGCTGCCACTGTAGTTGAACGAGAGAGAGAATAAGGCTAATGTGCCTCGCGTATTTATAGTCTAGGGCGCAAAATTCATGTTTCGACAATTCTCTGCAGGCCTAGGTTTGTTGTGGCGTCCTTTTACAAACACGATTATTCATACACTTTTTTCATTTGTCTTCGCAACATGCGAAGTCTTTTGCAAATTACCCGATATTCAACTGATCGGTAATTTTTATGTATACAACTGTGTTTAAACCGATCCTCGTTATCTTAATTATTATGGGTTTTATTTATGTTTATTTCCACTTTATTCGCACTTTTTATTATTTTCGCACCATCTTTCATACACACGTGCGTCTTTATATTATACACACTGTGGCGTATTTGGTTTTTTGATATTTCATATACATTTATCACCATTTAAATAATTCATATAATTAATAGCGTTTATTTAGGGGTGACACCTCACACACACACACACACACACACACACACACACGTAAGATACACGTCACAGACACAGCTGAGTGGCGTGACCCACCTGTCCAAGCATGCAAATTTGTTGTTCACTTTACAACAGACTGAAAGTTGAATTATTATTATTACTAACAATATGGATTATTTATTTAAATTGTATTAATTATCTTAATTAATTGTGCAATGCACAGTACCCTATACATTTGTACTGTTGCAATATGTCGCCAATAAAAACTCGTCGTGTGTGGACGGACACTGACTTACAATAAATCAGTGTTAATAATACTGAGTTACTGATAATAATTAGATCAATTGTGGCTTGTATCCTGGATACACGAATTTTAATAAAGGTATCAAAATTTTAAAAAATTGTAAAAATTGATTTTTATTACACTAAAAATGGACTAAAATGGACCTGGTACCAGGCTAAAAAGGAGTTATAACCCAAACTGGAATATAACGTTTACATTGTAAAAATTGTTTAGCTGTAGAGCACCACGAGCGAAAAAAAGGGAAGTCAAAATTTCGAAAAATGGTGATTTCATGTGGGGCATTAAATTATGTGAAATATTTTCAAAAATCCCACTCGGTACCGTTAATAATTTGACAGAATTATTATTTTTAATACCTTCATTTTCATTTGTATAGAATAACAAAAATAATAAAAAGGAAACAACATATGAGAAACAACCTGTGGCCACCTCTTCGTGGTGTTTCCCGGCTCATGATAAGAATGAGCCGAAGAACTTTTTACTCACAGCTTCAGAAAAATAATATTTAATGATTTCATTTTATCTAATAATGAATTTATTTTGTTCAAAATGGTGAGCGAGTTCTGCAATTAAGTAGCTTATTTGTTGCAATGTAAGTCCAACGATAAATTGTTTCGCAACTGCGCTCATTGGACCGTTAACGTTGAGCAGAATGCCACGAAGTATCATTCCTTTTGAAATCTGATATCAGGTGTAGTGTTTATTCTGGTGTTCAAAGGAATAGTTGGCGGAAAATTTCGTGGCATCCGATTCAACAGGCCACGATGTTACCTCTTCTCTAAACATCGTGTAGGTTTAACAACTCAAGTAGATCGGCGAACAACTTGCTTTGTACAAACTACCCTCTTATCGTTCAACTCGGTTTTATTACTGAATTTCGGCGGGGTTTTCTCCTGAAAATACAACGGCATCCGTCTGTATCGGGGTAGGTCATTAGTGTTTGAAGCAATAAAACATCTCCCTCTGTTTCGTTTAGTTAAAGGTTAGCTAGCTAGCGTAGCGGCGCTTTCGTTTCTCCCTTTGTACGCTGCCGTAGGTAGGTAGGTACATGCTTCGATAACTGCTCACCCCGTCTGCCTAAATTTCACTCTTTTATCCACCCTTTACTTCGCCGCCCTTAACGTGGGGTCACGGACGAAACCCATCAGCGTTTACCGCAATTAGCGCACACACAGAGAATTTAACAATTTGTTTGCGGGGAGACACAGGTGAGCCGGGTGAATTATCCGTTTAATGATGAAATAAAAGTGTCATACAAGAAAAAATGTACCACTGAGGTTTTATTTGACGCTAAAACGAGACATCATTAATTTAAACGTCCTTGTTGAATTCCACAACGTATTTGTGTCGTGTATCCGTGTGTCTGCCTCCTCAAGTTTCTCGTCGCTTGTTCTGATTTGTATGTGTCCCTCGCAAAGCGATTGTGCAAGGGATTTATGTTTGGCATGCATCCTCTGTGTCCCTACTAATCATTTTGTACGAGTATTACTACACATGTTCTTTTCATATTGTTACGACTGTCACACAGATCGTCGTGTTGTACAGTGGAAACAGAATAACTGACACCAATGAAGTTGCTAATTACAAACTTTAATTAGACACAAACGTCAGTTATAATTCAACAAAACACTCTTCTATAATAATGCAAGTTAATTTGTGCAACAACAAATGTCATAACAGGTTTGCACTAATTGACACACTAATTACTTCTCAGTAATCTGTAACAATCACTGCCAACCGCACGATAAAATCGCCAGGTTTACACTAAACAGAGTCGCTTAGAAATCCAGTATTTATCCCTGCGCCAACGTGCACTGTAGTGAGATAGCAGGCCTCGATGCCGGTAGCGTAGTCGAGTAGGGGCAGAACGTCTTGACTAAACCAGAACGTTACGGAACTCTGCCGCACATATTGATCTCCAATCGACTGGAACAGCCTCGTGCGCCGTGTGCCCAGAATCACGTACGCACTCTGAGATGGGGTACTACTTATTTTCTCAGCGTAACGTATCTTTTAAATTAAAACGAGGAAAATCAGAAATTAATTAATTTTTAATATTTTTTTAATTTCCGTAAGATAACTATTAGGATAAACATTGAGATAATTATTCAGATAAGTAATATAAAAGTGAAAGTGTTGCGAATAAAAGTGAGAGAGAGTCTTCAAACTAAGTGACATTGTCGTCGTACGGATTAGGATCGAACCGTTCCTACATTTCCTACTGTTCACATTCTCCTACGGCGCCTTATCATCTGCTGCTTTTAGATTTACGCTGAGTGGTTAAGTTTGAGATCGTGTGCCATTCCCTTAGATGACAGAGATACTCTTGGTTTCGTGTATTATATTGTTTAGAGAGAAACCTTCCATTCATCTTAGTTTGTACATTTGTACATCTTAGTTTTGAATTCTCCGTTTGTCACGTATTGTAGGACCTAAACTCGAAGTCAAAGAACAATGCCAACAACATAGACCTATAGGTAAATGGTGTTTGATACATTCTTAATTCTGTTGCGTACCGTAAAGAAGAATAAATGAATTAAGTCATGGCATTGCTTAACAGCAAGACTAAAGGATACGACAGAAGCTCAAGGACTACCGCCATCATCCTAGATTCGATGGTTTTGATGGACTTTACGTTCACTGATATTCTGCTACTCAGGTAGGAATTGAAGTTCTCAATATATTCCTAAGTTTTTCTTTCCTCTCAGTTGAATATTCTTTTACGTATGACATCTCTGTCTATCATCATTTTTATCCAAGCTTCACGTCAGTGAGCAGTGCTAACAACAAATAGCTAGAAATTTCTTCTTATTTCTTTTTAATTCTGTTGCGTATCGTAAGGGCGAACAAATACGTTAATTATAGGATTGATTAACAACTAGACTATAGAATTGGAAAGAAGCTCAAGTATTACTGTCACAATCCTAGATGCCTGTGCCGTCTAGATTCAGCGTTTCTCTGAATCTTCCATCAATATACTCAGGACATCAATATACTTCCAATATTATGCTACACAGGTGCCTGAATCATTTTTACATGCGTCAACTTTGTTCACTTCATTTGAATATTCATTTTGTCTGTCTCATTTGAGATACCATCAATTCTGTTTTTCGTTCTTCACAATTCTGAACTCACTAAGTTATAATAAGCCGATCGTTCTCTAGGTCACTGCTATTTTCAGCATTAACAGAATACTACCTGCAAATCTGAACATTGTATGGATTTCCTTCGTATTTTTACTCACCTAAAGACCAACTTTCTTACAAAGAATCATCTCGTGAATTGTATCTGTTAAACAGGAATGATGACTGAATTTTATGTTGTTACGACGCCGCACTGATTGTCGTCTTTTAACAGTAGAACAAAATAAATTAATACCAGAGAATTCGTTACTCAAAACATTAATAACTGTTTCAATAAATATAAATACAATACAATTGTCCAACACACAATATAGGAAATAATAATGTAAACGTTACTAGTTACAAAAGAGCGCACACAATAATGAACAATTAATGCTTTACACTAAACCATTGTGAAATAACTCGCACCGCATCACACGTCGTAACAGCGGCTAATAGCACGTTTTTGTCGCTTCGCTTCGGAAAATGCAACTCACAGCACCGACTGTTCCAGTACCACTTGATTGGAGCACCAGTGGTCACGGTGTCCGGGCGAACCCGATGACTGCCTGTCGCTTCTTCCTGTCTTGGGTAGTGGGCTTGGAGCTTTTTCCAAGTATGAGAACCTCCTTTTTTTTATTTAATGCGAAGGACGCCATGCAATGTTTGATTTGTCTGATTCGCGCAGCGGTTCGCAACGGCTGAAGCGGGGAAGCATCAGGGGACCTTTTTCGTTTGGGATGATAGAATTTGCTCCACAACAATGGGTCGTGCTCGTCCGCCGTCCCAGGAAATGTCGCGAGAGGCTGCTCCGACACGGACTTGGTGTAGGTAGGAAGGATGGTAGACGAAACTTCACTGAGGGCGGGGGATGGGCAGATGTGGGCTAGAGAGCTGATGAGGTGTCGTCGAGCAAGTCTCGGGGGCGTTTCTGTGTGGTTGGTGGTGGCCGACCGCTTGCGAGACACTGCTTTTATACTCAGCCTGTGTGACGCAGGCAAAATAAGACACTGTTACGAGCGCTGCATTAGTAGGGTAGAAAATGGTAGGAACGTCTAGTGTGTTGGGAATTACGACGTTAGGCGACAGACTATAGCACACATCCTACGCAACTTATCGTTATCATAGGTAAGAATGTGTTTGGTAAGAGCTGGCGTGTTATTATCGATGAAAATTTTTCTACCATAATCGATGGAACCGTGTGAAATACAAGTTTCTCCCAAAGCTGTTAAACGTTTTTTTCAAGTACTATGACATATATATATATATATATATAATCCGGGATAACGTGTGGCCAGAGCGTGAAGGTGGCGATGGTGGGAAGATGGCGTAATCTACATTACGTGGCCCGACTGACGAGCAGCCCCAACATACTTTTCCGAAACTTCTTCACAACTACTTAACAACAACGACGCCTTTAGCGATACCGTCGACTCACACCCAGAGGCGAAAAAAAATTAAAAGCGCAAAACTTTCCAGTAAAAGTTGAAATTTTCTCCGCTCGCTTCGTCTACAATTTGTTCGGCTTAAACTAACAGTATATTTTGCGTTTGCGTTTACGTGAAAACTCTCTTAAGAACACGAATTCTTTTTAAGAACACCGGCACGTTTCTCAGCTTAAAAAAGTTTTCGCAAAGCTGTGAAATGTTTTGGTTAAAACATCGTCTTTATTAGACGCACAGTGACTGTAAAGAGGATTATAACAGGGTAATAATAATGTTTGTAATACTGAAGCGTCACAATAACAGGTCCTCGTTTACACACTCTCAAGTGTCCAACGATTCGGTTATGACGTGGACATGTTTCTGCAGATGTAGCGTATCACATATTTTGATACTACGGGGTTTCACTGGAAACAGGCAGTTTGTTTGATAGCGGAATTATTGTTCGTTCAATAAACGTTGAATGTTTACACTTTTATGAAAAAACAGTATGATACGACACAAATAACGTGCGTAGAGATTATGTGTGACGCTAGTCATCCATTGCTTAATCAGTAGGATGATGCAATAACGTGCGTAGAGATTATGTGTGACGCTAGTCATCCATTGCTTAATCAGTAGGATGATGCAATAACGTGCCTAGAGATTATGTGTGACGTTAGTCATCCATTGCTTAATCAGTAGGATGATGCAATTTTCTAGAGCCTCGTAGAAATGTGTGACAAATTCTGTTAGACTTAGTCTCGCGAATTACAAAAGTCGTATCGATTTTCTAGCCTTAAATAATTTCTCCAACTACTTTAAGATTGCAATCCTTGTCACAGTATTTTTTCCATATTTTATTTTATTAATTTTTACATAATTTTACACGTATTATATATATATTTTTTTCAGTATTATGTACGCATTACAAGCATTAAAAAGCACAATTGCACTAATTCATCATCATCATCATTTTCAGCAAAGATTAAACAAAAAATGATTTGTTCCGGTCGAAACAGCTAGATCTGGTCACTCCAACGCATCTTCGGACGCCACACACCTCTCTATCCTTTCGGCTTATAATTCCATAATCACAGGTATGGTCGTAAACGTTTGCTCTGTCCGGTTACATCTTGCTTGCGAGAGTTTGGTAACCAAACCAATATGTCCCCTGAATATGCTACTAGCACATCACATGGTAAGACGATGGGTGGGGCTGCCACCTTCGGGGTTACGTCCTGCCCGATTTTCTATCTGGGTTGTCTCCCATAAACTGGCTGTCTTACCGGGCCATTTTACCCTGTACGCAGTACTACAGTCCAACTATATCCACGCCTGTAATATTGAAAAGATAAGCCGGTTCAGGATCATTCCACTCACGCCTTAACTTGGTACTAGTGGGCTACTGCTGCCCTCCACCAGGAATTTTTGTCGACCTTCCGGTCTAGATCCGTACTGTTTTGCACCAGCAGGGTCACCTCTTGTAGAATGTGGTACCTCACCACGCAGTACGGTCTGGGCTGGAGAGAGGTTTGGGAGTTAAGATCACTTCATTCAAAATTAGGAGTTTATGAGGACCAGTACACACTCGACCCGGTACAAAGGGCTACGTCTCCAAATCCCTCGACCCCATTGCACTAATTGGTTATTGTAAATTTTTCAGAACACCATTCTACGCATTACTGTTCCGTTTTGCCAAACCTCCGTACCCAAGCCGTGGACGTTATCAAGTTTCTTCTCTCGTAGATTCTCAGAGGCCACCTTTCCAGAATCGCTGAGGTCTGCAGTTTCTTCTTCCTCGTCTAGGTGGCTTCCGCAGTTAGATATGTTTAGGGTAAAGCCACTCCGGTATCCTCAAGAGTGCCCAAGCCACATTAAACATTTTCTGTCGTTCCTGTCTATAACCATCTCACTAGAATTTGTTTGAATTCTAAAATCTTCTATTCTTATTTCACTTTGAATTTCCTAGCTCGGTTTCTAGAATAAGTATGTTTTTCATACACGACATTTCCTTCACAGTCTGTGTCTCAGTATTGATTGTACATTTGTTTTGCGTATTCTCCACTTCTGCTTGTCTTGACATACTCGGATTCCATTGGAAAGAAATTAAGCAGGGCAAAGTTTTCGGCTGTGATTAATTCGTTCTAGTGTTTTGTCTTCACGATTCTGTTCGTGTCATTGTGAGTTCTACGTACTTATAAATTCCCAATTTATATTTGCCTAACAATACGTGACATTTGTCGAACGATAATCATAAGACTTAAGTATACTGATATTTAATTGTAACTGTATTTTGTCGATTTAAATAATTCTTTAATATAGTTTAAATATATACGAAATCTCTTCGGTTACATTTCCCTTAGTCGTAAATTGGAAATACTAAGCATCTGTCAAAACGATCAGAATGTTATAACAGTAACATATTCTTGTGACATACTTTTTAAGCAATTTAATGATTATTTATTAGTTTTCAAGAAAGAAGAATGGCGAATTGTTAATTGTGTTCTAATATTATTATTAATTTTTCAGAGTACGTATATTTTTAAGCGAACAGATCCATAAATTGTTTATGTATTTCGTATGAAATGAACAAAAGCGTATCGTTTAAACCAGTTAGGCACAACTAATAAAATTTTAACGTATTGTTGTATATCCCTTTGTAGGAAGTAATGTTGTTTCATCCCTGCTACGTGACATCTATAAGATTCCGTTATTGTTTATAAGTAATATTTTATAAATTTTCCTTACTGGGATGCAGTACCAAAATAGCTATAAAAATAAAAGATAACAGGAAGTAGGTTTTTGTGTATAGAATGATACATATACTTGGATAGAGGTGTAGAAAACCGCTTCATGTTTCCTTATAGCATATTCAATAAACCTGGTTACAGTGGTATGCAGCGAATCCCTGTTCAGAGACAACGTAGTATACAAAACGTATATAGTCTCACTCATACGTCGGATTACAAAATTATAATACCTATTGTTTGTGGAATGCTTTGTTTTTGTTAGAAGCTTCAAGCTAAGAAAACTCAGGGAACGATTCCGGAAAGAGTGAGAGAAGGGCGTTATCCCGAAGAGCTTCCGTAGAGGAGGATTTCTAGAAATTCCCAAACCTGCAGTTTCCCTCCTGGGGAGCACTAAACAAAAATCTTCCTTGAATCTCAAGTGAAAACATTCTGTACTAAGTGGTAGTTCCGAAGAAGCCGTTTGTTTTCTTGCAACTGGCCACTGGCTAGCAGTTAACCTTTACCAAATGACATCTTATTGCTTAGCAACTGAGCGTTTCTCCTGATCATTGATAGCAGCTGATTTCTATACAAGTGGTCGCTGTTTAGCTGAATACATCCAGTTGCAATATTTGCGTACCCGTTTCTGAGTTTTTTTAATAGAGAGAGTTTTACTTGTCTCATTTTAAATTGTTCGAAGAATTTGAGAGACCAATAGCAAACGGTGTCTTGTGAAAGGTTACCAATACCAGTTAAGCCTCTTGTAAATCCCTGATTATAATCATAGTGTGTAAAGACATGTTAAAAGTACGAAGCTTTTTCCTTCTAAATAGTTATAATCATGTTTTGTGTGTGCTAAAATCTGGAAGAAATTATCATTTTTTTCTACTTACAACAGACTAAAGTAAGAACTTTCAAGCTTGGAGAATCGTTCTGTTTATTGGACTTTTTCTGCGGCCACTTAGTAACACCGCTAGAAAATAGTTTTCTGAATGGTTTAATAAAACACGTTATTATATTAAAACATGTTCTCCTCATTGATGCTCTGTGTAAAAATTATTGTTATATATAATTTACCTTGTAATTTCCGTCCAGTGACGTCGAGCGTAATTTGTATGGTTACGCGTTTCAGGCCATGTGGCCCATCCTCAGACCATCACTCCGAGAGGAGCTCGTTAAACAATAAAATCCACACAAAACAAACACATAATAAATAAATACATAAAATATATTAAATAAACATATAAAAGCGTTCTATTACCCGAACACGGTGCACCGAATTCTTCATTAGTGAGGAGTGAATGATTTCTCTCGTGACCACTTCTTTTCATTAACTGTAGTACTGCCTCAGCCAGAAGGGTAAAATTCGAAAGTCTTTAATTTAATAATGTGTTCTTAATTGCGCGATCCTTCTCGACACCGTCTCTGTGCACCAATCAGGTTGCGAGATGAGATTACCGTTTTGAATCCACATTATATTAGTATTTATTACCAATTCATTACATTAGTATTCAGTTGCCAATTAGTATTCATCAGCCGCCACTTAAGCCTATCACCTTCTGGAGACCCATCGAGTCGTCATTCTGCTGACGGTATATCAGTAGGTTAGTGATATGCAGAAACATGTCAATAACGTAATTACACTGATGCAAGGTAAGAAAACTAATTGCCACTAATAACAATTGTTTTGATGTCCACTTCCATCCTCTTGTGCGAGGAAGCTATACAACAGGTGGCGTCTCTGTCGTGCACATGGTTGTAGTCTTGGCATCTACATCTCTCGGCCTCCAATGTAGCAACCTTTATGATCGTCTGCCGCTTTTACGTCTAGCCAGTTTCATCTTGTTACTTATACGTATAAACATTACTATCTTTTCTACTTATGTTGCCTTTTAGTTGTTTTTCTGTACCTTCTTGTTATTCTTAGAATTGCCCCTTTCTTGCTTTTCTCTTTTTTGAAGAGCATTGGGAACGACCACTCTCAGGAAAAAATGTAAGTAAATACACAAAGGGAGGAGAAAGCGAACAAAACAAGGAAAAACGTAAAATGGGAAAGTAAAGAATATAAACTTAAAGATGTTAAAATAAAAGATAAAACAAGATTTAAATATATATATATATATATAACATAATAATACCAGAACAGATTAATACAAGACATGATATTATTTTCAAAATTGCTAATTTAATAAAATAATAAATATTTATATTATATTTTACACTCAGTCATCTAACATATTTTTTATATACATATATAAAAACATACATTAAATTTAGTGTACATATAAAACAGCTGTCATTAACAATTGATTTTAAAAAATGTTATTAATTTGTACCTAATATTCTGATGATGATACACTATCGAAACTCTGTAAAATGTATGTGTATATATATATATATATATATATATATATATATATATATATTACAACGATACAACGTTATTAGATGTATGCGTGTCGTGCCACACGTTGACGGGTGATAAAATTATAACAATATAAATAACGTGTATGTGTAATTGGGTTCAGGTGTAATTATAATAAGAGTAACTCTTTTTATGAATCGTAATATGCTTCATTTATTACTTGAAACAAACATAAAAAAATAATAATATAAAAATCATGATGAATACGCCATATGATATCCATTATCTATGGTTTCAAAGTGTCTTTACTAGTCGTGTTAACATTACAAACATATCTTAAATTCTAGATATTATATTATTAATTGTATTTAAACTTTTCTTCATTATATTGAGAATTCTTGCTTGCTCAGTCTAAATGTGTGCTTCTTTAAAAATTGTTACTACATTCTTATTCTATATTTTCTTCATACCTTTCAATGGCTTTAAAATCATTTTAACACATTTAATTTATTAATTTCAATGACTCTACGTTATATGCTTTTATTAAGAAAAGTTAAATAATTTAATTACTAATTTCAATGACTCTACGTTATGTTCATTACGAAAAATAATTAAATAATTTTCTGATTATATATGAATTACATTGAATTTTATCTCTATCTACATACTTATCATTTACGCTTACAAAAATGTTCTGTCATTGTTTTCTCTTTTTTTTTATTATTAGAGTCTTTTAATGTCTTTCTCTTTGACAATTATGTATTGGTTTTTCGTCACCTTAAATTCCACAGTCCTCTGCATCTCCTTCCTCTGCTAGTCGTGCTCTCGTACTCTGTCAGGAGTTGATGTTCTTAGCTGGCGACTGCTTGTAAACGTCCGACGATTTCTTCGTTACGGTACTTTTTTTTATTATTGTTTTTATTACTTTAAATTAAAAACATTACCGTAATACTTTATAAGTTCAGCTACAAAAATCGTACTGATGTTAGATTTCTCGTCTAACTTCGTCCAAAATAGTTTTAAAAAATTCGCGTCTCGGACCGGCATAGCGTACCGCCGCGACTGTGGTTTGTTAGAGAAGAAAGTTCGTCTCTCATGGGCTTCTATTTATATCCACCCAGAAAACTGCACATGTCGATTCAGAAATCAGCCTGTCGACATTTGAAACATCGCATGATAGCCCCCACTCTCGTCTCATTTCACATAATTGCACTTTTCGCCAATCGCACTGTTTAACGCAGATTTCACGGCGATTAAATAGTGTCTCATTTAGTGACTTATGAGATGTGCAATTATCATGATGCTCACACTACTAGTATAATTATGATGCATTAAAAATCGGCCTGGACTCGCACTGATTGTCCGAAATACGTAAAATTCGCACTGCACTCGTGTCCGATTTTTACACATTTTTAGAAGTTTTTACCTTCTCACTAACATTTATAGTTTTCTTAAAAATAATTATTTTCTTAATTAGCATTGACTGGGGGGGGGGTGAGATTGCAACTTTCAGGATCAGACAGGCTTCACGCACACACATTATTTACTTGTATACACACATGTAGTGGTAATCGCGTGATGTTTACCTGTTGGTTCCTGCTTGAAAGCCAGCTTCCAATCTCACACCTGCTCGGCTATTATATATTATTGAAACTAACTTAAATATTTATAATATATTATGTATGCGCATTACAGCCTTTGCTTGTATTGTCGCAATATATATATATATTTAATATTTATAGTGAAATTACCTCAAGATATTTTTCCCCTAATTAGGAACATGTTTCGAGAACCATTGTGTTCTCATCCTCAGCCTTCGTGATTTTGCGTCTGGTGAAGTACTTGTGTGTTGGCTTCAAGGGAAAAAAATATCTTTAGGTAATATCATTATAAATATTAAATATATTATACACATCAAGAAACGGACTGTAGCAAAAAGTGTTCGAATATATATATATATTCTTGTGTGTTTTAAATAGTGGGGGAGGAAAATAATATACAGTTGCCGTAATAGAGTAAATGCATTGTTATGTGGATCAGAATGTTGGATGGGTTCAGAGAAAACAAGCAGTAGAATAGACTTTCTCAAACGTACTGTTAGGGGGTCCAGACTAGAACACATAGAATGAAGATATAGATATTAGAAACAAATTGCAAAGAAAGAAACAACCACCCATGTGTATAGTGAATTGTTTTAAATAAGGAATGTTCCAAGAGAGGATCGAGGAATCCTCAAGATCTTTATTTAACTTGGGCAGAAGAAAAGAAAAAACGAAGTATAAAATAGATCCAAGGAATTAAAAAAGGACAAAACATTTTAACAACACAAGGCATTGATAAGAACATGAACGTACAATTTAAAAAATACTGAAAGGAAACCCTGTTACTTAAACGGTTATAAGTCCCCTTATCTGGATTTTAGGCTTGCTGGGTTAGAAATATTGAAATTACCGTTGCCAATTAGTAAAGATTATGTTATGTCTCATGTGTAACCGAAAACATGAAACTCAGAGGAACATATAAAAATTTAGTCTTAAAGACTGATTTTTCTATTTTTTTAATTTTTTACTACATTGACTTATATTTTGTGTTCATAAAATCATAATGTTAATGGCCGTATTTATTAACGAACTATGTAGACAAATGCTTTTCAAATATCAAGACAATGTTGGAGAACGATATTTTTTCACATAACACTCATTGGCTATATAAAAAACTCGGTTGCTCATGTAAGCACGTAATACGCGGTAGTAAATAGTTGGCAACACTGACGCAGCCAGCGGATGTTGTTAGCCAGCAGACTCGTTTTTCCGAATGATTTGCTGCCCGGTTTGAATTTTATTTATACGTACCGGCGGCTGGCGAAAAAATGTTTTTTGCATGATTACACTCTCCACACTCACTCGATCGTTCGTATGCTGTTTGCTCACTCAAGTCTGAACACGATTCTACCGGCGTTTGCTTCTATATTTCGATAATTCTCAGTAAAATGTTAGAGTGAAAATACTAATAGTTTTCCTCCTACCTCAACTACATATATATTTATATATACGTGTGTGTGTGTGTGTGTGTGCCTATGTATGTTCCATTCAGTCTGCCTGCCTTTGTCTCTCCCCTTTCTACATACACACACGCGCGCGCGCACGCACACATTATTGCCTTTGGAGAATACGTTTCATTATGCAAACATTTATGTTAGGTTTTCCTAATTTATATTTCCTTAGGTCGTTTAAGTATTTTGTATAATTATAACAAGTTAATGTTTCATGTTTTTATAAATATTAGAAAAAATGACTAAAGTTGCTTTTCACAATATCATATTTCAATTAGTGTTTTAATGTCTATTTCGAAGCATCGTCAAACGCTTTTGTTTTGAACATTCTTTATAAAGCAGACTTTAAAATAAATATTAAAAAGAGGGCCGGTTAAGAGAAATTTCCTCCACAATAAAAAAAAAATGAGGTCGAGGGAATTTGGAACCTTTGTACCGGGTTGATCAGCCACTGCTCCTCACAAATTCCCAGGGTTGGATGAAACGATGTTAGCTCCCAAAGGAGCCCTCAGCCTCATCAGCGAAGACCGTACTAAGTGGTGAAGTGCCATATCCTACAAGAAGTGACCGTGTTGATCCAGAACAGTACGGATCTAGACCGGGAGGTCGGTAAATTCTATAAATATCCCTGGTGGAGGGCAGCAGTAGCCATCAGAACCAAGCTAAAGTGTAAGGGAAACGATCTTGAATCGGCTTTTCTTTGGAATATTACAGGCGTGAATCTAGTTGGATTTTGTCGGCTGTAATACAGCGTACAGAGAAAACTGGTCTCTTTAAAACTGGCCAGTTTATGGCAGACAACCCAGACAGAAAATCGGGCTGGACGTTAAGCCCGAAGGTGGCAGTCCCACCATAGTCTTACCCTGCGATATCCTAGTAACATATTCAGGACAGGATATATTAGCTACTAAACTACCGTAAGCAAGATATCTGCTTGGGACAGGAGCAAACCACTTTTTTGTTAATCCTTGCTGAAGATGATGATAACAAAAAATGCCCAAATCTTTTTGAGAAAAGAAAATAGATTATTTTTATTCTATCAAGCGCAGTTTTAATTTTAACATATATGAAAAACGACGTGTAATATTTTTAATGCAGAAATAAAATGTTTGTAATAATTGATAAGTACAATATAGTTGTTAGTTTGGGGCAAAATACTGCAATATTTCTGGTAGAAATGTCAGTGGATGACTGGCGTAGCCGATGATGAAATAGAATAGTGGAAATCATGAAATGGAAAAAATGAAACTATATTTTGTTTCGTACGAGAAGGCTAACTAAATGAAGAGCAATTAAAAGAAATGTCGATAGAGAATTACACCGTTGTTATATGACAAAAATCATTTGCAAACCTGTCATGTAATTTATTATTATAAATATGTGATTAATTCTAATGCCAGATGTAATTATCTCGCACTACAGTATTTTCGATTTTGCGGTCGCCGGAATTATGCTGCAGCAATTATCTGATTAACGTTATGATTGTTTATCTATGGTGGTATCGTGTGTTGCGGATTTCGAAATTATAGCTTATCTCTGGCCGTTTTATGGAGTTTATGGTTTGCGTGTTTGTGGATATCGAGTACGTACCGGGCGGACAAAACGTGCGTTATTACTCGTTTTATTGATATAAGTAAAGGTGTGGTGCAAACCGATTTTGTATAGTATTGGTAACTTGGTAACGTTTGTGGTTTGTTTATTCGATTATTGTTCTTGTAAAATAATTCTGCTTTTATCCAGTTTATATATAAGCCAATACATTTTTATATAATAAAATTTTAATTACTTCTAGAAGAATGTTATTATTTTATGTCGTTGTATTTTACAGAATATATGCCTATCTGTAACATCAGAGGTTTCTATATGAATTTTATCCATTGTTAATAAGGTATTGTTGCTTGTCATACATATACGCGACCGCGCGCATTCGGCATCTTGATAGTACAAAAATGGTGTGGACTCTGTGAATAGCGAGTGTACATGAAATCACCGCGGCAGAAATGAGGTTTTTAAGAATGGTCAGAGGATACTTACGCTTAATTATGCTTCAGAATGAGGATGTACGCAGTGAGCTTAAGGTGTTCCCATTGATCGAAAAAGTTGATGAATATAAGAATAAATGGAGGGAATACGTTTTTCGCACGGAAAAGGACTCTTTACTAAAAGGCCGCGTATTTTTTGCATATTGTTTCTATACACATGTATGCATCAAAATGTTTCGTCTCGTATTATTGTTCATGTTTTATTAGATTTCCTTTTTAATATTTTTTCACTTATTTAGAATATGTTAATATTATTAAAATACTTATATTTTAAATATTTCCATTATTTACTAATCTTACTTACCCTTAGATTCCATTGTTTTAAGAAGCCTTATAGGATTCTCATATCTCACCTTATTTATCCATCCCGATCTTTACTTCTGTTCTCGTTGTTTATAACTCAACTTCAATTAAATTCTTAGCTCCAAGTGCCGGCCCTATGAGTCTCGTCTCTACAACTGCAAATAGAGCCCGCTCATTCCATTACAGTCTGGGGGTACAGTCTGGTCTGTTCTAAAAATCACGATCAGACTTTCGCTTGGACATTCAGCAGTATGCTTATCATCGGCTTGCCGTAGACAAAAAGAAGACTTAGCATGCATGTTTAAAGTGGTATCCAAGTCGCTTGTTTGAATAGACAAACTAACGTTTTTCATTCCGCCGTGTCATTTCTTTTTTATATTGATGACGCATTTAAAAAAAAAAGACTTCATCATCAGATCTTAAAATATACCTCTTAATATACTGTAGGAGGACATCACATAGGTTACAAATCCAATAGCACTTGCACTGTATACGCGTCAGTAGGTGCACACCTATTCACTTTTGGTCGACCACTTCACCACGAGTACGAGTGAAACGCGACCGCTTGACCAAGACGCGCTTTGAAAAGCATCAATATAAAAAATAGGTCACAGGGCGGACTGAAAAAGGTTAGTTTGCCTAAATACACTGTCTGACAAAGCTTACACCCATTTCGGGCTAGTAGTTTATTGTAAATGATAGTAACATAAATTTAAATTAATTCCATATAGGCCAACAGATGATGGGGAGTTCCCTCGAGTACACATTATGATAATTAACGTCCTCGTAGGTGTCTGCCTTGGATAATTAACACACTTTGTAAAAATAACGTTTTCTTTAACGAAAAAAATATCAAAAGGGGAGAAATTAGTAGCGAGAAATTGTAGACTACATTCTTTCTTGAGAAAAGAAATAATTTTCTGGAACTGTGGCCAATAAATCAGGAACTGGCAATTTTCCAATGCCGGTAGATGGAGGTGGAAGAACCCAACCTACTACATCTACCGGACGAGATGACGCACACCGAATACCTTATCGTCATTTCTGATTAGACATTTGCATCGAAACTATTTAAATCGCTCGGTGGAGCGTGAAAACGGCGACGGTGGGTTCTTATCCGCTCCACCCCCTTCTGCTTTCCAATGAACCACTCACTAACCCCGCGCCGGTGTGTGAGTGACTTCAACCCTCTACCGTGTTGTGCGTTCTCATGCATGTAATTAATCAGACCTCCTTCCCCCCATCCTGCTTCTTGGAGTAATCGTTATCAATCTCCATTCGCCCCCCCATCATCACCCTGCAGCTTCGAATCTCATCTTTACATCTATACTACCTTATAAGTCGCTCGATCGCGCACACTCAGTATGTGTGTTATATATGTCTGCATGTGTATATCATGTCTGTATATCATGTCTGTATACACATGACTCAATCAACAGTATTAGTTTTAATTACACACTGGAACATTATGAGTAAGTATCGACTGCGAGTATTACACAAGTCTGCGATGAACATTTTTTTAAATAGTGGTATCATTTATTTATGTATTTTCGCTCTCTGAATCAAAAAATCAGTCCAAGTGTCATATCAAAAACCCGTATTTTTATTTTCCCAGTAAGCCGATGTTACACAGTGCTTACAGTTTCTTTGATGTGATATTTTGACATATATGAAAGGATCTGAGTAAGCTAAACCTCTGGGCATAATATACCCTCAGCATCAGAGTTATTTCATTATACTACCAGAATATTTACTAGCACTAATAAATGAGTAATCCAGTAGCACTCCGTATGAGTCAGGCGTCAGGTGTATATCTGTCAGTGTATGTAATATATGGTCAATTTACATCAGATGTAATATATGTGTCGCTAGAGACAGTCTAAGACACTCTAGTAGATGTGGCTGTAATATAAATTTTATTATATTTGTGGTGAGTCGTTGGTTAAAAATGATTAAAGAAACGTTATGGATTTTATTATAAAAGTGTACCACGCTATTTTGGGGTGAATACGAGAAATAGAATAAAATTTGTTATGTTTTCCTGTGAGGAATTGGTCTAAAGGTTATGAGAAATCTTTTAAATTTAATATTACAGCAATTGAAAAGAACCCTAAAAAAACATTGTGATGATTGTATTGCTGTTGCGGGTCAAAAACCTGTAACTCAGAGAATGAGATAACTATTCTGTTAGTCTTTAGTCTTCCAGCTCATCGACCTGTCTTCATGTGCACAGACACTTGTCCCTGTACCTCTAGAAAGATTAGAAGATCGATCGGTCAATTCTAATTCGAATTTTTTGATGAGTTGAAGATAATCCAACCTGTAAGTTGCCTACTCAGCAGTTATTCAGTGACAAATCTGGAATTAGCCAAAGATTCTTCTGAACGTTCAGGCCCCAAACTGAAGGAAAAGAATATATTAGCATCCAGATCATCACTCCAGGTGTTTTATAGGAGTAGAGAAATGAAGAATAGTTCCTGTTTTTTACCAAGAAAGTGACAGTGCAAATGGAGCCGTCTCTCACGCAGGATAGGCGACAGACATAGATTTATAAGGCAAAGGAAAAAACCCTATGAACCTCAACTAAGATAAAGATAATTTAAGATTTACAATAACAGGCTGCTAATACGAGACCGAATGTCTGTGTAAGAAGAAGAAGAAGAAGGAGAAGGAAAAATGAAGTAATAATAATATCTGTGAAGAAATATAGGCCTATTTAATAAAAATATTAACAGGTTGTGCTAGTCGGCACAATGCTTTCGTTTGCGACTCGCAGCCGCAACGGCTGTGCTGTGGTCGAGTTAAGGTCACAACTGGATTTGCCTGCCAACCCCTGTTGCTGGAGACAATAATACAGCGGTATTGTCAGGGATGCCTGGGCTAGATAAGTAACAAAGGCACACAGCACACACACAAACTCCTCCTCCACCGGGCGGCTCACCACTGCAAACCTTAGAAGAAAAAAAAACATTGTTCTTACGGACTACAGTGTTGACAAACGTAACGCCGTTATTGTCTTGTGTTCGAGACACTTCACGCGCCTCACAGATTCTCCCCTCTCTCTTTCTAACTCTCTCTTTCTCACGCACATTCTCTCTCTCTCTCTCTCTCTCTCTCTCTCTCTCTCTCTCTCTCTCTCTCTCTCTCTCTCTCATATTACATGCACGCAGCAATGTCTGAACACATTCACAAAAGCAATATAAGCGATAATATTGTCAGTAAGTTAAAGGCGTGCGGGATTGTGTTCGAGGCAAATCTATAAACTGTAATCGCTAAAATACAGTAGTTAACGTCAGCTATCAGAGCAACTTTTATCAAATTTAATGACTCATTTATCCGACAACGTAGCTGCCTTAGATGTACATTCTTGTATGACTTAAACAAAGGCCTACACTGATAGCAAAAATGCATTTGAGCTTCTCATGCATGACCTCGTGTATAAACAAACGTCAGCTATTTGGGATTATTCTACTGGTTTTCTACATTCAATCAATATATGATAAAAGAGTCGTATTTTTTCCTGTTCTCCTTACCTTAATTTTACTACATAAAGTTAACTTGCGGTAACTGCGTATTCACCAACCATGATGCCTTGCATGAAAACAATTCCTCGAGAAAATAGTGTTATTTATGTTTTCTGATGTAATGTCGAATGTATGGGTAATTTACAGACATATTTGGTAGCCGCCATCGGTCTTCATGTATATTCGCCGATTTTTAATGAACATTTGATGATTATTTAAATATACATAGTAATAACAATTATAAACCCATAACACTACAAAATATTGTAATTGCAACAAACGTTTTAATACTATTGTCACAGTGTTACTATTGTTACAGTTTTACAGTTAAAATTTATACTTTAGTGCTATTTTGATATACAAGTTAACGTCTGTGTGAGCTACTACACATATAAGTGCACGCACTAGCACATAACGTTAACATAACCCATGAGGTTTCGATCAAATAATTCGACTTGGAACGCGTATCTCATTGCGCATGCGTAGGTAGCTTTGACGCGTTGTTTCAGAGCAATCATTTTGTGTTCAGAACAGCTAGATGGTTGGTGTGTGCGCACCCAACTTCTACCATTGCCCTTTCCCTGCTCCCCGTTACGTTCTGTGCGTACCATTTCATGTCTTACTATCATAGGTACGTGTCTCGCATTCGGAGAGGTTTTTCATAGTCTATATTATTATCAGACTCTAAGCGACCACGATGGGTTAGTTCGTGGTAACCTTAATGAAAATAATATTTTGTCGTGTATGGTAGAGATAGCAGTGGCGGCTGGTGTCATAGTTGCAGCGTTGCACAACCACCAATATAGAATAACTAAACTACAAAATAGTATACGAAAACATTAAGCAGCTAAAAGTATCAAAAATTTCAACGGAGAGCGTACTAGAGTCTACGCGGCATGTTCGCGTACAATTCAAATGTGGCGCGCAGGCTGGTGGTTGTAGGCCGTTTGCAACTTCAACACATATAGGCCTATGGCAGAGCAGAGCTTACTACACAAACATATAGCGGCGTTCCCACGAGGCGTTAATCACGACAGTTAACCACGCTAGTCAACTTTCGTTCGTGACACTCACGAAAGTGTGAATTTATAAAACGTTCACACGGTTGGGGGGTTCGTGCCGTTCACGCCTCGCGTTTCGACTAGTCACCATCGAAACATCGATCATGAATGATCTAGTTGTTGAAAGTTGTGCTGTTCTAAGTTCGTTTTTTGCTACTATCTTAGCAAAAAAGATGGAGTGCTTACAGGACACAATTACAAGAAAACGAAAAAAAAGACGTTTTTGGGTTAGAGAATGGATACAGCGAAGAAATATGTTAGGAGCGTCAAACTTGGTTAGTATGGAACTAAAAAGCAATTTTTCAGAAGATTTTAGAAACCTACTGCGAATGACTGAATTTCAGTTTGAATACCTCTTATTGCGTGTTACAAATAAAATTTCAAAATCTAACACTAACATGAGACAAGCAATTAGTGCAAAAACAAAATTAGAGGTGACGTTACGGTATTTAGCTACAGGTGATTCCTTCAAAAGTTTAGAATTTTTGTTCCGTGTTCCAAAAAACACAATAAGTAAATTTATTCCAGAAACCTGTGAAGCAATATATAATGAACTAGCAGAATTCATACAAGTTAGTACCTTCAAATTTCAAAATTGATTTCTTAATTATTAAAAAAACGAAAATAATATTGGTGTATAGATTAGGTGTATAGATTACAAATAAAATAATAATAACAACAATAAAATTATTAGTAACAGTGAACTTTTATTTGTTTAATTATAATAATAATTATAATTACAAAATTTGTTTAATTATAAATCTGTAAATAATGTCACGTAGTCGTCATCATTACTAGCCGAAAAAGTACTTAAATTTGATTGTCTTCCACTTGATGTTGCAGCTGTTGAATTATCAGTAATAACATATTCTGGTGGGCACATAGCATTTGTAATTTCATTCATGAATGATTGTTGTAATCGTATTGCTTTTGGTGGTCCTATACTTCTTAACATTGATGCGATATATTTCCCAAAATGATCATAACTATCCTCTTTATTTGTAGCGACTTGTGATGCGCGATTTGAAATTTCATGTAATTTGTCAATTGCGCTTGTCATAAATCCTATTTCATGATCATGAATAGATTTTTTATTTTTTGATGTTGATGGTTGTGGTTCAATCTTTCTTTTTATTATCTTCGCAGGTGTATCAATTTTCGATGCAATCTGTGTCACGTCTTCAGAGTTTTGGCTAGTACTGTATTCAAGGTTAGGTTCTGATTGTAGACTATTTTCTATTGAGGCCTCTTCAGAATTTTCTATAGGAAATATCTGTAATATAAATAATAATGTGTTAATATTATTAGTTTATTCATATTTTAATAATTTAATGTTTCAGGTCCCTGCAACATCAGATGAGTGGAAAAACATTGAATATGGTTTTAGAACGCGATGGAATTTTCCTGGTTGTGTAGGGGCTCTAGATGGTAAACATGTTGTCATACGAGCTCCTCCCGGAAGTGGTTCAGATTATTTTAATTATAAAAACAGTTACAGTATTGTGTTAATGGCCTTGGTGGATTCTGATTATTGTTTTTTATATGTTGATGTTGGAGCTGACAGAAAGAGCTTCTTAAATTTTTGAATTTTGCTACAACTTCTTTTGGTCCAAATCCAGGTATATTTAATTCATGACTTATTCTCTTAGCTGCGGCGGCTCGTAAATCTCTATCACGGTATTCCTCCACACTTGGATCATATAACACCTTTTCCATCGAATATAACTCCAAAAAACGCGTAGTTTCACTGTCGTTAAACTTAATAATGCCACGTTGCTGTGACGACATCTTGGCTTCACGAACGGTATATCACGACTGAAAATCAAACAGGTTTGATCTATCCACGCTTGAGTCGTGCGCCGTTCCTCACGAAAGCAAGTTTAACGACTATGCGTTCACACAGAAGTGTATTTCACGAAAGCGTGGTTCACTGTCGTGATTAACGCCTCGTGGGAACGCCGCTGTAGAGCTGTAGCCAACTTTGTGTCATGAAATCAACACAGCCTTCTTGATTTATAAGTTATGTCAGGCTTAGTGTTTATGTTTTTTAAGGTAAACGTTATCCGTTGTTTGAGGTTATAAAATTATAGTAATAATTTTGTATAACTGTGATTATGATAGTTTAATGTCTTCTAACCAATCTCCCATCCACTCAACCAACAACTGCAATCACCAAAATTTCGAACCACCAGCCGCCACTGAGAGATGGTCATGTAGAAAAAATTAAAGATTATAGAAACGCGAAGAAAGCACTACAGATAAAATGTCGGGGAGGGGGCAGACGAGTCGCAGAAGTTACACGGGAATTGGGAATAACGAACGAGAAGAGAGCAGCGGTGGACAGAGTCGAATGGAGACAAATTGGAAAGTGGCCAAGGCCCAACTTTGGGATGTAGCGCCATAGTTGTAGTATCCGCCTCGTAGCATATCTACTTGACATATTATCATAAAATAATTATCAATTATGTAATGAATTTTACCATTAACATCAAACATTGTCTATGATAAATTACAATTCATAGTTTCACTGATAGTGTAATTCGTCTTCTTACTTGACTGTTACTTGATTAGTTTCATAGTTTCCAACCCAACCGTGCCGCTTATTTAATTTTACTTTTTTGGTTAAAATTTATCAAAGATGTTATATCTTAACTCTTTAAAAACGAAACCAACATTGGCCCCTTTCATCCGCAGTATCTATGCTTTATATCTCTTTACTTATCCAGTGTATATGTTTCTGCGTTTCACTCGCTCTGATAACAAAAGACAAAACTGTAGCGGTGGGCGCGAATAATTGTCAGACAGTTTTCCTCTCTTTTTTTTAATTAAATCATATTGTTTTCATTTCGCCAGCGAATTTATAAAATTCAGGCGGTGTCTTTTCTCTCAATGTGTATTCAAACAATTTTATTTGAGGCTTCTATTTCGATAAAACTTGTCAGACAACATAAAAGAAGGGAGGAAGAGAAAGAGAGAGAGAGAGAGAGAGAGAGAGAGAGAGAGAGAGAGAGAGAGAGAGTGAGAGAGAGAGAGAGAGATATACAGACAGAGTGAGAGAGAGAACATGAAATAAGTGTAGAGAGTATAAGAGAGAGAAAGGAAAAGCGTGAGAGTCATACTTGACACTTCCAACAATGGGAGAAATGGTTGCCAGTCAGATACCTAATCAACTTTTCATAGTTGCGTGAATTAATTTTAACGGCTTTGTTGCCAGTGAGAGAAAAACTGAAGCTCATGTCGGCGTCTGCTGACTATAAATTTTATTACGTTGATAAATTTTACTACTGCATGTTTCCGCTGAACTAAAATTAAATCTCTCAAACGAATATAATAAATTCAAACCACGTATTTTCGTTTCTTTAAAAACGTACTACTTCGTATGATTTTTATTTAACAAATTTTTTTCTTCGATTCCTTTTAGAATTTTAGCTTTCTTCTTCCCACCTTTTGTGTTTTCTCGTTTATTTTTTCATCTCCTCCGTTAATTCTTTACGACGCACTTCTATCGGCACAATATTATACATTTCTCTTGGAATTTTATAACTTGAATCTGTATTAACGTCACGTCTTTGTAACCTCCCTTTTCATTGAAAACTGTGTCAAAAAGTTTTTTTCACCGTCGGTAAAAATATTGCGCATATCTGTTGCATTCTGTGCACTTTGTGTTCCTATTATTAGTGATTTAATTATAACCGTTGGAGATCGTTTTGCTAATTAGATTTCCATAATTACTTGAACTAAATTTAAATTAGTTTGTCGTAAAGCGAGGACGTTTCTTACGTTGGCATTTAAAAACGTTTTGATTATTACGACATAATAGTTAATTATGTACCTGACTCTGGGTTACTGGTTTAAAGTATTGATTGTCGTTTATCGTTCTTTAATTGAGTCGAGTATTGGGAATTGTTGTGATCATACAAAAATCGTAATTATTACAAAAATATTAATAAGTATTATTATGAAGGTGACAGTGAACGTGGTAGACTTATAATAATTATATTATTATGAAGAAACCTGGTGGTGAAATTATGAAGTGCAGGAGATTCTGAAAGCGAACAAAGATGCTAAGCAGAAGTAGGATGGGTCGGGACAACAAGAGAATAAGACGTGCAAGCGGTGTAGTGCGGAAGTAAAGAAAGTAGTGGCAAGATCGAAGGCACAAGCATTGTAGAAACTGCGAGGACCTGGAAACTACAGAGGGATTAAGAAAAATCTATAGAATGGCCGAGACAATGTAATAAGTGAAGACTATACTCAAATAAAACGGGCCAATCATGAAATGACATGGTTTTTACTGACCAGAATAAGATCAAGCACTGTGAAAACCTTTCGAGTGAAGAGAATTCGAGAGTGAATTTTGGATATGACCGCCAGTTGACACAGGGAATCAATAGAGAGGAAGTAAAATTACTAGGTAAGAGAATGATAAACGGAAAAAGCGACAGGACCAGATGAAATACCAGTGAAGGTGTTGAAAAGCCTGGAGGAAGATGGAACTGACATGTCGTGGGATTTGATTAAGAAAATATACGATCAAGAAAAGGTACAAGAAGAATGGAGAGACAGCATACTTGTGCGATATTAAAGAGAAAGGAGACAATCAAGAACGTGCAAACTGCAAGGGATTCTACTTAATGTCCCACACCATGAAAGTCTGTGAAATAATTTTGGAAGATAAGAACATTTCGGGTTTATGCCAGGGAAAGGTCTAGTATGTTACTGCAGTGTTTCCGCTCAGACAAATAATGAAAAGTGTCGAGAAAAACAGAAAGGTCTGTACTTCATCTTCATTGACCTCGGGAAGGTCCCGTGAAGAAGTCTGGATTTGTTTGCAAGTGAGGGAATATCAGAGACGTTCGTGTGTTGATCCAAGAAATGTATACAGGAGCAAGAATATAAATTAGAAGCAGCGTTGAGCCAACTGATTTGATTTCAGGAGTAGGTTTACATCAGGGTTCTGCTTTGTACTCCGTTTCATTGTGATCGAATTATTGTTGTAATATCTGGTGGCATAAGAGATCGTTATTCCTGGCGCACTATATATTTGCTTGTGACATCGTACTTCTAGTACCAGCGGAGATGTTATGGAGGAAAATTGGTATAGTCTAGGGCGACGTCAGAGGACAGAGAACTTAAGATTACCAGAAAGACTAGAGATATTTGAGTTTCAACGAGGATCAAGACTGTGAGATCAGAATGCAAGAGATAAATCTGAAGAATGTGGATAAGTTTAAATATCTAGGCTCAGTGTGGTGACCGTAGACGGAAATTTGGATGAAGAGATAGCACACAGAATTCACGCAGGCTGGATTAACTGGAAAAATATATCGGGGCTGCTATGTGACCATAGAATCAAGATTAAAATTAAGGGAACATTACATAAGCTGTAGTAAAGCCAAGAATGATGCATGGCGTTTTAACTTGGCCAGTAAGGAAAGCACAAGAGAGAAAGCTTGATTTAGCAGCAACGAGAATTCTTAGGTTGATGAGTGGAGTAACCAAAATGGATGAGGTCAGGAACACCATAATTAGAGGAACAAGGAAGTTTGTAGCGAGACCGAAGAAAAAATATAGTGGTATGTCTACTAGTAATTTTGTACAAACCACTATGTTGTCCTTGGTATTGACGAGCGCTTTCTGCAGTCATGCCATCTTCAGGTCATTTACCAACGATTTACCATATAGTGGTATGGTCCTGTGAGGAGAAGATAAGAATCATACGTGGGGATAAGGGTGACGAAGGTACGGAGTGATGATGTATTTTGTAAGGGGGTATGACCCGAGAAAAAAGCAGCTATCGGTCGACGATCGACCCAAATAGAGACTAGCTTTCAGAAACGTCAGCCCTAAGTACAGTGAAAAAAAGGTATAGAGAAAGAATGATGAAGTTAACAAGGAGAACTATCATTTAGCGAACATAGAGTGTATAAAGTATTAAGATTATTATGTGTAACAAGTTATGTTGACTTTTATAATTGTAATAAAGGATGCGGTTTGAGAAGTACATTCACAGTTGATATGCCTTAGTCCCTAAATTAGCGTCGCGTCAGCAGTTTTGTACAATATTAAATCTACACTCGTAATGTTAATAAGATTGTTAAATACTTACGTTACCTAATATTACCTTACGTATCATTGCCACAAGCTGAGTTCCTAATTTGACGCAATAAGATTTCTTAAGTATGCCAAGTGTACGATATAGTTACCTGCGGTATGTACGTATTTATGTCTTTTGCTCTGACTTACTCTAACGTGACATTTCGTTTGATGAAAATTACACACACACGCGCGTGCACGTAGCCTATATATTATCAAATTGTAATTATTTCTGCAAGTAAATTGTACTACTTTTTATCGTTTTAATTAACCTGACGCACGTTTGACTGACTGTATCAGTATTTTCTCAGGTTTCTAGAAACCATTTAAATGGTTAATTAAAACGACAAAAAATAGTACAATCTACATGCAGAAGTAATTACAATTTGATAATATAAGATTCCTGCAAGAAACTCAAATAGTTACTTACATAAACACGCGCGCGCACGCGCGCGTGTGTGTGTGTACCGATATTGATCTAGATAGTAAGCTAACGAAATTTAGACGCATCTGTGGAACGATTCATTGTTACCTAAAAAATATAACACGTAAGGATACCAGAATGAAATTTTACAAAACTGTGCCTGTCCCCACATTCCTAGTGACATATGGACTCGTGGTAAAAGGGACGTACAGACGATTCCAGCAACTGAAATGAAATTTCTCAGAGGGACGCAAGGTTGTTCTCTCCTGGATCGGAAAAGGAACGAGGATATTAGACGCGAATTAAACATTGTATCGTTGCACCAGTAGGTTGAAGACCACAGGAGGAGATGGTGTGAACACTTCAACCGCATGCCCGATATCCGTCTACCCATGGCTGCCTTGGGTCTTCATCCTACTGGGAAGAGAGATGTCGGTAGACCGAGGAGGAGATGGGTTACGGAACAGGTCTAGGGCCTAATTCTTGGAGTGGTCATGATGATGGTGATACATATAATTATAGCTATTATGATAGTTTGAGCTTAAAAGTCGTTGAACGTAACGTGAAAACGTGGGTATTGTAGGCCTACTACAGTTCATCGTATTCATAGTACATGTACATATTCATAGTAGGTACATACCATAGTTCGGTCTCATATCCGAACTTGTTGACTTTGCAACGTGAAAACGTTGGTATTGTAGGCCTACTACAGTTCATCGTATTTATAGTGCATGAACATATTCATAGTAGGTACATACCATAGTTCGGTCTCATATCCGAACTTGTTGACTTTGCAACGTGAAAACGTGGGTATTGTAGGCCTACTACAGTTCATCGTATTCATAGTACATGAAGTGCATGTACATATTCATAGTAGGTACATACCATAGTTCGGTCTCATATCCGAACTTGTTGACTTTGCAACGTGAAAAGACGTGACAGGGAAAAAATATAAATTAACTTGAAAAAATCTGAAAAAACCTTATATAATAAGAATGAAAGTAGCAGCCGCGAGGTGCAGAACACACTAACAATGGAGGGAAAACAAACACCAAGCACCTTTTATTCCTCTTTTCCAAACAATTCGCGGTTCATTTTTAGAGCGTACACATGCAAAAGAAGTTAAGTCCTTGAGCTAAACATTTTACAATATTTGAAACCATGAATGCGAATAGATTTTTCCGGTACTTCAAAATAGATCGCTGGTACGTTGTATCTTCCTGTTCACCTTCCTGTTATGTGTGTAGGAACAGAAGTATAAACAGGAATGTGCTTTCTGTCACTGTTTATAGCTCATTCTCTGTCAGTCAGTCTGTCTGTCTCCCCCCCCCCACACACACATTTGCTGTCTTTCTCAAAACTACATATAATATGAGTGTGTTCTTTTCGTTAGACGTTGAACTTGCAATGAATACAAAAATTTTATTTAGTTACTCAAGACTTTTTTTAAAACTTAACAGATTCCAAAGTTTCTTATACCATAATTACACAACAATAATTAGTTCTGCAAGTTGAAACTTATTTTGTTTAACACCGTGTCATCATAGGCTACCATAGTGTAGACAAATGTCCGTGAGAGTTTGTTAGAGACAAAACAAGATTTTGCTTCCAATTGAAACTAATTTTTTTTTTTTTTTATTGAGTGTGCGAATCACAGTTTAAACAGTATTATTCTTACTAGTTCACATTTCTTTATTTATGAGAGGCTAGTAAACATCTTTTAATTATAAGTGACATAATTCGACCACATTTCATAACATCGGAACACGCACTGTTTTGAGAATATATTTAATCAACTACTGTTTACAGTTGATTCTAGTTGTGTATTGTCGTCTCCGACAAAGTCTGCTCTACATAATTAACATTACAAAATAACTTTTATGTTAATGATACTTAAAGGTGACAATTTTCTTGTCAAGGAACTTACTTACGTATTTGTACATCTTACTAATGAAGAAGTCGGTTGGAGACCACTGTTGCCAAGATGCAATAATCATACCTATTCTTCAGATTTTCCAGGAAAATATAATTTAGGTGGACACAAAAAAGCGCTGTTTTTCTTGCGATTATAATAAGGATTTTACACGAATGAGTGAAGTCAGGCTGCTAAAGAGACGTAATATATTGTGTAACGAAAACACTTTGCAGATTTTACAATGTTTCAGTGTGAAAATAGCACATTACATACAAAAACAATATTACATCGAAATGTAAATGACACAACATGTGTATGATAATTATGTGAATGATGTAATGAATTCTAACTACATACACGCGAATGTACTGTAAACAATACAAGTGTTTATATTCCAAGCATTCCAACTTTCGTACGTATTATTTGTAAACATTCACGTGTTTTGTGTTTATATATTCTCATCCTTTGCCAAGTGAAGGGACATTCTCGAGAATAATGATTGCTTAATTGCAAACTAACAGTGTAGTACTCTAGTACTCCGTACTTATAAAAAAATTGTACTCTATACTTTTTAAGTATGAAGTAAAAACGGGATAGCTAACATGCTAATCTGATAATAACGACAACACTGTGTGTGATTGGTTTACCTTCAACCGACTTCTCCGTTGTCGACTAGTAAAATGGCATAGACTCAAAATTGTAATGAAATTGCACGAAAATGAGTAAACTGTGTTTTTTTTAGCGTCTGAGCATGTGTGTTACGTGAAGTTTATTTTTTAAACATTCGTTTCCGAATTAAAAGTTAGAGTTCCTCGACTGGATCAGCAGCAGCAATTCTCCTTTCTTTGTTCCTCGCAATCTACTAGACGTACGTATATTTGCCCAGGCTTTGTTCCGTGTATGTATATCACGTACTCACTGGATCTTCTTGTACCCAAACCACGTACAGTCCACAACCCCTTGTACACATAATTACATGCAGTTTAGTTCCAGCATTTTCTTAATCATCAATATTGTTCACCGGGGCGTTATTACCCTATTACCCACCTTGTCTTTTCTGTCTGCACCACGTACATACTCGCATAATTACATTTTTATAGATACCGTGGAGTAACTAGGTTCTGTACTGTGGGGGGGAGGGGAGACTAGTTTCTGGGGCGCCGGGGAACGAATTTATCAGTCCCCTCATTTTCTTCAGGACAAACGAGAAATTCAAAATTCTTCCCATATAATTTTGTAACTAAATTATAAAAAATTCTTTCTGTGTCAAACTTTTTAAGTCAACGAACGTGCAGTGTAAGGGTTGAAAAGTATGAAAAAGATCTGACTTCAGATTATTTTATCTTGACTAATTGTTATACAAATTAAAGGTAATAAATCTTGTATCATTATTAAATTCGTGTTATTAATAAATCTTCATTTTGTCTTGACTAATTGTCATACAAATTAAAGGTAAACAAACTTATGTCATGATTAAATTCGTATTATTAATAAATCTTCTGAAGACGAGTCTTTCTGAAGATATTTTGAAAATCCCGCTTTTATTATCCCTTCCCACTTTCTATTCAAGGCTGCTGTAAAACCCTGCATGATAATTTTATAATTTTTTAGAATGAAAGTGACGATACTTCTAGTTTACCTGAACAATTAACAGTACAAACCATAGAGATATTAGAGTAGAGGAGTCATAACACAAACAACCATGAAAAAGGAATTGTGAAGGTATATTACATTTTTATAGGTTAATAGGATCTGCCGAAAAATCGGCTCGTGTGTTTTTTTTTAAGCCTGCAAGTACGTACGTTTTTTATCAGACATTGAGTGATTGTCATTTTTAAGAAAACTGTTAACCCTATTTGATTAATATACAAATATTGTAATTCCTTTTATTTCTATAATAATTTACGAGCCTTATGGTTTACTCTTGGAGCTGCCTTAGGAATAGATCTGTGTTAAGTAATTACGGAATTTTGAATGAAATTTTTAATAGCTTTAGTGGGAATTGATCCCCCACCCCACCCCAGTTATACCACTGCATTAGGCTACACGCATTTATTTATGTCGAGGGATCGTGAGCATCTAAACACTTACATTTATAAGTGAAGCTTACACGCTAACACATTGGACAAAATTTCGGTGTCGTTCCTTCCTTATATCGAAAATCTTGTCCGTTAAGTTTCACAGTTTCAAAGAGTTGGAACTATTTCTGGACGTCCCAAAAATGACACTAGTATTCAGTCTGTCCACGTTACCAGCTATGTATGACCAGAACCGTCAACAGTTGAAACTCTGCAATAATACAAACGTTTCTCAATGCGTCTTCTTATACCTGGACTACAAAACGGTTGTAAGCCTATATCTTTATAAACACTATATTTACCATTATTTGAAATACGTGTGCATTCCCCATAACTTCATAGTGTTAAGTAATAAGGTAATACGTGTTGTTAAATCATAAGTAATAATTATTATTTGTTTATACTTATTATTAAAAACAGTTTTGTTAAAATACTTATTTTATATTTTGGTAACAGTTGCATTTAATATTGACTGAAAATTTATCAGTCAGGAGCTAATTCTGCATCTGCAACCAACATACTGCTTTATGATTGGTCAAGTTTTACACGCACGCACGCACACCATATATACTGGCACAGTGGAAAGAAAAGAGGGACGTCTTTAGTAGTGTCACAAACCTTGTCGTAGTAGATTGTTTGTGACGAGGTAAATAATTTTTAAAATTAAATCGTACAGTTTTCGTTTTGTCAGAGAAATTGAAGTACTTAAATAGTATATCTTTCCTGTGAATATTCGTTCAAATCGTTCTTATTTAACATTTCTGCTTTAAAAAATTCGTCAGGCGTTGCGAGGTAGAGAAAATAAGAGTTGAGATGGAACGAGACGGTAAAGGGGTGAGAGTGTTACTTGCCACTCACATCAACGAGACTAGTGACAGCCCACCCAGATAGCTAATCAACTTATCATTTTTGCGTAAATTAATTTCAACAGGTGTGAATTGCAAGAGAAGGAAAGAAGCTTAAACGAATTATCGGCATCCGTTGACTACTACTTTGTTAATATTTTGCTTGTGAAATAATATCTTCACCTAAAATAATTTAAAT
This sequence comes from Magicicada septendecula, assembly GCA_034769895.1. Lineage (NCBI taxonomy): Eukaryota > Metazoa > Arthropoda > Insecta > Hemiptera > Cicadidae > Magicicada > Magicicada septendecula. The sequence continues at coordinate 474,829,578 of CM068367.1, read as the reverse complement.
TTAGAGAACTAAATGTTAATAAACAGAATTTTATTAACATTCTGTACACTTGAACTTAAAGAATTTAAGAAATATAAATATGTTAATAAAATTATATATCTGAAGTGATTGTTGTCACGCTGACGTAGGAAACTTATTTAAAACGATTAGCACAATATTCTTAACAGTAACCTGTATATAAAGTGAAGAAGAAGAAAAGGCAATTTAAGGCAGTTGTAATTATTGCGAAGAGTATGTATTTTCTTGTAATCTTGTCCTTATATCCGAAGCTTCGGAACATTTTTTTATGGGGTGTTAACCCACCGCGCAACCGCCAAAATGGAGGAACTTTGTTCCATTGCTTTATACGTCCTTGTGAATGTAGCGTACTTTAGTCTTATATTTATATTTATGCCTGGATGTGTCCATTGGAACAACAACAAAAAATCAGTATGTGTAAAAATATGGGAAGACCAACAATAGCATACCGATTTGTGTTTGTCCAAAACAGGAGATTGAAGTGTTCCCGATCTAGTCATGAATTATTTAAACAACAGAAAGAGCTCCCCTGGACGGGACAAGTTGTCTGATTGGAGGAGCAAAGACTACTGAAGAGAATCCAAACTGGAAGGGCCTAAGCCGGTTGGAAACCCTCAACGGCGTGAAGAGACAGTACAAGGTAATTGATGAGGATGTGAAAATGGAAGAGAGCGCCTTTGAACACGGATTGGGGACATGTACTAAAGGCGGCCAAGGCAAGGACCCGGCTGTAGCATTATAAGAGGAAAGAGATTTTATTTGCGCAGTTCCTATATACGCTAGTAAACACAGTAGTTTATTACTATGTATTGTGAGGAGTGCGTAACGGACTGTTTTATTTGTGCAGTGGCTCAGTGGTAAGTATCGTGCTTCGATTGGTGTTCATTCGTCATGCTGTTCTGTGGAGTCGGCTCAAGCTCAAGGTCGCAGTCAAACCTCGTCTCTGTACTGTTAGGACAATACGGTACTAGTGTAAGGTAGGCGGGCATTCGTCAGTTTAGATCTGATGATAGACTTTGAACAGTCTGTGAGAGTTGCGCAAGGGACAAACACCTTGTCGGTTGCGAGGCAAACGAAATTTTTATTCATTTCGCACATTCGGACAACGGTCTTGTACGATGTTTTTTTACTGAGAACATCGGCTGCAACAAGGCTGACGAGAACACTAGAACCGTGTTCGTGACAAGGAGAGATGTAGTGTATGAGTGAGACCGCAAACTGTTATCGCATTGTAGCCCCTCTTCTCCCTAGACTGTTTACGTCATAGTTGTAAGTAGAGGGGATAATTCTTTGTTGCGTTCGGCTTAGTCCACCGTTCTAGAAAGGCTGTCTAACAATGCGGCCTCCACACATGAACAAACAACACCCTTGCCCACCGTCGCTGCGTGCAGTTCATTGCACAGTGTTTCCCTCTGGCCAAAAACCTAAAGCTTAAGGGAAGATGCTAACGATGAAGACTTCCATTCTTTTACTGTCCCCGGTGCTAATTTACTAACACCGTAAAATAAGTTGACATTTCACGTAACAATCCATTACATTCAGACGACATAAACTAATTCCTTTCCAATGTCTGCCCTTATTTCAAACATATATCCTGATTAAAGTGGGCAGTCCGGTTATTTAAAATCCATGTTATTGACAGTAAAACATTCCTAATACTGTACATGCAAGAAAAATTAAATTTTGATAACAGAATGGAGTGTACTACACTCTGTATACTTTCCAGTCACGTGGAAAACAGAATTTTAAAGTCGTTAACAGTTTTTAAGTAAGATTGAAAATATCCAGTTAATTTTATTTTTGTACACAGAATGAACTATGGAACATGTGTGTAAACATGTGTAGTTTTGTGCAGTTTGTTACCAACAATAGCTGGTTAGCGCTATTTATTGTCACCTGATAACGTGTATGTTTATGTAAACATTATGGTTACCTATTAGCGCTATCGTGTTATAATATTCGTACATAACTCATTTCTATAATGTACACAATAGTTATTCACATAACGTGTATAAATTTTCGTAAAATAAATACGGCTATAAGCGTGAGTGAGCGAGTGTGTGTGTGTGTGTGTGTGTGTGTGTGTGTGAGAGAGAGAGAGAGAGAGAGAGAGAGAGAGAGAGAGAGAGAGAGCGTGTTTGGTACATAGCATAATTCAAGCACCTTTTACAGCTGCAGTATGCAGTGGGTTGGTGTTATTACGATGTTTATCTAACTAATTCAGCCCTCCATGTTTTATAGCAGTGGAACTTTATGTAGGAAAAGTAAGTGTAGATTTTATTGGTACTACATAAATTGTGTCATTATAAACCCAGACGCAGACTCGACATTTTCTTTTTTAGAAGATATAAGAATAAATTGTTATGGAATTTCTAAGCATATTGACAAAAAACAATGTAAAACTGTTGTCGTCATCATCCTTCATTAATGAGACATTTCTGCTGTAGCGTCTAGATTTGGTCTAAGCTGATCCGCTCAGCGTTTCCTGGGCCGTTCAGTACCTATTTCTTTTCACAAGTGGGACTCTAGTTATAAAAATGTGTTAGCCTTACTGGTTTCGTTCTCTCCATATGGGTTATCAATTTGTGTGTGTTTTCCCATACTGTAATATCTAGGTCTCATGTTTGTAATTTTTCTCAAATATATGTGTTTTTCGTGGCTATTTGCTTATATCCTGCCTACCGGTCTCAAAAAAATTGTATGATTAATCACTTGCAGTTTGGCCTTATCCATTTAGCCTATTTATTATCAGTGTTTCACTCCGATAAATTAATTCCGAAACAAACAATACAGTTAAACGTTATTTAACATCAGTATCCAACATACAGTTGTAGCCAAAATGCTGTTCATATTCACAGAATTTATTGAAAACAAAACTAGTTAATCTTACTTCTTGTATTGCGAACTCAACCCTCATGACTATGGGTGCGATATTCTACATTTACGAGATTATTTCCTTTGTTTAATGTGCCTGCATTCTTTCAAACACTTCTTAACCACCACTTTTCTGCAACACTACTCAAACCAAAAAAACTTTTCCTATGCCTTCCTTACCACTTTCCTCCGCATGCAGTTCCTTTATTGCCAGATACATACCAGTCACCGGTATTTCCCTTTCCTAAAGGTTTTCCGTAATCAATTTTCCACTTGTTACGTTACTTGTTATGAGCTTGCGTGAAATCCTTTCAGTATACGCCAATACCTGAAGATCCTTCACAATACCTGTGAAGACTTAAACGGTCCACTTTGGTCTGGTCATTATGCAGAAAGTCCTCTAAACGGGGAGTCACTACTGAAAATGGCAAAAATGTTTATTTTGTAACTTTTTCATTTATTCAGATTTTTTTATTATTTATTGTTGGACTAAATAAAGGGTAAAATTTTGTAACTGGAAAAAAATTATTTTAGTACTAAAAATTGAATTTTTTAACGTTTCTTAGCAACGTTTTTGGAATATTTTTCAAATTGATAAGCCAGAAAATCTAGGAGTCCTACGACCTCTTGGAAGATGTCATTTGAAAGGGGATACAATTATCTAAAAAACACATTTTTATTATTTTTATTAGGATGTAATTAAAAACAATTTTTTTTGTAAGGAAAATAGTAAAAATATTTTTTTTTTATTTTTACATTTATAAATAAAAATTTATTACCAAGTAACTATAAGCCCAAATTAAATAAACATACGTGTTCTTTTAGGTAATTATATCCCAAAGACATGTGAAAAATTTTAGAGCAGTAAGATAGTTTTTTAGATATATTAAAAAGTATGTATTAAAAAAAATGAAAAATTGAATTTGCGTTAAACGCGGATTTTCTAATAATATTCCTTTCTGTTGGAAAATTAAATATTTATGGAGTACAAAGGCTTTATATGTTGTTTTTTTTTAATTACTGTATGGGTATTAAAATAATAAATTATAATACAATAAACAATAAAATATTTTATTTTACATTTTTAATAATTTATAGAAACATATCAATATTCTTATCGATCATGTCTCTGTAGTCCACATTTCACTTTTTTACATTGTCACTAAAATTCACCTGGTCCATATGTTGGGCCCTCTTTTTCCAATCTTCTTTCTTCCTCTTTCGACATAGCATACTTCTTCTGTATTCTGCTTTTCTTTTTTCAGCGAGTTTGAGCCTTTTCTTGCCAATTTTTCTTGCTACTTCAACAGTGAACTTACCAGGACTAATGTCACATATAGTTTGCATGTCAGTAATAGTTTTCAGCTTGCCTGTGTTGTACTCACAAATTGCCATACCAACAGCTGTTTCTAGTGTATTTTTAGAAACAAAAATCGTTTTGCTGCATTTTGACCAAATAACTTGGTGTAAGGCCTCATTTGCATTTTGAGTCTTGCCATCAATGCATCTTTCCAACAAAGAGTCGGATACTAATCTCTGGTACAAGGGCATAATTTTAGGGATAAACTTTTCTAAAATAGGTGTTTTTATGCTTTCACTATGTTTGTTGGGCACTTCTTTTTTCGCAATTGCACGCTGGTAAAAACACCAAGACGTGTCACCTTCGGCACATTTGAAATGCATTGGTTTTTCATCTGTGGAGGAACAGTGGTAAAGAGTTGCATATATAGCGGTTTTCATTTTTTCAACACTACCTAAATTATTCTGCACAGCATGTCGATAGTACTTTGTCAATTTGTCTATAGTACTATTTTTTAGGCTTCCATGGGCTCTTCCGCCAAGTGGTGGTTCTTTTTGCCATGTTCATCTTTTTACCTCGGCTATCTGTTACAACTTTCCGCAAACCTGTCCCCAACCTTTTGGCTACATGGTTCACACATTCAATTTTTTCAATTTCCTTTCCAGATTATATTTGCATTGTAGTCAAGTATGCATGAGTCTTTGCATCACCATCAGAACCATAGATGTACGATATTAATTGATGACTCGTTGGGCACTTGGTGAAACATTGAATACAAAAGTTTTGTAAAATATATAAAAACACTTGGCAAGTTTCACAGATTTTATTTAACTCTTGACATCTCCTTTCGGCTACCTAAGCCATTGTCAAAGAAGGGAATGAATGAAATTATTAAACACAGGATGTGAGTAAAGGTGGTGGTGGTGGTGACCATTTGTTTTGTGCGTATCTGTAATATCTGTGTTGAGATGGAGAGGGGGGTGCAAGAGACAAGGGAAGGTCAGGTGTCTTTAAAAACTAAATACAATCATGAATGCAGAATATAAAATTAACTAAACTAAATATAATCTGAATGCAAAATATAAAATTAACTGAACTAAATATAATCTGAATGCAAAATATAAAATAAACTAAACAAAATAACAGCTTTTAATAAAGGGGATACACAGAATTCAGATTGTTCATTTGTTAAATTTTTGTTATTTTTTATTGCTTTTTTAATTTCTAGAATTTCTAACAAATCCATTTTTTACCTTTTTGTATGTTGTGGAATAGTGTTATGTTTTTTGTATCTATGAAGTGATTGTGTTGTAAGCAATGATCTGCAAAACCTGTATTGGCTGTATTGGTTAAAATCGCCTTCTTATGTTCAGAAATGCGATGTTTCAGAGCACGGCCACATTGTCCGATATAAATAGCATCGCATTCTGCACAGTGTATTTCATAAACTCCATTTTTTTCCAGTGTGTTTGATTTTTCTTTATTATTGACTAGTAGTGAAAAAAGATTACGTTTGTTTACTGATACCATGTTAAGACCATGGTTTTTTAATCTGTTATTAATCCTATCTGTTATAAACGGAATGTAATTTCTTAAATGAAATTTTTTGTTACCCTGATCTGGCTCTATGGAATAAAATTCTTTTAAAATAATTTTCTCCTTTTTTTTTAAATTAAAGAGTCTATTATTCTTTCATCATAACCGTTATTTTCTGTTATGGCTTTTATAATATCTACTTCTTTATTGAAATTTTCTTTGGATAAAGGAACTATAAGGAGACGATTAACCATTGCAAGAAAATTGCTTAATTGTATGTGCCATGATGTTAGTGATTGTTTATGTATAACGGTATCTGTGAAAGTAGGTTTTCTATATATCTGAAAAATAAGATTATTTTCATTGTTTGTATGGTCACCAAGTTGCAATGGTTAATTTTAAAATAGGTTAGATACCTGATATTCCTTCATGCAACTTACTTTGGTCGCTATGCACGACGCGTTTCAGGATCAAGGTCCCATCTTCAGGGCTCACTCGGGTCGAGCTCGTCAGTTCATAAACACACACATAAAACATAAAAAACACTGAATTCAAACACTCATACTGCGCGAGAGGGGACGATGCACATCGTCAAGAAAGTAAACGTGCACTGGCAGTATAAAGTTCAATGCAGAGATAAGTTGGTCGTACTCCTCATGTCTGTGCCAGTTTTTATATCACGGTATCGAAGAGCGCGTTGCATTTGAACGACACCATATCGTTCAACAGGCACTCTTTCTGTGACTTGGCCGCTTTATATATCTCATACTCTTCTAATGCATTCATATATCAGCCCTTCTTACAAAAGTGTATGGGTTTCATATTAACAGAGAAGTTAGTGTAACTGTGATCACAATCAATCAGGTGTTGTCGCGTAAGTCGATTTACTGTTTGTCACATTCTTCATGGGCAGGTGTTCCTTGAACCTCTCTTCAAAACGTCTCCCGGTCTGGCCTGATTGATTTATGTTTTGTAATACAATTAGGTTTATGTATTTTTGATAAACTATACAAAAACTATACATTGGTAAACTGACAATGGCTTAGGTAGCCGAAACAGCTGTCAGAGTTAAATAAAATCTGTGAAACTTACCAAGTGTTTTTATATATTTTACAAAACCTTTGTACCATAGATGTATACTGAAAACCAAAATTTTCAGATCTTTTCCAAATTTTTTCAGCAGCTGCCATCTCCATAGCTAGTGATGATCCTTCATAATTGCAGTGCCATTTAGGCTTATGGTTTGTATACCATTCATCAAATTTTTTGGATTTACCTCCAAGTAAAGACTTTTTCATTTCACAAGTTCTGCAAAATTTTGACAAAATATGGAAATCAATTACCAGCCCAGTAGTTATTTCAATCAACATCCTATACCGTATTTTTAAGTAAACCCCCTTTTTTGCCACGTACCATCGTAACTAACAGCTATTTCAATGGACTTGGAGGGTCGAATATCATCTATTTCAGAATAACATTTACGCACTTCACAGCGCGCTTCTTCGAGGCAAGTGTTGAATTTGATTGCATTATATTTACTTATTTCATTTTTATGAAAATTATAGGCTGAATTTGTCATTACTTTCATATTTAGACTAATGCTGACTAATTCAAGCCATCTGTGGCCTCTGCCCAGAGTGGAAAAGGCCTGCACAACCCTGCGGTTTATATCAAAAGGAGGCCTAGTTGATGCCTTTTTCAAGATGCGTCGCGATGAATTGAAGTTGAATGTTTCCCCACACAAAGTACACTTTATGTCTATAATGGTAGTATACCCTTGGCAATAATCTGTTTCACAGAAAGTGATTTTTCCGTACATTCACTACAAGGGAACTGGCACAAAAACGAGGTTGGATGTCAATGTCTACAAAGGCATAAGTTGACGCTTTGTCATCTGGAATAATATTTGGTTTATAACTACTATACAAAGCAAATCCAGTAGGACTTTGGTTTTTCTCAACAGGGGCATCCTGCATGTCTACATCATTATTATCTACCTCATTGTCTACTGATACCTCAGTACTATCAATAACTTCATTAGGTAACATAACCTCACTTGTCCTACATTGATCAGATTCACTCGCCACATCTTTCCATCTCTTCAAGATCAATTGTTGATTTCTTTTACTAATGTTCTGTAAACTTTCTTCTTCCTTCCCATATTTATTATTGGAAAATAATAATAACAATTCAAACACAAAACTGTTCCAAATCACATCCACAAAGCTCAACTCAGCAGGCAACAAAACATTGCAAGTTATCAACAATTATCAATCAGCTGTTTTACAAGTCTGATTTTTTCTTTGTAAATAAAATAGCTGATGTTTTATACTTGCAACATTTATTTCCAAATTAGTACTAATATAATATATGTGTGTAAAATTATATTATACAGTATAAATAATAGTGTTTTGTTATACTGTAATACCTAAATCAAACGTAAATCGCTTAAGTGCTAGGTTTTCCCAAACAATTTGTTTTTGCCTACAAAATATTTCGGAAAAAATGTGTTAGTGTGTTTTTTATATAAAAAACTACCACAGAACAATTTGGGACAAAGAAAAATTTGCATTTTTTATCAATTTTTTGGCCATTTTCAGTAGGGACTCCCCTTATTGTATATCTCCTTTCCAGTTAGTTTCTACACCATCTGCAACATACCGACAACACATTGATTCAAGAATTTTTATTGGGCTGCCCTGAGGCTATATTTTTTGTATCAGACTTTCCTTGAGATAGTTCTACATTTAAGTGGTCAACAATTCGGCATTCTCTTCTGACGAAGCTTTTCCACAACGTTGTTATTGCCACATAACCTCTTAAACATTCACTGCTCATACTCGCTCTCTCTCATTTATCAGTGGAACTGCCTATTAAAATCCAACAAAGAATCCCGACGCAACACCTCCGTGTCCTTCATCTCTCTGTACCTCTGACTGTCCTTCAGCCCATCCTCTTCCTCCTTCCGGTTCTCTTCACTTCGAACATTCCCACAATTATCGTTCTCTGGACACAGTTACGTCTCTATTCTATCTCCTCCTTAAATTGTCTGCTTCCTGCTCCACTATCATGTCTCCGTGTTTCAGAGCCTTCAGTTCTTACTTGTCTTTCTTCCCATGAATCAGACCCACACAGATATGTGCTCCACAATTTAGCGTGTGTTGAGTCTCCTGTTTCTTTCGGAGAGCAGTATTTTCTTTTTCATCATAAGCTCCAGTGTCTAGTACAGGAAATTAATTACATTTTTGGAGAACTATGGAAAAATTAAGAATTACTCTTAAGTCATCAAGGTGATCTATTAGGTCGCATGCCCAATGGTTTGAAAACAGTAGAATATATTGGTTATGTAAAAACGTTTGCTTTGGTGTAGAAGCCTGCAACTCTGTCTCAATCCAGGGTTTTCCTAACTTGTCCTTTGTTTTGTACGAGTTTATACATTTTTGTGAATATATAGCGTATAGCACACTATATAGATACTATATTTGTAGGTAAAAGTGTATTATCGGTAGATTGAAGCGGATCGGAAAGATTTCTTCATCGCTTGAAGATTGTTGTAGGAACGGATAGTACACCAGCTCCTCCATTAGAGACATGTAGCAAAGAATGACAGTGTTCAATAAAACAAATACACAACAATGGTGTGGGAAATGCACGGGTTTAGTGTAGAGAAATGTTATCAATTCAACACGACTGCCATTTAGACAGGTGCTGTTGGTGGCTGGGAGTCTTGTCGGAGTATACACGCTAAGCCGCAATCCAAACAACCAGCTTCCCCGCACACAAAGTGTCGGGGCTTCTGTACACACAGCAAACACTCCACCGTCTGCTACCGTTATTCCTTTTACCCACTTTAAAGTGGTTTTTTAATTAAAACTTAAGTCACAATTACCGTCTACGACTATTCTTCTTCTTCACCACCACTGTTTACTCCGTTTCGTCTTAATTATAAATAACGTGACAACATAAATCTGATTGTATCCACTCATTGCGACTCCATTCCCTAGAGCTCTTCATTCTTTTCCTTCCATTTTTCTCCCGTTTCTGTCTCCCTCCTTGTGTCTTCATACATCCATATTTACAACTCAGTATCTTTCTATTCGTCGTCATCATCTCATTGTCTACAGGTTGATTCTATCTCCTTCAGATTTTTATGTCATCTCTGGCTGTCGTTTATATCAAAGTATTCTTATGTAGTGATTAAATTTACATCCAGCATATTCTCTTACTGCACAAACACGTGAATTGGTTCCTTAATTTTTATTCTTTCAAAATTTAGATATACTTTTGTTATTTCCAGTATACGTTTTCATGTTTTCTTTCCACGGTGAATGGCTTAAAGCGCCCGTAGTCACTGGAGACTATTTCTCTACACTCCACATATATACGTGAAACAGACCGTTGCGATTTTACGATCCGAAATGATCATTTGAATGAAGTTTTCTCCTCTGCCTTTGGGAGGAAATTTTGTTGTAATTAACATAGCAGTGCTGCAGAATTAATTTCAGATGACAATAACATTTTCTGTTACTTCTGTGTACTACCTTTGAACCAATAAGTATCTCGTCACGTACTTAACAGACTGTTCTAACACGTTATTTATATCGTGAAGGGAAGTCCTCTCACATTCGACGCCGACGCCCGGGAATTGGTTTCTATCCGCCTATGGAGTTTTGTATGCTTACTACCAATGTTGCTTTGTCACGTGTTCGACGTTTATTCACTATGACCAGCTTACTAAGAGTCTCGGGTAGGAGCACAGCGGTCTAAAAAGGGTTACAAAGTGAAGGGTGACTTGCATGAGTACCGTGGTACAATGAACATGACAAGTTTTGCTTGTGGTAGAAATCACTGGCCACTCGACGACGATTACGATGATGAACAAAAAGAAGAAGGCCATGATGATAATTGTATTAGAAGTACGGTATTAAATCATCGGTAGCTGTTGAAATTCTTACTTCATAATTATTTTTGATATCCTATCATTCGCGTTGTCTTATTGAAATTGTGTTAGTGGGGATAATATTTTGTTTTTATATCTATCTATGTATAAAGGGACTTGGACTTGAGAGATCTGTATCAACAATTTTTGAAACCTGGATGAGAATCCCGAAAATACACAGTTAATGGAACAGCCATTTACCAGAAGGAGGATTGATGGAGTGCGGTTCCGGAACAAATTAACGAGAAATCTGTTTCTTAAATGATGAGAAAAATTATGAAACAGTATTTATCATACGAAAACGTACGGTTGGTGTTAAATGCAATACTGCTTCCACAATCCATTTACGCTTAACCGACAGCTCTTCGTCTGTGTACACTTGTTATAAGTGTGATTTACATGTTTCCCAACAGTTTTGTCTTGTAGTGAACAGTATTTGATAAAAGATAGTTTAATTGAGGAGAGTAATTATGGCATTTACTGGATTACATAATTGAAAAGAATGAATAGTATTGTGTAACGATTACGGCAAAAACAGAAGTAATATTATGTACAGAGTATTACCACCCACACAAGAATTTTACAGAATTATACCTCAGTATTATTTATGTGAATGGGAACCACAGCTGCCGAAACAGTAGATACATCAGCATACAGTAGAGTACACAAGAGTCTGGTATAGAAGTACAGTACTCTAGTAATTGCGTGTACAGTACTCTAGTCTAGTACAGTAATTATGTGTAATTCCCATAATGTCTCTTCACACATCATAGATTGAATATTATTAATAGTGTTAATGCAGCCGATAGCATGTTTTAGTCCACAACCATCTGGATCATAAATATACATCATCACTTTCTACGGTCTCCTCTTCTTTTAATTTTATTTTCTACTGACTTTGTACATACATTTCCTAATTAATAACTACACTCAAAAACATTCATAGTAGTACAAAAATAATATTTCGGCTATCTCTCTCGCAGTATCATGGTTTCAGCAGTTTTCAATTGCCTATTTAGTTGTCCTTTGTATAAGTATAAGAATATTACTTCTTCAGCCAAAATTTTTTGGTTTAATTGATTGCTCATATTATTCACAAACGCACAGCCAGCAGCATTTCGTCTGCGTAAGCAACCGTGGATGTCTGGTTCACTTAGTTTCCAACAGATTTCAATTATTTTATTAAATTTTGTACAGTGCGTCATGGATAGGCAAATTAAACGAAATCTACACCGACTGTCGGTTTTTAACTGACACGGCTGGTTTCATTCTTGGGAAAAACAAACCGACACTTTCGTCTGCAACAACTCTCTGCTTTATGTCTCCCACTGCCATTATTTATATATCTCTGCCTTTATAACATTCGCAGAGCAAGAGCAAGCCTACTGGTGGTGAGAACCGCGCTTGGGCAGGAGCTTTCATTTTTCTCTCTATTTTTTTAATTAAATCATACGGTTTTCTTTATTCAGAGAAATTGACAAAAACTCGCGTTGTGTTCATTTCTGCGAATTTATATTCAAAACGTTTTTATTTAACTCTTCTACTTCAGTAAAACTCCAAAACAGTGCGAGAGGAATGGGGAGGAGGGGAGAGAGAGAAATTGAAAAAGGGGAATGCAAGGTAAAAAGTAGAGTTTAAATTAAAGAAAAAGTAAAGCACTGAGAGTCGTACTTGACACTTTCAACTGTGAGAGATGGCCGCATAGTAATAGCAGCTAATCAATCTGGTTGATTTTTGGTTTTATAAACATAAATGGATCTTCTTCACTCTTTGGTTTCGTTTCCTCGGCTCGAGTCGTATTTACAGCCATCGTTGCGATACGTTAGGCATGCCGCTTCAGCGGCTGTTTTGACCTACCCAGCGATAGTGGTGAATCTGCTCTTTTAGGTGGCTGGTGCGCTGTTTTTCCATTGGGCGGGGGAGTCTTTGGCATGGATATGGAAGATGTATTTACATTTTACGAAAGGTGTTGGCTAGTCTGTCAAATGTGCAGTGAAATGTGAATGCTAAAATGTCATCAGTCAGCCATTAGCACAATTCAAAAGTGTTAAAATAATTATGCTTAAGAAATAAATTCATTTTATGTAACGTTTATGCGTTAGAAATCATTGTATGCAAAATTTAGGCACGATTCAACTAAAAATTCATCCAATCATAATTTTGATTATTTGGACTTATCTTTTTTTTGCTAGCATAAAAAACTCGGAAGGAGAAAAATGGAAGTCGATCTGCAAACATCGAGAGAACTATGCATAATGAGAAAGAAAGTAGTAGGAGCGGCAGCAGCCGCGGGATATAGGACAGAGTAACAATGGGGCTGAAAAGAAGTTCGCTCGCTCAGCTTTTGTTGATATTTTTCAAACAATTTGCGTTTTTTTACGTGCCTAGTTGTTAAGCCCTTGGGCTAAATATTTTACAATATTCCAAACTCTCCTGTGAATATAAATTTGCATAATTTGTTCTATGTTTTAAAAATTTTACGTTGACATTACGGGTGGAATTCTTTTTATACGTTGTTTTTGGTTGTGTGTACAGCTTTAACTAGGAAAATACACTTCCTGACCACCCCTCCCTCTGTCTCGCGCTCCCCTCTCCACTTCATTTCCTATTTATTCTACTATAATTTATAATTTATTTAAATTGTTATAAATAAATTTGTATCATAACCATTGCCGTAATGCACACAACTGTTGCATTACGCGCCAGTGTTAGGAGCGTTAAAGTACGCGTATGTCGCGAAAGCAAAGACGCGATTACCCTTTTCTTATCATGGTCCACATTACTGAACGTACCAACTTCAAGTTTATATGCGTTAATTCAGCACTATCGCTCATTCCAAACAAAATGCTGAAAGTCCTGTTAGCAGGACGTAAAGGTCTCTTAGAACCCGTCAAATCAGGACGTTACATCCTGCCGGCAATACCTTGTACTTTCTGTCAGTAAATGGCTGCTATAGCTGGTTATTAATATTATTATTATTATTATTACTAAAATTATTACTATTGTTATTATTATTATTATTATCCCGTTTATCAGTAATAGCACGGATCGTTTCCTTAGTTATTCTTTAGTCTAAAAGCAAATTGACTGCCCTACGTTGGGATTCGAGTAACGTTCTTTGCCCTAGGTACAGCTGGTTATCTTCATTTTATATTACTGCGTATGTTTATATAAAATATAATGTTACTCAACCTGTTTACGCCATAGTCGGTCGTAAATCGTGTATACAATCTGCTCGATGTGTTTGTTTAAAGTTTTATAATTTTCACATAATAAATCTAATGTGGTTCAGTGTGTGTTTAGTAGGCATTGTAAATCAATAGCCTATGTGTACAGTAACTAGGCTGCTGTGTTTGTTTTACCATGTTCGTGTAACTAATCTAATCCTCCGTGTTTTGCAGCAGGAGCAAAGTTAAACAGTAACAAAGTAAATCGCTTGCATGTGCCTCTACAGCTAGTACACGATAGTCTATCCTGATTCTATTGTACTACTTGACGTTTTGTTTTTATGAAGAGGGAAAAGCTGTCTTCGCCGGTATGTCAAAGATATAAAATACTGATTCGAGGAGCGTGATGTTAAAACATTGGAATGAGTTATTGAAGGAATTATTGGCGTAATGGTGCAAGAGTCCCGTAATATTCTACATCAGACGGGCAATCTCTGAGCGGTTCCGGAATATTGCGTCATACTACTGATTAAGCAGTGCACGACAAGCGTCAGAAGGCTCTACGCTTTTTAACAATCTGTGTAACAGTACACAGTACTACTCCCCTTCCATCCTCTTATCATCGCGACAGTTTAGTTTCAATATCTTTTGATACAGTGTCTTTTGTTCTTTCCAACTAAGGGAACCGAAAGCCCAGAACTCTCAACCCACGGGATACGGATTGCTATCTGTATGCCAGTTTCATTCCCGGTCTCTTCCTGTAGGCTTTTTATTCTCTTCTGCAAGATTTACTATTTCGCCTGTTCTACTGTATCTCTAAAGTAGCTACAACCTGTGCTTTGTTCGTCTGCCTTAGTTAACAGTTTTTACGTGCATACATCAATAAACGCACTGAAGAATAAGCAAATCCAAGTCTACAGAATAGGCCCTACAAATATCAGCATAGAAATTTAAAATTTTGGCGTCTCAAAGAAGTAACCCAGTACGCAAGGAACCAACGATGCATGGCCATCCTGTAGAGCAGTGGTTTACAAGAGTCAGATGACAGTTGAGGATTGAGTCCAAAGGTGGATACAGCAAGGCTCTTCCTCTCCTATCAACGATTTATGGTCACTTTATTTTGTAAACGAGTTTCTTAACAAACACGATTTTTATCTAATTTTCTTCATGTAATTTTACTAAACTAAAATTACCTTTAAGATGATAAAAATAAACTAAAACTGTCATTATCTTAGAAAATTAATTGTCTTAAGTAACTAAAATGAACTGAAATTTGCGTTGTCTTACTTGAGACTAACCAGAGTGATTTTTTAGCTTGTGTTGACACTGCTGATCAAACCTATTCGCGTGTCGCTACTTAACTTATGCCGCATCAATAGCGAATCGATTGCCTTTCAGTCTTGAACAGAAAGTTTGTGTAGGCTGTACTTTATATCTATCAATTATAAGTGAATATAATTTTTTTTGTACTTATATCCTGGCAGCCCTACGGGCCACTTTTACGCGATTCTCACGGACCACAGTTTGGAAATTAGTGCTGTAGAGCAAATATCACAATTTTGTTGTGAGGATAGAATGTCGGCTTTCTCAAAGGACGTGCTACAGAAGGAAAACTTGAGAGTCTTGAATACATACGAGGTACGATAGAACAATAAGGAAGAAAACATGAAAGAGACAGATTCTGATGTACGACAGTGAAAATTGGGTTCCTGAAAAACAAGGCAAGTCAATAATTCAAGAAAGTGAAATGTGCTTTCCAAGATAATTCAAGAGCTGTAGGGTACTTATAAAACAAGAGTTAAGAGTATAAAGAATAACAGAATTTAGCAATTCAACACAAAAAAAAAAGACTGAGAAACCATGCGAAAAGGCATCGTGTGTCCAGAAAAAATACCGCGACAGCTCCAACGTATAAGCCATTGAGCAATAGGAATGCTAGGAACCGAGGATAAGATGGGGTGACACCGAAGCAAACAAACGTGCTTATTTCCGAGAGGTTAGAGGACGTAACTTAAAATATATTTAATTTGTTCTAACAAGAACGGCATCTTGACGAACAGTTCGGGATTTCTACAGAAGTGAAGCAATTCAAATGTGTTTGTTTAGACTGATTAAATTGTCAGAAAAGAGTCAGAAAACAATTCGATGAATAATAAAACTTGCTTTATAAAGTATGAATCATTAAGAATTCGGTTTCTAAGCTGTTCGCTAAAGCGATTCCGAATTAAAAAATCGTATCGTCTGGGACTGATGCGCCGCTTGCTGTTCTTCTTCCCTTTGTCTTCGCCACCTATCATTACGTCTGTTCGTGGGCAGGGCGTGTAATTGTAGTCTCGGCGGCTCGCACATGTAAGTCACGTGCTAATCGGATCCTGTTGTACTCAAACCACGTAGAGGCCTGAATCTTTCGTACACATAATTACATACAATTTCGTTCCAGCGGCTCAGTTCTTCACGTACCAGTGTTTTTCCGTCTCATCGTATCTTCGGATCACATCACTTGGACAAACGTAATGACCGGGGAGAGTGGAAGCACCGGTAAACTCCAAGTAGGCCTGTACATTCAGCACAAACGGTGAACGATATTTTGACTTTGTCTCTAACTGTGTGTAGAGTTTTATGCCTTTGGCTTAAAACAGTTTTCTTTTGTTCGTTTAAATAATAATAGTATATACAATGAAATATATATACTATTAAACAATAATATCATGCTTTTAAACAATAAATAATATTAAAGAATCAATAAATGCTTTATTTACAGCAGACGTTCTGAAACGTTTTAGTTTTGTGAACCCCCTTTGCAACACATGTGGAAGACACGCACTTGGTGGGTCCACGATAGTTCTTCGATTGCGCCGAGGAAAAGCGAACGCTCCTACCACGAACTACCCAAGCGGATTTAGAACCTCAATAAGCCTCTTAGGCTTGAGTTTTTCCAGACTGAAAGCACTTTTTATGTATTTTTATTTTTTATTGGTTTTCATTAGTTTTCTATTTTTATTTATTTTTATTGCTTTTTGTCACTCTTGTACTTTCATTTTTTATTTCTAAATGATATGTGTGTTCGTCTGAGTATATCGATACTGAGCACTTTACTGTTACTTCTTTCTTTAAAACCGTATTTTGTTTTCTTCTTTATATTATTAGAAATTTATACTATTAACTCAGGAGCACATATAATTCTATCTATATGCTCTATGCTATATGTATATGGATCTATGCTTCGCAGTCTGAGGGTATATTTTTGCCGTACAGGTCTTATTGATGCATCTCCATTTCCAGCCTTTTGGTGGCTTTGTTATCTTTCTAAACGTGAAATTTTTACGACACTTAAGAAGGTGAATGAATTTCTGAGAGGACAGAGGGGGGGGAGTGAATGAGCCTGATATAAGCGCACGGATTAGCGGGAAGTTGGCCTATAAGGTTAAAAATTGAATTCGATAGGAAACAGCTTTCACCAAATTGGCAGCTTGGGTAACACACAACACGTTCACTGTTACTTTATGATGTGTGAGGTCAACTATTTTTAGTACCACTTCAATATAATAATTCAGTTAAAATCTACATGTTAAGAATGCAGCAAGATCGCCTTTCCAAACTTGCCTTGAATTATAAACCCACAAGGTATCGTAATGTGGGGCGTGCGACGACGATATGGTTTACGACACAGGCAGTGCAGCCTAGTCCATCAAGTAGAAATGATGATGATAAAGTTAAAATCTAGGTACAATAGAAAAAAAATATTCAATCAATTGATCGTCTTCTAGTAATGTACGCAGCTTTCCTGAAACTTCTTTAGATTGAGTTAATTTGTTCCGCCCCCTTTCGGAAGTGTCGCACCTCTCCGTAGAGCAACCTCCGACTCCTGTTAAAGCCTTTCTTCGCCATTGCCAAAATTTCTGCGTCTATCTTCGGTCACATATTTTACTTGTTACTTATAAGCTAGATATACATCAAGTAAATCTGAATTAGTTTGTTCGTTTTAATATGTTATTGAAATCCCATATTGTATGTTGCTTGTGTATTTAATTGTGATAATACATACATTTTTATTACAGTACTTACCAACTGTGTGAAGGAAAATATTAATTTCGTTTTTATTTTACAATTACTTCTGGCTCTTGCTAATTTGACAACTATTTACCATTTACAAAACTGGATTTATTTCTTTTTCATACTGTACTGCTGTGTTAGTTATTCTTGTTGGCATCTTTTACAGAGTACGAAATTGTAATATGTCACTATCTCAATTTTAATAAAACTTAGAGTTACGACTGTTTACCTATCAGTTGCTTAATTATTGTATTAATTTAGCGAACAAGCATTTTCGCTTTGCACCCATATCTATCCAGTCGCATACATTTTGTAGTTTCCATGGGTATTCTGCTGTTTAGGGACCTACTTCATTATACTACACCCTCTCACTCTTCAGGAGGGAGGACAGAACAAAACGAAACACAACCCATCTGATTGACGGTTTAACACCACGCCTGTTTTTGTCCTTTAAAAGACACAAACCGACAATGCCTTTTTTTTCTTTGCAACAGCACTCTGTTTTGTACCTCTCGCTTGTTCTCTTAGACGCAGTTCATATTTGTACGCTTGTCTCTCACAGAAAACAAAAGCGAAAATTGTAGTGATGGTGCAAAACACATCGGACAGATCTCATTATCTCACTCTCTCTCTTTTTAATTAAATCATATTGTTTTCGTTTCGTCAGAGCAATCTAGAAAACTCAAGCGGCGTCTTTTCTATAAAAATTTATATTCAAAACGTTTTTATTTAAGGCTTCTGCTTTAATGAAACCCGTCAAACGACACTAGAGGGCAAGGGAAAAGAGGATATGAAAGAAGAATAGTGTGTGAGTGAGAGAGGGTGGGAGGGAGGAAAATTGTATGGTGAGAGTCGTACTCGCGACACTTGAGAGACAAGGTCGCGTTGTAGCTAATCAACTTGTCATTGTTGCGTAAATTAATTTTAGTGGCTGTGAGAGAGACGCAGAAACTTCAACGTTTTATCGGCACATGCTGACATTGAATTTTATTACCTTGATATAAATTCTAATACAACACGTTCTCGCAGAAATAAAATTAGCCCTTTCAAACGAATATATTAAATTCAAACCACGTATTCTCGTGTCTTTAGAAAGACAGTAGAATTTCTTTCGATTTTATTTAACACGTTTCATGATGTTAGTTTTTTTAGTTTATTTTCCTCGCCTTTCGTGTGGTTTGTATTTCACTTCCGGAAAATTTTACGATGCGTTCTGTTGGCGGTACAAAATTCTAAAACCCATTTTTATTTCCGTTGCTCGTGTGAGACACCTGATCTTTTGAAAACTGTGTCGTACAGAGGACTGTAATTAGTTCCTCGTTAAGAGCTAATTAAAAAGTAATTACTGCTGATAATTATGGTACCCATGTAGTGTTTAAGTTCAAAGCCTTGATTTTTGAATTTTATTGTCTAGCAAAAGTTTAGACTCATTGCTTCTTGTGTCTCAAACTCTTATTAAACCTATATTAATGGGGCAAAGACGGTTTTATTGGTGAGGACATCATGAAAGCATATAAGTAAGTGAATTCAGACGTTTGGAAGTAAAATAAACAACACAAAATAATAAAAAGAAAATAATGCTGTATTATCATCTTCCTTCAGGACTAGGAAGATCCTAATATAGATTGGGGGGGTCCATGGCTTGCTGCCCCTTTACCCGCGGTACAGTTTTGTATTTCGTTTTTGGGCCGTAGGGTCAAAGATTTCGAAATTTAAAAAATGTAACTCTAAATTAAGATTTGTATTTAAAATTCTCCTTAATTTGATATACCCCATATGAATTTTTGCAATTTTATCAAAATTATTACCCACTTTTTGGGTTCTGACAGCCAAAAATTTTGTGATATTTAAAATTTAACACTATTTTAGACTGCTGTTAAAATTGCCTTTAAATTGATACCTACGTGAGCCTTTGAGATTTTTTCACAATTTTAACCTCTCTCATTTTTGCATCCCACCCCTCTATTTTTTGGGGATCAATAAAAGAACAATAGGGTTGTATGTAGGGTTAAAGTGTGGAAACGTATGCCAAGTTATACTAAAATGGGTTGAGGCGTTGTATCGTGAGAGATACCCCAAACAGATAGACAGATGACAAATGCCAAAGGTCGAGTTAAAACTTAAAACTCGTTTCGCTGGTTCACGAAGTAGAAGCTGGCACGGGAATGCTTGAAATCGGTCTCGGTGGGAGGGAAAGCTAAATGAGGTCACAGCCCTCCTACAACAAAATTGCTTGTGGAACTACATGAAACAGGAATGTAAATAACTTCGTGTACAAGTCAAACACACCGCAATACAAACGAACAAAACGACAGACGTATAAGATATTGACAATCCATACTATCATTAGGCAGACTGTGGAAGAGATGAAAGCGATTTAGAAAACAGTGCTTAAGGAATATATGTAATGCCTATATGCAGCGAAGAAGAAAAGTAGAAGATGCGTGCGGTATGTAACACTATATAAGGGTTTTCCGTGAAAACCAGGAAACAGTAAACAGAATTTCTGTAAACCTAATGGCACACATCAACCGTGGAAATCACATGTTCAAAACTTTAGAACTCAGCAGCTTTGAAAAAATATTTTCTTTCTGTTTCATTGTCTGTTATTAAAGTGTCTGTGGTCTACGATCGAATTGGTCTGTGGTCGAATTGTCGCTCGGCACTTGATAGAACAATTTAATAATGTTTAAATTTAATAAATAAACACTTGGTTTAGTTCTACAGATATTTTGTACTTTCCTGACAATTGTTTCTCCAGTTACAGCAGCTCAGAGGTGAACTGAGAATCCCTCAGTTCTCAATCTCACCTCAAATCTAACCTCTGAAGCTGCCGTAACTGGTGAAACAATTGTCAGGAAAACGAATGTCAGCAGAACTAAACTGTTTATTAAATTTAAAAAGTCTATAGTCCATTTATGTGTGTAATTCCTTTTATTCGTTGTCATTTTTTACTGTCGTATTAGTGCAGATTTGAAGTATGATTGTTGAAAGAAAATCAGAGAAGTTCTATCGCACAACTTCTCATAAAAAATGACTAAATATGTAAACTTGTAGCCTACAAGTCACAGTACAGCAAATTTACCACAGCCATAACTTTGTTTGACCTTATAGTATCGCACCATAAAATGCATGAATAAAAAAAGTGGAAATTAACTTGAAAACATGAAAAGAACTGAATGTAATAAGGAAGAAAAGAGCGGCCGCAAGGTATAGGGTAGAAGACTAACAATGCAGGGAGAAGAAGTGCGCTCAGCTTTTGTTTTTTCAAACAATTTACGTTCCATTCTACAGAGTACACATGCATAAGAAGTTAAGCCCTTGGGCTAAATATTTTACTACGTTTAAAACCCCCATATGAATATAAATGTGCATTCATTTTTTCCCACTTTAGAATTTTAAGTTACCAGTGTCCTTCCTGTAGCTTCCGGGTAAGTGTATTGAAATATAAATAGGAAGGAAGTACCTTCTCTCCTTATTATCTTTTCATCACTCTGTCTCTGTCTGTCCATCTGTCTACCTCTCTCTCTCGCCCTATCTATTTATCTATCTATCTATATAACTCTGTCTTTCTACCTCTTTCACCGTTCGTCATATTCTGTTCAAAACGTATTCATAATATGAATGCATCGCAGATGCAAACGTCTTCCGACCCCAATCCGGAGATTGGTGGGTGGCTATATTCTGTCCTCGTCAGGCAGTGCTGTTGCTGACCTGTCTCCTTTTTAAACTTATTTCTGCAGCCGCTTGATCTCAGGACTTCACTTTCGTTTTCGAACTTCACAGTCGTTTTTGAGCTTCACTAGTTTTTCTCGTCAACTCTCGTGTAATGTGAATGGCTAAACTGACTACATTTTTTCCTGCAATGTACAGGCTAATTTCGTTATGAGGACGATTTTTCATAACCCTTTCAACTTGACGTAAACACTGCGTCCAAGTAGTATACTGTACTATAAAACGTTGACAGTTATGGCAATAATGCTAATCTGTGTATTTCCAGTTGATTTTACTTTTCACACTCTACATTATTGACAGACGTTAATTAATTAGGCGCCAAGCAATGACAAGATTGTCGTGTGTAGTCTGGATGTGCTGCTGCAGATAAAGGCAAAACCTCTAATACGTTACTTCAAATCAAACCACGATACTTGACTGAACAGTTCCTTTTTACCTCTCTAACCGCCAATTTGTCTTGACATGTGTGATGTGTTACTACGCAGTATTTGCGTGGTATCTATGGTCCATGTTATTGTAACTAGAATACTTTATCCGACCGATTATCCTTACATTCGTGTGAGTTTTTTCCGTAAGGTGAAGTAATTTTTGCTGGCCGGGAAAAGGATGACAACTTGACTGCATTGTCACATTTTGCCTACAGTTTTTTAACCAGTGAAACTATTCCGCCAACCATGCAGAATACTTCTAGCCGTTACAGTAGTAATATGTCACTGTTAAAATGAAGTTGGTGTACAGCTGTGAATTACTGCACGCCATTTAAGATTTATTTTGTAACGAAATTAAGTTAGATTATGTGTCATAGTTATGCGCAGAAAGGAAAACAGGCAAGGAAGTTCAGTGCTTATAAATTTTACCGTAACTAAATATAAGTCATTGAGGTTAAGCCAACGGAGAACCGTTTTTCTGGGGGAGGGAGTTAGCACTAACCAGCGTAACCCTCTTATTGACTAGTGTATAGTGTATTTTATAGAATAGTGTGAGTTTGTAGAGTAACCACGCGCCATGAAATCTTACGCAATCTCTTTTATTATTGTGTCTTAATCACGTTCAATCGTGCGTGCCTCTTTCTTCCATATATCTAAAATTCATTCGTAGCCGGGCTTCTTATAAAAGACTTCATGAGACTTACTTTTCATTCTTGAATCCAATGAGTCCAATATTTCTCGAAGTTAGCAACCGGGTTTTCTTCTTCTGTCGTGACTCCGAAGATTATTGAGCGCCCGTGTTCTGAAGTAGTCAGATTTTCCGGTTAATTGCTTTCTCCTTATATCTCAGTCTATTTCTCCAGTGATTTGATTCGGGCACTTTTTCATTGGTTTTCCTCAAGCGATCGATTCAAATAACTGACGATTTCAGAATGTGGCCACGCAGTAATTTCCGGAGCGACTGTGACGATTTAAATTGTGAAAAAAAAAAAAATTACTTAATTAAGGTTGCGTACAATTAACCATTTAAATCTCACAATAATAATAATAAAAACGTAGGTACTAAGTGTGAATGGAAGAAGTAATTAATAAGGGCAAAGTATCCATAAAGAAAAGGCATATTGTAAATAATTATTATGTTCGTATTTAACCCTTTGCTTGCTATCAAGCGCCTACCTGTTGATACCGGACTCGACCTGTTTTCCGAGTGTACTGTAATTAAAAATAATAGAGTAAACTAATGTTAATAATTAAAGTATCTGTAGACACAGATAGTAACTAAAACAATTAATTTAAATGATGTATTTTTATCTAGCGATAGTTTGTATAAATAAAAAGTTTATTTAAAGAGAAAACAGGAACTATATATGCTCGCGGAATAAACACCCCACTCTCTCTCGTCATGTACGAGGGTAGCGGACGAAAAATCGCTCTCTTGCGATGACGACGCCCAGCTGTGCAGACGCACGAGCAAAATGCTCTGTTCAAAAGTTATACAATTTGTTGTTAGTGTGGATTAATTAATTATTATTTTGTATTTTACTAACCGTTACAAAAAGTGTAACATGTAACGTTAACAAAAAGAAAATTCCAAAAACTTTGTAACAAGAAGAAAGATGTAACTACAAACGACGAGTGTTAATAAAGAAAAAACGATGACTGCAATCTTCACCGATAGACGAATCTTTTCAACATCTGACCTGTGGTCATGGACCATCTAAATGAGAACTCTAGTATACCCTACCGATGATGCAGTTCGAGACATCTGAGAATCAACGAGTATCTGTGTAGAAGACTCTACCTATCCTGCAGATGTATTAAGCCATGAACAACAGAGACCAGACCAAGACGAGGACGACGTTTTAGGACTCCCAAGACGGAACCACATGGAGGCGATTACTACATCCAAAAAATAGAGGTGACTCGATAGCACGTCTATCGAGGAATAATGATAATATTTTTGTAACACAATACTCTATTTAAGAGACTTACAGAGGCGATTGATTTTATAAGAATATAAAAACTTAAATTTGAGAATTTAATTGTAACTATTCAATATCATTCAATTGTAACAGTTTAGATATTAACGTAACGTAGTGTTATTAATACCATTCTTCTAATGGAATATATATGAAGCAAAAAGGTAAAAGTCTTGCAAGATAAAATTTTGAATTAAATATAATTAAAAGATTAGAGACTAAATACCAGTGGTTACCCGGATCCGGGGGTATAGCTAGATAAATTTGTTGTGATCACATATTCTAAATAAAGCATTTCACTTAATTTTACTAATTTAATTAATGACGTCATGGGATCTGTTCTTTGGAGTAAATGTTATATTTCAAATGTTTAATAAAGCAAGTCTTCTTGTTACACACATATACTGAGTATATAAATCAACAGTTTCACCTTCCCTGATTCCTTGTTTGTCTTACTGTGTGTTGTTCTGATTTAAATTTCAGCTCGCCTCGAATAAGGCAGCCTGAAATAATTGGCAGAACCAATTATTTTGGGTTCCCTCCGTTATAACTCTAAAGAAGAGGTTATAAGATGCGCAACTCTGCTAATTTGTTTAAATTTTGCTACTAATAACAAAAAAAATTTTTGTGACTTGTGTTGCTAAACAGTAATTGTGTCCCTATTCATAAGCTGTTGATTTATTTACTCGTGTATTTTAATATGTGTCAGAAATTTAAATAAGATAAAATAATAATTAATATTATAGTAATATAGTATAGATAATTTTATTAGTAAATATGATATGTGTAAAGTAAGAGTAACATATAATCCAATGTAAACAAACCGTGTAGGTACTTGTTAAAAGTCCCATTCATAAACAACCCCCATTCACGACAATCTCGGACATGTAAATTTCCTGTTGGCGATTGTTTAATATTATCGTAGTCGGTCTCCCCAGTTAGAGTGAGAACAATCGGTCACCCTTCTTGTGTGGTGTGTTGTTATTTGAAGCGTGTCTGTTCATGTGTTGATAACCGAAGGGGGAATCTTTTGCCGTAAGCATCTGTAAACATGTGTGAGATTTCTCTCTCTCTTTCTATGTAAAATGACAACCTTTGTCATCCCATTTTAATTGTTTATTAATAAACGTGTAAGAATACGATTTATTCATATTGTTATGTTTGTGTAAAATGATATAGCGTTGTATAGTAGTAAATACTAATCGTAGAATAATTAGTTCTTGCCACTTTCCAAAAATGGCTGAATTTAATCCTGATTTATTAGTAAAAGATGAGCTATGCTACGAAGCACTTTTACGAGGTCTAAAACACGTGAATGTAACCGTGTCTGAATTACGAAAATCATTACGCCAAACCGGATCAGAGACAACCTCGCAGTTAGATAAATTGCGTGAACTCGATTATGACGGCGAACGAGAAAGCTGTTATGCGAAATATCGGGAACTGATAGTATTATCTCAGAACCTTAAGGACAAGAAATCACCCACGGAACTTTTGCGCGTTACGCAACGTATAGAACATTTAACCCGCCGATTAAATAATTTATTAAGCTGGCCCGACGTCACCGTCGTCCCCGCCGATGTGCAGAAATTTGCAGACGAGGCATTACGCCAATTACCTATAATTATTGACGACTTACGTCGAAAGTCAGATGAATCGAGAATGGAGGAAATTGAGCAATACTTACAAAAATTACATATCTCCCCTGTTCAATCCCCTAATGTAGAAGAACCCCCACCACCTAAAGTTCAGCGTACTCGTACTAGTCAAAATGCGACCACTAATTCTTCGAAGGAAATACAAAACGTAAATTTGAATGTTGAACTCTACGGAAAGATTTCCCACCCAGTAGAGAAAATAATTAATGAGATTCCTTACACCGATGGGTTAAGTATAACGATACTGTTAACTTTTATAAAATACCTGCTGCAAATAAAAGATTTACAACAATTAAACGATCGGCAAATACTGCAAGTAATATTACCCAAATGTAAACCACCATTACGAGATCGTGTACTAGAAACATTAAACTCAAGTCTTTCAGTAGAAGATCTTCATACGAATATAATCAAATATTTTATCCCCACTGGAATTTATGAGGATATCAAAAGAAGTACTGTACTTAGAGTACAAGGAGCTCGCGAAAGACTGGCCCACTATATTGCGGATATCCGAGAATCTTCACGTATACTACAAGTCGACTGGACTGAAAAACAATTGGTCGATACGATCCTAGTAGGCTTGTCTCCTGATGAACGCTCCCGTTTAGCACTAATAAGTAGACCCCTTACGTTCGCGGACTTTGAACAATGTAGTATTCATTCTTCCAATGTTTGGTACGCAGATCAGCACAGACATGCATCGATATCCACTACACAAAATAGAAAAGAAATGCATGCCTTAGTATCTGACGCAAGAAGTATACAAGAAAGAAGATCATTTCGAAGATCAACCAATGGCCATGGTAAGTCCCAGGAGGCTCAACCACTCCAGGAAACCAGTAAGACACAACGTAAAGAATATGTGTGTTATAACTGCGGAAAATCGGAACATCTCAGTAGATACTGTAAACAAAAAAGGTATAATAAAAAAACTCATCCAAAAAACATGTAAGGCAGGGAGATCCAAAACCCTGTGTCTTCCGCAGCATCGTAAAAAAAGGTAAACCCCTGAGAGTCAACAAAATAAAACAAAATAATAATAATAACAAAAGAAAACTAGACCCCTATGTAAAAAAATTTATAGATAAATGTAACGCTATTAATAAGTGTAATTTCAGTAAGTGTCAATTACCTTATGTACAAGTTGACCTTGGTGTAACATCCACCCTTGGTTTAATTGATTCCGGATCAACGCGAAGTTTAATTAGTCATGACCTCGCCCATAAGTTATTTAACCATAATTTAGTCAAACGCAGTCAATCTGTAAACATTAAATGCTCAACCGCTAACAAACAAAACTTAATAATAAAACTTATCATCACGTGTAAAGTTAAAATAAAACATTTGACGTGGTATTTTCCGATGTTAGTAAGCGACGAATTAGGACCCGAGTTAATATTGGGAGCCGATTTTATCAGTAAAACAGGAATAATTCTAAATATTCATGATAAGAAATTTTACTTTGGATTCGATCGTTCACGGAAATATAACTTAGAGGATAATTCAAATAACAGAGAAAGTACAAGCACTACTTCTTCTCATCTAAAGCATCACGAATGTGAATTAGGTCATCTGGAAAGTAAAGATAGACGTAACATACAAAAGTTAATAAATCAATTCTCCAATGTGCTCACCCCAAAGTTAGGACTGACGGATCTGATAGAGTATAAGATAAATTTGAGCGATAATAAAGTAATACGTTTAGCCCCATACAAGTTATCACCGCCAAAAATGGAAGTAATGAGGAACCAAATTAATAAACTATTAGAACAAGGAGTCATCGAACCCTCTACTTCATCTTATTCATCCCCTGCGTTTTTAGTACCCAAAAGCAACGATAAACATAGATTAGTTGTAGACTATAGACAACTAAATAAACGAATAGAATTTGAATCCATTCCACTTCCCGACATCCACAGTGCTTTTCATTATTTTACGAAAGCAAAAATTTTTACCATTATGGATTTGAATCAGGCTTTTCATCAGATACCACTTTCAGAAGAATCGAAACGTCTCACCGCTTTTGCCGTGCCTTTCAACCTATACCAATTTACTAGGGTACCTTTTGGTATTTCCCAAGGTAGTTCTGTATGTAGCAGATTGTTAGAAAAATTATTTCACGACATAAAGTTTAAATATGTGTACCACTACCTAGACGATATTGTTATTTACAGCGAGTCAATGGAACAACATCTTGCACATATACGTGAAGTATTATGACGATTAGAGAAAGCTGGATTAACTGTAAACCCCAGTAAAGTAAATTTTGCTGTGACACAATTCTCCTTTTTAGGTCACATCGTAAAAGCCAACGGAAAGGTAAGCATAGACCCAGAGCGAACCCGTGCTATCAGAGAATTTTTACCACCGCGGGATGCGAAAGGAATTGCTCGATTTTTAGGAATGATAAATTATTTCCACAAGTATATCCCACATCTAGCCGAAATCGCAGCACCACTAAATACTTTAAGAAAGAAGGGAGTAAAATTTGAGTGGAATGAGCAACGCCAAACCGCATTTGAGAAATTAAAGGAAAGCATCATATCACCCCCCGTACTACAATTAGCCGATTTTAGTAAACCGTTTGTTGTGCAAACCGACAGTTCAAGTGTAGCCCTAGGTGCAGTAATTTATCAGGAAGTAGATAACTCTCGATTACCAATTAGTTACGCTTCACGCACCCTGACGGACCAAGAAAAGAAATACTCCGCATACGAATTAGAATGCTTAGCTATCGTTTTTGCGTTTGAGAAGTTCAAACCATTTTTAGAACATAAAGAGTTTTTGCTAGAAACAGATAATCAAGCTTTATCCTGGCTACTAAACCACCCAAAACAATTAGGTCGAATCGGAAGATGGGTATTGAGATTAAATTGTTTTAAATTCAAAGTACAACATATTAGAGGCACCCAAAACGTAGTTGCCGATACCCTGTCACGTATGTTCCAGCCTAGTAGTAATAATTACGAAAACAAGAGTAGAGAGACACCTATTATTAATGCGTTAATTACCGAATTTCCTCTTGCATTTACGGATTTAGCCCATTACCAACAACAAGACCCACGTTTGAGTCCGATCATCAAACAACTTGAAAAAGGAAACAAGTCTGAAAAATACCTATTAAATAAGAAAGTATTATGTTGTAGAATAGCTAACGGAAAATATTTGCGTATCATCGCCCCGGATATTATTAAACCTATGCAAATGGAATATTATCACTCTTCCACCATTGGAGCACATATGGGAATAAATAAAACCATATATCGGATTCGGAGAGAATATCACTGGGAAAATATGAACAGTGAGATAGCTAACTTTGTAAAAAGGTGTAAGTTGTGTGCACTCAGCAAACCAGCGAGAAACAGCCAAATAAGTCAGTTAATATCTGAGATTCCTGCCACCCCATTTTCCAAAATTTATTTAGACTTTTCTGGACCCTACCTACGTTCCAAGTCAGGAAATACTATGTTACTAATTTGCGTAGATTCGTTTAGTAAGTTCGTCTGGATGTACCCCATGCGGCGAGCTTTAGCTACGACAACAGTAAGCATTTTACAGAATAGATTATTCAAAGATTTCGGTATTCCAGTCCATCTAGTGTCGGATAACGGACCACAGTTTAAGTCCAAGGAATTCAGGAACATGTGTTTCAAACTAGGTATAAACCACATTACCACTACCGAGTATCGTCCGCAAGGTAATATAGCTGAGAGGTATTTGCGAAACCTAAAATCTGCTTTAATTGCCTACCATGCTAACGACCATACTTCGTGGGACCAGAACCTATCCTGGATACAATTCGCCTTTAATTCGGCATATCATGAAGGACATAAGTCTACCCCATTCGAATTGTTGTTCAAGTATAAACCTAATCACCCATTATCCACAAAGTGGAAAATACATGAATTGTTACCCCTTGAAATTAGGGATAAAAATATTAGAAAGATATGGAACGAAGCGCGCGCTAATTTACGAACAAACTTAGCGAAGTCAAGGAAATATTACGAGCAAAAGAATAAGAATAATAAAGTAAAATACCAAATCGGAGATTTAGTTATGTATAACACGCACCCAACGAGTAGTGCAGTCGATAGGACAACTTCCAAGCTATCTTACAGATGGTGCGGTCCTTATCAAATTCACAAATACTTAACTCCGGTAACTGTGACCCTGTACGAACCCTCTACTCAAAAATACGTGCGAAGGACACATATTTCACAGATAAAACGTTATCTTGAAGAAGAAAATAGTAGAGTGCCAGTTAATTAAATAAGTAAATGTGAAAACAATGTTTAGTACTCAACCGCAAAAGTACTTGAGTAACCTTTGGCTACCTTGTCGTATAAGTAGGTACGAGGCCTGATCAACCTTGAATCCTCTTCATCGAAAGTAGAGCAAAGCAAGAAGTCAGCTGACATCCAATAAAAGTAATGGAGTAATTAAAGAGTAAATTCTATAACGAAGAAAAACTCTCTCGAAAGAAAAAGGAAAAATCCGGTAGTAGTAATAAGTAGTAGAGTTAAGGAAATGTAGAATGTTGAAAATACTTTATAATGTAAATTTTATGTAATAATAGAATTAGCGTGTAAAACATGAAGTATATGTATAGATGGTAAGAAACAGCCAGTCAAGAATGACTTATGCTGCTAGTAATTATATACAGCCAGAAACGGGTGAGAGAAATTTCACACGGAACTCCCCAAGCATACTCTCGGTACATAGCTGACCAAAATTTTAGGAGTCTGTGTTGGTAAGGAGGCGGAGTATGTGACGATTTAAATTGTGACATAAAAAAAAAAAAAAAAAAAAAAAAAAAAAAAAAAAAAAAAAAAAAAAATTACTTAATTAAGGTTGCGTACAATTAACCATTTAAATCTCACAATAATAATAATAAAAACGTAGGTACTAAGTGTGAATGGAAGAAGTAATTAATAAGGGCAAAGTATCCATAAAGAAAAGGCATATTGTAAATAATTATTATGTTCGTATTTAACCCTTTGCTTGCTATCAAGCGCCTACCTGTTGATACCGGACTCGACCTGTTTTCCGAGTGTACTGTAATTAAAAATAATAGAGTAAACTAATGTTAATAATTAAAGTATCTGTAGACACAGATAGTAACTAAAACAATTAATTTAAATGATGTATTTTTATCTAGCGATAGTTTGTATAAATAAAAAGTTTATTTAAAGAGAAAACAGGAACTATATATGCTCGCGGAATAAACACCCCACTCTCTCTCGTCATGTACGAGGGTAGCGGACGAAAAATCGCTCTCTTGCGATGACGACGCCCAGCTGTGCAGACGCACGAGCAAAATGCTCTGTTCAAAAGTTATACAATTTGTTGTTAGTGTGGATTAATTAATTATTATTTTGTATTTTACTAACCGTTACAAAAAGTGTAACATGTAACGTTAACAAAAAGAAAATTCCAAAAACTTTGTAACAAGAAGAAAGATGTAACTACAAACGACGAGTGTTAATAAAGAAAAAACGATGACTGCAATCTTCACCGATAGACGAATCTTTTCAACATCTGACCTGTGGTCATGGACCATCTAAATGAGAACTCTAGTATACCCTACCGATGATGCAGTTCGAGACATCTGAGAATCAACGAGTATCTGTGTAGAAGACTCTACCTATCCTGCAGACGTATTAAGCCATGAACAACAGAGACCAGACCAAGACGAGGACGACGTTTTAGGACTCCCAAGACGGAACCACATGGAGGCGATTACTACATCCAAAAAATAGAGGTGACTCGATAGCACGTCTATCGAGGAATAATGATAATATTTTTGTAACACAATACTCTATTTAAGAGACTTACAGAGACGATTGATTTTATAAGAATATAAAAACCTTAAATTTGAGAATTTAATTGTAACTATTCAATATCATTCAATTGTAACAGTTTAGATATTAACGTAACGTAGTGTTATTAATACCATTCTTCTAATGGAATATATATGAAGCAAAAAGGTAAAAGTCTTGCAAGATAAAATTTTGAATTAAATATAATTAAAAGATTAGAGACTAAATACCAGTGGTTACCCGGATCCGGGGGTATAGCTAGATAAATTTGTTGTGATCCCATATTCTAAATAAAGTATTTCACTTAATTTTACTAATTTAATTAATGACGTCATGGGATCTGTTCTTTGGAGTAAATGTTATATTTCAAATGTTTAATAAAGCAAGTCTTCTTGTTACACACATATACTGAGTATATAAATCAACAGTTTCACCTTCCCTGATTCCTTGTTTGTCTTACTGTGTGTTGTTCTGATTTAAATTTCAGCTCGCCTCGAATAAGGCAGCCTGAAATAATTGGCAGAACCAATTATTTTGGGTTCCCTCCGTTATAACTCTAAAGAAGAGGTTATATGACGTTGCAAGAACAAGCAACTGATACCAATTAACAATATATTTGTGTAATAATAAAACTTTTATGTTGAAAACCCATAAGTTTTTCACAGAATAGACCATGCTCTAATTTATAAACAACATAATGCAGTTCGTTATCGATACAAACGCTGTGTGGGTTCTGGTTATTATCGTGGTCTGATATCGATAGTGTACAATTTGTTTCCATACCTTGTTGCGCCAACATTTTATATTCACCTATATATCGTTTCTGGCATGCATACACAATTTATTTGTCCAGTATTAAAAAAATTTCGATGCTATAAATCCAGTTGCTGTGTGGTCGGTAGATAATATGAATAAAAGCCACTGTTATTAATATACTGCATAGTGTGTTTACGATATTTAAATAAATAATTCCCGCGCGATGCAGTTGGAACAATTAATGTACGAAAAACTGTATATATAAAATTACCACACGCGAGTAATTGTAAATATGACTGGTTACTATTATTTTATGTTGGCTGTTGTTTTGTTTGTCAAAAAATAAATAAAAAATGGTGAGTACGAATTGTCAGTCGCATTGATATAACGAATCAAATGGAAAAAAATGTCCTCTCTGCCAAATTAATAAACGTAACATAATCGTCATCGTCATGGTCATGCGCAGTTATAGCCGATCGTTCAAGCTCTTTTAACTTGTAAAGAAAAGGGGCAGTGACTGACTGTAATAGACACTTGCCTACCTATTACAGAATCACAGTAGACTTAGTGTCTTGTCAACCACCTTTCTCCATTACTTCCTGTCTCCCTCTCTCTCTCTCTGTTTGTACCACGTCACTCTAATAACTTTCAAGAAGCCAAATGCTCGTGCTTGACCTTCCTTTGATTCTCGTTATATGCGCGTTTACAATGTTTTTCCAAATTGTATTTTTCGTCTTGTCTGTCTGCGTATTCGTACCGTCCTATCTTTCACATTGTAAATGAACGAGCGAAACGAGTAAAGTAAGTATCTTTACTCAGCCTTTGGGGATTTGTCTGTCTGTCTCTCTAGGGGATGTCTAATTTCTATTGTTGCATTCCGTATAATGTATTACGTATTATATGCAACATTTATTATATTCTTTCGTCCATGAGATAGGCAATCCGCATGGTGTATGCGTTACTCGAACCGCGGGGTGTACAAGGTCCGCCAGTGGCGTACTAGAACCTTCCAGTATTTTCAAAGTGCCTTCAGCTATGCGATTATCTCGACGCACGTCTTAGGTAGCGGTAGATCCATCTCGAACCTTGGTGGGGCATAAACAAGAGGCTAGCGGCCAACCTGTCTCGTACTGCGGAGCGGCAGTTATTGATACGGCGATTCAGAGACCGATTAGTCTAAAGTGAAAGTTACGAATTACTGTATGTGGACAACAGTAATTGGTGATTGTATGATTTATGGCGACATTGTTAAATAAGTGACATTTATTTTCTCTTACGTTAGTGATTGTTGAAGAGTCGTAAGCTTGAAGAATTTTTTGACTCTGATTATAGGTCTAAGCAGTAATTTCTCTGGTGTTCAGATTTTTGAATTTCACTGTTTTAACACTACGATTTGTGCGATCGTCGTAACAATATATTGTAGAATGTAGTGCTGTCTGTATGTTATGTAAGAATGTGCATAACGAAAAACCAAATTTCACTTAGGTTTGACTTACTGAATTTTAGAATTGAGGTTTGATCCGTAACTCCATTTATAGGTCCATATCTCTAATCCAACGTTTCATACAATTTATTGGACATCGCTAGGAACCAAAATTGCATTTTGAAGGCCAAATGATAATTTTGGAAAATGTAGTGTTACCACTAGCATTCCGTTTCCTTTGATCTTTTTGAAAATCCTCACAATACCAATGGAAATCCACGCTGTAAGTGACACTACTGCATGTACGGTAAGGTGATAAACGAGATGTAGAGGGTTCGAGGGATGTAATACACTAATGAATTGCATTAGGACTGATTACGTTCTATAATGAAAGTTACACAGTCACAGTACAATAAACATAAACAATAACTCTAAGTAGTCTGTCACATTACGCCGTTTCATCCGATTGTTTTGGTTTCATTGTGTCTCTGCCAAACCTAAATAAATCGGTCACGACGAGTACTGCAAATCCAGCTACATGTGTTCATTAGTAAGAGTTTCTGATTAGTTTGACATTTGTACCGCTGCAGGTATATTGTTGTTAACGTACCACGAAATTAATTTCGTTACCGTCTATGCTGTGTGACAATTATTTTGTAATTTGAATGCAAATTAAATAGCAGTTTTTTGGCTTATCCATGTTGTGCTGACTTGTATAAAAGACAGAGAGAGAGAGAGAGAGAGAGAGAGAGAGAGAGAGAGAGAGAGAGAGAGAGAGAGAGAGAGAGAGAGAGAGAGATACAGACAGAGAGAGAGAGAGAGAGAGAGAGACTCTGATGAAGGCAAAGAGGGAAAATTGGGAACCCATAAAAAATTTGAGTATCGTGGGACACACGCCAGAAGTGAGAACTTCAGTGTTGAGTGACTCGATGCTTCTTGTATCTGAAATTCTTTTATTGGTGAGAACAATATGGAAGCATTTAAGCAAATTTCAGACTTTTGGAAGCAAAATAAACAACACAAAATGATCATCATCTTCCCTCAAACATTTAGTCCATGGCCTACTGCTCCCTCTAGCAGTGGTATAGTTCACACCACGCCACCGCCGGAGAAATACGATACTCCATTTAACCATGTACAGTGACGAGCTGTAGGGTGGGGGACAAATCTTTATATCCCTCAGAAAATAACATTAAGTCCAAATCTCGTTTACCGTAAAGATAGTAATGCATAAGGAGTAAAGAAGTCCAGATTTATAGGTAAACATAAAAAATTCGCATATACAAGATTCTGATATACAAACAACATTGATATAAGAAATGTGTTAAATTAAAAGTATTATTTTTTTAATTGAATAATTTTTGTTTTTTTAATTCTACTAGAATTTGCAAAATGTTGAGACAAAATTAATTCGCCCAAGGACTCTTAAAAGGAGTAATTTAATTTGCCATTTCAGGTAAAGGATAAATATGAAATGAAACACTTTTTGATAGTCAAGATTAAATTTATTGAAGTGTTTATTGTTACATTATTTCAATGAAATAAACAACCTGCTACGTTAGAAATGTTATTAATATTTATTTCTAAGAGCAGCAATTCAAATCTGGCAATTATTTTATGAGCATAGTTTCGTGCATGTAATATTTGAGAGAGCGAGTGAGAGACGGGGTGAGTGTCTCTGAGTCTCGACAGTGTCTCGACCATAATGCAATAACGGCGTTACGTTTGTCAACACTGTAGTCCATAAGCAGAATGCTTTTTACTAAGGTTTGCACAGACCGTAGTAATCTCACGGAACAATTAAAATTCGCGTTTTTCCCTATGCACTTTTGTGCACGGCGCTAACACTCTGAAATGTGCACGTTTCTTACCAAATCAACACCGTAGTAGCAACGAAGACGTAACGTGACAATTGTCGATGTTGCCTTTTCAGTAGTAGCTGAAATTTTTGTACAGTCTGTGCGGAAACTAGGTGGTGGCGATAATCCTGCTACGGTGGGAGAAGTATGCGCAGATCTGTGCGCGAAGTTATGTTGACTTGTTTTTATCGATATGGTTAGGAAACAAGGCCTCATGTCCCCGGCATTCCGACTGCTTGACAGCGTGTTACATACAATGTATCCTTCGTCTACAGTAAACAGTTACTTTTGCGCCCCACTACGGATAAAATGTACTGTAGAAGATTATTCATGAATAGCAGAAAACTGAACAATCAAAAGAGCAATTCGTTGAACGCTTACTAAAGCTTTCCTTAGAAAAAGATCAGGCACAGTAGTTATTTAGCAGTGTGCAAAGGCAACCAACCAGTTCACGTCTTTGTTTGTTTTATATACACGACAAGATGATGTCTGTAAAGTATTTCCAGTTGAACGCTATCTTCGTTTAAACAGGCGCCGCTGCTGGCTAGGAGTCTTGTCTGTGTATACACGCTAAGCCGCAATCCAAACACCTAGTTCTCCCTACACTGGGTGTCGTGGCTTCTCTACTATTGCGGCCGCTGTTCTGTTTATCCACTGACTAGTGGTTTCTGATTAAAACAAATGTGTGAATTACTGTCTCTCGTCATCCTTCGTCACTGTTTTATACTTCATTTTTTATCATTTTTTTATTGTGTGCTCTACTTAGTAGAGGTTTTCTAGTATCTGTTTTTTTTACGGGAAACTTCTTACCCCCGGTTACGGTTTGAGGAGGGGGGAACTATGCGAAACCGGATGTAACAATTTGTGTATACTTAATAACTTTAAAACTATAAAGCATTTTCAAATAAGCAATACACGGTTTAAGAGCAAGGATGATAGAATGTTACATGATATTAACCTTGAGCGCGTGACGTCACATGCCGCCACAAGATGGTCGCCAAGTTGGAGTGGAACTTACTGGTTCGCCGCGCGGCAAAATTAGTATAGCTCAGGAACGCGTACGAGTAGGACAGCGTGTCAGGTGTCGTTTAACAGAGCTCGACGAGTACTATAAACTAAAATACTAATAGTGACAATAATGAAAGACTTTGAAAAAATACAGTGACAAAGTCCTGAAATTGGACAAATTTTCCTTAAAATTTAAAAAATATCGAAATATATTCAAGACAAGAATGTAAGTGCCTATCGTAAACGCTTACAGAGTGAAAGAAGAATAAATAAAGAATCCAGAAAGGCCTCTATGACAGCAACAGAACGAAAAGGGAGGATGAGACATCGTCGACAAGTTGAGACGAGCACCAGTTGCGCAGAAGCCGCAGCGCCTGACCCCAATTCACAGGCAATAGATGTCGACAGTGAGATAGAACCAATGGAATGCGACGAAGGGCAAGCATATGAGACGTT
This sequence comes from Magicicada septendecula, assembly GCA_034769895.1. Lineage (NCBI taxonomy): Eukaryota > Metazoa > Arthropoda > Insecta > Hemiptera > Cicadidae > Magicicada > Magicicada septendecula. The sequence goes on along the minus strand of CM068367.1, from coordinate 474,792,567 downwards.
TGAGAATCGAGATATAGCGTTCATAACACATTGGCGTCTGGCGACGGAGCACTTTGAAAATTTGTTCTATGGCAACAAGTTCTGACTTCTTTGTGGAGGGATTAAAAATAATTTATCGGCCAAATGCAGCTATGTTGCAATTCTTACAACAAGAATTCACACACGAAGACGTTCAGTAGTTTATGTTGTACTCCAACTGCTGGACATCAGTAAAGTAAGGACAGGTGCCAGCGTTGAGTAAGAGCTTCAAATATAACGGCTTCAAATATCTACCGAAGCCAACACACTTGCGAAGGTGTACTAGTGAAAACTGAGATGCCCATTCAATTCAAATTCGTTCTAATGGCAGCCTGTATTCATCCACAGACACACCACTCAACTACATCGAGATGTTTCTCTTTCACTTAATGCTTTGCTACACAGGGCGTGTCAGAAACAACTGCTTAACATACCGCTTCTGCTCACCGGGGTCTTTAACATTGAGAAGTCTTTTGCTTTGATCAGTGGGGCGTCTTTGCATGCGTGGCTTGATTGCAGCGTCCGGGACATGCCTGATAACTGCCAGATGTTGAGGCGTCGAACGATCGTCTGAAATGGTTTCTGAACGACAAGTTCAGATTGATGCTGGCCACGGATCCTGCTGACTTCACATCTTTTCAGAACACCACGATAGACTTAACGTTCTCTAGAGATCTAAGTGAAGCATGTAGGCCTAAGGCTTAGGCCTACATATCGTTCTACTGCAGCAAAAGTTTACAACATAATCTGCATTGTGAGAAACAAATAAAATAAAAGACATGCAATTACGTTGCGCTCTTACCAACCCTAAACACATCCCGTCCCGACAACACCGCGTGGGTAAGATGTTTTCCGCCAAAACCTCACCGTTAGTGACCCAGACACTACCTACTGTTTGTTTGTTTTTTCTATCGTCTTCAAGATTTCTGAGGCAATACACGTCTTTCCGCCATTCGAATAGAAGAGATTGCAACATTTGTTTTCCTGTAACTATTGAAAAGCGTATTTATTAAATACAGTTCAACAAACTTTAATTGAAATATTAAAAGAAAATTTTACAAGCGAACTCCGCATTTCGTTTTTTTTTATACTGTATAGTCTGTCTCAAAATTCAAAATTGAATGTGCGCTTTAGATAGGGATCATAGGCTATTAATGAATCCAGATTGGCAGGGTGTAAGTGCATTTGACCAAACATTAGAATTAACTCATAGTCCATTTTAATACAGTTGTAAATATTTGTTTGTATATAAATATAAACGTTTGGCAGAAACGAAATTAAAGACTACACAAATATTTGTTCATAGCTTTTTGTGTTCGATTTATGTACGGTAGCTTTGAACAGTAACTGCATTAGCGTTTTTATTTTCAACGAGGTTTGTTTTCCTGTGTTGTTAGTCTAATACGGTTCAGGTACATGTCAATTGACACAACATACTAAAACTCAACAGTATTTCTGTTGACTACCCTGTGTTTAATACGCTTTCAGCGTGTTCAGTTTTTTGCAATTTTTTAATATTCATTCTTCCAACAGAACAACAGTAGACTATGACGATCAGTTTTATTTATTAGCAATATTTAGCAGCGGTTGACATCGTTTTGGAATAAATAATCATTATTTGCATAATTTGTAATCAGTTTCACAGAGACAAGCTTGATACTTCTCAGAAACACTGAGTGTTAAAAATGCCTTCTCCAGGTCGACGCCCTGACATTTCTACTGCGACGGCATCAAGTGTCGAAAGAAGTATAACAATATTCTATAAATTGGTACCTGTGCTAGCATGTACTAAGAATTTTTTTTTTCCGCAAGAACTAACAGTACCGTCGTTCAAGGATCCTTCTTGACGATAAAACAGTTTTGGAAGTTAATGGTTTGTAGTATAGACAAGAAACACTGAAGTAGGCATTACTAAAACCTGCATACGTCACATTTAGCCACCTACCAATGTCAATAGATCATTATTGATATCTATCTACTTGAGAACTGCTCATTAAAAGAGGGAATGCGTAATTCATTTTGAACCTGCTCTTAGTCGGTCAGCTGTGCAACAAGGGAAACGTCGTTGACTCCTGGAACCGAAAACGGGACGTATTATATTATAGTTCACTAAAATACTTGTAAAATAGGCCTTTGGCAGAAAGTATTTAACTTCCTGTCTAAAAATGTTTAAGACCCACACTGAATCCTGAGGCTGAGGTGAACTGTTAACTATTCAAAAGTGACTATTAGACTGTTTCATGGAAGATGTAAATAGGATCTTTGGTGATTCTTGCAAGAAAGCTGCATGGCAATACTTTTCAATTATGACTTTCACGAGACATTTGTAAACAGCCCGGTTCTCAGGAGAGCCGGGCCAATGACCGATTTATAAGTCGACGTGAATTACCGGCTGAACACAGAGATATTGTTAGAGAGTCAGATAGACAGCAAGATGCATAGAATCTAATGAGATAGATAGGTCTGTTCGAAGAGCGAGACAGGAAGAAGTGTCAGAGCAAAGTTAGTTTTATGTCTGTGTCTCAATGAAATTCTCCATCGTCGTCGTTATCGTTACCACCTAGTTGTAGGCATATACCTTTCTTGACTTTACCTACTTAAGTTTTCTATTGTCTTTTTATGTCATAACATTTAAACGAGAATAGCCTCTGACGAAGCTTGTAATAAGCGAAAACTAGTTCAGGCTACAAGTTTTACATTTCTACCAACAAAAAATTAGTGTTCCGAGTCAGTAGTGATACATTTATAACTAATATTTAAAGGTTTAAGTTATTTTCGTGATGTCTGTCACAATTCCAAATATTACCGCTCATTGATTAAAATTTACAGTTTGACGGCAGTGATTCAATTCTTCTTGCTTCAGACGTTTCGTCTATAGTTGGATTAGTCATCCTCGGCAGTTTTGGCGACGAAGTCTCTATACCTACATCCGGTCGAATGACAGTGTACTGCCGAAAATACTGTCCTCACATCCATTACTTGGACCGTGCCCTCATCTCTTAGTCGAGGCTCTGGTCAATGGTCGCTATCTGTATTTTAACTCCAAACTGATAAGTTGAGCTGATCCCGCCGTACGCCTTTTTTTACAAAATCGGTGTGAACAGATCTTTTTCACCTTCAGACTTTCCCCTTTCCTGTAAAAATAATATGTGCTTAAAAATCTTGATCGCTCGTCTGCACAACCGGGTGAAGTAAAGACGGGATGGGGCCAAAACCCGCTTCTTCGCGGGCCACATTGCATGCCCACTCTATATTTCTCCCTATAACCAAACGTAGTAAGTTAAAATTCGTCCTTAGAATCAATCCAATACACACAAATGTTTTTACCGAAAAGTAATTTTATGTAAAAGAGTTGAAAATTATAATGCCATTAAAGTCCCCATTGTAGAAACGGATACAACAAATTTCAGGTGATAGCTTACGTTGATAGCTTACGTTACCGAATCATTTAAAGTTACTCTTTGATCCATAACCCAATAGTTTATTTTCATGCCATTGTTTTACACAATTAAATAGACATCGGTCCGCTCATAGTAATATTGTTAAGACCGCCTGATTGTTTCGAACAATTTGGCTTTGCGTACACGTTTCATTTCATTAGGGCTTTGCTATCCCGCAAATGTAGGCAGTATTAATTCATGTACAATAATCTGATAAACCAGACGAAGCAGGACAAGTGCCCAACAATAGAGCAAATTAAGTTATGTAACCAAAGTTATATGTGACAGACTCAATACATTAAACGTAAACAATAACTCATAGTTCTCTGTTGCACGCGATTGTTGAGTGCTGATTGTTACTGTGTTCGGTTTCATTACGTCGCTACCGAACGTAAACAAGTTGGTCGCGTCCAGTGCGCCAATAACGCATTGGAGCGCAAACCCAGCTGCACTATTCATTAGTAATAATTTCTGATTAGTTTGACATTCGTTTGTATCGATGCAGGTCGACGTTACACAGCGCAAATAATTTCGTTATCGATTGCGCTCTCTTTTAATTAGTTGGTAATTTGAATGCAGGTTAATTAACAATTTTTAATTTATGTACGTGGACACTGACTTGTGATTGAGCGGGAAAGAGAGAAAGAGGGGAGATGGAACAGAGAGACAGAGAGAGAGTGTGTGAAGCGGATATTTTGTACTTAGGCTACTACGAAAGGATCATAATGAAAACTTGCTGAATAACGAACCTGTTAAGAAAATTATTCTTATTTATTCAGGCAAATAAAAATTGAAGTAGACTTTGCAAACATCTCTTCTTATTTCCCGTATACATTAAATCCATTAAATTTTCGGACAACTAAAGCACACGTCAAGGGCCAACGAATGGCGAGATGGGAATGAACACCACCCAATAAAAATAAAAAAGGAAGGCCTAGACATTCCTAGAGAAAGGATAATGAAAACGCCGTAAGTGTAATAAGCTTCACGCAAGACTGTTTGGTTCGGCGTCGATGGAAGCTGGGATGCGGGAAGCGGCTATAGGCGTAGCAGTCACTAGATAAATGATGATGATGTTGATGTTTTGTTTTCCAGTTCTATTCATTCTTAGCTGGTGCCGATAATCTAGAACAAATCAAAACCGGAGACGTAAATGCTAGTTTAGCCAGTACCAAGGTAAGGTGTACTGGTACTGGCATAAATACGCGTGTAGTGTTCTGCTTTATAACGTTTAGGTTTTATCAACATGTATGAGACCGTCTCGCTTACCTGTTTGAAAAAAGGAGAACAGAAAACATAAATTTAAAGAAATTTACATGTTTGTAAATTGTACGTTAGGAAGAAAGCTATGGGCTACTGGTGTATTTTACGATTGCCAACTCTATATGCGTGCTACAGATGGAAGTAGGTTCAAAGAATGATACGTAAAAGACAATGAGATAGACTCATAGTAGGAGGGACGACAGCCAAGCGAAATGAATACGGTTTTTCTTAAAGCTTCTTTCATACTATTTCTTCATTCTTAAATCTTACGTTAAATTTACGTTTCACTGTGAAACGATAAATTCGTATGGGGACATTTTTAAACTCATTTTTGTTAGTAGAATCATTTCATGATACAACAGATGAGACATGAGAACAGGAAGATGCAAGCTCTTCGTGACAACCACGGTCTTCTTATTAGCATGTGAGGCCTACTGTGTAGGATTACAGAAGAAGACCAATTGCTCAATGGTCCTGAACACAGAAAATGTTTGAGACGGTCTCTTAATTAACGTGAAACCTTCGTGACGTTACATATGCTTGGCAGAGTTTATCTGATCCGCCAGATTAGACTGTGGGCGAGCGCACTCTATCACTTAGAAAACTCTCTTTCAATCCGAGACGACCGAAACTTTCCCATAAAGCGAGCAAAAAAAAACCCCCCGGTAAAAGATAAAACTCAATAAGCGTTTCTGCACCAAAGACAGAAACCGATGCTAACAATACACTCCGTTATGCTGTTAAAATTATCTGGGATGATAGGACGTGGTCCACAATATCCAACGCACTTAAAGCCAGACGTTTCAGGCTTGCTCACGACGTCCATATTCACTGGCGCAGAAAGAGTGACTGTGACCTCGCAGGACTAAGGTAAAACTATCTTTAGTTGCCCGCATTAGTCTTAAGTTGACTGTCTGAACTTAGTCCTACGCGGGCAAACTAAAACTGTTCCCGCGCAACTTAAAAGGATAGGCTGACCAAACGGAGATGGTCACGGCTGAAAGGTCTGGCTGAAATTGCGTTGGGCATTCTGGACCACGACCTGTAAGCCCGGATAATTGTAATAGTAACATTGACATCTCCGACCATGAGAGCTTACGTTATTTCATAGACGCTGCATCCACGACAAGTGTTATAAACAATCAGACCAGGAAAGGTAAACGATTAACAATGGCAGAATAGAAGTTCACCACGGTAATTTTAAGGTAATTGAATAGTCCTAAATGCTTCCAAAAAATTTGGCAAAAGGAGATTTTTGCGACTAGATCACGCTTAATTATGCCACAGTGCACGAATACAATCAATAACATAAGAACACATCTGCGTTGTTGTAAGTACACAAACATTGTGTCTGCCGAGCGTTTCCATTTGAACACTACCGTCATTTGAACAGGTGCTGCTGGTGGCTGGCAGCGGTGTCGGGGTATGCACGCTAAGCCACAATGCAAACACCTAGCCCCGTACACAACGTGCGGGGATTTTGTACACAGAACAAACACTCCAACTTTTAAGTCGTCTGCTGCTGCTCCTCCTGCTGCTCCTACTGCTACTGAGGTGCTCTGTTTACCCATTCGCAAATGGTTTTTAATTAAAACCTATTTCATAATTATTACCTCTGGTCTTCTTATGTCCTTACAATTTACTTTATTTATCCCTTTTATAATTATGAGTCCACAGTGACAGCTTCCTATTTGAAAATGCTTATGACCTGTATTTTACACCTGAATTCCCTCCAGCTCCTTATCTCATCCCTTCCTCCTTTCACTCCCCCTCTCTTTCTCCCCTCTTTATCTGTATATCTACTTATCTACGTATCTATTTATATATGTATTTCTTCTCTTAATTCACCATTCCCCTATTATCTACTATTTTCCTGAACGATCATATTTAAATTTCGATTTCTGATAATCCAGAAAATTTGAAGCGTGTACAGTTGTAGAAGATATTCCCCCTCTTTACTCGGGACTCAACCTGTGCATTCAGTTGTATTTGTAACGACTACGAATGTGGATTTTAATTTCTAGGAAAAAGCAAGTAGGAAAAGGATTTGTAGACTATAGTTTTCTCACACTTGTACTACCTATAAGTAACATTTTAATATCTGCCTTACGATGGTTTTAGACAGTTCCACCACCATCTGGGAAACCGATGTGGATAAGTGAATAGACGAATCGTAAGAGCTCTATGAAGATTAAAAATAAGACTATATATATATATATATATATATATATATGGATTAAAGCGTAAGTTTGAAATAAAGGCTTCATTAATTAGGCGTATAGTTATAAAAGATAATTTAAAATGATCATTTTTGTAAATTAAATACGACATTCATTTTAATGCAGACCGAGTAGTTTGTTTCGTATTTATATATACGTGTTTTCTAGGAAGGAAATTAAAGCTGAATAAATATTTATTTATAGTGTGCCATGTTTGATTTATTTAGCAGTGACTTTGATGTTTGAATAGTAATTGCCAACATGTTTTATTTTGATCCAGGGTTGTTTTTATTTGCTGTTCAATCACCATGATCATCGCGTGCTCGACGAATATTAACGCGATGTCCTAAAAAGCTAAACATATTTATACAAGCAGATTTATTTATATTTGGTGTGTATACAACGTGTTCGATTTCTACGATTATCTGAATTACTCAACCTCTCAACAAGGTTACAGTATGGCCCCTACATTTACTAGGAAGAAACTATCATTATTTGTATTAGTAATAAGATTATTGGTGGATTTGCTGTGATCTCACAGAGGCAATGAACGTTAGATATTTTATCCACTGAGGAAACTCACATGTTTACTCTTGAATACCGCAATTGAAAAAATCCTTATCGCTCATATAGAAAGTGAACTCGGGCGTAACAAACGAATATCGATTTTTCTCTTGAGAAAGTACAGTTACAAAGTTACACTGACGACTTACTTCGCCTCAAGAGGAAAAGAGAAATTCTTACTTAAAAAAAAAAGCCTCTAAGAAAATAGGTCTTCGTATACAAGAGACAAAAACTACCTGGCTGAAAGAAAAGTCAATTGGTCTACCCGACTCCTCCTACTCCTCCATTGAAACAAATAAAGAGTATTAAGAGACTTTAAGAGTAGATTTTTGATAAATATTTCAATAAAAACCTTGAAAACGCCGTACCTACTTACATATTTAAGTCTTGAATGTTGTCAAAAAGCGTGAAAAGATGGTCGTGAGGTTGTGTGATGCAAATCGTTTTTGGAGAAAACGGTTAACAAATAACTATTACATATAGCGTCGTCACTGACCTGCAAATAAAACCAGACTGAAATGGGTTGGATAGAGTGTCTTAAGGAGGGTGTAGGAGGGTAGACGAGCACTGAGAGGAACGGAGCGAGACAGACACGCTGCAGACACACCAAAGACGAAGCAAGATCATTATAATCATTTCTAGGTTTCGTTAAGTTGCTTTTTTTCTAAAAAGCAATTCTTTCTGCCTTCCATGTTGATCTACCTTCTTCTTCAAAGTTCTTTTTTATGTAGATATTCATCTTAAATTAAGACCTTTTGCCCTTCAAGTTCGTATGGTTCCAATACTCTACTTTATCAAGTTTGTGTATTTATTGTATTTTTCTATTATTCTGCACTTATGGGCAACTTCTGGGCAGGAGGATAGAGTTCAACTGCTTTTTATATCTTATCTTGTTATGTGTTCAGACGCAATTTCATGTAAAGTGTTAAAATTATTTAATAATTAGATCTGCTAATCCGTACAATATTGTGCACGTATGTTTTATGAATTTATGTGCATAATGGAAAACTATTTCATATGGAAGCTTTCGGTTATTGAATTATTAGCATTACTGTTTGATGCGTAATTCAGTTGTTTGGATTGCGTATACAATTAATATTTAATTGGGAATTGCAAGAGCGCAAAAGTTACAATATCAAAACCTGATTATTACGAGAAACGTAATTTTACTATTGGATTCCGTTTCATTCGATCACTGTAAATCCACAACTATTAGTAATACTAATGGATGTACAGTAATTTGAAAAGACGAGGAATAGGGCGTTCAACTGTCTGTACTAGGACAGATAATGTTGTATAAGCAAAGTTACATATTGCAGACACTGTTCAATAAACCTAAACAATGACTGGAAGTTCTCTGTTGCCCACTGCATTGTTGCTGACTGCCGATTGTTTCGTTACGTAGCGATCAAACGTAAATACGTTGGTCGTGTCCAACCGTACAACAACAAAGCATTGCAGCAAATCCAGCTGCAACTATTCATTAGTTTTTGACATTCGTTTGTACCCCGCTGCAGGTTGACGTTACACATCGCAAATAATTTCGTTACCGTTTGCCCGCTCTGTTCTAATTAGTTTGTAATTTGAATGCAAGTTAATTAACAGTTTTTGATTTATGTATGTATGTGATATCTGAGAGAGAGAGAGGGAGGGAGAGAGAGAGAGAGAGAGAGAGAGAGAGAGAGAGAGAGAGAGAGAGAGAGAGAGAGAGAGAGAGAGAGAGAGAGAGTGGGGTGGGATCGAAGCGATATTTAATATCATCATCTTCAAGGATTAAGCCAAGGATGGTTTGTTCCGGTCTCAAATAGGCAAAGATTAGAGCTGGTCACTCCAGCGCTTCCTCGGACGTCCCACACCTCTCCGTTCCCTCGGCTTATAGTTCCATAGTTGTTTGGGGATGCGGCAGTCCGATATTTACTATCCCTATTCAAATTTAGACATATGGTATGGCAATTTTTAATCCGTATTCGACAGATATTTAGGACATTACACCTGAATATACTAAGTATATTATTATACTTGTTATGAAATGCACTTGATTTTAACTTAGTCGCAATTGATAATCCCTTATAAATTGAGCAGTCTAATGTAGGCCTACTATGTGGACGATACAGATAGTCATATTACGGCGAGGGAACATTAAAAGGCGACACGCCACATAAACTACATATTTTAACAGAACATATAATGAATTGCTAGATGAAATGCCTTTTTGTTCGGCAGATAATAATTTTGTGATTCGTCTTTTTTTTAAATTTAGTTATTAGCAATCAGATATACCATGTGCAAACAAATCTGTACACTAACTAAATTAATGTACACCGAAATAACATGATAAGGAATTCCATCCAATAGCGTCACTTCGTGGTCCTTAAAGATCGGCTGGACAAATATTCTTAATCTTCTGTTAATTGCTTGCTATGGTAGTGGCACGAGCGAGTTAGGATTGTCGTCAAGTCTCGCATAGTGTCTAATGCCTCGTTCGTGACTAATTTCACTGAAAACGTATGGGATGTGGAAAGCTGTATGTAAGGAATGGTTGAACGTTTTCCAACCACGTGGCATACGTGGTGTGTACAAGGAGGATCCGCAAAAGCTCTTAGAAAATGTTTTACCTGAATACGAATTTTATTCATGCACGCAACCAAAGGATCCATGAAACATTAGGAAAACAGTAAAAACCACTGCAGTGTACTAAGGTTAGCACTGTACGATAGTACGACTAAGTGTAATTTCACAGATCGGTATAAGCATAGGATCGGCGGTATTGGTAAGCTTGCAACTTGTACCTCTAGTATTTTTTTACAAAATTTGCTTTTATTTTTTTACTTTTGAATTCTAAAGTAAAATATAGAAAATTCTCAAGACATTTGGATGAATATAATGTAAAAATAGCTTATGAAACGTTATTTCGTTTATAATGAAAGTATATTTTCTTTGTTTCCAATAAAACCAATGAAACGTCAATATCATTGAACGTGTGTTACTTTCTGTACCGATAAATGTAATCGATAAGAAAGATAAAAATAATTTTTTCTTTTTAAAATATCGATATTGTCTCGTCTCTCCTGTGGAAAAGACTATCTACCTTCTTGATTATTTACCGAGATAAGGCCTGTCTTATTTACAGTGTACCCGTTGTTTCCTTCTTGCTTGTTTGCACTCCAAGATGAAAACAGCGTAAAACGCTCTCGACTTTGTTCTAAAAAAAGGCGACTCTTGATTCCTGAGGCGAAATTGGATTACGCTCGCACAGTCCTGATTTAACGTAGGTATACTGGAATAAATTGAGCATTCACGCAAAGAAAGCGCCAGAGACAAAAGAACAGAACGAATGTACACAAAGGAGAACGCTAAGAAAGATACGACAAGGTTGTTTTATTTTTCGCCGGAGGCATTTAGCCCCAGCACTCTGAGACATTCGACGTTCTCTGTTTTTCCGACGTTATCATCCGCTCCGCTCCGCTTGGAGTGTAACTCGGTAATTTTCGTTAGCTTACCAGCATCATAAGAAACAGCTGTTAATGATGTGTTCTTAAAAAGAATACATTACGTCCGGAATATTATTTAAATCAAACTCTTTAACACACACACACACACACACACACACACACACACACACACACACACACACACACACACACACACACACACACACACACATGTGTATACATATATTCCATTTTTCGCTACGATCTCATAATTGCATTTCTCTACTTTCTGTGTTAGTAGAGAAAGAGATCCTTTCCAATTCAGGATTTGTTTTGGTATCAATCCTCGCCGACCCCTGCAAATCTCCATTCTAGAGCAGCTGTCTTGTTTTCGTATCATTATTTTTCGATCAACGTCTCCATTGTACAGTTTTTTCGTGAAACACGGATTACTGACATCTTAAGCATGTACTGTTAAATGGCTGCCAGACACAATACTTAACACGAAGTAGCAAAATTTATGTAACACACTTTTCATAATTTCATATTATTTTCGTAGCAAATGACGTTAATGAACAGTTGGTTAATGTGATTTTGTAACAAATAAAGATTTAATATTCCGTCGAACGGCACAGCGCCTTATATTACACCTATTGTTCAGCCGGATCTCTCTCTCTCTCCCCCATCTCGAATCTTTCCTTACGCCATTAATGAAAAATCTGTGCCACCTTTTACACAAATTTAGTGTCATATAACTATTTAACAAATTTATATACGTTAAAAGTAAGTATAAAACTTGTAGAAAAATATAAATAATCTTTTTTTTACAAAAACCGGCAGATTACACAGAAGTGGGATAATTACACTTGTATTGTGAAACCAGTTTAATTAAAGCATTGTAAGTATTCTCATTAACATATAACGTGACTACGTTAGCTTCCTTCAACTTGTCGAACCGACGATAGTGATGAACGCTGATTGGTTCCTATGCAAATCTAACAGAACTGACGACGAATAGAATGTTAACTTGACCCACACTCTTTGTGAGTGTGAGGCGCTTGTCTAATCAGTGCAGCATTTGTTAGTCGGCGTCTGTCGCCGGTGGTCACCGACCGGAGGAGTGCACTGACGCTGTTTGTGAATGTGTGTGTGTTTGCTTCGTATAACTGCATTTAGATCGCTAGTTGGCTGCAATTAGCCAGCTGTCTTGTGTCTTCAAACTACGAGAGAGTTAGTTATCCTCTTTTGACTACATCAGTCGGTTTCAAGTGATCAGCCAACTGTTTGTACGACAGCATTCTAATCAGTTCAAATAAACTCTGTAAGTTACGATAGAAACTAATTACGTCTAACTACAAACACACAACACGTACAAACAGATATTCAATATACTTGTAGAAAGACTGCGATGGAAACTGTACTTAATGCTGCTAATTATAATTTAATGAGCATACAGTTAACTTTGTGTTCATGATTAGTAACTAATTTTGTATGTGAATATCATATAATTAATTATGTTTATCTGGTGTCTGGTTGGTACTTGTGGATATGTACAAATGTTTCTCCCTAAGATTGGGAACTGTACGTATTATTCTTGGTTATTACTCCCTCATTCAAATAATAATTTACGCTGTCTGTCAAAGCAACTCTTTATGATTCCTTTACCACTCCACACGTATCTTTATCGTTCCACCAATGAGGAACAATTATTTTTTGTTATTTCCTCCCATATACTTGTATTGTTGACACGTTCCTGTTTGACTCAAACAAAGGCCTAGACTAACAGGAGGAGACGGCGCGGCTTTATTGATGGTGGTAGGCTGCAGTTGCTGAATGTTAATTGTGACAACGAAAATTCCACGTGGACAAGACATATTCCTGTGATTTTATTAACAGGATGATCTTATTAGCGTACACGGACAATATCACTGTTCTAAGAACACATTAAACTCCTCCGCATGTAAACATACTGTGCCTCCGCGCGCTAGGTACACCTAATGATCTTTCCAGGTATTTGTCATTTTGCCTAGAGACACAGTTGTTATTCCTCTCCTTCTCTTGACACATCACTTTTTCATTTCGATTTTGTGAAATTTGAGTTTCAACTTGCGAAATCCAGGTTTTAACGTGAACGCCTGTCAACGTTTTAACTCGACCTTGGCGTTGGTCTACTCAGTTTCCTGTAGGCTATACCAGACTGGGTGAAACCGTTTAGTCGGCTGTGAAAGCACCTCTTATCATCCGTAATTAAATTTTCTAGCTCCAAACATATAGTCGCGTTGTTGACACGTTCCTGTATTACTTAAACAAAGGCCTGCACTGACAGCAGAATTTCTACGACACGACGGATCTGATTGTTTTAAGTTAATAAGCTGCAGCTGCCGAATGTTAATTGTAGAAACGCGAAGTCTACGCAGACAAGGCGTCTTTGTCATTTTACTAACGGGATAATCTGATTGACGTACACGGACATCAACACTGCTGTAAGAAAATATTTTACCGCAGCGCTCCGCATGCCAACTTTCTAATCGTGCAGGCTATACCATCTCTTAAATACATTTTCCATTTATACCAAATCATAACAAATCGTTACATTTAACTTACGTGTACGTTGAAAATTCTTTTGAAAAAATTACCACCGGCTCTGATAATACACTTTTGTCTACAGACACAAGTTTTTAATTATACGTACAATACACACATACATACATACATACATACATATAATACATACAATCATGCAAGCTATCTTGACAGTCCATTTTATGTACAATTTACTGCAACTTATAGCCTACCATCTAGCCGTGCATGTGCATTATATTCCTTTTTAAGTAATAATGAAAACCAATGAATAGAGCAAAACGAAAGGCTGCAATCGTATGTAGATCATACATTTTCAAGTAGGCCTACAGAGTCTACATGATATATACCAGCATACGACTCACGTGGTGACCCCACATAGCCTATTGCCTGTCATTTCGGATTCAGCTAGCAAATCAGGCATTGTAGTAGATAACGATGTTATCAAAATAACGTCGTTCGAGTAGCGCTAAATTCTCCCGTCAGGCTAACGTCTTATGTAACTAACGATTTGTACGCGCACTGAAATCTTTGCACAAGAACGCTGAAGGCATTAGGAGGAGATGGTGCGAACGCTTGCACCGTATGCCAAGCAATGTGTTCTTTATGCCAGCGGTATCCTTGAAGTATCAGAGTACTGGGAGAGACATGTTGATAAACCGAGGAAGAGACGGGTCCCGAAAAAAGTCAAGTAGGGCCTAATCTTTGGAGTGATGATGATGATGATGGTTATGTTACCTAATGAACGTGAATCCATACTACTCGAAAAAAATGAACGTAGAAGACTAATCAGATTCAAACTAGCAAATCTAACAACTCCAATTTTGTAACTGTCATTCCATAGATTGTTGACTGGAGATAAGTGGATATGATTCGAAGTAATTGGGGAAGTCGATAGGATGATTATTTAATATACTATTGCTCAACAACACATACAGTCTAGTATAGGAATAATGTACGTTTTACAGGCATGACAACTTTGAGATGTGATGTTACTGGAAGATGGTAAAAATAATGTTTAAATTAAAATTAAAAATGAAAGGGTGCCAGATAAAGTAGGTAATTAGAGATGCTTGATGGAGGAATATAGTTGAAAGAAGGATCGAGTTTGTTGGACTGACAGAGAGAAGAATCAATTATAAAAATATTTGTATCAGAAACTAGAACCATGGCATTTTCTGATAACTATCCCATTAGAACAAAAATTTTTATCAGTGATACTGCTGTAGGACAGATATCACATTTTCAATTTTAAGCTGAGACAGTCTTGTTTTCATGACGCACACACGCACACACGTGACTCCAAAAATTATATTCGGTAGAGCACATGTCTACTCGAATTGTATTAGCATTGCCAACGAGAAAAAATTAATCAAAATTTACAAGCTAAGTGTAGCCCTCAGAGATTCATAAACCCAGACTCTTTGAGTAAAAGATAAGAGGAGAGTTGTGTATTATGTAAATATTTTTTTATTGTAAAGAATAGGCCTACATCAGAAATAAATTAAATAAATTTCAACGGATATGTGGCAGAGTTATAGGAACTCCTAACAATAAGTCATTAAACGATACGTAGATTATATTTTATGAAGTGATGGCAGTTCATAAATACACTGTTGTATGTCTCGGAGCGTTGGTTACCGAGGAAAAGAGATCTCATATACAATTGGAACCATCACAAAAGTTAACACTAGACATGATATGAAATGCGACCATTAGACAGAAATTAAATACTAATCCGATAGCCCTACATGATGAAATCTGTAAAGAACAACGTGAGAAGTATGTAAAGAACACGCATCCAAAATGCTTAAGCAATCGAATGCAAAGAAAGCCTTGGCATATCATATTACGAAACGAAGTAAAATTTATTATGTACGATAAACAGAAGCAGTGTGGGAACGACCAGCCAGACCTTTCAAATCCTGGAACGGCAGACAACAACGATAGTGAAGAGTTGAGGGTGGGCGTATGAAGGAAGACTTAGGTTGCAGTAAAGCTTGGGCGCTGTTAAACGCAGAACAAATGAAACGATTAAAAGACATTTGGTAGACAGGCGATCAGAATGGAAAGCTGTTCCAGTTCATCTCCTGATCGACAACACAAGAGGAAGAAATTGTTCTACTCGTGACCTTTTGATAGAAGACTGTGTAATACAAGGGGTCGATATAGGAAAAAAAGTACTGACCGACGTGTACTGAGTAATTATGTCGGCCATTACCAACTACTTTTTTGTTCTACGAACATTGTACGATGAATACGAAATTATAATACCTGTGGTCTCATTAGGTCGAAGCTTGTGTGACTATGGTTTTTGTGCGTGCATTATTCACCACTAACAAACATGCGGTGAAAATATTAAACATCGTGCAGTATAGTCTAGTTCATAGTGGATCCAGTATTTGGTATTCAGCCACTGTGTATATCCTGCTGTTATACTATAGTGCGACGCGTTGCATATTAACGATGCACCTTGTAGAACTGATCGTTGCAATCGTTGTATTGTATTTGTCTTTCTTCGTTTCGAACACATTGCAGCAAGTGAGATTGTTGTTGAACTATTACGGCATCGCCTAAGCATTAGTAATTAGAATATTGTTCTATGCCACATTGTTCCAGCGGACGTACATTGTTTTCTGCGAGGAACATGAAGTGACAATGATGTTTTTTGCTGTAAGAAATCTTTTTTACTTTAGGTTAGGTTGTGTTAACTTAAGTTAGGTTAGGTTATGAACCAATATTTTTATCTAAAAAAGCAGTAATCGAAAATGTAGGAAATACTTAGTACAAAAATTACAATTATCAATGAATGAGTGTATAATTGTTACTGATGATATAAAACAAAGATTAAGAGAAGCTTAAATTATGTTCGGTAGAGCAGTTGCGTCCTCGAATTATATTAGTGTTGTTACTGTTGCCACTAGGGAAGAGTTAGTCAAACGTCACATGCCAATTATAGACCTCTGTGATTCGTTACGAGAACGCTATAATGCCAAATTTCAAGAAAAAAAAAAACAAAACAAAAATATAATAAAATTTTTTCTTTTAGTTAAGGTAAGTGTCATTGAAAGTGGTAACAATTGAGATATGAAGTTATTCGTAGGAGTGTGGCGAACAAAAAACGGGTGAAAGCCGTCCGCTGCCGTCTACGCAAGTCTGATTAACACGCCATAAATCTAGTGTAGCAAGTGGCCACGTGTTAGAAGGACAAGGTCATTGTGCTGGGTGTATCTAGAAAGGACGCCAGTGAATAAAAGCTTACAATCCGGAGAAAAGTATACGAGGGTGTGAATAAACTCATCAAGTGAGAAATGTTTCGTTCTGACAAAGAACGAAAGGTTACACGAACATAACAAC
Organism: Magicicada septendecula; assembly: GCA_034769895.1. NCBI lineage: Eukaryota > Metazoa > Arthropoda > Insecta > Hemiptera > Cicadidae > Magicicada > Magicicada septendecula. Next base: position 474,775,695 of record CM068367.1, on the reverse strand, counting down.
TGCAGACAGAAAACAATGAAGGGTGTTCCTTGACTGAAAATCATCAACAGAGGATACACCGGAACAATACTATGATACCAGGAAAGAAATCGTACTCGAGGTTAACGCACGAACTAAAAGGATATGTTTTTGCTGGGAACCAGACAAAAAAAATACTTACGGAGAGAGTTGGCGAGGCCTTTGTTCAAGAGAATATAACACCATAGGCGCAACTAATTGGAGAGGCAGCTGTTGGAAGAGAAACCGAAGGGTTGTCTTTGTGAAGACTAAGAGATACGACACCTAGATTTATTACCAGAGTATTCGGAAATGCCGTTGACCGAAGGGTAAAGGACCCAGGAGAAGTGTTTGGTGGGAATCAGAAGACCTATCAGAGCTTACTTTTGAAAAAGTAGGTGGTCTCTGGAGTAGGTTGTACGAAAAAGAGCCAATTAGGAAACGGTACCGCCGAAATCAGAAGTCTAGTGGGGAAATTCTCATGTTCGATATAGGCAAGCGACAGAGACGCGAAAAGAGGGAGTCTTTACTTAATTTTCGAAGGGAGCGGAAGTAAAAGGGCGTGACAAAAATGTTGCGGGAGTTCGTAAAAATGACTTAGAAAATATCGATACTATATGAACTGTTTAACATTTTCTAGCGTGCGAGTCTGTGATCGTATTATAGTAACTGATAGTGAAACGCAATACAACGGCGGTATTAACAATTCGAACAATGTTGTATAATAATTTGTCGTGAACGAATAACAGTAACTTACCGTCAAGTGTATCAGTTAAACAAACCAGAAAACAGAGTGTAACATACATCTTTAAACAATATCGCGAGTAAATTAAATGATATATTTACAGAATGTCAGTGAATAACCGAAGTAATAGCAACAATAATTTAGACTCGCAATAAATCCAATACGAACACGCGTTGTGTAATGTGCTGTATATGTGAAGGCCTACAGTGAGGTCCACGCAGACCACTCGAGATTCTGGAGGTGACTTATCATCAAAACTCCAAATGCTGATCAAGAAGCGTAGCTTACCACACCTGCGACCTCTACAAGATATGGATAATTCGTACCACAAGTAAATTTGTTATGTACTAATTAAATTTTACACCCACTTGTCTGTCACTAAAAGAACTCACTAAAGAAATTTATTTAAAGTATTAATTTAGAGACCTCATTATAAGTAAGGTCATGTTGAAACACATTGAGAAAATCGTAGGAAGTCTAGTATTTCATAAAATATCTATATTACAATCGCTTTGATTTTAAATGAATCCGTTATGATACAATATGTTGTACTAAACTTAAGTTGATCAAATATTGAAGAATGAAATATAGTAAGAAGTAAAGTTTTAGAGATTGAAGAATTATTAAATTTGTTAAATGTGTATAAATTAATATTTATAGTAATAATTAAGTGTACAATGAAATAGGATGATATATAATGATATTTAGTTAATAAATTAACTACTAGAAAGTAATGAAGTATTGATTTTATTGAATTGAACCCTGAGATAAACAAAACAATATAAGAAAAAGAGTTATATTTGACGCACACAACGTCGGGCAAACTAAAAACGTTATATATTTGGCACCACAACAAGGTGGGGCTTAATGAATTAAAAGAGCTGTAATTTTAAAGTTAGAACGCTGTGAATAAAAGACTAAATGACAGAAACTTTTGCTTGATAATGGTGAAGTACATTAAAAATAAAATGGACAAGTTGAATCGTAAGCAAAGAATATAGTATGTAATACACTTCTTGATAGGCCTTTGTAAAAGAGTTATATTATTTATTTGAAAATTATGTTGGCCTACGAGCATGTGAGAAATAAGATTACAAACTACCTTGATCAATAATAATATTAATAATTTATTTAATAGTCTATAACACTTATTCCAGTGTACCGACTCTTGATTATACCTCAGGGCGCCAGTAATAATAAACACAAATTAAAGTATATTAATTAACTTTTAATGAACCATTTGCATTTATACATTACAAAATTTCTTAATCTGACTTGCATCGTTTTATCTTACAAATTGAATATTATTAAATAGCAATGAGTCCTTTTCTGACAGATTGAGTCACTATATTGAATGCAAACATATATATTTATTAAACAATATAGAATTAATTGTTCATTATTCGTTACTTGCGTAAGAATCCTTCCAAAGTGCGTAGTCCTGAACATGTTGTAGATCGGTGAGTCGTCAGCAGCCGTTGTCGTGTGTTAATCCTGGTTAAAACTGCACTAATTCACTTTACCACAGATGTACACTACACTTGACTATGTCGTATAATTATACACTCTGGACACAAAGATTATTGAATTGACCTTAAGTGCATCTAACACAGTCCGCGTCGCGTGTGGCTCGACTATTTCACACCGTCGTGACTTTACTCCGAACTCATTCGCCTTCTTCCGCGATTTACCACAATGTATTGAATTAATGGAACTTCATATGTATTATTACTTCTTGTTGTTTATTATAACTCCGATCATCCACTCATTTACTTATTACGGTTTATAAAACTTTATAACTTTAGTATTAGTAATTATGGCGTTCCCGTACACTTTACATTATTTATTAAAATATATAGTTGACGCAAAACAGCGTACGCGAGTCTCTTCGTGTAATTCCGCCGATATAAAGAAGACTAACTTATTTCTCTCTAACTTCATAATATATAGGCCTACTTGCTTTGAGTGTCCCTTACCTACGATCTACAGCAAAACGTTCCTATAGGTTTAAACTACCGCTAAATACAAATTCGCCCAATCTGCTTAACTAAAACCTCCCGCGCGATACATGACGCTTTTTCTGATTCGCCCAACGTTTTTCCGTGTTCCACGTGGTTAAAAAACTAGCGTCTATCGTTATCTCTCTCACACAACGCTCTCTCTCGTCTAACGGTACCTATTGTTATATGCACTTAAGTTTACAACATTTGGCAAACACCCTTACTATCTTAGCAAATAATACATTTTATGACAGTTATGTCCCAAAACGTGACTAAGCCTAAAAGTACATTCATTATATACGTCAGCCCCAGCGCCGGCGTTATTAACCTACCGCTTTACTCTACAGATTTTTTTACAAGTTAATTTTCTTTCAAATAATGCCGCCTTACGGTTCTGGCGTCTCAATACCTCTCCGCTTTCTAAAACACACCCATTTCTTTGCGTTCAGCATAGTGGATTGAGTAAAATTAGCAGTTGCTCAAATTTTCCGTTATAAGTACATTATAACACAAAAAGATAAAAAAATTGTCTAGTTTAATGTTTAATCTCCGATAACCGTAAAATTACGTTAAAAATGTATATTCTCTCTTATTAAATATTAAAAATATTTTAGTCTCCTTCTATTTTAACTAAATGAAAATAAAAATAAGGCTACAAGTGTGAAATTTGAGATTTTATTTGGTACAATTAATGATGTAGGAAACTACAATGTTAATGTTATTGAGGGTTGAAACCGGTTAGTGATTATTTCATAAACTGTGTGTTGTAATAACTCACTTTAGGAAATGTTGTCGGCAATATCTATCAGATTTATCAAAGTTACCTACATTTACTATTGATGGAGATTATCGTTTGTCTTCCTACGTGGCCGTCTTCTTCCTAAGACGGGCGATGATCATTGATATCTGTAGTGTTTTGACTTGACGAGCAGTTAAACTACTCCGTTAGGTTCCGAAGGCATGGCGTTCGTTTTTCCACACTACGCTTCAATTGATTTATCCCTCATAATTATGTACAATAGTTGGTATTTATCCGCTCCCGAAACGTGGCCTAGTAACATGATCTTCGTAAGATCTCTTCGTTGGAGTTCCATGAATATAGAACATTCCAAGTAAACTTCTATACGGTCACATCTCGAAGCAGTTTATCACAGTTAGTTTCTTTTTCACTCCTAGGTTTGGCGTGGTCGGCAGTTTCAATAACACGGTTTTCACTTGACAGCAATGTTCTGTTGAAATGTCACAAAACGTTCCACCTGTGGCGCAGAATCGTCAGTGATGAAGCTGATATTGGATTCTCTCAAGTTCCTACGACCACAATTGTTGCATGATTGTCACCGTTAGTTCTTATTAGAGTTCAATAAATGTCACCGTCCGTAATCGTCACGTTTTATTTTAAGCATACAGTCATCAAATTCAGTTAGTTATTACAAATTAATATTAATTATTTCTAATAAGCAACCATTTTTATAAATTTTGTAAATTATTATAGCATTTTGATTAATTTTTAGTTAACGCTATGTAATTAGTAATACGTTAGTATTATATTTACATGTTAGTAACTTGTTAGTTAATTCGTAATGATTAGTAATGTTTCTGGCAAATTTTGTAAATATTAAGTGAATTTTTCTTTTTTTTTTTAGGTAAGTTTGCGATTTGTGTGAGAAGGCGGCTTACATAAGGTAAAAATATTTATCATTAAATATTTCTTGTTTCACACTGTTGTTATTTGACTACGTGTATACAGTCACCTAATGTAACACTGATTTACGAGAAGCCAAATCTGTAAATCCACACAGACTCAAATTATTCCACAGAAGCAATATTATTCAACTCCACGTGAATAGAAGCCCAAAGACGGAGGATCACTTATTAACTATTATTTGTATTAAAATTGTTCATGCGACTTCATAAAATTTGTACATCTCAAAGGTTTTCTTATTATTATGTTTAATGCTAGGTACGTGACATTCGTATCGTATTTCGAGTCATTTCCTTAGATTTTTACTTATAATTGATCAAGGAAAGCGTGATCTCGGTTTAACTCGACCGTTGGCATTCGTGTGTCTATCTGCCTCTCTGTTTGCCCTATGCCTCATAATGACTTTTGTACGCATTAACCGAATTTGGTAAAACTTCTGATACATGTCCATACTTTTACCATACAGAACCCTGTTTTTAAATTGTTCGCTCGCCTCCAAAAAAATAGGGGGCTGAAAGGAAAAATATGAGGGGTTAAAAAAATCGCAAACGTTCATGTAGGGTATCAAATAAATAAAATTTAAACATGAATGTGCAGTTACGTTTTGGAAATTTCAAAATTTTGGGACGCCAGGGTCCAAAAAGTGGGTAAAAGTTTAATAAAATTGCATATTCAGTATGGAATATCAAATTAAAGAGGATTATAACTAAAATCGAAATATTTCTACTAGTAACACTCCAATACAACAATAAAATCGGAATAGGCCTACTGTAAATACTTTTTGAAATTTGATAATTTTTTGATCCCAGGGATCACAAATTTGAAAATATTGTTAAAATCCACTCGGATATCAGATTAAAGGGAATTTTAACACTAATTCCATTGTTTGGGAATTTTGAGCGCTCATTGTATGATTTATACGCTCTACAAATGTTACCTTACTGAACAAAAAAGTAAGGTAATAGTAATTTTCGTAGTTTTTTGATAATTGAAAAATTATCTAATTTCAAAATGTATCCAATAATAAATGTACTTCGTTCAAAATAGTGTGGAAGTTCTTCAGCTCAGGGAGCGTACTTGTTCCAAAATGGTAAGCGTTTTATTATCTCGTTAAATTGTATTAAGAAACTTGTTATTCTGAGTGGCCTGGTACTAACCCGCTAAGCGCACGCGTGCCTGTGTGTTTCATCGATGTACAGGATATTTATTATTTTGTTGTATAGACACCACTGACGTATACAGTTCTTTCCTTATCGAGTAGAGTAAATGGTGAGAAAAACAACGGTGGATTACTAAGGTGCAAGCAGGAGTATATATAAAAGGAATTAAAGACATCGGTGATCTGAACGGTAGAAATCTGAACCGTTTCTACACTTCTTTGCTGTAACGTTTCATCACTTTCACAGTTTATTCATATTTCGCTAGTTCTCGCGATAAGAAGATACGTTTTCAGTTACAATCTTCTAATAAGATTAGTCGAAACAATTTTAATTTATATAACGGCGGAGGAGCTACTTAATCTGTAAGTAGTTACGTTATGGCGGAGCTACCACTGCATCAGATCTTCTGATGACGTTGTAGATAGACTTAATTATTGTCATCATTAACACTGTGCGATCAATCCTGACTAAATACCTCTCTAATCACTCCCCAATGACTGGTGAGCCGTCGCACGCATGGTACCACAGTACTTAACAAGATCCTCTTGCAAAGGGTTGTCGTTGTGCCCTCTGAATACGCTTTTGGCCTTGTAAAAGAAAGGTACTGTTGTGTGCAATTTCGCCTGTAGTAATGGAATTTTTAACAAACCAGCATTAAAATATAACAACCGTATCGTGTTTCTGTCAATATATTTGTTTTTTACATGAAAAGTTTATTTTATCGTTTATTTGCGTGTTGTGTTTTTTTTTTTTTTTTTTTGTTGCGAGTTGTTGGTACCATCGTACGTATTTGTACATAGTGGTTACATATTTTTGGTGCATCCGGTTTTTTTAGTTTTCCAATTCAAAAAATGTACAATAGAATTAACTGACAAAGCCGATACTGTATTGTGGCAAGTAAAATAGAACCGTTTCTGCCCGTTCGCTGAGGTCGTTAACGCTGCTTTTCATCAGGAATACATGACAAAACCGAATAGATTCATTTTGGTCCCAGCGCGCGGGATAATTAAATATTCGTGCAAACCAATTTGTACTAACAGCGTGTTTCAATCGCGGCACATTTTTATGTTTATGTATTTTATATGCAGCAGATACGTTGTTAGCGGACACGGTAATTTCATTCGTTTGTCTGCGACGGTTAGCCTTGTATCGTGTAGAGAGAAACAGCGGTAATATCTAGAATGCAGTTCAGTGTCCATCGGCGTATGTTTTTGGGTCAGTACGTTGAACTCTGGAATATTATTTTATGTAATCCACTTACTGTAAGCGTGCATAGTAGCCGGTTCACAGTTTCATGATAGTCATTAGGCCTATATGAGGGGTGAAGTCTGCATATTAGCCCTACTTTAAGGCTGCCACTTCTTAAAATACAGTACCTTTTTCAAGACAATAACCATGTACAGGCCTAACTACGAGGGCTATTACGAAGGTAAGGTACTAAAAAAAACCTTTCGACTAAACTAAACAAATATTTTATTGCCATACATATTTAAACATAATTCATGTATCCAATTAGTTACCACCATTATAAAGAACTTGTAGCGTGGGACAAAATGGGACAAACTTCTTTACACCATCCTCAAAGAAATTTGCCGCCTGTCTTTTTAATCAACCTTCCACTTTTGAGTTCGTCACTGTAGCCAAAATCTTCTTGCCAGTAGATGTTTGCTGGAATGTTCGTGGTTTAGGTGATGAGCTATGTTTCCATTACATCGATTCTTAATTGGTTTCTGTGTTTACGTACGAGATCCAAGTCTCATCTCCAGTGTCAATACGCATTATTGGTCCTCAAAAACTTCCTAGCTGCTCACTTTCTCTGATTTTTACTTGCTTCGATGAGCATTTTTGCTACCCACCCGGCACAGATTTTGTGGTAATGAAGCATTTCTGTGACTATTTTGTATAGAACAATTTGTGATATTTGATGAAAATTATCACTTAACTCGCTTGTCGTGAAACGTGTGTATACAGTAATTTTGTCATTGAGATGTTGCGCGAGCTTGTCAATGAGAAGAGGTCAGGCATTACTGTGTTCGTCACGAATGTTTGTACGGGCGTCGGAGAACTTCCGCACTTTACTGTCACTCATCACATTTTCGCCATACACGTCAGTAATTTGGCGATGAATTTCCGCTACACTTAATTTTTTCGCGTGCAAAAATCGTATCACACCAGGGACTCAACACTTCGCGGGATTTTCAGTAAGATTACTCATTTTTAATAAACGTATCATCTGTGTACACGAAACAGCAATGAACCATCCGTCTTTCCTGGACTCGGCATGAACTAAACTAACATAGCCCTATTGCTCATGTCCGAACTCGATCGTGGAAATTGCTCAGAAATTACGTGCAATCGGACCTTATTTTCCGAAGACCCTCTTAATTTTTAAAATACTTAATTGGTATCGTAAATCTTACAAAACAGAATAGCATAGCATATTACAATAGAATAATAAAAATCTTATTATTAATTTTATTATTTACAATATAGGTTTTGTTATTGTGTTATTTTATTGGGGTTTAGTAGACCAATCGGTATCGCGCGTGGCTACTAATCTTGACAGTTTATATCTTCGAAAACACTGCTGTAGAATTCTTGTTCTTGTTCACCTTCTCCAATAAAATCCAACTCTTTAGTATAACTATCGTTAAAACAACGCTTACGTTTTGACATTATTTTGTAGTTACAAAATACTAATGAAATTAATGATTTAACGTAACTGGTATAACTGGTATCTGGTTTCACCTCGAATTTCATTTTGGGGGGAGGTTAAAAATGGGGGGTATGAACATTACGATCATCCATTTCCCAACAAGATTTCTGTAGATCCACTTAATTATTATTACATATTGTAATAATGAGACAAGGAGCATGGTATTTAGCAAAATGAGGAGGACTGCCAGATTAAAGTCAAGCAATGAAAGTTTTGATGAGCATGTGTAGTCATTTGTATGCAGGTAAGAGCAATACGGTTACGTCCAGGTTTGACGTGCACGGTTACATAGCATCTTACGTTACCATTTCTCAGGGAAAGCAGTAATAATAAGTTGTCATACATGTGACAGCCTTTCTCGAGAGGTGGTCTCCGCCGAACCCGCCAGAGAAAATATCCTCACTTACAAGTAGGCCTAGAGTGTCTACAGAGGAGAGAGCGAAGTCAACGTGATAATCTGCTATTTCACTTACACACTGTCTCCATCCCTGTCACACACATGCTTCTGATGTTCTCGTCAGCCTTGTTGCAGCCGATGTTCACGTTATGAAATACTCTAGAAGACTGTTGTGTGCGTCTATTGTGTGAATGACAGACAATTTTATTAGCCTCGCAGCGTGGCGTTTGTCCACTGTAAATATCAAAGCGACTGTTTAAAATTCATCGTCAGGTCTGTAACTAATTATTTTTCCTTCTGCATATATTGTAATAAAAAGAGTATAATATAATATAGAAAAGAATAGTAACCCATTAACGTAATATCTTTTCACGTTCTTATGAGTTGACAATCCGCTTTTTGTAGAGCTGTGAAAGAATGATCTTCGTAGTGTACAGACCAGCTTGCCAGGTTTTATATTTTATAAGAATGTGTAATTTACATTAAAATGTATTATAATGTTTGATGGTAGGACTCTTTTACTGATAGAGATGTTGGCTAATCTTATTATAAATTACATTAGCAGCAGCGAAATGGTCTATGGTTTTTGTAGAGGACTACAGTAGATGTAGCCAAAACCATCGGGACGAAGAAGATGCACCACAACGTTACCGGCTAAAATAAAAGATTAAATGTTGGATACAAAAATCTTGGGTAAGTAGAATGGTATATATATATTGAATTGATACAATTTATTAGTCGATTGATATAAAAATAGAAGCCAGATACGAGATGAAAGGATAGATTTTTCATTACTTTTGTATCTTAAAATCCGTTCGTTTAACTTACTACTTTTGGAGAAAAGAGAAAAAAATAACAAAAGACTAGTCTAGCTGATCTCTGTCTGTATCGATAAGTACTTACGTAAGACGATGTGTAGTGAGATGAAAATATATGATATCTGTTTGAAGTAGCAAGCTGTCTCAGACTCTATAGCACTCGGCTCTCTTACGTTTTGCTGAAATGAAACTGATATTTTCGTATTGTACTAAATGTTGCAGCCGAGTGACTTTTCCTTTGAAGAGCGTTGTACAGCAAAATCGAATTATTCAGAATCCTGATTCTGGATACCACTACTGATAAAAACTTAAAGTTTGTAGCTGAAAAATGTTCCCCTTTGGTCGAAACTTTATAATTTTTCTCAGAAAAAAGTGTCTGTCCGTTTTCTGAAGTATGCCCGCAAATACTATAATTTAGTTGTATCGTTGTGAAATTTTAATACGTAATTCGAGAAGGTAATTTTCTTTTCTGTAGTCGGAATCGTATAGTTTTGTAAAAGATGCACTTAAATCTCTGTGATATATGTAATTTTCGTGTAACAGTTAGTACGTTTTAGACAGTAATGTGCAGGCATCAGAAATGATTATTTTTGTCAGTCTGTTTTTCTTCATCCTATATCTAGAAGCCGAGATAGTCAAAGGATACTGCAAAAAGAACAATAAAAATAACCATAAAAAAATTAAAATGAATGGTTTCCAATCAGGGGCCTCAGTAGAAATCTCAGGAGGGCGCTCTATATTACTAAATAAAGATAATGCTCATCCCAGAACATTCTCTTGTTCCGAAATTTTCAGGTATTGAACTCCCTACTCGTATATAGGCACTGTATCTGCAGATGAAATAGTAAGACATGAAATTGTTTGTGCAGCTCGTAAAGTGGAGCGGGAAAGGCGGAGGTAGTGGTGTGCGCACACACCAGCCATGCAGCTGTTCTCAACACAAAACGTTTGCTCCGAAAACAACGCATCAAAGCTACGCATGCGCAATGAGATCTGTTTATAGTGAGCGATCAAATACCCGTTTAATAACTAATTATTTCACCTGTACATGTTTACGGTATTAGTGGGAAACGTTGGTGGGAGATGTGAGTCGCTGAGATGTGAAAAGAGAATGTTGTTGTTATCAACGTCAGTGCTGCCAACGTATGAATATTATTTCGAATAGTAACCAAAATTCGCATACTCTTAAGTTTTGTTTGTAAAATGTGTCTCCACGAATATCTCTCTCTCTCTCTCTCTCTCTCTCTCTCTCTCTCTCTCTCTCTCTCTCTCTCTCTCTCTCTCTCTCTCTCTCTCTCTCTCTGTACCCACACTCGCACAGCTACCCCCTAAAAAATGAATTATACGTTTATTATTTCCGACGTTTTACGTAGGCCTACTGGCCATATTGAACTGAAAATAAATGTTGATATTTCTTGTCATCTGCAAGCCACAATTTGCTGCAGGCGCACTCGATTTGAGAAACATTTTCTCACCGTGAGTGATGTCGGAAAAAGCTGACTAGTCCGCGTACTCCAACTGAGAAACTTACTCTCCAGGAAGGCAGTGCATGACGCGGAGAACAAAACTCATATCTATATGTGTCAGCATGAACATCTCTCCCCCTCTCTCGGTCCCATCCTAATTTTTTGTGACGGGGAATAGGCAGATAATATACATCTCTAAAAGTGTGAAGATATTCTATAATTTTCTTATATATCCTATAATTTCTGTAATTATTTTTTGCTTTTAGTAATATCTGTAACGATTACACGAAACTGAAATTCAGACAACAATTAACAACAGCTCAGTCTCGGTTAACATAGGGATACCAATAATTCTGTAATTAGTGATGAATGTAATGTCCGCATGTTTCACAATATTCCACATGGTTTTGTACAAGTATCTCGGTTCGAGTTATGCCATGTACCGGAAGCGGACGGAAGTTTCTTAGTTCGTGTGAGCCGTTTGCTGCAGTTTATATTTGCATTTGTTTAAAGTGTGCCCACTAGTATGAATACCGAACCGTGTGAATAACAATCTAGTTTTTTGCATACCTGTTACTAGTATGTTTTAAACTCCTAATTTTGTGAAAATCGATTCTGTACTTTGCATAAATTACCTACTGAAAAAACAGCCTTTTTCGACACATTATTTTGTACACATTATTTTGTTGGTTTGTTGGTGATACTCGGAGGAGCATGTATGTTTTGTACCTATTTTAATTTTTATGGCGAAAATATTAAACAGTGAAGACGATTCGTTTCCACAAATCTTGATTCTTCGGCATTCTTGATTCTTAGTATCATATATCGTAGCGTATCGCCCGTGGGATCATTGCTATCTAATTTGTTGGTATGTTTTCTGTGTACTAGTATAAATTAGATTCATACATATTTTTGTACGTTTGATATCACACTTAAAAATGGAGTAAAAAGGCATTTAATATCTACATTGCTATTTATATACTAATTGCATTCTAGCAAATTGTAACAGACAGATAACGAGAAATGCCCCAAAATTTTAATCGTATTCAGTATTGTACCAGTAGTAATATTATCAGTCCAAAAATTCTTATCACTTAACCGTTATGCATTTTGTAACAAAATTCCCCCACCTAAATAGAGAAATACGAACATCACACTTAACTCTCCCTCCAGTACAATTGACTGGATAGTAATGCCACGAAGTCAGTTAACATTTCATAAAGTACTCTCACGATTTAACACAAACGTTTTTCGTTACTCGTTTTACCTATTATTACACAAAAAATATTCACTGACATATTTCTTTCGCACCAAACATAGGCCTATCATCACTAACACTATTGTCCTCTTCGCGATCACCCTCTAGGCTAATTAAATCGCCTCCTATGCTATTTACAATAAAATTTTCAATAGTGTTTTCAGCTATTACTTCTTTCTCAAGATAATCCGATTCATTTTTTTCAACGCGTTTGCATTGAATTTTCCACTCATTCGCAGCAATTTCGGAAAATCTTTGTTCACATCATCTTTTCACGTCTCCCGCTTTAAAGGTGACGTTATGGTTTCCAATGTCATGATGGGAATAGTCATGGCCGGCTCTAGTAGAAGGCCGGAATATTGAACGTGGCAACGTTGCGCCTGAGGCCTATAAACATAGTGTAATAAAATAACTAAAGTGAACATATTATATTTTGACTTAATTTCATAGTAGGCCTGTTTATAGCTAAATCTAAATTATAGGTATGTGCGCACTTAGTACTATACGTTTAAGTTGAAGAAATTAGTGAATTAGTGTTAGGCCTAATGAAGTAATTGTGTTCGAGTTATTGAATTCGTATCGTATGAATGAGTTAATTACTATATTTTTTAAATACTGTAATATAACAGTATTTGACATAATAAACTTTTAATTTGCAAAAAATGAAGAATTATAAATCTGCTGATAACCGGCAATTAAAAATGACGCGATTTGATTACTGAAATACATAAATTAAGAAATCGTCTAGTCGGCCTCAAACATCAGCTGATTCCAGTGTTGTCACGTTTAATATTCCGGCCTTCTACTATACGCTGTCCAGGCAGTGAAGGCGGCTGGAGGGTTAGGAGACCCTTGGCTCACGCACGCACACTGGCAGGCCGCCTAACAATAGACGGGGGACGGCACTTGACCTGTGCTTCTGTCTTTTTAAATACAGTTTACTATAATAAATTAAATTTTGTTATTCTGCTTAATCTTATAGTTTTGGTCGTTCCATTTAATTCAGACTGTGATTTCATTTAAAATAAGTCCAAACACGAAGTTTGTACGACGATTTTCAAATGTTTTACTCTTATTTGTTTATTTTGAAATATTGTGATTGCTAAACTTCTGAAAATTATTTACGCGACTGTTATTAAAAAAATGTTATTATTAAAAACTAAGATTCTGATCATTTAATTTACTTTTCAACTATTTTTCTGATACACTCCCTTTGGATGCCAGAAGCCGGTTAAATGGCCCTATGGTTCATTGTTGGAACTGCTAGCGGCCGATTAAATCGGCCCGTCAAATGACACTGAGAACTGCCAGCGGCCGATCTCGCTGGCTTTTTGTATATTCATCGTAGCGGATGCATTACTTTTAGTATATTTTTATACTACACGTCAAATTAATTCTAAATAGTTAGGCTACTTTACTTTTTTTATACAAGGCTTTAAACTCGAGCTCAAAATTCAACTAAGTATATACTCAGAATTTTAAAATTAACTTTCTCTCTGCGTTCAAAACTCTGATGCTTATTTTGCAGGCTTGAGACTGCCGATGGCCGCATTAAAAGTTATATACAAGTTTATCAATATTTACAAATTTACAACAATTAAAAATCAAAATTCTAATAAAATATTTACAAAATGTAGCAATTTTGTTGTTTTGCTAAATGTAGCTTGGGTTGAGTGCAACTTTATACTATAGGTGCACAACCAAAATCGTCTTCATCAGTGGTGTCGTCATATTCATCCTCATCGGAGTCATCAGGTGCTAAGTTTACAATCAGTTCCTGAACACTTGCTTCATTTAACCCCTCGTTCATCCAGTCTTCATCAATCAACTTCTGTACATGGTCGACGTATTTAGTCCACATGTCGGAAGTAAAGTTGACAACAGATTCTCTCAATAGGTTTTCAATATCTGCCAGTTTAAAGGTTGTATTCCTAACCTTTACGTAATTTTTTAGATTCGCCCAAACCATTTCAATAGGGTTGTAATGACAGTGATAGGGCGGTAGACGAATTACTTTGAAACCCAACTCAGATGCTTTTTTATCGATCACATAGGTAGGCGTTGGTGGCTTATGTAATCGAACTAACGCATATAGTTCCACCTTAAGAAGGTTATCTGGGAAAGGGACACCTCGAGCTTTCAACCAGCTGATCATTTCCGCTTTTGTTGATGACGATGTCGGTGGTTTGTTTAGAATCCTGGAATGATACGGAGCATTGTCCATAACAATAGTTGCTCCTTGAGGAATGGATGGCAGTAATGTATCGAAGAACCATGATTCAAAAACAGTCGCATTCATGTCTTCATGGTAATCTCCTGTCTTCTTAGATTGGAACACAAAAGGGGGAGCGCTAATCCATCCGTTGGAGCCACCAGCATGACAGATGATAAATCGTTTGCCTTTACCCAAAGGGCCGCCGAGAGTTCCTTGGATAGTGCCATCAGTCCAACCAGTGCCCTTTCTCGTGTTTTCATTGATCCAGGTCTCGTCCAAAAATATAGTGTTTTTAATATTTACTTCAAGCATTTTTCTTAAGAAACGACACCTTAACAGGGCCACTGACGGCTTTTCCATGAGGATTTCTCTGCTGTTAAATTTCTTGTACTGAAATCCCATGTCTGATAATAGCGAGCTCAGTGAAGATTTTCCTCCCATATACAGTCCAGCTTCTTGAAGTGACACACAAAGTTGTCTGAGGGTAGGCGCTTCTTTTCGAGCATAGTAGCTCAATATGTGACGTCGAATAGCTCCTTTGTCGAAGTCATCCATGTCTGTTACTGGCCGCTTTCTCTTCAAACTTTTCTTCCGAGGAGTATGAATAATAATATTTTCCCTTTTGGTGCTGTTTAAGGTGTTATCTTGTTGATCGTCCTCAGCTGTGATTAAATCAATATCTTCAACTACACAGGGATCTTCTTGATTTTCCAAACTTTTTTTAATCTCTGCGTTGATACGTTGTATTGTTCTCAACGAAATGCCACAAGCATCTGCTGTTCTCTGCATTACTTTATTAGTATCAAGTAAAGGACCTCCGTTATACTTCTCTTTCTCAAAATAGAACAGAACAGAAGCAATCATTGTTCTGCATTGAGTATGTAAAACGTGGCGTTTTTTACAAGAACTCATAATCACAAATCAACTATACACTAACCACAAATGAACTGATTCACTCACAATATACGCGACAGATCGGCTCTCTGACAAGACTGGCTGGTCTCACTACCCCGTGCAAGCTATTTAACGACTAAAAAAAGTCGGCGGGTAATCAGTGACTCACTCGGGGTACCCGGTACACGAGCAATGACCTCTACTGTTTGTTGGTTTGAGGGTGTATCACCCTCTCTACCTGGAAAAATGACTATAGCGACCAAGTGTAATCCAAGTAAGGAAGGGACGTCTCTCTTGCATGTTACTGAAATCTGTAATACCGGTAATTATTTTCCAAATTACGTGATACAATAATACACATTTAATTCCTGACGCGCTACCTCGTCCTCTCAAGTTATAGTTAAAGTTTAATAACATGGACAGTAAATTTTTAATATATTTACATAGATACATATCACATTTCATTTTGTGTGTCTGTAAAACAATAATATATAATATTTTTGTAATAAATAACATTTTTAAAAGTTCGTGCTAGTAAAAAGACAAACAATTATTTCGATAACGTATAACAACTATTATTTCATATATTGTTTATTTGAAATAAAAATATGAGGTTCGAAAATAATCTTTATATCTGTATATTAAAATCTGTTACATATGTTGATTAATTTTTTCAGTATTATAACAATAAAGAGGTGGGTCGTCAATCTGCTCTTTATCGAGTATCACAATTGGTGAATCGGAAAAAAAAATTAAAGGGAGTGTCACAGAAAAATAGTTGAAAAATAAATAAGATGATCAGTAACTTAGTTTTTAATAATCATCATTTTTAATAATAGTCGCTTAGATGGTGTTCTAAAGTTTAACAATAATTAACAATAGTTTAAAATAAACAAATAAATGTAAAACATTTGAATATCGCCATAAAAACTTCGTGTTTGGACTTATTTTAAATGAAATTACAGTCTGAATTCAATGGAACAATCAAAATTAAAAGTTTAAGCACGACAATAAAATTTAATTTATTGTAGTGGACTGTAACTAAAAAGACAGCAGCGCAGGTCAAAGGCCTGTCCCTGTCTATTGCTAGGCGGCCTGTCAGTGTGTGTGTGTGTGTGTGAGGGTCTCCTAACCCTCCAGCCGCCTTCACTGCCTGGACAGCGTATAGAGCCGGCCATGGATTAGTTCAATCGGTGTGGTCTGGTCTGGTCTGGTTCAGATCTGGATGATATGGAGGTAATCCAAGAACGGTATGCCCTTTTTCGGTTAAAATTTCGTCAGTTACATTTTATTTCTAGGTTTATGTACATTAATTAAGTTATATAGCTAGGTTTTCAACATGTCTTCATGAAACGGGATTTTCACATGTGTTAAACAGTTTTCATTTGGCTTTTTGAGGAATCAATGGAAAGTGGCTTATTAGTTTAAGCATTATGATAAGAGGATTATCTACTACTACAACACTCCGCGCTGATAAAATAGGAAGTAATTTTGCTAAGAAAATAAAAGATATTGAAATGTGAGTCACCAATGAGATTGCGTTAAGTGGAAGAGTAGGTAGCCTCTTACACGGACACTTCTAAATAATCAAAAGTGACAAGAATATCTGGCTTTAGAAGGAATACGTAGCGTTACATATTTTAGTAAATGATATTACATAGTTAATACACGTAGTATTACATATTTTACAGCTCATTGTTGTCCCTGGTAGTCGGTAAGTGAATGTGAAACAGAATTCGAATTTTATTGGTAAGAGAGAGAGAGAGCGTGAGAGAGAGAGAGACCTCGGTAATTTGCCTAGTTTGTAGGTATGTGCGAAGCGTACAAATAACGGTGAACGCAAACACAGAGATACTGGTCGTGAGAGGGAAAGAATTAGTGGACAAAGAGACGGGAGGTAGACAGACAGATCTAATTTAAAAGCTAGCACAACCGCCACACACGATAATGAAGAGGGTGAGCGCGTGTATTGGTGCATATACAGGCACCGGTTAGTAGGGTAGGGGGACTTGTACGTGCGATACTGCTGACTGTACACGGGAAGTAGAAGTTTGTTTTATTGTCTGTACAGTAATATACTGCAGCCAGACCTTAGTTCTGTACGTATAGATCGAATAGCTTACCAACTGTACTCTGAGTACTGTAACATAGGATTAGATGCTTACTATGCGTTATGTACTGTTTGTGTTGTGTAAGTCAAACATGTTGTGTATACAACGAATATAGGTTTGTATGTATGTGTGTGTGATAAAGGAAAATACAAGACATCTATAACGTATGGAAGTTGCAGTTGACGAAATCGAGATAGTATTCACGAATACTGGTTTACTACGTCCTGGAATACTATTTACCGTAACACCGTTGTGTGCTTTTTGCTGAGTAGAGAATTCTACTTTTCGTCTGTCTGTTTCGTTCGCAAGTGTCTCTTCATTGTTCGTCCTGATTCCAGATACAGAATGTTTTAGAAGTATGGTATTTGGTTAGTCTGCTGAATGGTCTATTTCATTTTCTTACTTTATCCAACTTCCCGCGGACTCCATATGTGTTGTGTAGTACAGATTCAACTTTGTACACTATTTGTATACATTCCATATTACCAAATTATTTCAATAGCCGTAGCAAAACCGTGAAACTTCCCAGGGCATCTGATTAATTTGTAGAGCTGGAGTTGTGTGCCAAGTTCATTAAATACGGTTGCAATCAGCAAGTGAAGCATCAACGTCGGTAGCATTAGTATGAAACAATTGCACCATCATTATGCTTAACCTGAATAGGAAAAGATTACTGTGTAATATACGTGTTTCTCTAATTACTTCCCTCTTCCCTCCCCCCCTGCCTGTCTGTGTGTGTCTCCCCCTCTCTTTCTCTTTCTCTATACCACTCACGTCATATGTTTTATTCCCTTTGTTCCATTTTTAATGTACGAGGTAGTCGTATTCGTTGAGGTAGTGGGATCATAACACATCGCTAACAACTACACGCCATTAGCTTAAGTTAACAAGCTTCTGTGTCTATTACTGCATCTTCGTGACCATAATTGTAAGTCGCAAAACACGAATCGTCATATGTAAAATTGAGGTCTGTTTGTTTTAATAATTTTTTATTTCACAAAGCACACTGCAACATAGAATGTGACACATACGTAACCTTATACTATAATTTTGGGGACAATGAAGATTTTTCGAGGTGTTCATGATAACTTTGAATACACGGGTAGCTTTCATTTGAATTATCAGAATATTATTTGAATTATTTATTCTTGTGGATCACAATGAAATTTGCTTGTAGAACGAGCTAAGCGAGTTCTCAGTTTTAACCCGACTGCTTCGCAGTTTTCTGTCTATCAGTCACTCTGTTAATGGATATCTCCCGATAACTTTTGAGTGTATCAACAGCTTTCGTAAAATTTACCATGCGTGACTATACTTGTAACAGACAAATCGCTTTTGAGATTGTTCCCCCTCAAACAATAGGAGAGTAGGAGACAAAAATTTGTGAGCGGTAAAACGTTTTGAAAATTCGCCAAACTCCATATCACATATCAGATTAAAGATAATTCTATCCAGAATCTGAATATAATGTTCAGGTTTTTAAATTTCAAAATTTTAGGACAACAGAGGCCAAAAACGATCAAAATTAAAAAAAAAAGTAAAACTTGTTATATGGTCACCTTCTCGTGCTGTTTCTCTGCCGATTCTAAGGAATCATATACGAAGAACTTTACAGAGTTAAAAAATAAAAATTTTAGAATCTGATTCTATGTAATAATACGTGTATGTCGTTTTAAACAGCAAGTTCTGCCGAACAGTGCGCGCACTAGTTTAGTTCATTGCTTAGAATACAATTCTCTCTCTCTCTCTCTCTCTCTCTCTCTCTCTCTCTCTCTCTCTCTCTCTCTCTCTCTCTCTCTCTCTCTCTCTCTCTCTCTCTCTCTCTCTAGCTCTCTCTTGATTATTGACGGTGCAGCACTTTCACGGATTCGGTACGCAATACCTATGTTGCCTGTGCACCATTTTATATTTTTAGCGTGTATTTGTAGCCTAATTACTCTTTAATATTTAACGAGACTGTATGATTGCTTAGAATTTCGCGGCTGTAAATTATAGTTAATGTAATTTACGGGAATTCTGTGTATGTAATGTCTGTGGAAACACTACTTAAACAAGAACGTGGCTTCATAGAACTTCCATAAAGTACAATCATCATTTGATTTTTAACTAACAAAGAACCTGTAGCACATTTCGATACATTTTTCTGGGCTAGTACTTGAGAAGAAAACTATTTTCAACGAATCTTATATTTTGCTGTGTTGCTTTCTTCGTCTTATTTTGATCGACGAAGTCAAGCTGTTACAATTATTTATAACTTTCTTTGATGATAAATGGCCAATCATTTGCACTTTTTTTAATTCGTATAAAATATATCATAGGCTTACACTGAATAAATAAATAAACATTTTCCTAAATATTTACGATAATACGTCCCACATGAACAGCCGGCGACAATAGGTCCACGACGCGTTCGGTTGCTTCCAGAAACGATCGTTTAATGATAATTACGTTGTGAACAGCTGTTGTATTATTGTGACAGAACGGATAGTATCGAACGTATGGTAATCACGAACGTATGGCAGTTCAGTGTGGGATCGACGTATGGGATCGTCGCGCGAGCACGCCATGTGTGCTTACCAAGATGCGTGTTCGCTATAATATGAAGGTAATTTAAACTACATTCATTTGTTTATGTACTGTATTTTTGTTTCCTTATAAATTACAGTATCATTGTTTTTAAGGGAGAAACAAGAAATCATTCTACATGGACACATTCAGTGGATGAAACTTGTCCTTGATAGAGATCATCAGTTAAGTACAGCTTAAAGTAAAAACACAACTAACTCTAATTTTACAAAACTTACAAAGAATGTAAAGTACTTTCGGCGGCGTCACTTAAATAACATTCATATGTGCAGCCTATCATTCTGCTATTATCACAATCAGCAATCAATGTGTAAACAAGGAGACACAATAGTCTATTACCTTTTCGCTTGCGCTTACTTCCAGTGGTATCAGGAACCTTCACGAATGTTCAGAATTGCTCTAGAAACATTCTTTATATTGCTTTATAAAAGTTCTTTTCTTTTACCATGGTTTAATTTACAGTGTCGGTATATAAATACAGCGCGGCTGCAGTTGAGTTCTGATAATTTTTACAGCGATTAGAGTGCAGTATTAGTCTAAAGTCTAAACACTGGTGGCCAACTTTATTGCGCCATGATCCTTTTTTTGATTGTGAAACATAAACGCGTCACCTTGTGTGTGTGTGTGTGTGCGCGCGCGCGTCGTAGTCATAAAATACAGAGAAACAAAGTTTAGGTATGTATTATTAAGATTCCACTAAAAACAAATCTTAAATGCTGCCTGCCTTTAAATTTCGTGGAATATTTTAGAACCATTGCTTGCAATATTTGTCGGTATTTTTTTGTCGTAGTTTTTCAAAATCCACAACGATATTATAATTGTGTTGTAGTGTGGCCATATACTGACAGTTTTTACGTGTACACTGGGAGTTTAAATGTCGTATTAGAATATCAATGAAAATAATGTTCCAGATGTATAATTTTGTTAAAGTAGGCCTACATAGGTTGTCAATATGCACACAAGTATCATTTTTTATTTTTATAGAATTTAAGAAAACAGAATCAACCTATGAAAAAATATTTTTTGGTTTCAAAAAATTTGTCACTGCAGATAGGATCTTCTGTCCTCCATCCTCCATCATTCCCATAAGCGCTTCCATTATTACCCGCGTATCTCCTTCTTGGCCAATCCCCCCCCCCCAGTATTTATTCGTATTCGTTTAGAATAAATTCATTATACATGAATAAACGATCTAGAAATTTAATCTTCAACTTTTTATTTCGATGAATTTCCTTTCCTCTTGTACTCTATACACATATATGTCAAATATTAAACATGGTGAAACAGTTATAAATCAAATACACAAAAAAGAGGAACAAAAGAAACAGACACGGCCGGTAGAGTGCCTGTGAGCCACTAAAGTTAGTAAGATCTTCCGTTTACTGAAGATCGTTGTTTATATCTAGAGCGTGAAATTTGCTCGACTTCTGTGTATCGACATGACGTAACCTGGTATTCACACATTTTTTAATATGATCGAAGGGGAAGTTACTGAATTTTAGTAGTTACTGAAGTAAATCATTAGAAATATACTTATACAAAAAATATATGCGCTAGTTCAATTCACAACTATTCGCAACGACCATTTTCCTATCCCAAAATCATATAATTGGATGGGACTTCGCTACCCGAGATGGGTGCACATACATGAGAAGTGCGGTAAAATAAACTTTATAGCATGCGTTTTAGTAAAGTCTAGGGAAAATACATATGCACTGTATCAGTAGCGAGTTTGGGGCCTTATGAAGAGGAGCGAGAGGTGGCACCCGCTACCAATGTGAGCACATCGGTCGAATTCCGTTTTCATTCTCGTTGCCTGTCACGTAATTTCCATTAATTTTAAATTATTAAACGTTGCATTGTTCAATGTGCGTTTCCCCATCGTTTGAGAACGCGAGACCATTTGGCCATTTCCGTGTGCTTGTACCGTCCTTTCTTCATCTGCGTCGCACAGCTACCTTAGTTTCACTTCTTTCGATTTCCTTATCTACGTTGTAAAAGGTATAGAAATTTTCATGACAAAATATGTTGCACGTATAGCGTAGATAAACGAGCTTTAGTCCATTGAAAATGATTAAATACCAGAGAAATCAACAGTCGCGTGATTCTGTTGAGACGTTAACGAAATTCACGTTTGTAAAACAAAACTTTTCATATCCATGAACACATATCTATTTCGGATAATTTGTAATAAATAATAACATTTATTAAATTAACTAGAACACAGTTATAACAAGCAAACGCATATCGTCACTTTTTATAACACTGTAACCAACATAATCGCTGTAAAAAGATTTCATTGTATTCGCCCGAACTGACAGCTGCACTAGTCATTTGTCGTTGTGAAGGATATTGACAAGGGCCTAATAACCAGAAGACAGCAGACGTTTTTTCGACTGTCCAGGACGTTCTGCAACGTACTTAACGCGTCAAGATATTCTGTATATTTAAACCGTTTGCTTTCACATCGGTATGTGATGAGTCATCACGCAGTGCGTTCTATATTATACGTCTATATTACGCGTTAAATATACAGAAAATCGTTATCATCCTTCACAGTTATTACGTCATTGATATGTGTTTAACCTTCTACTGTTCTGTACAATTTCTGCGTGCTGTAGGCTAAGCCGTGGGTTCAGTCTCGCAGGACATATTTCCGGTGTCCAGTTATGAATATCTGTGATGTTCAGTACCTTCTATCAGAAAAAGCCTTACTTGCACGTGGGTACTAAACAGAAGGCTTAGTTCCTGCTGGCCCATGAAAGTGCCAAGTCCCCATGTGGCAAGCCAAGACCCACAGTTTTATTTATTTCTTTTTTATCGTTCTGTATATTAATTGCTTTTTAATGGTATAATGATAAATGCATGCAACTATAAATGCATTAAATAAATTACTCACGATAATCACTGCGTCTGCATATTTAGTGTATGCCTCGTGTTTTATGCGATCGCAATGGAATACCATACCAGTACCCATTATCTGTAAGACAATGTGTAAATAAACATGTTGAATTCCGTTGTGTAAAATCGTATGTTTGATACAATAAATATAATTTGTTTTCTTATTATGGAATAACGCGTTATCACGGGTAAAACTCATGCACACGCGAGAAACAATAGGCTACAGTTTGACGGTGAGTGAATTATGAAGGGGAGAGAATAAATTAGTGAAATTCACGTCTGAATAGAAAAACATAGTGCCTGCGTAGAGTTGAATTAATATAGGGTTTCATCATTATTTAATTTTTTTTTTTATTGTGGCGTACTTCTCAATTCTGTTATTTCGCTGTAACCGTGACTAACGCTATTTTTTCTCTGAAGAGAACGGATATTAATAGTAACTTGAGAGTAATTATTTTGTCTTCCAAGAACAAAGATAAAAACGAGTAAGACGCCAATCTTCGACAAGGAAGTGTGTGGATTTTCCGAGAAAAGTAGGAGTGTGATTGTGTGTGTATAGCTGAGAGCTTCTAGTTCTAATGATATTTAAATTGAACTTTATTTCAGAAGATAACAGAGAAACAGAAAGACGCGGCTTAATTTGTACCCTAAGTAAACTTGAACGAAACGCTGAGAACTTGAGACAGACGTTTGTGGGGTTTATTACGTAAGTTTATTTAAAGATAGTTAGCCTCGTAAAGTGATAATGTGCACTGAAAATCCATCAGGTGTTTATTGTAACAGAAGTACGGATGAAAAAGTGGTCAGCACATTCGTTTCAAAAGTAGTCATGATGGGTATGAATCCATCTCAGTGTAACGTTTATCACGACATCCAGGTAATCGGCCTCATCAACAGGAAAATCACTGCCATCTTTAGGCATTTAGACATAAACGAATGCGGAATGATTAAAATGATTGATGTCGAGATTCCGAATATATAAATAAGGCTTAATGTATAATCATCATCACCATAATATCATGGATTAGGAAAATCCGCCTGTTCCGTCGTCTGTCGCTTATTTTCCCTGGTTACAAGTCTGCTGCCTTTCAAGTGGTAAACCATTATTTGGTTCGTGTCTCTGAAATCTTCTGTTTGCTCCGTATGCGTGCACCCATTTATTATTTCTTGATATTGAGAAATCTTTTGATAAGGTTAAAAAATATTTAGTATAATTACTGATGGAGAAAACAGTAATTCCAAAGCATTTAACAAAAAATTTTAAAGCGTTTTACAACTGAAAAACTGTTGTGTATTAGTGCTCTCTGATGCAACATTAACCATGAAAGTATTACCATCAAAAGCAACTTACGACAGAGATGCAGTCCGTCATCGGGTTTCTATGACATAGGGATACAGGACTTTGTGCGCGCGCGCGCGTGTGTGTAGGGCACGGACGTATTTACGGGGGAGGGGGGCGTGAACGGGACCGAACCTCTCCAGAGGATCGAAAGTTGACAACAAATTTTGTTAATATCTTAATTTTTAAGCTGGTTTATTAATTTCTCAGCTGTGTACACTAACGCAGTAGTAAACCTTAAGTATAGGTCTACAGACAAGAATATATTACTGCACAGAATTTGCCTGTACGTTTGAATATGAAATATAGGAAAGTCAATTATATCAATAAGTATCTTATAAACAATGTTGCAATAGAACACAAATATTTTTATTGTGTTATTACTTTAATGGGATTGATTTCACTATGTTATTACACGTTTTGCAGCCACTTTAAAGTTTGTAATATTGATTGCCCTTAACTTGTTTTTCTTTTGTATGAAGCCGACTCGACTGGACCCCCACCTCAAGACCGAGTTCTTGTTCCGATACTGGTGGAGGGGATCATTTCGCCAGCGGAATGCGTATTAATGACATCCACTAAGTCTCAGTTCTATTGTTTATAGAGCAGATGTTAAACCAATAAATAGAAGTAGGTATTAAGTCGGCAATATTCCAACTACATGTTTCATCTCCTAGTTATAGTTGTGAAATATTAGTTACAAAGATTAAGACGACAGCGCTATTAGGCTAACATCGTACGGAGGGTCTAAGCTCCTGCGGGTGAAATTTTAAGGCAGCCGTGTATCTCCACCCCAGCGCAGCCGGAACAATTAACGCAGTCTTGTCTTGTACGCAATATCATAGAAAGGGGACTCTCATCTTAGCTTCTTGTGCTGCGAACAAACGACCGCACTGCACCGATGAAGCTGGCTGCGACAAGAGTGCAGGATGTTCCGCATGGCTGCTGACTGTCAGTAAGCCCAAAAATTGTTATTGACTATTGTGCTGTGGAACAATGTGCAACATAATCCTAAATAGCAAAGAAAAAGTAAATTAAAAACAGATCTCTTTTGGAACAATAAGGATAACAGAGATCCCTTAATGGCTAATAAGATTTACGGAGGTCTGTTATATCTTGAATGTGTATAACAGGTTACTGGTACAGTTTTCAAGAATTTGCTTTATCTACGCTTCCACAGCTTGCTTTTCCAACTACAGAGGTTATCTTTTCGTTTCTTCCGATGTATTCCAATCCTTCTTCACGTGTAGCCTTGTATTTCAATATTGCTCGCTTACGGGCTTTCCCTCCACATATTACCGCGGTTCCTCCGGTACATGCCTATGTCAGCCATGTTACTCTTGATTTCCAGTTCTTGTCGTATAATCACATTTTTCAATATATTCAACCAATCACAACCTTTAACTTTCCTCAAAGAAAATGGTGCCTCAATTAGTCTTACTTAATTTTCTGTCAGACCCGATTATCTTTCTGCAATAGGACCGATTTGGCCATATAAAATTTCAGCTTCCTCTCATTACTAAACTTAATCTCTAGCATTCTCTGGTTATTTTCTTATATTTTCGAAATTTATTGATTTTATTTCCGAAGATCGTTAAAAATTATTAACTTGCTCTAGAAATCCATTATCGAGTAGTCTACTATATTACATGGAACAGGATGGAAAAATAAAATCCATTACTTTTGATAACTGATTGTAAACACATATTTTAAAATAATTACAAGGTGTACGCCTACTCCCCGTTCTGTTCGTTTACCAGCGTAAGGATTGACACTATATTATTAGGCCTATTTGTTAGTGTCTATTCATCCTGTTCGTGTATAAGAACAGAACTTTTAATCCTAGGTTAATTGGATTATTTTTTTAGTGAAAGATCCGCTGCTTCCATAAAAATATGTTCACCTCTCATTACAGATATACTTCTAGTCTTTTTAATTTCTAATAAGCCTCCTGATAAAAGTTTTTTTAATTTCTCATGTTCTTCTGATTAAGGTCCATGTGTCCTACCAGTTATAAAGATATGCTTTATCAGTTTGTTTTACTGATCTATTTTCATCTGCAGTTTTTGTATTATGGAAATATTTTGAGATGTATTATGGAATGTATTATTCTGAGTGTTTATATCTAAGAAACGATTGTAGATCCATACTTCGAAGGCTTTGATTATTTTTGGTATCTGTTTGCTTCAGCATACAATATCAGTTGCGTAGGTGAATACTGAGAATATCGAATCCTCGACCAGCATTACTGTAATGGGTGTTATTCTTCTAGAATACTACAATGGTCTTTCTTAACAATACACGCGACTAAATGCTACGTATTATTCTGTCGATTGACTTGAAATTCCCGTAATTACGCTATGAAAAATTTCGGAATATCAATTAAAATTGTTGTCTTCGTGTACAAATTTGTTGGTCTAATAGAACCTCTACTTATTTTTATGTTAGTTAATTTAGCCTCGAAGGTCTTGGTGAGATGAAGTAAATGAGGCGATGGGAAACACAAGATCTCAGAAACGGACAATGGGAAAGATGAGACGATTGGAAACTGGCTGAGAGGAGAAAGGTAGCGATAGCTGTAAAAATCAAATGTGTGTGTGTGTGTGTGTGTGTGTGTGTGTGTGTGTGTGTGTGTGTGTGTGTGTCAGCTTTTCTGCGATCGGGTTCGAGTTTACTGCCACCGGCGTTGAGCGAGAAAACGATCAAGGCTGGGAACCGTGTTTCGTGGTGCCTCTAGTTGCGTTTCTGGCCAGGAGACTGGGGATCGTTGAACTTTACGTGGTCTGTAGGTATAATGTGTGTACAATCGACATCCTCTGGTTTTAACAAGTATTTAATTGTAAAATCTTTAAAAAGCGAGGGTAGACAATTAAACTCTAGTGGAAGAACAAGAGAGAGAAAACAAAGATGCAATATCAGAGAAACGCATCAGCATCAGAAGCAGTAGAATGAAACATAACAACACGACATTATGATTACCCTGAATAGGTAAAGAATGTAGTTTGCAATACCTTTATCGCTAATTACCATCAGCTTTTCTCTCTCTCTCTCTCTCTCTCTCTCTCTCTCTCTCTCTCTCTCTCTCTCTCTCTCTCTCTCTCTCTCTCTCTCTCTCTCTCTCTCTATACCACTACGTCGTCGTCTGCTCCTTTGTTACGTGTTCAATAAGACTTCTCGCTCTAGCAGAGAGATCTCAAGTGACTAACGACTGCAGGGGATTAGCTGTTGTCGTTTCTGTACAATTTCTGTACCTTTTCTTTTTTAAATATATTTTAATACAACGGAACAAGTGTGCTCTTTGCAACGACTAATCTCTCCTTGAGCATGATGCGCAACCCGTATTTTTCTTGTTTTTTATTTCTGTGCTCGCCAAGTAAATAAAGAATACTGTGTAATGAAAGCGATTGATTGCTTTCTGTATTTTTTATTAGTAGGAGTGAAGAATGTAGCCTCTTACGAATAAAGTAGAAAAGTAATATCCGAACTTTGGAACTGGATGTTAGTAGAATATTCTTATAGGCTTCTCGTAAAGATGAAATATAAACAAAGGGAAGGTGAAAATGAATGGAAGTGATGAGCCAGTAACGAACAAATTAGTTGTATCGCCATGTTAAACGACTGTCAGAAGTTACGAAACCAAAACTGATGTTAAAAATGGCTACAAAATGAACAAAACGAAGAAGACTCTACTGTCATGAGAAACAAACATTACTTAAACAACGGACGAGGAGAGGTTTAGTGAACTAGGTTAGACAGAGAGTCATAGGAAAGAATTAATAAATTCGAAGGGGAATAGATAAAGAAGAAAAATAAGAAAAATGAAGAATTAACTACATCATTCTCTCTTTTCGTAGATGACAGCAGTAGTGGCGTAACTACGGCGGTGGATCATGGGATTACCCCCCCCCCAAGCTATTAGATATTTCAGCAGTATTCTATATTCACTTAATGTAGGCCTGTTCCTAAGCCAATTGTGTTTGTCAAAATAAGGCTTATAAGTAATTGTAGAAGTTAAAGGAATCATAATATTTGTAAATTAATAAAATAAAGGGAAGTCCAACCTTCAAGCTAGTCTCACCCCCCCTCCAGGAACAGCTCATACTTACGCCACGACTTGAGGGAGTACTGCTTTCGCGTCCTAATTTAGTAACATCTAAATAGTTAAAGCGTGAATTGGAGATGCGTCAGTTTCTGGTTTGAATCCCAGCGTTGTAATTTTCTATAAAGCGGGCTTAAATCTCTTTGAAGAAACATGAACACGCCCATCTCCGGAGCATTCTGGTCCCAGAGCAGTTCGGTTTCTCCTCATTCATGAATGACAGAAGCCATAACGGGCACCGATTGTCAGTTCGAGGAAATCGTACGTGTACTTTGTTTCCTTGATCGGACACGACGAGTATTTGAACAATCAGACACACTAATCGGCACAATCCGGAGTATTTTTTTGTGAATAAACTTTTTAGGGTCCTCTGTCGTTGTCTCGGGTGTTGGAAGGCACCCTTGCGCATTCCAGCACCTATCTTGCCGACCGAAAGCTTTCTCATATGGTTCAGTCCTATGAAGAAATTATTAGTTTTTTTTAATTGTTCGTTAAACGGGAATATGTTTTCGTGTAGTGTTTCAAGACAAAATTGTATTTGAAATTGTTATAAATGATGAAAATTGTTAACAACCTGAATTAAATACCTTCGAGATATGAACATAGGGAATAGTAATGTATACAAATTGGACAGAAAACTTAACAAACATGATAGTGTTAAGGAAATTTCAATGAAGTCTAACAAGAGAAAGGAACCGCCCCGTTGTCGAACATGACACACGAAACGTGTTATGTTTAAAAATACTAGAAGGGAAAACTGTCTGACGTGGATGTATAAGAAGGCAGAAAAAAACAATCGTGGTAAAAAAAAAAAAAAAAAAAAAAAAAAAAAAAAAACAGACTACTGTATGAATGGACAAGACAGAATCGCCTTGATACACGTGTAAAGCACGAAACAGAGACAAGACGCAGGTGTTTCAACAGTTGCAGACTTGAAAACAGATGATAATATTTAGGAGGAGGTACAGCAGGTGAATATTGTAGCGATCTTAGGATAGCTGTTTTGTTCGGGTAAGTGCAGGCAAGGTGTGCCAACTCCTAAGTCGTAAGAACTTAAAGCTGCTATCTGTTATCGTTGAACTTAATGTTCTATAATTTGAGAGACGAGAGTAGCATCCGCAAATTTGGTAAGCCTTCACTGACTACGTGAGATATTAATTGCAGTACTTTGGTCATCGCCTAGGGATCCGTTAATCATTCAGTCTCTGACGGCGACCGTTCCGGTTCTTAGTTATTGAGATTTACACGTGAGAATCGACTGGCAATGTTATTAAGCCTCTAACATAAATTACAAGAGATTCTGACGTTCGTTGTGTGGGAGGAATTATATTGCAGTGGTCTGTCCTCCCACTTCACAGGCGCAGACTCACAATTTGCCGGTAACCGTGTAATATTGTTAAGTCCTTAAGTTAGAATTATTATTATTGTTGTTGTAATCGTCATTGTCATCACCATCACCATCAGCATTGTTATTATAAGAACTCATACTGACTTTCCTTTATGAACTTACGGATTGCCCGTGAGTAGTGGATTAAAAGTGCCTAGGTAAACAACACGTACAGAGCTTAGATGGTCACAGTTTCATGTAGCTCGATTATAGGTGTATTGACGTGGACAGCATGCTTGTCTAATATGTTACAGTGCTGTTTCTAACACCAGTGACGTGAAACGACATAATAACACCGAAGCTTGAATTAAGCGAAGTGAAAATGAGTAGATGTGATGAATAAAGTCCTATTTAATTCATAAGCTCTCTCTCTCTCTCTCTCTCTCTCTCTCTCTCTCTCTCTCTCTCTCTCTCTCTCTCTCTCTCTCTCTCTCTCTCTCTCTCTCTCTCACACACACACACACACACACACACACACACACACACACACAGGCGCGTACGGCGATATCTAAAGTGAGACAGACATTTAGGTGTGCGTGCGTGTGTGTGTGTGTGTGAGAGAGAGAGTGAGAGAGAGAGAGAGAGAGAGAGAGAGAGAGAGAGAGAGAGAGAGAGAGAGAGAGAGAGAGAGAGATGGAGGGAGAGTAAGAGAGAATTTCGACATTGATTGATTAAAAACTAGAGCTTTGTATACAGAATCAGTAGAGCGGTGTATCAATATTTTGAAACTGTAACTACCCCTACCTGTCTCAAGGACCACACTCACACATACTTGCGCCCTGCAATCCTGGCTCAGAGAATGTCTGTGTGTGCTGTGTTTTCCACGTACACGCGCGACTGTGTGTGAAAAGGTCTCAACTCGTCAGCAGTGCATTCATACCTGCCACGCCAAGTTATCCCCACCCAACGACATTACAGCTACCTGTCGTACGAAAATAAATAAATAAACTGTTCATAAAGAGGGACACGACGGTGAAACTAACTTCCTATTGACTGGTAAGAGACTTGATTGACGCTATAATTATTAAACTTGGAAGAGGCTGTAATAATTAAAACAAAGCAAAAATTCCGACAGCAGAAAATACCTCAAGGAAAAGTGTTCGTTAAGAACAGCAATGGATTAATGACTTACCATTACGGTTAAATATATAATGCAGTAAATTTCATTAATTATTCTGTAATTATATTAGGCGTTTGCCTGTGAATTGTGAAAAGTAACGATTCTTTAAATGTTTACTTCGTTAAATCGATTAAGAAGTCGTAAAATGTAAACATGCTTCATAAGATGTTAAACATGTTATAAAAAGTGGCAGATTTGTGCCCTTGTATAATCATAATCCCCGAACCGATTACGATGACACATACGTCACACAATTCGTCGTTTTTAAAGATTTGATAAATCGTAAGTAAGATATAATTTGAAAATAATTAAAAAGGGCTGTGGAAGAATTGAAAATTTTTATTAGGTGGCATTTCATAAAAATTATAAAACTAGCGTCCTGGCACTACTTTTGTTATTTTCCAAAATATTGTGTATACAGTACCATTTTGTAAATAGAAGTAACATTTTGAAGTTTGATTCGTTTAAGTTGATCAAGCTGTCTGAAAATAAGAAGGTTGAAACAACCAGCCCAGAAAAAAAAATTCTAAAAATATATTGCCAGTGACACTGAAAAAACGAAAACGAATTGTTTGATCAGTCTCCGTTTGATGATGAAACGAAAACATCAAAACAGGACCAGCCGATCAGTCTCTGCGAACACACAAAGAAACAAACTTATTTTTTAAAAACGAACTCGTCTTTTCGTGAGCGTAGTCTAGTAAAAAATACTGCCCCATACTGTTAGTTTGTAAACGCCTGTCAAATTTTGTTACGGCGTCGCAGAAAATGAAGATATCCAGCTAGGTATATGGAACGTGCTGTTGGTAGCGTTACGAGCTACAAGTAGTGCACAGATTCCCGATGCTTCTGATCGATATCTAGAAATTCTTTCGCGCGTCATTGGTGACCTTGCTTTGGCCTTATAAATGTAAAACGGAGCAAAGTTCCAGTTAGATAGTTGTTTAACGCAATGTAGTTTTGTAGTTTTATTGTGAATGCTCCAAAATGAATTATTATAGCTGTACAGAAACATGGTTGGATTATTTGTGATTTTGACAAAAGTGTTGAAAAACTTGTGATTGTTTAAGTGTGTCTGGTCTTTCACTCAAAGATTGAGTTTCTCATAACAGTGTCAATATTCTGTAGTATGTACATATGTACACTATTATATTGTGATTGTTAAATAACGTGATAATTGTGTATTCAAGCCATAAGTTTAACGCACCCATGTTTTTCAGCTTCTTCGGGTAGGCTTTTCATATGGATTCCTCTTATGAACGACGCTTTTATGAGTGAGCTGAACACATGAGTTGACATTCTGATGCTTACAACAGATCAGTGAATAAACATACAAACAGTAGGAAACGAAACAGTTAACAACGTAACAAAGGTAGTCAATGACGTATGAAAAGAATTTGCTAGGCTGAAAATAACGAAAGCAAAACCCATCATGACCTTGAGAACGTGTGGGAGGAAGAGGAAGACATCAGAGGAGACGGATATATCACCTCGTTTTTGAGAGATGCTGTATTAGATCTGAAAAATGTTTCGGTGGATTCACGAAGTGAAAGCTTGCATCAGACGGGCACTCAATGTACAGTATTTGTTTGGAAAAGACAGGAAACAGTGCTTGGAACAGAGACTGGGAATAGGTATGAATGATTTAAAATCAACATATTTTGATTTATTTGAATGCCGCGTTATTCTAACTATCAATACTTTCAACCCTTTAAGAAAAATAGAAACATAAATGAATTAGTCTTAAAATCGTTTAGAAATTGCGAATCAGTCTCTGTAAACTTCAAAACGATCTGTACATAATGAGAGAAGAAAGGATGTTTCAGAGTTGGGAAGGGGATGGAACAACGTAAACAAAATTGAGAAGAGAAAAAAAGTCTCCGCTTGTCCATGGTTCTTTTTTTTTGGCAAACCTTGTGTGTATGTGATTGTGGTTATTCAGGCGTGCGTTTCCTGACTGACCGCGTAACTCCACCCTCAGGTACCAATAACAAACTCTTTTCCCAATTTCCCATTATTTTCTCATCACACACACAAACATGGACGCAGGTTTCTGTAACAGCTATCCAGTGTGTTCATATTGTGAACGCAGCGGAAGGAAATAAAATTCGACCCGAATGACTTAAAATGTTATAAATAAAACTATAACGTTATACATTTAAAACAATACAATTTATCTTCTTCAAGATAAATATTGTCTTGAATGATTCATGATTTTTTCTTGTATTGTCGCCATAAGTAATTTTATTTGAAGTAATATAAACTATTTTAAATATTCAACATATGAGTATATGTTATTAGTAAAAAAGTATATGGTTCAAACTATGTATTTTCCATCCTTTACCATCTATCCAACACATAATATTGATCTCCGACATAAGCTATTCAACAGACATAAGCCCTTGATCTTAAACACATAAGATAAAACATATTAATAGCCTAAATATTGAACTAGTAGTCTAAATTAAATGGAAATGAAAAACTCTTCAATTTTTTATGCTTTCCAATTACTCTGAACCGGGAATAATACATAGATAAGAAAGAAGATACAATAGTTTCTTTAAAGGGGCTATCAAACGTACTTTAGAAAAGTAAGCCTACTAGTCAATCGAAAAAGGCGATGTCATTCTATAACGTCTGCCGGAAAAGCTGGACACTAACTGCACGAAATAAAAGGAGAATCCGAAGTGCAGAAGTAAAATTCTCAAGATTAGTAGTGAAACAGACGAGAAACCGTAGGAAGGTAATCGCCGAGATACGGGAGGAACTCGGTGTAGTATGCTTATAGAAATAGATTATTATGAAGCACAGTAGTTCCAATACGTCAACAGCTCGTTGTACAGACACGAGCCAAGGAGGAGATATATAAATATCGGACAGAAGTTAATGACGTTTTGAAGGACTTGAGAAGCGAAAGAAAGATCAAAGAAATTATAGAATCAGGATTGAACAAACACACTACATACCGTGTTAAATACTGTACATGCGTTGGTGAAGAAGAAAAATACCATCTTCGTTTTCGCATCGCCGTAATGTTAATACAAGAACTTTAAATATTGCCAAGAAAGTTGTAGGGTTTGTTTCGCTTTTGTAGACTACAGTCATAGCTTAACCCTGAAATAACATTAAATTTATATTGAGGTACGCTTCTGTAAGCGGTTTTTTCCGAGCGAAATTGTTTACAAAGAATCGCTTCGTTGCCGCTTGTTTCTTCTTTGCGATTGGTGTCATACTCTTGAATAGCGGGATATTATTTATCGCTTCCAGTGATAGTAGAGTATTTATTTCAGGTTTTTGTATTCAAGAATTAATTCGAATGGACACGATAACGTAACAATATGTAACAAACGGTGAACAACAGGTCCGCGACGCGTATTGGTTGTTGATTCCGGAAACGATTGTTCTAACCACAATTGTGTGAACAGCTGTTGTCTTATTATTACAATACAATGGTCTGTATCAAACGTGCGGGGTGTATGACTATGTGCGTGTCTGGGGGAGGGCGCGCTGTGTTTGTGTACAGGTGCTCGCCAGTGTGGGCATAATTTAATTTAAATGATACGTATTATTCTCTCTGATCCTTTTTCATCTCCATTGGAATTTGACTGTAGTATTAATATTTTACGTACGCTTCTGTTATTAGAAATGTGCCAGAAGCACAGAGTAAATAAATTTTGTAACATGCCTTCGAGTAAATTGTTGAAATGTACGTCGGTATGTAAAACGAAAGCGTTGTGAATCGGTAGGGATCCCTTGCTGTAACACGGAGTCACACACCCCACGTACGTCGTCCGAATTCCATATTCATTTGTTGCCTTTCATGTAATTTCCATTAATGTTAAATTATTAAACGTCCCAATATTAACGCATTTCACTATTATCAGTAGAGAATGAAGGAGTCCCTCCGGGCAACGTCGCCACTCCTTCCTCATCTTTGTCTCCTCTTCTACATTTTTATCAGTACATTTCCGTGATTAATGTTGTAATTGAATGAGTTAAATAATACAAACAAAACGTGTGAAACTGTACAAATGCATGTTTTGTAAACATAAACTATCAGTTGGGTAATAGGCTATACAAAAAACAATTTTTATATCATCATCAGCTTTTTATAGCCTATAATTTATATCATCAGCTTCTGTGAGTTACACGTTTCGGAGTGACAGTCCCTTTTTCATATGTACTGTTCTACGTCGTTTTTTGAACTGAGGTATAAGCGACATTTGAAAGCACCGTGTAAGTTTTTCACTTACGTCTTAGGGAAAACATTTACCTTCTCTGTGAGAAAATAATGTAAAGAAAAACCCGTGATATCCGAAAAGCCCAAAACATTGGAAGAATGCGAGTGCGCGCCCGTGGAAATACACACACTACAATTATTCCTTTTCTTGACGTATTAATTAATTAATATTATGTATTAAAAATACTGACAGATATATTGTATACTGAATATATGTCTTTTGAGTCCTCTAAATGATATTAATTTTATATAAAAGGCAAATTTTACAGATATTCAATTTACAACATCATAAAAAATTACAAGTGATGATATACGGCCAGGATCCAAAAACACAACATATGACCGGATACAGATAGGAAATAGGGCGAATACGCTAACAGTAGTCTGTTGAGACCCAAACTCATTTGTCACAAACAGAAACGAAAATATATCAGACCGCTTGTTGTTTATGGTGGTGAGACATGGAAATTAGCAAAAAAAGGAACAAGGAATATTAAGAAGGTTTGAAAGAAAGATTTGCAACGTGTTTATGGCCCGGTTAAGGAAGATGATGAATGGAAAATAAGAAACAAACAGGAGATAGATAAGCTATTTGAACACGAGGACATTGTAAGATTTGTAAAGGCCCAACGAATAGACAGGCATTGTATAAAGAAAAACAATCCTGAAGGCAGAGGTGTATCGGTTGGATGATGTATACTGGAAGATCTCAGAAGAATGAACGTGAAATGTTACGCTGAGACGGCAATGAATAGGGAACATTGGAGAAGACTGATAACACATAATATTTAATTAATAAAGTTGTGTTAGTGGTTATAATCACAAACAGAAATAACACTGTTGCACACCACTATAGAAAAATGTTTTCCGATTACCGCTTTCGAGCTTCACAGCTCATCACCTAATCGGAAAAAATTGTTCTATAGTGGTATGAAACAGTGTTATTTCTATTTGTAAACACATAATGTTTACAAATATTATTTAATTTGAATGTTTATTAATTAAATAAAATATAAAATTTTTCTGCTAGTAGAAATGCGTGCTTCTGAAAGTATAAAACTGTTTTTGTCCAGTACGTGTTTCATAGAATTGTATTCATATTGTCAAGCTGAAAGCTGATTATTTCGAAATAAATATTAATATCTCGAAATAATCGATTTATATGCCTTGGAAATACAGTTCCGTGAAATATAATTGTATATTTTCATAACGTACACGATTCTGTGAAAAACGGATAAGTTGTCAGTAATTTTAGGTTGTAACAGTGGCGTGATGTGAGTACATAACACCTTTTGCCGGTTGTGATAGGTATAAAACTTAACCTAAAAATTAATTCGAATTTTTTCTTGTATCAAGTGTTATTTTTAGAGCATTTTCTATAATTCGTTGGGAGAAGAAGAGGGTCCCGGTTCAACGGGATCTGACTCTCATTATACTTACACAGAATAAATCAGAACAGAAATAATCGAATTAAAAATAATAACGACAAACTTAGAAAGACATGAATAAAACAAACAAAACACAAATAGGTACGTAGTATCTGCTGCACGTCAGTTCCGAAAACGAACATAGCTGCTAACTGAGCGTTTTTGCCGGTTTATACAGCGGCAACACATTGGATGGATGAATGTGTCCGCTCCCCTCCACAGTTTGTAGTGACAACTACTACGAGGTCGATGACCGTACGCAGTAAAACATTGCCGGTGTCTGAGCCGGCAACACAAGACGGTGGAAGTGCCCTGCAGTTCGAAAGCAATGCTACGCTTTTCTTCAAGTTTCCCTACTAATATTGTTCGGATTACAAATTATTCAATAACTAAACTGTTTATTCTGTGATATAATTAATATTGTTTTCTCTTGTTTTCAGTACTGTTGCCGCCAGCAACAGCGGTTACATGGACGCTGCTGCTTGCAATAAAACTAAAACTACCCATGGACTTGTGATAGGTCACGTTGATGTAACAAGCTTTCTCCATTATTTTGTTAGTCTTTTTTTATTAGGAAAGAACTTCCTGTCTTACTGTAACGGTAAATAATGTTGTTTCTCCGAGGAGCGCGGATACAAACAGACGTTGACAGCTATTACTTACCCCTGTACGCTGGAAACACACGACATTAAACAAAAAACAAAATAACACGCCATTCGTTGAGAAGGAAATGTATGGATTTTCCGAGAAAAGTAGAGGTTATTTATATATAAAACAAGTGCGCGGAAGCTGAGTGCTTCTAGCTTTAATAGTATTAAACGAGTTAAGACTTTTTTTTCAAACAAGGTAACAGAGAAACGCAAACAAAAAAAAAGAGATTAAATGTTTATAAACGAATGAAAGGGAAGGAAACACAGAGAAGGTGAGAGAGAGAGAGACGTCTGTTGAGTTTAATACGCGTTTCTACTTGAAGATAATTAATCCGTCAAGTGATATTCTTCACTGTAAACACGCTGTGTACTCAGTGAAGATATAAATGTTTCTTTTTTTTCTTTTTGTGTGAAAGCGTTCTGCCGTTTCTTACATTCGTCATCTGCGTCGTCACCGCTGTTGTAGGGTTTTCTTTTTTTCCATTTAATGAATTGAACAAGATTGTAAATGCTCCCTTTGTGCTCAAGCCGACGACTTGTTTATACAATCATTTTTTCGCCTGACAGTCGTCTGTGCAGCTCACGATGGGACAGATGGACGTCCGTTACTACTATTAAATTACTATTACTATAGCACGGCAGTCCGACGTGTGTCAGATGGCCTTTCTCCGGTAGGGTTGGAGCGGAGACGCTCCGCGTATTGCAATTTCCATTTGGCCTCACGACCTGGTGTCTACCGCGGAACCTGCAGCATAAGATGTATTCCTTGATCTGTCGTGTTTATACAAGTGTGAAACAGTGAATTTCGTATCACAATCGATGTAAAAGTGATTGTTACACGTACAAACAGCGTCCATTATATATTCACGCTTTCACTATCTTCTTTGGTTGATGTTCTGTAAATTGCGTTATTAAAGTCCTACAAGTTTTCCTGTCTAAAAACTATCGGTATCTTAACAAATAATTTTGAGAAATTAGAACCGTTTCTCCATCTACTAGTAATCTGGAGACTTTCGTTGGAAGTATTTTCTAGTATTGCCGTTTCTGCGAACGATCAACTTTAATAAGCAGCCATAACCTGAAGTCTATCTATATATAGCGAAGGCTGCACAGGAGGAGTCAACGTATTAAAGTTAGGAATTACCGGATTGTTGGGCATGGTCGATTAAATATCATACCTGTGCTTGAGCTGCCGAACGCCTGCCATCCTTTGTTGAACGCGTACAAAGGATCTATTGAAGGCCGATACCATCCTTGTCATCCTTTGTTTCTATTGAAGGCCGATACCTTTAGAAAGTGAACCAAGCTGTAAGAAATCGACTACAGCCCAACAACAGTCCGATAATTCATAATTTTAATAAGGTCTATCTATTCTTTTTCGTGAAATGTAATGTCTCTTCGTACCATGTACTAGGTTACATACAATTTTATACTTTTACTGAAGTTTATCGTTTGCATAAGTTCAGATTATATCCTCAAAATATAGTTGAGATCAAAATGGTCTGTTTTCAGTTTTACTGTGTTAGGAACTAATGTTTCACATAGGCCTACATCCCCGATTGCTCTTCATATGTTTCAATGTGATAACTTTTTCTTAACATATAATTTGAAAACTGATAAATTTAAAGACTAATAAAATTATCAAGTTGCAATTGAAGATTAATCATTTTACTTGCCTAAGACGAATAAGATTAATAGGTAAGAATGATGGTTCATATAAAAGGAATATAAGAGTATGTAATCTTCCAAGGAAACATACAAAATTATTTGAAACCTCGGAAGTTTATGTCCTCTTGTACCTAAGTGTAAGTTGAAATATTCTCCCTATTTATCTGACACAGGGACTGCTCATCCAGAGACAGAGACAGAGACCTTTGTTAAAGAGAGAAAATCGATGGACAAAGAGATCGATCTAATTAGTTTAATTAGTAATTGCCCACAACCATTACCACGACGTAACGACACACGGTTTGAGTAAGGCACTGTAGGCCTATGTGTGTCACGGTGACTGTGGGGACTGCTCGGCGTACGTGCAATAGGCCTATACGTTTGTTTTTTTATTGTCTGCAAACACTGTGATACACAGTTCCAGTCTTCATTATGCTGTCTCGGCGCGTAGCTACTAACTTTGTTGTGTACCGTAATGTAGGATCAGATGCTTACTAAGTCTTACGCGCTGTTTATCTTGTTAAGACGATAGCATGGACCGCGATCTTCAAACAGCCGAATAAATCACTCAACCCAAGAGCAGTCGGTACCAATTATTTTTTATAAACCCAATTGTAAAATAAATCACCCCCACATTAAAATAATTCTTCTATTCTATACAGTTCTACGACACATACTAAACCAGAAAAAATAATACTAGTCATCAAATTATATAAATTCTGCTAGCAACACAATGAACAAACACTTCGATTGCCTCTCGCAAAAATAATGCTAATAAAACCAGTCGCAAAATTGATTACGTCGCGCAAGAATCGCTGGAAACAATACGAACTCACCGCCTAAACTGCAGCCTCCCGAAATAGGTCGTAGGTTATTTGTTGTTTTTCTCGGCTTTCGTTTTTGACTGACTCATTGATTCGTCTTGCATCGCATGGCGACTCATAAATATAGACCTAACAATACAGCTTTGATACACGTGTCCACTGCAGCTTTGATACTGCTTTTAACCTGTTTTAGTAACATATTTTCTTCTAATAACGCATATTTACAAGAGCGTTTACATGTTGTAACAGGCATTTAAATAAATTAGATTGTATCTTCGTAATCCAAAATCTTGATTTTTAACGGCCTGGAAAAATTCAAATTCCAAGTTCAAGATGCGTAGCTGTTGGTGATATGCAAGAATTAGTTGGCATTACGTCAAATATTTTTTAAATTGCTTGATCTATAGTACGTGTTTGTCACTTTTCCTTGATGCAGACTTCATTGACCCAACGGGTAATTTTAAAGTAAGTTTTTATTTTTGAAGTCCTGAATAGACTGAGAAGTCTTCTAGACTGGCGATTTTAATCGGTAAGGCACCGATTATCCAATAAGACAATAGATTGTGACCTCGATCGACATTCCTGAAAGTACTTTAAGCTTTAAGCATAAACAGCTCCCCACCGAATTCAAGAGTACTTTAAACCTCACTCAATAAATTTCTTCTCAGTGTTCATGAAGTGTATTTCTTCACAGAACAGTAAAACACATCCAAAGTGCAGCAGGTAAAATAACCCACGGAGATTCAAACCCGACTGAGTACTAGGTACAGGTAGCATTGGGTCTGCAGGGAAATCAAGATACTACGTGATCTCTCTATGTCTCCCCCTGAGCAATCAACTTTTCTCTCATTACTTTTCTTTACGCTCGGTCCCTCGTTCGCCTATCGAGAGACATAAGTTACCGTTTCTCGCAATGATTTTACTTGAACGCCTCTATTACCTTTGTGAATAAACTGTAGTGTGCACTAACAAATGATTGGTTGGTTACGCTAAAGAACGAGAATGGATTCTTCCCTTTCCAAACTGTTCTTTCATTCCAAACTCAACAAATAAATTAAATAAAGTTTGGTAATAGAATTTAGTTTCATTTATTCGCTACCTGTTTGTATGACGGACAAAGAAGAAGAAGAGCCATCATCTTTGATTCACCGGGGAACATGTGAAAAACAGAGTGAGGTAGTAAATAGAGTGTGGAAACATAGGTAATAATACTATTATTCCCGATTGATAAGCTCCAAAAAATTATAATAGGGGAACTGAAGATACGTAATCTGCAATCTTCGATGTATAAAAAAGAAACTGGTTTTTCGAATGGTGTATGCTTGTGTCTAAAGCAAAATTGTAAACTTTGGTCGTACACAAGTATTAAAGAGGGAATAGACTTTGGATTTTCTATTTGTAATTCATTAATATTTACACTAGTCGTTACCGAAGAAATCGGTTGGTGGCAGAGCTTCATGTGTCCTTCGCTATCACTAACCAATCTGTTATTTCCACTGCTGCCAAGATGCAGTATTCATAACTGTATTTCATGTCTTCCATCAAAGTATAATTTAGGCATCCAGGAAAAATACTGCTTTTTATATTGTAAGCAGACTCAAACAATCAATATGCATAATATAGTGTTTATGTAAATACCCAAGACAATGATTTACAGACATAATTTGCTGTAAAACAACGAAAAACGATATTATGGATCTCTCGGCCAGAAGGATAGCATTCGGAAGCCTTTGATCGCTCGTAATTCTGCGGCACTTCCCGACACTATCAATGTGAACCAATCAAATTACATTTTCAGGAAGAGGAGATTAACCTTTTGCGTCCACGTTGCCGCAATTAGCATTCGTCAACCGCAGCTTATCGCCTTCAGTGGAACCAAATCATTCATGTACAGAAACCAGAA
The DNA here is from genome assembly GCA_034769895.1 of Magicicada septendecula. Taxonomy (NCBI): domain Eukaryota; kingdom Metazoa; phylum Arthropoda; class Insecta; order Hemiptera; family Cicadidae; genus Magicicada; species Magicicada septendecula. The sequence goes on along the minus strand of CM068367.1, from coordinate 474,734,072 downwards.
ACATGTCAACGAACGTATCCATACTGATGCGAGATTAAAAAATCATTTACCACTGATAACAGTTGCTTTGATGCCGACACATGGCAATTTCGGGAATGACGTAATGATTTCGAACCATGTACGTAAAGTGTATTCGATTGAATTCGAACTGTAGAACTGTTTATAATTACAAATATGCCTACTTTGCTTTGCTTATGCCTGTGTATTTGTAAACTTTGGCGTGATTTATCTTTATATTTTCTTGTCCTTCATTATTCTAGAAAGTAATTATGGATTCATAGAAAGCTGACAGTACTCCTTACTTATAAAAATATATTTTCCTCCGTTTTGGTTTTAAATGTGGAATGAAGCAGGGGAGATAAATTGTTGATATGATAATAGCAGCTTAAAGCGGTAGATGCGAACATGCGATCAATTTACTTCTCACCGACTTCTGGGATGGCAAATAGTAGTCCGATCGTATAGTCTGCTTAAGTAAATTTCCCTCAAACTATCTTAATTATTTGCGATCGCATGACATGAAGACGCATATTTTCAACAAAAGAAAACAACTTGGCCATAAACTCAGCAAATACTATTGGCTGATTGGACGTAAATCACCTCTGTCCCTTAGCAACAAATTACTCCTTTACAAAGTGGCATTCAAACCAATCTGGACCTACGGCATACAGCTGTGGGGGTCGGCATCAACGTCTAATATAGAGATTCTAGAACGATTCCAGGCAAAAGTTCTACGGATTATAACAAATGCACCCTGGTTTATACCAAATAGAGAAATCCTCTGTGACTTAAAAGTGTCATCTGTTAAAGATGAAGTGAGTAAGTGCAGTGAAAAGTATTTAAGTAAACTAGAACTACACCCTAATATTCTTGCAATAAATTTGCTAGACAATAGTGAAGACACTCATAGACTAAATACACAAAAAATACTAGACCTACCATCTAGATTTAAGCACCCATAATCTTTGTGACTGTTGTTTCTTTTTGTAACCTACTTTTAAGGAATAACTGAGCTTGTTATCACAGGATAACAGCTCCACATGGTCAACACCTATTTTTTTTCTCATACAAAAGATTTGCTTATAGTATGTTATTTTTATGTTATACTGATTGCAAATAGTTAAATAAAAAAAAAAAATAAAAAAAAAAAATTTTTTTTTTTTTTTAATTGCGATCGATAAACCGTATAAAACAGGGTATTTGTAGACTTTAACACTGTCTCATAAATTAATTATTTTTTAATTTATTCAAGTTCCAACGATACCAGACAGTTATTCACCTTCAGCAATGTTTCAATGTTTTTCTGCCGTGTTAAAAATAATTTTTGTTTTCAAATGGTTATTCTCCAATAATTTTAAGTTATCTTATTTTTTGCAGTCTTGATCTAGAATATGTTTCTTTGTAGTTTTTGATAGTAACTTTGACAGTATGGAAGTACTGCAATGTGTCCCAGTTAACTAAGAAAAATATTCACATCTGTAATAATTGTTTTCAGTTGAAAATGAGTATTGCGCAAACAGAGGGTGCACGTGCTGTCATTTTGTTTTTTTATGTCTTTGAGAAAATTTCAGTGTTGGGAGGGTGACGGAGCAATTTAACGAAACTCGGTAAAAGAAAAAAATGTTTCCGGCGTAGTATGTGGAATCTCTTTTTGTAAAGCTTTCGCGTGTGTGTGGTTATTCAAGCGAACACACGCTGTTGGTCTGACTGACCGCCCGCTCCTCTTCATTCCCCTCCCTCCACCCTACCAGCTAACAACAGCAAACTCTTTTTCCCAATTTCCTATTTTTTCCTACAATCACAAACACGCACGAATACAGACCTCTGTAACAACTACCTGCCTGTCTTGCCGAAAGAAAGGGAATTCAACCTGAAGCAAAGGAAGCGTGTAGATTTGGAATAACAGAAATTTTCTCCCGTTGAAATCACACAAATTGTTTTCTGACCACGAGACTTCAAATAGAACGGATGGCTTTAGTAATTTTTAGCAATGTAAACTGTGAAAACCGTACGAGTGTCTCGTATTCAGACTTGTGGCTGGATGAAGGATATTCTAAGAAGAAGGTATCCTTCTTGTAACTACCTCAGTACAGGGGATGGATTGCCATTTTTTGAAGTCATCAGCCACTCTCATTAAGCACCCTCTGTAAGTTCTTTCAAACCAGTTTCTATAGGCACGTATTCTAAGAACGTGAAATGAAGCAGTGAAGCGTAACTACATGGAAGTACCATAGAGTAAGACTGCATCGACGGAAATGTATATTTTTTACGAAAATATCGACTGCATTTTTATGACATGTATATTGCCACACTTTGCCAGCCGAGCAAGAAATGAGGATATTCCACAATGAATTATCAACACTTTCTGTATTGAGATAAAATCAGAGATTACAAATTCAGTTGGTGCAAACCAGTGATTTCCAACTGGCGGCCAGGGACCTTTCTCGGAAAACTAATTAGATAATTACTGTATTTACTTTAGTGAGGAAAGGAATAATAAAGAATTATTTTAAATGAGAATTGCCAGGGAAGAGAAACCTATGAAAAATTGTTCCACTGATTCGCTAATAAACATCCTGTCGATTTCTCTTTGTTTAATGAAATGCGTATTTGCCCCAGTCCTCTTGTATTTCATCATATTACAAGATCCAGTCTGCTTCCTTCCATCCCTCTGCTAGACAAAATGGGCGTGCTTGTCCTATGTTTCTTCCTTGATTCGTAGTCAGTCGCATCTGTAATTCAGAGTTACGTTTGAGTGTTTTCAAACTACAATTCGACCACAGATAAGTTGTGTGTTCTAAATGGCGACAGCAAATTGACCTAGTTTTCACATTAAAGATTATATGTAAATTTAGTTTTAATTGTTTAATACTTTTTTTATATTGCAATGACAGAACGTTCTCGAACAACGGAGGGTTTCCCGTACAACGTTCTACGTGCTTCTCGGCCAGCCGAGCAGGTGTGTGTTTCTGCCAACGCCGCGCTCAAGTATCCTCTAGAGTTTTCGATTGCTTGTTAAGGAACATTAGTCTGGAACCCTGCAGGCTATAAATAGTCAGCAGCTGCTGTTAAGATGTCAGTTTATGTCGGGCGATTTGTCAAGTGATATCAAGTGGTTGTTGTGTTATAATTAGTGCGGATTTCTTCATAGTTGACATTATTATTGCGTGTGGGAGGTTGAATTATTGTACGAGTTGATTACGAATTGTTATTTGTGATCAATTAAAGCTGGTTGTTAGTGACTTCATTGGTGTCTGTATTTTGTTTTCCACTGTACCATACGGCGCTCAGTGACACTGTCGTAACAATATCTTCATTATTATACTGACACAGTACATATTTTACCGTTAAAGGTGTGTAGTAAGATATATTAAACGTGTAAATTACCTCTTTGTACTTATTTATCAATTAAATACTGCCTTTTTTATTTCTACGTTCCTTGTCTAAAATTGGTCGTTGTGGTCCGCCTGTAGATTGCTGAGTAAAATGTGGCACTCAGGCGCCTTCAAGGTGGAAACCACTGGTATGGACATGTGTTCAGTATGGATAATGAAAATCTGCTCTTGCCTATAGAAAATATACACTCGTCGGAAATAGGCATGTTGCTTGATCGCATAGCAGATAATTTCTGGAACAGACAAGCCTGCCCTGTCTGCATCCATGAGCAGCAACAGAAGAAGATGATATTCTAAGTACTGTGACAGATATTCGCCTATAGATGATACTGTACATGTTACTGTGTGTGTAATAGTCTTTCGTCTCTGTGTCCTTTTGCTACTAAGAATTATGTAAAAAGCACTTTATGAGGAGCTGTAGCTTTACTGCCTGCTGATAGTTGAAAAGGCCGCACGCATGTTTGATCGTATATGCGGGCTTGTCTACGTCGTGTTGTTTACTACGTCTAGTAAATAGGAATTGTTTGTGTTTTCACAAATTAATATAACGTCTGCGAAATCGAGCTGTGTCTGAAGCGACGATCTGGGTAACAAATATTTGAACAAGAACTTCAGAAACTGTCGGAGCAGACGCGTGATAAGAGTGGTTGTTGGCGCACTCTTTCCTAAGGCGTAAAATCATCGTTTGTCTCCGAAACAATATTAAATTCGTTCTCGAGCACGCTCCAGTAAGTTCGCGTACTTCTCTAAGTAGGCGTTTGTTAACACGGTTCATTACAGCGCATCTTCCTTTCGTCGGTGCTGCCTGTTTGCTCTTTGTAATCGATGCAACATACATATCTGGTGTTCAGCACACGCTATTGAATATATTCATCGTATTAAAACGTTAATTGTTGTAGTTCCGCTGAAACGTTAAATCGTACCAACAGGCGACACGAGAATGCGACAAGTATGTAACAAACGTCGAACAACAGGTCCGTGACGCTACGCGTTGATTCCTGAATCGATTGTTTTAATGATAATTGAGCGTGAGAACAGCTGTTGTGTTACTGCAACATAATGATTGGTATCGAACGTGCGGTAAACACGATGCTATTACATTGTACGTGCGCGTGTGTCGTGGGCGCATGGTGCAGATAATTTAATTTAAATGAAATATCTCTCTATTCATGGCGATTCTTTTTCACCTTTATTCTAGTTGTATTGTAACTACGATCTCTGTTCGAGGCGAAGCGTAGTAAATAAATTTTGTTTTACACGCCTTCGAGTAAATTGTTGAAATATACATTCGGCATGTAAAACGAACGTGTAATGAATGGGTAGAAATCCCCGGTGTACACGGAGCAGCGGGACACCGAATCCTCCCCCTCCCAACACCCGTGCCGGCACATCGACCAAATTCCATATACATTTATTGCCTCTCACGTAATTTTCATTAACGTTAAATTATTATTAAACGTTCAAATATTCACGCTCTGCTACCCCATCATCAATAGAGAGCGAAGGACCCTCCGGCCACGTGCGTGTGCCTACGTGCTCTTCCCCCTCTGTCACCCTTTCCTTCAGTCGAATTTCTACGTTTAATTTCCTCCATCCAGAAGTAAAAGGTGATACTAATATCACGAGTAAAATAATAAACGTCATCATCGTCTTAAATATCTAAACCATTTCTGATTTGTTCTGCCTTCACTATTTGTCCCCTCAGGAAAGCATTACGTGATGTCACATTTCTGATCAACACGGAAGTAAAGAAACATGTCCTGTACTGGCTTCATCATCAAGGTACAGAATTCTTTACAGCAAGCATTAGAAAGCTTGTAAAAAGATGTTACAATTATGTAAATATATGTGATGATTATGATGAAAAGTAAGAAAACTGGTGCATTCATTAAATAAACTGTTTTTCTCCACTGCTCTTTACCTCTTTAGTTACTGAATGATCCTCGTATTTAACAGAGAATACATTCAGTATTCAGGATTTACCTCTTCGCTATATCGATCACTCCATCTTTTACTTGAACGGCCCACGCTGTGGCTTATAATTTCTAATGACCTTCACAACTCGATATACGCCGTATGATCGATGCGATTCCTCCATTTATTTCCATACCATTCTAGCTTGTGGTTATATTGAATACTTTAAGCTTTTCTTCCACAAATCCTTCTATCCTAAGGAATATCTGGCAATAGGTGTCAGACATCTCATTCAGCCCTTTCTATCACGTTTCGCCGTTCTCTTGGTAATGTTCAGTTAGTATATGATATGTAATAAACATTTAATACGATGATCATTCAATAATTAAAGAGAAAGACACAAACAATTAGTGCGCAAAAATTGTTCGTGGAAAGTGTAAAATACTGTCAGAACTGTAAGTTGTCATCCCTGTAATCAGTTTTCTACAACTGTTTCACATAACACATTATACATAGTTTGTGTAAACGTAACTCAGATCAGTCTTACTTACGATGGCATATCTTCTATATAATAGCAAATTTTAATTACAAAGTGCAGTTTTAGACTTCTGCTTTTCAGGGTGTAGAAACTTCACAATAAACTTGAGAACGACTAACCAATACGAAAAAAAATTTTTATGAATTATACAAATTTTTATAAGTAGGTGGAACAATTTAAAAGTGGTCAAATACGAATGATTGATGACCACGTTCTAGGCGCCCAGTAAAGGGACGCATATTTCGGATCCAAAACGTCAAGTTTTGTGATTTTGTTTACAAGGCCAACGTACAATAAATAGTGAGTACTACGCAACTTTCTTGTGATAAAGCGATCCACCCAAGAGAGAAGAAACGGTCTGGTCATAAAGAAAAGGTGTCATTCCTCTCATGGCAATGTCCGTGCCCACACTCCAGAACACAGCCTACATCCTGGCCCCTGTCTTCTTTTATCCCCTCAGTAAAGGATTACGTGATGTCAAATTTCAGATCAACGCAGAAGTAAAGAAAAATGTCCTGAACTGGCTTCATCATCAAGATTCAGGATTCTTCACAGCAGGCATTAGAAAGCTTGAAAAACAGGTGGGACAGGTGTATAAATGTGTCTGATAATTATGGTGAAAAGTAAGAAGGTTGCCGCATTAATTAAATAAACTGTTTTTCTCCACTGCCCTTTACCTCTTTAGTTACTGAATGATCCTCGTATTTAACAGAGAATACATTCAGGTGTGGTAACACAAAATATTAAATAATTTCACGTTATCCACCTCAGGAACCATACAGTACATGTCTGTTGCCTGTTCCACCCTGTTTAATGCTGTGGCTTTTTTTATCTACCTACGTGACTTTTCCCCCATGGTTTCTTAACAGATTTGGATAATATACTTCCTCCATTTGCGTTATATCTCGTTTCCAGTCAAATCTGTATTGTTACAGTAACATTGATATTCTAATCTAGTCTTATCCCTGATTTCCTCTGGATCTATATCTGATGTTCTCGTATGAATCGTTTGACACAACTTAGAAATCTCTTTTCAATTGTCTGGATTTCTGTCGTGACCCGATTACGCAGTATATGAATTCGCTATTGTACGACAATACCGAAGCTGCCATTACCTTTACATTTTAAGTCCGATATTCAAGTAGGACATAGTGGTTAGCATTATGCGTAGACACCTGTAAGTAAATTTCCTAGCTGAGAGGTTAAGTATACGGTCGGACTTTGTGGTCGATTAATCACCACCCCAACCCCGCACCGCTGCGATTTGGAGCTGATTACGTTTGGCATTGAGCCATTTACATTCCATAATTGATAGACAATTGTATAGTGAGAGAGAGAATAATTTAAATTTAGGTCAGACAACAGAAAGAGGGAGAGAGAAAGAGAGAGATGAAACAGCCTTATATATGCAGTACAGGTAGAGAGCCAAATACAAAGGATTCAGCACTGGATTCATTTTTATGCGTACGAAAATCTACAGTCAAAATTATGAAATTGTGGTTATTCTAATATCAGAAAAAGTGCGCAACTGATGTTTTACAAAGTCACGGCTGTTCCTGTAAGGAAGTGAAATATGGATTCTGCGGAATAACAATTCTGAATTCCGTGACAGGAAGGGTTGACGTCTAATTCGTGAAATGAAAAAGGAAAAGAAGGCTGTTTTTCCTTTGTGGCACCACAAAGTCGTATTTTCCTTTCAAGATGATTTAACAATATAGAAAATTTTGTTAAATATGTCGTTATATTCTCAACTTGTTTAATTAAACATTTTATAAAACAGGCTCGTTTCTTTGTAAATCGTAGAGTAGGTCTATTTGTTGTTAATTCTTAGTAATTATCTTGAATTTTTTCCTCCGTATCATCCCGTCTAACTATTCCCAATGAATTGTTTCCGAAACACTTATTAACACCATCCGTCAGTCTTTGGATGTTGAAAGTAACCATGAGATGGTGCACACTGTAACTACGGATGCGGGATTAAATTATTAAATAATAATATACTCTAATAAAAAAAAGAATAAAATGACGCAAAAATGAATAAAATAAAGGAGAAAAAGTAGATGGTGGTGATGATGATGATGAAGATTGTCCTAACATAATCTTTTAATTAGTCGTAAGTACTGTATGGCCGCTCAAATAATTCTCACGCGAGAGAAACGGAAGTGGTGTGACGTAAACAAACTACTTTCTTTCCTGAAAATATTAATTTGCCCAAATTTGTTCAGTAATACTAGGCTGCACTGACGGCTGCTACTTTGTCGTCACAATAATTGTGAAGTGAGCGTACTTTTTTTTTTAAGTATAAAATTAGTTTTTTTAAATAATACAAATTTTGCCTTGCCACCACGTGGTCTAACCACTAAATTTTTTCGTGTGTAGAGCAATGACTGATGCATGCGCCGAACGTATGTAAAGCTGTCTTCCGGCGTGAGAATTCTGAGCGCGACCACCCTATACGTTATTCACGAGATGTTACACGCGAAACACTGTAAGAGTAGTACATTTGCGCTCCCCCTCTCACTAACTACTGCCTAACCTGCAAACATTCGTTTAACCTAATGTCATATTAAATAGGAAACAGTACACGTTCACTGTTCGACTAATTGTTTAATACGATGATCATTCAATAATTACAGAGAAAGACACAAACAACAGTTGCGCAAAAATTGTTCATGGAAAGTGTAAAATACTGTCAGAACTGTAAGTTGTCATTTCTTAATCAATTTTCTACAACTGTTTCGCATAACACACTATATAGTTTGTGTAAACGTAACTCAGATCAGCCTTATTTACGATGGCATATCTTCTATAAAATAGCAAATGTTAATTACAATGTGCGGTTTTAGATTTTTGTTTTTCAGGGTGCAGATATTTCACAAATAAACTTGAGAACAACTAACCAATACGAGAAAAAGTTGTATGAATTATATATTTAGCTCAGGAATAGCATTTGACAATGCGTAAAAGCCGCACTTTACTCGTGAAACTGTCTGAATCGGGTAAGGTTACTGGTCTAGAGTGTAGATAACATCGACTAAATATATTATTATATATCTAAATACTAAATATGTCTGGAACGAACATTAGCTGTAAATTAAAATAAGAATTTTTTTAATTAATATTTTTACAATGTTGTTGCATCGTAACACGGCAACGAGTACTAGAGAAAAACTCGTGCGGATGCATTTAATATTGAGCTCGTTGTTGTTAATACAATTCTGTTAACGGTCTGCTAATAATAAGTGAAATGATAACATTAATAATAATAGAAACAAGGAAAACTACAATGCCAGTTGCAATTATGCTGTTTTATTAAAACGTACTGTCAAATGAAAGTTAATTCACTCGTTGCGCTCTCCTAACACGTTGCCTCGTTCGCGTCCTGCTATGTAGCTGTCCCTTACTTGAATTGCCGGGCTACGCGCAAACGACGAACGCAATTAACTTATCGAGTGTTATTGTGCGCAATTTCAGTGTTTCTTAAGAGGAAAAGATCCCTGCGAATGTTAAAATTAGAAACATTTTTCTTGGAACTCGTAATAATTACAGTGGTTCCAGTAGAAGGGCGATAATTAAAATGTAATTGTGTCTATAGACACTTCTGAATCGTATACCATACCATTTATTGTATTTACAATTGAAGCGGCCTACTGCAGTATGCAGTACTACAGTACAACTGTATGAACAGTATAACTACGTTACTATAGTGTAGGTATATAGGCTTATATAGTCTTTTACAACAGTACGAGTGGACAACATTGTTTTAGGTTTTATAACATTTTTGCTGATTTTTTTATATGTTTTTAAAACAGTCGTTAAAATATTTTTTTGAACGAACGATGCGAGTTTCCAGGTTTAACTTGTCTAGTTTGACAAATAGGCCTATCTGTCTGTCTGTTTGGAGAATGTCTCACGATAACTCTTCAATGCATCCACAGTTCTTGACTGCACGCATGTACTCCATATTTTTATCCTACAGTCTCGTATTGCTTTTTGAGATTAGTCCCCCCCCCAAAAAAATTATGGGGCGGTAGGCAGAAATGCGAGGGGGCCAAATTTCTCAAAATCGTAAAATCCGTATGCAGTATGAAATGAAAACAAAGTTATCTTAACCAATATTTTAAATAGTTTTGGAAATTAAAAATTTGTGGGATAATAGAATAGAGAAAAGAGATTAAATATTGAAAAATTTGTAAACATTCATGCCGAGTCTCACTGAAAAGTGAATTAGTAAAAGGAATAATGGGAATGTCAAACTAAAACGGATCAAACCAAATCCGAATGTAGTGTTTACTCTGAAATCTTTTAACTTCAAGGGCCAAAAATGAAAGTCAATGAAAAAAATATTAAAGACTATGTGGGGCATCAAACTATTGAGAAACTTTATTCACATTACGAACTCCCTATTTAATAATTTGACAAAATTACCGTCTGTCAACACAACACTCCTTGCCTTAAGAAAAATTCCAAGGTATCTTTAGCATATTATTAGTAATATATTCATTTGAATATGCATATAGAAAGTACAACATAGGCGGTAAAAAATTAAGCACAAAAACGTAATACACGAGGAACAGTGTTTGGTGACATGATGTACATCGTGTTTCTCGGTTAACGCTGAAAGTTATACTAGTACATACGATGAATTTTATGGACACTTAAAAAATTTAAATTTATTTTTGACTTTACCTGATAATATTAGGGAGTTCTCCAGCTCAAGGAATAATCTATGTTGCTCCAAATCTTTTCTATTTAAACTTTAAATGAACCGACTCGACAGTACCTCTCCTTCGACATATGAGTCAATGGAATAAGAGAAAACAGAACTAATAAGATCACGAGAATCTTCTCCACTGACTTTTTAAAGAGACACAGATTTGAAACTCACAAATACAACAAACTCCAAGACGAAGTAACAGGGCGCGAAAATTGTAATCTCATTTTATTCTATTTTCAGTTGTAGTTTTCTGACGCTTTTGTGTACTGTATTTTCATTTGGAACCCATGCTGTTTGCTTTTTTCGTTTTGCAGAAAAATCATGAAATTACTACGAAGGCTATCACGGCCGGGCTCAATATTATGACAATTAAAAAACTACCGGCTTTTGAGCCGTGGTCTTTGTGCTTTCAGCAACCAACCACGGCCCAACAGACCATTTGTTTTTAATTTTCATAATCGTAATATAGGTTTCTATCTTATTTTCTGAAATATAGTTTTTTTATAGTATTATAAATTATGACTTTCGTATGCTACTAGCATACGCAGTGTTTTCCTGTTAAACGGTGAAAACTGAAGCGCTGAAGAGGATGCGAGAGGAAGTGATAGTTGGTAGTTGCGGTAGCGGTGTGGGTTACGGACTGAGTGAAAAGTCGTGTAACGTGCAGCGGTGATGCCCACTTCTCCCGACACTGATGCTTTTTTTTTTTTTTTTTTTTGTCAGACGTTGAATGTGGTAATTTATAGACGAGCAGGGAAAAAACGTAATGCAAAAGACCGTGTGTGATACAACCGCGCATTTCCACGTAAAAACGGACAGTGAACGTGTGTGTGCGCGAGTGAGAGCAGTCCTTTGAGGTTAAATGCTCAGAAACTTTAGCCTATATGGAACTCTTTGTTTAATAATTTAATATTTTAACTTGTTTGAGGGTTTGAAAAAACAAATGAGAGAAGCGACTGTGCCCTTTTGCTATTTTTTCAGTTTTATTGTATAATAGAAAAGATTAAAATTTGTTAATGTACAGTAAGTTACAAAGATACGATATTTATAAATTCTAAGTTCTTCAAAGGTTTAGGTTTTGTTTTCTGCGTCTTAGACCCGTTATCTAGTACACTTGGATGTTGTCTTCCGGCAAGACCTTTAGGGAGCGCCTGTGGTAGTCCATCGTCGGTAGCTGCCTTGGGGTTTCCAGAAACAAAAGCAGATCTATCTACAGTGGTAATGATGAGGCGGATAGAGGGAACACTTTGGCAGACAGCTGTCAGAACGTTTTGGGCTTCACCCGGTGTAGCCGCGGGTTGATTTTGTTTCAGTTCGAAGATATACGACGGGAATGTGCCGGGATTTGTTAGACTGTGCCGCGGCCGAGTCTTATTTGGAAGGGAGCTCTGAAGCCGTCGTTTCCGAACAGCGACGGATAGGAAGCTACTTACTTATTATCGCATCGGATAGCTGGTGAGATTCTGGTCCTGTGAAGAGGTATTCAACGAAAGTGGTTGCTCGTGGTGTTAAGAAAAGGAGAGGGCCTCCTACAGGAAACCTAGTCGAAAGTCCAGAGGGGACGGGGACATTACGTGGCCATCGTTGAGCCGGAGCCTGTAATAGCAGACGGATGAATGGCTGCTCCTTGTAAACGTAAATTAACGTGCGGTCCACAAGTACACGATGGGATGTATATCGTGGGGGCATCTCAGTAATTTGCTCCAGCCAGTCGCCACGCCTGAGGCGCGTCTCCGTGGCCCCCTTGAGGCATCGGCCGCAAGAGCTTAGAGGCGCGCAATATGCTGACTGTCAGCCATGTTGGATCGCTGCCTGGTGTAATTCTTGTGATTGATACGTGTTTGCATGACATAATTTTTGAAATGGTAAACATTGGAAATACATAATAAATGATTAATCGAAACCAAACGTAACAGTGATACAAAAAAACCGTCTCAAAACCACTTAAAAGCCTCATAGTCAACCAAAACACGTCACCAGGCGGGAATCGATCAATGCTGGCGATGAGCAGACCGCTCAGTACTGTTTCAATTTGGTTTATAATCCTTCTTGTAGGCACCCATTATTCGCGCCCATACATTAACACAGGCACTGCCATTGTTTTATAAAATTTAATCCTTCTTTCTTTCCTTGTTTTATTCTTTTAGTGTTCTGTGTATGATGCCACACATCATCTGGAACTTCGAAAATTTCGTCGTGGTATCTTGTCCTATTCCACTCCGACTACTGATATTGCTTACCTGTTTGAAAGAATATCTTGGTAAGGTTTTGGTTTTTGTTTCGCCTTTCAAGTTTTCCAAAAAACAGTCTTTTTCACAACCTATGCTATCAAGAAGTGAATAAAATTTCAGTACTGCTCATGTTACATTAAAAAATTAATTTGTTGAAAAAAGTAAAGGTATCCATCCATTTAGCAAGGTTTCCTATTTGGCGCAGACATAATATAAAAATATGTGTATATAAAACCCGCGCGCACACACTCACTGAACAATTAAACTTTTTTAGCTCATTTCATTTTAACTCTTTCGTTTTATCGTCAAAACTGGCGTGAAACGTTTTGTCGCCGGCGGCTCGTATTACCGCAGAATGACGACGGCTGTTTGTGAAGCGCATCGTGTGTCGTGCCCGTCCGCATGTGTATTGCGTGTCTGTCTCTGGTGTGCCGTTTCAGCTTAGTGTCTATTCATTAGACGTCAAGTGGCTCTAAAACTTCACTCCGACCTCAATTTCAAATTGGACGCTCCCCGTTTCCTTATCGTCTGCGCTCCCTTAGTTCGCGGCTACTTTTCTCGCTTTGTTCGTGCGCTTTATGCAAGTTTTAGTTACGCCTCTCTGTTCTCTTCCTTCGCTCCCTCACAAGTCGATTCTAACCAGACGCGCGCGCTCTTGTACGGCACGATCGTCAGCACTTTACTTAACTCCAGTAGATTACTGGCTTCAAAATAAGCCCACACATTGTGAAGTTAAATGCTATTTCTTCCTATGATTTTCTACATTAATGTAATCTTATGCTTACACATTATAACTATAAGTAGGCCTATAATGTAATAATTAAAATCTTATAATTAAATAAATAAAAATGTTATAATGTAATAATGCTAAATGTTATATGTTAGCATATCATAATCACATTAGTCATTAACTTTAGTAACTTATAACGTATTATCAATAACCACGATAAACACCGGCCAGGGCTTTGAAATTCCAGTACTCGTATGTGGTAGGCTATAGCGTATTGTCGGTGAGCGCGTGGCGTGTGTGTGATAGTTTTGGATTTCCGCGGGTTTTATGAGATAAATATTGGTTGATTTGTTTCGTGTTCAGCCCTTCGGATCTGACTCAAGAATATTCTAGAACCTAGGACGTTAAGGAAGAATGAGCATTGTGAAGAAGGTAGATATTGATCATCGCAAAACTCAGTTGGAGAAAAAAAAAGCAAACCACCGTACTCGACTCGAAACCAATACGTATTGTATATATTCGCTCGTGTTAATGGCGAGAAAAAAACTAAAGTGATAACTTATAATTTGAAGAAAATAACCTTACTGAAGCGTGTAATAACATCAAGAAACTATAGATAGCATATTGCAGAGCTTGTGAAAATCGGTCAGCGTGATTTGAAAAGTGGAGATCGTTTTTGTGCGTCATAGATGGCTTTGACACATTGTAAAGCGCCTTGACGTTAATTATTCTACCATATTGCGAGCGTTTTTCTACCCAGATATTAAGGGTTTATTTGTCTTTAAGTGTGATTTAGGTTAATTAAGTCTTACTTTGGTGGTTATTTTTTGTTGTTGTTACTACGGTTGGAGAATTTCTGAGGATTGTTGACTCAAGTGTGAAAACTTGAATCATATCTCCCGCAAGCATTAAACCATTTGTTCGGTTGCGACTCGTATATCGACCCATCTTCTTTTTGGCCTGCTAATATACGCGTATCATGTTTCTCTGCGGCTGTAAAAGAGGATTTATTTAGGAAGGTGTTCGTCATACGCTCTAAACACGTGGTATTTCGTCATTTTCTGTATCCTTAAATCTTTCTGTTAAATTATAATTTCAAAACGGTATCCCTGATTGCTTTGTTTCCAAGTTTAACATGTCTTGAGAGTTCCCAGAACTGACTTATAGACACACCATTCTCAGCCGACTGAACTCTGCTCCAAATTCTAGTATGTAGGGTCCAAGTTCCGATAAAAGATTTCTGTTCTTAACAACTTGTGAAGGTTTTATTGTGTTGGTAGGAATTAAGAAGTAGGGGGGCATTAAGAATTGACGGAAAGCATACGCAATGATGAGGTTTTGAAGAGAGTGGGGAAGGAATGATGGTTATTGGAGCTATTGCGGGAAGGAAACGCAGGATGGTTGGTCACCTGCTACTCTATTCAAACTGATTCACCATCCTAATCGAGGGGGCAGTGGGGAGGGAAGACCCAGTCATGAGTATACGGATTAGGTAAAAAAAAAGAAGCTGCGTGATTAAGAAACTGTCTACGGAACGGAAGAAATTGCAAGCTCACCAACCTCTGGGTTGAGGAGAAGAACAAGAGTAATTCATTGAAGATTAAGGGATGCCGACATACTCAAAACGTAACTGTGTGTGTGTGTGTGTGTGTGTGTGTGTGTGTGTGTGTGTGTGTGTGTGTGTGTGTGTGTGTGTGTGTGTGTGTGTGTGTGTGTGTGTGCACTTATTATATACATACACAGACATAATGAATATGTGATATGTAATGTTTACGTTTCATACTCTCACGTTTAATTTGTGTTTCCAGGTATTGGAATTGGAGACTGCTCTTTGCGACAGTTTACCTGCGCAAACCACAAATGCGTCCAGCTGACGTGGATGTGTGACGGCGAGGATGACTGCGGTGACAACTCCGATGAAACCGCCTTAGAATGTAAAGGTAAGCGACCGTCCTTCTCTTCTCATGGCAACCTTCTTCTTTTTTATTTTTCTTGTATAGAAGGGGTTATATTCAGAAATCACAAGAACTTTCTATAAGCGACGGTAGTTTAAGCGTAATGGTTGCTCTTGAAAAATTAAGCATAAAGACTATTCTTAAAACTCCTACAAAAAGTGATGGGTGGATTATCTTCGTTGTAGTCTCTCTGTATACACTAAAACTGTTATTTGAGAGTGACGAAAGGGGCGAAAGAATACTGGAGTCAGCTTCCTCAATGCTCTTCTTCATCTTCTTTACGTCTTAGAGCATGGGTGTATGCTGATTTTTATATCGGAGAGATTTCAACAAAAACAATATTATGTTCAGCCATCTCCTAACATTATTCAGTAAGATACTGACTTCATATCCTAAGATATACAGGATTAATTATATTGTTTTTATAAAGTATATTCAAACCTACTTTTAAAGGACAATAAAATAGTACAATATTACGGCATTTTTAGTTTACTGAGAAATTTTATGGGAGGATCGGATCCCCCCCCCCCAAAAAAAACTCACTCTGCCTACGCCCATGTCTCTCACGTCTAGCATTCTAGACTGGCGTTACTTCCACTTGATTGTGTCAGTCTCTTCAATTCGTACTATTGGATTTTCTTGGCGGCCTCTTTTTCCCCAAGCTCTGACGCTATTGTATACTCGAGGACTAGGGCTGTTTCTTGCACTTTTTTCCACATATTTTCCTTCTAAAGGTAGCAGGTCAATTACTCAAGTGATAGGTCTACTATTTTAGCAAATTGTTGTGTCTCTTTCCCCTCCCCGCGAAGTCAAAGTTTTGCTAGCGCCGTTTACCTGGTGGAAGACCCCCTCGCATATGATTAAGTATAAAGTTTAAGGCATATATTCTTCAGGTTATAGATATGCAGATCCAACTCCAGGGTAACGTGGAGGAGAGTAATTAACGATGCGGCATAATGTGGAGCGAAAAAGACTTCCCTTCTATGGGGATAGTACAAATGCTGGTTACGATGGGTGGTCGTAAGACAGTGCCCATGTCTCCACGATATGCTGTTAACGCTTCTGGTGGTACCTGTATAGCCCACAGTATTAGCTTAGAATATTCACGTAGACTATAATAGACGTTTGAAACAAACTCGTGTATTTCAAACGTGCATACCGGAGGAGATCGTACAGGGCATATCGTAGTCTGTTTTCTCTTACGTTGTATATGGGGAATATTTCCAAGTTCTGAATGGTTGCGTAAATGAACATTTGTCCACTGCATCCATACGCTACGCTATAAAACGTGCACAAGCCTCATCAACACTGTTGACTATTTTCCCGGAGCAGATTGTTTTTGATGAACGGTGTGCACACCCGTCATTTATGAGCGATGTGCAATGTCCGGTCATCTGTGTGACTGTTTTGTGTTAGTATTTACATACACCGGTATTTGTTTCTAATACTCGAAAGACTTAACGAGTAAGCTTGATAGATAATGCGGTAAAAGACCTGGCATGTAATATTTCTTCTAGCACTCATTCTTCCAAATACATTCTTAGCCACACAGTTGGATGTATTGTGTGCCCCTGCTGTCGACATTTACATGAGGCTTCCCATATCCTCCTAAAAACGATATTGTTGTTAAGTTGTTAGATAAAGCCTGTGTGATCTGTACACCTTCTGACATGTCATACAATTTTCCTCACGGAAAAGGAAAAAATGTAATAAAATAAAAACGAATGTTTAGTTGTGAAACCTACTGAGACTCTATTAATGATCACCATTTAACAGCAGTTTTCCTCCTGATATGACGTACGCACGATTGTTATTTTCGGTATAACAAGTTTTGCAACATTGAACGAAATAACAAACGCTCACAACAGCGACATTATTTTTATCGCAAAGTGTAATATTTCCTATAATATAGAACATTTTAAGCCGTACATCGGCTTCATGTAGTAACGTAGTAATCGCTTTTGACATGGTTGTTCCATTAGGCCTATTTGTTTGTAACAATTGTGTTATCTGCGTGATGTATTTCTGATCACGATTCCTTCGTTTTATTTAGATTTTATCCTTCCCTGTTCCTTTTCGATTGCTGATTAACTGCTTCTTCTCCTCAACCCATAGGTTGGTGGGCTTGCAATTTCTTCCTTCAGTAGATAGTCTCTTAATCACCTCGCACCTCTTTATGTCAGTCATGTACCCTTGTCTGGACCGTCAATTCCCACTACACCCCTCGACCAGGGTGGTGAACCAGTTTATTCAATCACACGTGGTATAGCAGGTGATCAACCACACAGCTTCTTCTCTCCGCAATGGCTCCAATCAGTGCCCTTCTTTCACCCACCGTCTTCATAACGTCATCTTTAAGTACTCTTTCCATCCACGATATTATTAAAGTCCTTCTCCAGAACGACGTCTCAAAAGCTTCAAGGTAGTTCCTCTCCAATTTCCTCAAAGTCCGAGCTGTATGTGCATGTTCTTCAAACGAAACTCTTTACTCTCCCCAAGTGCATCTTTGTCACTCCCCCCCCCCGTGTGTATCTAGAAACTTTGATCAGGAGATTAGGTGATGAGGAGATTCTGATGTCACGAGGTCATTTGTCCCGTCTCTCTCTTTGTCTTTTTAAATTTCCTCCAAAATTAGTTCTGCAGTCATTTGATTCAAGCACGAACCTCTTTCTTCCCTTTCCTACAACGTCAAAATTTCTATTTAATACCTACTTGTATTGTGCCTGATTCCTACTTAAGTATCCCGGACGTTGAATTCTCCTCAGATATGTACACAATCTTTTCCTCATGTCTCGTCTTAAAGAGTTCTTCATTGCCGTAATAACGTAGTTAATAAACGTCGATTGCTACAGTGAATATTACAACGACCACTTTAATTAAATTCAAGAACACGTAAACTTAAACCACTTCAGTTGGGTAAACAGTGATTGAAACACAGTGTAGAAGACGAACATCAGCTGTTCGCTTGTACACAGATTAATTACTCTAACTTGAATGATCGTGAAACGATAACGTGGTAGTAAAATGCATCTGTGGTTAAACGATGCTATTGCAAGGAATACCAAGATAAGTGCCCTGTTAGCGCAAAGAAAATTAATTATAATATGATATGTGGTTACTGAAACTCTTATAGACAGTATTTCTTGGGTTTGTAAACTCAGACCTGATAATTCTGAAAATCACGTGAAAAGCTGATACGACTTACTCAGTTCTATGGATTAATTGTATGTGTTTTCCATTCTAGTACTTGGAATTTTAATCCTTGATGGATAAATCCTAAAGTCGTCAGGACGTTCTTGGAAATCTTAGTATCACTTTTAAACCTTCCCACTTGATTCAGGAACATGTTTATTGGCCTTCTCCTAGTAGTTGAGCCACAGCAAGCCAGAGCTCACAACGGGTCAGAGGGTTAGGTTACAGCTGACATATTCAGTTCACATTCATACATATGTTCACGATCATATGTATACATGATAGTATATAATAGTATGCAATATATATAATACAGCTGCAAGAAATATTTAAGAGTTACTTACAAAATTAATGATGAATATACGTATAATTTAGTTTAATTTTCTAAATATAATTAATTCACTACCGACACGGAACACAAAGTTTTTTATGGGTAAAAACGTTAAAGTTTTACCTTAGAGCCTGAACCAGTTTTCGCTTTTAAAAAGCTTCTTCAGAGGCTGCCGCTGGGAGCACTGTCCGTCTTGTTATTGGCGACGGTATCGACTTTTAAAAGAACAAGACGGTACCGTCGCCAAGAACAAGACGGACAGTGCTCCCAGCGGCAGCCTCTGAAGAAGCTTTTTAAAAGCGAACACTGGCTCAGGCTCTAAGTTAAAACTTTTACGTTTTTACCCACAAAAAACTTTGTGTTCCGAGTCGGTAGTGAATTAATTATATTTGGTTAGGTAACGGACACGTCATGGACAACGAAATCCAAGTATTTAATTTTCTTCTAGCTGTCATTCATTCTAAACGTATATCTTGTTAGTGTAAAATCCTGGCCAGTTGTCGAGACCTGGTCGCTTGGTTGCTCTGACCAGTTGATAATGCACCCTTCAAAACTGAATCAACAACAGCATAAAGTACGCCGACGCACAGTTCAAACATTAAAAAGAGATACAAATTTCGCTCGAGAGTATGTTTTACAGAAGAGCTTAGTTAAAAAATAAGCAAAAAATTCATAAAACTAGCTGCAGCATGCTTTAGTTGTTATTTAGTTTTAATTAAATGAAATGAACGCTGTGTATTTTCTTTGAGAAACGGTTTAAGTTTTACGGGGGATAGTGCGGAGAACGAAATTGTACTGCAGAGGTAAAAACAGCAGCAGCAGTAGCACCAGCGTCGTATATTAGCATATTTATCTCCAGCCTAAAGTTTCGCTCTGTGTGTGTGTGTTCACGCTCCATCTCACCCGTTTTTCACTCAATAAGAGGGGTGTGTGTGTGTGCGTTCGTTTGCACGGCGAATTCGCTCTTCACGAACGCTCTCAGACACGAGATTTATTTATTTATTCATTGTTCTCGGTTCACTACATGCGCGCGCGCACGCCAACTCACACTCGCGTACTACAAAACTTTTTTCCCAGCTCATTTCACTTTTATTCTTTCGTTTTATCGCCCCGCCGTAACAGAGTTTGTCGTAAGCGCAGCGCGGCGGTGTCTGTAAAGTCCATATTATCCTCTATATGACGGCTCTTTATTGTAGTCGCCGCGTGTGCGAGCGAGCGCGTGTGTCAATAACGAAGTGTCTATTGGTCGTTTCTGGTGCGTAGTTTCAATCTCTCTGTATTTCATTATGCCTGTCTGATTCCTTTTCACGCCCATCCTCTCTGTTTCCTCTCTCTGTCTCTTTCGCCGAGTCTCTCTTCTCCTCTTATTCATGTAGTAGATGTCGAAATTACTACCCGTCCAAAACTTTTGTAATTTCAATTTGACATTTTCTCGCTCACGACTATTGTTTATATTCACGTTTTCATTTCCTCCTATCATTCTTCCGCTTTCAGGGTTTTAATAGTTTTCGTTCTTGACTCTGTGTATATTTACGGGCGATTTCTTCTCCTTGCTTTTAGTAAATTTACACAGACGTCTGATTGTAACATATCTCTTTTCTCTATACCTCTGGTTTTGTGTATCTATGAATAGAGAAGTCTATTCACAGCCTGTAGCTCACAATTTCAATGTCTGTCTGTCTCTCATTCTGTCTGCATATCCCTTTCTTACTCACACACTTGATATTTATCTATCTATTTCACACATGCGTCCCTTCTCATCCTCTCTCTGCATTCATTTAAACTTCAAAATTATTCCCTGAAAAGTTTGCTAATTTCAGTTAGAAATGGTATTTGGTATTTTCATTTCCTCGCTGTGTACATCTACATTCATCCCTTTACTTGTTTTCACAGTTGGGTGTATTTTGGCGTGTGTATTGTTCTCTTCACTTACATTATCGGAACGTTATAGAAACAACTTTTCTGTAACATTGAACTCTATTCTCTATCCGACTAGCTTTCTTTCTCACTCTGACTCTTTCTTTTACCCTCACTCTCTTTCTCTCGTATTCGTTTGTTTTTCGTCATCCGTCTCAAAACGCTCAGAGTTCTACTATAACGGTTTTCACGCCAGGCCACCACTTTCTAACTATCTTAAATTTCCTATTTATTAAACAAACTACATGATATGAAGACATACACGACAGTTGCTTTCATCTGTAAGAAGTGTCGAACGAAATTTGTTTCATTTATAATACGCCTTTGTATCATTAATAGGCGTTATGTTTCTTTCATAAACGGATTGCTCAAAAGCTACAGTTTATTAAACATTGAATAGACCTACTTCTTCTTCTTCCTTTTCCCCCTTCTCTTCTTCACTTTCCTCTCTTTATTCTCCTTCCTTTTCTTCTTCCTCCTCCTCTCTCTCTCTCTTTCTCTCTCCTCCTCGTCCTTCTTCTTCTTCTTCTTCTTCTTCTTCTTCTTCTTCATCTGACCCTTCTGCCTTTCAGCGACGGTTTGTAGGGAGCCTCCGTCCATCGTGTCCATCTATTCCTATACATTCACATGCCTTCATTTTCTCTAAACTCTTCCCATGGTCCTGTCGTAATATCTCAGTTTATCGATGCTGTGTCATCATTGGCCATCCTCTTGGCCACTGCCCCTCAGGTTTTTCTTCACGATACTGTTTATTTTTCTTATTTAATCTGTCCTACATGCATCACCCAACCTCTTCAATTGCCTCTCCTCTAGCAAATCCATTAGTTGCTTTACTCCCAAGTTTCGCCTGATCGTTTCATTTCTAATACGGGTTCTCCTTGTTTTTCCTGTTACTTCGGCTGAGAAGCCTCGTCTCCGCTGATGTTATTCTACTTTCATGTTTGTCAATGTTAGCCCAACTTTCTGCTTTCTACATTATTTAATGCCTTACCTGTAGGTATTCAGATTTCGTCTGGTGTGTTGTTCTGTTTGAGTTTGTTTTGTAAGCGATTCTGTATCCTGCTTTTTTGAATTTGTGGGCTATTTTTAATATAACATTTTTAAAATAACAGAAACTCTGAACATTATCACAAAACAAAACTACTGTACTTTACTTATAACAATAAATACTACACACAGAATGATGGCCTGCCCATGGGCTCCCCCATATCCAGCATTCTAGCAGAAGTCTTCCTCCAACACTTAGAAAAAACAAAAATACTCACAAACAATGACAGACACTCACATAAAATACTATATTGGCACAGATACGTTGATGACATTCTAATACTATACAGGGGAAACAAAAGACAATGTGAACAGTTACTAACGCGCATAAACAAAATACATAAAAACATAACCTTTACTGCCGAATACGAACATAACAATACCATAAACTTCTTAGACCTCTCCATCACAAAACTAGAACACAGGCACAAATTCAGTATATACAGAAAACCAACTACAACTGACACACTAATACACAACTCCTCCAATCACTCAATACAACACAAACTAGCTGCCTTCATAACCATGATACATAGACTTAACAACATCCCCTTAGATGAAAAAGACTACAAAGACGAACTAAACACGATAAAATATCTATCAGAATCTAACGGATATGACAGAACAATAGTCAGTAAACTCCTACACAAAACACAAAACAAACAAAAGAGAAAGACAGAAAACAACAAATTCATAACACTAACATACGTCAACAAACAAACTGAAAAAATAGCCTACAAATTCAAAAAAGCAGGATACAGAATCGCTTACAAAACTACTAACAAAACAGAACACACACTATCAAAACACACACACAAAGCACAAAACAAATTCGATCTACCCGGTGTTTACAAGCTAAATTGCTCAAATTGCAACAAATTCTACATAGGCCAGACAGGACGTAGCTTCAAACAGAGATACATTGAACACACAAAGGCACTCCACTCCACTACAGAATCCACCTTTGCAAACCACCTCATTGAAGCAAACCACACATATAAAAACATCGACAATAACATGAACATTCTACACGTACACACAAAAGGCCGAAAACTAGACATTCTAGAACAATTGGAAATATACAAACACACGAAAACAAATAAAAACGATATCCTAAACGAACAGACACAATTCGGTTTAGAACAGAACAGAACAGAAGAATTTATAGTTAATAATAATTGCATAACATTAAATAAAGATCCCACAAATAAATACCAAACACAAATAACAAATATACTAAAAAATAGTAACCAAATTATAAATCCTAAAGACTCCTTTAAATATAAAATGGATAATCCTTATGCACCAAAATTAAATTCTTTAATAAAATTACACAAAATCAATAAACCTATCAGACCTTTAATAAACGCTAGGAACGCACCAAATTATAAAATATCAAAATTACTAACTCATATCTTAAAACATAAAATTGAACTTCCAGCAAAACACAATATAAAAAATAGTATCGAACTCACGGAACAACTAATAAACGTAGAAGTAAACAGAAATACAAAATTATATTCATTCGACATATCAAACATGTATACAAACATTCCCATTGAAGAAACTATAAATATTATAATAAATAATCTAAAAACAAATAACGAAAGTAACACATACATTAAACAGTTAACTAATATTTTAAAAATAATTTTAAATCAAAATTATTTTCAATACAACAAATTGTACTATCAAACAGATGGCCCCAATATGGGAGCCCCAACCTCCGCTATCATATCAGAAATCTTCCTACAAAAACTCGACGAACAAATAATAAATATAATAAAATTAAACGACCCATTAGGATGTTATTTTAGATACGTTGATGACACTCTGTACATTTCCCAAAACAATGGTATAAATATAAACAAAATATTCAACTACATAAATAATTTACATTCCAAAATAATATTCACGTTAGAAGAAGAATCTAATAATAAATTAAATTATTTAGACTTAACAATAAAGAAAAATGAAACAAATTTTGAATACTCAGTATACAGGAAACCTTCTCAAACTGACTTAGTAATACCAAATACTTCTAATCATCCTCCCCAACACAAAATGGCAGTATTTAATTCCATGATTTACCGAATGCTTAGGATCCCATTAAATAACACAGAAAGAAACAAAGAAAGGAAAATTATCCAACAAATAGCAGTTAAAAATGGATACAAAATAAAAACTATTAATAAATTAGAAAATAAAATTAAATATAAAATCACTAATAAAATTCCTAAAAACACTACATTTAAAAATTCACCTATTAATAATAATATAAAATATACAACCTTCACTTATTACGGAAATATAACTCATAAACTAAATAAAATATTTAAAGATACTAACTTAAAAATATCTTATAATACAGATAATATAATTTTTAATAAAATAAAACCTAAAACTAAATCCAATACTCACAATAAAAATGGAATATATAAAATAGAATGTCCAGATTGCAATAAATTTTACGTGGGCCAGACGAAGAAAAAACTACGAGATAGATTCGTTCAACACCGCAATGCATATTTAAAACCAAATATTTATAAATCTAATTTAGCCACACATTGTCTAAATAATAACCACCAGTTTCCAAACATTGAAAATATAAAATTAATTTAAAACATACAAAAAGGTCAAAAAATGAATATTTGGGAAAATCTTAACATTTACAAACACAATAACAATAATTTATTAATTAAAGAACAAACCCAACAAATAAAAACAAAACAAGACGATCTATTTAAAATTATAAATTTACTAAAAAATAAAAACGAATAAAATATAAACAAAAATTTTCAAATATAACCGAGAAAACAGATGCTAAGGAAATAAACATTAAAACAATCGTTAACTAACTAATCGACCTAAATCGATTATCAGTTATTTTATTTTACATTAAAATCGATACAGATTCGATTATTCATTAATTTTATATTAATAGAATTATTTCGATTGTTATTAATTTACTTAGAAACCTCTGATGATACTGATATTTTTCAGTGAAACGTGCGTCATGTGTTAAAAAGAATATACAAAATTAGGAGATGGTGGGAATATGGAATATGGTGTTAATATGGAATTCATATCTAGCGGTTGCGGTATTAGAGCTACGCCACTCGGATGTCGGTAAAACTACAGCTGCTAGCGCTACAAGAGGCTTGCACGTGAATGAAAGAATTTGTTGCGAGTTTGTCTTGGAGGAGAGAGGTTATATTGTTCAGAGTGTTACAAAAACTTTTGCAGTTCGTCATATCGTATTTTTTCTAAGCCTCCCCGGAAGTGCAAGGTAAGCTATCTACTGTGGTTCGACTGAGTAGCATATCAATCTATTATTACAGAGCATATGCAATAGATTATGTCAAACTCGAGACGATATACGAAAGCGTAAATTCAAATATGGCGATGGTGGTGATATGGAATATCAAGAGTGGTGTTAATATGGAATACTAGTATAGGTATTCCATAATACCACCAATTTAGGAAACAAAGTATAACATGATTTTTTTATTATCTTTTAGATGGGTCGAACTAAACTAAATCGTCCGAATCGTGGAATTAGAAAGCAGTGGAAGGAGGATGACATGGTGACGGCACTACAAGCAGTTCGCAAAGGCGAAATGGGATACAAAAAGGCTGCCATGGTGTTCTCTGTTCCGAAAACCACATTGTTTCGTCTGTCAAACAAGAAAACGGTCGATCCTAATGCAGCTGCGACAACAAAACTGGGAAGGAAGCCTATACTACCCGCTCAAATAGAAGAAGAACTGGTTAAATATGCATTGGTGATGGAAGCTAAATTCTACGGGCTCACGAGGCAGGATTTAAGAAACATGGCGTACCAACTTGCCGTAAGGAATGGTATAAAACACCCGTTCGGCAACAATGAAACGGCAGGTAGAGCTTGGCTGGACCATTTCTTGTTCCGTCACAGAGATAAGATCTCTGTACGTAAGCCCACTGGAACGTCATTTGCTCGTGCAATGGGATTCACGAGAGAAAATGTCAGCAAATTTTTTGATATTCTGGAAGCTGAATTTGATAAAAATAAATTCACTCCACAACAGGTCTACAACGTAGACGAAACAGGGTTAACTGTGGTGCAGAGCAAGATTTCAGAAGTGATAGGGTTGAAAGGAAAAAGACAAGTTGCTGCTCTTACATCTGCAGAGAGGGGAGGCCTTATGACAGTTATTGCTGCTATGAGTTCCAGTGGTGTTTTTGTCCCTCCTATGATCATATTCCCAAGAAAAAACATGAATCAGCAACTAATGAAGGGGGCTCCACCCGGCTCGGTTGTCGTTTGTCATCCATCTGGTTGGGTACAAACTAATTTATTCAGCCAGTGGTTTGTACACTTCATTAAATTCTCCAAACCTTCGGAAGAATCTCCAATTTTACTAATTTTGGACGGTCACAATACCCTTACAAGAAACTTGGAGGTAATCGAAAAGGCACAAGAGAAACACGTCACAATTGTAAGCTTACCCCCTCATTCCACGCACAAGCTACAGCCGTTGGACAAATCATTCATGGGGGCACTGAAAACTCACTACAGTGAGGAAATCCGCAAATAGATTAGGCACAACAACCGAGCTCTCACTCCCTTCGATACTGTTGAGCTGTTTGGCATTGCCTACTTGAAGGTTCAAACAGGGGAAATAGCGGCAAAAGGCTTTCGAAAAACTGGGATTTACCCCTTAGATAGGAATGTATTCAGTGATGCAGACTTCATCGCTGCCGAAGCCGAAGCTGCCAAGAGAGGAGAAACGTCAATTGAAGTTCCTATCAACGAATCTACCAACAACAGTTCTGCCTTTCAGCAAGACCATTCAAATGAAGTTAACGGAATCAAAGAAACCACATCAGTACAAAATGAGATAGTTTCACCCTTCCATCCCTTCCATAGTTTCACTTACCTGTGCCAGTTAGCAAGAAGGCTGTGTCTAGAAGGGGTAGCAAATCCAGATCAGCAGCTGTAATAACATCCTCTCCTTACAAATAGGACTTGGAGTCATTCCTAGAAAATCATCCTTCGACATCAGCAGGAAAGTCAAAAATCAAACCAAAACCAAAAAGTAAGAACTCCGCTAAAGGAAGGAACAGTAACCTACCAAAAGCCAAAAGGAGCATGAAAGTATCCGAATGTTCATCGTCTGAGAGCGAGGAAGATGTTGTTTGTGTTCCAGACGACGACACCGACTTGGAGGAACTAGGCACAAATCCTGATGATGGAGATGCTTTGTGCCTATTTTGCGAAGCAAAATTTTCCGAAGATAGGAGTGGTGAAACCTGGATTAAATGTGTTTTGTGTAGCATGTGGGCACATGTAGAATGTGCAGGTGCTGAAAAAGATTATTACGTGTGTGATTTCTGCAAATGAAAGCACTTTATTTTTAGTGATACGGGTATTCCATAATACCACCCTATTTTCAATGGACCAAGAAGTGCATCTTTCCAGAGGATATAATTTTTGATGTGGTATTAGCATTATATATAATTTCAATGTTGTCAGCAGATGTAGCATTAAATGAAACACCAGTCTATATTAATAAATGTGTGAAAATTTAACCCAGAATAATTTTTTTTAGTAACTACAAAATGGTATTCCATATTCCCACCACCTCCTCTACTACTTGCAGAAGAAACAAATTGAAAACATCACAAATTATATATATATATATATATATATATATATATATATATATATATATATATATATAGTGGAACTTGGTTATTACGGCCTCGGCTGTTACGTCAACTCGGGTGTAGCGTTATTTTGTCATAAAAATTCCCGGTTTTAACGTCACTAAATGTTGTACTACTCTGTTATAGCGTCAAAAATTTCTTAGATATTTTACTCTAAATTTCATATAAACGTATATATGTGCGCGCGCGCGCGCGCTACGCCCATGGCTACAGACATACATCTCGGAGTGGATTAAGAAATTCGACGTAAATGAATTTGGAAATGAACTTGATTCCTATGCATCAGTGGATGACCAAGTAGAAACATTCCAAGTGTTGAGTGACGCAGAAATTATCGAAGAAGTAAAAAACATAGAAGCAGAAGATAGTGTTGAAGAAGATACTGAGCAAGAGGAGGATGCCGACATCGTTTTCCGACAGTACAGGAAGCAATGAGAGCCGCCGAAACTCTTTCACGATTTTACTGCTTTAGAGAGACGTCTGACGACACGTTCAATGCAGCGCAGCATCTCCACAGCACAACAGAAAGAATTTATTTTTCAGAAAGGAGCGTTCAAAAGAAAATTACGGATTACTTTCGACAGTAAGCCTAAATGTAAGTTACATGTACTTTCTTTTTGATTTTTAAAAATATTCTTCATGCTGTTTGTATAAATGAAATGCAGTTTGTAAACTTTAGAATAAATATCACGAATAATGTTAATAATGCAAAGATTTTTTTTTTATTTCTCCTTCCTTACTAGTGATTTAAAAGGGTCTTTTATAACGACTCTGTTATAATGTCACTCGGACATAACGTTGTTATTTTTTTGGTCCCTACAATGACGTTATAACCAAGTTCCACTGTATATATATTCAATCACTTTTTGCTACAGTCCGTTTCTTGATGTACATAATACATTTAATATTTAAAACTAAATTTTCCTCAAGATGTTATTTTTCCTTATTTGGAACATGTTTCGAGAGCTCCCGTGCTCCCATCCTCAGCCTTTGCTATCTTGTGTCTGGTGAAATATTTGTGTGTTGGCTGCTGGATGTTATTAAGGTTGTTTGTTGGTCTTTGGTATTTTAAAGTTGTATTATTGTGTGTGATTGTGGTATATGTATTTGTATTTTGTGTATTTTCGATGTTGAGTGCTTTGAATATTGTGTCATGTTTTGTATTGATTTGTATTTGTTCTGGTATTAGTTTGTTTTGTGTTTTATGTTTGTATATTTGTAAATTTTCCCAAATGTTCATTATGGTGCCTTTGTGTGGTATATGTTTTATTAGTGATACATTGGTTATGTCTGGGAATTCATGTCCTGTGTTTATTGCATGTGTGGCTAAATTGGATTTATGTATTTCTGGTTTGTTGTATGCGTTTAGGTGTTCAAAATAACGTTTTTTCAGATGTTTTTTTGTTTGTCCTATGTAACATTTATTGCAATCTTGGCATTCAATTTTGTATATACCGTTAGTTGTTGTATTATCTTTGTTGTGTGAGCTATTTAGAATTTGTAATTTATTTTTATTAATTTTGTATGCTATTTTTATGTCTGTGTTTTTAAATAGTTTTGTTAGTTTTGTCATTTTATTATTTATGTATGTGAATATATACATATATACAACAACAAAAAATGGGCCACATTCACATACATAAATAATAAAATGACAAAACTAACAAAACTATTTAAAAACACAGATATAAAAATAGCATACAAAACTAATAAAAATAAATTACAAAATGTAAATAGCTCACACAACAAAGATAATACAACAACTAACGGTATATACAAAATTGAATGCCAAGATTGCAATAAATGTTACATAGGACAAACAAAAAAACAGCTGAAAAAACGTTATTTCGAACACCTAAACGCATACAAAAACCCTGAAATATATAAATCCAATTTAGCCACACATGCAATAAACACAGGACAAGAAATTCCAGACATAACCAATGTATCACTAGTAAAATATATACCACACAAAGGCACCATAATGACCATTTGGGAAAATTTACAAATATACAAACATAAAACACAAAACAAACTAATACCAGAACAAATACAAATCAATACAAAACATGACACAATATTCAAAGCACTCAACATCGAAAATACACAAAATACAAATACATAAACCACAATCACACACAATAATACAACTTTAAAATACCAAAGGCCAACAAACAACCTTAATAGCATCCAGCAGCCAACACACAAATATTTCACCAGACACAAGATCGCAAAGGCTGAGGATGGGAGCACGGGAGCTCTCGAAACATATTCCAAATAAGGAAAAATAACATCTTGAGGTAAATTTAGTTATAAATATTAAATGTAATATATATATATATATATATATATATATTAATATTCAAACACTTTTTACTACAGTCCGTTTCTTGATGTAGGCTATACATTATATTTAATTTGTATAATTAATTTACCTCAAGATATTTCTTTCCTTATTAGGAACATGTTTGTTATGATTCCTTATACCAACAATTTAA
The DNA here is from genome assembly GCA_034769895.1 of Magicicada septendecula. Classification (NCBI taxonomy): domain Eukaryota; kingdom Metazoa; phylum Arthropoda; class Insecta; order Hemiptera; family Cicadidae; genus Magicicada; species Magicicada septendecula. The sequence goes on along the minus strand of CM068367.1, from coordinate 474,703,898 downwards.
TCATAACAAAAGCAGACAAAAGCCAGGCCACAGTAACTATTGACAAAACAGACTACATCAGAAAAACTGAAGACTTTATCAACAATAATGATTGCATACAATTAAATAAAGACCCAACAGAAAAATATCTTAAACAAACAACAAAACTAATAAAACAGCTAAAAACATTTTCAACAATAAAAATACAGACATAAAATATATAAATAAAAATCCAGAACCACCTAAAATGAATAGCCTAATAAATATACACAAATTAAACAACCCAATACGACCATTAATCAACTTCAAAAAAGCACCTACATACAAAATAGCAAAAATAATAGCACAAAAACTAAAAAATAACCATCTAACAAATAATTATCACAACATAAAAAATACGTACGAATTAATAGACAAACTAAAAGTAATAAATATAGATGAAAACACATTTTTCACGTCACAAATATGTACACCAACATTCCAATTGATGAAACAATAGACATAATAATAAACAAACTTAAAGAACAAAATGAAGACACAATATATAACTGAAATAAAAAATAGCCTCCAACTAATACTAAAACAAAATTACTTTGAATTCAACAGCAAAATTTATCAACAACAAGAAGGATTGGCAATGGGAACTCCATTATCTAGCATAATAGCAAAAATATTCTTACAATATATAGACACCAAAATACAAAATATTATAAAATCCTTTGATCCAAATGGCATTTGGATAAGATGTGTAGATGATGGGCTATATGCATCAAGTAACAAAAATACAAATGCAGATAACATATTAAAACAAATCAGTAACATACATCCAAAAATACAATTCACAGAAGAAAAAAAAATCACAACAAAATCAACTATTTAGACATAACCATCACAAGATACAATAACCACCTACAATATGCAATATACAGAAAACCAACTTCCACTAACATCATTATACCTAACCATTCTGGCCACCTACCACAACATAAAATGGCAGCATTCTATTCACTATTTAACAGAATGTACAAAATACCCCTAAACAAACAAGAAACAGACAAAGAAAGAAAAATAATATACCAAATTGCTTGTGAAAATTTATATAATAAAAACACTGTAAACAAAATAGAAAATAAAATCAAATATAAAACAAAAACTGAACAATTAAGAATTATTCAAAATGAACAAAACAAAAATAATAACAACAATAAAAAATGGGCCACATTCACATACATAAATAATAAAATGACAAAGCTAACAAAACTGTTTAAGAACACAGACATTAAAATAGCATACAAAACTAACAAAAATAATCTACAAAAACTAAATAACCCACACAACAAAGATAATACAACAACCAATGTTATATACAAAATTGAATGCTAAGATTGCAATAAATGTTACATAGGACAAACAAACAAAAAACTGAAAAAACGTTATTTTGAACACCTAAACCCATACAAAAAACCAGAAATATACAAATCTAATTTGGCCAGATATGCAATAAACACTGGACATGAATTCCCAAACATAACCAACATGACACTAATAAAACACATATCACACAAAGGCACCATAATGAACATTTGGGAAAATTTACAAATATACAAACATAAAACACAAAACAAACTAATACCAGAACAAATACAAATCAATACAAAACATGACACAATTTTCAAACCACTCAACATCGAAAACACACAAAATACTAATATATACACCACAATCACACACAATAATACCAATTTAAAGTACCAGAAGCCAACAGGAAGTCACAGTAACAACCAGTCAACACACATGTACTTCACCAGACACAAGATGCGGAAGGCTGAAGCTGGGTACACAATGGTACCCGAAACTTGTTCCTAATAAGGAAAGAAATAGCTTGAGGTAAATTCATTATAAAAATTAAATATAATATATACATCCAGAAACGGACTGTAGCAAAAAGTGTTTGAATATATATAATATACTCACAATTATACATATGAATATGTATGTTACAACAGTGAATAATCGTTGATGCGGTGGGTAGTAGAATGTATATTTCTCACGTGAATAATTGTAAAAAGTAGGGAAAACGATAAATAAACGTCGAGACACGGTGGTTAGGCAGGTAGCACTCTGCATACATGTACTATACCCTATGTAGGGCATTCCTTTAGGGACGTTATCTCTGCGTTACGTGATGACAACGAAGTACCACGAGAGGGCGCCAGCCAGTAATCATCGCCAGGTGATAACGTTACCGCTGTCCTGTCCGTCACAGGGGAAGGGTGATTTATGTTATCCGCAGAGGTGTTCGTAATGGTGATAAATGTTAAGTACAACTTTTTCGTTGTGAAGTAACGTGTTTAAATCGTTGGTTGTGTTAGATTGAAACTCGCTAGCTTTAGCAAACCAGGCTTGTAGTGTAGGAAATGGTTGTGTGAATATAATTGTATTTACTCTCTGCTTCTTCTTGTTTTCTTTTCTTAGTCTTATTTAAGTTTAAATTATAGACCTGTTTTTTGAGATGACTTCTTATTTCTTTACTATTTGTTTTATTATTTATCTTACACAAAATAAAAATGAAGAGCCAGTTAAATGTGGGACGGAAGAGACTTTTATGTAAAACGTGGCTGTGTGGCTCTGAATCACGCTCGTTTGTGAAAGAAACGAGAAGAGGAACAAGAGACTCTTGACAGTTAGTGATGGAGGTTAGAGGTCAGGAAAGCTTGAGTAAACGGTCCTTAAGATAATTAATCCAAGCTCTGTAATTGATTACAGGTGTACACATTAATTATACATACCTATACTTACAACGTTCGGACGGTCGTGATCTTACAACAGTAGAATAATTAAAAACCAGACAAATCATTAACCACGACTTTGATAATAATTTTCATAAACAAAAACACTTTTATACACAGTTCTCCAATATATACTGCTATGCCGATTGGAAACGCTATGTAATTACGAAACGCTCTCGAAAAGTCGGCAGGTGCAGTTGTGTAAAAGTTCTACACGTTTCTCGGCTAGCCCAGCGTGCGGTGTCTGAGTCAAGGCCGTCCACTCAAGTAGCTTCGTGACTGTTCGAGCACTCTTAATTACCCAAATTATGTTGGCATGCCGCCAGCAGTATGGAAAACTATTCTGGAACATCTGCGCTACCTATATAAGCAACAGCGGCCGGCTTAGAGTTAGTTACACCTGGTGAGATTGTAGAGTCCGGGTCAAGTGATTGTTATGGATTTGTGAAAAGTGATTATTTGTGTTATAATTAGTGCGGAACTCTATTAGTTGGCATTGTTATTGCGTGTGGTCAAATTTAACTTGGATTATTGTACAAGAGTATCGTGTTGATTTCACATTGTTATTTGTGATTAATTCAAGCTTGTAATCAGTGGCTTCATTGGTGTCTGTAATTTGTTTCCTCTGTAGAATACGACGATCCGTGAGACTGTCGGAACAATACAATTTACCAATACACCCTATCCCTGCAACTAATGTCTCTCACCCAATATAAATATCCGCTTTAAACTAGATAATGCTATACAATGACATGGACTGATTGCGAAATTCAGTCTGGCCGCCGCTTTTGGAAAGCTACTGTTTGTACTCAACCAAGGTCAAACTCAAGTTGTCGCCAAAATAATCGTTGTTGCCTTGAAGACGTAGAAAAGCATCCCTTGAAGGCGAGCTGCTCGCAAGTAGAAAAGCGTTACGTCTTCCTGCTGCTTAAAGCATTTCCTCTGTTCTTTGTTAGCCTCCATTCGGCAAACAGAACCGATTCTTCCGTTTCTTCATCATATTTCACTACATTTCGCCGAATGGACGCGATGGTATAGCTGTTATCTCACACATCCATTGTTGTTCTCGCGCGATCCCCCGCGTCCCATTGACGTGTAGTAAAACACTGCTAACATACGAACAGGTGACGAAGGGACTCTATAACGTAAATTTTGAATGCTACTCAATTTTACGCAGGTTTTATATAGAATCATGATTATTAATTGTTTATTAGACTAAGCCATGCAAGTAGTGTTGAGCTGAAGTACTGTTAGAACCGAGCCTAGCGGTGTTTTTCAAAGAAACACACCCTTGTCGAGGCGCCAGTCTGACGGGGAACAAACCATACAACAAGTCACGTACAGGGTGAAAAATCATAAAATGTATTGTATTAAAAAAAGCAATAAAGTTAAGTGAAATCGAAAGAAAGCTGTGTTCAGACAATACAGTCCGTTAGAATTTAGAGTGAGAGGGTAGAGCGAGAGAACCTTAGGTGGCGTCCTTCCCCCCTTTGCGGTATAAGTTTGGTACGCGCTGTTTTTTTGGCGAATGAAAGAAAGCGTCACTTTTTAAGCGGGTGAAATTAGCTAGTTGGGTTGGAGGAAATCAAATATCGCGGTACTTGAAACCAGTGGGAACGCGATTTGTAAATATTGAGTGTGGGTAACGGTTGCGTATGTATAAAAACGTAGTTGGGAAAATTGTCGGGAGTCGACGGAGAGCATTACAACTATCAGACTCGTTATCGCGTATTACGAATTTATAACTAAAACTTGCGAAAATTAGTATAAGTACAGTATTCGTGTCGTGCGTTTAATAGTAATAAAACCGGTATTGCAGTGAAAGAAGTATACTAAAATCAAAGTAATCATTAGAATAAATATAATATAACTTGGGGATAAACTATCGAACTTCATATTATCGATAATCTAACACGTGCATCCGGAGGTTACGGAACGTTGGAGTGTATTCGGTATGAATTACTGATATTGCGAGCACTCAGCTTAATAACATATTTACTAAGGTGTCAAAAATAAATAGTAGTATACATTAGTTACATGCTGAATCAGTAAGTGGGTGTGAGCAGTGTAGTGAAGGTGAAACCGAAGTAATTAAGTGTTAGTGTCAACGAGTGTCAACAACAGGATCGTCCGAATCTCCAGGATCGCAGACTCCGAGGGAAGGAATCACCAACAACCGGAATTCAACCAACAAGTAACCCAATTTGAACATTAAACTCATATTAATTCATGTATCTTTTGTAACTCTATTACTATTGGCAATTCAATCTGTCTATGAACCTACTTTCCAATGATAATTGATGAGAAGTATAATTTCAATATTGTAAATCATCAAGATTGTATGTAATTTGTTAATGAAGATGTTCATTAAAATTAGGAGTCATTCAAGATAATTGTGTTAATAATAATAATTATTTTTTTGATACCCTGAGATAATTTTAAGAGTCGCCATCAAAGCAGAGTTGAGAGCTTAGTACTTGCGAATTACACATATCTTTTTCTAGCTCTAAACTGCGAGGGTGGTAACTCCGAATGAAGTAAATGTTGATGAAACCATTACCATGCACACGTCTCAGTTCGATGAACGTTACCCTAAATTTTGGCTCTATTCGGCAAACGAAGACGCATGTGTGGGAGGGTCTTTACACAATACGCAACTCATTGTTAAATAGCACGTAAGCCAAGCATGTTGCCTATCGACTCAGCTAACTATAGGCATATAGGCCTATATAACGACGCTACAACATCCATAACACTAAGAGAAAATAAAACGCATAATATAGAATTATAAAGTCTCCACAGGGTACTGATGCGAAAAAAATAATTGTCTGGTAACAGTTGCTTTGATTGCCAAAGTCAACAGTTGAATCAGGGAGTAATAATATGGGTACAGTTACATAAGCAAAAACTACGGACTTAGATTCCATCACTGGGCAGTGTTTATTAATGTAGTTTCACTGCGTAAGGTGTTACAACAAACCCGCAAAGCGAGTGCTATATTTAACTCTCTGATGATGTGATTCACGTTTGCTGGCTCGAGGCTTCAACCAACACGCCAAACACGCACCGCGTATACTTTAGCTACGACAGTCGTGTGACGTGTTGCTGTGATGTTAGCCTACATCTGTGACGTCACCAGTCAGCTGATTACTGGTCCCACCAATCGTTGCAGATGCCGCGTGTCACACCACTGGCAAGCCTCCCGGTGTGCATATGCATGCAGCTATGCAGACGACGAGTGCAACCGGTTTCGGTCGGTCGTCTGTGGTCTATGCCACTTGTCTTACAGAATCTATGCTTTTAAATTTTTACAATACTATATTTATAATTTTTAAATATGAAAATTAAAAATCATAAAATCTCAACTTTTAATTTAGTAGAATTACTCTCATTATTTACTGTTTCTTTTTATATTTGTCGTTATTATTGTTACGACGGTCTATTCGATCGTCGTAGGTACAGTGGAAACAAAATAAGTACAAGACACCAATTAAGTCACTAATCACACCTTTAATTGTTATAGTAAAACAGTTCGTAATTAACAACACAGTGTCTACAACAAATCAAATGAAATTGTTCATACGCAATAAAATGTCCACTAATATTAAAACTCAACTGTATTACAATTATACCGTCCGAATATAAACGCAACACTTCACTAATAACTACTTGAACGTACACCGTAATAACCCGAACCGCTCTGTAAAATATATCGCACTAATACTCTCGAACCGCACAGTCAAAAATCTCGCATTGAACTGAAAACTAAGGCCGCGACGCGATGTATTTATAGTTACGCTCACACACCAGAAGCTTCCAAACTGCGTCTTATCTCTCGCGAACTACGTAAATTGCTACGGCCTTGACACAGTCCGAGCGCCCGAGCAGAGCCTGGCACAGTCGAGAAAATTCTCGCAAAATGCGTCTAGTAGCACGTACACCACACGCTTACATCGAGATCTTTCTGGCGCATTCGATAAACGCGTAGATTGTTCTGTGCTGTCGTAGCATTATGTTTTATTACTAGACTAATATTAACAATTATAATTATTATTATTTATAATAATTATTATTATTTTGTGTGTACTCACCAATACAAGGACATAGAGTGTCGTGTTTACCCCGTAAAGGACTTGGTGGGTGGGGCCTTTATACTCGTTATGGTAGTAGAGGGTTACAATATGCCGATTCGATTTTTATATGCGTATTGTTAGAATATACTCTTAAAGTTTCTTTCAACAGTATTTTGTGTAATGTAATACGAGTATATCTTATTTTCAGCTATCAGTTAATATTTCGTACAGTTTTTGTTCAATAAATGAGCCTGAATTGTCTCGGGAAAGCAAAATAAGTCTACATTCCACGATAAGTTGTTGGCGCGGATTTTCAGAGGAATTATTCGTGTCGAGAAAAACTATAGTTTTGTATGAGAAAAGTTACCATTAAGAAAAACAAACTCATGCACCGTCAGTCTTTGCGGCCATAACTGCGGTAATAAAAACAAAAAATTGCTGCCGACTAGAGCGTTTCCAACTAATTACGGCGAAAGTGTTCTGTAATTAACGTTTTATTAACTTTATTTGCCTGGGGAAAAGATCTCATAGGGCGAAAAGGGGCTAGGATACGTCTCGTTTATTCTACCCGTTACGAAACTCACTTTTGTGAGTTAAAATGTAACTTAAGTCAAGAAAAATTTACATAATTAATCAGACACCTGAGCTTGATTTGTAAAATAAATGCATCTACGCAGTTTCATGAAGATATTGCATTTTGAATGGAATTGTCAACGTATTAGTGAAGAATTTCTCATTCTATTTTTCGTGTATTGCGTTGTGATGGAACGTCTTCGCGTATTTGTTATTAGAAAACGAACATTTAAATAGAGCATCTTAGTGAATCGAAGCATTCGTTTCTTTAGAAAATGCATTGTGTAAAAGTGCAACACAACTTTCCAAAGTTTTCTCATTTTTCTTTCAGTTATGTTATCCAATTCCTATTCGCCTTACAGTAGCAGTGTCCTTGCAGAAGAGGAAGTTTCGTGTTCCAATGAAGTTGGCTTGCTGTGACGGCAGTAGCGTAGTTAGTGGTAGCACCTTCTTCGCATGACGTGCCTTAGCCGACGTGGAAGACGAAGTGTGTCCATCTTTTATGAACCAATATTCTTACCCCTATCATTCAATTATATTTTACCTCTTCTGTTTCCAGTTATCATTAAAAAGGGTGGCTAAGGGTGTACCCACTGATGCCACTTATACAGGTGGATCGCATAAATGCCAAGAAATGTTCAGCATCAGAACAACGGATGCGAATCGACCAAATTTTGTCGATAAAGGGGAAGGATGAGAACTAGTGTCCGGCGCCCTAAAATTGGTGTCCTTTGCTTCTTCTTCTTGAAGGGCCGTCTCCTTTAAGAAGTTTGGTAATCAACATGGCGATGCTGTTGTTTAGATATAACAGCTCTAAACAAATTAGTGGAGCTGCAGTTGAGCCCGTCTCTCAAGTTTTAAACCAAAAGTGTATCTACTTCCCGGATTCCTTTTCCCTTTGATGTTGCCCTGTATAATAACTTGTAGAAGGTTATATCTTCCTCCGTGCATCGTGTATCCCACTCATTCTACATTACTAATTTTAACAGTAGCCTATTAATAATTTCTTCTTCTGCATTCTTCTTATCACCTCAATATTAGAGACGTTATCTATCCAACGTATTCCTAAAATTCTCTGATAAGTCCACATTTCGAACAACTCCAATTTATCAGTGACGTTCTTATTCAGAGTCCAAGCTTCCATTCCATACAACAAAACTGAGAACACGCAGCATCTCAACATTCGAATATTGAGAGCAGACCTAGGTTTTTACTGCAAAATAGTTTATGCATCACGCTAGGCTAAGGAATGGTAATCCTTACAGAAGTGTTCCTGGTCACCAAAGACTTGGCGCGTACGGCAGACCATTTTCACAACCATGTATTGTATGCATTCATGTAAGCCTCAGAGACTGTACGGAAAGTTAAGCCAAATGCCAAATATTTGACTTCCAATAGCAGCCTTGAGTTTTGAGCGTATTAGAAAGGGAGATGCTGGTGGAACGAGGAGGAGATGAATTCCCTAACAGGTCAACCGAGGCCTAATACTTAAACTTATGATGAGTTAAATTTGAAACTGGAATTAAGTTTAGATGGTGTCATCGTATTTTGAATATTACACTCACTGCCAAAATATTAGCGATTTTTTTCTTCACAAAAAAAAGAACGCTTTACACGAGAAAAATTAGCACTGCTGATTTGCATTGTCAGTTTTTCCGGTCATAAATTAGGTTATGAAAAGCAAAAAACGCTGGCGATAACAACGTTTCCCCTTAATTACGGCGAAAGTGTTCTGTAATTAACCCTTTTTTGTTTTATTTGTCTGGGCCAAACATCGCGCAAACAAAAGGGTGAAAACGGTCTGAGAAGTGTCATCTGGCGTCCCTGTTCCCGAACGCTTACCTATTGATGTGAATTTTAATGTTTTTAGTTATTAAAACAAAAGAGACAGACAACATGGTGAGCTAATTTTGGTGCTCCTATATTAACATTATTTTACTGATCATGTGTGCGTGTTAATGTAGACTCATTTATATGTAGGCGTATGTGCAATAATACTAGACACAATAACCGTATCAAAATTGTTTACTACTTTTACTTATGTGACTGCGCATGCAACGTAAATATGTGTGTGTGTGAGCGCGCGTGTGCATGTCTGTCTGTCTGTCTGTATGTATGTATGTATGTATTTAATTAATTGGACTATACAAAATACAGAAGTGTAGACTTAGATCCAGGTCTTTCCCTTCCTTATTCTCTTCTTTCGCTTCTCAAATTCTTCTCGTTAATCAAAAGCTACATTATCCATACTTGTGATGATACCTTTGATGATATCGAAAATGAGTATATGAAATAAACTTTAGGCTACATACGGCTGATATAGGTTTTCGTCGGGGGGGGGGGGGGACTCGTATTTACTAATTAAAAATAAGAAATTAGATTAGAGTATATTGCAAAAAAATCTTTTTAATTCTTTTTTCTAAATATCTGGTTAATCTTCACAGAGGTAAGAATATAAAAAGCTGTAAGTTATTGCATAAAAAAAATAAATTTCTGAAGTTAAATATGCAATAAATCAGAATACATCAAATGTTTGACGTAATAAAAGCAAAAATAATTTTAAAAATATGAGGTATTCATTGATTTGTTAAAATTTTGCTTCATAAAAGTAAATTAATGTAAATTATTGTAAATAAATAAATTATTGTAGTCTAAATAAAATTTGGCTATCAAGGTAAACAAAAGTTCAAATACTTTGCTGAGGCAGCTTCAAAAACACAGGTATGATAATATTTGGTTACTCTGTGTTTGCTGTGAATTTCGGTTTAATTAAAATATATCCGAAAAATTAAATAATGATTATATTAAATTGTTCAATATAAAGAATTGAATAAATTCATTTTAATCAATTCTTACTTTAAAAATTTTCCATACGTAACGAATATTTTGTCGAAATTTCAGAGAGAGCCCTACTTCCTCCTCCCTTATTTACGCCCCCCCCACGTACGTACAAAATAAAAATTAGTGTAATTAGATTTTTTTTATTTGATGGTTATTTAACGGTAAGTTGAATAATGTATTTACAAATTCCTGCATGACTATTGGATAAGTCAATATATCGTTTTATGGTTGGTTGTATTTCATTTTTATTATTATTTATTTTTAAACTCATTTTGTTTCCGGCGATCGATTTTTAATTACTTCAGTAAGATCGATCGTTTCAAGCTTTCACAGTTTTCGAACTATGGGCATGCGTACGCTTTATCAGCATGTTCTGTCGTAAGATGATTCGAGGATCAAACCCTGGCTTCACTGTTACAATCTAGTAACGATATCAGGAAGGAGCCAATAATAGTTTTGCAAAGGCGCAGCCACAGAGGATCAGGGGATTCGCCCCCTTTTTCCCGACGGAAGATCATACAAAAAGAATTAGTCGCCTACGAGTGAGTCATTCCCTGGAAGGAAAAGTTGAAATTTGGTAGACAAATTACCATTGAATGACGATGGAAACGAAAGAGGGGAAGAAGACAAATGGGCGAAAGGGACGTCGTAGGAAACGAGATATTCAAGCGTCGGACTGAACAATGAGTGAATTGTGAAGAGGGGTAGGAGGAAGGAAGGAAGATCCGATTTGCTTTCTCATGCAAGTAAAATTGAGAGGAAGGATGTTGTAGTAGGGAAGACGTGTCGAATGCGAAACAGCGTGCATAAAACCGAAGCGAATGAATGCAGCAGCGTTCGCCTAACCTCATTCCTAGACTCGGTAAATTATTTATAAACATGGAGATTAAAACTTGAAATGGCGTACTGTGTGAAAGAAAGATGCTTTGTTTACGGATTTATTTAACAATAGAGATCCTGTCTGCATAACACAGTTTGTAAAGTTTGGAAGAGTACTAATTACATATAGTTATTACTTTGCTTGTGTGGATATACATTTAATTGAAATGCGCAATAGTGTCACGTTTACATAATCTCATTAATCATCTTCGGCCCATTTTGGACGTAAGCCTTCCTTGTATTTGGTCATTTATCTTATGGCCTCGTTCATCACGTTAACAGTTGTCTGTACATCAGTTTGCAACATTGAAGGTCGGTGTCAAGGTGTCTTTACCGCATACGGTCACTATTCCAAAGTAGTGTTGGACCAGCTTCCGTCTTTATCGTCCTGAACGTGTCGTTCGAAGTTGCTGTACAGTTCGGCCACCGATTCAAGAAAATCCTTTATCCGCGTTACAGCGCAGATCCAACTGTTTCTTCTGCGATTATTCAATGTTGTTATGTTGTTCCAAGCTTATACCGCTTCCTCGCTTTGTATGGTATTTTAATATTGAAATTAGTTTAGTACTGACAGTTCTAATGAAACGGGAAAAGCGTTGCCATGCCATACGCTACTGACCACATGGTTTCTACAAGGGGATAAACATGACATAAACGATGATTCACATACAGATGAAGTGGTAAGACATGAAAAGGCAGTGGGAACAAGGAAGGCAGCGCAGGAAGTGGAGTGTAAGATAACCAGCCAACATAACACAACGATGCGTTACATTAACCATGCAGCTGTCCTGAACACAAATTAATAGATCCGAAAACAACGCGTCAAAGCTACGCATGCCCAAAGAGATATTTTGACACAGGGCAACCAACCATACACCCGTTTCATGTCTAATTATTTTAGCTAGACAAGTAACTTACTAGACGTCCATGCGCAAAGTTATTTAATACTGCTTTTAAAGCCGTAACAGTTTACTTTTAAAACGTGTTCAATAATGGAAGTAAGACCTCCAGAGATGCTTCTGTAGCGAAGCCGCGTAACTTGAGTAACCTGATTTCATTTTAATAAAATACGATTGTTTTATCTGTGGTTGTAGTAACAGTTTTATACTGTACATTACCTTAATTATAGTGCACTCTAATCTGTTCATAATCGCGTAACGAACGGGTTTTTTGTTGAATGACGTAATTCGTGTTATGTGAATTCCCATTAAGTCCAACTCGTGTAATTTGAGATTTTACTTAATATTTTGGTATGGATACATAAAATCATAATAGTTTACTTTAAAAACATGATAAATAATTACTCTGTTATCATTAACACATAAATACATTATCAAATAAACACATAAATTATCATTATCAAATAAATACAAATACTGTGGTATTAAAGAATCATAAATATTTGTGAATTTGTTATAAATGAAACTGCCTATACAGTGTATCCTCTTTTTAAAAGTAAGCAAGTAAAGGTTAAAGTTATTACGTATTTTTTTAAATTTCTAAATTTCAAAATGTAGATATTACAAAATTATTGTTTTTAAATTAATAAGTCACACCCACAAAGTACCGTAAATTAACAGATAATTAAAGTGAATTTATACTTAGATAAACACGTTATTTAAACAACCTTATTTTTATTTAGCTATTAATCAATTCACACGGTTTTACTGCAATATAAGTATTATTTATAAAATTGTATAGCAAGAATCTAGAATTTCTCATTTTCCATGAGGAAAATCAAGGTGTCCAACCTCGAAGCTAATCTTATCCCCCCCCTCCAGGAACAGTCGTAGTTAATACCACTGTGTTTAATATCTATTACTACTTTTTCAAGAATATTACCTTGTCTGTGTTTAAGTTATTGAAAAATATTTTCAATAATGTTTATACTTTAATTAAACGCCCTTACAATCTTAAACGTAGTGAAAACTTACTACACAAACGGCAGTGAACTTATCAAATACTTCGCCGTTAAAAATGGTAATTTTTGAAGTTTTTCGCATGGCATACGACGGCGCTTCAGCTTTTGATGCTTACTTCGCGAAAATATACGTGAGCCATTAAACCGAAAGGATAATGTTTTAGCAGGATAGAGTTATTTTAATATCCAAAACTAAATCAGGCGATAAGTCTTTTGAACAGCACGTACCGGTAGTATAACGCAAACAGCACATACGAACAGTCCATGATCCGTTATCTTCATGCGGGGTGGTAATTTACTCAAGATCTTCCCTTGCGACTGAGCCTTTTTCTACTTGCTTGGCCAGTGTGGCGATTATCCCATAGCTCTAGATTCTTGAAACGGTGTGGCAAATTCCCTACATGCCTGCAAAACACAACTATATAAATTATATACGAAGATTTTCGTACGAATAATCACAAAGTGTAACAAAAAAGATAGTACTGTTAACAAATAGATTAAATAATAGACAGCATGTTACACAGAACATGCCAGTGTTACCCTCCTCTAACCTTCACGATTGTTTGTCCTTTCCTATGTGTGTAGAGATAAGAGTGTTCCACCAGCTGTCCACCCCGTCTTCTAACTCTTTCCACTATTATTATACGCATGAACTTTTTGTAAGGACTCGCTGTTGTCAGCTTTCAGCCGTTTTAGCATCAACTTCCATTTCACAAATCACGCCGTGTTTTTCACAGTTTATAGGCGTCTAACTGCGTGCCCTGATATAATATATGACTGGATTTACTACACCTGTGCTTAACATATTTCGTACTCCTGTCAGTATCGTCTGAATTCCTATACCGTGTCGTCTTTTATAGACCTACGAAAAGAGACAAATAGTGACTCTCTACTCCGTTAATTTGAGCAACCAAGTACAATTCTGAGCAGCCAATCGTCTTAACAAGTTCAATTAGCGCACCCACTGTGACAGATCTTGTTAAAATCATCCAGTATTTTTCTACTAACTGAAAATGCGCGCGCACTTCTGTCTGATGTGCATACGTGTGTGTAGAATGTATTTCGTAATTGGTTTTGAAAAAATTAATAAAACCACAGCCGCAGAACGGTTGAGATAACAGTTAGACGTATTCTTTGAGTCTCGCAGAGTAACAAATAGCGTGCCAGTTCCAATAAATGTTTTCTCTGGTTTTGACATTTTACAACTTTGTACTTTCCTACTCCGCCACCGCCACTCGTACGACTGAGGAGGAAAACATTAGATTGGGAAACACTGATTGTGACGTTGCGAATCCACAAATGTAAGAAGCATTTTATATATGGGCGACAAACGTTCTGTATTTTAATTACTTTAATGATTCTGTATTGCTTGAGACGGATAATTAAAAAAACTGTATACCCCTTTACTGTAACGTAAAGTTGAAAGTTAATTGCAGCGGTGGAATAAAATAGATCTGTAGATGTTAGAAAAATGTCACCTCTTGACGGTGTGCCAAACACAGAGGTAGTTATAGAAATTAATTTCGTATATTTGTTATTTCGCTTTGTTCATTTTCTATCCTAGTTTCTTCCTGCAGCTTTTTTTGGTGTCAATTCAAACAGGAACGGAAATTAACAACAGTGAAATTAAAAGTAATGGTGTGTAATAGTTAATGAGTTCAGATTTGAAGGAGGTATGGTTCGTTTCGCTGAAAATGAGATCTACAGCACGTTATGGGAATCGTTCAAACATATGGCCAGCAGTGTCTTAATCACAATAAATCTACACTACTCTAGGCTAGATAGAGAAGCTTTTAAGTAAAATAAACGCATTGGACTTTAGGCTTCTGAAAACTTGGCACTTCTTTTACGTGAGAATTACCTTCTATGTTTCTAAATTATGGACGTTGGGAAATGTTACAAGGAACAGTAAGGCGAATAAGACGTGTTTGTGACATGAGGGTAGAAGAGAATGCGAATATTTTGTTGGAGGGATATGTCGAGCAGTGATGAACGTTTTAGTAAAACACACGATTAAATGATTGTTGAGGGTTCGATTTAAAAAGCTACAGTGACTGGGGTTCATCATTGTATACCGCCTATGATATAAGGGATAAAGGCTGATGGGAGAACTGATTATTCTCTGCGATAATTGCTCCCTTGCTCCCACTGGCAGCTAAAGTAGTTTGTGGACCCGGACGGTGCAAGTCATCGTTAAAACCAAGTTTCATTTGTTTTGTCAGTAATACTATATTAAATAAGTTCCAATATTACGATACCCTACTTGACAAAACAAACAGTTCAATTGAGGGATGATATTTAAAATCCAGCATTATTGGAATTTAATTAAGACCTTAGCACATAATAATCGGTAGTGGAGAAGAAATACAAGACAATAGTTTGGAGGTGAAGCTGTAAAAAAAAAGCCAAGTAAACAAACTATATATACACAAAAAAGAGAATCAAGACAGTAAGTAGATGATCAGTATGAGCAAACGAAACCTGTTTGAGAACTGTTAATAATGTAAACAACAAGTAATACAAGAATAAAACAGTAAAAGAAATTTATACAAAAAATTTGTAATGTAACATTTATACAAACAACAAAAGAAATGTAAAACTAATCCTTAAGTCTTCTGAGCCTTACAACGGAAATTAATGCTTGCTTGATCAGAAAAAATTAAAATATTGTTTGTTTAATCACCATACACTTATAAAAACAATAAAAGCATTTAAAACATTGCCTTAATTAAGCCAAGGTCACAATGAATCCTGAAAATGCAAAGTGGTATTCCCATACTCTCTCTCTCTCTCTCTCTCTCTCTCTCTCTCTCTCTCTCTCTCTCTCTCTCTCTCTCTCTCTCTCTCTCTCTCTCTCTCTCTCTCTCTCTCTCTCTCATACATTTATGTCGATGCATATATCAAGTGGATGCATGGATGCAGAGCAGAAATGATGTGGAAGGATAGAGACTTTGATTAACGACCTAACGATTTCAGGATTTTGCCGTCATCCATTTCCTGAGCTGAATGTTCCATAAGTAAAACATAAACCTACACCTTTCGTTCATAACAACGAGTCTGTAACGCTGTATGAAACTATTTATATAACTGGTGTGTCACTTACGTAATTTATATATTATTATAATCTGTATACAATATTATATATTATGTGGTGTAAAGACTATAAAATATTGAGACAATAAACGGTTACAATTAAAAAAGTGTTTATGAAACAGTAAGTCCGTAATTGAATTAAGAGAGGTTGGAATCAATATAAAATCGTATTTTACCGAAAGATTATTACTGTATTTACTTTCAAGAAATCTAATTAACGAAATTAATTTCACATCAATATTCTTCTTCTTCTTTTTCTTCTTCTTCATCATCATCATCATCATCTTCTTCTTCTTCTTCTTCTTCTTCTTCTTCTTCTTCTTCTTCTTCTTCTTCTTCTTCTTCTTCTTCTTTATCGTCCTGTTGGTCTTTCTACGTCCTAAACAGACGTTTGAATATAGGCCAGTGAAGACGAGAGATCGTGGAAGACCCTCTGGTCAGAGACTCTGTGAAGTCAGAACGGTTTATAGCCCAAGTCATGAAGAAGAAGAAGAAGAAGAAGAAGAAGAAGAAGTGGTATAAGTAATCGAGACTGAACACGAGGGCGAAGGTGATTTAAGAAGGCAAGATGTCAGAAATTGGGTAAATTGAATCAATGCCAATTTCACTATATGTAGTTGTTACTAACTTGATCATGGTTAATTCGCGATAAATTACTATTAGAAACAATCTTGAAGAATAAGCACAAATTCCACAGGGCAGTATATTCTCTCATTATATTTATAGAACGTATGTTTTTTTTTTTTAATTACAAACTTAAGCTTTTTAAGAGAAGTATATTGAATTCAAAACATTTTATTAGAATTTTCCGATGGAAAAGATGAGAATAGGCGGAGTTTCAGATGCAGACAAATTGGGCGTCACTTTATAGAATTCGACCGGTACTTTAGATACACTTTGATGAGAGGACAATGTTAATTATATTACTCAGTAAAATTACGTCGATAAATTGGTTTGATTAGCTGAGAGAAGAAGCGCCCTGCATTGGTGGAAGGGGGTGGAGCAGTCTTTGCTGTGATGAAGGCGCGTTCACCAACAGTTAATGCCTATTAAGCATAATGTCCGTCCATTATAGAGAGTGGTGGTAGAGGGGCAGCGAACACTTAGCACGAATTATATGGGTCAAGAGTCGCCGATACGTTCGGATGAAAATTGTGTTTGACATAAAACCGGAGTGTATGTAATTGCTCAGCCGGCTCCCGATGGTCAGTTAATTGATCCGGGTCACTAATGACGGGTCGGAAAAATAGTCGTAATCCGTTCGTTTTTAATCTTCTCTTCAGTTCACAACTGACGACTGTATAGATACTGAATTTTTTTTAGCAAACTTTAAAATACAACGTCAATTAAAAGGGATACTCTGGGGTAACAATATCTCTCGGAACACCTACATAATGAACTACAAAACCATCGTAGAAAGTATTGCAACATACGGTACTGAATTATGGTTAATTAATAAAAAACCTAAGCTTCTTAAAGACAAGCTAAGGAAATAAACTACTAGCGTAGATGTTCTCAGAATAAGAAATGAAAAATAAGAAGTTGCGTAGGAATCAATATTGATATATACTTGAAATAGTCGAGTGCAAGAGCTTGTGGTGGCCTGACTGTGTGCAGTGGATGGACGACGAGAGGTGGCCTAAACGAATAATCGAAATGACTCCCTGTGTGCAGGAAAAGAGGCAGACCAAGAAAGATATGAAACACAGAAGTGGACATCGATTTAGAAATTAGAGGATTGCAGTACGGTGAATGGTCGGAACGCAGGCGTTGGAAGCTAGAATGCGAGACTCGACGTTAGCCGTATAGAACACTCGCATATGCTGATGATGATGATGACGACGTTAAAATACAACCATTATTTCTTATTACCCCCCCCCCCTCTCTCTCTCTCTCTCTCTCTCTCTCTCTCTCTCTCTCTCTCTCTCTCTCTCTCTCTCTCTCTCTCTCTCTCTCTCTCTCTCTTTTGCCGGAGAACCGGTTGTGTGCTCTTCAACCGTGCGACTGAATTATTTTGGCGATAACGGAATTACTGTTCAGCGTGCTGGTTTTCTTTGTGTTATTTCCACGGAATTGATGTAGATGTATATATATTTGTGTGTGTGTGTTTAATATAATTGTTAATTTAATATAGCATTGTGTTTAGCATTTATTTTTGTTTGTTCGTAAGTTGGTGTTTTTGGCTATTGATGTTTTTGTAATTTAATGTACGTATTTTCTGAAATGCCCATCGTTTCGCCCGGGCACGCGTTTTGGCACCGATTTGATAAACTTAGTGTTTTCTGTATAAGGGGATGTTTTATGTATTTTAGCGTTTGACGCTAGGTGGCTCTTGTATACTGCCGGTTCAACAAAATGTTTTTGTGTTCAAGCCAGCGATTATTGAATTACTTATCGGGTTTAGGCTCCCCACATGAGGACTCGGCCGTTACCACGGTACGGGGACCCGGATACCTAGGGGACCCATGTAGGCCTAGGGAAGTCGCTAAAATGTGTAAGTTTTTCTTATTTTTGCTTTCCCAAAATTAAGAAGCTGTCAACGCTTTATTCAACTAGCTCTACTGGCTGTACAGGACTGGATAGACTGTACTGGCTCTTCTTCCTCACGTCGACTTTGGTATTTACAAATGCCACGAATGGATTTGCAAACAAGACAGCCAGGAATTGTAGGGTAGAACTAATGGGCTCACAGCGTTTGTGTGCTGTTCATTATTTTTAGAAACATTATTCATAAGAATGATAAATTGGGCTGTAAAGGTCATGTTAGGCGTATATATCTTTTTGCTATAGATTTGCTAAAGATTCAAACACTTTTTGCTATAGTCTGTTTCTTGATGGACATATAATTTATTTAAAATTTATAATTTCTTTGCCTCAAGATGATTTTTCTCTTATTTGGAACATGTTTCGGGAATCCTATTGTTCCCTTCTTTTTTTGACTGTTAGATTTCTTACTTTTTTACTGTTTCATTTGTGAGAAAGTAACTTGTCAGTTTTGAACACTCAAATTGTTGATAATTTAGAATTTAATTTACATTTATTTTCATTAATGTAGAAATTTTATTTATTTGTAGTTATACGATCCGTGTTCATATTATTGTTCATAATTGTTTATTATTGCTATTCTGTAATGTGCGAGAAATAATTGCTAACTAGAGATGTGGAAAGTGTGTGTGTGTGTGTGTGTGTGTGTGTGTGTGTGTGTGTGTGTGTGTGTGTGTGTGTGTGTGTGTGTGTGTGTGTGTGTGTGTGTGTGTGTGTGTGTGTGTGTGTGTGTGTGTGTGTTTAAAAATAAAACCGACATACGTACCTTTAAATGCGTCTCATAGGGTCCCATGTCTAAGCATTTGTGTTGGAAGCCACAGTACTTTTTTTTGTGCAGTGTGCTGCTGCAAAAATAATAGTTTGAAACGTTTTTTCCTATATTATTATTTAATTCACAGAGTTTTCATTAAAATGTAACCTGTAACTTATAACCTATAACACACTTACACCTGTAACTGGTGTAGAGCGTATATTTGTGCGGATAGAGAGTGAGGAGGGGGTACAGGAGGAGAGCATTTTTTACAGTAGCTAATTTACAGGCCAGCGTGAGTGCAGTACCAACTTTAATTAACTTACACGCGGTGTGTATAAACGCAACCAGCGGGGACCCTGGTGGTATATGTAGTTTGCTGATGTTTCATTGTGTGCTGTAATAAACGCGTTTTATGACGTCCGTCTGTGTTCGTCTGTGACGTCACTAAGCCGTGTACTACTACTGTTTTATCTTCGACGATAACTGTTGGCGCGGTTTTATGTCGGCCGCTGTTGCGAGCTTTGTCTTGTACACCAGCGGAATTACATCTGTCTGGCTGGCAGTTACTGCACTACCATAGCTGCCTTATTGTTAACTGTGTACTCCGTATTTACCCCTTCGTTCCGCTTCAACTCCCCCGTGAAATTGCTAGCCATGACGTAAGCCCATGTCGGTTGTCTCGAAGTACGTGAGTTGGTTTCCGCCCGCGTCCTTTTACATATCATTAACGCTTTTTCAGTGCTACCTAATCCTGGTGATGTACAGGAGGCTCATGTCAGCACTACCTCTAAATAATTTATCTCTGTTTTAACGGGTTTCATATAGCGTGTGTCCGTCTTCCCCAACACCAGCTATACGTATCCAGGTCATCGTCCACTACCAATCCGCCTGCTTCTGTGCTGTTTTGTACACCATTATTCCACGATCTTCGTGGTCTTTCTCTCTTCCATCTTCCAGGCAATGTGTCCACTTGGGAATATCCTTTTCTGCCATCGCCATCCACCCTTCTTACCATATGTCCAAACCACTGCTACTGTGACCTCCCCCACTAATTTAAATATCTAAATAATTTATTGAGACACGAATTTTAATATATGCAGACGATCTTGTGACCATCCAAGAGAATGAAAATTACTTCCAAAGCTCGTTGCTTTATTTTACTAACATTTTAACAGATTACAATCAAACTATTACCTTATCTAAAACAAAAGTTATGGCTCTTCCTGGGGCAAATCATATTAAAACAAAGATTGTCATACAGGACTCGCCAATAGAACAGGTGCCAGATTTCAAATATCTAGGGTGCAGCATTACTTATCAAGATGATAAGGAGGTTGAAAGCAAAATTAGTCTCTTCCAGTCGCTTTGTGGATGTATCACTAAACACTTAAAGAAGAAAAGAAGGAAAGAAACGCAATTGAAATATTATAATGTAATGGCCATACCGCAACTACTGTATGTTAGTGAGACTTGGATTAGAAAGGCCAAAGGCATATCGAGAATACAAGAAGCGGAAATGAGGTCCTTGGGGGCTGTAAAGGGTTATACCAGGAGAGATGTTATCAGATAAACGATCATATTTGAATGGAGCTGAAAGCTTAAATGAGAAAATCTCCCGGTACACAACAGAGTTTCGGTTACACGTAGAGAGACTGGATCCAACTACATAATCCAATTACATAATCGAATCATGGTCCGCCACGTTTCTTCTGACAAGGTGGTTTCTAGCTCGGAACTTGTTTAGAAATACACGCGTTCTTAATTCCGCATGGGAGTTCCAATTTTGCTTTAATTATTGTACCTATAACTCTATAACTGATAATATATCAAGTTCTTCCTGTATATTATCATTTCTTACACTATTCCTTTTCCTCAAGTTATAACCATTGTTGGATCTTACGCATTTCAGTTTGGAAACCAGTACCGTACACTTGGAGCTGCTATGAACTCGAAAACGTCAGCTCTCTCTCTCTCTCTCTCTCTCTCTCTCTCTCTCTCTCTCTCTCTCTCTCTCTCTCTCTCTCTCTCTCTCTCTCTCTCTCTCTCTCTCTCTCTCTCTCTCCCTCCCTCCCTCCCTCCCTCCCTCCCTCCCTCCCTCCCTCGCTCCCTATCTCTTTCTCTTGACTACCTGGCTTAATATTTGTATTCCTTTGATCGTCCCACAGGACAAATGCAATTTAAATGCGTTTAGTTTTTTTTTTAATAGTGAACTTCTCTTGTCGAGTCCGTGCTCAAGATGTCTAGTATGAAGAAATCAGGGATCCTGATATTTCCTCCTCCTCCTCCTTCTCCACCATGTCACACCGTGTCTGTTCGGTAACCATTGCCTGCTCAGCGTACTTGCTTTGTGTAACCTTATTTTGAAACGTGGTCGAGTGCCATACAGTGACAACGTGTCGCTTTAGGTTTGTCTGTTTTCCAGGATTTTGTTTAGCGCCCTATCGATATGCCGTTTCTTTCAGACACCGTTGTTTGTTAACTTAACAGTCCTTCACTTGCTTTCACTACTCTTAGGAACATCATCTTTGCGACTTGACTAAGGGTCTTTTGAAAATTATTACATAAGTAATGGTTAATTTATAGGAACAAAATAAATACACGAAAGCGTAGTAATGTTTATATTGGTGTAGAGATTATGTGAGGGTAAAATATACCAAGTTTAGTGATCTTAGGAGAAAAAAATTCATTACCACGGATTGACAACTTTGGTCGTCGTTGAAGTAAACTTTTTCATTATGTGTCCTGGATTATCTTTCCTAAAATATGATAACATTAGTTGTCATTATATGCAAATTTTGTACCCATTTTGTTTGTTGACCAAACCAGTTGTTAAATAGCACGATTTCATTGAACCATCGAGATGAAAATATGGCCCATTATCTTTTTCGACAAGCCATCTATATTCTACTATATAATTACCGCTTATGTAGGCCGTTGCATTTACATACAATTCTAACAGGTGTTTTAGTAAGTGAGAGTGTCTGTGTGTGTAAGTGTGGGTACTGGCGTGCGCGCGTGTTCGTGATTAGACCGAATTAATGTAGCATCTCGACGTTGCATCTCAAACACTGAGTGTGGGCGGAGAAGCGAACAATATAAATACAAAGTTATTCCCAAGGTGGGACCTAGCTCCTGCCGCTGTATATCCGCCCCGTGTTACTTGCGACGGTTCAAACCTTATCAAACAAAAGTTACGCTCTTCGCGATTCCATTATGTACTTCACTCTGAGCGAAAACTCAAAATCCTCCCTACGTGAGGCAGGGAGGCAGAAAGAAACGTGTATTAAAGTTTTACCTCGTCTCCTCGAAAGCTGATGGCACATTTTAAAGTAAATCTTACTTAAAACTAAGTAAGAAGAAGCGACCGAGCTTGCGGTGTGACAGTAATTCATAAGTTTATGAAGGGGGGGGCCTTGTATCGTCTGTTCACGTGGCGGGAATAAAGTTGTGTCATCAGTTGACAGCAGTGCGATAGGGGTTAGAGCGGCGCAGCGAACGGGGATTTGTCACGCTACCCGTTTTTGATGGTAATTCAGCTTAAGATTAAAACTTCGTCCCCAAACAGCGAAGTGTCACCCACCACGAGGAACTCGTATAGTTCAACGAGTAAACAATTAAACAGATCTTACTCAAATGTTAGATTTATAGGAAAACACGCAAACATTTGAGTAAGTATTAGGCCTATTTCGTTATCCCAACTTAGGATGCGTTTTGTTATTTAAAATAGCACAAATAACGTAACATTACAAAGATGTCTGAATTTACTCAGACAGTACATTTATTTTATACTGTCCCGACTGTGATTAAACGTGCAGGCGTATCGTTTTTTATAAAATCATTGGATAAAAATATCTTGATAACGATTCTTTTATTAGAAAACTCCAACACCTGTCGAAGTGCAGTGCTACAAAGTATAGACTTGTTTTATACAATTTTTACTTTGATTGACTGGCGTCCTGGTTTTATAAGTTTAAAATATGCTAATGACTCGATTTCATAATACAGAACTTTGGTAATATTAAAGGCATGTTATAAGGGTACGTCTTGCCTTAAACACTTTCCAAATTTATTTGAACGATAAACTTCGCTTAACTGTAGGAACGATAGGTTAGGGTGAACTGCCAAGTGTACTGTAGAAATATACCCCCTATTTCCCCCAACACTCGCCCACGAAAATGATGCTTTCTCAACACCACAGTGGAAAGCATCAAGGATAAAGGTCAGATAACAGCTAACTTTGCGCTCAAGTGTTGTGCGTCTTTAGAAGAGTGTGCCAACACTATTTAACTAATATTTTGGAGTAATAAACATAGGATGATGACAGACAAGGTGTATCATATCTGTCAGAGGTATTTCTAAGTAACGCCACTTAACAATTGAAAAGAATGACAACAGGCAGAAGTAGTGCAGATATATTAGATGATGATAAATGTAGAGAAAACAAAGGTTATGTGAATTAGTAACGTTGAGAACATGTTGTAATTGTAAGGTAGGCGAAAATACATGAACTTGATAGTAGACGTATTTGCGGAGAAGGTTAATGGAGGACTGGAAAAACGATGCGGAGGCTAAAATAATAATTGCCTTCGTTAAAGACGAACTTAATGAACAAGGAGCCTTGTTTTGCAACAGTATGGATATAGAAGTGAGAAATATACGGGTGAAACGCTACATGCGATTCAGGATGGACGAGGATGTAAAGTATTACTAACAGAAATAGCGAGAGAGAGAGAGAGAGAGAGAGAGAGAGAGAGAGAGAGAGAGAGAGAGAGAGAGAGAGAGAGAGAGAGTGGAGGGAGAGGGTGGATTTAAATACGCGGGTATGGAGAAGAATGAAAAGAAAGAATAGGTTGACAGAGTAAATAATGGAGCAGATTCTGAACAGAATAAAGGAATCAGAACACTTTTAAATATAGGCCTAATCCTTTAGAGGTCGGGATGAGATTTTTTATAAGAGGAACAGAAACATTAATGGTTGTTATTGAAGGCACAATGGAAGGAGAAAAGAAGTGGAATGAAAATATTAACGATGATAGACGATATTAAGGGAAATAAAGAGCAGGCTTAGAATAAGAGCATTTGGAGGAAACAGAGCTATACGGGATTGCTAATAGACAGAACATCACATGATGGTGGTAAGCGGCCGTTAAGAATAAGAATATAAAGGAAGAATAAGTAAAAAGTATTGACATGGAAAAGGGTAAAATATAGAGGGAAATGGAGGGATAGAAGAACATTTGATGGACATAGAGATATTTGTTTATTAACACAGTTATTGACATGGAAAGCGTAAACAGGTAGAATATAGAGGGAAATGGGGAGATAGAAGAACATTTGATGGACATAGAGATATTTGTTTTTTAACACAGTTATTGACATGGAAAATGGTAACCAGGTAGAATAAAGAGGGAAATGGGGAGAGTAGAAGAACATTTGATGGGCATTTGTTTATTAACACAGTTATTGACATGGAAAAGGGTAAACAGGTAGAATATACAGGGAAATGGGGAGAGTAGAAGAACATTTGATGGACATAGAGATATTTGTTTATTAACACAGTTATTCACTCTGTTCAAGTTTAGCTCTCCGGTTAATAACGAAAACAAGGTCATCACGATTCCACAAAATTTGTTTCCTAGTGGTGTACATATTCACGGCGCAGTGCGGGCGCGCGAGCGCGCGAGCGCGTGTAATGTAGGTGAGTGATTATCCCGAGTGTTAATTTATTTAAAACGTGCCTGGTGCTGAACCAAACCGTAAATACGAATATAATTTTGTCGGCCGCGCGTAAACTAACGAACATTGTACATAATACGGTGATGTAATACTTCATTCGAAAACAGTTGTTAGCTGTGCTGCGAATCCTCTTTAGAGTAATAACACCGTATATTTATATACGTTCGTACAGTGTATCTTTCGTACCGCGTGTGTGTGTATGTGTATGTGTTAATCACAGTAAAGTAACGGTATGTGTGTGTGTGTGTGTGTGTGTGTGTGTGTGTGTGTGTGTGTGCTCGTATTAATAAACAGCTCTGCAACAAATCTGCATATGCATAACGCCGGCAGTGCATATGCACACTCGTACCACCGTATATTGTGTGTTGCATAACTTCATTACCGCTAGCTGCTGCTGTTACCGAATCCCAGGTTATGTGTATATACAGCTAGTTAGTTACCGGGGCAAGTAAAGTTATTGTCTGTCTCTTGTGTTAAATTGCATCACTATGTGCGTGTATGTAAATAAATCATGCGATTACCAGGTTCTCTTTTTTATTTCTAATTCTGCGTTCCACGTTAAGAAATTGAAATATTGTGATGGCATTATAAAACGACTTAAGCTTTGCTATTTGCAATGTGACAGACAATACGTGAGCTTATTCTTCTGCAGATGTAAAGCTCGTTAAGAATTGTTCTTTCTTGTTTAATGGCATCTAATTGTTAAAACTGTGCGGCTATTAGGCCGTGCTTTAATGCTCTTCCTCTTCTCGTCTCTTCTTCTTCTTTAGCACCACAGCCCAGCGTGAGCCCTCGCTTCCAGCACCAATCTCCTCCAATGTCTCCTATCCGTTGCATCTCAGCGTAAACCGTCACATCCATTCTTCTGAGATCTTCCAGCACATCATCGAAAAAACTGATCTTATTTTGACCCCTCTTTCTGCTACTATAGTCTAGCGCCCTCAGGAATTTTCTTTGGCATACGCTGATTATCCATACCCTTTAGGTGACCTAGCCATTGTATTCATTGAGCCTTTACGAATCTTACAATGTCCTCAAGCTTGATTAGATCATCTATCTCCTGGTTATTTCTTATTCTCCATTAATCATCTTCCTTAACCGGGTCCAATGTTTCTTTCAAACCTTCTTAGCATTTTTTGTCCCTTGTTTTGTTAATGTCCATGCTAAATTTATTATGGAATAGTAATTTCGTTTAATGCGCCCTTCAGGTCACCGAACGTAGGCTTGATGTTATTCTCCTTCACTTGTATTTTATTTTGTATTTGTTTCAAAATTTTTAAATAACTCTCCTCCTGCCGCGTCAACGGGGAAGCGATTCATTTCCTCCACACCTATACACAGTACTTTTAATCGATGAATAAAAAGAATCCACAGTATTGAGGAAAACCTTTTCATGAAACGAAAGTTTCATGTGGCTTGACGCGTTAGCGTTTTCTAGCAGAACAAAATTTTTAAATTGCTCCTTTCACGAAGACTCAGACTATTAAGTTAGACTGAACAAATTAATATTTTATAATTTAAGGAAATATTTTCCTTGTTCTTTCCTTAAAAATTAAATAAACGCAAAGTGGAAAGCTTTTAAAGTAAAGTTTTTTTAAAGTTACTGAATATATAGATGTGCAAGCAATTTTAAATATAACAGCCGGTCACCGTGTTAAATACTACATGCTTCAATAATTTTAAATATTGAAAAAATACTATAAGGTTAATGAAATTGTTCTGAAACTCTCATTTCATATCAGTTCACAGAACTGTCTGTAAGTTCTTATGTTTCGTATCTTGCTCGCTGCATTTTCGAAGCGTACAACTTAAAATATAAATATTATAAAGTTAAAAAAAAAAAATGCTGCTTGAAACGTGTTTCATATTACGTTGTATAAATATCAATAAGCTCATTTTTCGCTCTCGAACATTTAGTATCGTGTCGCCCTGGAGTCTGGTGACATTTTTCCACTACCACGCAAAGACAAGCTAAGGAAAGGTCGCGTCTTTCGTTCATAAGAAGCAAAGTTATGGGAGTATAGGCGAGGAGGCCACTCCGATACTGTCTGGCGGTTGTCATGAAAAAGAAAAAAATGAGGTGAGCAAAAACTCGCCGGTTTGTCGGCGCGAACCCGAATCCCCATCGTTATCGCCTTTTTACACAGCTGTCTTAAAAAGCAATATAAACTTTTGCGAAAGCCATTTTTATTGATACTTGTGATGATAAATGGTGTGCTTACTGGTCTGGTGCTACAGAACCAAAGTGTGAGAGGGGGTGGCAGAGAGAGAGTGAGAGAGACTGAGTGAGATGCCATCTTCCGATACACGTTTCAGCTAAGATGATATATTATTGAGCACAGAAACTGCTGGCTCTGTTGCTGATGTCTCACGTACACATTTCACATGTGTGTTTCCGTTGATTTTTCCATCCTCGGACATCTCTCGTCTACAGACACGCGCGCGCGCACTTATGTACTCTTTTTTTCTTCTTCTTTATCATCCCTTTTATCGTCGGGTTTCGTCAGCCACTCTCTAAACTCCTTTCTATCTTGGGCGAGGCTTTCCACTTCTAGTAAGGTCTTCCCGTTTCTAGTAGCCAGCTTCTGAATATATTGTACCTATTTAAGTCTACGTATTCCTTCCATTTAGTCCTTTGAGCGTCCTTTATTTCCTCCTTTCGTGATTATCTTTGTCTTTATTTCATGTCCACATCATTGTACCGTTCTCCTGTCTACTATCTCCAAAACTGATTGCTGCGTAAACTGATTTCCAGTGGTCATATTTCTGATTCTGTGTCTCTCAGTTCTTTCAGATGCCTTAGAAATATTGTTTAGTGTGCTTGTACTGTCCTCTTATGCTTCTCAAGCACGGTGAAATTTCTGCTACGTAGGCCTATAGTAACGTGGGTAGGAAAACCGTCTTGTGTCAACGATATTTCGACTTCCTCTGGGATTTCCTTCTTCCCCACAATAACATTGAATGTCTTATAACGTTTGTGGTTTGCCTTTTATACGTATCGTTTCTTCATCACCCTTGCCGTCTGAAGTGATGACTGTTTTCCACAATGGAGGACTATCCTTTCGTCATAAATTCCTCTTCTTCATTCGTCATGCCATCGTCTGATGGGTTCCTCTAATGTCTCCTCCAGTATTATGTCTCAAAAACGTGTAGGCCTAATCATTCATTGCCTCCCTTAAGTATCCCCTAACATTCTCTAATTAACATTTCCTCCTGATAACATCATGGGTATATTACTGTTGTGGCATCCATGCAGTTGTCGTTATTTCCTTTCAGACCGTCTTTTTACTCGTGCATTCTCTTAAACATTTCATCGTTATTCACGCTGGCTCCTCGTTTTTCTTCCAGCGTGCATTAATTTGCTTTCTCTTGGAGCACCATGTCTAAACACTTCTTACGGTAATTTGTCTTGCACCCGACAGTATGTTGCAGTAAAATTATTTCATTACTTGCAACAACTTATTTAGTATTTCAGTTAAAACATTCGTTTGTCAATTAAATCGGCTGTCGTTCGTAGTGTTAAGAACACGTAAGCCGCTCAGTGTACGCATTTCCGGCGTGAGACGATGTCAAGTCGGCCAGTCGCAGTGGTGTCGTGATCGAGTCTCTCGAGTTGGGATTCCGCCACTTAAGTTAATTCCTCCTTAAGGTATGATAACTTACTGGCCCTGCTGTAACACAGGATCACGTTATACGCTTTTTCGAGATCTGTGAGATCATAGATTCGGCCGCCTCATATTTACTGCCCGAGGCCTGAAACAACATGATTGCCCTGAGGCCAACGATATGTACGACGGCTGGGATTTGATGGCATCATTAAGAGACGGAACAACATTCCTGAGAGGGTGGTCTGATGAATCTCAGACAATTGCGGACTGAAGTCTGGTCTAGTGGTTAGGTAGCACCACACGCACAGCGAGTAGGCAACCACTGCATTATGCTTCAAATCAAAACTAATAATAATTAATGCTTCTAATAACTATATAATTATGCCATATGTATACAACACGTTGTCCCAGGGATCGCGTAAACAGTAATCTTATCAGAGGAATCGATACTCACAATGCTTAATGATACGTTTATAGAAATAATCTCACTCGTAATACATAAATTTTGCTATGGCAGCGAGTATACTCTATAGACACCGATAGTAAGAAACCGTTAAGTTGATAAACAACACGGATTGCATATACAGCACTGACGCGTTATATAGATGTACATTGTAAACCCATTGTGTACTATTAGAATGTGCTCTTAGAAATTTGACACTGCTTCTTAACGTCAATCAGCTCGTCACGTTATTGAATTATTAAGTCCATGTGGACGCGGCATTGCCGCAAATAGAATTCTTCTTCTTCTTCTTCTTCTTCTTCTTCTTCTTCTTCTTCTTCTTCTTCTTCTTCTTCTTCTTCTTCTTCTTCTTCTTCTTCTTCTTCTTCTTCTTTTTCACTACATGGCTTGGGCTGTAGCCCGTTCCGACTTCACATAGTCTCTGACTTTTTTTTCTAGGGTCTTCCACGATCTCTCGTTCTCACTGGCCTATATTCAGACGCTTGTTTAGGAACATACGTGTCTACCATGCGTCCTTCATGGGACTTCCAATTCTGCCTGTATTCCTTTGTTCTATACAGAACCGACTGTAACTTCAGATCTTTCCTTATGTCGTCGTTTCGTAGATGCTCTCAAACTGCATCACTTAACTGCTCTTAAAAATTTCATTTCCGGTATTTTTGAAATATCTTTTTACAGGAGAGTCCATGTTTAACATTCCTTCATTAAAGTCGGCACAGCTACGACCTTGTAGAACTTTGCTGTGTCTTCCTCTGCGTTTTATTCTTCAATAGTCGTCTTATTGTTCCAAAAGTATAACTAAATTTATTAACTTTCTCTAGATATCGTTGTTATTCCTATATGAGATATCACATCTCAGATAATTAAATTGCGATACCTGCTCCAAAACACTACTATCAATTACAAGTTTTGCTCTTACAGGGTTCTTCCCTAGGTAGGCCACTGTTTTTGTCTTAGTATTTGAGATGTTAAATTTATATTTCTATCAGATTGTACGCAAGGTATAAATAGACCTTTGTAACTCATTTTCACTCTTCCCTATAATTATTTGGTCATCTGCGTATAGTAATGTGTTAAGTGATCCCTTATCCGAGATTCGTGTACCTGCAGGACAAAAGTCTTTTAATTCTTTAATGTTTTTTTTTTAAATTCAAACGCCAATAAAATATCTTATAATAAAATTATTGCAAATTATAAGGCTATAAGTATATGACAGGAAGTAAAAATTGAAATGGATTTCGGGTTTGTTTAAAATTATGAGATTAGGTAATAATGTATATGATATAAAATTTTATATAAACATTCACTGTATTCGTGAATGTAAATTGAATAAAATTAAAAATTTTTTAGGATGGATATAAGTTCACTAAATGACAAAATTAATACTGGCTGCTAGTAAGATGTTTGATAATAATAATAATTTTTCTTTTTTTACATTCATCAGAGACATAAAAGATAGGCCTACCAAATAAAAAATCAAACTATTAATTGAAATAAAATTATATTTTATTTATTGAGTATACATCATACAAGAAACAATAGTTATTCTGTTTGCGTTATATAATTTTAGAAGTTGCCACACATGTAAGGAGGGGTTAATATTCAAGAGGGAAGAAAATCATTAATTAAGGAAGGCCTGTTCCTGCTGAGGAGCCCAGAAAAAAGAGTTACGCCACTGTTTGTTTATGAGACATACAGAATCATGCCAGCAACGCAACTGCGGGGTGAAACTAAAAAAGTTATTTATAGCTGCCTCCCTTTAACCGTTAATGTTGGCTATCAAAGCAATTGTTATCACTCGTAATTATTTTTGTTAGATCCATCA
Source organism: Magicicada septendecula (assembly GCA_034769895.1). NCBI lineage: Eukaryota > Metazoa > Arthropoda > Insecta > Hemiptera > Cicadidae > Magicicada > Magicicada septendecula. The sequence continues at coordinate 474,672,820 of CM068367.1, read as the reverse complement.
TGTAGTAGTCTTGTTGACATGTATTTGTATGCGACTTAAACAAACTTAAACAAATTTGTACGCATACACCATCAGCAGAATAACGACGACACGACGGGCCGGCTTCACTGAACCAGATAAACTGTAGTCGATGTATACTATTTGCGGCAACACCGTGTCCACGTGGTCTGAACATGATAACGTCATTTAAAAAAATACCTTTTATCGTTGATGGTCACTTTTTAATAATACTAACGGGACAATCTGATGTCGCAGATCCTCCTGGCTTAGGCCTAATAGCACATTATTAATCAAAGCTCTCCGAAAGTGAACCTTTTAGCTAAGGGACTTATAGGCCTACGACTCACAACGGTTGGTCGATAAGTTGATTGCCGACGTTAACGTTTCAAACAAGGTAATAATACCGTCCCCCGCCGTTTAGCACTGTAAACACTTCACAGAATTGCTTATAATCACCAAGTAAGATCTAAAATTGTTTACACTGTCTGTCTGGAAAATTTTACAACCTTTATGATGAATCGTGACAAGACCGGTTATTGACGCGGTGCGTGCCTGTCAATGGGCCGTGAGTTACTGCTGCACATGTACGCATCCCTAACAATAAGTATTTGTTGACAGGGATGGAAATAGTGAAGGTCAGAGTATACAATCAGAGTGAATAGTGAGCTACATAATCATGGTTGTCTTCATTTTTTTTTGAGTTACAAGTGTATTGGTAAAAGAGTGAAAAGTGCTAAAATCGCTTTCCTCCCATAACCGTGTCAATTTCGGTCCCAGTTCATTAATCTCTCTTATCTGGCCCTTCACGCGCTACTCTCATCTTCTGTTTGTGACAGTAGCCTTTTCGATTTTCAAGAGGTATGGCGCTTGCGACGACTTTATCTGTGACCTGTAATTCTTTTATTGCTCTTAAGCACCGCAAAGACCAAGTCAACGAAACACATCTTCGTTCGAACACAACCATGCTTAGTGTATCTTATTACAAGCTAAGATGTATTATCAGGCATAGATCGTACTTAGCACCTTCTAGTAAATAATTTACATTCAAAATCCATTTTTCTTTGACCGTTTACATGAATTACGAAAATAGAGTGTTAACAGAAAACAATTATTTTCATGGAATCGTTAAAAAATTTGTAATTTTATATTATTCCACTAGGCAACAAAAACACTAGAATTTTCTAGTCTTTCTGTCATTTTCACTGCCTACATTATTTAAGCTGTCTCGCCATTTTTTTTTTTTTAAATTAACTGAGGCTTATAGGAGATTTAAATCACAAGCATAGTAACAAACATTGCAAACAGTCTGCGTAATATAATGTTTTAATTAACAAGATCCTAGTTTTTCTATTTCTATAACTTAATTTACAACACTGTTTATGAGTTATAATTGAACATTTTTTTCTGATTTGTTATCGGCGAACAAAAGTTAACGAAACATCTCGTGCTTGGTGAAGGGAGGTGAATGGTATTTTCCCTTATGATGGGTACTCGTTGCTTGCTAGTGACAGCAGACTTAGCGAAGTGATCTTCTACTGACCTCGGTTTAGAGTACTGAAGTTGTAGTACTTTAAGTGCTGACACATTTGTTGGCTGGAGTGGGCAGGGAGGGCAGGATGAGTTGACGGGCCGCCGGCTAAGAACAAAGTGCTGTGCAGACAGACTGCACACACAACAAAGGGAGGGATGGACGCTGTGACAGCTACAAGGGCATGTCCCTCCTCCCCAGTCGATGATGCAATTGACTTTAACACAAGCCGCCTTCGCAGCCGCCACCACCACTGTATTATGTCATGTACCATTAACTGTCAGTGCGCTCGCTGTTGACAACGACAAGGGCCGGGCAGCGGCGTCATTGCGGTCACCGACTGCTGTGTACGGCCTCGACCACAAACATTATGCTGGCACGCGGCCTGTTTGTGTACAGGATCGTCTGGAATGACATTGCCCGCCCGCCTCTTGAACTATAACCGACTACTGTTCACCGTTGCTATGCAGTAGGCCTACGGTACGCAATTCCGCTGTATATTAGAATTTAACATTCGTGTTTGTAAACAAACTTTACATTTTCTTCCGCTTATTAATGTCGTCCCTTGTTTATTTTGTATTACTGAAACAGCCTTTCATGTTCTATGTGTTCTTAATTGTGCAGCACATACCAGAACTTCTTTGTGGTATGGGGTATCGGGCCCAGTCAGATTGCACCGTAGTAAGATGAAATCCACATTGAGTGCACATTGCCACAATTAGTATTCACTAACCGCAGCTTATCGCATTAAATGGAACCGACCCATTCATGTACAGAAACGTATCAACAACGTGTTATTTTAATAACTACATTGATGAGAGAAAACAATCAAATACAATATAAGTTGCGTTGACGCCGACGGTTTCCGCTTTAAATGAGAGCACTATATATGATTGAGCGTTAGTTACAATTTGTATTAGACTACTGTAGAACCTCGGTCAGCTGAATTAATTGAACGAGCGATGCGGGGTATCAGTTTTAACTCGACCGTTTGGCATCTCAATTTGCTTGATTGGGGCAAGTCTCGTTTTATCCTTTAAATGCATTAACTGATTTTCGTAAAACTTAGTATGCGAGTTTTCATACTGATACAACACAGACACCTGTTATTTTGAGACTGATCCCCCAAAATAGAAGGCGGAAGGCAAGAATGTTAAGGGCCAAAATTTTGAAAAAATCTCCAAAATCCAATTGGGTATCAAACTAATGACAGTTATACATTTTGAATGAAGTTATTACAGTTTTCGAAATGTTGAAATTTGCGATACCAGGGCCCACAAGTTTCTAAAAACTGTACAAAATCATAGCAATTGTGAAATTAAAGAGAATTTTTAAAAATCGGAATATAGCCTAATATTGTAACGCAAAATTTGATCAATTGCTAATTTTACTCAATCAACTATGCTGAACGCAAAGAAATGGATGTGTTTTAGAAAGCGGAGAGGTGACGAGACGCCTGAACCGTAGGCGGTATTACTTTAAAGAAATTAACTAGTAAAAAGGCAGTAGAGTAGAGCGGTAGGTTAATAACGCCGGCTTTGGGGCTGACGACTATAATGAATGTAACTTTAGGCTAAGTCACGTTTTGGGACATACTTGTCATAAAATGTATTATTCGCTACGATAGTAAGGGTGTTCGTCAACGTTGTAAACTTAAGTGCGTGTAACAATAGATACCGTTAGACGAGAGAGAGCGTTGTGTGAGAGAGATAACTATAGACGCTAGTTTTTTAAGCACGTGGAACACGGAAAAACGTTGGGCGAATAAGGAAAAGCGTCATATTTTGCGTTGGAGGTTTTCGGTAAGCAGATTGGGCGAATTTGTATTTAGCGGTAGTTTAAACCTATAGGATCGTTTTGCTATCGAACGTAGGTAAGGGAAATTCAAAGCAAGTATATATTATGAACTTAAAGAGAAATAAGTTAGTCTTCTTTATATCGGCGAAATTACACGAAGAGACTCGCGTACGCTCTTTTGCGTTAACTATATATTTTAATAAGTAATGTAAAGAATAAGTAAATTCGCAGAAGTAACCGAAGTACGGGAACGCGATAATTACTAACACTAAAGTTATAAAGTTTCATAAACCGTAATAAGTATATGAGTGGATGATCGGAGTAATAACAAACAACAAGAAGTAATAATACATATAAAGTTCCATTAATTCAATACGTTGTGGTAAATCACGGAAGAAGGCGAATTAGTTCGGATTAAAGTCACGACGGTGCGAGATAGTCGAGCCGCACGCGACGCGAACTGTGTTAGATGCACTTAAGGTCAATTCAATAATCTTTGTGTCCAGAGTGTATAAGTATACGACATAATTATATGTATAACCAATATGTCAAGTGTAGTGTACATCTGTGATAAAGTGAATTAGTGCATTCTTAACCAGGATTAAACACGCAACAAACGGCTGCTGACGACTCATCGACCTGCAACATCTTCAGGACTACGCACTTCGGAAGGATTCTTACGCAAGTAACGAATAAATGAACATTTGATTATATATTGTTTGATAAATATATGTTTCTATTCAAATATATAGTGACTCAATCTGTCAGAAAAGAACTCATTGCTATTTAATAATATTCAAATTGTAAGATAAAACGATCCAAGTCATATTAACAAATTTTGTAGTATATAAATGCAAATGGTTCATTAAAAGTTGATTTATACATTTTAATTTGTGTTTATTATTACTGGCGCCCTGAGGTATAATCAAGAGTCGGTACACTGGAGCAAGTGTTATAGACTATTAAATAAATTTTTAATATTATTATTGATCAAGGTAGTTTGTAATCTTATTTCTCACATGCTCGTAGGCCAACGTAATATGCAAATGATTAATTTAACTCTTTCATAAAGGCCTATCAAGAAGTGTATTACAATATCTAGTGGGAAATATAAAAATTTGGATACCAGGGCCTCAAAAACGTTCAAAATACGAAATCGGGATCTTTAGGGATTTGACAAAATTTACCTATTATTACCCTAATTACCCCATTTACCCAATGTTCCCTTAGGACGAAGATCGCGTCCTATGAAAGTCGAAAACTCCAAAATGCTGTCGAGAAGAGATTAAGAATGTAAAAAATTATGGTAATTCATAATTTATTATTTACACATTTTGGTTTATGCCTTTGTTATATAATCTGCACTCTATTATTTCAAGATACCAGATTAATTCCGTCTTAAATATGGGTGTCTTTGCTGATAACGTATTGATTATAACCATTTGTTGTCCTGTATAAGTAAAAATAACTCATTTTACATTTCTGTATAATTTACACATCGTTGGTTTCTTCTTCGGGTTCAGAATAACGTAAAAGATGAACAAGCAGTAGGTTTATTTGCATTTAAACACACCGGCCAAGCGACCAAACTATGCAAATTACCTCACCTGAATTCGCAGTCGCAAGGAACAAACAATGAATGTCCGCATCGCCCCGACCTACCGTGCAGTTACTGGAACTATTTTAAAGTCGTACTATACAAAGACTAGTGCATACAACTGAACGGGCGACTTACAGTAAACTTCAAATAACCATGTACTTAATACAGTTGAAAGTTTCGAACATAATGTACGTCAGGTACACATGAAACCTGTAACGTGTCGTTTCACTAAACATAAAACATAACATACTCGTTAACATGTAAATAATAATTAATTAATAGAATTATAAGGTACAAATGTTAAACTTAGAAAATAAGTAAAAAGACATTTGTTAGTTCATAAGCATTAGATTAAAACTATGAGGAGGTCTGCGTGCCTCAGACAGTTGTTTTGTATCATTGAACTACAAACAGTGAATGTTATAGATTTTACAAATATAATAAATCAAACTATAATTATGTAAGTTAGGTTGTGTGATAGTGCTAGAAAGTGAAAATAACAGTGATAGACTTTAAAAAGGAAAAAATCAGATATAAGGAATGTGATTAAACATTATTATAATATGAGCATTGAATGAAACATATAATCTATATGAAACAGTTATGTAGCCCATATAGTGAGATCAAACCAAGTGTAAATAATTTAAAAGATAGAAACTCTTACGTTAAAAAACTTATAATAATATAGTTACGAAGGAAAAATAAAGTAAAGGTCAACAGAATATTACTAATTAGAAATGGTAAACCGAACCTGTGACCCATAAAAAATATAGCCATGGCCTTTAACTAATGAAATTAATGTTTTGAGTGAAGATGATTGTTGTTAAAAAAATTGTGAATTGCAAGAGAACGTTTAAGGTGTGACTCCTGAATTGGATACAAATTGAAGACCAATAAAAGATGAGAGGAACAGGAAAAAATGCAAAACCTAGAAGAATGCTGTTTTAATCAAGAGACCAAAAAACCAGATGTCCAGGAATAAAGAATCAACCAATAAATCCGTTAAGAAAACTGCTAGATTGGTGAGATCACTCCATGACTAAATCAAATATTCGACCAAACATTATGACAGTAAAGATTGAATTACAACAAAAACAATAACTAAAAAAACAATATAAAAACATTATAATTGTGAATTATTTTTGTACACTAGTATACAATAGTCATTAATAATAAGAGTTTTTGTTATAGTTAATAGTAGTTTAAAAGGACCCACAAACATTCAACAGACATTAACAACACTGTAATACCGAGTCTCATGCATCAAAGTTGTATTGTTTGTTCTATATGTAAATTGTATGTTGACCCTGAGGTTCAGATGAATAATCCTCTATTTAAAAAATAAAACAGGTTATACTTTATTAGTAAGAGATACTAATTTGTTTTGATATTACTTATTGACGCTCAGAAGTGGGGCCTTCCACATTCACTGGATACAAAAGGAGGATTATATATAGTAACTGAACGTTACAAATTGACGCTCAGAAGTGGGGCCTTCCACATTCACTGGATACATAAGGAGGATTATATATATTAAACTGAACGTTACATATTGGCGCCCAACCGGTAGAGCTGAATTAGGCAAAACTAACTAACCGAAACACAATTAGTGAAATAACTATTGACCTAATTTTAGCTGGCAACTGCTAGAAAAAACAAACAAAATGCAACGAAGGGCTATGCCACAACAGGAAACGAAAATGCCCGAACAAGAGAGACGATTAAGCTACGCGGAATGGATGACAGTGTTATTTAAAAAATTCAGCAAGGATATGGATTATATTAATGAAAATACCACTGATCACGAACGAGCACAGATGAGGCGTGCGAACAGAATGGTGACACCGAACGACAACATGACGTTGATAGATATTTATGATGAAATGTGGGAGCTACACGCAAAGTATGATAAAGAAGAGACTATCGGGAGAACTCACGAAAATAACGATAAAAATGTGGAAGGAATGACTGAGGATGATTGGGATAGATGGAATGATAATCTTAAAAGAATGAAAAACGAGAGAACGGGAATATACGCACATTTGAAAGAACAATATACACAGGAGGAGTATGAACAAATGAGACAATTAATAAGACAACCAGAGAAACCGGTACAAACAGAAAATGCAGAGCTAAAGGAATGGATAAGGCTTATGTTTGAACAATCCAGAGAAGATATTTGTAAATGGAGGGAAGAATTAAATAAGAAGCGTAAAAAGAAAATAGAAGGTAGTAAAAAAATAGAAAATAAAGAAGAGACAATTGAATTATTACCTGAAAATAAACATAACAGGAACAAGGAGAATACTAAACCACTCGAAAAGAAGATAAAGAAAATAAGAAGAATACATCCAAAGAAACCAATAAATACAAGAGAAAATTTGGAGATGATAAACAGTGGACTAGTAAATGTACTTAATCTCCCTATTACTGACCATAGAGAGATAATGAATTTTAAAAATGGTAGGAGAAGCTTAACAGAAATTATAGAAAGGACTCACAATAAAACAGTGAGTAAGGACTTCAGAAAATTGATATTCAAGGTAAATATACTTGAAATAAAAATACATGATAAGATATCAGTGATACCACCAATAGTTGATATACCATCGACATATTTGTTTAGGAAAACAGATGATAGAGTGATTAATATAGGACTGGATACTAGTGAAAAGGTGGTATTAGAAGAATTGGTGTATGAGGTAGCAGAGATCTATACCACAAGGAAGGAAATAGTTCTGCACACCAGAAGAACCCGGATCGTGGCAGATACCGAAAACGGATAAACCAAGTAGGAACAATATTGTAAAAAGGGACTGATTTTCTGACTACTGACAAGGCAAACCAGTTACGAAAGGAAGAAGAAAATAATGATAATTAAAACAAAAATAAAATAAATAATCATTCTAGACTTAAAAGAAAATAATGATAATTAAGAAAACATAACCAAAACTGAAGAAAATCTAATAAGGAACAAAAGGGAATATAAACAGAAAAATAAGAAGGAAAAAAGTATTAAACTAACAATTAATTAAGACAAAATATTATTTAGAAAAATATAACAAGGGATTCATTAGAAAGAAAACAGGGTAAAGCGAAAACAAACTGAGACATAGAGTACATCAAAGTAAACACTACAAGGGGTGCTGACAACAGTCTTGATTAAAACATGAGCGAACACTTCAGGAATGAAACGAAACGCAGGAGAATAAAACGGAGAGAATACGCACGCTGTCCATAAACCAGATACAATTATAGGAGCCACAGGTAAATAATCTAAAACCCAAAAGCAGCACATAAACCTGAATGTTACGAGAGAAGGAATAGGAATTCCTATGGTGTTATTAGTAACCCAAGGGTTACTCTTTAAGGTATAAACAGAGTGTTGTATGCTACGGCGCCACTCTGCAATTATGAATGATCCGCTGAGATAATAGGAAGCACAAGTGCCCCTCAGGACGGGAATTCATACTAAGTTAGGGAAAATGTTAGGGTACCCATAGGAAACAAATAAACCGTAACAGACCAGAATCATGGCAGGAAAGACTGCAGGAAATCAGGGCATTCCAAGGAAAAGGATATACAGAGATCATGAGTGTGGCACAAAAGAAGAGGTTAGTGAACTATTACAATAATTACTGCATCGTATTCTCCAGCTCACCGAATAAAGAGAAGAATTTAAATAATATCCGGTTAAACAGTTGTTCAAGAAAGCTGTAAGAAAGTAAATCCAGCTCATGATAAAAGAAGATATTATAGGAAAGAGTAGTTTGTCAATTACCAACCCCATTGTAGCAATACCCCAAGGAATATATAACCAAACCGAGATAAAGAGGTTTTATGAAAAGTGAAGACAGTTTTTGTAGATTTTTGCCATTTATTTCAGTAACTCCTAAAACCACCATTACTGAAATAACTTGTCTTAAACGGGGGGCTTTATGTAACGTGTCGTTTCACTAAACATAAAACATAACATACTCGTTAACATGTAAATAATAATTAATTAATAGAATTATAAGGTACAAATGTTAAACTTAGAAAATAAGTAAAAAGACATTTGTTAGTTCATAAGCATTAGATTAAAACTATGAGGAGGTCTGCGTGCCTCAGACAGTTGTTTTGTATCATTGAACTACAAACAGTGAATGTTATAGATTTTACAAATATAATAAATCAAACTATAATTATGTAAGTTAGGTTGTGTGATAGTGCTAGAAAGTGAAAATAACAGTGATAGACTTTAAAAAGGAAAAAATCAGATATAAGGAATGTGATTAAACATTATTATAATATGAGCATTGAATGAAACATATAATCTATATGAAACAGTTATGTAGCCCATATAGTGAGATCAAACCAAGTGTAAATAATTTAAAAGATAGAAACTCTTACGTTAAAAAACTTATAATAATATAGTTACGAAGGAAAAATAAAGTAAAGGTCAACAGAATATTACTAATTAGAAATGGTAAACCGAACCTGTGACCCATAAAAAATATAGCCATGGCCTTTAACTAATGAAATTAATGTTTTGAGTGAAGATGATTGTTGTTAAAAAAATTGTGAATTGCAAGAGAACGTTTAAGGTGTGACTCCTGAATTGGATACAAATTGAAGACCAATAAAAGATGAGAGGAACAGGAAAAAATGCAAAACCTAGAAGAATGCTGTTTTAATCAAGAGACCAAAAAACCAGATGTCCAGGAATAAAGAATCAACCAATAAATCCGTTAAGAAAACTGCTAGATTGGTGAGATCACTCCATGACTAAATCAAATATTCGACCAAACATTATGACAGTAAAGATTGAATTACAACAAAAACAATAACTAAAAAAACAATATAAAAACATTATAATTGTGAATTATTTTTGTACACTAGTATACAATAGTCATTAATAATAAGAGTTTTTGTTATAGTTAATAGTAGTTTAAAAGGACCCACAAACATTCAACAGACATTAACAACGCTGTAATACCGAGTCTCATGCATCAAAGTTGTATTGTTTGTTCTATATGTAAATTGTATGTTGACCCTGAGGTTCAGATGAATAATCCTCTATTTAAAAAATAAAACAGGTTATACTTTATTAGTAAGAGATACTAATTTGTTTTGATATTACTTATTGACGCTCAGAAGTGGGGCCTTCCACATTCACTGGATACAAAAGGAGGATTATATATAGTAACTGAACGTTACAAATTGACGCTCAGAAGTGGGGCCTTCCACATTCACTGGATACATAAGGAGGATTATATATATTAAACTGAACGTTACAAACCACATATACGTTCATAATACAGTACAGAACGTGTAGGCCTAGAAATAAGTTACTTAAATTATCTTTTCTTCTAATGTTTAGTAAATGCCCAAAAATACATAAATGAAATACTTGAGCCCAAACTGAAATCTTCCGCACGAGACCTTTTCCAATTTAATGAAGCATTTATATTTCAACAGGATTCAGCTCCATGTCGTGTTGCTGCTGTGTGGAAAAAGTTGTTCCAAAATAATCATATTCCACAGCTGGAACATCCCAGACCTTAACCCAACCGAAAATCTATGGAACCAACTAAAGAAACTTGTTAGTCAGAAGCAACCCAGCAATAAAACCCAATTAATAGAAGCAATAATTCATTCTTGATTTCACATTATAACAGCTGCAGAACTAAAACAGTTGTTTCACTCCATGGGAAGGTGTTGTAAGGCCGTAATTAACGCTAAAGGTTTCCCAACTAACTGTTAACTGCCATGGTGAGAATATTGTATATCTCATTTTTTCTATGTGTTTCGCTTTTCTTGGGTATACTGCTGTTATAATAAAAAATCCTTCATAAAAGTTTTTGCATTACGTTCTCGATTAAATTATCTTTCCATTGATATATTATTTTATGGCATTAGTCTAAGAAAAAGTGTTCAACGTGAAGACAGCCATGTTTCCCAGCTAAGTATAGTTCGAACTAACTCATTTCATATTCTAGATTACTTCGTAGTTTCAGCACAGTTTTAATCTGAAATCAGAATAACGGACATTAAGTACATTGACTTGTTATTGTATAGATTAGCTCGTTTAAACTGTAATACGAAAGTCCATCAGATGTAAACGAGTCTTTTCAAATAATTGTTACAAGGTAGGCCTACTTTAACGTTCGTTAATGTTGGCAATAGTGATCAGTGGGCTGTAGTTCCTAACCGTGCGCAGTTCTACGCTCTTGTTTCTAAAGTCGTTTGTTTGTTATCACGATAAGGTGCGTGTGTCCGTTGCGCAATATGTAATTATCAAGTTTTTAGTATGCGAACGCATTAAACCAGCTGAAATTTTGCGCAGATTGCGTGCACAGTTCGGCAATGATACACTTTCGAAGGCTCAAACGTACAAATGGCACACGTTTTTGTACGAAGGCTGGAAATTGTTTATATAACCTCTCTCACGAACGTCGTACCAGAAGCAGCATTACGCAGTAGAAATTTTGCAATTTTAAGACCTTATTCACGACGACCGACAAATAACTGTGCGTGAAATTAATGCAGTAACTTCAGTAAGCTGAGGACGTGTGGAGATAATTAATCGTTAGCAAGGGTTTTAAGTTACGCAGAATCTCTGCATGGTGGGTACCAAAAATTTGGATGCAAGTCACAAGGCTGTAAGAGGTGAAATTCCTCAAGTCTTTTGGATCGCTTTGCACCAGAGGGAGACTCATTTTTGATGGACATTCTCACATGTGATAATAGTTGTTACATCACTGTACTCCTGAAACCAAGAGATCGAGTATGGAATTCCGCACAAAAGATGGAACAACTCCAGTGAAGGCGGAAACACATTTCTCTGCTGGAAAAGTTCATACGAGTTTTTTTTGGAATGCTAATGGTGTTGTGTTCGTCAATTTTTACTTGAGCAAAGAAAAATGATCAGGGTTAGAGAGGCATATTGGTCTAAAAGACGCAAGCAAATTTGGAAGTACTTCAGTTGGACAACTTTGGATCATTCACCCTGTAGTTTAGATTTATCACCATGGTCATTTGGAAGTACTTCACTTGGACAAATTTGGATCATTCACCCTGTAGTCTAGATTTATTACCATGGTCATTTCATTTGTTTGGACCCTTAAATAAGACTCAGGCGGGAAAAACGTTTTTTCATTGACAAAGAGGTGAAAGACTTGGCTACGAACCTGTTAAAAAATGAACATTTTTATGAAGAAGTAATAAAAAAAATTACCATTGCGACAGAAAAAAATGTGTAGATAGTAGGGTACATATGTAAATAAGTAGTTTTTTACTTATTTACACATATTTGAATCCAATAAAACTTTGCTCAATAAGTCTTGTTTATATTTGATTGATCCTCGTATATTCTCAAAGCATATATTTTCCTTTATAGGTTTTTCTAAACACATTGCGAATGACGTGTATTTGATTTAAAAAAAAAAACACAAGAAATAGATTATAAGTATCGCCTTGAAGACGAAGAGATTTTAAATGCGAAATTCTAAAAAATAGAATAAATTGAAAAGACGTAAATAAGAAGCGTATTACACTACCCAATAATAAAATTATGTGTATTCTTTATGTATTATTTTAGGCGACAATAATACATTCAGTTTTACAGCTTATTTATGCGTTCCACACTACAGCACTATGGAGACACAAAATTTACACACGTATTGTAAAACCATAAACAGTTTATCAACTATAATCATGGGCAGCTAAGTGGTAACAACTTTACAGACAAAATTTTATTGCATAAAAGTGCTGGCTCCCTTGGCTATAAAATACAATTTCCTCGTAACCGGTGTGTATTGTGGCGTTAAAATAAAAGAGGGAAGTGGGGTAGCTAGTAAACTATCGATTGGATCATACAAAATTATCTACGTCTTTCACCTATAAGAAATTTCTAAAAAGCTTTCGCATTATATCACGTCTAGATTAAGGAACAATCAACGAAGTTTAATAATGTTAGAACAAACATTTACAAAATATATTTTTATAAATTTAAATTTTAGTCTACACGAAAATATATAGGGACGGAAAATATTAATATTCAATAATATTAATGTTATGAATCATTTTCTAGCATTATTAATTTAGCGAGATTATTTACAAAATGTTATACATTTGTTTTTAACTAGTATTCAGTACATTTTATAAATGATAATCGGATTTTTGAAATTACTTGTTTCTTTTTTTATGTCTTACTGCTTCGTGTACGTTCACATTAAACAATCTGTCTCCAAGACTTTCGTTTCTCCCACGGTAGTCAGTAGTGTTCATTCCCCCTCCGCCCACAAGGGCAGTCCCTCAGTTTTTCTCAATTTTTCACTATCCCCCCTCCCATGTTTCACCTTCACCGTGTCTTATGGTAATTAATTGCTATTCATAATAACTACTGCTATAGATTACCAAAAGACTTGAAATATTTATATTTATTCGATCCATATACGGTATATATTAAATCGGAATCAATAAAGTAGAATTAATACTGTAATCCTAATAGAATTTAGTAAGACCAGTATACAACAATTCAATGTAATTTGAAAATAAATATTGACCACTTTCTTTTAACTTTCAGTGCCATTTTAGTTTTTTCTCTTTCTCCATCTTTATCATTTTATTACAAAAACTTTGATTTAAAAAAATTTTGTGTTAGAAGCTCTTAAATAGATTTAAGGGAAAGAAAAATAAACAGTTATTTTTATTTTTACTTACGGTTATGTAAAATTGAATAGCACTATTGGAAGCAAATACATTTGCGCTTATTCGAACAAGCTCCCTGACGTTGTGGAAGAAACCAAAAATCTTTTATTTTAGCTAAGACTCATTTAATGTGGAAGGACTTAAAATATAACAGGTTTTTTTCTTTACATTCTGGAAGTTAACATTTTTTAATGAAGTCCTAATTTTTTACTTGCTTGAAGATGTCACTTTCACACTAAAGAATACATAAACTGGAGAGCTAGTCGTCCCTACGCTGCTTATCAAACGGTTTTGAAACATCTTAAACGACTCAGTGTCCTTTCAGCAGATCAGCTTCTTACGGAAAGAGATAGGCCTAACAGTATTCTAAAATGTGGGAATCCTGACTCAAAACAAAATTTAATAGTCTTTAGCGAAAGGACAGCGACAGCTGTTGCCAGAGGATCCTGATAAAATGCTAATTTAGTTTTTTACACAATTTTATTCGTATTAAAATTTGTTGCAACCAGTGGCACTCCTAAAACTATAATACCCCCAAAATTCTGATAGCGCAACTTGCCACCCCTGCTGTAGACACCCTTGGCGATGTTTTCTATATACTGTTGAATGTAACTAACCGTTTGTTGCGTTAAACAAAAACAAAAAATGCAAGTATTTTTTTTTTACATAAGAGGCAGTGGTCTGGATTAAAAAACAAAAATTACATCAAGTTTGATGGTTGTTCATTAATCGGTTGCACAGATTCATTCGATAACTCAGATGAAGCCGCTACCCGCAATGACAAATGTCACTCACTCACTGAACGATGACCTAAAATATGAGACGCGATATTTCACTGGCTGAGAGAGAGAGAGAGAGAGAGAGAGAGAGAGAGAGAGAGAGAGAGAGAGAGAGAGAGAGAGGAGAGAGAGAGAGAGAGAGAGAGAGAGAGAGAGAGGTGACTGACCTGTTCAATCTGGCATGTGATTCCAAGTAATGGCTTTAGAGAGATAAATTTAACAGACATTTCATTTTTTTACCAGCCGTGGCAGACGATTAACTGACGGTCTGTCAGAATGGAGGTTTTTCATACGTACGTGGCACAAGCGGTACCATTCATGAACGCTCAGGGGAATTTTATATATATATATATATATATATATAATTTTTTAAAACTTAAATTTCGGTTGCTTTATTAAAGCATGCAATTCATCTGAGTCCATTATAAATATCCAGAACATCCCTATCCGACAGTGCACACGTCTCCGTGACCGTTTGATGTTGATAGAGAACAGTATGTTGAACAATGAAACTCATTCATTACTCTCCTCATGAAAAAATTGAATATGCAGCGCAAGTAAAATAAAAATTTTTGTTTATTTGTTAAATATGTAGGCCTAACTTTGTTAGTTGTAAGGATTCAGTAAGACACCAACAATACATTCTTACATTTAAAGTACCATCATTAGGAAATCCTTCAATTGGATTTTATGTTTAATTTTTGTTATGTTACACCTGGACCTATTCATATGAATGAGGTGTCATTAGATTTGTATCAGTTTTTCCAGTTAACACTGTGTAGGTGACAATCTTAAAAAAATCAAAATGGCGTCCGCGATATAACAAAAACTGCCAACGACCGCAACCTATTGGTTCGTTTTCAGTAATCATTCATAAAACGACATTGATAATGCAAATTCTATTATATCTATTATATGGACGATAAAGAATATTAGTTTTTAAAATAATAAATAATAATAAAATAATAAATAAGTTAAATATAAACATAAGTCATTTATATAAAAATATAAATATACGGTACTTTATATAAATATGTAATTAAAAGACTGGTAAGAATTACTCCTTGATAGTTAGATAACGTACTTACATATTTTTTCATTTCTTCATAAATCGTTGTAAAAAAATAAATAAGTAAAAAATATTAAAATAGATATATAGTAAAACCTAAATAATGCGTCTTGATCGCGAATACTAAACTGTACGGCTATTAAGTTAACAACCTTGGGTTTATTATTATAACAACTGGGTAAGTATTGTTTTTATTTAATAAAATTATTCTTCTCAGTCAATTGAAATTTGAATTAATACTTTTATTATATTTGTTTAGTGTAATAAACATTACCATTATAAATCGAATATAAGAAGTAACTAGACATTAAAATTACTTTTTTCTTCTGTTTTGTCTTAGTGACAGGTTGGATTGGTTTTTAATGGAAACATTTTTAAGCATCTGTACACTCAGAATCACTTTATCGGATTTAATAAGACAAATTTAAATTATTAGTCTTAAGGTATAATCACAGGCTAACATTTAATACACTGGAGAATAATTAATGTATTGAATTTTATCCATATATTATTGTAAAGTAATATCAAATAATTAAACTGTTTTGTTCTTGATGAATATTTTTCCTCCTGTATCATTCCTTTCCGTTTTAATAATTATTGCATGTAAAACCGATTATAAGAACGGTTCAGTGTACACGTGTACGCATACGCATGATGTAACATTATGTAGGCTACTGTAATAATGCCGCCCGCGTTACTCCACGCACTTGTGTTCGAATTTCAAATAGTGTAATTGGGATATATTTATTAGTCCGATGAGGATTGATGCCAAAATGGAGCCACTGTATCGCAGCGTCCCATTACAGCCATTATAGGCGATGTGTACCTACAAGTCACATTGGAATGATTTGAGGGACGATGAAATTACTGATGAGAGGATTAAGGGTGAAATGGAATGGATGTGCGTTATCAGTGTTCTACATACTACGAAGAGATAAGCGTCAACGGGTGTCAATAAACTATGCGATTTTATGTAACAGAACGCATACAGTCCGTCGTGTTTACTTATTCCCATACTGGACACGTTGAACCCAAAATGTTGTGACGAGCGAAAGGTGACTAAATTATATTCCGCAATTTGGGATCTTTAGTATGGTGAAATTATGTAATACCAGACAGTAAAACATTCATTACGACTTTGAAATATTACTTTCGATGATACGTGGACATTATTAGAAATGTTAGGTCGGACAATAACCGCCATTAGAATTTATCACACAACGTTTCGACCATTTAACAATCTGTGAGTTAATAATGTTTATTAGCAAGCGGAAATTAGAAGAAGTCTATATAAGTATAATAGAAAAAGAAATCTGACCATGTGATAATGTTATCTCCTTCCTTGCAAAGATCAGTTATCTGTTCCTTGTATGTGTTGAACAATAGCGATAATAGGTACTCTCCCTGTTCTCCCCTTACTTTCTTCTCCACAAAATAATTACAAGGCGTTTCCACACTTTGACGTCTATAGAATCCATATATCCTCTTTCTGTTACTGTAGTTAAATTATTTTATGCCACTTGGCGTTACCAAACGGCTTCCTTAAATCCTCAAAACTAAGAGCGTCAGCAAATAAACTTAGAGCTTCGAAAAATGTCCTGGCTGCTGAGTCGAAATCAAAATTGTCTCTCTAGAAAACAAAAGTTCTTCTGCACGAGTCCATATTTAAACCTATATGTACCTATGATGTGCAACTGTGAGGCTTACTAAGTCATCTAATTAGAAAATTATTGAAAGATTCCAGTCAGAAATCTTGCCTTTAGTAACCAATACACTTCTAATGCTCTACAAATTCCATTCGTTTCCGAAGAAACACGCCAACTTGCAGCAGTTTACCACCAGCGTATACTGCACACGAAAAAGTAATGTTTGCAGGAACGAACAATTCGCCAGCGTTAACAAGCAGACTGAAGAGACGCTGGCCATCTCATCTTTCACGACCTGCAGACCAAGAAAATTACAGCCATCTCGTCATCTCTTTCTGCAAGAGAGTCATCGTTCGTCGTTGGACGATTTGTCTTCTCAGAATATGTGATTCAGCAAGTTGACTGCTGCTCTTAATGATTATAGTCACTGTGAATAGATTGTAAATTGGCACATACAATAAATAAAAAATAACAAAGAACAGTGGCGTCGTGGACCATCGTGTAAATAATCAGTTTCTTCCAAAAATTGTCCGTAGTTTGATGTTTCATTCGTCTTGTAAAAGGGTTTTTTTCAGTTCCCGTTCGTATAAGCATATTTACAGTCAGAACGCGTTGTATAACCATTGTACGCGTCAACCTGAAGAAACCATTTGTAAGAAGATGGGAGTCGTTATGAGACTAGGAAAAGACTGACGCGGCCCAGACCTAAAGAAACTGAAACTTACTATTTTTGCAGCCGCACGTGTCATAATGTAGCGTACATTGAACCGCCGTTGGTACGAAATCCTACACCGCTATATTCGTAAGCTGTACAGCCTGAATACGACTTGGTAACACAAATGAGAGAATGATGTTACCTTTTGTCAGAGGTTAGACACTCGAAGATATGATGGTGGAGTAATTTCTAAACCCGAGTTCAAACTATCATAAGCTATATACATATATACAGGCGTATATTCACGTAGGTAGGGGCGGGTTGTATATAGTTGTACAACTGGAGCAGCAAGGGCTGACACACTTAACCACGTATTGCAATAAACCACCGCATGTCCGTTACGGCTGGGTCATAAATTGCTGCATTCCCTCTGTATGCTCTGCATTTATGTTGTTACTTAGTTTGATGTGGAGTACGGTCAGGAGCTGCCTCCCTGCCTCTGTGCGGGCATAAAGTAAATCAACTTAACCCGTGTGTGTGTGTGTGTGTGTGTGTGCGCGCGCGCGCGCGCGCAATTTATGGACCGTATAAAACTTTAGTACTTACTACACCTATATTGTTGTCGTCGGTTGGCTGCCGTGAAGCAAGTTTTATTAACCTCGTCAGGATCCCGTATACACTTGTGATTATTAGTAATTATTAATCATTTGTTCCTGCTGTTTATATCTTTCCGTTTATAGTGCAGAAATGATTGTTTGGTGTCTTCAACATAAAAATATTATCTATAACCCGAAAGTTTTTTTAGCTGCATACGAATTGTTAACGACTTATTTTAAAAATTAAATCTCCAATAAAATATTTTATATTCCCAAGTGTTAGTAAATGTACCTATAGGAAACCTTTTAAATATATTAAAACAATAATTCTTTCATTAAAGGACGAATTCAGAATAAAAATAAAAATGACAATACATATCGTAAAATTATTATTAATAATACAACTTTTATGAGAATATATTTTTATTATTTTGTAAATTACAGTGTTTCAGTAGGATTCAGCTATCATCATTATAATCCGATATGAATAAAGATTGTAAAAAGTTTTATTTTATTTATTTATTTTTTTTTAATAGCGAATTGACCACTTAGGATCACGCTACAACTTTATTTCTAAAAAGTTTTATAATTAATAATAATATAAATATATAACAAGAAAAATATGAGCACTTATGAATATATTAAAATATATATCTAATATAATAGATATAAAACTATATATATATATATATATAGTATTTAAAATTTATATTTATATTACCTCAAGATAAATTTTAATACTTTATAGGCTATATATCAAGAAACGAACTGTAAAAGTAACTGTACCTGTAACGAACTGTACAAGAAAGTGATTAAATATATATACGAGTATATATTACATTTAATATTTATAATGAATTTACCTCAAGATATTTTTTTCCTTATTAGGAACATGTTTCGGGTACCATCTTGTACCCATCCTCAGCCTTCCGGTTTTTGGTACCCATCCACAAAAA
This sequence comes from Magicicada septendecula, assembly GCA_034769895.1. NCBI lineage: Eukaryota > Metazoa > Arthropoda > Insecta > Hemiptera > Cicadidae > Magicicada > Magicicada septendecula. Next base: position 474,653,500 of record CM068367.1, on the reverse strand, counting down.
CCGGAAGGCTGAGGATGGGTACAAGATGGTACCCGAAACATGTTCCTAATAAGGAAAAAAATATCTTGAGGTAAATTCATTATAAATATTGAATGTATTATATACATCAAGAAACGGACTGTAGCAGAAAGTGATTGAATATATATATATATATATATATATATATATATATATATATATATATGTACAAGGTCGCATAGAATAAATAAGTCGATATCAAGAGATGAAATGTTTGGCTTTAATCAAAGATTTTCTTAAATTTAGTCTCCACAGAGTTTACTACAGTTTATAATAGCACAACAAAATTAATAGACAGTTTTTTAATACAAATAAAATAAATTAATAGTTCTGTTTACATAAATAAATAAATTACTGCTACTTTGTAAATAAAAATTAATGAACAGTTTCTGTTGACCTTCAGTATTACTTTAAAATAATCCTTCCACACTAATAACATATACGTTAATTTCTATAAGTTTCCCTGTCTTATTAGTTTATAATTGTTTTATTTAGTTTTAATGTAAATAGGTTCACTTTCCTGAATAAGATGAATGATGCGGTGTTTCTCCTGGTTTCCTGGTGAATGTCTACAGCTGCTCCTTCCAGGTAGTCGTAGGATACCGCCGCTCCTCCTGTGGTTCTTCATCAGGATCTCCTCCTGTTTTCAAGCTCTTAGGGTCTTTGTACGGGTTGGGTACTTCTATGACAATGTTTAATTATTAATTATTAGCCAATTAGGGTATGTAGCTCCGGCAACTTGATGGTGTTCATTGAAACCTAATCGGACAATCTTGAAACGGTTACCGAATTAGCACTCGAATGATTCAGTCGCGCACTTTACTGTTAGTGTGCGTAACTCCTGACAGACCTATCGTACTAAATCAGAGTTAACGATTACACGTTATAAAGAGTAGCGATACTGCTTTTTCTGAGTACTACGGTAGACTGCCTTGCATCTCGTCACGGAGCAAATCAACTGATATAGTAACCCATCTGATTGGTCAAAACCGTTCCCTCACCCTTTCACTACAGTCCAGATAACATTCTACCTGTAAGAAATTGCATATGAGCAATGTAAAACGTGCAAAATAAACCGGTATAATTTTATTGCTTTTCTTGTGGGTGATAAAACCTTTTTTTATGAAAAACTCATATATTTTGTACTTTATATCATTAACAAACATTACTACCAGATTGGTTATATTTTTTTTGCACAATCTGGTATAAGTCTTATGTCAGATATTTGATTTACATAAAAGTTATTTAATTTAATTCGTTTTTTATTGTTAATTCGTAACACAGTTATTCACACGCGCACTCGCCATATGCCTATGCATGTGTTCGCACAATTTCACAACACTCATATTTTTTTATACAGTCAAAACGTAACTTAATCTAACAATTCTCACATGATTCTTACTGTCTATAATACAATGTTCCAACACGCAACTTTTACTTTGACTAGTTCTCATTGAAACATGCTATCATATGTTAAGAGTGAAATTTATTATTTTATATGCAAATCTCACCCATTGCAATATATATATATATATATATATATATATATATATATATATATAATTTGTGATGTTTTCAATTGTTTCTTCTGCAAGTAGATATTGTTTTTTTTTTTTTTTTTTTTTTTTTTTGAGAAAAAGAATATACAATATTATCTACTTGCAGAAGAAACAAATTGAAAACATCACAAATTATATAATTACTGCAAGAAACATCGAGTTACTTATATAGAAAATGATATATATATATATATATTTCAATCACTTTCTGCTACAGTCCGTTTTTTGATGTATATAATACTATAATATTTATGACTAAATTTACCTCAAGATAAGCTTTTTTCCTTTAGGAACATGTTTCGGGAGATCTTGTTCTCCCATCTTCAGCCTTCGCCATCTTGTTTCTGGTGAAGTATTTGTGTGTTGGCTTCTGGATGTTATTGAGGTAGTTTGTTGGTCTTTGGTCCTTTAAAGTTGTATTACTGCGTGTGGTTGTGGTATCTGTTTTTGTATTTTGTGTATTTTCGATGTTGAGTGCTTTGAATATTGTGTCATGTTTTGCATTGATTTGTGTTTGTTCTGGTATTAATTTGTTTTGTGTTTTATGTTTGTAAATCTGTAAATTTTCCCAAATGTTCATTATGGTGCCTTTGTGTGGTATATGTTTTATTAGTGTTACATTGGTTATGTCTGGGAATTCATGTCCTGTGTTTATTGCATGTGTGGCTAAATTGGATTTATATATATTTGGTTTTTTGTATGCATTTAGGTGTTCAAAATAACGTTTTTTCAGCTGTTTTTTTGTTTGTCCTATATAACATTTATTGCAATCTTGGCATTCAATTTTGTATATACCGTTGGTTGTTGTATTATCTTTGTTGTGTGAGCTATTTAGATTTTGTAATTTATTTTTATTAGTTTTGTATGCTATTTTTATATCTGTGTTTTTAAATAGTTTTGTTAGTTTTGTCATTTTATTATTTATATATGTGAATGTGGCCCATTTGTTGTTGTTGTTATTATTTATTTGTTGTTCAGTTTGATTAATTCTTAATTGTTCAGTTTTTATTTTGTATTTGATTTTATTTTCTATTTTGATCATAGTATTTTAATTGTATCCATTTGCATAACCAATTTTGTATATTATATTTTTTTCTTTGTCAGTTTCTTGTTTGTTTAGGGGTATTTTGTACATTCTGTTAAATAACGAATAAAATGCTGCCATTTTATGTTGTGGTGGGTGGTCAGAATGGTTAGGTATAATGATGTTAGTGGAAGTTGGTTTTCTATATATTGCATATTGTATGTGTTTGTTGTATCTTGTGATGGTTATGTCTAAATAGTTGATTTTGTTATGTTTTTCTTTTTCTTCTGTGAATTGTATTTTGGGATGTATGTTATTGATTTGTTTCAGTATGTTCTCTGCATTTGTGTTTTTGTTATTTGATACATATAGTCCATCATCTACATATCTTATCCATATGCCATCTGGGTCATGTGTTTTTATGATATTTTATATTTTGGTGTCTATGTGTTGTAGGAATATTTCTGCTATTATGCTTGATAATGGTGATCCCATTGCTAAACCTTCTTTCTGTTGATAAATTTTGCTATTAAATTCAAAGTAATTTTGTTTTAGTATTAGTTGGAGACTATTTTTTATTTCGGTTATATATTGTTTGTTTTCATTTTGTTCTATAAGTTTGTTTATTATTATGTCAATTGTTTCTTCTACTGGGATATTAGTGTACATGTTTGTTATGTCATATGATGTGAAAAATGTATTTTCATTTATATTTATTATTTTTAGTTTGTCTATTAATTCGTATGTATTTTTAATGTTATGATGGTTATTTGTTAGATGGTTACTTTTTAGTTTTTGTGCTATTATTCTTGCTATTTTGTATGTAGGAGCTTTTTTGAAATTGATTAATGGACGTATTGGGTTGTTTAATTTGTGTATTTTTATTAGGCTGTTCATTTTAGGTGGTTCTGGATTATTGTTTATATATATGTCTATGTTTTTATTGTTGAAAATGTTTTTATTTGTTTTTATTAGTTTTATTGTTTGTTTAAGATAGTTTTCTGTTGGGTTTTTATCTAGTTGTACGCATTTATTATTGTTGATGAAGTCTTCGGTTTTTTTGATGTAGTCTGTTTTATCAATGATTACTGTTGCTTGACTTTTGTCTGCTTTAGTTATTATTAAATTATTGCTCTTTACTTTATTTTTAATTTCTTTTATTGTTTTGTTTTTCTTTTTTTTTATCTTTGTTTTTCATTTCGCTAGTGATTATTTTTTTAATTATATGTGTTGCTTCTGTTCTTTTTTCTTCTTGTATATTGTCTTTTATTAGGTTAATGGCAAATTCTGTTTCTACTATTAAATTTTCTAGATTTTTGTTTGCATTTTGGGTTATGTTAGTTTTTGACATATTGTTTAAATATTCTATTTCTTTTTTGTTAAATTCTGTATTGCTGAGGTTAATGGTTCGAGGGTAAAATGTGTGTTTATTTTTGTTTTTTTGTTGTTCTTGATTTTTGTTTTGTTGTTTTAATGTGTTAAGTTTTTTGTTGATTGTATAAGTCTTTTTGTTTTTTCAAATCTTATTTTATTTTCTATGTTATTGTATTTATTATTCCAAGTGATTGGATGTAATAAACTTGTTAGCTCTAAGTGTAGTTTGTATATGTCTAGTGTTATGCTATTTTTCTTACTGTATAATTGATTAATTTCGTTTTGTATCCATAGCCTTTGTGCTTGTTTTATAGGTTTTTGTGCAGTCATATTTTTGTTGTTTGTGTTTATGTTGATGTATTTAGGTGTTAATTTATGTTTTTGGCATTGTCTATTGAAGTATATGTTTATGTTTGTGTTCATTAGTTTATTGATTTTAGCCACACATGCAATAAACACAGGACATGAATTCCCAGACATAACCAATGTAACACTAATAAAACATATACCACACAAAGGCACCATAATGAACATTTGGGAAAATTTACAGATTTACAAACATAAAACACAAAACAAATTAATACCAGAACAAACACAAATCAATACAAAACATGACACAATATTCAAAGCACTCAACATCGAAAATACACAAAATACAAAAACAGATACCACAACCACACGCAATAATACAACTTTAAAGGACCAAAGACCAACAAACTACCTCAATAACATCCAGAAGCCAACACACAAATACTTCACCAGAAACAAGATGGCGAAGGCTGAAGATGGGAGAACAAGATCTCCCGAAACATGTTCCTAAAGGAAAAAAGCTTATCTTGAGGTAAATTTAGTCATAAATATTATAGTAATATATATATATATATATATATATATATATATATATATGGATATAATTATATTATATAGACAAAATATATACATGTAAAAATAGATACAATATATATAAAAATATATATTTAATATATATTAAAAAACGTTCTGGTAATAATAATAATAATAATAATAATTTAAAAGTAACTCAGTACAACTATGCGATTATTAAATATATTTTTATTAATATTATACGCTTTTACTAATTTAAATGAAAACACTTTACAAGAAGTTGTAAACACTATTTGTGTTATACATGCTATAATAATGTGATCATTTCCACCACAGTAATGAAAATAAAGAAAGCTATTAATAGTATAAAAAAATGAATGTGTGTGTTTATGTGTGCGCGCGGGGGGGGGGGGGTAAACACACTATTACTTACTACATACAATAGAGTATTCAATGTTATACTATAATATGAAATAAGAAATATATTTAATTATACACACACAGACATACGTAAACTTATGAATAAAATTCAGGTTGACACTGCTGGTATCACATGAATGACAGTCTAACAATGAATTACTGATGACCCATGTGACGTATTTTTGATTGGTTTAGAAATGTTTGCCCTAACCTTTTAATACTAATTGATAATATTTCTGACGGGTATGTACACTTTGCTATGTCTTCGGCTTCATACACCTTAATGATCTACCAATTCAATTTTTGTCTTCTGAAGATACACGCCGAGTTGTAGCAAACCACGTACTGCACACGAAAACGTACGCGTTGCAGAAATTAACAATCCACCAGCGTTAACAAGGAGACTGAAGAGACGCTGGTCACCCACTGTTACACAACCTGCAGGACAGGAAAATTAAAGCCACCTCGCCGGCACGGGTTCTGCAAGAGGATCACACACACAGCCAACATAAGTACGTGTTTATTAATGGTAACTGTGTAATCGGTCTCATGAACGAAAAAGGATAATTGAATCCTCTCCCTTAATTTACAGATAGTAAGCTTTGTACATAGATACGTAAACACACACACACACACACACACACACACACACACACACACACACACACACACACACACACACACACACACACACACACACACACACACACACACACACACACACACACACACACACACACACACACACACACACACACACACACACACACACAGCGTGGGTAGAACTCCTTTTCTTGACGTATTAATAAATTAAAATTAAGTAAAGCACTACCAGGATATATACGTATATACGAGACGTATATGTCTCGTATATTTTTTTCTTTACTTGAGACATGGTTCTAGCATTATACAGTTTGCTCATTGTCAGCCATGGTCACCAGACAACGATCGATTTGTTTTGTTTCATGTGTTGTACTTTCCTCGCTCATTGTCTTCATATAGCGTAAACGAAGTACCACACTTGGTTTTCTCGTACTACAGTCTGTTTCTTTATGTATAATGTTAGTATAAATATGTCATTTCATATTTTGTTCATGATCATTTTACACTCTCCTTTATGTAACACTTTCATTTCAGTTCCTTATATTTTCCTTCGGTGTTTCCCTGTAATTGTTCATGACTCTGACCCATTTGTAATTAATAAGTTCTGTGACATCTTCCATGTATATTTCAGCTCTTCATTGTTTCGAGATTAATAGTCTTTCAACTGCTGTCGTACTTTCTATAATTTCGCTGTATTCCGTTCCATTCTGTCCTATTACTGTGATTGCTATTAAGTTTTCCACTTGACTTAACCCCCCCCCCATTTCTATTATGTGTGTATTAATTGAAAGTAATTTAAAAAATCTGAAGTAATTTGTAATATAGATTAAAGCGCATACTGACGAAAGCAATTAGTAAAAAGAAAAAATTGTGTCGAAAAACTTCCATCGATTAGCCATTACTGTCAGTATCAGATCGCCGCGTGTATGAATAATAACACTGTTTGTTTAATTGATATATATATATATATATATCTGAGCTCTCTCATTCGATACCTGAAACTGTCCACCCACTTTATTACTCTGCGAAACGTGTGATAAATTATGATAAATTGATAACGAATTATGAGGGTTGGAAGGGAGACGTGGTTACGCGCCAGAGGAATGGAAACATGTTACGGTCATTGTGTGTGTGTGTGTGTGTGTGTGTGTGTTTTGCTACAAAAAAGGGGATACAGTGTAATGTACAGTGCACACAGTGGTACTTATATAACGTGGAGGGGGGAATGGTTGTGGCGAGTGCACGGGGTGTAGAGTAAATTAACTACTACCGTTGGAGGTGGCGGTGGTAGTCGGGTGGTTCGTTCTCTACCACAGCCACGCTCAAAAATAATGCCAAGCAATGTATCAACGTCACAAATATGCTCTGCTGCCCAGCGCCGAGAGCGCAGAAGCACATCTAGCCGTTTCTTCTTCACTTCACGTAGACTGACTTTTAATTCTTCTTATTTTTTTTTCTCCTTGCGATTGTATCTTAGTCAGCGTCTCTGTTAACAATTTCTGCTTCAGACACACGCATTTTATACTTTTTCTCTACTGTCGCTCTGTCTACCTATATCTGTCCCTTATACTCCCTCTCTCCCCTCACACTCTTTCTTTGACCATTCTTGAACCTGCAATTTGACATTGATCACTTATACTGTATAAACATAATTTTATTTCCTGTCATGTATGAGAAAAATATTCCTATTGATTTCAAGTCTTCTTCTATCTTGTGATAGGTCTGAACACGTACCACTACATCACTCTACGTCATCATAAGTGTCTTCTCTTGGTAACATCAATAATTATTATCCTTTGTCTTTGTTGTTTCTGTTTCCCACTGTTATTTCTTCTGTCAGTTCCCAATATTCCAGTTTCCAGCTGGAATTAAAAGTAAGGAGAATGTCGCTAAACCAAGGAATTATATGAGTCTCCAACTTCTGAACTGAGGAGATTAACCCTTCTTCCCCTTCTCTATGTCTTTCCATTTATATATATAATAGGGTTTAATATTCATGTTTAATATGGTATCCAAATCACTTGTACGAATTAATAAATTATTTACCTTCAATTATCCGCCGTGTGATTTCTTGTAACTTCGTCTATGACGCGTTTCAGAGCTTATGCTCCATCATCAGATATTAAATAAAGACAAAACTATCACTCTTGCGAGATCGTTATGTAGTAAAAAATGTCAAAATTTGCATGTGAACCGTACGCGGATTTGGGTGCGCACCCGTTCAAGTTCATTCTGCCACTGAGTGGTTGCTACCTTATCGTAGCCCCAGCGAGCAGACTCAAGGCGGTATCGTACAATCGGTTGGATACAAAGTTCAGGTGGTCATTTAACACGATATCGCGACTCCTTGGGTTTGCATATGCACTGTAAATTTAAAATTCCTCCAAGGCATTCATGAAACGGCCCTTCTTACACACATATAACGGTATTAAATTGGAACTAAAATCTGTGTAATTATGATTGTGTGAAGTCAGGTGTTGGGCGTAATTTGATTTGATGTTGTCAATGTTTCTTATTTTCTTAGGTAAATGTTCTCGAAATCGTTTAAGGAAACCTCTCCCAGTCTGTCCAATGTAGAAGCAATCGCAATCATTGCATGTTAACTTTTATATGCCAGTTTTTTCTTCTGGAGGCGTGTGTTTTTTCGGTTTGAGAATATCCAGTAACTTATTATTAGTCCTGAATGAAATAGTGAAACTATTATTATTCAATATAGAAGACAAAACCTTAGGCATAAAGCTAGTGTAATTAGTAGATATAAAAATGTTTTGCGTCTTGCTGTTTATTCGGGGTTTAAGCATTCTTTTTTCATGTTTTCTCAACAGTTTGTCAATGGTTAGACTATTGTAACAATTGGCAACCGCGATATATTTTATGACATTTAGCTCATCACGAAAATCATTATCATCCAAAGGAATTGTCAATAATCTATGAATGAAACTATTGTACGCCGCCATTTTATGTGAAAAAGGATGATGAGAGTCTGCGTGTATTGTGGTGTCAGTGGTAGTCGGTTTTCTATAAATGTTGAACTTTAGTTTATTCGTCTGTCGAGTGATGGTTAAATCTAGAAAGTTTATCTTGTTATCAACCTCTGTTTAAGAGTAAACTGGATGTTTCTATTTATTTTATTTAAACAGTTTTTAAATAATTCGATTTGTCTTATAGTACCATCAAAAATTAAAAACGTATCGTCCACATACCGTGCATAAAATATTATTTTATTTGCATATATATTATTGTTCAACAAGTGAGTATTCTCATAATAATTCAAATAAATATCGGCCAGTAGGCCGGAGAGGGGTGAGCCCATAGCTAGGCCATCATCTTGAATGTAAAACGAGGCATTAAAAGTGAAATAGTTTTGTTTCAAAACAACCTCGAGTAAATTAATTAACTCATTTATCGTCTGTGTGTTCATGCAACTATTGTCAGATAAATTGTTTCTCAAAATCTGTAATGTATCTGTTAACGATCTCGTACGGTGTATAAAATATAAAATGCAAATTAGCAATTAATTAATTGATTAATTATGTTTGCCGTGCCCCACGATCTTGGAGCGCCAATAATATACGGTGTATATAAATGCAAATTATTTGCATAAATTAATAGATTACCCTAATGATATAAAATATGACTTTAGATAGCCCCGTGTTGTGGGAGCGCCAATTCTATACGGTTTATTAGGGTTTAATTAATATTTGAAATTTCTTAATTGTTAATGATGTAAGGGTTAATGAGTAGACCCTTCATCAGCTAATTACCACCACGTAATTAAGGTACAAATCTACTAATTTACTTAGGTTGCTTCTTTAATATTAAATCATAATAGTGATGTGACTTGTGAATAACACAGGGTTTACTGAGAATGATGAACGCATTGTTGATTGATTGCTTAGGTACTAATTTATTATATGTTAAACATTTTGTATTCAATAACAAACATATAAATATCTTCCTGGTACCTGTAAATACATACAACATATATCAAAACATAAATTCCTCCTTAATTGCTTCCTGTAAATACATACAACATATATAAAATGCATACAACAAATCAAATAATATTATTCTACCTAATGCGTTCATTCACCCAGATGGACGGCTTTAATAGAACATAAATATATATACTGAATGCAACCTTCTTTTAATAACTTTTCTCATATTTGCTCAGGGTTAGATTCTTGGAAAGAGACAGGACAGTAGTTAATTATGTTAACAAGATCATAAAGAGTTACTTGGTTCAGTTAATCCGTTAATCCATCGGTGCTATCTCCAGGTGACGATGATCGTTGGAAATGTTGCTCCATTGAATTGCGATGGTGATGATCACTTTCACTTGTTATTCACTCGCGTCGTTAACGAATAGTGTTTTGTGTTATTCTATGTTCACACGCTCCAAATTGTCTCCGCGCATATCCATGTTTGATTAAATGTTCTTTGTGTGTTCTTTGTGTGTTTGATCCATGTCTGTGTGTTCTTTGTGTGACTACGCAAAGGTATTATTGTGTGGCTAATTAATATTTCCTTTGAATAAAAGTGTCTTGGTTATAGTGATTTATAGCTATGATTACAACGTTCACGCACATTGTGAATTACTGTTCGCTATACTGTTTTCTAATACGTAAGCGATTATATATTCTTAGTTAAAGAAAGTTCAGTTCCCATTCGCGTACTTTGAGAATTCACGGTCGTTTGATATGCTGATATACTTCGAAATTCGCGTGAATGTTCTTAGTAGAAGTACGACACTTAGTAAACTTGAGAGATTGTTTATAACATCATAGAGTTAATTACGAGAGTTATATGTCGCACAAATACTTTTGTAGTCCGGTTGAATATAAGACTCCTCGCGAACTGTTCGAGAGTTATTATAAGACTTTCAACGTTATTATTTCACTGCCGAAAATTGTAACGTGACTCCCAAATTTTGTAATAAGACTGCCAAAATTTATTATAAGACTGACAAAATTTATTATAAGACTGCCTCCTCCCGCGTTCGACACTTACTTTTTATTAACGTCTCCCTACTAGAAATTTGGTCTCTGGCTTGTCCACGCCTAAGATTACCATGATAGGCTGAAACTCTACCCTCTCTCGAAGTCTTTTTTTACCAACTCGAAGTCTTCCAGTCTTCTACCCTCTGATTCGTTCTTCTGTTAGTTGCTATGGAAACGGGCCTCTTTTCCGCTCTCTCTCGTGAAATACTTTGTTCTGATAGGTAGCTAGAGATGTCCTTTGAATCGTCTTGTCCAGGCGTCACTCTCGTTCTGGGAAATGCAAGCCATTCCCCGCGTGTCAATCAACTCATTGTTCGAGTCTCCAGCAAGGGTTTACTCTTAATATCCCGGGTATTGTTCGTTACAGAAACTCTGTGTCATGGCAATTAACACTTTTCCATCCAGTGTCGACGGTTGTAACCTCCACGCTTTCTCGTTGTAAATTTCAGCTTGTCACTTAAGCGTATATCCCGCTGAGACTTGACGCTGGTTCTCTTCATAGTTTGTTGTTTGGATCGTTTCTAAAGACTGCAGTACGTCCTGAACCCTTTGTCTCTCGTCTCGTTTTTTGTATAGTGACCTCGTTCCTTAGCTGCACCCTCAATGCACGCTCGCTTCGATTCTGTGTAAACGTCCGGCTGAGCTAAGTACATTGTTCAAATTGTTACGGTGTCATATTCTCCGTTGGCACGCTCCTGTCAACTCAAGTCGTCACTTCTTATTGTTGCCTCGTACTGAACGCGCTTCTATTGTATGATAGGGCGTTAGTTGTCACCTACCCCAATTACTTTGTTTTATGGCTCTGTTCTTAGAGTCACTACCACCGTAGCCTGAGAACAACTGGTCAAGCACGAAAATTAAATTTTTAATTTTTTGACTGCTATACTCGCAAGAGTGATAGTTTAATCTTTATTTAATATCTGATGATGAAGCATAAGCTCTGAAACGCGTCATAGACGAAGTTACAAGAAATCACACGGCGGATAATTGAAGGTAAATAATTTATTAATATTAGGGTTGCTTCAGCTAGTGCCGTCTCCCTTCCTTCAACCTGGCTTTCCAGTTCTCCCGATGTTCCCATTGTCCTTCCTGAAGTCCTATACGTTGCATTGATTCATCCACTTCGTCCCTCCAAGATCTTCTCGGTCTTCCCCTTTTTCTCCTTCCTAATGGACTCCATTCCGTCACTTTGTTGATCCACCTATTTTGGGCTCTCCGGACATGACTGTACCACACCAATCTTTTTTCTTCGATGTAGTCAATTACACTTCTTTCCGTTTCCATTCTCTTCTTCTGATCTCCTCGTTTCTTATTCAGTCTGCTCTCGTTATTCCACAGCACCTCCTCCAATATTCCATCTCCGTTGCAAGAATCTTTCTTTCATTCTTTTTGTTAGTAACCCATACTTCCGCTGCATATATCATAATGCTTTTATCTATGGTCTGATATATCTTTCTATTTCTAAGTCATGTTAATTCTTACTTCTTTATCTTACTGCTGCCTTCTTTGTGAGCCTTCTTTTTTGTGTTTATCTAATTGCCCATTGCTTTGTGCTACCTTATCCGCCTTCTCAGTATTCCAGTTTGGCACTTAACGTATGCCTCAACTGTAGTCTGCGAAAATCTAAAAAAAAAACATTGGATCTAATGGGAATGATATTTCTTATGAGTTTGTTGCCACGTCAACGTAGAATATTGTGTAACGTAAGACAACGGCCACTCTCGTTGCAGTCGTGCAAGAAAGACGTAAAATATACAGTATCTGCCTATGTCACCAAACTATAGGTATATCTCTTTGTAACCAGTCCATCGCAAAAGTATGACATAAAGATTGTGTGTTGCTATCTTGTACCACATCAAGGCTTTTGTTAAACGTTGTAACTCTTGTTATTACGTTATTTACGCCTATGCACTAGAGAGTTGATAATTCGAACTAGTTGATCCCATCGATTGGTACCTAGAATTATCCATTTATTACTTTTAGAAGGTAAACTGTATGGCGACGCATAACTGATGAAGTATGTAGAACATTAGCGTATTGTAGTAATGATACGTAGACTACGGCCCGTCGCCTATAGGCTAACTGTGTGTGTGTGTGTGTGGACCGACTGAGCTATGGGTGAAATAGGCTACATATGACAAGTCTTGCTACCGCTCTAATTCCATAGTAGTATTTTTGATGTTTAAACAGTAAACAAAACTAGTAACACATGAACCTGAAAATAAAATGTATATTATCATTCACAAGTAAAAGAGTACAGTCATATACCCAAAAGTGAGGACAAAGTAGATTGTTTTCAGGTGTCCTCTGTGGTTTCCGTATCCCCACCTGTGATTCGGCAGTTCTTTACGAAATGACGTTGGTTTTTGACTCCCGTTCTACGCCACGTCATTTTCTCCCTTCATTATTTTCCTCAAAAATATGGTTTTATTCTCGAGTCTTGTCTGGCCACGTGCAGCGTGATCTTGTTTGGCTACTCCTTAGCCCGCACTCGATTCGGGATGAATTACATGGATTTGAAAAGAAGTTATTTACAAATTGGACTGTTGTAAACACGTGTCATATGATAAAAAGTAAAATACGTGCAGGATGTGTGTATGTAGGATATAATTTATTTCATTTTATTTTTAATTGCGTCCAATCATACATTTACTGTCGCTTTTCTTGCTTCATAATTTTTATTAAATAACAATCACTCGTTAAATAGATCTAATAACACTCTTCAAGAAAGTACATATTACCAAATTCGTAGAATGGGTTCAACGTTTGTTGTTAGTAGTGATATAAAACTCATGGTTATCGATCGAAAATGTGTTCTTATTAACAGTTCCGACTACACAAATCTGTGCGTGTAAATTTTTATTGTTTTATTTCTCTGTTGTCGCTAAGAGGTCGAAATCCGCGTAACAATAGAATAGCGTGTTTATCATGTGTTGATAGACTGTAGAGGTGTAGTTTGTAGTTTTGCGTTCCAGTAAATAAAAGTACACACATAAAGTTGAGACCGATGGTAGTCTAATGATTGATGACGTATTTGACTGTTATCTTGCGACGCTCGCTGTTCCAGCGTCGTCTTCAAGTGGATTTTAATAATGATAAATTGACTACGTCGACGGCTTCGTACACATTGAGTTGTTTCTCAACTACCACGTAGTGGGCAAAAACTCGGGGCAAAAACTTTCTTTTTTTTCATGGAGTATTATTGTACCGTATTATATATTGGATGTTTGAAATACTCTTCCTTGTATGTACGATGTTTCATCTTTGCTTATGCAATGCCCACTACCTGAAGTAATGCCCACTACCTGAAGTAGACAATGATAATAATGATGATGATGATTTTTTCTTATAATATTACATTGCTTCGTTCACTAATTTCTACTTATTTCTCCTTATTAGTATTTCGTAACGTGTTTAACAACTCTTTCTTACTAATAATAACAACGCTAACACCACCACCACTAATTGTTCGATATTTTGTGTCGCGTAAATTTTATGTAATCGATCTCGATTATGGAGTTTAAAGATCGCTTTTCGCGCCCTGTGGAAACTCCTAGCTCCTGTGGCAGTGTTCTCAGCGCATGCCGAGTCAATGACATACAAGTTACGATAGAGTAGCGATCATGGGTGCATGCGACTCAACACATGGCGTTTTAATTAGCCAGGAGCATAATTCACGCCCCCCCCCCCCGGACCGATCCGACATTTATTTGCTACGATACTATGCAGGTAAAACCTGTTTCCGCCAATCCCTTTATCCTTAGGGACTCGCTTGGTCTTTAACTTGCTCTTCAAACATGGGGGTGTATGCAAACGAGGCGAGTTGTATCTTTTTATATAATATTTAAATCATACTTCTACTTGCTCAAGACTCACCAGATATGGTAAAATAATTAAAATTTTGAAAGTAACATTTTGTGGGGTTAGAAGCGGGGTAAACCTAAAATTCTCGTATCCTTGCACATAACCTCAAAACCCCCCAATAATAATAACAATATAATAATAAATTTATTCTTGTCATGAACAAATCAGTAATTTTTTATACAATTAAATCCATTTTGTAGATAAAGTATACTTCATATGTCAGTTACAAGGTATTATATAAAGTGAAACGCAACTTAATCACATGTAAAGTTAAGAGAAAAATGAAGAGTACTCGGGTAAGAATCCGTTTGAGTTAGAAGGTACGACAGTAGAATATGACAGTTTTATCTAAGCCGTTTTAGCTCCATAAAATTAAGTATGGCAAATTCCATAACAAGTATGCCCATAAAGTGTGATTTCTTCATTTGTTTTGCTTCTCGTTTATTATTAGCCTATACAATTTCCTCGAGACGTTTCTGTCAAATACATTCAGTTCGTCTTCACACTTTTTTCAGAACTCAGCTGTCATGCAGACAGTGTCAATGGTTTATTACTAGTCATGTAAAGACGTGTGTAAATTACTCTTTATTATAACTTAGAAGAAAAAAATTACAATCCACTTATTGTCATGCCAAAGAATCTTACTGACTGTTCGAAATGTGGAAAAGGTTTCCTTGATCTATGTGAAGAACGTTATTATCAAAATATCAGTGTCATCTGAGTATGCCTGCGGTCACTTTTTTTTTTAAGACAACTCCTTCAATTTGTAATATTCAGTGCTCACAACTTGTAATAAAAAAAAAAAACAATTAACAGAAAACGAGAGCATCTCAAAATAAATACTAAACATTATATTCTGAATGGGGATACTGTAAGTATTTTGTGCAGACTAATAATATTCCACAAAATTGTATCGTACGTTGGAGTTCAGTTATTTTCAGGTAGCGTAATAAAAACGTAGCGCAGCAATAATAATATCAAGAGTACTAGAGATGCTTTGTACACCTCAGTTTTGTAGAGACACTTTGTCCATCTTGTTGTATATATTGTAGTTTTATTCGTTTTAAGCAATACGTTTTTCAACAACATCAAAGTGGCTGGTGTCTGATATTTTTCCTGTTATAACTCTTTTTAATGTAACAAAGTAAATGCGAAACTAAGGAAAGAAGATCTCTCTCTCACACACACATTCACAACTCAAAAACTGTGTGCTGTAAATTTACAAGATACATCAATGAATTCGTGGACACATCAGTAGTAAGGTTGATAACGTATGGAGATATTTACGTGAATTGATTCCGTTGATTACTTGCGACTATTTCTCAGTTCTTGGGTTAATTCTGACAATTTATTAAAAAGATAAAGAAAATAATTGGATCTAAAACTTGGATTTCTGCGAAAAAAAATTAAAGGCTGCAGACGAAGAGGTAGACTCTACAATAATGAAATTCGCAAGGAATGGAACATTTTTAATATCCGAGATCGTACTGCAGAAAACAAATAATGATGGAGTGCTCATCTGAATAGGAAGTTTGCTGTACAAGCCTATTGGAGAAAGAAGTACAGGAAGTTTTGGTGAAGTGGATGTATTCCTTTGGGACCTCTAGATAAAGAAGAATAAATTATGACCACTTGAGTTTGCGGTTTATTTTATTTTGTCTAGTAAACAGTATTTTAATAGAATACTATTAATTCGTTGAACTCTGACGCGTAGTGGTATTGGAAAACTGCAAGCTACTGAAGTGAAGTCACTTATCTCAATAAAACGTTGTATACCATTTAATAGAATTATAATTTGGATGTTTCATCAATGGAAGAACCAATCAGGCAGTAAGGGGCGAAATGGCTTTAACGTGTGGACTGACTGGATACCAACTGGATCATAATGGCGTACAGAACTAAAGCTAAAAGAGATCTTGTCCTAAAGCCAAGAAAACGGAGGGAGGATCATATTTGCATCCGGATCAACTGAGACCCTTTTCCATGTACTGAAGAAGAAGAAGTAGTAGTAGAAATGTAATTCTAGTACATTAGGATAAATGAGAAGAGGATTGCTGGAGTTTATTTGTCTCTATTGATCTATATATAGCTGTATTAAGTTTGCATATAGCGTTGTGTGATCGTAGATTTGATACAGAAATGAGGTGGATCTTCACCAGTAAACTTACTTTAACTCTACAACTCCTTAACCAATGAAAATTGAAAGCGAAGATGGAGAAAACTAAGAATTATATGAGGGATCAGGGAAGAAATGAAAACGAATAGTAAGGTTGACTGTTACGTAACAGTCACATAGGTATACAGTTGTTACAAAGGATCTGTAATAACAGAAGAGAGTAGACGTTAAAGTAGAAGTGAAGAGACTTATAACCTTCGCAAAATTTGTATGTCCGCATACGTTGTTAATATATTAGCATGTCCACAAAGATGGAAGACGTTACTAAATCATTGATTTGGATTAGGTTATTGGAGGTGGGATATGAACAATGGAAAGTCAGGAGAACGCCCTCTCGAAGCATCAGAAATCTGGATGTGGCTGAAAGCGACAAGATCAAATTTCATTGGAACTAAAACGAAGCATACTTACGATATTAAGAGAAGTGATGGAAAAACGTGTTACAACAAGAAGCTAAATTTATAACACGAAAGAAGATGGTATGGCTGTTACTTGTATTCTGAAAGATGTAGTCTTAGAAAATAAAAGAAGAGTAAAATACTTACGGAAAATATTTCATATGTATGAAAAAACGTGAAGACAAGACTGGGATATGATAGTTATCTCCAAATGAAAAGGGTACAAATTAAGCGAGTCGTTACAGTTTCAAGGATGGTGATTAGGATCACGTGCATACAACTTTTGGTTTGAACAGGAGCATTTCTGCAGCATATAGGACCGTTTCTACAGAACTAAACCGCACTCATCATTATTTTCGTTTAATTCTATTTATATCTGGTATTAACTTTGTCTTCTCATATATTTTTTTCTCTTTCTTCGATGGTGTATCCAAGGAATACGCATTTTGGGCAACCTTTCCTCCTCCATCTTTCTCATTTGTCCGTACCATGATAGCCTATGTGTTTCACCTCTATTCTATATAACAGTGCTTTCTACGTGTAATGTTTCTCTAATAATATCTCTAATCTCTTATAATTTTATG
Source organism: Magicicada septendecula (assembly GCA_034769895.1). Classification (NCBI taxonomy): domain Eukaryota; kingdom Metazoa; phylum Arthropoda; class Insecta; order Hemiptera; family Cicadidae; genus Magicicada; species Magicicada septendecula. Next base: position 474,635,637 of record CM068367.1, on the reverse strand, counting down.
TAGGAGAGTAACATCACGATAGCTTGAGTAGATACTTCCCGCGGCATTTTACTTCTTTTAAGGTTTTTATGTAATAACTATTCTTCGGAGACATAATAAGCAGCTTTACGTTATGTTGACGGTTGAGACATCTACACACTTGTAGTGTTACTCATGCCGCTATTGCATAATACCTGCTTCACATTATTTATTAACATTTTTCAACTAGATGTTTGTTGTAGGACATCTTTATGATGTCTTCCGTCACTAGTCATTAGTACTCCTAAATAGTTCTCCTTTGAGGGCCCACTTTTTATGGTTCCTTTGTAGTAATCAGATATAACCTGTCGTCACCTATCAGCAAGTCTTTCATTAAATTTGTTTACCATACAGGATATCTCGTCTGTATCCTTAGCAAAAATAACCTGATCGTCGGCAAAGAAAAGAGTATAAATTGTTTCATAGGTCTTTCCGTCCTATTGCACTTTCTGAACGATTTTTAGGAACTGCAGTTAAATAAGTGAAATAATTAATTAAGTAAAAATAGCACTTCATAATTTTTATTGTTCATTTCATCTAGTTGGCGATAATTTTAATAATTAATCTGGTACTGTTATCCTCTTTCGATTTAAAATTTTTAGCTATTTATTTATTTATTTTAAATATTATTTATTTGATATTTAATTATTTATATATCTCGTTATTTAAAATGAGAGACGCCGTAAGTTTATCAAAACGAGTGTACGCCATGCACAAGTTGGGTAAGTTCTATGTAAGTTGTGACGTAAAGTCGTTAGATAAGCAAATGAGTATGTAATCAGAACATTATGCGTAAATTAGATGTTAATAAAGTAGGTTTTAGTAGTATGGTCAAGTCATATTTCAGGTGTTCGTTACGAGCTAAACGGTACAGGTCGTTAGTAACTTATCAGTAGGCCAAGATAGGAACAGCCAGTCGACATCAAGTAGTCGAATGAAGGTACGATATGTCTATGATAAAGTCAAGGAATAAAATAAGTGGTTGTATATCTGAGAACGTGTGGGGTTATGGAACCTTCATTGGTTGCAACCGTTTGAAAGCCTTGGTATATGAACTAACAAGTCGGGAAGGGACTTTTCTGTACTGCGTCAACTTGGATGTTAGGCAGATTCACAGACAAATGGATAAGTGATACAAAGAAGTTGAAAAAGAATAAAAGGAATTAAGAAATAAAGAAGAAAAAATAAAGTCAGTGGCCGTAAAGTGGGGTTGAATTGAAATGATGTGCTCTGGATAGGTAGACTGGTAGCGATTACGACGTTGACACATTGCCGACCATTATTTATGAACGCCGCGCCTTGCGGAGAACCAGCCACCATTATCACATCCAGCGGTAGTTAATTTACTTTACTCTCTTCCGGCTCAGCACGGTCACCCCTCACATAAGTACCCGGATACTCTTCGTTACATGGTATTCCCTTTTTCGTTGGCGTAATACACACACTATCACGATAATTGTGTTCACCTTCCCTGCCTGCACATCCCCTTCTATCTCTTCTCCTGAACAATTACGAGCAGCCGTGTCAATTTACCATATATTTCACAAAGTGATTCAGTTTGTGGATAAGAAGCTACAGTTGGAGATCGCTAGGGTATCAAGTAAACCTTTATTGTTGATTTTCTCTGGCTTACCGATTTCATCTATTTTAACACACGCTCGTGTGTGTGTGCCTAGTGAAACTGATCTAAGGTCTTCTGACTCATTTAACGTATAGCAGTGTGAGTCACTCTTCATCCACTTTCCTTCGAATCTTTACAAGTAGTTGAGTTTCTACTTCATCTGCTATCACCCTACATTTCCTCTTTTCTTTCATTTTTCCTTAAGCTCATTACTCCCAGACGATTTATCTCTTTTAATAAATTAATTTTCCACATATTGCGTTGTATTTGCAACGTATAAGTGCGTACCCCCGACCTTTGTATTAATTACAAATAATAATACATTTGTTGGTACAGTTTTTTTATTTACGATTGTTTTTTTCGTGTCCTTTCGTAAAACGAATTTTAGTTTTAATTTTTATTTGTAAGTAACTCGATAGACTATTAATTATCTTTTTTTTAAGTAACTCGATAACTTTTTATTTGTAATTTTTATCGAGATTAACTGTAATCGATGACAATCTCGCAGAAAAGTATATTAGTTTGACTTGATAGAATTGGCAATCGTTAACGTTCTGATGACGAGCCTACATCTGAGTCATCTGATAATTGAGTGGAAACAATACTGTAAACTAAAATAAAAAGAACTAGTACAATGGAGACAAACGGTGTTCGTCGCTCGACTTCTTTCGCAGAACTGATCTAATAAATTCAGAGACAAAAGCAGTTCCGGTCGGTCGCTATCATCCCTTGCAGGGCCAACTGACCTCCATCTCTACATCTCTCTCTCTCTCTCTCTCCTTCTTTCTGGCGCACATTTGGCAGCAACACATTCTGGGTTAATGTTTCGTAGTCGTTTCCAAATGCTGGCAACCCGTGGTTGTTACTTGTCCCTGCTAACCTAATCTCAGCGAACAACAACGATTTTACTCATAATTCAGAACGGCTCTTTAACTCCGGGTTACGATTATTACCGACTTCATATCTGATTGCTGGTGTTGTATGACTATAATCCTGGTTTCATTCGGAGAGGGGATTTTTGTACGTACAAAGCGAAGGTCCTGTCTGGTCGCAGAGTTTTATCGGTCTATCTTTTACGTGAGATTTCATGGCTTAATGATTACCTGCGAATAAGCTTAATACAATGGGATCGCCCAGCGCATGTAGGAACCTGTAATTGTGCTGTTTTTTTTTTATGTAAACCTGATGTTATTTGTAAGGCTGAAGAGGGTAGGGCGATTGAACTAGGTTTTTCTGATAACTGAAGAATGATGAAGTAGAAGTCTAAGAACGATACCTGTCAATTCCGCGGAACCAAAACCCTGCGTAACAAGAAACAGAATAACTTGCTGGCGAATTTACTGTTTTAGTTACTATAGTATCGAATTAAATACCAAGAAACATCGAAAGAATGGAAATAGCAAGAACTAGATTCGTAAAAAGCTTTAAACAATTTATAATCTAAAGCTGTCGACTTCCAGCCTGTTAAGAACATAAAATGTTATACTTCGACACTACTGTTGCTTGGACACACTCAAAGAAAGAATATGTGCCTCTGAAATCCTGACGTATATAGTGGGTAAGTGAAATACCCAAGTCCACTCATTTACGGAAAACTGAAATTAAATGTTTCCAAATGCAATGATAAGTCATAAAACCGATTTTCAGACTTAATTTTTATTATAACAAAAGTTTTTTATTGGTTGCATAGCTGTTAAAAAGTAAAAAGTAAAGAGAAATGCATAAAAATGTCGTTTTTGAAACATCTTGAGTTTCAACATAATTAAAACTTGGACTTGGGTAGTTTTACCACTAACCCGTCGATATGTTGTCGAAGAATGATCATTAAAGCAGGTTCGCTGAACAACCAAGGATACTGTGTGCTAAGAAGATTGAACACGGAGACATAGCTATCTAAAATACAAATAAAACAAAGGAATGACTTTAATTTACATCACTAAATGTGGCATGGGAAATATGAAGTGCTGCAGATAATGATATAAGGCAAGATTGGTAGACGAAGAGGAGTAGGTTGGAAGGAACAGGTAAATGAACCACAGAAAACATGCGTACTAGTGACACAATATCAACTTACGGTATTACCCAGAAAAACTATGCAGGCAGTAAAAACCAATGGCTTCGAATTTTCGACTATGATGACTCATTCTGGTAACTAGGGGAAAAACTACTCCCTTATTATACGATGCTGAACATTCAATAGGAGCATGACTTAAATATTCCAGGCGATTTCTTTGCCAGGTCTGTAAAAAGTGACCTGAACCGAACAGTTACCTTCTGTAGGTAATAAACAGAAGCGAACAATACTTATTAATACACATAAAAGTAACGGATTGTGATATGAATATGACAGTATAGTAAAATATTACTCCACTCGCGACAGACGTCTTATCCTCGACACTCTTATGTAGAGTACCATTCTTGATATACATTGTTTTTAATTGTATTAACTTACCCACTTGGAACGTCTGTATTCCACCGCTTTGTGTAACTAGACCAATTCTACCTTCTTCTTTGATTTTGTTGTTGTTTCATGAAAATTATAGTCTACTACAGCGTACAGTAGTAATAAATAAAATTTGTGTAAATTGCAAGCCAACAACTGACGGTTTACCAAGCTTATCTTCTCCGGCCACTATCATTTGAGTCTTGTGTCCGATAAAACAGATCCATCACCAATTTGAGTAATCCAAACACTGCTCTTAATATCTTCTGGCAAATAGATTAACTACGTATTTGACGTAATGGTTTCTTGGGTAGTTCGGAATTATTCGATTGAACGATCCTACCATAGAAATTTGTGAGTATGCGAAAAATTTTTGACTGATATGTTTGTAGGATTTTTATGTTAGATGATTTGCCACAGATCTCAATAAGTTCATCCTGCTAGGATTGTATTGCTTATCGTAGTAACCAGGATTAGTTAGGATCGTCCTTCCCATGAGATATAATTTGTATTTCATTTATGGGAGGTGTTCATATTAGATTGGAGACATGGAATCAGAGACGGTATAGTCATTCTAGGACGTCTGTAGAATACGATATACCTCTCCGATGTAGAAACGGGTTTAGGGTTTCCCTCTGAACAATGTAGAGTACTGAAACCTTTAAAGCCGGGTTTCAATGTCATTCTGTAACCATAGCCTTAATGAATAAACTAGACAAAAAACATATTCACTACCTGTTTTTTTGGGGGGGGTTTATTGTATGTTTACTGTCCTTATATGATTTACATAGGGTTAATTGTTTTTTGCGTTAATTTGTTTATCCAGCTGAAGTCCACGGTTGCAATTAGAACATTATTTTTTAAACTTGATGCGCTATCGCATTTTGTACCGAATGTCGTTTGAGTGTATTTGTAACTGTTGATTTTAATTATCCGTGGCAAAGCCAATATTGTACTTGTTGTTGGAGCCATACGTTTAAATTCAAGTAACTTTTAGGATGGAAGACACCTGATTTTTTTTTTATAATGGAACTTTTCAATTTATAGTCTTATATAAGTAGCTTCTCTAATTTTCCTGATGTTTCGGGGAAAATAATACTCGACTCTTCTGACGAGTGTACCGGCATGTAAAACGGGAGACGAAGTAGTCAAACAGGTAATATTGAAATTGCAAATATGCATGAACACAACGGGTAGCCCCAAAGTACAGAGCAGTAGTGTGAGAGGGCGGTATTAATAGAGTAGCCTACTACCAAAACAGAAACAAAAAGGTGTTAAACGTCATCGCGTGGAGAATACAAACGACTCGGTGTACACGGGGTAGCGAAATGATTAGTAGCTGCAATAAAGTGCGTTGTGTACCGAAAACCCATAAACGTCAGCGGTACGTGATGTAGTGAGCGGTGGGTAAGTGAGCTGTAGTTAGCGAAGAGTTGTTGATTCGCCGCCGCAACCAACTTGGCTCCCGCACTCACGCAAACTTTGCTCGTTTCGGCGTAGGCTGTAAACAGCAAAGCCAAGCCTGGCCGGTGATACTGCCGGGCCCGTCGTCCGTATAATTAAACACACCACCGCGCGCTGTCGTCATAAAGTACAACCGCCATAAAGGATCGTCGTTAATGATGACAGAACACAACATCGTACAGCGCGCTCGCATTACACTCTATATAACGCCAGTGGTGAATACATGTACTGTACATGTATTTATGTTATATAGTTCACTAAACACAGCCAGCTTATGATGTGCGATAAATACTCTGGACCGCTGTATACGTGCAATGAGTTATGTTTATGGCGTTGTGAGGGAAAACACTGGCACCGCGCGAATATCGCTGTCCTATCGGGATGTAAACTTTCTGTCCGAGCTATTGATAATATGACTGCGTCGTTGTAAAACGTGTAGAAAATTTGTTTCCAATTTTAACTATAAAATATTTTTTAAGAAACTCATCCCGCAGTAACTCAATAAGGGTGTAAACCAGTCAGCCTTCTTGCAGAGGAGCTAGAATCAAGCGTGTTGTGTATTTCCCAACCAAAATTCTGTCCGTACCAACCAGTAGACCTACGGCAGACCCTTCTTAGTTTCTGAACAGCGTCGGTAGACATTGAACAGACCCACTGTGGACATCGAACAGACACCGACTCGAACCAGCAACCTCTTGCCATTGACGAGAAGGTTAGTCTGTCGATTACACAACAGAGATGCACGAAGATAACAGTACCAGAATTATGGACAGTTCCTTTGGATATGACCTTGTTTAATGTGTAGCTACTTGTATCACAGTGTTTAGCTTCAGTTCTCTTACTGACGATACAGGAACAAAAATGGAAAAACTATGAGAATGTTGAGGTCGCAACCAGTAGTATAATTATTAAGCTTCTCCAGCTTATCATACACCCTCTGTCAGTTGCAGATTTGGACTGCTTAGATTGGTTTTTCATAAAATTAGAAAAGTGTTTTATATTTGCTATTAGTGTACAAATTTATTTTTGCATTGAATCAAAAAAACAAGCCGACAAACGGAACGTGCACAGGAATTGTATCGCGACACGGCTTATTCTGAAGAATTATCCACATCATTAGTCCAAAGTACTACGCACGATGTAGATTTTTTTCATAATACAATACAGTTACAGTATTAGGGACAGTTTGGCGAGTACATTTTGCGAGATACTGTTATGTTTTCCTTCTTCACCTGTCCCCGAATGTATATAAGTTGTATATTACAGTACGTATTGTAAATACTCACTACAAGTGGTGGAGGATGACATAGGTTTCCAGCACGCATGTCAATCAGTCGCATGGTGCACTCTCTTCTCTGATGACTGAAAGAATCGCATCATTGTTTTTGATAAAAGTTGGGGTTTCTAATGTTTAGGTGGCGGATATCCAGGACCGACTACCATCACGACATCTGACGAGTATTATTACAATCTGCACAGTGGATTGAACGTGTTGACACCGAACCCTGAGGTGAAATACAATTTCAGAGAAGAAGTGAGCGGAAACAAAAAGTCGTTGAGCGATCCAACAGCCGAGGGAAGAGACAACGACGTAGCTAAGGAATACAGCAGGATAGAGATTTTCGCACCGGTTGTCAACAACGCAGCGCGAGCAACCGTTTTCCGCCCCACAAGCAGCATATTCCCCTACTGGTTGCCCGGACATTCGTACTCATGGGATAAACCCACGTTCACGGCTACGATTACTAAACTGCCGCCACGAATAGGCTTACACACGACCACAACCACAGTCTCTACCACGACCACAACGGCTCGTCCTTGGCAGTCCGTGACGCCCGAGAACCGCCCCATCAACGTCAAAACCACTAGCGCCACCACCTCGTCGACCCTCGTCGCCGATCCGCTTTTGAAAAACGATCTGACTCGTTTGCAGGTGAAAATGATGAACAAAATCATGGAGCTGGTGACGGAACAGAAGGAAAAACTGAAAGCCGAAAAAGAGATGATAATGTTGGACACGAAACGTTTGGAAGCGGACACAGATCGGATTTTAATGGAAACTGAAAAACTGGATATGGAAAAGGACGTTCTGGAAGGCAAAATGCTTTCCGGTGGACGGAAAATGGGATCTGGATACAAGAAAATTTGAATACTGTGACCATTTTAATACAATGGGCTACTATTTAAAATGAAAAAATGTTAATGTATTCGTTATTATTAATTTTGTTTTCATTTTATTTTATCTGTATTAGTGTTAGTAATTATTTTAAATGTAAGTAAATACGTGTTGAGACGAATTGTTAAGAAAGGACATGCCTGACTTCAAAATCAGTTATTTTTGTATTAGGTGTAGCCATTTGGTACTTACTATTGTAGAAATCATGCAATTAACTAAAGCGTAGCTGACAGTGATATTTAAATTTGTCTGGCATAAAATGACTAACATTTAGTCGTGAGTGTTAAATGTGTTTTAATGACACTCACGTTTCATTTTCGAATAAATTCGTAAAGATAAATGTCTTTTATGGTGTTAAATATTGTAGTTTTGTTTTTATTATTGCGTTGTAGGCCTACTGTAATTTATCAAAACACAGTACTGTAGAGTAAAATGATATCTTTAGTGCAACTGCACTGTTTCAATCAAAGCAACTGTTATAACTTAGTTTTTTTTCGACATTGTAATAAAGTGTTATATTTAATGTGATTGTCTATTGTATACTCCAATTCATTTATCCTGTTATTATCAGTAAGGGATCCTAAACGCTGGCAAAACTTTTCATTACTTTTACAATGTCTTTTTGCAACTTCATACTATACAAACAACTTACACGGAAATACTATGTAGTGAAGACAAAGACCATTGGTGTGTCGCCTCCTTGGAATTTAGGTAGCTCCTTAGGCCATCTGCTTTTTAGTCTTCGACAGCCAAGGTTCCTACTCCAGAATAACAGACACTCCATCACTGTTATCGTTTAAACAGATGTCTTTGTGTAGTACGTAATATCAAATAATTTGTATAGCTCTCTCGATCAGAAAGATAACAGTTGACATCAAAGCATCTGTTATTATCAGTGGTAATTAATTGTTTTACCTCGCACCGATATAGTTACATTGTTGACTTGTTTCTGCACATTATTAACTAATGACTATACCGACAACAGAGGCTGATGAGTACTAATTGTGGCAACACATCGGTAATCTGGTCTTGAAACGGTAATCTCCTCGTACTAACGGTGCAATCTGACTGCTGCACAGAGACAGTGTCGGGAGGTGCCGCGCAATTTAGAACACATTTTTCATCAAAGGCTTCCGACTAATATGCTTTTGACTGAGGAAGTTATAACTCTTAGAGTCTTAGGCCTTCACATCAGTTGGTAGTAACATTTTTTTTTTACCCCTTATTAGTCATTTTCTACAAAATATCATCCCTCTTTTAAAAAGGTTTGTAATTAACATATCGGACTTATTCATTCATATTGTTTAGAAATGCAGGAGATGAAAACAAGAAAACAGTGCAGTATAAGAAAAAGATACATTTAGTTTATATTAGAAGTTGTTTTGATAATACGCTTGTTTATAATATGAATATTCAAACATATGAATTTTCAACAATATTCAGACATCCCAGTCGTCTCAGAATTTACTTTTTTAAACTGTTGGCATAGTTCTATATTATCTGGGTCGGCATTACTACTAATTTTTCTGATATCCCTCTGTACGTTCAACCTCGTAGCATAAATTGAAAACCAGCGCGTTATAGGAAAGAAAAGCTGGTGGAAACAAATTTAGAAACTGGCGTATAAATATGATGAGATGATTTCTCCGATTCACCATCGTATTACATTTTCTCTTCTTATATTAGGAAACGTCGGTGACTCCAAAATTTGATAACATGATATGTGATAAGCCTGGGAAAGTTATAAGGAGGAGAGAGCGGGTCTAAGTGATCGTTTGTACCAGATGTTGTCTCCGTATTCTCTCACGGGCTCGCCGGTTTTAGAATTTATCAGCTGACTCCTTATTGTATTGATCTGAGTTCGGTGCGCGTCTCTTAAATAAAAACCTAATATGTATGCAAGAGGTAATGCGTTGCGGCGGGTTCGGTGAGAACGCATCAGACTCGGAAACGGGTGAAGAAAAACAAATGCGATGTGTCGCGAATAAATGGTTTGTGGAATAGAGTAATTTGTATTTTAGATTTAAATTGCACAGTGGTCTGTATTGCAGAATCGTTACAGTTACTGTTTTGTAGTCAATAGTCTGCCCAGTTAGAAGAACGAACGCGTAATGTCCAAGATTAAACGAAACTATACCTACTTGATAATATAGCCTATTGCAAATAGGATTTGTTCATCAATAATATTACGCCAATTTTGAAATAATACCAGTTTCCTTTCGTGTTCAAGAAATAATATTAAATTGTTAAATATTACTCATATTAACTATTGGTAAATTACAGAATTTTTTTAGTTATATAATTTTCTCTGTTTAGGACCGTCTGTGGGCTACGTGAAATAACTTAATAATTGAACTTTTTGTTCTGCCAGTATTGGAGCAGTCTTTGTCTGGCACTTTACGGTACCTCCTTTCTTCGGACCAGTTGTTGGCGCTAATCTTTTCCTAGAAGTTGACTACTGAGTCCCTAAATCAGTGATTTCCAACCGGCGGCCCTCGACCTTGTCTTGGAAAACCAATTTAATAGTTACTCTATTTACTTTAATAAGCAAATACATGATGAAATATTATTTTAACTGCGAATGATTTTGCAGGAGAAACCTGTGAAAAAATGTTTTACTGTTTCACTAATAGACATAGGCCTACAGTAGATGTCATTTATGGGAAAGAGTATTTGCGATAGTGCTCTTTTATTTTAATCATATTACAAGACACAGCCTATCTCCTTTCCATCCCTCTGCTAGACAAAACACATGCGCTTGTCCAATGTTTTGTCCTTGATTCGTAGTCAATCGCGTCTGTTATTTAAAGTTACGTTTACGAGTTTTCAACTAGAATTGTGTTATTTCAAGCTGATCCCTTCCTGCAGACCACGCAAAAAAGGGGTCAAATTTGTTTAAGCTACTACCTTATGAACAATTTCCAAATCTGCGAGATTTTGGACAGGAAATGACGCCTGTGTTTGAAAGTACTTCCATTTGCGAAAGCGTGTTCTCCACAATGAAGTTAATCAAGAACTACAGAAGTCACCTAGCAGATTCTTCTCTGCTTCACTTACTAAGATATGTTAACGGTAAATGACCTGTTTTTACTTCTTTACAATTAAATAGGCTACTTATTTTTTTATTTTTACTTTACTTGTCTAAAGTTGATCTCTTATGATGCGGCCTACCGATTGGTCCTGAATTTACATGTGGCCTTCAAGCACTTTTAAGTTGAAAAATCACTGCCCTAAATAAATTTTTGTCTATTATTGTTTCTTGATTTATGTTCAATAACTGCATACCCTACTACGTCTCTTGGAACCATTTTAAGCTTGTTTCAGGTCTCTAATCAAAGATGTCAAAGGTTTGTTTATACTGATTGAAATATTAAACATTTTATTAGTCATATCTCTGCTTTTTTACATCCTTTATGCTGAACTTTAAATTTCAATTCATGCCATCGTTCACCGCTTGCACTGGGATGTCTCTCATTCGTCAGCTTATCGATTTACCATACCCAATGCTGTTCGGCAAGTAAATATAAAAGGCAAGCCCCGCCTTGACATGTGTCATTTACGTCCAGTGATACTTAGAAACGCTCTCAGTACATAGCGAATAAAGTGAGTTAGTACGACCAACCGTTGTGGGCCCGCTAAGGAATAAAACATAATTTCCTGGACTGGACCTCGAAGCAGAAGCTCCAGAAGGAAGCTCAGAACTCAGCTGATATTTGCGTATTGGCTCAGACCAAACTTTTCTTTGGCTGTTGGGATGAGCCGAAGCGCGACTCGCAAAGAGCATTTCCTAAGGCGTGACGCTCGCAGCTGTGCAACTACCAATCAAAAGTAAAATATTTCTCCTTCTCGGTGTGCATACGCTAGGACCTCTATCTTCCAACTGTGTTGTGAAGAAAACACCTGACCATGCAGAACGTGATTGGAATTGCTTAATTGGAGTGTAACCCAGAGACGTGCACAATTTGATTGCATGCAAAAATACCCCGCACAATACTTTCATCTGCGTATGTGGTATTGTAGACACCATCAGTTGTTTCAAGATATGAACTGCTACACTGGAGATGACTGACGTGAGGCAGTCGAATCGACTGACTGTGAGAATTGGAGTATTAACCAACAGACAGGATTAATTTATTTAATTTAATAGCGACCGTCCGTTAATTTTTGGTGCGCGGCAAGATATGTCCGACAATTTAATACAAAACGGAACTTGTGATGCTTGTACCGAGACAAACTGGAAGAAAATTCGATACTTATGTTCGGTTGTTCGTTAATGTACTGTCGAGTCGGGGAAACTAAAGACAATGAGAAGGGACTGCGAACAATCTGTACGGCGGGAACATAATGTGGTGGTGGCGGTGGAAGTACACCACCAGCTAACAACTTGTCTTTGGTCTAGGACCTGTGTAACCACACCAATTTGGTGGCAGTATAATTTGGTTAATGGAACCAATAGTAGTCGGCGCTGCTAAAAGCCACTTACTCCGGCTCTCCTCTCATTATGTCTTTCCGTTTTTCACTGTTTATCTGCGTACATTTTCTGGCGTCTTATACTTGTAAAGATTAAAATTTAAAGTTTTTTACTATAATGCCTTTCAATATTCACAACAAATTTATTCGCTATGAAGTAGTTCTGACTTCAAGTAATCCCTGACCAGAATGGAAGTTCATACACTGTTAGTTAATAAATTGCATTCCATATGCCTCAGTCGTATTTTATAATCTATTTACAGTAGATATTCAATGTCCTACTTATTTATTTCCATTTCTTCATCATATTCACACCTCTCACCATATCATATTTTCTCTTCTTCTCTTTCCACATTTCTTTAGCCTACCTCATATTATTTTTTCGTCTCTTGCTTCAGGAACTTCCTATGATTACTTTCGCACGTATGAGTATTTACTTCGTATACTCCATTTTACACGATATTGTTTGTTCAAGATTTCTGTCTAGCCGTCACTCCCCTGTGTGGTGCCTTAATCTGGCACAGTAAATTTACAGGCGTGCAAAATAAACAGTGACATATGGGCATTCGTTTCCACGACGACAAACTGTATATTTGTGAACCTTTGCTGATGGAGTTATTGTCACTGTGGTTCGTACTATCTTTGCTGTACTATTGCTGATCCCCTCATGAATAAATGTAGGAGTATTTGTGAAAGTAACAGGGAGTGCGTAGGCGGCGAGATTTGCGTAAAACAGCGGCAGGAGAGAGACAGAGAGAGAGAGAGAGAGAGACAGAGAGAGAGAGAGAGAGAGAGAGAGAGAGAGAGAGAGAGAGAGAGAGAGAGAGAGAGAGAGAGAGAGAGTGTGTGTGTGTGTGTGTGTGTGTGTGTGTGTGTGTGTGTGTGTGTGTGTGTGTGTGTGTGTGTGTGTGTGTGTGTGTGTGTGTGTGTGTTCACGTTTTCGCTAATACGGGATTACTGGACACGCTCTGCTCAGTCGTTAGACATCTCTTTGTTCAGTTTGTTTTGTCGATCCGCAGTACTAATCTCGCCTTACGTAGGCAACAGGAACTAATCTGTACGCGCACTTGCAACTCATGCGTGTGCCTTGTAATTGACATAGGCCTACGTGTGTTACGGTAGGTATAATAATATTCTATGTAACACACACGCGCGCGCGTTTGTGTTATTATTCACTTATGTTTGAAGTAGGCGTACTACAGTTCATTGTATAAATTATCGGTACTGGAGTTTAGACAACCACAAAAAATTACAAGGTAAATCAGTCCAGATAAAAGTTGCAGCAAAAGCTACTTTCTTTACCCGCGTTTAGTAGGTTCATGTACATTTTGTAATACAGTTATTTCATTATTCATTGTAGAACAAAACGAGAGTAGGCCTACTCCTTTAACTTCTTTATTGGAAACCTTTAAAAAACGTTTTTCATTAACGTGAAAAAAAAACTTATTCTCACTAAGAGTAAGTAGAGTAAAGTCAAACTTTGCTATCGTCTAATTGTCACTAACATTACGTTTATATTGGATGTAGCATTTTATATCGAATTTTGTTTGGGAGCGAAATGCTGAATTGTGAAAGCTCCCCACGGTCGCCAAACTAGCCTGACAACTTGATCCGTTCGTTCGGTTTTTTTTTTTTGGGGGGGGGGTTTAAACTCGAGTATCTAAACTTTTGCAACGACAAAGATTTATTCTCTGTTAGTTTAAGATATGCTTCGGAAATTGGTTTATATGCCTTTCGTCAGCTATTTTAAACTCGATGCCAAGTGAAGTACAGTTTTGTCCTTGGTAGTAGGTAATAATGATGCTGTGATGCTGAATGTTGTGTTGGACGACGCGAGCAGGCACAGTTCTCGTTGGAAACTCATAATCACAACGGCTGTGTTGCGGTATGGGTCGAGTCAAGGCCCATCCCTATCGATGGGGGCAATAATAGCAAAAGAGAAGGGGAATATTGTATTCGTTGTGGCATTGTTAAAGGCTAAAGTGGATATTTATGTTTTACGATTAGTTTCCATTCTTTTGTGTTTTAAAAATTGATCACTCTTTTTTTATCTTTTTCTTTTCCTTGTGTTAATATTATATTTGGGCTTGTATATAACAAGAGGTAAATGAAATAAGATTAAAAATCAGTTATTTATCCGGCTAAAATAGTCGATATAACAGTTACAGCATTCTACTGTAGCCGACTAGTAAAGTATACAGAAAACCTACTCGCACTTCTGTTGATTCAAACCACCGACCACGACACAAAATGGCACTATTCTGCTGAGTCATCGCTATAATGTACAAATACGGGTAAGTCTAAATGGATAGCCGAAGAAAGAAATACAATTCACCATATTTTTTAAGCGAAAATACAATGCACAACCATTTGAAAAAAAAAATTAGAACAGAACATCTAAGAACTTATTATCTAGCAAAAAATGCAAGATAAAAATAATATGAATAGTGGGCAACTATAGTAACATAAACAATAAAATGAAGGCAATTACAAAACTGTTCAAAACGTTCAACAAACGATATAAAAACAAACAATAATTATTAAAATAATAAATAGCCGGTAAAAAAATAGCCTAAATAGCCTTAGGCACTAAAAATAACTTTCAAAAATTGTATGCAAAAATTGCGACATATTTTACGTAGCATACTCAAAAGACCAATAATTGCCAAAATGTTTTCCGCTATTGGGCTGGCCTACCTCCTCTTTGTGATCTCTAGAGGCTAAATTTGAAACTGCCATTATCAGAGTAGCATGTACCGTGCTATCCAGTACTTTCGCCCATTATTAGTTTCCTTTCGTAACTCATAACAAATAACGATGCGACGATCCTGGCCTGGCCGGTCGCCTCGGTTCCTTCGTAACTGGAATCACCGCTCTATTGTGCAGTTAGCCAAATAATGTATACTCTCAAAATACATCATTAGGAACTGGTAAAATAAGAGTAAACAAATAAATGTAGCCTATTTGCTTTTGATGGGGGAAATTTGGTTTTACTTAAGTTCAATGGTTTATACCCGTTCTTTAACAATTAAGGGAAATGTTTGTCCCCTCCCCCTAGTTCGCAGACTCCTCGCTTTTCGAGCCCGACTTACGACATTACGCCACTGAAGGGAAGAAAGAACGGGTAAGAAACATGTACAATGAATTTTGTATGTAGAGGCTGCGGTGAAGAAGGTAACCGCAGATAAAACACAAAACGTATTGCTGATTAAATGAGTTCTGTACGTAAGATAAATTAGAGAAGCGCGCATTTTTATCCAGCACAAGTGTTAAACATTTCAAATGACAAGGAGGGCAGATTACAATCAATACGAAATAGGGGTAGCACAGCAAAATGCAAACGAGAAACGCAACGAATACATTTATTCTGACCGCGACCTGTAGGCCTACGTGATAATACAATATGAGAATGTACGCACGGGAGCGCTCGTGTATGTAGTAAACTTACAACCAGTGAGAGGTGCGCTTACACCAGTGTAGCTAATTTTCCCGTCCGTTTGTTCCCAGGCGTATTACACTGTACGCAAACTCCTGCAGTAGTAGAGTAGTAGCAGCAAATCTAACACACACAAATTTTGCTAGTTCCTCTGCGTTATAAAGTTGAGAGCTATGCATGAGAATTTGCATGTTTCTCTGTCTATGTTCATTCGAATTTCTAATGCAGATGTGCGCTTGCTTGCGTGGGTGTGTGCGTACGGAATTATTATAATACAATCTACCAAAATAAAATAAAAATTTTTGACTGACACAACGGATAATTTCGTGGTAGGATACGGTAAAGAACGTTGAAGCATCTAAGGCAATACATCAGGGCTGTTTGTGTGAAAAACGTATGAAAGCCTCATCAGAAGGAGATTTCAATGTCAGGGGCACTTAATTACTTAGTGTATGTACGAGTATGGTATTAGAAATGAGGGGTTGAGAGGTTAAAGTTAGTATTTCCTCAATTGTTAGCGAAAAGACCAAGAAGCAGGTAGGTTTATGTAGTACATTGAAAGGATACTTTGGTTTTAAGCGGACAAGTAGGAACCTGACAGCCTTCTTGGGCGGTAAGCTGCGCCGACTCAGTGAATTAATTAACCCCAGTTAAGAGCATAGATAAGTTGCCTAGAGAGCATAGAGTTGACAAAACGCGGTATAGTTCGGTGTCTCACTTACACGCTACCCCCTCTCTCTGTGCCACATACTATCGCTTCACAATGACACTAGCATGCTCCCAATGTTCTCGTTGCATTTTTCCAGCCGACGTTCACACTATGAAACACTGTAGAAGATTGTTGTGAACATATGCGAAATGAATGAAAAAAGGTTTTGTTAACCTCGTAAGAAGGTGTCTGTCCACTGGGCATCTATAAGCGACTGTTCAAAATTTGTCGTCAGGTCTATATTAGTCTGATGATGTTATATAAAAGCTTCCTGTTTAGTTTTTCTTTTTTTTTTACATTGGATAACGACATTTTGGTAACATTGGTTTCAGAAACAGGATAAATAATTTAAAACCAGATAAAACGATAGAAACAATTGTTATCAACACTTACACTAAAGACTTTTTTTAAGATAAACACATGCATATTGTAATATTTCTTCTTGCTGTACAATCACGCAATACAAATACAATCGCAATACAATCACGCAATACAATCTAGCAATACTTGCTAGACAAAACACTTAACAAAATTCACCTGGTTAATTAAATTGCCTAGCCCGCAGTCTCTAAACATATTCTGATAAGTCTACTCCTGGACGTACGCACGTTTTCGCTTGTATTAACAATTCACAGAAATGACTGACTAAACTGCAACTGTTGTATTTATAAAGGATGCCGTGACGTAAACAGCTGTGTCGAAGCCGAGAAAGCACTAACTAAACTTGCTTACTCGATCTTTCTAGAAGGTTGAAGAACGTTCATGATGAATCATGATAGCACTGGGCGTGTGTGAGTCCTGGTTAATAAGTCAGCGGGAGTTTTTAATGGCTAATTAGTTGCATTACTGATAGATTGCTCATCAGCTTACACGTATCTTTACGACACTATTCGTGACAGTATGCGATATGTATGATAAGATTATGGTTATCATAGATACGCCATTTCAGCGTGGGTGAAATTGATTATTCAATCGTACATATAAATACGTTTGAAATGCATGTAATATTTGCAACTCTGTATAAACTCCCAAGTAGCACATAAGTATATAATGTATTAAATTCTGTAATAAGTGCTTGTAGTGTAAAGCTCTCATTAAAACCGAATGGGATTCGGTTACTTCAACAACTAATTAGGCTATGTATAATGTGTGGTGCATATTGAGAAGCAGTCTGCACGGAATTTAACCGCTAGCACTGATGAACGTGAATATTATATTCATAAATTGCAATCGTGAAACTACGCAAACTTGTGCGGCCGTTTTAATTAGTTGCTTTTCATATATATTTATAATGATCAGTGAAGTGTATGTCAGCAATAATAAACTTCACGCTGGTGTGTGCTGTCTGTGTGTGTTTGTGCGGGCAGAAGAACTATCTTCTTACGTATTCGGCAGCTCTCGTACCGTGAGATACTATATCGTTGCCAAAGAATAGTGCAGTGAAAACGAGTGGCAGTTCTCCTACCCTTTACAAGAACGTCAGACATTACACGTTTAGTTTTAATTGTAGTAAATGCAGTACGGTATCTGGGAGATTCCACACTAGTATTTATTTTGTGTATCCGAAGTATCACAATATAAATGTTTGATCGAGCATACAAAACATCTTAGGACCTGTACGTTTCAAACGCAATGTTTCTTAATATTGGTAAAAAGCTTTTCGGTGTTTTACTATTACGAAGAACGCGGCGTTTGTACGTTTAACGTAGATTTTAAGAGAAAATGAAAGGACAGTACCATTTGCAGACAATGAGATAGGCAGGCGGAGAAACAAACTGACTTCGTGCAAACTGCTACCTCACCGCCTCTCCGTCTCTTTGTCTGAAGTCAACAAGTAGCATAACAGAATAAAAGGAATCTGCTACAAATTATCATGTAGACTTAAAAGTTACGAATGTTTTGCCAAAAGACTTTATATGGAGTACCTTACTTTACGGAGTTAAGCCTGGACCTTGGAGAAGAAGACGAAGAAGAAGAAGAAGACCCACCTGCAGCAAGTCTAGCATGGATGTAAAGAAATCTGTGTGAAGACATGTCGGACAGAAAGAAAAACTGTTGTTGATATTTTGAATTGAAGCAAAATATTAAAGAAGACTTACGAAAGTATTGAAAAAGAGGAAGGTAAAATTTGATACTGTTCAGGCATAATGGTTGTATTTTTAACATTTTTTTAAGGAATATTGTTATGAAGCCACGGTCGTGTGAGGTAGATATATTTGGGCCATACGCAAACGATAGAAGCTGGAAAGTATCAGTGCACTTAATAAAAAATAAACCCACCACGTAGTTCCTGCTTTTAATGACAAAAGAAAAACACGTTTTTTTGGCATCGCCGCCGTAGATTGAGTAAACTTTCGGTCTTACGAATAATAACACGTGTTTTTAACCTAAAATCGGTGGTTTTCTTACTGTTTCTTGTGTTAATTTAAGGTTGCCAACCGCCCAAATTTTCTAAGACATGTCCTCTTTTTTGTACGAGACGACACCATCCGAGGGGGTATTTCAAAGTCTGAGATTTTATCTGTCCTTTAAAAAATGCCAGGAAAGCTAGTTTTAAGGAGCATCTCAGCTAGGTTAGCCATCAATTTATTTAGACAACGTACTAGTCGATACAACGATTTTTATCGTATTTATTGCGATGTAATATTTGCATGTAAATTAAAGTAAGTTTTTTAATTTTTAGAGTGTCAACGTTTTTTTTTTAGTAATTACAAAATAACAGAGAGCAAATTCTTGTTCATTGATGCGTCACAAAAAAAAAGTATCGATCATTCAAGAAAGGAAATTTTGATTAGGGTGTTGTCTATACAATGTAGATCTACATTCGGATATAAACAAAGCGAAAAGTGTCAATGAAGAACACATTCCAAGTAAAAAAATGACAAAAGAACATTAGGTCGGTTGCCGGGAGTTCGGAGGTGTTATGAATAAAGTTTTCATATTTTTTCCGAATGTTGATTATTTTATTTTTTCTATTAACTGCTTTTACTGTAATTCAAATATCGTTTCGGTTAATAAAAAGATACCATGTCATAATGAATAACTGTAGGATGTAGTATAATATACACATTTTAAAAATAAATTTAGTGTACTTTGTAAACGTTTTTTATATTGCGTTTTTTTCAAACCAAAACGCCACTTTAAACAAATTTATTTTTTTACAACATAATAATGCTACTGTGAATGACACGTATGGCATATCAAATGTGTCGGATCTTTTTTGTTATTTTAGATGTACAGGTATCGTGTTTGGGACTGTGCTATTTTCTCAAACCGATTGTTCTACTACTTATTTTTAGTATATTTCAACCATAATTAATGCTAACTCAATTGGTTCGTCTGTCTTTTTGTCATAAGAAATTAAAGAAAATTTCGAATACCTGTATCGGTCATATTTTAATTAATATTATCCATAATATTGTAGCTTAGTATAACCTCATAAATTAGCATTTATGGTGTACATAGATTTATTTCTACATATAGATTTATTTATACATGTATTTAGTTTCTAGAAATAGCATTACTCCTTGTTCACTTCTAACTATTTCATCTTCTCTTTTCAGGTATGTCCTTTTATCTATATGACGAAAAGTGAGTGACTGTCTAAGGTAAATCTTGTTTCTTTCTTCTATAAACCTAACTGTTAGGCTGTTCGTTTGTGTTTACATTGTAGAATCAATTGTACATTTCGTACGCAATCTTTTCCATTTCGTTTTAGCATGAAATTAGACCTAATTGTACTCTGATTTGTCTTTCAAACAAACGTTTCTACTCCAAAGTGTCTGCGTAATGTTCACGTTTTGAAATTTAATAATATGCTTATAAGAGCAAAATACAAAATAATCTGTTACATCGAAATTTTAGTTTCTTTCCTGGTGTCAAGCAAATAAAGAACGTAGCATGCAAGGCTGTTCGAGAAACACTGATACGTGTGAACCGTCAGAGTTGCTAAATGACGACTGTCTCAACACGCTTCCGTTCACGAATGATCAGGTTATGCACGATAGGACTCCAGTTACATGATACCAAAACGACATGAAAGTCTAGATGCTGGGACATCGACATAAATATTGGAAAAACCGAATAGCTGGTTATTACAAGTGAAGGAGCGAATATGACATTAGATTCGAATATTACAACAACAAAAATAGTACCTTTTTTAGGTATCTTGGGGTAACATTGAGAAAAAATGACAAAAGTGATGAAGATTTCAGCGGCAAAATAAAACAAGGGAATCTATTGATAGGACAAGTGAATACCGTGCTTTGGAATGGGAAGTCGCTCACACAACCAAAAAAAAAAACTTACTGCGCCGTCTTAGGAAGCATAGTCCCATGTGGGTCAGGAACGTGGGAGATAAATCAAAGAAACTCACGAAGGGTCCAAGCAGTGGAAATGGACGTCTAGAGAAGGTCTTCTGTGGCGTCCAGGCTCCACTGCGTTAGAAATGAAGAAGTCCGTAAGCAAATTCATATTGACAAATCAATTTTAGACATCATAAATTCGAAGTGCCTTTCGTATGGTATAGCCCCACGTGAACGAACGATCGATGATCGTTGGCCGGAAAAGTTGTTACATCGGTTCCAACTAGACAGAGGAAATAGTGTAGACCCAGGAGATCGTGAATGAGATCGAGAAAAGAGGTGTGCAACGAAGTGATTGGGCCCAATGGTGTGCCGGATGCCGGATGTACAGGCACTCTCAAATGGATGGATGAATTATAAAGTTTGTTCACTCTTAAAGTGGATCCTGATGAAAACAAAGCGGAGTGACACAAAAGAGAGGCATGTACAGTACAAAGTTAAAACTTTCTTAACAGACTCGAAGAACTATAAAATCATTTACCTTATTTTTAGATGTATTAATCCCAATTGTAATACAATTTTATTAGATCAACAAAAAATTAATAATCCATCAGTTGATAATAATCAATTGTGAACTACTTTATTGCAGCGGAGGATTCAGTGATACCGCCACTCATCTAACCAATCCCGTTCAAGTACAAGCACATGATTTTGTTTACATCAGGATCCACTTTAAGAGTGAACAAAGTTTAGAAAGTGTGCCAGATTTAATTTGTATCAGTTCACAACGTTTAACCTTCATCGGTTTCTATATTGCGTAGCTTTTCGTACAAAATTATTTCAGATATCCTGCTTCATACATGGCGGTTTGTGCTTAGCGTTCAGTATGAATAAGCGTGTCCAGTTACGGTTTGTATTGTTAATGTACGTTTTTTAAAATAAGTAGCAATCTTCTAAAGTCGCCAGATGACAAAATCTCTGTATCCTTTCTAACCCATATCTATAGCCACTTGGTACGATTTCGTCTTCCATGTCGTCCACCTAGTGTCTTTCCTTTCCACCTTTGCCTGCAATAAAATAGTCGTTTAACCATTGCGTCTAGTTGTCATGTAGTCATTCCTTGTAACTTCTACATTTTCCCATTGTAAATACTTTAACGCTTCACCATTGGTTACTGTATGTTTCACTAAATCATTATTTTTATTTAAATAATTCATTAGTGATATGCGACAGGGACTGAATATTATGAGTATAGTCGACAGGATTGCCCAGTATCGGCTGAATTGGCGGGAACATCTTTGCCGAATGGATGACTGCCGCATCCCCAGACAACTATGGAACTATAAGCCGAAGGGACGGAGAGGTGCGGGACGTCCGAGGAAGCGCTGGAGTGACCAGGTCTAGATTTACCTGTTTGAGACTGGTACAAAACCATCCTTGGTTTAATCGTTGCAGAGGATGATAATGATAAATTATTAGTTTAATCGTTAGGTCTTTTCAGGCACCTCTGTTTATCTGTCTGACATAAAAAGTGAGTGTTTTTTTTAAGGTTTGTTTCTTTCTTGTGGAAAGGTAAGTTTTAGAGTTTCCGTTTGTGTGTACATTATAGATTCGAGTGTTCATTTCATACGTAATCTTTTCTGCGAGTGTAAATACGCTATCTCTTTACCATTACGAGTGTAGAGTTCCCCAGTCACCAACCCATCGTCTGGTCATCTGTCCAAAACTCTGTACTTAAGCATGTGAGGCTTGACTTTACGGATAGGTTTTACTGAAAACTTGGCTCAATAGTAGAAGGAAATGGCGATACTACAAAACAAGATTAAATAACGCGTCTCAATATCAAATATATGTTACTTGGAATAGTAAAACAATTGAAAGTACAGTAATAACAACTTCAGTTAAATGTGCACTCCATAAAACGTTTATGAGACAAGCGTATCTGTGGACCAGAAACATGAACCATGAACAAAGTAAACGAAATTCATCTGGTAACTTTTAATATGAAGGAGAGTAAGACAAATTTATAGTTCAATATTCCAAAGGAGTGTTAGCGTCTATGTTGCAGTCAGGAATTATACCCACACGTCGAAGATGTGAACATAACACTGTAAAACATATTAGACTGTCAAAGTTAAGGTGGTTATGGCATCTGATGAGGATGGCAAGGATGAAATACTGATACGATTTTGACACTACAGCTTGAAGGAAGAAGAATAAAGAAAACCCGGTACCGCAATGAATTTACAACGTGTATAATGACGTCATGCTCTGTGGAGTGAAGTAGTGGAGAATGGTTGCGTTGGAGCTAACTTCTGGGACTCAGCAAATGAATTGTAGAACCAGTGATGATGATGATGATATCGGTTATTATGGTTTTGAAGGCCAATGTTGTGGTATGTACAACGCCACTCACGCAAACACTTATTTTCTCCGTTTATAAGGTTCATAATGCAGCGAAACTAGCGAACTTTGTGTGTCAGACTTGATATTACTGCAGGCGTTTGCATACAGAATAATACGTTTGGGAACAAACGGACGGGAAAATTAGCTCCACGGATGTAAGCTATGGTTGTAAGCTAACTACACACACGTGCACGCATACAACTCGCACTGTATTAACAAATACAAGTCGTGGTCAGACTAAACATATTAGTTGCGTTTATCTCGTTTGTAGTTTGTTGTGCTACCTACTTGGTACGTATTGATTGTATTCTGCTCTCCCTGCCGTATGCAATATTTAACACTTGCGAAGGAGAAAAATAAATGCGCTTCTATCCTTTCTCTGACGTAGAGAAGTCGTTTAATCTGCAATACGCTTTGTTTTTTATTTGCCACCGCCACATCCTCTCACATGTAAAATGGAGTATGTATCCGTTTGCTGCCTCATCCCTTTGTTCTTGCTGTTTGCTACTTTATTTATATTTACGTTTACTCTGGGTCGCTACATATCAAGTAGCCTTCTGGCTAAAATAATTTTTCAAATGAATCCATCCTATGTCTTTATGCTTACTGTACTCTTAAGTGTTCCACGACAACTAAAAATATATTTTTTCCATGTTTTTAACTTTTCATATAATTTTTCAGGAATGTAGAAAGAATCATAATAAAAAGTAGTAAAAATCTATAATAAAACTAATTTTTCAACTAGTGTCTTGTGTTAGAATGGAAATATATCCATCCTGACGGGCAACGTATACATTTCCTGTATGTGAGGCGCTTGTGCTCTGAATTACTGGTAGGTTATTTCAGTCAAATCACTATCATATTGTGGGCAGTTCGTTTACGATAAGTACATTTGTAAGACTGTGTACCGCGTTCAGCTTCAGCTTAGGGATAAGTGAAAACTTCGTCTCAATAATGGCATTATTTCCGGAAAGTATAGGACATAGGAAACAATTGATGAGACAGTTACATTCCACTTTATGGAGCAATCAACTAAGGGCCGAAACGAAAATCAAAATACTATACGGCAATAGTATGGAATATTGTAACATATGGGGCTGAGGTGTGGAACATTTGAGGAAAAGATTACGAGCCATGGAAGTGGGATACTGGAGAAAATGCTGTAGACTTACATTGCTGGATAGGATAAAAAAATGAAAAAATTAGGGAAAGAATGAATATATGTACCAATATAAATGTCACGATTGGTGCTAAAAGATTAATATGGTACAGGGATGTGTGCTGTATGGGAAAAGATAGATGGCCAAAAAAATTACTAGAGTGGACCCCTCCTGAAAGAAGAAAATGAGAGTGGCCGCGACAGACTTGAATGGAAGGCATAATGAATGCAATGGTACAGAGAAATCTGAAGAATGATGATTAGAAAGGCCGTAAAGTTTCGAAGCTAGGATGCTAAAGACGACTTTAAATGTTGTTCGAAAATCGCAAATATAGGCCTATATATCGCTTTCACAAATACAATTGTCATATAAATAAAATTGAGAAATTTAGTTATATTAGTGACACGACATGTTAAGAAAGAAAATAAGAAACTCGCTGTACAACACTGTATAAAACTAAGCGAATCCCGTATGCTTATGAAAGCGAGGCAGTTACTTTGACGAAAGAAAATGAAATATTAATATAAAAACAAAGGTAAGTTGTTGAAGAAAGCTAGCACTGTACAGAAAAGTGATTAAAAGAGGAACACAGAAGTAAGAGTTATGTTGCATATACGAAGTATGAGAGCGTATACAAGAATGTAGTACAAAAATAAGAAAGTCATGTGGTAATAAATGGACCACACTCGTGTTACTAAAAATATTTTTGACAACCAACTAACAGGACATAGCCCTCTGCGACGGCTGAATGTAAAGATATACAGTTTGAATGTAAGCAGAAATAGTACCATATCAGGTTTAACCAGAAACGTGAAGGAAGAACATGACTTGCCGCTAAACCATATAGCCTAATAATGTTTCAGTGTCATACTATTCTCTCTTGTATCTGAGGCCTACTGTACGCGAGCTGACAGACGTTTACTGGGAAGAAGTGCACAATACTGATTGTTATGCAACCGTGCACACGTTCGAATGACAAGCTGTAGCAATAGAAAAGGACAAGACCTGTAGACTTACCACTAACCTCTGGACGACGCGATTAAACATCGCGTACGTGGCGATGAAGTAGCAACCAAAATACTCCACCGCACACGACATACGAAAAAGTATGAGCGACATAGTCTGATTGATAAGACTGAGTTAAATAGAATTGTATTTCACATTACTGTGTCTTACATCTGCCAGGTAGTTATTGCAGTTCACGTACTTAATGAACTGAACTGTTAAGAAGCATCCGATGAATGAAATTATCACGGTGCGAAATAAGAATAAATTTAAATTTCCCCTGTAGCAACCGCTAACTTATAACTGGATGAATTTAAAGTGTCTATTTTCAGTTCCGTATCTTATGTAAAGGACTACTGTAAATACTTTTACACACGTTGAGCATGATAAATCGCAGGCATGCCCATGACGGTGGTAGGAAGTGCATTCACCCTCAGAACCACTTCAAGAAAAAAAAAAAAAAATCGTTCAATAATGTATCAATTTTGTTAATAGACTTGTTTTGAGCCTTTGTTTAGCATTTTGGGTTTTAACATTGAAAATGTATATAAGGACGTGTCGCACATTTGCGGCCAATCGTTGGTGCGTGATCGAAAATGGGAACCGGTGAGTTTCCATAGAAACTACTTCTTTGTTGTCAATAACGTAGTACATATATAAAACTTCGCTTATGAATGCGACTACATTTAACTTATAATCTGTACATTGGTAAATGAAGACTGAATTAATTGATTGGTGAATGAAGAATGAATTCATTGATTGGTGAATGAACATAAATATATATATTTTTTAGATTTATTGAAGCATTTTCAATGCCCTTCTTTGTGCAATGCCTGTAAATTTTTTGAAACTAACAGTGTAACAACAATTACAAACTTCTCGTTGAGAAAATTTTGAGTGACGCCTGGCAACCACAATTAACATTATTTAATGTTTGGCAGTCGTAAAATAGAAAATTAAACAAGGAAAGCCTTTATTTCGGTATAAAGAGAATAGCATTTAAATATAACAAAAATCTATTAATTCCTATTTTCATTAGTTATGTTCCTATCAAGTCTGATTTTACTTTCCTTACGAGTTGCACATAGAGAAGCTATGTTCAGTATTTTCCCCGCAGTAGTCAAATCACTGAGGACGTCTGATCGTAGAATGGGCGAGACCTTTGGTGTTTAGAATAATACAGCGTAAAAATAGTTTTGTTATTCAAATGATTACAAATTACGAAAACGATGTACGGAATAAGGATATAATGAAAAAGGAATGGAAATTAATCAAGATTTCACAGTTTAGTCTTTATCTGTATCTCTTTTTCTTTGTTTCCTTTACCACGGAAGCAAAATGTGTAGCCAAATATACAGAATCATGTGTTTACTCAGTTTCAAAAATTATGCTGGTACAACAAGTATAATCATTTCACGTCATTAATCCCCAATGGTATGTCAAACTTTGAGTTCTGCCCGAAGTACCTAAACGCCTACACGTTTTCGCGTATCGTCAAGATATTCTAAAACACGTTTGTTGATTGTAAGACTTTACACAAACAAACAGGACTCAATTTAGAGTAGCACATTGTTTTTAACTCCCTCAGAAGATAACTATGAATCTCCTTACGTAAAATCCTTGTGTAAAACGCCGTATGATTTTGTTATATTTATCGGATCTGTTAGTATGATAAATTAGTAGCTCTCACTAGGCGTAGGCTTACATATCGAAATTTCTCGCCAGTGAAACTATTTCAAACAAAATATCCTGTTTCTCTCGTGCTGAATTTTGACTTGAAATATACAGCTGCCGAAGGAAATATCCCCCATTTAGCTAATACTGGGGCAGTTACCAGTTGTCCAACTGTTTATCGTACGTGAACCACAAAAAATCGTATCAGCGATTGTCACTCGTTTGCGACATGTGTAGCTTAGCTAATATTATCAGATTAACTGATAACAATAATGAGCTCAACGTTTCAGCAGTCATTTGGAGCACGGTAAAAAGTAGAAATGGTTTAAGCCATACATACGCTTGGAGCGTCGTACAATTTTGAAAGCTCTTAATAATAAACAGGAATGGTAAAAAAGAAACGGAGAAAATGTGTTGTTTTGAAAATAAAACGAGAAACAAAATAACACTCGTGTGGCGGAGACATAATTGCTTGTGGTTGTTGAACACTGAAAACGATTAAAAACTTCCGCATGGTACGCACGCGTGTTTATGGAACTCCCGAGTGTTACTACTCTTTTCCGCAATTAAATTAAACAGTCTTATTATTATGAAGCGAAATTGTTATTCTTTAATAGTAGTTTTATCGCTGACAACGATCGTTATTCGAAAACTACGTTATATTTATAAATAAATACAAGAACCATCCTGACTGCTTGTTAACACAGTGATACGAAGGGAGTCGGGAGTTATTGTTTTGTTTTATATCCGAAGCAGTGTGTGTGTGTGGAGGGAAAGGAGAAGTGTTTTGTTTTTCATTAACGCAGACGCTGTCAGCTGCTAACGATATGAAATTGAACACAGTATTTCATTTCATAACGACGAGAGGATATGTTGTTATTGTTGTGTTTTAATAACGATATTACAGTTGGAACGTGCATCGTCCGTTTTGTTACGTAATAATAATAATAATTTTTAATTGTTAATTGTAACTGTTACTACGCTGGTGTTTTTACAAACGCTGGTTAAGCGTGTGCTGTTGAAAATGTATCATACTGTGTTTCGTTGTGAAATAATATCCAGTTTAATTACGAATTAGCTAAATTTAATTTTGTATTAATCAGTTTTGGCTGGTCTCACTCATTAATAATAAAGTAAAATAACAGAATAGATTTCGTATTCAAGGTTTTGAACGCGTGCGCACACATACACAGAATCACGAATGGTCATGTCTTTTTATAGCTTCAAAGTTTATATATTTTCCTTTTGCTTTGTGAATGCCTTTCTTTACGTGAATTTTATTACTTCTGTTTGTATCTTCAAAAATGAACAGCAATATATAAAGTGGGCATTAAGTCCATAACTCTAGCAGTTATCATTTAAGCTATCGTAGAATTTTAGTCTCCGTCTTCTTCTCGCCAACCTAGGGGTTGGTGGGCTTGCAATTTTTTCCTTTCCGTAGCCAGTCTCTTGATCACCACATACTTTTTTCCTTTTTTTTAGCCCATTCATGTACTCTTACCTGGGCCTTCCTCTCCCAGTAGCACCTCGATCAGGATGGTGAACCAGTCTAAACGGTGTAGCAGGTGACCAGCCATACTGCTTTTCCTTTCCACAGTGGTTCTAGTCAGAGTTCTTTTTTCACCCATTATCTCCAAACCTCATCATTAGGTTCTATTTCCGTCCACGACATTCTGAAGGAATTCTTTCAGAAGCTTAGTAGTAACCGTGAGCTAACACTGTAAAACGTTTTATGAGGTCCGGCCATTAATTAATACGATCTGATACATTTGTGTCGACGTTCCGCGACCGTGCCGATTCGACTTATCTTTTGTTGTCCATTTACTTTTACCCGGATTCACAATCCTGTGTTAATAAATAAATGAGTATTGTCCTAAGCAGTAATTTGGACCCAACTTACGTTTCTCTCTTTAAAGTCCGTCTTGTAATTCTACATATTAAATAAATCTTGTAAAGTGAACACCCAAAGTCATAGTTCTTAATGAAGGTTCTCTGCAAAGAAGACCTTCATTTATTGCTGCTTGAGATCCATGAAATACTATCTTTAAAAACTCAATTTGGAGAGAGAGAAAGAATGTGAAACACACGTTCGTTTCGATACTCCTTATTTCTGTTACTTACCTCACGTTTTTCTTCAGTTCTTGTTTCTTTATACACATAATAATAAACTTTTTGTTTTATGTTTTTTGTGTGCCGTATTCGAGTCGATTATAGACAACCTATCTGGTGATTATACCCTAGTGGTGATTGGTGAGTGTTCACAGATCTCTTACATCTATATAATGGATAACAGTTTAAAGCTGGGCCACTCGCGGATACTAGACACGATACGGTCACGCGCAGGTCCGCCGAAGTGATGATATTAGCTGGACACCCCGAGCCGAAACAGCACATTAGCACTTCACACGGGTACTAGACTAAACTACGGGAATGTCTAGTGTCCTTGGAGTCATTGATATCACAGCCTACCAACTTATCAAGTGTCATCAAGGTACGTAAATAACAACAAACAAACGAAATAAACAGTGAGCTAGTGCTCGAGTTTTACGCGCAAACCTGTTACATTTCCTGTCAATCAGCATAAGTAAGCCGCATGATTTTACGCCGGCATGATTCAGTTGGAGGGGAGGATTCCTTTCTGCACGTCGTCGTACTGGAGGTTATATTCTTACTTATGAGACAATAGGTAACCGAAATGGCGTAACAAGTATTCGTACGCAAGTGTATACAAGGTCAGCATTTATGTAGCATCGAAGTGCCCAGTGTTTTCTAGCGTACGTAAATACGCGATTATTCTGGACACGTCTTCCAGAAGCTGTAGATTCGTGTCGCAACGTCGGCAGGGTTCAGAAGCGGCCAGCTAGTCAGTTTAAGACTGCGATTCAGAGTGCGTTAATTGTAAGGAAACTAAAGTGTTCGGTCATAGGTAATTAGTACCGTGCGTTATTTAATTTTTGCTGTGCTAATTAAGTAAAGTTTATTGTTTGTTACGTTGGACACACGTAAACTTCAAGAGTATTGTACGTGACAGTGTATTGTTATCTTTGTCTATGTATTTATAATTAGAGTTGTAATTAGCTATTTCTCTGGTTTCAATTATTAGTTTCCACTGTTTCATATTGAGACGATCCGCGTGACCATCGTAATAATATGTTTACATGAAATTGTTTAAAGTTTTTAAGTAAACCCATTATGAAAAATAAATAAATAAAAGGGATACAAATACGCTGCAAAAACTAGCTATAACTACTCTAAACGACGTAACTGAACTGTTGAAGTTTATCAGGTTGAACGGCAAGTTATTGAAAGCGCCGGCATCGTTTGCAACAGATGTTGACGCTGTTCTGGCACCTGCTGCTCCCGCCAGTATTTAACAGTTATTGTCCCAGTATCAGCGTGTCTGTGTACACACTCTCAAGAATTGATTTATACATAGCCGTATTTATTTAGAAACGGTGCCTGTGGTTACCCTACGCAGCACTATAGGCCTGTACGTTACAACGTATAGTTCTGTATAAAAGCCGAGTCTATAATAAGGACTGACAGAAATCAAGCTACTAAAATCAAAATGTGTTATGGCAGTGGTCGCCGTCTGGATGGGGGGGGGGGGGGGGGGGTCCGCCGAATGAAATTAATTTACTAATATAATTATTATCAATTGCTTTTAAAATAGTTTTTGTAATTAGCCTGTCTCTTGTATTCAAAGTGCTAATAAACAGTAAAACTTTTGATGAAGTACACCTAATAGTAGTAGGGCCTTCATGTGATATAACTCTCAACGAAAAGTTTCAGGAAATTTCACTGCAAATTTTAAATATGTTTCAAAGATGAGTATCCATCTCTATCCGAAGTATCGGTAAAGAAACTCCTTTCGTCTTCAGCTACCTAGTTCGTTGAAGTAGGATTTTTAACTGTGACCAATGGGAGAGAAGCCACTTCCTTCATGAGAACCTGGAGGCGAGCATGCGGTTGGCTTTTAACAAAGAAATTCTACCTCGGTTTGAAAGACTTTGTTTACGGTAGGCAGAGAAACTCTCGTTAATGAGCGAAAGACAGATTTTTCGAATTTCTATTTTGTTCAGAAACGAATAAAATAATCTGTTTTAAGTCCTACATATGTATTACTATGCATTAGGTGTTTACAACATATCAAAATAAATTCACCGTTTTTTTTTTGTAATAGCTGTAATTTTACGAATGTTGATATAGTAGTAACATAAAACAAATTGAACTAACTATTGCACTAGTAATTAAAAAAACACTATATTGCAAACAACAAATCCTTTTCTTTAATGTTTTTTCATGTTCTTTTGATCTAAAGGTATTTAAACTAAACATTTACTGTCTCTGAACTCAGAGATGAGTTATCAAGTTGTCTTTAAACGTGAAGTTTTAAAATTTATCGTGTATTTTTACAATTTATCGTAACCCTCATTATTTCCTCTCCCCCCCCCCCAGGGAAAGCGCCTCCTAAAACGAGAACTGCTGGTCTAAAGTGTCATGGAAATCGATGTACAGCGTACAGTTATTTAATAATGATAATAATAAATTTTATGAAATTATTTAAAAGGAACCTTTCCATATGTTTGTATAGTTTGTTTCGAATAAATATAACAGTGATTAGGTACGCTAAGAATTGCCTGTATTATAAATTTTCGCTAAATTATTTCCAGAGAGTTTTCAAACGATAATATATTTACATATCAACAGTGAATTTTCTGCTAATTGTCTTCAATAAAATCTGTGAAGTAAAGTTATCAAACTATGAACCCGACATTACTTCTTTCTTGGCTTGGCTTGACGATTCTCTACTACCTGGTGAGCGTAGTTTTAAACCGTGGGAGATCCACCGAACACACGGACAGTAGAGCTTGTATCAAAGTTTGGTACTGCGAACGCACAAGTGGATTACGTTAACAGATTCATGGGAATAACCTGAAAAAGTCGGTGATCATTTATTTTTGAAATAAAAACCGAAAACAGCACACGGAGAAGAGGTTCGTCAGTAAACGGTGAATCATAAATCTCACAATGGGTCAGACTTTCGAAGCTTAACGTTTAAATCGATCCATTTATTTCGCAGTTAATATTAGGGCGTTTTATTGGCTACAAGAGCGACCGACCGACCTACCGACCGGAGGATTATTATTTTCTCGACATCTGACAAACGTCTGCGCGCATTCGGCGGAACAGTACATATGTGAGCTTAGTACCATTCTACTGAAACCCACTAGAGGAAAATAAATAAATACCAGTCTCGATAGCGGCACCCTTTGATGTATAGTCAGTGTTTTCGTTATGTATGTTTGTAGACAAAAAATACCGAGTACGAAGAGATGCTGCGAACCACTGAAATATACGTCCAGCGTTCAACATTCATTCGTTTTTATTGTCGTTTTTTTAGCTATGCTAAAAGTAAAATTTATAACGTTCAGATAAACGGCTTTACGATGAATTTAAGTCCCAGACTATAAATTGTGTGTGCGCGCGCGCGCGCGTGTGTAATCTTGTAACTATTCTACGTCGACGACGGTCTTTATAAGACCGACAGCTACTGTGAAAAATAAAGATATAAAGGAATTACGACTTATTGTGTAACATTTAACCTATATGATAGGGTCAAAAACACTCAATACAACGTAATCGGTATGATTTTATATGTGATAATTAATGCAGATTTCTGTGATACTTTGTACTCCGTCTATACAAGGCAACTTTCACTTCTGGACTTATACTGTTGAAGTGCAAGATTACAACTTGTTCTATACTTGAACCCACCACAATGACACATTTGAGGTTACATTTAATATTTTTATTACTTTCAAAAATCGTATTTTACCTTTGACCTAGCAAAACTGGAAGACAATTTGCCAGATAACATTTATAATAATAACCTTTTAAATTTTAATTAGTAACACAGATACACAACTCAGATTATGTAAACGTAAACAAAATCGAACTATCGAACACAATCTGAAGAACAGAAATCACCAGTAAAACATAAACAATACTCTTACTTCATCTTTACACAATATATCACATGTTATAGCCAACGTGCATAAGAAAGATTCTCTTTAAAAAGTAGCAATTATATCTTTCTATGATTACATAGGAGTCACTAAACTCTCGCAAGCAAGACATAACCGGACATTCTCTGTAGATCTGAGAACTGGACCTTAACGAAATCGCAGACCGGTCGTATACAAGCAGCCAAAATATCATTTCTCAGGCGCGTGGCAGGGTATACTCTGCAAGGAATGTCCAACCGGTCGTATACAAGCAGCCAAAATATCATTTCTCAGGCACGTGGCAGGGTATACTCTGCAAGGAATGTCCAACCGGTCGTATACAAGCAGCCAAAATATCATTTCTCAGGCGCGTGGCAGGGTATACTCTGCAAGGAATGTCCAACCGGTCGTATACAAGCAGCCAAAATATCATTTCTCAGGCGCGTGGCAGGGTATACTCTGCAAGGAATGTCCAACCGGTCGTATACAAGCAGCCAAAATATCATTTCTCAGGCGCGTGGCAGGGTATACTCTGCAGGGAATGTCCAACCGGTCGTATACAAGCAGCCAAAATATCATTTCTCAGGCACGTGGCAGGGTATACTCTGCAAGGAATGTCCAACCGGTCGTATACAAGCAGCCAAAATATCATTTCTCAGGCACGTGGCAGGGTATACTCTGCAAGGAATGTCCAACCGGTCGTATACAAGCAGCCAAAATATCATTTCTCAGGCGCGTGGCAGGGTATACTCTGCAAGGAATGTCCAACCGGTCGTATACAAGCAGCCAAAATATCATTTCTCAGGCGCGTGGCAGGGTATACTCTGCAAGGAATGTCCAACCGGTCGTATACAAGCACCCAAAATATCATTTCTCAGGCGCGTGGCAGGGTATACTCTGCAAGGAATGTCCAGGAACTGAATGTTTTAGGTATACTCGATATCGGTTAATGTGGCTGGTGGAACATTTTAACCGAATGGATCCCCTAACATCTATTGCATCATAAAAAGAAAGAACGGATGGGTGTGGGTCGTCTGAAGAAGCGTTGGAGTGACAGGTGTAGTCTATCTGCTTTTTGGTTTAATCCTTGCTGAAGATCATGATGAACCAACCTTGTATGTGAAAGTGTAATCCGAGAATGCAATGTACTAATTGAAGTGGCTATACACTCTTACGAGTGTTACTTCATCATCAGATCGGACAAACACTGTGGTTCTATGGTTAATTATAGAAGATCAAGGGTTCTGAGAAAATAATAGAAGCGATCGTAGGTAACCGCTTGAAGTAAACGATTTTGGCTGTCTTGGGTTCGAAGTGAGCTTTAAAGTAAGTAAAAATACGTTAGCACGCATATACTCGCAGACAAAAGGATCATGTATTAATACTTATGTAATTTGATTTGATCATTGTATATTTTTATGCTCAACGCCAAATTTTGTACGTAACCTGTGTACAACATGCATTCAATTACGTAAAAGCGCACCATAAATTAAATACTCTCATTATCGTTATGTTGGTTGCTGTATTGATTTGTGTGACGGCTGGGCTATACAGCCACGTTGATATAAAAATAAGTACACACAAACAGGCTGGGTCAGAGCCAATGCAAAGCACGGTAAATATGTTAATCATTTTATGATCACAGTGATGAGTGTGCATGGAGAGAAAATGTATGAATATTACATATTTAAATGTTTTAGTTTAATGAGAGTATTTAATTTTATTGAATGCTGGCTTTTCTTCGTTTACGGTTTAAAGTAATTTTCAATTTGTTGTACATTTCTTTTTGAAGAATGTATTATTAAAGTTTCTTACATATATTTACTCAGTGACTAGCCGCGCATATTTTAACTAGCTTGTCTCATCGTAGTAACAGTTAAATGAGAATGAAATAATCCAACAGAGGGCTCGTGTTGTGGATACGTGTTTGGCAAGCCCGATGTGTCCTAGGTGGATTCTCACTTTGCTTCATCTTGACTTGCGTGTTGTACTTTTTTTGAATCTTTCTGTCTAAGTCTCTCTTAACTAACGCTTGTTCTTTTCTGATCCCGATACTATTAGAGTATTCTTGGGCTAGGGTATCTTTCATTTTTCATTTTTATTTTTTTATTTTCTTAGTTCTTTTTTGTGGGCTTCCGATATATCGTAGACTGACGGGCGAGAACATCACGATGTCTCAGTTAGTAGCGACCACAGAATGTAGTGGATCGTGAAGAAAATAAGAGATCCAACTTTCCAGGGATAGAAACAGGAGACCAGTTGTTTTGAGGTAACGGGGCCGCCATCGTTGGCCTAATCATCCGCATGGTTGTAAGCTGATTCCATCGATGTATACTATATGGATCGCGTGCTGCCAGGCAAAGTGAACGGCAGAAAACGGTCCGAAGCACGTACAGCTTCCCACACAATGGTTGGCAATAAAGCGTTTGGCGCTAAGTTAACACGTGTATTAAACGAGTCTTTCAGTCAGTAATGCACTTGTTTTAACAGTTTACAATTATTACATTTGGGACAGTCCTACTGAAAATTTGTGCTTATGAAGATTTTATTATTATAACAGTTTGTTTTTACTTTTGCCTAACTGATAACAGATGACAATAACTTAAGCGTTTACACTCATTTTACTGTTTTGTGTCAAGCGGAAAATTAATTAGGAGCGTCATTAGACGTTTTAAAGATTGTAAAATATATGTATAATTTATTGATTATATCTGACAGTAAACTTAATACCAAAAAATGATTATATCAGCTTGCAAAAACTTTGCCGGCACAGTGTTTAGAAAACATATTTCAAACAATGATTTTTCTGAAGACAGCCATGAAGTGAAACTTATCAAATTAATAGTGACATTATTTTA
Source organism: Magicicada septendecula (assembly GCA_034769895.1). Lineage (NCBI taxonomy): Eukaryota > Metazoa > Arthropoda > Insecta > Hemiptera > Cicadidae > Magicicada > Magicicada septendecula. The sequence goes on along the minus strand of CM068367.1, from coordinate 474,599,885 downwards.
TTAAATCTTGTGCTATAATAGCCTACTGCTAAGGAAAGACCCGGCAGCTACCTTCTCTAAGCTTGGTGTCTGCCAAAAGTTAAATAAATTTGTATTATTTAGTAATGTTTAATGTAAACAATTTTCATACAGTTAATACGTAGCTAATTAAATAAAATAAAATAAATTAATGTAAATTAGCATTCCTTATTGAACACTTTAACGACCATGGCGAGCGTATACGCCAGCTTCTTTTACGCAATAAACATTTTAAAGTTTACGGCTCACGTCTTTTATTCTTTGTTTCCCTTATTCTTCTTTATTCTTCTGGCTTCAATAATAAATGTTCATAAATAAGAAAGCAACAGAGCTGTTTATGAATGCAACAGAACTTAGCGATAAACTTAAATAATGTGTCAGAATACTGAAATCTTACAGTGAAACAAATGAGTTTATTTTGGAAAAGAACTTATTAAAAACCTCCCACTTTGGAGTCATTAATTGTTAAAATGACACAGCTATACCATTTAACGCAAAATATAATCCACTAAAGCAACAAAAGCTATAACAAAGCAGAAATGATAGACTTTGTACAGGTACAGTATATAGCATACGCAGTGTTCTTGCCAACCACTGATGCAGCGGTCGGAACGAATTCAGTGAATGCAGCACGCGATCAATATAGTATACATCGATGGCTAATTCAGAAAAGAAATGAGAGCCTCGGGACGCTAAACTGTGACGCTGAAAGGCAGAAAAGCTAGATAAAGATGAAGAAGAAGTCGAAGAAGAAGAGAACCTCCCTTAGAACGAGGCCTTAAAGGAGACGGTCGTCTGAGACTTTGAGAGACCAGTCATGGCGACACGTAATAGAACATGTTTATATCGAGCGCTTTAAGGACTGCTTAAAAGATCACTTATCAGTTAACAAAGTGATGCGCAGTTAGTTATGGAAATAACGTAGTGCATTCCACAGGTTTGTAGAGAATACATACTCGTTTTCCATTCGTCCAGACAGGTTGGTGCAAGTCTGACAATTTACGTCATAATTTATCTTAACGGCTCTAATAAAAAGAACCAGGAGGTGCAGTCGCCATCAGACAGTAAGTCAGTTATCTTTACAAGCGATTAAAATGTGGTATTTTGTGATTTTAAAATTGTGTCTTGTTAATGACTGAACATCACTAAAGCTTTCAGCATTTCATATTTCACTGTCATTACTAAACTAAGGAGAACATTTGTTGTCACTCGACTTCAGGCTCAGTCTGTACATTTTCACTGTCTGTGTGGTCAATTTTGTTTTTTTGAACATATTTCTATTTCTCGTAAACATCGGATACTACCAGTGTGCTATTTTCCTTGCTGGTATACTTTCCACTTGTACAATTTCTGTACGTACTTCTTGTATTATCACAATCAAAATCACCGTAATTTTTAAATATTTTAAGTTTTCATCTTTCTTGTAGACTTGCTCTCGTATTTTAATCGGTCTCGATGTGTCTTTTCGTAAGTACGAGTATCGGTCTCGTAGTATGTGGAAATATGTTAAGTAAATACGAAGTCGTATAATTAATGACTTTTAATAGTCAGAAACCCGATCTTAATGAGGAGATAAAAATGAAATATTTCTTGGGCTGTTTGTAAATATCCAGCTGCATTTTGCTGTTTGTTTTTACCCGTGAGTTTGTAGGGCGATAATGAATACGTTAAGAACGCTACTGGATTGTAAACATTAGTAAAGTATAGAGTAAATGTTGTACGGTTTACTGGTATTAAGCGAGCGCTTTACTGAGTAGGGGCAACAACAGACGTTTTGGTTTAATCACTTCGTATATATATCATACGTAACGCTCCACTTGCACAATGTGTTATCTGTATGCGAGTAGATAAACATGTGTAAACGCTGTGGTGGGTAAATGTACGGCTCTGAAAGAGTTTCACTGTCTCTTTCTCCCCCCCCCCCCTTTAACTCTCTCTCTCTCTTTCTCTTTCTTTTTTCCCTCCAGTTTACTCTTTCTCTTATTTTCTCTCTTCCCTTTCCTCGTTCTACTAACGACGTGGGTGGCGCGTGTCTTAGATGTCACTAAGTTATTCCATTATTATTAATAGTAGAAAATATTTATTACTCCGACTTTTATCAGTTGCGGATATAACGAAATAGAACGCAAAGCGCTGCTTACTTTGTTTGTACTTCCAATCTGTTGCAGGTTTATTAGACTTTTTCTAATAGCAAGCCCGGACTTAGGTTTATCTACAGTTACGAACGTTAGTCTGCCAACAAGCATGGAAAATACAAACATATTTTTAATGAGCGTGCACGAGGTGAAAATTGTGATCATGATCTGACAACTATGAATGAAGCTAAACATTTGAGTAAAATAATAACACACGACAAAGGTGCATTTGCCAAAAACAAAGAAAAAACACCGCAACTGACGTCAGTTTGATTACCATTGGTGGATTGTATTGACAACAATGGACTTGCGTTCTATTATATTTTGTCATTGTAATAAGTGCAGACTGTACTGTACGCATGATAATAAGAAGTATACTAGAAGCAGTGAGGAGCGAGGCAAAATAAATCAATACACAGCATACTAGAATATACGGTATAAGTTACAAAATAAACACACTTGAGTGGGAGTTGACAGTATATTTGGCCGAACGGCCATTAAAGAAAGTTCCTCCTTCATTTTCAAGACGGAGGCATAACTTATTAAATACTAAAGTAAATGGTTGCTCAGTCCCGGAAAGATCTGGAGAGGGTATGTAATACCTTATGATCTCATTGCTGAAATAAGGGAAACATCCTGCCGCAACTCTAAATGGTGGGGGACTGGAAACACCTACAGGGTGGCTAACGCGGTTCTGGAAACCGTGTGACAGCCGGTATAAGCTGTCCCTCCTGTACTAGCTAACAAGTAGAGATTAGGGCACTCTCTTGCCCTGTAGTAAGCAATTGCCTCTAAACGCGGATTTGGCGTAGGATATGGGAGGCAAAGAGAAACCACTACATTAAAGATCCCCTTTCAGGTTTGTCAAACCTGGGAAAACTGGTCTCTTTAGTCCGGTCTGTCAGTTTTCGGGCAGTGGCGTAACAACCGGGCCAGCAAGAGCATTATATTATGGGGACCCGCATATATATTTCCCTAGTTTTTCAGAAAGGGTATAAACCATACAACTTAAGTAAAACCGGATTTTCCCTTACCTATGTATGTAACATGTAAAACAAATACATTTATTTTTTTCTGTTATTTTACCAGTACCGACTAATATACTTTGAGATTACACAATTATTTTGTTAACTGCAAAATAGAGCGGTGATTGCAGTTAAGAATGCACCGAGGCCACCGGCCGGGTCTGCGTCCATCGTTATTCGTTATGAGCTACGAAAGGAGACTAATAACTTGGCCTAAGTAATGGATCGCGTTGTAAATGTTACTCGGTCATTGGCAGCTTCAAATTTAGCCTGTAGATACCATAAAGAGAAGACAGGCCAGCCCAATAGCGGAAACGTTTTGGCATTTATCGATCTTTTGATTAAATATGATCCATTGTTGCCGGAGAACATCAGTGGTCCGAAGAACAGGAAGAAGTATGTGAGTCCAAAAATTCAAAATGAACTCGTTAAGTTTTTATCTGAAAAATTCGAAAATATTGTTTTGCTACAGATTGAATCTGGTCAGTTTTCCTTGTACTAATGGATACTACAAAATATATAAACAAAAACCTTCAACTGAGTCAAATAATCAGATATGTCTACATTTCTGAAGATGAAGCAAGAAGACCCACCAACTTAAAAATTGGAGAGCTTAGTATTCAAAAAGGAACAATGGCATTAATTAAATAAGGGTAGTAGGGAGGCCAGCTAAGGATTCCTGCGGCGGAAAAAAAGAGTTACGTCACTGTTTATGGGAGACAACCCAGACAGAAAATCGGGTTGGATGTTAAGCCAGAAGGTGTAGCCTCATCATCGTCTTAGACTGTGATATGTTAGTAATATACCTAGGGGATATATTAATTAGTAAACTCTCTCAAGTAAGGAGTGGAGTGACTGGCTCTAGTCTATCTGTTTGGGACTGGAAAAACCATTTTTGGTTTAATCCTTGTTTAAGATAATACTGAATGACAGCTCAGAAGGCGAGCAGTCGGAGACGCTCGGTACTACCATTTCGCTACATTACTAAAAGTATATCACTGTTGTCCTAAAAGTACAACACACTTATAGACCAGACCGCCGCTGTAACAGTTATGATAATGTTCTGGTGGTATAAATTTTTAACAGTGTTGAGGGTTTGAATTTTACTTTAAAACTTATGATTTCGAATACGTTGGTAATAACTTTGTAATTTTTAAGATTTGAAGTACTAACGCGATGTCGCCAGGAGCTAGAACACAAAAAGCGGGCGAAATGACTATCAGTGTTTTTCTACTACTTAGGCTAATCTTTTAGTCTACGCCATTCTACGGACAACATTTGCTCCGGATAGGAGTAACTGGGAATGAGGAGTAGACGTTCGCTCAGCAATGAGGAGATCTGGTGATTGTACTTCGTTAAACGTTCATGGCGTTATTCTACAGTAACTGGACGTATCCGGCCATCGAACTATTTATCTTTGAAATTTTACACAAACTATATCTTAGTTTGATGCCAAGTGGTTAAACTAAAACTAACTTGATAGATTCCATGCAGGGAAAACATTTTAGACAAACGTTCAGTAGTCTATTATACTATGCACTGCTTTTTTATGCACTCTCTTGGAGGGATTTTCTTTTTCGCGAGAGGAGTTTTGGAAGCTTCGAAGTCTATACGATATAATGATGCCGATGACGATTTGGTACAATTCGCTTCCAGTGGTGGGAAGTAAGAAATTTTCTCGTGTTTCAGAATTGTAAATTGTGTGGTTATAAAATGCACACCGTAAAATCATATGTGGGGGCGGGAACCGTTTGTATGACCCTGCTGTAATTACGTGTACACGGTGCTGTAAATCAAACGAATGTAAACCCTAGTCTCTCTCCCCCCCTCTCTGTCTGCAACGGAAAGTATAGTTCAATTTATCATTCATTTGTTGGCAACAAACGACGCGACGATATGCTTCTGCGGTTATATACAAATCCCGCAACAGATATTTATTCAATTATACCCCATTCCACTACTACTGTTTTACTCTATTTAATTTATTCACTGCAGACTAAACTACGGGATTATATTATTACTACGGTACAATACACTGTGTTGCTTTGAAATTTTTTTATATGTATTATATTTTCAGCGCCGTACCTCTTTTTCCTAAACAGCCTCTTCTGTCTGTCTGTCTGTCTGTCTGTCTGTCTGTCTGTCTCTCTCTCTCTCTCTCTCTCTCTCTCTCTCTCTCTCTCTCTCTCTCTCTCTCCTTTTCTCCTTAACAGGTACACTCTCCTCAGCTCTGTTAAGTTTTTTTTTTGTCTCTTTAATAATATAATTTCCGTGTTTGTAAATGTAAATGTCGTGTTTTATCTTATACAATTTGTTCATTTTCTTTTTGTATATACTGTGCCGTTAAGAACAACTTTGGTGTAATTTTCAGGAAATGGTACTTTCTTTAGGCAGAATTGGGCTATATTTTGGAACTAAATTAAATTTTATGAATGCAATGCAATACCGAATTAATTTTTACCTCTGAGCTCTAGGTGATGTCACAAAAGGGCGAGAAACATATTTTGGAACGTAGAAAACGACCGGCGGCGAAGGCATTTTTACCGTAAACTATATGAATTACATAAAGAGTCATTGGTAACTCACTTTGTAAAATCGGCGAAGCTTATCTAGGCACATTGTCCACATGCGGGAGAGCGAAAAGGAAAGTGATGATTGAGGACCCCAGGCTGGAAAAGAAAGGAAAAGAGGCAAACAGAAAGTAAAGCGTATGGTTGGGGTTGAAGACGATCGCAGCAGTTATGATTAGGAAATTCGAAATTGGATGATGGTGCAGAGCCGTGACGAATGGCGACTAGCCTTAGTCGAACTCGCTTACATGCGCGTGCTGAACGTCGTAATCCAACAATATAGAAACCAGTGGTGAGAGTTTCGTTACTTATAATGTTAAAAGCCTCACTTCAGGTTCGTCTATTTGTAACCAGGTTTTTCGTTACGTACAATGTTATTATGAATAGGTTACTTGTATTAATGTAGTGTGCACTTAAATTACACCACCCGTTGGAAGTGTCAACTTGTAAATAGATAAATAATGTAGCGACTAACTCGCACTGGAGTCGTCAATGTGTAATGATTAATGTGTTATGTTGAACGGCGAATGGTTTTGTAAATTGCCGCTTGCTCCCACTATGCCGCACGTTTCCGTGACGTCACTCAACGATGCCAACTGTCGTGTCCGCTGCAATCTGTGAATTTTATTTCCTAAATGTAACAGCAATAATAACGACACACAAATACCATCAAACATATATCCTTATGGAATCCTTTATTCGGAAAAACACTGGTTAACTGTTTTAATAAATTTAAACAGGATAATCACAATTGTAGTGCAAACTATAAGTCTTCTTTTACCAGTTGGCAGCAGTAGCCAAACATTCAGTATTTCTTCGAGACCAAAACAATGCTTTGTTAACGTTTCTAATAAAATATTAATTATCTCAGGGCGTATATGGTTCGGGGATTATAATTATACAAAATATTACACTATTAATCAAAATACAAGTTTTACAATTACAGGATATTACAATGTTAGAGTGTAACGTGCACACAGAAGTTGTATAGTGGTTACCAGTTTTAAAAAGGTTATGTCCAGTTCAGACTTTGATAGTTATTATGTAAATTAAAAGTTCTTGTTGTGTTTGAAAAGGTGTTAATCTGATATAGTGTTATTAGTGATTGTTCTTAGTGTTTGTGTGATATGGTGTCTGTAGTTTAGTTGATTATTACTTAAAAGTCGTGTGTACAAAAGTGGGTGTTGAAGTACAATATAATAATTTGTCAAAATCACCAAATCCTCTTCTTGTATTCTTCCTGGTTGAAGATAGGGCCCACGTCCACGTCAGATCTTCTTCCTTGTCCTACGTCCACTTCAGGTCTTCTTCCTGGTTCTTGTATCTTCTATTCCATGTAATGGGTATTCTTCTGTTATTGAAAAAAGTTCGTGTAGTGTACCTCTAACTGTATTTATCTGTTTGTATAGTTTTTTCACAATTTATATTATATAATGCAGGACGTTTTAAAAACGCGTCTATCCGCTAAGATCGTTGTCAAAGAAGTCTCATTTTATTTATCCGAAATTTCTGGTTGCTAAGGGTAAACTTGGAATCTGGTTGGCTAATTCGGATATACATTGTCATATACTTTCATTATTTCAAAGCCTAAAATTTGTTCAAAATCTTTAAATTAACATAACTTTTCTCTACTGAATGGGAATTTAAAACCATTATCAGCATTATTTTGATCTTCACATTTGTTATATTTAGACACTAAACATGCCTACTTTTACTTAAGAACTATAGATGTTACAATTTTGTTATTTGAAATTTTCTTAAATAACTTGATATGTGTTATTTTGTTTCTATATTCCTTGTATACATTATTACCTATAAATACATCTACCCTTTCACATTTGTTTTACAAAATTTCTACCATTATTATTCAAAATTTACTAAAGTTGGTTTCACCTGGCCTATGTACTGGTATTATTTTCATCACCATGTTTTAAAATCTTTAACAATTACATTAACTTTTAACACTCATCAAAATTGTTTAACATATAACGTTATTTTAACAACACAAAAGATATATTATTCTAAAAGTTAGATTCATGCCCACATGGCTATGATTTTACCAAATCCTTGCACAAATAACTGTTTTCTACTCAAACTGTATAAGTGTTTGACACTTAACAAAACATCTTTATATAGTCCATTCTGCTTTGTCAATCAATTTACCATGGTTTAACACCAGTTCTATGGTTATACTTGTTAACACAACATAAAAAAAATGGAATTAATATCATTAAATTGACATTCCTTTAAACTAACTGTATCACCTGCTACATACAAAAAACACAACACAAATACTATGATATAAAACAATGTGCTTAAACATAATAACATGCACATTTATAAAACAAATTCTACACTAATTAATTGGTCTTTTGTCAGTTAATTTACTAATTACTCTGACACTGTCTATGTTACATTTACTGTTTATATGGGTTTCAACATCTGTATACTTACTGATGTCTGACTTACAAAAATTACAATAAAGTGAACACTGTTGCTCCACCTCACCACACAGTTCTAATAATCTTGTTACATTTACTGTTTATATGGGTTTCACTCTTGTTATAAATGTTATTGTGACCAAGTTATTCCTTGTTGTTTACTGGACAATCCTATGAACACTATGTGTGACAATTATTTGTATGGTTCATGCATCTATAATCAGGTGTATTTATATTTTCATTACATCAATTAACTTAATTATTTACTAATATTTCTTTTACATAATATTACATGTTTGGGCCTATTATCCCTCAATTTGTATTTTGATTATCTGGATATTATGATACATTAAATGAAACCATTTGTTTCTTTATAGTACTGGTTCATAAGCCGTCTTCTGTCTTTATAATTCTTTATTTGGTCAATACTGAAAATTCATGTCATAATTGGGGTTGAAGGTATTTTGCATCACTTAGCCTAAATCATTAATTTGGGTACGGTCAGTTGTCTTACTAGTCAGTCTAAAATGGTTAGTCGTTCCTCTTCACTATCATCTTGGAAGATATTGTTCTTCTTGTTAGCTTCTTGACCAAAGTCTTCATTAAATCAGGTACGATATTAGTTGTTCCAAATGTCATGTTACATACTACCCTGCCACCAAATTTGATCATTTTAATAAAATATTGTTTTTGTTGAAATTATCAATTATCTTATCTTTCACATTGTCATTTGTTATTCTTATTATGATCTGGTATACTTGTCTTTAATTATAAGTGTTCTATCCCTGGAACATGTTACTTCCCTAACAAATTAATCACCATGTATTCTGGAATCAGTCGGGGGGCTCTCTTGACCTAATACCCCGCTGTCCTTATAATACATAATACATCAATAATATCGATTGCTGGAGCTATCTCATCAGTCAATCACATTTAATAATCACTAGTCTATTCACGACTAAAATAAAATAAAATAATATAATATATTCTTGGGATTGTTCACTTAGTCTAACTTCTCAGATCTAAATATTTCTTTCCATTGATTCTTTCAGATGTCTATTTTCTTGTGGCGATATTAATAACATTTTTTAGTTTCAATTGGTACTGTCTTCTTTCCTTCTTTATCAGTACTGCTTAATCTTCATTTTTTCATTCACTATCTTCATTCAATTAAAACATAACAAGTATCTGTATCTATAGTTGTTGTGGGTTCTCTCACAATCATGACAGGTTATTTGTAGTAAATTCGTTTCTAGTCTTGTCTTATTTTCATCGTCGATTGTCTACATTTGTCCTTTCTTATTCATTTTATAGCACTATGGTTTCTTCTAATTTATGGATGTTGCATCTTTCTTTTATATTCCAATAATAAGTTCATAACTGTGTTTAATAAGAGGTGCTTATTTTGTTTAGAATTTGGAAATTTATTCCCAGTTGTTTATCTGCTTGATTCATAATAACATTATCAAACTGTACTGTAAGTTGTCCTTACTATTTATTTGAATTCTGAGATATTCAAATTTGTTTATTTGGCTTCATTTAAAATTATATTCTGAATTATCAAAGTTGGTAAGATGAGCTTACTATATTCTTTAAAATTTTGAGGTATTATAATAATAAATTCTTCAGTTCCATATTAATTCTCATAAATAATTAGTTGTAAGTTGATCTTACTATTTCTTTAGAATTTTGTCGGTTTTATAATAATAAATTCTTCAATTCCAAATTAATTCTCATAAATAATTAGTTGTAAGTTGATCTTAATATTTCTTTAGAATTTTGTCGGTATTATAATAATAAATTCTTCAGTTCCATGTTAATTCTCATAAATAATTAGTTGTAAGTTGTTCTTACTATCTGTTTGGAATTTTTGCGGTTTTATAATAATAAATTCTTCAATTCCAAATTAATTCTCATAAATAATTAGTTGTAAGTTGATCTTACTATTTCTTTAGAATTTTGTCGGTATATAATAATAAATTCTTCATTTCAATATTAATTCTCATAAATAATTAGTTGTAAGTTGTTCTTACTATTTGTTTAGAATTTTGTTGGATCTCTTCCAATTTTTCCAGCCATAAACTATCTTCACACCCAAAGTATTCCCTTCTTACATTCCATGACTCATCTTGATTATTATTGAATTTTCTTATACTATTGCATGAAGGTACATTTTTATTTTCTACTAATTTTGCTGTCCATTCTATATTATCCACTATTAATGACAATATGGCCTGTCTCATGTCGATTATTGCTGAGTATTTTCTCAAAATATCACAGCCTATTAGTAGATTAAATGGTAGATTACTAGCTATTAGAAAAATCATAGGTATAGCTACATTTCTGCTGGTCACTGTTAATGATACCTGTTTTCTTATTGACTTGTTTTGCCTTCCAGTGGCTCCGATTAAAATTATATTTTGAATTGGTAAAGTTGGTAAGATGGCCTTACTATATTTTTGAATTTTGATGTATTCATTGTTGTCGATTAACGACACGTTTGCGCCCGTATCTATCATGCATCTTGTCTCTAGTCCATTCACTTGGGCGATGATATAAACGATCTCATTATTCGAATTATTTTGCGTTATCGTGTCTTCGTTCAGTAGTTCTTCTCTAACATTTTTTAGGAAATGATTGTGCACTATAGTCAATGTATCGTCAGTCGTTTTGTCTCGTCCTAGTAAGTACCCAAATTGCCGGTTCAGTGATGGGACCTGGTGGATTTTCACTGCCGCAGTTCGTTTAAATCAGGGCTGATCTCCTCAGTCCTGTTGTCTGATTGATTGGGTCTGTCTCTGTTCTGCGACTCTTGTACCTCAATGGCGTTATTATTGAACGTCACTGAGTTTCGGTTGTTTCTGTTGTCGTCGCAGCTTCTACTTCGCCGATGTTCATCGCGGTAGTGCTGGTTACTCTCCTCCTGAAAACTCCTTCCACGGTTCCCATTATAATTTGCTCGTCCCTGGTACCAACGTCTTCCCACGTCTCTATCGTCCACGCTTACATAATTCACTTGTCTTCGATATGTTTGATTTTGATTGGTATTATTGCCGTTATTATTATGCCTGTATCGGTTATCATAGTTGTTGTTATAACCTCGGTTGTTCTGGTACTGGTGTTCTCTGTCGTTGGCACGCTGGTATCCATTATTGTTATTATTTGTAGGAAGGCTACGGTAATAGTGGTTGTTGTTATTGTTGTTATTATTCGCGTTATTTCGTGGATAGTTGTTAGTGTTATTCTGGTTTAGGTAACCGCGCTGATAGTGGTTACCGTTGTTGTTATAACTATTGTTTGGTCGTTGCCCGTTGTTTTCATATGGGGCGTCTCGGCGACCATTATTTCTATTTATTTCATCGTTCCTTCGTCTATACTGGAGGAAGTTCTTCTCTTGTTCCATCTCCGCCAATAATGTTGACATCTCCTCGATGGTTTGTATGCGTCCATTTATTCGGCCTCTTGTAATTTCACCACCATAGTGGTAAGCTAATAGCCGCACTAAACATTCTGTAGGAATTGCAGGCTCTAAATGTCTGGCTATGTTTATTTTGCCAAGAAAATATGCGGTTGGAGTTTGCTTGCCGTGGAGGTCATATCGGCCCAATCCTATGTCACTTCTTATCATGTGTTGCGTGGCATCGGACCAATATTTAGATTTGAACTGCTTTTTAAACTCTTGGAAGTTCTGTATACTCGGCCGCATCGCCGTCCACCAATTGTCATATACTTTTCGGAACATCTCGTCCAGCATGCTCCTTATTACAAACCATCTGTCTTCTCCGGTTTTGGCTATCTTCTCTTCGACTCGTTCTAAGAATAGCGTGGGGTTTCTTCTGTAGTTTTGAAAATCGATCACTTCTCGATTTTCCTCGCATGTTGTATGGGCACCGGTACATTGTCTGTTTTTCAGGGAATTGATTTCATCTCTATGAGCAGTTGTTTGGTCTTGTACTCGATTGAGACTAGTACTCATACCTTCTAATCTCTCTCCCATCACTGCTTGGTTGGTTCTTATATTTTCAACTCGTCCATTCGTTTCTTCCCGGACGCTCAGTATCTCTTGGTTCATCCGCTCACATCTTTCCTTGGTCTCGGATTCTACCCTTTTTATTTCAGTCACCGGTTCTTCCAGCTTCTTGTCCCATTCTTCCTGCAATTGCCGGTTATTAATTTCTATCTTGTTATTCCACTCCTCTTTTAATGACTCTTTGTGTTCATCCAATTTTTTCATGGTTTCCTGGTAATTTTCCTTCAATTCTTCCCTCAATGCTTTATTATTTGCGTCAATTTTCTCCTCCATTTTCTTGCTATTCTCTTTCAATTCTCCCATTTTTTCTTCAATTTTCTTATTAGTCTCTCCCAATTTTCGGCTCAACTCCTCCGTAGATTGTTTATTATCACTCTTTATTTCCTCCATCTTCTTACCCAAATCTTCCTTCAATATTTCTAAGTTCTTATTACTGTTCTTTATGGACTGTTTATTATCCTGTTTTAATTCCTCTATGGACTGTTTATTGTCCGTTTTTAATTCTTGCATCCTTTCCTCCATTAATGCCATCATACATTTAATCATTTCTTGCGTCTTCTCGCCTTCCGTTTGTGTGGGTTCTTCAGGTTGTTTCTCCGGATCCTTCCTCGTTATAATTTCTATTTCCTCAACCGGCGTCGCTTCTTTATCTTCCATATTTAACTCGTCTACCTTCTCGGTTTCGGCCGCTCTTTTGCGTGATACTTCTCGCTTCCTCATCTTGTTTATTTTGGTTTATTTATCTATTAATAATAATTTAATTTATATTAAATTACACGCCTCACACGTTGGTGCGCCAATTTGTAACGATATGATAACTATTGAGAATTTCGTTACTTATAATGTTAAAAGCCTCACTTCAGGTTCGTCTATTTGTAACCAGGTTTTTCGTTACGTACAATGTTATTATGAATAGGTTACTTGTATTAATGTAGTGTGCACTTAAATTACACCACCCGTTGGAAGTGTCAACTTGTAAATAGATAAATAATGTAGCGACTAACTCGCACTGGAGTCGTCAATGTGTAATGATTAATGTGTTATGTTGAACGGCGAATGGTTTTGTAAATTGCCGCTTGCTCCCACTATGCCGCACGTTTCCGTGACGTCACTCAACGATGCCAACTGTCGTGTCCGCTGCAATCTGTGAATTTTATTTCCTAAATGTAACAGCAATAATAACGACACACAAATACCATCAAACATATATCCTTATGGAATCCTTTATTCGGAAAAACACTGGTTAACTGTTTTAATAAATTTAAACAGGATAATCACAATTGTAGTGCAAACTATAAGTCTTCTTTTACCAGTTGGCAGCAGTAGCCAAACATTCAGTATTTCTTCGAGACCAAAACAATGCTTTGTTAACGTTTCTAATAAAATATTAATTATCTCAGGGCGTATATGGTTCGGGGATTATAATTATACAAAATATTACACTATTAATCAAAATACAAGTTTTACAATTACAGGATATTACAATGTTAGAGTGTAACGTGCACACAGAAGTTGTATAGTGGTTACCAGTTTTAAAAAGGTTATGTCCAGTTCAGACTTTGATAGTTATTATGTAAATTAAAAGTTCTTGTTGTGTTTGAAAAGGTGTTAATCTGATATAGTGTTATTAGTGATTGTTCTTAGTGTTTGTGTGATATGGTGTCTGTAGTTTAGTTGATTATTACTTAAAAGTCGTGTATACAAAAGTGGGTGTTGAAGTACAATATAATAATTTGTCAAAATCACCAAATCCTCTTCTTGTATTCTTCCTGGTTGAAGATAGGGCCCACGTCCACGTCAGATCTTCTTCCTTGTCCTACGTCCACTTCAGGTCTTCTTCCTGGTTCTTGTATCTTCTATTCCATGTAATGGGTATTCTTCTGTTATTGAAAAAAGTTCGTGTAGTGTACCTCTAACTGTATTTATCTGTTTGTATAGTTTTTTCACAATTTATATTATATAATGCAGGACGTTTTAAAAACGCGTCTATCCGCTAAGATCGTTGTCAAAGAAGTCTCATTTTATTTATCCGAAATTTCTGGTTGCTAAGGGTAAACTTGGAATCTGGTTGGCTAATTCGGATATACATTGTCATATACTTTCATTATTTCAAAGCCTAAAATTTGTTCAAAATCTTTAAATTAACATAACTTTTCTCTACTGAATGGGAATTTAAAACCATTATCAGAATTATTTTGATCTTCACATTTGTTATATTTGGACACTAAACATGCCTACTTTTACTTAAGAACTATAGATGTTACAATTTTGTTATTTGAAATTTTCTTAAATAACTTGATATGTGTTATTTTGTTTCTATATTCCTTGTATACATTATTACCTATAAATACATCTACCCTTTCACATTTGTTTTACAAAATTTCTACCATTATTATTCAAAATTTACTAAAGTTGGTTTCACCTGGCCTATGTACTGGTATTATTTTCATCACCATGTTTTAAAATCTTTAACAATTACATTAACTTTTAACACTCATCAAAATTGTTTAACATATAACGTTATTTTAACAACACAAAAGATATATTATTCTAAAAGTTAGATTCATGCCCACATGGCTATGATTTTACCAAATCCTTGCACAAATAACTGTTTTCTACTCAAACTGTATAAGTGTTTGACACTTAACAAAACATCTTTATATAGTCCATTCTGCTTTGTCAATCAATTTACCATGGTTTAACACCAGTTCTATGGTTATACTTGTTAACACAACATAAAAAAAATGGAATTAATATCATTAAATTGACATTCCTTTAAACTAACTGTATCACCTGCTACATACAAAAAACACAACACAAATACTATGATATAAAACAATGTGCTTAAACATAATAACATGCACATTTATAAAACAAATTCTACACTAATTAATTGGTCTTTTGTCAGTTAATTTACTAATTACTCTGACACTGTCTATGTTACATTTACTGTTCATATGGGTTTCAACATCTGTATACTTACTGATGTCTGACTTACAAAAATTACAATAAAGTGAACACTGTTGCTCCACCTCACCACACAGTTCTAATAATCTTGTTACATTTACTGTTTATATGGGTTTCACTCTTGTTATAAATGTTATTGTGACCAAGTTATTCCTTGTTGTTTACTGGACAATCCTATGAACACTATGTGTGACAATTATTTGTATGGTTCATGCATCTATAATCAGGTGTATTTATATTTTCATTACATCAATTAACTTAATTATTTACTAATATTTCTTTTACATAATATTACATGTTTGGGCCTATTATCCCTCAATTTGTATTTTGATTATCTGGATATTATGATACATTAAATGAAACCATTTGTTTCTTTATAGTACTGGTTCATAAGCCGTCTTCTGTCTTTATAATTCTTTATTTGGTCAATACTGAAAATTCATGTCATAATTGGGGTTGAAGGTATTTTGCATCACTTAGCCTAAATCATTAATTTGGGTACGGTCAGTTGTCTTACTAGTCAGTCTAAAATGGTTAGTCGTTCCTCTTCACTATCATCTTGGAAGATATTGTTCTTCTTGTTAGCTTCTTGACCAAAGTCTTCATTAAATCAGGTACGATATTAGTTGTTCCAAATGTCATGTTACATACTACCCTGCCACCAAATTTGATCATTTTAATAAAATATTGTTTTTGTTGAAATTATCAATTATCTTATCTTTCACATTGTCATTTGTTATTCTTATTATGATCTGGTATACTTGTCTTTAATTATAAGTGTTCTATCCCTGGAACATGTTACTTCCCTAACAAATTAATCACCATGTATTCTGGAATCAGTCGGGGGGCTCTCTTGACCTAATACCCCGCTGTCCTTATAATACATAATACATCAATAATATCGATTGCTGGAGCTATCTCATCAGTCAATCACATTTAATAATCACTAGTCTATTCACGACTAAAATAAAATAAAATAATATAATATATTCTTGGGATTGTTCACTTAGTCTAACTTCTCAGATCTAAATATTTCTTTCCATTGATTCTTTCAGATGTCTATTTTCTTGTGGCGATATTAATAACATTTTTTAGTTTCAATTGGTACTGTCTTCTTTCCTTCTTTATCAGTACTGCTTAATCTTCATTTTTTCATTCACTATCTTCATTCAATTAAAACATAACAAGTATCTGTATCTATAGTTGTTGTGGGTTCTCTCACAATCATGACAGGTTATTTGTAGTAAATTCGTTTCTAGTCTTGTCTTATTTTCATCGTCGATTGTCTACATTTGTCCTTTCTTATTCATTTTATAGCACTATGGTTTCTTCTAATTTATGGATGTTGCATCTTTCTTTTATATTCCAATAATAAGTTCATAACTGTGTTTAATAAGAGGTGCTTATTTTGTTTAGAATTTGGAAATTTATTCCCAGTTGTTTATCTGCTTGATTCATAATAACATTATCAAACTGTACTGTAAGTTGTCCTTACTATTTATTTGAATTCTGAGATATTCAAATTTGTTTATTTGGCTTCATTTAAAATTATATTCTGAATTATCAAAGTTGGTAAGATGAGCTTACTATATTCTTTAAAATTTTGAGGTATTATAATAATAAATTCTTCAGTTCCATATTAATTCTCATAAATAATTAGTTGTAAGTTGATCTTACTATTTCTTTAGAATTTTGTCGGTTTTATAATAATAAATTCTTCAATTCCAAATTAATTCTCATAAATAATTAGTTGTAAGTTGATCTTAATATTTCTTTAGAATTTTGTCGGTATTATAATAATAAATTCTTCAGTTCCATGTTAATTCTCATAAATAATTAGTTGTAAGTTGTTCTTACTATCTGTTTGGAATTTTTGCGGTTTTATAATAATAAATTCTTCAATTCCAAATTAATTCTCATAAATAATTAGTTGTAAGTTGATCTTACTATTTCTTTAGAATTTTGTCGGTATATAATAATAAATTCTTCATTTCAATATTAATTCTCATAAATAATTAGTTGTAAGTTGTTCTTACTATTTGTTTAGAATTTTGTTGGATCTCTTCCAATTTTTCCAGCCATAAACTATCTTCACACCCAAAGTATTCCCTTCTTACATTCCATGACTCATCTTGATTATTATTGAATTTTCTTATACTATTGCATGAAGGTACATTTTTATTTTCTACTAATTTTGCTGTCCATTCTATATTATCCACTATTAATGACAATATGGCCTGTCTCATGTCGATTATTGCTGAGTATTTTCTCAAAATATCACAGCCTATTAGTAGATTAAATGGTAGATTACTAGCTATTAGAAAAATCATAGGTATAGCTACATTTCTGCTGGTCACTGTTAATGATACCTGTTTTCTTATTGACTTGTTTTGCCTTCCAGTGGCTCCGATTAAAATTATATTTTGAATTGGTAAAGTTGGTAAGATGGCCTTACTATATTTTTGAATTTTGATGTATTCATTGTTGTCGATTAACGACACGTTTGCGCCCGTATCTATCATGCATCTTGTCTCTAGTCCATTCACTTGGGCGATGATATAAACGATCTCATTATTCGAATTATTTTGCGTTATCGTGTCTTCGTTCAGTAGTTCTTCTCTAACATTTTTTAGGAAATGATTGTGCACTATAGTCAATGTATCGTCAGTCGTTTTGTCTCGTCCTAGTAAGTACCCAAATTGCCGGTTCAGTGATGGGACCTGGTGGATTTTCACTGCCGCAGTTCGTTTAAATCAGGGCTGATCTCCTCAGTCCTGTTGTCTGATTGATTGGGTCTGTCTCTGTTCTGCGACTCTTGTACCTCAATGGCGTTATTATTGAACGTCACTGAGTTTCGGTTGTTTCTGTTGTCGTCGCAGCTTCTACTTCGCCGATGTTCATCGCGGTAGTGCTGGTTACTCTCCTCCTGAAAACTCCTTCCACGGTTCCCATTATAATTTGCTCGTCCCTGGTACCAACGTCTTCCCACGTCTCTATCGTCCACGCTTACATAATTCACTTGTCTTCGATATGTTTGATTTTGATTGGTATTATTGCCGTTATTATTATGCCTGTATCGGTTATCATAGTTGTTGTTATAACCTCGGTTGTTCTGGTACTGGTGTTCTCTGTCGTTGGCACGCTGGTATCCATTATTGTTATTATTTGTAGGAAGGCTACGGTAATAGTGGTTGTTGTTATTGTTGTTATTATTCGCGTTATTTCGTGGATAGTTGTTAGTGTTATTCTGGTTTAGGTAACCGCGCTGATAGTGGTTACCGTTGTTGTTATAACTATTGTTTGGTCGTTGCCCGTTGTTTTCATATGGGGCGTCTCGGCGACCATTATTTCTATTTATTTCATCGTTCCTTCGTCTATACTGGAGGAAGTTCTTCTCTTGTTCCATCTCCGCCAATAATGTTGACATCTCCTCGATGGTTTGTATGCGTCCATTTATTCGGCCTCTTGTAATTTCACCACCATAGTGGTAAGCTAATAGCCGCACTAAACATTCTGTAGGAATTGCAGGCTCTAAATGTCTGGCTATGTTTATTTTGCCAAGAAAATATGCGGTTGGAGTTTGCTTGCCGTGGAGGTCATATCGGCCCAATCCTATGTCACTTCTTATCATGTGTTGCGTGGCATCGGACCAATATTTAGATTTGAACTGCTTTTTAAACTCTTGGAAGTTCTGTATACTCGGCCGCATCGCCGTCCACCAATTGTCATATACTTTTCGGAACATCTCGTCCAGCATGCTCCTTATTACAAACCATCTGTCTTCTCCGGTTTTGGCTATCTTCTCTTCGACTCGTTCTAAGAATAGCGTGGGGTTTCTTCTGTAGTTTTGAAAATCGATCACTTCTCGATTTTCCTCGCATGTTGTATGGGCACCGGTACATTGTCTGTTTTTCAGGGAATTGATTTCATCTCTATGAGCAGTTGTTTGGTCTTGTACTCGATTGAGACTAGTACTCATACCTTCTAATCTCTCTCCCATCACTGCTTGGTTGGTTCTTATATTTTCAACTCGTCCATTCGTTTCTTCCCGGACGCTCAGTATCTCTTGGTTCATCCGCTCACATCTTTCCTTGGTCTCGGATTCTACCCTTTTTATTTCAGTCACCGGTTCTTCCAGCTTCTTGTCCCATTCTTCCTGCAATTGCCGGTTATTAATTTCTATCTTGTTATTCCACTCCTCTTTTAATGACTCTTTGTGTTCATCCAATTTTTTCATGGTTTCCTGGTAATTTTCCTTCAATTCTTCCCTCAATGCTTTATTATTTGCGTCAATTTTCTCCTCCATTTTCTTGCTATTCTCTTTCAATTCTCCCATTTTTTCTTCAATTTTCTTATTAGTCTCTCCCAATTTTCGGCTCAACTCCTCCGTAGATTGTTTATTATCACTCTTTATTTCCTCCATCTTCTTACCCAAATCTTCCTTCAATATTTCTAAGTTCTTATTACTGTTCTTTATGGACTGTTTATTATCCTGTTTTAATTCCTCTATGGACTGTTTATTGTCCGTTTTTAATTCTTGCATCCTTTCCTCCATTAATGCCATCATACATTTAATCATTTCTTGCGTCTTCTCGCCTTCCGTTTGTGTGGGTTCTTCAGGTTGTTTCTCCGGATCCTTCCTCGTTATAATTTCTATTTCCTCAACCGGCGTCGCTTCTTTATCTTCCATATTTAACTCGTCTACCTTCTCGGTTTCGGCCGCTCTTTTGCGTGATACTTCTCGCTTCCTCATCTTGTTTATTTTGGTTTATTTATCTATTAATAATAATTTAATTTATATTAAATTACACGCCTCACACGTTGGTGCGCCAATTTGTAACGATATGATAACTATTGAGAATTTCGTTACTTATAATGTTAAAAGCCTCACTTCAGGTTCGTCTATTTGTAACCAGGTTTTTCGTTACGTACAATGTTATTATGAATAGGTTACTTGTATTAATGTAGTGTGCACTTAAATTACACCACCCGTTGGAAGTGTCAACTTGTAAATAGATAAATAATGTAGCGACTAACTCGCACTGGAGTCGTCAATGTGTAATGATTAATGTGTTATGTTGAACGGCGAATGGTTTTGTAAATTGCCGCTTGCTCCCACTATGCCGCACGTTTCCGTGACGTCACTCAACGATGCCAACTGTCGTGTCCGCTGCAATCTGTGAATTTTATTTCCTAAATGTAACAGCAATAATAACGACACACAAATACCATCAAACATATATCCTTATGGAATCCTTTATTCGGAAAAACACTGGTTAACTGTTTTAATAAATTTAAACAGGATAATCACAATTGTAGTGCAAACTATAAGTCTTCTTTTACCAGTTGGCAGCAGTAGCCAAACATTCAGTATTTCTTCGAGACCAAAACAATGCTTTGTTAACGTTTCTAATAAAATATTAATTATCTCAGGGCGTATATGGTTCGGGGATTATAATTATACAAAATATTACACTATTAATCAAAATACAAGTTTTACAATTACAGGATATTACAATGTTAGAGTGTAACGTGCACACAGAAGTTGTATAGTGGTTACCAGTTTTAAAAAGGTTATGTCCAGTTCAGACTTTGATAGTTATTATGTAAATTAAAAGTTCTTGTTGTGTTTGAAAAGGTGTTAATCTGATATAGTGTTATTAGTGATTGTTCTTAGTGTTTGTGTGATATGGTGTCTGTAGTTTAGTTGATTATTACTTAAAAGTCGTGTATACAAAAGTGGGTGTTGAAGTACAATATAATAATTTGTCAAAATCACCAAATCCTCTTCTTGTATTCTTCCTGGTTGAAGATAGGGCCCACGTCCACGTCAGATCTTCTTCCTTGTCCTACGTCCACTTCAGGTCTTCTTCCTGGTTCTTGTATCTTCTATTCCATGTAATGGGTATTCTTCTGTTATTGAAAAAAGTTCGTGTAGTGTACCTCTAACTGTATTTATCTGTTTGTATAGTTTTTTCACAATTTATATTATATAATGCAGGACGTTTTAAAAACGCGTCTATCCGCTAAGATCGTTGTCAAAGAAGTCTCATTTTATTTATCCGAAATTTCTGGTTGCTAAGGGTAAACTTGGAATCTGGTTGGCTAATTCGGATATACATTGTCATATACTTTCATTATTTCAAAGCCTAAAATTTGTTCAAAATCTTTAAATTAACATAACTTTTCTCTACTGAATGGGAATTTAAAACCATTATCAGAATTATTTTGATCTTCACATTTGTTATATTTGGACACTAAACATGCCTACTTTTACTTAAGAACTATAGATGTTACAATTTTGTTATTTGAAATTTTCTTAAATAACTTGATATGTGTTATTTTGTTTCTATATTCCTTGTATACATTATTACCTATAAATACATCTACCCTTTCACATTTGTTTTACAAAATTTCTACCATTATTATTCAAAATTTACTAAAGTTGGTTTCACCTGGCCTATGTACTGGTATTATTTTCATCACCATGTTTTAAAATCTTTAACAATTAAATTAACTTTTAACACTCATCAAAATTGTTTAACATATAACGTTATTTTAACAACACAAAAGATATATTATTCTAAAAGTTAGATTCATGCCCACATGGCTATGATTTTACCAAATCCTTGCACAAATAACTGTTTTCTACTCAAATTGTATAAGTGTTTGACACTTAACAAAACATCTTTATATAGTCCATTCTGCTTTGTCAATCAATTTACCATGGTTTAACACCAGTTCTATGGTTATATTTGTTAACACAACATAAAAAAAATGGAATTAATATCATTAAATTGACATTCCTTTAAACTAACTGTATCACCTGCTACATACAAAAAACACAACACAAATACTATGATATAAAACAATGTGCTTAAACATAATAACATGCATATTTATAAAACAAATTCTACACTAATTAATTGGTCTTTTGTCAGTTAATTTACTAATTACTCTGACACTGTCTATGTTACATTTACTGTTCATATGGGTTTCAACATCTGTATACTTACTGATGTCTGACTTACAAAAATTACAATAAAGTGAACACTGTTGCTCCACCTCACCACACAGTTCTAATAATCTTGTTACATTTACTGTTTATATGGGTTTCACTCTTGTTATAAATGTTATTGTGACCAAGTTATTCCTTGTTGTTTACTGGACAATCCTATGAACACTATGTGTGACAATTATTTGTATGGTTCATGCATCTATAATCAGGTGTATTTATATTTTCATTACATCAATTAACTTAATTATTTACTAATATTTCTTTTACATAATATTACATGTTTGGGCCTATTATCCCTCAATTTGTATTTTGATTATCTGGATATTATGATACATTAAATGAAACCATTTGTTTCTTTATAGTACTGGTTCATAAGCCGTCTTCTGTCTTTATAGTTCTTTATTTGGTCAATACTGAAAATTCATGTCATAATTGGGGTTGAAGGTATTTTGCATCACTTAGCCTAAATCATTAATTTGGGTACGGTCAGTTGTCTTACTAGTCAGTCTAAAATGGTTAGTCGTTCCTCTTCACTATCATCTTGGAAGATATTGTTCTTCTTGTTAGCTTCTTGACCAAAGTCTTCATTAAATCAGGTACGATATTAGTTGTTCCAAATGTCATGTTACAATATATATATATATATATATATATATGCAGGTTTATTAAATTCTAAGGCTTTCTTACATATCTGTCGAATTATAAAGATGCATCAACGCAATATCTGCATCGCTTTGGACCTTAATTTGTTTCGTCTATATTTTGTAACCCGGAATACATTCAAAACCTTCAAGTTATATAATAGCTTGTTCCTTGCAGAGACTTTGTATATGTTCATTTAAACGATTACAACTGTTTTTTTGGTTTACCGACGTATGGTTTAATGCACTTCTACTTGCGTGTGTCTTCGTTCCATTTTTGTTTCCCTAAATCAGTTCCTCCATTCATTACATACGCGGGGACAAGTGTAGTAATAATAAATCAGTTATTACGAGACAGTACAATCAGCGCGCAGCCAATTAGAACAGGCGGACGTTATCAAGCCGTGTTATCGAGTCATATTGAATTCTGTTGGCACTGACAGGTTACACGAGCGCGTTTAAATTGGGTGCGCCGTTCATAAATTATACATGATTGTCTGTGTTTGTGATTGGTGGACGCCCGCGCGCCCGTATCCGATGTAGCCTACATGACGCCACTTTCAATAAATTGAACGATTTGCTTTGTACTTGTTGTTTCTACATATATGCCTATAGGCATTGGTTCATTATTAATTAATATCTACTAAATGAAATCTACCTTTGTTTTAGACGCGTAAAACACGCGTTGGCTGGATTCGAATCTAGTTTTCTGCCCAGGTTATTAGTGTTCTAGTCTACATTTTTATATTCTTTGCAAATCGTTATATGTGTGCTTCCTTTACGAGTTGTAAAACTTTTAACCGTGACTTTTTCACATTAAACAAAATTTATATTTGTGAGTATTTTCATAAAAATGTGATACATGGAATAAGTGAAGTCATGGCAGAAATTAGAAAAAACATATTAGTAGCGCTGTTGTAACGATGAAATATGATGTCTATTTGTCAGCACACGGAAACAAGAGTTTCACCGTCACAGATTCAATATAACAGTCCTTCGCCCGCACGTGTGTAGATGTACAGTATATTATGGTAGTCGGAACTAGCCTGCCGAGTATATAATTCTCAATGGACCGCCATCTGGCGACCGGTTGCTTGTTTTTTTTCAATTACAGCAGCGTCGTTATGCAGTCGCTGACGGGTGTCCGGGGAGTTTCCCCCGTTATTAGTCATTATTATCCGAATATGGTTCGTAAAAAATAACGATAATTTTCCATTTAGAGAACGAAACGAAAGCCAGAAATAAATGTATGCATAACATAATTATCCACAACTGACGAAAACTTAATTGAAAATATTGCAGAATCCGTTGTAGACGGAAATAAGTTGAGTTCAGTATATTTGTGTTTCATTTCCGGTGCGTATGCGTAACTAACACAAGCGCGCGCACACACACACACAATTGATTATTACACGCTCAGTAGTAATTGAACGAACGAAGTAATTCAGTAGTAACTGAATCGTAACTCGACCATGACTAGTCTCTGTTCTCTTTGGGATATGTCTCACCATAATGTTTGAACGCATCAGCCGATTTTCGTAAAACTTGGCGTAAATGTACATACTTTTACGCTACAGAACTGTATTGCTTTTGAGATTGATCCTTCCAAAATAGGAGAGCGGGTGGTAAAATGTGAGGGGGTAACGAAAACTCGTAAAAGTCCGTGTGGGGTATGAAATGAAAGCGAATCTTAACCATACTCTGAATACAGTGTTCATATATGAAAATTTCAAAATTTTTGGACGTCAGTGCCCAAAAAGTGGGTGGAAAGTTTGATAAAATCCCAAAAATTCATATGGGTATCAAATAAGAGAATTTTAACTAACATCTGAATGTAGTGTTAATTTTTAAAAATTTCAAATTTTTTGGGACCCCAGAGCTCAAAATAGAGTTTAACAAATTGAAAAATTGTGAAAATCCAGCAGGATGTCAGACTAAAAGCAATTATAACCCAAACCCGAATGTTTCGACTTTTTTAGTGTTTATTGTATGGTTGTGTACTCTTCAATTGTTATATTCCTAAAAAAATAGCAGAGTAATTGCGATTTTTCTATCTTTTCCCATAATTTAAAAATTATCTAATATCGAAATTTATGTAATAATAAAAAATATATTTCGTTCAAATTAGTGAGCGAGTTCTGCGGCGCAGGGAACATGCTAGTAACAATAATAATAATAATAAGAAGAAGAAGAAGAAGAAGAAGAAGAAGAAGAAGAAGAAAAAGAAGAATCGGTAGTCTCAGGATGTCTAGCCCTACATTTGGTATTCCCGTCTTAGCTGCGTGTAAGATGGGCAACGTCATACAGACAGGTAGGGGAGCAATGGCACCCTGACCCATGTAATTATGCAAGAAAATAGAATAAAGAAATGCTTCGGAATAGGACTACCGGCACCTGGGAAGAGCCAGGACATGGTTGGCGATAACGGAAACAAACAAACAAGCCAGAGTGTTGCAATATCTGAAAAGTAGAAAGCTTAGTTCATTGACATTGCTTACCCAATAAAGCTGAAACGGCTACAGTTAAATAATCGATCGTCCTGTATGTAGTTCGTACATATTTTAGTATACTAACAGAAGCACTGTGCTATTTGTGTCATGTAGACCTGCCAGTATAGTGTAACGAGCAGAAAAGATGAGCGTCAATGAAATAGTATTAACAACAACGACAATATGATAAATGCTGTAGTTCAGGCAGATAATGAGTACATTTCGATAAACTTGAAAAAGAAAGACAACCGTAAATGAAAACGAAATAAATAATGGACACGACACGACCTGGGTCTGTCAGCAGGGGTCCCAGGGTGTTTAACTCTATAGTGGAGTCCCCGGTGGTAAAGTGATCAGTGGATGTGAGTGGGCTATCTGATTTTGTTTACCACTTCATATTAACCATTATATTATATTCCATAAATATATTCGCAAATAAAACAAGGATTATGCCTTTCCAAGAGAAAAACCGGTAGAACAAAAATAATGATTCGAGATATGTATCACAGTGGGCGCTTACTGCTAAACACGTAAGTGTGAAATTATTGTGTAACTATCAGCAGAACACTTAAAAACAAATTACAGCCACATACTAAAATCTAATTTTACAAAACGATAGCGGCTCTGTTTTACCGTAATAATGACATGTTTGTGACGGCATGTCTATCGAGGTGAAGTTATCGCCAGACGTGAAAAAGAATGCAAGACAGCCGGCAGGATCAGAAATGAAGACGACGAAATAAGTATATGCACAGCGTCTATTACAAAAGAAATGATTGCAAGAAATTATTGAAGATAGTACTGTTCGTTAGCAGGTCAGTAATTTAGAATATCCTGGGCTGTAATGTATCTTATATTACAAACAATGGTGTAGTGAAGAAGCTGCATAAGCTCAACGATGTGTGTGGGACCATCAGAAGAACTCTAAAATCTATGAGAAATGAAACGCGCCTGGGATTCTACAAGCTGATGGGCCTCCCGACACTTCTCTATGGGTCTGAAAATTGGACTTCAATGTAGTCCCAGACCAATCGTATTTAAGCGACCGAAATGAGATTTCTTAGGCACGTGGCGGGATATACTCTTCAAGATGCTAAAAGAAATGTCGATGTACGGCAAGAGCTGAATATTATGAGTATACTTGATAGAATTTCCCCTTATCGGCTAAAATGGTTAGAACATTTTTCCGAATGGATGACTGCCGCATCCCCAAACAACCATGGAATTATAAGCTGAAAGGACGGGGAGGTGTGGGGCATCCGAAGAAGCGTTGGAGTGGCCAGCTCTATTCTATCTGCTTGCGACCGGAACGAAAAACTTTTGGTTTAATCCTTGGTGGTGATGATGATTGCACGAAAAATGGAAAGAGAGCGGGAAACGAAAGACTGCCTAAACAGCGTTCAGATGTAAATCGAAATGACAAAGGCCAGTGAATGACGACAGGTTAGATGGTCAAATACTTGGGATGGAATTGAGAGAGCCAAAAATAATGTAATGAAGGTGATAGTGATGCATGATTTTGACTGTTAGTAAAGCATGTTGACTCAGTTTTATTTTTATATTTCGACCTCCGTCCGCGTTGTGGGCGAGTGGTCGGTAATGCTAGTGCAGCAAAATAAACAGTACAAATAGAACTGGAAAAATCGAATGGAAAATTACACGGCTTTCCCATTAAAAATTACTAGTTCTCTGTGTAAATAAATAAACAGTTTGACGTATAACGTTACGTTCCAGCTGCACTCGGCCGGGCGTATATGTACGTCCCACTGCAGTGGATAATTAATAGATACGAAGCGCACAGGCTACATTTAATTTTATTAAATAATGTAGTACTTTTTCACAGCGAACTGTAGACCTACATGCTGTAGTGAGTAGGCACTGATTTTCCATTTTAATTAATAAAGAAAAAAGGAATGTGTATCCCTCTTCCTGTGCCAGCGTCATGTAACACGTGTTGTTACGCGTGTTTGTGTGTCGTGCGCTCACGCGGGTGCTCGAGTAGATCACGCAACGTTGCGTCTGGTGTTTTTTGTGTTACAGGTTTAAACAGATTCACATGTAGGTCACATGCTTCGATGCAAATGCACGCGCGCGCGTGTGTGTGTGTATTTTACATATGCGTTGGTAGTGTTGGTCTAATTAAATTATTGTCTGTATGTTGACTGTTCAAAGCGCGCAACTGATTGACGAGTCGGTTGACTGAATGGTGTTACATAAATTCTGCTGATGCAAACATTACCTTGCAGTTGGTTATTGCTAACACGTTAAGTATGCCCTAGCATATTATATTGCATTAAGTAGTATTGCTAGCACATAGTATTACATTTGCACAGTATTGCTAGCATAGCATTGCATTAGGTAGTAAGATCTCGGTTATATTTTTGTTCTCCATATCACCATTTTCGTAGTCATAGTCACCAACACTATCGTCACCGTCGCCGACACTACCAATACCACCACCAACACCATAATCCGTACAAACAATAACAAAGCAAAACAAATTTTCAGATTCTGTGTCATGTTGAATTTCTTGTCGCCGTTTCACAGATACTTCGTAAACACTTTGTTGAGGTACTGATTCCGTTTCCCTGTAAATGTTATTCCTCAGTTTGGTTACTTGTTGAGACTTTTAATTGGTCCTTATACTGTTATATTAAGTATAGGCTTAATAGTTTCTATGTTATTTTTAATCCTATCCCATATTTATATTCAATTTTAATATTAATTTGACGTGTAAACTGTAGTAAACATTAGTGAGAGAGGGAACAGTTTAAATTCTGTAGCCCTTTTCTAAAAATGTTGTTAAATGAATGACCTTTAATAATTTTTTTATGAAGCTTACGAGAATACTGATGTAAGTATTTAACAAAAAAACGAGTTGTACCCGTTTACGCCCAGCGATGGACGCCAATTTAACAAAAATTTTAACATTTATTCTCTTTATCTCAGGGTTAAAAATAATAATAAATGCTCATTTCTACTGATAGCTCTTAAATTTATTCACATTAGTTTGCTATTACTTGTAAATATTAAAATAGCACAAAATTCTACGTACTCATTAGTACTTGTAAATATATAAAATTAACACATTACCAAAATTTAATACTCATGGCTAAATCGTAAATATCAAACAATAATACATTAATAAACTTGAATACTCATTATTAAATTGTAAATATCAAAATAATAAATTAATAAAATTGAATACTCATTAAATTGTAAATATCAAAAATAATACATTAATAAACTTGAATACTCATTAAATTGTAAATATCAAAAATAATACATTAATAAAATTGAATATTCATTAAATTGTAAATATCAAAAATAATACATTAATAAACTTAGTTATCCAAACTCTCAATCTAATGGTTGCATATTAATATTAATAATCATTCATCAATTGCGTTTAGTACTTAAGTAAATTATAATGTTTAGCTTCATCTTATAAATTCTTAATATGGATATCTCTTAAGTTGTTACTATTTTTTGTAATTACGGATTCATTTAGAACTTGGAAATAAACATTACTCCAAAACTGATAAACAATGATAATTTTACTTCTAAACAACTTTAGAATCGATTTCTTTAATTCCTTTACGATTACTTTATTGAATTTTTAGTGTGTGTGGATTCTTTGAGATGACAGACAGTGGATCTAAATTAATTAAGACATGTTTTACTATACTTGATATTCGAATATCCAAACACTTGGTGGTTGCGGTGATGATTCCCCCATGTCGATCGTTCTAGAATCGTGCAGATAACTCCTCCAGATGATAGATGGCACTAGATGAATTCCACGATGTCACTCACAGACACTTCACTCACCAACTCCACGCATTCGGATTATAATTTATGAATAAAAGTTAGCATTCTCTGTTGTACACCGACATCGTAAATTATTTCAAATCTGAATTAATATTACGCACCTTTGTTGCGGTATGTCTGGTTATTAAGTGCTCATGAATGTAGTTTGTGTTGTTAAACGTTCTTAAAAGTTATTGTTGAAAAGTGTTCTTATACACTGAAATTACATTATTGTCTGGTTACTATTTGTTTCAGTTAATGTTCACTGGTAGGCTAATAGTGTGACTCTACTTCATAGTTCGTTTGCTTGTAATGACTGTATTAATTTTTGTTATAAATTCGAAAACTACCTTCTCACACTGTGTATCGAATTATTCTAAGTTCGATAAAATGCTAATTTCTCCCGTCACGGATTTCACTCCGATCGCGTCCGAAATTTTTGTTAGAACTCCTGAGCGCGTTCCTGTCTCCTTCCTATATTTTCCTTACCAAATCTCCCACCAGACTCTGATTCCAACGACGCCGTGTCCTTATTGGTTTCATGTTTTTCCCTCCAAGTCCAAATACCACCTATCTTTTCAAAGGCGTTCTCTGATAGGGTTCCTGTTTCCCCACCAGATTCTTCCCTTGCTTCGTATTTTGAGGTCGTTGTCATTTCCAGACAACGCAGCAATAAATTGTATCTGTCTTTTTTCTTCTAAAGTCTTCAGTGACAACTCTGAGTTTCTCTTCCATTTGCATTGTTTCTCAACTTCGTCGCTCTGCCGTTATTATCTATTGTTGTTCAAGGGCCTCGCCTACCCTTCTTTGAAAGTTGGTTTTTTCTTTTAGTTGCCAGGCAACACCCCATCCTTGAGTTTGGGACGTACTCTCTGCGCTTTCGTTTCCAAGTAAGGTCAAAACCCTGTCATCGACTGCTGGAGTCCTTCAAATCAATCCACCCTTCGTCGCTTTCTCCTGACAGCTGGCGTACACATGTATGCTCGACCATTGTTAAGCCTTTTCTCCTTTAACGGCTCTGTACACATTGTATGTAGTTTCCTATGGAATCAATGTGTTTTCACAAAAAACTGGTGTTCTACGTACCGGGAGCAGTGAACTCTGTTTGTTCACAGGGTATGCGTTGCAGCTGCCTACGAAATTTATGACCTGTCCGTCACTACAGTGTGCTTGTTCGATCTCCTTTTGTCCCTTACAAAATATGTTTTCCACACATATACCCTTCGTTATTGCTTTCAGCGATATTCCTTACTGCTAATTATAAAATAAAACTTTTCGAAATTTTTTGTGTTATAAGTATGTATGGAAAAAAGCACATTAATATTAACAGAAATGTTTGACGAGAACATTTATTTTTCTTAATCTTATTTTCAATTGAAAATAACAATCTGAAACGCGTCTTTCAGCAATTTACCTTTGAATATTTTCTCTGCGAGGACCTCTCAGGTGATGGCAGAAAAATAATCGTGCAGTCTACTTATAGATAGATTTCTATAAAGATGGAACTGTCGTTTGTTCTGATTTTCCATAGACCATCGTATTCTGGTATATTTGAAGTCCTGGAGCTTCTGATCGAGCGTCGAGAAAAAGAGTGAAGGTAGATTTTTCCATACCCCCCCACACTGCTATATACTTCAAAGGCACACTATGGTTTAATCGTGGATGCTCAAATGTCTGAGACCAAGACACAACCGCCAATGAATATTTCTACTTTAAGTCTCCCTTGAAGCTTACTCAAATATCCGTTAGCCTTTCCAGATACTCCATAAAACTTGTAAATACTGTATCTAAAAAACTAGTATGATGAGTTGTTTGTATCTTAAGGCGTTACAGAGACAAAAATCACTACTGCAGTAGTTCTGAACGAGTGTTTTAAAGTCCACAATATACTGGAAGATATATTTTATGATAGTAATATAATAGCTGATTGAACACAGCTATTCGTCTCATAGTGTACTATCTGAGGACAAGTGCTGCATTGAACTCCGTGTATTGTTTATTTAGTTTGTAAGTTTTGTAAAAATAGTCCTGCATGGTGTTAATTTTTATGAGCAACAGAGTACCGTGACTCTGACTCGGGAACGTTTTAATTCACATGACGCAGTCCTAAGGAAAACGGAGTTTAAAGAACTATAAAACATTTTGCAGATCGGAATAAACGAAGCATTCAATTAACCCAACTTACGATTTCCGCATTTAATGAGAAACAGTGTGTAATAATCGACATTATTTTCGGGTTATTATCAGCTTTATACTCATTAGATGCACCGTTCACATGCTGTGAAATCTGAATTAACCATAATCGACCATGTGGTAGTAATCAGATTACATAAACACAGTTTCAGAGAGATTTGTTTAATTAGCATGTCTGTTATGTTTGTTTAATCGCTTGTTGTTCGTGTGGTGTTCACGTATACGGCTGTATGAACTGCGAACGTTGTGAGTGGGTAAATTAGTAACCACAGAGACGAAATACGAAACGACTTACAGGTGCTTGATTGACTTTGGAGAAGTTCTTCAAGACTTTTTAAATTTCCCAGTACTGTGGTTTCGAGTGTAGATATCTCAACCGCACGCTATGCAACATTTGGCTACCAAATAAAAATCGACGTAAAAGCCATACACTCCTGTACGTTTCTAGAGTTCGGTAAACACACAGATGAAGCCAATTCAAAGTAAGCCAGTTCTGAGTTCAACCAATTTACTCAAAACGAGGATAAGTTGTTTTACAAAAAATGATAACAAGTTTTTTAATAAAGATAAAAATTGTAACTTAAAAATGCATAATTATAATACCTACAACAATATTGTTGGTTGGAATTTTAATAACGATCGGATTAAGAGTTTCTGTTTTAAAGAATTTTTACTTTAAGGTTTGTCCAAGAACGACGAAAAACGTGTACTTTTTTGTGTTCAGCATGATGCATTGATGATTTTTTTTTAACAACTCCATTAATGACAGTAAACGAGCAAAATAAGCAATTAAATTTGGTCTTATTTTACGACGAGGGTCATTTAATAATTAAAGAAACAAACAGCTGTGAAGGAAACCTGTTTATTTAGTCAGTATGACATTTTGTTTTAATTTTAACACAATCCCCAACAACATTAATTCACCTGTCCTATCTCTCAATAAGTTTTTTCCTGCTGCAAAGATGTTGATGTCAAAGGCACTTTAGGAATGTTCTTTGACCTCGCATTGTCATAAAACTTGTATCACGTAACGCCTCTTTGAGTGGACCAAATAAGTGGAAATCAGATGGAGCCAAGTTTCACCTACCAATCGTTTTTCCTCTACAGTTATTTATCTCTTTAATTATCGAATGCCTCTCGCGTAATTTGGTAAGTAATAAGAAACTCATATTAAATTTCATTTATTCGTTCATCCGTTCATTTTTGATGAATGTTTAAACTTTACTATTAAAACTTTCTGGAACGGACAGTAGTCGTCAGAGTTCAGACGACGATGTCTTTCCAAATACTGAATAATCTTACTGCCACGAGATTCTCCCCAGTATATCTTTTATACAGTATTTTACCGATTTTCATTCCGTAGCAGTTTGTTTGACTAAATCTTCTATTAAAATATTTACGCATACATAGTCCACGTACACTACTCAGCAATAACTGTGACGCTCTTTGCAAATTAATTTGCGCCGATGTAGAGCTCAAAGACACTTGTTCACTTTAATCGGTGGATCGCGGTTGTGTTATAAAAGAATAAGCTTACCTATTTGAGGAAGCATCTTGTCATGATTACATACAAATTGCCATATCGCTTTGTAACCCCTTTCGTCTACAAAACCTCTCTGCACATAATTATTTCCGCTGAAACAAAGACTTTAAATTTTATAAAACAATGGCAGTGACTGTGTTAGTGTGTGGGTACGAATTATGGGATGCTTACAAACCAAATTCAGAGTTCATAAATGAGTTTTCTGAGACGAACAACGGGTTGTACAAGGCGAGATCGTCTGCGTAATGAGGACTTTAGGAATGGATATTATCCATAAACTATACAGTACAGAAATGTCGCCTGGAATGGTCGCAACATCTGCACAGAATGTAGGAAGACCAAGACGGCGAGCTATACTGTGAAGACGGAGCAGACAATGTGCCTACTCCGTGAAGTGAAGGGTTGAATGCCGTTAACGTTGTGCTGCTTAGTGTTCCTCACAAAACGAATAATATGAAATTATCAGTCAACATTACTTGTACAGCGTCTAGTCTTGACTCTTTTTTTATTGTTCAATTGTGGCTATCGCTAGTCTTTTTTTCAGAGCAGTCCTGGTGAATGTACAGTAGGCTGGATCAATAGTCATTTGCGTACCAGTTCGTGATTTTTCTACATGATTGATATTAACGACCACGATTACTGTATACTAACAAGGAGTGTTGATAGTTTTTTGTAGGTTGACATGATATTCCTACTTCAGCCACTTCTTCTTGAAGAACGTAAAATTGTCGCGCGTTCTATTTATGGTTGAAAGAGGTGAAGTTGGTGTCTGATATATTCACCTTGCCCTAGCTGGGAAGTCAGAAATTATGGTCTCCTGGCAAGCCTGGGGCTGTATAGGCCTGTCGCTCTATGCGTTTAGGATGAGAAGCACATCTCTTCCAGTATAGGTCCTTACTTCTTTCATTTAGAACATATTTATTTTCAACCTATTTGTGTTGTTTTATAAATCGTCGTGTGTTCCTCTCCACAGTCAGACCCTTCTGTCTTATCTGATTTCCATTTTTCTCCATTTCTTGGTGTTAGTTTCTAAATCACTCATTTTTCCCCCGTCTCCTTCGTTTAGTTTTACCACGATAGTTAGTGTTAGACCTTTTTTAGTATGTCGAGTCAGTATGTTCTGCCTTACATCGTTCAGATCGGGCCCTTCTTCATATCCCTTCTCTCATCATTTCCTCGTTTAATTTAATTCTCTATATTTCCCACACACATTGCCTACATTTCGAAAGACTGTATCTAACCTTGTGTTTCTTTTCATAGGGTGCTTTCCCTGAGCCCTAAGCGCAATGTGTAAACAGACGTTTTCTGGCTTTTTAGTCGAATTTGCTGCATGATACAGACTCCTTGATTGCAAATTTCTTTAGCCATTTGAATTCTTGTTTATACTTCTTTCTCGCTTTTTTTATTAACAAATGCTTCATTATAATGTGGTCTTTTATAATTATTATTATAAAAATGTGCCCTTTTTCTTATTTGTACGGTTTCCTTCATTGTTATTCTTTTTTTTTTAGCAAGAGTGCTACTGAGTATCTGAATACAGTTGAGAGATTATCAGCGTTTTCAGGTCATTACAAGAACAGGTGTAAACGTTAATGGAAGTTCGTTGTGAGCCCGTTATGCAAAAGGAATGGTAGTTATTTAGTTAAATTTAATTAGATTGAACGAGAGTACCAAAAGAATAGATGGCCAATGGGGAGATAGAAGATTTCAAATAGTAGAGATTGACAGAGTCGATCGACGAATGGATCTAGCAAAAGCAAAATCGATAAGCTTGTTCACTAATACCGACCATGATAAATGATAGATGAGAGTCAAAAAACAATTATTAATTTCTTATTATGGTATTGTTTTACTGAATTTATATTTTTAACATTGTTTATAGTAATGAATGTTGGTTATAATAACATTAATAACATTAATTAATAACTCAGTAAGTTATTGTGAAACTTGATGTAAGGAAGTTGACTATTCTACAAAAAGGGCAGAGTTTTGTGTAAGGAAATCCAACTCTATGTGCGGCAGAAATAGGAAAATAAATAAATAATTAATCAAAAGTCTTACATTTAATCCAGTGGTAATAAAGTTTCTAACCGGAAATTACTTAGAAGCGGCAAGGGATTCAACTCAGTAGTAAAAGATTAAAGCTTTTACTTATCTTAGACTTCTAACTAACATTATTCTTTTTCTTTGTATTTTTAATGCGAAACGGAACATCGGCGCAATAGCGTAGCCAACCGCTGTAGTACTCTTGGTGTCCGACTTGATACATGAGAGGGTGACTTGATACACTGCTTTTACCCTAGTTTGTGGGCGGATAGCTGTCTCTGTTAGCTAGTTTCCACACACACACACACACACACACACACACACACACACACACACACACACACACACACACACACACACACACACACACACACACACACACACACACACACACACACACACACACACACACACAATTAAAACGGATTTCAGTAGCGATGACCTGTAGAGCTCCGCCCATGCACTTAGATGTTCTTTTATTTAAAATTCCGTGACCACATTTATTTCACTAAGTTTTACATTAATACTTACTTTATTTCGAAAAGGTAACGTGTGCATTCTGTCTATCATATATATAAGTACGATATATTTATTTTTAAATAAGTCATGTCGTAATATTAAAAAGAGGCGTTACAAAAGTTTGGCTATACCAGAAATTGATAGCCATCTTCTTCACGATAAATTAATCCTAACACACACTGATTAAGATAAAGTAAATAATATTCTGTCATTCAAATGAGAGAATCAGAGAAAATAAAAGCCACATATTATTACGAATTATTATTTCTAAGTATACTCTATCTCTCCTTTATCAGACGCCTGTACTGGCTTGGTGCGCCTTTGAGCCAATATCTTCATGTACTAAGAACCAAAACATGTTGCATCTTCAACAGTCTGCCTCAGGTACTTCAATCTCTTCCTTCCCCTGCAGTTTTCCTGTTCACTGCACCCTCTACCACCAAAGTCGTTAATCCTGAGTATCTGAACCAGCGCCCCAGCAACCTTCTAGTGTAGTCTTCTCGGTTCAGTCGTCCAGAAACTTCTCCTTTCGCCTGGTATTTCTAGAACACGTCCATTTGTTACTTTGTTCACGCATTTAATTTTTCACATTTGCCTGAAGCACTTATTTCAAATGCTTTTAGAGTTCGTCCCAAGTGTACATGTCTCACGTCGATATAATGCGATGCTCCGAACATATAAGCTCAAAAGTTTATTCTTAATTCCTAATCAGTTTTATTTATTCCCAAAACCTCTATCTACCATCATTTGATAGTTGGGCTTGTAATCCAATATTTAAGAGAAACAAATTGCCCTTTTACAGTAACAAATAGTTTTAACAGTAACAGTAACGAAAAATGCCGCCCTTTGGCTTGCGCTATTTTTGCTTTTATTATGTATGAACTTAATAATCTTAATCATCCCTTATTCATTAATCTCTTGGACGACAGGAATCTGCAAGTCTGAAGTTCTGCTTCTCGATGTTCCTGTTATACTCTATTAATACAGTATGCATCACTTCAGTTTACCAACTCTGTTTTTTTTTTTTAATTAATAAACAAGGCACCTCCTGTGTGTTGCTTTACAGCTGTTTTTAACCTTATTGTAAAACATGTCCGGCTTTTAACTACTCCTGTCTGACACGAACACAAAATCTTACAACTAATTTTTCCTCATTCGATCTCTTTACACTCCAACTCTCTCTCTCTAATTTGAAACTTCGAATCTATCAATGTCATTTGAATGAATCGTGGATTTAAGTAGTCTACTTCTAAAATGGAAGGAGGTTAGAACAAAACAATGATGATGTGAAGTGAGTGGGGGAACACTGTGTCATTCAGGCAAGAAGAATCGTAAAATCGTAAATCACGAAGGAGTGGCGTGTCCTGTTTCCGAAAGAAATACTTATACGTAATCCATAAGATTTAAGAAGAACGGAAAGAGACAGTGAAAACTGGTTATCGAAAGGCGTAAGAGAACGTTGTAAACTGTAGATAGCGGTAGGAGAAAGTAGCAGTAGCGTATCTATAGTTTAGTCCTGGGGGGGGGGGGTCCAGTCGAGCCGGCTTCATACAGAAGGAAAAACAATTTAAGATTAATCAATATTAAAATTTTTAAAATGGCTGAAAAAGTGTAATAACATATTGAAATCAATACCATTAAAGTATTAAGCGCTATTGAAACATTGTTTATAAGATAAGAATTGACTTAATTGATTTTCTTCTATTTCATATTTCAAACGTACACGTAAATTCTGTGTAATAAACTTGTTTATGTACCTATATTTAAAAAGGGTTATTACTGCATGAGCGTGCATAGCTGAGAAATTAATAAAACAGCTTAAAAATTAAGAGATTAACAAAATAACAAAATTTGGTTAAGCTATACAAAACGCCCCTGGGAAGTAGCTCTCTGTACTTGACGCGAATTGTTATGCATTTCAGAACAAATGTTGGTGTAATTATGCCAACTTGAAGAAACGTTGCATACAGACTCGAACAAAAAGATGTGGCGTTGTTCCCATCATAACGTACGTTACTCAGAGTTTCTAAGGTACAGAAAATGTTATAGGTTTGTGTACTGAATTATTGTGAAGTCAGATTATACTTCTGAAATTCGATGTTGGTGGTCAGATAGTAAAGACCAATTTGAAAGAATGGAGTAGTGCCAGAAAAAAATGTGACACACTGAAAACAATATCCATATATCGAATAAAGGGAGAATGGTTTTTTAAAATCGTTTCCACTGAATTCAGTTAATATCGTTTGGGTTTTAGGTTACGCTTCCATAGAACCCTCAAGAATTATATTTCATGTCGTCCGAAGTAAGGTTTGGAAACTTTTCTAAGGATTCCGTAGTAAACAGAAACACAAGTGGGAGTAACAGTTTCTGGATAGATATTTAAAAAGTAAAGTAAGAAAAGTAAATAGTATACAGGAAATTATATTCTTCCAGGCATCATTCACTGACCAATTTCCCAATAGTAACAAAGTGCCCTCTGTCTTCGTTTCGTAGCCTTCTGTATATAGTTGACTGAAAATTGCCATATGATGATCAGTGTACGATGTAAGTGTTAGACCTAGTCGCATTTTTGCTAACAGTGTGTAGACGTCGTAGTGTAACTGTCGGTTGGAGACATTCCAGGGAAAACTGGGAGTCATCATTCGAAGAGTTTTAGACTATAACTTTTTGTGCAGTATTCGTGTGTTGTGAGTAACCGCGTGCATTCCCAAATAAATGTTATTATTGTTCTATGTAACGTGCGATTTTACACGATTATCAGATAGCGATATATTCAGAGGGCCGTCCGCCCGCCCACGGCCCTAATAAATCATACTGCAGAACACAAAGGACACACAGTGTATAGACGACTAATTAGAGTGGACGGTAATGTTATACATACGTTATCACTAACGCCAGCCAGCCAGCCACTCCTCCACGTGATAATCTTCTATTGAATCAACCTACAGGCGGCCATTGACAGCTGGTCCGTGTTCATTTAATCTGACGACGGGATGCGTTCGTAATTTATACCGACAGCGGTGTACCAAC
Source organism: Magicicada septendecula (assembly GCA_034769895.1). Classification (NCBI taxonomy): domain Eukaryota; kingdom Metazoa; phylum Arthropoda; class Insecta; order Hemiptera; family Cicadidae; genus Magicicada; species Magicicada septendecula. Next base: position 474,561,410 of record CM068367.1, on the reverse strand, counting down.
GGGATGTAATGTAGTCCGACCGGGGCTGTAGCTAACCGACGTGTAAATGGGGTAGTACGTCCGCGTCTGCTTGTCGTGTTACACAGAGCTGAGTAGGTAATCTTGCCAATTCCACGGACCGAACGTGCTCCGATAGCTAGGCACCTTACCAGTAAAGGTATTTACTTGTATAAAGGGTATAAGTGTGTTAATAATTAAAATTAACTCTTTTATTACGAAAACCATATATATATTCACTGTTATTCAGATTATACATTTCCTTTTAATTTCATTCCATTCATTTTACAGTAAGCCTACAGCATAAAAGACTGCGGCAAGTTTGGTACGGCGCGGCGTTTTAGAATAAGCGTGATTCGGCATACTAATAGACCATTGTGCGATCGCTCGTTACTGTGTCGCAAATTAATGAGCAGATCATCTTAATCTTTTTCTCTTGTAGGTATTTTATCGACTGCTTATTTTGTACGTGCTTCACAACAATCGAGGCACTCCCGTTGCGCTGCAAATATTTATGCCGAGCGCGTCTGACGGAAAAGGAGCAGCAGTTCTGGCGATTATAATTGGAACGAACAGAGACAACATGAGCCGAACTATGGCAGACAGAAAAATATTAATACAAGGCATTAAGATTTGAACAAGATATCAAAAAACAAAAAAGAATTGTGGAGTATCGTATACTAACACAATTCTAATACCTGCAGACCGCAGCACCAACAGACTTGAGGTTACTGTAATGAAAATCTGTAGATAGTCAGCGACTCCAACGAAAATCAATAACTAGAAGCAGGGAAGGGCATGAGAATATGAAAAGGTACATTTGGAGAAGCTATTTCAGAAATCTCGAACAATCGTGGACCTTTGTAATGTCAGCCACGAGCAAGGAATTTCGTTTCACCGAAGATTTTCTTGTATTGCTTATATAACAAACGTGGAACTACTGCACAGAAGTGAGAAGACTACTTTATGTTGGGAAGATTACCGATCCTGGATATATACTGAAAAGTACTGTCTACCTCAGTTGGTTATAAACAACATGACTGAAGGAGAGTTAGTGTCCTTATCCTTATACCAGTCTCAGCATTTGAGTTATTCGGTACGCCCGACCAAGTGCCTGACGTAATTGAAGTCGGTTTCTATATCTGACATCCCTAATCCTAAACCATCTCAACTCTCCAGGGCACAGGTAGGAAAAATCCCCACTTTTTACGTAATGGCGGCATCAGAGTAAAGGTACGGACATCCTGCTGAATGAGAGACCAACGCACTGTGCCGTAACACACACTGTGTGGAATTGAATATTGAATGCCTCTCGTAAAGATTCGTGTAAGATAGGCCAGCCTTGAAAACTGACTTCGGGCACTATCACGCAAACCTCTGTATTTAGATGCCCACCAGGAATACAGTCCCCATCGGCTTTGTTCCAACAAGGATCAGTCCTATTTATCAGATGCTGGTCTGTCAGATTTGTCCAACTGTGGGCCTCAATACGGCCATGTTTATCCTCGCACTGTCTTGCGGTAGTGTGGATGATTCTTTTACAGAATAGACTACTGCTCGTTATTGACGGTATAGGTCCTACCACTGAAATGATAAAGGGGCCCTAATCCCTGCCGTCGAGGACGAAGTCGGATGTTGTCGGCTGGGTGGATGTTGTTAGTTGTTATACAGCTTATAGCAAACGTCGATGAATCAGTGAAATATGATCACAAAAAATCAAATTATTACGTCACGCCAGGGCTGTCTGGTCATTCGGGCTTTCAACGTGTATTAAAAAAGAAACGGATTAGAAAGAGAATGGAGTATTACTGTGTCTTTGTGTAGATAAAGATCCAGTGGAGCACATATTCTTCTTCTGATTCAAAAGGGAGAATTAAAAGAAGGATGATAGTTACATCGTACTCGCATAACGACTAACTGTAGTCACCGCATCTAGATCCATGACGAACGGCAATTGTGTATCATGGGAGAATGGGACAGTGTTAGAAAATTGGTGAATAACGTTATCAAAAAAAAAGATCGCTCTGCACGAGGAAGACAGACCAGCCCACCTGGAGCCTTAACTTTAAGATGTCTAACACAGACTGCAACAGATGTCGAGAAGGTTTTTAGTCTCCAACATTCTGACGTAAAGAGCTGGCTGCAGAAGTGACCAATAGCTGCGCATTTTTCACTATGTAGTAAAAGAAGTAAATATATAATGATAAATTAGGAATACTCAGTAGACAGTCTTCTGTAACAACGATATAATAGTGTAGTCAAAGATTTCCAACCGATAACGTCCATTAATTGAAGCAAGAACATCTATAGAAACGATCGATTCTTGGTAATACGTTTGTCTGCAAGTAAGTAGGAATTCTTCGCGCAAGCATGAGTATAACACAGAAGCGCGCGCGGGTGTGTGTCTGTCTGTATGTGATGCGCGTGTGTATCTAGGTTACACCAGAGAAGAATGAGATATAAATTAAGTTCGTAACAAGACAAGCCAGCCAGCCACTCGTCTCCCACTCGTATGTATACACGTACGCTTTGACATATCTTCTGACTGTGTCGTCTTCCCGTTACGACTTATAGTGGAAAATAAATTTTTATTACCGTTTTATTTTATGCATGTAAGTTATGTATGTGTACGTGCGCTATACGTTCTTATTTTGTTTTAAGCAGCTTAATAAACAACTTGAAAGGGTAAGAAAACGTAGACAGATTCCATTATGCGAAATTAAGTTTCAAGCGTCGGTCGCTGATTGTTGTTCTTTCTTTGTATTTTATTCATCATTTTACGTTCGCGGAATTGTCTTTGAACAGATATTATCCTTTTTAAAAACAAATCGTCTCGCTATTTTAAATTAAATAAACTCGTATGGCGTAACAGCTTGTAAACGAGATGAGACCACAGAGTAGAGAGATAAGGCTCGACTCTTGTCGCTCACAGCAAAGCGAAGTACAATTCTGCTATAGGATTTTTCCGAGACCTTTCACGGTATTGGTGGTCGAAAACCTTCGACCTTGTCCATCGCACACTCACTGAAGGAGACATATGCGAATAGAGAGAGAGAGAGAGAGAGAGAGAGAGAGAGAGAGAGAGAGAGAGAGAGAGAGAGAGAGAGAGAGAGAGAGAGAGAGAGAGAGAGAATAAAGGGGAAGAGAGAGGGAGTGATATAAAGGAGAAGTGGGGGAGAAAGTATACGCAATCCATCTAAGTGATTACCGGGTCATGGATCCCTTACACTCTCTGCTAAAAACTTTGATGTTTCATTCAACGTTGTCATTTTTATCCATAATGGCAATGGACAATAGATCCCTCACTCTCAAATGTAACATTCGCTGATTGATGGATTATTATTTTACAATGTGTATTATATTAAGGACATACACAGTCGCTGTAATTTCTTTGTGTTTTTTAATTACTCTTTTAAATTTTAACTCCTTCCTGACTGAATCATCCCGTCCGCAGAGTAATCATGAAAAGTAATTATGGTGCCTAGAATTTCAGTCGTAGATCTGCGTTGCTGGAATTTTTTAATATTATTGATAACTATTTTTTGTTGATATTACGAGATGTTATTTACACCAATTATTTCGACCAGCCTATGATGTGGTCCTATAAGAATTAACGTATAACCATTATCCTATAAGCATTAACTATGCATTATTTTCGTTATAATAATGTAAAGGAGATGCAGTTATAAAAAATTGTCATTAATAGAACCTGGAAGTTGAATCTTGCACACTCTGATGGCTCTGACAAGTTTCCAATAATTTTGACCGTATTAATTTCCGGTAACGACTGATAATTACTGATAACGACTTAGCAGTATTTATGTAGTCGAAACAACTGGTCCAGTCAGGGATGATACGGGAATTTGGCGACAAAGAAATAATAAAGAATCGTATGTGATCTGTTCGTGGTATACAATTCAACCGTCTCCACATTGTATTCACACATAACACAGACGAGGATAAAAAAAACAGCATGGCCATGTACGGTGTACAGATGTAGCACGACAGGTGAAGTAAGTCTTTCAGAGGTAGCTGTTGGCAAAAGAGGGAATGGTCGCTTTAGAAGTAGATAGCATTATGCTGTTGACGAGAATGTGAGACGTTTGGACATCCGTTTTGTTGAGGGCAGGCTCAGATGTTTGTGCAGGCCGAGGTGCACCGAGTCTGTAGAGCCAGAAGAACTTGTGTACAGTCGACACGGACACAGTCGCAGATTTATGAAATTGTAGGAAATCTTTTGTTTCCTGTCGATTTTATTGTAAGGGAAGATAAGGCGATGTTTCTTGTCTAATAAGAAATTCACTATTTTATATTTTGTATCATATGCATTTCAGAAAATATTGCTTTACAACCATAGCCTGGAGCAAAAACGTACGGCAAAAGTGTAAAGATGGTCACATTGCGTTTGTCGTGTAGGCCTACTGTATACATTTCAGATTCACATTTTTAAAATTTCTTCGTTGTTTTGAAAAGGGCGAAAATAACAGAAGCATAAAAAGTCGAAGATATAATAACGTAGCATATAACATCCATATGAAAAAATCAACATATACACTTAGAAAAGACAGATAAGTATAATATATAAGCGTATACGCATAGCATATACCTCATTAAAAAGATAGTAGGCCTATATCAAAACAGGGCAAGCAAGTACTTCACTCATAGCCAAACGTTTCACGTGGTCAACGTGTAAAATTACCGAGTTAGTTGGCCGTGGTCTGTGTTTAAGATCATTCCATACCTACGTTACGGGAACCGAGCGGCAGCCATCTTCAGAGCGAGGAACTAGATGGAGAATTTTCTGATACTGCTTACAAGATCAACTGGTCAACAATCTTATTATCGGCGTTGGGAAAATTTTCCGCCTAGTTCCGCGCTCTGAAGATGGTTGCCGCGCGTGTTGCCGAAACGTCAGCATGAAACAGTTTTAAATGCAGACTGTTAACTCGGAAAAATGACAAGTACAAAATGACAAGTATGACTAGGTTCGTAAAAGCCTACGTAATCTTTTCACTTGGTACAGAGTCTCTTTCTCACAAGTTATCTCTCTATACCACCCCTTCACTGCTGGATGTTGCCATACTTTTGCACAGTTTGTTAATGCTACTGATACTTATAACAAAGGGCTTACTTCAGTGACGTTTACGTGAACAGTGTACTAATAATCTAGTTGGAACGCGGATTATTCAGATTGCAGGAGCTGGGTGTCCAATAATAGACTTGACCATTTAATTACGTGGCCAACTGCCTCAGATAAATAGACTGAATATTACCACTGAACCAAGTAAATCTAATCTAATGTAGCATGTAGAGTGTAACCGAGAGAAAATGGTCGCTCGGGTACTGAAGAACTGATATCGCAGAAGATCCCGAAACACGAAGTGAAGTATATTAAGAATAAAGTGGATAGATATAAAGCCGGTAATCAGGGATTTACGTCAAACAAAAATTAGCGAGGTAAGTATCGTTTTTCAAAAGTCTAGGAAACGGGTGGCACCAACGAATATGGTGTTATGTTAGTTACAATAATTTTGATGTAAATGTATTTGAAAGACACCGTAGAACTGTAGAAACCAGTTAAACTGTATAGTATTAAACTGTAGGAAGAACGACGAATTAGACTAGTGTGATCAGTATTTTGAAAAAATATAAGTATTCCAATATTTGAAAACTGTAGTATTTGGTTAATGCGTTGTTCCGATGTTCATGTATAGGCTTGGAATTAAAAAGGTAAACGTCGATAAAGTAGGAAAAATGCAAAGACAAATAGAGAAGTGAATGATAAATGTCAAATTATCGGATAGAAGAAGAAGTGAATGCGTACGAAACATGGCAAAAAGTGCAACACGTGTGAACTCATGTAGCACAACTACAATGGAAATTCACCGGACACAAGGATGACAAGTGGAATAAATCTGTACTAACCGGACCTTATATCAGAAAGTTGTCAATTGATAGAAATGCAGCATTAGAAAATAAAATGGTCCAGATGATATTAATATTATGGCAAGATCCTAAGAAAGAGCATAAGAGACCTTCCAGGAACTCAAAGGTGAAGCAGAAGAGATAGGATTACAGGTGAATACAGATCAAAGATCAAACAAAGGTTATGATTACCACTCGAAGGAAAACCATGAAACCTGAACAGTTTGAAATCGAACCACTAAACCTGGAAATAGTTAATCGGTTTAAATATTTGGGATGTGGATTGCAGAAGATAATTAAGAAATAAATGAAATAAGGAAAAGTATACAGGACGCAAATAGAGCATATGCTTCGTTGACAACCATATTCAAGACCAGGAATATCCACCGCGAGTCCAAAGTCACATTACATAAAGTTATGATTAGACCGCTGAAAACATATGGCAGCGAGACTTGGACTCGGAACAAACGAGCCGTTAACATAGTCAATAGCTTTGAAAGGAGAATTCTGAGGAGAATATATGGACCAATCCAAGTCAATGGAATATGAAGAATGCGTTACAATGAGGAACTATACAAGCTATATAAAGACAATGATCTGGCCACCACCATCCGACTGTATAGATTGCAATGGGTAGGACACATCATTAGGATGGAAGGCAACCGAATACCTAGGAAGGTACTGTTTAGTCAAATCGAGGGTAGAAGGCCTGTCGGAAGACCCAAGCGTCGCTGGATTGACGCAGAGGGATGCTGATACTTCGCTTAAAATAAAACGATGGACATCGATCGCCAAGGGCAGGGAAAAATGGAGGCGGATGATTATGGAGGCTAAGGTTCGACTGCAAACTGTGACGCCATAGAAGAAGAAGAAGAACCGGACCCTATGGTAATATACAAAAAGAAAAGAGTAAAATCACATGTGAGATGTGCAGTCGATATCTGACCTAGGTGGACGCACATGGCAGTGGTGGGGGCTCGAGATAGGGAAAAGGGAAGGAGTTAAGGAAAGGTCTATGTCCAACGTTGGATCTTTGAAGACTGAAGAAGGGAGAATATTAGAAAGAATAGTACACAGGGAAAGCATTAAGAAGACCTTTTGCTGGAATTATGGGGCTAGTCATTGAGTAACATAAGAATATCCGGTTCCTCGGATATGAAAAAAACTTGCTAGTAACAAATAAAAAAAAAAAAAACAAATACAGAACTGTACGAACGAATCAAATTTGAGTGACATAGATAGGGGGATAGAGCGAAAGAGATTATTATTACGTATTTAAAATTGATAAAGGTACAGATAGAAATCTGTGTGACAGAAAAGTAGGATTTCTCTATCGTTCTTATATTTCTATTCCTGTGAGAAAAACCGTGAATGTAGTCGTATGGGCAGAAATGATTCCGTGATCAGAGTCACATCTTCATTTCGCTGTTAGAAAATAGGTAGGTGGATAAAGGAAAAAAACTGCAAAGAATGAGAGAGAGAGAGAGAGAGAGAGAGAGAGAGAGAGAGAGAGAGAGAGAGAGAGAGAGAGGAGAAGAAAGCAATATGGAGACAGACAACGACAGAGGGTGAGAGACAGCATATAGTGACCAGTGCAATCAATCTGAGTGGACAGCGGTGAAATGGACGGGGGCGTCTCTCTCGTGCGGAGAGAAGTGCCTTGAAGGGCGGCCTGATGTATTATTCAGCCGACTGATACCCTCTCCCTCGTCGTCGACGTCTTGATCACTCTCGAGCATTATTCTAATTAATTGACGTTTGTTTGGTAATAACATTTCCAGGCCTCACAATGGAGTTTACACATGGAATTCGGTTAGTTATACGAATTATTGTTTGTGTACGTAATTAATTGTAACGGTCGGTGCGAAACTTAGCCTGAGGTAGAAACGCAGATTAACTACGCAGAGAGTATTAAGTAAACGCAGAAACTAAAAGGCATAAAATCGTGAAATTATTGTTTTACGTAAGGAAATAATAAATTATTTACGTAAATTAATTTTTTTTTTTGAAGGATCAAAAGGCTATCTCCGTAGTCGGTTGATAAGGCCTCCGAGTTATTTCAACCAAACTGTGTCCGGTTATTTAATTCCTGCCAGAGGCTTATCTCACATAATTGTAAATTTGGAAGTTACAATTTCGCAACATGTGTACCATCACCAATAAAAATAAAATTGTATCTAAGACCTTTTTCTTTAGATGGTTGTAATCGAACATGTAAATAACGATTTCTCTGTGTTTTAATTGTTTAATTCACGCTGTTTGAACACATCAATCCATGCTACCGTCGTAACAGTATCTATTTTGTACCAAAATGTTTTAAGTTTAAGTTTTTAACCCAACACCAAAATAATGCGAAAGCACGATATTTAAATTGTTTTAATATTGCTTTGTGATGACATATCAATTGCAAATAATTAATTAATTGTAAATTTGGAAACCAAATACATTGATTTATGTCCTAGTATATTAAATTACAGTAATAGATTGATTATATTGATTATTTGTTAAAATCGGTAATAAGAAATTGTTTTTGTTTTTGCAGGTAAGTGCTCATTTCCGCTGTTAGATTATAGACGTAACGTCGCTATAACCTTCTTTCATGCTGATACATTGAATTTGGCCTTCTTCAAGATATCATCAGTGTAAGTTAATCATTAGCAAATAATAAACTGTAAACGCTACTGTAGACAATTCTTATGTCCATTTTATTAAACATTTGGCCCAGGTGGATACTCATCCTATATCATACAACTCGGAGAAGTGGATAGATGGATAACACTGATAGAAAGGGGATAAAGAGGGGGGGGGGTCTGTGTGTGTTGTACAGACAGACAGAACAATAGACAGTTTAACTAGATGTTTTTGTCCGCTATTTATATGCTTTGGTGCAAAGCGACTCTGTTCACATAGTGTGTCACATCCAGTATCACTGAGTGGAAATTATATCGATATTTTGAAACCTTTCTGTTCACTAATATGATTTTTAATATAACGTAGGGCGTTGAAAAACAACATTTAATTGGCATGTGTGTGAGTGCGCTTGGTATGCGTATTACAGAGATTAAATAGCTAAAGCAGATAACTGACAAGATCGTGATTTTGCTAAACGAAATTGACAAAGCGTGACATATCGTTATAAAGTTTGTGTATGAACATTTAATTAAAAGTTTATCGTAGTATAATTACCTACTATAATAAGATGTTATATGATGAACCTAGACGGGAAAATATGATGAACCAATTGTAATACCACTACAAGAAGAAGTTTTTTCTGAATAAATTCAAGAAATTTTTCGTTGGAATAAGTGAAATGAATATGATGGATGTATAAGTGTGTGTGCGCTTCTGCGTACAGGGTTACTAGATAGCGTAAAACGTTTACTGTGTGAAAACCGTGTTTCTCTCTTGAATCAACGAGTCAAGTGGGCAGTTGTATATGTCCACTAAAGCCGGGATTCCAGGATTTTCACCCTTATTTCTGTCTGTCTGTGACAGGTCCGGTCGTAAATTAAACTGAAAAGACGGAAAGTAAACAAAGAACACAGGTGTTGCGGACAGCCATTATGAAAATGCACAATACCTTGTGTTGATTTCTCTCCTGTCTTCTCGCTTCTGCAGCTGTCACGGCTGTTATCCGTGCTCGCGCAGCACACGCTCCACTACAACGATTTTGTCACTTTAAAGTGAATGGATTTAGATACTAGCAGAACTTAGATTGTATCACCACGCCGCGTTTGTTATTCTTGGAATAGTTTTTCTTAGTTCTTTTCGGTCAGTCTTGGTACATTATGTACCGCAGATCCATCACGTTGGCCGGCTTTAGTATTGTTGTGAAACAAGAAGGTACCAAGTACTGAGCTGTAGCTAAAAGTCGAAAGATAGGTTGCTGACAATACGGCACACTTCTTGAGCCTTTAGAATTTTTAGTTAAGGAGCAATAAACCGAGGAGATCTTCCTGGTTTTTATCATTCTGTCCTCCGTTACATCAGTTACAAATTGGTGGTTTTAGTGTATAAGGTATTTTGTGTTTTATCGTTTTCCATATTTCCGTTCCTTTTCTATCGTTTCTAGTACTTTCGCGTACGTGATGCGCACCGTCCTTCGTATTTATATATTTTTCGTGAGGATTACATTTCGGTTTATAAAATAAAGTTTATTCTATAAATAAACTTTCGCTGTTTAGCTTATTGAAGCGAACAGCGAACAATACAATACTGAACTCAAATCTAGCCCCAAGAGGGGTGTAGTGCTCAGTGCACTCATTCCTAAGTAGGCCGTTGCGAGTTCGCGTCCGTTTCAAATGTATCATTTTTATCACGATTCAGTCGGATTGTAGCTAACCCATAATCCGACCTGGTCATGGACTATTTGTACCTCGTTTTATTTCCTAGCACAATGTATATTGTGCTACCACAATATCCACTGTGCACCCTAGCTTAAAAATAACGTATTGACCTACAGTGTCCTTAAGTCCAGTCGAAATCAAGTTTAAACTCAAACTTTTGACATTAATTTTTAAGGTTAGTCGCGGTGACGCCTGTTTCCACTCAGGCAGTCCGGATGTCGCTTTGACTGTGTGATTGTCGGTTTTCTTGTCGTTTTTTTTGTTGAAATAATTCATAAATCTTGGAAAATTGGAGTGAAGCGTTTGTGTATGGAAAGTTGCCTTGTCTTTTTCGTATTTACAAGCTGACTGCTATAACCTGAAAACGTATATATTTACTTTTGGAAAATGTGCAAGTAAATTGAAAATTTGTTGATTTATTTCTTATTTTTATTGATTTGTTATTTGTCACGGAGTGCGAAAATTGATACTTGTAATATCGATTAATTTTTATCTAATCAATAATTTAACGAACACACTGACAGAATAATACTGATAGTGAGAGATACAAACCAACAGGTAGGAAGCTTCCAGGAATACCAAAGGATGGAAGGAATCGCTGTTACTCTAACAGAAGAAGAAGAAAAGTCCTTAATGTAATAAAAATAATGTTGAAATTTTTTAAGTTTTTTTAGTAATCGTTGACATACGATTGGAATACATAATGTCCAGGTAAGTAATTCTGAAAGTTGGCAACATTGGATAACGCGATATTAATGAAGCGTATAAGATTATTCTACCTCCTTGTTAACTTTGTTTTTGTGGCTCTTTGTTTTGTTCTCGATCGAGTTCATGTCATCTTATTCTGTTTTATATGAATTTTTATCTTGCATATTAGTGTATCTACTCTTTCGCTCGTACACACAGAACAGCTGTCTGTTTAAGCGTTAAATAAATACAGTAATAAATTAAAATTCCCTTTTTTAAAATTTTGTCGTTTTGAGGTTAATAATTTGAATAATTAATATCTCAAAAATGATTTTTTTTAATTGAGAAAGCCTGTAATGTGTTTAGTGTGTAATATTTCTTCTACAAAATTAAATCGTTCGAGAAGTTTCAAAACAGACTGGCAGTGTGTTCCTTCAGTTGACCGTACGAGACGGTCCGGCCGATACAATTACACACTTGTCGCGCGTGGAAAGGATAGCGTCGCTTTCTCTGTGGTACTACTATCTCCGCGTTAAATCTCGCACTATTTATTATAAGGCTAGCCGCTTCTGTTAATGCCAGCGGAGTAATTTAAAGTTTACGATAAGATAGGACCTCTGTAATCGTCTTCTTCGCTTGTGTGGTCTGACCTCGGGCAGGCCCGCCTCTGTATTTTTTCCCTTAGAGGTCAATAAATTAATTAACCCCGCCATCTCAGTTCCTTTCTCTCTATCAGTTTTCTCTGTCTCTCTCTGTATCTTTTTTCAGATTACATACACGGTCGTGTTTAAAACGTAAATACAAGTTGTAATTGTACCCACAAAGAAATCAACGCACACAACCGTTTCCGTATAGGCCTATTTATATTTTAGTAATGCCAGTATTTTTTGTATGTAACTATTATACTTTGAACACACTAGTATCTCTTAAGTTACACACTATCCGAATCGAATCGGTTATAAAGTATAGTGGCATATAATAACTATATATTAAGTTGATGTGTGTGTCTGAGTGTCTGTGTGCGCATGGAACATGTTTGTGTTTGTGGAACGTAGGGACTTTATTACTGTAAGGCTTGGGGCAGTAAAAAATAGGAGGGATGCTAGACGCCTTTGAAATGTAGTGCCTGTCGATGAAGCGACAGGCTTAACAATGAAGATGTTTTTGATGGAGTTCGTGAAAAAACAGAAACGAACACATTTGCCACATTATCTTGTATGCAGGGATAAATTATCAAATCAATAATGGAAGGCTACGTAGGAGGGGAAGCGAGAGGCGAGAAAAACGCTGCAGTCTATAAATCAAATAATAAAATTTAATGTTTATGATAATTTCATTTCCTATGAAGAAGTTAAACGGATGGTACAAAAGCGATCCACGTGGAGAACACCTGCCAACAGAACTACGGGTTGAGGACCAAGAAGACAAAAGTGTGTGCGTGTGTGTGTGTGTGTGTGTGTGTGTGTGTGTGATTATTGTTTTTCGTGGTATTTACACAGTTATGTTGTTCTTTTTCTTGTTGCTCCGAGTACCAACCATAGACGTCCGCTAAGTTCTTTATCTATCAGTTTTTGTGAAACTCATCAATGGCCGAAGTAATATTCTCTTTGTGTTGTCTGATCGCCTGTATCGTACTCCTCGACTTCTCTTCCATTGTGTACATCTGGGAATTCATGGGTTCCGCTTGTTGTCTTCAATCCTATTAACCTTCTTAATTAGCACACTCTCCAATGATCGTAGTACTCCATTCCCCTTGTGACCCACTCAGTTCTGTTCTTTTTTTTCAGATCAGCTCTTCGCGTAACTTCCAGGCAAGTCATGATCTCTTCCATAACTACACACACACACGCGCGCACGCGCGCGCGCACACACTTAGCATGTAGGATCGTTGGAGCGGGTGTCTTTGTCTTTGAACCCGTGACTGGAATGCAGCATCTGAGTCGAGCCCAAAGACTGCCAGAAGGTAACTGTGCTGGTTCATCGACAGGATTCTAAGACTGGAAACATTATTGCCAGCGGGTTTGTTCGCTACATGGCGGGGAAAGAAGGCGCTATGTCGTCGCACTGGTATGGTTTGATCCAGGTCTCGGACACAGTGAGCAGATGGCCAATGACAACTTGGGGGCCATGAAGAGAGTTAGGGAAGGTCAAGTGCAGGTTTAACAAGAGGTTAAACCCGGGGATTTCTTTATGGCGGGTCTTGAATAATCTTCCGAGAGTCTTTGACCCGGAACGAGGATGGTGGTTCTGTGGCACTGATGGTCCTTTCACACACACACATTTGTTGTGTGTTTATGTAAAATGTTGAGTATAATATTGATGAGAGACGTGCTACTAGAAGTCCAAAGAAGAGGTTCGTCAATAAAGTGGCAGAAACGAATTTGATTGGGGTAGGCCTACTGATGTTTAACCAGAGGATGACGTTTTAAAGATCGATTGATAATCAGCAACGAATACATAACGTAATCATCTTCCAGTCTCCAGACTGAAGTTTCCAGAAGAGAAGCCAAAGGATTTGTGTTGCATGGTAATATAGGATTAGGGGGGAGCGGAAAACACAAGCAGCAGCTGTAGTGAGTAAGGAGAGGCGGTAAAGCTTCATACGTTGGTTTCAAGATTAACGTTGATGGGGCAGCTCAAACATATGGGCGGCGGTGGCGGGTGGTTGGGCAGCGAGAGAGACATTACTGGTTAACCTTGCGTACCGCGCTCCGTATGCGATAATAGACAAATCGTAATCGGCTTCCGTCTCTATGTCTTACACACTCAGTATAATGGAGTTGTGTTTCATTCAATTATAACACACCTGTACGGTATACTGTCTGATCCGATTAACCCAAACTGCGTCGTGTACTCTTGTATGTGTTCTGATAGTTAACGTGTGTGTGTTGTGTTGTATCGGAAAACAAATCTCTATGTAATTTCTAAACTAATAGGCGATTTTTTCAAAGTTTTTTTATAGACATTTAATAAATTGCATTTAATAAATAGACATTTAATAAATTGCATAGGATGCCCACAACATGGTGCTAGATTTGGGAAATGATTCTTCTCATTAAACTGAAGAAAAATGTCCAATAAACATATGCCGAAAAATGATTTATTTTCCGTCTATATGTCTTTGTATCTTTGTGTGTGTTTTAACTACTACTGCTGAACGGAATGAGACGTGGATTTGAAATTTGGTATACGCAGTACGTTTACCATTTTTGTAAGCACAAAAAAATAAAATGTTATTGGTGTCATTTTTAATTCCAAAATTCACAAAAATCAGTACTTATAACAAAAGAAATCATATTACATAAGCCGTATTATACATAATCGAATGTTACCTCGATTATGGCATTGGATAAGAAGTAACAAAGATATTAAATTTGTTTCATAAGGAAACGCTGGGTCCACTTTCCTCATAAGAATCGCGTTACATTTTAATTTATATTAAAATTATATTAAATATATTTATATTAAAGTTATATTTTTTATATTAAATTATATTTTAATTTATATTATATTTACCATGATTAGTTGCATTAGTATGTGTTTGAAGTTGCTGTAGGTTGTTTATCATGGTCTACCAATTTTTATTCTGCTGAATAATATTGTACTTATCCCACATGGCAACTCATGTCTCAAACGGATGCTCACTCATATCTAGTAGTAATATAGCCTATAGCATAAATGTTTATACCATGGTCAGTACTTCAAACAAGAGAAGTAAAGTATATAAATATATAAGTCATTAAATGTATGTTGTTTAGAATTTGGTAAGGGGAAAAATGATAGTTTCTTTAAATTTTTAACAGCGCAGAATAAAGTACGTGGTTCTTATAAGGAAAATAGGCCAAATATTTATTTAGAAGATAAATGTAAAAAATTCCGTTATATTTATCCGTATTACATAAACGAGGTACCCCTGGACTGGAATAAAAATAGTAGTAATTTTTATGTAATATGACTTTTTTTGTTCTAATTATAATTTTGTAAAATTTAGAATTGAAAGTTTCAATCAGCCGCCAGAAATGGTCACACTCATCTTCTATGGTGAAGCAGTTATTATTGTGGCCGTACCAGTTTCTCGTTCTCCATTGAATAATTTTCTCCTTAGTGCAGGTGGAAAAACATGTAGAGATATGTAGAGGAGCCAAGTGTCATTCATTTTTTTATGAGCCTGATCCTTGATCAAACGATCTTACTAACTGCTGTGTGTACTGAGTGGCATTCGAGGATTCTCCTCGAATTAAAGGATCTTCGTCTCTTTCCTCAGCAGCTGTACAGTTTGGTAAAAGTGCAGCATACGACCGGAAACGAAATCAGCTTCACTGAAGATTTGTCTGTTGGCTGGGCAAATACCCGTGGCTGAAAACCACTGACTGCGATTCCACCAGGGTGTTTTCAGATAGCAGTTCAGTTATATCATACTGGCTAAGAACCCTAGTGTTATGACTCAACCACATTGGAATATCCTCACTGGCTCTGCGAAAGTAGTAACTCATGAAAGTAGAACATAAATTAGTAACTGTTCTACATGAAAGGTTTATCTAATGGTTAGAGTTTGTGTGTGGGTATGGGATGGTAATAAAATTATCTGAACGTGGTATGATACCAATCACACAACGCTGTGTTGGTGACCGTGTTTATGATATCAATATTTCGTTTGTGGCTAGTATGCCTCTCTAATACCTAATAACACTGGTTAATCTTATGCAGGTTTACTAGTATTAATAGTGTTAAAACCACTGAGTGAAAAATTTGTTTGCACCCAGCCTGATGGATGGCATTGAAACGGAAGGTGCTGCTTTCATAAGTAAGTCGCTCATATTTTGTCTGGGAAAAATATTAATGAGGCTGAGTAAATTGATAGAAGCCGTTGACGTCTTTATCTGGAATTCACGGCTTTAATGATGCACACAGTAAGAGACAATTAGCGTCTAAAATTTCTACTACGCATGTTAATGGTCGCACATTCCTGTAATCTCTTAATTACAGACCTAACTCTTAATTATAGCAGTATATTAAAGCAAACAATTACATTTGATCTTATGTATTTATATTTGGGTTAAATATGTACACAATATAAATAATATAATACATTAATTATAGGCTTACAATAACAAACTGACCTCTCCCCAAACCCCTTTTACAAGTTTTTTTATCACAGACTGTCGCTTCGTTCAGGGTTCTTTCTCTCATGACCGTCATTTATTCTCAGATTCTGTTATTCCATGATTTGTGTTGCGGTCTCTATTTCTGTTTTCGTGATTGTGTCGATGCAAGTGATTGTTTTGCCGGTGTTTATTAAACCCGGCATTCTACATTAATGACCAAACCATTTGGTACATATTCTCTCCACGATGATGTGATTCTCTTTCGTTATATTTCTGATTTTTTCATTTGATATCCTCGACTCTAACACTTCTTCAGAGAGGTTTCTCTGCTGTTACCAAGTTTTTTAAAATAATTTTTCATAGCCTATTTTCAGTAGGTTGCTACCATCTCTACAATCTTAGAATCCATTGACACTGAAACTTTTTTTTATTAGAATATCTATTAATCGTGCCGCATCATACTAAAAGTTATTTCTTGATATGTTAATTGCAAACATTAACACATTTTGATGTTCTTTGTCTCTGCAGTAAATTCATTTCTGGCTGTATTTGCCCATGGTGAATATACTCCAGATTAGAAAACTTTACTACTATGATTGCCACGCTTAAAACAACAAAGCATGTGTGTACACCGCGAGTGCACATGCATGCGCGTACCAGAGTGCGAGCTGGAGTCAGTGCAAGCCGCGCGCGCTCGCACTGACACCCAACACGCAGACTGCAACGCAGAACATGTGTCGGCTCAAGCGGTATGGTGTGAGTCTGTACACGCAGGCGACACATGCGTATGCGCGCGAGAATGCGTGCTGGAGTCAATGCAAGCCGCGTGCCCTTTCAATGGCTCCGACACGCAAACTGCACGCCAACATGTGTTCGTTCGCCAAACGGGTGTGTGTCAGTGTGATGCCCGTGTCCTAATCGTAGCAATCAAAACAGTAAAATTCTCATGCATCTAGAATATTTCACAGTGGGCAAATAGGTCACGAAATGAATTTACCTGCAGACATCAACAGGATATATTATACATCCGTCATCGTTGCCGGTTTGAATTAAATTAATAAATTACTTAAATTTCGGTGAATTGCCTAGAAACGGAAAAAGTAATATTATTAACAATTACAATAATACATAGACATTTTAATATTTTTCTGTATGTGGCTTACTGCTGTGGGAGTAATCAGTTCTTATCATATTACTCCATCGGTCATAACACTTACGCTTCTAACCATATTTGACGAGACAGAAGCTCAGGAGCCGCCTTTTATTTTGGGTCCTCAGATGCGGTTTCTTTATTCTATAGGTAGGCATATATATTTTATAGATTTTAATGGTAGGCCTACATATACGTAAATATTAAACTCGATATTAATAGGTTTGAAGATTCTTTTATGACACAGAGAACATAATTCTAAGAATTTAACTTTTGGATTAACTAACTGTATCATATTTAATCGTTTAAATGAAACTGATGTTATTCGGTTGGAAGAGAGTTGTATATTGTTTGTTGGCGCAATCGTACTGGTGCAGTGCGGGTGGCGGGGCGCGATATGATGTGAGATCATTGTTCGTCGTTCAGTAGTGTGACGTCTTATTCCCTCTCTGCGTTATTCGATTGTCTCAAGTGGCATTAACTTTTCAGGAAATCCTCTTATAAGGCACTCGACTCGAAATGAAACTCTCACTGAGACTTTTTCTTTACTTTATATATACGTGTGTGTGTGCTGTAGGTCTACAGACTTTAGGTCTATAGACTTTAGCAGTAGGAACTTTATTGTTACGAAAATAATAGTAACTGTTGCTGTGGGTTCATACATGTATCTATCAAATAATACTCCAGACGAGGGGTCACTTGATGAAGTTAATTTACTCTGTATTCTTATGGGTGGGTCCTTTATACTTAATAGCCGCCACTCTCATAACTCGCTTTCAGCGAATACCACCGTATTACCAATTGGTTTATTATTATTATTTTTTTTATTGTTGTTTTAAATATTATTGTTACTTTTTCTTGTCAATGATTTGTTTCTTGAAATATAGGCCTACCTCCAACTATGCACAACTGACTTCATATTAAACAGTGACTGACAGACGTACGGCATTTCGAGGTTTAGGACAAAGAGAGTTCTCAGTTTTAACTGGACCGTTTGGCCGTCTGTCTGTCTGGAGTATGTCTCACGATAACTTTTGAACTCAACAACCGATTTTCATATAACTTAGCAAGCGTGTCCATACTTTTATGCTACAGACCCTCTTGTTTTTGAGATTTATCCACCCTTCCCCTTGTAGCGATACATTAATTCTCTTCGGAGGTCTACTTATTATTTTATTCTTAGTTGAACATTATTTTTTTTAATGTTATAATATAATCAATATCTTCTCAGTTTTTGTTGTACCAATTTTTTATTTCCATCTATTTCACTTTAGATATTAAAAGAACAATTTTTATTTCATCTTTTCTTCTACAGATCCAAAAATTTACCTCATCAACTTCACTTCACAAAAACAGTCCTCTTGGCAACGCCACCATTTTTCCATTACATCACTCATACAAAATTCTGTTTTCATACATTCAGTTATACATATATAATTATTTATATTTAACATTTTATATCAATTATCATTATTACAAAACAATATAATAATTATTAACAAACAATACCATTATTATTAACAAAAATATAAGAACAGAACCAATAATAACTATACAATTGTGATTCGGTACCGGGAATCGAACTTGGGTCCCCCGGTATCGTTACAATCCCTCCTCGCCTAAGTCTATTCAATTTTCGGCTTTCAACAAGGAGGGTGAAAATTGAATAACAATATTGCTTAGGTAACTCCGGCAAATTCAGGCCGTGCTGTTGTCTGTATGTCCACATCACCTTTTTGGCACATGGACCTACTTAAACTATCAGCATTTTTGTGATATTTCCCGGCCTTATGAGTAATGACAAAATCAAATGGTTGTAAGGCAAGTGCCCATCTCATTAATCGGGCATTTGCAGATCCCATAGTTTTTAAATAAATCAGAGGATTGTGGTCTGTTAACAATAGTAAATGTCAGTCCCCCATCTAAATATTGACGGAGTTTAAGAACGGCCCAGACGATGCCAGTGCATTCCTTTTCGGTCGTCGCATAATTTATTTATGGCCCTTTCAGTTTTCTACTTAAAAAAATAACTGGATGTTCATATCCGTCTTTATCGGTCTGACTCAATACTACGCCAATTCCGACGTCGGATGCATCAACTTGAAGCATAAATGGTTTTTCATACTCAGGCGCCTTTAATACTGGTTCAGAAGCGATCATTTTCTTTAAGATTTTAAACGCCGTCTCACATTTCTCATTCCATTAAATCGGTGATATTTTTCTTTTCCTTTCGTCAGATCACTCAGAGGAGCAGCAATAGTAGAAAAATCTTTGAGATATTTTTGATAATATCCAATTAGGCCCAGGAATGATCAAACTTCAGTTTTTGTTTTTGGTATTGGATAGTCTATAATAGCCTTTATTTTTGCTTCGGCTGGTGTCCGATAATCCTGTCCAACTAAATGTCCCAACTATTTAACGGTGGCTTTTGCAAACTGATATTTAGTGGGTTTGACTGTTAGTCCGGCTTTTTTTAAAGTCTCAAATACTTTTTTTAAATGTATCAGGTGATCTTCCCAAAAAGATGAAAACACTGCTATATCGTCAAAATATGTTTCCACAAATTTGTGTATTCCTGATGTTAGTTCTCTAATTAGTTTGCAAAATGTGACAGGCGCATTTTTAAGCCTAAAAGGCATACGTTTCGGTTGATACGTACCAAATGGAGTAACAAATGCAGCATATCGTTGGGCTTGTTTTGTCATGGAAATTTGCCAGTATCCCTTGGAAAGGTCAAGTACAATTATAAAATTTGCTTTCGCCACAGTTTCAACATTTGAATCAATATTCGGGAGTGGATAATAAGTTGTTTTAGTGATCAGGTTCAATTTCCGATAATCTATACATGGCCGTGGGTCTCGGCCTGGGACTTCTATTAGTATCATAGGTGACGTGTAATCAGAAGTACATTCTTCCACTATTCCGCGCTCTAGCATATCTTTAACTGCATCTTCTAAGATCTTCGTCTGTCGAGGTGACAACCGATATGGTTTACTTAAAAAAGGGGTATCATTAGTCAGCTCAATGTTATGAGTAACTGATGTGACTAATCCGGGTTAATGAGTGAATATTTCTTTATACTCCTCAATTACCATTCTAAGTTGCTGAATCTGTTCGGATGTTAAATTAGTCCCTATTGCATCCTTAACCCAATCTTTATTAGAAACACGTTCTACAGGACTAATAATTTCTTCATCGAATTCAGTATTTTCAGGGTTTTGTATGATGGCAGCGACCAGTTTTTGTCTTTCGAAAAAAGGCTTTAACATATTGACATGATATACCTTGTTTTGATTTTCCTTCTCGGGTCTATGTATAATATAATTCGTATCTGATATTTTCTTCACAATCTCAGCTGGTCCCGACCACTGAACTGCTAACTTATGTGCCCGAGAAGGTATTAAAACAAGTACTTTATCTCCTTTTTCGAATTTATGGATTTTAGCCTTTTTGTCATAATATGTCTTGCGACGGTGTAATTCTGCCTCAAGATTCTGAAGGGCTAGTTCCTTAGTCTTCTGCAATTTGTTAATTAACTTGCCTACATATTCCACTACAGATGAACTTTCTGCAATCTTTCCATTCCAGTTTTCATAGATTAGCGTCAAATGGTCTCTTAAATTCCGCCGATATACCAGTTCTGCTGGTGAGTATCCAGTTCCTTCATGCACTGCTGTTCGAATAGCAAACATCGCAGCCGGTAAACATTCATCCCATTCTTCACACTGTTCTTCACACATCGATCTCAATAATTTTTGTAAAGTTCCGTGAAGTCGTTCAACCGGATTTGTTTGAGGATGACTAACAGAGCTGTGGATCACTGAAATTCCCAATCGTTCCAGAAATTCGCTAGTAAGTTGACTAGTGAACGAGGTTCCTAAATCGCTTTGAATTTCTTTTGGAAATACTGTTCTACTAAATATTTCTGTTAAGGCACGTATTATAGTCGGTGACTTTATGTCTGGCAATGCAATGGCTTCTGGATATCTAGAAGAATATATGGCCGTGAGAATATATTTATTCCCTCTAAACGTTTCAATCATAGGCCCACAAGTGTCAGTGTTGATTCGAAAAAATATTTCTTCAATTTGTGGAACCAAGACTAGTGGAGCTTTGTTTTTCTCTCCCCCTTTTCCTGCTAGCTGGCAAGGGAGACACCTCTGAAC
The DNA here is from genome assembly GCA_034769895.1 of Magicicada septendecula. Classification (NCBI taxonomy): domain Eukaryota; kingdom Metazoa; phylum Arthropoda; class Insecta; order Hemiptera; family Cicadidae; genus Magicicada; species Magicicada septendecula. The sequence goes on along the minus strand of CM068367.1, from coordinate 474,540,034 downwards.
AAACTCCGATATATTTTTTGCCCATCCTGGCCAATAAAAATACTTACTAAGTCGTTTTCGGGTTTTGGTAACTCCAAAATGTGCGGAGGCCGTATCGTGACATGCCATCATCAACTGCTCACGAAATATTTGAGGCTCAACAATTTTTTTACTATAGTTATCCTCATATTTATTCGTTTTATAATACAATATTCCATTTTCTAAGTCATAATTTGTTTCTTCGGGTCTAGATTGTACTTCTTGGATCATCTCAAACAATTCGGAATCAGAATTTTGAGCAGCCATGAATTGTTCATGTGTCGTATTCAGTAGGGACAACATTTCACCCTGTTGATGACTGTCATTTTCTTCAAGGAGTCTATCTTCCTCTTTTGTTTCAGCCTCAACGGTTGATAGCTGATCATTTTGAATTTTTTCTTGTTCTGCCTGCTCTTTTACTTCTATTTCTCGCCTAACTAACATAGACTTTATATTTATGGCATTCACAAATTCTAACAAATGTGCATTTGTGTTTTGTAAACTCTGCGCCGTTTCATTCCCCATGAAATAAATTCCTTCATAAGCTGGACTAGCTATGACTGCAGCCTGAGCAAGTATTACCTTTTCAGAAATTTCCAAAGTGACGTCTACTATTTGGCAACAGAAGGGTTCTGGAAATAATGGGGTGTTAAGCCATCTATGTTCGCCCGTCTAATGTTCAATGGATACATAATTTTGATGCACCACATCAATATCAGCACCTGTGTCCCGATGTATTTGAACTTGTCTACCGTTAATTTTCCCTTGACACATGAATGGCATTACTTGCTTTTCTAAATCAGATTGAGAAATGCCTCCAACTTTCAAATCCTCTTTAGTCTCTTTCATAAAACCAGAGACCTCTTCAACTATTCCTGCTACATTTGAGGGTTCATTACTAGATAATCTTTTAGGACATCTATTCCTCAAATGATCCAATGGATTACATAAATAACATCGCATCTCTTTCCGTTTTTCAAATTCAGGTTTAAATTCACTTATCTTTGAATCTTCCTTTTTTTTAAATTCCTTGTCTGGAACATAAGATTTAGGTTGCACCTTCAGAACATTTTTCGGATTCGACTCTCTCTTAATATAATCCAAACTTGTTTTTTGGGTAAGACAAGTCCTCAAATCGTCATTTTTATCTAGTTGTCTCTGTAACTCCAAAGGTGTACTTAAATTTAACCAATCTTGACTCAGCTGTTCTTTTATTTGGGTAGGAACACGATATTTTAACTGATTTAAAATCATTAAATTTTTCAAGCTTTTGACATCAACTGCCTTCATTCCTTCAGTCCATCCTTCAAAATATATGGTCAATTGATATACAAAATCTGCCCAAGTCTGGTTCGGTAAGGGTCTAATATTAAAGAATTTTTGTCTGAGTTTTTCAGGGTTTAACTGATATTTTCTCATAAATAATTCTTTTACATAATCATAATTTTCTGCTAGCTCTATTGGTTCTCGATGAATGAGTCCTTTGATTACCATTGGTACAACACTAGTTAAAACAATAACCCAGTCTTCAAGAGGTATTTTCGAATGTACCGTAGCACGTTCAAATCTTCGAAGGAAAATTGACACATCTTCCTCTTTTTCATCAAATATACCTACTACATCTTTTATATTATACAATTTTGGTTCTACAATTTTTCTAACTTCAACTTCAGTATTAGAAGTCTGCTGAATCCTCAATTTCTCTAACTCAAACTCTCTTTCTAATCTTTTTTCTTCTTTCACAGCTTCAGCTGCTAATTTTTTTCTTCTTTCACAGCTTCAGCTGCTACTCTTTTTTCTTCTTTCACAGCTTCAGCTGCTACTCTTTTTTCTTCTTTCACAGTTTCAGCTGCTACTGTTTCACGTCTAACAATTTCTGTTTCTGTTTTCTGTAACAGATATTTGATTAATTCTTCAACGTAATCTTCATACGATTGAATTAGACGAGTATAATCCTTCTTACTCATTCCTTCACGAATTTCAAGATATCTAGATCGATCGCAACTTCGTGCAAAACAACTTTTGGGTACCGTCGAATAAATGCCATTTTAATGAGATATTTTACTAAAAAGACAGTATACCACACGAACACACAGACAACATCAACAGCAAGAAACAAAACAAAAAAATTCTGCCGGACTCACCCAAACACCTTGATGATCCGCCTTCAGGAGCTTCTTGTACATAAGTTGCCTTCAACTCGAATTGCAAGGACTGTCTCGTCTCGGCCTGGATTCTTCCTTCTTAGTTCCGAAAAAATCCTCCGACGACTTCCAGTTCACGTTCCTTCAGGAATTCTTGCCTCTTGTTCAAATCAGCATCAATATGTATCTCCCTTTTCAGTATATTTTTTTTTCTTCTTAGCAACCGTTGTTATTTTTTAAATTTGTGTGTTATTTTCATATTTTCTGCACAAATTTTTAGATTATAATCTACACCGCTGAGCACCAATTTATTCTTTGTAGCAATACATTAATTCTCTTCGGAGGTCTATTTATTATTTTATTCTTAGTTGAACATTATTTTTTTTAATGTTATAATATAATCAATATCTTCTCAGTTTTTGTTGTTCCAATTTTTTATTTCCATTATTTCACTTTAGATATCAAAAGAACAATTTTTATTTCATCTTTTCTTCTACAGATCCAAAAATTTACCTCATCAACTTCACTTCACAAAAACAGTCCTCTTGGCAACGCCACCATTTTTCCATTACGTCAGTCATACAAAATTCTGTTTTCATACATTCAGTTATACATATATAATTATTTATATTTAACATTTTATATCAATTATCATTATTACAAAACAATATAATAATTATTAACAAACAATAGCATTATTATTTACAAAAATATAAGAACAGAACCAATAATAACTATACAATTGTGATTCGGTACCGGGAATCGAACTTGGGTCCCCCGGTATCGTTACACCCTCCAGAATATGTGGTGGTGGGGGCAAAAATTTGAGGGGCAAAATTATGAAAAAATCGTATAAGTCCATGTGGGATATCAAATTAAAGGGAATTTTACCCTACAATTCAGTGGGTATAGTGTTCACTTTTGTAAATTTAAAAATGTTTGGACGTCAGGGCCCAAAAGTGGGTGAAAATTTTTATAAAATCGCAAAAAATGTGTGTGGGTTATCTAATTAAAGATAATTTTAATTATTATATGAATGTAGTGTTAAGTTTTGTAAATATAAAAATTTTGTGGCACCAGGGCCCAAAAAAATCAAAATTTTTAAAAAAATTTGAAAATCCAGCAGGTTGTCAGAGTAAAGGGAATTGTAACGAAAATCGAATGTTTCACATTTTTGGTGTTTATTATGTGATTGTGTGCTCTATAGTTGATAGGTTATATTATTAAATAAATAGCTGAGTAATCTGGATTCTTGAAATTTTCACATAATTAACACATAACATAAATCGAAATTTATATAATATGAAATGCATTTAGTTCAAATACTGAGCAAGTTATCCCAGCTCAGGGAACGTACTAGTTATAATGTATCTAATGACGAAACGTATAAATTATTTTTCGTACCATTAGACACGGCAGCACGTATTCGGGTCACAGCATGGGAGGACTCTTTTCTCTACTAGTCAGAACATTAAAATTTTCTATTTCTTTTTTTATAATGTTTTATCAAACTTGTCACTCCGAGCAGCTACTAAGAAAGTGCGAACAATCTTTGTGCGTTGTAGGCGTATATGCCGGGCGCATTCTGTTGAATACTAAATCAGGATGGACGCAGCAGATGACGCTCTGACGGCGACACGTGTGTACTACGGCAGACCGGCAGTCTCGCCGTAACCTTTGCAAGCTTCTGACGATGCAAAACAAGTCTGTTCTTAAATTCCGGCCGAACTTTTCTTCCAAGTCCAAACGCCACCCCCTTCCATTCGCTTTATTAACCGTTTCTCCGGGGACACACAACAACTGTTGAATTTTTATTAAAATTTCCGACCGCGTGTGCGTGCGAGTTAACTGAGTACTTTTTCTTGCAAATATTATGATTTGCATGGTTACGCAGGCAGAACAAGTAACACAATATGCTGGAAAGCGGCGCTGGCGGGGTTGTCGTTTACTTGAGTCTGAATTAGCATACATAGTGGTCAGAGACCCCTACTCTTCGGGGAGAGTCTAGTTTAAAATGTTTCGACTCTCCTGCGTCCAAATCCGCCAAGGAGCGATGTATTAATGGTAACGTATTTTAATGTAATAACATAAAATATGAGTAACCTGATTGTAAAAACACGATTTTTTTAGATGAGAACTTCATATACGGCACTAGGGTGCCCGGCTCACTCCCGTAGGCCTACACCTCGCATTCTGGGGCAGTAAAGTGACTCAACGTGTAACGAAATAGCTGAATAGAAAAAACCGTGTTGCCAGGTCAATGAAACAACATACCTTTTCCCCACATAGCTACCCAAAATCTCCCTATTCCCACAAATATGTGTGCTTTAATATTTTAAAGGACGTGAGCATAATCAAAATGTTAAAATACAATTACAATACGTTATTGTTTAATATTACGTTCAATAACGTTAAATATTAAAAATAATTTTACTCATGATAAGAGAAAATGTACTCATCACATGCTCAGAGATCGAGCCGAATACTTTTGAAATCCTTTTGTTGTACTTAGTTCATTATTAGTCTAATATATTTACACAACTTACCAATTCTTTAATTTATAAAAAAAATTAATCAGCTAAACCTTTTTTAATTATAATATTTATAGTATCGTCAACGAGAGTGTTTGGTTACATGTTTGAAATCTCGAAATACTTTAAATTTGTATCTTTATTTACTTTGTATTTTCCTTAGTTGATTCCTGAGTTCGATTCTGGTTTTTATATTTTAATTAGCTTAAAGTTTTTTGTGTTTGAAAATTCTTAGTAATTTACCTATTTTATAATTTATAAAGAGACGGATATATTATACTGCGCATATCACATTCTACGTTTCAACTAAACATTGGGTAAATCATATTATTACATGGAAAAAATATTTTACTTGTTTGTGTATAAATTTGTACTGAAAAATAATACGACGTGTTATACGATTTTGTTTACGTTCATTGTATCTGTGTCTTATATTAAAATGAGCATACACACTATTATAGCCGACACGTACAACAAAAAGCCGACTTGCGCAGTCTGTTCCGAATAACTTCCTTAAGAAAGTCGTGCAGAATAGTGTCATGCCGGAATACAGTTATGAAAAAGTTATAACGTTGAATAGCTCAAAGGTATGGAAAATAAAAGGTGAAACCTACATCGCTATAGGAAAATGACAATGGTGCGCGCCTGTGTGTGGGATCCGAAGATCGCAGAAGTTGAAAAGAGGTAAAAAAGTTAACAGAGGAAAGGCAAAAGAAGGACATAAAAAATTGGAAAAGGAAAAATGAAAATGAGCGTGGTTTTATCCTAAGCGCAGATTGATGAAAATTTCAGCGATACATTTTTCCTCTAATGATTATGGCTTACATTACTAGTGATATACCAAAGATTAGGCCTATATATAGCTATCGACCGCAGGGACGGAGATTTTTCGGAAGACCAAAACAGAGGTGAAATGATCAGGTCGTAACAGGCTATTATCGTAATGCTTGGTTTGAAGAAAAAGAAGACTACTACTGATGAAATTCAAACAACTGTAATGCAAACATTATTTGCTGAAATTAGGCTATTAAGAATGCTAGGGAAAACGTAGGATACTGAGTGTGAATACATGCAAAATAACAGACATGGCGGACTGGATAAAAGAAGACGACGTTTCTGGACAGACACATCGGTATGGCAGGCGAGGAAAAATTAATTGAAAAGGTCCGAGATGATCTCCCGAAATATATAAGAAAAACCGGACGATTGAAAATGAAATGAAAAACTTTGTAAGATAGTAAAGTTGATTATGAACATAAGTATCTCGTATCAAGACATAGAAAAGCAAGAGAAGAAGATTAGGAAGAAAAAACAGGTGAAATAAACCGAAAATGTTTGGAGTCAGAGAGAAAAGAAATTTGAAAAAATTATTTCACAAAACATAAACACGAGGAAAGCTCTTACAGTTTTATTCTTCACATGCAACTAAGTAAAGTTTTTATAGTACATTTGTAGTATGCAAATGGGTCGGTAACGAGAAACAAATGTATTAGGGTATTATTAATTTTACATAGTAAACGGGTGTAAACACCATTACTTTGATTGGATTCTCTGTATTTTTCCACTCGTATTCGCGCGCGTGCGTGCGTGTTTACAAGTAGTTCAGCGCTATCTGTCGTACAATCTACTAAACAGTATTGAATATCCAATTGTCCTGAAAACAAATCTTCCCCGTCCTATTGTCACCGCTGTTGTTTGCTTCCCGCGTTTAGATTGATAAAGGGTTGTAGGTGGTGAGGGGAAGAGAGAACTCTGTGGTTTACGCTTAACTGATTACGTGAAACGTATTACACATAAGCGATGAACGTTCTCTCCACCACGCTTCCGCCAAGGAACTCATATACCACAAGTGTATGTAAAAGGATGGGTAAACAATGTACCAGTTTAAAATCTGGCAATGATACAGACTCTTGTTGTGATTCGAGATATAATTGTATTTCTGTATTCGAGTACGTGCATGTGTGCGTGTGTGAGTTAATGCGGAGAGAAAAGGTAAATTTGTTCCCACGGGCGCTACTTATAGACTATTCATGATTGCGTCGTCTGTTTTTATGACATTCCTTTTCGTTATAACGTTATGTTTTAGCTGTATAAAAATAATCTTGTTGAATATTATTTTTAGTTTCACTCGAATAATGGTGGTAATACCAACCACACGCTGGCGAATCACAGCGTTCAGTTCACGACCTGCGTACATCAGTAAATGTGCATCTTTTGTGTTAGGTTTGTTTTGTTCCTGTCGGCTTCTTGCTCGGACTTACAGCGCTTCCTGCCATTTTGTTATATCCAAAATTTTGAATTTTCCTATGTTACGATCCGGCGTCCTCCGCTGCAATCAGTGAAAAGTTAGTACCTCTTTAAGCGACTTTCAAATGATCAAGGCATAGATAAAAGAGGAGTAAAGTCAAGGATAACAACAGCAAAAAGTATCGGATTTAAAAAAATGTGGTATGGAATAAAGAAATAGGAGAAAAGGAAAATACTAAATATACGGTATGGTGGTCAGAGGTACTCTGCTATAGGAAAGCGTGGCGTTGTACTGTTGAAGATATAAATAGAAGTGTAAAAGGTAGTGTCTATCGAAGTGTATTTTACTAGAATATCGTGGCTAGAACGAATTAGAAACGAAGAAATGAGAATAATCGTGAGTATCGAAAGTTCCGTAATGTAGGAATAAAGAGAAAGAAAGCAACTTTTCAGGTATGCCGCGTAGTTTTATTTAGTCCTAGCTGCATTACTCGAGGACTCTGGTGCATTACTGTGTTGTTTCCCCGGTATTCGTGGAACTACAGAATGCGCTAGTTTCATAATCAAATTCTAGGATTGAAGGATCTCTTTGGAAATCCTTATTAATACAGCTTCCTCCTCCATAGCTCATACAGAAAGTTTCAGACATCGTCAGCCAATGTAGCTGTTGTACCAAAATATTTAGTTGTGAAAAGTGAGAAAGGTGGCTTCATTAATGCATGCTTGCTTCATTGAGTCCCTTTTCGAAAAAAAAAGCTGTAACTGCTTGTGTTGTGGTGATCAAGACAGTCCCAGGTTGTCTACTAACAGAGACCCTAAACGATTAGCATATTGGGAAGTTGGTAATTATTGTCAAAAAAAAAAACCATGGAACAGAACAGACTCTCCCCCGAAATGAGTACATCCAGAATATAAAAGATTAGGGAGGCCGGAAAGGACTGGAAGGAGGAATTCGAAAGTCTTTGAGTATGAAAAACTTTATGGATGATGACTGAATAATAGAACAGATTATGATCTCGTTATTGGACGTTCTAAACCGATGTGGTGTGTGTACGTGTGTGTGTAGGGTGGACATTTCCACCATTTTATCAGATCCATCTTCGTTTTTCATCAGGTTCCTATGCTTGCATGAGTCATATTTCTTTCATATTTCCACCGTACAGCTTACTTCCAATCTAATGTTTGTCTTTCAGAACAAATTAATGAACTTTCTTTTACATTCTGTTCGGCTTCTTTGTAAATACTGTATTCTGTTTATATTCTCGACTTATGGGAAAACGAAACTTAGTTCGATTATTAGAATACAAATCTTATTCTTCCTAGTGTTCCAACTCATATCGGAAGTTACAGATGAAATTCATATTTGATTTGCAGTAGCTGCAAATACATGACACAGAATATATGGCCATCTTAATGAAGTGTGAATGTATATAATACGTGTCAGTGAGGACATAGAAGTATTCTTCACAGTCAGATTAATGAAAAGTTTACAGGGGACAGAATAATCAACAGGTTATAGCACGTATAAAGAATGTCAAGGCATGGACTAAACGGCAAATTCTAAATCGAGTGATGCATGATCCAAGACGGTGAGAGAGTACTAGAGGGTGTAATGAGCGACTTAAGAATTATTGAAGTATATGACTGTAAGCTGTTTTCGAACAAACGACGTCCGCACAGAACTGTAATTGCACCGTAAGTACGTCGATAAGCTCTAAATGGTTTACTGAACTGAATCCGAACAATAGCATGTGTCAAAACCAAAATCGTATCGTGTGTATATCAGCCGGACGTATGCATATGTAGTACTCTTGACGTCGGCCATTGCAACACCTCGCGGCGGTGAGAGGTTTATTTATAGTGTGTGTTGAGAGACCTGTGACCGTGTTGCATCCACGTCTAACGTGTTTTCGTGTCAGCTGTTCCCGTGATAGGCTAGTACAAACGTTGTGCAAACGCGTGAACCGCACACTCGCAACGTGGTGTCTCCATCCCAAAAATATTGTTTTGAAAAGTGTTAACCAAATAAATACTAATAATAACAAATTAATTTATTAATTAAAATTTGTATTCAAAAGACAGGAATGTATCGTCACATTACAGTATATACGTTTTTAGAATAATTCCTCTCTCTCTCTCTCTCTCTCTCTCTCTCTCTCTCTCTCTCTCTCTCTCTCTCTCTCTCTCTCTCTCTCCCTCTTCCCTCCCTCTCCCCTTCCCTTCCCTCCCTCTCCCCCTACCCTCCTTATCGCTCTGTTCCTCTGTCCAATTTAGACAAACACAATGTTAATAAGACTTAAGAAGCTAAAGTATGGTGAAAATTAATCTTAACGGTCTGACACCTATAAAGGAAGCAAAATATTTGGATAAAAGTGTTAGATACAATGAAGATACTACGGCAAAAATTGTCAAGTGAATAAATTGAGGATGAACTGCCTTTGCAAAGATGGAAAGATTAGTAGTATTGTACAGTGCATTACAAACATAAGTTCTTCATTATCCTTTCGCCTGTTTACGTGATATAAGAAGCTTATATTTTATTTATTTTTCTATGTACTATGTGTATTTTTCGTCTGACGCAACGTTGTTTCTTGAATAACTGAAAGTTTCTACCTAACTTAATGCCACACCTCCTCCTTTAGAGCTTATTCGTGTTACTTGTATTCCAGTGACCATGAATGTTCACTTGTTTTCCGTATGTTCAGTTTAATCCCTTATTTGTTCAAAGTCTGTTTCATTATTTCAAGATACCTCTGTAACTCTTATTTCCTTCCTATCAGTCTTGCTATATCATCCGCAAATCGTGATTTGCTTTTTTCCTTCCAATGCATATTCTTTTTACTCCACTCTTATTTGCATTAATGCCTTATCCATTCAACGTATACGTTGAAGAGCAATAGTGACAAGGAGTGCCCGTGTCAGACTCCCTTGCCTTTTTTCTTGTAACAATCTTCCTTCAGATAATATTGATAGATTTCTGATTGTAGACTACAAATATTATTGTTGAATCCCAGTAACAAATATTTCTCTTCTTCTACTTCTCCTCAACCCAGAGGCTGGTGGACAGTTTCTTCCTTTCCGTAGATAGGCCTGATCACCACAACGAATGTAATCGTCCTTTTTTCACCCATCCTCTTCAACACGTCATCATTCTTCCACGATATTCCGCCATTCTTTCTGTCCATGATGTCTTAAGGCGCATTTCCATCACCTCATCTCAAAGGCAGCTTTAAGGTAGCTCCTCTCAACTTTCCTCAAAGTCCAGGTTTCCGAGCCATATGATCCAAATGAAACTCTTTTGAACAAATTTCTTCCTGCTTTCCAGGGACACGTTTCTGGATTGCAAAAGAGATGTTTTCTTGAAAAATGCTCCTCTGGCTTGTGCAGTTCTACTTTTTACATCATTGGTGCACCTCCCATCTGTAATGCAGCTCCCAAGATATTTAAAGGAATAAATATGTATAAGTTTTAAAACTTTTAACAATTTTTCTCAAATAGTTTATTGAATATCTTTCCCATTATCAACAAAACAATGAAAATTGTAACGTATCGTGTTGATTTAAAAATTATTATTTTTTACCTAAAGGCTTCTTTCTAAGACTAAAAACACCACTTTATGATGAATCGATATTCTTCTGCTTTACGTAATTTGAAGACAATAAATAACGAATCGTCTGGACAATTTAGTCGACTTTGCATGCCATCTACCAATCGATAGTAGTTGAGCTTCTTTGGTCACATGTCCTTATCCACATATAGTATGGACCTAAGGTTAATACGGATCACAAACGCTAAATTGAGAAGTATTGATGCTACTGCGAGGGGAGAATGACTGAAGAGAGAAATTTTCCCTCACGGTAATCGATAACAAGCCATGAGATGTGGCCAGTCAACATGCAGCTTATTCCATTTTGCGATTCCTCGTTACGAATTATAATTATAACTGTTAATAGTAATTAAATGGTAAATGTTATTATCTAAAACTTTGTAAATAAAATCCTGTAAATCGCTAAAGGTATCACACGCTTCTTTTGCGTCATACAACTGCAATGTTGACACAACAAACTGGGCACCGTACCCAAAGCGCGGTGGACAGGTGTTCCTAAGACGTTTCGAAACAGTAGAAAAATTTACGTATGTCAGCAGCGCTAGATATTTTTGTCAGTCCGTCTAGAATAAAATTTATGGTTTCAGCTGCTTGTTTGTTTAATAATTAAAACCATTAATTATGGTTTCTGCAGGTATGTATGTTGTATGTTGATGTTGTAGTCTTGATATATAATTTTTAACTGTTTCGAAACAACCAGGACACTGGAGTTTCTGTAGCCTACATATTAAAATTTTCTTCTGTTATATTTCTAGTAGGTTTAAAATTTTTTGAAAATGCATCTACAACACAAAAATGCCCACAGCAAACCTAATATTTTAAATTAAATTTAGTTACACATCAATATGTAATTCACATTCACATCTAGATGTAAATTACATACAAATAATCAAAAAGTGAAATATCCAGAATTGAAAATGTGAGCATTTAGATAGTAGATACATTTTTAAATATAAAAATAACGATTTGGACCAGATGTTTGATAATTCATTCTAAATCTTTTATATTAGAAAAATTGACTAATACTCAAAAATAGACCAATTTCTCCTAATGTTTCTAAGTAAAACATAAAACAGCTTCATATCAATAATAGGAACTGTATAAAGAACGCATACTTAAAAAAAAAAAAAACAAGAGTCGTTTTAAAAAATTGAATGGTGTGCACAATTTCGCGTGTATATACCTGATTTCATACTTGGGAATCATGGGAAATGAGTAAATATTGTTATTGTATCACACCGATCCTCGTGTATACAGTGGAAACAGAATAACTAACACCGAGGAAGTCGCTAGTTACAAACTTTACTTAGACACAAGCAGTTAGAAATCAATAAAGACATTCTTATACAGTAATTCAGTTTAAACCTGTCCAGCACAAAACAATAAATGTCACGTTATTACAGTTTCTCACTATTTAATACAATAATCACTTTCCACTAAAACGCAACAATAACTCCGATCTGCACTTGTAAAATCGGCAGGTGTAACTGAACTGGGCCGTTTTGAAATTCAGTATTTATACCTGCGCTGCCTTGAATTGTAGCGAGATAGCGGGCTTCGATGCCGGTAGGCTAGTCGACTAACGTCTGGAAGGAGTATCTCACATGATCTAGAACGTTACGTATATACGTGCATATACGGCGTCACGTAGTCATTCAGCGATATGGTACTATCTATTTCGTTAGCGTAGCAATATGTAGTCACATTCACTACTGCGTGATTAGGAATAGATGTGCAGGGAGAATCGTGACTTACAGCGATAAGTCCATAAACCTAGGAAAATCTAACTTTTTTCGTATCATAACGCATTCGTAGCTTTGTGAAGATATTAAAATTTAATTTGTGTGAATCACAATTCCATAAATTTTTAATGGTGGATTTAAATCGTAGATACACTTTTAAGCATCGTAGTTTCAAGTTTTCATGAGCGGTGTAATTATTAGATACAACTGCCAGACTCTCGAGCTCCGTGCTCCGTGTCTGAAGGTGCTAGACGTTTCAATTCCAATTGTGGGAGTTATCCTCCGTATCAGTCCTTTTCTGAGTCGAGTGTCGGCGTCAGATTAACAGAACAACAGTCGATTCAGAAGAGGATTACCATTGATGAAAACATCCGCAGTTCGAAAGCCTGGAATTCGGAGTCAAAACGTCCTACGACGTTGTCCGATGCCTAACCTCCATTGTTGTCTGTCGTTGCAGTTTTCATCGTTTAATCCTCTATCGCTCATGATCTTCTTATCCCCTCTACCCATGTTTTCCTGGGTCTTCCTTTCTTTCTGTGCTCTTTAGGTATCGGTAGTCGGTCTTGTCCATTTCTTTGTACGTCTCCTTACCAGATTAGTTGTATTCCTTCAATGCAGTCGATGATTGTTTTTTGTACGATTTCTTATTTGATCGTTTCATTTCGTAATCGCTCTAGCCTTGAAGTTCTAGCACCTCGCCTCAAAGCATCCATTTCTGTAGTTTCTAACTTTATTTTTACCTGTTCTTTTATTCTCCATGTTTCGGATCCGTACATCAGCGTGCTTTTAATCACACTATCGTATATTTTTTGCTTCCTTTCTTTTCCAATTTCTGTGCTCCATAGAATCCCATTCAATGATCTAATTACTTGTTTTGCTTTGTTTATTCTTGATTTTATTTCAACATCATCTGTTTCTTCTTCAAGTTGTATCTACTAAGGGTTATTCAAATAGTCCAGTACCGTACTCACGACGAACAGACGACAAACGCTTCTTCGGCGGTAGGCTTACAAGGAAAACATTTAAGACTTTATGTTTTCTGTGCGAAAAGACATAACGATAAAAGAAAATACTTAAAACACGGGATTGATTAAGCCAAGGCAGTTAATTTGTTTAAAAATAAAATTATTTGAAGAAGAGGAACGAAGAGGAAGCAAAACGAAGTCAGCGCTTGGAAGTCCCGAAATCTCCGCGATTTCCTGTCGCGATAGCCTGCGGTACTGACTACGAGACCTGCGGTTTATTCCAGAAGTGAGATACGGCCGTTTTTAATAAAAGTAAAACTTGTCGAACCTCTGAAATAGTCTTCATCTTAATGATAAAGACCACGCAAGTAGGTATAAAATATGGCCCAACTAAGGAACTGTGTCTGATGGAACTGGGTAATTCAAAATTAATGAAGTGTGAAACAATCCCATGTCATTTAGCAATCATTATTTTCTACAGTTTGTACGTATTATAGCATATAGTTTGTACGTAAAACGATATTTAGACGAGTAAATAGTTCTGTCACAACAGACGTATGGTGGTTGTGCATGCAGATAAGAGTGATAAGACTAGACGGCATTTCCTAATGACTTCTTTGGTCATAGTGGTAGAGCAGCTCTTCCCTCTAAGCATCGCTTTTGTTTGTCCCTCCCCCACCCGGTTCTTTGTAATACGCTCATGTTATACGTTGCCCTTTGTTTTAATGATAAGACAGACAACACTTTCTTATGTTTTTGAGTATATTGCTGACATTTTTCAAATTCGTTATCATAATTGGTGCGAAATTCAAGTTTAGAACTTTAATAGTAAAGTAGCGGGAGCCTCTTAGTAAGTCCCGACATGTTGTATATAATAAAACTTGCTGAATATCGGCAATAACGTAGCCTGAGCCGATGTGAATAAGGTTGACTGCGTCTGAATAATGTGAGTGACGCATTTCTGGTGCAAGCGTGAGATGGTTGGCGGCGGGGGAGGGAGCATAACACGGTGAAGCCAAGCGGCAAACAGGTCCGCATTGTCGGCGGGTAGTTGCCAACGTAGCCATCCAGTCTCGGTGATTAATGTGGTCCACGTGACCGTACTCGGGAAGGAGAAGCAAACAGAACACGAAAGAAGAAGAAGGAAAAAATAAGGCGGAATTAAGGAAGAATGATAGAACGGGACCATGCGTTACAGAGACGCGAGAACTGAGAGAAGAGAAGACGCAGAGAAAACCTGACAGAAACGAGAGTTTAGACGGGCTACGCGTATCGATCTGACGAGACACACACCACACCGCTCCGTTCTACTACTCACTCACTTTTATCTTGTAGTGAATTTAGCCCTTCCCCGGCGTAAACAATATAGACTACTTCGTCCTATGTATTGCTGTTTTCTGTTTGACTGAATTTGCGTAATTTTCTCTGACTAACAAGTGGGTTATGGATCCTATTTGTTACATCAAACAGACAGTGACTTGTAAACAATGAGTTAACATCAAAGCTCTGTTTCTAGCAATTGTTTTGTGCTAGAAATCGAATAAAAGTCTTCCGTAATCTAGCATTTATTAAAACAGTTCATTCTTGAATCTGTGTGTACATATAAATTACAATACGTCTGGTTGGGGTCTATGCATAAAATTGCGAAAGTTTTTGGACGAGTGGTGAATACATTTATTAGCAGCACAGTTCCTTATACACAGAAAATTTATGTATTGTTCACTTCATAAACTTTAAATAAGCGAAGTGTTTTATACTTTTAATTTGAATTAAAACATACACAAAATGTTTTTAAAAGATGATGCCAAACTTCAGGTAATGATTTTACTCATTAAACTGAATGAAAAACGTCCAGTAACGTATGTAGAAAATGCTTCGATTTCCCTCTGTATGGCTGTTTTTATTAAAGAAAACATAATAATCACTGCTGAACGGAGTGAGATGTGAAGTTAAAATTTGTTATAAAAACTAAATGTTCTAATTTTTATGCGTACTAAAAAATGCATGCATGCATACATACTCTTACTGTATGTATTAAGATCAGTTTATAATGTTCAGAAGACCTTGATAATGTTCCGAACTAATTGGTGCAGCAGTTCGATTCGTATTATCAAAATGGTTGAGTTATCCAGCTTGTATTTTCGCAGCAGACTAACGGAAAATAAAAACTTAATTACTGTTACGTTCTAAATTAGAGTAAACAAAAGTCAGCCACCAACACAACTTATTTTGGTCATAATCAACTATTTTGTATAGCAAGAGAGATAGCCTTCCGCCTCTCAGCTTGCCCTTCATTCGCACCTCTTTTTCTGTCTCTCTCTCCCTGACAACAGCTGTCATGAGACACGATGCCTTTTCCCCACGTGTCTCAAGGCGTTGCATAATGATTTTTGGAAGTCTGACATCCCCATTACATTCCCATACGTTACTTACCATTTCCGCTTTACGCCTTTTATTACAGTACCTGCCGTCGTCTTCATTTCTAGACTGCATGGTCTAGTTGATCGTCGGAGGAAGTGCATTTCTATCTCCAGTAGTTTTCTCTTCATTTCCTTATTGATTTGCTACATACAACAACCGTACATCACTATTTTACTTTCATTATTCTTTCGTATCTTTGCATCTTCAGTTTTCTGCCAAATTATAGGATTTACAGTCCCTGCGTGTTTTACATAAAGTTTTAATTATTGTACATTTTCCTTGTTTGTTTTTGTTTTTTGTTAATCAAGTTTTGCAAAGTTTTATTTTAGTAACAAAAATAATTACACTGGAATACGAATTTTATGTGTATGAAATTATCGTATTTCAGTTTGAAGTATAAGAAGCAAATTCAATTCTTCAGGTGTTTTACATTTTATTGACTGTGTTTAACATTTCATCTCGTCCTACCAAAGCGCTGCGTGGACCTCGGCTTCCTCCAATATTCACCTCCACTCACTTCTTCTTCCTGTCAGGCGTCTCACATCCTTCCTAAATCCTTTTCTTGCATCCCGTCGCCTTGGTCTTCCTACCCGTCTCACTCCTCTTGCTTCGTCATAAAGGATTTTCTTTGGTTGCCTGTCTGGACCCTCCACATGCCCTCAATACCCTATCCTTCTGGACTTAATAATTCATACTATATTTCCTCCTCCGAGTATAGAATCAATTCTTTAAGTAGTTCCTCAACCTCCTGACTTCAAATAAATAAAAAAAAATTATCTTGGAAATGAAAGTAAAATACAAATGATACTATAAGAAATGAGTTAAAGTCCAGTGTTATATCTACGCCTGGTGTCGTTACTTAGTTAATTTCGTAACTCATTTCATGTGATCGAGTATTTCGTCGTTAAGTGTATATAAAATAGTAATACTGTGTCTCACGTTTTATATTAAAATACTTTTTACGCCGAAAGGTTTAAAGTAATATTAAACCTATAAAATCTACCAAGAAACCACGGAAAGAAATGGCAATAACACAATTGAAAGAGAAGACGACGTTACAGTTGTATCGTGGAAAACTGGTAATAAACTTGGCTTGCACTTCATTTAGCTGCTTCAGTCATCGTCGTCGTCGTCGTTGTTGTGCGGGTAAAACAATTACAATTTGTCACAAACTAGTTTATACATCTCGGCTTGTTATATAATTAAGGTCAGCGGCGCCCAACCCCCCCCCCCGCCACAGTAAGTACGGTACGGTGTACACAAGTTTTATTGTCCCCGTGATACGGTCCGTTTATTCACTTTAATTGGTTATAATTTAACTACAGTGAATATATAACGCAGCATTAGCACGATTGTAAACGTGTCGCACGTTTCATTTCATAGAATGATCTTATTGGTGGAGCGATAAATTTACGTAGGCCTACTATTTCTACAGTTTGAAGTACAGTTTGAGTGCGTGTTTTTATTTTTTTATATCGACAGGGTTGAAGGGGTTATGTAGGTCAGCAGCGTTGCACTGTGAATTATGACGCTCGGGGACTTGGGAAACAGTACCCGAGTCGAAGTTTTATCTTCGATAAATAACATTTAATTGCATAATCGTATCATGGCGTCAGTAATCGTACAGTCTATTTCTTATTTATGTGACTTGTTTTTACAACAGTGTTGTTACAAATCCATCGATTTCCATTATATTTGTCGTGCTTGATTCTCTCAGGAGTCAGGAGCTTGTTTGATTTTTATAATGGAAAATTGTTCGAGGGAAAAAGTTATGCGTCAGTTGAATACAATATGTAGGATCTATAAAATTAACCGAGAACCGTCATATAAAAAATGTAATTTTTAAAAGTATTTTTACCTACAGTTATGACACTTCAAAGACAATAATTTCGCTCAACCTTGTATGACTCGAGTGTCGTGGGAATAAGAAAAAATGTGACACCGCCAATTCGACTAAAGAAACAGACGTAACTGCGACAAATCAGACTTGAAAAAAATAAAGAATTGTATACTGTAAATTAAAGTCAAACAAACCGTCTTCATCAGAATCAGAATGGATTTCAATTGAAGTTTCCTCCATCGGTCTTAACAATGCTTTCGTAATTTTATACTAAGTTAAAATTAAATCATTCTCGATGTTAACACATAATTTTTGAATATTATTTCATCTAAAATTGCAGCATTTTCCAGACTGAATTTCAGTAAAATTAAAAGACACTTCTCTTATTGGGACTTAAAACTAAAATTATGTAAATATTTTACTTTTACTAGTTGAATTTTAATTCGAGGTACTTACATTGAAGGCGTATTAGAGCCACCCGGGAACAACGATTGTCGTCGTCGGTTTGGAATGAGTTAGGATAGTTCGAAGTATTGAAGTTATAATATATAATTCCCTGTCTACTTTTATGAGTGTAGAGGTCTGAGGACACTGAACTTTGTAGAAGAGTAAGGAAAGGGGGTGTATTTAATTATAAGAAACAAACGCCATTTCAAAGAAACGGAGGCAGACTTAAATTTTAAGAAGAGGTGGACAAAACCAAGAACTTTCGTGTAGGTGAAGGAAAATGTGACAGATAGCTCAAAACGACTTGTATTGTGTGGTCATATTCAACGACTGAACAACCAAATGTGTTAAAGAAAAGAGGGTGGAAATGGCCATCAAAGAAGCAATGGTAAACGTAGATCTACTAGAACGTAATAGCATAACAAGGTAGAAGTAGAAAGAGACAAATCTTGGTCTGTATACAACTTACATAGAAATAAAATAAGAAGTCCATTACGTTTGTACGTTTTACGAGGCATAATCAGGTGGTATTTTTTTGAAATGAAATGTCAAACAATCGTATTACATCACGAAACCAATGGCAGAAGGAGCCCAGGTTTACGAACAAGCTGGGTGGAAATACATTATAAAGAATGACAAGATGGAACGGAACCTTGAGGATATCTAATGTGTATGAGATATAAGCCTATGGTAAGTGAAAGTAGCTAAATATTGGGAAAACTGTGAAAACAGATGAGATAAAAGTCCCTTTTCCCAAAATTTTGTTTTCGGGAATTAGTTCTTACGAATGCCAAAAAGTAGATTCTTTTGTGTTTTTCGAAGACATTACGAAGAAGAATCGGAAATAACGAAAGGAGAACGCTTTTGTGTTGGGAAAAATGTGGTGGGAACACATTTAACAGAATTAATGACAGCTGATTTTGAAGATAAATTTCCTGGTTTCATCCGCTGGCATGTCAAACCAATATGACTTGGGCAAACAGAATCTGTCGTGGGCGACCAAGAACTGCTCACAATATGTCATGCAGAGTTATGTCGTAAACTAATTCTCAGTTGCTGTCCATTAAATTTGCATGAGTAATTGAACAACCTAAGTTGTATATCGATTATATAACAGTCTCCAAATCGAGCAAATTTTGTAAACAAAATGTATATGCACTGTGATGGCAGCAGCAGACAGCGGGAGTAATTCCAGCCTCCCAATGGAAAGATCTGTGAAGACTCCCCTATTCAGCTGTTGCTGTTCTCCTCTTCAAGGTCCATAGTCGATAAAAGTTAATATCTTTCCATCCCTCCAAGATAAAATCAGCAAGGACGTATTATCCATGCAAAGCGCACACAAGGCAACAGGCAGTCATTAAATTCATTCCTTCGGACGATGAGAGAAGTAAGAGAAAGACAAAGTGAAGCCCATCGACTTCCCGCTCTACATCTGGCTGTCGAGTGAAGAGGACTGCGGCGCAGAACCAACAGCAAGGGCAAACGCCAAACATCACAACGCGGCTCGCGTGGAACCCTTGTCGCAGCAGCAACAACTAGCGTCCTCGCTCAACAACCCTTTTAAAGACCACAAATATAATACGATTGGCGCCATTGGTCTTGT
This sequence comes from Magicicada septendecula, assembly GCA_034769895.1. Taxonomy (NCBI): domain Eukaryota; kingdom Metazoa; phylum Arthropoda; class Insecta; order Hemiptera; family Cicadidae; genus Magicicada; species Magicicada septendecula. Next base: position 474,520,469 of record CM068367.1, on the reverse strand, counting down.
GACAGTACAATCAAATGTAAACAAACTGTTGTTCTTTTATTTTTTGTAATTTTTAGGGAAAGCGACTTTTGTCTCACTCTTTTATAGCGTCTGGCGTCTTCAATGTTTAACTCCTTACTTAGCCGTTACTGTACAATTATGAGGTTTCTATTTTTGCTCTTACTAGTTGTGTATAACATTTCACGCTCTCGAAAATTTCTTCGTAGTCACCTTAATCTTATTCCAGTTTTGCGAAAATGGAGTTCGAAAGTGTTACTTCATAAAAGCATATTAAAACTTTTTAAATCTTTCTGAAAAACTTTATTACTTCATAAGAAATAATGCAGCAATTAGTACGTACTTAAATAATGAGGTCGATCTGTCAGAACTGTCAGAAATAATAAAAATGACTGACAGAATCTGTTGCTCCCCTTCACGCAGTAGACGACGGAGAGACGTTTTCTAATTCATTGCTTTATAAACTTGTTAAAACTACTAGGAGGCGACGACGTTGATTGAATTTATTATTCGAAAAGCGCGCGAGACAACACACCGCTGATAGAAATCTTTAATGAATTTCGTCGCTTACTGGGAGGTAGGTATTAGTAACTAATAGTCAAGTAAGTAATTAACTCTTCCCTCTACCGTGTTTGTGTGTGTGGATGCGACGAGGAGGGAGAGGTAGCTAGCTGTCATTCCGTCGTACTAGTAACAGACTCGCGAAAACGTGAATGTGAAAAATTCACGTCGCCATCTCGTACAATTTTCTGTCTTCTTTTTGTGAAACAAGGTAAGAACGTAAGAAAGTGACAAAACACAGAGAGGTTGAAACGTCCTCTCTTTCTGTCTGTCTCTCACCCTCGCAATTACCGATTCAAGTTTCACCATCTTCTCCTCCCGTTATCATCAGCTGACAATGAAATGTAATAGACGTAGTGTAGCAGTATTAGTTTTTGCTGGTTGTCATCCTTTGTGTGACACAGACAAGACGAACGTGAAACTTATATTTCAAATTAAGTTATATACCGCCTGCAAATGTCGCCGTCACCGCCCGGTCTTGTAAATGAAAGACACTCTCGGTAGTTAGAGTTATGCATTTGTTTTATCTTTCAATTACAGTCGAACGAGTATCGCGTCGTTTCACGCCCTGTCACAATTATTGCGCTCTGTGATACCAGACACTATTACTTCTGCTTGTTAAAAAGTAGCAAGAAAGTTTGCATGGTGTGTCATTTTAAATAAATAAATTTATTCAATACGATATACAGTAGACAAATTATTGTTTGCTTACACACAATTCTCCGCTGTATGTGTACCGTACTGTTTTATTATACGATACTAGTTACTAGCACATGAATTCAACACACAAACATTATATACAAATGTATATACATATATAATTACGCACATTATTCTTGTTATTTAAATGAACAATAAATAATAGTTTGTTTTTCACTATATTTTTATTGTTTTTACAATGTTTCCACAGTTTTAAAGAACCGTCTTCAGAAATATAACGTATAAATACATCGTTAAGTAAATTTGAAATCAATTGTTATAACATCTTTTTATGTATATCTAATTTTTGTGTTATATATGTAAAAATTAGTGTATAATTTGGTAGTTATTTATTTAATTTTATAAATATAAATATATATTTTTCAGTATGTATAATTGGGATGTACAGGTGGTCCATAGAATAAGTAGTCGGTAAACTGTGTATTGGAATACTGTCGGCTTTATTAATGATTTTTCTATAAATAACACTACTTTGAATTTAATACATTTCATGTGAAAAATAAAACTAATTACTCTGTCTCTGTTGACCTGAATATAAATTAAAATAAATTCGTATCTCTTTATCATCTAAATAAATTAAATATTTTTTTCAAAGTTCTTTTGTCTCTTGCAATTACAAATATTTTAATTTGTTACTTATTCTAGTGTCTTTGCTTAATGAGTTTTTATTAGTGTTTATATAAAAAAAATAAAGTCTACTTCCCTTTTATGAGGATTGTGGGTCGCCAAGAAGTTGATGAAGTTGATGTGTGTCGTTCAGTCTGGATACAGGTGTGGGTTGCTTCAATCTGGATACAGATGTGTTGATTCCATCTGAATACCGATGTGAGTTCTTTCTGCTGTCCGGCGTTCAGGGTCGTTCTCGGGTAAAAACAATTACATAAATCCAGTCGACTTGAAATGTCTTTTTATACTTATGCGGAAATCTGCTTCCCCGAATTAATACGTTTTTTTTTAATTTACGACTGCGCAGTAGCTAGCGGAAATTGTGGTCATGTGTTCGTAACGACTAGGAGACAAAGCGTCTGAACTAGTACAACACGTCCACACGTTTTCAATTTCACAGAGAGACTAACTGTTCAACGAGAAATTAGAATTTAAATGAAAATTCGCCCTAATTCTTGTACGCTTATTGGTTAATTCGTAACCATTCCCTGCTTCTGTGGCCAAGATAAAACTATACTTGCATTAGAACTGTTTTTGAAAACAATTTGCAGCTTGTCCAAAAACCACCTACGACCTATTTTATGGGTCATACAAGTTTCTTTGTTAAAAAACTCATACATTCGGTTCTTTAATTTACAACAATTACGTATATTTAATAGGTCTTTACTTTCTTGAACAAGTCTCATCTCAAATTTCCACATACAACAAAAGTTATTCAATTTAATGTTTTTTTTATTTTTATCCCGTAAATAAGTAAATATTCTCGCACACGCGCACTCACCGCACGCCTACGCATCTTTTCGCACCATTTTACAACACTAACAGTTTTTTTAATGTATAAAAATACTTAGAACTAACAATTTGAACGTATTTCTTATCGACTAACATACAGTGTCCAAAGCTGCAGTCTTTACTTATACAAATGTTCATTACAACATGCTATCATGTGCTTTGAGTCCCAGTAATATTTTATATTCATATTCTACTTATTACAATATATAAACATTGTAAGAAAGATGAAACATTGTACGACGTGTCTATCGCCCGGTTAAGGAAGATGATGAATGGACAGTAAGAAATAACCAAGGGACAGATGAGCTGTTGAAGAAGCATAAGCATGAGGTCATCGTAAGATTCGTAAGGGCTCAACGAATACAATGGCTACGTCACCTAGAACGGATGGATGATCAGCGTATACCCAAGAAAATGCTTAGGGCATCAAAGGCAGAAAGAGGGGCCGACCTATGATAAGATGGTTGGATGTTCTTATGCTTGAAGTTCTCAGTAGAATGGATGTGAGGGTGTTACGCTGAGACGGCACCGCGTAGGAGAGTTAGAGAAGATCGGTGTTGGAAGCCACAATTCACTTTGGGCTGTAGTGGCGAAGAAGAAGAAACAGAATTGTACGTGATGTAGCTTATTGTATTAGCAAATGAATTACTTCTGCAAGTATACTTTTTGATTTTTTATCACTATGTATACATCTGATGTACGTTTCACAGATTTTGTCTGCAGATCTATCTTAAGAGATCTTAACATAAAGCGATTTGGAAACCTCTGAAGGTAGAGATTAAATAAGTTAATCATGTGTCGTGATATATGATAAAAAAATATAAAACAATATTATAAAATCACTCGCGGAAAGTAATTTGTTTGCTAATATAGTCTCAAAGTCTTAGGTCAAGTTTGCAATTTTAATTATTTGGATTTTCACCTAGCTTTAATAAATCGGTATACGTACAAGAAAATTTGCATAACACTTTAGGAACCATTCGAAGGACTCTTATAGAAACAATAAGGAAGGATATGGCTATAAAATTTTACAAAAATGTGTTGTGCCGTTGTTGCAATACGGGTACAAAGTTTGAGTAACTGCAGAGGAATCGGAACCACAGCAATGCGGTATTAGGCAGATTATGAGGCCTGTCATTGAGAGATAATATAATGGATTGGTATTATTTGAGAAAAATTAAGCGTAGAAGGTATTATTGATAGAAAAAGTATTTACGGAAGGAACGTGTGAATGAAACGATAGTGAAAGAATTCCCAGCTTTGTGTGGAGCTATGAAACGGTTGGAAACGGGAGGGTAAGAGATCGTCGAGGAAGATGGAGGTGATCGGATATTGTAACGTCTGAACTCTAGAGCTATGAAACAGAATATGCCGTTTAAAACATGTAATATTTTTAATAATGACGATATTGATAATGATGTACAAAGGTAATTATAACGTAGGCCTACAGTTTTAATTCCGCAGAGTCAGTGTCTAGTTATTTTACTTGATAATAAATCTTATCCGGTTCATTATATCCCAATAGTTAATCAGGTCTTCCTTCTATTGAAAAGGATTGTCTTCGTAGCCTCTGGATGAGCAACATTCGTGATTATTTGGCATCTTCTTCACCAAGCGAAACGTTAAAAATAAACGATAAAAAAATAAATTATTTCACTGACTGCTAAAATGATAATTTTGTAATAGCTTACTTGTAATAGCTTACGTGATAAACGGTAAATTAATCAGCATGGTAGCTGACATTGAAGACTGGATTGTACCCGTAAATTAGCGTTTAAATTTTTTTCCTGTCCACGTTAAAAATTGTCTTATCTCGCCTATGCGCGCGCTAATGAAGTGACAAAAAACATCCCCCAGTACTTTTCCAGCCGTAAGTTTCGTCTTACTTTCTTTACTACGCCCCGTAATGGGGTCGCCATGTTCCTTGTAACCATTCATTTCAGACGGTTCCCCTAAGTGATTTAGAACTGTGATAAATTGTTTTGCAAATTGCCTCAACGCTCGCTCTAATTCGCGGATCAACGCGAGTAATGACAGCACGCGCCGCCATCGTGAACGTTCAGTCCAACTGAAACGCCCCCCCCCCCGCCCCGTCTTATAAAAATGTTTCGACTTTTTTAAAAATGGTCTGACGATATGTAATCAGACGTGGACAAGAGAATACAAGACGTGGACAAGAGGAAAAGTTGTTGCTTCAGACGATGTACGTTTGAAATGAATATGAGAAGTGGAGAAAGTGATACAAAGGAAAAATCTGATTCGACACGTGTTTCCAAAATTGTTATGAAATCGGTGATCCATGATGAGGCACATCTACAACATATGAATTTTGGATTGACACGGGAAACCTGATGCGGAATACACAACGAATTACAGTATGTACTGAATGTTTTATGTATTCTGTATTATTAAATAAAGTAGTGAATGGACTTATGTTTGTTATTTGTTTTCAATTGCTTTAAATTAATTTATTTCCTACCATAAAAATCAATTTTTTATGTACACAGACGTACACAAGAGTCAGTTAAAAAGTTCGCAGAGCGACATCTGTAGCTTAGGGGTAGGACTAAAAATTTTCATGTTCTAAAATTCATATTTCGTATACACATTGAAAATATATTCATTCTTTTCCAGCTCTTTGAAATTTACAAAGGGCGTGACAGGCGTGTTTTGAAAAATGGACAAAATCACAAAATCTTTCTTTATAATGGTCTAGCGCCAATGTAAATTCGCAACGAAAAGGTAAACGTGTTAGGAGATACTGCGCCTTCAAAACCAATGGTTTCTAAGTGGGCACTCGAGTTTAAACATGTTTATACGAGCTCTGAGGATTATTAGTCCCCGTGCGGGCGCTCAAATAGAGTGACAAGTCAAAATGCGGCAATCAGCTTGCACAGACTTTTTTCACACCGAATTCTTGCGTGAAAATATAATACAGACGCTCCTGTCAGATGCCTATGATCTCATCAATGACATCCAGTCTCAATCGCCGCTCTTCTATCATGTATGAAATTTGTTTAACGTTGTCTGGAGTCGTTACACCAAAAGTACGACCACTGCAGGGATCTTCAATTCTCGTACGAGCACGACACTCGAGTTGCCACTTATACAAACCATTGTTAGTAAAGGCGCAGCATCTCCTAACACATTTACCATTTCTTTGTGAATTTCCAATGGCGCTAGACCTTTTTTTTATAAACAATTCAATCACTGTTCGATGTTTCATTTTGTCCATTTTTCAAAACACTCGTAACACGTAAATTTCAAACAGCTGGTAAATAATGGGTAACTTGGCAGGTAGACTTGGAAATTGAGTGTCTATATGAAATATGAAGGTTAAACACACGAAAAATTTTAATTACGTGTATACATTTTTATTTTCTCAATTCTGTAAATGGTATTACCTATTACAGTTTGGTTAATTGTCCATGGGTTTAATGGGTCTCCTGTCTCACTATATTATTCTTGACATATCCTAATCCGTTGTTGCTTATGTAGTCCGTATTCATTACATGATTCTCGTGTTTCTTGTCCAGGTTGATGAATTATAATTGAGCTGCAGAGAGCACCGGTTAAAAACTTCAGTTTGTAAAAACAAATTTAGTTTACTATTCCTCAGTTGGCAATTTCAGGCATTACTTCTCTATTATCTGTTATTATCCGGTCAAATTTTTCGTCCATTTAAAGCTGTCCACCATCAATTTCCTCCCTTTTAGATGGGGCATAGTTAATAAGTATTATATTTATTGTCTTTATATTTGTTCACAAACTCTCATCCAACATTTTTACTTTTCTACCACTTTATCATATGCAAATCATTAGTTTGAACGTTACAATCCACCTATGTTAATTGTATTATTTTCCCCGACGTAATATTGCATGCCACGTTTCTGTACTTAATGTCTATCTTTTGAGTGTGGAACCTCCGACCGGTTGGCCACCGAGATTAGCCATTCAACCTGATTGCGTTTTTGTGCCTTGTTGTGTTCATATTCAAGTTTTGTTTTCTCTTTCCTTTGATTTTACAGATGGACTTGTGATTGTCTACTCCCACAGCCTGGGTAGCTGAGTTGCGCGGTAATCTCTCAGCTTAGGTTGTGGTTTCGTTGCTGGTGCAGTGTCTCCCTGTTGTCGCATAACACCAGAGAAAGACATTAGGTGAAATTGGCATGTAATAACAATCATTTTGCACCCGGCGAGGCCGTTTAAATTGAGTCTGAATTAATAATTTAATTCTAACGTAATCCTTGTGAAGAGTGCTTTATTGTCCCTTTACATCGTGTATTCAGTCAGTTCGCCTGGGACTTCAAAGAGAACTTTATTGCGAGCAGTATCCCTTTATATCACAGCGACATTGCTCGGAATTAATTTCTCGTTATGAATGATTTCATTGTACTGTTGTATTAATGTTGTTTTTTCTTCCGTTGGAACAGAATATTTGTTTTGAATTGAACGCGATTAGCGTTGTTAGAACGCGACTAGATTGTTATTAGTATTTGTGAATGCAAATGTTGCTTTGTCTATTTTGTGAAATCAGTATAATGAAAAAGTTAGAAATATAATGCACTGGCACTCACTTTTAAGAACAAAGGCGTATATACTGATTACAAAATAGGACGACAGTTGTTCTTCCCAATTGTGAGTATAGAAGCGGAAACAACTTGAAATCAGCGCTAAAACCAGACGTATAAGAGGGAAATTGGAAAAATAGTGGGAACAACGAAAGGAAAGTGGAAACTGGAGAATAAGAAGGATGATTGTGGATATATGGAGTGGAGTGGAGTGAGCCGATCGTGTTTATATGTACGTAATTGGCAAAACTACAATGAGCAGGACATTCTCTTATTAGAGTATTGGACAACTATAGAATCTCCAAAAAATTAACAATGGAAAAATGGAAGTAAAACCAGTTTTTTGTGTCAATTATTAAAACCAAAAATTTATAAATCATATTTAGCTACCCACTCCTCAGTTAAAAATAATAAATACGTTCCCAAATTCCCAAATTTAGATAATGTTACTTTATTGAAACATATATCCAAAGGTCATAAAATATACCTTTCCGAAAACTTGTTATTATATACAAGCAAAATAAGAAATAAATTAATACAGGAACAAATCCAAATAAATACCAAAACGACAGTATTTTCAATATTATTAATATAACAAATTAATAAATATTTACAATAATAAATATATTCAAACACTTTGCTACAGTCTGTTTCTTGATGTATATCTCGACGAGATTCCGCTCTCTTAAAAATTTGATTGATTAGAATTTATTTTATTTTTTTTTTAATCTTCTGATTGGTTTATTTAATTGAATTGGTTTTGTGGTTCGATGTGATTTTATTATTATGAAGTCGTTGGTTTAATTGTATTAGTAATTAAAGATAATATTTTTTAACTTAAACATATTTAAAGCGGTCCAGGTCACTGTATGATAATTATATATAATTTATAATTTACCTTGTAATTTCCGTCCAGTGACGTCGAGCGTAATTTGAATGGTTACGCGTTTCAGGCCATGTGGCCCATCCTCAGACCATCACTCCGAGAGGAGCTCGTTAAACAATAAAATCCACACAAAACAAACACTGTTCATATTTTTTAACTGTTCACTTGTTGTTGTAGTTCGTAGTTTGACTAGAGTTTTATTTTTCTTCACTTCGTCGAGACGAATCGGCTAAGTAGACTTTCACTGAAATTTAGAGTTTGGTTATTTGAATTACTTACTGGATGTGATGTTCTGGTCTTCGTGTAGAGTAGCCACGATTAACTAAAATACAAGATTTATTTAAAATTCTCACGCTGGCGCCATAAGTGGTGCCAACTATTGCACGCTGTCCACAGAGCCTGTAACTGTCGAATCTAGTGAAATAATTGGTTAACTCTATTCATTGTGGTTGAAATATAATTTATTCCTTAATAATTCTCATGATCTTGTTTTGATAAACAATTAAAACAAAATGTCGAACTTCACAATAATAATTACATTTATTAAAATGTCGTGGCCATAACGTTCCACGCTGTTGATAGTTAAATTATTTTACAATAAACATGGGTTCTTTGAATCTGCAAGATACAAAACTAGAAGATTACACTACTACAATAATTGATTAGTAGGAGAGTGATTCCATTAACAAAATAAAATTCTTAATTAACACAACAAAACTTCAAAGACGTTTGACGTCAACATATAGGTTAGACCTGGCGCGTCTGCATAATACCAGTTAATTTAAATAAAATGAATAATTCTTTAACATCACATAGAATTTAATCGTACTAAAGTTCTACGTTCCTTTAGTGTATAAAAACAATCATCTTACTCGCTAGATCGGATAATATTCAACAGGTAAATTATTATCTCTCATAAATATGGTTGACCATTATTAAATGGTGAACGAATAACAAATTTATGAAATACAGTAATGTCAAACGTCCTTCTAAGGTTCGCCATAAAATCATAGTATACTCTAGGTTTAATAAAGTTCATCAAGTACCAAGACAACTCTCATTAATTTAGTTAATTGTTATTAAATTGTTCCAGTAATAAATATTCGACTCAGTACTACAAGGTTCAATGCCCCTTTTATGTTTCTGTCACCTCGTCTTTTCACTATTACTGATAAAACCCTATCTTAAAATTTTATAATTTTTTCAATCATATTTTAATTGTGAATGAATTCTTATTAATTATTAAAAATATGGATAACCATAATGAGGTTTAATGCCTCTGCAATGTTCAGTTAAATTGTCTTATTACTATTCATGGTAAAATATTATTGTTTCATGTCATTTTCTTAAGTATTATTTAATGTCACTACACTCCCTTTTTAATTAAAATTGCCGCGATTGCAATGGATTATACACTTTACAATCGTTATCGCACTGTCACTCAACTATATTCCTTCGTTAATTAAAACGTTCAACACTTTTTACAAAAATTTGGTTAGGTCGACCAAATGTTTACATTCGACGCTCGCACAGGTTAGGTTAACTCTCCTCTTCTGGCGTCCGGATCGACTTGTCTTGTCTCCTTCGTCGACAGTACAATAATGATGATTTTTCTGGCGTCGGTTTTTTGACCAAGCCTTGCTATAACCATTTTGATTGGTGGAATGCCTGAGGACATTCCATTGAGCGTGCTGCCCCTTTTATAAAATTATTTACTTTTATAAAATAGCTTCTGTTTTTGGGGTGGAGAGTACGAAAATGACGCTTAATATTTTATCGAAATCGACACAAATACATTTAAACTCATATAACTTTCTTATGACACTTGTGAGCTCTAATCTAGCTTTATCAATCTTTTGTAATTGTCTTTCTGGTCAGTTAGATACCTCACAAGCCATAATTCGATTCACGTTTGACAATTATCACTTTTATAACTTATGCCTATTAAAATTTTTCTTATTAAAACTATCTTATGCTTATTTTATTTACAATTTGAATTTAGTAATAATTGTTTCCACTAATACACAGTCCTTTTCTGTTATTAAGTTACCTTATAATCACTTAATTGTGAAAACAACACTAAATTTGGTTCCAAGCTTCACTAGGCTTATATCATCATGACTTAGATTTAGTTATTTTTGTTTAGTGGTTGCATCTAATGAGTGGGTTACATTTCATACTTAATCCTAAACACTCATTTCAACTTCTGGTCATCATTGCTTGGATTAATTGATGCTTTATTTAATGTGCTTTATCATGAAAATTCATGGTGTTTTCCACACCTAGACATCATGTCATTTCTACTTACAATCATATAATACATCATTTATTATGTTAACTTTTTGTTCATAATTGATGTCTCATCTGTCTAATAATTTTACAACATATGGTTTTACCTGACATACTTTCTAGCATAATATATGTAGTATTAGGTTCTAGGCTTCTTTAGGCCTAAGATCCCATAAGTCAGTATTATTTGTATTTATTTTATTCATAATGGTTTATTCATGAATAGTGCTACTCCTTATTCTCAGATAATCAGATAAAGTTATTGTACTTCTAACCTAAAAACACGTTTTTTTATTTTAGAAGTACAATAACTTCGTTAAATGATTAACAAATGCATAAAAGTTAAAAACAAAACTTGTAAAGAATTTAATTCTGAGAAAAATGGTGTAAATAAAGTCAATAAAAATCAACAAAAAATTCCAATTTTGGTTAAAAAAAATATTCAATACGTTTTTAGGCAAAGATTTTTCTGTTTTACGTCGGATATCATGAAAGTTATGGGAGATACAGTTCTGCGACCTGTTTTATTCGATTTTTCAGGTCAAAAACCATAAGAAACAACAGAATTCGCCCCTTAATTTACCTTCCCAGAATTTCAGAAAGTCTTCATTTACCAAAACCCGGGCGAAATCTTTCGCTAGCCGTAACTCGCTTACAAAGCGTTTCCGGACATATGTTTATATGAACTTTTCTTCTTCTTTTACACTATAGAACCATTTCTCAAATTATTTCCCTCTCCTCCCGGGACACCCTGTATGTTCATATTTTTCTTGTTATTACATTTTAGAGTTTATTAACAACAGCCATGTGTGTCATAGCGTATATGTAAGATAGGCAGTCGAGGTAAACCCAATACAAACTGTATACGCAGCGTACGTATATATGGATTATATTGACCGCAGCTATCTGTCGTTTGGAAATGTGGATACAGGGAGAAACGTTTAAAATCCTTAGAATGATGTGAGACATTGTTTTCGGCTGCACAAAAATGTAAATAGGACATATAGAATGGTTAACTGAGAGGTGAATCAAAAGATAGGGAAGAACGAAGATTAATGAAAATTTTAGGAAACATATGTCACCACTGGGTACGACACTTAATTGGTAAAAATTTTGTTTTAAATCATTTAAATGGTAGGACATGGGAAAAGCTTTAATAAAATCCCGGCTGTAGACATAAACATGTTACTCGTTAACAAAAAAGCAGGTTTGCAACAAAACCAGATGCCACCCTGTAAATTCAAACTGAATTGAGAGAAACTAGATTCCGTAGATTTTTAAATATTAGTTATCTGACAATTTACTGTTTGCTGTTCGAGTTTTGTTTTGATCACCTGAGTATCAAAACTGCATATACGTTAAGCCAGATCATTTGTTGTGTAAACCAGTTTTCAATTGCATGTCTGCACTATTATTTATTTGACAAACCGTACTCGTTTTTCAAGTTCCTCGTAGTTTGTATGTGTTTTATTTCTATTGTTTGAATGTAGGTTCATTTGTTTTGTTTCACGAAAACTAATTTTAAACAACGCAGTTTTTTTCCTCTTAGCGTACACTGTACGTAACATTTTTCATCGTGTTAAGCTATTGTTATCGGATTTGATTTTACGTGAATCTGAAGTCGGTATCGACTGTTGTGTTCAGTTATCAACGTTTGAAAAGCACTTTGCTATGTACGGAATTTCGATGTTTAATCAGTTTCAACTAGAGCTTGTGTGCAGGTATACATACTATGTGTAGCTTGAGTGCATGTGTCTGACTGTCTTGTATTACTGTGTTTAATTTAGTTCCCCGCCTCCCCCTAACACACACACACACACACACACACACACACACACACACACACACACACACACACACACACACACTAAGCTTTTAAATGTTATCGGTTAATGTGTAAGAGGTTTTATCGAGAAGTTATACAGTTTTTGCTTATTTCAAAAACTGCGTCTTTATTCATTTTCATCTACATAGTGTTCCCAAAAGATTGTGCTAGACTTCGTAAAATAATTCAACTCAGTAAACTGAAGGAAAAATGTCCAATGAATATGTCCCGAAGAATGCTTTTTTCTGTCTATATGTGTTAAAAAAAAATTACAGATGAACGGAATGAAATATGGAATGTAAATTTTGTATACAAAGTAAGTACACTATTTTTTATTAGTATAGAACAAACCAAAATGTCATCTTAAAAATTTCCAAAATGGAGGCTGATTAAAAATGTTACAAAACTCGGTACGTTTAACAAAATATTCATATTACATAAAAGGTTACCCTTTTTCTTCTTAATCCAATGAATTATTTTGTATGTAATTCGGATTAAAAAAATAATGTAGTAATTACACTTACTTCCTAACTAAACTTTTGGCCTATTTCGTTATATATACTTAGATGTATTTTTTCTGCCTTGTTAAACATTTAAAGAAACTGGATTATTTTTCCGATCCCCAAATGTTAAATGAAATAAATTTAAATAAATATTTAGTTACTTATATCGTTGTCTGTTTAAAAATATTGACCATGGTGTACATAGTATTTTTTGCTTTACTACCAAATATGAGTGAGCATCGGATCGAGTCTTGATTTGCCATGCGAGCTAAATACATTACTCATGCAAGCAAGTATTCATGCAACTAATCGTGGTAAAATACGGTAACGTAAATGCAAGTACGCGGTTGTCATAAAGAAAATAGGTCAAATGTGTTGTTATGAAAGAAATCTAATATGTCCGTTATTTTTATCAGAATTCCATAAGCAAGGTGTCACTGGATTATGAAAAAATGGGTAATCTCTGTGTAATAAGATATTTTTTGGTATAAGTACTGACTTTTGTGAAATTGACTATTAAAATTTCATTTCCTTTATTTAGAAAAGTTTTAAGATAATATTTTGATTTTTTTTGTACTTGTAAGAAATTTTAAACTTATTGTGTATAGGCAACAAAATTGCAACTCCACGTCTTATTTTGTTTGGCGGTAATTGATTTGTTTTAACATGTGGAACTATACAGACGACAACGAACACTTTTACGGTATACGAAAAGGTTTTTGAAAATTTTTCCTTCAGTTTAATGAGCAGAATAATTTGCCAAAGTTAGGCACTATCTTTTGGGAATATTCTGTATATTTATATTGTCCCACTCAAAGAAATCTCCATCGCATATAACACAACTACGCCAACATTTCTGGAACGCTCTATTTGGTATAGCCTTGACCTCGTTCATGTTTTGTTTCATGTCTTCATTAATCACAAAACGTTGTCCTCATGTTTTTTTTTTACTTTTGGGAAAAGAAAACATTGCTTGGGGATACATCTGCCAAATACGCGGTTGCGGTAGTATTCCGATAGTTTGAGCCTACAATTGGTGAGGAAACAATGAGCTATGTTCTGCTACAATGCATAAAATTGACCTTTTCTTGACTTGCTTCATGCAAGTTGTGTAAAATGTGAAGAAGATCTCAGGTACCCGTTTTCACAGTATGAATCGAGACCTCAGGGTTGTAAAACAAATCTTGTTTTAATGAAAGTAAATTTGCTTTTAGCCTAAATCATTGTAAATTTATCACGATCTTTAAATCGTGATTGGAACACAAAATCACGATCTTTATTTTACGCGGTCTTCAACTCGTTCGCGAACTTCTCTGAAGCTTTTATAGTATTTGTAAGCTATTGTGTTGCCCCTCGTTAAAATGCACGCCAGACTCGCCGAAAGCCTTCATCGTTAGAGCAGTTTATCTCATCTTTCGCGAAAAATATTAATGCATATTCATCAACCTTGCATTGTATAATGTCAAAAAATTGGCGACTATTCCAAAACACAACGTACTTAATTACTGTCAAATCTAAACTATGCATGCGGTATGCCTAAAAACATGGACAATAACAACTGTACTAGCATAAAATATAAAATTTTTGGATCGGACACTTTTAGCGCGAAAAATGAAAAATAAGATAAAGGAACATTTGACCAAACCTCGTGTATGCGTGTCTGAACGTTGTTGATAATCCCATCAGCAAAAATCTGAATAGTATTTTTAAGTAGCAGTTTTTTAGTGAATGTTTGGTTATTTTGATATTTCAGAGGGGATTTATGCCACGAAAAAGTACTGTCAGATTTATTCAAAATACAGTAGACATACTATTGTCCAACCCTTTTTAATCGTCAGTTTTTGTTAACCTTCGGGCTGTTAAAACCATCAGACCACAAACAACTCAAAGTGCCAATTGGTGTAGTTATATGCGGTATGTATTTTATCGTACCAAAGCCAGCATTTCTGTGATTTCAGTATACGCTTACATTATTGTTAGCTTAAGATTTTATCCCTGTCTTACTAAACCGAATATTCTCCGGATGAGTATTAACGTTTTCTCCATCCAACTTTGTGTAGAATGCTTTGTAGTGTGAACAGTTTATAAGTATACTGTGTCCGTCTATTCTCATAACTGTTACATCTCTGGCAGATGATCGAGCGTCTACTGTACTGCAATTTTGGTTTACATCCACCTCCTCTGGACCTACCACAAAGTACTGATTACAAGAGATTTTAGTGTAATTCCTTAAATGTACGTAACAGCGTGCCTTACTTGTAACCAAGCGGTTGCAATTATTGTAGCGATCGGCGTTCCTAGACAAACCATAAATTAGGACAACAGATATTTATTTACCTCGTAACCCGTATAATTCCGGTGACATTAAGCATTCACTCAGCAGCGCTACGACGGTGAAATTAACTACAATTAAAGGAAATAAACGGACCGTGTCACGGGGACAATACGACTTGTCTCCCTGCCGTGGTACAGTACTTACTGCTGACCTTAATTATATAACAAGCCCAGATGTATAAACTAGTTTGTGACAAATTATAATTGTTTTACCGTTGCTGCTGAAGCGGTTAAATGTAGCGTACAATTAATACGCGTGTTCTCTCGTGAAATACGACAGTGTATGTACACAAAGCAGTGAGTTCGTCCACTTCCTGCCTGCCTGCACAGTTCTCATTCACTAAGCCTTCCTTATGCCATGATATATGCATTATGGCGTCTTACTGCCTCTGTCTTTTTGTCAGTTTTTGTACGTAACTCTAGTGTACATTGTGTGTCACTATTATAAATTCCATTCTGTACGTCGCGCACTCGCCAATGTACAAATATACGAGATGAAATTAACAAAAAATATTTCCATGAAAAAAAAAAAAAAATATATATATATATATATATATATATATATATTTATATTCAAACCCTTTTTGCTACACTCCGTTTCTTGATGTATATAATATATTTAATATTTATAAAGAAATTTCCTCAAGATATTTTTTTCCTTATTAGGAACATGTTTCGAGAACCATTGTGTTCTCATCCTCAGCCTTCGTGATTTTGCGTCTGGTGAAGTACTTGTTTTTGGCTTGTCGTTATTGTGGTTTCTTGTTGGTCTCTGGTATTTTAAAGTGGTATTATTGTGTGTGATTGTGGTGTATGTATTAGTATTTTGTGTTTTCGATGTTGAGTGCTTTGAAAAAATACAAATTTAATACAAATCAGTACAAAACATGTCACAATTTTCAAAGCACTCAACATCGAAAACACACAAAATACTAATACATACACCACAATCACACACAATAATACCACTTTAAAGTACCAGAGACCAACAAGAAACCACAATAACGACAAGCCAACATACAAGTACTTCACCAGACGCAAAATCACGAAGGTTGAGGATGAGAACACAATGGTTCTCGAAACATGTTCCTAATAAGGAAAAAAATCTTGAGGTAATTTCTTTATAAATATTAAATATAATATATATATTATAAAGAAGCTTTCTGTACGTACTCTGAAAGTCTTATTATGTTGTCGTCAATTGATAACGTGTCTCTCGCTGACGATGACTATCGCGAACGCACTAATAACCAGTACCGAAGTGTATCGTTCTTCTCCTTACCTGTCCTTAATTGAATGTACTTTACTTCCTGATAGGCCCCCAAATTGTTTTACAAAAAAAACAATTAAAAGTTTCGATCTGCGTCGTCTCCTTTTCTTTGATAATAAATTCAAATTACTCAAACGGACTGGCGCGAATTCAAATTTCGCGTGGAGTCTGACGTGTTGCCAACCTATAATTCTGGTAAACAATGTTCTTCACTGCTAAAGTACACAAATATTAAGACATATATCAAATAAAACAAAGAACGGTTATTAATGTTCAGTAATAATTTATTAGTGTCCAGATTCGCTGATTATTTATAATTTAAGTACAAAATATTATTATTATAAAAAAGTTTGCTCCGGCTATAGTTGTAATAAATTACAACTCAGCGGTTGGCTTTATTGATTGGGCCGTTGACTGATAGTGTTATATGCTGACATTAATTTTTTCACAATTTATTCAGTCAAAGAGTTCTTTTGATTACGAAAAAATAAACAAGATATTATGAAAGTACACAACCTTACATCAAGGTTAATTAATTACTATACAGGTTCACTTACAACTCGGTTCTTAGTGTCTAAAAAGTGTATCAACCTTTCAGGCATCGCACATAGGTTAAGTTATGGTTCACATACAGTTTCAATAAATAATTTCAATTATTCCTTGAAAGAATTTATTATACCAAGTTCGGAGTGAGAGTTATTGTGTTGTGTAAAAGTTAATTAATTTTGTTGCAATTATAGAGAATTCATTTATACTTAACAAAATCTTGTTGTTTCTTCTGATGATTCACAGGTATTTCTTCCAAATTGTGTCGATTTATTAATTAGTTCTTCATCATTCGGGTTTCCTCCTTTTTCTGGTTTCTATTTTAATTTATTCAAATTGTTTTAATTTTAATGATTGAAATTTGTTTTGTAGTTTCATCCTGAGTTTAATGGATCCAGATTCAACTTCTAAAATTCATATTAGTTTAATTTTGATTGCTTTTCCCACTTTTTTAACTTTTAATTGGAGCGAATTCAGTTTGACATCAGTCTATCTTGATCGTTAATAATGGACTAATTCGTTTATAACGGTTTTTCTCTAATAAAGTTTCGTTGTTATGGTAACCAGGCTCCTACTTTATTGGTTGACAACATTTGTACTCATTGTTATAACGCTTGGGTTTTTGCTCAAAATGAATAAATATTTTATAATTGCTATTATTCCTTGGTGTTATTACCAATGTGTGAGATATTATCATAAATGTCTCTATTTTCTTTCAAAGATTAATTTGATATCCCATAACGCTGTGTTTGGTCATGTATTAATGTTTTGATCATTTTGCTAATGTTATTTTATTACATATTTCACTTATTTTTTATGTTTACTCTATTTCTGATATATTATTATGGCTAGATAATTGAAATTAATAAGTTACTTGGTCTTAATTCTCAAATACAATGGTTAATTGCTTATAAATTGTTTTTTCTGAATTTTGATAGTTAGGCATTTTATAGGCCTAAGCTGTAAATGTCTAGAATTGCTTATTTTACACAATTTAAACATTATTTATTACTTCCATATGTTCTGCTTACTGTCACTTAGTCATTGTTTAATTTTGAATTACTTTGGGCCATTTTACAATAAATGAATGTTATTATAATTTTACAAATTCATTCCTTGTCTAATATTCTTTTTTCTATCTTTACAATGATGAGTAATATTGGGATTATTAAACTTATACAATTGCTTGTTTATACCTTCTATTATCTCTTACACACTTTTTTATCACTTAATCCTACTATGATAACATATAACATTAAAAATGATTTATGGTCTGTTCATGATCCAGCCATATTCCTTCTTATAAAACACAACTCTTTTAAATAAACTAATAACAACTTTGGTGCATGGTGTCTTGACACCATCCACTATATTGTGATTACCATCCTTGTGACTATTTTGGTAACATAGGATGTTTTCCTCTTATTGAACTCATAATTGATTTGTTTCTTAATTGCTAACACAATGAAATTGGTTGACATTCTTTTTTGGTTGTCTACCATTTGTCTGAACATTTAATCTTATTTTTCGGTTTAATAAAAGAATTCCTTGAATTAATTCTAACAATATTGTCTTTAACTTGAGCTTAATTCCTAATAAAACTTATCTTTCAATCTTATACCTTTTACCTTATAAACTTCTTTAACATAATCCTTATAACATAGGTTCTATACACTACTAATGCTTCTTATTGGTTGTCTATCAACATTTTGATTATTGTTTATGGTTTATTACCACTGTTCATTTCTTTTATTAAGATTATTAATTGTTTATCTTAATTCCTTCCTATCCTCTCTATCACTTTCACTGATTATCATTAACACTTCCTACCTACCTCTCACTCTTGGTTTATATTATTTTTTTAAACCTAATTTTAAAGTCAGTTTTTTAACATCTTATGTTTACTTTTTATATCAGTAATGTTATTTTTAACACACATAATATACTAACTCACAAAGTTAGTACTAAAACTTTGTGTGAATTTAGTTTTTTGGGCTACTGACATTACTCCCTTTAATTCCTTCATCCAGTCTTTACAATTTGAGTTTATCCTACCCTTTCTTGTTAGTATTTCTATCATTATTATATACTAACAATGGGTTTACCTGTTTATTACTGGTGGTGTACTTTATTTTACATAATTTATATAATACTTGTTACCAAATTTGATATATTAGTTGTGTTTTTCATTAGTTTATATTTATTTTATAGCCTTTATCTGGCCAATCACTGGGGTTGGGTCATAGTCATTTGTCTATCATTCTAGTCTATTCACTCATTTATTATTTTTGTCTACTATTTTTCTTTTATTTTCTCATTACCATTGTATATTTTTGATCATTATTCTCTAAATTAGTTTACTTTTCTTCAGCTATTTTATATTTGTGGATCCCCTATAGGGTCTGAGTTCTGCAACGTTATAGTATAAATATTATATTATAAATATTAAATATATATTGTAACGAGCCTGTGTTACGGTGGTGTTAATTGAGTTTGTTTTAAGGTTTATGTTTATGTTTTGGTTTAATAACTTTTTGATTTGAAGTTTTAATTTATTTTGGTTTAATTTATTTAATTAAATTCATTTAATTCAATCCGGTGAATATCTTTTGATGTTGTTTAACGAAGGTATTTAAAATGTTGATAATTTAGCTCAATATATTCTTCTTCTGTCGACTAGGCGAATCGGTGACGTGGATTCCTCACTGAAAGTACATATAGTTTTGTAAGAAATGATCACTTACTTGGAGTGAGTCTGGATGACTTCGCAGGGTCGATGTGGCAATCTATTTTTTAGATTGACTTACCGTAATTCAAATTGCCGCTATCTGTCGTGCCATCCAATGATAGACGTTCACCTATCCTGTAATGGTCTAGTCTATTGAATTAAACTAACTGACTCTGATTTGTCGTATAAACATTAGAATTTATTCCTTGTTAACACTTCTTTAATTATTTAAAATATCACAAACCATTTTCGGTTCAAATTTACTTAACATTGGAAATTTGTTCTTATAAAAAATTATCTCAGGGTGGTAGTACTGATCTACAAAAATCAGACTATGGTTAACATACATTTTGGTTAAATATTTTATGAATGTGTAGGTTCTTTTAGCCTGCAGAATACCAAATAATTAACTAGAAAACTTACTCTACCATTATTAGGTAGTCGGAGATTGATTACAATTCGATCACCTCTTAATACATAACTTAAATGTATAACCATGCGTGATCTGGCATTCTAGTTAACTGGTTTAATAGTCAATCGACAATAAATATTAAATGACTTAACAAACGTTTATAAACGTTAAAAGGACTTTTTTTTTAAATATCTAAAATATGAACATAATAAAATAATAACTCGAAACAGTGTTGTTTAAAGAAACATCTGAATCGTCCTACTGGATTCCTTCAAAGGGTTATCGTTTAGTTGTCAATATTTTATATAGCTTAGTATAACTAGCTTCTATTCATAATAGAAAGAAATATTCAAATAGTAGTAGATTCTACCTAAATTAAGAAACATAAGTAATATTTGCATTTTTGTTAATTTTCGTTAATTAATTCTGTCAGTCGACAATCCTCAATCTCTTACTAACGCTCGTTAGTTTAATCTGGGTTTACCGTACAATAACTTCAATCAGGTGTGTGGTTATAGCACACTCAGTGTTTATACATAATAAACTATTACTGTTTTCAAAATTCTTATTTATGAATTATTTACATTAAGTTGAGGATTATCTCTATAACTGGTGACTGAGTGAAATTAATTAGGTGCAATGCCCTATATACTTTATTTTACACACATACAATAATGTTGTTCGATTATATCGTCATTTTTCAACGTCTTAACTAATATTAGAAAATCACTGTACTCCCTTTAAATCCCGGAATTGCTAGGGATTATACACTTAGCAATTCGTATTAACGCACTGTTTACTCTTCAAAAATCTTCAATAGCAGTGTTGTTATTATCGCACAAATTTAGGTTATGTTGATTTGTTGACATTGATGACGAGCACAAACTAGGTTAACAGCTGTTTTCTAGCGTAGCCGAGCTGCCGTCTGTACTGATGAAAGGTTGGTTAAAAAGTGTCTCGAGCCGACGCGTGATGCTGCCGTTCTCTCCTGCGATCATTGTAAAATTCGTCAGTTTCTCTGATTTGATTGGCTGACGATCTTTAATCTAGCGCACATACCCCCTTGGCGAAATATTTTAATTGTTGTTTTAAGCTTGGGGTAGCTGGGTTTGAGATTACAGACTAATGGTAAACATTTTCCCAAATTGACACAAATACTTTATAATTGATATAACTTTCTTATTACTGCATAGATTTTGAATCTAAGCTTATCACTGTATGGCGAACATTTGGCTCTTAATTTAGAGTCTACTCATGATATGTTTTCGTCCATTATTAAGGGAGTTATTGTTTGAGATTATAACTTTACACTATTTACGATTAATTTTATATATTCTTGAATTATAACTATCTAATGGCAATCACATCTCTTAAAGAGTATGCCTTCCAAGTCCTTCAACACTTCTCACTGATTGTTTACTTATAATTATGGACAAAATACAACCCTTATTCTAACATTGGTTTAGCCTAGGAGTCTACTAACTATATTAACAAATTATTTATAAGAAATAGTATCTGGGCAATTTCTCTTTTGCCCCAAATGTATACACAGTGTTATTGCAACTACTGGTGGTCTTTGTTAATGGGAATATATTGTTATTCCTTGGTATTTTAGTCTATAAGGTGACCTCTGTATAACACTATGAAGTGTACCTTTATTTTAATTCTTGTTTAATAATGTAGTGTCCTTTCAGTCCACTATCTAGTTTATAATAGTTCACTATAATTAGTACATTGATAATTATTAATCTGGTGTTTTTAACACACTTGTCTGTTCTTTTGTATAGATAATTGTATAATAGTAGTTACATCTAGTGTCACATGACAGATGTGCTTATTTATGCTTATTACACTTTATGTTCCTGATAATAATTCTCTAACACTATCATAATAGTGATATTATATCTTATTTATTATATAGGTATCCCCTTTTTATTCCTGTCTAACTTTAAAATATGGTTTTATCTATGTTTCACATGGTGACTCTCATTTTGACTGTTTTTGTTCACTTTGTTTACATTAATTCTTACATAAATACTACTCTTGGTAGCTGATCTTGGTATTGGTAGAAACCTTATTGCCTCTACTTGATTTAGTGTACAAAAGATTTCAGTTTAGACATGTTTTATTTATTATTAAATATGAAACTAGGTGGAAAGTACCTGTATCTAGGTTATGTGTTCCCTTTTTTGTAGCAACAATAGGTGAATTGAGTTGATACAAATTTACATTTTTTAACCTTGTTTTTACAAGTATTATGTTATTAATTACTACCTGTAATTCATTATTTAGTTCTTTTTTCTATCTGACATGATTTTTTATTACTTAGCTAACAATTATTACAGTTATTAGACCATTTTAATTCTCTTTTATTTTACATTAATGCTGTGCATAATATGTCTTTATGCTGTGGTTTACAGCTTCTTATGGTATTCATTTTATTGTTACCTTCGCTCTTTTGGCTAATATGGGATGCCCTACTCATTTACAATAATATTGGACATATAAAGGTCATTTAAGTTAATCAGTTATTGTTTTATCTACAATTTGTAAGTCTCTCATTTAGTGTTTTGGCTGGTGTTGGCTATTTACTTCTAATTAGACTTTCTTATCTCGATGTTGTTGTATTCATGTGGTTCTTCTTATATCATCATTCTGATGGTTGTCATCAGTGTTATTATTTATTCCTTGTAATATGTTTCTTTCTTGTTGTAGGCTTCTTACTGACCGAATCTATTGGGTTATTGGTTCCTGTTGTATAATCACTATTTAATGTATCTTCTTTCTTCTTATAAATTATTATTACCATTACATATCTTAACTCCTGCGTTGTGAGTTCATTCTTCTTTATTAGTGGTTTATGTAGTTTCATGCTTGGCATTTTCAGTGTAAATACTTGATGGGTCTTGTTACTCCAATTTATCATGACATGTGCTTATATTTTGATACTTAAAATATCGGGGTCATATGTCATGTTACATATTACCTATATATTATTAATATTACATAATATTATATTATCAATTATTATATTATATAATATAATACCAAATAATATATATATATAATAGTTATGATAACAGTTAAATTTAATTAAGAAAGTTGTGTTAGTGGTTATAATCACAAACAGAATTATCACTGTTGCACACCACTATAGATCGAAATAATTTTTCTATATTGGTGCGCAACAGTGATAATTCTGTTTGTAATAGTTAAATTAGTTAAATAGTTAAAATAGTATTAGTATAATAGTAATAATGAAATATTGTAATAGTTATAAAACAGTTACATTATATAAAATATCAATTATATTATATGTATAAGTTATAAATAAAATATATATTATATATAATATGTATATAAAATTGCGTATATATATTTGTGTGTGTGTGTGTGTGTGTGTGTGTGTGTGTGTGTGTGTGTGTGTGTGTGTGTGTGTGTGTGTGTGTGTGTGTGTGTGTGTGTGTGTGTGTGTGTGTGTGTGTGTGTGTGTGTGTGTGTGTGTGTGTGTGAAAATAAGTCATAGTAATGATGAAACTAAAAAACTACCGGGGTGTTGGGCCGTGATCGATTCCTTAAAGCTTGGTTCATACTTTCTTTTAAACGTTTCGGCTACCCATCGGAGACCTTCTTCAACGGCCAAAAGTTCGACAAAGGATTGCAGGCCGAAGGCACCTCAAGAACAGGTATAAGCGATGACCTTTGTTCATACATACCTCTCCTATACATACAACCAATCAGTAGACCTGTATATTATTATAGTATAGACCTCGTACATATTATAGTAATTATTTATTGTGCATACGTACATTTATTTATTTATAGTAATAAAAGTTATCGTGCAAATATTTGTTCATTTTAATTTCTTTAAATTTGAATACCGTCAGAGACATTATTTATATTATACTGTCAACTTTTATTTGTTCAGTTGATGGTAACTGCCTAAAAAAAAGTAACATAAAACACACAAACATGAACCCTGTAAATCGTAAACAAATGAAGTGTTGAAATGTACAAAAGAAATTAAACAAATACGTGCATGATAATTTTATATTAGGCCTACTCATACAGTAAATGTACAAGCAACAAGAGGTCGAATAAATATTATAATTCATAAACTTAACGGAAATGAGTGAGTGAGAGAGAGAGAGAGAGAGAGAGAGAGAGAGAGAGAGAGAGAGAGAGAGAGAGAGAGAGAGAGAGAGAGAGAGAGAGAGAGTATATATATAGGCCCTATTGCACAGAATGTAAATAAATTAGTTACAGTAAATATAACAATAATGGTTCCTTTTGTAGCGCCGGAATATATGAGGGCAACCGGACAACATAGACGTTCTAGCTGAATCGTAAAATATTAAGGAAAAATAGTTTTGCCATTACTCTGCTTGGACACCAATTATCCACTACCCCAGTATGTTATCCCAGGTATATGGACATAAAATAATTGCAAATAGTGTCTTTATTGATATCCATCAGGCCTTTGATATGGCGAACAAACTCAAATTATATCAAAATCTTGCTGTCGTATCGATTGGATTGGATTGCTCAGTATCGGCTAAATGGTTAGAATATCTTAACCGAATGGATGACTGCCGCATCTCAAATAACTGTTTTGAATTATTAGTCGAAGGGAAGAAGAGGTGAGGGATGTCCGAAGACGGTTGGAGTGACCAGCTCTAGTCGATCTGCTTGGGACCGAAACACGCCATTTTTGGTTTGATCCTTGTTGGAGGTGATGATGGTGATGATATTGCTCCTGTTAGGTATTCCAACGACGTTACTCACTATAATGAACTAACCAGGAGTAACACCAAAGCAGCAGAAATGAAATCTTTCACGTAGACAGTGGTGTAAGGCAAAATGTTTTGTTTGGTTCTTCTTCTTCTTCTTCTTCTTCTTCTTCTTCTTCTTCTTCTTCTTCTTCTTCTTCTTCTTCTTCTTCTTCTTCTTCTTCTTCTTCTTCTTCTTCTTCTTCTTCTTCTTCTTCTTCTTCTTCTTCTTCTTCTTCTTCTTCTTCTTCTTCCTCTTCTTTATCTAGCCCTTCTGCCTCTCAGCGTCGGCTTGCTGTGAGCCTCCGTCCATCGTCCTCTATCTGTTCCTGTCCATGTACACAGCCTTCATTTCCTGTAAACTCTTCCACGGTCCTGTCTCGGTTTCTCAGCGTATGACTGATATCCATGGTCGTCCTCTTGGTCTGTCACCTTCCAACTTTGCTTCATGGAACGGTTTGTTTTTCTTGTTTCATCTGCCCTACTTGCATGGTTCAACTACTTCAGTTGTCTCACCACTAGCAAAGCCGTCAGGTATCTTTACTGCCAAATTTCGTCTGATCGTCTCATTTCTAATGCGTTCTATGCCTTGTTGTTTAATCTATCCCTTCATTCAGTTATGGCATCATCATCATCAACCTCAAGGATAGCCTGAACATGTTCCGGGACCCACTTCGCTCTCGGCCGTCCTACATCTCTCTTCCCCAGCGTTCTATATTCCATTGATAGCACTGGAATCTGTCACCTGCCAGAATCTTATCTTACTTACAGGATCCAAGGAAATAAATTCAGCTATGTCAAAATTAAATACAAGAGGGACTACAAGTACTATAGTATTCAGATTAGAGTTATGCAGTCAAAGAATTATATGCATCGTATGGAGCAGGCTAGAAGGTTACTTCCTTCTACAAAGGTTACTGTTGGAAGCTGTTAGAGGCTAGAGGCCGAGGAAGACCAAGAAAAAGGTGGTTATGAGACATGGAGAAGGATTTGAGGAATAACAGAATAAGGAATTCGTGAAGAGTTGCTGATGAGTTTGCAGAGTACTCGAGGAGGCCAAGACCCACACAGGGTTGTAGTGCCATGAAAGAGAAAGGGTTATCCCAGGTACCACCCAAGGTTAATCAGCCTGAGGGCTGAAAACACATCTTGATTTATTTCAACTAAACATGCTCCGTCTAAATTATAGTAAATATTGGGGACATTTCGCTAACAAATAAAAATCGATGTAAAATACTATAATAAAAATCGTTAGATGAGTTTATTCATTAGGCGTGTGTTTTTAACAACGGTTTGGTATAATAGCATATATGAAGATAAACATATGCCAAATTTGACATTACCGAATTTCTAGTGGTGAGAAATAGTTGTTTTCACAAAAATTATAAGTTTGTTTAATAAAGATGAAAAGCAATTACTATACGATCATAGCATTCAGAAAAAATTATTGATTATCATTGATCCAACAAAGTGTTTTTGTTTGGTAGAATTTAAATTGTAGTTTCTCCAATAAATTAGATAAAGTGGTTGATTTTTTTGTTTTGGGAACGATAAATTTATGACACAATTCTATAAACGAAGTCTGTATACCACTGTTAAATGCGCAAAGAAAGCGATTAAACTTTTGTGTAGCTTAATTGACATTGATAAAACGTTCTTTTTTATGATTTTTAAACGCGATTACCAGCCAGACGTTTTAACACGAAGCACGACCCAGACAACAATTCCGCCACTGCCGTAGTATCAGCTGATTGCAGGATCAAATCGTAGCATAAGAAGAAGTATTTTTGTCAATAACTGATGAGCGTGAGAGATGACGCAGAATAAGCGAAAATAAGAAAAAGAAAAAGCTAAAGAATCTGTAAGTCGTGATATTTAATTGATAGTTTTTCTAAGACAAGAAAATAGACAGGAGGGAAATCAGAGAATTTACAGGAAAATTATAACATTCTTTTACGTCGCCTGTAGACGCGCGAGTGTTAATTCTTTACTCCACTATTGCTTACTAAAAATCGTTTTGTTGATTTTTTTGTGTCTCGCTTTTGCGACGAATTCAATCAATGTCAAGTTTTAACTAGTTAAAAAAACAACGAATTATTCTCTCTCTTTTAATATAACAAACATAAAACACAAAACAAACTAATACCTGAACAAATACAAATCAGTACAAAACATGACACAATATTCAAAGCACTCAACATCGAAAATACACAAATTACTAATACATACACCACAATCACACACAATAATACCACTTTAAAATACCAGAGACCAACAAGAAACCAAAATAGCATCCAGCCAACACACAAATACTTCACCAGACGCAAGATCACGAAGGCTGAGGATGAGAACACAGGAGTTCTCGAAACATGTTCCAAATAAGGGAAAAATAACATCTTGAGGTAAAATAAAAATAAATTTTAAATATTATGTATATAGTGTGTGTGTGTGTGTGTGTGTGTGTGTGTGTGTGTGTGTGTGACAATTTTAACATTAAGTATTTTCAATGACTGCTTTATTTTTTCTGAAAAACTTGCACTGCTGACCTGACATTGGAGCTTACCATCTATGGATAATTCACATTTGATTAAGTAATATATGAACTTTTACAGTAACATTCTATTTTAATGGTGTGCATTTATGAGCACTTTTGAGTTTGTTATTATCCGACTAAAGCAAGGATTACCGTAATTTGTTGCTTGGCTGGATTATAATGCTCTCCTCGTTACTTGAAAACGCAGTTTGACAAAACAAGGCTGAATCACCTTTTGTTATCGACTATCGTGTTCTAATTAGACCAAATAGTGTCTTGAAAAAAAGAAAACGACTAGTTGACAGCAAAAAAATTAAAATTTTTAGCGCCCTTCTAAAACGACATTACTCGATTTGTGTTGATCTGGACCGTGACCTCGAGTGCAAAGATATTTATCTGACATTAACTAAATTAAATCGATTAACTAACTTAGTTAACATTAACTCTATAAAAATAAGCTTTGCGTCGCGATTGATTAACCGAATATCCAAGGGTGAAGGTTATGTATGTGTTTGTTTATCACGCTATAACCCCAAAACTGCTGCACAGATTTTCATAACTATGTCTCATTCGATTCTTTTGGTGATTCTGGGTACAGTGAAAACTTAGTAATTAGGAGGTTAAAAGGGGCGACACATCGTGAAATATCAAATGAAATATTTAATAATTTTTTCGTACTGCAGTTTGAGCCTAGTCTTTGCTATGATAAGCAGTTATTCTTTGTTGTCTTTTTATGTCATTATACAAATTTTGATTTCAAAACGTTTCGCGTAGTCGGATTTTTTATTTTGTTGTAAATTATTATGCCTTACTACGCGTATACCTTCATTTTTTGAGCAGACGAGAATTTAAGTAAGCTGTCATTTGTGCTGTTAAAATCTGTCGATATTTGTTGTTTATTTTCGATAATGTTAAAATATCTTTTTCCCCATTTATGTTCCAATTAAACAACAGAGACACTGCAATCTGTCTTCTTTGGCAATTACTAAGTCTTGTCTCGCGAATGGTATGGGCGTCTCCTTGTAACGACTTTTAGAGGGTTCAGTAAGTGAATTACAACTGTGACGAAATGTTTTACAAATTACGTCAAGGGTAAATCTAGTTTGCTGATCAGAGCGGAGCAGATACTAGTGGCAAGAGTAGACGCCGCTTGTAAACACGCAATTCAATTGACACTCTGTCATCAAACGAGTCTTTAGTTGCGAACGGACTTAAACTAAGCCGCGTGAAAAAAACCTTCTTTTGTGTAAAAAATAGCGTGATACGGTTTTCTGGAAGTCAGAGTATGTAATATGAGGTCAGTTTGAAGTAGGTGATTTTATCTCTTAAATTACTCTCCACCTCAGAACAGTTTTTAAAATGTTCAGATTATTTCAAAAATATTATTATAAACATGTCCCCCCCCACACACACACACACACATCCACTCTAGGATATATATTCCTAGAGGAATTATTATATCATTATCAATAAACGACGTATCATTTTTTTGTTTACCCCTTCATTTATAAAAGAAATGTTTATTTTTGTAATAAATAATGTTTTTTATTTTCTCTGTGATTAACGTTCTCGACTTCTGTGGAAGAGATTGCGGACCAAAAATGTGTTCGGCGCTCACTCAGCATCGTGAATGGCATCTCAGTAACTGAAATTTGTAGCGCATCTGGGCAGGCTTTATAAATAATCGTTCGTGATTCCTGGCAATAAACCGCCGTATTTTTTATTTGTAAAACTTTGTATGTACACCATTACTCTGTGTAGTTTCTTTAGACGCTTAACATGAAATTACAACACGAAACTTTATGTTTAAAATGTTGTAATATTACGACGACCTACGAAAACGGAGGAAACGGATATAGTGATAGGATTGGCACGCTGATAATTTGGATGTAGAGGTGGCGTAAAGGATAAGATATGTAGATTAAAAAGCCAATTGAAAGGTTCTCAAAAGAATCAAGGAATGTAGGTCAGATCTGCGAGTTATGAAAGAAGAAAGAATAACGTTTTTTTAAAAAACTGACTGCAAAAAAATATAAATAAAATGAACTAATATGACAAAAATACCTTGTCATCTCTTTTGCACGCATGTGTGAAAGGCCAGTTCTCACTACATCGCTAAATAAAAAAACTCTAAAGTACATAGCCAGTGAAATTCGTGTGAGTGATGTGAATCATTGAATTACTGACTCATCAGAATTGGCCCAGCTATTCGTCTCAGCAAACACAGAATACCAACCATTGCAACGATACAGCCATACGCTGTATTAGGCATTAATTTGAATAAATATAAAATTTGTAGAATTTGTATAAGTTACGGGTATATGGACAGGTCTGAGATTGTAAAAATATTTCATTGTTAGAGTAGGGGAGAAATTAACCTGTTCCAACAGGCAGTGAACACCTGCTCAATTGTATGTGTGTTACACGTGTATCTTGTGTGTGTTAGTGATGCATGCAAAGACAGGAATCTCAGCAACCCGCCCCAAGTAATTAATAAAATAATTATTTTAATTCACTGTGCGAAAACTAATTAGTGTATGAACAAACCAAAGGCACCAAAGTGTGTGTAAAATTTATAGTTATCCCCAGTGAAAAGATGACGTTAATAGAACACGCTATGCGAAGACAGTGCAAAATAAACGTGCCAAAAAATACGCAAATTACCCTAAGACGCTCAAATTAATATAGTGAGTGCTTAATCGAATTAGCTATGATTTCTGCTATCTCGATTCCGTGAAAAACATTGCTATTTGCTAATAATTGCAAATAGATGAAAAGGTTCGAGAGTGGGGGGTATCAGGCGATCTGCAGGTACCGACAGGACGATTTTGGAGCCAACTGGCGCGGAATCTCGAGAGGGTATAAATTGAGGGTTCGACCGAAAACCCTTCTCTTCATTTCAAGACACAGTTGCAGTCGGATATGCTGTCCGTCGGCAGAACAGTTTTATTTTTATTTCTATTACAAGTCGCAGTAACGAAAGAATAAAACGTTCGTTAAATTCGTGACAATATTCCGGAAAAAGTAAATACCGAAATCGTAAGTCTACCAAGAGTATATACGGAAAAGCTACCAGAGCGACGAGGGATGCTGGACGTTAGAAGATGTTTAAGATCTACCTTGCAGCAGATAACAACTCTCTGATGAGGACCACACACACTGCTGTAGAACGACGCTGGACTCTAGACGTATCCAGGAACACACACCCTGCTGGAGAGCGACGCTGGACTCTAGACGTATCCAGGACCACGCCAGGATAGGAGGAATGGAAAACTAGCTCTGGACAACGCTGGACCCCGATAGCAAGTCGTAAGATCATCAGAACTCGAGGTGACATGCGTAATGCATTTTAAATGATTTTTTTAAAAAGAGCTCATAAAGACTATATCAAAAGACAATAAATTAAAAAAAAAATTTTATACTTAGTAATAATATTTTAGAAATGTAGATAAATGTTTAGTCGTAAGAATGAGCAATCGCATATAAAGAAAATAAAAAGAGAATTTAAAGTTGAGAGAGTAGAGTTTGTTATCAAAATAAATAGTTAAATTGATTTGATAATTGAATTATAGAAAAGAATAATTTAAATTTGAATATTAAAACAAATGCCAGTCTAAAAGTAATTAATATAAATTTAAATTTAATTTTAAACATTGCTATAGACTGAGCGAGTTGAGGTCAGATCTGAATTAATAGAATTCAATTCCAATTACATTTTAATTTTATATTTTATTAGTAAATCAATTTATTAACATGTCTAGATTAAGATTATTAACATGTCTAGATATAAGAGGTTTTTAAATTTGTGTAACACTGCATATTATAAGATATAAACATTTAATAATGAGCAATATAGTGACCGACGATTATTAAGGATGTTTATGATTATTTATAAGATTGAGTAAACAATAAATATGAATTTTAAATACTCATAAATGCAATACTCTTTGTTGCGTCTTAGAAGCTCTTGAATTGTTCTTGAGTTGTTCTTAGTAACGCTATTGGAGTTTGCTGGTTTGTGATGAAATAATTGAGTGGACTGTATAATGTTTCAGAAAATAATGGTTTATTAAGTCAAGGCGACATATTTAACTTGTCATTAAAATTTAGATTGAAATAATTTAGATTGATTGCTGAAGCTTGCAGATTTTAACACGGCATGAGTGCCGGAGAATTGAATAGAAATAAAGCGGGGGCTTGCATTGAAACCCGTAAGCCTAGACGCCTAACTAAATAGTCGCATGGTGTCCATGCTAATAGAATTAAATACTGAGAAAAAAGAACGGTATGTAGCCGCTGCGGCGAGTAATAACGAGTGATCAGCTCGGAGTCTATAGTAGAACTAACTTAATTTTGTCTGTAGTCAGCCGGTCTGAATCTCGGCTAGCGATAACACGAACAAACGTGACGTCATCTACACGCTTCGCAACCTAGTATTTAGATTACAAAGTACACATGGGTACAAAGTTTGACCATACTGCCCGCACAAAATCGGGGCGATTTTGCAACTTAATTAACTGTGAAATTACATGGTAAATTACATTACATGATGATAAATTCAATAATAAATAATCATTACTAATATAATAATAACGACATAAAAAATTGACATGTATAATAATAGCGAATTAAGCAACCAGAAAATTGATAGTAGATAACAGTATGAATAACATATTAAATCCATGTGCGGATTACAAAATACATAATGATTTACATTACATAGTTATTTACGTTACGTTACACGGTAACAGAACAACAATAATAAAATTCCATCACATACAAACATGGCAATGCTACATGAGAATGCAACAATTAGGTATAATAATTAGTAGTACATAATAATAGAACAATGATCACAAAAAATTCAACAATCTGTTACAGGTAACAATAAAATGACAAAGACATAATAATTTACATGCATGATATTGGAATAACAATCCCCACAGATTCAAAAATACACAACCATAGAGTAAGTACAATTGTGAAAAACATAATAATAGATACAATAATAATGTAACAATTCCCAAAAAATTCAAAAATACACAACCATAGAGTAAGTACAATTGTGAAAAACATAATAATTGATACAATAATAATGTAACAATGCCCAAAAAATTCAAAAATACACAAAAACATGATTGTGACACACAATATCACCATAAAAAATAATAATAGTGTATTAATCATAACAATACAATTCATGTAATCGCCCCGGGAATGCTCCGGGCGTGAAGTAGGGTAATGTGATAAAGTTCACATTCCTGATACTTGTCACGTGAGGCTCATGCGACTAATCAAGTGCCACCGGAAGTGGGCATAACTTATGAATGGGTCGACGTAGAACACCAAGTGATGTGCGAACGTCCGCGACGCGTACTATTGAGTCCGGAACCGAGTAAACATTCGTGACTACACCGCGTTTCCACTGAAGGGGGGGGAATTGTCATCTAGAATAAGGACTAGTTGTCCGGAAGTCAAATTCTTAGACGTAATGCGCCATTTGTTGCGCTGTTACAACTGGTGAAGGTAGTCCTTTGACCACCTGTTCCAAATGAATTGGGTGAATCTTTGGAGCAGTTGCCATCTGCCCAAACGAGTAATATTGATTTGTGAATAGTCAGGTTCAGGGAGAGCAGTGAGCGGAGAACCAACCAGAAATGAGCTGGAGTTGAAGGTTCGGGGTCCCTAGAGTCATTGGATGTGGCGAACAAGGGTCGTGAGTTAAGGGAAGCCTCTATCTGGGTTAAAATGGTGTAATATTCCTCGAAGGTTAGAATGGTTGCGCCTACCACGCGTCGCAAGTGATACTTTACACTTTTGACTCCGCTCTCCCACAGGCCGCCAAAATGCGGTGCTGAGGGAGGAATAAATGACCAATTAATGCCTTGGGCACTGGCAAAACCCTGGACGGACTGCTCAAAACTCTTAGACTGCAAAAGTTTATATAATTCCTGAAGCGTGCTATTTGCACGACGAAAATTTGTTCCGTTGTCGGAAAATATCTGATCAGGGATACCTCTACGCGGTGTAATAAACCTTTTTAAGGCAGCTATAAAGGCGTCCGATGTCAGATCTGAGATAAGTTCCAAGTCAATGGCCTTAGTAGACATGCATATAAATAAGGCAATATAAGCCTTGGAAGTCGATTTTGAACGATGCCCGCCGAAAACGTACAAATGTACAAATATCGGACCGGCATAGTCGACCGCCGAATGGGAAAACGGTTTGGCAGGCGTAACACAGGAGGGGGGTAATTGTCCTAGTAGTTGGTTTGCGCCCCTAGCACGGAATCTAAAACAGATGATACATTTATGTATCACCGAACGTATATAGGATTTGTCATTAAGTATCCAATATTTCCGTCGTAGAGAGAACTGAGTCAATTGTACACCAGCGTGTAATAAACGAAGGTGCTCGCTTTGTATAATCAATTTACTTAGATGAGAGCGTGGGTGCAGTATAATTTGGTGTTTGCTCTCGTAATTGAGCTGAGAGTGCTGAAGGCGCCCCCCTACGCGTAGTATTCCTGACTTGTCCAGAAAGGGGTGAAGAGAGAGAATTTTACTGTTATTAGGGATGCAGCGTTGTTCCTCCAGTTTGTTAATATCGATTTCAAAATGCGACTTCTGGGACTGGCGAATAAAAACCAAAAGTGTACCATGTAACTCGTGTGAGGTTAAAAAGGAAAGGTTCCTATCCTCTGTGGGAATCCTAGAGTTACGGATGAATCGACGACAATACGAAAACACGCGAATTAGCTTTGAGAGCGATGAGTAGTTCTCAACATAATTAGATGCGGATAATGCGACAATCAATGCGGTTTGGACCTGTTTACGTTGTTCCTGCTCAAGCTCAGGATGAGGGCATGGAGAATGGGCATCGAAGGCACAGATAGGCCATGATGATGACTCGTGGGATAACCAGGATGGACCATGCCACCATTGTGGGTGACTGTGTAACATCCGAGGGAGACAACCACGCGATAAAATGTCGGCGGGGTTGTCCAATGACGATACATGATGCCAGGTGCCCCTTGTAATGAGACGCTGTATCTCGGCAACACGGTTGGCGACGAATACCTTCCATCGGGAAGATTGCTGGTGGATCCAGTCTAAGGCTATCATTGAGTCCGAGTAAAAAATATAATTCGTCGAATCTGTAATTCAAGGCCTCTATGACCTTGGAGGCCAACTGAGCCAACAATAGACATGCACAAAGTTCAAGTCTGGGTAGTGTTATCTGTTTCAACGGAGTAACTCTAGATTTAGAACATAACAGGTTTGATGAGATGGCGTGGTTTTAATAGACCGTACGCACGTAAATACAACATGCGTAACCCTTAGCTGATGCGTCTGCAAAACCGTGGAGCTGGAATGCAATGATTTGCGAGTTGTTTAAGCTCTTTACAGACCTCGATATTTTAAAATAAATGTCTGAAACCAGCTGAGAATAAAGTTATAACCACTGATTAGATAATGAACCTGATAAGGGTTCGTCCCAACTTGTACCCGCTAACCACAATCGCTGCATAAAATGCTTACACCAAAATGTAACAGGGCCAATGAGACCCAAAGCATCGTAAATTCCTGCGATGACTGATAATACACCTCTCTTGTTGACCACCTGGGGATTGGCATGTCTCTGGACACTATATAAGAAACTATATTCGTCCATGTTCCATTGAATGCCTAACGTACGCACAGTTTGATTTTTACTAAAGTCGTGAGAGGAATGAGCTTGCGAAGCTATAATTGTCTGATCGTTGGAGAACCATTTGTGCAATGTAAAACCGTATAGGCCTAGTAACTCTGTGACGTCGGATTTCAGTTTGGATAGGATGTGGGGGTTGTCTGAACCGGTGATAAGATCGTCCACATAAAAATCGTTCGCGATAGTTGAACAAGCTATAGGGTATTGAGATTTATTTTCCTTGGCTATTTGAGCCAGACATCTTGTAGCAAGGAATGACGCATTTGCAGTCCCATAGGTGACTGTCCTCAAGGCGTAATGTTGGAGTTCTCTATGCGGGGCATCGCGCCAGACAATGCGCTGCAAATTGGAATCCTTTGGATTAACTAAAATCTGCCGATACATCTCCTCGATGTCCGAAATGAGGACATATCGGTGAGTACGAAATCAAGCTATAATAGAGAACAGATCCTGTTGGACCGTGGGACCAACCAACAATGTGTCGTTCAAGGACAAGTTGTTTGTTGTTTTGGCAGAGCCGTCGAAAACAACTCGCAATTTAGTTGTTATGCTAGCGACTTTAAAGACCGAATGGTGCGGCAAGTAAAATGTATCTGACTGGTCTACCGATAAATCGTACGCATTAAGTAAAGACATGTGACCAAGGTTCAAATATTTATGCATGAATGCGCTATAATCCTTGTGAAGAGCAGGGTTCTGCTTGAACTTGAGCTCCAACGATTGGAACCTGCGAATAGCGCCAGAGAGAGAATCGCCTAAATGACAATTATGTAACCTGCGTGGCAAATATACCACAAATCTGCCATCCTTATTACGGACAGTATTCGATACAAAATGATTCTCACAATCTGAATCCTCAACGGAAGGGGTACGAATAGCAAGATCCTTTGTCATATCGACGTTAAATAGTAAGTTACCTGCAAGAATGAATCCCAACTTAGTCTCCTGTATTATGGGGAAATGTGGGCTACGAATAAATTTGACAGGTTCAATTAATTGCAAGTAATACTGAGCACCGAGCAATATATCGATTTGCGACGAAAAGTTCAGCTGCGGGTCAGCTAAAAATATGCCCTTTGGTAAGGTTAGAGAGGAGAGGGCAAATGATTCAGCAGGGAGATTATTAGTGATACTGGGAAGCACAGTGCAATGTATGTTCAAATTAAAATTTTTATAACGTGAATGTAATCTTACTCTGGTACTGAAATCGGCTTGAGATAAGGAATTGTTTATACCCGTGATGGGTAATTGAGATTTAATCAGTTTTAAGCCCATGCGGCGAGTGAAACTCATGGTGCAAAAATTAGCTTGCGATCCTGAGTCCAACAAAATCCTAACTGGGTGCATCCTACCTGCTTGGTCAGTTGTCATGCAGGGTGCGGTGGACAATAATATCGATCTGTTTGTTTGTAATTTTAACGAACACTGACTTGACGAAGCGTTATTGCTAGGTAGATGTATCATCGTGTGATGGCGTTTAGCGCACGTTCTACAAGAGAATTTGGAGGGACAGTGTGCAAAGTCGTGGCCTGGCCGTATGCAGTTTAGGCAAAGTTTATTTTTAATTAGGATATTTTTTCTATCGAGAGGCGTAATCGCAACAAATTGCGAACAATCAGTAAGACGGTGTTTAGCTTTGCACAGCTGACATATGTTATTGCCGATATGAGCATGGAATGCGGTTCTATTGATACTAATCGGTTTAATTGCTTTGCGATATGGACTCTTATCGCTAACGTTTACCTTGCTTACGGAACTGGGTACGCTATCTAAATTTTGCAATACTTGCCTACGGTTATTTAAAAATTTTATAAAATCGTTAAAATCGGGAAGTCTTTCGTCCGACAAGCCTTCTTTCCAGAGCCTAAACGTTTGAGTATCGAGTTTCTGCGTTAATTGTTGAACTAAAATCATTTCAAATGTATTTACGTGTAAATTTAATGAATTTAAGGCATTTATATTTGCCGTAATCTCGTCAATGAACCTAGAAATGCTGACCCTGGAATCTGGTTGTACGGACTTGAACCATCATCTGGTTGTGATGGGCTGACACGATTAATTTACTGTCGTATCTATTTTTTTAATACATCAATGGCTACTGCATAATTTTCATGAGTTATTGGAATAGATTTAATTACATTTAATGCCTCGCCACTCAATGACGAGTGTAAGTAGTGTAATTTTTGAATATCTGTCAGATCAGTTCTGACATGTATTAACTCGAAAAATATATTGTAATAGTGTCGCCAATCAATAATGTTTCCTGAAAAGGAAGACAATTTAATCGGTTCTAATTGTATCGGGTGGGTTTTAATTGGCGTAATTTCGGTTTGAATTAACGGTTTTTGGTTCACCTCCTCTACTTGTTTCAATAGATGGTGTAATTTTACATTCGATATTGCAGAGATCATCCTCGGTTTGAACTCTGTCGCTGACTGGAGCGAAATCTGAATCGTCAGCCTCGATTTGAGTCTGAATATCGTCATATTTAGCGGACAGTTCCATTAAATGGCGGAGCTTTATTTTTAACGCATGACGATCACTTGTGTCTGGATCAAAGTTATCCGCGAACGTATTCACGCGAGATATGGAGGCCTTAATTGTGCCGCGTTTCTTTATCAAGGCCTTCACATCAGCCATGACCAGAATTTTAAAATGCAAATTGAAACCAAAAAACTAGATGTAGGGAAGGTGAACAGCTGTTGCAATTTAGAATAATTTACTACAATTTGATATAATGCGGGAGTCAGTGATCTATGTACCTTAACATATAACTGATTATGATAGGTACTTAATTTGCTTAAAACTAGTTGTGAATGTTATCGACAATATAAATCATTCGATATGATAATAAGTTTATGGCCACTTAACTATGATATCTGTTTCTGTAAGGCTTATTAATAATGTTATATTAAATGTTGTTAACTGCATACCAAAAAAGTTACTTAGATTGTCATAATTATATGAAAAGATTATAAAAAATAAAAGTTCATAATCACGTGGACGTTGATTCAGGCGTGCTGATGCTGGCTTCGATCCTGTTAGGAGTTGTTGCACCTCTTGTCTCTGCCGGTCAGATGATGCCTGATGCTGCAGCTCTCCAAACTTTTAAAGCTGTGGAACTTTTTCAATGTAGAGTAAGTAATGCTGTCCTGCCGTGTCCCGTCGTCTCTGGATACTGCTCTGTAGAATCTTGTAGTGTTAATTATGACGTAATTTTCGAAAATAATAGAGGCACGCAACTGTCAGCAATCCAAGTTGTAAATTTTGGGGCTTTAACCAAACGCCGTTTGGGCCCATTAAATGAAATATTAAAGTTGTCCCGTGGGGACCAAAAATGTTGGACGAAAATCCGGATCCAGGAGGACCAAATGCTGTCGCTGCGGACAAAGAAATGCGGTCGCTTGTGGACCAAAAATTTTGCTCGTAAGGCGAAAATAAAATCCGGTTCGGAGGACCAAATGTTGCGTCTTAGAAGCTCTTGAATTGTTCTTGAGTTGTTCTTAGTAACGCTATTGGAGTTTGCTGGTTTGTGATGAAATAATTGAGTGGACTGTATAATGTTTCAGAAAATAATGGTTTATTAAGTCAAGGCGACATATTTAACTTCTCATTAAAATTTAGATTGAAATAATTTAGATTGATTGCTGAAGCTTGCAGATTTTAACACGGCATGAGTGCCGGAGAATTGAATAGAAATAAAGCGGGGGCTTGCATTGAAACCCGTAAGCCTAGACGCCTAACTAAATAGTCGCATGGTGTCCATGCTAATAGAATTAAATACTGAGAAAAAAGAACGGTATGTAGCCGCTGCGGCGAGTAATAACGAGTGATCAGCTCGGAGTCTATAGTAGAACTAACTTAATTTTGTCTGTAGTCAGCCGGTCTGAATCTCAGCTGGCGATAACACGAACAAACGTGACGTCATCTACACGCTTCGCAACCTAGTATTTAGATAACAATGTACACATGGGTAGAAAGTTTGACCACTCTTATTATAATTATACCTGAACCCCAATT